>CM045986.1:94993111-97493111 GCA_025175895.1 Wurfbainia villosa
TGATCCGGCCCGATAGGGAAATCCCAATTCAGTGGGCCTTTCAATACAATCAAATAGATTGGTCCAAGGGTGCCATATTCTAGGAGCCCAAACTATGTGATCGAATAAATCCTCCTTCTTTACATGATTTCTTCTTCATATAGATAGATATAGGATCTACGGGGCAATTACTTAGAAGTACATTTTGTGCAACAACCCTTCCTATCTGATAGAAAAGGATCCCATGATCCTGAACCGATATTACCTGGGATCGCAAATCCCAAGTTTGTTTATGAAGAGCTGATCTAATTGTATTAGTTTCTATAATTGATTTCTTCTGTGTAATACTAATGGATAGGGCCTCATTGATAAGTGCTGCAAGATCTCGTGCATTGGAACCCATGGTTATGGACCCGAATCCATTAGTATGGAACATTTTCTTTTCCAAGTGAAACCCTTTAGTATATGAAAGAATGAAAAAGTGCTTTCGTTGTTGTTGAATAAGAAGCCTTCGTATCTTAATGCATGTATTTAATTTATTCGGAGCTATTAGAGCGGGATCCACTTTTTGGGGAATATGAGTCGAACCAATAACAAGAATATTTCTAGTGGAATATCTTTCACAATCTCTGGAGAGATAGTTCTGTAATAGACTAAAGGATCTGTAATTCACATACAGATCATGAATGTTTGGAATCCATATTATGCAAGGAGACATTTCTCTTGCTAATGCGAATCGAAAGGTGATATCGATATAAAATCCATATATACTCGGCGGCATATCCATAGTTAGCACATTCGTCATATCTAGCAGCTCCGTATCAAGATCAAGGTCATCATCAATATCGTCACTATCATCAATATCGATATCGTCACGATAATCACTATCGTCACTATCACTATCACTATCATCAATAAAAAAACCTTCAGGCTTGTAATACGAATAAGGAAAGTTGTTCGGAAATATCGTAATGAAAGGAACATGGGAGTTTGTCGCTAGGTATTTGACCAAATAGGATTGTCCAGTTCCTATAGAACCTATCACTAAAATACCCTAGAAGGGGATAGGGCTAAACGGAGCGAGAAGGGTTTTCCATGAGATGGGAAATGAAAACTATTAGTCCCACACGGGGTTTGTGAATAAGTGATTGTCTGATAATGAGCAAGGAATATCCATCTTTCTGCTAAACAGGATCTATTGAACTCATAATTCATTAGATATTTTTTATGAATGTCAACTAAGTATCGTAAGTAAATTGATCCCGGTTGTTCAATCATTTGATAACCAGAGTCATTCTTTGATAAATGATCACTATGAGTCAGACTCAATAGAATTTGATCAATCCTTTTTTCTTTTTCTGTCGTTAAGGTGGAGAACTGAACCAAGAATTCTCTTTCTTCATCATCAACCAAATCACTGTTCGCGACCCAGGATTCTATTTTCTCATCAATCCAATCACCGTTCACCCCTTTTCTTTTTCTTATCAATGAATAGATCTCTTTACTTGTACGACTTAGATGTCTCGTATTTCTCGAAAAAGCGATTCGATTGATGGGATTTTGTATGATACTTCTGAGATCGATGAGATTGATATTCAAATATTTCTTCTTAGAACGTATTGATTTGACCCATAAGCGGAACCACCAACCAATAGCATGTTGCCACCAGAAGCGAAAACCCGTATTTCTTCCAGAAAATCTCCTAATTGTTCCAGAGCAACTAGAAAGAGATTCTTTAACCGTAAAGAATTGATTCAGATTCAGATGTAGGATACCTATACAAAAGTTTTCGCAACTCAATAATTTATGATGGAATCATCAAAGATATGATCTTTTCTAACTCGTCAGAACTCACTAGAGGCTCGAAACAAAGAGAAGATGTATGCGAACGAGATATCCAGCAACAAGAAGAAGGAAAAGGATTGAATAGAGGAACTCCCGAGCATTTGTTAATCTCAGATGTGTCCATATCAATGGAACGGGTGACTCATTATTTCGATGAATCGTTTCTTCGGACAGAAGGAGATTCTGTAAACACTTACTGAAATCTCACTTATCGGACTAAATCTTACTTTTCAGTCGAGTCCATTGGGAAGAATCTTCGAGGAATTGGCCGTGATATATCTGATACATGCATAATATCTCTCAAAAGGATACAAATTTGTGCTCGCTACTTAGTATCCTTAGTATCGGCAATGGTTCTCGAAAAATCTCTAAAAGGGTGGTGAAATTTAGATATTTCCACACAAAGTAAGGAACCATGGCATATATGTTTGGAAGAGATTCCATTTTGAGAGATTGAAAAGAGCACCATCTCGTTGAAAGGTTCTATACATCCGCCCTTTCTCAACGCATTTCTTTAGAGAAAGACTCCGTTTTTTCCTCTTTCCAGGATGGGAAATCCTTCTCGAACATGGAGTGTGAATCAAATCCATGTTTGAATTGAAACTGAGATACTCATGCAAGTTCTTCCCTTCTGAATCAGAGAGATTCATATCTGAAAGAGGCTGACATTAAGTTCTTTAAAAATTCACTATTTGTTCCTCTGTTAGAGGTGTTGTAGAAATGTCTGCGATCGAGTAAATAGCTCTACGAACGAATGGCTCGGATCGAATTGGAAAATGGAAAAATTTGTACAAGTTATACCTTTCGTCACCACTTTGTGTAAAATCGTTAGGTATAAATATGTCGACACTGTGACTCGATTGGCAAAATAGTCTCTCTCTCCCCAAAAATATGTTTTTTTTTACCGACGCACGAAGAAAATATTTTGTTGCGAATGAACAAGATAGTGAGGAATTGTCCATATGTAGGATCATAATTATTGATACGGGTCTTTTCCACATAAAAGGGAATCTTTTGTTACAATAGAACCTGTGCGATTTGGATCATTCAAGAATCAAAGTGGATTTGCTTTATAAAAGAAGATATCAATGAACTTCTATGAAATGGTTTCACGGATTGACCAATTGTCTCGATCATGGAATATCATTGATAAATAGGAATCCGTGTTATCAAAGGATTTCCTGCGATTATTTCTAGTATGGAATGAGTCAATCACCCACTTTGGTATCTTTTTGAAGCAAAATGGTAATCTTGTTCCTCCATTGATCAAGGATTTCGGTCTTTTGGAAGTATTATGATCATCCAATAAGAAGGGTTTCAATTTATTCAAATGAACGATTTGAACACCTATTGATTCTAACAACTGATTGCGGAGTTGATCATTCGGACCTTTCAATTCATAGATGTGGATCTCGGACCTATGAATGGGGGTATTCCCGATACTCACAAAGAAAAGGGGAAGTGACTTGGACAAAAAGAGAAGTGACTTGGACAAAAAGAAACGAAGTGACTTAGACAAATCTTGTTTGTCTATAACCTCGGACCAATCAATCGAATATTGATTAATACGTAACCGATCGAACACTACTTGAAAATGGTTCTTCCTCGAAAGGAAATGTTCCAAATGTTCCCGGAAATTCTTGCTCCCATTGGACCATTTGTATCTATATACATCGAGATCCCGATTCATGGATCTCCGGTTCGAGAAATAAGAGGATCAAACCATTTCTTCCGACTCTTTTCAATTTCGATAAATGTTGGTTGATCGATATTTCATTATAGTTATATGATTCAGAGTATCATTTCCTATTTGATCCCTTTGAATTCCATATTCGAAGTTGTGATCGGATCTATTCATTAAAAAGAATCGATTAGATACATTTCTTATGTACCCATAGATTTGAATCAGATTTCGGATCAATCTATATTGATTATTTGCCTCCATTATGTTGTTGCTAGTAAAATCACATTGTTTTTCGTTTTGGATCTTCCAAATCATTCCAGAGATCCGGGCGATTTTTACGATCCTTCGATAAAAGATTCATTCTCTTAATAAAAAAGTGGAGGTAGAACCAATAAAGATTTCTTTTCGATTCATCTCGGAGTTGAATACGATTCAAGAATTTTTTTGATCCAACCCGTAGGAATCAATAGAAAAGGCAAATCTCCTATGATACACCAGATCCGCTCGGTTATTGATAGAGTGAATAGATCCGCCATTTCTTGAAATCTCTCCGATTCAAAATCGTGGTGTAACGTGTATCCCCTTTTGTTCCGGTCATGGAATAGATGAAATAAATCAAAAAATGGATTTTTGTTCAAGAATGAAATAGGATGAATTGAGACGGTATTTTGTAAATACGTAATTATCTTGAATATATCAACCATTTCCTTATTTTCCGCTCACCTGGAAGGGACAAAAGAAACATCTTGTTTTTTCTTCAAAAATTTCTGATCTCTAGTGGACCTCTCAATAGGATTCGAACCCAGATGAAGTTCTGACCATCTGTCAGAGAAAAAGGAACGAATTGATCTTGTAGGATTCCCAAGAAATTCTTCAATTTCTTCCGGAAGCAGATGATTATTCATCTGCTTCTCACGTTCCGTGAATAGTCGGGACATTGAGGAAGATCCAAAAAGGCATTTCAGGAATTGATCTGATTTTATCTCTGTTCGTTCCATTTGAAGAAAGGAAGGATCCCAAAGAATCGATCTTTCTTTTAGTTGCTGAATCTCTGTTTGATCGATCAATGTGGGATATTCTGAATCCTCATTTCTAATGGAATCGAAATGATCTATGGATTGATCAGAAGATCCTTTCAATTGGCTAGAATCCCTTACTTGAACGAAAATAGATCTTGATCTTGTGGAATCATATTGAATATTTGACAATACATTCCGTACCTTGCTAAAAAACCGATCCTTGTTTACCAACCACACATTGTCTAACCAAATCAAATTCTCTCTCGATACGTTCCTCAAAAAATCCGATTCGTGCTCATTCTTCCCCCAACTAACGAAGAGATCTTGGCGGAATTGCCACATATGAAATTGAGCACAATTTTGCAAAGAAATACCCCACTTTTTTCTCGAGAAGAGATGGGAAACATGTTGGAATGTATACTGAAAGCCTAGCTCTTTTTGTATGAACATTTTATTTTGAAATAAGAATCACATGATCATTGTTTGCATTTTATATATTCATTATATATGTGTGCATATTGTCTAATATTTTACATTGTAGATAACATGGTGCTTGGTGTGGCACAGAAGATCATGTTATCAGTACCTTGTAAAATATAAGTAAAGGCTCACAACCAAGATGGTTTTGGACAAACCATTGGCATGGTTGTAGTGTAGCTTGGTATTGTTTTATCTTGAACTTAGAGTTACACTAGTACACTTAGGTGTATTGAGTAGGACCGACATAGAGGTGATTCAATTTAGTACTGACTACATAATTGAATCGGACCTCGGATATTATGTTGTACATGCTCTTAATCCCGATATAATAATGGGCACATGTACTTAGTATTTATTTCTTTGATTTACCAGTGGGTGAGATTTAGATGGATTAAATCAATATGCCCGATAAGTTGGGAAATAATATTATTTACATGGTGTGTCGTTGATTATAGGAGGAAACCGTGTCCTATATATTAGGTTGATGATGTCCCCTTGAGGAGCTCATAAGGTTCATCATGTAAACCCAGCTGGTTGACTTAGTCAATATGATGATAAGGTTGAGTGGTACTACTCGAGGAATTAGATGTTAATTAATTGATGGTCAGTAAATCAATTAATTGACGGACATTCGATATCTTAAACACGGGGAGATTAATGTACAAATAATATATGGAGCCCATATTGATTTATGGGGTTGGTGAGGTAGTTCAATGATGATCCTCTAGTGGAATGGAACATCATTGATGGATCAAGTTTGTGTGGTTCCGATCCATCGGGTGGCCAAGACCCAACTCCTCCTTATGGTCCCTATCGTAGCCTAATATAATCTTTATGAAGTCTAGATCCAAGAATGTAAAACAAAACCTAGAACCAACGGTTGGGATTAAATCCCTAAGATCCGATGGTTAGGATGAAACCCTAGAACCAACGGTTGGGATTAAATCCCTAAGATCCGATGGTTAGGATGAAACCCTAGAATCGACGGTTAGGATTAAATCCCTAGATCCGATGGTTGGGATAAAACCCTAGATCCAACGGTTGGGATGAAACCCTAGATCCGACGGTTGGGATGAAATCCTAGATCCGACGGTTGGGATTAAACCCTAGATCCGACGGTTGGGATAAAACCCTAGATCCGACGGTGGAGATTAAATCCCTAGATCCGACGGTGGAGATTAAAGGAGGTTTAGGCCCTACTCTATATATAGATGGCTTAGGGTTGGGTGGCAACTAAGTGATTTGAATTGGAATTAGGGTTTGGAAAGAAGTTGGGCGGCTAGGGTTTGGAGCTAGGGTGGGCGGCAATCATCTTCATCCAAGGTTGTTGCCGGCGCCCACTTCCTTCATTCTTCCCTTGGCCGGCGCCCATCATCTAAGCCTCTACCTTCTTCCTTGGCGGGTTCTCCTTCCATAGGTGGCGGTTATCTTCTCCTCCTATTCTCCAAGTGGCGGCAACTCTTTCTTGAAGTTGGCGGCGATCATCCATTGCTCCTTGATGGTTGCACCAAATTCTCCAATTTGGTGGTCGGTTCTAGATAGGAGAGGTATTTGTTCATTTTTCTCTTTGTTCACAGCGGACAAGGTAGAGGAGAACTCGATCTAGAAGGCTTCTACTCGTGGAGGATCTTCGTCCACACGTCGTCCACGAGAAGGATAGGACATACGGTAGAAGATCGTGAGGTATAAAGTTATTTTAACTTTATGTACAGATCTGAGCATGTTCTTATTTGTTTTGATTATGCATGTGTGTGTGTGCAAATATATTGTATAATCATGGACCCCGAAGACAAACACAAAAACCGGCGATCCGTCCGTCGTCTCTTCCGCGGCTAATCAACTAGAAGAGTAGAGTTGCTTGAACAACTAGTTTGTTCGAGCGACCACTCAAGTTGTTAACACGACGACGAAATGGTGTTGCTAAGGAAGCTCATCTCATCCGGATTAATCCTTTCATCAGTGAAAATTTTAATCCGGGGACATGGGAGCCAATGAGCCTCCGAAGCGACCCCCCTACAAAACATGCTCAATATCATTTGATTGAATAGTTGCCTCAGCTCCTTGTTGTTTGAAGAAACCCTCCCCTTCAATTGGTCTTTTTTCACGAAAAGCAGACATGAGATAAGAAACAAAGTCTTTCCCTAAGATTTTGAATAGCTGTCCCGAATTCAAGTTGATTATGTTTCGCTTCTTCCTCGAAGAAAGACAATCAAACAATTCCCAATCATGGTCCTTGCGGATCGGATCATCCGTATAGGATAAAAAAAGAAACTCTAGATATTTGCTATCTTTCTCTTTGAATGAGATCTCAATTCCTGCTACGGTTTCATTAGATATCTTACAACTAGAATCCCTTTTTTTTCCGATCCACTTCCCCCACCTCCACCACCGTGAACTCCGGTTAGATTCAGGCATGATACACTTTTGATTTATTGGGAGAACCCAAGTATTTTCTTGCGGATCCATGAAACAACTCTCAGAAAGCTTTTTCCCTTTTGGAAGATACAAGAGCGAAACAATCAACCTATTGATATTGGAAGACCAAAAAGATTCTTCCAATGTCTCATTTCCAGGTCCAATGGAATTCATAGGTATAGGAAGAAGCCCCATCAAATAGAGATTTTTTCTTTCGACCATCTTTCGATTGTTAATACGAGATATAAGGACCGCTACTACAAGCAGTACTACACCTTTGATCATGATATATCGATTGCTTGTTGAACCCTACGAATCACGTGAAAGTAGGATACTCCAAATTCGGGGGTCAAAAAGTTTCATAAAGCGTTCTTGATGGAAAAAAATGTGAGTGAAAGATCCCACTGAATTGAATTTGATCCATGAATCTAAGAAATAGTGAGAATTCTTGATCTCTCTCAATATCTCTCTCAATTCGACGATCAAGGATTTGAATTGATGTCTCTTCATTGATATTTAGACCTCCTCCGGCGAAGATTGTATTTGAACTGGAATTTGTTTATTTACGATATATTTTTTTGTTTATTTACGATATATTTTTTTGTTTATTTATGATATATTTTTTTGTTTATTTACGATATATGATGTGTTAAGTTAAGCATCCCAATTGGAATTTGTTTATTTACGATATATGATGTGTTAAGTTAAGCATCCATGGATGAATGGTTAAAGCGCCCAACTCATAATTGGTAAATTCGTAGGTTCAATTCCTGCTGGATGCACACCAATGGGAACGTTTAATAAGTCTATTGGAATTGGCTCTGTATCAATGGAATCTCATCATCCATCCATAACGAATTGGTATGGTATATTCATACCATAACATATGAGCGAGAAGAACTAGAATTCTTATCGACATCTGGAACTCATAGGGAAGAAAATGGATTTATGGATGGAATCAAATATGCAGTATTACGTAAAAAGTATTCGTTATTGGGGAACAATCAATATACTTCTAATGTCGAATCGGGATCAACTAGAGTAAATAAAGCATTGGGTCGAACTCTTCTTTGGTGTCAAGGTAATAGCTATGAATAGTCATCGACTCCCGGGAAAGGGTAGAAGAAGGGGACCTATTATGGGACATACAATGCATTACAGACGTATGATCATTACGCTTGAATCGGGTTATTCTATTCCACCTCTTATAGAGAAAAGAACTTAAAGCAAAATACTTAATAACACGGCGATACATTTATACAAAACTTCTACCCCGAGCACACGCAATGGAGCCATAAACAGTCAAGTGAAATCTAATCCACGAAATAATTTGATCTATGGACAACATCGTTGTAGTAAAGGTCGTAATGCCAGAGGAATCATTACCGCACGGCATAGAGGGGGAGGTCATAAGCGTCTATACCGTAAAATCGATTTTAGACGGAATGAAAAATACATATATTTTAGAATCGTAACCATAGAATACGAACATAATAGAAATGAATAAATTTGTCTCATACTCTATGGTGATGGTGAGAATAGATATATTTTACATCCCATATGTGATATAATTGGAGATACCATTGTTTCTTTTACAGAAGTTCCTAGATCAATAGGAAATGCCCGACCTTTGAGTGCGGTTTGAACTTTTGATTTACGTAATTGGAAGTAACCAATTAGGTTTACGCGAAACCTAGAAATCGATCACTGATCCAATTTGAGCACCTCTACGGGATAGACCTCAAAGAAAACCGTTGAGTAACGGCGAAAGTGATTGAGTTCGTAATTCATCATAGAAAATTATTGACTCTAGATATATGGTAATATGGAGAAGACAAAATTGTTTGAAGCACGCATGTAACCTAAGCGCCTTGTTTCAAAGAGAGGAGGACGGGTTATTCACATTTAATTTGATGGTCGAGGCGATTGAAAGCTAAGCAGGTAATTAAGATCCCCGGGGAAAAAGAGAAATGTCTCCTACGTTACCCATAATATGTGGAAGTATCGACGTAATTTCATAGAGTCATTCGGTCTGAATGCTACATGAAGAACATAAGCCGATGATGGAACGGGAGACCTAGTTTGTTGAATATCATAACATGAGTGATTCTTCAGATTTGGATTCATATATATCCACTCATGTGGTACTTCATCATACAATTTATATAAGATCCATCTGCCTAGATATCATCATATACATCTAGAAAGCCGTATGCTTTGGAAGAAGCTTGTATAGTTTGGGAAGGGGTTTTATTGATAAAAAGAAGAATCCACTTCAACAGATATGCCCTTAGGCATGACCATACATAACATAGAAATTACACTCGGAAAGGGTGGACAATTAGCTAGAGCGGCCAGTCTTTGTGCGAACCGATAGCAAAGAAGGTAAATCGGCCACATTAAGATTACCATCTGGGAGGTCCGTTTGATATCCAAAAGCTGTAGCAATAGTCGAACAAGTGGGTAATGTTGGGGTGAACCAAAAAGTTTGGGTAGAGCCGGATCTAAGTGTTGGCTAGGTAAGCGTCCTGTAGTAAGAGGAGTAGTTATGAACCCTGTAGACCATCCCCATGGGGGCGGTGAGGGGAGAGCCCCAATTGGTAGAAAAAAACCCACAACCCCTGGGGGTTATCCTGCAAGAAGAAGTAGGAAAAGGAAAAAATATAGTGATAGTTTTATTCTTAAATGTAAATAGGAATATTGAAAATAGAATTTTTGGAATTTGAAAAATGTAATGGGCGAGCACGGGAATTGAACCCGCGCATGGTGGATTCACAATCCACGCCTTGATCCACTTGGCTACATCGCCTTTTCTAGCTAAAGGATTTTTTCTTTTTTCCATTCATCATTATTGTATTTATTCTGACCTTTATACTTAACTTAGATCGAGATATTCAAGATATTGGACATAGAATGCCAATCTTTAAAATAAAAAAATGTAAAAAAAAAAGGAGTAATATACTGTGACATGACACGTTCACTAAAAAAAAACCCTTTTGTAGCTAATCATTTATCGGCAAAAATGGAAAAACTCAACACGAGGGAAGAGAAAGAAATAATAGTAACTTGGTCTCGGGCATCTACCATTATACCCACAATGATTGGCCATACAATCGCTATTCATAATGGAAAGGAACATTTACCTATTTATATAACAGATCGTATGGTGGGTCACAAATTGGTGGAATTTGCACCTACTCTGTCTTTTACGATACATGCGAGAAACGATAATAAATCTCGTCGTTAAGTTCATTTCTTATACTTTATATACTTATGTATTTGTATTTAATATACATATATACAATATAAATATGTTATACAATATAAATAAATATGTATATGTATGCTACACGCAAAAAAATGAAAATACTATTCTATTACATCAAATACATCAAAATAAAAAAAAAATAACAATACCCCATATCTCGCTTAAGCGAGATATGGGGTATTGTTATTTCAGGGTATTGCTACATTTTTTTTAACAATTCAGATACACTAAGACAAAAGTCTTATCCATTTGTAGATGAAACTTCAAGCGACTAGGTCTAGAGGAAATTGTGAGCATTACGTTCATGCATTACTTCCATACCAAGGTTTGGACGGTTGATGATATCGACCCACGTGTTAATAACACGACCACGATCACAACTACGGATTGGTTAAAATTAAAACCATTTAGGTTGAAAACAATAGTGCTAATACATAAAGCGAAAGGAACCAAATACCAATTCACGTGCCAAGCCAAGAAGAAATGTAAAGAACGAGAATTGTTGAAACTAGCATATTGGAAGATCAATCGCCCAAAATAACCATGAGCGACTACGATATTATAAGTCTCTTCCTCTTGACCGAATCAGAACCTTCATTAGCATTCGATTCGTTTTGATCAAACTAGAGGTTACCAAGGAACCATGCATATGCTTGAATAGGAGCGCCGAATACACCGCCTACATGTGAAATGGGTGCATAAGAATGTTGTGTTCGCCTCGAATACAATCATGAAGTTGAAAGTACGGATATTCCTAAAGGCATACCATCAGAAAAACTTCCTTGACCAATAGGATAGATCAAGCAATGCTGCTGCACCAGAGTTTAAATAATATGCATCCAAGGATCACCTACCCAATTTTAAACTTAGTTCCCACTCACGACCCATGTAACAAGCTACACCAAGTAAAAAATGTAGAACAATTATCTCGTAAGGACCGCCATTGTATAACCACTCATCAACGGATGTTGCTTCCCAAATTGGGTAAAAATGCAAACCTATAGCTGCGGAAGTAGGAATAATGGCACCAGAAATAATATTATTTCCATAAAGTAGAGAACCAGAAACTGGTTCTCGAATACCATCAATATCTACTGGAGGGGCAGCAATGAAGGCGATAATAAATACAGAAGTTGCAGTCAATAAGGTAGGGATCATAAAAACACCGAACCATCCAATGTAAAGACGATTTTCAGTGCTGGTTATCCAGTTGCAGAAGCGACCCCATAGGCTTGTACTTTCGCGTCTCTCTAAAATTGCAGTCATGGTAAGATCTTGGTTTATTCAATTTATTAAGGACTCCCAAGCATATGTATTAACTATGAATAGTTATGAGTTAGATAATAGAAGGCTTGTTATCTAACAGTATAACATGGTTTATGTCACGCCCCGAGAGCATGTCGAGCCGAAAATCAAACGGACGGCATCTCCCCTGTACGTGGCAACATTTCGGGTTAATACAAGGCCCGTAGGCCCACAACAACAACAGTATATATATAACAAATAATAGCAGCGGAAATAAAGTGCGCATACCCACAACATACATAACAAAATATCATATACAGGTGTACTCCACCTGACAAGACCACAATAATAAAACCGTAAATAAAACAACGACATCACGACAAAGTCCATAACAAAACAGGGGTCCATGACATAGGACCAAAATCCAAAACACATAAACAAGTCCATACATATCAAAGTCCAAGACATAACCAAAAACGAACTCCTCGGGAGACTCGAAAAACGGAGATGGGATGGATCGGTCCAGCTCAAGTAAATCACACGAAGACCTCTACATTACAGGGCGATGAAAAACCCAGGGTCGGATGTGGGGAGTAAATCTCAGCAGGTAATCAGAGAAAAAATTTAAATATATGTATCAATATTACATGTCATTCAACAGTTTAATCTACTCGTAGAACAAGTATACATCAGAATAACAATAGATATGCATGCATATACTAAATAAATCGAACATCAACGATCTTTGACATACCAGCGTTACTACTCTATCGATCCAACACCGGCATATAATCACATCATAGGGTATAACGATAGTACTAACACAATATCCTAACTTTGAGTCAAGGGTATCACCGTGAATATCCGATAGGTATACAAATATCAACCTACTACCATACAGAATATGCAATAGCATGTATGAATATGTACAAACAAATGCACAGTATAGTACATACAAATGCATCATCAAAGTGAGTATACATATAGATCAGATTCAGATGTATACTAATCACCATCATCCATATATATATATATACAAGCTTATGTATATATATATAATCATATGCAAAAACACTGTATGATACGACAATGCAACATGCATGGTCATGCTGCTCACCCCTACTGTGGCCTAGGTGGCACGACATGACAACTATCCCGACTCCAGCCGCCACCACTCTCGAGTGACCGAGTTGGGTAGTATGATCAAATAGCATATAAGCGTAAAGAGCTCGCTACGCAACGGGGGTCCCTGCTGCTGGTCACTCCGACTAACACTACCAATGAGTGGTCGAGTACCACGCGACTCAGATAATCGACGCAACTCCAACAACCATCGCCAATAATGGTAGAGTGCGGTACAACAAATGCTATGCCCTCACACCCGATTACTCCTCGAAGTAACACGGGAGGCGAGATGACTGACGACTCTCTCTCAACCCCAAGGGGAGACGATGTCGTCAGTATGCATGCAATGACATGAGGGTACTGTCTCACATACAGACATCTACCATAGACTCTCTGCTCAACAGAGAGTCACACCCAATTGATCAGTATACTCTCTATCCTGTAGAGAGTCATACTCATCTGATCATGACAAGCTATGACCATCTGTCCGTAGCGACACACTGTCCACGACTCACATGACCATTCACACAACCCGTGGTTGGTGAATAAATGTGCAACATACAGGTATGGAATAAGTCCTACATCTAGGGTCATACTTATTCACAGAGAACCTTTTTGCCAAATTTATAATTTAGGTCATCCTCCGTACTCCACATCTACACCCTACTAAACAGTTAAACCTACTTACATCACATCTGCAACTTCTAGATCATGCTAGGGAATATGTGTTATCAATAATCGAGCACACATATATAACAACGGTAAGCTCAAGCATACGATAAACAGAGCATGGTCAAGGTAATATGAACACCTAACATGTTCATATCTATGTCTAAATCTGGAAATCATTACATCTACCCGACCAGTAGAAAAATTACCTACCTGATACATAAACCATAACTGTCTTCATGTTCACGAATTCACCTCGCATCAAAGTCCTGAAATCATAAAATCCCAATATAATCAAAATAACTCCAGTCTCCACTAATCACCGATATAATCCTACAATAACACTACTACCATAATCAGAAATCACCTTGCTACTGCACACTATAGCAAGATCAGAACTTACATAATCTTTGCTTCAATCACAACCAACTTCAATAATCCACTTATGGAAATCTGATCTGCCCACCCTTTTAACTGCAAATAAATCCAACCAAAATCTAATTATGATTTATACCCGGATCTAATTATCCTAGCAACACAATTGTGCATTCTTCAAGAATTAAACATCTAATGTATAACATACAATTTAAAGCTTACCTTCAACTGTTGGAATCAGCCACGGCATATCCAAAAGCACCTATCCAGAAATTATAACATCCACAGCTTATACACCACCCTGAGCAGTCGTGTTCATGCTCCTCCCCAGCCAGCTCATCCATTCATCACCACCGACACAGCTCGTCAACACCACCAAACAAAACCAGAGCCAATCACGGCTGTGAACAAGGATAAATCAAATCCAATTGCTGCTGTGAACCAAGATGAACCAAACAACCAACCTCACGACACTGCCATCATCAGCTTCCGATGACAATCGGAAGCTACACGTCCTCACTGAACTGCTCTGTTCGCTGGAGGCAGTTCAACATCGACAATCACTGCAACCGATTCATTCAACCCATGATCCAACACCAACAACTACCGGAAATGAAAAACACATAAGAGAAAAGGTGAATCAACTGATATACCTATAATTGAAACTTCATCGGCGATACCCCCCAACTGTTCTGTTCGCTGACCAAAGCTCCACCTCCGATCGGAACAACCAATCGCAGTGACGGGTCAACTTGCTGCTCATGAGAAAACAACGAGCTGTGAAGTAGAGATCGACCGAAATTAACCGAGAATCGGGCCCTTACCTTGCTCCGGTGACAACCGGCTGAGTCAACTCCCAGCGACGCAGATATGGCAAAAGCAACCCATCAGTCCGACAGAATGGCAACAAGGAGTAGATACGACGGCGATGTTCGACCGCGTGACGGCGGCCGACAGGGGCCACGGTTGGGTGGTGTGCATAGCAAGCGACACGAGGAGGCATCCCTAGGTGGCGGCGACGTGCACGGGAAGGAGATCGGCGGAGATCGACTGGATCGGTGCCGACAGCAGTGAAGAGGATCGCTCGCGGCGGCAGCGGCAACGGCGTGGCGGCGCGTGAGGGAGAAGACGACGGCGAAGAGAAGAAGAAAGGCCTCTGATCTTTTCGGAGACGAAGAGGGGCGATCGGCGAAGAAAAGAACTCGCGCAGAGGAAATGGGATCTCGGTTGGGAAAAGAAACACATCGGGGAAAAATTAAAGCATGCTACTCCAACCGGTCGGGTCCATACGAATCGGGTTGGGTCCAATCCAATACACATATTAAATCTTTCTCAAAAAAACACTTTAGAAATTTCCATTTAAGTCCAGGAAAATTTCTAAAAATTCTTAAAAATTCCATAGGGTATTCTCCTGATTACCGAACATTATTTTATTAATATTTTTTTTTTTCCGGTATTTTACATTCTCCCCCACTAATAAAAAATTTGGTCCCCAAATTTCCAACTCATGTATGAGTACGAGACGTCACAAAATCATCTCAAGTATATAGAGAAAAGTCACACACCTCGCGTGACTAAATAGGGTACTGAGCTTGAATATTATTTTTCAGCTCTCACATAGCCTCCTCATCGGTATGATGCTATCATCCAACCTTTACGAGTCGGATGATTTTCATCCCACTACTGTCGCTCCTTGCGACCCAGGCTCCACCCTGGAATCACCTCGTAAGTTGCATTAGACTGAGGTAGAATCGGAACCTCTTATAGAACATGATTAGATCGCGGCACGTATTTCCTTAGCATATAAACATGAAATACGTTATGAACACCCGCAAGTGTCGGAGGTAAAGCCAACCGACAAGCTACACCTCCATAATCCACGACACAAGATCTGAATAGATCCTCCAACATTTGAATGTCTTGCTCAGACAGTCCATCAATCCGCGGATAAAATGTTGCACTAAGCCGAAGCTCTGTGCCCATATTCTGATGCAGACTCTACCAAAATCGCGAGGTAAATCGCGGGTCTCTATCAGATATAATACCCAAAGGCACGCCATACTATCTGATAATCCCTCGACAGTACAACTCTGTCAGACGATCCAACGGGTACGACCCACGAATAGGCAAAAAGTAAGCTGATTTGGTTAGTCGATCCACGATCATCTAAATCGCATCATATCCCTTATGGATTCTAGGTAATCTCGTAACCAAATCTATCATGATTTGCTCCCACTTCCATTCCGGAATCGGAATTCTCTAGAGCAATCCAGCGGGTTTTTGATGTCCAGCCTTCATCCACTGGCATAACTAAACATCGAGCAGCAAAATCTGCTATAACTCTCTTTATATCATTCCACCAGTATAAACGTTTTGACTCTCGGTACATCTGAGTACCATCAGGGTGAATAGAAAATCTCCAATGATATGCTTCCTGTAGCGACTCTTCCTTAAACACTGTAACTCCGTAACCCACTATCCTTATCAGAGACGGAGAATTATTTTCTCAAAAGAGAAGTTCATTAACCATTCCAAATCCACCCCACTACACACTCTGTAAGTGCATGGGAGACTATGACGACCAATCTCACTCGTTGCAACTGTTTGCGTTCCAACAACTCCATTGTAGCTACCCAGTAGCTTGTTAAATTCAATGAGAACTTCTGCTCCATATATCCATAAATAACTACTAAAGTCACATCGTGTATATGATAGACTATCTCGTAGTTTCTTAACTGTCGTAGGCATAAGATATGCCTCATTCAACTGCATCGGAATCGTTCCGATCCCTGAAACGACTCATTTGCATACATCATCCTTTTATCTAATCTGGAAGGATTAACTAATACTCATGTAAAAGTTAACCGCCGTTTAAATTCTGTAAACTGGTTTCACCAGCTTCCGACTAAATAATTTCCAACATTACCTTTGTCAAAAAAGTTCGTGATATACTAATGCCAACAATTCTATCCACATCTACAGAACTAACCAAACCATACAAGGAAAACCACCATCTACGGTGGTCGAGTGCGCAACTCCAACTACCACAATCAACAGTGGCCAAGTTACGCAACTCCAACAACTACAAAAAGGATCCTATCGTGTTCAGGATACATGATTCTCGAATCCCGTGACGACTAAATCATTGTTTAGTCTAACAACTTAATCAAAATTCATACAATTCATAAAGTATGAATTGTCGTCTCCACACACCTGCATCCCCTTTTCTCTAGGCTAATGATATATATTAATCATCACAACGACAATGATGATTGTATGACACCATGTCACTACAATATCAAACCTCCAATCGTAAATCGATCCTAGAGTATGCACAGGTGTCCTTTGCTGATCTAAACAGATCATCTATCCCCAACGGAGGATATTCACTTTCAATAATTATCGCATTCCATCTTCGATAATCGATGCATAATTTCAAAGGTTCATCCCTCTTTCAATAAAGAGTTCTAGATCCTTCTCAAGGAGGAATACTGGGATAGATAAATATCCCCTCCAACATCTCCTATAATCGCAACTCACATTCTTCCAATTTCTATAGTGTTTAACAATGCTGATCCAAACAACACTATCACTCGGTATGTGATCTTCGATACCAGAACTATTTTTGCAATCATTTCGATCGCCTACTCCACTTGCCTATGCAGCGACAAGCCTAGGAGTTCATCAGAAACTACATCCGAAGGCTCTCGGATTATACGCACCTCTTAGATACATAATCATACCATACTCTCAACAATTTGACCATCCGTAAGGATATGTCTACAGTAAAAGTATGTCTATCCAAGTCTAAGGGCATCCCTTAACTTCTTAATTGTTGGTCCACTTCTCACCTAACGGTAGAGATACCACTGACCTACAAGTCGATGTAAAGAACCCTTCCACTCCAAACAAAGAATGTTCTAGACTAAGATACCCGTAAACTACAAGTATCTCTCAATATATTAATCCAGAGGGTAAAACTAGAGTAATACCCTGAACGATCAAATATCTGTTGATCCGATCCAAAAGGCTCCACATAGGTCTCGGCCTTTCTCCGAAGAGAAAAGATCAGATTCAACAGTCCGCGACAAAGCGGTCGCATTCCTACGACGAATGCCTCGGGGATTTTTTTCCCTAGATCATCTGATCCATCCCTTAATCCTACGAACTGCAACTATAGAATACTGAATAAATACGACCATCGTCGTATACTCTCTCCTATGTACTAATCAAATCACATTTGGAGGTAACTGTTGTTGTCTGCTGAATCTTCTACGATGTCTTTGCTGATGCTGCTTCTGTGCTGATATCTGCTGTAGGGGAGTATCAAGGAACTCCAACCATGCCTGAGGTGGTAGATCACTGATGACGAAATAACTCATTCTTTAGTGCTGATCTCTGCTGTCGAGACGGTGCATCATCCTCCCGGGACACCATTGGTAGTCTTCGACTGAATCTTCAAGGTACACCTCCTCCACTGTACTAGTTGCTCAACAATAGCAACAGCTGAACTGCTCCAACAGACAATTTGGCTTCACGTGTCTTCGTGATCTGCACTGCACGCACACAATTCCTTCGGAGTCTTTATACTGATTTTGCTGATATCCACAAGAACCTTCCGATGATCTGCAATTGGTCTTCTATAATTGGAAAATAGCTCAAAGCCTATAACTCCGATCTTGCTCCTTCTATCTAATAGTCGGAGACTTCTGACTCTAATCAGTTGACCTGCAATAGTTGCTTACCGGTCTCCAACTCTTAAACTCTTGTACGGAGTCATTTCTAAACTCCTGTATTAATCCAACGTCTTCCGGTAGGATCTGGTAGAAGATCCTGACATCCTAATCCCACAATAAGCCAATAACTCTGGGCGGCTTAAATCCTCCATTCATCTTCTTGAGCTATTAGGTGATGTAGTCTCTGCAAGTCTCACGACTCGCAGCAATAATATTATCGATCACACTTTCTTGAAGCTCAAGAATTCCTTACAATGCGTCACTAAAAGTGACACGGGGAAATACTCTCTTTCAACATCACTAAACCATGATCAAGTGATATATTATTTCGCGAAGATTATTTTCTGCATTTATCACCAAATACCGGCTTGACCCCGATAATGGTATGCAATTAACTCTACTTTCTCGGTATAACATGAATTAAGTACTTAAAAGTACTCTCAAAGTTATACAACCCAGTACGAACAACTCAGGGATAAAAATCCCTATGAAACTCCATAACCTAGCCTTCCGCTGTCTGCATCAACAATAGTCATAAGTGCATTTCATTACCCACAGGTAATGATCCGACTAGCACATTTAGTGGAAATCTCTAAGACTGTAGTCTCTGATTTCCATAATAAATGTGACGACTTGGCCCCTGTTTTCCAACTCGGTATCAGTCGGCTCTCAGAGGTAAATCACCTCCTTGACACAGGTTCAAGACTCACAGACTCAACAGGTCGTTCCCATGGTCAACTCATACCACGGTTACGAATAACAACCAACACACTACAGGTTACTCCCTGGTATAAGCATTAAAAGTATAGTCAACATAACCGGGAGTATCAACTCTAAAGGTCACTCCGGTTGGTCGCCTCGGTGGACGACCCCTACTACAAGGCTGCACAGGTGTCATAACTCTATTGTATACACCTACTGATCAAGTTTAGATAAATATCTACTAAACCGGTTATCGAAATTCTTACTCGTCGCTTGGAGCTCGTGCCGCCCATCTCCATCTCATCTCAGAAAACCAAAACCGAATAAATCGACTCCCGAGAATCCAAGACTCGACACAAAAACAACATTGTATGGCATCGCAGAACCTTTGGCTCTGATACCACTAAAGTTGTCACGCCCGAGAACATGCCGAGCCAAAAATCAAACGGACGACATCTCCCCTGTACGTGGCAACATTTCGGGTTAATACAAGGCCCGTAGGCCCACAACAACAACAGTATATATATAACAAATAATAGCAGCGGAAATAAAGTGCGCATACCCACAACATACATAACAAAATATCATATACAGGTGTACTCCACCTGACAAGACCACAGTAATAAAACCGTAAATAAAACAACGACATCATGACAAAGTCCATAACAAAACATGGGTCCATGAAATAGGACCAAAATCCAAAACACATAAACAAGTCCATACATATCAAAGTCCAAGACATAACCAAAAACGAACTCCTCGGGAGAATCAAAAAACGGAGATGGGATGGATCGGTCGGCGCAGCTCCAAGTCGTCACGAAGACCTCTACATTACTCCGGGCATGTAAAAACCTGTGGTCGAGGTGGTGAGTAAAACTCAAGAGTAATCGAGAAAACATGTAAATATATGTATCAATATTACATGTCATTCAACAGCTTTAATCTACTGACAACAAGTATACATCAAGATAACAATAGATATGCATGCATATACTAAATAAATCAACATCAACGATGTCGACATACCGGCAAATACCTACTCTATCCCGATCCAACCTCGGGCATATAATCACATCATAGGGTATACAAAGATAGTACTAACACAATATCCTAACTCGAGTCAAGGGTATCACTGTGAATATCCGATAGGTATACAAATATCAACCTACTACCATACAGGAATATGCAATAGCATGTATGAATATGTACAAACAAATGCAACAGGCATAGTACATACAAATGCATCATCAAAGTGAGTATACATATAGACTGTATCTGTATGTATACTAATCACCATCATCCATATATATATATATACAAGCAGTTATGTATATATATATAATCATATGCAAAACACTGTATGATACGACAATGCAACATGCATGGTCATGCTTGCTCACCCCTACTCGCTACCACGACCCCAGTGTGGCCTAGGTGGCATGACATGACAACTATCCCGACTCCAGCCGCCACCACTCTCGAGTGACCGAGTTGGGTAGTATGATCAAGTAGCATATGAGCGTAAGTAGCTCGCTACGCAACGGGGGTCCCTGCTGCTGGTCACTCCGACTAACACTACTAATGAGTGGTCGAGTACCACGCACTCAGGACAACTGCACGCAACTCCAACAACCATCGTCAATAATGGTAGAGTGCGGCACAACAAATGCTATGCCCTCACACCGCCACTCCTCTGAAGTAACTCGGGAGGCGTGATGATCGACGACTCTCTCAACCCCAAGGGGAGACGATGTCGTCAGTATGCATGCAATGACATGAGGGTACTGTCTCACATACAGACATCTACCATAGACTCTCTCGCTCAACAGAGAGTCACACCCAATTGATCAAGATACTCTATCCTCAGAGAGTCATACTCATCTGATCATGACAAGCTATGACCATCTGTCCGTAGCGACACACTGTCCACGACTCACATGACCATTCACACAACCCGTGGTTGGTGAATAAATGTGCAACATACAGGTATGGAATAAGTCCTACATCTAGGGTCATACTTATTCACAGAGAACCTTTTTGCCAAATTTATAATTTAGGTCATCCTCCGTACTCCACATCTACACCCTACTAAACAGTTAAACCTACTTACATCACATCTGCAACTTCTAGATCATGCTAGGGAATATGTGTTATCAATAATCGAGCACACATATATAACAACGGTAAGCTCAAGCATACGATAAACAGAGCATGGTCAAGGTAATATGAACACCTAACATGTTCATATCTATGTCTAAATCTGGAAATCATTACATCTACCCGACCAGTAGGAAAATTACCTACCTGATACGTAAACCATAACTGTCTTCATGTTCACGAATTCACCTCGCATCAAAGTCCTGAAATCATAAAATCCCAATATAATCAAAATAACTCCAGTCTCCACTAATCACCGATATAATCCTACAATAACACTACTACCATAATCAGAAATCACCTTGCTACTGCACACTATAGCAAGATCAGAACTTACATAATCTTTGCTTCAATCACAACCAACTTCAATAATCCACTTATGGAAATCTGATCTGCCCACCCTTTTAACTGCAAATAAATCCAACCAAAATCTAATTATGATTTATACTCGGATCTAATTATCCTAGCAACACAATTGTGCATTCTTCAAGAATTAAACATCTAATGTATAACATACAATTTAAAGCTTACCTTCAACTGTTGGAATCAGCCACGGCTTATCCAAAAGCACCTATCCAGAAATTATAACATCCACAGCTTATACACCACCCTGAGCAGTCGTGTTCATGCTCCTCCCCAGCCAGCTCATCCATTCATCACCACCGACACAGCTCGTCAACACCACCAAACAAAACCATAGGCAATCACGGCTGTGAACAAGGATAAATCAAATCCAATTATTGTTGTGAACCAAGATGAACCAAACAACCAACCTCACGACACTGCCATCATCAGCTTCCGATGACAATCGCAAGCTACACATCCTCACTGAACTGCTCTGTTCGCTGGAGGGAGTTCAACATCGACAATCACTGCAACCGATTCATTCAACCCATGATCCAACACCAACAACTACCGGAAATGAAAAACACAGAAGAGAAAAGGGGAATCAACTGATATACCTATAATTGAAACTTCATCGGCGATACCCCCCAACTGTTCTGTTCGCCGACCAAAGCTCCACCTCCGATCGGAACAACCAATCGCAGTGACGGGTCACCTTGCTGCTCGCGAGAAAACAACGAGCTGTGAAGTAGAGATCGACCGAAATTAACCGAGAATCGGGCCCTTACCTTGCTCCGGCGACAACCGGCTGAGTCAACTCCCAGCGACGCTGATCTGGCAAAAGCAACCCGTCGGTCTGACAGAATGGCAACAAGGAGTAGATACGACGGCGATGTTCGACCGCGTGACGGCGGCCGACAGGGGCCACGGTTGGGTGGTGTGCACAGCAAGCGGCGCGAGGAGGCGTCCCTAGGCGGCGGCGACGTGCACGGGAAGGAGATCGGCGGAGATCGACTGGATCGGTGCCGACAGCAGTGAAGAGGATCGCTCGCGGCGGCAGCGGCAATGGCGTGGCGACGCGTGAGGGAGAAGGCGACGACAAAGAAGAAAGGCCTCTGATCG
Organism: Wurfbainia villosa; assembly: GCA_025175895.1. Classification (NCBI taxonomy): domain Eukaryota; kingdom Viridiplantae; phylum Streptophyta; class Magnoliopsida; order Zingiberales; family Zingiberaceae; genus Wurfbainia; species Wurfbainia villosa. The sequence continues at coordinate 95,016,278 of CM045986.1, forward strand.
CTTCGGAGACGAAGAGGGGCGATCGGCGAAGAAAAGAACTCGCGCAGGGGAAATGGGATCGCGGTTGGGAAAAGAAACGCATCGGGGAAAAATTAAAGCAAAGCGGCTGGCGTTACCCAACCGAAGCGGTCGGGTCCAAACGAATCGGGTTGGGTCCAATCCAATACACATATTAAATCTTTCTCAAAAAAATACTTTAGAAATTTCCATTTAAGTCCAGGAAAATTTCTAAAAATTCTTAAAAATTCCATAGGGTATTCTCCTGATTACCCAACATTATTTTATTAATATTTTTTTTCCGGTATTTTACAGTTTATATGTCAATGTCAACCAATATAAACCGAACAGACAGATATCTATCTTATATATCTATCTTATATATCTATGACTAAATACACAAAATATCTACGACTAAACAATTTGTAAATGAAGTGAATAAAAAAAATATTTATTTTTATATTTTTTCTTTTCTATGGGTTGCCCGGGACTCGAACCCGGAACTAGTCGGATGGAGTAGATATGTAAAATACGGAAAAAAAAAAAACCCTTGTTAGTTGAGAAATTGTCTTATATAAATTCTTCGGGGATTTACAGAAGTTTTTCCAGATTTAAAAGGAGTCTATCCGAGGAAGATTTAAGTGTAAATGGGGAGTTGGCTCGACTTGAGTTAACTCGGACTCAACCTAGGTTAGAGTTGGGTCAAGCTTGAGCCAACCCAACCGAACCGGGTAGGGTTAAAACCTCGATCCCGATTATCCCGATCTCATTCCGCAATCTCGGTGTCGATGCCGTGTCGACGCCATCGCCTTCAACGCAACGACATAGCCCGCCGCCTCGGTCGTTTGAGCTCTCCATTGTCGCCGCCACTTCGATTATCGTCGCCCGATCTCGCACTGCCCCACCGATCAGTCTCGCCGCGAACTGGAGCTGCTATCGCCGTAGCCATTCTCTCCTTCCCCCAAGCTCAGATCGTCGTGCTTTTCTCTTCTCCGAGTCGGCTTGCCATCGTCGCGCTGGAGGTCTGCATTTGCGCGTTATGCGCCGCCATCTCGATCACGATGGAACGGTGAAGGCGCCGCGGTGGTTGGGAGCTTGGATCGGCTGATCGCATACTCGCCGATCTCGCGGTAGCTAGGTGAGTGTCACTATTTCTCCTTGATGTTGGATTGGATTTGTCTTCTTGATGCAATTTCTGATTGAAATTCAGAAATCTTATCGGTGAACAGGGGACGATGAAGGGGATGACTATCGGTAGTGATTTGATTCGGTAAGCCATGATACCCTCTTTCAGTTTCAATGTTAATTGCTGATTTTCCTTTGGAGGTTGATGTTGTGATCGTCGATGTTATGAGGTAAGTCTTGGAGCATTTTGTTCACAGTAGTTGTTATGGATGGGTTCTGTTAATGGGTCTCTGTTTCTTCCATTTATTTCGATTGTGGTTGATTATTGATGTCGATCGGATTGGTTGTGGCATTGTGTATTTGTATAGCCATAGATATGCAGTTAATCGACATTGATGGGTTGGGCAGAAGTTGGATCTAAATTGGATTAGTGAGGTAGGTGAATTTGGATTTGATATGGATGAATGGGGTAGATTGATTGATATATGAGTTCATTCATCTTATAGCAACAGATTGTTGATGCAGCCTATATGTTATTGAATTTTTGGTAAATTGTGTATGATAGGTCGTGAGCTCCAAAGTTCAGATTGGTTATGATGGATTGGATTGGGATAGTCGAGTTTTAACACGTATTCGGGAAAGAATGCGAATTATAGAACGAATTGGTATTTTGTTGTATGATTATTAGAGACTTGTACTTAACCGTAATTTGTTACTATTATATAGGTTTGGGATACGAAGCGGGTCCGCGGCCGTAGGGATTATTTCGAGCTTCGTATCAAATGGGTAATATCTACCTGGTCCGGTAGTTTTGATCAAATTCCTGTGCATGATCTTGGATTTATGTTTATACTTGTTTACCTTAAATCCACTCTTATTTAATCATATGCTTGTACTGCCTTGACCTTTGAGATATATACTCTGGTACTTCATTGATTATCTAGCTCGGATAGGAACTATAAACCCTATTATGTATTAGCTGATATATGTTCAGTGAGTACATGTGGTTAGGGTTATCTTTGTGACTTCAGATTGGGTTACTGTCTTACATCACTAGGATTAGGTGATGGTTTGGATTATGGAGCCGATTGTTATATCATATCCGTATTAGTGGTGCATTTATGGTGGATCTAGTTGTCTGTGCATAGATAAGTGTATGGTTGTCAGTATGTGACCATGGACTAGAGGTTCTAACACGATGGTATATCCATTATGGATTGTGTGCCTGTGTATGGTTATATAGACGGTCGATTGTATATCGCTACTACTAGAGGTCTTAGTGTGGTGGACTGTCAGTTGAGTATGACTCTTTATGCGATAGAGAGAGTCTTGTGATTGTAGTCCTTGCATAGTTGACTTTTGGTTGACCAGGACTCCCCATGGGATAGGGAGTGAGGCGAGGATACATGTATAGAGCCATGCATCATTACATTGCATGCATGCTGACGACTGAGTCTCCCTTGTGGATGAGACGGGTCGTCAGTCATCCTGCCTCCCCGGCCACTCGGGGTAGTGGTAGCAGGGTTGAGGGCAGAGCATTGGATGTGCCGCGCTCGGCCACTAGGGATGGTGGTAGCTGGAGATGCGCACCTGGCCACCGAAAGGTAGTGGTGTTAGCACTCGCCCACTATAGACGGGTTGTTGTGACGGCGTCATTGTCTGCGCAGAGCTCGTCTACTCATGGGTAGTGATGGAGCGACTAGCAGCAGGGACCCCCGGGGAGTAGTTAGCTTTTTACGCTTATATGCTACTCATTCATACTACCCAACTTGGTCACTCGAGAGTAGTGGCGGCTGGAGTCGGGCTAGTCGTCATGCCGTGCTACCCGGGCCATACTGGGGTCGTGGTTGGATGGGTCCGCAGACATGACCATGCATATGCATTGCTGATATATATGTATGCATGTATTTGATATATGTTTTACATATGCCTGTGAGATACTGCATTTGATTGAGCTATGATTGTTGCACATGCTTGTACATCATGATACATGTCATTTGCATTTTATTTACTGCTATGTGTTGAGCATGATACATGTGTTGATTCAGACTGTTATATGCATTTGATTAGCATCATGTCATTGTGTGGTACGGACCGGGTTATTATACAGGTGATCATATACTGTTCATATGTCTGAGTATTGGTCAGGTATGAGATTGACCTGGTACATTATATGGGTTATGTTATTGTATATCTGTCAGGATGATATAGCTTATGGTGTTGCAGACCATCAGGTACGTTGGTACATTACTTTATGTTCGGTTGATCAGTTTAGTATATACATTGCGTATGACTTTACTGTAGTTACTTGTTATTAGAGTTGGATAGGACTGTATGTCTATTGGACTCATGCTGTATACCTGTAGATCTTCACATGTATACTTGTAGATCTATCCTTATATGTTGTTCATGCACTTTCTATATATTACCCCTGAGTTTATACTCACCACCCCTGGACCCTGGGCTTCCTGTCGCCCAGATAACAGGTAGAAGATTTCTTGGACGTTCGGAGCTCCGCCAGCTGATCCCATCTCACACCGGACGGAGGGATATGTTTTCCATATTGTTGTATTACTATGGATTGTTGTTTTGGGGTTTTTACGCCGTATTGTTTCCGTATCTGCGATGTACGGATGTGTGGTATGTATTTGGTCGATGATTCGACTTCTATTATGTTTCTTGTTGTGTCAAGTCACTCCGGAGTGCACAGTTGGGTCATTGTATCTTGTTGATCTGTTTGTATTGTTTCCGCTGTGTTTATTATGTTTGATATGATGATATCTGTGTATATCATATTGTTGTTGTGGGCCTACGGGCCTTGTATTAACCCGATATGTTGCCACGTACAGGGGAGATGCCATCCGTTTACTTTTCGGCACGGCATACTCTCGGGGCGTGACAATTTTATTGGTATCAGAGCCCTAGGTTGCGAAGTCCATTTTCGGATTTGATTTCATTCGGACATCGAGTTTTGCTTTACTCAGTTTTGTTTCGTGAGTTCTGGGATCTGGCTGTGGCGGACATCTCCGAGCTACAAGGATTAAGGTATGTTAATTGTTATTACATATCCTTCTATTGGTTATGCATTTAGTTGCTTATAACATGGATGACTTGTTGGATATTGGTTAGTATTCGTAACCGTGGTTTGAGTTTGACCACGGGAACGATATGTGGAGGTTATTAGATATGTACCTGCTATCGAAAAGGTAATTACCTTTGAGAGCCGACTGATACCGAGTCAGAAAGTAGGTATTAGGTCGGCACATCTCTTGTGGAGATCAAGGATTATAGTCCTGAGGATTTCCACTAATTATGTTTGGCAGATTATTACTTGAGGGTACTTTTGAGTACTTAACTCGTGTTATACAGAGGAAGCTAAGTTAGATGCATACTATTATCCGGATTTAGCCGGTACTTGGTGTAAGATATAGGAAATAACCTACGGGAAATAACGTATCACTTAGTCACAGTTCAGTGATGTTGTGAGATAGTATTTCCCCACGTCATTTTCTTTGACTCATTGTCAAGAAATTCTTGGGCTTTAGGTCGAGTGATCGTTTGGTAATGGAAGTACCATGCAGAGTCGTTAGACTTGCGAAAGTTACACCCATTTAATAGCCCAAGAATGTGATTGGGTTGGTTTTGGCCACCCATGGGTTACTGGTTGACATCTTGATCATGATGTTTGGATCTCCTACCAGATCCTACCGGAAGTGTATAGACCGAGTCATGTGTATAGAAATGACTCCGTAGTAAGTGTTTTAAAGAGTTGGAGATTTGATAAGCAGATATTGCAAGTCAAATTATTGGAATTCGAAGTCTCCGAATGTTTGACAAAAGAAGCAAGAGTAAAGTCATGAGTCACGAGCGACTATTGGAGAGTTTTTCGATCATAGAAGACCGATTGCAGATTGTCAGCAGCTTCTCATGATTATCAGCGAACTCAGGGGAAAGACTCCGAAGGGAGATTGTGTGCGTGCAGTGCGGGTCACGACAATGGACCATTGTATTTGTTTCTACTATAAGCAACCGGTATCTACGAGGAGAGTATGTATTTTGAAGACTCAGTTGAAGACTATGGATGATGCTTTCGAGCGGACGATCCACAACCTCGAAAGCCGAGATCATTACAGAAGAATGGATTATCCCATCAGCAGCGATCTACTACCTCAGATATAGTTGGAGCTCTTTGATACTTTCATCCGGAAGAAGTAAGTTACTCAAAGATTATCACCAAGACATCTCTAAGATCTGCATATCTGCATAACAATCATACCTTTCCTAGGCGAGTTATGATTTGTTCGAGGAGAGAGAGTATACGACGATGGTCGATCTATGCGGTATTCTTCACTGCAGCATCTTCGCAGAGTTGGAGCGTGCTACGATGTTGACAATTCTTCAGTATTTTACAGCCGGATGTGTATCTTTTGTCAGTACAACAGTGGTTATCATCTCCGTGCAGTTGTTTCAGTTTCTACCTCCGTTTTCAGCAGTTGATTTCATTTCCTCCATGGCATATTTTTGTAGCTACTTGAGCTCAGTCGTCCAGAACAGATGTTGGATGAGTTTACATGATTACTCGAGAAAAAATATAGAAGACCGAAGGATCAGTCCTTCGGGGTATTACTTTAGGTTATCCTATTTGCGGATATATCGAGAGATACTGGTAGTTTACAGGTATCTTTGTCTAGAACATTCTTGGATAGGGTTCGAAGGGTTCCTATCGACTTGTGGGTTGGTGATTTTTCTCTACCGTCAGTTGAGATGTTGATCAACAATCAAAGTCAAGGGATACCCTTAGCCTTTGCTAGACATACCTCTACTATAGACATATCCTTATGGATAGTTAGATTGTTGGAGCGTTGGTATACTAGAACTCTCGGATGTATGTATAATCTGAGAGTATTCGGATATAGTTTCGGATGAACTCCCGGGCTTGCCACTGCATGGGCAAGTAGGAAAATGCGATTGGAGGGTGATTTCGGAAATAGTTTTGATATTGAGACCTCATACCGGGAGATGATTTTACGGGTATCAGTGTTGCTAAACACTATGGGAGATTTATCTTTCCTAGTGTTTCTTCTTGAGAAGACTCGTAACTCTTGTTAAAAGAGAGACAGACCTTTGAGGTTATGCATCGATTATCGATGATTGGAATGCAGTAGTTGTTGTGAATGAATATCCTTCGTTGTGGATAGATGATTTGTTTAGATCAGCTAAATGACACCTGTGTATATCCTAGGGTTGGCCTACGACTGGAGGTTTGATACTGTAGTGACTTAGTGGCATACAATTATCATTGTCAGTGTGATGATTGAGTTATCTGTAGCTTAGAGTAAAAGGATGCAGGTGTGTGAAGACGACATTTCATACTTGGTATGAATTTTAGGAGATGTTGATAATGTTGTTAGACTTATCGACGATTTAGTCGTTCATGAATTTGAGGAATCAAGTACTCTTGGAGTATTTGAGACCGATTGTCATCATATCTGTGGAGGATATATTTATGGATATATTCTCAATCTTGAGGGAAGTTGTGGTTTCCCTAGATTGATTTGGTATTTACCATAGATGAGGATAGGATGTTTTAGCGATACTATACTGTCGACTTGTGAGACCAAGAAGGTGATGGCAATCACCTGGTCGGAAGTTTGTGAAGCTAGGTTTCAGGGCCTAGAAGGTGACTGACTTTTGGGTCAGTGTTAATTAATCTGTCCGATATGGATGGAAGAGTATTGTACGCAGATGCATCATTTCAGGGATTAGAGCGATTCCGATGCAGTGGTATGAGACGTGTCTTATGCTTACGTCAGTTGAGGAATAGCGAGATTAGTTATTACTGTCTTCCAGTCACTTATAGTGCCGTGTGACAGAGTGAATTTTGGATATTAGATTAATTTCTCTTGTGAGAATAAATCTCCGTCTCTGGGAAGGATAGTGGTTCCCAGAGTTGCATTCGCTTTAGGAAGTGTTGTTTCGGGAGACTCTTCATTCGAGAGTGATGATTTATTCGGAGTGTATCCGAAAATAGTGAGTATTGAAACGTTCCGGTTGGTGGAACGATATATGGGACACGGTTGATTGCGTAGTTTGGTGTTGGGTATGCCAACAAGCAAAGGTGGAAGATTAGTGACCAGTAGGGTTACGTACCGAGATAAAGTGGGAGCCTAGTGCGTTAGACTGTGTTGGGAGATTATCTAGAAATCGGAAAGGACTTAATAGGATTTGGGTAATCGATGATCGATTAGCTAGGTTCGCTCATTTTCTTCTGAGTCGTATGATGCACTTCATTGGATCGCTTGATGGAATTATATCCATGGGGCATCCTTGGGTATCATTTCTGATAGTGATTCATGATTCACCTTACGATTCTGGTAAAGTCTCCCATCGGTTACGAGTATAGAGCTCCACTCTGGTACAGTTATGTATCTTTGATAGATGGTCGATATGTTGAGAGAGTATATAAGAGCTGGAAATATAATATTCGAGCTCAATACCCCACTTAGTCACTTGAAGTGTGACTTTGCTCCAGATACTTGAGATGATTATTGTGACATCTCGCTTGTACATGAGTCGGAAATTTGGGGACCAAATTTTTATAAGTGGAGGAGAATGTAAAATACGGAAAAAAAAACCCTTGTTAGTTGAGAAATTGTCTTATATAAATTCTTCGGGGATTTACAGAAGTTTTTCCGGATTTAAAAGAAGTCTATCCGAGGAAGATTTAAGTGTAAATGGGGAGTTGGCTCGACTTGAGTTAACTCGGACTCAACCTAGGTTAGAGTTGGGTCAAGCTTGAGCCAACCCAACCGAACCGGGTAGGGTTAAAACCTCGATCCCGATTATCCCGATCTCATTTCTCTACCTCCCTTCCTTGCGCAATCTTGACGGTGTCGATGCCGTGCCGATCTCCATCGTCTTCAACGCAAACGACAGCAGCGCCGCCGCCCTGGGTCGTCGGAGCTCTCCATTGTCGCCGCCACTTCGATTATCGTCGCCCGATCTCGTGCTGCCCCACCGATCGGTCTCGCTGTGAACTGGAGCCGCTATCGCCGTAGCCATTCTCTCCTTCCCCCAAGCTCAGATCGTCGTGCTTTTCTCTTCTCCGAGTCGGCTTGCCATCGCTACTGAGGTCTCAGACGGCGTTGTCGCCGGCCATCTCGATCGCGAGCTGGAATGGTGAAGGCGAGTGTGGTTGGGAGCTTGGATCGGCAGCGACTGTACTCCGGCTAATCTCTGCGGTAGCTAGGTGAGTGTCGCTGTTTCTCCTTGATGTTGGATTGGATTTGTCTTCTTGATGCAATTTCTGATTGAAATTTAGAAATCTTGTCGGTGAACAGGGGACGATGAAGGGGATGGCTATCGGTAGTGATTTGATTCGGTAAGCCATGATACCCTCTTTCGCCAATGTTAATTGCTGATTTTCCTTTGGAGGTTGATGTTGTGATCGTCGATGTTATGAGGTAAGTCTTGGAGCATTTTGTTCACAGTAGTTGTTATGGATGGGTTCTGTTAATGGGACTCTGTTTCTTCCATTTATTTCGATTGTGGTTGATTATTGATGTCGATCGGATTGGTTGTGGCGTTGTGTATTTGTATAGCCATAGATATGCAGTTAATCGACATTGATGGGTTGGGCAGAAGTTGGATCTAAATTGGATTAGTGAGGTAGGTGAATTTGCATTTGATATGGATGAATGGGGTAGATTGATTGATATATGAGTTCATTCATCTTATAGCAACAGATTGTTGATGCAGCCTATATGTTATTGAATTTTTGGTAAATTGTGTATGATAGGTCGTGAGCTCCAGAGTTCAGATTGGTTATGATGGATTGGATTGGGATAGTCGAGTTTTAACACGTATTCGGGAAAGAATGCGAATTATAGAACGAATTGGTATTTTGTTGTATGATTATTAGAGACTTGTACTTAACCGTAATTTGTTACTATTGTACAGGTTTGGGATACGAAGCGGGTCCACGGCCGTAGGGATTATTTCGAGCTTCGTATTAGGTGGGTAATATCTACCTGGTCCGGTAGTTTTGATCAAATTCCTGTGCATGATCTTGGATTTATGTTTATACTTGTTTACCTTAAATCCACTCTTATTTAATCACCTTGACCTTTGAGATATATACTCTGGTACTTCATTGATTATCTAGCTCGGATAGGAACTATAAACCCTATTATGTATTAGCTGATATATGTTCAATAAGTACATGTGGTTAGGGTTATCTTTGTGACTTCAAATTGGGTTACTGTCTTACATCACTAGGATTAGGTGATGGTTTGGATTATGGAGCCGATTGTTATATCATATCCGTATTAGTGGTGCATTTACGGTGGATCTAGTTGTCTGTGCATAGATAAGTGTATGGTTGTCAGTATGTGACCATGGACTAGAGGTTCTAACACGATGGTATATCCATTATGGATTGTGTGCCTGTGTATGGTTATATAGACGGTCGATTGTATATCGCCACTACTAGAGGTCTTAGTGTGGTGGACTGTCAGTTGAGTATGACTCTTTATGCGATAGAGAGAGTCTTGTGATTGTAGTCCTTGCATAGTTGACTTTTGGTTGACCAGGACTCCCCATGGGATAGGGAGTGAGGCGAGGATACATGTATAGAGCTATGCATCATTACATTGCATGCATGCTGACGACTGAGTCTCCCTTGTGGATGAGACGGGTCATCAGTCATCCGGCCTCCCCGGCCACTCGGGGTAGTGGTAGCAGGGTTGAGGGCAGAGCATTGGATGTGCCGCGCTCGGCCACTAGGCATGGTGGTAGCTGGAGATGCGCACCTGGCCACTGAGCAAAGTGGTGTTAGCACTCGCCCACTATAGACGGTGGTTGTGTGACGTGCAGTTGTCCTGTGTGCAGAGCTCGTCTACTCATGGGTAGTGACGGAGCGACCAGTGAGGACCCGGGGAGTAGTTAGCTTTTTACGCTTATATGCTACTCATTCATACTACCCAACTCGGTCACTCGAGAGTAGTGGCGGCTGGAGTCGGGCTAGTCGTCATGCCGTGCCACCCGGGCCATACTGGGGTCGTGGTTGGACGGGTCCGCAGACATGGCCATGCATATGCATTGCTGATATATATGTATGCATGTATTTGATATATGTTTTACATATGCCTGTGAGATGCTGCATTTGATTGAGCTATGATTGTTGCACATGCTTGTACATCATGATACATGTCATTTGCATTTTATTTACTGCTATGTGTTGAGCATGATACATGCGTTGATTCAGACTGTTATATGCATTTGATTAGCATCATGTCATTGTGTGGTACGGACCGGGTTATTATACAGGTGATCATATACTGTTCATATGTCTGAGTATTGGTCAGGTATGGGATTGACCTGGTACATTATATGGGTTATGTTATTGTATATCTGTCAGGATGATATAGCTTATGGTGTTGCAGACCGTCAGGTACGTTGGTACATTACTTTATGTTCAGTTGATCAGTTTAGTATATACATTGCGTATGACTTTACTGTAGTTACTTGTTATTAGAGTTGGATAGGACTGTATGTCTATTGGACTCATGCTGTATACCTGTAGATCTTCACATGTATACTTGTAGATCTATCCTTATATGTTGTTCATGCACTTTCTATATATTACCCCTGAGTTTATACTCACCACCCCTGGACCCTGGGCTTCCTGTCGCCCAGATAACAGGTAGAAGATTTCTTGGACGTTCGGAGCTCCGCCAGCTGATCCCATCTCACACCGGACGGAGGGATATGTTTTCCATATTGTTGTATTACTATGGATTGTTGTTTTGGGGTTTTTTACGCCGTATTGTTTCCGTATCTGCGATGTACGGATGTGTGGTATGTATTTGGTCGATGATTCGACTTCTATTATGTTTCTTGTTGTGTCAAGTCACTCCGGAGTGCACAGTTGGGTCATTGTATCTTGTTGATCTGTTTGTATTGTTTCCGATGTGTTTATTATGTTTGATATGATGATATCTGTGTATATCATATTGTTGTTGTGGGCCTACGGGCCTTGTATTAACCCGATATGTTGCCACGTACAGGGGAGATGCCGTCCGTTTACTTTTTGGCACGGCATACTCTCGGGGCGTGACAAGATATTTTTCCTTGTTATAATAGGTAACAAATCCCTCCCCAAAACGTGCTTGCATTTTTCATTGCACACGACTTTCCCTATGTATACATATAAAAAACATCCCGAGAAGAAAGTAAAGTGCAAATAAGAATTTGGACTACTCAGTTGATTCAAGCAGTACAATACTACGTGAGCATTTCAGAATGATAATTCTCTGAATATTTTTTTTTTCTCTTGATCTCTTGATCTATAGTATAAATATAGATCATTTGTACATTTCTATTAGATCCTCTATGGATCTTCTATTTATATTGTATTATGTCATGACTAATAAACTATTTACCAAGTCATTGATACGGATAATATCCAAATACCAAATACGTTCTCTATATGATCCATATAAATAAAAAGAAGTTATTTTTGGAAAGATCAAAGAAATAACTTTTTCTTCTTCCGTAAAGAATTCTTCTAATAATCCCGAACTTAATCTTTGCAAAAAACTGCGTGCTGAACTTTTATGTTTACGAGCCAAAGTTCTGGCACATGAAAGTCGAAGTATATACTTCATTCGATACAAACTCTGTTTTTTTGAGGATCCACTATGATAGTGAGAAAGTTTTCTACATATCCGACCAAATCTATTAATAATATCACAATCCACTAAATCGGTCCAAATTGGTTTACTAATAGGGTACCCAGATACAATACAAAATTGAGCTTTAGACAATGATCGAATAAGAGGAATAATTGGGATTCTCGTATCAAATTTATTAGTAAGAGTATCCATTACAAATGAATTCTCTAGCATTTGATTCCTTACCATCGAAGAATTCATTTGTACACTTGAAAAATAACCAAGGAAATAAAAAGAATAGTTTGATAATTTCTTTATATCAATCCTATATGGTTGAGACCAAAAATGAAAATAATAACACAAAATGAACAAGATGGTATTTCCATTTCTTCATCAAAAAATGAGTCCCTCTTGAACCCAAAATTGATTTTCCTTGATATCGAATATAATGTATGAAAGGATCCTTGAAAATCCATAGAGTCTTCTGACAAAAAATTCGGCACACTCCAAGATGTTCGATTTTTACATAAAAATGTATTCGCTCAAGAAGGACTTCAGAGGATATTAATCGTAAAAAAGAAGATTGTTTACAAGGAAACACTAATAGAAATTCATATTCATATATATATAAATTATATAAGAAACAAAATAGTCTTTTATTGTCTTTTGAAAATAAATAAATAGATTTATTGAAATAATGAGATTATTCCAATTATAATATTCGTGGAGAAGGAACTGCAATAAATGTAAAGAGAGAACATCCTGGATCCAGTTGAAGCATTTGGACCAAGATTTCCATATGGCGGGATAGGGTATTAGTATATCGCGATAATTTAAATGCAATAATTTATCCTCTAAAAAGGAAATATTGAATGACTAGATTGTAAATTGTGAGATTTTGGTATTTCTTTTCTTGAGGAAGATATTAAGCTACAAAAATGGAATTTCTACAATGATCGCAAAACCTTCGGATAGAATCTGAGAAAAAAATGAAAATAAAAATAATTGTTATGCCCAACAAATATATTTTGGTAAATATCATTAACCTGAATAAATCCAATAATTTTTTGATATATTGAATAATTAAAGCGTTTCACAAGTACTGAACTAAATTTATTGTCATAACCCAAGGAGTTTTGGGGTTCATAAAAAATCGAACTATTTAACCCATGATCATAAGCAAATGCGTAAATATATTCTTGAAAGAGAAGTGGATATAGAAATTGTTGTTGCTGAGATCTATATTCTTCTAAATATCCTTGTAATTCTTCCATTTATATTTCCACGTGAAGCAGAGGTAGAAGGAACTTATTGAGTTATAAAATAACTGATACATAGTGCAATATGGTCAAAACAGAGTATTATGCATAATAAAGGATATTATGCATATATATATAATAGTAATAAAAAAGGATACCCTGTAAAGGAAAGAGGGAGTCCAATCAACAGGTTTTTTTACTCCCTTTTTTCTATCAAAAATGGTTTATCTTCGTTATAATTACAAGAGGATAATGACCCTTTTCTTTTATTTTTGCAACCTGATTGCTCTTTTGATTTTGGAATTAATTATCTTTATCAGTATACTGTTTCTTTTACACATTCGTCTCTAACCCATAATAATGAATATTTAGGATTCATAAAAAAAAAAAAAGAATCAATAGTCTCCTAACGGGAGTGTCACGCCCCGAGAGCATGCCGAACCGAAAATCAAACGGACGGCACCTCCCCTGTACGTGGCAACATTTCGGGTTAATACAAGGCCCGTAGGCCCACAATAACAACAATATATATATATGAAAACAAAACTATACAAGACACAGCGGAAACAAACCACAACAATACAACAATCTCACACATGCATACCGGTATGACTAACACACCCCAACAACATAACAAAACTACTACGACAAATACACAGCGGAAACGATACAATAACAATACAATGTCACACACGGGCAGCAGGCCCAAAACAAAATACGGAAGCCTCGTGAGATGAGATGACGCGTCGGTGCGATGCTCCATCGCCACGAAGTCTTCTACTGCACGGCGATGCGAGAATACCGTCCGTGGGGGGTGGTGAGTAAAACTCAGCAGGTAATCAGAGAAAACATGTATATATGTAATATCACATGTATTTCAACGACATATCTAGATGTACAACAGGTATATCAGCATAGTATATAAATACAAGCATATACCGTCTAACTGAATGAACAACATAAAACATGCAGACATACCTGAAGTCTGCCACGCTACTCTGATCCAACCTGAACATATATCCAACATATATATATATAACAGGAAGAGTAGATCAACTCAAAATAAACTCTATCTACCGGTCAAGGTATCTATGGTCTATCCAACACATACCAATATCTGACACAATTGTATAACATATGCAAGAAACATGCATGAATATGATGTCCACCCAAATGCAGCAAGCATAGTACAAACAAATGCAACATCACAATAATCATATATATATAGACTGTATCTATATATATATTAATCTCAATCATCCATATATATATATATACATGCATATATGTATATATATATATGGTAATATGCAAAGCGCCATCAGATACGGCAATGCAGCATGCATGGTCATGTCGGCTCACCCTAAAGCTACCACGACCCCAGTGTGGCCTCGGTGGCTCGAGCATGACAACTGTCCCAACTCAACACCAACCACTACTCTCGAGTGGTAGGGTGGGCGATGATCGAGTAGCATATAAGCGTAAAGAGCAAGCTACGATGGGGGTCCTGGCTGGTCACTCCGACAGTCACTACCCATGAGTGGTCGAGTACCACACACGCAGGACTACGGCACGCAAATCCAACTACCACCGTCTATAGTGGTAGAGTGCGGCACCACAATGCTCTGCCCTCACACCGGTTACTCCTCCTATGAGTAACCGTGGAGGCAGGATGACTGACGACACTCTCAACCACAAGGGAGACCTCGTCGCCAGCGTGCATGCAATGACATGAATGCAATGTCTCACCTACAGACATCCAGCATAGACTCTCTATTCTACAGAGAATCATACTCACTAGATCAACGCACTCTCTATCCAGCAGAGAGTCGTACTCAACTGATCATAACACTCTCTATCCTGTAGAGAGTCATACCAATCTAATCGACGCACTCTCTATCCTGTAGAGAGTCCTACTCAACTGATAGACACACTCTCTATCATGTAGAGAGTCGTACTCATCTGATTATAATAAGCTAGGACCATCGGTCCGTAGCGATACCCTAAGTATCATTCCTCTGACCATTTACACAACACATGTTCGGTGGTAGCATACAACCTAAGGGTACTAGAACTAACCTTAGGTTAAAGACATTATTTACCTACGGATGACCTTTTTGCCCAATGTACAATCAGGTTGTCATCCGGACTTTACTACTCGCACTTAACTTAAACAAATTCTAAGTTACTTACATCACCTATATATATACTCCTAATCATGATAAAATAAATATGATATCAGCAATGGAGTTAATAGCCGACGGTAGAAGATCAAGCATACGATTAAAAAGAACATGATCAAGGTAATATGAACACCTAACATGCTCATATCAATGACTAAATCTGAATGAAAAACAACTACCCGGACCAGGTAGGAAATTACCCACCTGCTATGTAGACTATGTCGATAGTCTTCACGTCCATGAACCCATCTTGAATCAAGGTCCCGAAATCAACATCCTGCAACGAAAACATACAAACATAACTCAACACTGACGTAATCAATCTATAGGAATATGAGTCTAATCCAATGCTAATCCCTGATTGATCAACTAATTCCCACAGTTATACAATCTCATATCATTCATAAGTTTTCAAATCCATTGTAAACACAGTATGCATCCATAAACATCTAAATATGGACTTACCAAGGTTAGCCTCTCCTAGCTCAACTTCTTGATCCAATGTTTCGAATTAAAATTCAAATAGCCCAATTGGAAGCAACCTCATAATCTGATATGTTCACCAAAAATTTAATTATCACTCCATAATTAAATTTGTTCATCCTATAGAAATATGTTAACTTGATCAACATATAAAAACCTTACCTCCTAATCCATTCCGCTTCCACCTGACATAGCATCATAAATCCTTTAATCCATCGTTCACAGCCTCCCAAACCTCCAATAGGTCCAATATCAACTGAATCCAATAACAACAAATTGGAAAATACCTAGATTCAAAACTGTAAATACAACTTACCTTCACTTCTCCCCTTCACAAACATCCCAATCGACATTTACCTCTCACAGCCTACCCACATCTGGATTTCTCCGATCACAGCTTCAATCACTGCAACAACAATGGGAATTCCATCCCTAGAAAAACTCCCCGGCAGAAAATCCCCAATTCGATCCTGTTCACGGATGGGCGATCGGCGCACAGTGGCGCTCACCGTCTCATGTGACGACGCTGCAGTGGAGGGGAGAAGAGTGATCGGCCTGCACAGATCGGGTAGAAAAAGGGGCGACGACCGATAGAGCTTCGTCGAGAGGGAAGCATTTCCGACGTCGGAACATCATCGATTCAAGCTCCCCTCCGCCACCCTCTCGCCCTCTGCTCCTGCTCGCTCTCAGAACCCATCGAGGATGGTCCAGCCGCCGCCGCTCACCGCGAGGAAGGGGAAGAGCGCTCGTGGCTGGCTTGGGGCGTCGGCAATCGAAGACCGAGAGCTCGCGGCGAATGCTTCGGCGACGGCGACAAGCTCGGGGTGGAGATCAGGCACAGATCGATGTCGGCGATGGTGTGGGAAGATCGGGGGCTGCGCGTGAGATGTTGGGAGGAAGAAGGAAATCGGGCGCGGCCGAGAGGTCGCGAGCGACAGAGAGAGCGCGAGAAGATCGTGAGAGGGAAAGAGAGGGAGGTCACTGCGGTGGAGAAGGAAGTTCGGGAAAAATAGGGATCGGGCAGATGGATAAATGGGAAGAAGAAAAGTCGATGGCGAGAAACCGAAGAAACGGAAGAAAAGAGAAGCGCAAACGGGTCCGGTAGACCTGTTTAACGGGTTGGACTTAAAATGCTGTTTGGGTTCTTACCCTATAGAACCAACCCTAGCTTTAATCAACCCCTATCAATTGAACCCATAACTTCCGTTTAAATCCGGAAAAACTTCTAAAAATTTTACAAAAATTCTATAAGGTATTTTATCAATTCTGAGGAATATATAATGTTTTTTTCCTATTTTACATTCTCCCCACTTATAAAAATTTGGTCCCCAAATTTCGTACTTAACCACCACGAGGAGCACTATCATGCTAATTAACTCAAGTACTTCGAGAAAAGTAAGGCACCTAAAGTAACCCTGCGGTGTATAGAGCTCGAATATTATTTTCCAGCTCTCATATAACCTCCTTATCAGTCGGATACTATCATCCAACCTTTACGAGTCGGATGATTTTCGTCTCACTTCTGTCGCTCCTTGCGACCAAAAATTTGCACCGGAATCTAGGTCGCCTTAGACTGAGGTAGAATCGGAACCCCTAATAACTCTCATCCGATGACGTGCACCAACTCTGCATCATGTCCTTCACGGGTTCTAGGCAATCCCGTAACGCAATCAATAATGATATGCTCCCACTTCCATTCCGAAATCGGAATTTTCTAGAGCAATCCAGCGAGTTTCTGATGTTCAGCCTTCACCTACTGGCATACTAAACATCGAGCAGCAACATCTGTTATAACCCTCTTCATACCGTTCCACCAGTATAAACGTCTCTAATCTCGGTACATCTGAGTACCGCCAAGGTATATAACCCATCAATAGTGGCCAAGTTACGCAACTCCAACGACCACGACCTGATCAAATCGTGTCCAGAGTACACGATCCTCAATTCATGGACGACTAAATCGTTAATTAGTCTAACAACTTAATCAAAACTCATACAATTCATACCAAGTATGAATTTGTCGTCTTTACACACCTGCATTCCCTTTACTCTACATTGATGATATATCAATCATCACAACGACAATGATAATTGTATGACATCGCGTCACTACAATATCAATGCTCCAGTCGTAAACCAACCCTAGAGTATACACAGGTGTCTTTGGCTGATCTCAATAGATCATCTATCCACAACGAAGGATATTCTTCACAACAACTATTTCCCACAATCATTCCGATCGCCTACTCCACTTGCCCATGCAACGGCAAGCCTTGGAGTTCATTCGGAATTACATCCGAATACTCTCGGATTATACGCATATCCAAGAGACATATCATACCATACTTCCAACAATTTAACCATCCGTAAGGATATGTCCACAGTAAAAGTATGTTTATCAAAGTCTAAGGGTCTCCCTTAACTTCTTAATTGTTAGTCCATTTCTCACCTGATGGTAGAGATACCACCGACCTACAAGTCGATGTAAAGGACCTTTCTAATCCAACTAAGAATGTTCTAGACAAAGATACCTGTAAACTACAAGTATCTCTCAATATATTAATCCAGAGGGTAAAACTAGAGTAATACCCTGAACGATCAAATATCTGTTGATCCGATCCAAAAAGGCTCCACACAGGTCTCGGCCTTTCTCCGAAGAGAAAAGATCAGATTCAACAGTCCGCGACAAAGCGGTCGCATTTCTGCGATGAATGATCTAAGGATTTTTTTTTTCTCAGATCATCTGATCCATCCCTAATCCTACGAGCTGCAACTGTAGAATACTGAATAGATACGACCATCGTCGTATACTCTCTCTTCTGTACTAAGCAAATCACGTCTGGAGGTAACTGTTGTTGTTGTCTGCATGAATCTTCTACGATGTCTTCTGCGGATGCTGCTTCTGTGCTGATCTTTGTTGAAGGGTAGTATCAAGGAACTTCGACCACGTCTGAGGTAGTAGGTTGTTGCTGTTGAGATAACCCAATCTTCTGTGTTGATCTCTGCTGTCGAGACGGTGCATCATCCTCCTGGAACGCCATTGGTAGTCTTCAACTGAATCTTCAAGGTACACCTCCACTGTACTGGTTGCTCATAAATAGCAACAGCTGAACTGCTCCAATAGATATTCTGGCTTCACGTGTCTTCGTGATCTGCACTGCACGCACACAATCCCTTCGGAGTCTTTGTTCTGATTTTGCTGATATCCACAAGAACCTTCTGATGATCTGCGATTGGTCTTTTATAATCGGAAAATAGCCCCAAGGCCTCTGACTCCGACCTTGCTCCTTTTGTCCAACATTCGGAGGCTTCTTACTCCAATATCTAACTTGCAATATCTGCTTATCGATCTTCATCTCCTAACACTTGTACGGAGTCATTTCTAAACTCCTGTCTCAATCCAACGTCTTCAGACAGGATCTGATAGAAGATCCCGGCATCCTAATCCAACTATAAGTCAATAACTCTGGGTGGCTTAAATCATCCATTCATCTTCTTGAGCTATTTTGTGGTCGTAACCTCTGCAAGTCTCACGACTCTGCACAGTACACTATTACTAACTGATCACTCTTTCTTAAAGCTCAAGAATTCTTACAATGCGTCACTAAAAGTGACACGGGGAAATACTCTCTTTCAACATCACTAAACCATGATCAAGTGATATATATTATTTCCCGAATGTCATTTTTCTGCATTTTCCACCAAATATCGGCTTAATCCCGATAATGGAATGCAAACAACTCTTCTTTATCGGTATAACATGAGTTAAGTACTTAAAAGTACTCTCAAAGTTATACAACTCGGTACGAACAACTCAGAGATAAAATCCCTATGAAATACCATAACCTAGCCTTCCGCTATCTGCATCAACAATAGTCTACAAGTCTATTCATTACCCGCAGGTAATGATCTGACTAGCACAGTTAGTGGAAATCTCTAAGACTGTAGTCTCTGATTTCCATAATAAATGTGACGACTTGGCCCCTATTTTCCGACTCGGTATCAGTCGGCTCTCAAAGGTAAATCACCTTCTCGACACAGGTTCAAGACTCACAAACTTAGCAGTCGTTGTGGTCACCATACCACGGTTACGAATAATAACCAACACACTACAGGTTATTCCCTGGTATAAGCATCTAAATGCATAGGCAATAAAACTGGGAGTATAAACACTCAGGTAACTCCGGTGGGTAGTCTCGATGGACGACCCCTACTAAAAGTCTACACAGGTGTCATAACTCTATTGTATACACCTACTGATCAAGTTTAGATAAATATCTACTAAACCACAAGTTTTTCAGGAATTCTTACCTCGTGCTGCTTGGAGCTCAGGCCGCTGTCCATCTCATCTCAGAAAATCAAAACCGAATAAATCGACTCCCGAAAATCCAAGACTCGACTCAAAAATAACATAGTATGGCATCGCAGAACCTTGGGCTCTGATACCACTAAAGTTGTCACGCCCCGAGAGCATGCCGAACCGAAAATCAAACGGACGGCACCTCCCCTGTACGTGGCAACATTTCGGGTTAATACAAGGCCCGTAGGCCCACAATAACAACAATATATATATATGAAAACAAAACTATACAAGACACAGCGGAAACAAACCACAACAATACAACAATCTCACACATGCATACCGGTATGACTAACACACCCCAACAACATAACAAAACTACTACGACAAATACACAGCGGAAATGATACAATAACAATACAATGTCACACACGGGCAGCAGGCCCAAAACAAAATACGGAAGCCTCGTGAGATGAGATAGCGTCGGTAGCGATGCTCCATGCCGCCAAGTCTTCTACATTACAGGCGACAGAATACCCAGGGTCCGTGGGGGGTGGTGAGTAAAACTCAGCAGGTAATCAGAGAAAACATGTATATATGTAATATCACATGTATTTCAACGACATATCTAGATGTACAACAGGTATATCAGCATAGTATATAAATACAAGCATATACCGTCTAACTGAATGAACAACATAAAACATGCAGACATACCTGAAGTCTGCCACGCTACTCTGATCCAACCTGAACATATATCCAACATATATATATATAACAGGAAGAGTAGATCAACTCAAAATAAACTCTATCTACCGGTCAAGGTATCTATGGTCTATCCAACACATACCAATATCTGACACAATTGTATAACATATGCAAGAAACATGCATGAATATGATGTCCACCCAAATGCAGCAAGCATAGTACAAACAAATGCAACATCACAATAATCATATATATATAGACTGTATCTATATATATATTAATCTCAATCATCCATATATATATATATACATGCATATATGTATATATATATATGGTAATATGCAAAGCGCCATCAGATACGGCAATGCAGCATGCATGGTCATGTCGGCTCACCCTAAAGCTACCACGACCCCAGTGTGGCCTCGGTGGCTCGAGCATGACAACTGTCCCAACTCAACACCAACCACTACTCTCGAGTGGCCGAGTGGGCAGTATGATCGAGTAGCATATAAGCGTAAAGAGCAAGCTACACGATGGGGGTCCCTGCTGTTGGTCACTCCGACAGTCACTACCCATGAGTGGTCGAGTACCACACACGCAGGACTACGGCACGCAAATCCAACTACCACCGTCTATAGTGGTAGAGTGCGGCACCACAATGCTCTGCCCTCACACCGGTTGCTCCTCCTATGAGTAACCGTGGAGGCAGGATGACTGACGACACTCTCAACCACAAGGGAGACCTCGTCGCCAGCGTGCATGCAATGACATGAATGCAATGTCTCACCTACAGACATCCAGCATAGACTCTCTATTCTACAGAGAATCATACTCACTAGATCAACGCACTCTCTATCCAGCAGAGAGTCGTACTCAACTGATCATAACACTCTCTATCCTGTAGAGAGTCATACCAATCTAATCGACGCACTCTCTATCCTGTAGAGAGTCCTACTCAACTGATAGACACACTCTCTATCATGTAGAGAGTCGTACTCATCTGATTATAATAAGCTAGGACCATCGGTCCGTAGCGATACCCTAAGTATCATTCCTCTGACCATTTACACAACACATGTTCGGTGGTAGCATACAACCTAAGGGTACTAGAACTAACCTTAGGTTAAAGACATTATTTACCTACGGATGACCTTTTTGCCCAATGTACAATCAGGTTGTCATCCGGACTTTACTACTCGCACTTAACTTAAACAAATTCTAAGTTACTTACATCACCTATATATATACTCCTAATCATGATAAAATAAATATGATATCAGCAATGGAGTTAATAGCCGACGGTAGAAGATCAAGCATACGATTAAAAAGAACATGATCAAGGTAATATGAACACCTAACATGCTCATATCAATGACTAAATCTGAATGAAAAACAACTACCCGGACCAGGTAGGAAATTACCCACCTGCTATGTAGACTATGTCGATAGTCTTCACGTCCATGAACCCATCTTGAATCAAGGTCCCGAAATCAACATCCTGCAACGAAAACATACAAACATAACTCAACACTGACGTAATCAATCTATAGGAATATGAGTCTAATCCAATGCTAATCCCTGATTGATCAACTAATTCCCACAGTTATACAATCTCATATCATTCATAAGTTTTCAAATCCATTGTAAACACAGTATGCATCCATAACTAAATATGGACTTACCAAGGTTAGCCTCTCCTAGCTCAACTTCTTGATCCAAGGTTTCGAATTAAAATTCAAATAGCCCAATTGGAAGCAACCTCATAATCTGATATGTTCACCAAAAATTTAATTATCACTCCATAATTAAATTTGTTCATCCTATAGAAATATGTTAACTTGATCAACATATAAAAACCTTACCTCCTAATCCATTCCGCTTCCACCAGCTCGTTTACAGCCCCTTCAACATAGCATCATAAATCCTTTAATCCATCGTTCACAGCCTCCCAAACCTCCAATAGGTCCAATATCAACTGAATCCAATAACAACAAATTGGAAAATACCTAGATTCAAAACTGTAAATACAACTTACCTTCACTTCTCCCCTTCACAAACATCCCAATCGACATTTACCTCTCACAGCCTACCCACATCTGGATTTCTCCGATCACAGCTTCAATCACTGCAACAAAAATGGGAATTCCATCCCTAGAAAAACTCCCGTGAAAATCCCCAACCCGATCCTGTCACGGGATGGGCCGATCGCACGGCCGTGGCGCCACCGTCTCATGTGGCGACGACGCGGTGGAGGAGAAGAGTGATCGGCTTCGCACAGGTCGGGTAGAAAAGGGCGGCGACCGATAGAGCTTCGAGAGGGAAGCATTTCCGACGTCGGAACATCATCGATTCAAGCTCCCCTCCGCCACCCTCTCGCCCTTTGCTCCTGCTCGCTCTCAGAACCCATCGAGGATGGTCCAGCCGCCGCCGCTCACCGCGAGGAAGGGGAAGAGCGCTCGTGGCTGGCTTGGGGCGTCGGCAATCGAAGACCGAGCTCGCGCGAATGCTTGGCGACGGCGACAAGCTCGGGTGGAGATCGAGCCGCATCGATGTCGGGCGGTGTGGGGAAGATCTGTGGCTGCGCGTGAGAAGTTGGGAGGAAGAAGGAAATCGGGCGCGGCCGAGAGGTCGCGAGCGACAGAGAGAGCGCGAGAAGATCGTGAGAGGGAAAGAGAGGGAGGTCACTGCGGTGGAGAAGGAAGTTCGGGAAAAATAGGGATCGGGCAGATGGATAAATGGGAAGAAGAAAAGTCGATGGCGAGAAACCGAAGAAACGGAAGAAAAGAGAAGCGCAAACGGGTCCGGTAGACCTGTTTAACGGGTTGGACTTAAAATGCTGTTTGGGTTCTTACCCTATAGAACCAACCCTAGCTTTAATCAACCCCTATCAATTGAACCCATAACTTCCGTTTAAATCCAGAAAAACTTCTAAAAATTTCTGAAAAATTCTATAAGGTATTTTATCAATTACCGAGGAATATATAATGTTTTTTTTTTCCGGTATTTTACAGGGAGACCCCATCCTTTCCCGTACCCGGCACTAATCCATTTTTAACGTCTAACTAGATCGGGTAATCATTTAATTCAAATTAAGAACATAAGCTCGTTTCTTTTTGGTTTATAAGAATTGGAATTGGAGCCATGAAGCTCTATCCATTTATTCACTAGACCAAACTATAAATTTTAATTTGTTTTGTCCACTTCCCTACAAAAAAATTGTAAGAATGTGAGTAAGGAGAAGTTCTTAATTTTACTTTCATTTCAATTTTCATTTTTTTTTCAATTATAATAAAAAAAATCAGAAATTTCGTATTTTATTATATTATGTATTACGACATGCTACTTTTTCCATTCATTACCTTTGAGGATCAGTTGTAACGACCTGGCCCCTATTGGCACCTGACCCCTATTGGCGGAATTCGGCGACCCCTATTGGTCGACGACCGTCGCCCCTGTTGGCCAGTCGTTACTCACCTGGACTTCCCACCCCTGGAAGTGGGTTTTTGCCTTCCCCAGGATTCGAACTCTAGACCTCCAGGCTAAGTACTAAAGTTTATGAATCCTGGTAACCAAGTGATCCCAGGATCACTTGGTTACCAGGATTCATAAACTTTGCTTTAGTCGAGACTAGAGTTCGATCCGAGAGGCAAAACTGTGGGCAGTGAGTAACGATCGCCAACATGGCGGCACGCCGTCGACCAATAGGGTCGCCGAATCGCCAATAGGGTCGTAATAGGTGCTGTTACAATAAAAAGGCGCCTTTTATTGTAATGACCGAACCCTATTGGCGGAATTCGGCGACTTTATTGGGTCGGCCATCATCGCCTGTTGCGTCGTTACTCACCTGGTCTTCCCACCCCTGGAAGTGGGTTTTTGCCTTCCCCAGCATTCGAACTCTAGACCTCCAGGCTAAGTACTAAAGTTTATGAATCCTGGTAACCAAGTGATCACACCTAAAGTTGTCACGCCCCGAGAGCATACCGAGCCGAAAATCAAACGGACGGCATCTCCCCTGTACGTGGCAACATTTCGGGTTAATACAAGGCCCGTAGGCCCACAATAACAACAATATATATAACCATATAACCAAACCACAACATATCAAACTACTACAACAAATACACAGCGGAAAACGATACGACAACAATAGGATATCAATCCCACACATGCATACCGGTATGACTAACACAACACAACAACACAGAACCTCGACAAAATCCGAATATACAATATGTACATCAAGAAAACTCCAAATACAATACACGGCGAACAGCGGGCCCAAAATAAAACATGGGAGCCTCGTGAGATGAGATGACGTCTGCGGTGCTCAGTCATCACAAAGTCTTCTACCAAGCACTGGCGTGAAACCCAGGGTCCGCGGGGGGTGGTGAGTAAAACTCAGCAGGTAATAGAAAACATGTATATATATATAATATCACATGTATTTCGACAACATAATCTAGATGTACAACAGGTATACAACATAGTATATAAATACAAGCATATACCGTCTAACTGAATGAACAACATAAAAATGCAGACGTACCTGAAGTCTGCTACGCTACTCTGATCCAACCTGAACATATATCAAACATATATATATGACAGGAAGAGTAATACCAACACATAATCTACTCATGCTACAGGCCAAGGTATCTATGGTCTATCCAACCCATACCAATATCCGACACACTGTATAACATATGCAAGAAACATGCATGAATATGATGTCCACCCAAATGCAGCAAACATAATACAATCAAATGCAACATCACAATAAGCATATATATATAGACTATATCTATATATGTATACTAATCACAATCATCCATATATATATATACATGCATATATGTATATATATGGCAATATGCAAAAATGCCATCAGTCGGCAATGCAGCATGCATGGTCATGTCGGCTCACCCTAAAGCTACCACGACCCCAGTGTGGCCTCGGTGGCTCGAGCATGACAACTGTCCCAACTCAACACCAACCACTACTCTCGAGTGGCCGAGTGGGCAGTATGATCGAGTAGCATATAAGCGTAAAGAGCAAGCTACACGATGGGGGTCCTCGTGCTGGTCACTCGGCGGTCACTACTACCCATGAGTGGTCGAGTACCACACACGCAGGACTACGACACGCAAATCCAACTACCACAGCCTATAGTGGTAGAGTGCGGCACCTCAATGCTCGCCCTCACACCTGCATCCTCCCATGAGTAACCGTGGAGGCGAGATGATGGCGACCCTCTCAACCACAAGGGAGACCTCGTCGCCAGCGTGCATGTAAATGCATGAATGCAATGTCTCACATACAGACATCCACCATAGACTCTCTATCCTATACAGAGTCATACCAATCTACTCGACGCACTCTCTATCCTGTAGAGAGTCGTAATCAACTGATCATAATACTCTCTATCCTGTAGAGAGTCATACTAATCTACTCGACGCACTCTCTATCTCATCGAGAGTCGTACTCATCTGATTATAACAAGCTAGGACCACCGATCCGTAGCGATACCCTAAGTATCATTCCTCTGACCATTTACACAACACATGTTCGGTGGTAACATACAACCTAAGGGTACTAGAACTAACCGTAGGTTAAAGACATTATCTACCTACGGATGACCTTTTTGCCCAATATACAATCAGGTTGTCATCCGGACTTTACCATTTGCACTTAACTTAAACAAATTCTAAGTTACTTGCATCACCTATATGTATAACTCCTAATCATGGTAAAATAAACATGATATCAGCAATAGAGTTAATAGCCAACGGAAAAGGATCAAGCATACGATAAAAAGAACAGGGTCAAGGTAATATGAACACCTAACATGCTCATATCAATGACTAAATCTGAATGAAATACAACTACCCGGACCAGGTAGGAAATTACCCACCTGTTAATTAGCTTCAGCTATGTCCATGCGCATAAGCCTCATCACAGTCCTTACAATTGTTGCAATCCCCATAGCTTTTCTGGAAGAACAATCCGGTGTCAATCACCTATAATCCATTTCCATGATTACACAACCAATCTATACAAGCATCCACACAAATTCATCAACTATTCCAAATCAAAACAGGGACAGGACAAGGATTACCCAACTTAGCCTTGCTTCAATCGCTTCTTGATCCCTGGTTTGCAGTCACAGATCGAGCCCCATCACTGACTTCAGGTCAACAAAGCCCAATACCATGAAGCTTCCATAGCCCACAACTTATTTGGCAGATAAACCTATTGTCAATCTCCCGTAATCACAATTATATCAATTTCCCTACCCTATGAACACATTAAGCCTATATTTCCAATTGATCCATTGATTAATGCATTCTTATTTCATAGCAACAAAAAGGGTGAACGAGATTACCAGACATCAATTAGGGTTGATCCGTGGATCTTATCTCGAACCCTCACAAACTGCATCGAAGCTTGCTACGGCGGAGATCGGCAGAACACAGCCAACTTCGACTATTGGAGCTTACCGCAGCTAAGATCTTCCACACACAACCAAGGAAATCGTCGGCGACACTGGCTGTTGTCGGTAGAATGAAGGGGCTGGAGGAGATGTTGCAGTCGCAGCGTGCTGTCCATGAGCGGCAACCAAAAGGGGCGGCAGCACCTGCTACCGTCGAACTGGAAGAAACAATGAAGCGGAAAAACAAATGGCCGACGCTCGAGTGAGATCCAGAGGGCTACGGCGACGGGTGGCAACAGATCCCTCACGGCGGCGTTGGCTCGCATCGATCCGCCGGCAGGAGTGATGGGATAGCGACGGGCAGTTCGGCAGCCGCACACCGAGCGACTTGTAGAGGCAGCCCTGGGACGGCGGCCATGGGCAGCGGCATGGCAACAGCGGCTATCGCCACCGGCACGCGGGGGAGAAGGCGACGATAGGGCTCCGACGCGGTGGCAGCGACTTAGCGGCGGCTACCGGCGTGGTCGGCTGGCTTAGGGCGTCGGCGATCGATGAGCAGCTTGCGCTAACAGCGGCGTGGCTGGCGCGTGAGGGAGAGGAGGTGATGGAGGCGCGGCGACAGGGCACAGTGATTGCCTGGCCGGCGTCGACGCGCGAGGGAGAGGTGGTGATGGAAACGCTGTCGCGGTGATGGATCGCTCGAGACGAAGGTGCGAGATCGGGAGGGGAAGAGAAGTCGGCGCAATTGGGAATTAAAGGGGAAACGGAAGGAATATAATGGGTTTTAATTAAACCCATTAATTCCTTGCAGATAGTCTAAACAGGCTTTACAAAAGCCTATTCGCTTTATCCCCATAAAATGTCCATAAGACCTCCGTTTAAATCCAGAAAAATTTCTAAAAATTTCTGAAAATTTCCACAAGATATTTTATCAATTACCGAGGAATATATATATATATATATATATATTTCCGATATTTTACATCAGTCGTGGTCTTATAGACTCTACCAATAGTCTGGATGAATTTATTGCTTCATCCAAATGTGTAAAAGATCATAGTCGCACTTAAAAGCCGAGTACTCTACCGTTGAGTTAGCAACCCAACCCTTCAAAACAAAAGTTGGATATGTAGATACGATCGAAATAAAAAACCAATTGAATTAGACTGCACGACCCCATCAAAACATTGTAATCTTTCTTGTTGATTTATTGATCAATTATCAATTAGAAAATAAATAAATAAAAAATGTATTGATTATAGTAAAAAGCACAAAATTCCTAATAGAAATGCCAAAATTCCGACGGACCAACTATTTATTTATACATTTTTTTTATTTAACCCAAGTTAAGGAACAAAAAAACATCTTCTATGACAGTAAACCCGGCAATACAAAACAAACCCGTCATTTCACTGAAGTGAATTGAAAACCAAATCCCATAATACAATATAGGATAGAATCGGGATAAAGAGATTTCTTTATCTACGATCAATTATATTTGTTCAATATAACATTGTCAATATCAATATAAATATGAATAGAATGGTGATAAAACGAATAAAAACTGAAGTAAATCAAATAAAGATTTGTGTTGTATTGGTACAAACAAATAAATAAATAAATAAATCAGAAATTTTTATAAAATAAGGAAGAAATAAAGACAGACAGGTTTATTCAATCAATAAAGGATAAACAAGATTAATTCCTTGTTTGTTGCTAGATTCCTATAACAAGGGGAAGTACATTTTAGTATGAATAGAGCAGGAAAAGAACAAATTATAGATAATAAATTGTAAGTAAATAATTACACTATATATATATCACTATATATATATAGTTATTTCTTCCTCCCCCCCTTTTTTTTTTATTTATTTTAGTCTTTTTTCTTTTAATTAACTTTTCATTTTAACTAATTAACTTTAAACCGAACTCGAAATTTTTTCTTTAAATAAATCTGCTTTCCTAAAAATGTCATAAACAGTTCCTGTTGGTTGAGCACCTTTTTCAAGGAAATATAGAATAGCAGGAACGTTTGAATAAGTTTGATTATTTATCGGATCATAAAAACCCACTTTTCGAAGATCTCTCCCTTCTCTTCGGGATCGAACATCAATTGCAATGATTCGATAGATGGCTCATTGGGATAGATGCACATAAACAATCTCCCGAAACGATAAGAGGTTTTATCCTCATACACTCGAACTCGAGAAAAAAAAATTGTATTCGTGACTCATAACTCAAGTTGGGTAATTCTGACATAGTCCCAGGGGAATCCTTAGACATTTATTGAGCCGTCTCTAACCTCTTTTGTTTGTCTCATCTCGAGTCAATTATTCTGATCCCTTTCTTGAGACAATTGAAAATAGTGTTTCCTTGTTCCGGAATCCTTTATCTTTCCTTTGTAAAATCATTGGATTTAGACATTACTTCGGTGATCCTTACTCCTTTTAAAAAGGGCAGCAACATACCTTTTGTTTTTTGTTATTTTCTTCTATATAAATATTAATGGAATACCCATAGAAATAGAATACGAAGAATTTAGATACACTTTTTTATCAAAAAAAAAACTTTTTTTTTTTACTTGTTTCAAATTGAAACCTTTCTATTTTTTTTATATTGATAATATATTTACAAAGTTGGTCTAACTTATTGATTGATTAGCACTAACCCTAGATTCTTCCCCTTGATAAATAAATCAATCTTTTCTACTCGAGCTCCATCACGTACTATCAATCTAATTTGTCTTAGATTCCTAATGGAACAGAACAAATTATGTCGAGACAAGAGCATCTTCATTTTTATGGAAAATGGTGGATGTAAAAATCCACAGCTGATCATGTCCTTCAAGTCGCACGTTGCTTTCTACCACATCGTTTCAAACGAAGTTTTACCATAACATTCCTATAATATGAAAATAAAATTCAATTGAATTTCAAACCACGATGAAATATGTGAAATATATTTCATATTAAATATATTTAATTTAATATGTATAATCATGAATAATCATTGGCTCAACAAGCAGTATATAATAGTCCATACTTTCTACCTATAGATAGAAAAAGAAAAGTATTATATATATATTTTGCGGATCTGGGATAAGGATAAAGTTCAGTAAGGATCCAATTTATTTACCTCGATATTCTATCATATGAATAAAACATATTTATAAAATAAAAAAAAAACGTTTGCTAAAGACTCATTTACATCTCCAACAGATTGTTCCGGATGGTCAATCATGAAGGATATATAATATAACCATAAAACTCAAATTTATTAATTTTTAATTTGAATTTAATATGTTTAGTTTATAAAACTGGAGCAAAATCCATTATTAATCAAATAAACTCGTCCAATGACCCCCCAAAAAAAGGTCGTTAATTTCTGGAAACTATTGATTTATCATACTTTTTCAAGTACCAACCAAGAGTTCATAAAAAAATATTTAATATAATATTTTAAAATAAAAATATTATTAAACATATTACAATTATATAATTATATAAAATAAATTATTATATATATATATATTATGAGTATAGGACTTTAATTATGAGTATAGGACTTGACCTTGTTTATTTTATTGATATGATCATATGGATTTTTTATGGTTATATGGTATAGGGATTTTTTTGTATTTTGTTTTAGTTCGACAATTTTTCCATCAATTTCATAAAAAAGTTCAAGTACAAGTATATTTCATATACTAATTTCCTCCAATCCTTACCTTACATTACATGAATTTACAAACATATATTTCCAATAATTTTTATTTGAGGAATCTAAGCTAAGATATAAGATAGAAAGAAATGGAATTCTGACAATTCTCCTATTTTGTTACCATACCAGAGCTTTAGAGGTTTTCTAAGACTGATGATGAAACTGATGAAATTAGTAACAAAAACTCACTACTCTTTACTATCATCTCCTCATATAAAAATGTTGATACCTATTTTTTACTTTAGGTTTTGTGTGGAAAGGAAGAAGGATGCCTTTGTTTCACGCTGAAATTCAGAATGCATCATGTGATAATTCACATTTGATGAATATAACATAGTACGAGCATATTCTGAATGTGAATGATAAACCAAAAAATTATTTTTATTTTAAATGAAAAAAAAATACATTCTAAGAATTCAGAACAACTTTTTGTTCTCTTAAATATTTTTTTGTTTTATGTGGGATTTTTATGTGGGATACAGTATGATCCTATCTTATGTTTCTGATAGATGGGATCTGGGATGGAAGGATTCGAACCTCCGAGTAACGGGACCAAAACTCGCTGCCTTACCGCTTGGCCACGCCCCATTTTTATCCTTTGGCACTAGTAAAGACTAGTAGTCTTATTAGTTATTGGTCAACCCCCCCCCCCCCAAAAAAAATACCAAAAATTACATAATACGTAATCGTAATATATAATAAATACATATGAAATATATATATAGCATATTTTTGTTGCTAGGATTTAAGACATATAAATTATATATAAAATGTCAAAAATTCATTGATCATTACATAGAATTCAATTAAGATAATGTATGAAAGTAGAATTCCTTGTATTCTCACTTGAGAATGGTTAGGAAAAATTTTAGACTTGATTTTGGAGAGTTAAAAAAAAAAAGAAGGATTTTTGGACTGTATTTTTCATTTTTCCCTTATCTTATAAAAATAATTCAATCAAAATAAAATTATCTAATACACAAGAACGAAATGTTTGTTATGCTTAATATCTTTAGCTTAATCAGATTCTCTTAATTACATCCTTTATTGAGCAGTTTTTCTTTGCCAAATTGCCCGAAGCTTATGCAGTTTTCAATCCAATCGTAGATGTTATGCCTGTTATACCTCTTTTCTTTTT
This sequence comes from Wurfbainia villosa, assembly GCA_025175895.1. Taxonomy (NCBI): domain Eukaryota; kingdom Viridiplantae; phylum Streptophyta; class Magnoliopsida; order Zingiberales; family Zingiberaceae; genus Wurfbainia; species Wurfbainia villosa. The sequence continues at coordinate 95,048,294 of CM045986.1, forward strand.
TCTATTAGCCTTTGTTTGGCAAGCTGCTGTAAGTTTTCGATGAAATTCTTAATACTTTGCCAAATAGACTCATTTTGCCAAATCGATTCATGATTTATTCGATAATCAAATTCGAAAAATGAATAAGATCGACTAAGTATTACATTATTTATTATTATAAACCCTCGATTCCAAAATTTCAATTATTGTATTTATTGTATATATTAATATTAAATAGTAGTATATTAAGATTAAATAACTGCAAAGATGAATTTGGACTACTTATTTTCTCGTTCTAACCTTTCAAGGAGCAAAGAGTTTATTAGGTCTAGGTCCGCATAATACCTAATTGCCGATATGACAAGAAGTTTTTTGTAAGTTTTAAGTAAGGAAGAAAAATCTTATTACATACAATACAAAGAAATTCGTAAAAATAAATGACTTTCTTTTCAAAAATTTAATTTTTTTGTGGGGGGTCGTGTAATGTAAAATTAAACAAACAAATTAAACAAAATAGTACATGTGTTGAAAAGAAAAAATAGGTAATCTATTCCTTTTTAAAAATAATCTTATTTTGGAGGTTGTGTAATGCTTACTCTTAAACTCTTTGTTTACACAAGTGATATTCTTTGTTTCTCTCTTCATCTTGATTCTTATCTAATGATCCGGGCGTAATCCTAGACGTGAGGAATAATTTTTTTATAAACTTTTATTATTATTTTATATATTCTATAAATTTACCTATGATAAAATCAAGGAATTTCAATTCCTTTTCTTTTAAAGTTCAAATTGAAAGTATCAAGCGGGTTTAGTAATCGAGCGAAGGAGAAAGAGGGATTCAACCCTCAGTCTGCGAATAATTCTGCATAACGGATTAGCAATCCGACGCTTTAGTCCACTCAGCCATCTCTCCAAATGGAAAAGAAAATCGAAATAATTTAAAGAAATTACGGAGAATTCAATATTTTATTTGAATATTTCATATATTATGAATTAATAATTATTACATATTACATAATATACATATATGCATATGTATTAATATTAAATATAATTTATTACTATGTATATAGTAATAAATTATAAGTAAGAAATTATATATTAATAATTAATTTATTTAATTAATTTTAGTATATAATTAATAAATTAATCAAAACAAAAACAAAAAATAAGTTAAAATGAAAATAAATATATTAACATAATTATTTTTCTAGTATTCAATATTGCTATATTACATAATATATATTACATGTTAATATAGTATATTAATATAGTAGTAATATACTAAACATAGTAATAATATTTTTAAATTAAATTAAATGCAATTATGAAATTGAATATTAGGAATTTCTAGGAATTTCCTATTTTTCATTAATATAAAATAAGTAAGTTCAGAGTAAATAAAGAACGAATTTGATCAGGAATTACATTTAGATAATGATTCGAAACAAGTATCCACAATACAATAGAAAGAATACCTTACTTCTTTGATTTTGTACGAAAGATTTATTCCCCCGGCCTGGGCCTGGTCTTATGTAGAATACGGAAAATATATATATATATATATATATATATATATATTAATTAACTCGTTAATTAATTAGGAGATTAATTAGGCTTAAATAGTGGCCCGAAATTGGGCTGGAAATGGGCTGTAATGGATTGGGCCGAAATTGGGCTGAAATTGGGCTGAGCATGGGCTTGGGCTGAGATGGGCTTGGGCCGAACATGGGCTGGGCTGAATCCAATCCGATTGAGCTTAGGATTGAGCTGGGTTAACCGGATCAGTCGAACGGCGTTTATAAGCTGCCGAACGACTGATTTCATCAGATCGCGATTTCGGTTTCCACTTCTTCTTCTCCGCCTCGCTCTTTCGCTCCGCGCAATCACTGCGCTGATCGCCGATCTCGTCGGCGATCCGGTGCGAGTCGCTCGACAGCGCCGCCTTGGTAGTAGATCCCCAGTCGGAGGTTGGGAAGAGGCTACCTTAAGGAGTGCCGGCGTTTCCTTCGCTCGGCGAGACGGAGGTGTCGTTGCCTGCGGAGGTAAGGATCGAATGACGGTTTCCTTTTCGAGTAGAGATCTGGTTTTTGGGTTGTTTTTAGCTCAGATCGGTTTTTGGCAGTGATCGGGAGTTGGGTTGTTTCGGCGAGCAGTCGGGATTTGGGGGGATAACGCCGCCGGTGAAGTTGATCTCGGTAAGTTGGATCTAACCGAATACTATCTAACTGTGGTATCCATTGATTGAGTTTTTGGTATGCTGTGATCGTTGGATTTGCGTTGTATTGGAAATTTGATTTGCCGATGGGTATTTGGGTGTGATTCGGGTAATTCCAAGGATGATTTTCGTTTTGTGTGTGGTTGTGTGGAAGAGAGGATGCAGTAGGTAATCCGATCTTTGCCGAGCCGACGATGGATGGGTAGTGTTCTGTTATTATGAAATTGGTTGTCGATGCGGTTGATTTGGAGCTCTTTCGGTGGGCAGAAGTTGAGCCGGGGTGAACTGTCGGAGGAAATCGGAGATGGATGAGTTGTGGTGATTTCGGTATGTATATGATGATCTGTGTGCTGTTGTGATCCCGGGAATTGGTTGATACGGGTGTGTTTGTGATCACAGTGTGCTTATAGTGTTGTTGAGGTATGAAATGATTGGGTTTAATCTGTGATTACGGTAATGAATTTGGAGATTTTAGTGTTTGGATCGTATGGGTTATGATGTATAAGCTTAGGAGGTGGTTATAATGTCTTTGGGAAAAGAATACGAATATAAATGAGTTAGTATTTTATTCGTATTATTATTGGAGCTTTATGCTTAATTCTAATTTGTTATTATGTGCAGGTTTGGGATACGAAGCAGGCCCGCGGCCGTGAGGATTATACGAGCCAGTGTCAGTGGGTAATATCTACAGTCAGTTGATCAATTCTAGTGCATGACAGTTTACATATGGTTATTCTTGTTTACCTTAGATCCACTCTTATTTACTCATATGCTTGTACTGTCTTTGACCTTGAGATATATACTCTGTTACGTCATTAATTATCTAGCATGGATAGGAACTGTAAAACTCTATTATGTGCTAGCTAATAGAGGTTCAGTAAATACCTGTGGTTAGGATTATCTTTATGACCTCAGATCTGGGTTACTGGGTTGCATCACTAGGTTAGGTGATGAGTCCAAATTACGAGGTTGGTTGTTGTACCGTACACCTAGTAGTGGGTTATCTTGACGGATCTATTTATCTGTACATAGGTAAATAGGTAGTGATTACGGATTAGTTGTCCTTGCATGGTTGACTTTTAGTTGACTAGGTCTCCCCGTGAGTTAGGGAGTGTTGCGAGGATTTGTGCGTTAACTATGCATCATTACATTGCATGCATGCTGACGATTGGGTCTCCCTTATGGATGAGACAAGTCGTCAGTCATCCTGCCTCCCCGGCCACTCAGGGTAGTGGTAGCAGGGTGAGGGCAGAGCATTGGATGTGCCGCGCTCGGCCACTAAGGATGGTGGTAGCTGGAGATGCGCACCTGGCCACTGAGCAGAGTGGTGTTAGCACTCGCCCACTATAGACGGTGGTTGTGTGACGTGCAGTTGTCCTGTGTGCAGAGCTCATTTACTCATGGGTAGTGATGGAGCGACCAGCAGCAGGGACCCCAGGGGAGTAGTTAGCTCTTTACGCTTTTATGCTACTCATTCATACTACCCAACTCGGTCACTCGAGAGTAGTGGCGGCTGGAGTCGGGCTAGTCGTCATGCCGTGCCACCCGGGCCATACTGGGGTCGTGGTTGGACGGGTCCGCAGACATGGCCATGCATATGCATTGCTGATATATATATGTATGCGTGTATGTGATATATGTTTTACATATGCCTGTGAGATGCTGCATTTGGTTGCTGCATATGATTGTACATCATGCTACATGCCTTTTTGCATATTTTATATACCGCTGTGCATGTGTTGAGCATGAGTGTGTACTATTTGGATTATGTCATATATATCTGTTCAGGATGTTATAGATCATATGGAGGACAGACCGTCAGGTATGTACATTACTTTATGTCAGTTGATCAGTTCAGTTTATGCTATGAGTAGGACATATATGTGATTACTGATTACTATGCTTAGTACTGTATGTCTGTTGGACTCATGCTGCATACCTGTAGATCTTCACATGTATACTAGTAGATCTCTTACCCTATATGTTGTTCATGCACTTCTATATATTACCCCTGAGTTTTATACTCACCACCCTGGACCCTGGGTTTCCTGTCGCCCAGGTAGTAGATAGAAGACTTTGGCCGAGACTTGGAGCATTGCCACCCGATCCCATCTCGCTGTTTTTCCGAGGGTTTTGTTTCCCATCTCATGTATCTACATATGGACTTTTATTGCTATTGGAGATCGTGATGTATTTTGCTCTTGTGATATTCGATATGAGATTCTGTTTTTGGTATGGACGGATATACCGATGTACTGATGTTGTTGAGTTGTATTTCCATTATGTTTGGCTTCCGCTATTGATGTTATATGTTTTGCTGTGTTGTTATACATTTTCGATATGTGTTATACTGGCTGTGACTTTGTACCGTATGGGAATTTTCATAAGGGGGTGCCGTCCGTTGGCCGGACAGAGTCTACCTCGGGGCGTGACATCTTAGTTAAGTACTGGCCAGGCCAGTACCTCTTTTTGTCTAGCTTCAATTGTAAAATACCGGAAAAAAAAAATTATATCCCTTGCTAATTGGGAATTATCTTGTGAAATTTTTCAGAATTTTTCAAAAATTAAAAAGGAATTTGCATGACCATTTGAAGGAAGGTCAAAGTCTAAATGGGTGTTGAGTCAAGTTAGATTAGCTCGGATTTGACCTAGGCTAACCCAACCACTTAGCGTTAAAAACCCACTCGTCTTCTCCTTTAACGCACGTCGATTTATTTCCTTCGGTTTCTTCCCCTTTCGTGACTTCTCCTCATTTCCCCGATCGCGTCGACTTCCTTCTTCCTCCCAACTTCTCACGCGCAGCCGCAAATCTTCCGTCGTCGCTCCACTCACCTGATCTCTACCCTACCTTCGCCTGAGCCAGCGATCTCCATCCTATCTTCGTCGGAGGCAGTTGATCTCTGCCCTACCTCGTCTGAGCCAGCGATCTTTGTCCTATCTTCGTCGGAGGCAGTCGATCTCCGCCGAGCCGTTGCCACCATCGATGGCCACCTCCTCGAGCCGTTTCGCACACCCTACCACACCGTCGTCGTCGCCGATCATCGCCGACCACCGCTTGTTCTCCGGATCGCGCGTCGCCGGCTTATCGCTGCTCCGACCGACGGCTACTCTTTTCTTTTCCCGATCAAGTGCCTACCTCCTCCACGCCGTCGCGCCAACGCAGACAAGCCTTTACTCCTGTTCGTGCCGTCGTCCCCTTCTGCCGATCGGCATCATCATTTGGTAACCTCATCGTGAGTTTACCCTTTTCTCTGTGCTTTTGATCGCGAGTTGCATCGATTTCTCCTAGCTAAATTTGGATTGCCTCCGTTGAAGGTCTTGCGTGTCCCTCGCCACCGGGAGAGTCCTTGTCGCCAACCACATCGACTTGATCTAATCGGCGATGAAGGATAGGTAAGTGCTTGATCCATTCCTAGATGAGTGGACTTAATGGGCTTGGTGTCGCTAAGGATTTTTATTTGTAGGTAAGAAGGGCAATCGAAGCACGGGTTGTGGAATAAGTTCGACTATTCCAAAATTGGACACTTCCAATTTTGGAATCCAAAGCCGTAATTGAGATTTAAGAAAGGTGAGTTGGTTCTAGGTAATTGATGAATTTATGCTAGTTACATTTGATTTGTTTAGATGATCAGTATTAGTTGTTGAACAAGAGGTTATGCCATGTGGGATTTGGTTAATTAATCGGGGATTAAGATTGGTTTAGATTCTTATTCCTACAATTTGATTATGCTAGCATGTGGTTATATTGGATTCTACCGTTTCAGATATTGGATTCGAGGTAGAGATCTTGGAGGCGGAGACCGTCAACATGAGCTTCCTAGCAGGTGGGTAATTTCCTACCTGGTCCGGGTAGTTGTTTTTCATTCAGATTTAGTCATTGATATGAGCATGTTAGGTGTTCATATTACCTTGACCATGTTCTTTTTATCGTATGCTTGATCTTTTACCGTTGGCTATTAACTCCATTGTTGATATCATGTTTATTTTATCATGATTAGGAGTTATACATATAGGTGATGCAAGTAACTTAGAATTTGTTTAAGTTAAGTGCAAATAGTAAAGTCCGGATGACAACCTGATTGTACATTGGGCAAAAAGGTCATCCGTAGGTAGACAATGTCTTTAACCTAGGGTTAGTTCTAGTACCCTTAGGTTGTATGTTACCACCGAACATGTATTGTGCAAATGGTCAGAGGAATGATACTTAGGGTATCGCTACGGACCGATGGTCCTAGCTTATTATAATCAGATGAGTACGACTCTCTACATGATAGAGAGTGTGTCTATCAGTTGAGTAGGACTCTCTACAGGATAGAGAGTGCGTCGATTAGATTGGTATGACTCTCTACAGGATAGAGAGTGTTATGATCAGTTGAGTACGACTCTCTGCTGGATAGAGAGTGCATTGATCTGGTGAGTATGATTCTCTGTAGAATAGAGAGTCTATGGTGGATGTCTGTATGTGAGACATTGCATTCATGTCATTTGCATGCATCTTTGGCGGCAGGTCTCCTTGTGGTTGAGAGTGTCGCCAGTCATCCTGCCTCCATGGTTACTCATAGGAGGAGTAACCAGTGTGAGGGCAGAGCATTGAGGTGCCGCACTCTACCACTATAGACGGTGGTAGTTGGATTTGCGCGCCGTAGTCCTGCGTGTGTGGTACTCGACCACTCATGGGTAGTGACTGTCGGAGTGACCAACAGCAGGGACCCCCATCGTGTAGCTTGCTCTTTACGCTTATATGCTACTCGATCATACTGCCCACTCGGCCACTCGAGAGTAGTGGTTGGTGTTGAGTTGGGACAGTTGTCATGCTCGAGCCACCGAGGCCACACTGGGGTCGTGGTAGCTTTAGGGTGAGCCGACATGACCATGCATGCTGCATAGCCGTATCTAATGGCGCTTTGCATATTACCATATATATATATATACATATATGCATGTATATATATATATATATGGATGGTTGAGATTAATATATATATATGGATACAGTCTATATATATATATGATTATTGTGATGTTGCATTTGTTTGTACTATGCTTGTTGCATTTGTTTGTACATCATATTCATGCATGTCTCTTGCATTTGTTATACGATTGTGTCGGATGTTGGTATGTGTTGGACAGACCATAGATACCTTGACCTGTAGCATGAGTAGATTATGTGTTGGTATTACTCTTCCTGTTTTATATATGTTGGATATATGTTCAGGTTAGATCAGAGTAGCGTAGCAGACTTCAGGTATGTCTGCATTTTATGTTATTCATTTCAGTTCGATGATATATGCTCGTATTTATATACTATGCTGATATACCTGTTGTACATATGGATTATGTTGTCGAAATACATGTGATATTACATATATACATGTTTTCTATTACCTGTTGAGTTTTACTCACCACCCCCACGGACCAGGTTTTGTCGCCCGGTGCTTAGTAGAAGACTTCGTGTGACTTGGAGCACCGTCTCATATCATGAGGCTCCCGTATTTTGTTTTGGGCCTGCTGTCCGCCGTGTATTGTATTTGGAGTTTTCTCGATGTACATATTGTATATTCGGATTTTGTCGAGGTTCTGTGTTGTTGTGTTGTGTTAGTCATACCGGTATGCATGTGTGGGATTGATATCCCATTGTTGTAGTATGTTTCCGCTGTGTCTTGTATAGTTTTTGTTTTCATACATATATATTGTTGTTATTGTGGGCCTACGGGCCTTGTATTAACCCGAAATGTTGCCACGTACAGGGGAGGTGCCGTCCGTTTGATTTTTGGCTCGGTATCCTCTCGGGGCGTGAGAACTTTAGTGGTATCAGAGCCCATGGTTCTGCGATGCCGTATTATGTTATTTTGAGTCGAGTGTTGGATTCTCGGGAGTCAATTTATTCGGTTTTGGTTTTCTGAGATGAGATGGACAGCGGCCTGAGCTCCAAGCAGCACGAGGTAAGAATTCCTGAAAAACTTATGGTTTAGTAGATATTTATCTAAACTTGATCAGTAGGTGTATACAATAGAGTTATGACACCTGTGTAGACTTTTAGTAGAGGTCGTCCACCGAGACGACCAACCGGAGTTACCTTAGTGTTTATACTCCCAGTTTTATTGCCTATGCATTTAGATGCTTATAACAGGGAATAACCTGTAGTTTGTTGGTTATTGTTCGTAACCGTGGTATGTGTTGACCACGGAAACGACCTGTTGAGTCTGTGAGTTTTGAACCTGTGTCGAGAAGGTAATTTACCTTTGAGAGCCGACTGATACCGAGTCGGAAAACACGGGCCAAGTCGTCACATTTATTATGGAAATCAGAGACTACAGTCTTAGAGATTTCCACTAACTGTGCTAGTCAGATCATTACCTGTTGCGTAATCGACAAGACAGACTTGTAGACTATTGTGATGCAGATAGCGAAAGGCTAGGGTACGATGTTTCATGGGGATTTTATCCCTGAGTTGTTAAATCTTGAGATGTATAACTTTGAGTACTTTTAGTACTTAACTCATGTTATCTGAGAAAGAAGAGTTGTTTGCATACCATTATCGGGATCAAGCGGTATTTGGTGATAAATCAGAAAATAATCTTGAAATAATCTATCACTTGATCATGGTTTAGTGATGTTGAAAGAGAATATTTCCCCGTGTCACTTTTAGTGACACATTGTAAGGAATTCTTGAGCTTCAAGAAAGGGTGATCGGTTAGTAATAGTGTCTTGTGCAGTCGTGAGACTTGCAAAGGTTATGACCACCTAATAGCTCAAGAAGATGAATGGATGATTTAAGCCACCCGAGTTATTGGCTTATAGTTTGATTAAGGATGCCGGGATCTTCTACGGATCCTCGAAGACATTGGATTGAGACGGAGTTTAGGAATGACTCCGTATAAGTGTTTAGAGTTGGAGATCGATAAGCAATATTGCAGTCGTCAATTGGAGTAGAAGTCTCCGAATGTTGGATAAAGGAGCAAGATCGAGTCGAGGCCTTGAGCTACTTTTTCCGATTATAGAAGACCAATCGAAGATCATCGAGAAGGTTCTTGTGGATATCGTAAAATCGAACAAAGACTCGAAGGGTTGTGTGCGTCGGTCACGGACCGAAGACACGCGAAGCCAGATTATCCGTTGGAGCAGTTCATCTGTTGCTATTGTTGAGCAACGATGCAGTGAGGAGTATACTTTGAAGACTTCGATTGAAGACTATCGATGGTGTTCGGGAGGAAGATGCATTGTCTCGACGGCGAGATCGACCAAGATTGGATTGTTTATCCGGCAACAACCTACTACCTCGGCGTGGTTGGAGTTCCTTGATACTCCCCTTGGAGGATCGGCCACGACGGCATCGTGAAGACATTGTAGAAGACTCTGACAACAACAACAGTTACCTCCAGATGTGTTTTGCTTAGTACAGAGGAGAGAGTATACGACGATGGTCGTATTTATTCAGTATTCTACAGTTGCAGCTCGTAGGATTTAGGGATGTGATCAGATGATCTAGGAAAATCCCTGGATTATTCGTCGCAAAAATGCAACCGCTTTGTCGCAGACTGTTGGATCTGATCTCGTTCTCTTCGGAGAAAGGCGGAGACCTGCGGGGAGCCTTTGGATCGGATCGGCCGGATAATTTGATCGTTGAGGTATTACTTTAGTTTACCCTCTAGGTTAATATGTTGAGAGATGCTTGTGGTTACAAGTATCTGTATCTAGAACATTCTTAGTTGGATTAGAAGGGTCCTATACATCGACTTAATGGGTCGGTGGTATCTCTCGTTAGGTGAGAAGTGGACAAACAATTAAGAAGTTAAGGATACCCTTAGACTTTGATAGACATACTTTCTTTGTAGATATATCCTTACGGATGGTCAAATTGTTGGAAGTATAGTATGATATGTCTCTCGGATGTGCGTATAATCTGAGAGCCTTCGGATGTAATTTTGGATGAACTCCAAGGCTTGCCGTTGTTTAGGCAAGTGGAGTAGGCGTTCGAAATGATTGCGAAAATAGTCCAGTAACGAAGATCACATATCGAGTGATAATTTTGTTGGTATCAGTGTTGTTAAACACTATAGAAATTGGAAGAGCGTAAGTTGTGATTATAGGAGATGTTGGAGGATATTTACCTATCGATTTCCTCCTTGAGAAGATCCGAACTCTTTGTTGAAAGAGATGGACCTTTGAATTATGCATCGATTATCGATGATGGAATCGATAGTTGTCATGATAAATATCCTTGTTGTGGATAGATGATCTATTTAGATCGACGAAGACACTGTGTATACTCTAAGGTTGGTTTTACATTTGAGTCTTGATATTGTAGTGACATGATGTCATACGATTATCATTGTTGATGTAATGATTAATATATATCATCGACTTAGAGTAAAGGGGATGCGGTGTGTAGATCGACAATTTCATACTTGGTATGAATTTTTATGAGTTTTGATAAAGTTGTTAGACTAATTAACGATTTAGTCACCCTGGATTTAGAATCGTGTATCTTGGACACGATTGGATCGATTAATTATTTGTTGGAGTTGCGTAACACTTTGTTGATTGTAGTTAGTTCTCGACCACCGTAGATGGTGGTTTTCCTTGTATGTTTTGGTTAGTACTGTAGATGTGGATAGAATGTTTGGCATTACTATACCACAGACTTGTTTGACAAAGGTGATGATGGAAATCATTTAGTCAGAAGCTGGTGAAACCAGTTTACATGACCTAGATGACGGTTAACTTTTACGCAAGTATTAGTTAATCCTTCTGGAATAGATAAAAGGATGATGTACGCAGATGCGTCGTTTGAGGATCGGAGATCCGTCTGATTGAATGAGACGTATCTTATGCTTACGACAGTTAAGAAACTACGAGATAGTCTGTCATATACATGACGTGACTTTAGTAGTTATTTTCTGGATTTGTAATTGTATGGAGCATGAATGCTCATGGGATTTTAACTAACTACTGGATAGCTAGTATAAAGTTGCTGGAACGCCAATAGTTGTAATTTGCGAGATTTGATCGCTATAGTCTTCCATGCACTTACAGAGTGTGTGGTAGAGGGGATCTTGAATGGTTGATGGATTTCTCTTCTGAGAAAATAATTCCTCGTCTCTGATAAGGATAGTGGATTTTGGAATTTGATGTTAAGAAAGAGTTGCTATAAGCACATCATTCGAGATGGGCTATATACCTTGGTGGTACTCGGATGTATCGAGTGAAAGCGTTTATACGGGTGGAATGGTATAAAGAGAGTTATAGCAGATTTTGCTGCTCGATGTTTAGTATGCCAGTAGGTGAAGGCTGAACATCAGAAACTTGCTGGATTGCTCTAGAAAATTTCGATTCCGGAATGGAAGTGGGAGCATATCACGATTGATTGCGTTACGGGATTGCCTAGGACCTGTAAAGGACATGATGCGATTTGGGTGAGTGTGGATCGACTGACCAAATCAGCTCATTTTCCTTTCTATTTGTGGGTCGTACTTGTTGGATCATCCGGCGTTGTATTACGAAGATTATCATCTTGCGTGGGTACTTTTGAGTACTATATCGGATAGAGATCCGTGATTTACCTTGCGATTTTTAGTAGAGTGCACGGACTATGGGCGCGAGCTTCGCAGTATAACGTTTCATCATGACGGATGAGCGGTCTAAGTGTATCATTTAGATGTTGGAGGATCTATTGGATCTTGTGTCGTGGATTATGGAGGTGTGGCTTATCGGTTAGCTTTACCTTGACATTTGCGGGTACTCACAGCGTATTTCTATTTTTATCGAGGAAATACATGTCGCATGTTGATCATGCTCGAAAAGGTTCGAATTCTACCTCAGTCTAATCGACTTACGAGGTGATTCGAGGGTGGAGCATGGGTCGCAAGGAAGCGGCGATGGCGACAAGACCATCCGACTTCGTAAGGTTGGATGATGATATCCGGTGATGAGGAGACTATATGGGATTTGGAAGATACTATCCGAGCTCTAAATCCTCATATGATTCGCTTGAGGCAAGTAGTAGTTCAAGAAAAATATAGAGTTGGTTCTCATATTTAAGTACGAAATTTGGGGACCAAATTTTTATAAGTGGGGGAGAATGTAAAATACCGGAAAAAAAAATTATATCCCTTGCTAATTGGGAATTATCTTGTGAAATTTTTCAAAAATTAAAAAGGAATTTGCATGACCATTTGAAGGAAGGTCAAAGTCTAAATGGGTGTTGAGTCAAGTTGGATTAGCTCGGTTTGACCTAGGCTAACCCAACCACTTAGCGTTAAAAACCCACTCGTCTTCTCCTTTAGCATACGTCGATTTATTTCCTTGATTTCTTCCCCTTTCGTGACTTCTCCTCATTTCCCGATCGCGTCGACTTCCTTCTTCCTCCCAACTTCTCACGCGCCGTCTTCTCCGTCGCTCCACTCTTTGATCTCTACCCTACCTTTGCACAGGCGGCGATCTCCATCCTATCTTCGTGAGGCGTTGATCTCTGCCCTACCTTTGCGAGCGATCTCCATCCTATCTTCGTCGGAGGCGGTTGATCTCTGCCCTACCTCGTCGAGCAGCGATCTTTGTCCTATCTTTCGAGGCGATCGATCTCCGAGCCCGTTAGCCACCGCAGTGGCCACCTCCTCGAGCCGTTAAATCGCACACCCTACCGCACAGCCGTCGTCCGATCATCATCGACCACCGCTTGTTCTCCGGATCGCGCGTCGCCGGTTAGATCTCCGACCGATGGCTACTCTTTTCTTTTCGATCAAGTGCCCTACCTCCTCGGTATTGCCCGTGTCGCCACGGCGAAGCCTTTACTCCTCTGTTCAGGCCATCGTCCCTCTGTTCTGCCGATCCAGCATCGTCACTGGGAATTTGGTAACCTCATCATGAGTTTACTCTTTTTCTCTGTGCTTTTGATCGCGAGTTGCATCGATTTCTCCTAGCTAAATTTGGATTGCCTCCGTTGAAGGTCTTCTTGTGTCTGCTACCACCGGAGCGTCCTTGTAAATCAACCACATCGACTTGATCTAATCGGCGATGAAGGATAGGTAAGTGCTTGATCCATTCCTAGATGAGTGGACTTAATGGGCGCTTGGTGTCGTAAGGATTTTTGATTTGAAGGTAAGAAGGGCAATCGAAGCCGGGTTGTTATTTGAATAAGTTCGACTATTCCAAAATTGGACACTTCCAATTTTGGAATCCAAAAGCTGTGTAATTGAGATTTAAGAAAGGTGAGTTGGTTCTAGGTAATTGATGAATTTATGCTAGTTACATTTGATTTGTTTAGATGATCAGTATTAGTTGTGGAACAAGAGGTTATGCCATGTGGGATTTGGTTAATTAATCGGGGATTAAGATTGGTTTAGATTCTTATTCCTACAATTTGATTATGCTAGCATGTGGTTATATTGGATTCTACCGTTTCAGATATTGGATTCGAGGTAGAGATCTTGGAGGCGGAGACCGTCAACATGAGCCTCCTAGCAGGTGGGTAATTTCCTACCTGGTCCGGGTAGTTTTTTTTCATTCAGATTTAGTCATTGATATGAGCATGTTAGGTGTTCATATTACCTTGACCATGTTCTTTTTATCGTATGCTTGATCTTTTACCGTTGGCTATTAACTCCATTGTTGATATCATGTTTATTTTATCATGATTAGGAGTTATACATATAGGTGATGCAAGTAACTTAGAATTTGTTTAAGTTAAGTGCAAATAGTAAAGTCCGGATGACAACCTGATTGTACATTGGACAAAAAGGTCATCCGTAGGTAGACAATGTCTTTAACCTAGGGTTAGTTCTAGTACCCTTAGGTTGTATGTTACCACCGAACATGTATTGTGCAAATGGTCAGAGGAATGATACTTAGGGTATCGCTACGGACCGATGGTCCTAGCTTATTATAATCAGATGAGTACGACTCTCTACATGATAGAGAGTGTGTCTATTAGTTGAGTAGGACTCTCTACAGGATAGAGAGTGCGTCGATTAGATTGGTATGACTCTCTACAGGATAGAGAGTGTTATGATCAGTTGAGTATGACTCTCTGCTGGATAGAGAGTGCGTTGATCTGGTGAGTATGATTCTCTGTAGAATAGAGAGTCTATGGTGGATGTCTGTATGTGAGACATTGCATTCATGTCATTTGCATGCACGCTGGCGACGAGGTCTCCCTTGTGGTATAGAGTGTCGCCAGTCATCCTGCCTCGACGGTTACTCATAGGAGGAGTAACCGGTGTGAGGGCAGAGCATTGAGGTGCCGCACTCTACCACTATAGACGGTGGTAGTTGGATTTGCGTGCCGTAGTCCTGCGTGTGTGGTACTCGACCACTCATGGGTAGTATTTGTCAGTGACCAGAGGACCCCATCGTGTAGCTTGCTCTTTACGCTTATATGCTACTCGATCATACTGCCCACTCGGTCACTCGAGAGTAGTGGTTGGTGTTTAGTTGGGACAGTTGTCATGCTCGAGCCACCGAGGCCACACTGGGGTCGTGTTAGCTTTAGGGTGAGCCGACATGACCATGCATGCTGCATAGTCGTATCTGATGGCGCTTTGCATATTACCATATATATATATATATACATATATGCATGTATATATATATATATATATATGGATGGTTGAGATTAATATATATATATGGATACAGTCTATATATATATATGATTATTGTGATGTTGCATTTGTTTGTACTATGCTTGTTGCATTTGTTTGTACATCATATTCATGCATGTCTCTTGCATTTGTTATACGATTGTGTCGGATGTTGGTATGTGTTGGATAGACCATAGATACCTTGACCTGTAGCATGAGTAGATTATGTGTTGGTATTACTCTTCCTGTTATATATATGATGGATATATGTTCAGGTTGGATCAGAGTAGCATAGCAGACTTCAGGTATGTCTGCATTTTATGTTATTCATTTCAGTTAGACGGTATATGCTCGTATTTATATACTATCTTTGATATACATTGTACATATTATGTTGTCGAAATACATGTGATATTACATATATACATGTTTTCTATTACCTGCTGAGTTTTACTCACCACCCCCGGACCACAGGTTTTACATGCCGCCGTATGTAGTAGAAGACTTCATGACAGCTTGGAGCACCGCCGGCTGACGTCATCTCATCTCACGAGGCTCCCGTATTTTGTTTTGGGCCTGCTGTCCGTCGTGTATTGTATTTGGAGTTTTCTCGATGTACATATTGTATATTCGGATTTTGTCGAGGTTCTGTGTTGTTGTGTTGTGTTAGTCATACCGGTATGCATGTGTGGGATTGATATCCCATTGTTGTAGTATGTTTCCGCTGTGTCTTGTATAGTTTTTGTTTTCATACATATATATTGTTGTTATTGTGGGCCTACGGGCCTTGTATTAACCCGAAATGTTGCCACGTACAGGGGAGGTGCCGTCCGTTTGATTTTCGGCTCGGTATGCTCTCGGGGCGTGACATCAATGACCCCTTCAATTGGAAAATACTAGCAATCCAACAAAACAAAGATCAAAGATATATATAGTCTTATTGAAATTTATGTATGTTATTTACAAAATTAGAAAATATGAAATGTGTCCTTTACCCTTTTAAGTCCCTGGCTAGCAGGACTAAATATGCGTCAACACCATAATTTGGATCCTATCTTGATTGTGTCTCACTCCTTTGTTCGACAAATAGTCCATTTATATACAATAATGTATATGTAGCGGGTATAGTTTAGTGGTAAAAGTGTGATTCGTTCTATTAAAAACTTAAATAGTTAAGGGAAAGGGTATCTCATTTTCATACTCCGATCAAAAACTTTATTTCTTAAAAAGGTTTAATCCTTTACCTCTCAATAGCATATTTGAGGAAGAACATACATTCTCACGATTTGTATCCAAAGTCCTATTAGAAATCCATTTTTTTTTTAATAAAAAAATGGATTATGTATATGGAGTCATGAAACATAATTTTTTTGAACTGGACCAAGTCTTCCAATTGAATAAGTATGACTAAGGATCCATGGATGAAGATACAAAAGTTTAGTTCCAATCGTAACGAAATCTTCGATTTTGGTGTTGTAAAAGGTAAATTGAAGCCAAACAAATTTGGAAGAGAGTGGTTTTGGTTTACTAGAACCATCCGCATCGCATATTGTTTCATTTCGGTGGAAGCGAAATTCTTTTCCTCGTGATCCTGCCGGTGTAAATAACGAAGTAACTAGACTAGAAGGATTTCATATAATCTCTCTCCTCTAGAGGGATCATCTAGTAAGCAAATAGTTTTGGATACATTCAAACAGAAAGGCTGACATAGATGTTATGGATGTAATTCTTTCTCTAGGAATACATCAATCTTCCATAAAGGAGCCGAATGAAATAAAAATTTCATGTTCAGTTTTGAATTAGAGATGTTAAAAATGATCAACCAACGTCGACTATAACCCCTAGCCTTCCAAGCTAACGATGCGGGTTCGATTCCCGCTACCCGCTACATATTATGTATTATAAATACATGCACCATCAATTTAGATATACATCCTTTTTTATATAAAAGATTTTCCCGGTGATCTCTTTTATATGAACTAAGAATACAAAAAAAAAAGTAGGAATGAAAAGCGTCCATTGTCTAATGGATAGGACAGAGGTCTTCTAAACCTTTAGTATAGGTTCAAATCCTATTGGACGCAATTTATTTACATCTATTTTTAAAACCAAGAAACCTTTTTTGAATCATTCGAATTAGAACTATTTCTCAACGATTATTCTTGTACTAATACTAAGAATAGAAAAAAATGAGAAATTTATGTTTGTTCTTGAAGTAAAAACAGTTCTATCTGTTGCTGAATAACTTCCTTCAAAAGTGATTCCGCTTCCTCGGTGAATGTCTTGGTAGAAGATATAATTTCTTGAAATTGAGGTTTATTCTTTTTAAGTAGGCGAATCGATCGAGAAACTTCTTTACTGTAGTTCTATCGAATCTAGATATCCATTCGCTCCGGTATAAATAGTAGCTATCTGTTCTTCCACCGCGAGAGGGTCTGATTGTGATTGTTTAAGCAACTCGCGTGTCGACCTCTTGCCAATTGATTCGAGTAGTTTTATCGAGATCGAGGGTTTAATTGTGCAAAGGCTTCTAACTCCACAAATTGTGCTAGTTCCAATTTTAATTTGCGGCTACTTGTTTCATGGCTTTAATTTGAGCCGGATCCTACTCTGGAAAGCAATCGACATTAATAGCGAGTCGGATTCCCATTGAATAGATCGGCGGATAAGAATATTTGTCCATCGGTAATGGAAATGACATTAGTAGGAATATAAATAAACGACTCCAGATTGAGTCTCAACTATCGGTAAAGCAGTCATACTTCCTTCACCTAGACTAGAACTTGATTTAGCGGCTCTTTCCAAAAGTCGTGAATGCAAATAAAAAACATCTCCTGGATAAGCTTCACGACCGGGAGGTCTTCTTAATAGAAGAGACATTTGGCGATAAGCTTGTGCCTGTTTGGAGAGATCATCATAAATTATTAAAGTATGTCGTTCACGATACATAAAATATTCAGCCGCTCCGTATAAGGAGCGAGGTATCGAATGTAGCAGTGAATCCGCCTTCTTGGCTACCACAATAGTGTATTCAGCGCCCCCTTTCTGGAAAGTAGTCACTACGAGCCACGAAGATGCTTTTTGACCAATAGCTACATAAACACATATTACATTTTGGCCTTTTTGATTGAGAATTGTATCTGTACTGCTGTTTTGCCGGTCTGTCAGTCCCCAATAATTAATTCTCGCTTACCGCGTCCTATAGGGATCATAGAATCAATAGCAATATGCCCCGTTTGAAGAGGCTCATATCTGAGCGTCTCGAAATAATACAGGCGGGAGATTCAATTAACCGAGATTCGTAAGATGAAATTTCACCTCTCCCATCAATAGGTTTAGCCAGAGCATTTATAACATGACCCAAGTAACCCTCACTCACGGGTATCTGAGCAATTCGTCCTGTTGCTTTTACGGAACTTCCCTCTTGTATCATCAAACCATCACCCATTAATACAACGCCAACATTATTTGATTCCAAATTAAGAGCAATGCCTATTGTACCCTCTTCAAACTCTACTAATTCACCTGCCATTACTTCATCAAGACCATGAATACGAGCAATTCCGTCGCCTACTTGAAGTACGGTACCGGTATTAACAATCTTTACTTCTCTAGTATATTGTTCAATACGTTCACGGATAATATTACTAATTTAAATCTCGAAGGGTTACCATTAGCGTTTCTTTATTTTACTCTTTTTAGGAAGGAAAAAAATAATGCCTAAATTAGAAACTAAGGCTAATCCGTTATTTTTTGCATGGCTCCGAAAATGCGAATATTAGAACGGATCATACGGAAATGTAACTCACTATTCAAGCAACTATTCAATGTTCCTAGAGCTCCTTGTAAGGCTTGTTGGAAAACTCGTTGTCGGACCTGATTAATCGCTTTTTCTTGTTCAAAATGAAGCGTTTCATTTTTGTAATTTTCTAATTGTTCCAAACTATCACTAGTGGCATTAATCAAATTGACTTTTCTCGTTCTATTTCGTGAGTATCCATTCATTTGATACTCATCCGCCTATTTCCACTTTACGTAGCGAGTCCGCTCTTTCAGCTGCTCAACGACCCCTTTACGTAATTCTTCCGAATTTCGAATAGTACTTAAAATCCTCTGTTTTCGATTATCTAATAAATCATTTAATGAAAGTAGATTATCTTACCATTAATTTCACAACTTCCATGATCTCTTCCCGAACCAAACATGGATCTTTCGATTCATTTGGCTCTCACGCTCAATTATTTATTTATGGTATGAGTATTCCCATAGCTTTTTTAATGTAATGAGCCTACCTTCTCTTTTCTGTTTGTAGTTAAACATATTAAAACTTATAAAAAACAAGAATATAAGTAAGACTCTACCGACTAGAAAAGATCAAAATCTAAAAAATAAAGCAAAGTTGTTTTTTTATTTGTACTTTTTTTTTTCATTTTTTTTTTAATGAAAAAAAGGAAATATAATTATAAAAATGAAAAAAAAAAATTATATTATATTTTTGTTTCTTCAAGTTCCAAAATTCCTCTTTTTTATACATAGGTCGTCGATTCGGCATTAGATAAAAAAACAAAGGAACTTTGTTTTTTTATCTTGTAAATAGTTTAAATTCATTTATTGATATGAGTGTTATATATCAAATAAATTACCAATTTATTTGAACTATTTGGTTACTAATGTAGTGGTAGAAAGAATACCATGTTTTGTTCGGACTTTAAACAATTTAGCTTTAACCATGTTAAAGGTCTCGCATTATCGGTTGATAGAGAATCAAAGTGGATTTACCAATAAATCACGAAATGCTATGGTTCTTGCATATAATTTCTTAATTTATTCAGAAGAAATTCGTCGAGATCGTGCACTTTTTTACTATTTTTCCTATCCCTTATAAATACCATAAGTGCAGATGGATGGATCCATCCAATTCTTGAAATAAACAACTCGCACACACTACCTTTCCAAAATAAATCAATACACCAAGCACTACACTTAGATTTATTGGATTTGTTGCTAAAATATCGGTATTAAACCCGAAACTTCCGGCGGATGGCCAGTGGCCCAAGTAAACGAAAGAATCAATTACATTTTTCATATATTCTCCTCTCTTTTGGATAGGATTAACAAAGAACAGAGTTCTTTTTGTATCACTCTGATCGCCCTTTTTTTTTTATCGATTTTTTTTTTCCACTTTATTTATTTAATAAGAATAAATGAAATCTAGTAATTTCATTTGTTTTATTTTAATTTTTTTACTTTTTCCAAAATTTTCTAATCTAATAAGATACTTTACTTAGACTTTAGACTTAGGTTTTAGATCTGATATCAATTGAAAAATATTTCATTTGTTGAAACACTTCCAAACAATGAAAATAAAAAAGTTTTCTATTGTACTAAGCTAAAGAAAGAAAGGAAGAAAGCAAGCGAATGCGGTAATTCCTAATCTTCAAATCAACCCTTCCTAGGTATTGTCTCAATAAATAAGTAATTTTTGAGTAACGTGTTAATATAATTCTAAGAAGCAAAGGAAAATTCCAAGTTCAAGTTAATAGTTAATAAGAAAAAAGTATCTAAGGTATAAGGTACTCTTTTCTTATTTCGAGGATTAAACAAAAGGATTCGCAAATAAAAGTGCTAATGCCACAACCAAATCAGAATTGTTAAAGCTTCCATAAAAGCTAGACTAAGCAATAAAGTACCTGTATTTTACCCTCCGCTCTCGTTGTCTCACAATACCTTCTACAATTGGCCTACAAAGCAGACCTTGACCAACCTGTGTCCAATAGAAGCAAGCCCCATGGCCAATCCAAAGAAAGAATAACTAAGCAGCGAAATCGGATTCATGGTAAGTTCCTCGCACAAAACAAAAAAGAGGAAATGGTTAATGATACAATCAACCAATCAATTATGACTTTTTTAATTAAGATCCAGCGGTCAAAGTAACTAAAAACTCCAAGTTGAAATAATAATATTACTAAATTAAAAAACGGAATCGTCAGAACTATCTCGTTTTTCGTTTTTAACTATCATAGAGTTTTTGTAAATCCATATGCATACAGTTGTAACTATATGTATTTCTTTGTTTCAAACCATTCTTTCATTTAATTCTTCGTTCTTTACTACACTATTGTAAAGTTTATTTCTTTTTTCATTCAAAAAAAAAATTTCATACAAAATAGAAGAGAAGGACTGATATTGAAATCTATCTAAATGCAGTGTGAGCTGCAATCAATATCAATCAAATTATCAAATTAATTTAATACCAAATTAATCCAATATAAATATAAATATATAAATATTATATATTAATATATAATATAATATAAGATATAAGAAAAGAATTAAGAATATATAAAATATATAAATAAATATATAAATAAGAAATATATAATGAATCTAATTAAAATTTGAATTACACCGGATAATATATATATATTATGTTGTATATTGTTCATATATAACATAACAAAAAATATAAATAATGAGGATCCAGATTATGATTATAGGATTGGTTGTAATTAGGAAAAATAGAAATTTTAGCAATACTATATATAATAAATAAAATAAATAATACTATAATATAATAATATAATAAATATTATATAAATATTATATAGTTATGTAATATAGCGATATTATGGATAGACTTATCTCATATAACTAAAGAATACTTAATGTTATTCTAATATTACATATCCATTCTTTTCTTCCATAATGTAAACCATTCTAACTTTTTTTAATTGATTTTGGAATAGAATAATTCCTAGAAAAATAGACGGGGTTTAGAGCTTATAGACATTATTACATATATTATAGTCTAACTATAACCTCCCACCCTTCTTTTTATAATTACATTTGGAATATTGTCTATCTTTTCTCCTACAATTCTAGATGATGGAATCATACACTATTATCTTACCCATCCAATTGGATTATCATGAATTATGTGGGATAAGCTTGCTTAATAATAGAATAAAAAAAAGACTATTTGAAAAGCTAGTTAATGATGACCTTCCATGGATTCACCTATATAAGCCGCTAAGGTTGCAAAAATAAGAGCTTGAATACCACTTGTAAATAATCCAAGAAACATAGCAGTATAGGAACTCAAGGGACTAAAGAAACAAGAACAACAAATGCTAATTCATCACCTAATATATTTCAAAAGTCAAAACTAAGAGATAAAGGTTGTGTGAAATCTTCTAGGATGTTAATTGGTAAAAGGATGGGGGTTGGTTGAATGTATTTCCCAAAATAACCCAATCCTTTTTTGCTATGACCCGCATAAAAATATGCGACGGACGTGAGTAAAGCTAAAGCAACAGTAGTATTTATATCATTCGTGGGTGCAACTAATTCTCCATGAGGTAATCAGATAATTTTCCAAGGTAAAAGAGCACCGACCGAGTTAGAAACAAAATAAATAGGAACATAGTTCCAATAAAGGGAACCCAAGGGCCATATTCTTCTCCAACTGGTTTTGCTTACGTCTCTAATAAATTCAAGGATATATTCAAAGAAATTCTGACCGTTGTTCGGAATGGTTTGTGGATTCCGAACAGCTATAATGACTGAACCTAATAAGATAGCAATTACTACCCAAGAAGTGATAAGTACTTGGGCATGGATTTGTAAACCTCCTATTTGCCAATATAAATGTTGGCCTACCTCTACACCCGATATATCGTATAACCCTTTGAGTGTTTTAATGGAACATGGTATAACATTCATATTGTCCTCTAGCGTAAATTGAACTTCAAAAAGAAATTATTTTGATTCAAGCATCTCTATCTTTTTCAACTCACCAATATTAATCAAAAATCGTATTCTTTAATTGTTTATTTAAGATATCTAGAATTTACATAGGATACCAAAAATTCACGTAATATTATAACATTTTATCAATATGCCCGCACTTACCCTTTTTCTTTTTTTTTTATTTAATTCAAGAATAGTAACCGAATCCAAAAAATCCCCCCAAAATGAACTATTGATTCTTAATCATAATCCAGGATTTCTTATATAGCTAGAGCGACCCTCACAAATAGCGGATACTAATTTGTTAAGAACCAATCGGATTGAAGCTCTCGCATCAACGTTGGATGGAATCGAAATATCTGCGAGATCCGGGTCACAATTTGTATCGATTAAACAAATCGTCGGAATACCCAAAATTACACATTCTCGAAGAGCCGTATATTCTTCTTGCTGATCGACGATGATCACAATATCAGGCAACCTCGTCATATATTTGATACCGCCGAGATATGTTTGCAAGGTAAATAATTTTCTCTTCAATATTGCCGCATCTCTTTTGTGAAGACGGTTGAGTTTACCCATCTTTTGTTCGCTCTTAAATCCACGATCTTTTGAAGTCTCGTTTCCATAGTAGACCAATTTGTTAACATACCACCAAGCCATTTTTATTAACATAATGACACCGGCTCTTATTACAGATGCTATCAATCCGCCGCTTTATTTTTGGTACCAACAATTAAGAAGGTTCTTTCCCTACTTGCCGTGATCAAAAACTAAATCACGGCTTCGATAAAAATGAGCGATTCTAGTGAGATTTATAATATGAATACCTTTACGCTTTGCAGAGATGTAAGGGGCCATTCTAGGATTCCATTTCTTAGTACCATGACCAAAATGAACTCCGGCCTCCATCATCTCTTCTAAATTAATGTTCCAATATCTTCTTGTCATTTTTCCCACACTTCCTTTTTGTTTTTTCTTTTTTTTTTAACAAAGAAACGAAGTACTTTGAAATAAGTAATTGTTCCGATGGAACCTTCTGCCGGGAATTGACCTTTAATACACAGTACAAACCATTAATGTCTTTTAATTACTTATTTTTTTATCAATATTCGAACAAGAACAAGATAGTTAAGTTAAAAGTCAGACCAGATAATTAAAAGTATAGTTAAAGTAAAAGAATCCGCTCTTAGGAATCATGAAATCGCGTAAATGATTGTTCTAATGTCTCATGTAAATTGTTTGGTACATAAGAACAAAATAATTCTCCATGGTGTAACAAAAGATCTTTTATTTCCAAGTCAAATAGATTCTTTCTTTTGATTTCCAAATAAAAGTTTTTGTCCTTACTTGAATGGTGCACAAATTTTTTGAATCCTGTACCAACAGGTATAATTCCACCTAGAACAACATTGTAACGACCTGGCCCCTATTGGCGGAATTCGACCCCTATTAGTGGAATTCGGCGACCCCTATTGGTCGACGACCATCGCCCCTGTTGGCCAGTCGTTACTCACCTGGTCTTCCCACCCCTGGAAGTGGGTTTTTGCCTTCCCCAGGATTCGAACTCTACACCTCCAGGCTAAGTACTAAAGTTTATGAATCCTGGTAACCAAGTGATCCGGGGATTCATGAACTTTAGTACTTAGCCTGGAGGTCTAGAGTTCGAATCCTGGGGAAGGCAAAAACCCACTTCCAGGGGTGGGAAGTGTAGGGATGTATACTTAAAAGTCTATTTTTTGTATGAACATCTTTATTTTGAAATAAGAATCACATGATCATTGTTTGCATATTTTTATGGTTATGCAATATTGTCTAATACCTTACATTGTAGATAACATGGTGTGTGGTGTCACACGGGAGATCATGTTATCGGCTCCTTGTAAAGTATAAGTAAAGGCTCACAACCGAGATGGCTTTGGACAAACCATCGGAATGGTTGTAGTGTGATTTGGTATTGGTTTGTCTTGACCATAGAATCACACTAGTGCACTTTGTGTGTATTGAGCAGGACCGACACAGAGGTGATTCGATTTATTGCTGACTACATAATCGAATCGGACCTCAGATATTATTTAGTACATGCTCTTAATCCCGATATAATAACAGACACATATACTTGGTACTCATCTCTTTGATTTACCAATGGGCGAGATTTATAGATTAAATCGATAGACTCGGTAAGTTGGGAGATGATATTATTTATATGGTGTGCCGTTGATTATAGGAGGAAACCGTGTCCTATATATTAGGATGATGATGTCCCCTTGAGGAGCTCATAAGGTTCATCATGTAAACCCGTAGTGGACTTAGTGGGCATGATGAAAAGGTTGAGTGGTACTACTCATGGAGTTAGATGTCGATTAATTAATGGTCAGTAAATTAATTAATTGACGGACATTCGAGATCTTAAACACGGGGAGAAAATGTACAAATAATATATGGAGCCCATATTATGATATGGGGGTTGGTGAGGTAGATCAATGATGGACCTTTAGTGGATTGGACCATCATTAGTGGATCGGACTTTATGTGGGCTTGATCCATGGGTGACCAAGACCCAACTCCTCCTCATGGTCCCTAATGTAGCCTATTAACACCTCATGATGCTTAGATCCAAAGGATAGAAACAAATCTCGAGATCCAAAGGTAGAGATTAAATCTCTAGATCCGACGGTTGAGATTAAAACTCTAGATCCGACGGTTGAGATTAAATCCCTAGAACCAATGGATGAGATTAATTCATGGCTTATCCCTAACTCTATAAAAGGATGGCATGGAGTTGGCGTGGAGAACAATTGAAGAAAGCTAGGGTTTTTGGAGTTGGCGGCAAGGTTAGGAATTAGGGTTTGGAGCTTGGGCGGCACCTATTAAGGAAAGTCTTTCCTTAGTTGTTCTTCTTCCCCAAGCTGTCGGCGCCCATCTTCTTCCTTCCAGACCTTGGCCAGCGTCCAAAACAACCCTTCTCCTTCTCCTTGGCCGGTGGAACAAAGGTTTAGGGTTTTCCCTTGGAGCTTTTGGCCGGCCACACCCAAAACTCCTTCTCTTTCCTTCTTTTGTTGGCCGGCGGCAAGGATACTCCTTGCTTCTTGTTGGCTGGTTTTAGGGAGGTAAATATCCTTGTTTATATTCTTTCTCTTGCTTTGGAAGAGCAAGGAAGGAAGTGTTGCAATCTAGGAGCTTCAACTTTTGGTGGATCGTCGCCCACACGACATCCAAAAGGAGGAAGGTCATACATTAGAAGACCAGGAGGTATACCTATTCTTCTTTCTCATTTATTCATTGCTTGTATTTATTTTTGATTTATAAGCATGTTATATTTCTGTAAATGGCTAAATAATACTTGGATCCCGAGTATAAACACAAAAACCGGCGATCCGGACATCGTCTATTCCGCGGCTACTCGTAGAATAGAGGATGGTTGCTTGAACAACTAGTTTGTTCAAGTGACCTCTCTAAACGAATAGCACGACGATGACTTGGTTGCTTTGGGAATCCCTTTTGTCTAGGATTAAAATTTTAATCTGGGGACATCGAAGGGATCACCATGGTCAAGCAACCGTGGCGAAGGGGAAGCGAAGTTTCCCCTCACGGATCAACCCCAACATTTGGTATCAGAGCAAAGGTTTCCAGTTTTGTGTGTTTAGGATTCGGTTAATTTTTATGCACTTTTTCATATATTATATGTGTCGGATAATAGTAGGATATGCGTAGTTTAACTCTTTGGTTGCAGGCATAAGATCCGACTATTATGGCATGTGTGTGTATGTGATTGTATGTGTGTAAATGTTTATTTTGTTGAATCCTCGGGGTTGACGAGGCTAGTATTTAGTTTTTGTAAATTAAATACGGCATTGTTTAGCCGCTCTTTATTTTATTTTACTTTCGATCTAGATTTCATGTACACTCCCTCGTGGAGTATAGGATCGATGGATGTAAATTAAAATAGGATTTAGTCTCGGCTCGGATCTCCGAATGGCTCGTACATGACATAGGAGGAGCGGACGAGATAGCGATGCGACGGGAGCCATATTGAAGACAAAGGCCATAATAGTTGGAAAATAATTTATTTTTCATATTTATTGCTTTTTGTTTGATATGCATGTCGTAGGAAAATTCCTCATTTTTAATTTACTAAGTGGGAGAGGGATATTTTAATTAATTCCCGCGGCCTCCATTACAATTTGACGTGTGATGCAACAAACTTGCGTGTTGGCTCTGAGTGCCTTCCTCCCTGCGGATGAGTTTGTTTGCGGATCACTAGGTCAAATAATGGTTATAGGAAATTATCTAGGAGCATGTGTACTTCCACAGCGGTAAGACACATAATCCGAAATAATTCCCTTAGTATCGTGTAATGGTGCACACTTAGATGCAAATCAAAAGTATCCTCCCCATCGGAGTCACTGCTTTTATTTGTAGGGCCAAAGAGGAACCAACTATTAATTTTATTTGTCGAAAAGTAAGGTTGACAAGATAATAAAATTAATGGGTAAAACCTCCTCTTACAAATGTAGAATTATATCGTCCACCTTTGCGTGGCATGCGATATTCTCGGTGGATTGAGGTGTTGGTTGATATCAAAATTTTATTGTTTGAGGAATCAATAATTTTTTGAAATCTAATGTTTTGATTTATGTGATTCTTAGGTTTTCTTTCAAAATGACTTTCAACCCACTTGCTGTGATACTGAAAGAGAACAAACTTACTGGACCCAACTATGTAGATTGGAAGAGGAATCTAGATATTGTCTTGAGAGGAATACAAATATGTACTCTCGAAGAGTGCCCTCCCAAGCCTACGAGATAATTCTGGGAAAAGGAGAGAGAGCTATAGGAAGTGGAACAAGGCCGATGAGATGGCACGGTGTTACATTTTGGCATCTATGTCAAATGTACTCCAACATCAGCATCAAGCCATGCCCACTGCCTATGATATGATGCTTAATCTCAAGGAGCTTTTCGGACACCAGAATCGGGTCATGCGAGGCAAGAGGCCATGAGAAACTTGATGCGACCACCATGATCGAGGAACACCCGTGAGGATCATGTTCTCAAGATGATGGCTCATTTGAATGAGTCGAGGTCCTAGGAGCCGAGATCGATGGGGAAACCTGTGTCGATATCATACTCGATCTCTGCCTAGGAGTTTTGGCGGTCGCCTCAACTACAACATGAACAAGAGGTTGTATTCATTGGCGGAACTTCCGTGAACTC
Organism: Wurfbainia villosa; assembly: GCA_025175895.1. NCBI lineage: Eukaryota > Viridiplantae > Streptophyta > Magnoliopsida > Zingiberales > Zingiberaceae > Wurfbainia > Wurfbainia villosa. The sequence goes on from CM045986.1 coordinate 95,076,034, forward strand.
CAGCGCAGAGGGACTAGTTCGTCAGAGTGCTCAGGTGCATGCCGTGATGACCCAGAAGGTTTCTGCTTCTAAGCCGAAAGGCAAGAAGAAGAAGAAACAAACCAGGGCAAAGGCGGTGGGAGGTACTTAGGGAGGAGTGAAGAAGCCGAAAGGCAAGTGCTTCACTTGTAGCGGTGTTGGACCTGGAAGAAGGACTGCCCCAACCGCAAGAAACAGAGGTATATCTTTTGGACTAGTCGTTGAAACATGTTTAGCGGTGTTATCTACGGCACTGGTGTGTGTGAATCGGAGCCATCGATCATGTCTGCAATACTTTGCGGGGGTTCTAGGAAACAGACGGTGAAGGGGAGATTACCGTGTACTTGGCGATGCCACAAAGGTGGCGGTACATTGCGATGGGAGGCGTTCATTTATCTTTTGAGAAAAATAAACTTTTGGTTCTTAAGAATTGCCTTTATGTACCCTTATTTAGAAAGAATTTAATTTCAGTTTCTAAATTGTTTATGGATGGATATTCTATTTCTTTTAATGACAGAGTTGTTATAAGAAGGAATAGGGACATTATCTGTTCGGGTACATTGATAGGAAATTTGTACACACTTGAACCAAAACCTCCCACGATGCAAATTGAAGTTAATAACTCATCTTCTAAATCCAATAAGAGAAAAGAACCTTTGAAAATGAACCAAACATATCTTTGGCATCTTAGGCTTGGTCACATTAACCTAAGCAGGATTTAAAGGTTGATAGCTGATGGACCTTTGGGCTCATTAGTGGTGGAGGATCTCCCAACCTGTGAATCTTGCTTGGAGGGTAAGATGACCAAGAGGCCTTTCAAGGCCAAGGGGTATAGAGCCAAAGATGTGTTAGAATTGGTTCATTCTGATTTGTGTGGTCCTATGTCTATCCAGGCTAGAGGTGGTTTTGAATATTTCGTCTCTTTTATAGATGATTATTCAAGATATGGATGTATTTACTTGATGCGCCGCAAGTCTGAATGCTTTGACAGGTTCAAAGAATTCAAGGCTGATGTGGAGAACCGTCAAGGTAAAAGTATCAAGACCCTACGATCGATGGTGGTGAATACCTCTTGGGAGAGTTTAGGAATTACTTATCGAGAGGTGGGATTCAATCCCAATTGTTACCGCACACCCAAGAATGGTGTAGCGAGCGAAGGAATAGGACTCTTATGGAGATGGTTAGATCAATGATGAGTTATTCGACTTGCGATTCGTTACGGGATATGCTCTAGATACGGTATACATTACGAACTTGGTTCCATCTAAATCGCTGCCTTCTACTCCCGTAGGAATTGTGGATCGACGAAAGCCTAGTATGAGACATATTCGGAGTTGGACCTCTTTGGCCTCTGAGAATAAAAGCGGTGACTCAGATGGAGAGGATCAACATATTTGTCTAAGTGTTCAGTGCACCGATTACCCGAGGTAATCATCTTGTTCTATAGTCCTAGAGATCGAGAAGGTGATCGTGATCTGAATGCAGATTTCTAGAGGAGGACTATGTGATGAACCACAAGCCCACGAGTAAAATTGTTACGGAGGAGTTAAAGGGAAGTCACTTCTTTAGTACCACGGTACAAGAGGATATACCACATGTCAGCACACCATGTCACGGAGGATACCGGTGATACCTCGTCGTAGTGGGAGGGTTGTGAGACGGACTGATAGATTCATGTTCTTGGGAGAATCTTGATTTGGTCACGGCGAACATGAACGATCCTGGACATATGATGAGGCAATCCAAGATAAAGATGCGATATCTTGGCAGTGCAATGAATCTTTGAGATTGAATCTATGGATTCAAATCAGTGCAGGAGCTAGTAGAACCACCGATGGTGTAAAAACCATTGGATGCAAGTGGATCTACAAAGAAGAGAGGAATAGATGGGAAGGTTGAGACCTTGGCGAGGCTTGTTGCGAAGGGTATACTCGGAAAGAGGGTATCGATTATGAGAGACCTTTTCGCGTGTATCTTAAATCTATCCGGATTCTCTTATGCATAGCGGCTCATATGGATTATGAGGTGTGGCGGATGGATGTCAAGCAACTTTCCTTAATGGAAGTCTTGAGAAAACATCTACATGAAGCAACGGAGGATTCATTGCTAAGGGAAAAGAGCATCTTGTATGTAAGCTTAATCGGTCCATTTATGGATTGAAACAAGCTTAGTCTTGGAACATTCGGTTTGATGAGGTGATCGGTCTTATGGATTTATTCAAAGTCGGATGAGTCTTGTGTATACAAGAGATGTAGTGAAGCGTAGTGGTATTTCTTGTACTATCGTAGATGACATTTTGTTGATTGGCAGCAATATCAAGGTGTTATCGGACGTAAGGGTATGGTTGTCAAGCAGTTTGATATGAAGGACTTGGGAGAAGTGGGACACATCCTTGGGATCAAGGTTATAAGGGATGCATGAAAAGGATGTTGTGCTTATCCCAAGCTTCATACATAGACACGATTATGGAGCGCTTTAGCATGCGTAACTCCAAGAAGGGTTTCCTACCTTTCGTGCATGGAGTACCTCTATCTAAGGAGATGTGTCCTAGATCATCCGAGGAGATAGAGGAGATGAAGGCGGTTCCTTATGCTTCTAGCAGTAGGGAAGCCTCATGTATGCGATGCTCTCAGACGAGACCAAATATCCGCTTGCCGTGGGCATGGTCGCCAGACATATCAGTAATCCAGATGTGGGACATTGGATCGCGTAAAGCATATATTGAAGTACCCGAGAAGGACTAGGGATTATATGGGTTTACGCGCACTAATTACTCCCCGTGGGTTACACTGGATTCGACTTCCAACTGATAGGGATAATAAGAAGTCTACCTCAGGTTTTGTGTTTACTTTGGGAGGTGGAGCCATTGTATGGAGGAGTGTCAAGCAAAAGTGCGTGATAGACTCCACCATGGAAGCTGAGTATGTGGCGGCCTCTGAGGCGACCAAAGAAGTTGTATGGCTCAGGAACTTTCTGATGGACTTGGATGTGATTCCTGGTTTGCCCAGAACTATCACGATTTATTGTGATAATAGTGGTGCAGTTGCAAACTCGAAGGAACCACGAGCCCATAAGGCTAGTAAACACATAGGCGCAAGTACCACGATCACGAAATCGTAAAGCGAGGAGAAGTTCTTTGTGGCCAAGATTGCATCGGAGGATAACTTTGGCAGATCCTTTCACTAAGGGCCTTCGAGAGCTTTTGATAGGCATGTGGAGGAATGGGGATCGGATGTATGGCACTTTGAGAACGACATAGTCTTTTAGTAGAAGTGGGAGATTGTAGGGATGTATACTTAAAAGTCTATTTTTTGTATGAACATCTTTATTTTGAAATAAGAATCACATGATCATTGTTTGCATATTTTTATGGTTATGCAATATTGTCTAATACCTTACATTGTAGATAACATGGTGTGTGGTGTCACACGGAGATCATGTTATCGGCTCCTATAAAGTATAAGTAAAGGCTCACAAGAGATGGCTTTGGACAAACCATCGGAATGGTTGTAGTGTGATTTAGTATTGGTTTGTCTTGACCATAGAATCACACTAGTGCACTTTGTGTGCATTGGCGGGGACCGACACAGGTGATTCGATTTATTCGACTACATAATCGAATCGGACCTCAGATATTATTTAGTACATGCTCTTAATCCCGATATAATAACGGGCACATATACTTGGTACTCATCTCTTTGATTTACCAATGGGTGAGATTTATAGATTAAATCGATAGACTCGGTAAGTTGGGAGATGATATTATTTATATGGTGTGTCGTTGATTATAGGAAGAAACCGTGTCCTATATATTAGGATGATGATGTCCCCTTGAGGAGCTCATAAGGTTCATCATGTAAACCCTGCAGGTGGACTTGGTCCGGCATGATGAAAAGGTTGAGTGGTACTACTCATGGAGTTAGATGTCGATTAATTAATGGTCAGTAAATTAATTAATTGTCGGACATTCGAGATCTTAAACACGGGGAGAAAATGTACAAATAATATATGGAGCCCATATTATGATATGGGGGTTGGTGAGGTAGATCAATGATGGACCTTTAGTGGATTGGACCATCATTAGTGGATCGGACTTTATGTGGGCTTGATCCATGGGTGACCAAGACCCAACTCCTCCTCATGGTCCCTAATGTAGCCTATTAACACCTCATGATGCTTAGATCCAAAGGATAGAAACAAATCTCGAGATCCAAAGGTAGAGATTAAATCTCTAGATCCGACGGTTGAGATTAAAACTCTAGATCCGACGGTTGAGATTAAATCCCTAGAACCAATGGATGAGATTAATTCATGGCTTATCCCTAACTCTATAAAAGGATGGCATGGAGTTGGCGTGGAGAACAATTGAAGAGAGCTAGGGTTTTTGGAGTTGGCGGCAAGGTTAGGAATTAGGGTTTGGAGCTTGGGCGGCACCTATTAAGGAAAGTCTTTCCTTAGTTGTTCTTCTTCCCCAAGCTGTCGGCGCCCATCTTCTTCCTTCCAGACCTTGGCCAGCGTCCAAAACAAGCCTTCTCCTTCTCCTTGGCCGGTGGAACAAAGGTTTAGGGTTTTCCCTTGGAGCTTTTGGCCGGCCACACCCAAAACTCCTTCTCTTTCCTTCTTTTGTTGGCCGGCGGCAAGGATACTCCTTGCTTCTTGTTGGCTGGTTTTAGGGAGGTAAATATCCTTGTTTCTATTCTTTCTCTTGCTTTGGAAGAGCAAGGAAGGAAGTGTTGCGATCTAGGAGCTTCAACTTTTGGTGGATCGTCGCCCACACGATGTCCAAAAGGAGGAAGGTCATACATTAGAAGACTTGGAGGTATACCTATTCTTCTTTCTCATTTATTCATTGCTTGTATTTATTTTTGATTTATAAGCATGTTATATTTCTGTAAATGGCTAAATAATACTTGGATCCCGAGTATAAACACAAAAACCGGCGATCCGGACATCGTCTATTCCGCGGCTACTCGTAGAATAGAGGATGGTTGCTTGAACAACTAGTTTGTTCAAGTGACCTCTCTAAACGAATAGCACGACGATGACTTGGTTGCTTTGGGAATCCCTTTTGTCTAGGATTAAAATTTTAATCCGGGGACATCGAAGGGATCACCATGGTCAAGCAACCGTGGCGAAGGGGAAGCGAAGTTTCCCCTCACGGATCAACCCCAGCAGGAAGTCCAGGTGGGTAACGACGGGCCAACAGGGGCGACGGTTGTCGACCAATAGGGGTCGCCGAATTCTGCCAATAGGGGCCAGGTGCCAATAGGGGCCCGGTCGTTAAATAAAAAGGTGCCTTTTTATTGCGGCCAGGGCCCTATGCCTATTGGCGATGGCGACCTATTGTCGGCCGTCGCCTATTAACCGTCGTCACTGACTCCACCCTGAAGTGGGTTTTGCCTTCCCGAGTTGAACTCTAGACCTCGGGCTAAGTACTAAAGTTTATGAATCACGGTAACCAAGTGATTCCGGATCACTTGGTTGCGTGATTCATAAACAGTACTTAGCCTGAGGTCTAGAGTTCGAATCTGAAGGCAAAACCCACTTCAGTGAAAGTCTAGGTGGGTAACGACGGCATGCGGCGGCGACGGTCGCGACTAATAGGGGTCGAATTCCGCTAATAATTCTCTTTCAGGACTTTCAACCAATCAATACGACCCCGTAGAGCAGCTTTTGCTAAAACTCGAGCGGTTTCTTGAAAACTTGCTTCGGATATGAAACTTTGAGTATTCAAAGATGTCCTTGTTATTCCCAATAGGATTGCGCGATAAGAGATCGCTTCGTCCAAAGCGCGCCCCACTCGTTCCGCTCGCAACAATCCAATTAATTCCCCAGGTGAAAAAACATTAGACATTCCATCTTCTGATGTCACGCCCCGAGAGCATACCGAGCCGAAAATCAAACGGACGGCACCTCCCCTGTACGTGGCAATATTTCGGGTTAATACAAGGCCCGTAGGCCCACAATAACAACAATATATATGTATGAAAACAAAAACTATACAAGACACAGCGGAAACATACTACAACAATGGGATATCAATCCCACACATGCATACCGGTATGACTAACACAACACAACAACACAGAACCTCGACAAAATCCGAATATACAATATGTACATCAAGAAAACTCCAAATACAATACACGGCGGACAGCAGGCCCAAAACAAAATACGGGAGCCTCGTGAGATGAGATGACGTCGTGCGGTGCTCAGTATCCACGAAGTCTTCTACATTACAGGCGACAAAACCGTGGTCCATGGGTGGTGAGTAAAACTCAGCAGGTAATAGAAAACATGTATATATGTAATATCACATGTATTTCGACAACATAATCCATATGTACAACAGGTATATCAGCATAGTATATAAATACGAGCATATGCCGTCTAACTGAAATGAATAACATAAAATGCAGACATACCTGAAGTCTGCTACGCTACTCTGATCCAACCTGAACATATATCCAACATATATATAACAGGAAGAGTAATACCAACACATAATCTACTCATGCTACAAGTCAAGGTATCTATGGTCTGTCCAACACATACCAACATCCGACACAATCGTATAACAAATGCAAGAGACATGCATAAATATGATGTACAAAAAAATGCAACAAGCATAGTACAAACAAATGCAACATCACAATAATCATATATATATATAGACTGTATCCATATATATATATTAATCTCAACCATCCATATATATATATATATATATATATATATATATATATATATATATATATATATATATATATATATATATATATATAAATCAATAGAGATATATATATATATATATATATATATATATATATATATATATATATATATATATATATATATATATATATATATATATATATATATATATATATACATGCATATATGTATATATATATATATGGTAATATGCAAAGCGCCATCAGATACGGCTATGCAGTATGCATGGTCATGTCGGCTCACCCTAAAGCTACCACGACCCCAGTGTGGCCTCGGTGGCTCGAGCATGACAACTGTCCCAACTCAACACCAACCACTACTCTCGAGTGGCCGAGTGGGCAGTATGATCGAGTAGCATATAAGCGTAAAGAGCAAGCTACACGATGGGGGTCCCTGCTGTTGGTCACTCCGACAGTCACTACCCATGAGTGGTCGAGTACCACACACGCAGGACTACGGCACGCAAATCCAACTACCACCGTCTATAGTGGTAGAGTGCGGCACCTCAATGCTCTGCCCTCACACCGGTTACTCCTCCTATGAGTAACCGTGGAGGCAGGATGACTGGCGACACTCTCAACCACAAGGGAGACCTCGTCGCCAGCGTGCATGCAAATGACATGAATGCAATGTCTCACATACAGACATCCACCATAGACTCTCTATTCTACAGAGAATCATACTCACCAGATCAACGCACTCTCTATCCAGCAGAGAGTCGTACTCAACTGATCATAACACTCTCTATCCTGTAGAGAGTCATACCAATCTAATCGACGCACTCTCTATCCTGTAGAGAGTCCTACTCAACTGATAGACACACTCTCTATCATGTAGAGAGTCGTACTCATCTGATTATAATAAGCTAGGACCATCGGTCCGTAGCGATACCCTAAGTATCATTCCTCTGACCATTTGCACAATACATGTTCGGTGGTAACATACAACCTAAGGGTACTAGAACTAACCCTAGGTTAAAGACATTGTCTACCTACGGATGACCTTTTTGCCCAATGTACAATCAGGTTGTCATCCGGACTTTACTATTTGCACTTAACTTAAACAAATTCTAAGTTACTTGCATCACCTATATGTATAACTCCTAATCATGATAAAATAAACATGATATCAACAATGGAGTTAATAGCCAACGGTAAAAGATCAAGCATACGATAAAAAGAACATGGTCAAGGTAATATGAACACCTAACATGCTCATATCAATGACTAAATCTGAATGAAAAACAACTACCCGGACCAGGTAGGAAATTACCCACCTGCTAGGAAGCTCATGTTGACGGTCTCCGCCTCCAAGATCTCTACCTCGAATCCAATATCTGAAACGGTAGAATCCAATATAACCACATGCTAGCATAATCAAATTGTAGGAATAAGAATCTAAACCAATCTTAATCCCCGATTAATTAACCAAATCCCACATGGCATAACCTCTTGTTCCACAACTAATACTGATCATCTAAACAAATCAAATGTAACTAGCATAAATTCATCAATTACCTAGAACCAACTCACCTTTCTTAAATCTCAATTACACAGCTTTTGGATTCCAAAATTGGAAGTGTCCAATTTTGGAATAGTCGAACTTATTCAGTCACAACCCGTGCTTCGATTGCCCTTCTTACCTACAAATCAAAAATCCTTAGGCGACACCAAGCCCATTAAGTCCACTCATCTAGGAATGGATCAAGCACTTACCTATCCTTCACGGCGGATTAGATCAAGTCGATGTGGTTGGCGACAAGGGCGCTCTGGTGGCGGCGAGGACACGACCTTCAGGCAATCCAAATTTAGCTAGGAGAAATCGATGCAACTCGCGATCAAAAGCACAAGGAAAAAGGGTAAACTCACGATGAGGTTACCAAATTCCCGATGGCGATCTTTGGATCGGCGAGCAGGGACGACGGCGGCACGAGGAGTAAAGGCTTTCGTCGGCGTTGGCCCAGCGCCGGGAGGAGGTAGGGCACTTGATCGAAAAGAAAAGAGTAGCCGTCGGTCGGAGGCGGCAATAACCGGCGACGCGCGATCCGGAGAACAAGCGGTGGTCGATGATGATCGGCGACGGCGGCGGTGCGGTAGGGTGTGCGACGAGCGGCTCGGAGGTGGCCATCGATGGCGACAGCGGGCTCGAGCGTAGATCGATTGCCTCCGGCGAAGATAGGACAAAGATCGCTGGCTCGGGCGAGGTAGGCGAGATCAACCGCCTCCCGGAAGATAGGATGGAGATCGGCTGGCTCAGGCGAAGATAGGCGAGATCAATCGCGCCTCCGACGAAGATAGGACAGAGATCAGCTGGCTCAGGCGAAGATAGGCCGGAGATCAGGCGAGTGGAGCGACGACGGAAGATTTGCGGCTGCGCGTGAGAAGTTGGGAGGAAGAAGGAAGTCGACGCGATCGGGGAAATGAGGAGAAGTCACGAAAGGGGAAGAAACCGAAGGAAATAAATCGACGTGCGTTAAAGGAGAAGACGAGTGGGTTTTTAACGCTAAGTGGTTGGGTTAGCCTAGGTCAAATCCGAGCTAATCCAACTTGACTCAACACCCATTTAGACTTTGACCTTCCTTCAAATGGTCATGCAAATTCCTTTTTAATTTTTGAAAAATTTCACAAGATAATTCCCAATTAGCAAGGGATATAATTTTTTTTTCCGGTATTTTACATTCTCCCCCACTTATAAAAATTTGGTCCCCAAATTTCGTACTTAAATATGAGAACCAACTCAAGAAATTTCTTGAACTACTACATGCCTCAAGTGAACAAATGAGACTATTGAGCTCGGATAGTATCTTCCAGCTCCCATATAGTCTCCTCATCAGTCGGATACTGTCATCCAACCTTTACGAGTCGGATGGTCTTGTTCCGCTACTGTCGCTCCTTGCGACCCATGCTCCACCCTGGAATCACCTCGTAAGTCGTATTAGACTGAGGTAGAATTCGGAACCTTTTTCAGAGCATGATCAACATGCGACATGTATTTCCTCAGTATAAAAATAGGAAATACGTTGTGAGTACCCGCAAATGTCGAAGGTAAAGCTAACCGATAAGCCACACCTCCATAATCCACGACACAAGATCTGAATAGATCCTCCAACATCTAAATGATACACTTAGACCGTTCATCTGTCTGCGGATGAAACGTTATACTAAGCCGAAGCTCTGTGCCCATAGTCTGGTGCAGACTCTACTAAAAATCGCAAGGTAAATCGCGGATCTCTATCAGATATAGTACTCAAAAGTACTCCGTGCAGTATGATAATCTTTCGGGTAATACAACGCTGTCGGATGATCCAACAAGTACGACCCACAAATAGAAAGGAAAATGAGCTGATTTGGTCAGTCGATCCACACTCACCCAAATCGCATCATGTCCTTTACAGGTCCTAGGCAATCCCGTAACGCAATCAATCGTGATATGCTCCCACTTCCATTCCGGAATCGAAATTTTCTAGAGCAATCCAGCAAGTTTCTGATGTTCAGCCTTCACCTACTGGCATACTAAACATCGAGCAGCAAAATCTGCTATAACTCTCTTTATACCATTCCACCCGTATAAACGTTTCACTCTCAGTACATCTGAGTACCACCAAGGTATATAGCCCATCTCGAATGATGTGCTTTCTATAGCAACTCTTTCTTAACACTGAAATTCCAAAATCCACTATCCTTATCAGAGACGAGGAATTATTTTCTCAGAAGAGAAATCCATCAACCATTCAAGATCCCCTCTACCACACACTCTGTAAGTGCATGGAAGACTATAGCGATCAAATCTCGCAAATTACAACTATTCGCGTTCCAGCAACTTTATACTAGCTATCCAGTAGTTAGTTAAAATCCCATGAGCATTCATGCTCCATACAATTACAAATCCAGACAATAACTACTAAAGTCACGTCATGTATATGACAGACTATCTCGTAGTTTCTTAACTGTCGTAAGCATAAGATACGTCTCATGCAAGCTATCGGATTAAACTCGATCCCTGAAACGATGCATCTGCGTACATCATCCTTTTATCTATTCCAGAAGGATTAACTAATACTTGCATAAAAGTTAACCGTCATCTAGGTCATGTAAACTGGTTTCACCAGCTTCTGACTAAATGATTTCCATCATCACCTTTGTCAAACAAGTCTGTGGTATAGTAATGCCAAACATTCTATCCACATCTACAGTACTAACCAAAACATACAAGGAAAACCACCATCTACGGTGGTCGAGTGCGCAACTCCAACTACTACAATCAACAGTGGCCAGGTGACGCAACTCCAACAAATACCAGCCCGATCGATCGTGTCCAAGATACACGATTCTTAAATCCAGTGGTGACTAAATCGTTAATTAGTCTAACAACTTTATCAAAACTCATAAAAATTCATACCAAGTATGAAATTGGCGTATCTACACACCTGCATCCCCTTTACTCTAAGCTGATGATATATATTAATCATTACATCAACAATGATAATCGTATGACATCATGTCACTACAATATCAGTACTCCAGTCGTAAACCAACCTTAGAGTATACACAGGTGTCTTTGGCTGATCTAAATAGATCATCTATCCACAACAAGGATATTTATCATGACAACTACTGTATTCCATCATCGATAATCGATGCATACCTTCAAAGGTCCATCTCTCTTTCAACAAAGAGTTCCGGATCTTCTCAAGGAGGAATACTGGGATAGGTAAATATCCCCTCCAACATCTCCTATAATCACAACTTACGTTCTTCCAATTTCCATAGTGTTTAACAACACTGATACCAACAAAATTATCACTCGATATGTGATCTTCGATACTGGACTATTTTCGCAATCATTTCGAATGCCTACTCCACTTGCCTAAACAACGACAAGCCTTGGAGTTCATCCAAAATTACATCCGAAGGCTCTCAGATTATACGCACATCCGAGAGACATATCGTACCATACTTCCAACAATTTGACCATCCGTAAGGATATATCTACAGCAAAGTATGTCTATCAAAGTCTAAGGGTATCCCTTAACTTCTTAATTGTTGGTCCACTTCTCACCTAACGTAGAGATACCACCGACCCACAAGTCGATGTAAAGGATCCCTTTTTAATCCAGACTAAGAATGTTCTAGATACAGATACTTGTAACTACAAGCATCTCTCAACATATTAACCTAGAGGGTAAACTAAAGTAATACCCTGAACGATCAATTATCTGTCGATCCGATCCAAAGGCTCCCCGCAGGTCTCCGCCTTTCTCCGAAGAGAACGAGATCAGATCCAACAGTCCGCGACAAAGCGGTTGCATTTTTGCGACGAATAATCCAGGGATTTTCCTAGATCATCTGATCACATCCCTAAATCCTACGAGCTGCAACTGAAGATTACCGAATAGATACGACCTTTGTCGTATACTCTCTCCTCTGCACTAGGCAAATCACATCTGGAGGTAACTGTTTGTTGTTGTCTGCTGAGTCTTCTACAATGTCTTCTGCTGATGCTGCTTCTGTGCTGATCCCTGCTGAAGGGGAGTATCAAGGAACTCCAACCACGCCTGAGGTAGTAGGTTGTTGCTGATGAAACAATCCAATCTTCGGTGCTGATCTCTGCTGTCGAGACAATGCATCTTCCTCCTGGAACACCATCGATAGTCTTCAACTGTGTCTTCAAAGTATACTTCCTCCACTGTACCGGTTGCTCACAATAGCAACAGATGAACTGTTCCAACAGATAATCTGGCTTTGCGTGTCTTTGTGGTCCGCACTGTACGCACACAATTCCTTCGGAGTCTTTGTTCTGATTTTGCTGATATCCACAAGAACCTTCTGATGATCTTCGATTGGTCTTCTATAATCGGAAAGTAGCCCCAAGGCCTCTGACTCCGATCTTGCTCCTTTTGTCCAACATTCGGAGGCTTCTTACTCCAATATCTGACTTGCAATATCTGCTTATCGATCTTCATCAACTAAACACTTATACGGAGTCATTCCTAAACTCCTGTCTTAATCCAATGTCTTCCGGTAGGATCTGATAGAAGATCCCGGCTTCCTTATCGAACTATAAGCCAATAACTCTGGGTGGCTTAAATCATCCATTCATCTTCTTGAGCTATTAGGTAGTCGTTACCTTTGCAAGTCTCACGACTCTGCACAGTACACTATTACTAACCGAGCACCCTTTCTTGAAGCTCAAGAATTCCTTACAATGCGTCACTAAAAGTGACACGGGGAAATACTCTCTTTCAACATCACTAAACCATGATCAAGTGATATATTATTTCCCGAAGATTATTTTCTGCATTTATCACCAAATACCGGCTTGATCCCGATAATGGTATGCAAACAACTCTTCTTTCTCGGTATAACATGAGTTAAGTACTCAAAAGTACTCTCAAAGTTATACATCTCAGTACGAACAACTCAGGGATAAAATCCCCATGAAACATCGTACCCTAGCCTTCCGCTATCTGCATCACAATAGTCTACAAGTCTGTCTTGTCCATTACCCAACAGGTAATGATCTGACTAGCACAGTTAGTGGAAATCTCTAAGACTGTAGTCTCTGATTTCCATAATAAATGTGACGACTTGGCCCATGTTTTCCGACTCGGTATTAGTCGGCTCTCAAAGGTAAATTACCTTCTCGACACAGGTTCAAAACTCACAGACTCAACAGGTCATTTTCGTGGTCAACACATACCACGGTTACGAACAATAACCAACAAACTACAGGTTATTCCCTGTTATAAGCATCTAAATGCATAGGCAATAAAACTGGGAGTATAAACACTAAGGTAACTCCGGTTGGTCGTCTCGGTGGACGACCTCTACTAAAAGTCTACACAGGTGTCATAACTTTATTGTATACACCTACTGATCAAGTTTAGATAAATATCTACTAAACCATAAGTTTTTCAGGAATTCTTACCTCGTGCTGCTTGGAGCTTAGGCCGCTGTCCATCTCATCTCAGAAAACCAAAACCGAATAAATCGACTCCCGAGAATCCAACACTCGACTCAAAATAACATAATACGGCATCGCAGAACCTTGGGCTCTAATACCACTAAAGTTGTCACGCCCCGAGAGCATACCGAGCCGAAAATCAAACGGACGACACCTCCCCTGTACGTGGCAATATTTCGGGTTAATACAAGGCCCGTAGGCCCACAATAACAACAATATATATGTATGAAAACAAAAACTATACAAGACACAGCGGAAACATACTACAACAATGGGATATCAATCCCACACATGCATACCGGTATGACTAACACAACACAACAACACAGAACCTCGACAAAATCCGAATATACAATATGTACATCAAGAAAACTCCAAATACAATACACGGCGGACAGCAGGCCCAAAACAAAATACGGGAGCCTCGTGAGATGAGATGCGTCGGTACGGCGGTGCTCCAAGTCATCACGAAGTCTTCTACATTGCAGGCGACGAAACCGTGGTCCGCGGGGGTGGTGAGTAAAACTCAGCAGGTAATAGAAAACATGTATATATGTAATATCACATGTATTTCGACAACATAATCCATATGTACAACAGGTATATCAGCATAGTATATAAATACGAGCATATGCCGTCTAACTGAAATGAATAACATAAAATGCAGACATACCTGAAGTCTGCTACGCTACTCTGATCCAACCTGAACATATATCCAACATATATATAACAGGAAGAGTAATACCAACACATAATCTACTCATGCTACAGGTCAAGGTATCTATGGTCTGTCCAACACATACCAACATCCGACACAATCGTATAACAAATGCAAGAGACATGCATGAATATGATGTACAAACAAATGCAACAAGCATAGTACAAACAAATGCAACATCACAATAATCATATATATATATAGACTGTATCCATATATATATATTAATCTCAACCATCCATATATATATATATATATATACATGCATATATGTATATATATATATATGGTAATATGCAAAGCGCCATCAGATATGGCTATGCAGCATGCATGGTCATGTCGGCTCACCCTAAAGCTACCACGACCCCAGTGTGGCCTCGGTGGCTCGAGCATGACAACTGTCCCAACTCAACACCAACCACTACTCTCGAGTGGCCGAGTGGGCAGTATGATCGAGTAGCATATAAGCGTAAAGAGCAAGCTACACGATGGGGGTCCCTGTTGTTGGTCACTCCGACAGTCACTACCCATGAGTAGTCGAGTACCACACACGTAGGACTACGGCACGCAAATCCAACTACCACCGTCTATAGTGGTAGAGTGCGGCACCTCAATGCTCGCTCACACCACTCCTCCTATCGATCAAGAATCGTGGAGGCAGGATGACTGGCGACACTCTCAACCACAAGGGAGACCTCGTCGCTAGCGTGCATGCAAATGACATGAATGCAATGTCTCACATACAGACATCCACCATAGACTCTCTATTCTACAGAGAATCATACTCACCAGATCAACGCACTCTCTATCCAGCAGAGAGTCGTACTCAACTAATCATAACACTCTCTATCCTGTAGAGAGTCATACCAATCTAATCGACGCACTCTCTATCCTGTAGAGAGTCCTACTCAACTGATAGACACACTCTCTATCATGTAGAGAGTCGTACTCATCTGATTATAATAAGCTAGGACCATCGGTCCGTAGCGATACCCTAAGTATCATTCCTCTGACCATTTGCACAATACATGTTCGGTGGTAACATACAACCCAAGGGTACTAGAACTAACCCTAGGTTAAAGACATTGTCTACCTACGGATGACCTTTTTGCCCAATGTACAATCAGGTTGTCATCCGGACTTTACTATTTGCACTTAACTTAAACAAATTCTAAGTTACTTGCATCACCTATATGTATAACTCCTAATCATGATAAAATAAACATGATATCAACAATGGAGTTAATAGCCAACGGTAAAAGATCAAGCATACGATAAAAAGAACATGGTCAAGGTAATATGAACACCTAACATGCTCATATCAATGACTAAATCTGAATGAAAAACAACTACCCGGACCAGGTAGGAAATTACCCACCTGCTAGGAAGCTCATGTTGACGGTCTCCGCCTCCAAGATCTCTACCTCGAATCCAATATCTGAAACGGTAGAATCCAATATAACCACATGCTAGCATAATCAAATTGTAGGAATAAGAATCTAAACCAATCTTAATCCCCGATTAATTAACCAAATCCCACATGGCATAACCTCTTGTTCCACAACTAATACTGATCATCTAAACAAATCAAATGTAACTAGCATAAATTCATCAATTACCTAGAACCAACTCACCTTTCTTAAATCTCAATTACACAGCTTTTGGATTCCAAAATTGGAAGTGTCCAATTTTGGAATAGTCGAACTTATTCAGTCACAACCCATACTTCGATTGCCCTTCTTACCTACAAATCAAAAATCCTTAGCTGACACCAAGCTGCCCATTAAGTCCACTCATCTAGGAATGGATCAAGCACTTACCTATCCTTCACTGGCCAGATCAGATCAAGTCGATGTGGTTGACGACAAGGACGCTCCTGGTGGCAGCAGGACACAACAAGACCTTCAACGGAGGCAATCCAAATTTGGCTAGGAGAAATCGATGCAACTCGCGATCAAAAGCACAGAGAAAAAGGGTAAACTCACGATGAGGTTACCAAATTCCCGATGGCGCCGGATCGGCGAGCAGAGGGACGACGGCTGAACAGAGAGTAAAGGCTTCCGTCGGCGTGGCCGCGCGCCGAGGAGGTAGGGCACTTGATCGGGAAAAGAAAAGAGTAGCCGTCGGTCGGAGACGGCCAACCGGCGATGTGCGATCCGGAGAACAAGCGGTGGTCGATGATGATCGGCACGACGGCGCTGTGGTAGGGTGTGCGACGAACAGCTCGAGGAGGTGGCCATCAGTGGTGGCAACGGGCTCGGGCAGAGATCGACTGCCTCCGACGAAGATAGGACGAAGATCGCTGCTCGGGCGAGGTAGGGCGAGATCAACCGCCGGCGAAGATAGGATGGAGATCGCTCGGGGCGAAGGTAGGCGAGATCAACTGCCTCCGACGAAGATAGGATGGAGATCGCTGGCTCAGGCAAAGGTAGGGTAGAGATCAGGCGAGTGGAGCGACGACGGAAGATTTGCGGCTGCGCGTGAGAAGTTGGGAGGAAGAAGGAAGTCAACGCGATCGGGGAAATGAGGAGAAGTCACGAAAGGGGAAGAAACCGAAGGAAATATATCGACGTGCGTTAAAGGAGAAGACGAGTGGGTTTTTAACGCTAAGTGGTTGGGTTAGCCTAGGTCAAATCCGAGCTAATCCAACTTGACTCAACACCCATTTAGACTTTGACCTTCCTTCAAATGGTCATGCAAATTCCTTTTTAATTTTTGAAAAATTCTGAAAAATTTCACAAGATAATTCCCAATTAGCAAGGGATATAATTTTTTTTTTCCGGTATTTTACATCTGAAACCAACACTTTTGATGTTACTTGACGTACAATAATCTCTATATGTCTATTATGGATTTGTACCCCCTGAGATCGATAAACCCTTTGGATTTTATTAACCAAAGAGATATGACTTTGAGCTATGGTTAACTCGGCTTGAATCAAGAATCCCCAAGGGATTCCAAAAATTTTGGGTATACCTTTATTCCAACCTTCAATTCTCCTTTCAAGATTCATTGATATTGAATCAATCGAACGTACTTCTAAGATTTGTTCCACTTTTGGAAGACCTTGTGTTATGTCACCAGATCTTGATTTTTCATATATAAATGTAACTAATGTATCTCCTTCGTAAAATATTTTACCATAATGGCCATGAATAGTTGCTCCTGGAGTGGCTAAATAGGGCTTAGCAGATCTTATAATTAAAGCATCAACATCAACAATTATAATTTGACCAGATTTTTTTATGTGCGGTTCGCATTTGAATAGACATACATTTTCACAAAAAAATTGTCCAAGGCTAATTATTGTAGATGTCTCTTCCCAATAATCGTGATGGAGAAAATGCCAATTCAAATGGAATGAATTCAAAATGATGTTACTGCATGGATCGGGATTATAAATACTCCTATTTTCATCTATTAAATAGTATTTAAGTACTTGAAGTACTTGGAAAGTCTATTTAAAATTACCAAGTAGCAAATATTTCTTTAACAAGATCTGATTATAAGTTATTAAATGGTAAAATGAATATAAATTTACCATTTTAGGGACAATAGTCCCCAAAGGACACAACAAATCCTTAATTGGGATTATGGGATCCGATTCTTTTATCATGTTATATTTCGAACCATTGAATGGACCAATTCGAGAACAATTGGATGATGACAAAATTATCAAAGATTGGCATTCCTTATTTCTATTCAACAATGTACCAATAGTACCTTGATGTTGTGTAAGTAATTGAATACTAACCTTGCAGTAAAAAGGATTTATATTTGTACGATCTAATCCATTATCGAAAATCAATCCAGAACTTGCCCTATCATATCTTTTTCCAATATACGAAATGCTGGACTTTACTAACTCAATTCTCATGAAATTTCAAATCAGATCATTTCCCTTTACCTCAATAAAGGAAGCACGAATCTCTTTCGGAGAACCATTTTGTTCTGGATCCCAATTCAATATTAAACAAGTGCGAACTAATTGAATACTTGTGTGAAAAATTCCTCGAATTGACTTGCCATTTCCATAAAGGATATAATTGACAACTCTAAGTTGGACATTATCCTTTTCCATAAGAGATCTTGAGGAAAAAGTGTTGCTAAATTGATGCCATCAGTTATTTCATATGTGACTACGGGTCGAACCGAAACAAAATACTTTTTCTTCGTGTGATCCGCTGGACATAGATCCAATTTTTCAATTTTTTGATTCCTTAGAATTTTTTTCTATTTTGGTGGTATAAAATGCCCTTTGTGCCTAGATATCTTATCTGCCTCTCTGGAAAATAAATATCTCTGGAAAATATTTTTAGTTCAATATTTTTTTCTCTCCAGCGGACTAATCCGCCTACTAAACTTCTTGTATTTAAAGCGAGTTGTGTATCTACTCCAATGATACTATTGTTCTAGACCATTATCAATGAAGATCCGTAAAATATGCACTTCTTCGAGAATAAAAAACGATCTACTTTCATTTGGTATTTGAATAAATTCTTTTGATCCTCTATACTCAATTAAATCCTCTTTTTATAATTGAATTGACCTCTACGGTCCCATATTTAGTAATTCCGAATTCTTTCTTCAGATCGTGGATCATCAAAAAAGCAAGAATACTATTTCTCGTAAAATACCCTGTTTTTGGTATTTCGATCGAAATACCAAAACAGTATTAGTTCATTCTCTCGCTTTTGATCATATTGTAATGGGATGATGAATCTATTTCTTCGCTTTTTCGTAAGGAATAAGAATTCCTTGGATAATAGAAGGATATATAAAATTCCAATGACCATTAGATATGGTTTGATCGGGTCTTGTTGAATAGTCAAGAATTTTCTTATCTTTTTATCGAAGTATCTAACAATTTATATCTTACTCGACCATTAGTCATTGATAGATCGGAGATATATCTTTCTTGTAAAAGCATGAGGATTCATTTGATCTTGATCTTTGTGGAGCGAAAAAGACACTATACTAGATCGCACGAACCTCCTGCTAATATCCATAAATGACTTGTTTTTAATAATAAATGAACATTACCATATGTATATTCGGTGCATGGTGTACATCAAGATCTCGGTGCATTTCTCCCTCTGATTCAGAATAAATATGTTTTCGTACCTTCTCTTTAAAATAAAAAGTGGACGTTCCAGCACGAATTTCAGCAATCACTTGTTCTGATTCTACATATTGATTATTTTGAACTAAAATCAAACTCTTTAGTGGAATATTTACATTATGTAGAATATCCCGACTCTCAATAGTTACATACAAGTCCATAGAACATAGAAAAGCGGGATGCCCATGACGGGTACGTGTGGGATGAACCAAATTCTCATTCAATTTTATTTTTCCATAATAAGTAGATCGTAAATACTCGGCAGTACAACCAGTGAATACTCCACCGGTATGAAAAGTTCTTAATGTTAGTTGAGTCCTGGTTCCCCAATTGATTGACCTGATAATACCTACAATTCTCCCAATTGACCAGTCACCATGGTAGGACTCACCATAACATAATTGGTAGATCCAAGATGTACTCCTGCAAGTAAAGGGGTTTCTAATATATATTGGTTGTGCTCGAAAGGTTATTAATCTATTTATAAGTCCAATCCCAATATCTTGATTTCGAGTGGCAAGACATCGCAAACCAATATATATATCATCTGCTAATACACGACAAATTAGTGTTTGGACAAAATTTTTGTCTGTCATACCATTTTGAGGTCTCACGGAAATACCTCGGATAGTACCACAATCTGTTCTACGTATAATAATGTGTTGAACTACTTCAACAAGTCTACGTGTGAGGTATCCAGCATCTGATGTTCGTACAGCAGTATCTACAACTCCTTTGCGAGCTCCATAGCAGGAAATTATATATTCTGTCAAAGAAAGTCCTTCACGTAAATTGCTTTGAATGGGTAAATCAATCATTTGTCCTTGGGGATCCGACATTAATCCTCTCATACCCACTAATTGATGTATCTGAGATGCATTTCCTCTAGCTCCCGAAAGGACATTAGATGTACTTGGATTAGAAGGATCACCATACGAAAATTAGGATTCATTTCTTGTCTCAAATATTCACTTGTAGCATACCATATCTCAATGGATTGACGTAATTTTTCTACACGTGTACATTCCCATAATGATGGTGTTTCTCTAAAATAAAACTTTGTTGTTCGTCTTGGACTAACCATCCCTTGAAGGGATTGTTAAAAGATCATCAATTCCTAATGAAATAGATGTAGCAATCGTTTCGGAAACCCAAAGTTTTACTTGATCCAGATATGTGATGTATATGCCATTCGGAATGATCGATTAACGCTAATAAGTCGTTTCATAGTAGTTCCATTTATCACTTTATTGTGAAAGACCGGATCAGCCCATTCTTCCATAAGTACCTCTTCTCTTATATTTCTTCCTAAGTAGGATTAAAATGGACCCAAGTCAATGATTCAAAACTTCCTTTCCTCAATCTTGATTCACACAGAAATTAAGAAATTAGAATACCAATGAAATTTGGGATACCTGAATTACCATAGGCACTAGGCACAAACATCGCCTAATCTAATTTCTTAGATTAGATAGCGTATGAGTAGGCTCGACAAAAACCCTGTATGGCTTCTTCTAATTCTCTATAAAAAGAAATATGACCAAGAGTAGTTCGAATGTATATAGAACGGATTTCTTTTGTTATACTTCCTACTATTAGATAGTGTCCATAAATCTCATGATAAGTACCTAAAGATTCATATTGAACTTCGATGGGAACTTCTCTTGAACCAATGACACGTTGATCTCGTCTCCATAGGAGCCACAAAGTACTATATAAACTTATTCTTTTCGATAAGCTCCAAGTGCATCATAGGAACTAGAAAAATGGGGTTCTTTTTCCTCGTATACCTATAGTTATTATTATGATTATCAACTATTTTTTTTTTGGTAGTTTCCACTATTATATGGATTATACCTATTTGCACAAATACCTCAACGATTTCCGATTGTTAATAAATAGAGTCCAATAAGCATGTCTTGAGTTGGTACAGAAATAGGATCCCCAATAGTCGAGACAAGAGATTCATATGAGAAAACATAAGTAAACGAGCCTCCGCTTGAGCTTCCAAAGATAAAGGTACATGAATGTCCATTTGATCCCCATCAAAGTCTGCATTGAAACCCTTACAAACTAATGGGTGTAAACAAATAGCGCTCCCAACCACTAAAATAGGTTGGAACGCTTGTATGCCTAATCTGTGCAGGGTGGGTGCTCTATTCAATAATACAGGATGCCCCTGCATAACTTCTTGAAGTATTTCCCATACAATGGGTTCTTTTTCCCGAATTTTACTTTTAGCAATTCCTATGTTAGAAGCAACATGTTGTCTGATTAGACCACGAATTACAAATGTTTGTAAAAGCTCTATTGCTATTTCTCGAGGTAATCCACCGATGTAATGAAAGCGAAGGACTCACGACAATAACGGAATGTCCGAATAATCGACACGTTTACCAAGCGAGTTTCACGAAATCTTCCTTCTTTACCTTCAATTATATCCGAAAATGACTTGTAAACTTTATTGTGACCATCCCTCATTGGTTGTCCATGGATTCCATTATCAAGAAGTGTATCCACTCTTGTACCAATTTTTCGACACATTACTAATTCCCGCATAGATCTACTTGTTGCTAATAAATCGGTAAGAGTATTATTCGATAAATAACTTCGTCTCAGAGAGTTCATTAATATCCGAACTCATTAGTTTACCCCCATCTATCTGAATGATTGGTCTCAATTCGGGAGGAAGAACTGGTAATAAGCACAAAACCATCCATTCTGGTTCTACATTTGTTCGACTAAAATGTTTAGCTAATTTCATGCGTCTAACCAAAAAATCTTTTCTTCTTCTAATTTTTCTATCTTCCCATTCATTTCCAGTGGAACCCTTCTCCCCTAACTCCTTCCATTCTACCAATGAATTACTTGTAATAATTCGCAAATCTGAATCGGCTAATTGTTCTCTGATAGCACCAGTTTATGTAGAGATTTCTCAATTTTGAAATGTCTCGAAGACTAGGGTAGTAAAAAAAAGTGGTATGTTGTATTTCCGGGATTGAATTTCATATTCGAATAAACCTCGTAATTGTAAGAAAGTAGGTTTTTTAGCTATGGGCCTAGCAAAACAAAAATCGAGATAGGTTCATGTAAGGTTGGAAGTAGTTACCTCAAAAAAGGGAATTGTTTCTTATTTTAAAAGTTTGTTCGAAAAACCCTACAAACAAGGAACTACTCCTTACTCAAGTTCCCACTAAGGACCAACGTTCTTTTTGTTACTTTCATTTTAAGAATTCATTTTAAGAATTACTTATGATAAAATTAGATAAAATGAAAATATGAGATTTTTGAGTAGTCTACTTCTCGTTAAATGATGAATCTTCGAATACTTTGGGACTCGTAAAGGATTTACTTGTCTATATATTGTTCTATTCGATCTTTTAGGCCCCTATTTACCTCGATGGTTATGTCAAGATGTCCCTTAAAGCATATATGCGATAGATAGACTTCTGTAACCATGCTATATTTGCTTGCTTAAATGCAATCTAAATGAAATAACTGATTACACAAAAAAGTCTTTTTTTTTTTTCACGAGGTACGAGGTATAGGTAGAATTAGAAATTCTTATTTATACGAAATCGACCATGGATTAATTCCCCTTTCATTTGGAAGTATTGTATACACCTATAATTGAATTCTGAGTTTCATGTTACTTCTACTTCTCAAAAAATACATGTCAGAGCCGGGGCATCCAAATCGGATTGAGCGGGATAGCGTTTCTCGATCGAATCATAAAATGCAAATTTGGATCAAATCACACATCACAATATACCAGGCCTTCTAATTCCTTAAGGGGTTTATCTAAAAGATTCGCAATATAACTAGGAAGACGTTTTAAATACCACACATGAGTTACTGGACATGCAAGTTTTATGTATCCCATTTGATATCTTCGTATCCGAGAATCAATAAATTCCACCCCACATTGTTCACAAAATTTAGGGTCTTCTTTTCACTCAATCACTCGATAATTTCCAAGCACAAATTCCACTTTTTATGGGTCCAGATTCTTTCACAAAACAATCCATCTTTTTCGGTTTATTGGTCTTATAATGAAACGTATAGGGCTTTGACACCTTTACAACTATCTCTCAAATAGGTAAGATTTTGTTTCACAAAGCCTAAATATTTTGAGGAGAAACTAGGCCAATACGAATTTGTTGATGTTTATACATGTCAATCATAGAATAGAAATTCGATTCATTCAGATCAAGCTTCCTTCCTATTAATCTGGAAGTTCTTCTCGAATACAAGGAAATGATTGATTCTATAGCTAAAGATCGTAGTTCTCGAGCGAGCAATCGAAAAGATTCTCGAGCATCTTCTGGGTTAGATACTCTTCCTCCAATGATCGTAGCACCAAGTACTTCTTGACGAGCTCTAATATGATCAGATTTATAAGTAAGCATCTCTTGTAAAATATGAGCAACACCAAATCCCTCTAAAGCCCAAACTTCCATTTCTCCTACTCGTTGTCCCCCTTGTTTTGCCCTTCCTCTAAGGGGTTGTTGTGTAACAAGTGTGTAATGCCCACTAGAACGTCCATGGATTTTATCATCAACTTGATGAATTAATTTTAAAATATAGGACTTTCCTATTAAGAGTTGTTCAAAAGGATTTCCTGTTCTTCCATCAAATATTCTCGCTTTTTCGGATATTCCGGTTCAAATACCCATGGATTTTTTGTTTGCTTACTGGCTTCATATAATTCAGAAAACACTAGCTTTCTCGAAGCCTCTTGCTCATATCTCTCATCAAAAGATGCTATTCTATAATGTCTTTTTAACAGATCCCCCGCTAACCCGAGCGAACATTCAAATATCTGTCCCACATTCATTCGTGATGGTACTCCTAATGGGTTGAAGACCATATCAACAGGTGTTCCATCTTGCAAATAAGGCATATCTTGTCTAGGCAAAATTTTGGAAATGATACCTTTATTCCCATGTCTTCCAGCTACTTTATCACCTACTTTGATTTCACGTTTCTGTGAAATATATACACGAATCATTTCTAAATTATAACAGGAACCCCCCTTTTTCCGGATCCATCTCACATCAATAACGCACCCTCTTCCGCCTGTAGGTAGTTTTAGAGAAGTTTCTTTTGCAGTGGATACCTGAATTCCAAGAATGGCTCTTAACAATCTATCCTCTGGAGCATACGAGGATTCGTTTGCCGTCTGAGGCCTTAATTTTCCTACTAAAATATCACTGTTTCTACCCAAGATCCAGATCACAACTCCATTTCGTCTAAATTGTGGAGTAAATGAGCCTCTAGATGTGGTATTTCCTAGTGATTCTTTCGGTCCTTGGCTTGTCATATGAGTCTTTATTTCATATTTCCGGATGTGAAAAGAAGTATAAATATCTTCATATACCAAACGTTCGCTAATTAGTACTGCATCTTCAAAATTGTAACCTTCCCATGGCATATAAGCTACTAATACATTTTTTCCTAAAGCGAGTTCCCACAACTGTAGCGCACCATCTGCTAAAATTTGTCCCTTTTTAATGCATTTACCTCGCGAAACCTGAGGTTTTTGATGCATACAAGTATTTTTGTTGGAACGTTGACAGATAACTAATGGAATACTTATAGTAGTGTCTCCATTACTTGCAAAAAGAATCTTGTCAGATCAGTATAAATGATCTTTCCTCGTGTTCGGCTATAGCGAAACCTCGAATCTAGAGTCGTTTGACCTTCGATCCAGTTCAACAATGCACCTCTCGGACTGAGAAAGCGGAACTGCTTGGCGCTGCATATTAGAACTCATTAAAGCCCGATTCGCATCATTATGCTCGATAAAAGGAATGAGAGAAGCTCCAATAGAAAAATATTGGAAGGGAAAAATACTTCTAAGATGAATCTGTTCCCATGCAATAGTCAGGAACTCTTGACGGTATCATTTGGAACAACCTGTTCTTCACGAATACTCGATTCAAGGCCAAAGAATTTCCAGCTGCTACCCTATAATATTCATCTCTATTTGGTGATAAATAAACTATCTCAGTGCCTCTTTTTTGATCTTTCAGATATTTCATAAAACGGACTCTTTATGGATCCCCAATGGCCAATCCTCACATGAATGGCTAAGGATCCAATAAGTCCAACATTGATTCCTTCGACGTGTCAATTGGACAAATACGTCCATAGTGGCTAGGATGAATATCTCGTATCCGAAAACTAGCAGTTTTCCCCGTCAATCCTCCAGGACCCAAATAACTCAATTTTCGCCCATGAACAATTTGTGTCAATGGATTAGTTCGATCCAAAACTTGAGATAAAGGATGTAGGCCAAAAAACGATTCATAAGTGGTTGTTAATGAAGTTGAAGTTACCAAATTTTGAGGAGTCGGTATCAATTTATGATGAATTGCTCCATATATAGTTCCTAACTGCATTTTCTAAACGAACAAGAGCCCCAAATTGATCCTATAGCAAGTCCGCTTATAGAACGTAATACGCTTTATTTTTCAAGTGATTCATATCATCAAGTGTACCCATTCCAAATTTCATTCCGATCAAATGATCCACAGCAGCCAATACATCTCGTGGTAAGAAAAATGTATTGTTCTCGAGGTATATCAAGATTCAATCGACGATTCATATTTCGTCGACCAATCCTTCCTAATTCACATCTTTGTTGAAAAAATTTCTTTTGTAATTCCTTACATAAGGACTCAGAAAATATCGGATCCCCGCCTACACAAGCAAATTGTTGATAAAATTCCAAAATAGCACTTTCTTTTGACCTAATCTTTTTCTCCTTATCATTCAGGAAAGACAAGAAAATTTCAGGGTAACAAACATTATCCAGAATTTCTCTTAGATTCGAACCCATAGCCGATGATAGAACTAGAATAGATATTTTTTGTTTCCTACTCACACGGGCCCATATCCTTGATTTTCTATCAATCTCTAATTCTGATCTCCCCCCCCAATCTGATATTATGGTACTGGTATAGACAGAAATTCCGTTATGGTCCAATTCTGAACGGTAGTAAATACCAGGACTTTGCAATATTTGATTGATCACAATTCTGTATATTCCATTTATTATAAAGGTTCCCAGGGAATTCATTATTGGAATGTTTCCAATAAAATTTTTTTCTTCTTGCATATCTCTATCGGTTTTCCAAATTAATCCCGTGGGTACATATAATTCAGAAGAATATGTGAGTGATTCGTACACAGCATTTCTTTCGTTTATCGAGGGTTCTACCAATTGATATCTTTCCACAAATAATTTAAATTCAATTTCTTGATCTGTGTCTTCAATTTTTGAAACTTATGAAATTCTTCCGAAGCCCTCATTAATAAACCTACAAAATCCCTCAAATTGGATCCGACTAAATCCGGTATTGTGGACATTCCCTCATTTCCATCATCCTGAGCATCTTAATTTAAAAGTTTCCACTTTATCGAAAAATCCCATTATTAGCTCACTATTTATCGATCCATATGGATCGATTTCGGAATGATGGAATGTATATTCCGTTCTTGAATCACATAAAATTTTAGACAACCCTACTTCATACGTATGAGAACGGAAATGAGACAGAGGAATGAAGAGCATTTTCGACGCAAGTTCGAATTTGCGACAGGTACAAATGGAAATGAATTTATAAAATAAAACATTCCTAGAAAAATTTCGTTACTTACACTTATGGAGTCTTATATAGAATATAAAAATTCATCCAACTTCTACCTATTATTATGATAATACGATTAGATTGATTGGGTACCAAAAAAATAAATGGATTCAGAATGAAATCGAATCTCTATGAATGAGATAAAGAAAGTCAGTAGTAATATGGGTTTCCCTTTAGTTAAAGTCAATTTTATTTCATGTTGAAAAAATTTTTTGGATTTTTTTACTTTAACTATATAACCATATATAAATATAATTTTATTTTTACTATATATATAATATATGGATTTATGGAATATGATTGAATTGCATAATAGGAATAATATTTACTAAATAAAGTATATGCCGGTATAGCTATCCACCTATCCACATATCTCATCTTTTTTTTATAGCAATTTTGTTTTGTTTGTGGTAACAGAAGTCAGGTCACACTATATCATAATTTCCACTTTTTCCATTCTATGTATAGAAAACGAAAAGAAAAAGCACGACGATTCCCTATAAGGATATGGGATATGTACATACATAAAGGACTCATCGGTATATGTGTAAAATTTTTGTTTTGGGGTATGGGTTTACATATACACATATCATATATTGTTATATTTGAATTGATTTGTTATGCCAGTAAGGAAAGGCAACAATTTGAGATAAAAATGGAAGAACTTTTCACTAATTCAAAAAAAAAATAGTTAATGGTTCCAATTTGCACTAAATTTTTCAAATTGTGACCGAAAATCCATTTTTACCTTCTCAATGGAAAGAGAAGGGAGTTTTTAAGGGTGTGATAACCAATCGAAGAGAATAATCTAAATTTGATTGGATCAAAAAGAAAAGAATTAGTAATAGAATCTTAGTAAAAGAATATGGATGAATACTTTTTTTTACCTATTTTAGATTTGGATCAGATTTGGCGACATGGCCAAGTGGTAAGGCGAGGCTGCAAATCCTTTATCCCAGTTCAAATCGGGTGTCGCTCGATCAACAAAAAACAAACGGGGATTTCTTATTCTACTGATTTAATTCAAGAATTTTGTCCTCGGCCGAGAAGTATAAGCCTATCAATAGTTTTTTTCTCAAAATCTACTTGGGTGTGGCTCAAACCGATACAAATAGGAATGAAGTGAGTCTTACTTAGTAATATGATTGACTCTCATTTTTTTTTTGAAAAAATAGTGAGAGTCAATTCGGGATTCACAACAACGAAAATCAGAGGTCGAAAGTATCCAAAGGTTCCTAAAGACAATCCATTTTTCTCCTAGGATTGAAGAAGAGATTGTACGAAAGAGTATCAAGAATTCCTAATTATTTTTACTACCACTACTAAAATTGTGTCTCTGACTCCATCCGGAATTAGATTGCATAGGCTGATGGGAAATCCATTTAGAAGTTGTGGAAAGTATTTAAGAAACTTTGTATCTAGACTCACGAGGGTCTCGAGTAATCGACATTCAATCGGGATAGTCGGTCAACTCTTATTTTCATTTTTATAGAGTAAAAGTAAAAGTCGAAAAAAAAGGGGGGGTAACAAACAATAGGTCTTAGTATTCCCACATGTTTCATTTCATTAGGATAGAAGTATTCCTTTGCTATCCAATTTTCCAAGAAAAGGTATGTGTATCATATCTGATTTAATCTTAATACTTATACTTCCAAATTCTGATAGAATTTTGTTACAAGTAGATTCATTGGATTGGTTCATTAAAAGCCTTAAGTCGAATTATATTTTGACTCTGCCATTAATTCCACTATGATTATTGATCAATAATTAAATAATTTCTTCATAGAGATAGGAGACAAAATTCATATGGATATAGTAAGTCTCGCAATGCTTTAATGGTAGTCTTTACATTTTCCTCTCACTTGTAGTATGGGGAAGGAGTGGACTTTAGGGGACTACTCGAGTAATTTAATTGTATGAATTGTTTAATTGAGCGCTTTTGCAAAGCTTTTTCTTTTTAAGAATGTCTCTCGCTTAAAAATTATCTTGAAATATAGTAATGAATAAGAGAATACAATAATGAATAATAACCATTCGATCAAACAATGAATGATTACTTTACTATAAGTTCTATTTCGAAACTCAAATCTACGCATGATAGGAAAATTTTTTCAACCAGATTCTTCCTAAACATTCTATTTTAATAAACCAGTTCTTACCAGAATTAGGGATATTACAATGAGCAAAAACCAGAAATGGGTTTTTTCTTTTTTTTCTTTATTTGTATTTGTTTCCCTCTTTTTTTACTTTTACTGTTCTAAGAGAACAGAAAGTCGTTCCGCTAATCTAATTAGATTATGGCAATACATACTTTCTATTGGAAGTGACTAGTTGTTGTCCAAACCAAATAAAAGAGGTTCTACACATAAGAAGATTAGATCCTTCTTTCGTTGCGCGATTCACGTATCGTGTATTTCACCTTTCTTTTAGACTCCTCTCCATTTTTTATGCTTAAGACATGAGATGAGTAAAAAAAAAAAAGCATAAAAAAATGGAGAGGAGTCTACTCTATTAACCTATTCCCTTTACAAAAAATCAATAAATAATAATAGAATAGAACTACGCAGATCATGTTTTCTTTCTCATTAATGGATCAAGCAATAGCTTATTGGGGTGGGAAATCTAAAAAAAGAAAAAGATTCTTTGGTTTCGTTTTCTTTTCTCTTTTTTTATTTACTTTTTTATTTAATTTGAAATTTCTAATAGATTAGTATATGCCCATATTATTCTTGTTCCATTGATTCTTTTGATGGATCTCAGGATCCATCCTATATAAATAAATTCTAAAATAGGTTAAGAATTAGAACAGTTGGCCTTCGATTATTTTGGATCGATCGAAATACACAGGTAAATGTAGCCAAAAAAAAGAATTGGGCTGCTATTTTGATGTACTATTTAGATATACATCTAATCTATGTACATATTGATCTAGATATGGGTTTTTTTTATAGGAAAAAGTCGATATCTAGATCAATATATAATACAACTCTCTATGAAAATAATGAATATGATAATATATACTATATAATAGTGGATAACTATACCATACTATCTAGGCTTAGATAGTACTATCTCAGATACTTATTATCTCAGATACTTATGATTCCAGCCAGATCATTTCTTTCGTTTAAGACTTGAAGTTTGAATCTCTTTCTTCAATCATTGATGAGAACTAATAATTAAAGTTTCAATCAAATTAGTCATTTTGACTGACTGTTTTTATGTAGATGATAAGTAAAAAAGTAGTAGGAACTAGAATGAACAGTGCAGTAGCAATAAATGCGAGAATATTTACTTCCATAATCTCATTGTAAAATATGGAAAATAAAAAAAATAAAATAAAATAATAGCCCTTGTTAATTGAGAATTAACTCGTGGAATTTTCAGAAATTTTTAGAAATTTTTCCGGATTAAAAAGGAGTCCATACGAGGAAGATTTAAGTGTAAATGGGGAGTTGGGTCGACTTGAGTTAACTCAGACTTAACCTAGGTTAGATTTGGGTCAAGCACGAGCTAACCCAATCGAACCGATTAGCTTTAAGAACCCATTTCTCGATCGCATTCCTTCTCTTCCTCTGTTCGGCGCGATCCCCTTCTTCACCGCGCGATTTCTTCTCCATTTGCTGGCTGCTTCACGCGAGAGAGCTTGGCAAAGTCATCATCGTCGCCGTGTTGTCGCCGGAGCTCTCACTCTTCGCTGCTCATCGCTCCCGGCGTCAAGGATTTGCTAGGAGCTCAAGCCGACAACGCCGATCGTTCTTCCTCTTCCGGCGTTGTCGGAGATCTTTATTGGAGCAATGCGGCCGCCGCTCTCCGCAGTCCTCTCGGCCGCTGTAACCTCACCGCCGGTTTCCACGAGCTGGATCTCACCTTTTCCAACAAGCCGCCATCAAGGTTATCGCGAAATGGAGTGCCGACGCATTGAGAGGAGAATCGCTCGGCCGCCACGAGCTATTCAGTTGGTTGTCTTCTTTCTTCCGGCATCACCGTGGCTTAGATCAACTGTGGGGACTCAGATCGACGTGGTCGTTGCGGCAGGTGAGCATCGTCGGTGAGTGTTTGTGTTTGGGTTATTTGTCTTCATCAGATCAGGGTCATAAGCTTGCCTTGTCTCAATTTTAAGAGTCTCTAATGCCTGTGGTTTTCTCCGAGTAGTGGTGGATTTGGATCGTCGCGGAGGATAGCTGGCAGTCTCTCAATAGGTCGCTGTGAGCTGGGATTGCTGCCAATGTTCTCTGTTCATGAGTGCAGCCGTTGATTTTGCATCTAGATGATCAGTGTTTGGAGCTGGGATTACTCTAGTGAACAGGGGAGGGGCTGCCGGTGAAGATGTGGGTCGGTAAGTTGATTTCCCTTGTGTTGTGTTGTCTGTAATTACTATGAGTGTGTTCATGTGTTGTCGATTGATGCATGAGTTGGGAAGTTCCAGTTGATGTGTTCTGATTGCTAGAAATATCAACTGTGATTGGAAGTTAATCTGTGATGGAGGAGTATTGTTGATTTGGTATAAATCTGTGTTGTTTGTGTAGATCTATGTTCTGCCGACGGGTTGTTTGGGTGTATCTACATTATAGTGAGCTGCGTAGGGATTGTTCCTATACGATTGAAGACCTTGTTTCAGATCTACTAGGTACGAATGAATCGAGCTAGGTAAGTTCGATTTGGGATTTGATACCATCATTGGACTTATGATAGACTTTGTCGATGTTTGCTTATTGACTACAATATGTTGATTTCAGGACTTTAATTAGTGATGATGCTCGGGGTTATGGATGGCTGATACGAGCTACATATCAGGTGGGTAATATCTACCTGGTCCGGTAGTTTTGATCAGTTCCTGTGCATGATCTTGGATTTATGTTTATACCTGTTTACCTTAAATCCACTCTTATTTAATCATATGCTTGTACTGCCTTGACCTTTGAGATATATAATCTGTTACTCATTGATTATCTAGCACGGATAGGAACTATAAACCCTATTATGTATTAGCTGATAGACGTTCAGTAAGTACATGTGGTTAGGGTTATCTTTGTGACCTCAGATTAGGTTACTGTGTTCCATCACTAGGGTTAGGTGATGGATTGGATTATGGAGTCGATCGATATATCATATCCGTATTAGTGGTGCATTTATGATGGATCTCGTTGTTTGTGTATAGATAAGTGTATGGTTGTCAGTATGTGACCATGGACTAGAGGTCCTAGCGCGATGGTATATCCATTATGGATTGTGTGCCTGTGTATGGTTATATGGACGGTCGATTGTATATCGCTACTGACTAGAGGTCTTAGCGTGGTTGACTGTCAGATGAGTATGACTCTTTATGCGATAGAGAGAGTCTTGTGGATTGTAGTCCTTGCATAGTTGACTTTTAGTTGACCAGGACTCCCCGTGGGATAGAGAGTGTCGCGAGGATATATGTATGGAGCTATGCATCATTACATTTGCATGCATGCTGACGACTGGGTCTCCCTTATGGATGAGACGTGTCATCAGTCATCCTGCCTCCCCGGCCACTCGGGGTAGTGGTAGCAGGGTTGAGGGCAGAGCATTGGATGTGCCACGCTTGACCACTAGGGATGGTGGTAGCTGGAGATGCGCACCTGGCCACTGTGCAGAGTAGTGTTAGCACTCGCCCACTATAGACGGTGGTTGTGTGAGGTGTTGTTGTCCTGTGTGCGGCGTTTGTCTACTCATGGGTAGGGACAGCGTGACTTGCAGCAGGGGCCCCTAGGAGTAGTTAGCTTTTTACGCTTATACACTACTCAGTCATACTACCCAACTCGGCCACTCGAGAGTGGTGGCAGCTGGAGTTGGGCTAGTTGTCATTTGTCATGCCACCCTGGCCACTCTGGGGTCGTGGTTGGACGGGTCCGTAGACAGTGACCATGCATATGCATTGCTGATATATATGTATGCATGTATTTGATATATATTTTACATAAGCCTGTGAGATGCTGCATTTAATTGAGCTATGATTGTTGCACATGCTTGTACATCATGATACATGCCATTTGCATTGTTATTTACTGCTATGTGTTGAGCATGATACATGCGTTGATTCAGACTGTTATATGCATTTGATTAGCATCATGTCATTGTGTGGTACAGACCTGGTTGTTAGTACAGGTGATCGTATATTGTTCATATGTTGGAGTATTGGTCAGGTATGAGATTGACTTGATACATTATATGGGTTATGTTATGGTATATCTGTCAGGATGATATAGCTTAGGGTGTTGCAGACCGTCAGGTACGTTGGTACATTACTTTATGTTCAGTTGATCAGTTTAGTATATACATTGCGTATGACTTTACTGTAGTTACTTGTTATTAGAGTTGGATAGGACTGTATGTCTATTGGACTCATGCTGTATACCTGTAGATCTTCACATGTATACTTGTAGTTTTCTTTACCCTATATGTTCATGCACTTTCTATATATTATCCCTGAGTTTATACTCACCACCCCTGGACCCTGGGTTTTCTGTCGCCCAGATAACAGGTAGAAGATTCCTTAATAATTTTTTTTTTCGTATTCTACATTCTCCCCCACTTAATAAAATTTTGTCCCCAAATTTCCATACTTATATGCAGTAATCACATAAGAAATTTCTTGAATTACTACATACCTCACGTGAACAGGTGAGGGTATCGAGCTCGGATGATATCCTCCAGCTCCCATGTAGCCTCCTCATCAGTGTGATGCTACCATCCAACCTTTACCAGGCGTATGGTCTTGTTCCGTAACTAACGCTCTTTGCGATCAAGAATCCGCACAAGAACCTCCTCATATGTCGCGTTAGGCTGGAGTGGAACCGGCACCTCCGTCAGAACATGATCCGAATGCGGTACGTATTTCCTCAGCATAGAAACATGGAATACGTTATGAACGCTCGCAAGCGTCGGAGGTAGAGCCAATCGGTATGCTACACCTCCAATCCGCTCCAATATCTCGAATGGTCCAATGTATCGGGGTGCTAATTTTCCTTTAATTCCGAATCTCTTGACTCCTTTCGTAGGCAATACACGTAGGAATACATGATCCCCTATAGAAAACACCAGGGGTCTTCGCCTCCGATCCGCATAACTTTTCTGTCTGTCCTGAGCCTTTGACAATCGTCATCTGATAACACGAACTAACTCTGCATCGTGCTGAATACTCTGAGGGCCCAATAACTGTCGCTCCCCAACATCCTCCCACAATACTGGAGATCTGCAGGGTCGACCATACAAAGCCTCAAAGGGAGCCATCTGAATGGAAGAGTGATAGCTATTATTATACGCGAATTCCACCAAGTGTACGTGATCCTCCCAGCTGCCTCCGAAATCCATGACGCAAGATCTCAATAAGTCCTCCAGAGTCTGAATAGTACGCTCCGACTGTCCATCCGTCTGCGGATGAAATGCAGTACTGAGACGAAGCTCGGTACCCATAGCATGCTGCAGACTCTGCCAGAATCATGAAGTAAAATGCGGATCTCTGTCAGATATGATACTCAAGGGTACTCCGTGCAGTCTGACAATATCTCTACAGTATAGCTCAGCTAGTCGATCCAATGGATGTGTCTCACGAATCGGAAGGAAATGAGCGGATTTGGTTAACCTATCCACAATCACCCAAATCGCATCATGTCCTTTACGGGTTCTGGGCAACCCCGTAACAAAATCCATCGTAATATGTTCCCACTTCCATTCCGGAATTGGGATTCTCTGTAGCAATCCGGCGGGTTTCTGATGTTCAGCCTTTACCTGCTGGCAGACCAAACATTGAGCGATGAAATCCGCAATATCTCTCTTCATACCGTCCCACCAGTATGAACGCCTCAAATCCTGATACATCCGGGTACCGCCAGGATGTATAGCAAATCTCGAGTGATGTGCCTCTCGTAATAACTCCTCTTTAATCGGATGTGTGTCCGGAACACATAGTCTCCCTCGGAATCGGAGGACTCCAGTCTCGTCACACGAGAAATCTGTCTGTCGTCCTGAATCCACAGTGCTGCATAAGAACTGCAGATGCTGATCGCTAGCTTGTGCCTCCTTGATCCTCTCAATAATAGCAGACTGGGCAACCATAGATACCAATATCCCCCGGGATGTTTGACCCTGTTCAGACAACCCCAACTCTGAGAACTGTCGAACAAGATCAGTCACTGCGGTCAAATGACTAGCCAGAATCCCACGGGACTTCCTGCTCAGTGCATCTGCTACAACATTAGCTTTACCCGGATGATACTGAATGGTGCAATCATAATCCTTTAGGTACTCCATCCATCGTCTCTGCCTAAGATTCAATTCTTTCTGAGTGAAAAGATATTTCAAACTCTTATGGTCCGTATAGATCTCAATGTTAGTAATATATGAGAGATGTCCTAAGGCAATCGCCTTATGTATGAACCATTTATATGATAAATGAAGATTCACTATTTGAGTATACATATTTTATGTATTTGATTGGATCTTAAACTCATTTACTGAATGTCCACGATACGATTCACAGCATGAGAGAATTTGTGATTGGATCACAACTAGTGAGTATCTCTACATGTGTAATTGTGATGTATCGGAATTATCCCTAGTCAATGAATTGATGGATTTGGACACCATCAATTCTGTCGAGACTAGCACGAGGTATACTCCTTGGTGTATCCAAGCAGCTGATTCTCACTGGCTGGAGACATAGTGATGTCCGGAGTTAATCGTGGATGCTAGTTATGGTAACTAGTTCATTAGAGTGACCAACCGTAAGACTTCATATGGTTTTCTGCATATATAGATATGTCAATGAAGTTCTTACTGTGGCTTAAGTGCGATGTTCCTTTGACTTGCGGTATTCAAGTCATCTTGATCATGGAGACTTATGCTTTGACATCTTAAGCAAACATCTCTAAGGAGATGTGGACCCGGATGATTGGGTATAAGTCAAGTGATCAAGGTGTTTGAATAGCCTATAAAGGATTCACCACTCCTTGCGAGGAGATGTATACCCATGGCCTCTCGTCGGATTGTTACTAAAGTCTGCCAAAGCATTACATGTTTAGAGTAAGGTACTCTTCGATACATGTGGAGTAACTAGAACTGTAGAGGACGAGGAAATGATACTTGGGCTAGGTGTGACGAGTCACTTAGTGGGGATCGGCACAATAGACCATGTCCCGAACCAAGTGGGTATAAGATGAGTGAAGGGAATGGGGCACGATTCATTCAAGCCATCAAGGGTTTCGTAAATAGTTCTAGATCAACTGCTGATCTTTCTGCTAATTGGGGATCATGATGTACTACTAGGTGCCACTCATGATCGCTCTATAATTAATGGTTAATTATAGACGGCCAACATAAACCGAGAACCTATTTGGTCACACGACAACGAGTGTAATCCAAAGGATTTAAAACGAGCTTGAGAATGGGATTCTCGCAGAGAAACTATGTTTGGTTGGACCAAACATAAAGCGAGCATGAAATTGTTTCAAATCGCAATGGAAGCGTGGATGGGCGTGTCTTATGAAGACATAATGGATGGACCAAAATGGTTTGGTTCTAATCCAATGGATGAGAATAAACCAAAGGGTTTGGTTTATATTAAACGAATGAACCAAAGGTTGGTTCGGTTCGTTTTAACTTAAAATAAACCATCATGGTTTGGTTTATTTTAACTTATCTTAATGGAGCGGGTTAACGGGCTTTATGGATATGATCCATTAACCATTAAGAGAATTAGTTCTCTATAAAATAGGGCTTAATCCCTAATCCCAACGCGCCAACCCAAAGACCCAGCGCCCAGCTTTGTGCTGCTGCGCCCAAGACCGATGTCCGGCGTCAAGCTCCAGCCGGTGAACCTCCGGGCGACCCTCCGTGATCTCCTAAAGGTTCGCATCAAGGTGAGCTTTTGTCTCCTTGCTTTTGGCCGGCGCTTACTCTCCACCAAGCTGTCCAGTTTTCTGGACAGCTTCTTCTCCTTCGCCGGAGCGCCGCTTGACGACGGTTAGTGCTCCGACAGCGGCTAACATACCGGGGATTTGATCTCCGGTAATCCTCTGAGGTGGAGGACGAAGGATTCGTCAATCGGTTGACGAATACCTCTCCGGAGAAGCAAGTCTTGAGGACTTGTTTTAGGTCCGAATTTGGATTCGGATCGTGATCATCTCTCGATCACGTCGTCTTCAACACGAGGCTAGTAACCCGTACGAAGACGAAGCTCGTGGCTTGGCGAAGTCATCCCGAGGAGCTCGGCGTGGATACGGATAGAGACGATTCCTACGAGAATCGTTCCGGTTGATGCCGTTCCCGCTACACGTCCTACGGAAGGTATAACGTAGTTTAATTTCCTTTTATTGCAATTTTAATTTACGGTTATGTCTACACTTGTTGTAATAGCATGCGTGTGTTGTGTGTGTTGTAATAAATAGGAGTATTTATTATTTTTATTGCTTCCGCTGTGCTCATGTTTACGAAACATGATCGAACACACACACGCCGCGGTGCCGGAAACCCAACAGTGGTATCAGAGCCCAGGTTGTGTTTCGACATAATCGTACAATTGGTTTTGCGATAGTCATAATGTATTTCTGGAAATTTTCTAAATTTTGGAAATTTAGAAGTATTTATGGAAATTTTTTAATTTTGGAAAGTCTAGAAGTATTTATGGAAATCTTCCACTTTTGGAAAGTTGGAAGTATTTATGGAAATTGATATTTTCCATAAATAAAATATTTGATTAGATTCTGGAAATTTGTTTCCTAATTTAATCTTGATTTGATTTGGGAAATCAAATCTTTAAAATATTTTATTTCCATAAGTAGTTTTGAAGATTTAGGAAATTGGTTTCCTAAATAGATTTTCCTTAATCAAATAATTCCATGAATAAAATATGTGATTAGATTCGGAAATTTGTTTCCTAATTTAATTATGATTTGATTTGGAGAATCAAATCTTAAACATATTTTATTTCCATAAATAGTTATGACATATAAGGAAATATTGTACATGACATAATTGTATGACATGTAGTTGCATTAGATGCATAACATAATGCCATGCGTGTCGTGACATGTAGATGTATGCCATGTATGCCATGTAGATAATAGTTATTTGCATGCAAAGAGGATGAGACATAAAAACCCTTAAACAATATTAAAGCCTACACCTTCCATTAATATGGTTTGAACCAGAGTTCCGTTTCTTGTTTGGGTTGTTGGACTCTCTCCAAGCCCGGCTCGAACCCGAACATGTTCAAACCATGGAATAGTTTAATACTAATATGGTAAGAGTCAGAGGTCAATCGTTAGCTTTGGTTGTTGGACTCTCTCCAAGCTAGGCTAATTGGTTGAATGTGCTCTAACCATATTAAAACTATTCTTGATTAATGGGTTGGCTTTAACCTGGAGCATCGGCTTGTTGGACTCTCTCCAAGGTCGATGTTAAGGGAGGTGAAGTTGGGTGCTATGCATAAGATGCATACTTGTTAATGTGTTAACAACCCGATGTATGTGTGAACATTCAATTAGTTGATAGCACATTGTGATAGTTGCATATACGGGATATGCAATCGGTATAGATGATACCTACCGTCGTAGTTATGAATGGCTTGTTGGACTCTCTCCAAGGTTGTTCATAACTATGATGGATATCAGCCCATTCGGAGATGGACCTACAATCTCCCGAAGTGATTTTGGGGTTTTTGAAATTCGAAAAATGAATGGGATTTATAAATGTATATTGATGCATTTTAAAATCATTTTTCTCATATATGCTCGTTTTGTATTTCTAGGTCAATAAATTGATCATGACGTCTTTGAATTTGAGCACTATTTTGGATTCGAACAAACTGACTGGGCCTAACTTCCTGGACTGGCTTAGAAACCTGAGAATTGTTCTCAAGGCGGAAAAGCTTGCATATGTCCTTGAAGAGCCTCTTCTTGACCGTCCTAAGGACGATGCAACCTGCACTCAAATGTTGGTCTATCGAAGCATGTGGCGATTCTCGATGGCGAGTTGCATCATGCTAGCGGCGATGGTACCGAGCAGGCGGATGAGCATATGGATGCTAACACTATGGTCTTCCATCTTCATGAGTTGTTCGATGAGCAAGCGAGATCCGAAAGGTTCGAGGTCTCTAGGCTCCTCTTCACCACGAAGATGCAAGAAGGTTCGTCTGTAGTACAGTTTGTGCTAAAGATGAACGGGTACATCGAGCGGCTAGCTACCCTCGGTTTTGTGATGGATCATGAGTTAAGTATTGACTTAATTCTGCATTGTTTGCCCAAGAGTTTCTCGCAATTTGTGATGAACTATCGGATGAACAAATTGGAATCCACCATTCCCGAGCTCCTCAATATGCCAAGACTGTGGAGCCTTACGTGGAAGCATGAGGAGAAGGCGGTTCATAGTTGATTCCTCAAAGAAAGGTTCTAAGAGGAAGGCAAAAGAATGAAGAAAGGAAAGAAAAGGCAAAGAAGGCGGAACTCAAGAAAGGGCACTTGCCATCACTGTGGCAAGGAAGGCCACTGCGAAGAAACTGCAAGATTTATCTTGAGTCCATGAAGAAGAAGAAGGCATCCGATGCCCCATCCTCTTCAGGTATCTTCGTTATTGATTGTCATTCTATTTCCTTAGACACTTGGGTATTGGATACTGGGTGTGGCTCACATATATGTAATGACATACAGGGCTAAGGAATAGAAGAAGACTTGTCGAGAGGAGTCAAATTTGCGAGTTGTAATGGAGCAAAGGTTGCCGCATCGCCATCGGAACTTATTTGTCAAGCTCCTAGTGGACTAGTCTTAACGGACAATTGCTATTATGTTCCTTCTCTAATAAAGAACATTGTTTCTATTTCGCTTAAATAGAAATGGTTTCCATTTAACGCTTAGTAACAATTGTTGTTATATAACTTTGAATGGCGATTTTATGGAACTGGAACTTTGAGTAATGGCATTTATACGCTTGTGGGCGTATCCGTTGACATCTTCAATATCGAAGCGAGCAACAGCGTGCTCGAAAGGATAATCACATAGACTCCTATATGTGGCATTGTCGTCTTGGCCATATAAGCGAAGCGCATGTCGAATTACACGATGTGGAATTTGGAATCGTTGAATTGGATTCATACGATACATGCGAATCATGCTTAAAAGGCAAGATGACTAAGTTACCTTTTGGAAAGGTGAGCAGTGGGAGAGTTACTAGGTGCAGTACATCTTGATGTATGTGGACCTATGTCAACTCAAGCATTAGGAGGCTATAGCTACTTCATTACCTTCACCGATGATCACTCACGGTTTGGGTATGTGTTCTTGGTGAAACACAAGTCTGAAGCCTTTGAAAGGTTCAAAGAATTCAGAAATGAAGTAGAGAAACAACATGACAAGAGTATTAAAATACTTCGATCGGATCGAGGTGGTGAATACTTAAGTCAAGAGTTTCTTGATTATCTTAGAGACAATGGCATATTGTCTCAATGGACTCCGCCCTATACACCACAACATAATGGTGTATCTGAGAGGCGTAACCGGACCTTGTTGGACATGGTCAGGTCAATGATGAATCATGCAACTCTTCCCAAGTCCTTTTGGGGTTATGCACTTCAGACAGTTGTTTACTTGTTAAACAGAATGCCTACCAAGGTAGTCTCAACTACTCCATATGAGATATGGAATGGTAAGAAACCTCATGTATCTTACTTGAAGATATGGGGTTGTCCTGCTTATGTGAAGCGGACTGTATCAGACAAACTGGATGCTAAGTCTGATAAATGTCTATTTATTGGATACCCTAAGGAAACAAGGGGTTACCAATTCTATCATCCTGTGGAACAAAAGGTGTTTGTTTCAAGGCATGCTGTGTTTCTAGAGAAAGAGTTTCTCTTGCAAGAAAACAGTGGGAGTGCCGTCGAGCTTGAGGAGGCTCGAGAGACTCAAATAGACATTGATGAGATACCTGGTGAAGCACAACAGCCGACAACTCATAGTGATGAGCAATCGGCTGGACCTATTGTAACACCACATCTTCGTAGATCTGGTAGAACACACAACATTCCTGAGAGATATGGATTTCTCGTAAGTGAATCGAACGACGTGTTACTCATTGATGATGAGGAGCCTACCAGTTATGAAGAAGTGCTGACAAGTTCAGAAAGGGATAAGTGGCTTGGTGCCATGAAGTCAGAAATGGATTCCATGTACGAAAGCCAAGTTTGGAACTTGGTTGACCCACCTGAAGGCATAAAGCCTATAGGGTGCAAGTGGGTTTTCAAGAAGAAAACCAACATGGATGGTAATGTGATTACCTATAAGGCTAGATTGGTGGCGAAAGGATATCGTCAAAAGCAAGGTGTTGATTATGACGAAACCTATTCGCCTGTAGCTATGCTTAAATCCATTCGGATGCTCCTGGCCATAGCGGCTCATTATGATTATGAGATATGGCAGATGGATGTGAAAACAGCTTTCCTCAATGGAAACCTGCTCGAGGACGTGTATATGATACAACCTGAGGGTTTCACATCGGTTGATAAAACCAAGGTATGCAAGTTGCGACGATCCATTTATGGATTGAAGCAAGCATCCAGGAGCTGGAATATCCATTTTGATGAGACGATCAAAAAGTTTGATTTCTCACAAAATCCAGACGAACCTTGTGTGTACAAGAAGGTTAGTGGGAGTGCAGTCGTATTCCTAGTATTGTATGTTGATGACATACTACTTATAGGAAACGATGTTTCAATCTTACAGTCAGTGAAGGTTTGGTTATCCAAGACATTCTCCATTAAAGACCTGGGAGAAGCAACCTACATCCTCGGGATTAAGATCTATAGAGATAGATCGAAACGGTTGCTTGGTCTTTCGCAGTCTACATATATAGACCGAGTGCTAAAGAGGTTTAGCATGTCGGAATCCAAGAAAGGTTTCCTACCCATCAAGCATGGGATATACCTTTCGAAGTCTATGTGTCCGCGCACAGAAGACGAGAGGATTTGCATGAGTAAGATTCCCTATGCATCCGCAATAGGATCTATCATGTATGTTATGTTATGTACGAGGCCCGATGTATCGTATGCTCTGAGTGTCATGAGCAGATACCAGTCTGATCCAGGAATGGATCATTGGGTGACTGTTAAGACGATCCTTAAGTACTTAAGAAGAACTAAGGATGCGTTCCTAATATATGGAGAAGGGTACATGGTGATACGTGGGTATACGGATGCCAGCTCCAGACAGACAAGGATGATTCCATGTCTTAGTCTGGGTATGTATTCACCTAGAATGGAGGCGCAATAAGTTGGAAAGGTTCCAAGCTTGACACTATAGCGGATTCTGCCACTAAGGCAGAATACGTTGCAGCTTTGGAAGCAGCAAAGGAAGCGGTTTGGATCAAGTAGTTCATCTATGAACTTGATGTGGTCTCATCAATGATCCAAACATGTGCTTCGCCGCTATCATCTTATCAGAGAGATCATCAGTAGGAACGAAATACAAATCGAGAAAATTCCCACTGAAAGGAACTTAGCGGATCCCTTGACTAAAGCATTACCTCAAAGCAAGTTTGAGGGTCATGTTAGAGACTATGGTATTGGATACCGTAGCGATTGGCATTAGGCCAAGTGGGAGTCTGTTAGTAATATATGAGAGATGTCCTAAGGCAATCGCCTTATGTATGAACCATTTATATGATAAATGAAGATTCACTATTTGAGTATACATATTTTATGTATTTGATTGGATCTTAAACTCATTTACTGAATGTCCACGATACGATTCACAGCATGAGAGAATTTGTGATTGGATCACAACTAGTGAGTATCTCTACATGTGTAATTGTGATGTATCGGAATTATCCC
Source organism: Wurfbainia villosa (assembly GCA_025175895.1). Classification (NCBI taxonomy): domain Eukaryota; kingdom Viridiplantae; phylum Streptophyta; class Magnoliopsida; order Zingiberales; family Zingiberaceae; genus Wurfbainia; species Wurfbainia villosa. The sequence goes on from CM045986.1 coordinate 95,119,086, forward strand.
TAGTCAATGAATTGATGGATTTGGACACCATCAATTCTGTCGAGACTAGCACGAGGTATACTCCTTGGTGTATCCAAGCAGCTGATTCTCACTGGCTGGAGACATAGTGATGTCCGGAGTTAATCGTGGATGCTAGTTATGGTAACTAGTTCATTGGAGTGACCAACCGTAAGACTTCATATGGTTTCCTGCATATATAGATATGTCAATGAAGTTCTTACTGTGGCTTAAGTGCGATGTTCCTTTGACTTGCGGTATTCAAGTCATCTTGATCATAGAGACTTATGCTTTGACATCTTAAGCAAACATCTCTAAGGAGATGTGGACCCGGGATGATTGGGTATAAGTCGAAGTGATCGAAGGTGTTTGAATAGCCTATAAAGGATTCACCACTCCTTGCGAGGAGATGTATACCCATGGCCACTCGTCGGATTGTTACTAAAGTCTTTGGCCAAAGCATTACATGTTTAGAGTAAGGTACTCTTCGATACATGTGGAGTAACTAGAATCCGTAGGACGAGGAAATGATACTTGGGCTAGGTGTGACGTAGTCAGCCTAGTGGGGACTGACACAATAGACCATGTCCTGAACCAAGTGGGTATAAGATGAGTGAAGGGAATGGGGCACGATTCATTCAAGCTCTTGAAGGGTTCGTAAATAGTTCGATCAACTGTTGATCTTTTGGTTAATTGGGGATCATGATGTACTACTAGGTGCCACTCATGATCGTTCTATAATTAATGGTTAATTATAGACGGCCAACATAAACCGAGAACCTATTTGGTCACACGCACAACGAGTGTAATCCAAAGGATTTAAAGCGAGCTTGAGAATGGGATTCTCAGACCGAGAGAAACTATGTTTGGTTGGACCAAACATAAAGCGAGCATGAAATTGTTTGATGCAATGGAAGCGTGGATGGGCAGTGTCTTATGAAGACATAATGGATGGACCAAAATGGTTTGGTCCTAATCCAATGGATGAGAATAAACCAAAGGGTTTGGTTTATATTAAACGAATGAACCAAAGGTTGGTTCGGTTCGTTTTAACTTAAAATAAATCATCATGGTTTGGTTTATTTTAACTTATCTTAATGGAGCGGGTTAACGGGCTTTATGGATATGATCCATTAACCATTAAGAGAATTAGTTCTCTATAAAATAGGGCTTAAACCCTAATCCCAAACCCTAATCACAAAGTGGCCGCCCAATCTAGTTGTTGCCGCCCACTCCTTGGAGGAGCAATCGGCGCCAACCCAAAGAGCAGCCACCGCCCAGCTTTGTGCTGCCGTCAAGACCATTGCCGGCGTCCAAGCTCCAGCCGGTGAACCTCCGGCGACCCTCCGGTGATCCCCTAAAAGGTTCGGCATCAAGGTGAGCTTTTGTCTCCTTGCTTTGGCCGGCGCCTATCTCCTCCACCAAGCTGTCCAGTTTTCTGGACAGCTTCTTCTCCTCTCGTCGGAGCGTCGTTTGGACGACGGTTAGTGCTCCGACAGCGGCTAACATACCGGGGATTTGATCTCCGGTGATCCTCTGAGGTGGAGGACGAAGGATTCGTCAATCGGTTGACGAATACCTCTCCGGAGAAGCAAGTCTTGAGGACTTGTTTTAGGTCCGAATTTGGATTCGGATCGTGATCATCTCTCGATCACGTCGTCTTCAACACGAGGCTAGTAACCCGTACGAAGACGAAGCTCGTGGCTTGGCGAAGTCATCCCGAGGAGCTCGGCGTGGATACGGATAGAGACGATTCCTACGAGAATCGTTCCGGTTGATGCCGTTCCCGCTACACGTCATACGGAAGGTATAACGTAGTTTAATTTCTTTTTATTGCAATTTTAATTTACGGTTATGTCTACACTTGTTGTAATAGCATGCGTGTGTTGTGTGTGTTGTAATAAATAGGAGTATTTATTATTTTTATTGCTTCCGCTGTGCTCATGTTTACGAAACATGATCGAACACACACACGCCGCGGTGCCGGAAACCCAACACTCAAAAGTAATTCCATATAGATAATGTCTCCATATCTTTAGCGCAAAAATAATGGCCGCTAACTCCAGATCGTGTACCGGATAATTCCTCTCATGATCCTTAAGCTGACGGGAGGCATAAGATACTACACGGTCGAACTGCATCAAAACTGCTCCCAAGCCTTGAAAAGAAGCATCAGTATATAGGACCATCCCATTGCAAGAAGAAGGAATCACCAGTATCGGTGCAGAAACTAGACGCTGCTTAAGCTCCTGGAAACTGGACTCACACGCCTCTGACCAAGCAAACTTGACCCCTTTCCGGGTCAAGCGAGTTAGTGGTGTGGCTATACGGGAAAATCCCTCCACAAATCTACGGTAATACCCGGCCAATCCAAGAAAACTACGGACTTCCTGAACTGACTTTGGCTGCTCCCAACTGGTAATCGCTTCGATTTTCTGGGGATCAACTGAAATACCTCTGCTAGATACCACATGTCCAAGAAATCCCACAGAAGATAACCAGAAAGCGCACTTACTAAATTTGGCATATAAATGCTCTCGTCGTAATGTCTCCAATACAATCCGAAGATGGTGCTCATGCTCCTCCTCAGAACGAGAATATATCAAGATATCATCTATGAATACGATGACAAACTGATCTAAGTACCTCAAGAATACCCAGTTCATCAAATCCATAAATGCAGCTGGAGCATTAGTAAGACCAAATGACATCACTAGAAACTCGTAATGTCCATAACGCGTGCGGAACGCTGTCTTCTGAACATCCTCGTCTCTTACCCTCAGCTGATGATAACCTGATCGCAGATCAATCTTGGAATACACGCAAGTATCCTTGAGCTGATCAAACAAATCCTCTATCCTCGGCAGTGGATATTTGTTCTTAACGGTCACTGCATTAAGTTGTCGGTAATCAATACATAACCGCAGAGATCCATCTTTCTTTTTAACGAACAGCACCGGAGCTCCCCAAGGTGAAACACTAGGACGCACAAAACCCCTATCCAATAACTCTTGCAGCTGTATCTTTAGCTCACTTAACTCTTTCGGTGCCATCCCAGATGGAGCTTTGACACCGTGCGGTTCCCTAATCACCTCTATCGCGAATTCCACTTGCCTTGGAGGTGGCAAGCCCTAAGTTCATCTGGAAATACATCCGGATACTCACGAACTACCCGCACGCTGGAAAGAGGTGGTATCTCCTCACTCTCCACTTTGACCAAAGAGAATAAGTAACCCTGACAACCATGCGATAATAATCTCCGAGCCTGAAGTGCAGATATAACGGACACTCCATCATCCCGGGTACCCACGAATTCCCATGCAGGCTGATCTGGTGTTCGGAAGGTCACTACTCTCGCTCTACAATCCACTGTAGCACAATATGTAGCCAACCAATCCATTCCGAGTATGATATCGAATTCTACCATCTCTAGCACCTGAAGGTCCACCGTAAGTATATGTCCCTCGAAATCCAACGGACAACCTTTGATTACTTGATGACTGGTCAAAACCTCGCCCGATGGTAATGATACCGCTAATCCACAAGAACGAATCATAGGGATTCTCCCAATTTTACTCAGAAATATACTAGAAATAAAGGAATGTGAGCTACCAGTATCAATCGATGTATCAGCAGGTATAGAATAAACCAAAATCATACCCCTAATGACCGATCCCTCGGCCTGCTGAGCGTCCTCTCGGGTAATGGCATAAACTCGTCCAGTCTCCACATGCGACGGCTGCACTCCAGATATAATAGTAGAGTGCCTCCACTCCGGATGGATCTGGGTCTGTGATGATGTCAGCCGAGGTCTTCCACTGTGCAGCATAATATATCCTCGAGAGCCTAGGTAGATATCGGGCCGAGTAGATGGTCCTAATAATAACTCTCGAGCCGTGTATAATGAATCGGGCATCCCGAAACATCACTCCTGTATATGATATATCCGAGCCAGTAGGAGGGTGGTCGCTCTCGATCATGCATCTGCGTCCTAGGTGCTAACCTCTGTTGATGATGCTGATCAGATCTCTTTCCTTTGCTGGAATTTCCTGAACCCTCTAGCTGTGCCTTCAGAGTACACTCTCGACTAGTGTGCCCTGGATGCTTGCAGTAATAACAAACACTCCGGTCCAAGGGACACTCTGAAATGTGGTGGGTTCCTGACCCGCATCTATAGCATCTAGCCATGTGTCCACTCTTATGGTTCTTCTGAGAACCTCCAAACTGTCCAGAAGTTGGTCGCTTCCCTTTCTGTTCCCTAGATGATCCCTCTGAAGTACCATGAGAAACCCCTCTCTGATCTTGCTTTCTCTGAGTCTCAGGAGTCGCATCTGATTTCCGCTGCTTTCCCTGGTTCATCTGTTTTTCCAACTCTCTCTCCTTGGCGATTTGTTGAGAAGTCATCTCAATAGATGCGTGCCCTATCCAAGGCCTCTGCATTTAATTAATGGAAGATCCCGATAGTTTGGCCCGAATATACGCAGCCAAACCCTGCATAAATTGGAACATTCTATCCCCATCCTGTGCTACCAAATGTGGACAAAATTCTGTGAGTCGGGTGAACTCCGCATTATACTCCATGACTGACCGATTGCCCTGCTTAAGCGTTAAGAACTCCTGACGGCATGCTGTAGAGAACGCAGAAGGAAAATACTGCCTCCAGAATATATCTCGGAACCGCCTGTGTGATGTTCTCGCTCTCCCATCAAGGTCTTCATTTTCCACTATGTAAATCGCCGCTCGAAGGTGATAAGTCGCTAGACCCACCTTCTCCTCATCGGTGCAACTCATGAACTCAAATGTATCCTCCAAATTGTTTAACCAGTCCGTCCGCAATCCAGAGGATCGACTAGCCTCAATAACGTACCGGTCCTTGGTGTCCCGTGCTAACACAGGTATACGTGCCTTGACTCTGACCCAACTGGAATCCATAGCAGTCAGCGTAGTCAAGGGTACATCAGGCTCTTGAGGTTCCGAACCTCTGGTAGGAGACTGTCGTGGCTCCTCCCGATTAACCGGTCCTCCGGTAGTAGGCTGTTTAGAGGTTCGACCTCTCTTACGAGTTTGAATAGGTGCTATAATATCGACTGTTCACACCTGTTGAACGACTTCCATAAATATTTAACCAGAAAATATTAAGTGTTAAGATTTCTTACTTCGGACAACTTGGAGCTCATGCCTCTGTCAATCCCATCTTACCAAAATCGAAATCAAATCAAATCAAAACGATTTCCGAGGTCCCAAAATCCGACAAAAACATTATTGCATGGCATCGCAACCTAGAGCTCTGATACCAATAAAATTGTCACGCCCCGAGGTAGACTCTGTCCGGCCAACGGACGGCACCCCCTTATGACAATTCCAATACGGTACAAAGTCGCAGCCAGTATAACACATATCGAAAATGTATAACAACACAGCAAAACGTATAACATCAATAGCGGAAGCCAACACATGGAAATACAAACTCGTCAACATAAGTACATCGGTATATCCGTCCATACTAGAATAAAATCCATACTGAATATCAAAAGAGAAACATACAGCATGATCTCCAAAACAATAAGAGTCCATATAAAGGTACATGCGATGGGAAACAAAAACCCTCGGAAAAACGGCGAGATGGGATCAGGTGGCAATGCTCCAAGTCCATGCCGAAGTCTTCTATCTACTACCTGGGCGACAGGAAACCCAGGGTCCAGGGTGGTGAGTATAAAACTCAGGGGTAATATATAGAAGTGCATGAACAACATACAGGGTAAAAAGATCTACAGGTATACATGTGAAGATCTACAGGTATACAACATAATAACCAGAAACTACAGATACGGTCATACTCATAGCATCCACTAAACTAATAAACTGACATAAAATAATGTACATACCTGACAGTCTGTCGTCCACATAACCTATAACATCCTGAACAGGTATATCATAACATAATCCAAATAACATGCGACAGACTAAACCAAAACATACTCATACTCAACACACAGCAGTATATAAAATGCTAATGACATGTAGCATGATATACAATCATATGCAACAACCAAATGCAACATCTCACAAGCATATGTAAAACATATATCGAATACATGCATACATATATATATATATCAGCAATGCATATGCATGGTCATGCCTGTGCACCCAACTCGCTACCACGACCCCAGTGTGGCCTAGGTGGCACAACATGACAACTATCCCGACTCCAGCCGCCACCACTCTCGAGTGACCGAGTTGGGTAGTATGAAACAGTAGCTAGCCGCCATAGAGCTATATGCTACTCACACGGGGGTCCCTGCTGCTAGCCGCTCCGTCCCTACCCATGAGTAGACGAGCAACGCACCCAGGACAACTGCACATCACACGACCACCATCTATAGTGGGTGAGTGCGCTAACTACCACTCCGCACAGTGGCCAAGTGCGCATCTCCAGCTACCACCATCCCTAGTGGCCGAGAACGGCACGCTCACAATGCTCGCCTCAACCTCGACCACTGCCTCGAGTGGCCGAGGAGGCAGGATGACTGACGACTCGTCTCAACCACAAGGCAGACCCAGTCGTCAGCATGCATGAAATGTAATGATGCATAACCCACACACCGATCCTCGCAACACTCCCTAACTCACGGGGAGACCTAGTCAACCAAAAGTCAACCATGTAAGGGCGACAAATCCGTAATCACAACCTATTTACCTATGTACAGATAAATAGATCCATTAACTAACACACTGATATGTATACGATACAACGACCGATCTCATAATTTGGACTCATCACCTAACCTAGTGATGCAACCCAGTAACCCAGATCTGAGGTCATAAAGATAACCCTAACCACAGGTATTTACTAAGCCTCTAACAGCTAACACATAATAGGCTTTTACAGTACCTATCCATGCTAGATAATTAATGACGTACAGAGTATATATCTCAAGGTCAAAGGCAGTACAAGCATGTGATTAAATAAGAGTGGATTTAAGGTAAACAGGTATAACATATATATACAATGTCATGCACTGAAATTGATCAAACTACCGGATCAGGTAGATATTACCCACCTGATACGAAGCTCGAATAATCCTCATGGCGCTTTGCTACCGCACATGATCACAAATTAGGATTTAGCATAACACTCCAATAATAATATGAATAAATACTATTTTATATTCGTATTCTTTTCTCGTCTACGAATAAGAACCCTACTTATCCCAAATTCGATACACTACCTAGGTCAACTACATAGATCTCTAAATCTAAACAGGTCAACATCAATTAATAATACTCGAGCACCAATACCCGAAACAACAAGCCTAACCACTCATTGACAACTCACATTCACTATACAACCCAAATCCACAATCACAGTATCAACTCTATCATCACAACTCTCCTTCCACACACCCACAGCCGGCACAATCCTTGGTTAGGAACAATCCATCCTTACCTCAAATAGATTACAACTCAATCAAACCATCCACAGCACCTACATCTAATCAACTCGATCTCCTACACAAATAACACCACGAAAATCCTAATTAACCACTTTCCCATCTTGATTTTCTCCCGACAGCAGCTCACACTCGACACTAAACAGAGTATCTTCGGTAATACCCCCTGTTCAACTTCTGCTCACCGAAGAAAATCCCGATTACACGCATCGACAACATTTACAATCAAATTCCCCAATCCCAGTATCGATTCTTAACCATCCGAGCACACAACCAATTAAATTCCCAATTCATTGCATACCTGACCAACACCAAAAGCACACTGCTACTACAAACACACCCAGATTACCCATTCACACTAAGACTGAAAAACACAGAATTGAGACATTACAAATCTCAGATCTTCTCCGGCAGCCTACTCCCGCTCACCCTCTGCTCACCGAAGGAAACTCCAAATCAACACATCGACCAACAATTTCACAATGTAATACCCAAATCACAATACCATCGATGAAATGTTAGGTTAGATCCAAACTTACCCGATCCAAAACTCCCAAACTCTGCCGACGGAAGGTAATCTCCGCAAGCACCGATCAACGGAAATCCCCAATCTGCCGAGGTAATGCCAACATCCGATCAAATACAGTAGATCTAAGAATTCCTCGGTAGAAATCTAACCCTAGATAAACCGCTTACCTCGACATCGGCCATTGCCGCATAACGACGTCATCCGCTACCGGGAGTGTCGCCGCGATTTCTTTCCAGGCGAGAACCCCCCCTAATCCCTGGCCGGAGATCTACTAATTGGTGGCGCCGTCGAGCTCCTCGCCGCGACCGCACGATTTAATCCGGAGATCGCGACGGAGAAGAAATGGAAACCGAAATCGCGATCTGATGAAATCCGTTCGTTCGGCAACTTATAAATGTCGTTCGCCTGATCCGGTTAACCCAGCTCAACCCTAACCCAATCCGATTGGGTTCAGCCCAAGCCCATCTCAGCCCAATTTCATTTCCAACCCAAGTTCAGCCCACTATTTAAGCCTAATTAATCCCCTAATTATTCTTAATTAATTAACGAGTTAATTTATATATATATATATATATATATATTATTTTTTATTTTTTTTTTTTCGTATTCGCCCCGAGGTAGACTCTGTCCAGCCAACGGACGGCACCCCCTTATGACAATTCCAATACGGTACAAAGTCGCAGCCAGTATAACACATATCGAAAATGTATAACAACACAGCAAAACGTACAACATCAATAGCGGAAGCCAACACATGGAAATACAAACTCGTCAACATAAGTACATCGGTATATCCGTCCATACTAGAATAAAATCCATACTAAATATCAAAAGAGAAACATACAGCATGATCTCCAAAAATAATAAGAGTCCATATAAAGGTACATGCGATGGGAAACAAAAACTCTCGGAAAAACGGCGAGATGGGATGCGGTGGCAATGCTCCAAGTCCATGCCGAAGTCTTCTATCTACTACCTGGGCGACAGGAAACCCAGGGTCCAGGGTGGTGAGTATAAAACTCAGGGGTAATATATAGAAGTGCATGAACAACATACAGGGTAAAAAGATCTACAGGTATACTGTTAGTGCTTATAAGCTCCACATATCTCCACAATGGCATGATATTGTCCACTTTGGGTCTAAGCCCTCATGGTTTTATTTTTGGGCTTTACCCAAAAGGCCTCATACCAATGGAGATATCTTTTTTCTTATAAGCACATGATCTTTTCCATGTCTTACCAATGTGGGACTTTGATTGTATTCCCCATACTCCCAACAATCCCCCCCTCAAACGAAGGACCACATTGGGCCCCCCCTCAAGCCTATCCCTCCTCGAAGGATTTTCTCTGCTTGATGTCCGATCTTCAACCCACCAGGACTTCATGCCAGTTGTTCGGTCCCCCCGACCCAACTAGACTTCCTTCCTGATGTCTGGTTCTCTTGATCTGGACGTGGGAGCTCAACTTCCTTCGTTCGAGGTTCATGGCTTGACATGGACCATGGCTCTGATACCAATTGTTAGTGCTTATAAGCTCCACATATCTCCACAATGGCATGATATTGTCCACTTTGGGTCTAAGCCCTCATGGTTTTATTTTTGGGCTTTACCCAAAAGGCCTCATACCAATGGAGATATCTTTTTTCTTATAAGCACATGATCTTTTCCATGTCTTACCAATGTGGGACTTTGATTGTATTCCCCATACTCCCAACATATACATGTGAAGATCTACAGGTATACAACATAATAACCAGAAACTACAGATACGGTCATACTCATAGCATCCACTAAACTAATAAACTGACATAAAATAATGTACATACCTGACAGTCTGCCGTCCACATAACCTATAACATCCTGAACAGGTATATCATAACATAATCCAAATAACATGCGACAGACTAAACCAAAACATACTCATACTCAACACACAGCAGTATATAAAATGCTAATGACATGTAGCATGATATACAATCATATGCAACAACCAAATGCAACATCTCACAAGCATATGTAAAACATATATCGAATACATGCATACATATATATATATATATGCAATGCATATGCATGGTCATGCCTGTGCACCCAACTCGCTACCACGACCCCAGTGTGGCCTAGGTGGCACGACATGACAACTATCCCGACTCCAGCCGCCACCACTCTCGAGTGACCGAGTTGGGTAGTATGAAACAGTAGCTAGCCGCCATAGAGCTATATGCTACTCACACGGGGTCCTCGCCGCTAGCCGCCTCCGTCCCTACCCATGAGTAGACGAGCAACGCACTCCAGACAATCGCACATCACACGACCACCATCTATAGTGGGTGAGTGCGCTAACTACCACCACTCCGCGGTGGCTGCGCGATCTCCACTACCACCATCCCTAGTGGCCAAAACGGCACGCTCACAATGCTCGCTCAACCTGCAGCCCATGCCTCGAGTGGCCGAGAGGAGGGATGATCGACTCGTCTCAACCACAAGGCAGACCCAGTCGTCAGCATGCATGAAATGTAATGATGCATAACCCACACACCGATCCTCGCAACACTCCCTAACTCACGGAGACCTACTCAACCAAAAGTCAACCATGTAAGGCGGCAAAACCAGAATCACAACCTATTTACCTATGTACAGATAAATAGATCCATTAACTAACACACTGATATGTATACGATACAACGACCGATCTCATAATTTGGACTCATCACCTAACCTAGTGATGCAACCCAGTAACCCAGATCTGAGGTCATAAAGATAACCCTAACCACAGGTATTTACTAAACCTCTAACAGCTAACACATAATAGGCTTTTACAGTACCTATCCATGCTAGATAATTAATGACGTACAGAGTATATATCTCAAGGTCAACGGCAATACAAGCATGTGATTAAATAAGAGTGGATTTAAGGTAAATAGGTATAACATATATATACAATGTCTTGCACTGAAATTGATCAAACTACCGGACCAGGTAGATATTACCCACCTGATACAAAGCTCGAATAATCCTCACGACCGCGGGCCTGCTTCGTATCCCAAACCTGCACATAATCACAAATTAGGATTTAGCATAACACTCCAATAATAATACGAATAAATACTATTTTATATTCGTATTCTTTTCCCGTCTACGAATAAGAACCCTACTTATCCCAAATTCGATACACTACCTAGGTAAACTACATAGATCTCTAAATCTAAACAGGTCAACATCAATTAATAATACTCGAGCACCAATACCCGAAACAACAAGCCTAACCACTCATTGACAACTCACATTCACTATACAACCCAAATCCACAATCACAGTATCAACTCTATCATCACAACTCTCCTTCCACACACCCACAGCTGGCACAATCCTTGGTTAGGAACAATCCATCCTTACCTCAAATAGATTACAACTCAATCAAACCATCCACATCACCTACATCTAATCAACTCGATCTCCTACACAAATAACACCACGGAAATCCTAATTAACCACTTTCCCATCTTGATTTTCTCCCGACAGCAGCTCACACTCAACACCAAATAGAGTATCTTCGGTAATACCCCCTGTTCAACTTCTGCTCACCGAAGAAAATCCCGATTACACGCATCGACAACATTTACAATCAAATTCCCCAATCCCAGTATCGATTCTTAACCATCCGAGCACACAACCAATTAAATTCCCAATTCATTGCATACCTCACCAACACCAAAAGCACACTGCGCTCACAAACACACCCGTATCACCCATTCACACGGCACCGGAAAAAAAACACAGAATTGAGACATTACAAATCTCAGATCTTCTCCGGCAGCCTACTCTCGCTCACCCTCTGCTCACCGAAGGAAACTCCAAATCAACACATCGACCAACAATTGCAATAACAGAATACCCAAATCCACAATACCATCGATGAAATGTTAGGTTAGATCCAAACTTACCCGATCCAAAACTCCCAAACTCTGCCGACGGAAGGTAATCTCCGCAAGCACCGATCAATGGAAATCCCCAATCTGCCGAGGTAATGCCAACATCCAATCAAATACAGTAGATCTAAGAATTCCTGTGAGAAATCTAACCCCGCCATGATAACGACGCTGTCCGCTACCGGGAGTGTCGCCGATTTCTTTCCGTAGAACCCCTAATCCTCGGCCGAGATCTACTAAACACCGTGACGCATTTAACCGAGATCGGCAACGCTGCTCGCGGGCGAGCGACTAATGAGGCGAGAAGAAGAAATGGAAACCAAATCGCGATCCGAAATCCTCGCTCGCAACTTATAAACGCCGCTCACTCGATCCGCTAACTCCAAATTTCAACCCTAACCTAATCCGATTGGGTTCAAATTTCAAGCCCATCTCAAAAATTTCATTTCAAACCTGTTCAAATTCACTATTTAAGCCTAATTAATCCCCTAATTATTCTTAATTAATTAACGAGTTAATTAATATATATATATATATATATATTATTTTTTTTTTCGTATTCTACATTTGGAGCTCCGCCAGCTGATCCCATCTCACACCGAACATTTGGGGTTTTCCACGTATTTGCTTCCGCTGTTATTTTGTATTATGGCCATGTATAATCAGTGTTGTATCTGGCTGTGGATTTGTACGTTGTTGTGTGTAGTATGTTAGAGTCGCACCGGTGCACACCTCTTGTGTTGTTGTGGATATATTGTTGGTATTGTCCATTTATATATTGTTGTTGTGGGTCTACGGGCCTTGTATTAACCCGATATGTTGCCACGTACAGGGGAGATGCCGTCTGTTTGCTTTTCGGCACGGCATACTCTCGGGGCGTGACACTCATTGTTTTTTTACTTCGCAATAACTCAGGATCTAATCCCATAGAGATGAGAAATTGGATTCCTGTAAATTCAATGGGATGAATTGCATTCTGATGATACTGAATCGGATCAGTATTATGAATAACAATATATGATCTATCAAATAAATTCATCGTCGAGAATTGAATAGTATAACATATTTATCTATACTAAATCTGAAAAAAGGATTCTTTATTGGATCAGGAATCCAATTGAATTTACATCCTTTTCCACTTTTTCTTTTCTATAAATAACCCAACCTTTTAGTCTTATATATTCATATTCCTCCTTCGTTATATTATACTTATACCTACAATTATGAGTACATACAATTATGAGGTATTATATGACTGGTATGGTATTCTATGGATGACACACAGATCAAAAGAAAAGAGTAGGAGTGAGATGGAAAAAGGACGAGTTAAGTATAAAAAATCTAATATAATTCCAATGAATTTAATAAAAAGGAGTGTTACTCGTTCTCCTCTTTTATTTTATTAGTATTTTTTTCTTCAATTGGGACTGGAAGGCATACATAAAAAATGGAGTGTGCAATTTAGTTTATTTGAATGAAAATGAGATAGATTGTTTCCAATTAGTCATTAAGGATACCCCTCCACCCCAAAAAAAGTTGGAGCTCAAAGGGGTTTTCATTTACCCCGACAAGTACTCTGTTGAGGAACTTATGTTAAGTTCGTTGTGTCTCGTACAATAAACGAGTACAATTTGCATATGTACTCCGGTAAAAAGGAGTACTCTTTTCTTTTCTATTTTATTCATCAAGAATATTGAAAAAACAAAAGTGAACGAGTATCTCTTAAAAAAAAAGTAGTAAAGTAAATATAAGAATACTACCCGAATCTAACTATTATGTTATGTCTCTCTCTTATCAATCGGCACTAATGAAATATATGGAATTTCGCTTATTTGTATAATGATAAATACTAAATAAAAACAAAATAAATCGGGATCAAGCTGGTTTTTAGATGTTGCTCCCTGTTTCTTTGTTCACGTTTAATAATTGGATAAATTTATTTATCGGATCTGATCCTAGTTCGGACCGACGGGCTCGAACTCAGCTTCCGCGATGTAGCGGTGCTCGCCAATTGAACTACAATCCCAGGTGTATGGTACACATATTCTTAATGGTTTTATTCTTAATGGTTTTTAAAGCCATTTTTCTTCGTCGTGTTGTAAGAGAGACATGAATGATATACTAATCGATGTTATATACACATAGATATGGACTATACAGAAAGTAACACGGAGATATGGACTATACCGAAAGTAACACGACATTACTAGTAACCCATGTTTTTTTATTGCCAAAAATGGATAATCAACCTTTCAATGAGAAAAAAAAAACTATTTTTCTTTTCATAATCTTTGATTAAGTATTATCAATCTAGAGTCTTAGAAAGATCAGAATGAATCAGAAAAACATCGATACATAAGAAAAAATGCTTGATCCGTAAAAGAGAAGGATTCCATTTTTATGTAGGACAAATTTATTATATCATTGGTTATATCATAGCAGATTTATATTTTTTATGGAGCGGCGAAGTTTTGGGCCGAAATGGATTTGAACTAACAGAGACATATCGCCAACGAATTTACAAATTCCGTCCCCATTAACCGCTCTGCATCGACTAGAAGAATTCATTTGAGGCTTATGGATAGTCCATGATCAACTTCCTTCGTAGTACCCCAGAAGTCGAATCCTCACGCCTCCTTGAAAGAGAGATGTCCCAACCACTAGACGATAGGGCATATCTCGCCTGATCACATTATACTATGATGATAGTATGTATAGTTTTTTGGAATTGTCAATATAATCTAATGATATGACTAGGTCCGAACATTCTTTTCTACTTTTGTGTTATGATTCCATAGAATTTTGGATTGGATGGGAATAAATGAACCGTACAATTTTCATTTTTTTTATTATATTTTTATTATTTAATTTATTATATTATTTAATTTATTATTATAATATAGCGAATATAGCGAAAAGGGGGTATAGGATTATGTCCGTTCAGCAAAGTGATCGTCCAAAGATAATGTAAAAGGGTGTAAAAACCCACTTAATTTATTTTCTTCTTCACTCATTAATTTGAACTTCAAACTTGTTGCTTCCTTCATTGTTCGGATAAAATGGGCCATACATATCACTATCTCACATTAAGTCAGAAAATTCAAAAACTATAGAAATTCTCTTTTTTACTTTTTTATAAAAAATTTGGTTCAGGGTACGAATACCTTCATCATATAATTCAATAAAATCTATTGAATCTATGTCAGTGTCAGATTGGTACATGTATCAATTGAGTAAATCCCGTTTTGATTGGTCAGTAAAAGGAAACAAGCGGGGTGTCGGTCTTGAAACAATTCATTGCATTATTAAAATAAAATTGACCTGCTTCACTTTTTGAGGGTAAATCGAATTGATCCTTTACTTTATAAATATAAATAAAACCCCCATATATATATGATATGTACATAATATATACATATATTATTTATATTTGTATTTGTTTGCAGTATGCAGTGCAGTAAACTCATAATGAAAATGGCTATAATTCATGAATTGAATACAAAGGGCCCTTTTAACTCAGTGGTAGAGTAACGCCATGGTAAGGCGTAAGTCATCGGTTCAAATCTGATAAGGGGCTTTTTCCACTAAACTAAAGTTTGAGTCTTTGTTTTCGGTGTAGAATAGAGATACTCTTTTTATTTGTAAAAAGCAAAAGGTAACCACCATTATAATGATTTTTTATTATTACGAGTTATAGTTAGAAAGTTTATTAAAAAGTGAAACATTATTAATTATTAATTCATTATTATTTAGTTAGTATAAGTATAAATAGTAATGAATAATTGTAGTTAGTAGAACTAGTCTACCCTGTCCTGTAATGAGAGAGTAGTTTTTTTCATGTTTAATTATTCAAATTGTTGTTTGTTGACAGGAATATTATAGAATATTTTAGATGTCCAATTATTATTATGAAATGCCCAATCACTATTATGAATTACCAAACCAAAGTATTCTTACTTCTCCATTGTTCTTATCAAACCCAGCATCAAATTTAAAATAAAGAAAAAGTAAGTGGACCTAACCCATTGAATGACGACTATATCAGCTATTCTGATATTTAAATTCGATATAGATTAAATTGTACAAGCGGATTTTTTTATTTCCTTATCCCGCGCGCAAGGCAAGAATTTGTCGATATTTCCAATTTCATCAATCTTCTTCTTCTTGCTGGATACTCCATGGGAATAAATCGATATTTTTTTTTTTCGCTACATATACATATGAAACATATAAAAGTTTATATATAAAATAAAAAAGTATATTTTAAAATATATTTTTACTTATTTTTACTTTCCTTGATTTTAGAATCCGATATTGTTTTGTTCTTCCGCCAATACAATATAGAACAAATAAGAAAAAGGAACTTTCATTTCCAGTCTACCATTACATTATATTATTTAATCTAGTTTAGGGGCAAGAAAAAAAAATAGTGAATTTTTTTTTTTTAATTTTTTGTTTGACCCATTTTAAAAGGATACATTCTGGAATATGAGTCATAGGACAACTCAAGGTTCAAATACTTATTTATTTTATTAAAGTTTTATTTGATTATAGCAATTTTACTATAGTTTTTAGTATATTAGTATAGTAATTATACTATAAAATAATACTATTTTTATAGTATTTTATTTATAGTATAAATTAGTACAAATGTATACTTAAAGTTATATAAGTATTAAGATAAGCTATAAGGACTAATCGAATCGAGCTCATGGATTTATTTACCTAGATTGGTTTGTGGCCCAATAGAAAAGAAGAATTTGTATCTTCGATACCCATCATTGTAGGGAGCATAGAACTAGAAAAAGTCCACATATAATCGAACTAGCCTATGCCTTGAAAATGCTATGAGGTGTTCGGAAATGGTTGAAGTAGTTAAATAGGAGGATCGCTATGACTATAACCATTGGTAAATTTACCAAAGAAGAAAATGATCTATTTGATATTATGGATGATTGGTTACGCAGAGACCGTTTCGTTTTTGTGGGTTGGTCCGGCCTATTGCTCTTTCCTTGTGCTTATTTTGCTTTAGGAGGTTGGTTTACAGGTACAACTTTTGTAACTTCATGGTATACTCATGGATTGGCAAGTTCCTATTTGGAAGGTTGCAATTTCTTAACCGCTGCAGTTTCCACTCCTGCGAATAGTTTAGCACATTCTTTGTTGCTACTATGGGGTCCTGAAGCACAAGGAGATTTTACTCGTTGGTGTCAATTAGGTGGTCTGTGGACTTTTGTTGCTCTTCATGGTGCTTTCGGACTAATAGGTTTCATGTTACGTCAATTCGAACTTGCTCGATCTGTTCAATTGCGGCCTTATAATGCAATCGCATTTTCTGCTCCAATTGCTGTTTTTGTTTCCGTATTCTTGATTTATCCACTGGGTCAATCTGGTTGGTTCTTTGCACCAAGTTTTGGCGTAGCAGCCATATTTCGATTCATCCTCTTTTTCCAAGGGTTTCATAATTGGACGTTAAACCCATTTCATATGATGGGAGTTGCCGGAGTATTAGGCGCTGCTCTGCTATGCGCTATTCATGGTGCTACCGTAGAAAATACTTTATTCGAAGATGGTGACGGTGCAAATACATTTCGTGCTTTTAACCCAACTCAAGCCGAAGAGACTTATTCAATGGTTACTGCTAATCGTTTTTGGTCCCAAATCTTTGGGGTTGCTTTTTCTAATAAACGTTGGTTACATTTCTTTATGCTATTTGTACACGTAACTTTTTTATGGATGAGTGCTATATTGGTAGTTGGGCTGGCTCTGAATCTACGTGCCTATGATTTCGTTTCCCAAGAAATCCGTGCAGCGGAAGATCCCGAATTTGAAACTTTCTACACCAAAAATATTCTCTTAAACGAAGGTATTCGTGCTTGGATGGCGGCTCAGGATCAGCCTCATGAAAACCTTATATTCCCTGAGGAGGTTCTACCACGTGGAAACGCTCTTTAATGGAACTTTAACTTTAGCTGGTCGTGACCAAGAAACCACAGGTTTCGCTTGGTGGGCCGGGAATGCTAGACTTATTAATTTGTCCGGTAAACTACTTGGAGCTCACGTAGCCCATGCCGGATTAATCGTATTTTGGGCCGGAGCAATGAACCTATTTGAAGTTTCTCATTTCGTACCAGAGAAACCCATGTATGAACAAGGATTAATTTTACTTCCACACCTAGCTACTCTAGGTTGGGGGGTAGGTCCGGGGGGGGAGGTTATAGACACCTTTCCATACTTTGTATCTGGAGTACTTCACTTAATTTCCTCTGCAGTCTTAGGCTTTGGTGGTATTTATCATGCTTCTTGGGCGAGACTCTTGAAGAATCTTTTCCATTCTTCGGTTATGTATGGAAAGATCGAAATAAAATGACTACCATTTTGGGTATTCACTTAATTTTGTTAGGTCTAGGTGCTTTTCTTCTAGTACTCAAGGCTCTTTATTTTGGGGGTATATATGAGACCTGGGCCCCTGGGGGGGGAGATGTAAGAAAAATTACGAACTTGACCCTTAGTCCAAGTGTCATATTTGGTTATTTCAAATCTCCTTTGGGGGAGAAGGGTGGATTGTTAGTGTGGACGATTTAGAAGATATAATTGGGGGACATGTATGGTTAGGTGCCATTTGTATACTTGGTGGAATTTGGCATATCTTAACCAAACCCTTTGCATGGGCTCGCCGTGCATTTGTATGGTCTGGAGAGGCTTACTTGTCTTATAGTTTAGGTGCTTTATCTATCTTTGGTTTCACCGCTTGTTGTTTCGTCTGGTTTAATAATACCGCTTATCCTAGTGAGTTTTATGGGCCTACTGGGCCCGAGGCTTCTCAAGCTCAAGCATTTACCTTTCTAGTTAGAGACCAACGTCTTGGAGCTAACGTGGGATCCGCCCAAGGGCCTACCGGTTTAGGTAAATATCTAATGCGTTCCCCGACCGGAGAGATTATTTTTGGAGGAGAAACTATGCGTTTTTGGGATCTTCGTGCTCCCTGGTTAGAACCTCTAAGGGGTCCGAATGGTTTGGACCTGAGTAGGTTGAAAAAAGACATACAACCTTGGCAAGAACAACGTTCGGCGGAATATATGACTCATGCTCCTTTAGGTTCTTTAAACTCCGTAGGTGGCGTAGCTACGGAGATCAATGCAGTCAATTATGTCTCTCCTAGAAGTTGGTTGGCAACTTCCCATTTTGTTCTAGGATTCTTCTTTTTTGTGGGGCATTTGTGGCATGCAGGAAGGGCCCGTGCAGCTGCAGCAGGCTTTGAAAAAGGAATTGATCGTGATTTTGAACCTGTTCTTTCCATGACCCCTCTTCGTTGATATTTTCTTATTTGTATTTTTCTATCTATTCTATTTTTTTTATTCTGGCTCGGCTATTCCACCTAGCCGAGCCATTCCCTTTCCCTTTTATGAAAAAAGGGCAGGGCCAAATGAATAAAGAACAAAATTTTTCAGCAAGCAAAAGGAGAGAGAGGGATTCGAACCCCCGATAGTTTTTTGTTCAGACTATACCGGTTTTCAAGACCGGAGCTATCAACCACTCAACCATCTCTCCCAGAGTTCATTTCAATTTTATTCCTACAAATGGAATATGACTATATGATACACTAACTATCTGTAGAAACATCTCATATACGAATCTATATTTCGATGTATCTATTTGTATATTGTAAAAGTATATTATTGTATTATATATATATATATATGCATGATATGCATCATCAGTATTTCTACTTGTGAAGTAAATACTAAACTCCCCTTGACTCCATGTCCGAATAAAATAAAGTGGTAATAAGTTCTAAAGAATCAATTGATTCGTGGTAAAATCCCTACATCTACATGATGTATTATTTATACATATATATTTTGACTAAGCGAGGGATTAAATGGTATAGTTCATTTGTTGGTAGCTTGGAGGATTACAAACATGACTATTGCTTTCCAATTAGCTGTTTTTGCATTAATTGCGACTTCATCGAGTTTTCAACATTAGTGTACCCATGTATTTGCTTCTTCCTCGATACCGTCAAGTAATAAAAATATTGTATTTTCCGATACATCATTATGATTGGATTAGTCTTTTTCGTAGCTATTCTTAATTCTCTCATATCTTAAACTAAAACTTTTTTTATTTCCATTTAACCGAATTCGATCCAAATAAAGTGGAAATCCTTCGATTTCAAAGTTCTAAGAAATTCGGATTGTGAGGCCCATTAAGATTCAATCTGAGTTCCAAAAAAAAATTATATTTTATTCTTGTATCTGAATATTTGGACTGTACGTATGATCCAAACGCATATATGATATATGTTACATGTCATATATGTGTGGACATATGCATGCATATCAAAACGAAAAAAAAAAAGATGCGGATATGGTCGAATGGTAAAATTTCTCTTTGCCAAGGAGAAGATGCGGGTTCGATTCCGCTATCCATCCGCCTACTGAAGTAATGTATTATGATAAGATAATCTATAAGATCACAAATTCTAACTAGTAATGCTAACTACTTTGGAACTACTATCGTAGTCGTTCCATACTTAACCTTTTTTGGGCTTATGCCCCCCCCCCCCAAAAAAAAATAGTTATTAATTAGTTATACTTCCATTTTTTATGTTGCGAGACAGAATTTGAACCCGTGACCTCAAGGTTATGAGCCTTATGAGCTACCAAACTGCTCTACTCCGCGTTGAAGAACCGGGAACTTATGGACGAAGAAAATGGAATAAACCTCTTTACCATTCTGTACAAATAGCATACTCATTTGTACAGAATGGTAAAGAGGTTTATTCCACAATCATAAATCATAGAAATTTATACTAACAGGAAAGGATCTTTTTCTCCTTACCAACTTGATCTTATTGCGCCTGGTAATAAGCATGTATGAAACATTTCCCGAAGTATGTGTCCGGATATCCCAAAGTCTCGATGGTTAGCTCTAGGTCTTCCAGTCAAAAAACAACGCCGATGGAGATGTGTAGGTGCACTATTACGTGGTGGGGATTGCAATTTTACATGAATTTCCCATTTTTCACTCAATGATGAAACTTTGCTTATTTTTTTCTTTGAGGATCGACGAATCAAATGATATTTCTGTTCCAATTTCTGCCTTTTCTTCTCCCTATGAATCAAACTTTTTCTTGCCATAATATAATGTTCAGTTCCTATTATTATTTATGATAGAGTTCGGATCCTAGATGTAAAAACATAAGAGGGTGGATCCTCCCTATCCATCGAAACAAATGAGATTGTTGCTGATACAGTACATAAAAAAACAATAAATAACTAAATTAAGCAAATTTTTCTGATGTAGAGGCAATCAAGAAAACTGCATAGGCAAATATATAACCTACGGAAAAGTGGGCTAATCCGACCAATCTTGCTTGCACAATGGAAAGAGCCACTGGCTTATCCATCAAATTAGCCAAAGGTGTGCGTTCATGAGCCCATGCTAAAGTTTCAATCAATTCCTGCCAATATCCACGCCAAGAAATTAAGAACATAAATCCAGTAGCCCAAACAAGATGTCCAAATAAGAACATCCAAGCCCATACGAATAAACTATTCATACCAAAAGGGTTATATCCATTGATAAGTTGTGAAGAGTTTAACCATAGATAATCTCTTAACCACCCCATCAAATAGGTAGAAGATTCATTAAATTGTGAAACGTTACCCTGCCATAATGTGATGTGTTTCCAATGCCAATAAAAAGTAACCCATCCAATGGTATTTAACATCCAGAAAACTGCCAAATAAAATGCGTCCCAAGCAAAAATATCGTCACGGCGTCACAAGGAAAACTATAACCAAAATCCTTTTTATCTGGCATTAACTTGGAACCACGTGCATCTAAAGCACCTTTTACTAAAATCAATGTAGTTGTATGTAAACCTAGAGCAATAGCATGATGAACCAAGAAGTCCCCAGGACCTATTGTTAAGAAGAGTGAATTACTATTCTCATTAAGCATTCAACCACCCGGTAACCATATGCTTCGGCCCGCATCGAATGCTGGGCCATTCGTTGAAGATAAGAGTACATCGAACCCATATGAAGTCTTACCATGAGCGGATTGTATCCATTGGGCAAATATGGGTTCGATCAAGATTTGTTTTTCCGGAGTACCAAAAGCGAGCATGACATCATTATGAACATAAAGGCCCAAGGTATGGAACCCAAGAAAGAGGCTGGCCCAACTTAAATGAGATATGATAGCTTCTTTATGGTCTAACATTCTTGCCAATACATTATCCTCATTCTGTTCCGGATTGTAATCTCTAATGAAGAATATAGCTCCATGAGCAAAAGCTCCTGTCATGATAAACCCTGCAATGTATTGGTGATGAGTATATAACGCAGCTTGAGTAGTAAAGTCTTGTGCTATGAACGCATAAGCAGGTAAAGAGTACATGTGTTGAGCTACTAAGGAAGTAATAACCCCTAAGGAGGCTAAAGCAAGACCTAATTGAAAATGAAGCGAATTATTGATTGTGTCATAAAGACCTTTATGTCCGCGTCCTAATCGACCCCCTGGAGGAATATGTGCTTCTAAAAGATCTTTGATACTGTGCCCAATCCCGAAGTTGGTTCTATACATATGACCTGCAATCAGGAAAAGAATTGCGATAGCTAAATGATGATGAGCAATATCGGTCAGCCATAAACTTTGTGTTTGTGGATGGAATCCACCGAGAAGGGTTAGAATGGCAGTTCCTGCTCCTTGGGAAGTACTAAATAAATGACTACTCGAATCAGGGTTTTGGGCATAAAGATTCCACTGACCCGTAAAAAGTGGTCCCAACCCTTGAGGATGGGGTAATACGTCTAAAAAATTATTCCATCTAACGTACTGTCCTCTGGATCCGGGAATAGCTACATGAACTAAATGTCCTGTCCAAGACAAAGAACTTACTCCAAAAAGTCCTGACAAATGATGATTTAGATGAGATTATGCATTTTTAAACCACGAAACACTTGGTTTCCATTTCGGTTGTAGGTGTAACCAACCCGCTATTAAGGATATAGCAGAAAGAAATAATAGAAAAAGAGCTCGATAAAGAGATCTTCATTAGTGCGTAATCCGATTGTTAAACACCGGAATAAGCGATATTCACTGGACCAGTAGCACCTCCTCGAGTAAAAGCTTCTACAGCCGGTTGACCAAAATGAGGATCCCAAATTGCATGAGCAATGGGTCTTACATGTAAAGGGTCTTGTATCCATGACTCAAAATTTCCTTGCCAAGCTACATGAAAGAGATTTCCGGACGTCCACAGAAAAATTATTGCTAACTGACCAAAGTGAGAAGCAAAAATATTCTGATAAAGACGTTCTTCAGTAATATCATCATGACTCTCGAAGTCATGTGCGGTAGCAATACCAAACCAAATACGACGAGTAGTGGGGTCCTGAGCTAAGCCTTGGCTAAACCTCGGAAATCTTAATGCCATAATGCCTTTCAAATCCTCCTAGCCATTATCCTCTCGCAATAATTCTTGCTAAGAAGAATGCCCATGTTGTGCAATTCCACCTGAAGGTAATGGGTTACTCCTACAAAGACGCCTTGTACAATGCTCAAGGCTCTAGGCCGAGTAGCAGAGAGCAACTTTTAATTTGTTATGAGCCCAAACGATGGATTCAATGAGTTCTTGCCAATAACCATGACCATTGAATAGAAACATTAAAGCGAAAGCCCATACAAAATGAGCACCCAAGAAAAAGAGCATATGCACGGATAATGAAGAACCATAAGAGTGAATTACGAGATGCTGTGCCCATAAGAAATCTCGGAGCCACCCATTAATAGTAATGGAACTCTGCAAAGTTTCCTCTGTAATATGAGTTACTACTCCTTGATCACTTATAGTACCCCAAACATCCATTTGCATTTTCCAAGTGAAATGGAAAATAACTACCGAAAATGGAATTGTACATCTAGAATAGACCTAAGAAGACATGATCCTGTGCAGATACTTGACATGTCCCCCTCTTCCAGTCCATCACAAGGGAAACGAAAACCAAGATTTGCTTTATCGGGGATCAAACGGAACTGCGAGCAAATAGAACACCCTTCAGAGTATCAATACGATTATGTGGATCGTAAATGCATGAATATGATGGACTAAAAGTCTGCGGTTCCTAATGGAATAGGTAACAAGGCAACTTTGCCATCGCTACCAACTCACCACCTCCCCAAGTTAAGTGGTACTTGGAGTCATTATGTCAGTGCCAAAGCATGGATATTTTGTACCCATTGAGCAAGGATGGGTTGTAATTGTATAGCGTATCAAAACATATCTTGTGGATGCCCTAAAGCACTCATGGTATCATTATGAATATACAAGCCAAAACTGTGAAAACCTAAAAATATACATACCCAATTAAGATGTGATATGATTGCATCGCGGTGTCTAAGGACACGATCTAATAGATCGTTGTATCGAGTAGTTGGATCGTAGTCTCTTACCATAAAAATTGCATGTGTAGCAAAGACCAACTATAAGAAACCCACCGATCCACATGTGATGGGTGAACAACGAAAGTTGTGTACCATAGTCAATAGCTAGGTATGGATAGGGAGGCATGGAATACATATGGTGAGCTACAACAATGGTTAAAGAACCTAACATAGCGAGGTTAAGAGATAATTGAGCATGCCACGATGTTGTTAGGATTTCATAGAGTCCCTTATGGCCTGCCTCGTAAATGGACCTTTATGAGCCTCTAAAATGTCTTTAAGGCCATGACCAATGCCCCAGTTAGTTCTATACATATGACCTGCGATCAGGAAAAGAATAGCAATAGCTAAATGATGGTGTGCAATATCGGTCAGCCATAGACCACCTGTTATTGGGTCTAATCCTCCACGAAAAGTAAGAAATTCTGCATATTTGGACCAATTCAAGGTGAAAAAGGGGGTTGCTCCCTCGGCAAAACTAGGATAAAGTTGAGCCAAAAGATTCCGATTTAAGATAAATTCATGAGGAAGTGGTATTTCTTTAGGATCAACTCCAGCGTCGAGAAATTGGTTAATCGGTAAAGATACATGAATTTGGTGTCCCGCCCAAGAAAGAGACCCAAGTCCTAATAACCCCGCTAGGTGGTGATTTAACATGGATTCCACATCTTGGAACCAAGCCAATTTTGGGGTGGCTTTATGATAATGGAACCAACCGGAAAAAAGCATTAACGATGCAAAGACCAATGCCCCGATAGCGGTACAATAAAGTTGTAATTCATTAGTTATTCCAGATGCTCGCCAAATCTGAAAAAAACCGGAGGTTATTTGTATTCCTCGGAAACCCCCACCCACATCACCATTCAATATTTCTTGACCCACTATTGGCCAAACTACCTGGGCATTGGGTGCAATGTGAGTAGGATCACTTAGCCATGCTTCATAATTTGAAAAACGGGCGCCATGGAAGTACATCCCACTCAACCAAAGAAAGATAATGGAGAGTTGACCGAAATGAGCACTAAATACTTTTCGAGAGATCTCCTCCAAATCACTGGTATGACTATCGAAATCGTGAGCATCAGCATGTAGGTTCCAGATCCAAGTGGTAGTATCGGGGCCTTTAGCTATTGTTCTTGAGAAATGGCCGGGTCTGGCCCATTCCTCGAAAGAGGTTTTTATAGGATCCCTATCTACAACAATTTTAACTTCTGGTTCCGGCGAACGAATAATCATTAAGTCCTCCTCTTTCCGGACAACACATACAAAGAGACCCGCCAATCATCAAGTTTTTAGTGAACCTCCAAAAGATAGCTATTTTTTTTATGATTAATCCTTTTTTTCCTATCTCCCATCCATCTATTTAGTTATTCACTAGAGCAATTATGATATTGAAGTCAATCCGAGGCAAGTGTTCGGATCTATTATGACATAACGATTAGGTGCCCAAGGGGCCTGTTTTTCCTTGGAAAGTACTTTCCCGGCGAAATGAAAAAACAATTTTTTTTTGCAACCTAAACCTAACCTAGTATACTTATATCTGAATGTATAAATATAAATACACATATGAATCTACTTCTATGGAATATTCTATTCCTTTACTAGAAATCACAAGATCATTCATTAGGATTAAAAAGATCCATTGCTATATCTTATCCATATTTAGTCATTCCGACGTATCTTGTATCTTTCTTTTACTAGCTTTATTAGTTTTATTCTATACCGTTTTATCCCTATGAGATACCATACAATGATTTGATTTTAGAAAGAAAGGGTATAATGAAATTCTTGATTGGATCTTTTCATGGGAACACGATCTATTTTATTTGATTGATGGATCCAACAACTAATTTTAATGAATTAAAAAAGGGAGTGATCTTATTCAAAATGCCTCGTGATCTTCAACCAATTTTGTGCTTCAATATAATTACCTAGACTAAGCGCTATATCTTGTTTCCAATACTCAGTGACTTGATCGGACCAAGCCTCCGCAATTTGGAATCACCTTGTAGAATGGCCTGTTCTCCCGGTCGAATAATAGGTAGCTCCTTCCTTAGAACCGCATTTGAGAGTTTCCTACCTCATACGGCTCGATCTTTTGCTTGTGCCCCGTCTTAATCTACCTTATGTTAATTGAATTAGATTTGTCATAAAAGTATCCCATTTTGTTGGGTTAGCGGAAGATAGTTAATTACATAAGTTTAAAAATCTAATTTTTTGATCAATAAAAAGATTTATCTTTTCTACCACCTTCAGATGAATTTAGTATGGATCGACCCAATATCCTATATAAAATAGTGTTAAAATATAGTGTTGAATTCTCAAAGGTAACTATCTCGATTGCATATATGCAATTTATATAATATAGATATAGAATTTTTTAAAAAGACTTTCTTCCCAATATCCTAATATAATTTAAGAAAAAGAACTTACGATCTTTGGGATCCGATGCTACCATTTGCTCAATACCTTAGTGGATCAACTCTATTACATAATTTGATTCCTAACTTTTATCCAGATCACGATAAGTAAGCAAAGCAGCTTAACTCTATCGACCAAATAGCTTGCTAATTGATCTTTACTGCTTTCTCTATCAATTCAATCCTTTATCCATGGAGTATATAGGCTTTATCCATTTCTTCTTAATTTTGGTTCTCGTGAAGTATCTTTACTTGCTACGGTGATAAAAACCGTTGCTTTAGGCAGCATATGTAGAAAGCCTATTTCATTCTAGTATTTATTAGTTAATTGGATCTTTTTTCCTTCTTTCTATAGTAGAGATAGTCGCACGTAATGACAGATCACGGCCATATTATTAAAAGCTTGTGGTAAGAATGGGTTTCGTTCCAGTGCCCGAAAATAATATTCCAAAGCACTTGTATGCTCTCCGCTTGTGTGTATAAGTCCTATGTTATAGAGTATATAACTCGATCATAGGGATCAATTTCTGGTCGCGTAGCTTCATAATAATTTTGTAAAGCTTCCGCATAATTTCCTTGGATTGAGCCAACATCCGTTACGTCGTTCATTCTATTTAAAGAATCTCCGTTCGAACCGACGTGAGATTTTCATTTCATATGGCTCCTCCCTTCTTTCTCGCGCATAGTACTAAGGGAAATAATCCATGAAATGAAAATTTTACTATTCTCTTGAAAGGAGCTAGTATTTTTACAAGAAATCTCTAACTTGACCTTCCTGCAAGAGGTTTTTATTAACACCAACTGTATTAGTACTAAATGGAAACAGTAACTCCAACAATTTCTTTGTCCCCAACGCCCTATTTTCGAATTAGTCACTTCAACGATCTTTGATGGTTATACGGATACCCAAAGTACGAACGAGATGGATGTTTGTTGTCCCAACCATTCTTGTTAGCCCCGATACCGATAAGGAAAAGGATAAGGTCATTTATAACAAATTTTTCATGTTGTTGATTCCTAGGTGTAGTGCTTCTTCCCCTATGTTGCCTATTGGTACTGGTGGAGTAGGATTGACTCGCAATACGGAACCCATAGGTGTAACCTTTCGCTAAATACTAAAATCAACAATTGAAGCATCCGAGGCTGCATCAATCGAGGATACACGACAGAAGGAATTGTTCTATCTACAAACTTCACCTTCACTAAGCGTGGGTTTATTTTAATAATATGGTTTTTTCTATCTCGAACCATGTCTCTTTTCTTTCTCGTAATACTGGACCTAAAAAAAAAAGAATCAAATCGCACCATCTCTGTAATAGGTAAATGCCTTTTTTTCTCCGGAAGTTGTCGGAATTATTCGTAATAAGATATTGGCTACAATTGAAAGAGGTCTTATCAATAAAATTTGCATTTATCTGAGATCTTGGCATAATTAACAATCCATTCTATAATTCTTTTCATTACCTTTAGGGTAAGGGGAAAATGATCCCGCAAACTAAAGGAATTGTATAGTACGAAATAACATAAAATAAAAATAGACTAATTAAAAAAAAAAAGATGTGGACCTTTTGTGTTAAATACTGAAATTTAAAAGATTAAATTAAATGGCCAAGAATTAAGAAAAATAATCTTGGACGTTCGGTACGTATTGCTTAAGATTTATTTGCAGCGGATTTAAGCGAGAGCATGCGAGATATTTACGGGGATAAGAAAAACAGGCTTTTAAAAGGCCTGTTTGGTTTATCAGTATTGAGGGGTTATTAACCTAAAAACCTAAGTTTATCTATTTCCCTTTTTCTTTATCCCCGCCGCAACTCATTCCTCCTTCGGTTTCTTTCCTCGCGCGCCTTCCAGCAAGCGCGGCCCGAGCGCCCTCTTCTTCGCCGTGGCCTTTCCTCGGCAGCGTCCCATGTAGCCCTTGTTTGCGTTCGCGAGCACCGCCCGACTTCGTCCACCTGATCGCGCCGAGCTCGCCATTGCCGGCAGAGCCGGTTGTTCCTCT
Organism: Wurfbainia villosa; assembly: GCA_025175895.1. NCBI lineage: Eukaryota > Viridiplantae > Streptophyta > Magnoliopsida > Zingiberales > Zingiberaceae > Wurfbainia > Wurfbainia villosa. The sequence continues at coordinate 95,147,872 of CM045986.1, forward strand.
GCAGCCAGCAACCGCGCCCCCGGCCACGCTGCGCCGGACCGCCCGTTTCTTCCCCTTGTGATTTGGCGGAGGTTGCGGAGGAGACTATTAGCATCGCGGGTCCTCGTTCGGTGAGCGCGGTTTGGAAATTCCATCGCGGTATAACATGAACTAGTTTCTTCCTTACTGTCGATTGTTTGATTTGTATTAGGATTTATGAAGGTGGCGGTGAGTTGGATTGGGGAAAGGTGAGCATTTGTGGGTGGACAGTGCATGGCTGTGAAGTGGAGTGTGGGTTGGTTGTGAAAGGGTTGTCGATGGATTGGTATTGGCCGAAGCTTGGTAAGCTTGATCTAGCTTCTCTTTTTATTAGCTGTAAGTTGATAGATTATGGGTTTGGCTGTGAGATTTAAGATGGAAAAATTGGTAAGTTCAGATATGGGTGTTAATAAATGCATAATATGTTGTTAATTTGCTTAATGGTCGATAGGGATTGATGCGGAGGATTAATTAGGTTAAATGGCATAACTAGATCAATCTGGTTGACCGGGATTTTATTAAGCATTTGGGTTAATTGGTATAAGTCCGAAATCGACTTACGATTTGATTTGACAGTGGATCATATTTTTGTGCGTAACTATAGTTATGCTGTATGTAGGTTTCGGTCACGAGGCAGGTCCCTGGTCGTGAAGATTTCATTAGTTCGAGCATTATATAAGGCGGGTATTTTGACTTGTCTTTTTGATATAGTCATGTTGATATGCTAGATAGTTATAGCTTGCAATAGTTTTCATGTTTATCTACCTTGTATGTTATTATGCCTATTTGACACATGCATTTGATCAGTTTATAGTTATACTTTCCCTGTTTTACTTGGATCATGTATATGTACCTTTTTATTGTGCATATTATTCGGATACATATGTTAGTTGGTATTACATGCTTTAGTGTCATGCACCATCTTGCATGATTGCATCTTTGGTAGACGAGTTCCATTATTGTTGAGCCCTTGACCCAGTTACATAACTTCACCTGCTGCCACTCATGGGTTAGTGGTACATCGAGGAGGTGTGTCTGATTGCTCTGTCGAGCTCATTGGTCGCTCATGGGTAGCGATGAGGCGTGGTAGCGAGGCGAGGATCCCTCCTCTGGTCTATGACACGGAGATGAGAGCTTAGCTCCCCACTATGTTTGGGCGGGAGGATAGGTGTACTCCGGCGGCATCTGTCCACTCGGTCACTTTCGGGAAGCGATGATGGCGAGTGCAGATTGTCATAGCCCTACCCACTCGGCTTCACCATTGCGTGTGGCGGTGGTAGCGTCGAGGTGACCATGTCATATACGACATGCATTTTTTGCGGATTGCATTTGTATTGTGTTCTTTGCATTATTGTATTGATGCCTTGGATGTTGCATATGATTGTCATGCATCTGAGATTCATATTCATTTATGGTGATGACTTTATCTCTTATAGTAGGGCACATGCTCCTATATCGAGTAGGAGATTCAGTGAAATCTGATCCTTTTGCATTTAGATCTTGCTTACCATATATATGAGGTATCTTGGCATGATTAGTATTGTTAGCTATTTCTTGCTATTCATATCGATAAATATCCGCTAAGTTCTTTGAACTTATCCCGTGGTTTTATATTTATTTCAGGATGATGTTGTCAGGAGAGTCCAGCTGCCAATCCCCCTTGTCGAAATAAATAGGTTTTATTGGTCTATTGGTTTTTGGATTTTGTATAGAGGATATGTATAGGTCCTGATGTTGTGGTTATGTACTTATGGAAGTTTGGGAATAATTGTGGTGTCCTTATGGACTATTCAAGTAGTTTGGTTGTATGTTCCTGCTCAGATGGCAGAAGGGGTAAGTCTAGATGTTATAGACTTCATTTATTTACTATGATGGTTGGCCTGAGGCCTTATGATTTGCGTGTGTAGATGTTTTTGTTCCGGTCGTGTTGACCGATGTATAGTGGTCGTGTAGGCCTTGTATAAAAAATGATATTGTCACCCGTACAGGGGAGATGCTGCCAGATTTTTATCTGGCGGGGACTCCCTCGGGGCGTGACAATTTATTTGGTATCAGAGCGTAGGTTTCCGAGTTCCTTAGGGTCTTTGGGTTTATGGAGTTCGCCAAGTTTGGTAGGTTAACTGGGTATTTTCGGAGTTGTATGGATTTCCGATGATTTTTATGTTTGAATCCGAGTGTATTAAGTGAGTCAATATGGGATTAAGCGTGACAGGACATCTCAGACAATAAATAAATTCTAGAAAATTTCCTAGATTTAGTACATATTTATATTGGTTATGCGGTGATATCATGTTTTATCTAGTATTGTTTTAACCTGATATCTGTTGGACAATTAGATTTTTAGGTTGCTGGTTTATAGATAGCATTTGGTTATAAATTTCTATTACTGCTATACGTAGCTTGTTATCATTGTAATATAAATGATAAGATATATTGGTAGATGTTTACCTCTTAGGATTTGACTAGTATTAGGATTATTAGACTAGTTGAATAATATGACTAAGATGGATAAATTCGTAGAAGGTATGAGGACATGATTACATAGCTTATGTAGTTTAGAGTATATATAAGCATCTGATGCTTTATTTATATATTGCCTCGACTTTGTTCTGGCATTAACTTTGATCTGGCATGACCCTTTAGATATACCCTAATTAATTTCGGCTATTGATTGTCATTGGTATGACTATGCTGTCGTTTATTAGACAACATGTTATATGTTTATGGTTATGAGTTTTTGCGGTGGATACCATGATTAAGACTAGTAGAAATAGAATAACTTAGATGAAGTTATTCTGTAGGAGCGGATCTCAGGAATGAAACAACATTAGTGGAACCCTAGGTGTTGGAACCCTAGGTGTAATAACCGGATGTGCATATTAGTATATGTTTATACATTTACTATTTGATTGATATGGTGATCGGATTAGTAGAGGTCATATGATTAGGATGCGATTAATCCTTAGAGGGTATATAATGTTGTTTATATTTATCATTTGTCAACAATATCACCCATTCGTGGTTGAGAAAGTTCTGATGGGAGTTTCCCTAAAGGGGCTTTTGTGTATTTGAGGTCGAATAGGTCTCCCATGTATGGTTGAGATAATCTACTGTAAGGGTATACTCTTGCGTTATTCGTTCAGAGTTGGTGATAATCGGATTCGTATGATGTCTGTAGCAAGATAGCTACTTCATGTCTTAAGTACCCACGAGATATGTTCGTGGTAGCAGATTGGGGCATGCATGATTGAACTAGTAGGATGATATAATTTAGTCTTAACCCTCTTGAAGGGCTTGATAGTAGATTTGTGGCCTTTATTGGCTTTGATAGGCGTTTCCTGTTAGTTGGGACGAAACCCTATGATTAATCGTCTCGACGCGATTATTAGTGGACTTATGATTTTGATCGACCTTGATACCGATCATGTTAGAAGGGTTGGAATGCTAGATTTAATCATCTCGACTTATTTATTTATAAGTTGATGATCTTTACCAAATTTGATAAACATTTCGTATTAGAGGTGTTGAAACCCTCGCTTGATCGCCTCAATGGGCTTAATTGTAGATCGATGATCCTTATCGATTTTGATAGATGTTCTATGCTAGATATATTGGATAACCCTAGGTTTAACAACCTAGGATAATCGACTGCTCACGCGACCTATTGGTGATAGTATGCTAATGCCTGCAGTCGATAATTAGATATTTATATACAACCTGTCTATTCACGAGTCTCATTCGTGGTAGCATATAGTTGCGCGTAGACCGTGCTATTGATTGTCGGTCCATGGGTTACGTTCGAGGTAGCTCATAGATAGTTTCTGTAAAATACCGGAGAAAAAAAAATAAAATAAAATAAATACACTAGGGAATTTTTTCGAGAATTTTTAGAAATTTTTTCTAGATTTAATGGAAATTTCTAAGACACTTTGCGGAGGAAGATTTGATAAGCAATATGGTCTGGAATCCGACCCGCTTTATTTTATTGGACCTGACCCGTTAAATTGGATCCGACTGCATCAGTTTAATAACGCTAGCCGTCTCGCCGTCGCCTTAATTCGCGAGGCATTTTATTCCTTCCCCGTCGCTATTCCATTTCATCATGCCTCGCCGAATGCCCCTCCGACAACACGAGATCTCCGATCTCCTTCCTCGCGAAGTTTACCTCGCGGCAGGGAGCGACCAGAGCTCGATGGCGTCTCCTTCCTTCATGCCCGCGCTCACTGTCGCTGCGCCGTTTGCCGCACCACTCGTCGGCCACGAGAGTTGTCGCCGGTGCCGATCTTCGCCGATCTCTGCCCCGTGCCCGCTGTCGCCGCCCTAGGGCCGCCTTTTTGTTTTGCCGCCGCTCACTGTGAACGCCATCAAGCTGTAGCCCCTATCGCCATCGCCACACGATCAGATTTGCTCTTCCCACTTGCCGCCGGATCGACGGCAGTTCGATCGGGAGTCGTCTTTCCCCAATCGTCACCGGAGAAGGTGATCTTGAGCCTGGATTTTCTTTGAGGAACAGGGGATGGAGGAGATGTGCGTCGGTGGAGTTGCTAGGGTGGGGAGGTTGCATCGGCAGCTGTTCGATTGGAGGCCTTCGCGATTCCTACTGGAGCAAGGTAAGGAACTGTGTTTTCTGTGTCCTTCGATTCGGAAGAAATCCACCTGTGAATGCGTTTCCCTTTTGTGATTTAGAGCGTGAGGTTTTAGCCTTAGATGATTTCTTTGTCGGTGGTGATTTGTTGCCTTTTAGGATCTAGGCTCGGTGATGCTTAGTAATCGAATTGGGGCGGTAAGATTGATCTAGCCTTTCTTTGTCCGTTGTCAATTTCTGTGTGTAATCCTGTGTTGTACCAACGTAATTCGATTTGGACGTTGGGTGTTTTGTTTGAGAGGGATTATTCGGTTATGGATGAAAGTGAGCTGTGGATGAGTGAAGAAAGATTAGGGGAAGACGGCTGCAGCTGTGTCTTCATTTCCCTTTGATCGCGAGCTGTTATTCGGTGATCTGTGCAACGACAAGTTTCTAATATGGATTGGCAGCTACTACCGGGATCTCCATGGTTCTGTGAGCTGAGGATTTAAGTTGGGGTAAGTTCTGGATTGATCTATAGATGCTGTCAGATTTCTATTCTTCAACGTAAATTGTTGATAGCTAATTGAATATTGTTTTGTTGTGGATGGGTTGTGTGCTCGAGAGAGAGCTCAACTATGTGTGAATCGATATTGGTGCTTTGAACAGAAGCTGGATTTGAATTGGAACAATGTTGTAGGTTGGCTGAATCCCAATTTATGAACATATGTGATGGATTAAGTTCAATTAAGGGAGAGTTGAGATCATGAAGCAGTACAGAGGAAGCTCAGCTAGGTAAGTAAGATTTGGTTGTACATAGTTGTGTATCTGTTCTGTTTAGTAAACTGATCTGGATATACTATAATTATGTAGTGATGATAGTACCTGTTCATTACATGATGATGTTTGTATGTTAATTGTAGGATTTGAATTCAGGACGGTCTTTTGGACGTGAGGATTATTCGAGCTTCGCATCAGGTGGGTAATTTCCTACCTGGTCCGGGTAGTTGTTTTTCATTCAGATTTAGTCATTGATATGAGCATATTAGTTGTTCATATTACCTTGACCATGTTCTTTTTATCGTATGCTTGATCCTCTACCGTCGGCTATTAACTCCATTGTTGATATCATGTTTATTTTATCATGATTAGGAGTTATACATATAGATGATGTAAATAACTTAGAATTTGTTTAAGTTAAGTGCAAATAGTAAGGTCCGGATGACAACCTGATTGTACTTTGGGTAAAAAGGTCATCCGTAGGTAGATAATGTCTTTAACCTAGGATTAGTTCTAGTACCCTTAGGTTGTATGTTACCACGGAACATGTATTGTGTAAATGGTCAGAGGAATGATACTTAGGGTATCGCTACGGACCGATGGTCCTAGCTTGTTATAATCAGATAAGTACGACTCTCTACAGGATAGAGAGTGTGTCCATTAGTTGAGTACAACTCTCTACAGGATAGAGAGTGTGTCGCTTAGATTGGTATGACTCTCTACAGGATAGAGAGTATTATGATCGATTGAGTACGACTCTCTACAGGATAGAGAGTGCGTAGATCTTGTTAGAAAGATTCTCTGTAGAACAGAGAGTCTATGGTGGATGTCGGTATGTGAGCCATTGCATTCATGCATTTACATGCACGCTGGCGACGAGGTCTCCCTTGTGGTTGAGAGTGTCGCCAGTCATCCTGCCTCCACGGTTACTCATAGGAGGAGTCACCCGTGTGAGGGCAGAGCATTGAGGTGCCGCACTCTATCACTATAGACGGTGGTAGTTGGATTTGCGTGTCGTAGTCCTGCGTGTGTGGTACTCGACCACTCATGGGTAGTGTTGAGTGACCAACGCAGGGACCCCATCGTAGCTTGCTCTTTACGCTTATATGCTATCGGCCACTCGAGAGTAGTGGTTGGTGTTGAGTTGGGACAGTTGTCATGCTCGAGCCACCGAGGCCACACTGGGGTCGTGGTAGCTTTAGGGTGAGCCGACATGACCATGCATGCTGCATTGCCGTATCTGATGGCGTTTTGCATATTACCATATATATATATACATATATGCATGTATATATATATATATATGGATGGTTGAGATTAATATATATATATGGATACAGTCTATATATATATATATATATATCTGATTATTGTGATGTTGCATTTGTTTGTACTATGCTTGTCGATTTGGGTGGACATCATATTCATGCATGTTTCTTGCATATGTTATACACTTGTGTCGGATATTGATATGTGTTGGACAGACCATAGATACCTTGCCCTGTAGCATGAGTAGATTATGTGTTGGTGTTACTCTTCCTGTTATATATATATTGGATATATGTTCAGGTTGGATCAGAGTAGCGTAGCAGACTTCAGGTATGTCTGCATTTTTATATTGTTCATTCAGTTAGACGGTATATGCTTGTATTTATATACTATGCTGATATACCTGTTGTACATCTAGATATGTCGTTGAAATACATGTGATATTACATATATACATGTTTTCTCTGATTACCTGCTGAGTTTTACTCACCACCCCCACGGACCACAGGTATTCACATCGCCTGAGTAATGTAGAAGACTTCGTGGCGGCTTGAGCATCGTCGGTACCGACGTCATCTCATCTCACGAGGCTTAGTATTTTGTTTTGGGCCTCTTTGCCCGTGTGTGACATTGTATTATTGTTATTTATGATCGTTCATGTGTATTTTGGCATAGTAGTTTTGTTATGTTGTTGGGGTGTCTTAGTCATACCGGTATGCATGTGTGAGATTGTTGTATTGTTGTGGTTTGTTTCCGCTGTGTCTTGTGTAGGTTTGTTTTCATACATATATATTGTTGTTATTGTGGGCCTACGGGCCTTGTATTAACCCGAAATGTTGCCACGTACAGGGGAGGTGTTGTCCGTTTGATTTTCGGTTCGGCATGCTCTCGGGGCGTGACAACTTTAGTGGTATCAGAGCCCAAGGTTCTGCGATGCCGTATTATGTTATTTTGAGTCGAGTGTTGGATTCTCGGGAGTCGATTTATTCGGTTTTGGTTTTCTGAGATGAGATGGACAGCGGCCTGAGCTCCAAGCAACACGAGGTAAGAATTCCTGAAAAACTTATGGTTTAGTAGATATTTATCTAAACTTGATCAGTAGGTGTATACAATAGAGTTATGACACCTGTATAGACTTTTAGTAGAGGTCATCCACCGAGACGACCAACCGGAGTTACCTTAGTGTTTATACTCCCAGTTTTTATTGCCTATGCATTTAGATGCTTATAACAGGGAATAACCTGTAGTTTGTTGGTTATTGTTCGTAACCGTGGTATGTGTTGACCACGGAAACGACCTGTTGAGTCTGTGAGTTTTGAACCTGTGTCGAGAAGGTAATTTACCTTTGAGAGCCGACTGATACCGAGTCGGAAAACACGGGCCAAGTCATCACATTTATTATGGAAATCAGAGACTACAGTCTTAGAGATTTCCACTAACTGTGCTAGTCAGATCATTACCTGTTGGGTAATGGACAAGACAGACTTATAGACTATTGTGATGCAGATAGCGGAAGGCTAGGGTACGATGTTTCATGGGGATTTTATCCCTGAGTTGTTCGTACTGAGATGTATAACTTTGAGAGTACTTTTGAGTACTTAACTCATGTTATACCGAGAAAGAAGAGTTGTTTGCATACCATTATCGGGATCAAGCCGGTATTTGGTGATAAATGCAGAAAATAATCTTCGGGAAATAATATATCACTTGATCATGGTTTAGTGATGTTGAAAGAGAGTATTTCCCCGTGTCACTTTTAGTGACGCATTGTAAGGAATTCTTGAGCTTCAAGAAAGGGTGCTCGGTTAGTAATAGTGTACTGTGCAGAGTCGTGAGACTTGCAAAGGTTACGACCACCTAATAGCTCAAGAAGATGAATGGATGATTTAAGCCACCCAGAGTTATTGGCTTATAGTTCGATAAGGAAGCCGGGATCTTCTATCAGATCCTACCGGAAGACATTGGATTAAGACAGGAGTTTAGGAATGACTCCGTATAAGTGTTTAGGTGATGAAGATCGATAAGCAGATATTGCAAGTCAGATATTGGAGTAAGAAGCCTCCGAATGTTGGACAAAAGGAGCAAGATCGGAGTCAGAGGCCTTGGGGCTACTTTCCGATTATAGAAGACCAATCGAAGATCATCAGAAGGTTCTTGTGGATATCAGCAAAATCAGAACAAAGACTCCGAAGGAATTGTGTGCGTACAGTGCGGACCACAAAGACACGCAAAGCCAGATTATCTGTTGGAACAGTTCATCTGTTGCTATTGTGAGCAACCGGTACAGTGGAGGAAGTATACTTTGAAGACACAGTTGAAGACTATCGATGGTGTTCCAGGAGGAAGATGCATTGTCTCGACAGCAGAGATCAGTACCGAAGATTGGATTGTTTCATCAGCAACAACCTACTACCTCAGGCGTGGTTGGAGTTCCTTGATACTCCCCTTCAGTAGGGATCAGCACAGAAGCAGCATCAGCAGAAGACATTGTAGAAGACTCAACAGACAACAACAAACAGTTACCTCCAGATGTGATTTGTCTAGTGCAGAGGAGAGAGTATACGACAAAGGTCATATCTATTCGGTAATCTTCAGTTGCAGCTCGTAGGATTAAGTAATGTGATCAGATGATCTAGCATGATCCTTGGATCATTCATCGCAGAAATGCGACCGCTTTGTCGTGGACTGTTGGATCTGATCTTTTCTCTTCGGAGAAAGGCTGAGACCTGTGTGGAGCCTTTTGGATCGGATCAACAGATATTTGATCGTTCAGGGTATTACTCTAGTTTTACCCTCTGGGTTAATATATTGAGAGATGCTTGTAGTTATAGGTATCTGTATCTAGAACATTCTCAGTTGGATTAGAAGGGTCCTTTACATCGACTTGTGAGTCGGTGGTATCTCTACCATCAGGTGAGATGAGGATCAACAATTAAGAAGTCAAGGGATGCCCTTAGACTCTGATAGTCATACTTTTACTGTGGACATATCCTTACGGATGGTCAAATTGTCGGAAGTATGGTACGATATGCTCGGAGGTGCGTATAATCTGAGAGTATTCGGATGTAATTTGGATGAACTCCTAAGGCTTGCGTTGCTTAGGCAAGTGGAGTAGGCGTTGAAATGATTGCAAAAATAGTCCGTATCGAAGATCTATCTTGAGGATAATTTAACACTATGGAAATTGGAAGAACGTAAGTTGTGATTATAGGAGATGTTGGAGGGGATATTTATCTATCCCAGTATTCCTCCTTGAGAAGATCCGGAACTCTTTGTTGAAAGAGAGATGGACCTTTGAAGGTATGCATCGATTATCGATGATGGAATACAGTAGTTGTCATGATAAATATCCTTGTTGTGGATAGATGATCTATTTAGATCAGCCAAAGACACCTGTGTATACTCTAAGGTTGGTTTACGACTGGAGTACTGATATTGTAGTGACATGATGTCATACAATTATCATTGTCGTTGTGATGGTTAATATATATCATCAGCGTAGAGTAAAGGGAATACAGGTGTGTGGAGACGATAATTTCATACTTGGTATGAATTGTATGAATTTTTGATTAAGTTGCTAGACTAATTAACGATTTAGTCGTCACATGATTGGAGAATCGTGTATCCTGAACACGATAGGATCCTTTTGTAGTTGTTGGAGTTGCGTAACTTGGCCACTGTTGATTGTGATAGTTGGAGTTACGCACTCGACCATCGTAGATGGTGGTTTTCCTTGTATGTTTTGGTTAGTACTGTAGATGTGGATAGAATGTCTTAGCATTACTATACCACAGATTTGTTTGACAAAGGTGATAATGGAAATCAGTTAGTCGGAAGCTGGTGAAACCAGTTACAAGACCTAGACGGCGCTTTTACACGAGTATTAGTTAATCCTTCCGGAGTGGATAAAAGGATGATGTACGCAAATGCATCGTTTCAGGGATCGGAACGATTAGTCTCGGATGAATGAGGCATATCTTATGTCTATGTCGGTTAGAAACTCGACATGTGTCATATATATGACGTGGCTTTAGTAGTTATTATCTGGATTCATAGATGTATGGAGCAGGAATGCTCATGGGATTTTAACTAACTACTGGGTAGCTAGTATAAAGTTGCTGGAACGCGAATAGTTGTAATTTGCGAGATTTGATTGCTATAGTTTTCCATGCACTTATAGAGTGTATGGTAGAGGGGATCTTGAATGGTTGATGGATTTCTCTTTTGAGAAAATGATTCCCCGTCTCTGATAAGGATTGTGGGTTCCGGAGTTGCGGTATTTAAGGAAGAGTTGCTACAAAAAGCACATCATTCGAGATGGGCTATATACCGTGATGGTACTCAGATGTACCGAGAGTTGAAATGTTTATACTGGTGGAATGACATAAAGAGAGTTATAGCAGATTTTGCTGCTCGATGTTTAGTATGCCAGTAGGTGAAGGCTGAATATCAAGAACTCGCTGGATCGCTCTAGAAAATTCTGATTTCGGAATAGAAGTGAGAGCATATCACGATTGATTGCGTTACGGGATTGCCTAGAACCCGTAAAAGACATGATGTGATTTGGGTGATCATGGATCGACTAACCAAATCAGCTCACTCTCTGCCTATGCATGGAATGGACTTGTTGGATCGTCCGACAGAGTTGTATTGCGGAAAGATTATCAGATTGCGTGGGGTACTCTTAAGTACCAATTCGGATAGAGATTCGCGATTTACCTCGCGATTTTGATAGGGTCTGCACCAGACTATGGGCACAGAGCTTCGGCTTAGTGCAACATTTCATCCGCAGAAAGATGAACGGTCTAGGCATGACATTCAAATGTTGGAGGATCTATTCAGATCTTGTGTTGTGGATTATGGAGGTGTAGCTTATCGATTGGCTTTACCTCCGGCACTTGCGAGTGCTCACAATGTATTTTCTATTTTTATACTGAGGAAATACGTGTCGCATGTTGATCATCTTTAGAAAGAGGTTCCGAATTCTATCTCAGTCTAATGCGACTTACGAGAAGATTCCAGGGTGGATCCTGGGTCGCAACGAGCGTCAATTGCAGAACAAAACCATCCAACTCATAAAGGTTGGATGATAGTATCATATTGATGAGGAGACTACTTGAGAGCTGGAAGATACTATCCGAGCTCGATAGTCTCATCTGTTCACTTGAGGAATGTATGTGGTCCCTTCGGAAACTTGCTTAAAGTAAATTTTTGCATGTTAGTACGAAATTTGGGGACCAAATTTTTATAAGTGGGGGAGAATGTAAAATACCGGAGAAAAAAAAATAAAATAAAATAAATACACTAGGGAATTTTTTCGAGAATTTTTAGAAATTTTTTCTAGATTTAATGGAAATTTCTAAGACACTTTGCGGAGGAAGATTTGATAAGCAATATGGTCTGGAATCCGACCCGCTTTATTTTATTGGACCTGACCCGTTAAATTGGATCCGACTGCATCAGTTTAATAACGCTAGCCGTCTCGCTGTCGCCTTAATTCGCGAGGCATTTTATTCCTTCCCCGTCGCGATTCCATTTCATCATGCCTCGCCGAATGCCCCTCCGACAACACGAGATCTCCGATCTCCTTCCTCGCGAAGTTTACCTCGCGGCAGGGAGCGACCAAAGCTCGATGGCGTCTCCTTCGTGCCGCTCACGCCGCGCGCCGTTTGCCGCACCACTCGTCGGCCACGAGAGTTGTCGCCGGTGCCGATCTTCGCCGATCTCCGCCCCGTGCCCGCTGTCGCCGCCCTAGGGCCGCCTTTTTGTTTTGCCGCCGCTCACTGTGAAGGCCATCAAGCTGTAGCCCCTGTCGCCATCGCCACACGATCAGATTTGCTCTTCCCACTTGCCGCCGGATCGACGGCAGTTCGATCGGGAGTCGTCTTTCCCCAATCATCGCCGGAGAAGGTGATCTTGAGCCTGGATTTTCTTTGAGGAACAGGGGATGGAGGAGATGTGCGTCGGTGGAGTTGCTAGGGTGGGGAGGTTGCATCGGCAGCTGTTCGATTGGAGGCCTTCGCGATTCCTACTGGAGCAAGGTAAGGAACTGTGTTTTCTGTGTCCTTCGATTCGGAAGAAATCCACTGTGAATCGTTTTTCCCTTTTGTGATTTAGGGCAGCAGGGTTTTAGCCTTCCGACGATTTGCTGTTGGTGGTGATTTGTTGCCTTTTCTGGGATCTAGGCTCGGTGATGCTTGGTAATCGAATTGGGGCCGGTAAGATTGATCTAGCCTTTGCTGTCCGTTGTCAATTTCTGTGTGTAATCCTGTGTTGTACCAACGTAATTCGATTTGGACGTTGGGTGTTTTGTTTGAGAGGGATTATTCGGTTATGGATGAAAGTGAGCTGTGGATGAGTGAAGAAAGATTAGGGGAAGGCAATTTGCGGTGTGTCTTCATTTCCCTTTGATCGCGGTGTTATTGTGATCCTGCAACGACAAGTTTCTAATATGGATTGGCAGCTACTACCGGGATCTCCATGGTTCTGTGAGCTGAGGATTTAAGTTGGGGTAAGTTCTGGATTGATCTATAGATGCTGTCAGATTTCTATTCTTCAACGTAAATTGTTGATAGCTAATTGGATATTGTTTTGTTGTGGATGGGTTGTGTGCTCGAGAGAGAGCTCAACTATGTGTGAATCGATATTGGTGCTTTGAACAGAAGCTGGATTTGAATTGGAACAATGTTGTAGGTTGGCTGAATCCCAATTTATGTACATATGTGATGGATTAAGTTCAATTAAGGGAGAGTTGAGATCATGAAGCAGTACAGAGGAAGCTCAGCTAGGTAAGTAAGATTTGGTTGTACATAGTTGTGTATCTGTTCTGTTTAGTAAACTGATCTGGATATACTATAATTATGTAGTGATGATAGTACCTGTTCATTACATGATGATGTTTGTATGTTAATTGTAGGATTTGAATTCAGGACGGTCTTTTGGACGTGAGGATTATTGAGTCATCAGGTGGGTAATTTCCTACCTGGTCCGGGTAGTTGTTTTTCATTCAGATTTAGTCATTGATATGAGCATGTTAGTTGTTCATATTACCTTGACCATGTTCTTTTTATCGTATGCTTGATCCTCTACCGTCGGCTATTAACTCCATTGTTGATATCATGTTTATTTTATCATGATTAGGAGTTATACATATAGATGATGTAAATAACTTAGAATTTGTTTAAGTTAAGTGCAAATAGTAAGGTCCGGATGACAACCTGATTGTACTTTGGGTAAAAGGTCATCCGTAGGTAGATAATGTCTTTAACCTAGGATTAGTTCTAGTACCCTTAGGTTGTATGTTACCACGGAACATGTATTGTGTAAATGGTCGAGGAATGATACTTAGGGTATCGCTACTGGACCGATGGTCCTAGCTTGTTATAATCAGATAAGTCGACTCTCTGGGATAGAGAGTGTGTCCATTAGTTGAGTACAACTCTCTACGATGATAGAGTGCGTCGATTAGATTGGTATAACTCTTTACAGGATAGAGAGTATTATGATCAGTTGAGTACGACTCTCTACAGGATAGAGAGTGTGTTGATCTGGTTAGTATGATTCTCTGTAGAATAGAGAGTCTATGGTGGATGTCGGTATGTGAGACATTGCATTCATGCATTTGCATGCATTGGCGACGAGGTCTCCCTTGTGGTTGAGAGTGTCGCGGTCATCCTGCCTCACGGTTACTCATAGGAGGAGTCACCCGTGTGAGGCGGCATTGAGTGCCGCACTCTATCACTATAGATGGTGGTAGTTAGATTTGCGTCGTAGTCTGCGTGTGTGGTACTCGACCACTCATGGGTAGTATTGTCGGAGTGACCAGCGGAGGACCCCCATCGTGTAGCTTGCTCTTTACGCTTATATGCTACTCGATCATACTGCCCACTCGGCCACTCGAGAGTAGTGGTTGGTGTTGAGTTGGGACAGTTGTCATGCTCGAGCCACCGAGGCCACACTGGGGTCGTGGAAGCTTTAGGGTGAGCCGACATGACCATGCATGTTGCATTGCCGTATCTGATGGCGTTTTGCATATTACCATATATATATATACATATATGCATGTATATATATATATATATATGGATGGTTGAGATTAATATATATATATGGATATAGTCTATATATATATATATATATCGATTATTGTGATGTTGCATTTGTTTGTACTATATGCTTCTTTGCATTTGGGTGGACATCATATTCATGCATGTTTCTTGCATATGTTATACACTTGTGTCGGATATTGATATGTGTTGGACAGACCATAGATACCTTGCCCTGTAGCATGAGTAGATTATGTGTTGGTGTTACTCTTCCTGTTATATATATATTGGATATATGTTCAGGTTGGATCAGAGTAGCGTAGCTTGAACTTGAGTATATGCATTTTTATATTGTTCATTCAGTTAGACGGTATATGCTTGTATTTATATACTATGCTGATATACCTGTTGTACATCTAGATATGTCATTGAAATACATGTGATATTACATATATACATGTTTTCTCTGATTACCTGCTGAGTTTTACTCACCACCCCCCACGGACCCTGGGTATTCTGTCGCCCAGGTAACAGGTAGAAGACTTCGTGGCAGCTTGGAGCATCGCCGGCTGACGTCATCTCATCTCACGAGGCTTCCGTATTTTGTTTTGGGCCTGCTGCCCGTGTGTGACATTGTATTGTTGTTGTATCGTTTCCGCTGTGTATTTTGGCGTAGTAGTTTGGTTATGTTGTTGGGGTGTGTTAGTCATACCGGTATGCATGTGTGAGATTGTTGTATTGTTGTGGTTTGTTTCCGCTGTGTCTTGTGTAGGTTTGTTTTCATACATATATATTGTTGTTATTGTGGGCCTACGGGCCTTGTATTAACCCGAAATGTTGCCACGTACAGGGGAGGTGTTGTCCGTTTGATTTTCGGTTCGGCATGCTCTCGGGGCGTGATAGTTTCCTTTTTGTGTGAGAGCCACGAGACTTTATCGTGGTATCTGGATGTGCACTGCTTGTTGCAATGGTTGTGTATTGTTGTAGGTATATTTATTATACTGCTGATTAGTGTTAGTAATATATGAGAGATGTCCTAAGGCAATCGCCTTATGTATGAACCATTTATATGATAAATGAAGATTCACTATTTGAGTATACATGTTTTATGTATTTGATTGGATCTTAAACTCATTTACTGAATGTCCACGATACGTATCTACAAAGATGAGAGAATTTGAGATTGATCACAACTAGTGAGTATCTCTACATGTGTAATTGTGATGTATCGGAATTATCCTAGTCGATGAATCACGGATTCGACACCATCAATTCTGTCGAGACTAGCACGAGGTATACTCCTTGGTGTATCCAAGCAGCTGATTCTCACTGGCTGGAGACATTGTGATGTCCGGAGTTAATCGTGGATGCTAGTTATGGTAACTAGTTCATTGGAGTTGTTAGTAATATATGAGAGATGTCCTAAGGCAATCGCCTTATGTATGAACCATTTATATGATAAATGAAGATTCACTATTTGAGTGTACATGTTTTATGTATTTGATTGGATCTTAAACTCATTTACTGAATGTCCACGATATTTATCACAAAGATGAGAGAATTTGTGATTGATCACAACTAGTGAGTATCTCTACATGTGTAATTGTGATGTATCTAATTATCCCTAGTCGATGAATTGATGGATTTGACACCATCAATTCGCTGAGACTAGCACGAGGTATACCCTTGGTGTATCCAAGCAAATTGATTCTCACCGGGCCGAGACATAGTGATGTCCGAGTTAATCGTGGATGCTAGTTATGGTAACTAGTTCATTGAGTGACCACCGTAAGACTTCATATGGTTCTCGCATATATAGATATGTCAATGAAGTTCTTATCGGGCTTAAGTGCGATGTTCCTTTGACTTATGTATTCAAGTCATCTTGATCATGGAGACTTATGCTTTGACATCTTAAGCAAACATCTCTAAGGAGATGTGGACCCGGATGATTGGGTATAAGTCAAGTGATCAAGGTGTTTGAATAGCCTATAAAGGATTCACCACTCCTTGCGAGGAGATGTATACCCATGGCCTCTCGTCGGATTGTTACTAAAGTCTTTGGCCAAAAGCATTACATGTTTAGAGTAAGGTACTCTTCGATACATGTGGAGTAACTAGAACTGTGAGGACGAGGAAATGATACTTGGGCTAGGTGTGACGAGTCACTTAGTGGGACCGACACAATAGACCATGTCCGAACCAAGTGGGTATAAGATGAGTGAAGGGAATGGGGCACGATTCTATTCGAGCCATCAAGGGTTTCGTAAATAGTTCGATCAACCGCTGATCTTTTTCTAATTGGGGATCATGATGTACTACTAGGTGCCACTCATGATGCGTTCTATAATTAATGGTTAATTATAGGCGGCCAACATAAACCGAGAACCTATTTGGTCACGCGCACGCGAGTGTAATCCAAAGGATTTAAAAGCGAGCTTGAGAATGGGATTCTCGGGCCGAGAGAAACTAGGTTTGGTTGGACCAAACATAAGCGAGCATGAAATGTTTGATGCAATGGGCGTGGATGGGTGTCTTATGAAGGCGTAATGGATGGACCAAAATGGTTTGGTTCTAATCCAATGGATAAGAATAAACCAAAGGGTTTGGTTTATTTTAAGCGAATGAACCAAAAGTTGGTTGGTTCGTTTTAACTTAAAATAAACCATCATGGTTTGGTTTATTTTAACTTATCTTAATGGAGGCGGGTTAGCGGGCTTTATGGATATGATCCATTAACCATTAAGAGAATTAGTTCTCTATAAAAGTGGGCTTAAAGGGATTGTTAAACCCTAACTAATCCAAACCCTAGCCGCCCAACATGTTGTTGCCGCCCAACACATTGTTGCCGCCCACTTATGGTGGCCGTCCAGTCCTTCTTGGCGTCAAGCTCAGCGGTGAACCTCCGGCGACCCTCGGTGATCTCCTATAGGTTCGGCATCAAGGTGAGCCTTTTCTCTCCTTGTTTTGGCGGCGCCTACTCCTCCACCAAGCTGTCCAGTTTTCTGGACAGCTTCTCCTCGTCGGGCGTCGTTTGGGCGGCGGTTAGTGCTCCGACAGCGGCTAACTGCGAGATTTGATCTCGGTAATCCTCTGAGTGGAGGGCGAAGGATTCGTCAAGCGGTTGACGAATACCTCTCCGGAGAAGCGAGTTTTGAGAACTCGTTTTGGATCCGAATTTGGATTCGGATCGTGATCATCTCTCGATCACGTCGTCTTCAACACGAGGCTAGTAACCCGTACGAAGACGAAGCTCGTGACTTAGCGAAGTCATCCCGAGGAGCTCGGCGTGGATACGGATAGAGACGATTCTTACGAGGATCGTTCCGGTTGATGCCGTTCCCGCTACACGTCATACGGAAGGTATAACGTAGTTTAATTTCCTTTTATTGCAAATTTTAATTTACGGTTATGTCTACACTTGTTGTAATAGCATGCGTGTGTTGTGTGTGTTGTAATAAATATAGATTTATTATTTTTAATTTCTTCCGCTGTGCTCATGTTTACGAAACATGATCGAACACACACACGCCGCGGTGCCGGAAACCCAACAGTGGTATCAGAGCCCAGGTTGTGTTTCGACATAATCGTAAAAATAGTTTTGCGATAGTCATAATGTATTTCTGGAAGTTTTCAAAATTTTGGAAATTTAGAAGTATTTATGGAAATTTTTCAATTTTGGAAAGTCTAGAAGTATTTATGGAAATCTTTCACTTTTGGAAAGTTGGAAGTATTTATGGAAATTTATATTTTCCATAAATAAAATATTTGATTAGATTCTGGAAATTTGTTTCCTAATTTAATCATGATTTGATTTGGGAAATCAAATCTTAAAATATTTTATTTCCATAAGTAGTTTTAAAGATTTAGGAAATTGGTTTCCTAAATAGATTTTCCTTAATCAAATAATTCCATGAATAAAATATGTGATTAGATTTGGAAATTTGTTTCCTAATTTAATTTTGATTTGATTTGGAGAATCAAATCTTAAACATATTTTATTTCCATAAATAGTTATGACATATAAGGAAATTATATACATGACATAATTGTATGCCATGTAATTGCATTAGATGCATAACATTATGCCATGCGTGTCGTGACATGTAGATGTATGCCATGTATGCCATGCCATGTAGATAATAGTTATTTGCATGCAAAGAGGATGAGACATAAAACCCCTAACTCAATATTAAAGCCTACACCTTCCATTAATATGGTTAGAACCAGAGTTCTGTTTCTTGTTTGGGTTGTTGGACTCACTCCAAGCCCGGCTCGAACCTGAACATGTTCAAATCATTGGAATAGTTTAACTCTAATATGGTAAGAGTCAGAGGTCAATCGTTAGTTTGGGTTGTTGGACTCACTCCAAGCCTGGCTAATTGGTTGAATGCGCTCTAACCATATTAAAACTATTTCGCGATTAATGGGTCGGCTTTAACTTGGAGCATCGATTTGTTGGACTCACTCCAAGGTCGATGTGAAGAGAGGTGAAGTTGGGTGCTATGCATATGATGCATACTTGTTAATGTGTTAACAACCCAATGTATGTGTAAACATTCAATTAGTTGATAGCACATTGTGATAGTTACATATACATGATATGTAATCGGTATACTTGATACCCACCATCATAGCTAAGAATGGCTTGTTGGACTCACTCCAAGGTTGTTCTTTTCTATGATGGATATCAGCCCATTCGGAGATGGACCTATGATCTCCCGAAGTGATTTTGGGGTTTTTGAATTCGAAAAATGAATGGGATTTATAAATGTATATTGATGCATTTTAAAATCATCTTTCTCATATATGCTCATTTTGTATTTCTAAGTTAATATATTGATCATGATGTGTTTGAATTTGCGTTCCATTTTGGATTCAAATAAATTGACTGGGCCGAACTTCTTGGACTGACTTAGAAACTTGAGAATTGTTCTCAAGGTGAAAAGCTTGTGTATGTCCTCGAAGCGCCTCTTCAGCGTCCTAGTAGTGATGCAACTTTGGACCAATTGTTGGCCTATCGAAACATGTGAGTGATTACGAACAAATGAGTTGCATCATGCTAGCCGCGATGGAACCCAAGCTACAGCGACATGAGCATATGGATGCTCATATCGTGAGTCCTTCATCTCTGAGTTGGTTGATGAGCAAGTGAGATTGAAAGGTTGAAGTCTCAAGCTCCTCTTCACCTCGAGATCGAGGAGGTTCATCGTAGTCTTGCTCGACATCTTTGAAGGCTGTGGAGTCTTACGAGAAGCATGAGTAGGGGACGATGTTGTTAGTTGATTCCTCGAAGAAAGGTTCTAATAGGGAGTCAAAGGAACAATAGAAGGGGAAGAAGAAAAAGGCTAAAAAGGCAGAACCAGCTCAAAAGGGCACTTGCCATCATTATGGCAAGTAGGGCCATTGGCGAAGAAATTGCAAGATTTATCTTGAGTCCGTGAAGAAGGATAAGGCATCGGATGCCACATCTTCTTCAGAAATCTTCTGTATTGATTGTCATTCTATTTCCTTAGACACTTGGGTATTGGATACTGGGTGTGGCTCACATATATGTAATAACATACATGGGCTAAGGAATAGAAGAAGACTCGTCAAGGGAGAGTCAAATTTACGTGTTGGGAATGAAGCAAAGGTTGCTGCACTCGCCATCGGAACGTATTTGTTGAAACTCCCTACAGGACTTGTCTTAGAACTGGACAATTGCTTTTATGTTCCTTCGTTGATAAAGAACATCATTTCTATTTCTTGTCTAAATAGAAATGGTTTCCATTTGACGTTTAGTAACAATTGTTGTTACATAACTTTGAATGGGGTTCTTTATGGGACTGGAACTTTAAGCAATGGTGTTTATACGTTGGACGTATCCAGTGACATTTGCAATATCAAAGCGAGCAACAAGAGTGCTCGAAAGGATAATCAAATAGACTCCTACATGTGGCATTGTCGTCTTGGCCATGTAAGCAAGAAACGCATGTCCGAATTACACCGATGTGGAATTCTGGAATCGTTTGAATTGGATTCATACGATACATGCGAATCATGCTTAAAAGGCAAGATGACTAAGTTACCTTTTACTGGAAAAGGTGAACAAGTGGGAGAGTTACTAGGTCTAGTACATACTTATGTATGTGGACCTATGTCAACTCAAGCATTAGGAGGCTATAGCTACTTCATTACCTTCACCGATCATCACTCACGGTTTGGGTATGTGTTCTTGATGAAACACAAGTCTGAAGCCTTTGAAAGGTTCAAAGAATTCAGAAATGAAGTAGAGAAACAACATGACAAGAGTATTAAAATACTTCGATCGGATCGAGGTGGTGAATACTTAAGTCAAGAGTTTCTTGATTATCTAAGAGACAATGGCATATTGTCTCAATGGACTCCGCCCTATACACCTGACATAATGGTGTATCGAGAGGCGTCTTAGGACCTTGTTGGACATGGTCAGGTCAATGATGAATCATGCGACTCTTCCCAAGTCCTTTTGGGGTTATGCACTTCAGACAGCTGTTTACTTGTTAAACAGAATGCCTACCAAGGTAGTCTCTACTACTCCATATGAGATATGGGCTAGTAAGAAACCTCATGTATCTTACTTGAAGATATGGGGTTGTCCTGCTTATGTGAAGCGGACTGTATCAGACAAACTGGATGCTAAGTCTGATAAATGTCTATTTATTGGATACCCTAATGAAACAAGGGGTTACCAATTCTATCATCCTGTGGAACAAAAGGTGTTTGTTTCAAGGCATGCTGTGTTTCTAGAGAAAGAGTTTCTCTTGCAAGAAAACAGTGGGAGTGTCGTCGAGCTTGAGGAGGCTCGAGAGACTCAAATAGACATTGATGAGATACAGTGAGCACCTGACGACAACTCATAGTGATGAGCAATCGGCTGGACCTATTGTAACACCACATCTTCGTAGATCTGGTAGAACACGCAACATTCCTGAGAGATATGGATTTCTCGTAAGTGAATCAAATGACGTGTTACTCATTGATGATGAGGAGCCTACCAGTTATGAAGAAGTGCTGACAAGTTCAGAAAGGGATAAGTGGCTTGATGCCATGAAGTCGGAAATGGATTCCATGTATGAAAACAAAGTTTGGAACTTGGTTGACCCATCTGAAGGCATAAAGCCTATAGGGTGCAAGTGGGTTTTCAAGAAGAAAACCGACATGGATGGTAATGTGATTACCTATAAGGCTAGATTGGTGGCAAAAGGATATCGTCAAAAACAAGGTGTTGATTATGAAGAAACCTATTCGCCTGTAGCTATGCTTAAATCCATTCGGATGCTCCTGGCCATAGCGGCTCATTATGATTATGAGATATGGCAGATGGATGTGAAAACAGCTTTCCTTAATGGAAACTTGCTCGAGGACGTGTATATGATACAACCTGAGGGTTTCACATCGGTTGATAAAACCAAGGTATGCAAGTTGCGACGATCCATTTATGGATTGAAGCAAGCATCCAGGAGCTGGAATATCCGTTTTGATGAGACGATCAAAAAGTTTGATTTCTCACAAAATCCAGACGAACCTTGTGTGTACAAGAAAGTTAGTGGGAGTGCAGTCGTGTTCCTAGTATTGTATGTCGATGACATATTACTTATAGGAAACGATGTGTCAATCTTACAGTCAGTTAAGGTTTGGTTATCCAAGACATTCTCCATGAAAGACCTGGGAGAAGCAACCTACATCCTTGGGATTGAGATCTATAGAGATAGATCGAAACGGTTGCTTGGTCTTTCGCAGTCTACATATATAGACCGAGTGCTAAAGAGGTTTAGCATGTCGGAATCCAAGAAAGGTTTCCTACCCATCAAGCATGGGGTACACCTTTCGAAGTCTATGTGTCCGCGCACAGAAGACGAGAGGATTTGCATGAGTAAGATTCCCTATGCATCTGCAATAGGATCTATCATGTATGCTATGTTATGTACGAGGCCCGATGTATCGTACGCTCTGAGTGTCACGAGCAGATACCAATCCGATCCAGGAATGGATCATTGGACGGCTGTTAAGATGATCCTTAAGTACTTGAGAAGAACTAAGGATACGTTCCTAACATATGGAGAAGGGTACATGGTGATACGTGGGTATACGGATGCCAGCTCCAAACAGACAAGGATGATTCCATGTCTCAGTCTGGGTATGTATTCACCTAGAATGGAGGCGCAATAAGTTGGAAAGGTTCCAAGCTTGACACTATAGCGGATTCTGCCACTAAGGCAGAATACGTTGCGACTTTAGGCGCAAAGGAAGTGGTTTGGATCAAGAAGTTCATCTATGAACTTGATGTGGTCTCATCAATGATCCAAACATGTGCTTCGCCGCTATCATCTTATCAGAGAGATCATCAGTAGGAACGAAATACAAATCGAGAAAATTCCCACTGAAAGGAACTTAGAGGATCCTTTGACTAAAGCATTACCTCAAAGTAAGTTTGAGGGTCATGTTAGAGCTTATGGTATTGGATACCGTAGCGATTGGCATTAGGCCAAGTGGGAGTCTGTTAGTAATATATGAGAGATGTCCTAAGGCAATCGCCTTATGTATGAACCATTTATATGATAAATGAAGATTCACTATTTGAGTGTACATGTTTTATGTATTTGATTGGATCTTAAACTCATTTACTGAATGTCCATGATACAATTCACAGCATGAGAGAATTTGTGATTGGATCACAACTAGTGAGTATCTCTACATGTGTAATTGTGATGTATCGGAATTATCCCTAGTCGATGAATTGATGGATATGGACACCATCAATTCTGTTGAGACTAGCACGAGGTATACTCCTTGGTGTATCCAAGCGGTGATTCTCCGGGAGACATAGTGATGTCGGAGTTAATCGTGGATGCTAGTTATGGTAACTAGTTCATTGGAGTGACGGTAGTAAGACTTCATATGGTTCTCTGCATATATAGATATGTCAATGAAGTTCTTCTTTGTGGCTTAAGTGCGATGTTCCTTTGACTTGCGGTATTCAAGTCATCTTGATCATGGAGACTTATGCTTTGACATCTTAAGCAAACATCTCAGGAGATGTGGACCGGGATGATTGGGTATAAGTCGAAGTGATCGAAGGTGTTTGAATAGCCTATAAAGGATTCACCACTCCTTGCGAGGAGATGTATACCCATGGCCTCTCGGATTGTTACTAAAGTCTTTGGCCAAAGCATTACATGTTTAGAGTAAGGTACTCTTCGATACATGTGGAGTAACTAGAATCCGTAGGACGAGGAAATGATACTTGGGCTAGGTGTGACGTAGTCAGCCTAGTGGGGACTGACACAATAGACCATGTCCTGAACCAAGTGGGTATAAGATGAGTGAAGGGAATGGGGCACGATTCATTCGAGCTACTGAAGGGTTTCAGAAATAGTTCGGGATCAACCGTTGATCTTTTCGGTTAATTGGGGATCATGATGTACTACTAGGTGCCACTCATGATCGTTCTATAATTAATGGTTAATTATAGACGGCCAACATAAACCGAGAACCTATTTGGTCACACGCACAACGAGTGTAATCCAAAGGATTTAAAACGAGCTTGAGAATTGGATTCTCAGACCGAGAGAAACTAGGTTTGGTTGGACCAAACATAAAGCGAGCATGAAATCGTTTCAGTCGCAATGGAAGCGTGGATGGGCTGCGTCTTATGAAGACGTAATGGATGGACCAAAATGGTTTGATTCTAATCCAATGGATAAGAATAAACCAAAGGGTTTGATTTATTTTAAACGAATGAACCAAAAGTTGGTTCGGTTCGTTTTAACTTAGAATAAACCATCATGGTTTGGTTTATTTTAACTTATCTTAATGGAGCGGGTTAACGGGCTTTATGGATATGATCCATTAACCATTAAGAGAATTAGTTCTCTATAAAAGTGGGCTTAAGGGATTGTTAAACCCTAACTAATCCAAACCCTAGCCGCCCAACATGTTGTTGCCGCCCAACACATTGTTGCCGCCCAGCTTATGGTGGCGCCGTCCAGCTCCTTGCCGGCGTCCAAGCTCCAGCCGGTGAACCTCCGGCGACCCTCCGGTGATCTCCTATAGGTTCGGCATCAAGGTGAGCCTTTTCTCTCCTTGTTTTGGCCGGCGCCTACTCCTCCACCAAGCTGTCCAGTTTTCTGGACAGCTTCTCCTCCTCTCGTCGGAGCGTCGTTTGGACGACGGTTAGTGCTCCGACAGCGGCTAACTTACCGGGGATTTGATCTCCGGTAATCCTCTGAGGTGGAGGACGAAGGATTCGTCAAACGGTTGACGAACACCTCTCCGGAGAAGCGAGTTTTAAGAACTCGTTTTGGATCCGAATTTGGATTCGGATCGTGATCATCTCTCGATCACGTCGTCTTCAACACGAGGCTAGTAACCCGTACGAAGACGAAGCTCGTGACTTAGCGAAGTCATCCCGAGGAGCTCGGCGTGGATACGGATAGAGACGATTCTTACGAAGATCGTTCCGGTTGATGCCGTTCCCGCTACACGTCATACGGAAGGTATAACGTAGTTTAATTTCTTTTATTGCAATTTTAATTTACGGTTATGTCTACACTTGTTGTAATAGCATGCGTGTGTTGTGTGTGTTGTAATAAATAGGAGTATTTATTATTTTTATTGCTTCCGCTGTGCTCATGTTTACGAAACATGATCGAACACACACACCTTGTGATGCGGAAACCCAAGAAGTAAGACTTCATATAGTTCTCTGCATATATAGATATGTCAATGAAGTTCTTCTTGTGGCTTAAGTGCGATGTTCCTTTGACTTGCGGTATTCAAGTCATCTTGATCATGGAGACTTATGCTTTGACATCTTAAGCAAACATCTCTAAGGAGATGTGGACCGGGATGATTGGGTATAAGTCAGTGATCGAAGGTGTTTGAATAGCCTATAAAGATTCACCACTCCTTGCGAGGAGATGTATACCCATGGCCTCTCGTCGGATTGTTACTAAAGTCTTTGGCCAAAGCATTACATGTTTAGAGTAAAGTACTCTTGATACATGTGGAGTAACTAGAATCCGTGGGGCGAAATGATACTTGGGCTAGGTGTGGCGTAGTCGACCTAGTGAGGTGACACAATAGACCATGTCTGAACCAAGTGGGTATAAGATGAGTGAAGGGAATGGGGCCGCGATTCATTCGAGCTCTTTGAAGGGTTTGAAATAGTTACGGATCAGGTTGATCTTTTGGTTAATTGGGGATCATGATGTACTACTAGGTGCCACTCATGATCGTTCTATAATTAATGGTTAATTATAGACGGCCAACATAAACCGAGAACCTATTTGGTCACACGCACAACGAGTGTAATCCAAAGGATTTAAAACGAGCTTGAGAATGGGATTCTCAGACCGAGAGAAACTATATTTGGTTGGACCAAACATAATGCAAGCATGAAATTGTTTCAGTCGCAATGGAAGCGTGGATGGGCCGTGTCTTATGAAGACATAATGGATGGACCAAAATGGTTTGGTTCTAACCCAATGGATGAGAATAAACCAAAGGGTTTGGTTTATATTAAACGAATGAACCAAAGGTTGGTTCGGTTCGTTTTAACTTAAAATAAACCATCATGGTTTGGTTTATTTTAACTTATCTTAATGGAGCGGGTTAACGGGCTTTATGGATATGATCCATTAACCATTAAGAGAATTAGTTCTCTATAAAAGTGGGCTTAAGGGATTGTTAAACCCTAACTAATCCAATCATCCAAACCCTAGCCGCCCAACACATTGTTGCCGCCCAGCTTGTGGTGCCTTGCCCCCATAGCTCCTCAACGGCGTCAGGCGGCTTCCTTCCTCCTCGCCGGCGTCGAGCTGCTGCCGGAAGAGTTCCGGCGATCCTCCTTAGGTTTGGCATCAAGGTGAGCACTTGGCTTCCTTTGTTGGCCGGCGCCTATCTCCTCCACCAAGCTGTCTAGTTTTTCTGGACAGCTTTTTCTCCTCTCGTCGGAGCGTCGTTTGGACGACGGTTAGTGCTCCGACAGTGGCTAACATACCGAAGATTTGATCTCCGGTAATCCTCTGAGGTGGAGGACGAAGGATTCGTCAAACGGTTGACGAATACCTCTCCGGAGAAGCGAGTTTTGAGAACTCGTTTTGGATCCGAATTTGGATTCGGATCGTGATCATCTCTCGATCACGTCGTCTTCAACACGAGGTTAGTAACCCATACGAAGACGAAGCTCGTGACTTAGCGAAGTCATCCCGAGGAGCTCGGCGTGGATACGGATAGAGACGATTCTTACGAGGATCGTTCCGGTTGATGCCGTTCCCGCTACACGTCATACGGAAGGTATAACGTAGTTTAAATTCCTTTTATTGCAATTTTAATTTACGGTTATGTCTACACTTGTTGTAATAGCATGCGTGTGTTGTGTGTGTTGTAATAAATAGGAGTATTTATTATTTTTATTGCTTCCGCTGTGCTCATGTTTACGAAACATGATCGAACACACACACGCCGCAGTGCCGGAAACCCAACAGTGGTATCAGAGCCCAGGTTGTGTTTCGACATAATCGTAAAAATGGTTTTGCGATAGTCATAATGTATTTCTGGAAGTTTTCTAAATTTTTGAAATTTAGAAGTATTTATGGAAATTTTTCAATTTTGGAAAGTCTAGAAGTATTTATGGAAATCTTCCACTTTTGGAAAGTTGGAAGTATTTATGGAAATTTATATTTTCCATAAATAAAATATTTGATTAGATTCTGGAAATTTGTTTCCTAATTTAATCATGATTTGATTTGGGAAATCAAATCTTAAAATATTTTATTTCCATAAGTAGTTTTAAAGATTTAGGAAATTGGTTTCCTAAATAGATTTTCCTTAATCAAATAATTCCATGAATAAAATATGTGATTAGATTTGGAAATTTGTTTCCTAATTTAATTATGATTTGATTTGGAGAATCAAATCTTAAACATATTTTATTTCCATAAATAGTTATGACATATAAGGAAATTATATACATGACATAATTGTATGCCATATAATTGCATTAGATGCATAACATTATGCCATGCGTGTCGTGACATGTAGATGTATGCCATGTATGCCATGCCATGTAGATAATAGTTATTTGCATGCAAAGAGGATGAGACATTAAAACCCTTAATCAATATTAAAGCCTACACCTTCCATTAATATGGTTAGAACCAGTTACATTTCTTGTTTGGGTTGTTGGACTCTCTCAAGCCCGGCTCGAACTGAATATGTTCAAACCATGGAATAGTTTAATACTAATATGGTAAGAGTCAGAGGTCAATCGTTAGCTTTGGTTGTTGGACTCTCTCCAAGCTGGGCTAATTGGTTGAATGCGCTCTAACCATATTAAAACTATGTCCCGATTAATGGGTTGGCTTTAACTGGAGCATCGGCTTGTTGGACTCTCTCCAAGGTCGATGTAAAGGGAGGTGAAGTTGGGTGCTATGCATATGATGCATACTTGTTAATGTGTTAACAACCCGATGTATGTGTGAACATTCAATTAGTTGATTGCACATTGTGATAGTTGCATATACGTGATATGCAATCGGTATAGATGATACCTACCGTCGTAGTTATGAATGGCTTGTTGGACTCTCTCCAAGGTTGTTCATAACTATGATGGATATCAGCCCATTCGAAGATGGACCTACAATCTCCCGAAGTGATTTTGGGGTTTTTGAAATTCGAAAAATGAATGGGATTTATAAATGTATATTGATGCATTTTTAAAATCATCTTTCTCATATATGCTCGTTTTGTATTTCTAAGTTAATATATTGATCATGATGTGTTTGAATTTGCGTTCCATTTTGGATTCAAATAAATTGACTGGGCCGAACTTCTTGGACTGGCTTAGAAACTTGAGAATTGTTCTCAAGGTGAAAAGCTTGTAAATGTCCTCGAAGCGCCTCTTCCCGCCCGTCCTAGTGACGATGCAACTCTGGACCAATTGTTGGCCTATCAGAAACATGTGAATGATTCTGAAATGGTGAGTTGCATCATGCTAGCCACGATGGAACCCAAGCTACGAAAGCAGCATGAGCATATGGATGCTCATATCGTAGTCCTTCATCTTTGTGAGTTGGTTGATGAGCAAGTGAGATTCGAAAGGTTTGAAGTCTCAAAGCTTCTCTTCACCTCTGAGATGCTAGGAGGTTCATCGTATCTTGCTCGATATCTTTGAAGGCATGGAGTCTTACGAGAAGCATGGCGAGGGGGCAGTGTTAGTTGATTCCTCGAAGAAAGGTTCTAAGAGGAAGTCAAAGGAACAGTAGAAGGGAAAGAAGAGAAGGGCTAAGAAGGTAGAACTAGCTCAAAAGGGCACTTGCCATCATTATGGCAAGTAGGGCCATTTGCGAAGAAAGTGCAAGATTTATCTTGAGTCCGTGAAGAAGGATAGGGCATCGGATGCCTCATCTTCTTCAGAAATCTTCTTTATTGATTGTCATTCTATTTCCTCAGACACTTGGGTATTTGATACTGGGTGTGGCTCACATATATGTAATGACATATATGGGCTAAGGAATAGAAGAAGACTCGTCAAGGGAGAGTCAAATTTACGTGTTGGGAATGGAGCAATGGTTGCTGCACTCGCCATCGGAACGTATTTGTTGGAACTCCCTGTAGGACTTGTCTTAGAACTGGACAATTTCTTTTATGTTCCTTCGTTGATAAAGAACATCATTTCTATTTCTTGTTTAAATAGAAATGGATACCATTTGACTTTTAGTAACAATTGTTGTTACATAACTTTGAGTGGAGTTCTTTATGGGACTGGAACTTTAAGCAATGGTGTTTATACGTTGGACGTATCCAGTGACATTTTCAATATCGAAGCGAGCAACACGCGTGCTCGAAAGGATAATCAAATAGACTCCTATATGTGGCATTGTCGTCTTGGCCATATAAGCAAGAAACGCATGTCCGAATTACACCGATGTGGAATTCTAGAATCGTTTGAATTGGATTCATACGATACATGCGAATCATGCTTAAAAGGCAAGATGACTAAGTTACCTTTTACTGGAAAAGGTGAACGAGTGGGAGAGTTACTAGGTCTAGTACATACTGATGTATGTGGACCTATGTCAACTCAAGCATTAGGAGGCTATAGCTACTTCATTACCTTCACCGATGATCACTCACGGTTTGGGTATGTGTTCTTGATGAAACACAAGTCCAAGCCTTTGAAAGGTTCAAAGAATTCAGAAATGAAGTAGAGAAACAACATGACAAGAGTATTAAAATACTTCGATCGGATCGAGGTGGTGAATACTTAAGTCAAGAGTTTCTTGATTATCTGAGAGACAATGGCATATTGTCTCAATGGACTCCGCCCTATACACCACAGCATAATGGTGTATCTGAGAGGCGTAACCGGACCTTGTTGGACATGGTCAGGTCAATGATGAATCATGCGACACTTCCCAAGTCCTTTTGGGGTTATGCATTTCAGACAGCTGTTTACTTGTTAAACAGAATGCCTACCAAGGTAGTCTCAACTACTCCATATGAGATATGGAATGGTAAGAAACCTCATGTATCTTACTTGAAGATATGGGGTTGTCCTGCTTATGTGAAGCGATCAGATCGGACAAACCGGATGCTAAGTCGATAAATGTCTATTTATTGGATACCCTAAGGAAACAAGGGGTTACCAATTCTATCATCTGTGGAACAAAAGGTGTTTGTTTCAAGGCATCTTTGTGTTTCTAGAGAAGAGTTTCTCTTGCAAGAAAAGCAGTGGGAGTGTCGTCGAGCTTGAGGAGGCTCGAGAGACTCAAATAGACATTGATGAGATACCTGGTGAAGCACAACAGCCGACAACTCATAGTGATGAGCAATCGGCTGGACCTATTGTAACACCACATCTTTGTAGATCTTGTAGAACACGCAATATTCCTGAGAGATATGGATTTCTCGTAAGTGAATCGAGCGGCGTGTTACTCATTGATGATGAGAGCCTACAGTTATGAAGAAGTGCTGACAAGTTCAGAAAGGGATAAGTGGCTTGGTGCCATGAAGTCGGAAATGGATTCCATGTATGAAAACCAATTTTGGAACTTGGTTGACCCACCTGAAGGGATAAAGCCTATAGGGTGCAAGTGGGTTTTCAAGAAGAAAACCGACATGGATGGTAATGTGATTACCTATAAGGCTAGATTGGTGGCGAAAGGATAGCGTCAAAAACAAGGTGTTGATTATGACGAAACCTATTCGCCTGTAGCTATGCTTAAATCCATTCGGATGCTCCTGGCCATAGCGGCTCATTATGATTATGAGATATGGCAGATGGATGTGAAAAAGCGCTTTCCTTAATGGAAACACCTCGAGGGCGTGTATATGATAGGGTTTCACATCGGTTGACAAAACCAAGGTATGCAAATTGCGGCGATCCATTTATGGATTGAAGCAAGCATCCAGGAGCTGGAATATCCATTTTGATGAGACAATCAAAAAGTTTGATTTCTCACAAAATCCGAACGAACCTTTGTGTACAAGAAGGTTAGTGGGAGTGCAACGTATTCCTAGTATTGTATGTCGATGACATACTACTTATAGGAAGCGATGTTTCAATCTTACATCGATGAAGGTTTGGTTATCCAAGACATTCTCCATGAAAGACCTGGGAGAAGCAACCTACATCCTCGGGATTAAGATCTATAGAGATAGATCGAAACGGTTGCTTGGTCTTTCGCAGTCTACATATATAGACCGAGTGCTAAAGAGGTTTAGCATGCCGGAATCCAAGAAAGGTTTCTTACCCATCAGGCATGGGGTACACCTTTCGAAGTCTATGTGTCCGCGCACAGAAGACGAGAGGATTTGCATGAGTAAGATTCCCTATGCATCCGCAATAGGATCTATCATGTATGCTATGTTATGTACGAGGCCCGATGTATCATATGCTCTGAGTGTCACGAGCAGATACCAGTTTGATCCAGGAATGGATCATTGGGTGGCTGTTAAGACGATCCTTAAGTACTTGAGAAGAACTAAGGATGTGTTCCTAATATATGGAGAAGGGTACATGGTGAAACGTGGGTATACAGATGCCAGCTCCGGACAGACAAGGATGATTCCATGTCTCAGTCTGGGTATGTATTCACCTGGAATGGAGGCGCAATAAGTTGGAAAGGTTCCAAGCTTGACACTATAGCGGATTCTGCCACTAAGGCAGAATACATTGCAGCTTTGGAAGCAGCAAAGGAAGCGGTTTGGATCAAGAAGTTCATCTTTGAACTTGATGTGGTCTCATCAATGATCCAAACATGTGCTTCGCCGCTATCATCTTATCATAGAGATCATCTGTAGGAACGAAATACAAATCGAGAAGATTCCCACTGAAAGGAACTTAGCGAATCCTTTGACTAAGGCATTACCTCAAAATAAGTTTGAGGGTCATGTTAGAGCTTATGGTATTGGATACCGTAGCGATTGGAATTAGGCCAAGTGGGAGTCTGTTAGTAATATATGAGAGATGTCCTAAGGCAATCGCCTTATGTATGAACAATTTATATGATAAATGAAGATTCACTATTTGAGTATACATGTTTTATGTATTTGATTGGATCTTAAACTCATTTACTGAATGTCCACGATACGATTCACAGCATGAGAGAATTTGTGATTGGATCACAACTAGTGAGTATCTCTACATGTGTAATTGTGATGTATCGGAATTATCCCTAGTCGATGAATTGATGGATTTGGACACCATCAATTCTGTCGAGACTAGCACGAGGTATACTCCTTGGTGTATCCAAGCAGCTGATTCTCACTGGCTGGAGACATTGTGATGTCCGGAGTTAATCGTGGATGCTAGTTATGGTAACTAGTTCATTGGAGTGACCAGCCGTAAGACTTCATATGGTTCTCTGCATATATAGATATGTCAATGAAGTTCTTACTGTGGCTTAAGTGCGATGTTCCTTTGACTTGCGGTATTCAAGTCATCTTGATCATGGAGACTAATGCTTTGACATCTTAAGCAAACATCTCTAAGGAGATGTGGACCCGGGATGATTGGGTATAAGTCGAAGTGATCGAATGTGTTTGAATAGCCTATAAAGGATTCACCACTCCTTGCGAGGAGATGTATACCCATGGCCTCTCGTCGGATTGTTACTAAAGTCTTTGGCCAAAGCATTACATGTTTAGAGTAAAGTACTCTTCGATACATGTGGAGTAACTAGAATCCGTAGGACGAGGAAATGATACTTGGGCTAGGTGTGACGTAGTCAGCCTAGTGGGGACTGACACAATAGACCATGTCCTGAACCAATTGGGTATAAGATGAGTGAAGGGAATGGGGCACGATTCATTCGAGCTGCTGAAGGGTTTCAGAAATAGTTCTGGATCAACCGTTGATCTTTTCGGTTAATTGGGGATCATGATGTACTACTAGGTGCCACTCATGATCGTTCTATAATTAATGGTTAATTATAGACGGCCAACATAAACCGAGAACCTATTTGGTCACACGCACAACGAGTGTAATCCAAAGGATTTAAAACGAGCTTGAGAATGGGATTCTCAGACCGAGAGAAACTATATTTGGTTGGACCAAACATAAAGCAAGCATGAAATTATTTCAGTCGCAATGGAAGCGTGGATGGGCCGTGTCTTATGAAGACATAATGGATGGACCAAAATGGTTTGGTTCTAATCCAATGGATGAGAATAAACCAAAGGGTTTGGTTTATATTAAACGAATGAACCAAAGGTTGGTTGGTTCGTTTTAACTTAAAATAAACCATCATGGTTTGGTTTATTTTAACTTATCTTAATGGAGCGGGTTAACGGGCTTTATGGATATGATCCATTAACCATTAAGAGAATTAGTTCTCTATAAAAGTGGGCTTAAGGGATTGTTAAACCCTAACTAATCCAATCATCCAAACCCTAGCCGCCCAACACATTGTTGCCGCCCAGCTTGTGGTGCCGCCCAGCCCATAGCTCCTCCAACCGGCGTCCAGAAGGCGGCTTCCTTCCTCCTCGTCGGCGTCGAGCTGATGCCGGAAGAGTTCCGGCGATCCTCCTTAGGTTTGGCATCAAGGTGAGCACTTGGCTTCCTTTGTTGGCCGGCGCCTATCTCCTCCACCAAGCTGTCCAGTTTTTCTGGACAGCTTCTTCTCCTCTCATCGGAGCGTCGTTTGGACGACGGTTAGTGCTCCGACAGCGGCTAACATACCGGGGATTTGATCTCCGGTAATCCTCTAAGGTGGTGGACGAAGGATTCGTCAAACGGTTGACGAATACCTCTCCGGAGAAGCGAGTTTTGAGAACTCGTTTTGGATCCGAATTTGGATTCGGATCGTGATCATCTCTCGATCACGTCATCTTCAACACGAGGCTAGTAACCCGTACGAAGACGAAGCTCGTGACTTAGCGAAGTCATCCCGAGGAGCTCGGCGTGGATACGGATAGAGACGATTCTTACGAGGATCGTTCCGGTTGATGTCGTTCCCGCTACACGTCATACGGAAGGTATAACGTAGTTTAATTTCCTTTTATTGCAATTTTAATTTACGGTTATGTCTACACTTGTTGTAATAGCATGCGTGTGTTGTGTGTGTTGTAATAAATAGGAGTATTTATTATTTTTATTGCTTCCGCTGTGCTCATGTTTACGAAACATGATCGAACACACACACGCCGCGGTGCCGGAAACCCAACAATTAGATTAGTTGCAGACTGATATTGGTACTCTGAGGGTTGGGTTACTCTAGCTTGTTCCCTGTGACTTCCATTATGTGCATTATGATTATGCACTATTGTCTATACATCCACAGAGTGGTTGTACTTATCCCCTCTTCACTTATCCTCTAGGTTAACTGATGGAGGACGTGTCATGTTGACCTACTTTGGTGTCGCTCAGAGAGTTCCTTGTCGTGCTTGTCCCACTGCATCGTCGGGATGCCGCTTTGTTTACTTTATCGGTGTTGCATTTTGATTATGCACTTTGGATTTTTAATTTAATTTGATTTGGTGTCACAAAACTATTTTACTTTGTTTGATATATGTTTAGTCGCATGCGATTATTGAAATACTTATATTTCTATAATTATTTGAGGTTTTACGGATCCATGGACATGGATTTTGAAAAATTGTCACTAAGGGGCTCTTTTTTCATTTGGATGACGACTATGCCCCCAGGACGTGACAATTTTATTGGTTTACGGTTTTGGTTTGTGGGTTTTGTGTTTCGAGGATTTGATTTCCCTTGGATTTTTGGGAGTTCTCGGGTTTTGGGACCAGGCGAGCTGAAGGATATCTCTGAGCTATAGGAAAAGTATTGTCTTTAGTAGTTACGGTACTTTTGTGGCTAAGAAAACTATTGACTTAGTGAAATTGCCCCTACTCATGGGCGTGGACGAGTTCGACGACGTATTGATCTTGAGTAATCTAATGATGATTTCAGAAGTATGGACTCCTTAGAGGTGACGACTGATGTCGAATTAGGAAGCTATGGATTTGGCCTGCTAGCCACCAATCGGAAGGACAAGGAGTAAACCCTCAGAGAATATCAGTTCCTACTATTAGTGATTTGGTTATGGATAAGGTGTGTATGCGTACACTGGTTAAGACGATGAAAGATCGTTTTACCTTATTATAGGAGGTATTGGAGCGGACATTTATCTGTCTCAGAATTTCTTCCAGAAAAGATCCGGAACTCTTTGTTAATAGAGGGACGGACCTTTGAGGTTATTCATCGATTATCGATGATAGAATGCGGTAGTTGTGGAAGGAAATGAATATCCTTCATTGTGGATAGAAGATCTATTTAGATCAGCTATAGGGCATCGGTGTATGCTCTAGAATTGATTTATGACTGATGGGTTGATATTGTAGTGACATGATGTCATACAATTATCATGGTCGTTGTGATGATTGTTATATCATCAGGCTAGAGTAAAGAGAATGCAGTTGTATAGCGATGACAATTTCATACTTGATATGAATTGTATGAGCTTATGATTATTTTATTAGACTTATTGATGACTTAGTCATCCAGGGATTTGGGAAGTCATGTATTCTGCACACGATTGGCTCAGTTGTGGTCGTTGGATTGCGTAACTTGACCACTGATGAGGGTGGTAGTTGGAGTTGCGCACTCGACCACCATAAATGGTAGTTTTCTTGGTATTGGTTTAATTATTACTATATATATGGATAGGATGCTCTAGCGGTACTACATCGCTGACTGGTTGGACCAGGAAGGTGAGGAAATTTACTTGGTCTGAAGCTTGTGAAACTAGTTTCAAGGCTCAGACAATGGTTGACTTTTACGCCAGTGTTGATTAATCATTCTGGTGTGGATGGAAGGGTAGTGTACACGGATGTATCATTTTGGGAATCGTAGTGATTTCGATGCTATTGAATAAGACGTATCCTAAGCTTACGGTAATTAAAGGACTGCGAGATAAGCCGTCATATATATGACGTGAACTTCGTAGTTATTATGTTGTTTTGAATAGGTGAGAAGCAGGAATGCTCATGGAGTTTTGGCTAGCTATTGGATAACTACTATAGAGTAGCTGGAACACGAATGGTTGTAACAAGGAAGTTTGGTCGCAATAGCCTCCCATGCACTTACAGAGTGTGTGGTGGAGTGGATGTTGGACGGTAGATGGACTACTGTCTCTGACTCCAAGGAGGATAATGATTTCCGAAGTTGCATTAGTTTAAGGCACAGATGCTTCATGAAATTCCGATTCCGGAATGGAAGTGGAAGCATATTATTATAGATGTTGTGGTAGGTTTGCCTAGGACACGTCAAAGTCATGATGCGATTTGGGTAGTCGTAGACCGACTAACCAAATCCGCGCACTTCTTAGCGATTTGGAAGACCGACTCTTTGGATCGGATGACAGGATTATATTGTCGGGATATCATCAGATTGCATGGTGTTCCTTTGAGCAGTATATCAGATAGAGATCCCTTGTTCACGTCTCGGTTCTGGCAGAGTCTGCAGCAGGCCTTAGGCATGATTTTGTTTTTAATCTTGTATTCCATCCGCAGAGCGGATGGCGGCGCACCATTTAGACACTAGAGGACTTGCTGAGGTCCTGTGTTATGGATTTCGAGGGCAACTGGGAGGACCCGTTGCTAGGACCCATAGAGCTCAGTATGAGGCAGGGTTGGTCCGTACTATCAGACAAAGGATGGCCGAGACGCAGGATCGTCAGAAGAGTTATGCAGATCGGAGACGGAGACCTCTGGAGTTCTCTATTGGTGATCATGTATTCCTGTGAGTTTCACCCACGAAAGGGGTGAAGAGATTTGACCTCCGTGGTAAGTTAGCTCCCAGGGTACATTAGGCCTTTCGAGATTTTGGAGAAGATCGGAGCAATCGCTTACTGTCTAGGGCTACCACCGTTTTTGGTTGGTATCCAGGATGTGTTTCATGTGTTCATGCTGAGGAAGTATGTGTCAGATTTTACACATATTCTATCAGATATGTCGGGATACATTCAACCTGATGCTACTTATGTAGAGGTTCCGGTACGGATTCTGGATCACAAGGAACGACAGTTGTGAAATAAGATTTTGTGACTTGTCAAGGTCGGGTAGAGTCACCACACCGACGAGGAGGCTACTTGGGAGCTCGAGAAAATATCAGAGCTCAATACGCCTACTTGTTACTCAAGGTGCATGAGATGTCTTCAGTACTTGTGGTATTTCTTACTCGTTATGCATCTGAGTAGGAAATTTGGGGACCAAATTTTTATTAGTGGGGGAGAATGTTAAATACTGAAATTTAAAAGATTAAATTAAATGGCCAAGAATTAAGAAAAATAATCTTGGAAATTTTTCGATATTTTTAGGGATTTTTATGAAATTTTTCTGGATTTAAACGGGGCTTGTACGAGATATTTACGGGGATAAGAAAAACATGCTTTTAAAAGGCCTGTTTGGTTTATCAGTATTGAGGGGTTATTAACCTAAAAACCTAAGTTTATCTATTTCCCTTTTTCTTTGTCCCCGCCGCAACTCATTCCTCCTTCGGTTTCTTTCCTCGCGAGCCGCTCACTTGACGCCGCCGGCTCGGCGTCGCCTCTTCTTCGCCGGTGGCGCCTTTCCTCGAGCCGACGCGCCCATAGCCGCAGCCCTTGTTTGCGTTCCGAGCACCGCCGCGACGCGAGCTCGCCGTCCACACGCGACACGCCGAGCTCCTTGCCGCCAGCCGAGACCGGTTGTTCCTCTGTGGCGCCGAATAACGCCCCTTCAAAGACGCGCTGCCACCGGACCGCCGCCGTTTCTTCCCCTTCGCTGTGATTTCTGGCCGGAGGTTGCCGGAGGAGACTATTAGGGCATCGGCAGGTCCTCGTTCCGGTGAACCGAGCGGTTTGGGGGAAATTCCATCGCAGGTATAACATGAACTAGTTCCTTCCTTGCCTGTCGATTGTTTGATTTCTGTATTAGGTCGGCTGTGAAGGTAGCGGTGAGTTGGGTGGGAAAGCATGACTTTGTGGAGTGGAGTGTGGGTTGGTTGTGAAAGGGTTGTCGATGGATTGGTATTGGCCGAAGCTTGGTAAGCTTGATCTAGCTTCTCTTTTTATTAGCTGTAAGTTGATAGATTATGGGTTTGGCTGTGAGATTTAAGATGGAAAAATTGGTAAGTTCAGATATGGGTGTTAATAAATGCATAATATGTTGTTAATTTGCTTAATGGTCGATAGGAATTGATGCGGAGGATTAATTAGGTTAAATGGCATAACTAGATCAATCTGGTTGACCGGGATTTTATTAAGCATTTGGGTTAATTGGTATAAGTCCGAAATCGACTTACGATTTGATTTGACAGTGGATCGTATTTTTGTGCGTAACTATAGTTATGCTGTATGCAGATTTCGGTCACGAGGCAGGTCCCCGGTCGTGAAGATTTCATTAGTTCGAGCATTATATAAGGCGGGTATTTTGAC
Source organism: Wurfbainia villosa (assembly GCA_025175895.1). NCBI lineage: Eukaryota > Viridiplantae > Streptophyta > Magnoliopsida > Zingiberales > Zingiberaceae > Wurfbainia > Wurfbainia villosa. The sequence goes on from CM045986.1 coordinate 95,186,493, forward strand.
TTGTCTTTTTGATATAGTCATGTTGATATGCTAGATAGTTATAGCTTGCAATAGTTTTCATGTTTATCTACCTTGTATGTTATTATGCCTATTTGACACATGCATTTGATCAGTTTATAGTTATACTTTCCCTGTTTTACTTGGATCATGTATATGTACCTTTTTATTGTGCATATTATTCGGATACATATGTTAGTTGGTATTACATGCTTTAGTGTCATGCACCATCTTGCATGATTGCATGCTGGCTGGACGGGGTTCCATTATTGTTGAGCCCGCAGCCAGTTACATGGCCTGCACACACTGCCACTCATGGGTTAGTGGTACATCAGGAGGGTGTGTGCAGTTGCTCTATCAGGCTCCGCTGGTCCGCTCATGGGTAGCGATGAGGCAGCGTGGTAGCGGGCAGGGATCCCTCCTATGGTCTATGACACCGGGAGATGAGAGCTTAGCTCCCCCACTATGTTTGGGGCAGGAGGATAGGTGTACTCCGACAGCATCCTGTCCACTCGGTCACTCAGGAGCAGTGATGGCAGAGTGCACAGTTGTCATAGCCCTACCCACTCGGCTTCACCATTGCGTGTGAGGCCGCTGACTGGTGTCAGGGGTGACCATGTCATTTGCACGACATGCATTTTTGCACGGATTGCATTTGTATTGTGTTTGCTGCATTATTGTATTGATGTCTTGGATGTTGCATATGATTGTCATGCATACAGGATTCATATTCATTTATGGTGATGACTTTATCTCTTATAGTAGGGCACATGCTCCTATATCAGAGTAGGAGATTCAGGTGAGTACAGTCCTTTTACATTTAGATCTTGCTTACCATATATATGAGATTGTACTGGCATGATTAGTATTGTTAGCTATTTCTTGCTATTCATATCGATAAATATCCGCTAAGTTCTTTGAACTTATCCCATGGTTTTATATTTATTTCAGGATGATGCTGTCAGGAGAGTCCAGCTGCCAATCCCCCTCGTCGAAATAAATAGGTTTTATTGGTCTATTGGTTTTTGGATTTTGTATAGAGGATATGTATAGGTCCTGATGTTGTGGTTATGTACTTATGGAAGTTTGGGAATAATTGTGGTGTCCTTATGGACTATTCAAGTAGTTTGGTTGTATGTTCCTGCTCAGATGGCAGAAGGGGTAAGTCTAGATGTTATAGACTTCATTTATTTACTATGATGGTTGGCCTGAGGCCTTATGATTTGCGTGTGTAGATGTTTTTGTTCCGGTCGTGTTGACCGATGTATAGTGGCCGTGTAGGTCTTGTATAAAAATTGATATTGTCACCCGTACAGGGGAGATGCTGCCGGATTTTTGTCTGGCGGGGACTCCCTCGGGGCGTGACATTTTGTTTGGATTGGACAAGGAGAGATATTAAATATTGAAATCAGATTCGATTTCATTCGAATTTCGTAGTATAACAATGAACGGAACTATAACAATTTCATCTAAGTTGAATAACCAAGGATTTTACTGCGGATTCTGATAATTCAAGAAGTTTTTATTTGGTTATGATCCAAAGAAGAAACGAAAAACAAAACGAAATCATTTTTCTATAAAAAAATGGATTAGACTAAGGTAAGTATCCGTTTTGTTTTTTGTTTGCATAACATGCATACGCCATGTCATACAATTTAAATAAAAAAATACACGGGACGATTCAATAATTTGTATTAGATCTATGGGATAGCTAATGAGATAAATTTTTGTTGAGAAATAGAAAATTTTATTTGATTTGAAAGGAATTTTTCCTATGGAACTATTCATCCATCGCACTTGTATTGCAATAATATGAATGACTCACTATTCACTATTCGCTCGGTTTCTGGTCAATAATAAGATTATGTAGGAGAGATGGCCGAGTGGTTCAAGGCGTAGCATTGGAACTGCTATGTAGACTTTTGTTTACCGAGGGTTCGAATCCCTCTCTTTCCGTTTATCTTAATTCACCAACGTTACTGAATCAAATCAAATAACAATTGATACCGTCATATCAACAAGAGGACCCTTATTTGATATAAATTCTCGATTCCTAATCACATTACTGTGATACATAAAATACAAATATCGGGAAAAGAAAGAGCAAAAAATATTACCGCTTGTCCGTTTGTGATATGTGAATAATAAAAATTCGGACCAAGGCCCTTAGATCTATTTATTTTTATTTCGGCGAAAACAGACAAAATTCTATAAAATTTTCTTTGTTATTTTTGTGAGGTTTAAGTCTGACGGGAATAATATTCTACGACTAACAACTCATTTATTTTCAAACCAATCCATTTACTATCTACTATTTGATTTACTACTCCTTTATATTGGAATGAGTCAAAAGTCAAATGTTTTGGCAATTCCTCGTGGGGGGATAAAGAAATATAATTTTGAATCAGAGCTTTCGATCTTTGTTTATTCTTCGTAGTAATAATATCTCTCGGTTTACAACGATAACTTGGTATATCCACTATACCACCATTAACTAAAATATGTCTATGGTTAACTAATTGCCTAGCTCCAGGAATCGTCGAAGCTATACCCAATCGGAAAAGGATATTATCCAAACGCATCTCAAGTAATTGTAGTAAAACCTGACCGGTCGACCCTTTGGCTTTTCCAGCGATATGCACATATCTAAGTAATTGTCGTTCTGTCAGACCATAATGAAACCGCAATTTCTGTTTTTCTTCTAGACGAATACGATATTGCGATCTTTTACCTGAACGCAATTGATTTTTAGGATCACTTCCGGATCTAGGTCTTTTACTAGTTAGTCTGGTAAAGTCCCCAGACGACGTATTTTTTGAAACGAGGTCCTCGGAATTCGAGACATAAAGACTCCTTTTTTTATTTTATTGAAATTTCATTGTTTAAGAATAAACAAAAATGAAAACAGAACTCTAAATTAAGACTGAACTAAAGGATAAACAAAGCAAAGCTAAATTTATTGAAATACTACAAAGTAGAATAAAAGAAATTGTATCACTATCCGTATTTTTGGTATATATATGTATATTATATATAATTTCTATATTCTATATATAATTATTAATTATAATTTTTTGTATATATAGGAAGTTGTGGCTCCTTTTTATAATTTGTTCTTTTATGATTTGTTCTGTAGAAAGAGATCTAATTCTTCCAATATGTTGTTTTTTATAGTTGCAAGTTACCACGACATAATAGATGGATCAGTGATTCAACATTTTGAGAAAATGGGGAGAGAGACTCTCAATCACGTAAAAAATCGATAGAAAAAAGCCGGCTATCGGAGTCGAACCGATGACCATCGCATTACAAATGCGATGCTCTAACCTCTGAGCTAAGCGGGCTCACATATCACATACACATATCACATAACATAAGAGAAAAATAGTATATAGAAATCGAGGAAACTACCAGATTAAATCTATTAGCCAATCTTAGCTTAGCTATTTATTTTAATTTTATACTAACTATATTTATAGTTAATATGAACTACAACCATATAGTTGTATATAGTTCATATTTTATTAACTATTATAGAACTAACTATATCTAAATCTAACGATATAGATAGAATAGTTAGAATATAATATATAGAACTATTTCTAACTATAATGTATAACATAATTTATTTACATATATATGTATGTATTTTTTTTTTCATTTTCCATATAATTTCTATATTAGATAGATTTTCGATATATAGTCCTTCTATTTATATATATATATATATATATATTCATATCCTTCTATTATATATATAATAATATAAAAATAAAAAAATGATATAAAAAAATGGAATTTTACTTATTTAATTTAATTAATTATAATATGACGAATATCAATTTAATCAAATTGTAATTTACAATTCGAAAAAATCGAACTATTTCTAAAAACTAAAAACTTTTTAAAGCAGTTCTATAAAATTATAGAAATTTCATAGTTATTAACTAGTAACTTAATAATTTTATTGTTAATTATATTTAATTATATATATTATAGTTATAGTAAATAATAGGTGCTAAGATAAGAAAAGGATAAAGAAAAGATACAATCTAAATTAAAATGAGACATTCCTCTGGTTTGATTCGGAAAGGGAAGAGATAGGACGAAAAAAAAAAAAAGAATGAATATCGACCGTTCCACTATATAAAGTCGTACTGTAAAAATGAAAGGTAGGGGGAAAGGTATATATGTTGGATATACCTATCCATATTGAATTGCGGATACATCAATGATAGAATCAATTTTTTATTGAAGCAAGGTTCATCTAATATATATATATATATAAACTATGAACTGATGGGGGATAGACAAAAAAACTAGATAGGAGCATACAATACACTTTTTCAATATAGAAAAAATGATCTAACGAATTAAACAGGTCCAAACAAACAAAAAAAGTAAAAGAAAATTCCAACTGGATCTTGGTATCAAGGGGGATATGGCGAAATTGGTAGACGCTACGGACTTGATTGGATTGAGCCTTAGTAAGGAAACCTGCTAAGTGATAACTTCCAAATTCAGAGAAACCCTGGAATTTAAAATGGGCAATCCTGAGCCAAATCCTTAGTTTGATAAACCTTAGTTTTATCAAACTAGAATAAAAAAAAGGATAGGTGCAGAGACTCAATGGAAGCTGTTCTAACGAATGAAGTTGACTACGTTTCGTTGGTAGTTGGAATCCGTCTATCAAAATTACAGAAAAGATGTTCCTATATACCTAATACATACGTATACATACTGACATATCAAATCAAACGATTAATCATGACTCGAATCCATTATATTATATGGATAATTCTAATATGAAAAATTCAGAATTAGAGTTATTGTGCCAATGGAAGTTGAAAGAAGAATTGAATATTCAATTCAATTATTAAATCATTCATTCCAGAGTTTGATAGATCTTTTGAAAAACCGATTAATATTAATCGGACGAGAATAAAGAGAGAGTCCCATTCTACATGTCAATACCGACAACAATGAAATTTATAGTAAGAGGAAAATCCGTCGACTTTAGAAATCGTGAGGGTTCAAGTCCCTCTATCCCCAATAAAAAAGGTGATTTTACTTCCTAAATATTTATCCTCCTTTTTTTTCATCAGCGATTCAGTTCAAACAAAATTCACTATCTTTCTCATTCACTCCACTCTTTCACAACACAAATGTATCCGAACTAAAATCCTTGGATCTTATCCCAATTTCGATAGATACAATACCTGTAAAATACCAGAGAAAAAAAAATATTATTCCTCGGTAATTGATAAAATATCCTATGGAATTTTTCAGGAATTTTTAGAAATTTTTCTGGATTTAAACGGAGGTCTTATGGACATGTCATGGGGATAAAGCAAACAGCCTTTTGTGAAGCCTGTTTATATTGAGGAATTACAAAGGGATTAACTGGTGCGTTTATTTCCGCCGATCCTTTTCCGTTTCTCGTCGACTCCTTTCCCCGACTTCTCTTCTTCCTCTTCTCCTCCCCGATCGCGACAAGCCTTTTCGCCGCGGGTGATCTCCGCCTCCACGCTGCGCCGCTCGCCGCGCTGCTCCAAATCGCCACTGTCGCCGCTTCACTCACCGCCGCCACCCGATCGAGACTCGCTCCGTCGCTTATTTGCTGTCGGGTGATGAGTCTCCGGCCACCACGGACAGTCTCGACGGTCGACTTCCCTCGAGTTCCCTAGATCTGGCGGTGATCATCGCCAACTCAGATCCACGCCGGTGACTTGTGCTCGTCTCGTCGGTGTTCGACCAAACAAGCATCCCGAGCGCTTTGCCCTAGCTGTGTCGTTGGATTTCCTTGCCGTGCTCTGCCGATCCTGATGACAGCGAGCGCCAACAGCCTCCCACTTCCATCGATCAACATCGCTTGCCTCTCGATCATCGATATCCTCTTCTGATCGCTCCGGCCATCATATCGACAGGTGGTTTCTCGTTCGTGCGCCGCTACAGTCGCGGACGGAACAACATTGACCCTCTGCATCATCGCCAGTTTCGGCTGCACTAGGACAGGCTACGATTCCGTTGTTTCTTTCGGCATCGTGGACATCCCCTTGGTACCTGGCTTTGCCACGGCGATGAGGATGTTGTTTAAATTGCTATGGACGATTGAAGCAATATTTGGTAAGTTGATTTGAGGAGGTCGTGATTCTCGATTTGGTTTCGATCCACAGTGGGTGATGGAATGAGGATAGGTAAGCTTAAGTACTATACTTGTTTGGGATTATTAAGTTGTGGATTGTGCTTACAGTTCAATTGATGGGTTTAGAACATATTCCCAGGAGTGAATCAAGAAGTTGGGTGTTTCGATAATGGGTTCGTCTTCCAGATAAGTTGAGGGAGATTGAATCAACTAAAGGTATGTGTAGTTATGATTTTCTTGTTGATCTAATTTATTTCAGTAGTTGTTGATTTGGAGTTGTAGAGCAGATTATTATTTTGTATCATGAAGAAGTTGTGGCCAGAGGTTTTGATCCATTCCTATGTTCTTGGGTGTGCGGGTGATCAAGTATGGATTGCGGTTGAATCAATCTAATCACAATAGATTTGATACTCAAACGGTGGATCAAGAAGCTCTTATCCTGGATTTGGAACTAGGTAAATGTTATGAATTGTTACTTTTACTGTAGATTGAGATGTTATTTAGTTAGCTCGATTAGCTATGATTAAATGGATAGTTTAGTAGTGTGATTAAGAGCTAATGGAAGATACTATTTAGTTAGTTGATCGAGATATAAAATTGATGCAGGATTAGGATTTGATCCTAATATTAGAATTGACACTATGATTGGATCGTATATGTTTCGTTTGCAGGATGATGATTTCAGGACCTTGATTCAAGATAGGGTCATGGACGTGAAGACTATCGACATAGTCTACATAGCAGGTAGGTAATTTTCCTACTGGTCGGGTAGATGTAATGATTTTCAGATTTAGACATAGATATGAACCTTAGGTGTTCATATTACCTTGACCATGCTCTGTTTATCGTATGCTTGCACTTGTCGTTGATATATATGTGTGCTCGATTATTGATAACACATATTCCCTAGCATGACCTAGAAGTTACAGATGCGATGTAAGTAGGTTTAACTGTTTAGTAGGGTGTAGATGTTAGAGTACGGAGGATGACCTAAATTGTAAATTTGGAAAAAAGGTCCTCTGTAGATAAGTATGGCCCTAAATGTAGGACTCATTCCATACCTGTATGTTGCACCTTTATTTACCAACCACGGGTTGTGTAAATGGTCAGGTGAGTCGTGGACAGTGTGTCGCTACGGACCGATGGTCCTAGCTTGTCCTGATTAGATGAGTGACTCTCTACAGGATAGAGAGTGTACTGATCAATTGGGTGTGACTCTTTGTTGAACAGAGAGTCTAGGGTAGATGTTCTGTATGTGAGACAGTACCCTCATGTCATTGCATGTATACTGACGACATCGTCTCCCCTTGGGGTTGAGAGAGAGGAGTCAGTCATCCTGCCTCCCAGGTTACTTCCAGAGGAGTAATTGGTGTGAGGGCATAGCATTTGTTGTGCCGCACTCTACCATTATTGATGATGGTTGTTGGAGTTGCGTGCAATTGTCCTGGGTGCGTGGCACTCGACTGCTCATTGGCAGTGTCAGTCGGAGTGGCGAGAGACCGTTATGTAGCGAGCTACTTACGCTCATATGCTACTTGATCATACTACCCAACTTGGTCACTCGAGAGTGGTGGCGGCTGGAGTCGGAATAGTTGTCATGTCGTGCCACCTAGGCCACACTGGGGTCGTGGTAGCGAGTAGGGGTGAGCAGACATGACCATGCATGTTGCATTATCGTATCATACGGTGTTTTGCATATGGTTATATATATATACATAACTGCTTGTATATATATATATATGGATGATGGTGATTAGTATACATACAGATACAGTCTATATGTATACTCACTTTGATGATGCATATGTATGTACTATGCTTGTTGCATTTGTTTGTACATATTCATACATGATACTGCATTTCCTGTATGGTAGTAGGTTGATATTTGTATACCTATCAGATATTCACAGTGATACCCTTGACTCAGGTTAGGATACTGTGTTAGTACTATACTGTTATACCCTATGATGTGATTATATGCCCAGGTTGGATCAGGATAGAGTAGTGTATTTGCGGTATGTCAGCATCGTTGATGTTCAGTTTTATTTAGTATATGCATGCATATATATTGTTATGCTGATGTATACTTGTTGTACGAGTAGATTAAACTGTTGAATGACATGTAATATTGATACATATATTTACATGTTTTCTCTTATTACCTGCTGAGTTTTACTCACCACCTCCGACCCTGGGTTTTTCTGTCGCCCAGGTAACAGGTAGACGACTTCGTGACGACTTGGAGCTGCGCCGACCGATCCATCCCATCTCTGTTTTTCGAGTCTCCCGAGGAGTTCGTTTTTGTTTATGTATGGACTTGTTTATGAGTTATGGATTTTGGTCCTATGTCATGGACCTTTGTTTTGTTATGGACTTGTCGTGATGTCGTTGTGTTATTTACGGTTTTGACTGTGGACTTGTCAGGTGGTGTACACCTGTATATTTTTGTTATGTATGTTGTGGGTATGCGCTCTTTATTTCCGCTGCTATTATTTGTTGTTTGTTATATATATTATTGTTGTTGTGGGCCTACGGGCCTTGTATTAACCCGAAATGTTGCCACGTACAGGGGAGGTGCCGTCCGTTTGATTTTCGGCTCGGCATGCTCTCGGGGCGTGACAATACCTCTACAAATAAACATATATGGGCAAATTATTTCTATTATTGAATCATTCACAGTCCATATCATTATCCTTACGCTTACTAGTAAAATTTTTGACTACTTTTTAGTCCCTTTAATTGACATAGACACAAACACTATACCAGTATGATGCATGGGAAATGGTCGGGATAGCTCAGTTGGTAGAGCAGAGGACTGAAAATCCTCGTGTCACCAGTTCAAATCTGGTTCCTGACATGTAAATAATGTATCAGATAGATATTCATACAAATTCATCGTAATCAAGATTGATCGGGATATATTTTCGTTAATAGTATAAAGCATACAGTTACTAATCTAGATGTATAGATATATATCTCTTCTTGGAGGAATTAGTAAAAAATATATGTATGGTTATGGTAAAGAATAAAGTGAGATTATAGCACCGTCTCCTTTTTCTTTCTTGTTTCATCATACTATATTTTCTTTCATTCTTAATTTTATATTTTTTTTTTACATTTATTTTATTCCATTTCTTCACTCTTGCTTACGTTACTTTGACTTTCCGGGGTCTATCTAAGTAAGTTATGTGCACGGTACAAAGTTCATGGTGCAGAACTCTTTTGATTCATTCTATTGTTTCTGCTCATATGAAATGGATATAACCTTTTCCAATTTTTTTAATATAAATGAAGTTTTTTTTAGGTTATTCATAATATGAATTAAAGTCTGGTTACTTTCTTTCATCTAGAACGGGGCATAAAAATCTTCATTCGCTTGAATGAAATCTGGAATCGTGTCATAGTCGTATAACTAAACATTAGTTTCTTATTCTTATCATTTAATGAGCATCTTGTATTTCATAGAAATTGGGGGTAATATAGTCCTTACGAGGCCAACCTATCCAACTTTCCGGCATCAAAATACGTTTAAGGCGTGGATGATTATAATAAAGGATTCCCAACATATCATAAGATTCACGTTCTTGAAAATCGACTTCTCCAAATCCAAAAACAGATGAAATTCTAGGATTATTCCTAGGGAAAATACTTTTATGCATACTTCTTGAGTTTATCTATATCATACTCTATTCTCGTAAGATGATACACAGCGGCTAAAAATCCCCGGTGCTACATCATAGGCAATAATCGGGAGCGTAAAAATTGTAACCATATACATATGAAATGACAACAATGGAATCCCAATCCTCGGTTTTATTTGTAATATTTCTATTCCTTGGCAAGCCCAAAGATCTATGAACTAGCTCATGTTTTACTAACCAATCGGATAAGCGATCCTGTTGCATCTTCTTGATTTCTCCCACATTTGTTTTGCATTGAGTATTTCAAGTTACAATGAAATTTTTAAATAGTGACCTTTTTTTTTTTCTTATTAAGAACAAAATAACCTTACCTTTCATGATTAACTAATTCTGGGGGAGATACTGAACTTTTGGATAGAAAAAATGTTTGAAAGTATCTACGAAGTAGATGATTGATAGAGCAATTCTTGATCATAATTTCCAGTATGAATACTACGCCGAACATAAAACTTATGATTGGTAGTAAAACATCTATTTTCCTGTTGAGACACAGTTCTATCTTTAAGGATTTCTCTAGATATCTTCTTACGAAGTTTCGTTATAGCATCTATAACAGCCTCTGGTTTAGGTGGGCAGCCCGGCAAATAGACATCGACAGGAATTAGCTTATCGACTCCATGAACAGTACTATAAGAATCAGTACTGAACATACCTCCTGTAATAGTACAGGCTCCCATAGCAATGACATATTTTGGTTCAGGCATTTGCTCATATAATCTTACTAAAGAAGGAGCCATTTTCATTGTTACTGTGCCGGCTGTTAAAATTAGGTCTGCTTGCCTAGGACTCGATCTTGGTACCAATCCATAACGATCAAAGTCGAATCGCGAGCCTATTAATGAAGCAAATTCAATGAAACAACAACTGGTACCATATAGAAGCGGCCATAAACTGGAAAGTCTTAACCAATTCGAAAGATCATTCAATGTAGTTGAAATAACTGAATTGGTAGTTATTTTGTCAAGTAAGGGAAACTCAATCAAATTCATAACTGTCTCAATGTAATCTTTTCCTTCCTTTTTTTTTTTTGATTGTATGAATATTTAGTTAAGACCATTCCAATGCTCCTTTTCGCCAAGCATAAATTGAACCAACAATTGGGATAAGCACGAAAATAAAAGCTTCAATAAATACGGATACACCCAATACATCGAAACTCATTGCCCATGGATAAAGAAATATCGTTTCAACATCAAAAATAACAAAAACTAGAGCAAACATGTAATAGCGGATTCGGAATTGTAACCAAGCATCCCCCATGGGTTCTATACCGGATTCATAACTAGATAGTTTCTCCGGTCCTTCCCTAACCGGGGCTAAAACTCCGGAAATTACAAATGCCAAGATAGGAATAATGCTTGATATTATCAGAAATGCCCAGAAAATATCATATTCGTGAAGCAGAAACATAAATGTACTCCTATTAATGTGGAATATGCTGAATTATTCGATTCGAATCGGAAGTGTCAATTTATCCAGAACTTCTTATCTTAGTTTAGGCGAAAGAAGAATATATTTTGATCAAACGGCATAGTTTAGAGTTTCTGTGGGACATATCTTGTTTAAAGATTCACCTAAGAAAATCCCACTTACACTTACATTTTGTATTTCGATTTTATTTAGATATGGTGTCGATATAGGGTGCTCCTTCTTACAAAAACAAGATTCTTTCACTTTGTCTTGGGTTCTATATCCTCTATAAAAAGGTAATTCTATAAAAAAAGTGAAAGTTAATAAAATACTAAAATATCCTATATTATCCTATAATAGATATAATAATATCCTAATATCTATAATATCCTACCTAATATATAGATATAATAATATATAATATAGTATAGATTTATATATTATGATTATTATCCATATTATAATCCTAATACTTAATATATCTCAATAATAATTTGTATAATAATAATAATATAATAATTATTATAAAAGAAATATCCTATAATTAATAATTAATTAATTACTATTAATTAAATAATATAATTAAATAATATGAATAGTCCATAATTAGTATATTCAAATTCTTTATTTCATTTCTTTTTTTCTTAATTGATTTGATTCAATCCATTGAATCGAGAGGTAACATATAACAAGTTATATCTTTCTCTACAAAAATAAAAAAAAAATGGGAAAATTGGAACCTGTACCATCCCACCTTATCAGAAATAAATAAGAAGGATGGAGTTATTTCATTAGAGTTAGAATAAAAGATTCTTTCTATTTTGGAAAAATCTCTAGTAATAAACTAGATTATGATTTGGAATGAACCAAAATACTCGTTTGTTTTGTTATGGCAATAACACTGAATATTAATAATATAATTATTAACACCAAACAATGGGGTGGATTCCGACACAAAAAAAAGTTTTACAGTACACCTATACTAGATACTAGACAATGAAACATAGCAAAGAGTGGAGTAATCTAATCGACGGAATCATAAAAGATTTACATAACATTACATTTTATAATGAAAGAATTACATATTATCGAATGATTCGATAGACCAAATCAAACCCCCAACCCAAAACCCCCCAACTCATAGAATATGGAAGAAGAAACGTTAATCCTTTAGTACCAATTCATTATCTCTCCATTATTTGTGAATCAATCAATAAGGTTTCTCTTGTTCTGCCAAAAAAAGATTAGTCATTAACCAGGGTTAGGGTTTTCTACAAATACGAGACCTAAGACCAAGAAAAGAATACGTCTTAGACCCATGCTACTTAGGATTAGAGGACTAGATTTCATTGGGTCAGGTTGAAGTTTTTAGTCGGAATCATGTCATGATTTCCACTTCCTAAATTGATTGGGATTCGGTATACAAAAACAAAAATGTGTCGCTAACTCTTTGATCATGTACAGGAAAAGAAAAAAAAAAGTAATATTTAATTCATCCATGATTATTAATGAGAAAGGGTGAGTAATTCATACAAAATTGGAGAAGTACAGATTGGATCTATTGAAATTTTTTTCTGTACTTATCTTATGTATTTACATGAGGATTTGGTAATGCTTTCATTTCTATGATACCAACCGAGTGGCCAGAACTATGAGGAAATGAAAGCATTACCAAAATAATATAAAATATATTAGGATTATAGGGCTATACGGACTCGAACCGTAGACCTTCTCGGTAAAATAGATCAAACTTATTATTATCGAAATGATTTGAACTGTTTCAAAGACCCAACATGCATTTTATTGCATTGGGCTCTTTCATCAACTGATGTAAAGATCAGTTATTCTACCATATTTTATCTTTAGAGGAAGATAATGAGATGGCTCCATGTGCTGTCACGCCCCCCGGGAGTATGCCGTGCCGAAAATCAAACGGACGGCATCTCCCCTGTACGTGGCAACATCTCGGGTTAATACAAGGCCCGTAGGCCCACAACAACATAATAATGAACAGATATAAGTATATCAAACACACACACAGCGGAAACATAAACACATACCACAACAAGAATACCAAAACATACGGGTGTACACCCCCTGACAAGACCACAGTATTAAAACCGTACATAAAACATCGACACAAAGTGACATCCACAACATAAGACGAAGTCCATACATAGAACAAAATCCATAACACCAATACAAATCACAAATCCTCGGGAGACTCAAAAAGGTGGAGATGGGATGGATCGCCGGCGCAGCTCCAAGTCGTCACGAAGATCTCTACCTGTTACCTGGGCGACAGAAAAACCCAGGGTCCGTGGGAGTGAGTAAAACTCAGCAGGTAATAGATAAACATGTACATCAATATCACATGTATTTTGACAGTAAAATCTACAGGTATCACTAGCATGATAATAATATATATATCTATGTATATACCACCTAACCAAAAGTCAATATGAACTGCAGACATACCTGAACGTCTGCTACGCTACATCTATCCAACCTGAGCACATATACACAACATATGGTATAAAGAATAGAACTAACTCATACTACATCCTGCTATGTGTCAAGGGTATCCCAGTGAATAACTAACCAGTATACAAGTGATGGCCTACTACCATACAGAAGAATGTGGTAACATGTATGAATATGTGCAAACAAATGCAACAAACATAGTACATATAAATGCAGCATCACAATAAGCACATATATATATAGACTACAGCTATATACGTATGCTAATCACAATCATCCATATATATATATACATGCATATATGTATATATATGGTAATATGCAAAAATGCCATAAGTCGACAATGCAGTATGCATGGTCATGTCGGCTCACCCTAAAGCTACCACGACCCCAGTGTGGCCTCGGTGGCTCGAGCATGACAACTGTCCCAACTCAACACCAACCACTACTCTCGAGTGGCCGAGTGGGCAGTATGATCGAGTAGCATATAAGCGTAAAGAGCAAGCTACACGATGGGGGTCCCTGCTGTTGGCCAATCCGACAGTCACTACCCATGAGTGGTCGAGTGCCACACACGCAGGACTATGGCGCGCAAATCCAACTATCACCGTCTGTAGTGATAGAGTGCGGCACTACAATGCTCTGCCCTCACACCGGTTACTCCTCCTATGAGTAACCGTGGAGGCAGGATGACTGGCGACACTCTCGACCACAAGGGAGACATATCGCCTGCATGCAAATGACATGAATGTAAGGTCTCACAAATGGACATCCACCATAGACTCTCTACTCTATAGAGGGTCATGCTAACCAGATCAACGCACTCTCTATCCTGTAGAGAGTCGTGCTCAACTGATCGTATCATACTAGGACCACCGGTCCGTAGCGACACCCTAAATACCATTCACCCGACCATTTGCATAATGCATGGTCGGTAGAAACATGCAATCTAAGGGGTACTAGAATTAACTCTAGGTTCAAGACATCATCTACCTACGGATGACCTTTTTACCAAATTTACAATCAGGTTGTCATCCGTACCTTACTATTTGTATTTAACTTAAACAGATTCTAAGTTATTTACATCATCTATGTGTATAACTCCTAATCATGGTGACATAACATGATAGCAGCAAGGAGTTAAAAGCCAACGGATAAAGTATCAAGCATAAGATAAATAGAACAAGATCAAGGTAACATGATCATTTAAGATGATCATGCATCTAAATCTGTATGCATTACTACCTGACCGGGGTAGGAATCACCCACCTGATAAGAAGCTCGTGACAATATAAATCCTCACGGCCGCGGTCCTGCCTCGTATCCACGTCCTGCACAAACCATGATATGCATTAAGTTCAAGCACATGACAATAGATGTATATAATTTACTATTCTATCGTTTCCATATTCGCGTCCCTTTATCGAATACGAATTAGGAGCTCAAAGAGTTAAGCTTGCCTATTTAATTTAACTCACCGTTTCAATTAGCAAAATGCTAACACACCCATCCAACTCTATAACCCATTCCCAATCACAGTCCTTACCATTCATCACTCACGGCAGGAGACCACATTAGCATAGCCGGGTAACTAATCCGACTAGACTGAACAGAAAATAGGGAAAATAATTCATGCTTACCGACAATTCTTTTGGAATCTCCACCGGCAGCTCAAACCCCCAAAATCGGCAGCCAACCCCTTCCCAAATTCCTCAATTTGCCGAATGAAATCTCTGCCGTAAATCGAAATTGTATCAGCCAAGAAAATAACCCATGGGAAGCTAGGGAAATCAGGCTTACCGCTAGTAGAAGCTTCACCGGCCACAATCCTTCAAAATCCCCAATCGGCCGGAAACCCACTCTTGCTGTTGTAACTTCCGCCGACAGCCCAAACACCAACACCGGCAGCAATTCTCGAAAATCCGGCAGCAATTCTCGAAAATCCGGCAGCCCTGTTCACCCGCACCCACCGCTCGCTCCGGCGCCCAAATAAGGAAACCACCGCATGAGTTGATCCACAAACGGATCCCCTTTGAGATCGAGGGAAACTAGGGAACGGACAACCCTTACCTCGCTCCAAACGGCAGTGGACTGCTCGGTTTGCTGGAAACTTCAAGAACACCGCCTAAATCGGCGCTTCCGGCCGTCCCGGGAAAGCTGTCGAGGTCGCCGGCTACTTCTTGCGGAGGAGGAGTCGTGAGGCGAGAAGACCGGTGAGGAGAGGGCGTCCGGCAGCCGGCGTTCCGTGGAGGCGAGATCTCTCGGAGAAGAAATCGTCAGCGTCTGAAGGCAAGGAAAGCCGTGGCGGTGATTGAAGGAACGCTCGATTTAAGTCATGGGGTGAAACCGTAACCGAACGAAAAATATGGCTTGGCGTTAATGGGGGATAATAGGTAGGGTTTCTTTTGTTTAACGGGTTGGATTTCAGACCCGTTAAGCCCATTAACAAAAAGGGTCATTAGAAATTTCCGTTCGAGTCCAGGAAAATTCCTAAAAATTTCTGGAAAAATTTCTATAGGATATTTTCCTAATTACCCTACATTTATTTTATTTTATTTATATATTTTTTTTTTCTGGTATTTTACATTCTCCCCCACTTATTAAAATTTGGTCCCCAAATTTCGTACTTCAAGGCAACCATTAATTCAAGCATATTCTAAAATAACCACATACCTCAGGTAAATAGATGAGGGTATCGAGCTCGGATCGTATCTTCCAGCTCCCATGTAGCCTCCTCATCTGTATGATGCTGCCATCCCACCTTTACAAGTCGGATGGTTTTGTTTCGCAGCTGTCGCTCCTTGCGACCAAGAATCCGCACCGGAGTCTCCTCATAAGTCGCATTCGCCTGGAGTGGTATCGGAACTTCTTTCAGAACATGGTCAGATCGCGGCACGTATTTCCTCAGCATAGATACATGGAATACGTTGTGAACACCCGCAAGTGTCGGAGGTAAAGCTAACCGATAAGCTACACCTCCAATCCGCTCTAATATCTCGAATGGACCAATGTAGCGTGGAGCTAATTTTCCTTTTAGCCCAAATCTCTTGACTCCTTTGGTGGGTGACACTCGTAGGAACACATGGTCCCCGACTGAAAATTCCAGAGGCCTTCGCCTCCGGTCCGCATAACTCTTACAGGTCCCCGCCTCAGATAACCGTCGTCTGATCACTCGTACCAACTCTGCATCATGCTGAATACTCTGAGGCCCCAATATCTGTCGTTCCCCAACTTCCTCCCATAACACAGGAGATCTGCAGGGTCTGCCGTATAATGCCTCAAATGGAGCCATCTGGATAGAAGAGTGGTAGCTGTTGTTGTAGGCAAATTCCACTAAAGGAATGTGATCCTCCCAACTGCCACCGAAATCCATGACGCAAGATCTCAATAGATCCTCCAAAGTCTGAATGGTACGTTCGGACTGTCCGTCTGTCTGCGGATGAAAGGTTGTACTGAGTCGAAGCTCTGTGCCCATGGCCTGCTGCAGACTCTGCCAGAATCGGGAAGTAAAGCGCGGATCTCTATCAGATATGATACTCAATGGTACACCATGCAATCTGATGATCTCTCGGCGATAATTCCGCTACGATCCAATGAATCATCTCACGTATCGGAAGGAAGTGGTGATTTGGTTAATCGATCCACGATCACCCAAATCGCAGTATGTCCTTTACGGGTTCTGGGTAATCCCGTAACGAAGTCCATCGTGATATGCTCCCACTTCCATTCCGGGATCGGGATTTCCTGAAGTAACCCCGCAGGTTTCTGATGTTCGGCCTTTACTTGCTGGCATACTAGGCATCGTGCAACAAAGTCCGCAATATCTCGTTTCATACCGTTCCACCAGTATAAGCGCTTCAGATCTCGGTACATCCGAGTACCACCAGGATGTATAGCAAATCTTGACTGATGTGCTTCCTGTAGCAGTTCTTCCTTAACTGGGTGTGTGTCCGGAACACATAGTCGTCCTCGGAAACGAAGTACACCCTTCTCGTCACTCGAGAAATCCGTCTGACGTTCTGAGTCTATCGTGCTGCTCAAGAACTGCAGATGCTGATCACTGACTTGTGCTTCCTTGATCCTCTCGGCAATGGCGGACTGGGCAACCATAGAAACTAATATCCCCCGTGATGTTTGACCGTGTTCCGACAATCCTCGAGAAGCTATCGAACGGATCGATGCTTCGCAGTCGGATAGTGGCCAGAACTCCACGAGACTTCCTGCTCAGAGCATCTGCTACCACATTAGCTTTTCCCGGATGATACTGGATGGTGCAGTCGTAATCCTTCAGATATTCCATCCATCGTCTCTGTCTCAGATTCAGCTCTTTCTGTGTGAACAGGTACTTCAGACTTTTATGGTCGGTGTAGATCTCAAAGGTAATCCCATACAAGTAGTGCCTCCATATCTTCAATGCGAAAATAATGGCGGCTAACTCTAGATCGTGCACTGGGTAATTTCTCTCGTGATCTTTTAGTTGACGGGAGGCATAAGACACCACGGTTGGATCGCATCAAGACGCACCCAACCCTTGGATAGAAGCATCCGTGATAGAGGACCATCCCATCAACACGGAAGGAATCACTAAGATAGGTCTGAAACTAGCCGTCGCTAAGCTCACTGGAAGCTAATTTCACAAGCCTCGACTGAGCCAAATTTGACCCCTTTCCGAGTCAGACGAGTGAGTGGCATGGCGATACTCGAGAATCCCTCCACGAATCTCCGATAATATCCGGCCAGACCAAGGAAACTACGGACCTCCTGAACTGATTTTGGCTGCTCCCAACTGGTAATCGCCTCAATCTTCTGGGGATCTACAGAAATACCTCTGTTGGACACCACATGTCCAAGAAAACCCACTGAGGATAACCAGAACGCACATTTGCTAAACTTGGCATACAACTGCTCCTGTCGCAAAATTTCCAATACTATCCGCAGATGTTGTTCATGCTCTTCCTCGGATCGAGAATAAATCAATATATCGTCGATGAACACTATTACGAACTGATCTATATACCTCAAGAATACCCGGTTCATTAAGTCCATAAATGCAGCTGGGGCATTCGTGAGACCAAAAGGCATCACTAGAAACTCGTAATGCCCATAACGAGTGCGAAAAGCTGTTTTCTGAACATCCTCATCTCTTATCCGAAGCTGATGATATCCTGAGCGCAGATCAATTTTAGAATACACACATGTATCCTTAAGCTGATCGAACAAATCTTCTATCCTCGGCAGTGGATATTTGTTCTTAACTGTGACTGCATTCAGTTGTCGATAGTCAATACATAACCGCAAGGATCCATCTTTCTTCTTGACAAAGAGTACCGGTGCTCCCCATGGTGAAACACTAGGTCGGATAAATCTATTATCCAGCAACTCCTGCAGTTGAACTTTAAGTTCATTCAGTTCCTTTGGCGCCATCCGATAAGGAGGTTTCGATATAGGCGCGGTCCACAGAATCACCTCTATCGCAAATTCAAACTTGCAGAGGTGGCAAGCCTGGAAGTTCATCGGGAAATACATCTGGATACTCTCGGACTACTCGCACATCAGAGAGGGGTGGTAGTCCTTCGTTCTCAACTTTGACCAGAGATAGCAAATAGCCACGACAACCTGCCAGGCGATAGCTTCTGAGCCTGTAAAGCTGATATAATGGATAATCCATCGTCTCTAGTACCAACAAATTCCCAAGCTGGTTGATCTGGTGGTCGGAAAGTCACCACTCTTGCTCTGCAATCCACTGTAGCGTGATAAGCGGCCAACCAGTCCATACCGAGAATAATATCGAACTCTATCATTTCCAAGACCTGAAGGTCCACTGTAAGGATATGCCCGTCAAAGTCTAATGGGCAACCCTTGATTTCTTGGTGGCTAGTTAGCACCTCTCCTGATGGCAAGGATACTGCTAACCCACAAGAGCGAACCCTGGGGATTCTTCCAACTCTACTCAGAAATACTCTAGATACAAATGAATGGGAACTACCTGTATCTATCAACGTATCAGCATATATAGCATAAACTGAAACCATACCGCGTATGACTGATCCATCAGCCCGCTGTGCCTCCTCTCTAGTGATAGCAAAGACTCGTCCAGTCTCTATATTCGCTTACCGTGATCCCGAAGTAGTAGTGTGCCTCCACTCCGGCTGGATCTGGCTCTGTGATACTGGAGGCTGAGTAGCCGGTGCAGGCATAAGGTATCCCTGAGAGCTGGCTGGGAACGACGGCGGTGCAGATACCCCTGGGTAATAGATCACAGGAGATGCAGGATACTGGATCGCTGTCGGCATCACTGTAGGAGCGCTTCCCTGTATCTGGTATAAGTGTGCTGGTGGGGGTACTGGCTGCCTCTGTCCATAAGGATCAGTATCTGTGATCTTTGGTCTCTGCTCATTCTTTGGTTGGGTATCTTCCCTTATTAGAGCTACCAGGAAACTCCAACTGTGCTCTCAACGTACAGTCTCGGCTAGTATGTCCGGGTTGCTTGCAATAGTAGCAAACCGGCTGCTCCAAAGGACACTCTGGAGCTCTATGACTTCCGGATCCGCATTTATAACATCCATACGCTCGACTCTTGATTCTTTCCGAGACCCTCCAGAGAACTACGATCTTTGGACGCTTCCCCTTCTGCGATCTAGCTGACCCTTCTGTCGCACCTCGTGTAGTTCCTTTTTGCTCCCCTTTCTTCTGAGTCCCCTGAGCTGAACCCTGGTTCTGCTGCTTGCCCTTAGTCATCTGTTTCTCGATATCTTTCTCCTTGGAGATTTGCTGGGAAGTCATCTCGATAAAGAGGGCACGGTCCAATGCCTCCCTGTAGGAGGTAATGCTAGATCCTGACATCCTAGCTCTGATATAAGCTGCTAGGCCCTGGGTGAACTGGTACATCCGGTGCAATCTGTGCTACGGATGAGAGCAGAACTCTGATAGTCTGGTAAACTCTGCGTTGTACTCCATAACAGAACGATCACCTTGCTTCAGGCTTAGAAACTCCTGACGCCGTGCTGTAGAAAATGCCGAAGGAAAGTACTGCCTCCAGAAAGCATCTCGAAAGCTGGACCAAGTAATCCCACGCTCCCCAAACAAAGTCTTCTGTAATTTCCACCAAGTGATAGCCTGATCTCTGAGATGATATGCAGCAAGGCCCACCTTCTCCACATCTGTGCAGTTCATATACTCGAAGGTGTCTTCCATATTTTCCAGCCAAGATCGGGCAATCCATGGGTCGGACTCCCCTCGGAACAAGGTGAACTTCTCCTTGGCTGATCGTGCTAACACGAGTATCCGTGACTTATCATTGAGCCTACTGGACTCTGTGGGCTCTGGCGTAGTCAGTGGTGTATCCGGATTCTGAGGCTCCGGATCACCAATAGGGGGTGGCTGAGGCTGTGCTTGAGCAGCAGGCTCAGTCTCAACGGTATCTCGTCCCCTCCCTCTGGCTGCTCGCCTGGATGGACGGCCTCGACCACGAGTGCGAGCAAGTGGCATAACTCCCTAGATAAGCATCTAACAAAAATATAGATTATCAGAATACTTACTTCGTGTTGCGGAGCTTATGCCATCGATCCCATCTCACAAAAAAATCAAAACCGAAAAATATATACCGACTCCCGAGAATCCAAGACTCGACTCAAAAACAATATTGTATGGCATCGCAGAACCTTGGGCTCTGATACCAATAAAGTTGTCACGCCCCCGGGAGTATGCCGTGCCGAAAATCAAACGGACGGCATCTCCCCTGTACGTGGCAACATCTCGGGTTAATACAAGGCCCGTAGGCCCACAACAACATAATAATGAACAGATATAAGTATATCAAACACACACACAGCGGAAACATAAACACATACCACAACAAGAATACCAAAACATACGGGTGTACACCCCCTGACAAGACCACAGTATTAAAACCGTACATAAAACATCGACACAAAGTGACATCCACAACATAAGACGAAGTCCATACATAGAACAAAATCCATAACACCAATACAAATCACAAATCCTCGGGAGACTCAAAAGGTGGAGATGGGATGGATCGCCGGCGCAGCTCCAAGTCGTCACGAAGATCTCTACCTGTTACCTGGGCGACAGAAAAACCCAGGGTCCGTGGGAGTGAGTAAAACTCAGCAGGTAATAGATAAACATGTACATCAATATCACATGTATTTTGACAGTAAAATCTACAGGTATCACTAGCATGATAATAATATATATATCTATGTATATACCACCTAACCAAAAGTCAATATGAACTGCAGACATACCTGAACGTCTGCTACGCTACATCTATCCAACCTGAGCACATATACACAACATATGGTATAAAGAATAGAACTAACTCATACTACATCCTGCTATGTGTCAAGGGTATCCCAGTGAATAACTAACCAGTATACAAGTGATGGCCTACTACCATACAGAAGAATGTGGTAACATGTATGAATATGTGCAAACAAATGCAACAAACATAGTACATACAAATGCAGCATCACATATATATATAGACTACACTATATACGTATGCTAATCACAATCATCCATATATATATATACATGCATATATGTATATATATGGTAATATGCAAAATGCCATAAGTCGATAATGCGACAAGATGCATGGTCATGTCGGCTCACCCTAAAGCTACCACGACCCCAGTGTGGCCTCGGTGGCTCGAGCATGACAACTGTCCCAACTCAACACCAACCACTACTCTCGAGTGGCCGAGTGGGCAGTATTATCGAGTAGCATATAAGCGTAAAGAGCAAGCTACACGATGGGGGTCCCTGCTGTTGGCCAATCCGACAGTCACTACCCATGAGTGGTCGAGTGCCACACACGCGAGGACTATGGCGCGCAAATCCAACTATCACCGCTCAGAGTGATAGAGTGCGGCACTACAATGCTCTGCCCTCACACCGGTTACTCCTCCTATGAGTAACCGTGGAGACAGGATGACTGGCGACACTCTCGACCACAAGGGAGACATCGTCGCCAACGTGCATGCAAATGACATGAATGTAAGGTCTCACAAATGGACATCCACCATAGACTCTACTCTATAGAGGGTCATGCTAACTAGATCAACGCACTCTATCCCAGAGAGTCGTGCTCAATCGATCAGATTACATACTAGGACCACCGTCCGTAGCGACACCCTAAATACCATTCACCGACCATTTGCATAATGCATGGTGTAGAAATACATGCAATCTAAGGGGTACTAGAATTAACTCTAGGTTCAAGACATCATCTACCTACGGATGACCTTTTTACCAAATTTACAATCAGGTTGTCATCCGTACCTTACTATTTGTATTTAACTTAAACAGATTCTAAGTTATTTACATCATCTATGTGTATAACTCCTAATCATGGTGACATAACATGATAGCAGCAAGGAGTTAAAAGCCAACGGATAAAGTATCAAGCATAAGATAAATAGAACAAGATCAAGGTAACATGATCATTTAAGATGATCATGCATCTAAATCTGTATGCATTACTACCTGACCGGGGTAGGAATCACCCACCTGATAAGAAGCTCGTGACAATATAAATCCTCACTACGCCCGTATCCCCGCCATGATCCACGTCCTGCACAAACCATGATATGCATTAAGTTCAAGCACATGACAATAGATGTATATAATTTACTATTCTATCGTTTCCATATTCGCGTCCCTTTATCGAATACGAATTAGGAGCTCAAAGAGTTAAGCTTGCCTATTTAATTTAACTCACCGTTTCAATTAGCAAAATGCTAACACACCCATCCAACTCTATAACCCATTCCCAATCACAGTCCTTACCATTCATCACTCACGGCAGGAGACCACATTAGCATAGCCGGGTAACTAATCCGACTAGACTGAACAGAAAATAGGGAAAATAATTCATGCTTACCGACAATTCTTTTGGAATCTCCACCGGCAGCTCAAACCCCCAAAATCGGCAGCCAACCCCTTCCCAAATTCCTCAATTTGCCGAATGAAATCTCTGCCGTAAATCGAAATTGTATCAGCCAAGAAAATAACCCATGGGAAGCTAGGGAAATCAGGCTTACCGCTAGTAGAAGCTTCACCGGCCACAATCCTTCAAAATCCCCAATCGGCCGGAAACCCACTCTTGCTGTTGTAACTTCCGCCGACAGCCCAAACACCAACACCGGCAGCAATTCTCGAAAATCCGGCAGCAATTCTCGAAAATCCGGCAGCCCTGTTCACCCGCACCACCGTCGCTCCCGGTTTTCTGCCCAAATCGCTAGGTCAAGGTCAGGGAAAGGAAACCACCGCATGAGTTGATCCACAAACGGATCCCCTTTGAGATCGAGGGAAACTAGGGAACGGACAACCCTTACCTCGCTCCAAACGGCAGTGGACTGCTCGGTTTGCTGGAAACTTCAAGAACACCGCCTAAATCGGCGCTTCCGGCCGTCCCGGGAAAGCTGTCGAGGTCGCCGGCTACTTCTTGCGGAGGAGGAGTCGTGAGGCGAGAAGACCGGTGAGGAGAGGGCGTCCGGCAGCCGGCGTTCCGTGGAGGCGAGATCGCTCGGAGAAGAAATCGTCGCGCGTACGAAGGCAAGGAAACCGAAGTCGCGGCGGTGATTGAAGGAACGCTCGATTTAAGTCGCGGGGTGAAACCGTAACCGAACGAAAAATATGGCTTGGCGTTAATGGGGGATAATAGGTAGGGTTTCTTTTGTTTAACGGGTTGGATTTCAGACCCGTTAAGCCCATTAACAAAAAGGGTCATTAGAAATTTCCGTTCGAGTGCAGGAAAATTCCTAAAAATTTCTGGAAAAATTTCTATAGGATATTTTCCTAATTACCCTACATTTATTTTATTTTATTTATATATTTTTTTTTCTGGTATTTTACATGTGCTATGATTCATTATTTGTATTCTGATCTAGGGGAGCAATACCAAAGTGTTTCAAGGAAGTATTACGTTGACTTAGGTCTGCCTTCGGCCTAGATTAACCTAAGTTAAATAGAATCTCTATCGCCTCGCTGGAACAGTCGAATATGAGATTTCATACACCTTCAAGTTCATAGAGCGAAAAGAGGTTTTTTTGAGTCCCTTATACTCATTATGCCTAGCATTGAATGGGATGGGTATTTACCTTATCAACTATCAAATCACTGGCGAGTGGGTTCTATTTGATTTGGCAACTTAATTAGCGCCTGAATCGGACCGAACCCAATATTTGTCAGGTCAGGCTATTGTTCTCTTGTTCCCTCGAACCTATGGAATGGAGTAAGACATCAATTTTTCAATACGATCGATTATGTTCATTGCATAATTGGCTCCTTTGAAAAGCATTGGCGCACGTGTAAACGAGGTGCTCTACCAACTGAGCTATAGCCCTTGTTATAGACATCTTAACATATAGACAATTTCTTGTCAAGATAGATATTTCATAATCCCACACGATAGCTCTCTGATTTATTTATTTTATTTAAGCTTAACAGAAAAGAAAGAAATTAGTATTGCTTGGAAATCCTATTCTATCTATAATTCCCGAAGTGATGGGTTCCCATTTGTAGTGATAAATGACCTACTTAACTCAGTGGTTAGAGTATTGCTTTCATACGGCGGTAGTCATTGGTTCAAATCCAATAGTAGGTAGAACTTATTAGATACTGGAATCGATGAAATGATATCTAATAAGTTTTTCTACCCATCTTCTTTTTTTTATCAGATTCAACTTTATTGTGTTCAATTAGCAAAATCAACATGTGGTGTAGGTGTATATATTAAAGTAAAGAACTTTTTGAAAACTTATTCTTTTTAGTTTGGTCTAATGACTTAACTAGTAGGAAATAACATTGACAGCCTCCACTCGTGTCCTAGCTCGTCTGAGAGCTAGATTCGCTTCAATTGCTTGTCTCTTACCCTCAGCTCCACTCAAATTAGCTTCAGCTATTTCAAGAGCTTGTTGAGCTTCTTGCGGATCAATGTCAGTACTTATTTCCGCATCATTTCCTAAAATGGTGATTTCATTATTACCTATTCTAGCAAAACCACCCATCGAGCCACCGTTAACCATTGGTCGTTGTTAAGGCGTATTCTCAAAGACCTATATCTACTGGTAGTGCAATGGGGCGTGGTTTGGTAATACACGCCAATTTGACCACTATTAGTAGATAAAATGATTTCTTTCACTTCTGAATCCCAAATAATTCGATTAGGAGTCAGTACACAAAGATTTAAGGTCATTTCTTTAATTTGCCCTCCTCTTCTAAGTTTATAGCTTTCGCAGTAGCTTCATCGATGTTACCCACCAAATAAATTTGCTCGGGAAGACTGTCTAATTCTCGGAAAGGATCGGTTGAAACCCCTAATTGTTTCGCAAGACCAACATATTTTCTGGAGAACGGTAAATACTACGCCACGAAGAAGGGTTGGGATAAGAACGCTCAATTTTTCGTGCTCGCTACGATTAAACGATCTTCTTGGATAATTCGGCCCAACCCAAGAATAGCTATAATGTCCTGAAGTTCTTTATAACGTTGTGAAGTTTGCTTAACTCTTTGCGCAGTTTCGTAATGTTCCTCACCAACGATTCGAGGTTGTAACATAGTTGACGTTGAATCTAAAGGATCCACTACAGGATAAATACCTTTGGCAGCTAACCCTCTTGATAGTACGGTAGTAGCATCTAAATGTGCAAATGTCGTGCCAGGAGCAGGGTCGGTCAAATCGTCTGCAGGTACATAAATGGCTTGTATCGAAGTTATGGATCCCTTTTTGGTAGAAGTAATTCTTTCTTGCAAAGAACCCATTTCGTTACTAAGGGTAGGTTGATAACCCACTGTAGAAGGCATTCTCCCCAATAAGGCGGATACTTCTGATCCTGCTTGGACGAAATGAAAGATATTGTCGATAAATAGAAGTACGTTTTGCTCATTAACATCCCAGAAATATTCCGCCATGGTTAGTGCAGTCAAACCAACTCTCATACAAGCTCCCGGTGGTTCATTCATTTGACCATAGACTAGAGCTACTTTGGATTCTGCAATATTTTTTTCATTAATTACTCCGGATTCTTTCATTTCTATGTAAAGATCATTTCCTTCACGAGTACGTTCACCTACTCCGCCAAATACGGATACGCCTCCATGAGCTTTGGCAATGTTGTTGATCAATTCCATGATGAGTACTGTTTTACCTACTCCAGCTCCCCCAAATAGTCCTATTTTTCCTCCACGGCGATAGGGAGCTAAAAGATCCACTACTTTAATTCCTGTTTCAAAGATTGATAATTTTGAATACAACTCTATAAAGGCAGGTGAGTCTATGAATAGGAGATGTTGTGCTAGTATCTACGGGACCTAAATTATCAACAGTTCCCAAGAACGTTGAAAATTCGTCCGAGTGTAGCTCCGCCGACTGGAATGCTTAGAGGAGCTCCCGTATCAATTACTTCCATTCCTCTCGTCAATCCATCCGTAGCACTCATAGCTACAGTTCTAACTCGATTATTTCCTAATAATTGTTGTACTTCACAAGTCACATTAATTTGCTGACCGACAGTATCTCGACCCTTCACTACTAAAGCGTTATAAATATTAGGCATCTTGCCCGACGGAAAAACAACATCTAGTACTGGGCCAATAATTTGAGCGATACGCCCTAGGTTTTGTGTGGAAACCACAGGACTAGAAGGGGTAGGATTGATTCTCATAATTATAATTAAAGTGAAATATGTCGAAATTTTTTTTGGAATAGTGCCATGCTAAGAGAAAAATAAATGTTCGATAGCAGATTGATCGGTTAATTCAATACAATAAGAAATAAATGGGAGTTAGCACTCGATTTAGTTGGTATCACCCAACCGAATACGATTCAATTGTATACTCATTCAATGAGTAAAGAGTAAATTTTCAAGTTCAACCAATCCCTCTTTTTTTTTCAAAAGAAATATCAAGTACATGAAATCACGAGTAAGTCTCTTTAATTTCTCTATCATTATAGAAAAGACCATCCATATTGGATTCCAATATATATAGAATTTGAACCCGAACTACATTTATGATTCAGTATTTCAATCTAGTTGGTTATTGTTCTTTCTATTGTTTTTTTTAGATATTTGATTTCTGCCTATCTATTCTTTATACCCTTTTCAGATGAATTATGCCTATTTTCACATCTAGGATTTACATATACAACATATATCACTGTCAAGAGGGAATTTTTCTTAGTATTTAGATTAGATTCAAAAGAAGAAGGAGATAAATTGAATTGTAAATTTGCAAAATAAACATTAGGTTGCGTCATATATATCAAAGAGTATACAATAATGATGTATTTGATTCATCAAATACATGGTCTAATAACGAACCATTTCATTTTAACATAACATTGAAATTTGTTGATAATATTAGTTGAATATTTTTTTTTTTGAAAGATTTTTGTCAAAGGTTTCATTTACGCATAATTCATATCGAGTAGACCTTGTCGTTGTGAGAATTCTTAATTCATGAATTGTAGGGAGGGACTTATGTCACCACAAACAGAGACTAAAGCTTTTGTTGGATTCAAAGATGGTGTTAAAGATTACAAATTGACTTATTATACTCCTGACTACGAAGTCAAAGATACTGATATCTTAGCAAAGATTCCGAGTAACTCCTCAACTGGATTTCCACCAAGAAGCAGGGTCATGAGTACCGAATCTCTTGGTACATGGACAAGCGTGTGGGTGATGGACTTACCAGTCTTGATCGTTACAAAGGGCGATGCTACCACATCGAGGCTGTTATTGGGGAGGATAATCAATATATTGCTTATGTAGCTTATCCTTTAGACCTTTTTGAAGAAGGTTCTGTTACTAACATGTTTACTTCCATTGTGGGTAATGTGTTTGGTTTCAAAGCCTTACGAGCTCTACGTTTGGAGGATCTGCGAATTCCCACTTCCTATTCCAAAACTTTCCAAGGCACTCAGGCATTCAGTTGAAAGAGATAAGTTAAACAAGTATGGTCGCTCCCTATTGGGATGTACTATTAAACCAAAATTGGGATTATCTGCAAAAACTATGGCGAGAGCGGTTTATGAGTGTCTACGTGGTGGGCTTGATTTTACCAAAGATGATGAAAACGTGAACTCACAACCATTTATGCGTTGGAGAGACCATTTCGTATTTTGTCTTTGAAGCACTTTATAAAGCGCAGTAAACAGTGAAATTAAAGGGCATTACTTGAATGCTACTGCAGTACATGTGAAGAAATGATGAAAAGAGCCATATTTGCCAGAGAATTAGGAGTTCCTATCGTAATGCATGACTACATAACAGGTGGATTCACTGCAAATACTAGCTTGGCTCATTATTGCCGTGACAATGGCCTACTTCTCCACATCCATCGCGCAATGCATGCAGTTATTGATAGATAGAAAAATCATGGTATGCATTTCCGTGTACTAGCTAAAGCATTACGTATGTCTGGTGGAGACCAGATTCACGCTGGTACAGTAGTAGGTAAACTAGAAGGGGAACGCGAAATGACTTTAGGTTTTGTTGATTTATTACGTGATGATTTTATTGAAAAAGATCGAAGTCATGGTATTTTCTTCACTCAAGATTGGGTTTCTATGCCAGGTGTTATACCCGTGGCTTCGGGTATTCATGTTTGGCATATACTGCGCTGACCGAAATCTTTGGGATGATTAGACATTTGGAGGAGGAACTTTAGGACACCCTTGGGAAATGCACCGTGCAAGGCTAATAGGGTGGCTTTAGAAGCATGTGTACAAGCTCGTAACGAGGGACGTGATCTTGCTCGTGAAGGTAATGAAATTATCCGTGAAGCTAGCAAATGGAGCCCTGAACTAGCCGCTGCTTGTGAAGTATGGAAAGAGATCAAATTCGAATTCGAACCAGTGGATAAGCTAGATAAAGAGAAAAGCTAAGTGTGCATAATTCAAGAATTCTGTTTGTTCTCCTAATTGATTGTAATTAAAGTCGATCTTTTCCTAGGAAAAGACTGGGCCGTCTGAAAATAAAAAAAAGGAACGAGCATCCTATATATACTATGTATTTGCATATATGTTTCGCTTTCTTTTACTTTATACTTTATATGATATGTATTGTTTAGATCTTACTTATATTATATATAATATAAGTAAGATCTAAATAAAAGATCGAAAACTCAATACTTCTATTGTTTGTTGTTGGATTAATAATGAATTTAATCCAATTTTAGGGATCGGGGAGTGGTGGACTTTTTATATCTCCTCGTTTGGTCCATAGATCAACCCAAGGAAAGGCTCCTTCTACCCATCATCCTATATATTGTCTTTTTCGTTGCATGTTGAAATAGAAACTTAATTATTTAATTTATTATATTATTAATTATTTATTATATTATATGATAAATGAGACTGAGAAATGAGAACAAATTGTTTATTTATAGAAATAGAAACTTTTCACAATTCTTATGGTTTGGATTTCATGGTATTTTATACATCATATATGGGAAAAGCTGTGTCTTTCTATTAAAGACAAAAGTTGAGAAAAAGATTCTATCAATATATTGAAGTAATACTTCGAATTTTCACAAAAGATATTTTTTTCTTTCAATACTTACTCCTCATTAGTTAACAATTCTAATGATTGGATTCGTATGCTTAATTCTGATAGTTAAGGTCAAATGATTATTCATCACATTTTTTTTTTTATTTTTAGAAAATAGGAGGTATTTCTATGTTCAAATGGCGGTGCCATTTTTTATTTTCCAATGAGAAGGTAGAACATAGGTGTGGGCCAAGTAAATCAATGGATAGTGTTGATAGTATTGGACATACAGATAGAAGTGAACAACCTATTCTAAACGATATGGAGAAAAAGGTTCCTAGTTGGAATCATATTGGTAATTATAGTTTCAATAATGTTGATTATTTATTTGATATCAGGAATATTTGGAGTTTGATCTCTGATGACACTTTTTTTGTTAGGGATAGTAATGGTGATCATTACTCTATATCTTTTGATATTGAAAATCATATTTTTGAGGTTGACTGTCACGCCCCGAGAGCATGCCGAGCCGAAAATCAAACGGACGGCATCTCCCCTATACGTGGCAACATTTCGGGTTAATACAAGGCTCGTAGGCCCACAACAACAACATAATATATCATAATAACGGCAGCGGAAATAAAGAGCACATACCCACAACATACATACCAAAAACATACAGGTGTACACCACCTGACAAATCCACAACCATAAAACCGTAAATAAAACGACTACACAAATAGAGTCCACGACATCACGACAAAATCCATAACAACAACAAGTCCATACATATCAAAGTCCAAGACATAACCAAAAAAACGAACTCCTCGGGAGACTCGGAAAACGGAGATGGGATGGATCGGCCAGCAGCACTCAAGTCGTCAAAGGCGTGCACATTACTGTTACGGTGACGAAAAAACCCAGGTCGGAGGTGGTGAGTAAAACTCGTGGTGAATCGGAGAAAACATGTAAATATATGTATCGATATTACGTATGCATTCAACATTTAATCTACTCATACAACAAGTATACATCAAGATAATAATAGATATGCATGCATATACTAAATAAATCAACATCAACGATCGACATACCAGCGGTCGGCTACCCTATCCCGATCCACACGGCGTATAATCACATCATAGGGTATAAAAGTATAAGTACTAACATACCTAACCCGAGTCAAGAGTATCGCAATATTCGATGGTATACAAGTATCAACCTACTACCATACAGAATATGCAATAAAGATGTATGATAATACGCATAAACAAATGCAACAAGCATGATGACATACAATGCATCATCAAAGTGAGTATACATAGATCAGATTCAGTATGTATACTAATCACTATCATCCATATATATATATATACAAGCGTGTATGTATATATATATATATAATCATGACGGTCATATCTGCCACCCTACTCGCTACCACGACTTCTGGCTGGTGGCGCGGCATGACAACTATCCCGACTCGGCCACCGTCTCGGTGGCCAGTTGGGTAGTATGATCCATGGCATATGAGCGTAAGTGGCTCGCACGCTAACGGTCCTGCATTGGTCGCTCCGACTAACACTACTTAATGAGTGGTCGAGTACCACGCACCTGACAATCAGTGACAACTCCAACTACCATCACGATAATGGTAGAGTGCGACAACAAATGCTATGCCTCACACCGATTACTCCTCGGAAGTAACTGGGAGGCGGGACGACCGACGACTCTCTCTCAACCCCAAGGGAGGCGATGCCGTCAGATGCGTCTGATGAAATGAGTCTTGTCTCACATCTGTAACATCTACCCTAGACTCTCTGTCCCAACCAAGAGTCACACCTAATCGATCAAGACACTCTACCCCATAGAGAGTCACTCATCGATCACGACAAGCTAGGACCATCGGTCAGAATGGCATATGTCGGCGACTCACGACCGTTCACACAACCCGTGGTTGGTGAATAAATGTGTCACATACAAGTATGGAATAAGTCCTACTTCAGGTCATACTTATCCACAGAGGATCTTTTGCGAATTTACAATTTAGGTCATCCTCCGTACTCTAACAACATCTACACCCTACTAAACCGCTCGACCTACTTACATCACATCCGTAAGTTCTAGATCATGCTAGGGAATATGTGTTATCATAATAATCGAGCACACATATATATATCAGGCGAAGTTCAAGCATACGATAAACAGAGCATGATCAAGGTAATATGAACACCTAAGGTTCATATCTATGTCTAAATCTGAAAATCATTACATCTACCCGACCAGTAGAAAATTACCTACCTGATATGTAGTTCGTGCTGATTGTATTCACATCCGCGAACCTGCCTCGTATCAAAGTCCTGAAACCGTAGAATACCAATATAATCAAAATAACTCTAGTCTCCACTAACCATCAATAAAATCCTACAATAATACTACTACCATAATTAGGAACCACCTTGCTACTGCACACTATAGCAAGATCAGAACTTACATAATCTTTACTTCAATCACGACCAACTTCATAATCCACTTATGGAAATCTGATCTGCCCACCCTTTTAACTGCAAATAAATCCAACCAAATCTAATTATGATTTATACACGAATCTAATTATCCTAGCAACACAATTGTGCATTCTTCAAGAATTAAACATCTAATGTATAACATACGATTTAAAGCTTACCTTCAACTGTTGGAATCAGCCACGACTTATCCAAAAGCACCTATCCAGAAACCATAACATCCACAGCTTATACATCACTCTGAGCAGCCGTGTACATGCTCCTCCCCAGCCAACTCCATCCATTCATCCCCACCGACACAGCTTCACAGCCCCTCCATTCACGCACAATTCTCTCACAGCCGAAATAACCTCCGGCAACACCATCGACAGAAACCACAGCCCATTACAACCCTTTAACTGAATGGAATTCACAGAACTATAGGGGAATTGATATTGCTTACCTAAAATTGAAGCTTTTATCGGCACTGGAAAACCCCTTGTGAAGCTCGCGAGAAAATAGCCTGGGAAAAAAAGGCAAGAAACAGAACTGATCCTAGATGAAGGAAACCTCATCAATCGACCCAAAAATAAACAGCCATGCTGTGGAAGAGTAGTGATACTGACGATGCTTTGCTGTGGCAACGATGGCACCGATCTGAGCTCCTCATGAGGCCGACGAAGAGAAATCGATAGCAGCTCTCGAAGATCGGCTACGACAGCGATTTCACTGTGGCCGGAGGTGTCACTGATCACGGCACGAACATCGGTGGCTAGGGAAGAGCCGATGTTGTGCGATCGGGAGGGAAACGAGGTGGTGGCGATGGCAGAGGAAGAATGCAGAGACCAAGGTCGAGCAACTGGTGACGGAAACGACGTGGCAGCGACAGTGGCTATGGCTCGGTGGCGTGCACAGCGAGCGACGGCGAGGAGACAACCTGCTTTTCCCCTCTTGGTCTCGAGATCCGCTCGCGAGTTGCCGACGGTTGCTGGAGATGCTACTGTCGGCGATTGAGCTCCATCACGCCGCCGATCGCGAGGAGAAATATGCGGCGGAGTATTTGGGAGAGAAAGAAACGCGATAAGAAGAAATGTGCGGCGTGGAGAAACGAATCGCACGGTGGAGAAAAGGGAAAGTCGGGAGACAGATCGCGGGAGTGAAAAACGCTCGCGTGGAGAAGGTTCGGCATTAAGAAAGTAACGGGTCAGGTTTGGGATAACGGATCGGGTTTGATTAAACCTTACTTCATTCAATTAAAGGAATTAATCTAACCCTAGGTTAGGATGAAATAAATTCCTAACCATTCTTCATTAATTTAATTTATCCCAATAATAATATTATTCCTTTAGCCCTCCATTTGTGGTATTTTACATTGACAATGATAGTTCCTTTCTGAGTGAACTAGAAATTATTGTTTCTAGTTATTTGAATAGGGGATCTAAGAAAAAGAATCATACATGTAATGATACTGAATCCAGTTGGAAAAAGAACATTACTAGTAGCATTGATAGTTATCTTCGTTTTGAAGTCAGTATTAATAATTCTATTTCTAGTAGTACCAACAATTACAGTGAAAGTTACATTTTTAATTTCATTTGTACTGAAAATGAAAATAGTAGTGAGAGTGATACTTCTAGTATAAGAACTAGTCAAAATTTCGATGATTTGGATATTCGAGTAGAATCCAATCATAATGATAATCCTTTCCATAAATTCAGACATTTATGGGTTCAATGTGAAAATTGTTATGAATCACATTATAAACAATTTTTTGGTGAAAAAATGTATATTTGTGAATTTTGTGGATATCATTTGAAAATGAGTAGTTCAGATAGAATTGAACTTTCGATTGATCCCGGAACTTGGGATCCCATGGATGAAGATATGGTATCTGTCGACCCCATTGAATTTGATTCACTGTTGAATTTGATGAAGAACGATTCTAATAGAGATCATATCGATTTTGTAAGAAGAATGGATTCGATTCTTATATGGATCGATCGATTCTTATCAAAGAAAGAGCGAGTTTAGAAGGTATTTCAAACAGGCATAGGTCAACTAAATGGTATTCCCATAGCTATTGGCGTTATGGATTTTCAGTTTATGGGGGGTAGTATGGGATCCGTAGTAGGTGAAAAAATTACTCGTTTGATCGAATATGCTACTAATCGATCTCTACCTGTCATTATTGTGTGTGCTTCTGGAGGAGCACGCATGCAAGAAGGAAGTTTGAGCTTGATGCAAATGGCTAAAATTTCTTCTGTTTTATATAATTATCAATTAGATAAAAAGTTATTCTATGTAGCAATTCTTACAGATCCTACAACCTGTGGAGTAACAGCCAGTTTAGCTATGTTAGGAGATATAATAATTCATGAACCTAATGCAACAAATGCATTTGCGGGTCAAAGAGTAATTGAACAAACATTGAATACTGACGATGCAGGGTTCACAAACATCTGAGTATTTATTCGAAAAAGGTTTATTCGACCTAATAGTACCACGTAATCTTTTAAAAGGTGTTCTGAGTGAGTTATTTCAACTCCACGGTTTCTTTCCCTTGAATCAGAGTTCCAAAAATTAAAGTATAGCACTAGATTCGTTTATTTTATTTGTAGCGAACAAAAAAAAATATTTAATTCATCGTAATCGTAATTAAAAGAAACAATATATATATATATATATATTGTTTTCCTTATTGACATAAGTCTTGTTGACATAAGTTCTCCTTGTAGATAGACAAAAGTTTCGGATAATTATATTTTGTGTGTGTGTTTTTTTTTTTAATTTCATTTTTATTTATAATTATTTATAAAATTATTTAATATTTTTCATATTTAAATATATTAATATTAATTATTATTTGAACTTAACTTATATTATTTATTATTATATTACTTATTATTTAAATATATATATATATATATTTAAATATTATAGTATAGTTTCTATCTAATCATATAGCTAATAGAATTATAGTTGATATTATTTATCACTTATAGATAATATTATTTACAATATAATAATAACTTGATATTACTTATGATAGATATATCATAAATAAGCATAAGAGGATATCTTTTTATTAGATAGAAATATTAATAGATAGAAATAGTAAATCGAGGCATCTATTCTATGACAGATTTCAACTTACCCTCCATTTTTGTACCTTTAGTGGGCCTAGTATTTCCGGCAATTGCAATGGTTTCTTTATTTCTTTATGTCCAAAAAAATAAGATTGTCTAGACCCAATGGTAATGAATCTTATCAAGTGATTTCAACACTGTATGATAATACAGATATTTAGTTCATGTAATATGGTATGATATGTGGCTTTTGCCAAACACACAAGTGAAAGAACTTTTATGCGGATATATAATATCTGTATAAATGCATGTATATGTGGATATAGCTGGTTCAAAATGAATTAGCGAAAAATAGAAAATCAATGTATCTAACTAATTACTCCTGATGTTTCACATAACAATAGTGCTAGTTGATGAAAGTGAATTCGGGGTCAAGAAAGGTAAAGTCAAATTTATTTGGGTTATTCGCTCAATTCCAATCGAATGCAACTGAATGCAGTATAGTATGAATTGGCGATCAGAACATATATGGATAGAACTTATAGGAATCTCAAAACGAGTAATTTTCTTTGGGCTGTATCCTTTTTTAGGTTCACTAGGATTCTTAGTGGTTGGAACTTCCAGCTTATCTTGGTAGGAATTTGATCTCTGTATTTCCATCTCGAAATCGTTTTTTCCGAAGGTTGTGATGTCTTTCTATGGGATCGCGGGTCTGTTCATTAGCTCCTATTTGTGGTGCACTATTTCGTGGAATGTAGGTAGCGGTTATGACCGATTCGATAGAAAAGAGGGAAGAGTGTGTATTTTTCGTTGGGGATTTCCTGGAATAAATCGTCGCATCTTCCTTCGGTTCCTTATGAGAGATATCCAATCAATCAGAATAGAGGTTAAAGAGGGTCTTTATACTCGTCGTGTCCTTTATATGGAAATCGGGGCCAAGGAGCCATTCCTCGACTCGCATCGATGATAATTTGACTCACGAGAAATTGAACAAAAAGTCTGAATTAGCCTATTTTTACAGAGATACCAATCGAGGTACTTTAAAATGAACTCGAACTAAAGTAAAGAATAAATATCCTCTCGAGGTGGGGAAAAGAACTTGCTAATTCCCTTTTTAAT
Source organism: Wurfbainia villosa (assembly GCA_025175895.1). Classification (NCBI taxonomy): domain Eukaryota; kingdom Viridiplantae; phylum Streptophyta; class Magnoliopsida; order Zingiberales; family Zingiberaceae; genus Wurfbainia; species Wurfbainia villosa. The sequence goes on from CM045986.1 coordinate 95,223,456, forward strand.
AAAAGGCAAGTTTCTGATTTTTTAGACTAGAAGTCTAATCTAACTAACTAATCTAATAATTAATTTATATCTATAAATTAATCAAACCTATCGAACATGTATTTTGTAATACATAATTCATCTTTTAGACCTATGATTTTTAATTGATACTCTTTTCGATTAGACAATAAAAGATTTCGTTTGAAAAGAATTAATGTAAGTTTTTGGTCTCAAAACTTGATTCGTTACTTAAAGTGGGTTTTGGAGTATTCATAGAAAGAAACAAATGAAAATGAAATTGGTTTGAATTTGCCCAATTGAGATATCTGAAATATATTACAAATAAAAAGGAAAGGAATAGATCAAGAGGTCACTACTTTGTTATACAACTCGTGCTTTAGAGAAATATCAGATAGAGTAATGAGTTCATTAAAAATGAAAATGAAAAAAAAGAAAGCATTGGCCTCCTTCCTTATCTCGTATCTATGGTATTTTTGCCTGGTGGGTCTCTTTCTCTTTTAATAAATGTCTGGAACCTTGGGTTACTTATTGGTGGAATAGCAAACAATCCGAAACTTTTTTAAATCATATTCAAGAGAAAAACGTTCTAAAAAGATTCATAGAATTAGAAGAACTATTCCTATTGGATGAAATGATAAAGGAGTACCCGGAAACACATATACAAAAACTTCATATAGGAATACACAAGGAAACAATACAATTGGTCAAAGCATGCAATGAATATGATCTCCATATCATTTTACATTTCTCGACAAATATAATATGTTTCACTATTCTAAGTGGTTATTTTATTCTGAGTAATGAAGAACTCGTATTCGAATTCTTGGGTTCGAATTCCTCTATAACTTAAGTGACACAATAAAACCTTTTCGATTCTTTTAGTTCTTGATTTATGGGTGGTTCACTCGACCGTGGTTGGGAACTAATGATAGGTTTAGTTTACAAGCGATTTTGGATTGGATCATAACAATCGATTATATCCGGTCTTGTTTCCATTTTCCGGTTATTCTATATGCAATTGTTAAATATTGGATTTTTCATTATTTAAATCGTGTATCTCCTTCTAGTAATTTATCATTCAATGAATGAATAAAGAACTCATTTGATCTCATCATATCAATAAAATGAGAATCCTTCTTCCTTTATAAATAAATAGAAATTAAGCATTTAATTCAATTAAGCATTTAATTAAAAATTTTAATTAATTCCTTATACTTTCATCTGCTCAAGGTATTCATCGTATATTCCAAAGATACAATTATTCTAGTACAATGCGGACTCGTGTATAGGTAACTAGTATAGTTACCTATCTAATTTATTGTAAAAATCCAAAATTAATGATTGGACATGAAAATAAAAAAATGCTTTTCTTGGGTAAAGGAAGGGATGACTCGATCCATATCTGTATCGATCATGATATATAATAACTCATCCATTTCAAATGCATATCCCGTTTTTGCGCGAGGTTATGAAAACCCGCGAGAAGCAACGGGACGAATTGTATGTGCCAATTGTCATTTAGCTAATAAACCCGTGGATATTGAAGTTCCGCAAGCTGTGCTCCCGACATCTTGTATTTGAAGCAGCTTGTCAATTCCTTATGATAAGCAATCAAACAAGTTCTTGCTAATGGTAAAAGGGGGTTTGAATGTGGGGGTTGTTCTCATTTTACCCGACGGATTCAATTAGCCCCTCGATCGTATTTCTCCGAATTGAAAGAAAAGATTGGAAATTTGTCTTTTGAGTTATCGTAATAAAAGAAATATTATTGTGATAGGTCTTGTTCTGGTCGAAATATAGTGAAATCATCTTTCCCATTCTTTCCCGACCGCTACGAAGAAAGATGTTCACTTCTTAAAATATCCCATATATGTAGGTGGGAACAGAGGAAGGGGTCATATTTATCTGATGGTAGCAAAAGTAACAATACAGTCTATAATGCTACATCGGCGGTATAGTAAGTAGAATAGTACGTAAAGAAAAGGGTGGATATGAAATAACCGTTGTTGACCCATCGGATGGACATCAAGTAGTTGATATTGTACCTCCAGGACCAGAACTTCTTGTTTCAGAGGGTGAATCCATCAAGCTTGATCAACCATTAACAAGCAATCCCAATGTGGGAGGCTTTGGTCGGGAGATGCGTATAGTGCTTCAAGACACATTACGGGTCCAAGGTCTTTTATTCTTCTTTGCATTTGTTATTTTGGCACAAGTTTTTTGGTTCTTAAAAAGAAACAGTTTGAAAAGGTTCAATTGTACGAAATGAATTTCTAGGTGTGGGGATTTCTTAACATCAAGTTGGTAAAAGGTGCTAAATTTTTGTTGATCCATATATATATGGATCAACAAAAAATCTCCAAACCCTTTTTGTTGCTTTGTTTATACTTTTTTTTTTCGTTTTGCGGGATGCCTGGAATTCATTACTTGTATCCTATTCTTAGTACTAGACATACAAACGAAGAGAATACAAGGGAAGGATGGCAAACCGGAACTTTTTTGTTTCGATTGATAGGAAGTTGTGTACAAACAAAAAGAGAGAAAAGATTATGGGGGAATAATTGATTGAGCAAATAGAACTTCTTCTATTAACTTAAACTTATAAACTTATAACTTAGAGAAATTATTCAAACAAATTTCAATTTCAAATTATATTATAGAGTAAGTTCCATTAGTAGTTTACTTTTACTATAGAAAGAGAAAGAAATAATTTGGAGGATATCTCATGCATAGAAATCCATAGAATATTGATAGAATATTGTAGTATCCAGAGATTACTCTTTTCCTCTTGCTTCGTAAGAGTTAATTAGAGGAAGGACAGAGACTATGAATCAATCAATGGCTTCAATTCTTCAAAAACATTATTAAGAAACAAAAGAATAGAGTAATGTTTAAAACATCAGAGCAAAGGATCCATTTTGTTATTTTTTTTCTACAAAACAAATATAATATTTTGATTATGTTGACTGTATAACTTTCCAATTTGAATTTGTATGTTTCCAAATTTGTATGTTATGGAATAGATCAAAGTCTTCTTATATTCTTATATCTTATAAGTGTAAAATACCCGGAAAATATATATATATATATATATATATATATACATATGTTGGGCAATTAAAAGAATACCCTATAGAAATTTTCCAGAAATTTTTAGGAATTTTTCTGGACTCGAACGGAAATTTCTAAGCTCTTTTTTTTTGGTGTAAGTGTTAGTGGGCTTAACGGGTCAAAAATCCAACCCGTTAAACAAACCCGATCCGTCCCGTTAAACCCTAACGCCCGGTTCCTTTTTATTTTCCGCTTCTACGCCGCTAATTTTATTCCTCGCGAGCGTTTCCCAGCCGTGATAATTACTGCCTTTTAATGCTTCCACCTCGCGACGAATCCCCAGCCCTTCCTTTTCTTCCCCGCGGATCGCCTCCCCGACTCCTTTTCTTCGGCGATTTCCTTTCCACTGGCCGGAGCATGTTCTTCTCCCCCAAAGCCAACCGCGATTGACCTCTCTTTCTCTACGCCTCGCTGCGTTCGTCTTCCGGCCGACGCTTGCTAGCTTTCTCCCTCTTTCTCTCGATCTACCTTGCGGTAAGAGGCAACCAACCACGAGCGAGCCGGAGGAGTGGGCGAGCAAAGGCGGCGACCTCGGCAACCTCACTGGGACGACTAGAGGCTTCGATTTGGCGATTACCGCGGTAGGCGGTCAGGCGATTCTTATCTCTCTTGTCGTTAAATGCCGGAGGCGAGGTAAGTAGATTGTCCCCGTTCCCTTGATTTTTGGAAGGAATCCAGCTTAACGCATTTTGTGCGTTTAAACATAGATCTGCAGAAACTAGGGTTGGCGTTAGCGTTATGTCCGTAGACCAAGCAATTGGGAGCGTTTTTCTTCGGATCGGGGGCACCGAAGTCTTGGCGACGAATAGGGCAACCCACTTTGAGTTATTTTCCTCGCGATTCATCGATCTCTTGCGATCGGTCTTGGAACTAGGTAAGAGTGATCGTACCATTTTTGGGATGAGTATACAGCTCGATTTGTGATGTCCTGCGCGTGACCTAAGCTGTGTTTGGGCAGAATCGGTGAACAAGGAGATAGGACGGGGGAAGGGCTGCCGGTTCGGGGATTTGTATCGTCGGTGACACTTCACTTGTTGGTAAGCATGATCCCCTTCCTTATTTTTATGCGGTCAATTCAGTGCAATGTGTGGGATTACGGTTCTTAATACCGATTTACTGTTGTGTGATTGTTACGGTTGTGAATCAAGTTGTGATGGGGTTGTTTAGTAGAAATAAGCATAGGAATGTTCCGATTAGTGTGGAATTGAATGTATAGACTGATGTATTGGTTAACTTGGGAATGGGGGATTTTTAATTATGATGTTAACCGTATCAGTTGAGGGATTTTCCTAATCCGTATTCGATAAGAAGAATGCGACTATAGGAGCAAGATAGTAGTAAATAATATGTTGTCATGTGCTTGAGTTAATGTATGTTATGATTTGTGCAGGACGTGGATACGAGGCGAGACGCGGCGTGAGGATTATATTGTCACGAGCTTCTTATCAGGTGGGTGATTCCTACCCCGGTCAGGTAGTAATGCATACAGATTTAGATGCATGATCATCTTAAATGATCATGTTACCTTGATCTTGTTCTATTCATCTTATGCTTGATACTTTATCCGTTGGCTTTTAACTCCTTGCTGCTATCATGTTATGTTACCATGATTAGGAGTTATACACATAGATGATGTAAATAACTTAGAATTTGTTTAAGTTAAAAACAAGTAGTAAGGTACAGATGACAACCTGATTGTAAATTTGGCAAAAATGTCGTTCGTAGGTAGATGATGTCTTGAACCTAGAGTTAATTCTAGTACCCCTTAGATTGCATGTTTCTACCGACCATGCATTATGCAAATGGTGGGTGAATGGTATTTTAGGGTGTCGCTACGGACCGTGGTCCTAGTATGATCTGATCAGTTAGTCACGACACTCTACGAGGTGATAGAGAGTGCGTTGATCTGGTTAGCATGACCCTCTGTAGAGTAGAGAGTCTATGGTGGATGTCTATTTGTGAGACCTTACATTCATGTCATTTTGCATGCACGTCACGACGATGTCTCCTCAGGGTCGAGAGTGTCGCTAAATATCTCGCCTACTGCTACTCATAGGAGGAGTAACCTGTGAGGGCAGAGCATTGAGTGCCGCACTCTATCACTACAGACGGTGATAGTTGGATTTGGCGTCGTAGTCCTCGCGTGTGTGGCACTCGACCACTCATGGGTAGTGACTGCCGGATTGGCCAACAAAGCAGGACCCCATCGTAGCTTGCTCTTTACGCTTATATGCTACTCGATCATACCGCCCACTCGCCACCGAGAGTAGTGGTTGGTGTTGAGTTGGGACAGCTTGTCATGCTCGAGCCACCGAGGCCACACGGGTCGTGGTAGCTTTAGGGTGAGCCGACATGACCATGCATATTGCATTGCCGACTTATGGCATTATTGCATATTACCATATATATACATATATGCATGTATCTATATATGGATGATTGTAATTAGCATATTATATAGATAGATCTATATATAGATATGCTCATTGTGATGTTGCATTTGTATGTACTATGTTTGTTGCATTTGTTTGCACATATTCATACATGTTATTACATTCTTGTATGATAGTAGGCCATCACTTGTATAACGTTAGTTATTCAACGTGTTACCCTTGACCCATAGCAGGATGTAGTATGAGTTAGTTTTATTCTTTATACCATATGTTGTGTATATGTGCTCGTTGGATAGATGTAGCGTGTAGCGCACGCCTGTATGTCTGCAGTTCATATTGACTTTTGGTTAGATGGTATATACATGGATATATTATCATGCTAGTGATACCTGTAGATTTTACTGTCGAAATACATGTGATATTAATATACATGTTTATCTATCACCTGCTGAGTTTTACTCACTCCCACGGACCCTGGGTTTTTCTCCGTGTGTAATGTAGAGATCTTCGTGACGACTTGGAGCTGCGCCGGCGATCCATCCCATCTCCACCTTTTGAGTCTCCCGAGGATTTGTGATTTGTATTGGTGTTATGGATTTTGTTCTATGTATGGACTTCGTCTTATGTTGTGGATGTCACTTTGTGTCGATGTTTTATGTACGGATTTTAGTACCGTGGTCTTGTCAGGGGTGTACACCCGTATGTTTTGGTAGATTTTATTGTGGGTATGTGTTTATGTTTCCGCTGTGTGTTTGATATATTTATATCTGTTTATGATGTTGTTGTTGTGGGCCTACGGGCCTTGTATTAACCCGAGATGTTGCCACGTACAGGGGAGATGCTGTCCGTTTGATTTTCGGCAGATACTCTCGGGGGCGTGACAACTTTATTGGTATCAGAGCCCAAGGTTCTGCGATGCCATACAATATTGTTTTTGAGTCGAGTCTTGGATTCTCGGGAGTCGGTATATTTTTCGGTTTTGGTTTTTGTGAGATGGGATAGACAGCGGCATAAGCTCCGGGCAACACGAAGTAAGTATTCCTGATAATTTATATTTTAGTTAGATGCTTATCTAGACTTGTTCAACAGGTGAATACTGTCAGAGTCATGCCACCTGTTCAGACTCGTGGTCGAGGCCGTCCATCCAGGCGAGCAGCCAGAGGGAGGGGACGAGATATTGAGATCGAGCTGCGCTCAAGCACACCACCCCCTATTGGTGATCCGGAGCCTCAGAATCCGGATACACCACTGACTATGCCAGAGCCCACAGAGTCCAGTAGGCTCAATGATAAGTCACGGATACTCGTGTTAGCACGATCAGCCAAGGAGAAGTTCACCTTGTTCCGAGGGGAGTCCGACCCATGGATTGCCTGATCTTGGTCCGGAAAATATGGAAGACACCTTCGAGTATATGAACTGCACAGATGTGGAGAAGGTGGGCCTTGCTGCATATCATCTCAGAGATCAGGCTATCACTTGGTGGAAATTGCATAAGACTCTATCTGGGGAGCGTGGGATTACTTGGTCCACTTTTCGAGATGCTCGAGGCGATTTCCTTCTCTTCTACAAAGACGACGTCCGAGAGTTTCTAAGCTCAGCAAGCGACCGCTCGGTTATGGAGTACAACGCAGAGTTTACGGACTATCGAGTTCGCTCTCATCCGTAGCACAGATTCGCACCGGATGTACCGCCACCCAGGGCCTAGCAGCTTATATCAGAGCGAGGATGTCAGGATCTAGCATTACCTCCTACAGGGAGGCATTGGACCGTGCCCTCTTTATCGAGATGACTTCCCAGCAAATCTCCAAGGAGAAAGATATCGAGAAACAGATGACTAAGGGCAAGCAATGAACTGTGGTTACCTCGGGGACTCGTAAGAAAGGGGAGCAAAAGGAACTACACGAGGTGCGATGTATGGGTCACTAGATCGCAGAAAGGGAAGCGCCCAAAGATCGAGTTCTCTGGAGGGTCTCGGAAGAACCGGAAAGAATCGAGCAGTATGGATGTTATAAATGCGATCCTAAGTCATAGAGCTCTAGAGTGTCCTTTGGAAGCGGCCGGTTTGCTACTATTGCAAGCAACGGACATACTAGCAGGCTATGCGTTGAGAAACACGATTGGAGTTTCTGGTAGCTCTAATAAGGGAAGACAATAATCCAACGGCGGCGCGCAAGAGGACAAGCGTATGCGATCTTATGGGCCGAGCGGCCCGGTACCTCCACGGCGCACTTATATCAGATGCAGGGAAGCGCTCCTACAGTGATGCCGACAGCGATCCAGTATCCTGCATCTCCGGTGATCTACTACCCAGGGGTATCTGCACCGCCGTCGTTACCAGCCAGCTCTCAGGGATACCTTATGCACCTTGCCGATGGCTACTCGATCTTCGACACCTCGAGCGAGATCGGCCAGTGGAGCACACTACTACTTCATCGGGATGCGGTAATATAGCTATCACTAGAGAGGAGGCCTGTGGTGATGGATCAGTCATACGCGGTATGGTTTCAGTTTATGCTATATATGCTGATACGTTGATAGATACAGGTAGTTCCCATTCATTCGTATCTAGAGTATTTCTGAGGAGAGTTGGAAGAATCCCAAGGGTTCGTTCTTGTGGGTTAGCAGTATCCTTGCCATCAGGAGAGGTGCTGACTAGCCACCAAGAAATCAAGGGTTTCCCATTAGACTTTGTGGGCATATCCTTACGGTGGACCTTCAGTGTTGGAAATGATAGAGTTTGATATTATTCTCGGTATGGGTGGTTGGGCGCTTATCACGCTTACATGGATTGTAGAGCAAGAGTGGTGACTTTCCGACCCCGGATCAACGGCTTGGGAATTTGTTGGTACTAGAGATGATGGATTATCCATTATATCGGCTCTGAGCCTGAAGCTATTGGCTCGGGGTTGTCAAGGTTATCTGTTATCTCTAGTCAAAGTTGAGAAGCGAAGGACTACCACCCCTCTCGATGTGCGAGTAGTCGAGAGTATCGGATGTATTTCGATGAACTTCGGGCTTGCCACCTCCTAGCAAGTTGAATTTGCGATAGAGGTGATTCGGGAACGCGCCTATATCGAAACCTCCTTATCGGATGGCGCCAAAAGTTGAATGAACTTAAGGTTCAAGCTAGGAGTTCTTTGGATAATGGATTCATCCAGGCCTAGTGTTTCACCATGGGAGCACCGTACTCTTTGTCAAGAAGAAGGATGGATCGTTGCGGTTATGTATTGACTATCGGCAATCTGAATGCGATCCGCGATTAAGAACAAATATCCCGCTGAGGATAGAAGATTTATTCGATCGGCAGGATACATGTGTGTATTCTAAAATTGACTGCGCTCGGGATATCATCGACCGGATAAGAGATGAGGATGTTCGAGCGACTTTCGCTTTTAGTTATGGACATTACGAGTTTCTAGTGATGCCTTTCGGTCTCACGAATGCCCATGCATTTATGGACTTAATGAATCGGGTATTCCTAAGGTATATAGATCAGTTAATAGTGTTCATCGACGATATATTGATTTATTCTCGATCCAGGAAGAGCATGAACAACATCTGCGGATAGTATTGGAAATTTTGCGTGAGGAGCGTTGTATGCCAAGTTTAGCAAATGTGCATTACAGTTATCCTCGGTGGGTTTTCTTGGACATGTGGTGTCAGCGAGGTATTCTGTAGATCCCGGAAGATTGAGGCGATTACGGTTAGGGCGGCCAAAATCGATTCGAAGTCCGTAGTTTCCTTAGTGGTGGGTATTATCGGAGATTCGTGGAGGGATTCTCGAGTATCGCCATGCCACTCACTCGTCGACTCGGAAGGAATTGAGTCACAGTCGGAGGCTTGTGAAACTAGCTTCGAGCTTAGCGGCGGCTAGTTTACTGCACCTATCTTAGTGATTCCTTACGGTGTTGATGGGATGGTCCTCTATACGGATGCTTCTATCCAAGGGTTGGGTGCGATCTTGATGCGATCCAACCGTGGTGTCTTATGCCTCCGTCGACTAAAAGATCACGAGAGAAATTATCCAGTGCACGATCTAGAGTTAGCCGCCCTTATATTCGCATTGAAGATATGGAGGCACTACTTGTATGGGATTACCTTTGATATCTACACAGACCATAAAAGTCGAAGTACTGTTCACCACGAAAAAGTGAATGAGGCGAGAGGCGGTGGATGGAGTATCTGAAGGATTATGGCGCACCATCGGTATCATCGGGAAAAGGCTAATGTGGTAGCGGATCTGGCTGAAGCGAAGTCTCGTGGAGTTACGGCGATCGTCGGCGGCGATTCTTGATCTAGTTCGGCGGTTCTCGAGTTGGGATTATGCGAACACGGTCAAACATCCGGGGATATTAGTTTCTATGGTTGCCCATTCTGCATTGCTGAGAGGATCAAGGAAGCATAAGTCGATGATCGGCATCTGCGATTCTTGGCGGCACGATAGACTCGAGCGTCGACGGATTTCTTGGCGGCGAGAAGGGTGTACCGTTTAGGGGCGACTATGTGTTCGGACACACACCCGATTAAGGAAGAACTTCTACGGGAAGCACATCGATCGAGATTTGCTATACATCACGGTGGTACTCGGATGTACCGAGATTTGAAAAGCGCTTATCTTGGTGGAGCGGTATGAAGCGAGATATTGCGGACTTTGTTGCACGATGCCTAGTATGCCCGGCAAGTGAAGGCGAACATCGAAACCTGCGGGGTTACTTGAAATCCGATCCGGAATGGAAGTGGGAGCATATCACGATGGACTTCGTTCTGGGATTACGAACCCGTAAAGGACATCTGCGATTTGGGTGATCGTGGATCGATTAACCAAATCGGCTCACTTCCTTCCCGCGTGAGGCGGATTCATTGGATCGTCTAGCGGAATTATCTGAGAGATCATCAGATTGCATGGTGTACCATTGAGTATCATCTCGATAGAGATCACGCTTTACTTCGATTACGCGAGTGCTGCGAGCCATGGCACGAGCTTCGACTCGATCTGACCTTTCATCCGCAGACAGACGGGCCGGTCGAGCGTACCATTCGGACTTTGGAGGATCTGTGAGATCTTGCATCATGGATTTGTGGCGGTTGGGAGGATCACATTCCTTTAGTGGAGTTTGCCTACAACAACGGCTACCACTCTTCTATCCGGATGGCTCCATTTGAGGCATTATCGGTGAACCCTGCGGATCTCTGTGTTATGGGAGGAAGTTGGGAAGCAGCGGATATTGGGGCCTCGAGTATCCGGCAGGATGCGAGTTGGTACAGTGATCGGGCAGCGATTATCGAGGCCAGGACCAAAAGTTATGCGGACGAGGCGAAGGCCTTTGGAATTCTCGATCGGGGACCATGTATTCCTACGAGTGTCACCCACCAAAGGAGTCAAGAGATTTGGGCTAAAGGAAATTAGCTCCACGTTACATTGGTCCATTTGAGATATTAGAGCGGATTGGAGGTGTAGCTTATCGGTTGGCTTTACCTCACACTTGCGGGTGTTCTAGCGTATTTCATGTATCTATCTTTGAGGAAATCGTGCGCGATCGACCATGTTCGAAAGAAGTTCGATACCCCTCGGTGAATCGACTTATGAGGAGACTCGGTCTGGATTCTTGGTCGCAAGGAGCGACAAGCTATGAGAACAAAACCATCCGAGGCTTGTAAAGGTGGGATGGCGACATCATCTGAGATGAGGAGGCTACTTGGGAGTGGAAGATACTATCAGCTCGATACCTCATCTATTTACCTGAGGTATGTGGTTATTTCGGAATATGCTTGATTAATTTTAGCATTTAAGTATGGAATTTGGGGACCAAATTTTAATAAGTGGGGGAGAATGTAAAATACCCGGAAAATATATATATATATATATATATACATATGTTGGGCAATTAAAAGAATACCCTATAGAAATTTTCCAGAAATTTTTAGGAATTTTTCTGGACTCGAACGGAAATTTCTAAGCTCTTTTTTTTTGGTGTAAGTGTTAGTGGGCTTAACGGGTCAAAAATCCAACCCGTTAAACAAACCCGATCCGTCCCGTTAAACCCTAACGCCCGGTTCCTTTTTATTTTCCGCTTCTACGCCGCTAATTTTATTCCTCGCGAGCGTTTCCCAGCCGCGATAATTACTGCCTTTTAATGCTTCCACCTCGCGACGAATCCCCAGCCCTTCCTTTTCTTCCCCGCGGATCGCCTCCCCGACTCCTTTTCTTCGGCGATTTCCTTTCCACCGGCCGGAGCATGTTCTTCTCCCCCAAAGCCAACCGCGATTGACCTCTCTTTCTCTCTGCCTCGCGCGTTCTCGTCTTCTCCGAAGCGGCCGTACCCTAGCTTTCTCCCTCTTTCTCTCGATATCTACCTCGCGGTAAGAGGCAACCAGCGACCTCACGGCGGCCGAGGAGTGGGCGAGCAAAGGTCGGCGACCTCGGCGAGCCTCACTGGGACGACTAGAGGCTTCGATTTGGCGATTGATCACGATGGCGTTGAGCGATTTCTTATCTCATCATCCGTTAAATCGTGCGGAGCGAGGTAAGGGTTGTTGTCCCGTTTCCCTTGATTTTTGGAAGGAATCCAACCGTTAGATTTTCAGGCGCTTAAACATAGATTCTCGCAAAAACTAGGGTGGCGCTGGCGCTGTTCGTCCGCACTCAAGCAATTGGGAACATTTTTCTTCGGATCGTGGGGCACCGTAAGTCTTGGCACGAATAGGGCAACCCACTTTGAGTTATTTTCCTCGCGACATCGATCTCCGCTTGTCGATCGCTACCGGAACTAGGTAAGAGTGATCGCATTCATTTTGGGATGAGTATACACCTCCAATTTGTGATGTCCTCGCGTGACCTAAGCCGTGTTTGGGCGAATCTGAACAAGGAGATAGGACGGGAAGGGCCGCCGGTTCGGGATTTGTATCGCCGGTGACACTTCACTTGTTGGTAAGCATGATCCCTTCCTTATTTTTATGCGTCAATTCAAAGGTAATGTGTGGGATTACGGTTCTTAATACCGATTTACTGTTGTGTGATTGTTACGGTTGTGAATCAAGTTGTGATGGGGTTGTTTAGTAGAAATAAGCATAGGAATGTTCCGATTAGTGTGGAATTGAATGTATAGACTGATGTATTGGTTAACTTGGGAATGGGGGATTTTTAATTATGATGTTAACCGTATCAGTTGAGGGATTTTCCTAATCCGTATTCGATAAGAAGAATGCGACTATAGGAGCAAGATAGTAGTAAATAATATGTTGTCATGTGCTTGAGTTAATGTATGTTATGATTTGTGCAGGACGTGGATACGAGGCAGGACCGCGGCCGTGAGGATTATATTGTCACGAGCTTCTTATCAGGTGGGTGATTCCTACCCCGGTCAGGTAGTAATGCATACAGATTTAGATGCATGATCATCTTAAATGATCATGTTACCTTGATCTTGTTCTATTCATCTTATGCTTGATACTTTATCCGTTGGCTTTTAACTCCTTGCTGCTATCATGTTATGTTACCATGATTAGGAGTTATACACATAGATGATGTAAATAACTTAGAATTTGTTTAAGTTAAAAACAAGTAGTAAAGTCTGAGATGACAACCCGATTGTAAATTTGGCAAAAGGTCGTTCGTAGGTAGATGATGTCTTGAACCTAGAGTTAATTCTAGTACCCTTAGATTGCATGTTTCTACGACCATGCATTATGCAAATGGTCGGGTGAATGGTATTTTAGGGTGTCGCTACGGACCGGTGGTCCTAGTATGAATCGATCAGTTGAGTACGACTCTCACAGGATAGAGTGCGTTGATCCAGTTAGCATGACCCTCCAGAGAGTAGAGAGTCTATGGTGGATGTCTATTTGTGAGACCTTACATTCATGTCATTTGCATGCGGCGGCGATGTCTCCCTTGTGGTCGAGTGTCGCGATCATCTGCCTCCACAGTTACTCATAGGAGGAGTAACAGGTGTGAGCGAGCATTGTAGTCTTGCACTCTATCACTCTGACGGTGATAGTTGGATTTGCGTGTCGTAGTCCTGCGTGTGTGACACTCGACCACTCATGGGTAGTGACTGTCGGATTGGCCAACAGCAGGGACCCCCATCGTGTAGCTTGCTCTTTACGCTTATATGCTACTCGATCATACTGCCCACTCGGCCACTCGAGAGTAGTGGTTGGTGTTGAGTTGGGACAGTTGTCATGCTCGAGCCACCGAGGCCACTGGGGTCGTGGTAGCTTTAGGGTGAGCCGACATGACCATGCATATTGCATTGCCGACTTATGGCATTATTGCATATTACCATATATATACATATATGCATGTATCTATATATATGGATGATTGTAATTAGCATACGTATATAGATGCAGTCTATATATAGATATGCTCATTGTGATGCTGCATTTGTATGTACTATGTTTGTTGCATTTGTTTGCACATATTCATACATGTTATTACATTCTTCTGTATGATAGTAGGCCATCACTTGTATACTGGTTAGTTATTCACTGTGTTACCCTTGACCAGTAGCAGGATTTAGTATGAGTTATTTTTATTATTTATACCATATGTTGTGTATAGATGGTATATACACATGGATATATTAAATGCATCTATTCTAGACCTCTTGCCTCCATTTTGTACCTTTAGTGGGCCTAGTATTTCCGGCAATTACAGATTTTATTTCTTTATATTCTCCAAAAAATACATGTGTAATATTAATATACATGTTTATCTATGATAACCTCATGATTTTTACTCATTCCCACGGACCACTTCGGGCTTTTCTCTGCCGCCGAATTGGTGAAGATCTTCGTGATTTACTTGGAGCTCTTGCGGCGATCCTCCCATATCTCCACCTTTTGAGTCTCGAGTTTGTGATTTGTATTGGTGTTATGGATTTTGTTCTATGTATGGACTTCGTCTTATGTTGTGGATGTCACTTTGTGTCGATGTTTTATGTACGGATTTTAGTACCGTGGTCTTGTCAGGGGTGTACACCCGTATGTTTTGGTATATTTTATTGTGGGTATGTGTTTATGTTTCCGCTGTGTGTTTGATATATTTATATCTGTTTATGATGTTGTTGTTGTGGGCCTACGGGCCTTGTATTAACCCGAGATGTTGCCACGTACAGGGGAGATTCCGTCCGTTTGATTTTTCGGCACGGCATACTCTCGGGGGCGTGACAATAAGAGTAAGAACTCAACGGGACCTTACCCTCCTTTGTCTGTCTGATTAGAGTGGTAAGGTCCCGTTGAGTTCTTACTCTTCCATGTCTACAATCTGGTTCATCCGATTACTAGAGAGATGAACCCAACCCAGAATATGAACCGTAAAAGAAAACACCTATTAAACCGATCACAGGAATACCAATTACAGTACCTACCAACCAAAGAGGAATCCTTCCAGTAGTATCGGCCATTTCCTCTACTTTCCTCCACATTTTTTCAAATGGTCATGCTATAGACAAAAACAGCTATGGATAATTATGAGGATGGTATCTTTCCGAATGGGATAAGAGAATTGTTACTATTCTCTTTCTCTCAATTGAATAAATAATTGGAAAATAAAATAGCAAGTACAAAAATGAGTAATAAACCCCAGTATAGACTGGTACGATTCAATTCAACATTTTGTTCATTCGGATTTGATTCTGTCATAGCTCTATAATTCGAATTAGGTTTATCGTTGGATGAACTGCATTGCTGATATTGATCCCAAAAAAGAAACAGTAGGTACAGCTAGTCCGTGAACAGCCAACCATCGTACTGTAAAAATGGGATAGGTTCGATCTATGGTCATTGGGGGCCTCCTAAAAGGATTTACTAAATTCATCGAGTTGTTCCAAAGAATCAAAACGGCCAGTTATCAATGGAATCCCTTGTTGGCTTTCTGTGAAATACTCGTTTTGTCACGCCCCGAGAGCATGCCGAACCGAAAATCAAACGGACAGCACCTCCCCTGTACGTGGCAACATTTCGGGTTAATACAAGGCCCGTAGGCCCACAATGACAACAATATATAAAAATATACCAAACCACAACAATATATATAAATCAAAACAACTACACACAGCGGAAACGATACAACAACAACAATACATTCTACACATGCATACCGGTATGACTAACACCATAACATAAAGAAAAAATCTCGACAAAACCCGCACCAACATGTGCGTACATCACATAATACATAACATCACGAAAACTCCGAATGCAAAACAAGACATACGGAAAATCCGAAAATAGACACGGGAGCCTCGGAGGTGAGATGAGACGATGTCAGCTGGCGGTGCTCCAATGCCATCACGAGTCTTCTACACTGCACAGGCGACGAAAACCGAGGTCGCGGGGGTGGTGAGTAAAACTCAGCAGGTAATAGAAAACATGTATATATATCTAATATCACATGTATTTCAACGATATACTCTAGATGTACAACAGGTATATCAGCATAGTATATAAATACAAGCATATACCGTCAACTGAATGAACAACATAAGATGCAGACATACCTGAAGTCTGCTACGCTACTCTGATCCAACCTGAACATATATCCAACATATATATATATAACAGGAAGAGTATATCAACTCAAAATATATCCTAGCTACAGGTCAAGGTATCTATGGTCTATCCAACACATACCAATATCTGACACAACTGTATAACATATGCAAGAAACATGCATGAATATGATGTCCACCCAAATGCAGCAAGCATAGTACAAACAAATGCAACATCACAATAATCATATATATATACTGTATCTATATATATATAAATCTCAATCATCCATATATATATATATACATGCATATATGTATATATATATGGTAATATGCAAAGCGCCATCAGATATGGCTATGCAGCATGCATGGTCATGTCGGCTCACCCTAAAGCTACCACGATCCCAGTGTGGCCTCGGTGGCTCGAGCATGACAACTGTCCCAACTCAACACCAACCACTACTCTCGAGTGGCCGAGCGGGTAGTATGATCGAGTAGCATATAAGCGTAAAGAGCAAGCTACGATGGGGTCCTGTTGTTGGTCACTCACGGTCACTACCCGTGAGTGGTCGAGTACCACACACACAGGACTCGACGACATAAATCCAACTACCACCGTCTATAGTGGTAGAGTCGGCACCTCAATGCTCTTGCCCTCTCACAGGATTACTCCTCCTATGAGTGCGAGGCGGGATGATATTGGCGACCCTCTCGACCACAAGGGAGACCTCGTCGCTTGGCGTGCATGTAAATGCATGAATACAATGTCTCCCATACAGACATCCACCATAGACTCTCTATTCTACAGAGAATCATACTAGCCAGATCAACGCACTCTCTATCCTGCAGAGAGTCGTACTCAACTGATCATGATACTCTCTATCCTGTAGAGAGTCATACCAATCTAATCGACGCACTCTCCATCCTGAAGAGAGTCGGACTCGACTGAGGGACACACTCTCTATCCTGTAGAGAGTCGTACTCATCTGATTATAATAAGCTAGGACCACTGGTCCGTAGCGATACCCTAAGTATCATTCCTCTGACCATTTACACAACACATGTTCGGTGGTAACATACAACCTAAGGGTACTAGAACTAACCCTAGGTTAAAGACATTATTTACCTACGGATGACCTTTTTGCCCAATGTACAATCAGGTTGTCATCCGGACTTTACTACTTGCACTTAACTTAAACAAATTCTAAGTTACTTACATCACCTATATATATACTCCTAATCATGATAAAATAAACATGATATCAACAATGGAGTTAATAGCCGATGGTAGAAGATCAAGCATACGATAAAAAGAACATGATCAAGGTAATATGAACACCTAACATGCTCATATCAATGACTAAATCTGAATGAAAAACAACTACCCGGACCAGGTAGGAAATTACCCACCTGCTAGGAAGCTCATGTTGACGGTCTCCGCCTCCAAGATCTCTACCTCGAATCCAATATCTGAAACGGTAGAATCCAATATAACCACATGCTAGCATAATTAAATTGTAGGAATAAGAATCTAAACCAATCTTAATCCCCGATTAATTAACCAAATCCCACATGGCATAACCTCATTCCATATCATCATACTAATTAAGCATTCATATTAAACCATATACCGGTTCACTTATAAAAATGCACAAATTCTTCGGCAATTATTTAGCTGTAAATCACTTACCTAGTCCAGCTAAATCACAAAACCTCCTGATCCAATAGTACAGTATAAACTCCAAATCAATAGCCGAACTGGAAGTAGCATCTCCTAAATCTCATATCACTTATCACCTGCAAACACACCATAGATAAATTTTCAAATTCCAATCCACAGCTACCAAGATCAACCAGGTCAACAAGCCATAATTGGGAAAACCCTATAATTCCATATTGTATTAGTAGCTTACCTTACAATCCGACCCATACCAGTTCGTTGACACGGTTGCTGTGCACCAACCCCTTTCACCAGCTCCAATTCTCTGTCCATATCGATAGATCAAGCTCAAGGTGATCCGCACAACAACAACTCACGACAAGGCATCATATGGATCTGTCGCCGGTCGACGAAGACACCTGTCGGTGTGAATGGCTGCCCACCCAAATCGAACACTCAGAGATCTTTCGGCCGGAGGAATCCATAACATCCTACAACAGGGGCGGCTGGAGGCTCTGGCTTCCAATGGGTTGATTATCGAAAGGGAATCGGCCCGGTAGAAGCGAAGCGGTGGCGATGGGGTAGCTATGGTTCCAACTCGCGGCAACAGCGGCGGCGGCAGCGATAGTCTTGCGGCGATAGCAAGCTCAAATAGAGATCGAGCGAAGATAAAACGACGATCGACTAGGTCAGGCGGAGATCGGACTGGATGAGCACCGACGGTAGTGAAGAGGCGGCCATCAACGGCAAGCGGTGTGGCGACGGTGGAGAGAAGGTCGACGGCGAGTTTTCTCGGTGGTCGCGAAGCGGCTGCCGGCGAGATCCGGTCTGAGATGAAAACTAGGGGCACGCGGCGGCGAGAACGATGTCCGTCATGGTCTGGCGAGAGGCGATGGTGGAGGCGCGGCGACGGGGGGCAACAGATCCTTCACGGTGGCAAGGTTTGGTCGGCTTGGGCGACGACGATGGATCGTCTTGCCGACGAGGCAAGCGGCAGCGGGCGGCAGTTGATCCACTCGCGGTGGCAGCGCCGATGGCGTGGCGACGCGCGAGGGAGAAAGCGGCTGCGCATGGGAGGGGCTAGATCTGGCGAAGATGAAATGGGGATCGGCTGGATTGGGCGGCGGCACGGGTGGAGAACTCGAGAGGGGGAAGAAGACGACGCGATCGGAAGGAAAAGAGCAGTCGCGGAGAAAAAGAAACCGACGGGAATGAGAAGTCGCGAAAGGGAATCGATTTAATCAAGCCATTGAAGATAGTCTAAACAGGCTTTACAAAAGCCTGTTTGCTTTATCCCCATGAAATATCTATAAGACCTCCGTTTAAATCCAGAAAAATTTCTAAAATTCTTGTAAAAATTCCATAGGATGTTTTATCAATTACCGAGGAATATTCTTATTTTTATTTTATTTTTTTTTCGGTATTTTACACGTTTGGCCGAGGACTTCGAAACACGTCATAAGCTAAACCCGTTCTGACGAATAACCAACCCGCAATGAATAGGGAAGGTATAGTAATGCTATGAATGACCCAGTATCGAATACTGGTGATAATATCAGCAAAAGAACGTTCTCCCGTGCTTCCAGACATTCTGAGCTCCACAAATTTTTGTACATTTAAAAAAAAAGGGGGGGTCGATTCCTTGAAAGATGGGATCAGTAAATGGAAAACTACTGATATTGCATCTTTGTGAGATCGTCAATCTTGTACCAAAGGTTTATTTAAAGTATACCGAATCAGTATAGCTATCCTCCCTCTGGCACAGCAACGCTGTCTCGATCGGTACCAAAATGCTACACAATTCTTTTCTTCTTTTTTTTTTCCTTATTTATGAATAACTCCTTGTTATTCAATAGATGAATAGAAAGTTACTCAAATTCCTTATCAAATTTCCATTATTGGATTCATAATAAAAAATAAACAAACATCTTGAAAAAGTGTGAATCAATGGTTTCTTGTTTCTAATAATTCACGAAAGATATTATTATATTTACTTTACACAATTAAATTGATTTATACTATATGTATAATGGATGTGAAATCCATTAACAATTCTTTTTGTTGATTATCAAGTTTTTTGTTTGAATCTTTTCATTTCAAGTAATCGGTTGGTCGTAGTCGTATAGTCGTAATAATAATATACATATAATGTAATAATATATAATGTAATAGTAATATATATATATATAATACTATGTAATATATTCTATATTATGTAATATAGAATATATTAAAAATAATGTAATATTAATATAGTATATAATACTTAAAGAAAGAAATGAAAGAAAGGAAACCCAGTGATAACAATCTATATTCATGATGTTGTTGTATTAGATCCAAAATAAAGGTCTTTCTTGAATTAGAAGTATAGAACTCCCGATATGGAAAGACGAATATAAAATCTAAAAGGATAATGAAAGGTCGTTAGATCTTTTAATCGAGTTGGACTGAAGAAAAAGAATGAAAATAAAAAAATAAAGTAAAAGTTCTATTTTTCGATGGATCTTGGGGCACCTTTTTCTTCTTTTCATTCGAAAATATTATGTTATGGGCAATTAAGCAACCTATTCTTGGTGAGTCCAATGAAAAAGAAAAAGGTAATTAGTATCAGGCATTTGTTCCAAAATGGATTATATCCTCTTGAAAAAAAGAAGGGAAATGATCAAAATGAAATTTTCAATTGGAACTAAACTGATTCTGTCAATTTATTTTTTCTTACCGTCATATTTTCTAAAAATTAAAATTTAGGTAAGTGCTTTATCAGCATATGTAGCAAAGGAACATATCTAATTTAGCTCTTTCATGCTTACTATAACTAGTTATTTCGGTTTTCTACTGGCTGCTTTAACTATAACCCCAGCTCTATTCATTGGTTTAAACAAGATACGACTTATTTGAAATAAATTCAATGAAAAAAAATTGATAAAAACAAATATTTCTCTGAGATTCTTGGTATTCTATGGTTCTTTTACACATCAATTGTCAATTCTTGGTTATTGAGATTCATGGATAATTCAGATTATTATTTTAAAATGTATCTTACCTCTTTTTTTATCCCCTTAAACAAACCGAAATGATTGAAGTTTTTCTATTTGGAATCGTCTTAGGTCTAATTCCTATTACTTTAGCAGGATTATTCGTAACCGCATATTTACAATACAGACGCGGTGATCAGTTAGATCTTTGATTGAGTAATATTTATTTCTTTTTTATTGACCTCCTTCCCGCGTTCTACCGAACTGAACTAAGAGCGCTTTCTTATGCTTATGACAGGGGATACAACTGTACTGTAAAGAAAAATAATTTTTCTACCCCAATGTATCTTGCATACATACATATAGTATAAAAAACGGAAAATTATGTACAATTTGAATCGCTCTCAATTAATCTTCGTTACTGTCCATAGAAGAAGTGATAGGTAGGGATGACAGGATTTGAACCCGTGACATTTTGTACCCAAAACAAACGCGCTACCAAGCTGCGCTACATCCCTTTTTTTTTTCAAATTGTTGTGCAGTCTCATTCTACAAAATACCTGTGTTGTTTTCCATATCTTCGTTTTTTCCTCCATCTATATACAATTTTCTTATCATTTCTTCTCTTTCTTTTGGTTTCATATAAGAAAATCTTATACATATCATAAATATAAGAATTATATACATCTGAAACCTAACGTATAAAAAAGTTTTATCAGTAATGTTCAGGAACAGGGGATTAGATGAAAATCTCATCTATTGATTCATTGTACATATTTATTTTATTTTAGCATTTAGTTCGGAATTCTGTGTAAAATAAATACAAATGATCTTGAACTACAACATCTGACCATATACACATATGTATTACAATCCATAGGAAAGGAGGATTTTCAATGCAAGATATAAAAACATATCTCTCCGTGCTTTTTGTGCTAAGTACTCTATGGTTTGGGTCTTTAGCAGCCTATTGATAGAGATTAATCGCTTTATTCCGGATGCCTTGTCATTCCCATTTTATTGATACTAGATATTGATATGTGAAGAAATGAATAAAATTAGAGAATACAATTCTACATGACTCAAATTTCGAATTTCCTCCCTCCTTTTTCAGTTCTTTCATTTCAGTTCTTTAGCTTTAGAATAGGGAGAAAAAAAAAAGTGTATGGAACCTCAACAAAAATGTGATAGATCGAGGATCGAATTCAATTTGGAAGACCCAAAATTCAAATGTAGATCCAGTCTAGGGAGGGTTCCGCTAAATCATAGCATAGAAAGAAGATACTTAAATTAAATAAAAATAATAATTTAGTGGATTTAGGATAGAAACAATTGATAGTTAGAAAGAAATTGTATTTCTTAATTATTACTTCATAAAATTATTATTTTATTACTCTATATCTATATATCTATAAAATATAAATATAAAAGTAAAATTTTTACTTAATCTTAATTACATTACATTTTTACTTAATCTTAATTACATTACATTAATATTCATTATTAATTTAATAAATATAAATAAGAATTTCATGATAATTACGCGAAATTTTTAGAAAATTCTATTTCTAGTTAGTCACTTTTATTTAATTTATTTTTGTTTTCTTCTTCTTATTTCAGATCGAAAATATAAGAGTTAAGCCGATACAAAATTTAAAGGGGGTTTATGGCTAAGGGTAAGGATGTAAGAGTTATAGTTATTTTAGAATGTACCAATTGTGCCCGAAATGGTGTCAATAAGAAATCGCCGGGTATTTCTAGATATATTACTCAAAAGAATCGACACAATACGCCTGGTCGATTAGAATTGAGAAAATTTTGTCGCTATTGTCACAAGCATACGATTCATGGGGAAATCAAGAAATAGATTGAACGGAATACATATGTGTTCTTTTCAAGTCAAATCAAAGAAGAAAAAGAGTTTAACATATATTTAATTTTCATTTTGAATATAGAATATGAATAATGTGTATACATTATGCATTCAAATCAAAGCCTATTTTGGTAGGATCTGAAGTAAATAAAATAAAGAAATAGAATTTTAGAGATAAGGAATAAACCATGGATAAATCCAAGCAATCTTTTCGCAAATCCAAACGATCTTTTCGTAGGCATTTGCCCCAAATTAGATCGGGGGATCGAATCGATTATAGAAACATGAGTTTAATTAGTCGATTTATTAGTGAACAAGGGAAAATATTATCTAGACGAGTGAATAGATTGACTTTGAAACAACAACGATTAATTACTATTGCTATAAAACAAGCCCGTATTTTATCTTTGTTACCCTTTCTTAATAATGAGAGACTATTTAAGAATAAGAAATCGGAGTCGACCCCCCGAACTAGAACTACTCGTCCTAGAAAAAAAAAATAGACATACTCCTCAATTGACTACAAACTCCAATTGTACTTAAGAAAGCTTGAGTTACTAACAGTGTCACCGGTTAGACCATGTATGTCATTACATATATGTGAGCCACACCCAGTATCCAATACCCAAGTGTTTGAGGAAATAGAATGACAATCAATAACGAAGATATCTGAAGAAGATGGGGCATCCGATGCCTTTATTCTTCTTCACGGACTCAAGATAAATCTTGCACTTTCTTCGCAAATGGCTCTCCTTGCCATAATGATGGCAAGTTTCCTTTTGTGCTAGTTCTACCTTCTTAGCCCTTCTCTTCTTTCCCTTCTGCTGTTCCTTTGACTTCCTCTTAGAACCTTTCTTCGAGGAATCAACTAACAGCACCGTCCCCTGCTCATGCTTCTCAGAAGACTCCACAGTCTTCAGCATATTGAGCAGTACCACAGATGAACCTTCTAGCATCTCAGAGATGAAGAGGAGCTTTGAGACTTCGAACCTTTCGAATCTCACTTGCTCATCAACCAACTCACAAAGATGAAGGACTACGATATGAGCATCCATATGCTCATGCTGCTTTCGTAGCTTGGGTTCCATCGCGGCTAGCATGATGCAACTCATTTGTTCAGAATCACTCACATGTTTCTGATAGGCCAACAATTGGTCCAGAGTTGCATTGTCACTAGGACGGGCGGGAAGAGGCACTGCGAGGACATTTGCAAGCTTGTCAACCTTGAGAATAATTCTCAAGCTTCTAAGCCATCCAAGAAGCTCGGCCCAATTTATTCGAATCCAAAATGGAACGCAAATTCAAAGACATCATGATCAATCTTAGAAATACAAAACGAGCATATATGAGAAAATGATTTTAAAATGCATCAATATACATTTATAAATCCCATTCATTTTTCGAATTTCAAAAACCCCAAAATCACTTCGGGAGATCGTAGGTCCATCTCCGAATGGGCTGATATCCATCATAGATATGAACAACCTTGGAGAGAGTCCAACAAGCCATTCATAACTATGACGGTAGGTATCATCTATACCGATTGCATATCACGTATATGCAACTATCACAATGTGCTATCAACTAATTGAATGTTCACACATACGTTGGGTTGTTAACACATTAACAAGTATGCATCATATGCATAGCACCCAACTTCACCTCCCTTTACATCGACCTTGGAGAGAGTCCAACAAGCCGATGCTCCAGGTTAAAGCCAACCCATTAATCAAGACATAGTTTTAATATGGTTAGAGCGCATTCAACCAATTAGCCCAGCTTGGAGAGAGTCCAACAACCAAAGCTAACGATTGACCTCTGACTCTTACCATATTAGTATTAAACTATTCCATGGTTTGAACATGTTCGGGTTCGAGCCGGGCTTGGAGAGAGTCCAATAACCCAAACAAGAAACGGAACTCTGGTTCTAACCATATTAATGGAAGGTGTAGGCTTTAATATTGTTTAAGGGTTTTATGTCTCATCCTCTTTGCATGCAAATAACTATTATCTACATGGCATGGCATACATGGCATACATCTACATGTCACGACACGCATGTCATAATGTTATGCGTCTAATGCAATTACATGGCATACAATTATGTCATATATATATTTCCTTATATGTCATAACTATTTATGGAAATAAAATATGTTTAAGATTTGATTCTCCAAATCAAATCATAATTAAATTAGGAAACAAATTTCCAAATCTAATCACATATTTTATTTATGGAATTATTTGATTAAGGAAAATCTATTTAGGAAACCAATTTCCTAAATCATTAAAACTACTTATGGAAATAAAATATTTTAAGATTTGATTTCCCAAATCAAATCAAGATTAAATTAGGAAACATATTTCCAAAATATAATCAAATATTTTATTTATGGAAAATATCAATTTCCATAAATACTTCCAACTTTCCAAAAGTGGAAGATTTCCATAAATACTTCTAGACTTTCCAAAATTGAAATATTTCCATAAATACTTCTAAATTTCCAAAATTAGAAAATTTCCAGAAATAACATTATGACTATCGCAAAACCATTTTACGATTATGTCGAAACACAACCTGGGCTCTGATACCACTGTTGGGTTTCCGGCACCGCGGCGTGTGTGTGTTCGATCACGTTTCGTAAACATGAACACAACGGAAGCAATAAAAATAATAAATCTACATTTATTACAACACACACAACACACGCATGCATATTACAACAAGTGTAGACATAACCGTAAATTTAAATTTGCAATAAAAGGAAATTTATCTACGTTATACCTTTCGTATGACGTGTAGCGGGAACGGCATCAACCGGAACGATCCTCGCTAGAATCATCTCTATCCGTATCCACGCCGAGTTCCTCGGGATGACTTCGCTAAGCCACGAGCTTCATCTTCGTACGGGTTACTAGCTTCGTGTTGAAGACGATGTGATCGAGAGATGATCACGATCCGAATCCAAATTCGGATCCTAATATGAGTTCTCAAAACTCGCTTCTCCGGAGAGGTATTCGTCAACCAATTGACGAATCCTTCGTCCTCCACCTCAGAGGATTACCGGAGATCGAATCCCCGGTAAGTTAGCCACTGTCGGAGCTCTAACCGTCGTCCAAACGATGCTCCGACGAGAGGAGAAGAAGCTGTCCAGAAAACTGGACAGCTTGGTGGAGGAGTAGGCGCCGGCCAAAACAAGGAAGCCAAGTGCTCACCTTTTCACCGAGGCCTAAGAAGATCACCGGAGGGTCGCCGGAGGGTTCACCGGCTGAAGCTTGGACGCCGGCAAGGGGATGGACGGCGGCACAAGGAGCTGGGCGGCAAGCTTAGGGTTGGCGCTGAAAACTCCTTCAATGGGGTGGGCGGCAACTTTTGCTAGGGCTTGGATTAGGGCTTAATTATTCCTTAAGCCCTCTTTTATAGAGAACTAATTCTCTTAATGGTCATTGGATCATAACCATTAGGCCTGTTAACCCGCTCCATTAAGATAAGTTAAAATAAACCAAACCATGATGGTTTATTTTAAGTTAAAACGAACCGAATCAACTTTTGGTTCATTCGTTTAAAATAAACCAAACCCTTTGGTTTATTCTTATCCATTGGATTAGAACCAAACCATTTTGGTTCATCCATTACGTCTTCACAAGACTCGGCCCATCCACGCTTCCATTGAAACTGAAATGATTTCATGCTCGCTCCATGTTTGGTCTAACCAAACTTAGTTTCTCTCGGTCTGAGAATCCCATTCTCAAGCTCGTTTTAAATCCTTCGGATTACGCTCGTTGTGCGTGTGACCAAATAGGTTCTCGGTTTATGTTGGCCATCTATAATTAACCATTAATTATAGAACGATCATGAGTGGCACCTAGTAGTACATCATGATCCCCAATTAACCGAAAAGATCAACGGTTGATCCAGAACTACTTCTGAAACCCTTCAGCAGCTCGAATGAATTCGTGCCCCATTCCCTTCACTCATCTTATACCCACTTGGTTCAGAACATGGTCTTTAGTGTCAGTCTCCACTAGGCTGACTACGTCACACCTAGCCCAAGTATCATTTCCTCGTCCTACGGATTCTAGTTACTGCACATGTATCGAAGAGTACCTTACTCTAAACATGTAATGCTTTGGCCAAAGACTTTAGTAACAATCCGACGAGAGGCCATGGGTATACATCTCCTCGCAAGGAGTGGTGAATCCTTTATAGGCTATTCAAACACCTTCGATCACTTCAACTTATACCCAATCATCCCGGGTCCACATCTCCTTAGAGATGCTTGCTTAAGATGTCAAAGCATAAGCCTCCATGATCAAGATGACTTGAATACCGCAAGTCAAAGGAACATCGCACTTAAGCTACAGTAAGAACTTCATTGACATATCTATATATGCAGAGAACCATATGAAGTCTTACAGCTGGTCACTCCAATGAACTAGTTACCATAACTAGCATCCACGATCAACTCCGGACATCACAATGTCTCCAGCCAGTGAGAATCAGCTGCTTGGATACACCAAGGAGTATACCTCGTGCTAGTCTCGACAGAATTGACGGTGTCCAAATCCATCAATTCATCGACTAGGGATAATTTCGATACATCACAATTACACATGTAGAGATACTCACTAGTTGTGATCCAATCACAAATTCTCTCATGTTGTGAATCGTATCGTGGACATTTAGTAAATGAGTTTAAGATCCAATCAAATACATAAAACATGTATACTTAAATAGTGAATTTTCATTTATCATATAAATGGTTCATACATAAGGCGATTGCCTTAGGACATCTCTCATATATTACTAACAATGTAGGCATGAATAGAAATGAACTAAAAACACAACTCCATTTCATTAAACAAAAATCATTACACAAGTTTGACTTTGTGCCGTACATACGGCCAAAAAGAAAATAAAAAAAAACATGCTAGCTAAAGATCATCGTCATCAGCATCCATCGGTGCAGATGACGAACCATCGTGAGGAGGTGGGTGTCCGGGTGCAGGAGGGTGGAGAATCGCCAAAATGTCCTGCTGCTGATGATGCATCCCACTCACGAGGGAGAGGAGCTCCTGATGCTCCCGACGAAGCTCCTGTTGCCCCAAGCGAAGCTCCTCAAGGCATGTACCTACCCACTATGCAAAAGCATCGAAGTAGGCTATGAAGGATGAGTCTGGCAGAACAGCATCGCCTACAGCAGTCCCCTCCGCATCGGCTCTCTCAGTAGCAGCACCCTCAGCATCTCCTGCAGCAGTGGCATCCTCTGGTGCCGGAGCACCACCTGCTCGCCGTCGAGCAGGGTCCCAGAAAATAGACCCCTCGCGGGTCTTCAAGCCCGCCAAGGAGAAGCTCTGACGGTTCATCTGGTCATATTTCTTATTCATGATTTTAATGACCCCTATGTTTACATCAATGCCTACGGAACTAAGCCACTGAGTAAGGACATTTCCAAATGGCATATGAACCTTCCCATTGTTTGGCCTTATGAAATGAGTAATGCAGTGGAAGGTGTTGAGACCAATGTCGATGTCTAAGTACTGACAGAGGATATGCATGAGAAAGAAGTGTGTAGGTCGAACTAAGGCCAACCCGCGTGTAACTATAGGAAGAATACAATGAGCAATGACCTTATAAAGGACATTGTCAGAAGCAAAAAGCTCTTGGGATTGAAAGAGATTGGTGTTTAAAGGACGAGGAGAATTATAGAAAGTAGTATGAAGTGAGTCTAGAGAAATCTCCTCAAAGGGAGGTGGAAGTGGATCACTCCAAGACGGATAAAAAATGAAGTCATTCTCGGAAGAGCGACATCCGAGAAAATCCGTCCAGATCTGGGGGCTGAAATCCAGATTGCATTGAGCAACGCGAGTCCGGTATCTCAAGCCATCTCCAACCGGTCGCAAATTATTGAAGAATTCAGAAAGAAGGGTGATATTGACAAGATGTTCACAAAAGACTAATGATTCAAGTTTGTAAAATTGGATGATTTGAACAATATCAAAGGAATTTTCCTTAAGAAAATTTGGGTCCATTGATCGAGGTGGGATGAGTTCAAATTTATTTTTATTGAAAGCATTTTCAAGTGCGGAGTTTGGAAACCTAGGATCGACAATGGGTGGAGGGTTTGACGGGCCCTCGTTGATCGGTGGTACCCGGGCATGCTTAGATGCATAATGTTTAATTCTAAATGTGGGAAAAGAACAATGTGGGTTAAGGATGATGAATGCATACACAAAGACAACAAACAAACACCGGTTAGTGAAACAAAACTATAGAAACAACCAAACTATGAGCAGGGATGAGGGTTTACCTAGGTGGCATGGTGAACGATCAAAGAAAGGTGCTGGAAGATAGTTTCCACAAAACCCTAGCTGAGCGAGTGGTCTGCGTGAAGACTAGGGCGGGAACCGCGTGAGAGGAGGTGGTCCTCGAGTCGGAGAACACTTCAAATGGGAGCACCGGTTGGTGAAATCGCCAGAAAATGAGGGAGAACGGCGAGAGAAATGCAGTGGAAATTCGTCGGAAGAGGAAGAAGAACGAAGGTCGGGAAGTTTTGGCGAGTCGAACCGGTGGGAAACCCTAAAAACCACGACAGTAGTCGACTGTCGTTAGTCGGCAGTCGAACTGATGGAGATCAGTCGAACCGGTCAGTCGGATACGAGTGCTTCTGTGCACGACAGTCGAACTGCTAGCGAACCGGGTGAGCCCGATTCAATATCGTCGTATCAGTCGAACTGGCGATAAGCGCCAGTCGACTGATATCAATCTGATAGGCCTTTTGGCCAGATTAAAAAATTCATAATTAATTCAATAAAGATCAAAAAATCAAGAAATTTTGTGGTTAACATTGTTAGATCATTTCGTATCAAGGAAAAATTATCTTAAAAATATATCACCTCTAGATTTTGATATTGACACAAACTTGAGATTTTGCAAAAATTATGATATTTTTGCAAACTTTGTATCACTTTAGCTTATCAATTGAAAATTGTTTCTCAATGTTTGATATACATAGTTTAAATTTTGTTTTATTTGACATTTCCAATCATATTCTTGGAGCTATATGCACATTAATTGTACATAAGCCTTCCCAATGATTGGTCCAATGAAAGATTAATGTCTCTAGATGGCACTTTGGTTCATTGTAATGCATCATAACAAGCATGATGAACCAAGTGCATCTCCCTAACATCTCACATGATTTCTAAGTGGCTAAATACACAAATCATGGTTTCTTAGGTCTATTGCGAGATGGTTAGAGGTATAAAACCTAGATTTTTATGGGATCATGCAAACCTACACTTCTATTCTACAAAGCACATTCCAAGTTCTCTCCTAAGTGATGAAAATTCTATTTCGGGGAGAGGCTTGGTAAAGATGTCGGCTAGGTTGGACTTAGATTCAATGTAATTGAGCTCAATGTCCCCCTTAGCCACATGATCCCTAATGAAGTGATGTTTCACTTCAATGTGTTTGGTCCTAGAGTGATGCAAGTCAAATTTATGGTGCTCACATTATCACAAAATACTTTTATGTTGGAGTAAGATAGCTCATAGTCCTCTAAAGTATGTTTCATCCATAGAAGCTGAGCTACACAACCACCCATAGCCACATATTCGGCTTTGGTGGTGGATAGGGCAACACAAGGTTGCTTCCTACTACTCCAACTAACTAGGGAGGACCCAAGGAATTGGCATCCACCACTAGTACTCTTCCGATCCAATTTGCAACCGGCATAATCGGAATCGGTGTACCCAACCAAATCAAAAAATCTAGTCCTAGGGTACCATAGTCCTACATTTAGTGTGCCTTTAGTATATCTTAAGATTCTCTTAAGGGCAACTAAATGAGATTATTTTGCACATGATTGGTACCTAGCATACATACCAACCACAAATAATATATCGGGTCTACTAGTGGTTAGGTACAAAAGGCTACCAATCATGCTCCTATAGAGTGTAAGATCAATTTATTTTCCTTCATTATCACTATCTATTTTTGTATTGGTTGTCATTGGAGTTGAAACTACTTTATCATTTTCCAAACCAAATTTCTTAATCATTTCCTTAGCATATTTGGTTTGGTAAATATAAATTCCTTCACTTGTTTGTTTGACTTGCAATCCTAGGAAGAAATTTAATTCCCCAACTAGACTCATTTCAAACTCTTTTTCCATATTCTTAATAAAGTCTTATAGAAGTTCATCATTTGTTGACCCAAAGATAATGTCATCAACATATACTTGGGCTACAAAGATGTCCGTTGATGTTGACTTTATAAATAGAGTTTGATCTATACTACCCCTCTTAAAGTCCTTAGAGATTAAGAAAGATTGTAATCTTTCATACCAAGCCCGGGGAGCTTGTTTCAAACCATACAAAGCTTTCCTAAGCTTGTATACATGGTTTGGATAGTCTATATTCTCAAACCCGGGAGGTTGTTCTACATATACCTCTTCCTTAATAAACCCATTTAGGAATGCCGATTTAACATCCATTTGATGGAGTTTGAAACCCATATAGGAGGCATACCCTAATAGTATTCTAATATACTCTAACCTAGCAACCGGGGCATATGTTTCATCATAGTCAAGTCCTTCAACTTGATTAAAGCCCCTTGCAACTAATCTTGCCTTATTCCTAGTAATATTCCCTTGGTCATCTAGTTTGTTCCTAAAGACCCATCTTGTAGTAATGATGGTGTTTTCATTAGGTCTAGGAACTAACTCCCATACTTGACTCCTTTCAAATTGAGTCAATTCATCTTGCATTGCTAAGATCCAATCCAGATCAAGTAATGCATCTTTGATTGTTTTGGGCTCAATTTGAGAAATTAGAGTTATATGACTAGTGGGATCCCTATGAAATGACCTAGTCCTAACACCTTGAGATAATTCACCCACAACTTGATCTACGGTGTGATTTTGATGAGCTCTTATTGTTCTAGGAGGTGTATTAATTTGAGTTTGATCATAATTAATCTCAATCCTTTGCTCATCATCGGAATCACCTCTTACTCCCCCTTAATTCAATCCTCCCCCTTGATCATTACCCCCTAAAGTTAAATCTTGGAATTGTTGGGTAATTTCTTGATGTTCATTATTAATATCATCATCAATAGGGGATTTCCTAGGGTATGTATTGGAAGTTTCATCAAATTGGACATTTGAAGATTCCTCAATCTTTTAAGTCCTTTTATTGTAAATTCTATACCCTACACTAGTGGATGAGTATCCAACTAGGATTCCCTCATCCGCTTTGGACTCAAACTTACCTAGGTTGTCTTTGGTATTTAAAATATAATTTGTACATCCAAAAACCTTAAAATAATGAATTGTTGGAATTGTACCATTCCACAATTCAAATGGAGTTTTTCCTAAAAACCTATGAATTAACACCCTATTTTGGATATAGCAAGCGGTATTAACCACTTCCGCCCATAAGTAGCTAGGTAAAGAATATGCATTTAGCATAGTCTTAGCCGCTTCTTGTAGGGCACGAATTTACCTTTCCACAACCCCATTTTGTTGGGGTGTTCTAGGACAAGAAAACTCATGCTTGTACCCTTGTTCTAAGCAAAAGGTTGAGAAATTAGAATTCTCAAATTCTCCACCATGATCACTACAGATCTGGTTGATTTTGAGTTTTTTTTTTTCATTTTCTACTCTCTTGCTAAATCCTACGATTATTACTAGGATTTCATCTTTATTTTTCAAGAAAAATACCCAAGTAAACCTAGAGAAATCATCGACTATTACTAAGCAATATTTACTACCAATCATAGAAGGGGTACTATGACAATCAAATAAGTCCATATGCAAAAGTTCTAAAGGTAAAGCGGTACTAAGTAAATTTTTACCTTTGTGTGATGTTTTTGATTGTTTCCCTTCTTGGCATGCATCACACATTTTGTCCTTGAGAAATTTGACTTTAGGCAACCCTTTGACTAACTTCATTTTTGCTATTTTTGTTAGTAATATATGAGAGATGTCCTAAGGCAATCTCCTTATGTATGAACCATTTATATGATAAATGAAGATTCACTATTTGAGTATACATGTTTTCATGTATTTGATTGAATCTTAAACTCATTTACTGAATGTCCACGATACAATTCACAGCATGAGAGAATTTGTGATTGGATCACAACTAGTGAGTATCTCTACATGTGTAATTGTGATGTATCGGAATTATTCCTAGTCAATGAATTGATGGATTTGGACACCATCAATTCTGTCGAGACTAGCACGAGGTATACTCCTTGGTGTATCCAAGCAGCTGATTCTCACTGGCTGGAGACATTGTGATGTCCGAAGTTAATCGTGGATGCTAGTTATGGTAACTAGTTCATTGGAGTGACCAGCCGTAAAACTTCATATGGTTCTTTGCATATATAGATATGTCAATGAAGTTCTTACTGTAGCTTAAGTGCGATGTTCCTTTGACTTGCGGTATTCAAGTCATCTTGATCATGGAGACTTATGCTTTGACATCTTAAGCAAGCATCTCTAAGGAGATGTGGACCCAGGATGATTGGGTATAAGTCGAAGTGATCGAAGGTGTTTGAATAGCCTATAAAGGATTCACCACTCCTTGCGAGGAGATGTATACCCATGGCCTCTCATCGGATTGTTACTAAAGTCTTTGACCAAAGCATTACATGTTTAGAGTAAGGTACTCTTCGATACATGTGCAGTAACTAGAATCCGTAGGACAAGGAAATGATACTTGGGCTAGGTGTGACGTAGTCAGCCTAGCGGGGACTGACACAAT
This sequence comes from Wurfbainia villosa, assembly GCA_025175895.1. Classification (NCBI taxonomy): domain Eukaryota; kingdom Viridiplantae; phylum Streptophyta; class Magnoliopsida; order Zingiberales; family Zingiberaceae; genus Wurfbainia; species Wurfbainia villosa. The sequence continues at coordinate 95,256,737 of CM045986.1, forward strand.
AGACCATGTCCTGAACCAAGTGGGTATAAGATGAGTAAAGGGAATGGGGCACGATTCATTCGAGCTGCTGAAGGGTTTCAGAAATAGTTCTGGATCAACCGTTGATCTTTTCGGTTAATTGGGGATCATGATGTACTACTAGGTGCCACTCATGATCGTTCTATAATTAATGGTTAATTATAGATGGCCAACATAAACCGAGAACCTATTTGGTCACACGCACAACGAGCGTAATCCCAAGGATTTAAAACGAGCTTGAGAATGGGATTCTCAGACCGAGAGAAACTAGGCTTGGTTGGACCAAACAAGAAGCGAGCATGAAATCATTTCAGTCACAATGGAAGCGTGGATGGGCCGTGTCTTATGAAGACATAATGGATGAACCGAAATGGTTTGGTTCTAATCCAATGGAGGAGAATAAACCAAAGGGTTTGGTTTATTTTAAACGAATGAACCAAAAGTTGGTTCGGTTCCTTTTAACTTAAAATAAACCATCATGGTTTGGTTTATTTTAACTTATATTAATGGAGCGGGTTAATGGGCCTTATGGTTATGATCCAGTAACCATTAAGAGAATTAGTTCTCTATAAAAGAGGGCTTAAACCCTAATCCAAAAACCTAACCTAGAGTTGCCGCCCAATCTCTTCCTACCTCTAGTCGGCGCCAAGTTGTTGCCGCCGCCCACCTTCTCCAACCGGCGACCAGCTGCTGTCGTTTCCTCCACTTGCCGGCGACGAGCTGCTGCCGGAGGAGCTCCGGTGATCTCCCTTGGGTTCGGTAATAAGGTGAGCCTCCACCTTTCCTTTTGGCCGGCCCCATACTCCTCCACCAAAGCTGTCCAGTTTTCTGGACAGCTTGTTTTCCTCTCGTCGGAGCGTCGTTTGGACGACGTTTAGAGCTCCGACAGCGGTAGTCTTGCCGGGGATTCGATCTCCGGTAATCCTCTGAGGTGGAGGATGAAGGATTCGTCAAACGGTTGACGAATACCTCTCCGGATAAGCGAGTTTTGAGGACTCATTTTTGGATCCGAATTTGGATTCGGATTGTGATCCTCTCTCTATCACGTCGTCTTCAACACGAGGCTAGTAACCCGTACGAAGACGAAGCTCGTGACTTTATGAAGTCATCCCGAAGATACTCAACGTGGATACGGATAGAGACGATTCTAGCGAGGATCGTTCCGGTTGATGCCGTTCCCGCTACACGTGATACGAAAGGTATACGTAGTTAAATTTCCTTTTATTGTAAATTTAAATTTACGGTTATGTCTACACATGTTGTACTATGCATGCGTGTGATGTATGTGTTGTAATAAATGTAGATTTATTATTTTTATTTCTTCTGTTGTGCACATGTTTACGAATCATGTTCGAACACACACTCGCCGCGGTGCCGGAAACCCAACAATTTTGGCTATGTTCTTCATGTTTATGTGTCCTAGCCTCCTATGTCAAAGCCAACTTTCTTCCTCTTTTGCAATAAGACACTTAGTAAAAGCATTAGTAGCATAGGATAAATCAACATAATATATATTTGATTTCCTAAAACCTACTAGCATGCAATCATTTAGAGTTTTATGTCTTATAAAATATTTTGAGGAGTCAAATTTAACATCAAAATTTGCATCGCATAGTTAGCTTACACTAAGTAAATTAAATTTCATATTTTTGACTAATAACACTTTATGAATGGCAAGGTTGGGGGATACCTCAATTGTGCCCTTTCCTAGAATCTTAAGTTTGCCACTATTACCAAATGATACCTTTCCCTTGCTAGTGTGGTTGATAGTGGAGAATTTTCTCTCATCACCGGTCATGTGTTTTGAACATCCACTATCAACAATCCACAAGCTTGGTTCTTCTACCTATATCACATGAAAAACACAATCCTTAGGTACCCAAATTTTAGGACCACTAGCATTAATTAGAAATTTCTTAGGGACCCAAGCCTTTCTACCCTTGCTTTTAATTGTGGTTTTTCTACTAACAAGAGATGTAAATGCTACCTCCTTTTCCTTAGGCCTATATCCTAGTCCGGCCTTGTTGTGAATAGCCCTTTGATTCTTAATTATCATGTCTAGGTATTTGGAGCCATTAGTAAATTTTTCTAAGCATGCTCTTAAGTTACCTATTTCTTTTCTCAATTCTTCATTTTCATCCCTAAGGGTACATGCATCATCATCACAAGATAATTTATCACAAGATGGTTCTACACTCTTAAGTGATTTAATCTCTACTTTTAAGTTCTTAATCCTAATTTTCGACCTATTCAATTCATTTTGGAGGCATGCAATTGTCTTGTAAAGTAAATCTACCCTAGGGGAGTTGTTTACCTCATCATCATCACTTGATGATGATTCGTCGCTTGAAGAAGATGAGGATTCCTCACTTGAGCTCCCGGCTTCTTCCTCCAATACCATAAGTGTTGGTGCAATCGGCCCAGGTCACGATTGACTAGACTCGAGTTTGACTCGAGTGATGTTTTGATGTTTGACAAAGTGGTTTGACATTGATGTTTGACATTGATGTCGGTTAGTATGTTGGGGAGATTGTTTATACAATCGATCCAGGTTATAATTGACTAGACTCGAGTTTGACTCGAGGGAGACTTTGATGGTTGACTGGGGTTGACCATGTGATTATGGGAAAGTCCAAGCATGGGTCTTGGCAAGGTAAAGTCCAAGCATGGGTACTTGGCATGGAAAGTCCAAGTGGGACACTTGGCAATTGGGAAAGTCCAAGTCTTGAGCACTTGGCATGAGAAGTCCAAGCATGGGTCTTGGCAAATGGAAAGTCCAAGCAATGGAAAGTCCAAGCTTCCTACGATCAATCTTCGACTACTAAAATAATGATCAAACTAGATAATTAAGGTTGAAAGGAAGCTTGGGTTTACCATATCGTAGGATTCTGATACAACTATGTCTTGGCATGGAAAGTCCAACATGGGTTGGCAAGGGAAAGTCCAAGCTTGAGTCTTGGCATTTGGGAAGTCCAAGGGGATTGATATTGGCATCGTAAAGTCCAAGCGGAGTCTTGGCGACGTAAGTCCAATGTGCCTTGGCGGTGTAGACACCGTTAGCATGACATAGCCGAGGGAAGCACCTAAAGGCTAGCGCGATGGATGAACAAGTCATGGATGACTTGGAGGGATCCGAGAGGCGTGAGGCTGATGGAGGTGGCTAGAAGGCTTAGGTCTAGGCTAAGGGTGGTCTAGCAAGTATGGGGGCACCATACTTGGGTTAAAACCTCATGTTTGAGGTTGGTAGTCGACTGGCAATATGGCCGGTTCGACTGTCGTGAGTCGACTTGAGTTCGACTACCAATTTAGAGTACTAGTTCGTGTCGAAAGCATAACGCCCGTGCGACCGCCGATCGACTACGGGCGTTAGCAGTCGACTGCCAATGTTGGTAGTCGACTGCCAAGAGTCCCGTTGGAACTTGTCCAACGTGGATTGAGCCGTTGTCTCACAGCTACAGTACTGGCAGTCGACTGGGGACTTATGGCAGTCGACTACTAGGAGAAAATCCAGCCCGATGGAGGATAAAAGCAGTTGTTCGTGGAAGGCTCAAGCATTAGTTCTTTGGGGGCTTTGGTGAGGCGATTTGAAGGCGATTTGCAGGTGCATTTCAGGGTCCTTCAAGCTCATCCAAGCAACCGACAAGCAAGCGCTCAAAACCCTAGTTTGTAAAGTGTTCTTTACATTTTCACTTGTATTTGTTTGTATTTCTTTCGATTATTGTTGTAAACGTTTGTACGAGGTTTCTCCGCCTCCGACTTGTTGTCGAGGAGTTTATTGATTAGTGATTGCATTGGCGTCGCTAGAGCTCGTTAGAGCTCGATCTGTGGAGTAGGAACCGTGTGATTCCGAACCACGTTAAATCTTCGTGTTATTGTGTTTGTGATTGTGTTTTGTTATTGTTATCATATATATATTCCGCTGTGCTAACGAAACTTGTAGACACGAACACGCGATCGAATTCCATATACGAACGGTCAAACGCTATTCACCCCCCCTCTAGCGGCGTCAAATTTCCAACAAGTGGTATCAGAGCCCGGGGCTCTTCTACGGACTAACCGCCGGGAGCTAGGACAAAGAAGCTAGAGGGTGAAGATGGAAGAACAATTGGGATGGAATATTAACACACCGATCCCTTACTCCTTCTATGGACAAGAAGGGTTTAAGCAATGGAAGTCAAGAATTGAAGACTTCCTAATGATGAGGGACTTCGAAGAATGGTCTATCTTGATGGAGGGTTTTAGCTATCCAATAGAACCAAAGGGAGGATTCCTCAAGAAGAAGAAGTGGAGTGAAGATCAACTCCAAGCCTTCGAGAAAAACATGAAGGTAGTAAAATTTATTCTTGATTTGGTCCCTAATGAGATTGTGTGTATGGTAGGGGACTATATGGATGCTAAGGAGTTATGGAGCCAAGTGGCAAAGCTCCATGAAAACTCATCATTGGTCCAAGAAGAAGAAGAAGAAGAAGAGTGCTCATCCTCTCAAGCTCAAAAAGAAGCAAGTACATCTTCATCCAAAGAGCTTGAGGATTCGGAGGTTGATAGGGAATCAACATCTGGATCGGAAGAGGTGGAGGAAGTGGAAGAATCATCCACCTCAAGGATTGAGGGGGAGGAGAGACCATCTACTCCCGAGCAACAAGAAGAAGCTTCTACATCCGGTCAAGATGAAGAAGTGTCAATTCTGAACTCCACCACTACCCTAGGTAACTCAAACATATGTATTAATAATAAAATGCATGTAATATGTTTTGAGTGTAGGGAAACCGGGCACTATAAGAGCAAGTGCCCAAAGAAGGTTAGAAAAGCTCCACCAGCACCAAAAGTCAAGGACACCGGTTCCCCAAATATCAAGAGCAAGGAGCATGTCATATGCTTCAAGTGCAACTCAAAGGGGCATTATCGGAGTCAATGCCCTAGGGGGAAGAAGAAGGGGCAAGAAGGAGCATCACATGTAGGGGGAGCTAAGGCTAACCCTAAGGTATATTTTAGTAATGCTCTTTCTAATTCTTATAGTCAAAAGCATGCTAGAAATAATTTTAGCAATCTTGCTATTTATCAAAAAGAGCATGCTAGAAATAGAGAATATTGTTTAGGAGCTAAGAAAGTCAACTTTATAAATAAGAAGAAATTTGGGACTAATGTCCCTAAAATCAGTTTATCTAAGGACAAACCTAGGTCAAATAACTCAAGACCAATTCTACCTAGGGAAACAATTAGAAAGGTACAAGAACACTTAGGTTTTAATCCCAAGTGGACTAGGCACATGCCTAGAAAGTCTCATGCCCATGATTTAAATCAAAATTCTAAAATTGGGCAATTAGAAAAGGAAAATCAAGTCTTGAGGTCAAGACTTGAAAAGATGGAGAAGACCCTTAGCAATATAAAAAATCAATTTCAAGGGTCTAATGGTCAAAGTCAAGGGTCAAGATCTCAAAGTCAACATCTAGGACCCAAAAGACAAAAGTCAACTAAGGGCAAGCAAGGTTTGGGTCACAAACCTAAGCCCAAGGTGACTTACCATAGTGTTCCATTAGATTATGGAACACTAATTAGGTCTAGGAAGACCAAGGTCAATAGGGAAGTCATCCCTAAGGTTGACCAAAGGTTGTGCCTAGTGGCTAGGGTTTCTAGAAAACCTAGGGTGGCCACTAAGAAGGTTGCAAGGGGAGTTACCCCTAGAGTCAACTTAGGTAAGACCCAAATGACCAAGGCTAACAAGCCTAAGAGGGTCATTAGGAAGGTATCTAGGGGCTCAAATCAGTTTTGGATTCCTAAGAGCGTGATTGATTCACACTAGATGGGTTTAGGGTGTGCCAACCTTGATTGGATGGGTAGTTAACTCAACCATGGTAAAGGTGGCACTTTAGGATATTTTCAAGGTTATGGTTACCTTGGAAATAGATTTGACTCAATATCCTAAAAGATTTTAGGATGTGCCAATGCACTTTTGAAATTAAGAAAAATCAATTAAGTTGGCACAATTTAGGTTTAGAGGTTAGTGTGTCATTTTGGGTTTTTGGCATACTAGGGAGAGTAATGATAATATGGCAAAATATATCTAATTATATCAAATGGCAATTAATATTAAAATTTAGGTATTACTATACCTATATATTTTATTTGCCATGCCTTGAGTGTTATATGTTATGTCATGACATCATGTTTATTTTTAATCATTTTATATGTCATGATTATGCTTAGGTTTAAGGATTTAAATGTCATGTGTTTTAAAATTCATATTATGTCATGACATCATGATTATGAGCATATGCTTATTTATATCATCATTAATGTCATAATCATTCATGCATTTAAGAAAATTTTGATTGAAATTGATTTAAGGACAATGGCATGACTTGAAGTCCCATTTATAAGGGAATCAAGTAGAGTTGCCTTAGGAAAATGCATGAAACCCTAGTTTAGGGAGAACAAAACCCATATCTCACATCCAATTGACATGTATGTGTATTTATACACCTTAGATACATGTGAGATGCTAGGATATGAGTTGAATTCAAGGTGCATAGTTTTTGCATCTAGATGAACTAAAACTCATCTAATTTCAAATGTGGATCATTGGGAGAGCATATGTACAAGTCATGTACATAGAGCCCAAGGAATATGATCCAAAATAAGGTTTTAAAAATATTTTAAAATCATTTTTAAAAAACCTTGGTGAAGCCTATCTTTTGATAGCAATCACCATTGATGAGATTGATACAAAGTGAGCTAAAACATTGAAGTTTTTCTTCATTTTTGGATTTTGTATCAATTTCGATATTTTATGGGTAAAATAATTTTCAAATATTTTTCACCCATTGTGTGTGTCATAAGTATTATACATATGAATTTTCACGATTTTTCGAATTACGTATAATTATTTATGAATTTCCAAATTTTATTTCTGATAGTTGAAAATCGAGATTTTCAGTTATCAATCGACTGCCATGTGTAATGATCGATGTGAGTGTGATCGTGATCGTCGAGTCAGTCATCAGTCAGTCGATTTCAGGTTAACAAGGTTTGTTTAGCCCATTTTCAACCATGGTAAAGGTCCCTAACCACTCCTAACCCTAGAATATGCTTTGGGAAGCATTATAAAGGGTGGAAATCCATTGGATATGGATTAGGAGAGGTGTTAGGTCAAAGTATCAAAGTTAGGGGGTGGAAAGTTCAAGTTTGAACTTTTAACCTTAATTTTGATGGTTTAGAGTTTCTATTGGCTTAGGGACTTCCCAAGGACATTGTTGGTGCAATGGTCAAGGGGGAGCAAGCCTTTAGGGGGAGTTATCCATCTTGGGATGATGGATGTGTTTCTCTTCTTGAAAGGGGGAGAAGTTATTGGGAGAGTATCATCAATTGGGAAAATTGATGGGATTTTGAGAAACCCAATTTGAAAATTGGGAGAGAGTATAGGAGTGCCTCTCTTGAGTGACTGAGGACTTATCACTAGGAAGATGGTAGGCATCCTAAGTATTTTTGGATTAAGGGGGAGATTGTAAGATCTCGTTGGAACAATGAGACATTGACCTCCTTGGAGAGATAACCTTTTTGATGTTAGTCAAAAAGGGGGAGAAGTTTTGGGAGAGTATTTGGGATTACCAATTTGGGATAATTGGTAAGGAAATTTAAGTTAGTGGCCTAACTCAAGGTTTGTTTTGTCAAACATCAAAAAGGGGGAGATTGTTGGTGCAATCGGCCCAGGTCACGATTGACCAGACTCGAGTTTGACTCGAGTGATGTTTTGATGTTTGACAAAGTGGTTTGACATTGATGTTTGACATTGATGTCGGTTAGTATGTTGGGGAGATTGTTTATACAATCGATCCAGGTTATAATTGACTAGACTCGAGTTTGACTCGAGGGAGACTTTGATGGTTGACTGGGGTTGACCATGTGATTATGAGAAAGTCCAAGCATGGGTCTTGGCAAGGTAAAGTCCAAGCATGGATACTTAGCATGGAAAGTCCAAGTGGGACACTTGGCAATTGGGAAAGTCCAAGTCTTGAGCACTTGGCATGAGAAGTCCAAGCATGAGTCTTGGTAAATGGAAAGTCCAAGCATGGGTCTTGGCAAATGGAAAGTCCAAGCATTGGTCTTGGCATGGAAAGTCCAACATGGGTTGGCAAGGGAAAGTCTAAACCCTAAACCCTAAAACCTCATGTTTGAGGTTGGCAGTCAACTGGCAATATGGCCGGTTCGACTGCCTTGAGTCGACTTGAGTTCGACTGCCAATTTAGAGCTGGAATTGCTCGCAATGATCGCTCATCGAGCAGCCGATCGATGTCTACGGCAGCTTGATCGCTAAGGGTCAGAGGTCGATCGCTAGTTCTGGGTCGAGCATGTAACGCCCAGAGCCAATCGCTGGCCGACTACGGCGCAAGCAATGATCGCCAATGTTTGTCTTCGGGGTCCATGATTATACAAAATATATACATACGCACACATGTATAATCAACACATAAAAGAACATGCTCAGATCTGAAAATAAAGTTGTAAAACTTTATACCTTACGATCTTCTACCGTATGTCCTATCCTCCTCGTGGACGACGTGTGGACGAAGATCCTCCACAAGTAGAAGCTTTCTAGATCGCGCTCTTCCCTTCCTTGTCCGCTGCGAACAAAGAGAAGAACCAACAATACCTTTTCTTTCTAGAATCGGCCACCAAACTAGGGAGTTTGATGCAACCGCCAGCAAAGGAACAATTGACGGGCACCGCCACCAATGCAAATGTTGCACGCCACCTAGAGGTAGGAGAAGCGCCGGCCACCAAGTGTTGGAGAGCCGCCGGCCACCAAGGAGCAAGGGAGGAGGAAGAAGAGAACCAGCCAAGGATGAGTAGAGGGAGAGGGACGCCGGCCAAAAACCTAGGGAGAACAAGAACCTTGCCACCCACTTCTAGCCGCCCAAAACCCTAGCCGCCTCTAGGGTTTGTGTTTGCCGCCCACTTTGAGAAGAGCCAAACCCTAATTTCCATAATCTTATTGCCGCCCAAGCCTAAGCCTCTATTTATAGAATAGGGCTTAAGCCTCCTTTAATCTCCACCGTCGGATCTAGGGATTTAATCTCCACCGTCGAATCTAGGGTTTTATCCCAACCGTCGGATCTAGGGTTTCATCCCAACTGTCGAATCTAGGATTTCATCCCAACCGTCGAATCTAGGGTTTCATCCCAACCGTCGATTCTAGGATTTCATCCTAACCATCGGATCTAGGGATTTAATCCCAACCGTTGGTTCTAGGGTTTCATCCCAACCATCGGATCTAGGGATTCATCCCAACCGTCGGTTCTAGGTTTTGTTTTATATCCTTGGATCTAGACTTCACGAGGATTATATTAGGATACGATAGGGACCATAAGGAGGAGTTGGATCTTGGCCACCCGATGGATCGGAACCACACAAACTTGATCCATCAATGATGTTCCATTCCACTAGAGGATCATCATTGAACTACCTCACCAACCCCCATAAATCAATATGGGCTCCATATATTATTTGTACATTCATCTCCCCGTGTTTAAGATATCGAATGTCCGTTAATTAATTGATTTACTGACCATCAATTAATTAACGTCTAACTCCTCGAGTAGTACCACTCAACCTTATCATCATGTTGACTAAGTCAACTAGCTGGGTTTACATGATGAACCTTATGAGCTCCTCAAGGGGAAATCATCAACCTAATATATAGGACACGGTTTCCTCCTATAATCAACGGCACACCATGTAAATAATATCATTTCCCAACTTACCGCGCATATTGATTTAATCCATCTAAATCTCACCCTCTGGTAAATCAAAGAAATAAATACTAAGTACATGTGCCCGTTATTATATCGGGATTAAGAGCATGTACAACATAATATCCGAGGTCTGATTCAATTATGAAGTCAGCAATTAATTGAATCACCTCTTTGTCGGTCCTGCTCAATACACCTAAGTGTACTAGTGTAACTCTATGTTCAAGACAAAACAATACCAAGCTACACTACAACCATGCCAATGGTTTTTCCAAAACCATCTTGGTTGTGAGCCTCTACTTATATTCTACAAGATACTGATAACATGATCTTCTGTGCCACACCAAGCACCATGTTATCTACAATGTAAAATATTAGACAATATGCACACATATAATAAATATATAAAGTGCAACAATGATCATGTGATTCTTATTTCAAAATAAAATGTTCATACAAAAAGAGTTAGGCTTTCAGTATACATTCCAACAATCTCCTACTTATACTAAAAGACTATGCCGTCATCACTCTGCCATACATCTGATCCCCATATCCTCCACATGCCTATCAAACGCTTTCGCTGGAAGGGCCTTAGTGAATGGATCCACCAGGTTATCCTCTGATGCAATCTTGGCGACAGCAACTTCTCCTTGCTTTATGATCTCTCGTATAAGGTGGTACTTGTGCTCTATGTGTTTACCCGCCTTATGGGCTCGTGGTTCCTTCGAGTTTGTAACTGCACCACTGTTATCACAATAAATTGTGATAGTTCTGGGCAAACCAGGAATCACATCCAAGTCCATCAAGAAGTTCCCCTTTGGTCACTGTAGGCTGCCACATACTCAGCTTCCATGGTAGAGTCCGCCATGCATTTCTGCTTGACACTCCTCCATACTATGGCTCCACCTCCAAAAGTAAACACAAACCCCGAGGTAGACTTACTCTTGTCCCTATCTGATTGGAAATCAATCAGTAACCCACAGGACTAATTGATCTCGCCCAGAACCAAAGATATAATCCCTAGTCCTTCTCAGGTACTTCAATATATGCTTTACCGCAGTCCAATGTCCCTGTCCAGGATTACTCTGATATCTGCTAACCATGCCCACGACAAAGCAGATATCCGGTCTCGTACACAGCATAGCATACATGAGGCTTCCTACTGCCGAAGCATAAAGAACCGCCTTCATGTCCTCTATCTCCTTTGATGTTTTGGGACACATCTCTTTAGATAAAGGAACTCCATGCCTAAAAGGTAGAAAACCTTTCTTGGAGTTCTGCATGCTAAAACGAGCAAGGATAGTGTCAATGTATGAAGCTTGAGATAAGCACAACATCCTTTTCTTGCGATCCCTTATAACTTTGATCCCAAGGATGTGTCCCACTTCTCCCAAGTCCTTCATATTAAACTGTTTGGACAACCATACCCTTACGTCTGATAACACTTTGATATTGTTGTCAACTAACAAAATGTCATCTACGTATAGTACAAGAAAGACCACTAAGTTTCCGTCACATCTTTTGTATACACAAGGCTCATCCGAACTTTGAATAAATCCATATGACTGGATTACCTCATCAAAGTGGATGTTCCAAGATCTAGAAGCTTGCTTCAATCCATAAATGGACCGATTAAGCTAACATACAAGATGCTCTTTGCCTTTAGCAATGAATCCCTCTGGCTACCGCATATAGATGTTCTCCTCAAGACTTCCGTTAAGGAAAGCTGTCTTGACATCCATCTGCCAAATCTCATAATCCATATGAGCAGCTATAGATAAGAGAATCTGGATAGACTTAAGATATACTGCAAAAGGTCTCCTCATAATCGATACCCTCTTTCTGAGTATACCCTTTCGCAACAAGCCTAGCTTTGAAGGTCTCAACCTTCCCGTCTACTCCTCTCTTTCTCTTGTAGATCCACTTGCATCCAATGGTTTTTACACCATCGGGTGGTTCTACTAGCTCCCAGACCTGATTAGAATCCATAGATTCTATCTCTGAATTCATCGCTCTTTGCCAAGATACCGCATCTCTATCTTGGAGTGCCTCGTCATATGTCCAGAGATCCGATTCATGTTCACCAGGGACTAAGTCCGAAAACTCTCCCAAAAACATGAATCTCTCGGGTTGTCTAACAACCCTCCCACTACGACGAGGTGCCTCTTGTGTATACTCTGTGACACGCGGTGCAGTGACTTGTGGCATCTCCTCTTGTACCGATGGTACTGAAGTCGGGACTTCCCCTGTTAACTCCTCAAGAACAATCCTACTCGTGGGCTTGTGGTTCATCACATAGTCCTCCTCTATAAATCTGGCATTCGTACTCACGATCACCCTCTGATCTCTAGGACTATAGAATAAACCACCCTTCGTTCCCTTAGGGTAGCCAACAAACAAGCGTACTTCTGTACGAGATTCCAACTTACCAACATCTCCCTTCAGCACATGTGCTGGACTACCCCAAATCCGAATATTTCATAGACTAGGCTTTCTCCCAGTCCACAACTCTGTGGGAGTAGAGGGTACTGACTTAGATGGAACCAAGTTCAGAATGTATGCTGTTGTTTCCAGAGCAAACCCCCAGAATGAATCAGGTAACTCAGAATAACTCATCATAGATCTGACCATCTCCATAAGAGTCTTGTTCCTTCGCTCCACCACACCATTCTGCTGGGGTGTGCCCGGTGCGGACAATTGGGATTGAATCCCAACCTCTGATAAGTAACTCCTAAACTTTCCCAAGAGGTATTCGCCACCACGATCAGATCGTAATGTCTTGATACTTTTACCTTTACGGTTCTCAACATCAGCCTTAAATTCTTTGAACCTGTCAAAGCATTCAGACTTGCGGCACATCAAGTAAATATATCCATACCTTGAATAGTCATCTATAAAAGAGACGAAGTATTCAAAGCCACCTCTAGCCTGGATAGTCATAGGACCGCACAGATCATAATGAACCAATTCTAACACATCTTTGGCTCTATACCCCTTGGCCTTGAAAGGCCTCTTGGTCATTTTACCTTCCAAGCAAGATTCGCAGGTTGGGAGATCCTCCACCACTAATGAACCCAAAGGTCCATCAGCTATCAACCTTTGAATTCTACTTAGGTTAATATGACCAAGCCTTAGATGCCAAAGATATGTTTGGTTCATTTGCGAAGGTTCTTTTCTCTTATTAGATTTAGAAGATGAGTTATTTACTTCTATATGCATCGTGGGAGTTTTCGGTTCAAGAGTATATAAATTGCCAACCAATGTACCAGAACAGATAATCTCCCTATTCTTTTTTATAACCACTTTGTCATTAAAAGAAATAGAATATCCATCCATAAACAATTTAGAAAATGAAATTAAATTCTTTCTAAAAGTAGGTACATAAAGACAATTTCTCAAAACCAAAACTTTATTCCTATCAAAAGATAAATAAACGTCTCCCACTACAATAGCCGCCACCTTTGAAGCATTGCCCATGAAGACGGTAATCTCTCCCTCAGCCTAGTCGTTGGTTTCGAACCCCGCAAAGTATTGCAGACATGATCGTAGCTCTGATCTACACACCGTAATCGTAGATAACACCGCTAAACATGTTTCAACAACTAAACAAGAAGATATACCTTTGTTCTTTGGCGAGGACGATCGCCTTCCAATGTCCAGTCTGCTTGCAAGTGAAGCACTTGCCTTTCGGCTTCTTCACTCCTGCCTGAGGTCCCACTGCCACCTTCTTCGCTCCACCTTGCTTCTTCTTCTTCTTACCTTTCGGTTTAGAGGAAGAAACCTTCTGAGCGACCATGGCTTGAGCACTTTGATGAAAAAGCCCCTCTGCCGCCTGGAGTTCTATCAGAAGCTCCGCCAATGAATACAACCTCTTGTTCATGTTGTAGTTAAGGCGGAACTGCTCAAAACTCCTAGACAGAGACTGGAGAATGATATCGACCTGGGTTTCCCCATCGATCTCAGCTCCGAGGACTTCCATCTCATTAAGATGAGCCATCATCTTGAGAACATGATCCCTAACGGGTGTTCCCTCGATCATGGTGGTCGTCATCAAGTTTCTCATCGCCTCCTGTCTAGCCGCCCTACTCTGATGTCCGAAAAGTTCCTTGAGATTGAACATCATGTCATAAGTTGTGGCTATGGCCTGATGTTGATGTTGCAACACATTTGACATAGATGTCAAAATGTAACACCGCGCCATCTCATCTGCCTTGACCCATTTCTTATAACGTTCTTTCTCCTTTCATCAGAGTCATCGGAGGGCTTAGGAGGAGAGACCTCGAAGAGTACAAATTTGTACTCCTCCGCAGTTAAGACAATATCCAGATTTCTTTTCCAATCAATGTAGTTTGGTCCAGTAAGCTTATTTTCTTTTAAAATCACAGCAAGTGGGTTGAAAGCCATTTAAAAATCCTAAAAATCACAATGATCAAAATATTAGATTTCAAATATTATTGATTCCTCAAAAATAATAAAATTCCGAAATCAACCAACACCTCAAAACACCGAGAATATCGCATGCCACGATAGTGTGGACGTATACGAATTCTACATTTGTAAGAGGAGGTTTTACCCATTAATTTTATTATCTTGTCAACCTTACTTTTTGACAAATAAAATTAATAGTTGGTTCCTCTTTGGCCCTACAAATAAAAGCAGTGACTCCGATGGGGAGGATACTTTTTATTTGCATCTAAGTGTGCACCATTACACGATACTAAGGGAATTATTTCGGATTATGTGCCTTACCGATGGGGAAGTACACACGCTCCTAAATAATTTCCTATAACCATTATTTGATTTAGTGATCCACAAACAAACCCATCCGATGGGGAGGAAGGCACTCAGAGCCAACGCGCAAGTTTGTTGCTTCACACGTCAAATTGTAATGGAGGCCGCGGGAATTAATTAAAATGTCCCTCTCCCACTTAGTAAATTGATAATGAGGAATTTTCAAGCATACACAACATGCATATAAAAACAAATCAGCAATAAATATGGAAATAACAGAATTTTTCCAACTATTATGGCATTGTTCTCCAATACGCATCTCGTCGTGTCGCCACCTCGTCATCTTTTCCTGTGCGCAAGTCACCAAAGAGATCCGAGCCGAGATAAACTATTTTAATTTACATCCATCGATCCTATACTCCACAAAGGAGTGTATAAATAATCTAGATTGAAAGTAAACTAAAATGAGCGGCTAAACAATGTCGTATTTAATTACAAAATATTAAATACTAATCTAGCCTCGTCAACCCCGAGGATTCAAATAATATACATACAATCACACACAAAACCATCACATACAACCAAATAGCCATAATAGTCGGATCTTATGCCTGCAACCAAAAAGTTAGCCTACGCACATCCTACTATTATCCGGCATACTCAATATATGAAATGTGCATGAAAGTAACTGAATCCAAAACACACAAAACCGGAAACTGTGGCTCTGATACCACTTGTAGGGAGTTGCTTCGGAGGCTCATTGGCTCCCATGTCCCCGGATTAAAATTTTCACTAATGAAAGAATTAATCCGGATGGGATGAGTTTCCTTAGCACAACCAATTCATCGTCGTGCTAACAACTTGAGTGGTCGCTTGAACAAACTAGTTGATCAAGCAACACAACTCTTCTAGTTGGTTAGCCGCGGAAGAGACGACGGACAGATCGCCGGTTTTTGTGTTTGTCTTCGGGGTCCATGATTATACAAAATATATACATACACACACATGTATAATCAACACATAAAAGAACATGCTCATATCTGAAAATAAAGTTGTAAAACTTTATACCTTACGATCTTCTACCGTATGTCCTATCCTCCTCGTGGACGACGTGTGGACGAAGATCCTCCACGAGTAGAAGCTTTCTAGATCGCGTTCTTCCCTTCCTTGTCCGCTACAAACAAAGAGAAGAACCAACAATACCTTTCCTTTCTAGAACCGGCAACCAAACTAGGGAGTTTGATGCAACCGCCGGCCAAGGAACAATTGGATGAAGCGCCGACCACCAATGCAATGTTGTCGCCGGCCACCTAGAGGTAGGAGAAGCGCCGGCCACCAAGTGTTGGAGAGCCGCCGGCCACCAAGGAGCAAGGGAGGAGGAAGAAGAGAACCGGCCAAGGATGAGTAGAGGGAGAGGGACGCCGGCCAAAAACCTAGGGAGAACAAGAACCTTGCCGCCCACTTCTAGCCGCCCAAAACCCTAGCCGCCTCTAGGGTTTGTGTTTGCCGCCCACTTTGAGAAGAGCCAAACCCTAATTTCCAAAATCTTATTGCCGCCCAAGCCTAAGCCTCTATTTATAGAATAGGGCTTAAGCCTCCTTTAATCTCCACCGTCGGATCTAGGGATTTAATCTCCACCGTCGGATCTAGGGTTTTATCCCAACCGTCGGATCTAGGGTTTCATCCCAACCGTCGAATCTAGGATTTCATCCCAATTGTCAGATCTAGGATTTCATCCCAACCATTGATTCTAGGATTTCATCCTAACCATCGGATCTAGGGATTTAATCCCAACCGTTGGTTCTAGGGTTTCATCCCAACCATCGGATCTAGGGATTCATCCCAACTGTCGGTTCTAGGATTTGTTTTACATCCTTGGATCTAGACTTCACGAGGATTCTATTAGGCTACGATAGGGACCATAAGGAGGAGTTGGATCTTGGCCACCCGATGGATCGGAACCACACAAACTTGATCCATCAATGATGTTCCATTCCACTAGAGGATCATCATTGAACTACCTCACCAACCCCCATAAATCAATATGGGTTCCATATATTATTTGTACATTCATCTCCCCGTGTTTAAGATATCGAATGTCCGTCAATTAATTGATTTACTGACCATCAATTAATTAACGTCTAACTCCTCGAGTAGTACCACTCAACCTTATCATCATGTTGACTAAGTCAACCAGCTAGGTTTACATGATGAACCTTATGAGCTCCTCAAGGGGACATCATCAACCTAATATATAGGACACGACTTCCTCCTATAATCAATGGCACACCATGTAAATAATATCATTTCCCAACTTACCGGGCATATTGATTTAATCCATCTAAATCTCACCCTCTGGTAAATCAAAGAAATAAATACTAAGTACATGTGCCCGTTATTATATCGGGATTAAGAGCATGTACAACATAATATCTGAGGTCTGATTCAATTATGAAGTCAGCAATTAATTGAATCACCTCTTTGTCGGTCCTGCTCAATACACCTAAGTGTACTAGTGTAACTCTATGTTCAAGACAAAACAATACCAAGCTACACTACAACCATGCCAATGGTTTGTCCAAAACCATCTTGGTTGTGAGCCTCTACTTATATTCTACAAGATAATGATAACATGATCTTCTGTGCCACACCAAGCACCATGTTATCTACAATGTAAAATATTAGACAATATGCACACATATAATAAATATATAAAGTGCAAACAATGATCATGTGATTCTTATTTCAAAATAAAATGTTCATACAAAAAGAGCTAGGCTTTCAGTATACATTCCAACACCGACCACCAAACCACCTTGCTTGGTGATTGCCACCGGCCAAGGAGAGAACAAGGAGTAGATGAAGAGGATGGAGTGGGCGCCGACCAAGAGCTCCAAGGGAAGAACCTTAACCCTAGTCACCGCCGGCCAAGGATGGAGAGAAGAAGAGGATAAGCATCGGCCAAGGTTGAGAAGATCAAGTTGGGCGCCGGCCAAGGAGAAGAGAAGGAATCCTTGCCGCCCAAGGATTCCCCAAAACCCTAGCCACCCAAGCATCCAAGCCCTAGCCGCCCAATCCCTAATCTCCAAGCAATATTCTTGCCACCCACCCCTTAAGCCTCCTTTTATAGAGCTAGGCCTAAGCCTCCTTTAATCTCCACCGTCGGATCTAGGGATATAATCTCAACCGTTAGATCTAGGGATTTAATCTCAACCGTCAGATCTAGAGATTTAATCTCCACCGTCGGATCTAAAGATTTAACCTCCACTATTGGATCTCGAGATTTAATCTCCACCATCGGATCTAGAGTTTTATTTTCCATCATCGGATCTAGGCTCCATGAGGGTTTAATAGGCTACAATATGGACCATGAGGAGAAGTTGGATCTTGGCCACCCAATGGATCAAGCCCACATAAAGTCCGATCCATTAATGATAATCCATTCCACTAGAGGATTATCATTGATCTACCTCACCAACCCTCATAAGTTAATATGAGCTTGATATATTATTTGTACATTTATCTCCGGTGTTTAAGATCTCGAATGTCCGTCAATTAATTAATTTACTAACAATTAATTAATCAACATCTAACTCTATGAGAAGTACCACTCAACTTTTTCATCATGTCGGACCAAGTCCACCTGCAGGGTTTACATGATGAACCTTATGAGCTCCTCAAGGGGACATCATCATCCTAATATATAGGACACGGTTTCCTCCTATAATAAATGGCACACCATATAAATAATATCATCTCCCAACTTACCGAGCCTATTGATTTACTCTATAAATCTCGCCCATTGTTAAATCAAAGAAATGAATACTAAGTATATGTGCCCGTTATTATATCGAGATTAAGAGCATGTACAACATAATATCTGAGGTCCGATTCGATTATGTAGTCAGCAATAAATCAAATCACCTCTAAATCGGTCCTGCTCAATACACACAAAGTGTACTAGTGTCATTCTATGGTCAAGACAAACCAATACCAAATTACACTACAACCATACCAATGGTTTGTCCATAACCATCTCGGTTATGAGCCTTTACTTATACTTTGCAAAGAACTGATAACATGATCTCCCGTGTGACACTACACACCATGTCATCTACAATGTAATGTATTAGACAATATGCATAACCATAAATATGCCAATAATGATTATGTGATTCTTATTTCAAAATAAAGATGTTCATACAAAAGATAGACTTTTCAGTATACATCCCAACAGCTACAAAGGTGGTGGCTGTTGTAGTGGGAGATGTTTATTTGTCATTTGATAGAAATTAAACTTTGGTTTTGAGAAATTGCCTTTATGTACCTTTATTTAGAAAGAATTTGATTTCGGTTTCTAAATTATTTTTGGATGGATATTCTATTTCTTTTAATGACAGAGTTGTTATAAAAAGAAATAGGGAGATTATCTTTTCTAGTGCATTGATAGGAAATTTATATACCCTTGAACCAAAAGCTCCCACGATGCAAATAAAAGTAAATAACTCATCTTCTAAATTGAATAAGAGAAAAAAACCTTCGAAAATGAACCAAACATATCTTTGGCATCTAAGGTTAGGTCATATTAACCTAAGTAGAATTCAAAGGTTGATAGTTGATGGACCTCTGGGTTCATTAGCGGTGGAAGATTTCCCAACCTACGAATCTTGCTTGGAAGGTAAAATAACCAAGAGGTCGTTTAAGGCCAAGGGGTATAGAGCTAAGGATGTATTGGAATTGGTTCATTCTGATTTGTGTGGTCCTATGTCTATCCAGGCTAGAGGTGGTTTTGAATATTTCGTCTCTTTTATAGACGATTATTCAAGATATGGATACATTTACTTGATGCGCCGCAAGTCTGAATGTTTTGACAGGTTCAAAGAATTCAAGGCTGATGTGGAGAAACGTCAAGGTAAAAGTATCAAGATACTACAATCTGATCGTGGTGGCGAGTACCTCTTGGGAGAGTTTAGGAATTACTTATCAGAGGATGGGATTCAATCCCAATTATCTGTAGAATGGTGTAGCGGAGCGAAGGAATAGGACTCTTATGGAGATGGTTAGATCGATGATGAGTTATTCTGAGTTGTCAGATTCGTTCTGGGGGTATGATATGGATACGACAGTGTATATTCTGAACTTGGTACCATCTAAATCAGTGCCTTCTACTCCCACCGAATTGTGAACTGGGCGAAAGCCTAGTCTGAGACATATTCGGATTTGGGGGAGTCCAGCAGATGTGCTGAAAGTAGATGTTGGTAAGTTGGAACCTCGTACAGAAGTGCGCATGTTCGTTGGCTATCCTAGAGGAATGAAAGGTGGTTTATTTTATAGACCTAGAGATCAGAGGGTGATCGTTAGCACGAACGCCATATTTCTAGTGGAATATTATGTGATGAACCACAAGCCCATGAGTAAGATTATTCTAGAGGAATTGAGAAGGGAAGTCACTACTTCAGTACCATCGGTACAAGAGGATATACCACAAGTGACTATACCGCGTGTCACAGAGGATACACAGGTGATACCTCATCGTAGTGAGAGGGTTGTTAGATAGCCTGATAGATTTATGATCTTGGGAGAATCTTCTGATTTGGTCCCTGGCGAACATGAACCTGATCCCTGGACATATGACGAGGCAATCCAAGATAAAGATGCGGTATCTTGGTAAAGTGCGATGAATTCAAAGATAGAATCTATGGATTAAAATCAGGTCTGGGAGCTAGTAGAACTACCCAATGGTGTTAAAACCATTGGATGCAAGTGGATCTACAAAAGAAAGAGAAGAATAGACAGGAAGGTTGAGACCTTCAAAGCAAGGCTTGTTGCGAAAGGGTATACTCAGAAAGAGGGTATCGATTATGAGGAGACTTTTTCGCCGGTAGCTATGCTTAAGTCTATCCGGATTCTCTTATGTATTGCTGCTCATATGGATTATGAGGTGTGGCAGATGGATGTCAAGACAACTTTTCTTAATGGAAGTCTTGAGGAAAACATCTATATGAAGCAACTATAGGGATTCATTGCAAAAGGCAAAGAGCATCTTGTGTGCAAGCTTAATCGGTCCATTTATGGATTGAAGCAAGCTTCGAGATCTTGGAACATCCGCTTTAATGAGGTAATCCAGTCTTATAGATTTATTCAAAGTCCGGATAAGTCTTGTGTATACAAGAGATGTTACGGAAACGTAGTGGTATTTCTTGTACTATACGTAGACGACATTTTGTTAATTGGCAACAATGTCAAGGTGTTATCAGGCGTAAGGGTATGGTTGTCCAAACAGTTTGATATGAAGGACTTGGGAGGAGTGGGACACATCCTTAGGATCAAGGTTATAAGGGATCGCAAGAAAAGGATGTTGTGTTTATCTCAAGCTTCATACATAGACACCATTTTGGCTCGTTTTAGCATGCACAACTCCAAGAAAGGTTTTCTACCTTTCAGGCATGGAGTTCCTTTACCTAAGGAGATGTGTCCTAGAACATCAAAGGAGATAGAGGAGATGAAGGCAGTTCCTTATTCTTCAGCAATAGGAAGCCTCATGTATGCTATGTTATGTACGAGGCTGGATATCTGCTTTACAGTGGGCATGGTTAGCAGATATCAGAGTAATCCAGGATAGGAACATTGGACTGCAATAAAGCATATTTTAAAGTACCTGAGAAGGGCTAGGGATTATATGCTGGTATACTAGTCAGATCAATTACTCCCTCTGGGTTACATAGATTCCGACTTTCAATTAGATAGAGGTAACAGTAAGTCTACCTCAGATTTTGTGTTTACTTTGGGAGGTGGAGCCATTGTATGGAGGAGTGTCAAGCAGAAATGCGTGGCGGGCTCTACCATGGAAGCTGAGTATATGGCAGCCTCTGAGGCCGCCAAAGAAGCTATATGGCTCAGGAACTTCTTGATGGACTTGTATGTGATTCCTGGTTTGCCCAGAACTATCATAATTTATTGTGAAAATAGTGGTACAATTGCAAACTCGAAGGAACCACGAGCCCATAAGGCAAGTAAACACATAGAGCGCAAGTACCACCTGATACGAGAAATCATAAAGCGAGGAGAAGTTTCTGTAGCCAAGATTGCATCAGAGGATAACTTGGCAGATCCTTTCACTAAGGCCCTTCAAGCGAGAACTTTTGATAGGCGTGTGGAGGGAATGGGAATCAGATGTATGCCAGTATGAGTACAGCATAGTCTTTTAGTATAAGTGGGAGATTGTCGGGATGTATACTAAAAAGTATATCTTTTGTATGAACATCTTTATTTTTGAAATAAGAATCACATGACCATTGTTTGCATATTTATGGTTATGCATATTGTCTAATACATTACATTGTAGATAACATGGTGTGTAGTGTCACACGGGAGATCATGTTATTAGTTCCTTGTAGAGTATAAGTAAAGGCTCACAATCGAGATGGTTTTGGACAAACCATTGGTATGGTTGTAGTGTGATTTGGTATTGGTTTTTCTTGACCATAGAATTACACTATTACACTTTGTGTGTATTGAGCAGAACCGACTTAGAGGTGATTCGATTTATTACTGACTACATAATTGAATCGGACCTCGGATATTATGGTGTACATGCTCTTAATCCCGATATAATAACGGACACATGTACTTAGTATTTATTTCTTTGATTTACAAATGGGCGACATTTATAGTATAAATCGATAGGCTCGGTAAGTTGGGAAATGATATTATTTATATGGTGTGACATTGATTACAGGAGGAAACCGTGTCCTATATATTAGGATGATGATGTCCCCTTGAGGAGCTCATAAGGTTCATCATGTAAACCGTGCTGGTGGACTTGGTCCGGCATGATGATAAGGTTGAGTGGTACTACTCATGGAGTTAGATGTTGATTAATTAATTGTCAGTAATTCATTAATTGATGGACGTTCGATATCTTAAACACGGAGAGATATTTGTACAATTAATATATGGAGCCCATATTTATTTATGGGGGTTGGTGAGGTAGATCAATGATAATCTTCTAGTGGAATGGATTATCATTAATGGATTGGATTTTATGTGGGTCGGATCCATTGGGTGGCCAAGATCCAACTCCTCCTCATTGTCCCTATTGTATCCCATTAAAACTCTCATGAAGCCAAGATCCGACGGTGGAAAATTAAATCCTAGATCCGACGGTGGAGATTGAATCTCTAGATCCGACGGTGGAGATTAAAAGGAGGCTCAAGCCTAACTCTATAAAAGGATGGCTAAGGGCTTGGGCGTGGAGATCTTTTTTGGGAGATTAGAGTTTTGTCTTGGGCGGCTAGGGTTTGGGAAAGGGCTGGGGCGGCAACGAGTGGAAGGGTTAGGGTTTGTTTTCTTCTCTTCCTAAGGTGTAGCCGGCACCCATCCTCTTCCCCCTCACTTTGGCTGGCGCCCATACCTCTTCCTATATTTCTCCTTGGCCGGCGGCAACAAGGGTGAAGGTTCTTCCTTTGGAGCTCTTGACCGACACCCATTATTCCTTCCCCCTCTCCTAGGTGGTCGGCGGCAACAACAAAGAGGAGAAGGTGGCTTGATCTTTCTCCAAAGGGATTGTGTCCGGAACTAGATAGGAGAAGAAGGGAGCTTATTATCTTCCTTTGTTCGGAGCGAACAAGGTAAGGAAGATACGTGATATAGAAGGCTTCATCTCTTGGAGGATCATTTCCCACACAACGTCCAAGAGGAGGATAGGACATACGATAGAAGACGAAGATGTAAACAAGAGGTATAATTCTTATTTTTGTTTCCTTTTATTTCTTTATATGATGTATGTAATTGCATGTGGCTAATTTACTTGGACCTCGAAGATAAACACAAAAACCGATGATCCGTACATCATCTATTCCGCGACTAATCGAGGAAAAGAGTTAGGTTGCTTGAATAACTAGTTTGTTCAAGAGACCACTCTAATCGAATAGCATGATGATGGATCGGTTGCTTGGGTAATCCGTCTTCATCTTGGATTAATTTTTTAATCTGGGGACGAATATGGGATCACCATGCACAAGTGATCGAGACGGGAAGCAATTCCCTACATTCTTCACCTTGTTTCTTCTTCTTCTTGCCTTTCGGCTTAGAAGTCGAAACCTTCTGAGCAACCATGGCCTGAGCCTGAGCACTCTGACGAAAAAGTCCCTCTACCGCCTAGAGTTATGTCAGAAGCTCCGCCAATGAATACAACCTCTTATTCATGTTGTAATTCAGGCAAAACTGCTCAAAACTCTTAGGTAGAGATTGGAGACTGATATCGACCTGGGTTTCCCCATCGATCTCAGCTTCAAGGACTTTCAGCTCATTCAAATGAGTCATCATCTTGAGAACATGATCCCTCATGGGTGTTCCCTCAATCATGGTTGTTGTCATCAACTTCCTCATGGCTTCCTACCTCGCAGCCCAATTCTGGTGTCCGAAAAGTTCCTTGAGATTGAGCATCATGTCATAAGCAGTGGGCATGGCTTGATGTTGATGTTGCAATACATTTGACATAGAAGCCAAAATGTAACACAGCGCCATCTCATCAGCCTTAATCCACTTTTTATAACTCTTATTCTCCTTTTCCCCAGAATCATCCTTAGTCTTAGGAGGACACACTTTGTGTAGGGATGTATACTTAAAAGTCTATTTTTTGTATGAACATCTTTATTTTGAAATAAGAATCACATAATCATTGTTTGCATATTTTTATGGTTATGCAATATTGTCTAATACGTTACATTGTAGATAACATGGTGTGTGGTGTCACATGGAAGATCATGTTATTGGCTCCTTGTAAAGTATAAGTAAAGGCTCACAACTGAGATGACTTTGGACAAACCATCGGAATGGTTGTAGTGTGATTTGGTATTGGTTTGTCTTGACCATAGAATCACACTAGTGCACTTTGTGTGTATTGAGCAGGACCAACACAGAGGTGATTCGATTTATTGCTGACTACATAATCGAATCGGACCTCAGATATTATTTAGTACATGCTCTTAATCCCGATATAATAATGGGCACATATACTTGGTACTCATCTCTTTGATTCACCAATGGGCGAGATTTATAGATTAAATCGATAGACTCGGTAAGTTGGGAGATGATATTATTTATATGGTGTGCCGTTGATTATAGAAGGAAACCGTGTCCTATATATTAGGCTGATGATGTCCCCTTGAGGAGCTCATAAGGTTCATCATGTAAACCCTGCAGGTGGACTTGGTCCGGCATGATGAAAAGGTTGAGTGGTACTACTCAAAAAGTTAGATGTTGATTAATTAATGGTTAGTAAATTAATTAATCGACGGACATTCGAGATCTTAAACACGGGGAGAAAATGTACAAATAATATATGGAGCCCATATTATCATATGGGGGTTGGTGAGGTAGATCAATGATGGACCTTTAGTGGATTGGATCATCATTAGTGGATCGGACTTTATGTGGGCTTGATCCATGGGTGGCCAAGACCCAACTCCTCCTCATGGTCCCTAATGTAGCCTATTAACACCTCATGATGCTTAGATCCAAAGGATAGAAACAAATCTCGAGATCCAAAGGTAGAGATTAAATCTCTAGATCCGACGGTTGAGATTAAAACTCTAGATCCGACGGTTGAGATTAAATCCCTAGAACCAATGGATGAGATTAATTCATGGATTATCCCTAACTCTATAAAAGGATGGCATGGAGTTGGCATGGAGGACAATTGAAGAGAGCTAGGGTTTTTGGAGTTGGCGGCAAGGTTAGGAATTAGGGTTTGGAGCTTGGGCGGCACCTATTAAGGAAAGTCTTTCCTTAGTTGTTCTTCTTCCCCAAGTTGCCGGCGCCCATCTTCTTCCTTCCAGACCTTGGTCAGCGTCCAAAACAAGCCTTCTCCTTCTCCTTGGCTGGTGGAACAAAGGTTTTGGGTCTTCCCTTGGAGCTTTTGGCCGGCCACACCCAAAACTCCTTCTCTTTCCTTCTTTTGTTGGCCGGCGGCAAGGATACTCCTTGCTTCTTGTTGGCTGGTTTTAGGGAGGTAAATATCCTTGTTTCTATTCTTTCTCTTGCTTTGGAAGAGCAAGGAAGGAAGTGTTGCGATCTAGGAGCTTCAACTTTTGGTGGATCGTCGCCCACACGACGTCCAAAAGGAGGAAGGTCATACATTAGAAGACTAGGAGGTATACCTATTCTTCTTTCTCATTTATTCATTGCTTGTATTTATTTTTGATTTATGAGCATGTTATATTTCTGTAAATGGCTAAATAATACCTTGGATCCCGAGTATAAACACAAAAACCGGCGATCCGGACATCGTCTATTCTGCGGCTACTCGTAGAATAGAGGATGGTCGCTTGAACAACTAGTTTGTTCAAGTGACCTCTCTAAACGAATAGCACGACGATGACTTGGTTGCTTTGGGAATCCCTTTTGTCTAGGATTAAATTTTTTGATCCGGGGACATCGAAGGGATCACCATGGTCAAGCAACCGAGGTGAAGGGGAAGCGAAGTTTCCCCTCACGGATCAACCCCAACATTTGGTATCAGAGCTTCCGGGAAATCCCTTCAATTGGTATCAGAGCTTCCGGGCAAAACCAACATTTGGTATCAGAGCCAAGGTTTCCGGTTTTGTGTGTTTAGGATTCGATTATTTTTTATGCACTTTTTCATATATTAAATGTGTCGGATAATAGTAGGATATGCGTAGTTTAACTCTTGGTTGCAGGCATAAGATCCGACTATTATGGCATGTGTGTGTATGTGATTGTATGTGTGTAAATGTTTATTTTGTTGAATCCTCGGGGTTGACGAGGCTAGTATTTAGTTTTTGAAAATTAAATACGGCATTGTTTAGCCGCTCTTTATTTTATTTTACTTTCGATCTAGATTTCATGTACACTCTCTAGTGGAGTATAGGATCGATGGATGTAAATTAAAATAGGATTTAGTCTCGGCTCGGATCTCCGGATGGCTCGTACATGGCGTAGGAGGAGCGGACAAGATGGCGATGCGACGGGAGTCATATTGAAGACAAAAGCCATAATAGTTGGAAAATAATTTATTTTTCATATTTATTGTTTTTGTTAGATATGCATGTCGTAGGCTAGGAAAATTCCTCAATTTTAAATTACTAAGTGGGAGAGGGATATTTTTATAAATTCCCGCGGCCTCCATTACAATTTGACAAGTGATGCAAACAAACTTGCGTGTCGGCTCTGAGTGCCTTCCTCCCCATCGGATGGGTTTGTTTGCGGATCACAAGGTCGAATATGGTTATAGGAAATTATCAAGGAGCGTGTGTACTTGCCCATCGTAAGGCACATAACCCAAGATAATTACCTTGGTACTGAGTAATGGTGAACACTTAGATACAAATATAAGTATCCTCCCCATCAGTCACGCTTTTATTTGTAGGGCCAAAGAGGAACCAACTATTAATTTTACTTGTCAAAAAGTTAGGTTGACAAGATAGTAAAATTAATGGCTAAAACCTCCTCTTACAAATGTAGAATTCAGATATACGTCCACACTATCGTGGCATACGATATTCTCGGTGTTTTGAGGTGTTGGTTGATTTTAAAAATTTTATTGTTTGAGGAATCAATAATTTTTTTGAAATCTAATGTTTTGATTTATGTGATTCTTAGGTTTTCTTTCAAAATGACTTTCAACCCACTTGCTGTGATACTGAAAGAGAACAAACTTACTGGACCCAACTATGTAGATTGGAAGAGGAATCTAGATATTGTCTTGGCTCGAGAATACAAATATGTACTCCTCGAAGAGTGCCCTCCCAAGCCCTGCAGAGATAATTGCAGGGAAAAGGAGAGAGAGCTATAGGAAGTGGAACAAGGCCGATGAGATGGCACGGTGTTACATTTTGGCATCTATGTCAAATGTACTCCAACATCAGCATCAAGCCATGCCCACTGCCTATGAGATGATGCTCAATCTCAAGGAGCTTTTCGGACACCAGAATCGGGCTGCGAGGCAAGAAGCCATGAGAAACTTGATGACGACCACCATGATCGAGGGAACACCCGTGAGGATCATGTTCTCAAGATGATGGCTCATTTGAATGATTTGGAGGTCCTAGGAGCTGAGATCGATGGGGAAACCAGTCGATATCATACTCGATCTCTGCCTAGAAGTTTTGGCGATTTTGCCTCAACTACAACATGAACAAGAGGTTGTATTCATTGGCGGAACTTCCGGCGAACTCGAGCGAGAGGACTATTTCGTCAGTGCTCGGTAGCATCTTGTGATGACCGAAGGTTTACGCTTCTAAACCGAAAGGCAAGAAGAAGAAGAAACAAAGCAGGGCCAAAGCGATGGGAAGTACTCGGGAGCGATGAAGAAGCCGAAAGGCAAGTGCTTCACTTGTGTGATGACCTTTGGAAGAAGGCGCCCCAACCGCAAGAACAAAGGTATATCTTTTGGTCTAGTCGTTGAAACATGTTTAGCGGTATTATCTACCGGCACCTGGTGTATAGATATGGGAGCCACTGATCATGCCTGCAATACTTTGCAGGGGTTCCAGAAACCGCAGAGGGCCGAGGGGAGATTACAGTGTACTTGGGCGATGCCAATTTATCTTTTGAGAAAAATAAACTTTTGGTTCTTAAGAATTGCCTTTATGTACCCTTATTTAGAAAGAATTTAATTTCAGTTTCTAAATTATTTATGGATGGATATTCTATTTCTTTCAATGACAGAGTTGTTATAAAAAGAGATAGGGACATTATCTATTCGGGTACATTGATAGGAAATTTGTACACACTGGAACCAAAAACTCCCACAATGCAAATTGAAGTTAAAAACTCATCTTCTAATTCTAATAAGAGAAAAGAACCTTCGAAGATGAACCAAACATATCTTTGGCATCTTAGGCTTGGTCACATTAACCTAAGTAGAATTCAAAGGTTGATAGCTGATGGACCTTTGGGTTCATTAGTGGTGGAGGATCTCCCAACCTGTGAATCTTGCTTGGAGGGTAAGATGACCAAGAGGCCTTTTAAGGCCAAGGGGTATAGAGCCAAAGATGTGTTAGAATTGGTTCATTCTGATTTGTGTGGTCCTATGTCTATCCAGGCTAGAGGTGGTTTTGAGTATTTCGTCTCTTTTATAGATGATTACTCAAGATATGGATACATTTACGATCTTGTATCTGAATGCTTTGACAAGTTCAAAGAATTCAAGGTGATGTGGAGAAAGCGTCAAGGTAAAAGTATCAAAATACTCTGATCTGATCGTGGTGGTGAGTACCTCTTGGGAGAGTTTAGGAACTACTTATCGAGGCGGATTCAATCCCAATTGGTACTTTGGCACACCCAGTGAGAATGGTGTAGCAGAGCGAAGGAATAGGACTCTTATGGAGATGGTTAGATCGATGATGAGTTATTCTGACTTGACAGATTCGTTCTGGGGATATGCTCTAGATATGGCGGTATACATTCTGAACTTGGTTCCATCTAAATCAGTGCCTTCTACTCCCACAGAGTTGTGGACTGGGCGAAAGCCTAGTCTAAGACATATTCGGAAATGGGGGAGTCCAGCACATGTCTTTGAAGGCGATCTTTGGCAAGTTGGAACCTCGCATGTAAATGATTGTTCGTTGGCTATCCGAGAGGAACGATTGTTTTATAGTCCTAGAGATCAGAGGGTGATCGTTAGCACGAACGCCAGATTTCTAGAGGAAGACTATGTGATGAGCCACAAGCCCAAGAGTAAAATTGTTCTGGAGGAGCTAAAAGGGGAAGTCACTTCTTTAGTACCACCGGTACAAGAGGATATACCACATGTCACTGCACCGCGTGTCACAAAGGATACACAGGTGATACCTTGTCGTAGTGGGAGGGTTGTGAGACAGCCTTATAGATTCATGTTCTTGGGAGAATCTTCTGATTTGGTCCCTGGCGAACATGAACCTGATCCCTGGACATATGATGAGGCAATCCAAGATAAAGATGCAGTATCTTGGCAGAGTGCAATGAATCTTTGAGATTGAATCCATGGATTCAAATCAGTGCAGAGCTAGTAGAACCACCCGATGGTGTAAAAACCATTGGATGCAAGTGGATCTACAAAAGAAAGAGAGGAATAGATGGGAAGGTTGAGACCTTCAAAGCGAGGCTTGTTGCGAAGGGGTATACTCAGAAAGAGGGTATCGATTATGAGGAGACCTTTTCGCCGGTAGTCATGCTTAAATCTATCCGGATTCTCTTATGCATAGCAGCTCATATGGATTATGAGGTGTGGCAGATGGATGTCAAGACAGCTTTCCTTAATGGAAGTCTTGAGGAAAACATCTACATGAAGCAACCAGAGGGATTCATTGCTAAAGGCAAAGAGCATCTTGTATGTAAGCTTAATCGGTCCATTTATGGATTGAAGCAAGCTTTGAGATCTTGGAACATCCGGTTTGATGAAGTGATCCAGTCATATGGATTTATTCAAAGTCCGGATGAGTCTTGTGTATACAAGAGATGTGACGGAAATGTAGTGGTATTCTTGTACTATACGTAGATGACATTTTGTTGATTGGCAACAATATCAAGGTGTTATCAGACGTAAGGGTATGGTTGTCCAAACAGTTTGATATGAAGGACTTAGGAGAGGTGGGACACATCCTTGGGATCAAGGTTATAAGGGATCGCAGGAAAAGGATGTTGTGCTTATCCCAAGCTTCATACATAGACACGATTATAGAGCGTTTTAGCATGCAGAACTCCAAGAAGGGTTTTCTACCTTTCAGGCATGGAGTACCTCTATCTAAGGAGATGTGTCCTAGATCATCTGAGGAGATAGAGGAGATGAAGGCGGTTCCTTATGCTTCGGCAGTAGGAAGCCTCATGTATGCGATGCTCTGTACGAGACCAGATATCTGCTTTGCCATGGGCATGGTTAGCAGATATCAGAGTAATCCAGGACAAGGACATTGGACTACAGTAAAGCATATATTGAAGTACCTGAGAAGGACTAGGGATTATATGCTAGTCTACCGGGCAGACCAATTACTCCCTGTGGGTTACACGGATTCCGACTTCCAATCTGATAGGGATAACAGTAAGTCTACCTCAGGTTTTGTGTTTACTTTGGGAGGTGGAGCCATTGTATGGAGGAGTGTCAAGCAAAAGTGCGTGGCAGACTCCACCATGGAAGCTGAGTATGTGGCGGCCTCTGAGGCGGCCAAAGAAGCTGTATGGCTCAGGAACTTCCTGATGGACTTGGATATGATTCCTGGTTTGCCCAGAACTATCATGATTTATTGTGATAATAGTGGTGCAGTTGCAAACTCGAAGGAACCACGAGCCCATAAGGCTAGTAAACACATAGAGCGCAAGTACCACCTGATACGAGAAATCGTAAAGCGAGGAGAAGTTGCTGTGGCCAAGATTGCATCGGAGGATAACCTGGCAGATCCTTTCACTAAGGGCCTTCCGACGAGAACTTTTGATAGGCATGTGGAGGGAATGGGGATCAGATGTATGGCACTTTGAGGACAGCATAGTCTTTTAGTATAAGTGGGAGATTGTAGGGATGTATACTTAAAAGTCTATTTTTTGTATGAACATATTTATTTTGAAATAAGAATCACATAATGATTGTTTGCATATTTTTATGGTTATGCAATATTGTCTAATATGTTACATTATAGATAACATGGTGTGTGGTGTCACACGGAAGATCATGTTATCGGCTCCTTGTAAAGTATAAGTAAAGGCTCACAACTGAGATGGCTTTGGACAAACCATCGGAATGGTTGTAGTGTGATTTGGTATTGGTTTGTCTTGACCATAGAATCACACTAGTGCACTTTGTGTGTATTGAGCAGGACCAACACAGAGGTGATTCGATTTATTGCTGACTACATAATCGAATCGGACCTCAGATATTATTTAGTACATGCTCTTAATCCCAATATAATAACGGGCACATATACTTGGTACTCATCTCTTTGATTCACCAATGGGCGAGATTTATAGATTAAATCGATAGACTCGGTAAGTTGGGAGATGATATTATTTATATGGTGTGCCGTTGATTATAGGAGGAAACCATGTCCTATATATTAGGATGATGATGTCCCCTTGAGGAGCTCATAAGGTTCATCATATAAACCCTGCAGGTGGACTTGGTCCGGCATGATGAAAAGGTTGAGTGGTACTACTCAAGGAGTTAGATGTTGATTAATTAATGGTTAGTAAATTAATTAATCGACGGACATTCGAGATCTTAAACACGGGGAGAAAATGTACAAATAATATATGGAGCCCATATTATCATATGGGGGTTTGTGAGGTAGATCAATGATGGACCTTTAGTGGATTGGATCATCATTAGTGGATCGGACTTTATGTGGGCTTGATCCATGGGTGGCCAAGACCCAACTCCTCCTCATGGTCCCTAATGTAGCCTATTAACACCTCATGATGCTTAGATCCAAAGGATAGAAACAAATCTCGAGATCCAAAGGTAGAGATTAAATCTCTAGATCCGACGGTTGAGATTAAAACTCTAGATCCGACAGTTGAGATTAAATCCCTAGAACCAATGGATGAGATTAATTCATGGCTTATCCCTAACTCTATAAAAGGATGGCATGGAGTTGGCGTGGAGGACAATTGAAGAGAGCTAGGGTTTTTGGAGTTGGCGGCAAGGTTAGGAATTAGGGTTTGGAGCTTGGGCGGCACCTATTAAGGAAAGTCTTTCCTTAGTTGTTCTTCTTCCCCAAGCTGCCGGCGCCCATCTTCTTCCTTCCAGACCTTGGCCAGCGTCCAAAACAAGCCTTCTCCTTCTCCTTGGCCGGTGGAACAAAGGTTTTGGGTCTTCCCTTGGAGCTTTTGGCTGGCCACACCCAAAACTCCTTCTCTTTCCTTCTTTTGTTGGCCGGCGGCAAGGATACTCCTTGCTTCTTGTTGGCTGGTTTTAGGGAGGTAAATATCCTTGTTTCTATTCTTTCTCTTGCTTTGGAAGAGCAAGGAAGGAAGTGTTGCGATCTAGGAGCTTCAACTTTTGGTGGATCGTCGCCCACACGACGTCCAAAAGGAGGAAGGTCATACATTAGAAGACTAGGAGGTATACCTATTCTTCTTTCTCATTTATTCATTGCTTGTATTTATTTTTGATTTATGAGCATGTTATATTTCTGTAAATGGCTAAATAATACCTTGGATCCCGAGTATAAACACAAAAACCGGCAATCCGGACATCGTCTATTCCGCGGCTACTCGTAGAATAGAGGATGGTCGCTTGAACAACTAGTTTGTTCAAGTGACCTCTCTAAACGAATAGCACGACGATGACTTGGTTGCTTTGGGAATCCCTTTTGTCTAGGATTAAATTTTTTGATCCGGGGACATCGAAGGGATCACCATGGTCAAGCAACCGAGGTGAAGGGGAAGCGAAGTTTCCCCTCACGGATCAACCCCAACATTTGGTATCAGAGCTTCTGAGAAATCCCTTCAATTGGTATCAGAGCTTCCGGGCAAAACCTTTCAATTTGAAGAGTACATACTTGTACTCCTGAGTGTAGGGGATCGATCGGTCGGCTAGAGGGGGGTGAATAGCCCTTTGTCGTTGGATGGTGGAATTTACTCGTCTACACAATTGTTAGCGCAAGCGGAATACTAATAAAGACAAGCAAATAAACAAATAAGAATACAAACAATGCTAACACCGAAATATAACGTGGTTCACGGCTACACCGGTAATCCATGGTAGTCGACTGCTGCCCTTGGTAGTCGACTACCGCCACTTCAACGGCCTACGAACACGTCAGATCTCGGCCGTTGTAGTCCAACGGATCACTTGGCAGTCGACTGATGGATCCCATCAGTCGACTACTGCCTCCGTAGTCGACTGCCCAGTCGGCTACGAGTGGTTTGTTGGTGCAATCGGCCCAGGTCACGATTGACCAGGACTCGAGTTTGACTCGAGTGATGTTTTGATGTTTCGACAAAAACATATGACAATGTAATTGTCATGGGAAAGTCCAAGTCTTGGGTACTTGGCATTGAAAGTCCAAGTGGGACACTTGGCATTTGGGAAAGTCCAAGCATGGGTCTTGGCAATGTAAAGTCCAACATGGGTTGGCAATGGAAAGTCCAAGCATGGTCTTGGCATGGAAGTCCAAGCATGGGTCTTGGCAAGGAAAGTCCAAGCATGGGTCTTGGCAATGGGAAGTCCAAGCATGGTCTTGGCATGAAAAGTCCAACATGTGTTGGCAAGGTAAAGTCCAAGTCTTGAGTACTTGGCATTTGAGA
The DNA here is from genome assembly GCA_025175895.1 of Wurfbainia villosa. Taxonomy (NCBI): domain Eukaryota; kingdom Viridiplantae; phylum Streptophyta; class Magnoliopsida; order Zingiberales; family Zingiberaceae; genus Wurfbainia; species Wurfbainia villosa. Next base: position 95,290,474 of record CM045986.1, read on the forward strand.
AGTCCAAGGGTTTGATATTGGCGGCGTAAAGTCCAAGCTGGAGTCTTGGCAGCATAAGTCCAATGGTTGGCGGCGTAAAGTCCAAGCGGAGTCTTGGCGGCGTAAGTCCAATGTGCCTTGGCGGTGTAGACACCGTTAGCATGACATAGCCGATGGAAGCACCTGAAGGCCAGCGCGATGGATGAACAAGTCATGGATGACTTGGAGGGATTCGAGGGGCGTGAGGCTGATGGAGGTGGCTAGAAGGCTTAGGTCTAGGCTAAGGGTGGTCTAGCAAGTATGGGAGAACCATACTTGAGGTGTGCCAGTCGACTGATGCCATGTGGCAGTCGACTGGACCAAGTCAACTAGGGTTTGACTGCGGGTTATAGCGCCTAGCGATCGCCGAGGTTGGCGATCGATGGTGATGGCAGCGATCGGCCCGATCATGTGATCACGATCGATGCTGAAATCAGCCACAGAATGGAGTTGAGACTCGACTGGTCGAGTCAGGACTCCATCAATCGACTGATGGTAGTTCAGTTGGACTTATCCGACGTGGAACTAGCCGTTGTTTCACGACAACAGTGGCATCAGTCGACTGATGGTCCCGATCAGTCGACTGATTGACTTTTTCCAGCACAGGTTGAAGCTATATATGGAGCTCGTGATGGAAGAAAAACCAAGGTTTCTTTGAGGCGATTTGGGGCGAGTTTCTGCTGCAATTCAGGGTCTCCAAGTGCTACTCGATCAACCTAGCGATCAAGCATTCAAGAGCATTTGTAAAGTGTTTTCTTTACTAGTTTTGCTTTGTATTTCATTGCATTTGCTTGTAGCTATTTGTTTATTGTTGTAAACATTTGTACGAGGTTTCTCCGCCTCCGACTTGTTGTCGAGAAGGAGTTTATTGATTAGTGGTGTTTGTAGCATCGCTAGGGTTCGTACGAACCCGATCCGTGGAGTAGGAACCGTGTGGTTCCGAACCATGTTACATACTTGTGTTCGTGTGTAATTGTCCATTTCGTTATTGTATTATTTCTATTTCCGCTACGCACTAACGAAATTGTAGACACGAACGAGATCGAATTCCATTGACGCTATTCACCCCCCCCCCTTCTAGCCGTTCCAAATTTTCCCCAACAAGTGGTATCAGAGCCCGGGGCTCTTCTACGGATTAACAACCTGGAGTCAAGAAGCTAGAGGGAAGAATATGGATTTCCAAGAAAAATTGGGTGACGACGTCAACATTCCACCTTCCTTCAACCGCGAACATTTTGCGTATTGGAAAGGTAGGATGGAATATTTTCTAATGACAAATATTGAAAATTGGTTTGCCGTGACTATAGGTTTTGATGCTCCGAGAGGAGAAAATGGCAAAATTCTCAAGATGAAGAGATGGACCGAGGAGCAACGGGAAAAATTCAAGACAACCGTTAAGGTAACAAAAATGTTGATTGATTTGATACCTAATGATATTTTGTCCAGATTAGGAAGCTATAGGGATGCCAAGGAGTTGTGGAACAAGTTGATCAAGTTCCACGACAATCCCGAACCGGTCCAAGAAGACTTGGAAGAGGAGGAGACCGAAGAAGAATCATCTTCATCCTCACAAGAAAGTGAGGAGTCAACTTCCGGGTCGGAAGAGGTGGAGGAAGTGGAAGAAGCATCCACCTCAAGGATTGAGGGGGAGGAGAGAACCTTCATACCGGAACATTGAGAAGAAGAAACTTCGACATCTGGTCAAGATGAAGAAGCCCAAAGTCTAATTTTGGTCTCCACCACCATCGGTAACTCAAACACCTCAATTCAAAATAAAAATAATATAATGTGTTTTGAGGGTAGGGAGTATGGGCACTACAAGAGCAAGTGCCCAAAGAAGGTTAGGAAAGCTCCACCGGCACCAAAGGCCAAGGATGCCGGTCCCTCAAGTCAAAAGAGCAAGGAGCATATTATATGCTTCAAGTGCAACTCAAAGGGGCATTACCGGAGTTATTGCCCAAGGGGGAAGAAGAAAGGGCAAGAAGGAGCAACACAAGTAGGGGGAGCCTCCAAGGCAAACCTTAAGGTAAAATTTATTAATGCACCTTCAATTTCTAGGGATAAGAAGCATGCTAGGAATAATTTTAATAGTCTTGCTATTGTGCATAAAAAGCATGCTAGAAATAATAAATATATTTGCCTAGGAGCTAAGAGTATTCACTTAGGAAATAAGAAGAAATTTGGGACTAATGTCCCTAAAAATATATTACCTAAGGAAAGCATTAAGAAAATAGGAGAACATCTAGGCTTTAATGCTAAGAAATCTAGACATATGCCTAGAAATAAAAATATCTCAAGAGAAAATGAAAAATCAAAAATTGAGATATTAGAAAAGGAAAATCAAGCCTTGAGATCAAGGCTTGAAAAACTTGAAAAGACCCTTAAGGTTATGCACAATCAAATGCAAGGGTCAATTAGTCAAACTTTTAGGTCAAATAATCAAAGTCAACAAGTAGGACCTAAAAGACAAAAGTCAACCAAAGGCAAGAAGGGTTTGGGTCACAAACCTAAGCCTAAGGTGGCTTACCATAGTGTTCTATTTGATTATGGAACACTAACTAGGTCTAGGAAGACCAAGGTCAATAGGGAAGTCATCCCTAGAGTTGACCATGTTGGTGCATTCGGCCCAGGTCACGATTGACCAGGACTCGAGTTTGGCTCGAGTGATGTTTTGATGTGTTTTGATGTTTCGACAAAAACATATGACAATATAATTGTCAAGGAAAGTCCAAGCATGGGTCTTGGCAAATGGAAAGTCCAACATGTGTTGGCAAGGAAAGTCCAAGCATGGGTCTTGGCAAATGGAAAGTCCAACATGAGTTGGCAAGGAAAGTCCAAGCATGGTCTTGGCATGGAAAGTCCAACATGGGTTGGCATTTGAAGTCCAAGGGGATTAATATTGGCGGCGTAAAGTCCAAGCGGTAGTCTTGGCAGCATAAGTCCAATGGTTGGCGGCGTAAAGTCCAAGCGGAGTCTTGGCGGCGTAAGTCCAATGTGCCTTGGCGGTGTAGACACCGCTAGCATGACATAGCCGACGGAAGCACCTGAAGGCTAGCGCGATGGATGAACAAGTCATGGATGACTTGGAGGGATTCGAGAGGCGTGAGGCTGATGGAGGTGGCTAGAAGGCTTAGGTCTAGGCTAAGGGTGGTCTAGCAAGTATGGGGGAACAATATTTGAGTTAAAACCTCATGTTTGAGGTGTGCCCGGTCGGGTGCCATATGACGATCAGTGGACCGTCAACTAGGGTTTATGCGGGTTTATAGCCTAGCGATCATTGCCATAGGTTAGCGATCGGTGATGGCTCAGCGATCGGATGATCGTGTGATCGATCGGTGGTGCTCGAGAATTCGACCCGCAGAATGGAGTCGAGACTCGGTGGTCAGTGAGGACTCCATCGATCGGGATGGTGACAATCGATCGGTGATGTGGTCCGTTGGACTTATCCAACGTGGAACTAGCCGTTGTCTCACGATAACGATGGCATCGATCGTGATGGTCCCGATCGATCGGTGATCGACTTTTCGAGCAGTTGAAGCTATATATGGAGCTCGTGATGGAGGAGTAGGAATCGGTTCTTGAGGGCTATTGGGGCGATTTGTTGGTGCAAATCAGGTCTCCAAGTGCAAGCAAGCAACCAAGCATTCAAGCAATCAAAACAAGTGTTGTAAAGTCTTTTCTTTACTTGTATTTCATATTCATTATTGTAATTGCTTGTATTTGTATCTTATTGTTGTAAGATTACTTGTAAGGGGTTTCTCCACCCTTGACTTGTGTCAAGAAGGAGTTTTATTGGTTAGTGGTGTTTGTGGCATCGCTAGGGTTCGTACGAACCCAATCCGTGGAGTAGGAACCGGTTCGGTTCTGAACCACGTTATATACTCTTGTTGTGATTTGTGTGGTGTCCATTTCGTTATTGCTTTTATCATTATTTCTATTTCCGCTGCGCACTAACGAAATTGTAGACCTGACAGGATCAATTTCATCTACGCTATTCACCCCCCCCCCTCTAGCCATTCCAATATTCTTAACAAGTGGTATCAGAGCCCGGGGCTCTTCTACGGATTAACAACCGGGAGCTAAGGCAAAAGGCTAGAGGGTGAAGATGGAATTCCAAGACAAGCTTGGATGGGAAATCAACACTCCACCTCCATATGATCCAGAAGATTTTCCAGCATGGAGAGCAAGAATGGAAACATTCTTGATGATGAACATAGAGGATTGGTTCATCCTCGTTGAAGGCCTTGAACCCCCTAGGGATAAGAAGTGGAATGTCCTAAAATTGAAAAAGTGGACCCAAGAGCAACGCCAAAAGCTCAAGACCGAAGTTAAGGTAACGAAACTTTTGGAAGATTTAATCCCTAATGATGTTTTGTGCAAGCTAGGGGATTACATGTATGCCAAGGAGCTATGGAGAAAATTGGCAAGATACCATGAGGAGAGTTCATCCTCAAGTGAAAGTGAAGAATCGGAAGTTGAGATGGAGTCAACTTCCGAATCGGAGAAAGAAGAAGTAGAAGAGGTGGAAGAAGCATCTACTTCTAGGATTGAGGAGGAGAGACCATCCTCTACACCAGAGCAACCTCAAGAAGAGCTTTCAACATCCGATCAAGATGAGGAAGCTCAAAATTCAACTCCGGCACCTACCACCACCCTAGGTAACTCAAACACTTTATTTTCAAACAAAAATCATATTATGTGCTTTGAGTGTAGGGAGTATGGGCATTACAAGAGAAAATGTCCAAAGAGGATCAAGAAAGCTCCTCCGGCGCCTAAAAGTCAACAAAAGTCAACGGACGCTGTTTCTCCAAGACAAAAGAGCAAGGAGCATGTCATTTGCTTCAAATGTCGACTACCGGGTCATGCCCAAAGAAGAAGAAGAAGGGGCAAAGGGGAGCATCACAAGTAGGGGGAGCCACTAAGGCAAACCCTAAGGTATATTTAAATAATACTCCGTCTAATTTAATTATTAAAAAGCATGTTAGAACTAATTTTAGCAATTTTGTTATGTATCATAAAGAGCATGCTAGAAATAACAAACATATGTGTTTAGGAGCTAAGAATGTTCACCTTAAGAATAAGGAGAAATTTGGGACTAATGTCCCTAGAAAAACAATACCTAGGAAATCTATTAAGAAAATCCAAGAATATCTAGGTTTTAATCCAAAATGGACTAGGCATTTGCCAAGAAAGTCCAATGCCCAAGATTTAAATAAAAATTCTAAAATTGGGCAATTAGAATTAGAGAACCAAGCCTTGAGGTCAAGGCTTGAGAAATTGGAAAAGACCCTAAACAAGATACAAAATCAATTTCAAGGGTCAAATTGTCAAACTCTTAGGTCAAGAAGTCAAAGTCAACATCTAGGATCTAAGAGTCAAAAGTCAACCAAGGGCAAGAATGGTTTGGGTCACAAACCTAAGTCCAAGGTGACTTACCATAGTGTTCCATTCGACTATGGGACACTAACTAGGTCTAGGAAGACCAAGGTCAATGGGGAAGTCATTCCTAGAGTTGACCAAGGTTTGTGCCTATTGGCCATGGTTTCGAAGAAACCTAGGAGGGCCACTAAGAAGGTTGTTAGGGAGGCAATCTCCAAGATTAACCTAGGCAAGACCAAAATGACCAAGGCTAATAAGCCTAGGAGGGTCATTAGGAAGGTCTCTAGGGAGGTTATCCCTAAGGAATACCTAATTAACCCTAGGAGCTCAAATCGGTTTTGGGTTCCTAAGAGCGTGATTGATTCACGCTAACATGGGTTTAGGGTGTGCCAACCTTGATTGGATGGGTAGTTAACTCAACCATGATAAAGGTGGCACTTTAGGTTACTTTCAAGGTTATGGTTACCTTGGAAATATCCTTGAGTCTTAATTTTAAAGAATTTTAGGTTGTGTCAATATATATCTTGAAAATATGAAAATCAATAAAATTGACACGATCTAGATTTAGAGGTCATAGTGTGTACCTTTGATTATTGGCACACTTTGGAAGGTCATGTATCAAGAAATGTGTGGTTAAGATGTAAAGGTAACATCTAGAGTGATACTCAAGTGCCACACAACTTGATGTCTTGTATTCACCATGCTTCATATGTTTTACCATATGTTTGCATGGAAGGAATGTCTAGGATAGATTACATCTCACAAAACAAGTCTTTTACCTTGATTGTGTATTTCAACACTTAGAAAGGGTGAGATGTTAGGTTTTGGAAATCATTGAATGTTAATGTTTGCAAAAATGAAATAAAACATTAAAATACATTAACAAATACATGAATAAAAGTATAACATCAATACATTCGATATACAAGATCTAACGTGATAAAATGGAATAATTAAGATGATGAAATCGAGATCTTCTGATTTTGAATCGAAATCGAGATATCGATCGGCCGATAACAGCGTAGCGTGATACGATCGGCCATCGATCAGTGATAGCTCCATGACTTCATTGATCGAACATCGATCGGTGATGAATCCATCGATCGGTGATTATCTGCTATTCACCAAGGCGAAGGCCATCGTTCGAGTGCTCGGACGAAGCGATCGAGTGCTCGATGGCGATCGAGTGATGTGCACATCGGTCGTGATGAGCAACATCATCGATCGGTGATGATCGAACACGTTCTGAAGGTTCGATCGATTGCGGCGGACGATCATTGCCGCTCGTAAACACGTAATAAACCACTATCAGTCGACTGATGCTCCACATCAGTCGACTGCATCGCGTTTTTATAACGCCGAACCGCTAGGGTTCGGCGTCTTCACGCGACGAACTTTTTTCTTCTCCTTTCCTTCTCTAATCGTCGTCCCCCTCTCCGACCAACTCTTCTGGCCGTGCCAACCTCCCAACGTGTTAGGCAAGCCTCTCCTCTTCCATTTTTCATTTCGAGCCCTAGTTCACGCGATTTAGGGTTTATTTCTCCTGTTCCGATTAGGGTTCCGGCGTCTGAAGCTCTCCGGCGACTTTTTCAGCGATCCTCAGCAACATTTGAGTCTTCCCTCCGGCACACACATTCAAATGGCGCATAAGTAACGATTTTTCTTTCCGAGCCCTAATTTTCATTTCCATTACAATTTAGGTTTATCTAATCGTGTATTGTTGCCATTGCATGTCATATCATCACATTGCATTCATAATAGGAGAGCCCGTAGGAATGATCCACCCGAGGGTGAATCTTGATTGTACCAACCTATGTTGGTTAGGTACATCGATAGGGACTTTTTTAATAGGCATTGTAGTGATGTCATGGAATTAATTGCATACTACAATCTGATGAAAATCGTCTTGTGCACGCATCCAATTAATGATGACCTTATTAAGGAATTCTATCAAAACCTTAAAAAGGTGGATGACGGCCCTACTTACACTACTCGCGTTGCAAAATGCGAGTTAGAGTTCACTTCTGCGATACTGCAGGAGTTTCTCGAGTGTAGGCCTTCAGATGACACCTTTATCTTTTACCCTACCATGGACTTTCCTCTACCTGAGCCTTTTGACCATATCTCTATGGAGTCCATGCATGAGCATATCTTTGGTTATCCTCGTCCACTGGCCCAGAATCTATTTCCTATCATCGAAGTTATGCACTGACAATGTCCTTTACAAGGTCATTGTTGGGTGTTCTTCCTTCATTGTCACTCGAGTGCCGCCAAGATTCGGCCTCCCCATCTTTTTCTTCTATATGCCATGCGTCATCAGTTAGATATAAACTTTGCATTAAACATTTTCCACTGCATTGTGCACTTCACTTCCCACCTGAGGAAAGTGCATATGCCATTGGTCATATCATCACGGCATGGCTAGACTCGTGGCGTCAACATCCACGGGGCTCTCTGAGGCGCTACTCGGAGTGTCTGTATATCGATTCGTAACTTCTCGTTAGCAAAGCTACGGATGGCGCTGGGCGAGATGGAGTTAGTGCCTCGACCACCCCCGAGGCACGAGAGCCTCCTCCGGTACCAGAAGCGGCGAGAGGGTTGCAGGATGCGGACACGCGATGAGGATGACGGATCTTGCGTAGACACATCGGCGGGTCCATCGGATCGTCGTGGCGGTGAGTCAGATTTTAGGACTATCAACGATCGGTTGATGCTAGGATCGAGCTATTGGTAGGCGAGCTTCCTTGGCGCGCGTCTGGATCGGATGGAGAGACCGAGAGAGATGATCACGCGGGCTTGGACCACAGTCGTGACCTCCTCCACCGCCACCTCCTGCGGACGATTAGAGGATATTAGATTTTTTTGTGGTTGTAATTTTTTTTTAGTGAGATTGAGCATATCCAATCTCCATTTTGAATGTAAAAGACAAGTTTTAAGTTAAATGAAATCTTTGTTTTTGAAAAATCTTGTGTGTATGGATGAATATTTGTATAATGGTATTGCTTATGAAAGTTGATATATTATGACATGAAATTGCATCCTATCATATACCATGTCATGACATTATTTAGGGTTATTTTAGATGTCATGTGTTCTTAAATTTCATCATATGTCATGACATCATGATCATTGGCCATGTTTTAATAATGCTATTATTTATGCCATGATCATACATTCATGCATTAACTTGATTAAAATTGATTTAAGAACTATGGCATGACTTGGAGTCCCAGTTATAAGGGAATCAAGTAGAGTTGCTTTAGAAAATGCATGAAACCCTAGTTTAGGGAGAACAAAACCCACATCTCACATCTAATTGACATGTATGTGTATGTATACACCCTAGATACATGTGAGATGCTAGGATAATAGGTTAGGCTCAAGGTGCATCGGTAGTGCATCTAGATGAACTTAAACTTATTTTAATTATCACCAAGAATCATAAGGAAAGCTAATATACAAGCTATGTATATTTAGCCAATAAATTATGGTTCAAAATAGGTTTTCAAAAACATCTTAAAATCAATTTAGAAAACCTTGGTGAAATCTATCTTTTGATAGTCATCATCATTGTAGAAGTTGATACAAAGTAGATCAAAAACTTTAAAGTTTTTAATAGTTTTAAACTTTGTACCAATCTCCTATTTCAATGGTAAAAATATTTTTCGAAAATTTTTCACTGATTGTATGTGTGTTAAGTAATATACATATCAAGTTTCGTGATTTTTTTATTTACGTAGAATTACTTATGCATTTCCAGAAGTCAAGTCTGATTTCTGAAAATCAGGTTTTGATTATCGATCATTGCTTCTCTGGTCTGATCGGTGATGGCGCGTTGGACTCATTGCGGCGCTTTATCATTCATTGTTGCTTTGTGCCGGTCGGTGATGAACACATCGATCAGTGGTAGCGATCGTGATAGCCTAATTTCGGGGTAACCAAAAGTTGTTTAACCCGATTTCAGCTACGGTTATGGTCCCTAATCACTCCTAACCCTGGGATATTCTTTGGGAAGCATTATAAAGGGTGTAAATCCATTGGATATGGATTAGGGGAAGTATTTGGGGTTTGTATCAATTTTAAGGTGTTGGAAAGTTCAATGTTGAATTTCTAATCTTAATTTTGATGGTTTAGAATTCCTATTGGCTTAGGGACTTCCCAAGGACATTGTTGGTGCAATGGTCAAGGGGGAGCAAGCCTTTAGGGGGAGGTATCCATCTTAGAATGATGGATGTGTTTTTCTCCTTGAAAAGGAGAAGTTATTGGGAGAATATGACATCAATTGGGATATTGATGAGGACTTTTGAGAGACCCAATTTGGAAATTGGGAGAGTAAATAGGATTGTCTCTCTTGAGTGATATTGGACTTGTCACTAGGAAGATGGTAGGCATCCTAAGTATTTTTGGACCAAGGGGGAGATTGTAAGATCTCATTGGGACATGAGACATTGACCCTCTTGGGGAGACAACTTTTCTTTTAGTCAGGGGAGAATGTTTGGGGGAAAACATTTGGAGAGTATTTACCAATTTGGGATAATTGGTAAAGGATTGGAGTTAGTATTCTAACTCAATTATTTGTTTGGTTTTTGTCAAACATCAAAAAGGGGGAGATTGTTGGTGCAATCGGCCCAGGTCACGATTGACCAGGACTCGAGTTTGGCTCGAGTGATGTTTTGATGTTTCGACAAAAACATATGACAATATAATTGTCAAGAAAAGTCCAAGCATGGGTCTTGGCAAATGGAAAGTCCAACATGTGTTGGCAAGGAAAGTCCAAGCATGGGTCTTGGCAAATGGAAAGTCCAACATGAGTTGGCAAGGAAAGTCCAAGCATGGTCTTGGCATGGAAAGTCCAACATGGGTTGACATTTGAAGTTCAAGGGGATTAATATTGGCGGCGTAAAGTCAAGCGGTAGTCTTGGCGGCATAAGTCCAATGGTTGGCGGCGTAAAGTCAGCGGAGTCTTGGCGGCGTAAGTCAATGTGCCTTGGCGGTGTAGATACGCTAGCATGACATAGCCAAGCGGAAGCTGAAGGCTACGCGATGGATGAACAAGTCATGGATGACTTGGAGGGATCCGAGAGGCGTGAGGCTGATGGAGGTGGCTAGAAGGCTTAGGTCTAGGCTAAGGGTGGTCTAGCAAGTATGGGGGAACCATACTTGAGTTAAAACCTCATGTTTGAGGTGTGCGGTCGGCCCGGTGCCATATGGCGGATGGACCGAATCAACTAGGGTTTATTGCGGGTTGAGTCGACTCGACCGTCGAAAGGATTCCATCACCGACCGATGGTCACAATCGGGCCGATCGATGGTAGTTCCGCTGGACTTATCCAACGGAACTAGCCATTGTCTCACGACAACAGGGCATCACCGATCGATGGTCCCGATCACCGATCGATCGACTTTTTCCAAAGACAGTGTCAAGCTTATATATGAGCTCGTGATGGAGGAAAAAGGAATCGGTTCTTGAGGGCTATTGGGGCGATTTGTTGGTGCAAATCAGGTCTCCAAGTGCAAGCAAGCAACCAAGCATTCAAGCAATAAAAACAAGTGTTGTAAAGTCTTTTCTTTACTTGTATTTCATATTCATTATTGTAATTGCTTGTATTTGTATCTTATTGTTGTAAGATTACTTGTAAGGGGTTTCTCCACCCTTGGCTTGTGTCAAGAAGGAGTTTTATTGGTTAGTGGTGTTTGTGGCATCGCTAGGGTTCGTACGAACCCAATCCGTGGAGTAGGAACCGGTTCGGTTCCGAACCACGTTATATGCTCTTGTTGTGATTTGTGTGGTGTCCATTTCGTTATTGCTTTTATCATTATTTCTATTTCTGCTGCGCACTAACGAAATTGTAGACACGAACGGGATCGAATTTCATCTACGCTATTCACCCCCCCTCTAGCCATTCCAATATTCTTAACAGACCATGGTGTGTGCCTAGTGGCTAGGGTTTCTAGAAAACCTAGGGAAGCCACTAAGAAGGTTACAAGGGGAGTCACCTCTAGAGTTTACCATGGAAAAACCAAAATAACCAAGGCTAATAAGCCTAGAAGGGTCATTAGGAAGGTATCTAGGGAAGTTATCCCTAAGGAATACCTAGTTAACCCTAGGAGCTCAAATCGGTTTTGGGTTCCTAAGAGCGTGATTGATTCATGCTAAGATGGGTTTAGGATATGCCAACCTTGATTGGATGGGTAGTTAACTCAACCATGGCAAAGGTGGCACTTTAGGATATTTTCAAGGTTATGGTTACCTTGGAAATAGATTTGAATCATAATCCTAAAAGATTTTAGGATGTGCCAATATTAATTGAGAAGTTTGATAATTTGATCAAATTGGCACAATTTAGGTTTAGAGGTTTTTAATGTGCCAATTTGGGTTTTTGGCACATTTGGGAGAATTTAGGTTAATATGGCAAAATAAACCTAATTATATCAAATGGCAATTAATATTAAAATGTAGGTATTGCTATACCTATATATTTTATGTGTCATGCCTTGTTTGCCATATAACATGCCATGACATCATACTTAGTTTTAATCTTATAAAATGTCATGTTCATGTTTAGGATTTAAGATAAATGTCATGTGTTTTTAGATTTCATATTATGCCATGACATTATGATCATTGGCCATGCTTAACTATCGCTATTATTATGCCATGATCATTTCATGCATTTAATTGATTAAAATTGATATAAGGACTATGGCATGACTTGGAGTCCCATTTATAAGGGAATCAAGTAGAGTTGCCTTAGGAAAATGCATGAAACCCTAGATTAAATGAACCAAAACCCACATCTCACATCCAATTGACATGTATGTGTATTTATACACCCTAGATACATGTGAGATGCTAGGATATGAGTTAAGTTCAAGGTGCATAGTTGTTGCATCTAGATGAATTAAAACTCATCTAATTTTATTTGTGGATCATTGGGAGAGCATGTGTACAAGTCATGTACATAGAGCCCAAGGAATGTGATCCAAGATAAGGTTTCAAAAACATTTTAAAATCATTTTAGAAAACCTTGGTGAAGCCTATCTTTTGATAGCAATCACCATTGATGAAGTTGATACAAAGTAGGACCAAAACATTGAAAATTTCAATGGTTTTGAACTTTGTGCCAATTTCACTATTTTATGGGTAAAATAATTTTCAAACATTTTTCACCCATTGTATTAGTCATAAGTATTATATGTATCAAATTTCGTGATTTTTCGATATACGTATAATTAGTTATATTTTTTTCAAAACTCATTTCTGATAACTGAAAATCGGGATTTTGATTATCGATCAGCTCTTAGTGGCATTAATCGATGATGAACACATCGATGATCGTAGTGAACCACTCGACTGATAAGCCTGATTTCGGGGTAACCAAGGTTGTTTAACCCGATTTCAGCTATGGTAAAGGTCCCTAACCACTCCTAACCCTATGATATGCTTTGGGAAGCATTATAAAGGGTGAAAATCCATTGGATATGGATTAGGAGAAATGTTAGGTCAAAGTATCAAATTTAAGGGTTGAAAAGTTCATGTTTGAACTTTTAATCTTATTTTTGATGGTTTAGAGTTCCTATTGGCTTAGGGACTTCCCAAGGACATTGTTGGTGCAATGGTCAAGGGGGAGCAAGCCTTTAGGGGGAGGAATTCATCATGGGATGATGAATGGTATTTTTTCCTTATGGGAAGGAAAAATGAGTTGTTGAGAAACCCAATTTGGAAATTGGGAGAGATTATAGGATTGCCTCTCTTGAGTGATATAGGACTTATCACTAGGAAGATGGTAGGCATCTTGGATATTCTTAGACCAAGGGGGAGATTGTAAGATCTCATTGGGACATGAGATATTGACCTCCTTGGAGAGAAAACCTTTTTGATGTTAGTCAAAAAGGGAGAGAATATTTGGGGGAGAACATTTGGAGAGTATTTACCAATTTGGGATAATTGGTAAGGGATTTGAGTTAGTGTTCTAACTCAATAATTTGTTTGGTTTTTGTCAAACATCAAAAAGGAGGAGATTGTTGGTACAATCGGCCCAGGTCACGATTGACCAGGACTCGAGTTTGACTCGAGTGATGTTTTGATGTTTCGACAAAAACATATGACAATGTAATTGTCATGGGAAAGTCCAAGTCATGGGTACTTGGCATTGAAAGTCCAAGTGGGACACTTGGCATTTGGGAAAGTCCAAGCATGGGTCTTGGCAATGTAAAGTCCAACATGGGTTGGCAATGGAAAGTCCAAGCATGGTCTTGGCATGGAAGTCCAAGCATGGGTCTTGGCAAGGAAAGTCCAAGCATGGGTCTTGGCAATGGGAAGTCCAAGCATGGTCTTGGCATGAAAAGTCCAACATGTGTTGGCAAGGTAAAGTCCAAGTCTTGAGTACTTGGCATTTGAGAAGTCCAAGGGTTTGATATTGGCGGCGTAAAGTCCAAGCTGGAGTCTTGGCAGCATAAGTCCAATGGTTGGCGGCGTAAAGTCCAAGCGGAGTCTTGGCGGCGTAAGTCCAATGTGCCTTGGCGGTGTAGACACCGTTAGCATGACATAGCCGATGGAAGCACACAAGGCTAGCGATGGATGAACAAGTCATGGATGACTCGGAGGGATGGAGGTGGCTAGAGGCTTAGTTCAGTCTAGGTGGTCTAGCAAGTATGGAGAACCATACTTGAGGTGTGCGATCGTGATGCCATGTGGCGACATTGGACCAAGTCAACTAGGGTTTAGCGGGTTATGCCTAGCGATGACCGCCAGAGTTGCGATCGATCGATGGCTCAGCCGATCAATGATCGATCGTGTGATCAGTCGACTGATGCTCGGGAAATCGGCCACAGAATGGAGTCGAGACTCGACTGGTCGAGTCAGGACTCCATCAGTCGACTGATGGTCCCGATCAGTCGACTGATCGACTTTTTCCAGCACGGGTTGAAGCTATATATGGAGCTCGTGATGGAGGAAAAACCAAGGTTTCTTTGAGGCGATTTGGGGCGAGTTACTGCTGCAATTCAGGGTCTCCAAGTGCTACTCGATCAACCTAGCGATCAAGCATTCAAGAGCATTTGTAAAGTGTTTTCTTTACTAGTTTTGCTTTGTATTTCATTGTATTTGCTTGTAGCTATTTGTTTATTGTTGTAAACATTTGTACGAGGTTTCTCCGCCTCCGACTTGTTGTCGAGAAGGAGTTTATTGATTAGTGGTGTTTGTAGCATCGCTAGGGTTCGTACGAACCCGATCCGTGGAGTAGGAACCGTGTGGTTCCGAACCACGTTACATACTTGTGTTCGTGTGTAATTGTCCATTTCGTTATTGTATTATTTCTATTTCCGCTGCGCACTAACGAAATTGTAGACACGAACGAGATCGAATTCCATTGACGTTATTCACCCCCCCTCTAGCCGTTCCAAATTTTCCCCAACATGGTTATGTGGCCCAAACCCTCTTGATCAGTCGACTGCTGCCTTCAGCAGTTGACTGATGGTCTTGGCAGTCGACTGCTGGCTCCAAAACAACTCAGTCGGATACCAGTCGAACCCATTCGACTCAGAGCAATCGACTGTCATTCCATGGCAGTCGACTGATGTCGGGAAAACTCATCCGAGACTTAGCCATTCGGCCAAGTTCACCTAATGAGCAACTTACAATTCACTCATTCTCTCATCTCACTCGAAGTCCCTCGCCGAAGCTCTCTTCGTTCGCGGCCACGTCCCTCGGCAGCATCAGGCGCACGACTCTGCAATGCTCCTTCTCCGACTCAAGCACGAGGTTATGAGTGGTGAACCTGCCAAGGTTCCATGTGCGAATTACTAAGTCATGCAAGACTCCAACGCACATATCAAATCATAATAACAACCTAACTTAAACCCTTTGTCACACACATCAAAACCATATCACGGCAAGAGATTGCCCTAACAATCTCCCCCTTTTTGATGTGTGTCAATCCGTTTAAGTTAGGTAAAAACATTTGATAAAATATTAAGAAAGGAAAGCATGTAAATAGCATGATTAGCAACTCTCCCCCTTAATACATGAAACTCCCCCTAAATATATTCCCCCTTACTTAAACATACACATTTCTCCCCCTTTGACACCATCAAAAATATTTAAACAATGTTTATAGAAGCATGGCATCAAGTCTAGAGGTAAACAAAAACCAAAACATGCCTTAAAATCGGATACAAAAGGTTATTTGGCATATTATCAGGCTACCAGTCGACTGGTTCAGACTACCAGTCGACTGGCACATGGATTTCAGGAATTCTGATTTTCCGGGGTGAATTTCAGAAATGCATAAAAAATTCTATAAAATTCAAAAAATCATGAAATTTGGGGAACACATTTCTTGTAAGTATATTTATCAAAGAAAAATAGTTTTCCATGAAAAATAATTGTATTTTCAAGTATTTGATAAAAATCCAAAAGCTTTAAAAACCACTAGGTTTTTGATCATGTTAGTATCCATTTTAACACCTAGTTTTGCTTTGAATTGTTTCAAAACATGAATACACAGATTTTAAGGTAAGAAATTGTTTTGAAAACATAAGAAATATCCAACCATGATCTTTGGGCAATATGTCTATGAATTAAACATAAGCCTTCCCCATGATTGGTCTATTATTGCTATTTTGATACCTTAAATGACCATCTAAATGCCATAAGCACTAGTGGACATTTGTATCATCCTAACATCTCACTCATGCTAAATTTTCAATCAAGGTAGCCTATGGTGAGTGTGAGATGTATTCTAAAGGTATTTGTATATACTTAACCATTATTTTTATGCAATTCTATCAAGGTTAAGTATCATCCTATCATTCCACATGATCATAAAGATGTATATGAATTAATTTCACATTATGATCATGAAACAAATGTATTCATCAAATTGTTATCATGCATTAGGTATTACATTATGATAATAAGGCAAATATCACCTAAAGCATGATTTATCTATTTATAGGTGCATTATCATTACCTAACACTATTTCAAAAATGTTGTCCCGCCATCCTAAGTCAACCAAAAATATGATATAGGTAAAGTCTATATGGTTGACTATCCTAGGGTTTTCCTAACCCTTAAGGATGGATTTAGGAACCCAATATAAATTCTTGCCTATGGGGTTCACTAAAAATTCTTTAGGGATCCATTTTCTAGCTATTACCTTCTTTTTATCTTGACCCCTAGCTATTAGACATTTATAGGCCTTTTCATTTTTCTTTTCTTTATAACCTAGGCCTTTCTTGTTGAAACTTGCCCTTTGGCTCCCAATTATCATTTTAAGGGTATTGGAGCATATTGTAAATGTCACGCCCCGAAGGAGACCCCACCAGACAAAAATCCGGCAGCATCTCCCCTGTACGGGTGACAATCCCAATTTACATACAAAGGCCTACACGGCCACTATACATCGGTCAACACGACCGGAATCCAAACTCACACGCAGTTATATAATTTGGCCTCAGGCCATCATCCAAAATAAATGACAAACAGTCTAAAATAAATAGACTTACCCCTTCTGCTATCTGGGCAGGAATACTCAACAAAATCCAACCAAACCAAAATCCAAATAAGGTCCATAAGGACACCAAAACCAAATACAAAATCAATCTCCAAACCTATACATGTCCTCTAACCAAAATATCCAAATACCGTAAAAACAAATATCCAAATCAAAACTTTACGACGAGTGGGGGTCCGGCAACTGCACTCTCCTGATAGCTTCATTTTGAAATAGATATAAACCAACGGGGTGAGTTCAAAGAACTCTGCGGGTATAGTAGATATGCAAAATCAGGTATAGCTAACAATAAAAATATCATGCCAGTACAGTCTCACATAAATAGGGTATGCAAGCAAGAAATACAAAATGACTGTACTTACCTGAATCTCCTACCCTGATATAGGAGCATGTGCCTGACTAGAAGTAATAAAGTCCTGATCATATATAAGCATGTATCCTGTATGCATGACAATCATATGCACATCCAAGGCATCAATAAAAATGCAGCAAACACAGTACAAATGCAATATATGCAAAGTGCATGCCGTGCCAATGACATGGTCACCCCTGACGCCAGTCAGCCGCCTCACACGCAATGGTGAAGCCGAGTGGGTAGGGCTATGACAACTGTGCACTCTGCCATCACTGCTCCTGAGTGACCGAGTGGACAGGATGCTGTCGGAGTACACCTATCCTCCTGCCCCAAACATAGTGGGGGAGCTAAGCTCATCTCTCTGTCATAGACTGTGGAGGGATCCTCGCCCACGCTACCACGCTGCTCGTCGCTACCATGAGCGGTCGGCGAAGCTGACAGAGCAACAGCGCACACACCTCGATGTACCACTAACCCATGAGTGGGTGCAGGCGCAATGTAACTAGTCATGCTCGATAATAATGGAACCCGATGCAATCATGCGAAAATGGTGCATGATACTACAAAGATGTAAAACCTACTCAAAATATCTATCCAAATGATATATACAATATATATACATATCCCTAATCCATGTACTATGATCCATATCAAACAGGTAAATATAATCATATCCTAACACATGCATGTATCTAGTAGGCACCAAAAGCATACTAGGCATATAAACATGAAAAATTATTGTAAGCTATCCTAACTAGCATATCAATTTGACTTAATCTAAACGTTAAGTCAAAATACCCGCCTGAATATATATCCGCAAGAAGAACCGAATCGTCACGACTGGGGACCTGCCTCGTGACCGAAACCTGCATATAGCATAATTATAGTCAAGCACAAAATATACAATTCAATGACAAATCGAATAATTAATCGATTTCCTTCATATCCCAATTAACCCAAACCAATTTCCAAATCAATTAACCTAATTCATCACTTACAAAGATATCCTCAAGATCAAACAATATCACCCAAATCCCACATCCTCCGAACCATACCGATCAACCAATAACTCGGAATCAACCCCAAATCGACCAATCAAGTCACCCGCCTAGAATTCCATCCACACCATTCCTTACCGACCATCTCCCAAAACAAAACCCTTGACCCCTCTCACCGTCCCCAATTCCTTGCTGCTAATCAACGCCCCACCACACCCATAGAATTCTGACAAAGAAGAAAACAAAAGAAAATCTAGGTATTTACCTAAACTCCACCCTCACCGCGACACTAGGAGCTTGCGGCGAAGGCAAGGGGTGGCCGCGCTATAAGGGACAAACCGTAGGGACTTGGGTGGTCATGACACGAAGAAAGTAGCCGACGGGCTCGAGCACCGGAAGGCGGCAACGTCGCCGGCTGCGGAGAAGAGGCGTCAGGCGATTCGTGGCGCTGGCGGCGCTGCGCGGTGGTCGCGAGAGAGAAGAACGCGGCTGATCGTCGGCGGAGGGAGGTTACAACGACGGCGTCGTCGAGAGAACCGTGGTCGCATGAGAGAGAAGGTCGTCGACGAATAGAAGGGGAAAAGGGAAAGAGGGGTTGCGGCGCGACGGGGAAAAGAAAGTAAATAGGGAAATAGAAATTAGGTTTTCCGTATACTTATCCGCTTTAAATAGACCCCTCTAAAGCCTATTTACTTTATCCCCGAAAAATCTCAGAATGCAGTCCGTTTAAATCGAGAAAAATTCGGAAAAATTCCTAAAATTCCTAAAAATCCGAAAATTTTCCAAGATTATTTCCTTAATTATTTGGCCATTTAATTTACTATTTAAATTTTCCAAGATTTAACATTCTCCCCACTAATAAAAATTTAGTCCCCAAATTTCCTACTCAAATGCATAGCAGTAAGAAATACCATAAGTCTTGAAAATACACCTCGCGTACCTTAAGTAAACAAGTGGGGGTATTGAGCTCTAATCTTTCCTCGAGCTCCCAAGTAGCCTCCTCGTCGGTGTGGTGACTCCACACCTTGACAAAATCGCACAACCTTGTTCATGGTCGTTCCTTGAAATCCAAAATCCATGCGGAACCTCTGCGTACGTAGCATCAGGTTGAATGGAACCTGATACATCTGATAGAATATGTGTAGAATCTGGCACATACTTCCTCAGCATAGACACATGGAATACATCATGTATACTCGTCAAAGATGGTGGTAGCGCTAGACGATAAGCAACTGCTCCGATCCTCTCCAAAATCTCAAACGGACCGATATATCTAGGAGCAAGCTTACCACGGAGTCCAAACCTTTTCACCCCTTTCGTGGGTGAAACTCGCAAGAATACATGATCACCAACAGAGAACTCCAAAGGTCTCCGTCTACGATCTGCATAACTCTTCTGGCGATCCTGCGCCTCTGTCATCCTACGTCTGATAGTACGGACCAACTCTGCCTCATACTGAGCTCTCTGGGGTCCTAGCAACTGGGCCTCCCCAACCTCCTCCCAGAGGGTGGGTGTACGACCGCCTACCATACAATGCCTCATACGGGCCATTTGGATAGCCGAATGATAATCTATTGTGTAGCGAATTCCACTAACGGTAAATGATCCTCCATTGCCTCCAAATCTATAACACAAGACCTCGGAAATCCTCTAGTGTATGCGAATGGTCCGCTCGGTATCCGTCATCTGCGGATGGAATGCAGTACTAAACCGAAGCTGTGTGCCTAAAGCCTGCTGCAGACTCTGCCAGAACCTAGAAGTGAACCGGGGATCTCTATCTGATATAATGCTCAAAGGAACACCATGCAATCTGATGATCTCCCGACAATATAGCTCTGCCAATCGATCCAGAGAGTCGGTCTTCCGAATCGATAAAGTCGCGATTTGGTTAGTCGGTCTCGACTACCCAAATCGCGTCATGACTTTAGCGTGTCCTAGGCAAACCCATCACAAAATCCATAGTAATATGATCCCACTTCCACTCAGGAATAGAAATCCTCTGAAGTAATCCAGCTGGTCTCTGGTGCTCAGCCTTGACCTGCTGACAAATCAGACATCTAGCTACAAAATCCGCGATGTCTTTCTTCATACCGTTCCACCAATACAACCGCTTTAAATCTCGATACATACGGGTTCCGCCTGGGTGGATCGCAAATCGAGAGCGATGTGCCTCCTGTAGTAACTCCTCCATAACCGGGTGAGGCTGAGGTACACATAATCTACCTCGGAAATATATAATACCCTCATCATCTAGGGTGAACTCGATGCTTTGTCGTAGTGATCGACTACCAATGAGCTGTAAATCGATCATCGGCACAGCCTCGGACTCTCGTCCGGATAGACGACTGAGCAACCATGGTAACTAGAACGCCCTGCTCTGTCGGTCCCTGCTCCTCTAAGCTCAACTCAGAGAAACCCTGAATCAAATCCGTGACCAAAACTCGGAAAGAAGCTAAAGTCCCTCGGGACTTCCGGCTAAGTGCATCGGCAACCACATTGGCTTTCCCTGGGTGGTAGCTGATGGTACAGTCATAATCCTTCAGGAACTCCATCCATCTCCTCTGTCGGAGATTGAGTTCCTTCTGTGTAAACAGATATTTGAGACTCTTATGATCAGTAAGAATCTCAAACGTAATACCATATAAATGATGCCTCCAAATCTTCAAGGCATAAATAATAGCGGCAAACTCTAAATCATGAACTGGGTAGTTTTTCTCATGATCCTTCAACTGGCGAGATGCATAAGAAACTACCCTGCCGTGCTGCATCAACACTGCGCCTAAACCCTGTAGAGACGCATCGGTATAAAGAACGAAACCGTCGTCCCCTGATGGTAATACCAGGATCGGTGCTGACACCAATCTCCTCTTTAACTCCTGAAAACTAGTCTCGCACGCCTCTGTCCACGTGAACTTCACGCCCTTCCTGGTAAGGCGTGTCAATGGCATAGAAATGCTCGAGAAACCCTCAACGAACCGTCTGTAATATCCGGCCAAGCCTAGGAAACTGCGAACCTCCTGAACTGATTTCGGCTGCTCCCAACTGGTGACAGCCTCGATCTTCTGGGGGTCAACTGAAATACCTCTTCTCGAAACCACATGTCCCAGAAAACCGACTGAGTGTAACCAAAACGCGCATTTATTGAACTTCGCATATAGCCGCTTCTGTCGGAGCCTATCGAGAACAAGACGAAGATGCTGCGCGTGTTCCTCCTCGGAACGAGAATAAACCAGAATGTCATCGATAAAAACAATGACGAACCGATCTAGGAAATCCATAAATTCACGCTTCATCAAATCCATGAATACGGCATTTGGGCATTGGTAAGCCCAAATGGCATTACCAAAACTCATAATGTCCATATCCGTGCGAACGCTGTCTTCGAATGTCGTAATCTCTAACCCTTAATTGATGATATCCGGACGCGGATCAATCTTAGAATAGATGTTCCTGAGCTGATCAAACAAGTCCTCAATACGTGGCAGGGGATATTTATTCTTGATAGTGACGGCGTTCAACTGCCTGTAGTCGATGCACAGTCTCATCGAACCATCTTTCTTCTTCACGAAGAGAACCGGAGAACCCCAGGGTGATGCACTAGGGCGAATAAAACCTCTGTCCAAAAGTTCCTGGAGCTGAACCTTTAACTCATCCAACTCTCTCGGGGCCATACGATAAGGAGCTCGATGCCTCGTGGCCAAGGTATTAACTCAATCATGAACTCCACTTGCCTTCTGGGAGGCAGACCCGGTAACTCCTCTGGAAAGACATCTGAATACTCTCGGACAATAGGGATGTCCGCGATCTGAGAGTCACTACTGTCTTCTACATTGATCATAGATAATAGAAAACCCTGGCAACCGTGCAATAAAAGCTTCTGAGCCTGAATCGCAGAAATGGTCGCTATACCGTCGTCCCGGATGCCAGTAAAATCCCACGAGGGTTGGTTCGGAGGTCTGAATGTGACCACCCTCGTCTGACAATCCACTGTGGCATGATATGCTGACAGCCAATCCATGCCAAGAATAATATCGAACTCGACCATATCCAGTACCAATAAATCTACCGTAAGAATGATGTTACCAAAATCTAAGGGACAACCTCGAACCTCCTGGGTAACATCCATTGTATTGCCAGATGGTAGGGAGACGACTAATCTCTGTGATCTACTAGCCGGTAATCTACCAATCTCTCTCATAAAAGTACGAGAAATAAACGAATGCGAACTACCAGTATCAACTAGCATAATAGCTGAAAATGCATAAAGTGAAACCGTCATCTGAAATCGGATTCGTTGGCTCATTGCGCATCCTCTCTGTAATCGCATGAATCGCCTCTCGGTGGCGGTGGAGGTGGTATCACCGCCAAAGGTGGTTGTGCACGAGCACGACGTCTGGTAGTCTACGGCGGCGATAGGAAGGCCGTATAGCTTGGTGTGGCCGATGCATCTGCACGGCGTGATCTGAACTAGTGGCGAAGGCTGCGCCGTCTTGTATCGATGGCGATCTTTGCGAATAGTCTTGTATGCACTGGCCGGATCGTGATCCGTATCGCGGTCTCGAATCAACCTGTGACACCGTGACGGCACGGTGTACTCTGTGTCATGAATACCATGGCGACTCCTAAAGGGGAGCTGCCCTCTGCGGCGTTGCGAAGGTCCGGTTTGTCGCCCCTCTCGAGTCGGTGGCGACGCAACGGTCCTCCCGAATAGAAACCCCGGAAGCCACATCTTTGAGCCTTCAACGAACAATCTCGGCTCATGTGTCGAGCGGCAATAATAGCAATAATATGGCCGTCCCAAGGTCTGTTGAGATGATATGCTCTTTCGATCCACAACGAATACAATAGGTGTCGCCAATGGGGGGTCTCCGGCTCTGCTGAAAATAACGTGAGGGCCCAGCTGAAGATAGTACTGATTTCTGAGGCCGGCTAGATGCCCCAGAATGACTCGACCAGTTGGATCGCGACCACTCTGGCGATGTCCGTAGTTTGTGGTGATGGAGTCCGACTGTAGATCTTCACCGCTTCCTCTTCACATGCTCAGATAACCCTCTGTTGAGCCGACTCGATCAACAAAGCTCTATCAACGCCTCTCGTAGGAAGAACTACCAAATCACGCCATCCCGACTGTAAATGCCCATCTAGTCCCCTGTCTAAATGCATCATCCGTGACCTATCCTCAAAGAACTAACTCTGGGCAAAACACAGCTAACTGATTAAATTACGTATTATACTCCATCAGCGATTATTACATCTTAGACTCGAAAATCCTCGACGTCTCATCATCCGATATGCCCGCGAAATCTTGACTCTCAAAGCCTCTCTAAATCTCGCCCGGGTAACCTTTGCTCGCCAATAATCGAGTGCATATCCCACGGATCTCGGCCTCGCCCTCGTAAATGGAAGGCCGCTAACTCGCCTTCTCCCACTCGGGGCGACCATATAGTAGAAGGTCGCTCCATCATCTCGATCCAAGATCGAGCCACGATCGGATCGGTCTCTCCACGAATAAAGTGAACCGGCTCTTCATCGACTTAGCCAATCACGGAATCCGAGCTCGCGCCGCAGCTACATCGATGAGGATAAGTAGGCCGATCTTGAGTGAGGGTCGGCCGCTCCAGCGATGGATCTGCCGGTGCGTAGTAGAAGGTCCTCTTGGACGAAGTCGATGTGTAGCGAGGTCTCCCCGGTACATCGGATGCCCCAGCAGTGGGTATCTCGGGAGGAGGATCCGCCGAGGACTGAGGATCCACAACTCCCGTAGCACCCTGTGGAATCTGACCCTGATCAATATGCTCATCCTCAGTAGATCTCTCTGGCAAGTCAGTCACCAAAGATCTCTGGGTCCTCTGGCGTGGCCATCCCACACCACGTCTCAGCGGTATCGCCCACCTCGTCTCATATCTGTTAAATGAATACAGATATTACCATAAATAAAAACATATCAAATTTATCATCATACCTATTTCACCGTCAGGAGAGGTCCAGTAGCCGCCAAAACCCCATATTAATCTCGTCAAAATCCTCGAATTTCCGAAACATAAAATCGTCGGAAATCCATACCAATCCAAAATTTCCAAATTACCTCGCAAAACCTGCCAATACATGGCGAACTCCGAAAAATCCAAAAACCCCTAGGAACTCGAAAACCTAGGCGCTCTGATACCAAATAAATTGTCACGCCCCGAAGGAGACCCCACCAGACAAAAATCCGGCAGCATCTCCCCTGTACGGGTGACAATCCCAATTTACATACAAAGGCCTACACGGCCACTATACATCGGTCAACACGACCGGAATCCAAACTCACACGCAGTTATATAATTTGGCCTCAGGCCATCATCCAAAATAAATGACAAACAGTCTAAAATAAATAGACTTACCCCTTCTGCCATCTGGGCAGGAATACTCAACAAAATCCAACCAAACCAAAATCCAAATAAGGTCCATAAGGACACCAAAACCAAATACAAAATCAATCTCCAAACCTATACATGTCCTCTAACCAAAATATCCAAATACCGTAAAAACAAATATCCAAATCAAAACTTTACGACGAGTGGGGGTCCGGCAACTGCACTCTCCTGACAGCTTCATCCTGAAATAGATATAAACCAACGGGGTGAGTTCAAAGAACTCTGCGGGTATAGTAGATATGCAAAATCAGGTATAGCTAACAATAAAAATATCATGCCAGTACAGTCTCACATAAATAGGGTATGCAAGCAAGAAATACAAAATGACTGTACTTACCTGAATCTCCTACCCTGATATAGGAGCATGTACCTGACTAGAAGTAATAAAGTCCTGATCATATATAAGCATGTATCCTGTATGCATGACAATCATATGCACATCCAAGGCATCAATAAAAATGCAGCAAACACAGTACAAATGCAATATATGCAAAGTGCATGCCGTGCCAATGACATGGTCACCCCTGACGCCAGTCAGCCGCCTCACACGCAATGGTGAAGCCGAGTGGGTAGGGCTATGACAACTGTGCACTCTGCCATCACTGCTCCTGAGTGACCGAGTGGACAGGATGCTGTCGGAGTACACCTATCCTCCTGCCCCAAACATAGTGGGGGAGCTAAGCTCTCATCTCCCGGTGTCATAGACCAGGGGAGGGATCCCTGCCCGCTACCACGCTGCCTCGTCGCTACCCATGAGCGGTCCAGCGGAGCCTGACAGAGCAACTGCACACACCCTCCTGATGTACCACTAACCCATGAGTGGCAGGGTGTGCAGGCCATGTAACTAGCTGCGGGCTCGACAATAATGGAACCCCGCCCAGCCAGCATGCAATCATGCGAAAATGGTGCATGATACTACAGCATGTAAAACCTACTCAAAATATCTATCCAAATGATATGTACAACCAATATATATACATATCCCTAATCCATGTACTATGATCCATATCAAACAGGTAAATATAATCATATCCTAACACATGCATGTATCTAGTAGGCACCAAAAGCATACTAGGCATATAAACATGAAAAATTATTGTAAGCTATCCTAACTAGCATATCAATTTGACTTAATCTAAACGTTAAGTCAAAATACCCGCCTGAATATATATCCGCAAGAAGAACCGAATCGTCATTTGGGGACACGCCTGAAACCTCATATAATTATAGTCAAGCACAAAATATACAATTCAATGACAAATCGAATAATTAATCGATTTCCTTCATATCCCAATTAACCCAAACCAATTTCCAAATCAATTAACCTAATTCATCACTTACAAAGATATCCTCAAGATCAAACAATATCACCCAAATCCCACATCCTCCGAACCATACCGATCAACCGAATAACTCCGGAATCAACCCAAATCGACCAATCAAGTCACCCGCCCTAGGAATTCCATCCACAGCCATTCCTTACACGACCATCTCCCAAAACAAAACCCTTACAGCCCCTCTCAGCCGTCCCCAATTCCTTGCTGCCCTAATCACTGCCCCCACCACACCCATAGAATTCCTGAACAGCAAGAAAACAAAAGAAAATCTAGGTATTTACCTAAACTCCACCCTCACCTGACACTAGGGAGCTTGCGGCGGCGAAGTACGTATTGCTCTAATCACACCCACCATTTCACCCAGTGTGCAACAGCACTAAAAAAATCTATTATTTTCGCTCACCTCACATTAGGTTAAGGCAAAATCCTTGCGAAGGGCGGTACGACGCGAGACTAATTGGTCACATGACACGAACAAATGTAAGCGAACTGAGCAGAAAGCGTCGGCGGTTACGTATGGCAAATCGTCGGCGCGGAGGAAGTTGCGGCAAGATCGTCGTCGAAGAACAGTGGTCATAGAAAGAAAATCGTCACCCAGAGAGCTGGGAAAAGGGAAAGAGGGGTTGCGGCGCGACGGGGAAAAGAAAGTAAATAGGGAAATAGAAATTAGGTTTTCCGTATACTTATCCGCTTTAAATAGACCCCTCTAAAGCCTATTTACTTTATCCCCGAAAAAATCTCGTACGGAGTCCGTTTAAATCCAGAAAAAATTCCGGAAAAATTCCTAAAATTCCCTAAAAATCCCGAAAATTTTCCAAGATTATTTCCTTAATTATTTGGCCATTTAATTTACTATTTAAATTTTCCAGTATTTAACAGTAAACTTTTCTAGGGCTTTGGTCAAATGGTCTACCTTTTCCCTTAAAGGCCTATTTTCTTCTATGCATGCATCATTAACATCCAAAGGCATATAGTTATCATGTGAGCATGCATCATCATTATCATCATTAAAACATGCTTTTTCTAATTTTTGTTCTAATTCCTTAATTTGCTCAAGCATGCATTTATTCTTTTTCTTTGCTCTAAATAAATCCTTAGTAAGACTAGAAATCATAGAAACTATTTTACTAGGTGAAAGGTTAGTTACCATAGTTTCCATGTCCTCTTCTTTGGATGAGGAGGATGATGAAGCTCCCCCTTCACTAGAGCTCTCCTCACTTGAGCTTACTTCTTCATTTTCGGAGGAGGAGCAATCTAAGTCGTCAAAGGTCATCAATGCTAAGTTGGTGACAAAGGCATTCTCCTCTTCCGATGATGATGAAGATGATGAGGAGGGGTCATCCCATGTCCTTGCTTTTAGTGCCTTGGCCTTCCCTTTTTCTTTTGCCTTCTTTTCTTCTTGCTCCCCTTCTTCTTCTTTTCTTCCTTCTTTCTCTTCTCCTCCTTGCTTTTATTTAGGAGGGGACAATTATCCCTTATATGTCCCTCCCCTTGGCAATTATAACAAATAATCTTCCCCCTTGGTCTTCTTCTCCTATCATTAGAATTATTAAATCTAAAACCTTTTAATGCACGCCTTACCCTCCTTACCATATAGGCTTCTTCCGTGCTATCCATGGAGGAGGAGGAAGATGCTTCATCGGAGGAGGAGGGGATCTCTATCTTCTTCTTCCCCTTGTGTGCCATCAAGGCTACTCCTCTTGAAGGTTGAAACTTTGGCTCTTCTTGTATTCCTTCAAACCTCGTTTCGTGGAGCTCTATTGTTGAGAAGAACTCCTCCAAGGTGCTCACTTTTAAGTTCTTGGAGATGTAAAACGAGTCCACCATGGAGCTCCATCTTGATGACCGAGGAAAGGCATCTATGGCCTTCATCACCATATCCCGGTTGGAGAGCTTTTCACCTACACTTGTCAAGCCGGTTAGAATTTCCTTAAATCTAGAGTGTAGGGATTTTACCTTCTCTCCCTTTTCGAGTTTGATGTTGGATAATTGGAAGCGAAGGACATCTCTCCTTGCTAGTTTCGCCTCGGATGTGCCTTCATGAATTTCTATTAGTTTCTCCCACATTTCCTTGGCGCTAGCACACTCCCCTATCCTATTCACTTCTTGTTGGGGGAGTACATTGTAGAGGTGGTGGTTGGCCTTTAAATTAGCCAAGTATTCTTCCCTTTGCCTCTTACTCCATCTTGATTTATCCAATAGCTCCCCTTCTTCATTCCTAGGCAATTCAAAACCGTTTTCCATAATCAAAAGAATTTCAAAATCGATCTCGGAAAATACCTCCATTCTCTTTTTCCACCAAGAGAATTCCCCCTCGAACTTTGGCGGATGAATATTAGAGCCGTCCATTCTTGAATGTGCTTGTTGTGGCGGTTAGTCCTCGACAAGCTTTCCTTGGCTCTGATACCACTTGTAGGGGATCGATCGGACGGCTAGAGGGGGGTGAATAGCCCTTTGTCATTGGATGGTGGAATTTGCTCATCTACACAATTGTTAGCGCAAGCGGAATACTAATAAAGACAAGAAAATAAACAAAGAAGAATACAAACAATGCTAACACCGAAATATAACGTGGTTCACGGCCACGCCGCTAATCCACGGTCTCCGATTCATCCTCGGTGAATCACTCCGCAACCAAATCACTATCGGTCTCTCCTTTGCACTAAGCTAGGTGGAGGTAACCCTTACAACTCAAGAACACTCTTTCTTTTACAATAGATGTGAAAGAGATCTAGAAGAAGGAGTTTATCACTTGTGGAGCACTTGGATGATGGTTTGGAATATGAGCATTAGCCATCCAAAAGCCCACACCCTCTCTTTTATAGAGAGGGCTGATTTCTTTCCGTTGGCCACCACCAGTCGACTGCTGCCCTTGGCAGTCGACTGCCGCCACTTCAACGGCCTCCGAACACATCGGATCTCGGACTGTAGTCAGCGGATCACTTAGCGATCGTGATGGATTCCATCGATCTACATCGGCTCTGAGTTGTTACGTGGCACAAACCCTCTTGATCGATCATTGCGCCTTCAACGATGATGATGAGTCTTAATAGTCGATTGCCCATATATGGCGTCATTGCTAGCTAAAATAACTCGATCGGATACGGTCGAACCCATTCGACTCGGAAGCGATCATTGCCATTCCATGGCAGTCGACTGATGTCGGGAAAACTCATCCGACACTTAGCCATTCGACCAGTTTCACCTAATGAGCTACTTACAATTCACTCATTCTCTCATCTCACTCGAAGTCCCTCGTCGAAGCTCTCTTCGTTCGCAGCCACGTCCCTCGGCAGCATCAGGCGCACGGCTCTGCAATGCTCCTTCTCCGACTCAAGCACGAGGTTATGAGTGGTGAACCCGCCAAGGCTCCATGTGCGAATTACTAAGTCCTGCAAGACTCCAACGCACATATCAAATCATAATAACAACCTAACTTAAACCCTTTGCCACACACATCAAAACCATATCACGGCAAGAGATTTCCCTAACACTCAGCAGTCAAGACAATATCAAGATTTCTTTTCCAATCAACATAATTGGGTCCAGTAAGTTTATTCTCCTTTAGTATCACAGCAAGTGGATTGAAAGTCATTTTTGAAAAACCTAAGAATCACATAGATCAAAACATTAGATTTCAAAAAATTATTGATTCCTCAAACAATAAAATTTTAAAATCAACCAACAACTCAAAAGACTGAGAATATCATATGCCACGATAGTGTGGACGTATACAAATTCTACATTTGTAAGAGAAGGTTTTACCCATTAATTTTATTATCCTGTCAACCTAACTTTTTGACAAATAAAATTAATAGTTGGTTCCTCTTCGGCCCTACAAATAAAAGCAGTGACTCCGATGGGGAGGATACTTCTATTTGCATCTAAGTGTTCACCATTACTCGATACCAAGGTAATTATCTCGGATTATATGCCTTCCGTTGGGGAAGTACACACGCTCCTAAATAATTTTCTATAACCATATTTGACCCTGTGATCCGCAAAACAAACTCATTCGATGAGGAGGAAGGCACTCAAAGCCGACGCGCAAGTTTGTTTACATCACATGTCAAATTGTAATGGAGGCCATGGGAATTTTTTTAAAAAAATATCCCTCTCCCACTTAGTAATTTAAAATGAGGAATTTTCCTAGCATACGACATGCATATCAAACAAGAAGCAATAAATATGAAAAAAAATATTTTTCAACTATTATGACTTTTGTTCTTCAATATGCCTCCCTTCGTGTAGCCATCTCGTCCGCTCCTCCCTACGCCATGTACAACCCATCCGAGGATCCGAGTCGAGAATAACTATTTTAATTTAGATCCATCGATCCTATACTCCACGAAGGAGTACACATAAAATCTAGATAGAAAGTAAAATAAAATAAAAGAGTGGCTAAACAATGCATACTTAATTACAAAAATATAATACTAGCCTCGTCAACCCCATGGATTCAAATAATATTACAATTACACACATCCAATCACATACACACACATATGGCCATAATAGTTGGATCTTATGCCTGCAACCAAAAAGTTAGCCTACGCACATCCTACTATCATCTGGCACATACAATATATGATAAGTGCATAAAAGTAACCGAATCCTAAACACACAAAATCGAAAACCGTGGCTCTGATACCAGTTGAAGGTTGTGGAACAGAAGCTTCGCTTCCCACCTCGATCGCTTGTGCATGGCGATCTCATCTACATCCCCGGATTAAAAAAAATTAATCCAAGACGATAACGGATTACCCAAGCAATCAATCCATCATTGTGCTATTCGATTAGAGTGGTCTCTTGAACAAACTTGTTGTTCAAGAAACCTAACTCTTTTCCTCGATTAGCCGCGGAATAGATGATGTAAGGATCGCCGGTTTTTGTGTTTATCTTCGGGGTCTAAGTAAATTAGCCACATGCAATTTCATACAAAATACAAAGGAACAAAAGGAAACCAAAACAAGAATTATACCTCTTGTTTACCTCTTAGTCTTATATTGTATGTCCTATCCTCCTCTTGGACGTTGTGTGGGCAACGATCCTCCAAGAGATGAAGCCTCCTAGATCTCGTTTCTTCCTTTCCTTGTTCACTCCGAACAAAGGAAGATAATAAGCTCCCTTCTTCTCCTATCTAGTTCCGGACACAATCCCTTTGGAGAAAGATCAAACCTCTTCCTCCTCTTTGTTGTTGTCGCCGGCCACCAAGGAGAGGGAGATGGAAGATGGGTGCCTACCAACAAGAGGAGCTCTTGTTGCCGCCGACCAAAGCTTGAGGAAGAAAGGAGGTGGGCACCGGCCATTCTTGGAAGAAGATAGGCACCGCCTAAGAGGAAGTGGTGATGGGCGCCGACAATAGGGAGAGGATACCAAGAGAAGGAAACATTAACCCTAATCCTTTCGTTGCTTCTATTGCCGGCCAAGACCAATGAACCTTATTCTTGTTGCCGCCCAAGCCCTAGCCCTCCTTTTATAGAGTTAGGCTTAAGCCTCCTTTCAATCTCCACCGTCGGATCTAGGCTTTCATTTTCCACCGTCAAATCTAGGCTTTCATGAGGTATTTATTAGGCTACAATTGGGACCATGAGGAGGAGTTAGATCTTGGCCACTCAATGGATCTAGCCCACATAAAGTCTAATCCATTAATGATAATCCATTCCACTAGAGGATTATCATTTATCTACCTCACCAACCCCCATAAATAAATATATGCTCCATATATTAATTGTTCAAATATCTTCCCATGTTTAAGATCTCGAATGTCCATCAATTAATTAATTTACTAGCAATTAATTAATCAACATCTAACTCCATGAGTAGTACCACTCAACCTCATCATCATGCTAGACCAAGTCCCCTGCAGGGTTTACATGATGATCCATATGAGCTCCTCAAGGGGACATCATCATCCTAATTCATAGGACACGGTTTCCTCCTATAATCAATGACACACCATATAAATAATATCATTTCCCAACTTACTGAGCCTATCGTTTTAATCTATAAATCTCGCCCATTGGTAAATCAAAGAAATAAATACTAAGTACACGCGCCCGTTATTATATCGAAATTAAGAGCATGTACACCATAATATCCGAGGTCCAATTCAATTATGTAGTCAGCAATAAATTGAATCACCTCTAAGTCGGCCCTACTCAAAACACACAAAGTGTAATAGTGTAATTCTATGGTCAAGACAAACCAATACCAAATTACACTACAACCATACTAATGGTTTGTCCAAACCCATCTCGGTTGTGAGCCTCTAATTATACTCCACAAGGAACTAATAACATTGTTGGGATGTATACTGAAAAGTCTATCTTTTGTATGAACATCTTTATGTTTGAATTAAGAATCACATGATCATTGTTTGCATATTTATGGTTATGCAAATCGTCTAATACATTACATTGTAGATAACATGGTGTGTAGTGTCACACGGGAGATCATGTTATCAGTTCATTGTAAAGTATAAGTAAAGGCTCACAACCGAGATGGTTTTGGACAAACCATTGGTATGGTTGTAGTGTGATTTGGTATTGGTTTGTCTTGACCATAGAATTACACTAGTACACTTTGTGTGTATTGAGCAGGACCGACTTAGAGGTGATTCGATTTATTACTGACTACATAATTGAATCGGACCTCAGATATTAAGGTGTACATGCTCTTAATCCCGATATAATAACGGGCATATATACTTAGTATTCATTTCTTTGATATACTAATGGGAGAGATTTATAGAGTAAATCAATAGGCTCGGTAAGTTGGGAAATGATATTATTTATATGGTGTGTCATTGATTATAGGAGGAAATTGTGTCCTATATATTAGGATTGAAGGTTTTTCATTTGGAACCGAAGCTCTTATATCACATGAAGTTGGAGAAACTTCACTTCCCACTTCAACTTAGTCGCTTGTTCATGGCGATCCCATCAACATCCCCAGATTAAAAAAAAAATAATCCTAGATAAAAGGGATAACCCAAGCAACCGTATCATCGTCGTGCTATTTGATTAGAGTGGTCACCTGCACAAACTTGTTGTTCAAGCAACCAACCTTTATTCTACGAATAGCCACAGAATAGACGATGTACGGATCGCTGGATTTTGTGTTTATGTTTGGGGTCTAAGTATATTTAGCCACAAAATAAAACATATAACATGCATATAATTGAAAAACAATTATAGACATAATACAAAAGAACACTAATCAAAATAAACAAAATTATACCTCTTGTTATACCTCTTGATGTTCTACTGTATGTCCTTCCTCCTTTTGGACGTCGTGTGGGCGACGATCTTCCAAAAGTCGAAGCCTCCTAGATCACCAATCTTCCTTTCCTTGTTCACCCAAACAAAGGAAGATCATAAAACAAAACTCTTCTTCCTATCTAGAACTGGCCACCAAGTCAATAGACTCGATGTTGCCGCCGGCCAAGGAAGAGAATATGAAGTATGGGAACCGGCCATAAGAGAATCGAGGAGGGTGATGAGCGCCGGTCAACTCTTGGAGAAGAGAAAGGAAACCAATCCTTCACCTTATAGCCGCCCAAAACCCTAACCCTAGCTCTCCTAGTTGCCACCGGCCAAAGAAGAGGGGAAGAGGAATAGGTTGAGAAATGACCAAGGAATATGGGAGAGTGATAGGCGCCGACCACCAAGGAAGAAGAAGAAGACTTCTCCAATTGTTGCCGCCCACTCTTCCTCCCAAACCCTAGCTGCCCAAACACAATCCCAACCTCACTAGGATTCCTTGCCGCCCAAGGGAAGCAAACCCTAATCTCCTAAGCCATCAAGTTGCCACCCACCCCCTTAAGACTTATATATAGGTTTAGGGATAAGACTTGTTTTAATCTCCACCATTGGTTCTAGGGATTTAATCTCAATCGTCAGATCTAGAGATTCAATCTCAACCATCGGATCTAGAGATTTCATCTCTACCGTTGGATCTAGAGTTTTGTTTTCATCCATTGGATCTAGGCTTCATGAGGTATTAATAGGCTACAATAGGGACCATGAGGACGAGTTGGATCTTGGCCACCCAATGGATCAAGCCCGCATAAAGTCCGATTCATTAATGATAATCCAATCCACTAAAGGATTATCATTGATCTACCTAACCAACCCCCATAAGTTAATATGGGCTCCATATATTATATGTACATTTTCTCCCCGTGTTTAAGATCTCGAATGTCTATCGATTAATTAATTTACTGACCATTAATTAATCAACATCTAATTCCATGAGTAGTACCACTCAACCTTTTCATCATGCCGGACCAAGTCCACCTGCAGGGTTTACATAATGAACCTTATGAGCTTCTCAAGGGGACATTATCAATTTAATATATAGGACACGGTTTCCTCCTATAATCAACGGCACACCATATAAATAATATCATTTCCCAACTACCGAGCCTATCAATTTAATCTATAAATCTCGGCCATTGGTAAATCAAAGAAATTAATACTAAGTATATGTGCCCGTTATTTTATCGGGATTAAGAGCATGTACAATATAATATCTGAGGTCCAATTCGATTATGTAGTCAGCAATAAATCAAATCACCTCTAAGTCGGTCCTGCTCAATACACACAAAGTTTACTAGTGTGATTCTATGATTATGACAAACCAATACCAAATCACACTACAACCATGCCAATGGTTTGTCCAAAGCCATCTCGGTTGTGAGCCTATACTTATACTTTACAAAGATCCGATAAAATGATCTCCCGTGTGACACCATACACCATGTTATTTACAATGTAATGTATTAGACAATATGCATCACCATAAATATGCAAACAATGATCATGTGATTCTTATTTCAAAATAAAGATGTTCATACAAAAGATAGACTTTTCAGTATACACACCAACAATCTCCTACTTATACTAAAAGACTATGCTGTCCTCAAACTTCCATACATCTGATTCCCGTTCCCTCCATATGCCTATCAAAAGCTCTCGCTAGAAAGCCCTTAGTGAAAAGATCCACTAGGGTATCCTTTGATGCAATCTAGGCGACAGCACCTTCTACCTCCTTTATGATTTCTCGTATCAGGTGGTACTTGCACTCTATGTGTTTACTTGCCTTATGGGCTCGTGGTTCCTTCGAGTTTGCAACTGCACCACTATTATCATAATAAATTGTGATAGTTCTGGTCAAACCAGGAATCACATCCAACTCCATCAGGAAGTTCCTGAGCCACACAGCTTCTTTGGCTACCTCAGAGGCTGCCACATACTCAGCTTCCATGGTGGAGTCCGCCACGCATTTCTGCTTGACACTCCTCCATACAATGGCTCCACCTCCCAAAGTAAATAGAAAACCTGAGGTAGACTTACTATTATCCCTGTCGTATTGGAAGTCAGAATCCATGTAACCCACAGGGAGTAATTGGTCTACCTGGTAAACTAGCATATAATCCCTAATCCTTCTCAGGTACTTCAATATATGTTTTACCGTAGTCCAATGTCCCTGTCCTGGATTACTCTGATATCTGCTGACCATGCCCATGGCAAAGCATATATCTAGTCTCATACATATCATCGCATACATGAGGCTTTCTACTGCCGAAGCATAAGGAATTGCCTTCATCTCCTCTATCTCCTTAGATGTTCTAGGACACATCTCCTTAGATAAAGGAACTCCATGCCTAAAAGGTAGAAAACCCTTCTTGGAGTTCTGCATGCTAAAATGATCCATAATGGTGTCTGTGTATGAAGTTTGTGATAAGAACTACATCCTTTTTCTGTGATCCCTTATAACCTTGATCCCAAGGATGTGTCCCACTTCTCCCAAGTCCTTCATATCAAACTGTTTGGACAATCATACCCTTACGTCCAATAACACCTTGACATTATTGCCAATTAACAAAATGTCATCTATGTATAGTAAAAGAAATACCACTACATTTTTGTCACATCTCTTGTATACACAAGACTCATCCGAACTTTGAATAAATCCATAAGACTGGATTACCTCATCAAAGCGGATGTTCCAAGACCTCGAAGCTTCCTTCAATCCATAAATGGACCGATTAAGCTTACATACAAGATGCTCTTTGTCCTTCGCAATGAATCCCTCTAGTTGCTTCATATAGATGTTTTCCTCAAGACTTCCATTAAGAAAAGTTGTCTTGACATCCATCTGCCACACCTCATAATTCATATGAGCTGCAATGCATAAGAGAATCCGGATAGACTTAAGCATGGTCACCGGCGAAAAGATCTCCTCATAATCGATACCCTCTTTCTGAGTATACCCCTTCGCAACAAGCCTCGAATTGAAGGTTTCAACCTTCTCATCTATTCCTCTCTTTCTTTTGTAGATCCACTTGCATCCAATGGTTTTTACACCATCAGGTGGTTCTACTAGCTCCCAGACCTGATTTGAATCCATAGATTCAATCTCAGCATTCATTGCACTTTGCCAAGATACTGCATCTTTATCTTGGATTGCCTCGTCATATGTCCAGGGATCAGGTTCATGTTTGCCAGGGACCAAATCAGAAGATTCTTCCAAGAACATGAATCTATCAGGCTGTCTCACAACCCTCCCACTACGACGAGGTATCACCTGTGTATCCTCTGTGACACGTGGTGCAGTGACTTGTGGTATATCCTCTTATACCAGTGGTGCTGAAGAAGTGACTTCCCCTTTTAGTTCCTCCAGAACAATCTTACTCATGGGCTTGTGGTTCATCACATAGTCTTCCTCTAGAAATCTGGCATTCCTGCTAACTATCACCCTCTGATCTCTAGGACTAAAAAACAAACCACCTTTCGTTCCTCTAGGATAGCCAACGAACATGCGTACTTCTGTACGAGGTTCCAACTTACCAGCATCTACCTTCAGCACATGTGCTGGACTCCCCCAAATTTGAATATGTCTTAGACTAGGCTTTCGCCCAGTCCACAATTTTGTGGGAGTAGAAGGCACTGATTTAGATGGGACCAAGTTCAGAATATACACTGCCGTAACTAGAGCATATCCCCAGAACGAATCTGGCAACTCAGAATAACTCATCACCGATCTAACCATCTCGATAAGAGTCCTATTCCTTCGCTCTGCTACACCATTCTGCTGGGGTGTGCCAGGTGCAGACAATTGGGATTGAATCCCAACCTTTGATTAGTAATTCCTAAAATTCCTAAACTCTTCCAAGAGGTACTCACTACAACGATCATATCGTAGTGTCTTGATACTTTTACCTTAACGTTTCTCCACATCAGCCTTGAATTCTTTGAACTTGTCAAAGCATTCAGACTTGTGGCGCATCAAGTAAATGTATCCATATCTCGAATAATCATCTATAAAAGAGATGAAATACTCAAAACCACCTCTTGCCTGGATAGACATAGGACCACACAAATCAGAATGAACCAATTCCAACACATTTTTGGCTTTATACCCCTTGGCCTTAAAAGGCCTCTTGGTCATTCTACCCTCCAAGCAAGATTTGCAGGTTGGGAAAACTTTCACCACTAATGAACCCAGAGGTCCATCAGCTATCAACCTTTAAATTCTGCTTAGGTTAATATGACCAAGTCTTAGATACCAAAGATATGTTTGATTCATCTTCGAAGGTTCTTTTCTCTTATTGGAATTAGAAGATGAGTTATTAACTTTTATTTGCATCGTGGGAGCTTTTGGTTCAAGTGTATACAAATTTCCTCTCAATTCACCGAACAGATAATCTCCCTATTCCTTTTCATAACATCTCTGTCATTAAAAACAATAGAATATCCATCCATTAACAATTTAGAAATCGAAATCAAATTCTTTCTAAATAAAGGTACATAAAGGAATTTTTCCAGAACCAAAGTTTATTCCTCTCAAAAGACAAATAAATATCTCCCACTGCAATAGTCGCCACCTTCGTGGCATTGCCCAAGTATATGGTAATTTCCCCTTCAGCCAGTCGTTTGGTTTCCTGGAACCCCTGCAAGGTATTACAGACATGATCAGTGGCTCTCGTATCTGAAGGTTTTTCCTGGAAGCTCTGATACCAATTGTTGGTGAGGGGAAACTTCTCTTCTCCTTTCAACTTGGTTGCTTGTTCATGGCGATCCCTTCTATGTCCCCGGCTAAAAAAAATTTATCTTTGACAAGAGGGATTGCCCAAGCAACCTTGTCATCGTCGTGCTATTCGTTTAGAGTAGTCACTTGAACAAACTTGTTGTTCAAGAGACCAACCTCTATTCCACGAATAGCCGCGGAATAGACGATGTACGGATTGCCGGATTTTGTGTTTATGTTCGGGATCCAAGTATTATTTAGCCACAAAACAGAATATATCATGCACATAATTGAAAAACAAATATAAACATGTTACAAAAGAGAAAAGAGAATCGATATACCTCTCGATCTTCTATTGTATGACCTTCCTCCTTTCGGACGTCGTGTGGGCAATGATCTACCAAAAATTGAAGCTCCTAGATCACCAAGCTTCCTTCCTTGCTCGTTCCAATCAAGAGGAAGAATAGAAACATGACTCTTCTCCTTCCTTTAACCAACCAACAAGCAACAAGCAATTTGCTTGCCGCCGGCCAACAAGGAGAAGGGAGAAAAGGTGAATGCCGACCAAAACTCCAAGGGAGAACCCTAAGCCTAGGTTTTACCGGCCAAAGAGAGGGAGAGGGGCTGCTTTGGACGCCGGCCAAGGGCTAGAAAGGGATGCTAGGTTGTCGGCCACCTTGAGGAAGAAGAAGATAAGGAAAATATTTCCTTAATAGGTGCCGCCAACTCCAAACCCTAGCCTCCAAGCCTTGTCGCCCAAAACCCTAATCCTATCTCTAGTTGGATTCAAGTTGCCGCCCACCTCTTGCCCTCCTTTTATAGAGTTAGGGATAAGCCTTGTTTAAATCTCCACCATTGGTTCTAGGGATTTAATCTCAACCGTTGGATCTAGAGATTTAATCTCAACCATCAGATCTAGAGATTTAATCTTAACCTTTGGATCTAAGCTTCATGAGGTATTAATAGGGTACAATAGGGACCATGAGGAGGAGTTGGATCTTGGCCACCCAATGGATCAAGCCCACATAAAGTCTGATCCATTAATGATAATCCAATCCACTAAAGGATTGTCATTGATCTACCTCACCAACCCCCATAAGTTAATATGGGCTCCATATATTATATGTACATTTAAGATCTCGAATGTCCGTCGATTAATTAATTTACTGACCATTAATTAATCAACATCTAACTCCATGAGTAGTACCACTCAACCTTTTCATAATGCCGGACCAAATCCACCTGCAGGGTTTAAATGATGAACCTTATGAGCTCCTCAAGGGGACATCATCATTCTAATATATAGGACACAGTTTCCTCCTTTAATCAATGGCACACCATATAAATAATATCATTTCCCAACTTACCGAGCCTATCGATTTAATCTATAAATCTCGCTCATTGGTAAATCAAATAAATGAATACTAAGTATATGTGCCCGTTATTATATTGGGATTAAGAGTATGTACAATATAATATCTGAGGTCCAATTCGATTATGTATTCAGCAATAAATCGAATCACCTCTATGTCGGTCCTGCTCAATACACACAAAGTGCACTAGTGTGATTCTATGGTCAAGACAAACCAATACCAAATCACACTACAACCATTCCAATGGTTTGTCCAAAGCCATCTTGGTTGTGAGCCTTTACTTATACTTTACAACGAATCGATAACATGATCTCCCGTGTGACACCACACACCATGTTATCTACAATGTGATGTATTAGACAATATGCATAGCCATAAAAATATACAAACAATGACCATGTGATTCTTATTTCAAAATAAAGATGTTCATACTAAAGATAGACTTTTCAGTATACATCCCAACAATCTCCTACTTATACTAAAAGACTATGCTATCCTCAAACTGTCATATATCTGATCCCCATTCTCTCCACATGCCTATCAAAAGCTCTCGCCGGAAGGGCCTTAGTTAAAGGATCTGCCAGGTTATCTTCCGATGCAATCTTGGCCATAGAACTTCTCCTCTCTTTACGATTTCTCGTATCAGGTGGTACTTGCACTCTATGTGCTTACTTCCCTTATGGGCTCGTGGTTCCTTCGAGTTTGCAACTACACCACTATTATCATAATAAATTGTGATAGTTTTGGGCAAACTAAGAATCACATCCAAGTCCATCAGGAAGTTCCTGAGCCACACAACTTCTTTGGCTGCCTCAGAGGCTACCACATACTCAGCTTCCATGGTAGAGTCCGCCACGCATTTCTGCTTGACACTCCTCCATACAATGGCTCCACCTCCCAAAGTAAACAAAAAAACCTGAGGTAGACTTACTATTAT
The DNA here is from genome assembly GCA_025175895.1 of Wurfbainia villosa. NCBI lineage: Eukaryota > Viridiplantae > Streptophyta > Magnoliopsida > Zingiberales > Zingiberaceae > Wurfbainia > Wurfbainia villosa. The sequence goes on from CM045986.1 coordinate 95,330,840, forward strand.
CCCTGTCTGATTGGAAGTCGGAATCCGTGTAACCCACAGGGAGTAATTGATCTGCCTGGTAAACTAGCATATAATCCCTAGACCTTCTTAGGTACTTCAATATATGCTTTACCGCAGTCCAATGTCCCTGTCCTGGATTACTCTGATATCTGGTCACCATGCCTACGGCAAAGCAGATATCTGGTCTCATACATAGCATCGCATACATAAGGCTTCCTACTGCCGAGGCATAAGGAACCGCCTTCATCTCCTCTATCTCCTCAGATGTTCTAGGACACATCTCCTTAGATAAAGGAACTCCATGCCTGAAAGGTAGAAAACCCTTCTTGGAGTTCTGCATGCTAAAACGATCCATAATCGTGTCTATGTATGAAGCTTGGGATAAGCACAACATCCTTTTCCTACAATCCCTTATAACCTTGATCCCAAGGATGTGTCCCACCTCTCCCAAGTCCTTCATATCAAACTGTTTGGACAACCATACCCTTACGTCCGATAACACCTTGATATTGTTGCCAATCAACAAAATGTCATCTATGTATAGTACAAGAAATACCACTACGTTTCTGTCAAATCTCTTGTATACACAAGACTCATCCGGACTTTGAATAAATCCATAAGACTGGATTACCACATCAAAGCGGATGTTGCAAGACCTCGAAGCTTGCTTCAATCCATAAATGGACCGATTAAGCTTACATACAAGATGCTCTTTACCCTTCGCAATGAATCCCTCTGGTTGCTTCATATAGATGTTTTCCTCAAGACTTCCATTCAGGAAAGCTATCTTGACTTCCATTTACCACACCTCATAATCCATATGAGCTGCTATACATAAGAGAATCCGGATAGACTTAAGCATGGCTACTGGCAAAAAGGTCTCCTCATAATCGATACCCTCTTTCTAAGTATACCCCTTCGCAACAAGCCTCGCTTTGAAGGTCTCAACCTTCCCGTCTATTTCTCTCTTTCTTTTGTAGATCCACTTACATCCAATGGTTTTTACACCATCGGGTGGTTCTACTAGCTCCCAGACCTGATTTGAATCCATAGATTCAATCTCAGCATTAATTGCACTTTGCCAAGATACTGCATCTTTATCTTGGATTGCCTCGTCATTTTACCCTCCAAACAAGATTCGTAGGTTGGGAAATCTTCCACCACTAATGAACCCAGAGGTCCATCAGCTATCAACCTTTGAATTCTGCTTAGGTTAATATGACCAAGCCTAAGATGACAAAGATATGTTTGGTTCATCTTCGAAGGTTCTTTTCTCTTATTGGAATTAGAAGATGAGTTATTAATTTCAATTTGCATCATGGGAGCTTTTGGTTCAAGTGTGTATAAATTTCCTATCAATGCACCTGAACAGATAATGTCCCTATTTTTTTTTATTACAACTCTATCATTAAAAGAAATAGAATATCCATCCATAAACAATTTAGAAACCGAAATTAAATTCTTTCTAAATAAAGGTATATAAAGGCAATTCTTAAGAACCAAAACTTTATTTTTCTCAAAAAATAAATGAACGTCTCCCACTGCAACAGCCGCCACCTTCGTGGCATCGTCCAAGTACACGGTAATCGCCCCCTCAGCCAGTTGTCTGGTTTCCTGGAACCCCTGCAAAGTATTGCAGTCATGATCAGTGGCTCCCGTATCTACACACCAGGTGCCGATAGATAACACCGCTAAACATGTTTCAATGACTAGACCAAAAGATATACCTTTGTTCTGCTTGCGGTTGGGGCAGTCCTTCTTCCAGTGTCCAGTCTGCTTACAAGTTAAGCACTTGCCTTTAGGCTTCTTTACTCCTCCCTGAGTACCTCCCACCGCCTTTGCCACAGTTTTTTTCTTCTTCTTCTTGCCTTTCGGCTTAGAAGTAGAAACCTTTTGGGTCACCATGGCAAGTGCCTGAGCACTCTGACGAAATAGCCCCTCTACCGCCTGGAGTTCTGTCAGAAGTTCCACCAACGAATACAACCTCTTGTTCATATTGTAGTTCAGGCAAAACTGCTCAAAACTCCTAGGTAGAGACTGGAGTATGATATCGACCTGGGTTTCCCCATCGATCTCTGCTCCAAGGACCTCCAGCTCATTAAATGAGCCATCATCTTGAGAACATGATCCCTTATGGGTGTTCCCTCGAACACGGTGGTCGTCATCAAGTTTCTCATGGCTTCTTGCCTAGCAGCCCGATTCTGGTGTCCGAAAAGATCTTTGAGATTAAGCATCATGTCATAAACAGTGGGCATGGCTTGATGCTGATGTTGCAGTACATTTGACATAGATGCCAAAATGTAACACCGCGTCATCTCATCGGCCTTTATACACTTCTTATAACTCTCTTTCTCCTTTTCCCCAGAATCATCTGCAGGCTTAGGAGGGCACTCTTTGAGGAGTACATATTTGTATTTCTCAGTAGTCAAGACAATATCTAGATTCCTCTTCCAATCAACATAGTTGGGTCCAGTAAGTTTATTCTCTTTCAGTATCACAACAAGTGGGTTGAAAGTCATTTTGAAAGAAAACCTAAGAATCACATAGATCAAAACATTAGATTTCAAAAAATTATTGATTCCTCAAACAATAAAATTTTAAAATCAACCAACACCTCAAAACACCGAGAATATTGTATGTCACGATAATGTGGACGTATAAGAATTCTACATTTGTAAGACGAGGTTTTACCCATTAATTTTAATATCTTGTCAACCTAACTTTTTGACAAGTAAAATTAATAGTTGGTTTCTCTTTGGCCCTATAAATAAAAGCAGTGACTCCGATGGGGAGGATACTTATATTTGTATCTAAGTGTTCACCATTACTCAGTACCAAGGTAATTATCTCGGGTTATGTGCCTTCCGATGGGGAAGTACACACGCTCCTTAATAATTCCCAATAACCATATTCGACCTTGTGATTCGCAAACAAACTCATCCGATAGGGAGGAAGGCACTCAGAGCCGACGCGCAAGTTTGTTTGCATCACTTGTCAAATCGTAATGGAGGTCGTGGGAATTTATAAAAAAATTCCCTCTCCCACTTAGTAATTTGAAATTGAGGAATTTTCTAGCCTACGACATGCATATCAAACAATAAGCAATAAATATGAAAAAAAAATTATTTTCCAACTATTATGGCTTTTGTCTTCAATATGTCTCCCATCGCATCGCCATCTCGTCCGCTCTTTCTACGCCATGTATGAGCCATCTGGAGATCCGAGTCGAGACTAAAAACTATTTTAATTTACATCCATCAATCCTATACTCCACGAGGGAGTGTACATGATATCTAGATCGAAAGTAAACTAAAATAAAAAGAGTGGCTAAACAATGTCGTATCTAATTTACAAAAAATTAAATACTAGCCTTGTCAACGCCGAGGATTCAACAAAATATACACATACAATCACATACACACATATGGTCATAATAGTCGAATCTTATGCCTGCAACCAAAGAGTTAACCTACGCATATCCTACTATTATCCGACACATATAATATTTGAAAAAATGCATAAGAGTAACCGAATCCTAAACACATAAAACCGAAAACCGTGGCTCTGATACCAATTGAAGGTTTTGCCCGGAAGCTCTGATACCAATTGTTGGTGAGGGGAAACTTTGCTTCCCCTTTCAACTTGGTCGTTTGTTCATGGCGATCCCTTCTACGTCCCCGGATAAAAAAAATTTATCCTTGACAAGAGGGATTGCCCAAGCAACCATGTCATCGTCGTGCTATTCGTTTAGAGTAGTCACTTGAACAAATCTTGTTGTTCAAGCGACCAACCTCTATTCCACGAATAGCCGCGGAATAGACGATGTACGGATTGCCAGTTTTTGTGTTTATGTTCGGGATCCAAGTATTATTTTTCTACAAAATAGAATATATTATGCACATAATTGAAAAACAAATATAAACATGTTACAAAAGAAAATAGAGAATCGATATACCTCTCGATTTTCTATTGTATGACCTTCCTCCTTTCGGACATCGTGTGGCCGATGATCTACCAAAAGTTGAAGCTCCTACATCACCAATCTTCCTTCCTTGCTCGTTCCAAGCAAGAGGAAGAATATAAACAAGACTCTTCTCCTTCCTTTAGCCAACCAACAAGCAACAAGCAATTTGCTTGCCGCCGGCCAACAAGGAGAAGGGAGAAAAGGTGAATGCTGACCAAAGCTCCAAGGGAGAACCCTAAGCCTAGGTTTTACATGCCAAAGAGAGGGAGAGGGGCTGCTTTGGATGTCGGCCAAGGGCTGGAAAGGGATGCTAGGTCGCCGGCCACCTTGAGGAAGAAGAAGATAAGGAAAATATTTCCTTAATAGGTGCAGCCAACTCCAAACCCTAGCCTCCAAGCCTTGCCGCCCAAAACCCTAATCCTATCTCTAGTTGGATTCAAGTTGCCGCCCACCCCTTGCCCTTTTTTTATAGAGTTACAGATAAGCCTTGTTGCCCCCAGGGCAACGGCGTGGTGGTTACAAGCGAAGGGTTCCTCTGAAATGGCCTAGGGTCGATTCCACCTGGCGTACATTTGTGGAGGTGCTCGATGCCCCCGTCCAAGCGCGGTTTGCCCATCATCCGCCCACGATCCCTCACGCGATGGGCCACCCGTCACCCAGATTTACGCTCGTCGACCGGTGGGGACTCTAGTTGAAGGCCTTAGGGCGGGGCCGGTCGACCCTGAGGATTAGTGGGCATAAGCCCGACACCTCAGGTTAATAAAAAAAGGCATAAGCCTTGTTTTAATCTCCACCATTGGTTATAGGGATTTAATCTCAACCGTCGGATCTAGAGATTTAATCTCTGCCTTTGGATCTAGAGTTTTGTTTCTATCCATTGGATCTAAGCTTCATGAGGTATTAATAGGCTACAATAGGGACCATGAGGAGGAGTTGGATCTTGGCCACCCAATGGATCAAGCCCACATAAAGTCCGATCCATTAATGATAATCCAATCCACTAAAGGATTATCATTGATCTACCTCACCAACCCCCATAAGTTAATATGGGCTCCATATATTATATGTACATTTTCTCCCCGTATTTAAGATCTCGAATGTCCGTCGATTAATTAATTTACTAACCATTAATTAATCAACATCTAACTCCATGAGTAGTACCACTCAACCTTTTCATCATGCCGGACCAAGTCCACCTGCAGGGTTTACATGATGAACCTTATGAGCTCCTCAAGGGGACATCATCATCCTAATATATAGGACACGGTTTCCTCCTATAATCAACGACACACCATATAAATAATATTATTTCCCAACTTACCGAGCCTATCAATTTAATCTATAAATCTCGCCCATTGGTAAATCAAAGAAATTAATACTAAGTATATGTGCTCGTTATTATATCGGGATTAAGAGTATGTACAATATAATATCTGAGGTCCGATTCGATTATGTAGTCAGCAATAAATCGAATCACCTCTATGTCGGTCCTGCTCAATACACACAAAGTGCACTAGTGTGACTCTATGGTCAAGACAAACCAATACCAAATCACACTACAATCATTCCAATGGTTTGTCCAAAGTCATCTCGGTTGTGAGCCTTTACTTATACTTTACAACGAACCGATAACATGATCTCTCATGTGACACCACACACCATGTTATCTACAATGTAATGTATTAGACAATATGCATAGCCATAAAAATATGCAAACAATGATCATGTGATTCTTATTTCAAAATAAAGATGTTCATACAAAAGATAGACTTTTCAGTATACATCCCAATAGTATCTACACACCAGGTGCTGGTAGATAACACCGCTAATCATGTTTCAACGACTAGACCAAAGGATATACCTTTGTTCTGCTTCTGATTTGGGACAGTCTTTCTTCCAATATCCATCCTGCTTACAAGTGAAGTACTTGCCTTTTGGCTTCTTCACTCCTTCCTGAGATCCTCCCACTACCTTTGCTCCACCTTGTTTATTCTTCTTCTTGCCTTTCGTCTTAGAAGTAGAAACCTTCTGAGCAACCATGGCCTGAGCCTGAACAATCCCTTCTGGCACCTGGAGTTCTGTTAGGAGATCTGCCAACAAATACAACCTCTTATTCATGTTGTAATTTAGGCGAAACTGCTCAAAACTCCTAGGTAGAGACTGGAGAATGATATCGACCTGGGTTTCCCCATCGGTCTCAGCTCCATGGACTTCCAGCTCATTCACAGGCTTAGGAGGATACTCTTCGAAGAGTACATACTTGTACTCCTCAGCAGTTAAGACAATATCTAGATTTCGTTTTCCAATCAACATAATTATGTACAGTAAGTTTATTTTCCTTTAGTATCTCAGCAAGTGGGTTGAAAGTCATTTTGAAAGAAAACCTAAGAATTACATAGATCAAAACATTAGATTTCAAAAAATTATTAATTCCTCAAACAATAAAATTTTAAAATCAACCAACACCTCAAAACACCGAGAATATCGTATGCCACGATAGTGTGGACGTATACGAATTCTACACTTTTAAGAGGAGGTTTTACCCATTAATTTTTACTATCTTGTCAACCTAACTTTTTGACAAGTAAAATTAATAGTTGGTTCCTCTTTGGCCCTACAAATAAAAGCAGTGACTCCGATGGGGAGGATACTTATATTTGTATCTAAGTGTTCACCATTACTCGGTACCAAGGTAATTATCTCGAGTTATGTGCCTTACGATGGGGAAGTAGACACGCTCCTTAATAATTTCCTATAACCATATTTGACCTTGTGATCCGCAAACAAACTCATCTGATGGGGAGGAAGGCACTCAGATCCAACGCGCAAGTTTGTTTATATCACATGTCAAATCGTAATGGAGGGCGTGGGAATTTATAAAAATATCCCTCTCCCACTTAGTAATTTAAATTTGAGGAATTTTCTAGCCTACGACATGCATATCAAACAATAAGCAATACATATGAAAAATAATTATTTTCCAACTATTATGGCTTTTGTCTTCAATATGTCTCCCGCTGTATCGCCATCTCATCTGCTCCTCCCTACGCCATGTACAATCCATCCGGAGATACGAGCCGAGAAAAATTATTTTAATTTACATCCATCGATCCTATACTCCACGAGGGAGTGTACATGAAATCTAGATCGAAAGTAAACTAAAATAAAAAGAGTGGCTAAACAATGCCATATCTAATTTACAAAAATTAAATACTAGCCTCGTCAACCCCGAGGATTCAACAAAATATACAATTACACACATACAATCACATACACACATATGGCCATAATAGTTGGATCCTATGCCTGCAATCAAAGAGTTAACCTACGCATATACTACTATTATCCGGCACATATAATATATGAAAAGTGCATAAAAGTAACCGAATCCTAAACACACAAAACCGAAAACCGTGGCTCTGATACCACTTGAAGATTTTTCCTTTAGAACCGAAGCTCTTATTCCACATGAAGGTGGAGAAACTTTGCTTCCCACTTCAACTTAGTCGCTTGTTCATGGAGATCCCATCGACGTCCCCGGATTAAAAAAAATTTAATCCTAGACAAAAGGGATAACCCAAGCAACCGTATCATCGTCGTGCTATTCGATTAGAGTGGTCACTTGAACAAACTAATTGTTCAAGCAACCAACCTCTATTCTACGAATAGCCGCGGAATAGACGATGTATGGATCACCGGCTTTTGTGTTTATGTTCGGGGTCCAAGTATATTTAGCCACAAAATAAAACATATAGCATGCATATAATTGAAAAACAATTATAAAAATAATACAAAAGAACACTAATCAAAATAAACAAGATTATACCTCTTGATCTTCTATTGTATGTCCTTTCTCCTTTTGGACGTCGTGTGGGCGATGATCTTCCAAAAGTCGAAGCCTCCTAGATCACCAATCTTCCTTTCCTTGTTCACTCCGAACAAAGATCATAAAACAAAACACTTCTTCCTATCTAGAACCGTCCACCAAGTCAATAGACTTGATGTTGCTGCCGGCCAAGGAAGAGAATATGGAGTATGGGAACTGGCCATAAGAGAATCAAGGAGGGTGATGGGCGTCGGCCAACTCTTGGAGAAGAGAAAGGAAACCAATCCTTCACCTTGTAGCCGCCCAAAACCCTAACCCTAGTTCTCCTAGTTGCCACCAGCCAAATAAGAGGGAAAGAGGAATAGGTTGAGCACCGACCAAGGAATATGGGAGAGTGATAGGCACCGGCCACCAAGGAAGAAGAAGAAGACCTCTCCAATTGTTGCCGCCCACTCTTCCTCCCAAACCCTAGCCGCCCAAACACAATCCTAACCTAACTAGGATTCCTTTCCGCCCAAGGGAAGCAAACCCCAATCTCCTAAGCCATCAAGTTGCCGCCCACCCCCTTAAGGCTTATATATAGGTTTAGGGATAAGCCTTGTTTTAATCTCCACCATTGGTTCTAGGGATTTAATCTCAACTGTTGGATCTAGAGATTCAATCTCAACCGTCGGATCTAGAGATTTAATCTCTATCATTGGATTTAGAGTTTTGTTTTCATCCATTGGATCTAGGCTTTATGAGGTATTAATAGGCTACAATAGGGACCATGAGGAGGAGTTGGATCTTGGCCACCCAATGGATCAAGCCCACATAAAGTCCGATCCATTAATGATAATCTAATCCACTAAAGGATTATCATTGATCTACCTCACCAACCCCCATAAGTTAATATGGGCTCCATATATTATATGTACATTTTCTCCCCGTGTTTAAGATCTTGAATGTCCGTCGATTAATTAATTTACTGACCATTAATTAATCAACATCTAATTCCATGAGTAGTACCACTCAACCTTTTCATCATGCCAGACCAAGTCCACCTGCATGGTTTACATGATGAACCTTATGAGCTCCTCAAGGGGGCATCATCATCCTAATATATAGGACACAGTTTCCTCCTATAATCAACGGCACACCATATAAATAATATCATTTCTCAACTTACTAAGCCTATCGATTTAATCGATAAATCTTGCCCATTGGTAAATCAAAAAAATTAATACTAAATATATGTGCCCGTTATTATATCGGGATTAAGAGCATGTACAATATAATATCTGAGATCCGATTTGATTATGTAGTCAGCAATAAATCAAATCACCTCTAAGTCGGTCCTGCTCAATACACACAAAGTGTACTAGTGTGATTCTATGGTCAAGATAAACCAATACCAAATCACACTACAACCATGCCAATGGTTTGTCCAAAGTCATCTCAGTTGTGAGCCTATACTTATACTTTACAAGGATCCGATAACTTGATCTCCCGTGTGACACCACACACCATGTTATTTACAAAGTAATGTATTAGACAATATGCATCACCATAAATATGCAAACAATGATCATGTGATTCTTATTTTAAAATAAAGATGTTCATACAAAAGATGACTTTTCAGTATACATCCCAACAAGGATGATGATATCCCCTTGAAGAGCTCATAAGGTTCATCATGTAAACCCTATAGATGGACTTGGTCCGACATGATGATAAGGTTGAGTGGTACTACTTATGGAGTTAGATGTTGATTAATTAATTGTTAGTAAATTAATTAATCGACGGACATTCGAGATCTTAAAGATGGAGAGATATATGTACAAATAATATATGGAGCCCATATTAACTTATGGGGGTTGGTGAGGTAGATTAATGATAATCCTCTAGTGGAATGGATTATCATTAATGGATCGGACTTTATGTGAGCTTGATCCATTGGGTGGCCAAGATCCAACTCCTCATCATGGTCCCTATTGTAGCCTATTAAAACCTTCATGAAGTCTTAATCCGATGGTGGAGAATAAATCTCTAGATCTGACGGTGGAGATTAAATCACTAGATCCGACGGTGGAGAATAAATCTTTAGATCTGATGGTGGAGATTAAATCTCTAAGTCTGACGGTTGAGATTAAATCTCTATATTCGACGGTTGATATTAAATCCCTAGAATTGACGGTGGAGATTAAAAGAAGGCTTAAGCCTAGCTCTATAAAAGGAGGCATAAGGGTGGGCGGCAGGAACTATTGAAGGGAGATTAGGGTGGGTTTTGGGCGGCTAGGGCTTGGAGAGGCATTGGGCGGCTAGGGTTTCCTCTCCTCCTTGGGCAGCAAGGCTTTCTCTCCTTCCTAGGGTTTTGGCCGGTGCCTCCCTTCTTCCTCTCATCCTTGGCTGGCATCCCAACTCTCTTCCTCTTCTCCTTGGTCAGTGGAAACAAGGGTTAGGGTTGTTCCTTGGAGCTCTTGGCCGGCGCCCACTCCTTACACCTCTCTTTGGGTCGGCGGCAAGCATCAAGCTTGGAGCTTGATGGTTGGTCATAGATAAGAGGAGAGTTTCATTTCTATACTTCCTCTTATTCAAAGCGAGCAAGGAAAGGAATATCGTGATCTAGGAGGCTTCATCTCTTGGAGGATCGTTGCCCACACAACGTCCAAGAGGAGGATTGGACATACGATAGAAGACCTTGAGGTAAACAAGAGGTATAAATCTTGGTTTGCTTTCCTTTTGTTTCTTTGTATGTTGTATGTTTTTATTATGTGGCTAATTTACTTGGACCCCGAATACAAACACAAAAACCGGCGATCCGTACATCATCTATTCCGCGGCTATTCGAAGAATAGAGGTAGGTTGCTTGAACAATAGTTTGTTCAAGTGACCACTCTAATCGGATAGCACGATGATGAAATGGTAGCTTGAGTAATCCCTAATTGTCATGGATTAATTTTTTTTAAACCGGGGATGAAGACGGGATCGCCATGAACAAGCGACCGAGTTGAAGTGGGAAGTGAAGTTTCCTACCTTCAAGTGGTATCAGAGCCACGGTTTCCAATTTTGTGTGTTTAGGATTCGGTTACTTTTATGCACTTTTCATATATTACATGTGTCGGATAATAGTAGGATGTGCATAAGTTAACCTTTTGGTTGCAGGCATAGGATCCAACTATTATGGTCATATGTGTGTATGTGATTGTATGTATGTAATTGTATATTATTTGAATCCTCGGGGTTGACGAGGCTAGTATTTAATTTTTGTAATTAAGTATGGCATTGTTTAGCCATTCATTTATTTTAGTTTACTTTCGATCTAGATTTCATGTACACTCCTTCGTGGAGTATAGGATCGATGGATGTAAATTAAAATAGTTATTCTTGGCTCGGATCTACGGATGGCTTGTACATGGCATAGGGAGGAGCGGATGAGATGGCGATACGACGAGAGGCATATTGTAGACAAAAGCCATAATAGTTGGAAAATATTTTTTTTCATTCTTATTGCTTCTTGTTTGATATGCATGTCGTAGGCTAGGAAAATTCTTCAATTTTAAATTACTAAGTGGGAGAGGGATATTTTTATAAATTACCACGGCCTCCATTACGATTTCACATGTGATGCAAACAAACTTGCACGTTGGCTCTGATTGCCTTCCTCCCCATCGGATGAGTTTGTTTACAGATCACAGGGTCGAATATGGTTATAGAAAATTATTAAGGAGCGTGTCTACTTCCCCATCGGATGGCACATAACCCGAGATAATTGCCTTGGTACCGAGTAATGGTGAACACTTAGATGCAAATAGGACTATCCTCCCCATCGGAGTCACTGCTTTTATTTGTAGGGCCGAAGAGGAACCAACTATTAATTTTATTTGTCAAAAGGTTAGGTTGACAAGATAGTAAAATTAATTCATATATGTCCACACTATTGTTGCATACAATATTCTCGGTGTTTTGAGGTGCTGGTTGATTTTAAAATTTTATTGTTTGAGGAATCAATAATTTTTTGAAATCTAATGTTTTGATCTATGTGATTCTTAGGTTTTTAAAAATGACTTTCAACCCGCTTGCTGTGATACTGAAAGAAAATAAACTTACTGGACCTAATTATGTTGATTGGAAGAGGAATCTTGATATTGTCTTAACTGCTGAGGAATACAAATATGTACTCCTCAAAGAATGCCCTCCTAAGCCTGCAGATGATTCTGGGAAAAAGGAGAAGGAGAGTTATAAGAAGTGGATTAAGGCTAATGAGATGGCGCAATGTTACATTTTGACATCTATGTCAAATGTACTGCAACATCTGCATCAAGTCATGCCCACTGCTTATGACATGATGCTCAATCTCAAAGTGCTTTTCGGACACCAGAATCTGGCTGCGAGACAGTAAGCCATGAGGAACTTGATGACAACCACCATGATCGAGGGAAAACTCGTGATGGATCATGTTCTCAAGATGATGGCTCATTTGAATGAGCTGGAAGTCCTCGGGGCTGAGATCGATGGGGAAACCCAGGTCGATATCATTCTCCAGTCTCTACCTAGGAGTTTTGAGCAGTTTCGCCTGAACTATAATATGAATAAGAGGTTCTATTTGTTGGTGGAGCTTCTGACAGAACTCCAGGTGGTAGAGGGGCTATTTCGTCAGAGTGCTCAAGCGCATGCCATGGTTGCCCAAAAGGTTTCTACTTCTAAGTCGAAAGGCAAGAAGAAGAAGAAACAAGCCGGGGCAAAGGTGGTAGGAGGATCTCAGGGAGGAGTGAAGAAGCCGAAAGGCAATTGCTTCACTTGCAAGCAGGCTGGACACTGGAAGGACTGCCCCAACCGAAAGCAGAACAAAGGTATATCTTTTGTTCTAGTCATTGAAACATGTTTAGCGGTGTTATCTACCGGCACCTGGTGAGTAGATACGGGAGCCACTGATCATGTCTGCAATACTTTGCAGGGGTTCCAAGAAACCAGATGACTGGCTGAAGGGGAGATTACCATCTACTTGGGTGATGCTACGAAGGTAGCAACTGTTGCAGTGGGAGATGTTTATTTGTCTTTTGAGAGGAATAAAGTTTTGGTTCTTAAGAATTGCCTTTATGTACCTTTATTTAGAAATAATTTGATTTCAGTTTCTAAATTGTTTATGGATGGATATTCTATTTCTTTTAATGACAGAGTTCTTATAAAAAGGAATAGGGAGATTATCTGTTCTGGTGAATTGATAGGAAATTTATATACACTTGAACCAAAAGCTCCCACGATGCAAATAAAAGTGAATAACTCATCTTCTAATTCCAATAAGAGAAAAGAACATTCGAAGATGAACCAAACATATCATTGGCATCTAAGGCTAGGTCATATTAACCTAAGCAGAATTCAAAGGTTGATAGCTGATGGACCTCTGGGTTCATTAGTGGTGGAAGATTTCCCAACCTGTGAATCTTGCTTGGAGGGTAAAATGACCAAGAGGCCTTTTAAGGCCAAGGGATATAGAGCCAAAGATGTGTTGGAATTGGTTCATTTTGATTTGTGTGGTCCTATGTCTATCCAGGCTAGAGGTGGTTTTGAATATTTCATCTCCTTTATAGACGATTATTCGAGATATGGATACATTTACTTGATGCGCCGCAAGTCTGAATGCTTTGACAAGTTCAAAGAATTCAAGACTGATGTGGAGAAACGTCAAGGTAAAAGTATCAAGACACTACGATCTAATCGTGGTGGTGAGTACCTCTTGGGAGAGTTTAGGAATTACTTATCAGAGGCTGGGATTCAATCCCAATTGTCTGCACCTGGCACACCCCAATAGAATGGTGTAGTAGAGCGAAGGAATAGGACTCTTATGGAGATGGTTAGATCGATGATGAGTTATTCTGAGTTGCAAGATTCGTTCTGGGAATATGCTCTAGATATGGCAGTGTACATTCTAAACTTGGTACCATCTAAATCAGTGCCTTCTACTCCCACAGAATTGTGGACTGGGCGAAAGCCTAGTCTGAGACATATTCAGATTTGGGGGTGTCCAGCACATGTACTGAAGGTAGATGCTGGTAATTTGGAACCTCGTACATAAGTGTGCATGTTCGTTGGCTATCCTAGAGAAATGAATGGTGGTTTGTTTTATAGTCCTTAAGATCAGAGGGTGATCATTAGCATGAACGCCAGATTTTTAGAGGAAGACTATGTGATGAACCACAAGCCCATGAGTAAGACTGTTCTGGAGGAATTGAGAGGGGAAGTCACTTCTTCAGTACCACCAGTACAAGAGGATATACCACAAGTCACTGCACCGCGTGTCATAGAGGATACACAGGTAATACCTCGTCGTAGTTGGAGGGTTGTGAGACAACTTGAGAGATTCATGTTCTTGGGAGAATCTTCAGATTTGATCCCTGGCGAATATGAACCTGGCCCCTGGACATATGACGAGGGGATCCAAGATAAAGATGCGGTATCTTGGCAAAGTGCAATGAATTCTAAGAAAGAATCTATGGATTCAAATCATGTTTGGGAGCTAGTAGAACCACCCAATGGTGTAAAAGCCATTGGATGCAAGTGGATCTACAAAAGAAAGAGAGGAATAGACGGGAAGGTTGAGACCTTCAAAGCGAGGCTTATTGCGAAAGGGTATACTCAGAAAGAGGACATCGATTATGAGGAGACATTTTCGCCGATAGCCATGCTTAAGTCTATCCGGATTCTCTTATGTATTGCTGCTCATACGGATTATGAGGTGTGGCAGATGGATGTCAAGACATCTTTCCTTAATGGAAGTCTTGAGGAAAACATTTATATGAAGCAACCAGAGGGATTCATTGCAAAGGGCAAAGAACATCTTATGTGCAAGCTTAATCGGTCCATTTATGGATTGAAGCAAGCTTCGAGGACTTGGAACATCCGCTTTGATGAGGTAATCCAGTCTTATGGATTTATTCAAAGTTTGGATGAGTCTTGTGTATACAAGAGATGTGATGGAAACATAGTGGTATTTCTTGTACTATATGTAGATGACATTTTGTTAATTGGCAACAATGTCAAGGTGTTATCAGATGTAAGGGTATGGTTGTCTAAACAGTTTGATATGAAGGACTTGGGAGAAGTGGGACACATCCTTGGGATCAAGGTTATAAGGGCTCACAAGAAAAGGATGTTGTGCTTATCTTAAGCTTCATACATAGTCACCATTATGGATCGTTTTAGCATGCAAAACTCCAAGAAAGGTTTTCTACCTTTCATGCATGGAGTTCCTTTATCTAAGGAGATATGTCCTAGAACATCTAAGAAGATAGAGGAGATGAAGACGGTTCCTTATGCTTCGTCAGTAGGAAGCCTCATGTATGTCATGCTATGTACGAGACCGGATATCTACTTTTCTATAGGCATGGTTAGCAGATATCAAAGTAATCCAGGATAGGGACATTGGACTGCGGTAAAATATATATTGAAGTACCTGAGAAGGACTAGGGATTATATGCTAGTTTACCAAGCAGACCAATTACTCCCTGTGGGTTACACAGATTCTGACTTCCAATCAGATAGGGATAACAGTAAGTCTACTTCAGGTTTTGTGTTTACTTTGGGAGGTGGAGCCATTGTATGGAGGAGTGTCAAGCAGAAATGCGTGGCGGACTCTACCATGGAAGCTGAGTATGTGGCAGCCTTTGAGGCGGCCAAAAAAGTTGTGTGGCTCAGGAACTTCTTGATGGACTTGGATGTGATTCCTAGTTTGCCCAGAACTATCACAATTTATTGTGATAATAGTGGTGCAGTTGCAAACTCGAAGGAACCGCGATCCCATAAAGCAAGTAAACACATAGAGCGCAAGTACCACCTAATATGAGAAATCGTAAAGCGAGGAGAAGTTGTTGTGGCCAAAATTGCATCAGAGGATAACCTGGCAGATCCTTTCACTAAGGCCCTTCCAGCGAGAGCTTTTGATAGGCATGTGGAGGGAATGAGAATCAGATGTATGACAGTATGAGGACAGCATAGTCTTTTACTATAAGTGGAAGATTGTTGGGATGTATACTGAAAAGTCTATCTTTTGTATGAACATCTTTATTTTTGAAATAAGAATCACATGATCATTGTTTGCATATTTATGGTTATGCATATCGTCTAATACATTATATTGTAGATAACATGGTGTGTAGTGTCACATGGGAGATCATGTTATCAGTTCATTGTAAAGTATAAGTAAAGGCTCACAACCGAGATGGTTTTGGACAAACAATTTTTATGGTTGTAGTGTGATTTGGTATTGGTTTGTCTTGACCATAGAATTACACTAGTACACTTTGTGTGTATTGAACAAGACCGACTTAGATGTGATTCGATTTATTGCTGACTACATAATTGAATCGGGCCTCAGATATTATGTTCTACATGCTCTTAATCCCGATATAATAATGGGCACATGTACTTAGTGTTCATTTCTTTGATTTACCAATGGGCGATATTTATAGAGTAAATCAATAGGCTCGGTAAGTTGGGAAATGATATTATTTATATGGTGTACCATTGATTATAGAAGAAAACCGTGTCCTATATATTAGGATGATGATGTCCCCTTGAGGATCTCATAAGGTTCATCATGTAAACCCTGCAGGTGGATTTGGTCCGACATGATGATAAGGTTGAGTGGTACTACTTATGGAGTTAGATGTTGTTTAATTAATTGTAAGTAAATTAATTAATCGACGGACATTCGAGATCTTAAACACGGAGAGATATATGTAAAATAATATATGGAGCCCATATTAACTTATAGGTGTTGGTGAGGTAGATCAATGATAATCCTCTAGTGGAATGGATTATCATTAATGGATCGAACTTTATGTGGGCTTGATCCATTGGGTGGCAAAGATCCAACTCCTCCTCATGGTCCCTATCGTAGCCTATTAAAACCCTCAAGAAGCCTTGATCCGATGGTGGAGAATAAATCTCTAGATTCGATAGTGGAGATTAAATCACTAGATCTGATGGTGGAGATTAAATCTTTAGATCCGACGGTGGAGATTAAATCTCTAAGTCCGACGGTTGAGATTAAATCCCTAGAACCGACGGTGGAGATTAAAAGAAGGCTTAAGCCTAGCTCTATAAAAGGAGGCATAAGGGTGGGCGGTAAGAACAATTGAAGGGAGATTAGGGTTTTGGGAGGCTAGGGCTTAGAGAGGCATTGGGCGGCTAGGGTTTCCTCTCCTCCTTGGGCGGCAAGGCTTTCTCTCCTTCCTAGGGTTTTGGCCGGCGCCTCGCTTCTTCCTCTCATCCTTGGCCGGCATCCCAACTCTCTTCCTCTTCTCCTTGGCCGGTGGAAACAAGGGTTAGGGTTATTCCTTGGAGCTCTTGGCTGGCGCCCACTCCTTACACCTCTCTTTGGCCCGGCGGCAAGCATCAAGCTTGGAGCTTGATGGTTGGTCCTAGATAAGAGGAGAGTTTTGTTTTTATACTTCCTCTTGTTCGGAACGAACAAGGAAAGAAAGATCGTGATCTAGGAGGCTTCATCTCTTGGAGGATCGTTGCTCACACAACGTCCAAGAGGAGGATAGGACATACGATAGAAGACCTTGAGGTAAACAAGAGGTATAAATCTAGTTTTGCTTTCCTTTTATTTCTTTGTATGTTGTATGTTTTTATTATGTGGCTAATTTACTTGGACCCCGAATACAAACACAAAAACCGATGATCCGTACATCGTCTATTCCGCAGCTATTCGAAGAATAGAGGTAGGTTGCTTGAACAACAAGTTTGTTCAAGTGACCACTCTAATCGGATAGCACGACGATGAAACGGTAGCTTGGGTAATCCCTAATTGTCATGGATTAATTTTTTTTAATCCGGGGATGAAGACAGAATCGCCATGAACAAGCGACGGAGTTGAAGTGGGAAGTGAAGTTTCCTACCTTCAAACATGATCTCCCGTGTGACACCACACACTATGTTATCTACAATGTAATGTATCAGACAATATGCATAACCATAAATATGCAAACAATGATCATGTGATTCTTATTTCAAAAATAAAGTTGTTCATATAAAAGATAGACTTTTCAGTATACATCCCAATAGATATGGATAGAGGCAAAACTTACGAGGGTCAATAAGCTTGATGCCATTTCCGCTTCACATAATACGTCATGTATACCTAGACTAGTTTTCTTTTATTGCAAAACTTTTAAATGACGATTATGTCTACACATGTTGTATCCTTTGCATGCGTGTGGTGTGTGTGTTGTAATAAGTTAGTTATTACCTTTTTTTGCTTCTGTTGTGTGCATGTTTACGAAACATGTTCGAACACACACCCATGTCGGTGCAGGGGAAACCCAACAAGAGAAACCCTAGCCATCCTCTTTTCCTCTCTTTGATTGTGCGTCGCCCCTTAGTATTGTCGTCACCCAAGCCCAGCCGCCGGCCAGCCTTCACCTGTCGGCCAGCCACCAGCCACCGGCCATCCCCTGGCTAGCAGTCCAGTCGTTGGCCACCTTCGGCCGCCGGCCACAAGGCTGCCGCTGGCCACTTGTTTGGCCGGTCATCTCCTCCATTAAGCTGCCCTCTTGGACAGCTTGTGTCCATTTCAATGAGAGCATCGTTTGACCGACGTTTGGAACTCCGGTAGCGATCTCTATGCCAGGGATTAGATCTCCGACAATCCTCATTGTTGGAAGATCGAAGTTTCGTCAATTGGTTGACGAAAACCTCTTTCGAGAAACAAGTTTGTGAAACTCGTTTGAATTCGAATACGATTCGAATTGTGATCGTCTCTCGGATCACAACGTCTTCGACACGAGACTAGTATCTTGTGTGAAGATGGGGCTCGTTGCTTGTTGAAGCTATCCCGATGATACTCGGTGTGAATATGGATAGAGGTGAAACTTGCGAGGGTCGCTAAGGTCGATGTCATTTCCGCTTCACATAATTAGTCAAGTATACCTAGAGTAATTTTCTTTATTGCAAAATTTGAAATTACGATTGTGTCTAAATTGTTGTATCCTGCATGTGTGTGGTATGTATAATGTAATAAAATAGTTTATTACCATTTTTATTTGCTTCCGCTGTGCATGTTTACGAAACATATTTGAACACACGCCCATGTCGGTGCCCCGGAAACCCAACATATAGCAGTTATGCAATTTCATTGCTCGATCGAATGCGATCGTGTTCGTCCCTACAATTCATTAGTATGTGTAGTGGAAAATAGAATAAAGCATAAACAAAATGTACAAACACAATCACATGCATAAGACAAGATATAACGTGGTTCGGAACCTTAGGGTTCCTACTCCACGAGTTGAGCTCAAATGAGCTCTAGTGATGCAAACCACCACTAATAAACTCCTTCTCGGAACAATCCGAAGGTGGAGAAACTACAATGAAATGTAATACAAGAAATGATTACAAAAGTAATACAAGAAATACAAGCAAATACAATGAAATGAAAAGAGCAATTTACAAACTAGGGCTTTTGAATGCTTGTTGATTTGGTTGCTTGGACGAGCTTGAAAGACCCAGAAATGCACCATCACTTCGCCTCAAATTGCCCCTAGAACCGCTCAAGAAAACATGGCCGAAATTCTCCACGAACTACTCCTTTTATACCTCTATTCGACCTGGATTTCTGCCTGATAGTCGACTACCTATAGTGTCTTTGTCTCACAACAGACTTAATCCACGTTGGCATTCCAGCCAACGGATACACTAGTAGTCAACTTCCATTTCCGGTGATCAGCTCGGTTAGCTCACGAGCATTACGTACTTGTGGCTACAAGCGTGATCGACTACCATCCATGGCGATCATTGCTCAAGGACGATCGCCAAGGCCACGCGGACACAGTTGAGCACCATTCGACTCCTAACCAGTTGAGTAGTCATTATCTCAGTTGATTGCTCAGAGCCGACTCAGCTACCAAGTGTCAAAACAAACTTGACCAATCGACTGGTCCATAACCCCAATCGATTGATAAACCTCAACCATCATGTTTACCCTAAGTATGATCCCCTCATACTCGCTAGACCACCCTTAGCCTAAACCTAATCCTTTTAGCCACCTGTATCAGTCTCATGCCTATCAGATTCCTCTGAGTCATCCATGACTTGTTCATCCATATGCTAGCCTTCAGGTGCTTCCATTGGCTATTGTCATGCTAATCGGATCTACACCGCCACGGCACATTTGGGCTTACACTGCCAAGACACATGCTTGGACTTCACGCCTCAAAACATTGGACTTATTCCGCCAAGACTACCGCTTGGACTTTACGCCGCCAATATCACACTCTTGGACTTTCCTTGCCAACTCCATGTTGGACTTTCCAAATGCCAAGACTCATGTTTGGACTTTCCATTGCCAAGTACCCATGACTTGGACTTTACCATTTCCAAGACCAATGCTTGGACTTTCCATGCCAAGTACACAATGTTGGTGCAGTAGGCACCTAAGTCGAACCTGAGTGTTGATTATATCAAACGATACAAAGTTAAGCTCATGTCGTTATCTCACGAGCTGAATCAAGTGTGCAGAAAATTACTATAGCTGGAGCTGAAGGCTAGTGACACCCGGAGGAATCTACGGTGATCGGGCGACACTCGAGTGACTTCGGAGGGAGCTGAAGGAATCGAGTGGAAGGCTAGAAGCGAAAGCGACACAGTAAGTATCGAGGTAAACTCGTGTGTGTGCGAGTGTAAGTGAGGTCATATCCTCTTTACGGGGATGGACTTAAGCTTAGATCCGACCCAAGACATCCCATTGGTAGTCTAGGTCGAGATCGGACGGTCGGAGGTCGTCGAAATAATGTTATTATTTAGCTAACTTGTCATTTCAGCTAGAATCGATCATTGCCGACTTGGAGAACTCATTCTCAATCGATCGACTTTCGCGTCGACTTGGTGATCTGCCATTAGTCAACTGATGATGGCCATCAGTCGACTGATGGTCAAGGATCAGCTTCGAGGAGTCAAGGCTTATCACCTCATTTCAAGGGGAGTGGTGCTCAATTGTGATTGGCTAAAGTTCCTCTCAAAAAGAGGCTCAAAGGCTATAAAAGGAGGGCCTATTCTAGGGTTTCATCATCAATTCTAAGCTTCCAAAAGCCTCCGTAAAGCTACAACTCTCCGACAACAAAGTGCTTCTTCTCCGACGTCTAGGTTTAAATTGCATTCATTTTGTTACGTCGGTATAAGTTTTTTTCAGTTCATTACTTTACTTTCTCGGAGCTTTTATCGTAACAAGGAGAGGGGGAGTGTCCCTCTACCTCAAGCTTTGTGTTTTATTTGTATCGATTAACTCCTACCTCTAACGAGGAGGAGTTCTTTAGTGTTTTTGCCCTCCGTACGTGGTCAAGGACCACTAGGGCCTTGGAGTAGTAGCCGAAGGCTATGAACCAAGTAAAAAATATTTGTCTCCTTTTATTTATCGATTATCTTTATTGCTTAATTGTATCTACTCGAGTGTTTTGAAACGAATTTGAAAGAAAAAGGTTTATCGCTATTCACCCCCCCTCTAGCGATCCGCTTCGATCCAACAAAATCGTATCAGAGTCAAGTAGATCTAGTGAAACCACCAATCTAGCATTTTTACAGATTTTTTTTTCTTTTTATTCTGTTTATTTCGAATTTATTTCACTCATTTAGTTTTTCTTCCGCACTACTAATCCAAGATGCGAGTCTTGGTACTTTTCGATTGTTTGTGTTGTTGTTAGGTTTTTCGTCTCCGTTCTCTTGTTTCTTTTTGTTTCAATGGCCCATCTCAAGGGTTTTAGCACCGTCCGACCTCCGTTTTACAATGGAGATGACTTCCGTTATTGGAAGGGTCGGATGGAATGCTTTCTTAAAATCCAAATCGAGATGTGGATCATAATCCAAATGGGATTCACACTTCCGATTAATGAAGTGGGTGAATCCTTGGATTATGACCAATGGACCAATGCGACAAACAGACAAGTTGAAGCTGACACCAAGCCAACTCAAATCCTCCAATGCGGCTTGTCCAAGGAGGACTTAATCGCGTCGGCCCCTTCATCAGGACAAAGGACCTTTGGACAAAGCTAGTGGAGCTACACGAAGGGACCGATGAAGCCAAGGTATGTAAGCGCGATCTTTTGTTTAATAAATTGTATAATCTAAAAATGCAGGAACACGAAAAGGTGACTCAACTTCACACCCGCGTTCAAGACATAGTCAATAATCTACACGCGATCGGGCAAAAGGTCGAAAACCGCGACCTTATAAGGTATGTTCTTAACTCCTTTCCGAGGACTACCTTGTGGGCATCCATGGTCGATGCCTACAAGGTCTCCAAGGATCTTTCGAAACTTAGGTTAGATGAATTATTTTCCGATTTTAAACTTCATGAGTAGTCTAACTCGAAACCCGAGAAGGGTATAGCACTTTTTGCAGGTTCGAGGAAGAAAACCGCAAGCAAGCCACCCCCGAAGGAAGAAGAGGATGAGTCCAATTCGGAGGTCGACTCGGAAATGGAGGCCAAACTAGTCAACCTAGTTCGAAAGATAGTCAAGGGCCAAAAATGAACCGTCACTCGACCCAACAAAGGTAAGCCTAAAAGTTCAAATATTAGATGCTACGAATGCAACAGGTTTGGACATATCAAGTCCGAATGCCCAAAACTCAAGAGCAAAGCACCAAAACACAAAAAGGCACTCAACGCTACTTGGGAAGAAGCATCCAAGGAAGAAGATAGTGATCGTGTTCTCATGGCTAAACCGGTGGAATTGGAGATGGAGTCAGAACCAGAACATGAATCAAAAATCGAAGACGAGTTGGACTGCGAAGCACTATTCAAGACAAGCCACGGATACGCATCCGGTTCAAAAGATACACTCAAGGTAAGTCGATCCCTCATTAGTACACTTTATAGTGCAATTATGTTTTTAACTAGAAAATTAGCTAAGTTCGAGTCCAAGGTTGAGACCCTGGTTGAGGAAGTTAAACTCCTCAAACACGAGGTCTCCCTAACCTCTTCGACTAGTCGAGTTCGAGAGGAGGACTCAACTCGGGTTGAAAAGATCGAAGTTGAGAACTCACTCTTAAAGAGTCAAGTCGAAGATCTTAGGAACACGTTGGAAAGGTTTACTTTGGGATCCAAAGGACTTGACCTCCTACTTGGATCACAAAGGGTCGTGTACAACAAGGCCGGGCTAGGGTTTAGCTCAAGTATGACCAACAAGTCGTATATGTCGATTGTAAGTCGACATGAAAAATTTGTCCAAGCATGGGTCCCTAAGACCACCTTGATTTCAAACTTAGGATCGAACCAGTACTGGGTTCCCAAGGACCAAATCCACTCTGTGGAGAGACCGAACCGATTCAACGGTCCAGGGGGAGCCAATACAAAACTTGTTTGTATTTTAGCTTAGAAATTGCATGCTTAGGTTGTTATTTAGTTTGATTCTTCTTTTTAGAATGGTTAGATAGGACTATAACTCGTCAATACTTGATAACATAGTACCAGGATGCGGCGAGATGATAGTACACTAGAAAAGCGGAGTTTTGTGTATTCGGGCTAGATAAGGCGTATCTAGTTCAGTGCACTTGACCGAGCCGAACTAGCTGAAGCTACCTCACCGTATCCTAGACTAGTTACACCATGAAGTGGTCTTAGGTAAGTCAAGTCTTTATTTTCTTGAAAATGGCTTTGTCTAAGGAAGTGGTCGTTGTTCCGATCAAAGAAGGCCTCTGTGCCTCGCCACAACTTGGAAGTCATGATCTTGAAAAGGTGACTTGAAGAGCTTAAGGTCAAATCCGAATTTAATGCAAGGTTGACAAGTATTCAAGTCATTAAATTTAAATCAAGAAAAATTGGAAGTCATCTCACAAGAACATATAGGGTTAACATGTTTGATCATGTAGATATGGGTGAGATAATTTAGGTTAATAATCTTCAACCAATCTTTAATAAATCCAATATCCGATCCAACTACCATGTGTGTAGGATCAATGGATGTTGGACAGTGGTTGCTCCCGACACATGACCGGGGATCAACTCAAGTTTTCGAAGCTTCGATTCAAACGACAAGGATCGGTATCCTTCGGAAACAACGACAAGCTCAAAATCATCGGATCAGGTGATATTGAGCTCAACTCTAACTTTATTATTCAAAATGTCTTATTAGTAGAAAATTTTCAATATAATTTACTTAGTGTAAGCCAATTGTGTGATAATAACTATAAGGTCATATTTCTAGAAAATGAATGAGTAATTAATACAAATGAAATTCTAAAACAATCCTTAAGGGAACTAGAAATAACAATATTTACACTATTAACTCAACTAACTCCTCAACTAAGTGTCTTATGACATGGCAAGAAGAATCATGGTTGTGGCACCGACAACTCGGTCACTCACACCCAAGACTCATCCACAAGATGAGTCAGAGTGACTTAGTCAGAGGTTTGCCTAACCTCAATAATGTTGGTGCAATCGGCCCAGGTCACGATTGACCAGGACTTGAGTTTGACTCGAGTGATGTTTTGATATTCGACAAAAATATATGACAATGTAATTGTCAAAATAAAGTCCAAGTCATGGGTACTTGGCATGGAAAGTCCAAGTGGAACACTTGGCATTTGGTAAAGTCCAAGTCTTGAGTACTTGGCATGAAAAGTCCAAGTGGGACACTTGGCACATGAAAAGTCCAAGCATGGGTCTTGGCAATGTAAAAGTCCAACATGGGTTGGCAAGGGAAAGTCCAAGCTTGAGTCTTGGCATGAGAAGTACAAGGGGTTTGATATTGGCTGCGTAAAGTCCAAGCGGGAGTCTTGGCAGCATAAGTCCAATGGTTGGCGGCGTAAAGTCCAAGCGGAGTCTTGGCGGCGTAAGTCCAAGGTGCCTTGGCGGTGTAGACACCGTTAGCATGACATAGCCGATGGAAGCACCTGAATGCTAACGCGATGGATGAACAAGTCATGGATGACTTGGAGGGATCCGAGAGGCGTGAGGCTGATGGAGGTGGCTAGAAGGCTTAGTTCTAGGCTAAGGGTGATCTAGCAATTATGGGGGCACCATACTTGGGCTAAAACCTCATGTTTGAGGTGTGCCAGTCGACTGGTGCCATGTGGCAGTCGACTGGACCGAGTCAACTAGGGTTTGACTGCGGGAAGTGGTCTAGCGATCATTGCAGGTGAGCGATCGGTGATTGCTGCGAGCGATCGGCCCAGTGCTCGATTTTCACCCAAAATGGAGTCTCACTCGGCCGCCGCGACGAGCAATCAGTGATGGCTCATCGATCGGCCCGATGCTCATGATCGGTCAATGATGTCCTAGCCGCTTGGATTTTTTGGCGTGGATTACACGTTGTCTCACAACAGCGGTGATCGATCGGTGATAGTCTGGCGATCGATCGATCGACTTTCCACAGTTGAAGCTATAAAAGGAGCTCGTGATGGAGAAAAAGATAGCGATTTTCTTGAGCGAAATTGAAGGGGAAAGTTGGTGCTTTCCAGTCCTTCAAAGCTAGTTCAAGGCAATCAAAGATCAAGCAATCCAAAGCTCTTGTAAAGTATTTTTCCTTTACTTGCATTTGTATTTCATTGTATTTGCTTGTATTTATTTGATTATTGTTGTAATCATTATTGTACGAGGTTTCTCCGCCTCCGAATTGTTCCGAGAAGGAGTGTTTATTAGTGGTTGCATGTGCATCACTAGAGCTCGTAGAGCTCGATCCGTGGAGTAGGAACCGTGCGGTTCCGAACCACGTTACATACTCGTGTTCTTGTTGTGTTGGTGTATTTCGTTATTGTATTATATCTAATTCCGCTGCGCACTAACGAAATTGTAGAGACGAACACGCGATCAAATTCCATCTACGAACGGTCAAACGCTATTCACCCCCCCTCTAGCGGCGTCAAATATCCTACAATTGGTATCAGAGCCCGGGGCTCTTCTACGGACTAGCCGCCGGGAGCTAAGATAAAGAAGCTAGAGGGTGAAGATGGAAGAACCATTGGGATGGAATATCAACACCCCAATTCCCTATTCCTTCTATGGACAAGAAGGATTTAGACAATGGAAGGCGAGAATTGAGGACTTCCTAATGATGAGGGATCTCGAAGAATGGTCCATTTTAATTGAAGGATATAGCTATCCAAGAGGACCAAAAGGTGAATTCCTCAAGAAAAAAAGATGGACCGAAGAACAAGTTCAAGCCTTCGAGAAAAATGAGAAGGTAACGAAGTTTTTAATTGATTTAATACCTAACAATATCTTGTGTATGTTAGGTAATTATGTAGATGCAAACGAGCTATGGAGCCAAGTGGCCAAGCTTCATGATAGCCCATCAACGGTCCAAGAGGAAGAGACCAAAGAGGCTAATGCATCATCCTCACAAGGAAGTGAGGATTCAGAGGTTGATAGGGAATCAACATCCGGATCGGAAAAGGTGGAGGAAGTGGAAGAAGCATCCACCTCAAGGATTGAGGGGGAGGAGAGAACTTCCACATCGGAACATCAAGAAGAAGTTTCGACATCCGGTCAAGATGAAGAAGCCCAAAGTCCAATTCCGGTCTCCATTAACCTAGGTAACTCAAACATATGTGTTAATAATAAAATGCATATAATATGTTTTGAGTGTAGGGAAACCGGGTACTATAAGAGCAAGTGCCCAAAGAAGGTTAAGAAGACTCCTCCGGCGCCTAAAAGTCAACAAAAGTCAAAGGATGCCAGTTCCCCATCATCTAAAGACAAGGAGCATATCATTTGCTTCAAATGTCAGCAACCGGGACATTACCTAAATCAATGTCCTAGGGGGAGCAAGAAGACCCAAGAAGGAGTATCACAAGTAGGGGGAGCTACTAAGGCAAACCCTAAGGTATATTTTCATAATGCTCATTCCTTAAATTCTAAGCAAAAGCATGCTAGAGTTAATTCAAATAACTTTGCTATTACTCATGAATCGAAGCATGCTAGGAATGATAAATCTAGATCTATTTCAAAGAAGGAGAAATTTGGGACTAATGTCCCTAGAAATGTCATTCCTAAGAAAGCAATTAAGAAAATCAAAAACCATTTAGGTATCAATTCCAATAAGGGTAAACATATGTCTAAGGTAAATGGTAATGCCCAAAAACCTAATCAAAAATCATTTGGGCAATTAGAATTAGAGAACCAAGCCTTAAGGTCAAGGCTTGAAAAACTAGAAAAGACCCTAAATAAGCTACAAAATCAATTTCAAGGGTCTAATGGTCAAAGTCAAGGGTCAAGATCTCAAAGTCAACATCTAGGACCCAAAAGACAAAAGTCAACCAAGGGCAAGAAAGGTTTGGGTCACAAACCTAAGTCTAAGGTGACTTATCATTGTGTTCCATTTGACTATGGAACACAAACTAGGTCTAGGAAGACCAAGGTTGCAAGGGTAGTTAGCTCTAGAGTCAACCTAGGTAAGACCACAATGACCAAGGCTAACAAGCCTAGGAGGGTCATTAGGAAGGTATCTAGGGAGGTTATCTCTAAGGAATACCTAATTAATTCAATGAGCTCAAATAGATTTTGGGTTCCAAAGAGCGTGATTGATTCACGTTAAATGGGTTAGAATGTGCCAACCATGATTGGATGAGTAATTAACTCAACCATGGTAAAGGTGGCACTTTAGGTTATTTTCAAGGTTATGGTTACCTTGGAAATACATTTGAGCCTTAATCCTAAAGGATTTTAGGATGTGTCAATATATTTTTGAAAACATGAAAATCAATAAAATTGGCACAATCTAGATTTAGAGGTCATAGTGTGTAACTTTGATTGTTGGCACACTTTAGAAGTTCATGTATCAAGAGAAGTGTGTTTAAGATGTAAAAGTAACATCTAGAGTGATACTCAAGTGCCACACAACTTGATGTCTTGTACTTACCATGCTTCATATGTTTCACCATGTGTTTGCATGGAAGGAATGTCTAGGATGGATTGCATCTCACAAAACAAGCCTTTTTACCTTGATTGTGTATTTCAACACTTAGAAAGGGTGAGATGTTAGGATTTGGAAATCATTGGATGTTAATGTTTGCCAAAATAAAATAAAACATTAAAATACATTAACGAATACATGAATATAAGTATAACATCAATATGTTTGATATACAAGATTAAACATGATAAAATGGAATAAATTAGATGAAGAAATCGAGATTTTCTGAATTTCAGAACAGGAAATCAGATATCAGTCGACTGATACAGTTATCAGTCGACTGATCATACTGTAGCGCGATACGATGCGTCCAGCAGTCGAGTGCTGGCTCCAGGACTCGACTGCTTGAACATCAGTCGACTGATGGGATACATCAGTCGACTGATGGTACTGTTCACCGAGGTCATCGATCAAG
This sequence comes from Wurfbainia villosa, assembly GCA_025175895.1. Classification (NCBI taxonomy): domain Eukaryota; kingdom Viridiplantae; phylum Streptophyta; class Magnoliopsida; order Zingiberales; family Zingiberaceae; genus Wurfbainia; species Wurfbainia villosa. The sequence continues at coordinate 95,358,937 of CM045986.1, forward strand.
TGCTCGCTCATCGATCAGTGGTGATGACACACCGGATCGTGATGAGCTATCGATCGAATGATATTCTTGTAGCAGTCGTCCACGAAGGTTCAGTGATCGATTCTTTGAGCGGGCGATCGACTATCGGTTCGGTAAACCCGCTAATAAGCCGCGATCAGTCGACTGATGTTGCACATCAGTCGACTGGCATCACGATTTTATAACGCCGAACCACTAGGGTTCGGCATCTTCACGCGACGTCTCTCGTTTTCTTTCTCCTCTCCGATCGCCAACCTCCTCTCCGATCACTCTTTCCGGCCGTGTCAGCCGCCCAAGCCTTAGGTTTAATGGATAAGCTTCTCTTCTCGTTTTTTTTCACCCATCTCACAGCCCTAGTTCACTCGTTACAACGTTTGTTTCCTTATCTCCGATTTAGGGTTCCAGCGTCTAAGTCCTCCGGCGAACTTTCCGGCGACCCCCTCAGCAATATCCGAGCATTCCCTCGTCACACCTCCAAATGGCACCGAAGTAAAATTTTTCTTACCCAAAACCCTAATTTTCCTTTCCATTGTAATTTATTTTTATCTAATCGTGTATTGGTGTCCTTGCATGTCATATCATTACATTGCATTAATAATAGGAGAGCCCATAGGAATGATCCACCCGAGGGTGAATCTCGATTGTACCAACCTATGTTGGTTAGGTACATCGATAGGGACTTTTTTCATCGCTATTGTAGTGATGTCATGGACTTATTTGCATACTATCATCTCATGAAAATTGTCTTATGCACACATCCCATTAACGATGACCTCCTTAAGGAGTTTTATCAAAACCTAAAGAAGGTAGACGATGGCCCTACCTACACTACTCGCGTTGCAAAATGCGATTTAGAGTTCACTCCTGCGATACTGTAGGAGTTTCTCGAGTGTAAGCCCTCGGATGACACCTTCATTTTTTACCCCACCTTTGATGCTCCTTTACCCGAGCCATTTGACCATATTTATTTGGACTCTATGCATGAGCATATTTTTGGTCATCCTAGTCCACCATCCCAGAATTTATTTCCTATTACTGAGTTATCTGCACCTGACAATGTACTCTACAAGGTCATTGTTGGGTGTTTTCTTCCGATCGTCACTCGGGGTCTGGCCAAGATTCGGCCTCCCCATCTCTTTCTACTCTACGCCATGCGTAATAGATTAGACATTAACATTGCACTAAATATGTTTCATTGCATAGTGCATTTCATTTCCCCTGTACAAGGGAAAGTGCATATGTCATATGGTCACATTATCACAGCATGGTTAGAGTCAGTAGGCATCAACATTCACAGGGGTTCTCTGAGAGTGCTCTCTGAGGTGTACGACTGCATATCGATTCGCAACTTCTCGTTAGCGAAGCTGTGGATGGGGCCTGGACAGATGGAGTTGGCGCCTCGACCACCACCCAGGGCACGCAGAGAGCCTCCTCTGGTACCCAGAGAGGCAGCAGAGGACTATGAGTGCGACGCCCGTGATGAGGAGGTCATTTGCCGGCGGATGTATCAACGGCGGGTCCATTAGATCGTCTTGGCGGTGAGTCGATTCGGGACTATCTCGTGAGACGGTCGACTCTAGACTGTCAGAGCTCTTAGTAGGGCAAGCATCCATGGGCGCATGTCTTGGTCAGATGGAGGAGAGATACATGCAGATTACAGAGTCCCAGAGCCGTATCGAGCAGCGTCAGCTCGATATGTATGAGATGATGCGGGCTTGGACTTTGAGCCAGCAGCCTCCTCCACCGCCACCTCCTGCAAACGACTAGATCTAGAAGATGTTAGGATTTTCTTTTGTTTCTCAGTTTTATAGTGAGATTGAGTATATCAAATCTCCATTTTGAATGTAAAAACTGAAATCCTTTTAAATTGAATGAAATTTCTATTTGTGAAAATCATGTGTGTTTGAGTGTGTATTTGTATTAGTGTATTGGTTTATGAAAATTGCTATATCATGACATGACATGGAATTTCATCTTATTATATAACATGTCATTATCATTGGTCATTTTTTTATTTTGCTATCACTATGCCATGATCATTTCATGCATTAATTTGATTGAACATTGATTTAAGGAAAATGGCATGACTTGAAGTCTCATTTATAAGGGAATCAAGTAGGGTTGCCTAGGAAATGCATGAAACCCTAGATAAAATGAATCAAAACCCACATCTCACATCACATTGACATGTATGTGTATTTATACACCCTAGATACATGTGAGATGCTAGGATAATAAGTTAGGTTCAAGGTGCATAGGTAGTGCATCTAGATGAACTCAAACTTATTTTAATTATCACCAAGAATCATAAGGAAAGCTAATATACAAGTTATGTATACTTAGCCAATAAACCATGGTTCAAAATAGGTTTCCAAAAACATTTTAAAATCAATTTAGAAAACCTTGGTGAAATCTATCTTTTGATAGCCATCATCATTGTAGAAGTTGATACAAAGTGGATTAAAAACTTTAAAGTTTTAATAGTTTTTTAACTTTGTACCAATCTCCTATTTCAATGGTAAAAATATTTTTTCCAAAATTTTTCACTGATTGTATGTGAGATATGTAATATACGTATCAAGTTTTGTGATTTTTTGATTTACGTAGAATTACTTATGAATTTCCAAAAGTCGAGTCTAATTTCTGAAAATCAGGTTTTGATTATCGATTATTGCCTCTACAAAGCAATCGTGATGGGCGCGTTGGACTCATCATATAATATCACTCATTGTTGCTTCACGATCGGATGGACACATCGATCGTAGCTGACAGAGTCGAATGATAGCATGATTTCGGGGTAACCAAAGTTGTTTAACCCAATTTCAGCTGCGGTTAAGGTCTCTAACCACTCCTAACCCTGGGATATGCTTTGGGAAGCATGATGAAGGGTGAAAATCCATTGGATAAGGATTAGGAGAGGTGTTTAGGGTTTGTATCAATTTTAAGGTGTTGGGAAGTTCAATGTTGAATTTCTAACCTTAATTTTGATGGTTTAGAGTTCCTATTGGCTTAGGGACTTCCCAAGGACATTGATGGTGCAATGGTCAAGGGGGAGCAAGCCTTTAGGAAGAGGTATCCATCTTGGAGTGATGGATGTGTTTTTTTTTCTTCTTGAAGGGGAAAATGTTATCAATTGGGAAAATTGATGGATTTTTAGAAACCCAATTTGGAAATTGGGAGAGTGTATAGGATTGTCTCTCTTGAGTGATATGGGACTTATCACTAAGAAGATGGTAGGCATCCTAGGTATTTTTAAACCAAGGTGGAGATTGTAAGATCTCATTGGGACGTGAGACTTTGATCTCCTTGTAGAGATAACCTTTTTGATGTTAGTCAAAAAGGGGGAGAATGTTTGGGGGAGAACATTTAAGATTACCAATTTGGAATAATTGGTAAGAGACTTGAGTTAGTGGTCTAACTCAAATGATTTGTTCGGTTTTTGTCAAACATCAAAAAGGGGGAGATTGTTGGTGCAATCGGCCCAGGTCACGATTGACCAGGACTTGAGTTTGACTCGAGTGATATTTTGATGTTCGACAAAAATATATGACAATGTAATTGTCAAGGTAAAGTCCAAGTCATGGGTACTTGGCATGGAAAGTCCAAGTGGAACACTTGGCATTTGGTAAAGTCCAAGTCTTGAGTACTTGGCATGAAAAGTCCAAGTGGGACACTTGCTTGGCACATGAAAAGTCCAAGCATGGGTCTTGGCAATGTAAAAGTCCAACATGGGTTGGCAAGGGAAAGTCCAAGCTTGAGTCTTGGCATGAGAAGTCCAAGGGGTTTGATATTGGCTGCGTAAAGTCCAAGCGGGAGTCTTGGCAGCATAAGTCCAATGGTTGGCGGTATAAAGTCCAAGCAGAGTCTTGGCGGCGTAAGTCCAATGTGCCTTGGCGGTGTAGACACCGTTAGCTTGACATAGCCGATGGAAGCACCTGAAGGCTAACACGATGGATGAACAAGTCATGGATGACTTGGAGGGATCCGAGAGGCGTGAGGCGTGAGGCTGATGGAGGTGGCTAGAAGGCTTAGGTCTAGGCTAAGGGTGGTCTAGCAAGTATGGGGGCACCATAATTCGGCTAAAACCTCATGTTTGAGGTGTGCCAGTCGACTGGTGTCATGTGGCAGTCGACTAGACCGAGTCAACTAGGGTTTGACTGTGAGAAGTAGTCTAGCAGTCGACTGCCAGAGGTGGGCAGTCGACTGATTGGCCGAGCAGTCGACTGGTGCTCGGATTTTCGGCCACAGAATGGAGTCTCACTCGACCGCTGCGACGAGCAGTCGAGTGATGGCTCATCAGTCGACTGATGCTCATGATCAGTCGACTGATGTCCTAGCCGTTGGATTTTTCCAGCGTGGATTACACCGTTGTCTCACAGCAACAGTGTGATCAGTCGACTGATCAACTTTTTCCAGCACAGGTTGAAGCTATAAAAGAAGCTCATGATGGAGAAAAAGATAGCGATTTTCTTGAGCGAAATTGAAGGGGGAAGTTGGTGCTTTCCAGTCCTTCAAAGCTAGTTCAAGGCAATCAAAGATCAAGAAATCCAAAGCTCTTGTAAAGTGTTTTTCCTTTACTTGCATTTGTATTTCATTGTATTTGCTTGTATTTATTTGATTATTGTTGTAATCATTATTATTGTACGAGGTTTCTCCGCCTCCGGATTGTTCCGAGAAGAAGTGTTTTTTAGTGGTTGCGTGTGCATCACTAGAGCTCGTAGAGCTCGATCCGTGGAGTAGGAACCGTGCGGTTCCGAACCACGTTACATACTCGTGTTCTTATTGTGTTGGCATATTTCGTTATTGTATTATATCTATTTCCGCTGCGCACTAACGAAATTGTAGAGACGAACACGCGATCGAATTCCATCTACGAACGGTCAAACGCTATTCACCCCCCCCTCTAGCGGCGTCAAATATCCTACAAATAACTTGGATAATATAATATGTAATGCTTGTCAACAAGGTAAACAATCTAGGACACAACATCAACTAACTAATCAAGAACGAACCAAAAGTGTTCTTGAGCTCCTACACATGGATCTATTTGATTCACACAGAGTTAAGTCACTTAATGGGAGTAAATTCTGCTTAGTCATAATTGATGACTATTCTAGATTTACTTGGGTTAGGTTCAACAAACACAAAAGTGATACCGTAGATCAATTAATCAACCTATTTAAGTTAATAGAAAATCAACAAAGCATTAAAATCAAGAGACTTAGGACTGATCATGGTGGTGAATTTGAGAACCAAAGGTTTATAGAATTATGTAACCTAAATGGATACCACCATGAGTTCTCTTGCTCTAGAACTCCACAATAAAATGGCCTAGTATAATGCAAAAATAGAACCCTACAAGAAGCCGCTAGGACAATGTTAAACGAGTATAACCTACCCGATAAGTTTTGGGCTGAAGCCGTGAGTACGGCGTGCTATGTCCAAAATAGGATTCTTATGGTAAATAGGCACCTTAAGACCTCATACGAGATTTATCATGATAAAATACCTAACATCAAGTACTTTAGGGTATTTGGGTGTAAGGTACATATCCTAAACACAAAGGATTACCTAGGGAAGTTTACATCCAAAACCATGACCGAAATCTTTCTAGGATACTCGACCACAAGTAGAGCTTATAGAGTATATAACCATGACACCCTTAGAGTCGAGGAGACTATCAATGTAGTATTTGATGAAGGACACGAACCTACAAAACCCCCGGTAACCCCAATTAGCAAGCCGATTCATACCTGAATCAACTCCGATCTGGAAATCAAGTCTAGTATTAATCCTGACCTATGTTAACCAAGTCAGTCTATCGACCAAGTGGTAGATGACTCTAACCAAACTAGGACTCAAACGAGTCATCCTATTGACCAAGTAGTAGACTCAAACCCAAACCCAACTAGGACTCAAATGAATCATCCTATCGACCAAGTGATAGGTGATCCAAGTCTAGGAGTTCAAACTAGAGCCTCATACAGAAACCTTAGTCAAATCTCCTTAACTTCAAAAATTGAACCCAAGACTATTGACCAAGCTCTTCTTGATCCCGATTGGATTATTGCAATGCATGAAGAGCTGGCTCAATTCACTAGGAACGAAGTATGGGAATTAGTACCACCACCTAAAGATAGAACAATCGTTGGAACAAGGTGGGTCTTTAGAAATAAACTTGATGATAAAGGTGAAGTAGTTAGAAATAAAGCTAGACTAGTCGCTAAAGGGTTTAGTCAAGTTGAAGGTTTAGATTACGACGAGACCTATGCCCCATTAGCTAGATTAGAGTCCATTCAAATGCTATTAGCGTATACTGCACATTGAGGATTCAAGTTGTTTCAAATGGATGTGAAATCAGCATTCTTAAATGGATACATTAAAGAAGAGGTTTATGTTAGTCAACCCCCCGATTTCAAAAGCCTAGATAAACCCGGTCATGTCCTTAGGTTAAAGAAAGCTCTCTATGGACTTAAGCAAGCTCCTCGAGCTTGGTACGAGAGACTTTCGGTGTATCTTAAGTCCAAAGGATTTAACCAAGGTGTAGTTGACCCAACTCTTTTCGTAAAAACCTTAGGTAAAGGCATATTCATAACCCAAATCTACGTAGATGATATTATTTTCGGAACCACCAACTAGATCCTACTGAATGAGTTCATTTCACTTATGGAAAGTGAATTTAAAATGAATTTAGTAGGCGAGTTAAGTTTCTTCTTAGGTCTACAAATTAAACAAACTAAAGATGGAATATACCTACATCAACGCAAATATACTAGAGAATTAATTAAACGCTTTGGAATGCAAAACGCTAATATTATTAATACCCCAATGGCAACTAACGTGAATATAGAAGAAGATGTATTCGGAAACTCAATTGATTTAAAATACTATAGGAGCGTAATAGGGAGTCTTCTTTACTTAACTGCGAGCCGACCTGATATCTTATTTGCAGTGAGTATGTGCGCAAGGTTCCAAACCTGTGCCAAGGAGTCTCACCTAACTCTAGTCAAGCGTATCCTTAGATATCTAAAGGATACACTTAATGTCGGTATTTGGTAGCCTAGATCTACTGAGTTCGAACTAACCGGCTACTCCGATTCGGACTATGCCGGTAGTAAGCTCGATAGAAAGAGTACGAGTGGTTGTTGTCAACTTCTCGACTCGAGTCTAGTAAGTTGGTACAGTAGGAAGCAACACTGTGTTGCCTTATCTACCACCGAAGCCAAATACATCGCGATGGGTGAGTGTGTCACTCAGCTTCTTTGGATGAAGCACACTCTCCGCGACTTTAAGTTAGACTTTACAAATACTAAACTTCACATAAATAACATTAGTTTAATTAACCTTACTAAGAATCTGATATGTCACTCTAGGACCAAACATATAGAGGTCAAACACCATTTCATTCGAGAACATGTGGCCAACGGAGCCATAAAACTCGAATACGTCGAATCGAAGTCTAACTTGGCAGACCTATTTACTAAACCCCTACCCAAAGACGAATTCAGTCTATTAAGACAAAAATTGGGTATGTGCGTAGTAGAATAGGAACTTGCAAATTATATTTTCTTACTACTATTTCCTACTTTTCATTTTTCATGGAACTAGCATAGGACATACCTTAGATATCATGCACCTATAGATTTAAGGAGCCAATACATCTCACAACACATAGGACTAATGTGTTTGTGTACTTAGCCATGTAGATGGGCGTGAGATGTTAGGACCTTACTCCTGGTTCCATATGTAGAGCTAGTGCATCGCCTATGAGTCGACTCTGACCAGGACTGGTTGTTCTTTCATATCAATCAAGCCAAATATGAGTCGAACATTTTATAGATGAGCTTATTTTCAGTATATTATTTTAAAAATAATGTGGAACATGCTTGGACTTTAAATTTAATACTTATTTTTGTTTTCCACACACCCTTACTCTTTTCGATATATGGCAAAAGGGGGAGAAAAAGGCCAAAGTTAAGGGGTCAATTTTTTTAAATTTTTGATAACTTAACTCTTACTTCATATTTATTTATATGACAAAAAGTTAACTTTAAGTTTTGAAAACTTACTTAACTTTTTAACAAAAAGAAGTAAATGCCAAGTTAAGAGAAATCTTAACTCAAACTTATTTTTAAACACTATGACGTTAGTGTTTTACTTAGAGGGGGAAAAAGGGCCAAGTTAAGAAGACCTCTTAACTTAAACGTTTTACTAAGGCCAAATTTAAGTAATGTTAATTACTTAAACTCTTCCTAGATAGCAACCCTCAAGGAGGAAGATTAAGGTCTTCTTTCAGGACTCACCCTCGGTTAAGGGGGAGGTTTCCTCAAGGGGGAGTACTTGAAGAAAATCCTTACTACTCCTACTAATCTTTATTATTATTGTTTGTTTCTCATGCACATTATTATTCTTCATGCATGCTATTTTCTTAACTTTGTATGTGGGTTTGCCATAAATCAAAAAGGGGGAGATTGTTGGTGCAGTAAGCACCTAAGTCGAACCTGAGTTTTGATTATAGCAAACAATACAAAGTTAAGCTCATGTCGTTATCTCACGAGCTGAATTGAGTGTGCAGAAAATTACTATAGCTGGAGCTGAAGGCTAGCGACACCCGGAGGAAGCCGCAGTGATCGGGCGACACTCAAGTGACTTCGGAGAGAGCCGAAGGAATCGAGTGGAAGGCCGGAAGCGAAAGCGACACAGTAAGTATCGAGGTAAACTCGTGTGTGTGCAAGTGTAAGTGAGGTCGTATCCTCTTTATGGGGATAGACTTAAGCATAGATCCGACCCAAGACATCCCATCGGTGGTCTAGGTCGAGATCGGACGGTCCGAGGCCGTCAAAATAATGTTATTGTTCAGCTAACTTGTCATTTCAGCTAGCATCAATCGACTGTCAGCTTGGAGGACTCGACTGCTATCAATCAGTCGATTGTCTACAGTCAGCACTTGACTGATGTTGCCATCAGTCCACTGATGATGGCCATGAGTCGACTAATGGTCAAGGATCAACTTCGAGGAGTCAAGGCTTATCACCTCATTTCAAGGGGAGTGGTTCTCAATTGTGATTGGCTAAAGTTCCTCTCGAAAAGGGCCTCAAAGGCTATAAAAGGAGGGACTATTCTAGGGTTTCATCATCAATTCTAAGCTTCCAAAAGCCTCCGCAAAGCTACAACTCTTCGACAACGAAGTGCTTCTTCTCAGATGTCTAGGTTTAAATTGCTTTCATTTTGTTACGTTGGTATAAGTTTTATTTCAAATCATTACTTTACTTTCTCGGAGCTTTTATCGTAACGAGGAGAGGGGGAGTGTCCCTCTACCTCAAGCTTTGTGTTTTATTTGTATCGATTAACTCCTACCTCTAACGAGGAGTTCTTTAGTGTTTTTGCCCTCCGTACATGGTCAAGGACCACTAGGGCCTTGGAGTAGTAGCCGAAGGCTATGAACCAAATAAAAAACATTTGTCTCCTTTTATTTATCGCTTATCTTTCCGCTGCAATTAATTGTCTACTTGGGTTTTAACGAACGAACGAAAAGAAAAGAAAAAAAAGGGTTTTATCGCTATTCACCCCCCCCCTCTAGCGATCTGCTTCGATCCAACAATTGGTATCTGAGTCGGGGGTGCTATTATCTGGTGAAACCACCAATCTAGCATTTTTACAGATTTTTTTTCTCTTTTTTTTCTGTTTATTTCGAATTTATTTCACTCGTTTAGTTTTTCTTCTGCACTACTAATCCAAGACGCGAGTCTTGGTACTTTTCGATTGTTTGTGTTGTTGTTAGGTTTTTCGTCTCCGTTCTCTTGTTTCTTTTTGTTTCAATGGCCCATCTCGAGGGTTTTAGCACCGTCTGACCTCCATTTTACAACGGAGATGACTTCCATTATTGGAAGGGTCGGATGGAATGCTTTCTTAAAACCCAAATCGAGATGTGGATCATAATCCAAATGGGATTCACACTTCCGACTAATGAAGTGGGTGAATCCTTGGATTATGACCAATGGACCAATGCGACAAAAAGACAAGTTGAAGCCGACGCCAAGCCAATGCAAATCCTCCAATGCGACTTGTCCAAGGAGGAGCTTAATCGCATCAGCCCCTTCATCAGCGCAAAGGACTTTTGGACAAAGCTAGTGGAGCTACACGAAGGGACCGATGAAGCCAAGGTTGTTGGATCGAAGTGGATCGCTAGAGGGGGGGTGAATAGCGATAAAACTTTTTCGAAATCGTTCGTTGATTAGACAATTAGTCGCAGCGGAAAGATAAAAGACAAATAAAGAAATACAAATGGTTTTTTACTTGGTTTGTAGCCTTCGGCTACTACTCTAAGGCCCTAGTGGTCCTTGTCCACGCACGGAGGGCAAAACACTAAAGAACTCCTCCTCGTTAGAGGTAGGAGTTAATCGAGTACAAGAAAAATCACAAAGCTTTGAGGTAGAGGGACACTCCCCCTCTCCTCGTAACGATAAAAACTCCAAGACAATTGATATGAAAAATATAAACTGAAAATGAAGATTATACCGACGAAACAAAAATATAAACAATTAAACCTAGATGTCGGAGAACTAGAACTTTATTGTCGGAGAGTCATAGTGTTGCGGAGGCTTTTTGAAAGCTTAGGATTGATGAAATGGTGAGGAATGAACCTTCTTTTATAGCCCTAGAAGTCCCCTCGTCGAGCACATCAAGATCCTACATCAATGGCCACCTCACCCTTGAAGAAAGAGATGAGTTTTGACTCATCTCGAAGCTGTAATTCAAACAGTAGTTGAACTGGCCGATTGAACTGGCCCGGTTGAACTGGTCGGTTGAACTAGCCGATTAAACTAATGGCCAGGATTTTTTACTACAATAAAGAGTTAGCTCAAAATATAAGTGAATTCGACGGCCACTTGCCATCCGATCTCGACATAGACCTTCCATGAGAAGTCTTGGTCGGATCGTCGCCTAAGGACGTCCCCGTACAAAGGACACGACCTCACTTCACTTTACTCACTCGAGCTTACCTCAACATTTACCTTTGAAGCCTTGCATTCGGTCTCCACCTGATTCCTTCGGCTCCCTCCGAATGCTTCTGGTGTCGCCCGACCACTACAGTTTTCTCCGAGTGTCACTGACCTTCAGCTTAGCTTAACATTTCTGCATACTTGATTCAGCTCGTGAGATAACAATGTAATCTTAACTTTGCATCTTTGCCATAATCAAAACACAGGTTCGATCATCTAGTGCCCCTGCACCAACAAAGGTATGTAAGCGCGATCTTTTATTTAATAAATTGTATAATCTAAAAATGAAGGAACACGAAACGGCGACTCAACTTCATGCCTGCATTCAAGACATAGTCAATAATCTACACGCGATCGGGCAAAAGGTCGAAAATCGCGACCTTATAAGGTATGTTCTTAACTCCTTTTCGAGGACTACCTTGTGGGCATCCTGTTGGGTTTTTCCAAGTCGCAAAAACCGCTTTTTGCGTTGCGGAAACCTCGGAAGCCCCGGCCATGGATCCATGCAAAGTATAAAAATATAAAAACATGTATGTGCTTACAAAAACCCTAGATCTACCTTAGATCTAAGAGATTAGAACATTACCCTCGTACCGATGCCCTTTGCTTATCCCGCTCGTCCAAAAGTTCGCCGGAACTCGAGAGTGTCAAGTGCACACTCCTCTATGGTATCCACACAAGCAATAGGTGGAGAAAAATACCTTAGAGTGTGCTAGCACTCCTTTAGGAATTTCAGCCAAGGAGGTTGGGAGAGGGAGAGAGCTTGAGAGGAAGATGATCCAAGGTTGAAGATGATGGAATTGAGTAACTCCCCCAAAATGAATTACCACATCTAATGGGGTTGTAGTGGTCAACCACTTCATGGAGAGGGGGTTACATGCATGCATGTAACTCCCATGACCCTTGGTCTCCCTCATGAGGTGGCACCACATGACAAAGTCAATGATGATGTGGAGCATCATCATTGGCCGGCCATGCCAAGTCATCATCATGACATGACATTTGGTCAAGTCAAACTTGACCTTTCATCTTCCCTCTCAAGTCAAGTCAAACTTGACCTCTAATCTCCCATGGTTGATCAAATCTAACCACTTGACTCAAGTCAATTTAATTTAATGAATCTCTATTCATTTAATTTAAATTGATTTGATGAATCAAATCTAAATTAGACTCATTCAACACTTGAATCAACTTGAGTCTAACTCAATTAGTCTAATTTGGATTACTCTTAATCCAATTTGGTTCATCCCATGAACCTAATCCTCATGGTCCATCATATGAACCTAATCTCCATCTAATTGCTCTTATGTGTGTGACCCTATAGGTTCTTGTAACATTGGCAATGTCCCTAAACTGATTTAGGAACATAAGCAATGAGCGGTATCTAGCAACACATCATTGCTACCCAAGTTACAAGAATGTTGAGCTCCAACATCACCTTTGTGACTACTAATTGTGACTCTCACAATATGTGACAATGTCCCTCTATCCTTGACATCTAGATTGACCAATCGAGGCATAGACCGTGTCATCCTCGGTACAATATAAATCTTGAACTCCAAGTAGACTCACTCTAATCAAATAAGCTCAATATCTCATATTGACTCATTTGGGCATGGCCATGCACTTCGTGGTCTCACTCTATCAAGAATATCGATGTCACCCCCGTCATATAGGAGGGATAGATCTCATCTACATCACTCATATCCCTCCGCATAATTTGTTACATACCCAGTAATCGCCTTTATAGTCCACCCATTTACGGGTGACGTTTGTGAAAGCAAAGTATGCAACTCCTTATGTAGGGAACCATGGTGACTTGGTCTAAGGACTAATAGTCATACTAATAGCCACATGAGAAAGTATATGACACTCATATAACGATCCATGATACTTTCTCATGGCGGGTCATTCAAGATACATTCTCAATGCATACCCATGTGTCAACTTGATATCTCATATCCATGACTTGTGAGATCAAGTCATCTTGTTGACCTACATGCTAGTCTCTACGCATTAACATTGTCCCTGAATGTTAATACTCGACTAGGAATGATTAAGAGTAGTGTTCTCTATATCATCTCATTATCGATTCAACCAATCGATTGATATAGATAAGAACCTACTACTCAAGGACATTATTATATTTAGTTATTTGGCACCAATACAAGTAAATATAATAACCATGCCTTTATAAATAGGAATATGATACAATAAAGTCCATACAACAATCATCACATGATTGACTCTAGGGCTTTCACTAACAATCTCCCACTAGCACTAGTGTCAATCACCGTAGTATCTAATACCCAATGACCTAGTGTGACCATCATGCCTTTTCTGTGCCAAAGCCTTGGTCAAGGGATCTGCGATGTTAGCCTCTGTGGGTACTCTACAAATCTTCACATCTCCTCTATCGACAATCTATCGAATGAGATGGAAGCACCGATATATTCGGCCTCTGTTGTAGAATCAATAACTGTGTCCTGCTTGGAACTCTTCCTGCTCACAGCGCTACTATTCAAGCAAAACACGAACCCTGACTGCGATCTCTAATCATCCTGGTCAGTTTGGAAGCTGGCATCGCTGTAACCCTTTACAGCTAGCTCCTCATCGCCTCTAAATATCAAGAAATATTCTTTAGTCTTTCTCAAGTACTTAAGAATATTCTTGACTACTATCCAGTGACGCTCACTTGGATCTGACTGGTATCTACTCGTCATGCTCAAAGCATATGAGACATCAGGACGAGTACATAGCATGGCGTACATGATAGATCCTATAGCAGATGCATAAGGGATTTTATTCATGCGGTCTCTCTCCTCTCTAGAAGAGGGACTTTGAGTCTTCGAAAGACCATGTGACATCGGCAGAAGTCCTTTCTTGGAATTCTACATGGCAAACCGAAGTAATACCGTGTCAATGTATGTACTCTGACTTAGGCCAAGCAATCTCTTAGATCTATCTCTATAGATCTTGATTCCTAGAATACAGGCTGTTTCACCTAAGTCTTTCATTGAGAAGCACGTCCCGAGCCAAGTCTTCACAGACTGTAGCGAAAGGATGTCATTCCCAATGAGCAGTATGTCATCCACATACAATACAAGGAAGACAACTGTGTTCCCATTAACCCTCTTGTAGACACAGGGTTCATCTTCATTCTTGATGAAACCAAACTGTTTGATCGCATCATCGAATCAAAGATTCCAGCTCCGAGAAGCTTGCTTTAGCCCATAAATGGACCTTTGCAGCTTGCATACCTTCCTAGTATGCTGTGGATCTACAAAACCCTCAGGTTGTGTCATGTACACATCCTCGAGCAAGTTTCCATTCAGAAACGCAGTTTTGACATCCATCTACCAGATCTCATAATCGTGGTATGCTGTAATAGCAAGGAAGATCCGAATGGACTTAAACATCGCCACTGGAGAAAAGGTTTCATCATAGTCAATACCATGAATTTGCTTGAAACCTTTAGCCACCAATCGGCCCTTATAGGTATGTGTAAGTCCATCCATGTCAGTCTTTCTCCTAAAGACCCACTTACACCCAATGGGTTTGACCCCTTCAGGTGGATCAACCAAAGTCCATACTTGGTTGGTGTACATGGATTCCATCTCGGATCTCATGGCCTCTAGCCATTTCTCAGAATCTGGGCTCATCACAGCTTCCTGATAGGAGGTAGGCTCATTCTCAATGAGCATTACGTCATCATGGTCAGACAAGAGAAATGAATATCTCTCAGGCTGACGATGTACCCTATCAAATCTGCGAAGAGGTAGGTCTACATGAACAGGTGGTTGTTCCACAACTCTTTATGCAATAACCTCATCACCCATAACACTTTGTGGTTCCTGTTCAACTTCCATCAAGGCCTCAGTGCTATGGTCCTTATCTTGAATTTCTTCAAGATCGAAGGTACTCCCACTAGTTTTTCTAGAAACAAAATCCCTTTCTAGAAAAACTCCAGTCTTTGCCACAAACACTTTGTGCTGACTGGGAATGTAGAAGTAATATCCCTTTGTATCCTTGGGATATCCAACAAAATAGCACCTATCGGATTTGGGTCCCAGTTTGTCTGAGACTTGACGTCGAACGTAAGCCTCACAACCCCAAATCCTCATAAAAGACATCATGGGATTTCTCCCTGTCCATATCGCATATGGTGCCTTTATCACAGCCTTGGATGGTACACGGTTAAGGGTAAAGGCTGCTGTGTCTAGAGCATATCCCCAAAAGGATATAGGAAGATCTGTGTGACTCATCATAGATCATACCATATCTAATAGGGTACGATTCCTCCTTTCGGATACACCATTCCACTGTGGTGTTCCAGGAAGAGTGAGTTGGGATAGAATCCCACACTCAGCTAGATAGTCATGAAACTCATGGCTAAGGTATTCTCCACCTCGATCTGATCGAAGTATCTTAATACTCTTGCCAAGCTGGTTTTGTACTTCATTCTTGAATTCTTTGAACTTTTCAAAGGATTCTGATTTATGTGTCATATGATACACATAACCATATCTACTGAAGTCATCAGTAAATGTAATGAAGTACCTGTAACCACCTCTAGCAGCAACATTGAAAGGACCACATACATCACTATGTAAAAGTCCTAACAAATCTATTGCTCTTTCGCTATGTCCACTAAAGGGAGTCTTGGTCATCTTGCCTAAAAGGCAAGACTCGCATGTCTCATATGATTCAAAATCAAATGAGTCTAGCAGCCCATCCTTATGGAGCTGAGATAAGCGACTCTCATTTATGTGACCTAAGCGACAATGCCAGAGATATGTTTGGTTCAACTCATTTGACTTGAATCTCTTGGTACTTATGTTATAGATAGGGCTCTCTAAGTCTAGAAAGTAGAGTCCGTTCATTAGAGGTGCACTACAATAGAACATATCATTTAAATAAACTGAACAACATTTGTTCTTTATCATAAATGAAAAACCTTTCTTGTCCAAACAAGAAACTGAAATGATGTTCTTAGTTAAGGCAGGCACATAACAACATTCATCTAATTCTAGTACAAGCCCAAATGGCAGAGATAGATCATAAGTTCCTACAGCAACAGCAGCAACCCTTGCTCCATTGCCTACTCGTAGGTCCACCTCGCCCTTTGTCAATGCCCTGCTATTTCTCATTTTGCACATTGGTACAAATGTGAGATGCACATCCTATCTAATACCCATGATGAAGAAATAGATAGATTGACTTCTATAACATTTATACCAAGTAGAAGTCTCACTTCTCTTCTTCTTAAGATCTTCCGGTATGCCTTGCGATTCGCTTCCGTCCGCTTCCTTGCGATGGAAGCAAGCCCCTTCCTTGGCTACCCCTCCTTTGGGTTTAAGTTCTTTGCCTTTGCCCTTGGCTTGGGACTTTCCCTTACCTTTAGGCTTGCCCTTGCCTTTCTTCTTCTGCACCATCAAAATGGTGTCAGATTTACCCTTCTTAAGGTTAAGCTCAATAGTTCTCAACATGCTGAGCATTTCAGGCAATGACTTATCAATTTCATTCATGTTATAATTCATGACAAATTGATTGAAGGCTTGTGGCAAAGATTGCAAGATCAGGTCAGTGGCCAGCTCTTGGCCAAGTGGGAATCCCAGCCTTTGTAGGTTTTCTACGTACCCAATCATCTTGAGTACATATGTACCTACGGGAGTCCCTTCTTGCATCTTGGACCCAAATAATGCCTTAGAGACTTCATATCTCTCATGCCTAGCTTGTCCTTGATATAGTTGACGAAGATGTCCAACCATATCATAAGCATTCATGAACTCGTGTTGCTTCTGAAGCTCAGAGTTCATGGTCGCGAGCATAAGACATGACACATCTAATGCATCATCTTGATGCTTCTTGTAAGCATCTTTGTCAGCTCGCGAGGCAGTGGAAGGAGGTGCCTCCGGAATGGGCTGCTCCAGCTCGTACAGCTTCCTTTCTTGGGTGAGAACAATTCTCAAGTTCCTATACCAGTCCAGGAAATTTGCTCCATTGAGCTTGTCCTTCTCAAGGACAGATCGCAGAGAGAGAGTGTTCGTGTTTGTCCATATAGTTATCTACAACATACAATGCAGAGAATTAATATCATATTCCTTTTATCATTTAATTAGGCCTTTAATCAAATGATGCTCCCACTGAATTATAGGAATTTTTTATAGAATCGAGTTATGGATGTGGTCAAACCACATTACTAGATTCATACAAACTAGCTATAATTCTTGCGGGACAAGATCCACATCATACTAAGCCTTGAGTTAGCTTTGGCTAAATCGCCCAAGACTTAATATGATCGGTGGGTAACACATTACCGATTACATCTCTATGCAACTCTTGTTTATAGGATCAAGACCCACATTTACAAAAGACCTTGAGTTAGCTTTGGCTAAATCGCCCAAGATTTAGTGTAAATGCGATCTTGACCTATCATTCCAACGATTGGAATATGCCTATAGTTCTACTCGATCCAATTGAGTTTAACTAGTTTTGCTCAATCTAATTGAGCTTACTCTAACCCAAGCGTGATAGGCGGGACCAAGATTGTCCCTCCGCACCCTACCAAGATAATATGCGTTGCTCTGCTTTGGCAGATTCAACAACAACAAATGATCGAGGTAGTGATGGGTATCAAGGCTCGGTAGGCATTTTCGAGTTGATTCGATTATGATCTAATCTAATCGTAATGTGTATCTTATATGCATTTAGGCCTTTATTATCCTATATTAGCATGCATCACATACATACATTCATTATTCTAGCATGCATCATATACATACAAGAAATTAACCTAGCATGCATCATATACATACAAGCATTATTCTACTAGCATGCATCACATACATACAAGCAAAAATCAATTATATATATATATATATATATATATATATATATATATCAACATATATATATATAAATAAATGTGATATAGTCATGGCCCTACTACGATCTTCTCAAGCCAATGAGAAGATCGGACGGTCAACCTAAGGCTAGCGGCTTCTCCAAGCGCTTCCTTTGACCGCCATGTGTCGTTGTCACCCTTCTCGTAATCTCGTCTTCGAGTGGACTTTCCAACGCTCCATTTTGTACATTACAAATATGAAACTCGAGTTACATTCAAGTCTAAAAACTAATTACAACTAGAATATCAAAAGAAGAGGTACGACGCGCAGGTCGCATACACTATACAACACGCACAACCACAAAATGGCACGCAGGCCGTATTATGAATTACAACACACATAATCCAATCAAATTGGGGTCATTGGGCCATGACAATCACAGAATTATACATAATTCTAAATTATGTATTTTTTACAGAAATTTCTATAATTTTTCCTATTTTTTTTTTCAAATTAATGAGTCACCTCTCCGTAACGGTCCTGCTAAGTGGTTTCCGGGCGCGATCGCGGGACAAAGCCCCTTTCGGGGATAGGGCAGCGCCCATACTCGCAAAATTAACTTTGCGAGTGTCCCTACTACGATCCTACAGCGACTTAAGTCGCTGTCCCAAAAACCTAAAGCGATAACTCGCTGTTTCGGAGAGTTTTTCTCGACGGTTGAAGCCTACAAGTGTCCCAACACTTGTTGCTTCGACTCTTTGAGAAAAATACCCAAAAATTCTATAAAATTAGGAAATTTACAGAAACATATAAATCTGTAATTTTTATATCTAATACAAAATTTACAAAGATGAAACACATACATGCTTCGCACGTGGCTCTGATACCACTGTTGGGTTTTTCCGAGCCGCAAAAACCGCTTTTTGCGTTGCGGAAACCTCGGAAGCCCCGACCACGGATCCGTGCGAAGTATAAAAATATAAAAACATGTATGTGCTTACAAAAACCCTAGATCTACCTTAGATCTAAGAGATTAGAACATTACCCTCGTACCGATGCCCTTCGCTTATCCCGCTCGTCCAAAAGTTCGCCGAAACTCGAGAGTGTCAAGTGCACACTCCTCTATGGTATCCACACAAGCAATAGGTGGAGAAAAATGCCTTAGAGTGTGCTAGCACTCCTTTAGGAATTTCGGCCAAGGAGGTTGGGAGAGGGAGAGAGCTTGAGAGGAAGATGATCCAAGGTTGAAGATGATGGAATTGAGTAACTCCCCCAAAATGAATTACCACATCTAATGGGGTTGTAGTGGCCGGCCACTTCATGGAGAGGGGGTTACATGCATGCATGTAACTCCCATGACCCTTGGTCTCCCTCATGAGGTGGCACCACATGACAAAGTCAATGATGATGTGGAGCATCATCATTGGCCGGCCATGCCAAGTCATCATCATGACATGACATTTGGTCAAGTCAAACTTGACCTTTCATCTTCCCTCTCAAGTCAAGTCAAACTTGACCTCTAATCTCCCATGGTTGATCAAATCTAACCACTTGACTCAAGTCAATTTAATTTAATGAATCTCTATTCATTTAATTTAAATTGATTTGATGAATCAAATCTAAATTAGACTCATTCAACACTTGAATCAACTTGAGTCTAACTCAATTAGTCTAATTTGGATTACTCTTAATCCAATTTGGTTCATCCCATGAACCTAATCCTCATGGTTCATCATATGAACCTAATCTCCATCTAATTGCTCTTATGTGTGTGACCCTATAGGTTCTTGTAACGTTGGCAATGTCCCTAAACTGATTTAGGAACATAAGCAATGAGCGGTATCTAGCAACACATCATTGCTACCAAAGTTACAAGAATGTTGAGCTCCAACATCACCTTTGTGACTACTAATTGTGACTCTCACAATATGTGACAATGTCCCTCTATCCTTGACATCTAGATTGACCAATCGAGGCATAGACCGTGTCATCCTGACAATCTAAATCTTGAACTCCAAGTAGACTCACTCTAATCAAATGAGCTCAATATCTCATATTGACTCATTTGGGCATGGCCATGCACTTCGTGGTCTCACTCTATCAAGAATATCGATGTCACCCCCGTCATATAGGAGGGATAGATCTCATCTACATCACTCACATCCCTCCGCATAATTTGTTACATACCCAATAATCGCCTTTATAGTCCACCATTTTACGGGTGACGTTTGACGAAGCCAAAGTATGCAACTCCTTATGTAGGGAACCATGGTGACTTCAGGTCTAAGGACTAATAGTCATACTAATAGCCACATGAGAAAGTATATGACACTCATATAACGATCCACGATACTTTCTCATGGCGGGTCATTCAGTATACATTCTCCAATGCATACCCATGTGTCAACTTGAGATCTCATATCCATGACTTGTGAGATCAAGTCATCGTGTTGACCTACATGTTAGTCTCTACGCATTAATATTGTCCCTGAATGTTAATACTCGACTAGGAATGATTAAGAGTAGTGTTCTCTATATCATCTCATTATCGATTCAACCAATCGATTGATATAGATAAGAACCTACTACTCAAGGACATTATTATATTTAGTTATTTGGCACCAATACAAGTAAATATAATAACCATGCCTTTATAAATAGGAATATGATATAATAAAGTCCATACAACAATCATCACATGATTGGCTCTAGGGCTTTCACTAACATATCCATGGTCGATGCCTACAAGGTCTCCAAGGATCTTTCGAAACTTAGGTTAGATGAATTATTTTCCGATTTTGAACTTCATGAGAAGTCTTACTCGGAACCCGAGAAGGGTATAGCACTTTTTGTAGGTTCGAGGAAGAAACCCGCAAGCAAGCCACCCCCGAAGGAAGAAGAGGATGAGTCCGATTCGGAGGTCGACTCAGAAATGGAGGCTGAACTAGTCAACCTAGTTTGAAAGATAGTCAAGGGATGAAAATGAACCGTCACTTGACCCAATGAAGGTAAGCCTAAAAGTTCAAATATTAGATGCTACGAATGTAACAGGTTTGGACATATCAAGTCCGAATGCCCAAAACTCAAGAGCAAAGCACCAAAACACAAAAAGGCACTCAATGCTACTTGGGAAGAAGCATCCGAGGAAGAAGATAGTGATCGTGTTCTCATGGCTAAACCGGTGGAATCGGAGATGGAGTCAGAGTCAGAACCGGAACATGAATCGAAAACCGAAGACGAGTCGGACTGCGAAGCACTATTCAAGACAAGCCACGGATACGCATCCGGTTCAAAAGATACACTCAAGGTAAGTCGATCCCTCATTAGTACACTTTATAGTGCAATTAAGTTTTTAACTAGAAAATTAGCTAAGTCCGAGTCCAAGGTCGAGACCCTGGTTGAGGAAGTTAAACTCCTCAAACACGAGGTCTCCCTAACCTCTTCGACTAGTCGAGTTCGAGAGGAGAACTCAACTCGGGTTGAAAAGCTCGAAGTTGAGAACTCACTCTTGAAGAGTCAAGTCGAAGATCTTAGGAACACGTTAGAAATGTTTACTTTGGGATCCAAAGGACTTGACCTCCTACTTGGATCGCAAAGGGTCGTGTACAACAAGGTCGGGCTAGGGTTTAGCTCAAGTACGACCAACAAGTCGTATATGTCGATTGTAAGTAGACATAAAAAATGTGTCCAAGCATGGGTCCCTAAGACCACCTTGATTTCAAACTTAGGATCGAACCAGTACTGGGTTCCCAAGGACCAAATCCACTATGTGGAGAGACCGAACCGATTCAACGGTTCAGGGGGAGCCAATACAAAACTTGTTTGTATTTTAGCTTAGAAATTGCATGCTTAGGTTGTTATTTAGTTTGATTCTTCTTTTTAGAATGGTTAGATAGGACTATAACTGGTCAATACTTGATAACATAGTACCAGGACGCGACGAGATGATAGTACGCTAGGAAAGCAGAGTCTTGTGTTTTTGGGCTAGATAAGGCGTATCTAGTTCGGTGCACTTGACCGAGCGAAACTAGCTGAAGCTACCTCACCGTATCCTAGACTAGTTACACCAGGAAGTGGTCTTAGGTAAGTCAAGTCTCTATTTTCTTGAAAATAGCTTTGTCTAAGAAAGTGGTCGTTGTTCCGATCAAAGAAAGCCTCTGTGCCTCGCCACGACCTGGAAGTCATGATCTTGAAAAGGTGACTTGATGAGCCTAAGGTTAAATCCGAATTTAACGCAAGGTTGACAAGTATTCAAGTCATTAAATTTAAATCAAGTAAAATTGGAAGTCACCTCACAAGAACATATAGTGTTAACATATTTGATCATGTAGACATGGGTGAGATGATTTAGGTTAATAATCTTCAACCAATCTTTAATAAATCCAATATCCGATGCAACTACCTTGCGTGTAGGATCAATGGATATTGGACAGTGGTTGCTCCCGACACATGACCGGGGATCAACTCAAGTTTTCGAAGCTTCGATTCAAACAACAAGGATCGGTAGCCTTCGGAAACAACGACATGCTCAAAATCATCGGATCAGGTGATATTGAGCTCAACTCTAACTTTAGTATTCAAAATGTCTTATTAGTAGAAAATTTCCAATATAATTTACTTAGTGTAAGCCAATTGTGTTATAATAACTATAAGGTCATATTTCTAGAAAATGAATGTGTAATTAATACAAATGAAACTTCTAAAACAATCCTTAAGGGAACTAGAAATAACAATATTTACACTATTAATTTAACTAACTCCTCACTGAGTGTCTTATGACACGACAAGAGGAATCATAGTTGTGGCACTGACAACTCGGTCACTCACACCCAAGACTCATCCACAAGATGAGTCAGAGTGACTTAGTCAGAGGTTTGCCTAACCTCAATAATTTGGATAATAAAATATGTAATGCTTGTCAACAAGGTAAACAATCTTGAAAACAACATCAACTAACTAATCAAGAACGAACCAAAAGTGTTCTTGAGCTCCTACACATGGATCTATTTGATTCACACGGAGCTAAGTCACTTAATAGAAGAAAATTCTGCTTAGTCATAATTGATAACTATTCTAGATTTACTTGGGTTAGGTTCATCAAACACAAAAGTGATACCCTAGATCAATTAATCAACCTATTTAAGTTAATAGAAAATCAACAAAGCATTAAAATCAAGAGACTTAGGACTGATCATGGTGGTGAATTTGAGAACCATAAGTTTACAGAATTCTATAACCTAAATGGATACCACCATGAGTTCTCTTGCCCTAGAACTCCACAACAAAATGGCCTAGTAGAACGCAAAAATAGAACCCTACAAGAAGCCACTAGGACAATGTTAAACGAGTATAACCTACCTGATAAGTTTTGGGCGGAAGCCGTGAGTACGGCGTGCTATGTCCAAAATAGGATTCTTATGGTAAAGAGACAACTTAAGACCTCATACGAGATTTATCATGATAAAATACCTAACATCAAGTACTTTAGGGTATTTGGGTGTAAGGTACATATCCTAAACACAAAGGATTACCTAGGGAAGTTTACATCCAAAACCACGACCGGAATCTTTCTAGGATACTCGACCACAAGTAGAGCTTATAGAGTATATAACCATGACACCCTTAGAGTCCAGGAGACTATCAATGTAGTATTTGATGAAGGACACGAACCTACAAAACCCCCAGCAACCCCAATTAGCGAGCCAATTCATACCAGACTCAACTCCGATCCAGAAATCAAGTCTAGTATTAATTCTGACCTAAGTCAACCAAGTCAGTCTATCGACCAAGTGGTAGATGACTCTAACCAAACTAGGACTCAAACGAGTCATCCTATTGACCAAGTAGTAGACTCAAACCCAAACCCAACTAGGACTCAAATGAATCATCCTATCGACCAAGTGATAGGTGATCCAAGTCTAGGAGTTCGAACTAGAGCCTCATATAGAAACCTTAGTCAAATCTCCTTAATTTCAAAAATTGAACCCAAGACTATTGACCAAGCTCTTCTTGATCCTGATTGGATTATTGCAATGTAAGAAGAGCTGGCTCAATTCACTAGGAACGAAGTATGGGAATTAGCACCACCACCTAAAGATAGAACAATCATTGGAACAAGGTGGGTGTTTAGAAATAAACTTGATGACAAAGGTGAAGTAGTTAGAAATAAAGCTAGACTAGTCGCTAAAGGGTTTAGTCAAGTCGAAGGCTTAGATTACGAAGAGACCTATGCCCCAGTAGCTAGATTAGAGTCCATTCGAATGCTATTAGCGTATGCTGCACATCGAGGATTCAAGTTGTTTCAAATGGATGTGAAATCAGCATTCTTAAATGGATACATTAAAGAAGAGGTTTATGTTAGTCAACCCCCCGGTTTCTAAAGCCTAGATAAACCCGGTCATGTCCTTAGGTTAAAGAAATCTCTCTATGTACTTAAGCAGGCTCCTCGAGCTTGGTACGAGAGACTTTCGGTGTATCTTAAGTCCAAAGGATTTAACCAAGGTGTAGTTGACCCAACTCTTTTCGTAAAAACCTTAGGTAAAGACATATTCATAGCCCAAATCTACGTAGATGATATTATTTTCGGAACCACCAACTCGATCCTACTAAATGAGTTCATTTCACTTATGGAAAGTGAATTTGAAATGAATTTAGTAGGTGAGTTAAGTTTCTTCTTAGGTCTATAAATTAAATAAACTAAAGATGGAATATACCTACATCAACACTGTTGGACTTTTCAAGCCGCAAAAAATCACTTTTTCCATTGCGGAAACCCCAGAAGTCCGACCACGAATCAGTGCGAAGATGTATTAAAACTAAAACATGTATGTGTTTACTAAAAACCCTAGATCTACCTTAGATCTAGAAGGTGAGATCATTACCCTCGATGTGACGCCCTTCGCAAATCCCACTCATCCAAAAGCTTCGCCGGAACTCAAGAGAGTCAAGTGCACACTCCTCTATTGGTATCCACACAAGCAATAGGTGGAGAAAAAACACCCTTGAGTGTGCTATCACCCTATGGATGGTTCGGTCAATGACAGGGATGGGAGAGCAAGCTTGAGAGGAAGATGATCCAAGGAAGAAGATGAAGTTGTGTAACTCACAAAAATGAATACCCCATCTAATGGAGTGACCGGCCACTTCAAGGCTTGGGAGGTTACATGCATGCATGTAACTCCTCCAAGAGCCAATGGCTCTTGGTCTCCCTCATGAGGTGGAACCACATGCTAAGTCAATGATGATGTGGAGCATCATCATTGGCCGGCCATGCCAAGTCATCATCATGACATGACATTTGGTCAAGTCAAACTTGACCTTTCATCTTCCCTCTCAAGTCAAGTCAAACATGACCTCTTATCTGCCATGGTTGATCAAATCCAACCATTTGATTCAAGTCAATTTAATTTAATAAATCTCTATTCATTAATTTAAATTGATTTGATGAATCAAATCTAAATTAGACTCATTCAACACTTGAATCAAATTGAGTCCAACTCAATTAGTCTAATTAGGATTACTCTTAATCCTATTTGGTTCATCCCATGAACCTAATCCTCATGGTTCATCATATGAACCTAATCTCCATCTAATTTCCCTTAGTGTGTGACCCTATAGGTTCTTGTAACGTTGGCAATGTCCCTAAACCGATTTAGGAACATAAGCAATGAGCGGTATCTAGCAACACATCATTGCTACCCAAGTTACAAGAATGTTGAGCTCCAACATCACCTTTTGTGACTACTAATTGTGACTCTCACAATATGTGACAATGTCCCTCTATCCTTGACATCTAGATTGACCAATCGAGGCATAGACCATGTCATCCTGCACAATCTATATCTTGAACTCCAAGTAGACTCACTCTAATCAAATGAGCTCAATATCTCATATTGACTCATTTGGGCATGGCCATGCACTTCGTGGTCTCACTCTATCAAGAATATCGATGTCACTCCCGTCATATAGGAGGGATAGACCCCATCTACATCACTCACATCCCTCTGCATAATTTGTTATATACCCAGTAATCGCCTTTATAGTCCACCCATTTACGGGTGACATTTGACGAAGCCAAAGTATGCAACTCCTTATGTAGGGAATCATGGTGACTTCAGGTCTAAGGACTAATAGTCATACTAATAGCCACATGAGAAAGTATATGACACTCATATAACGATCCATGATACTTTCTTATGACGGGTCATTCAGTATACATTCTCCAATGCATACCCATGTGTCAACTTGATATCTCATATCCATGACTTGTGAGATCAAGTCATCATGTTGACCTACATGCTAGTCTCTACGCATTAACATTGTCCCTGAATGTTAATACTTGACTAGGAATGATTAAGAGTAGTGTTCTCTATATCATCTCATTATCGATTCAACCAATCGATTGATATAGATAAGAACCTACTACTCAAGGACATTATTATATTTAGTTATTTGGCACCAATACAAGTAAATATAATAACCATGCCTTTATAAATAGGAATATGATACAATAAAGTCCATACAACAATCATCACATGATTGGCTCTAGGGCTTTCACTAACAATCTCCCACTAGCACTAGTGCCAATTACCGTAGTATCTAATACCCAATGACCTAGTGTGACCTTCATGCTTTTTCTGTGCCAAAGCCTTAGTCAAGGGATCTGCGATGGTTGCCTCTGTGGGTAATCTACAAAAATTCACATCTCCTCTATCGATAATCTCTCGATTGAGATGGAAGCACCGATATATTCGACCGCTGTTGTAGAATCAACAACTATGTCCTGCTTGGAACTCTTCCTGCTCACAGCACCACCATTCAAGAAAAACACGAACCCTGACTGCGATCTATAATCATCCTGGTCAGTTTGGAAGCTGACATCGCTATAACCCTTTACAGCTAGCTCGTCATCGCCTCCAAATATCAAGAAATATTCTTTAGTCCTTCTCAAGTACTTAAGAATATTCTTGACTTCTATCCAGTGACGCTCACCTGGATCTGACTAGTACCTACTCGTCATGCTCAAAGCATACGAGACATCAGGACGAGTACACAGCATGGCGTACATGATAGATCCTATAGCAGATGCGTAAGGGATCTTATCCATACGGTCTCTCTCCTCTCTAGAAGAGGGACTTTGAGTCTTCGAAAGACTCACACCATGTGACATCGGCAGAAGTCCCTTCTTGGAATTCTGCATGGCAAACCGTAGTAATACCGTGTCAATGTATGTACTCTGACTTAGGCCAAGCAATCTCTTAGATCTATCTCTATAGATCTTGATGCCTAGAATATAGGCTGCTTCACCTAAGTCCTTCATTGAGAAGCACGTCCCCAGCCAAGTCTTCACAGACTGTAGTGAAGGGATGTCATTCCCAATGAGCAGTATGTCATCCACATACAATACAAGGAAGATAACTGTGTTCCTATTAACCATCTTGTAGACACAGGGTTCATCTTCATTCTTGATGAAACCAAACTGTTTGATCGCATCATCGAATCGAAGATTCCAGCTCCGAGAGGCTTGCTTTAGCCCATAAATGGACCTTTGCAGCTTGCATACTTTCCCAGTATGTTGTGGATCTACAAAACCCTCAGGTTGGGCCATGTACACATCCTCGAGTAAGTTTCCATTCAGAAACATGGTTTTGACATCCATCTGCCAGATCTCATAATTGTGGCATGCTGCAATAGCAAGCAAGATTCGAATGGACTTAAACATTGCCACTGGAGAAAAAGTTTCATCATAGTCAATACCATAAATTTGCTTGAAACCTTTAGCCACCAATCGGCCCTTATAGGTATGCGTAAGTCCATCCATGTCAGTCTTTCTTTTAAAGACCCACTTACACCCAATGGGTTTGACCCCTTCAGGTGGATCAACCAAAGTCCATACTTGGTTGGTGTACATGGATTCCATCTCAGACCTCATGGCCTCTAGCCATTTCTCAGAATCTGGGCTCATCACAGCTTCTTGATAGGAGGTAGGCTTATTCTCAATGAGCATAACATCATCATGGTCAGACAAGAGAAATGAGTATCTCTCAGGATGACGACGTACCCTATCAGATCTGTGAAGAGGTAGGTCTACCTGAATAGGTGATTGTTCCACAACTCTTTGTGCAACAACCTCATCACCCACAACACTTTGTGGTTCCTGTTCAACCTCCATCAAGGCCTCAGTGTTATGGTCCTTGAATTTCTTCAAGATCAAACGTACTCCCACTAGTTTTTCTAGAAACAAAATCCCTTTCTAGAAAAACCCCAGTCTTTGCCAGAAACACTTTGTGCTGACTGGGAATGTAGAAGTAATATCCCTTTGTATCCTTGGGATATCTAACAAAATAGCACCTATCGAATTTGGGTCCCAGTTTGTCTGAGACTTGACGTCGAACGTAAGCCTCACAACCCCAAATCCTCATGAAAGACATCTTGGGATTTCTCCCTATTCATATCGTATATGGTGTGTTTATCACAGCCTTGGATGGTACACGGTTAAGGGTAAAGGCTACTGTGTCTAGAGCACATCCCCAAAAGGATATAGGAAGATCTGTGTGACTCATCATGGATCATATCATATCTAATAGGGTACGATTCCTCCTTTCGGATACACCATTCCACTGTAGTGTTCAAGGAGGAGTGAGTTGGGATAGAATCCCACACTCAGCTAGATAGTCACAAAACTCATGGCTAAGGTATTCACCACTTCGATCTGATCGAAGTATCTTAATACTCTTACCAAGATGGTTTTGTACTTCATTCTTGAATTCTTTGAACTTTTCAAAGGATTCTGATTTATGTGTCATCAGATACACATAACCATATCTACTGAAGTCATCAGTAAATGTAATGAAGTACCTGTAACCACCTCTAGCAGCAACATTGAAAGGGCCACATACATCACTATTTATAAGTCCTAACAAGTCTGTTGCTCTTTTGCTGTGTCCACTAAAGGGAGTCTTGGTAATCTTGCCTAAAAGGCAAGACTCGCATGTCTCATATGATTCAAAATCAAATGAGTCTAGCAGCCCATCCTTATGGAGCTGAGATAAGCGACTCACATTTATGTGACCTAAGCGACAATGGCAGAGATAGGTTTGGTTCAACTCATTTGACTTGAACCTTTTGGTACTTATGTTATAGATAGGGCTCTCTAAGTCTAGAAAGTAGAGTCCATTCATTAGAGGTGCACTACAATAGAACATATCATTTAAATAAACTGAACAACATTTGTTCTTTATTATAAATGTAAATCCTTTCTTGTCCAAACAAGAAACTGAAATTATGTTCTTTGTCAAAGCAAGCACATAATAACATTCATCTAATTCTAGTACAAGCCCAGAGGACAGAGATAGATCATAAGTTTCTACAGCAACAACAGTAACTCTTGCTCTATTGCCTACTCGTAGGTCCACCTCGTCTTTTGTCAATGTCCTGCTATTTCTCAGCGCCTGCACATTTTTACAAATGTGAGATGCACATCCGGTATCTAATACCCATAATGAAGAAATAGATAGATTAACTTCTATAACATTTATACTTGAAGTAGAAGTCTCACTTCTCTTCTTCTTAAGATCTTCCAGGTATGCCTTGTAGTTACGCTTCCAGTGTCTAGCTTCCTTGGAGTGGAAGCAAGCCCCTTCCTTGGCTACCCCTCCTTTGGGTTTCAGTTCCTTGCCCTTGCCCTTGGCTTGGGACTTTCCCTTACCTTTAGGCTTGCCCTTGCCTTTCTTCTTTTGCACCATCAAAATGGCATCAGATTTTCCCTTCTTAAGGTTAAGCTCAGCAGTTCTCAACATGTTGAGCATCTCACGCAGTGGCTTATCAATTTCATTCATGTTATAATTCATGAAAAATTGATTGTAGGCTTGTGGCAAAGATTGCAAGATCAGGTCAGTGGCCAGCTCTTGGCCAAGTGGGAATCCCAGCCTTTGTAGGTTTTCTACATACCCAATCATCTTGAGTACATATGGACCTACGGGAGTCCCATCTTGCATTTTGGACCCAAACAATGCCTTAGAGACTTCATATCTCTCGTGCCTTGCTTGTCCTTGATATAGTTGACGAAGATGTTCAACCATATCATAAGCATTCATGAACTCGTGTTGCTTCTGAAGCTCAGAGTTCATGGTCGCGAGCATTAGACATGACACATCTAATGCATCATCTTGATGCTTCTTGTAAGCATCTTTGTCAACTCACGAGGCAGTGGCAGGAGGTGCCTCCTGAAAGGGCTGCTCCAGGACGTACAACTTCCTTTCTTGGGTGAGAACAATTCTCAGGTTCCTGTACCAGTCCAGGAAATTTGCTCCATTGAGCTTGTCCTTCTCAAGGACAGAACGCAGAGAGAGAGTGTTCTTGTTTGTCGACATAGTTATCTACAACATACAATGCAGAGAATTAATATCATATTCCTTTTATCATTTAATTAGGTCTTTAATCAAATGATGCTCCCACTGAATTATAGGAATTTTGTAGAATCGAGTTATGGATGTGGTCAAACCACATTACTAGATTCATACAAACTAGCTATAATTCTTGCGGGACAAGATCCATATCATACTAAACCTTGAGTTAGCTTTGGCTAAATCGCCCAAGACTTAGTACGATCGGTGGGTAACACATTACCAATTACATCTCTATGCAACTATTGTTTATAGGATAAAGACCCACATTTACAAAAGACCTTGAGTTAGCTTTGGCTAAATCGCCCAAGATTTAGTGTAAATGCGATCTTATCCTATCTTTCCAATGATTGGAATATGCCTATAGTTCTACTCGATCCAATTGAGTTAACTAGTTTTACTCAATCTAATTGAGCTTACTCTAACCCAAGACGTGATAGGCGGGACCAAGATTGTCCCTCCGCACCCTACCAAGATAATATGTGTTGCTCTGCTTTGGCAGATTCAACAATTACAAATGATCGAGGTAGTGATGAGTATCAAGGACCTGGTAGGCATTTACGAGTTGATTCGATTAAGATCTAATCTAATCATAATGTGTATCATATACGCATTAAGGCCTTTATTATCCTATATTAGCATGCATCACATACATACATACATTATTCTAGCATGCATCATATACATACAAGAAAATTATCCTAGCATGCATCATATACATACAAGCATTATTCTACTAGCATGCATCACATACATACAAGCAAAATCAAATATATATATGTATATATATATATATATATATCAACATATATATATATATATATATATATATATATATATATATATATAATCAACTGTGATGTGGTCATGGCCCTACTACGATCTTCTCAAACCAATTAGAAGATCGGACGGTCAACCTAGGGCTAGCGGCTTCTCCAAGCGCTTCCTTTGACCGCCATGTGTCGTCGGCACCCTTTTCGTAACTTCGTCTACAAGTGGACTTTCCACCGCTCCATTTTGTACATTACAAATATGAAACTCAAGTTACATTTGAGTATAAAACTATTTACAACTAGAATTTTAAAAGAAGAGGTACGACGCGCAGGGCGCATACACTTTACAACACGCACAACCACAAAAACGGCACGCATGCCGTATTATGAATTACAACACATCATAATTCAATCAAATTGGGATCATTGGGCCATGACAATCACAGAATTATACATAATTCTAAATTATGTATTTTTACAGAAAATTTCTATAATTTTTCCTATTTTTTTTTCAATTTTATGAGTCACCTCTCCGTAACGGTCCCACTAAGCGGTTTCCGGGCGCGATCACAGGACAAGGCCCCTTTCAGGGATAGGGGTAGCACCCCTACTCGCAAAATAAACTTTGCGAGTGTCCCTACTACGATCCTACAGCGACTTAAGTCGCTGTCCCAAAAACCAAAAGCGAGAACTCGCCGTTTCGGAGAGTTTTTCTCGATGGTTGAAGCCTACAAGTGTCCCAACACTCGTTGCTTCAACTCTTCAAGAAAAATACCCAAAAATTCTATAAAAATAGGAAATTTACAGAAACATAAAAATCTGTAATTTTTATATCTAATACAAAAATTACAAAATTGAAACACATACATGGTTCGCACGTGGCTCTGATACCACTGTTGGACTTTCTGAGCCGTAAAAAACCGCTTTTTGTGTTGCGGAAACCCCGAAAGTCCGACCACGGATCCGTGCGAAGATGTATTAAAACTAAAACATGTATGTGTTTACTAAAAACTCTAGATCTACCTTAGATCTAGAAGGTGAGATCATTACCCTCGATGCGACGCCCTTCACAAATCCCGCCCGTCCAAAAGCTTCGCCGGAACTCAAGAGCATCAAGTGCACACTCCCCTGTTGGTATCCACACAAGCAATAGGTGGAGAAAACACACCCTTGAGTGTGCTAGCACCCTATGGATGGTTCGTCCAAAGAGAGGGATGGGAGAGCAAGCTTGAGAGGAAGATGATCCAAGGAAGAAGATGAAGTTGTGTAACTCACAAAAATGAATACCCCATCTAATGGAGTGGTCGGCTACTTCAAGGCTTGGGGGGTTACATGCTTGCATGTAACTCCTCCAAGAGCCAATGGCTCTTGGTCTCCCTCATGAGGTGACACCACATGCTAAGTCAATGATGATGTGGAGTATCATCATTGGCTGGCCATGCCAAGTCATCATCATGACATGACATTTGGTCAAGTCAAACTTGACCTTTCATCTTTCCTCTCAAGTCATGTCAAACTTGACCTCTTATCTCCCATGGTTGATCAAATCCAACCATTTGATTCAAGTCAATTTAATTTAATGAATCTCTATTCAATAATTTAAATTGATTTGATGAATCAAATCTAAATTAGACTCATTCAACACTTGAATCAAATTGAGTCCAACTCAATTAGTCTAATTAGGATTACTCTTAATCTAATTTGGTTCATCCCATGAACCTAATCCTCATGGTTCATCATATGAACCTAATCTCCATCAAATTGCCCTTAGTGTGTGACCCTATAGGTTCTTGTAATGTTGGCAATGTCCCTAAACCGATTTAGGAACATAAGCAATGAGCGGTATCTAGCAAAACATCATTGCTACCCATTTACAAGAATGTTGAGCTCCAACATCACCTTTGTGACTACTAATTGTGACTCTCACAATATGTGAAAATGTCCCTTTATCCTTGACATCAAGATTGACCAATCGAGGCATAGACCGTGTCATCCTCGGTATAATCTATATCTTGAACTCCAAGTAGACTCACTCTAATCAAATGAGCTCAATATCTCATATTGACTCATTTGGGCATGGCCATGCACTTCGTGGTCTCACTCTATCAAGAATATCGATGTCACTCCCGTCATATAGGAGGGATAGATCCCATCTACATCACTCACATCCCTCCGCATAATTTGTTACATACCCAGTAATCGCCTTTATAGTCCACCCATTTACGGGTGACATTTGACGAAGCCAAAGTATGCAACTCCTTATGTAGGGAACCATGGTGACTTCAGGTCTAAGGACTAATAGTCATACTAATAGCCACATGAGAAAGTATATGACACTCATATAACGATCCATGATACTTTCTCATGGCAGGTCATTTAGTATACATTCTCCAATGCATACCCATGTGTCAACTTGATATCTCATATCTATGACTTGTGAGATCAAGTCATCTTGTTGACCTACATGCTAGTCTCTACGCATTAACATTGTCCCTGAAAGTTAATACTTGACTAGGAATGATTAAGAGTAGTGTTCTCTATATCATCTCATTATCGATTCAACCAATCGATTGATATAGATAAGAACCTACTACTCAAGGACATTATTATATTTAGTTATTTGGCACCAATACAAGTAAATATAATAACCATGCCTTTATAAATAGGAATATGATACAATAAAGTCCATACAACAATCATCACATGATTGACTCTAGAGCTTTCACTAACATACGCAAATATACTAGGGAATTAATTAAACGCTTAGGAATGGAAAACGCTAAAATTATTAATACCCCAATGGCAACTAATGTGAAAATAGAAGAAGATGTAATCGGAAACTCAATTGATTTAAAATACTATAGGAGCGTAATAGGGAGTCTTCTTTACTTAACTGCGAGCCGACCTGATATCTTATTTGTAGTAAGTATGTGCACAAGGTTCCAAACCTGTGCCAAGGAGTCTCACCTAACTCTAGTCAAGCGTATCCTTAGATATCTAAAGGGTACACTTAATGTCGGTATTTGGTACCCTAGATCTAACGAGTTCGAACTAATCGGCTACTCCGATTCAGACTATACCAGTAGTAAGCTCGATAGAAAGAGTACGAGTGGTTGTTGTCAACTTCTCGGCTCGAGTCTAGTAAGTTGGTGCAGTAGGAAGCAACACTGTGTTGCCTTATCTACCACCGAAGCTGAATACATCGCGATGGGTGAGTGTATCACTCAGCTTCTTTGGATGAAGCACACTCTCCGCGACTTTAAGTTAGTCTTTACAAATACTAAACTTCACGTAGATAACATTAGTTCAATTAACCTTACTAAGAATCCGATATGTCACTCTATGACCAAACATATAGAGGTCAAACACCATTTCATTTGAGAACATGTGGCCAACGGAGCCATACAACTCGAATAAGTTGAATCGAAGTCTAACTTGGCAGACCTATTTACTAAACCCCTACCCGATGCCGAATTCAGTCTATTAAGATGAAAATTGGGCATGTGTGTAGTAGAATAGGAACTTGCAAATTATATTTTCTTACTACTACTTCCTACTTTTCATTTTTCGTGGAACTAGCATAGGACATATCTTAGATATCATGCACCTATATATTTAAGGAGCCAATACATCTCACAACACATAGGACTAATGTGTTTGTGTACTTAGCCATGTAGATGGGTGTGAGATGTTAGGACCTTACTCCTGGTTTGATATGTAGAGCTAGTGCATCGCCATGAACCACGGAGTATAATCATACATATTAACCGACTCTGACTAGGACTGGTTGATCTTTCATATCAATCAAGCCAAATATGAGTCGAACATTTTATAGATGAGCTTATTTTCAGTATATTATTTTCAAAAAAATGTGGAACATGCTTGGACTTTAAATTTAATACTTATTTTTGTTTTCCACACACCCTTACTCTTTTCGATATATGGCAAAAGGGGGAGAAAAAGGCCAAAGTTAAGGGGTCAAAATTTTTTTAATTTTTGATAACTTAACTCTTACTTCATATTTATTTACATGAACAAAAGTTAACTTTAAGTTTTGAAAACTTACTTAACTTTTTAACAAAAAGAAGTAAATGCCAAGTTAAGAGAAATCTTAACTCAAACTTATTTTTAAACACTATGACGTTAGTGTTTTACTTAGAGGGGGAGAAAGGGCCAAGTTAAGAAGACCTCTTAACTTAAACGTTTTACTAAGGCCAAATTTAAGTAATGTTAATTACTTAAACTCTTCCTAGATAGCAACCCTCAAGGAGGAAGATTAAGGTCTTCTTTCAGGACTCACCCTCGGTCAAGGGGGAGGTTTCCTCAAGGGGGAGTACTTGAAGAAAATCCTTACTACTCCTACTAATCTTTATTATTATTGTTTGTTTCTCATGCACATTATTATTCTTCATGCATGCTATTTTCTTAACTTTGTATGTGGGTTTGTCGTAAATCAAAAAGGGGGAGATTGTTGGTGCAGTAGGCACCTAAGTCGAACCTGAGTTTTGATTATAGCAAACGATACAAAGTTAAGCTCATGTCATTATCTCACGAGCTGAATTGAGTGTGCAGAAAATTGCTATAGCTGGAGCTGAAGGCTAGCGACACCCGGAGGAAGCCGCGGTGATCGGGCGACACTCGAGTGACTTCAGAATGAGCCGAAGGAATTGAGTGGAAGGTCGGAAGCGAAAGTGACACAGTAAGTATCGAGGTAAACTCATGTGTGTGCGAGTGTAAGTGAGGTTGTATCCTCTTTACGGGGCTAGACTTAAGCGTAGACCAAGACATCCCATCGGTGGTCTAGGTCGAGATCGGATGGTCGAAGGCCGTCGAAATAATGTTATTGTTCAGCTAACTTGTCATTTTAGGTAGCATCAGTCGACTGCCATCTTGGAGGACTCGACTGCTGTTAATCAGTCGACTGTCTACAGTCAGCACTCGACTGATGCTGCCATCAATTGACTGATGATGGTCATCAGTCGACTGATGGTCAAGGATCAGCTTCGAGGAGTCAAGACTTATCACCTCATTTCAAGGGGAGTGGTGCTCAATTGTGATTGGCTAAAGTTCCTCTCGAAAAGGGGCTCAAAGGCTATAAAAGGAGGGCCTATTCTAGGGTTTCATCATCAATTCTAAGCTTCCAAAAGCCTCCGCAAAGATACAACTCTCCGACAACGAAGTGCTTCTTCTCCAACGTCTAGGTTTAAATTGCTTTCATTTTGTTACGTCGGTATAAGTTTTATTTCAGTTTATTACTTTACTTTCTCGGAGCTTTTATCGTAACGAGGAGAGGGGGAGTGTCCCTCTTCCTCAAGCTTTGTGTTTTATTTGTATTGATTAACTCCTACCTCTAACAAGGAGGAGTTCTTTAGTGTTTTTGCCCTTCGTACGTGGTCATGGACCACTAGGGCCTTGGAGTAGTAGCCGAAGGCTACGAACCAAATAAAAAATATTTGTCTCCTTTTATTTATCTCTTATCTTTCCACTGCAATTAATTGTCTACTCGGGTTTTAACGAACGAACGAAAAGAAAATAAAAAAAAGGTTTTATCGCTATTCACCCCCCCCCCTCTAGCGATCCGCTTCGATCCAACACACAAGACTTGGACTTTCCAATTACCAAGTGTCCCACTTGGACTTTCCATCATATGGTCAACCCCATGTCAACCATATGTCAACCCATTGTCAAACAATGGTCAACCCATTGTCAAACATCAAAATACTTCTCGAGTCAAACTCGAGTCTGATCAATTGTGCAGATTGCACCAACAATAATTACTATGATTCATGTGCCATGACATCATATCATATATTGTTATATATTTATCTTGCCATAAAAATAATATTTTCAATTTTTATACATGATTTGTTATTGTAATGCCATAACATACATGTATTATTCAATCTTGATAGATTCCTTTTTGAAAAGATATGCATTTGATATATGGTATGCTCATATACCTGTATGAATTTAATTTCTTATAATTAAGGACAAATGATACTATTTGCCTAGATAGATATACATAATTCCATAGTCAAAGAAGAACTATTTCACATCTTACAAGAATTACAGGATAATTTGCTTATATATTGTGACATATTAGATACATAAGATATTAAGATGATGCTGACATTTCACATCTATATGAGCTAAGCATCATAAATTATATGGATTTTCCATGGACCAATCATGAGAAAAGTTAATGTAAAAGTCATGTATATTTAGTCCATAGAGAATGATTAGAAATTATTTTGAAAAACATTTTTGAAAACGTCGGTGAACTTTAATTTTTGAAAGAAATCACCATTGATAATGTTTATACAAAGTTTGAGTGAAACATTAAAGGTTTTATGGTTTTCAACTTTGTATCATTCTTTGAAAATAATAGATATTTTCTTAAAAAAATAATTTTCGTTGATATAAGTTGACATAAATAATGCATGTATGAAATTTTATGATTTTATGATAATTATAAAATTATTTGTGTATTTCTAAAATATAGATTGGGATTTATCAGACAACTATTTTAGAGAAATAGTCGATTGAGGGCATTATCAGTCAATTAGTGGATATTATAAGGTGATTTTTATGTAAGATTTTTAACTAATATGGGTTGTTTTAGTCATTTATGATTATTCCTATGTATTTTAATTTTCCTTAATTTTTTGACATACTTGGATAAACATTCAAAAGAAAAATGTTCTAAGTATAAACAGAAAGGGTGAGAAATTCAACTTGGAGTATCAGGGTTGATATATTAAGGGGGAGGTCAAGGTTTAAGATTTAATTTTCTTTAACCTCATAATTTACAATTTGAAACATTGTAAAGGTCTAGAAACTCTAAAACATTATTTGTGTAACATTCGAAGGAAAGCATACTTTGGGGGAGAGGTCCACCTTAAAGGCATGTGAAATAATTTGGGGAGTGGTGATGTAATTCTTTGAGGGGAGACGAACTTCCCGGATTAAGGAATGAAATCAACAAAATAGAAGGTAGGGAACCTCCATTCAAATGTTGGCCTAAGTTAGGAATGATGTAGGAGATTGAAATTTGTAAATACTTTTATATGCATGCCAAATGAGGATAATGAAAAGTTTAAGTTAATAAATCTTCATTCTTTGGCATAAGGAGTGGGTGTTGAGCTAATGGACTAGTTTAACTTAAACATATTGTCAAGCATAAAAAAGAAAGAGATTATTGATGCAATCAACCATTGATTAAGGTTAGTCAAGTTTGAGTTGGATTTGAATGTTTGAGCAATATATTTGATGACTGAGCAATATTCTTGATGGAGTATTGGGAATACAATCAAAGTCCCACATTAGTAAGACATGGAAAAGATCATGTGCTTATGAGATGAAAAGATATCTCCATTGGTATGAGACATTTTGGGTAAATCCCAAAAATAGAACCATGAGGGCTTATGCCCAAAGTGGACAATATCATGCAATTGTGGAGATATATGAATCTTATAGGCACTATCAATTGGTATCAGAGACATGGTCCATGTCAAGCCATGAACCTCGAACGAAGGAAGTGGAGCTCCCATGTCTGAATCAAGAGAACCAGACACCAGATAGAAAGTCCAGTTGAATCAGGATGATTGAACAACTAGCAGGAAGTCCAGTTGGCCTAGAAGAGTTGGACAACTGATAGGAAGTCCAATTGGGTCAAGAGGACCAGACAGTTGGCAGGAAGTCCTGGTGAGTTAAGGATCAGACATCAAGTAGAGAAAGTCTTTCAAGGACGGATAGGCTTGAGGGGGGTTAATGTTGTCCTTTGTTTGAGGGGGGGATTGATGGAGTATTGGGAATATAATCAAAGTCCCATATTGGTAAGACATGAAAAAGATCATGTGCTTATAAGATGAAAAGATATCTCCATTGGTATGAGGCCTTTTGAGTAAAGCCCAAAAATAAAACCATGAGGGCTTAGGCCTAAAGTGGACAATATCATGCCATTGTGGAGATATATGAATCTTATAGGCACTATCAATTCTCAAAGAGGAGATTATTGGCCAAGCACGGGCAAACTCGATTTGATCAATATGGTCGATGTTTGTGTTGGTGTAGGGAGCATCACTTCTGTGTTTTGATATATGAGCTAAGGTTTAAAGTTAGGATATGCGTGTGAACTGATGTGAATATTCAACCAAAGTGATCCATTTTTATTTAAACCAAGTTGCAATCCAACGAGGATAGAGTTAGATGAAAATGATGTCCTATCTTGGAAGAGAGCTTAGCCTTAGGCAGCAAAAGAGGAGGTGATGCCAGATTCTGAGTTCCCAAATTTTTCTACACTTCCTGCACCTATAATAGCTCCTACACTAGAGAGAGTTTCTAGATTAGAGGAGACGTGTACCTCTAGATTTCATAGATAGGAGGAGCAGCAGTAGATCCGTCAACGAGAGATGATGCAGTTGCAGTAAGATCATCATCAAAAGATGATGGAGCTACAACAGGATCATTATCGAGAGATGATGTAGCTGAAGCAGATCATAACAGAAAGATAATGGAGATGTTCTACTCATGGGGCATGAGTCATCCACAACCTCCTCCTCCCTCATCAGATTAGGATATTTGTAGATGGACTAGTGACTTATGTACCTTGACTTATGATACTTGATATTTTTGAAACATATTTAGTCTTACTACTTATCTTTAAATTCATAATTAGGCTTATGTTTCATAGATTAGGTTTCAATATTTTCATCGCACTAAAACCCTTTTTTTTTACAAAGTTATAATCTTTTAATAATTGAGAAAATTAAAAATGGAGCAAGCCTAGGTCATACTTAGATTACATGAACATTTAGATCTAGGAAGCCTTTGCATTTCACAAACATCAAGAATTATTTGTTTGTGTATTGAGTCACAAAGATAGGCATGAAATGTTAGCAATATGCCCCAAGTTCTAGATGTAGACTCAGTGCATCGATATGAACCGGAAGGGTTTTAAAACAAAATCGATCACTTTGGTGATTAACTCTAAACTAGACATGATGATGTAATCATGTCATTCAAGATTTCAGGAATAAGAGTTAGATATTTATTCTAAGGATTATTTTTAGATGTTTATATTAAATATATTGTTGTTCTTTTCAAAAAGAGTTTTGATTCAAAATACAAGGATTCATGCTTGAGGCATCGTAAGTAGATACAAGCAAAGCTAGGTAGGAAAACAAACAGGTAAACTGGAATACTCACAATAGGCCAAGGTTGCTTAGATCAAGATCAGTAGCAAGCGCTTGAACTATATCACTTGGAGGTTGACCACATTCTTGTATTTTCTGCATGAGATCGACAATTTTGGAGAAGTTTTCAGGTTCATTATCATAAACCTCATTTAACTTCAATACAAGCTCATGTTGGTGATTATAACGATCATAATCTTCCTTGTTCAGAACATCTTTGTGCTCCTCCAACCACTTTGGATATCTTTCTCCAATCTCCTTCATGGGATCATGGAGAATTTCTTTGGACAAAAGCTGCTAGCCAAGACTTGAGTTTGACTCAAACTGGTTAAACTTGAGTTAGACTCAAGTTCAACCATGGAAGATGATTCATCATCATGCATGATTAATTTGATTAGTCTTTGACAACTATCATTTTATCATATTATTTTGGTCCTTAATATCCATGTTTTTATTCACTCGAGTGATTTATTGTTGATTATTAGCATGTTTTATGAGTTTGGATTCATTTTGGACCTTTTTATAAATTCTCCTAAATTTTGGACTTATATGCAAATTTTATCCTTGTTTATAGGAGATTGAGATGAGCCACTAGACTAGACTCAAGTTGGATTAAATATGGCTTCATCTGGGGTCATAATGGACATTTCAAGATGATTTAATCTGAGCCCTTCATCCAGATCAGAAGACAAATTAAATCAAGGGTTCAGATCTGGGCATTATGGACCGTCCGAGGGAAGCGATTAATTCTGAGCTATCCATCAGGATCTGAAGCGATCTAGCCCATACATTAAGATCTACATGTCTTGGCCATTCATCCGGACTGTTGGATCGTGATTATCCCTTCAAGTGGATCAGATCCATCCATTTCAAATCAGACCGATTTCAGCCGTTGGATGGAGCAACTTAATTAAGCGAATAATAGATCCATCAAACCCTAGCTTAATTGGATGGCTGAGATCAAAGGGTTCAGATCGGACGACTACAAAAAAAATCAATTTAAAAGCCCACCTTTCGCGTCGTCGCTTGCTCCTCGCGCAAGTGCGCCGGCGCGGTGGATCACCGAGCGGAACCCCTCCTCACGAGCGACGGTGGCAGACGCTTCTTCCTCCTCGCGAGCGACGGCGGCGAGTAGCGCTTCCTCCACGCAGTGGCAGCAGCTTCGGGCAGCATCTCCGGCGGCCCTTCCTTCCATCCATTCCAGCGGCAACCTCCATCCAAGCGACTGCCAATGAGATGCTGGGATTCCAGCCAGCTTGTCGGCAGTGCATAACAGAGGAGATTCCGGGCATTTCACCGATGATAGCTTCATCTGCCAACTGCCGGAGTTGAGAGCCGCAACTGGACGAGATTTCAGAAGGTTGTGGTGATTGCTACTGTCGGGATCCCGCAGAATCTGTTTCCAGCTCACGGCAGTGATATCCCTTCTCCAATTTCCGGCGACAACACTTCATTCCATCGCTGGTGAAGAGTTTTAGCTTCTACTCTGGTTCCATCCTCTCCACACAGCACCGGCAGTTCCGTTGTAGTATAGTGGTGAGTATACTCGGTTACAACCGAGAGACTCGGGTTCGATCCCCGACGGCGGAACTACGGCCTGCTCCACCTTCACAGAGTCATCCATAGACTATCAGGTTCCAGTGTCGTTGTAGTATAGTGGTGAGTATACTCGGCTATCGAGAGGCCCGGGTTCGGATCCCGGCAACTACACCAGGCTTCGGCAGTTCTGCGCCATCCATCGGAGAAAAGAGCTCGCTTCATCCATCAATTCAGCACTTACCGGAGGATTTTCGACAAGGATCCAACCATATCATCCATTGGAGGAGTTGTTCGGATTGTCGTCATCATCGTGGAGTGATCGGTAGTTATATTTGGATTTTGATCCATTGATTTGGATGTTTGTCTTATTTTATTGCATTGTTTGTTTACATTACGTTATGTTTGGATTCACGAATTAAACTTATCAAAAAAACCCCAAAATTATTGTTGTAGTTGTCTTGTAGTTTACATTGTAGCTATTTCGTAGTTTGACTTAGAGTAATTAGTAGTTTCATTTGGTAGTTTAGTTGTTGTTTAATTATGATGCTTAGCTTAATTAATTGTTAGTTTGATTACTTATCTGTTTTAGTGTTAATTTCATTAGTTAGATGTGTTTAATAGTAAGTTAGATTTATTTCATATTTTCCTTTACACACATGTTAGTTTGCATCTGACTTGTTGTTCAATTTCCTACACTGTCTTTATGTTTTTGAATGCTTATCTTTGCATGCTTAGTTTAGATCTTCTTTAATTTCATTGTCAACTTAGTTACTTAGATTAATGCTTTAATTACCTGCATTGTCTTTCATTCAGTAGGATTAGTCTTGTAAATTCCAAACCCCCATTCAGTAGGATTAACAATAATTAGAAATCCTAAGTTTACTATTCTATCTATTATACTCATTGGGAAACGATCTGGGTCATCCACTATGCTATATTAGTATAGAGGGGGTTCAGTAATTAATTTGAAATGGTACCACGACACAAATCGCTGTTATCAAAAATTTGGCGTCGTTGCCAGGGAGTGTAATGATGCTTAGTAAACTTAGGATTACTTTCCCATTTTTCAAAAAAAATATATTTAGGGCTTCATTCTTTTATTTTCTATATATCCATGTATTTTGTCATGTCTACTTCCTGTGTCTTTTGATTTGTTTGTTGGTGTTTCAAGAAAGACCAGGAATTCTCTTTTCTGAGAAACATGGATCATTATTATCAGCAGTATGGAGACTACGGTGATAGTTAGCATCATTGATCAAACAGCTAGATCAAATTGCAACATGTTTCAGCCAAATGCAGCACAAGAGTTCATTCAGCCTCCGTCAAAGACCACTTCTGTGGATATCGACATGCTTAGGGAGATGGATTGTGGAGTGGGTGATTGGCATACTACTACATAGGACTCCTATGAACCATTGTGTTGTGATGTGATTTCAAACACTGATGGATGTGATTTCATTGATGAAGTTGTTGTTTCAGATGTTGAGGATGTTGACATAGGAGTGATGGATAGTTGGACACCCCCAGACTGGACACTCCCACCTGAGATAGAGTCTCCAAGAAGTTGCTGATGAAGTCCTAACAACAAACGCAGTAATCGAGCCTAAAGGTTGGATACTTTTTCTGGATCGCCTCCGACCACCAGAGAGTACATATGATGAGGCGATGATCATTTTGGAGGGAGCAGCATGGAACTATCCTGATCTCATCAAGAGAGCACTCACCTCCATCCGATCCATCCCACTCCCAGCCTGGATTTCTTACTGAACCGCCTCCAACTGCCAGGACCTCAAGGGAGTTTGTTCTATCCCA
This sequence comes from Wurfbainia villosa, assembly GCA_025175895.1. Classification (NCBI taxonomy): domain Eukaryota; kingdom Viridiplantae; phylum Streptophyta; class Magnoliopsida; order Zingiberales; family Zingiberaceae; genus Wurfbainia; species Wurfbainia villosa. The sequence goes on from CM045986.1 coordinate 95,402,528, forward strand.
TCTACCTTTCTTTTCATTGTATATACACTTCTTTCACTTCATTTTACTTTATTTGTTTTCGTTTTAGTTGTTATGTTTCATTTGTTAAGTTTTTATTTTGTCGGTGCTTTTAAATAAATTTCCTATGCATTCCTTTATATTATCTTAGAAGTCGTGAAAGCTAGTTAAATTTGATTGTCGAGTTTTGGGGATTTATTGTCATGAATGGATTATTTGATTGCATAGGATTACTCCTTGGTTATGGATTCTGTGTTGATAGATTAAGATGATTTTTTTTCAGTCCCAGTGAGGATTGTGCCTGTTTTTATTGCTTGTGTGTGGTGCACTTGTGGTTATTGTAACTCTAGAACTTGCTTTGATTCTTTTGAGACCACACAACCATAGGTGTGCATGATTATTATAAAGGCAATCTTACTGGTTTTTCTTCACTACTTTTGTTGTCACATGCTACTTAAATAATTTCTTTATCATATGTCATGTTATGTTCATTATTCATTCTATTGTCTTTCTATCCCTGCATTTTCATCATGTCATTTTTTTCTCCATTTCTATTCTTGGATGTGGAATATTGGATGTTTCATGATGAGTTTTTGCCCGGGACGGACAAAAGTTTAAGTGTGGGGGAGAGAGTAGCTCAGGAGAATTTAATGTAAGCATAGTCATGTCGTGCTTGATCACCATGGACAAGCCGTGTTTTTATTTTTATAGCTGAGCTTGATGTTTTAGAGTATATGAAAGTGTACTGCATGTCAAGAAAAAAAAATGAAAAAAAAATTGAAAAAAAAGTAAGAAAAAAAATGAAAAAAAAACATTTGAAAAAAAAAAAATCTTTGACATGTTGTGTAGTTTTTTTTTTTTTATCTATGTGATAGTATTTTTGTAATAGACATCCCTTATTACAACTATTTAGAGAGTTATTGGATATCATATCTGGACTTGTATTGTGAATGTGATAGGGGTTGTTTACATGTCTAATGGATGGTAAAATGCTAGCCTGGATGAAAACTTTTGGGGCACTATTTTCTTGTACTCATCTATGTAGCATTCCAGTATTTCCATATTCCTTGCATTTCTGTAGCTATTTCATGTTTTCCCTTTCTTTCCTTTCACACATATTGTCATTTCTTTTGCATTCATGTTTCCATTACATTCCTAATAAGCCTTCAGTGATTGTGTATTCTTATGTGTATATAGTGGTGAAGGTAGAAGAAAAGCAAGCATATGGTTGTGCATAAACCATAAGTAGCTTGAGTGAACTCCACTATTATATGCTTATGAGAGCGAGAGAAACCACCACTTATCTTGTGAGGCTTAATCATTCTTAGTTTATTCAGGATGGATTAAAGTCACCATGTTTGTTAACCTGTGTAAGATTTGAGTCCATGATTGCTTGAGTCTTTGAGATTTGACAATCCTAGGTAACTTTCTGTTACGATTTTCTATGTATGTTTGGGAATTGCTAGGGAAATATACCTTCAGTTACTTTTAATTTTCTTTGTTTGCTCGGGACGCGCAAGAATAAGTGTGGGGGAATTGACAACTATCATTTTATCGTATTATTTTGGTCCTTAATATCCATGTTTTTATCCACTCGAGTGATTCATTATTGATTATTAGCATGTTTTATGAGTTTGGATTCATTTTGGACCTTTTTATAAATTCTCTTAAATGTTGGACTTATATGCAAATTTTATCCTTGTTTGTAGAAGATCGAGATGAGCCACTAGACTAGACTCAAGTTGGATCAAATATGACTTCATCTGGGGTCATAATGGACATTTCAAGATGATTTAATATGAGCCCTTCATCCAGATCAGAAGACAAATTAAATCAAGGGTTCAGATCTGGGCATTATGGACCGTCCAAGGGAAGCGATTGATTCTAAGCTATCCATCTGGATCTAGAGTGATCCGGCCTATACATTAAGATCTACATGTCTTGGTCGTTCATCCGGACCGTTGGATCGTGATTATCCCTTCAAGTGGATCAGATCCATCCATTTCAAATCAGACCGATTTCAACCGTTCGATGGAGCAGCTTAATTAAGCGAATAATAGATCCATCAAACCCTAGCTTAATTGGACGGCTGAGATCAAAGGGTTCAGATCGGACGACTGAAAAAAAAATCAACTTAAAAGCCCACCTTTCCCTCATCAATCCGCGCACCGCACAGAACCGAGCGGCACCATCGCCTGCTCCTCGCAGGCGAGCGCCGGCGGGCGACAGGATAACCGAGCGGAACCCCTCCTCGCGAGCGATGGCGGCGGACGCTTCTTCCTCCTCGCGAGCGGAGGCAGCGAGCAGCGCTTCCTTCATGCGGCGGCGACAGCTTCGGGCAATATCTCCGGCGGCCCTTCCTTCCATCCATTCCGACGGCAACCTCCATCCAATCGGCTACCGACGAGATGCTGGGATTCTGGCCAGCTTGTCGATAGCATGTAGCAGAGGAAATTTCGGGCTTTTCATCGGCGATAGCTTCCTCAGCCAACTGTCGGAGTTGAGAGCCGCAGCTGGACGAGATTTCGGAAGGTTGTGGTGATTGCTACTGTCGGGATCCCGCAGAATCTGTTTTCAGCTCATGGCAATGATATCCCTTCTCCAATTTTCGGCGGTAGCACTTCATTCCATCACCGGTGAAGAGTTTTAGGTTCTACTCCGGTTCCATCCTCTCCATGCAGCACTGGCAGTTCCGTTGTAGTATAGTGGTGAGTATACTCGGTTACAACCGAGAAACTCGGGTTCGGTCCTCGACGGCGGAACTACGGCCTGCTCCACCTTCACAGAGTCATCCATAGACTGTCAGGTTTCGGTGTCGTTGTAGTATAGTGGTGAGTACACTCGGCTACCGAGAGACCCGGGTTTGCATCCCGGCAACTACACCAGGCTTCGACAGTTCCGCGCCATCCACCAGAGGAAAGGGCTCACTTCATCCATCAATTCAGCACTTGTCGGAGGATTTCTGACAAGGATCCAGCCATATCATCCACCGGAGGAGTTGTTCGATTGTCGTCATCGTCGTGGAGTGATCGGTGGTTATATTTGGATTTTGATCCGTTGATTTGGATGTTTATCTTGTTTTATTGCATTGTTTGTTTACTTTACGTTATGTTTGGATTCACAAATTGAACTTATCAAAAAACCCCAAAATTATTGTTGTATTTGTCTTGTAGTTTACATTGTAGCTATTTCGTAGTTTGACTTAGAGTAATTCGTAGTTTCATTTGGTAGTTTAGTTGTAGTTTAATTATGATGCTTAGCTTAATTAATTGTTAGTTTGATTACTTATCTGTTTTAGTGTTAATTTCATTAGTTAGACGTGTTTAATGGAAAGTTAGATTTATTTCATGTTTTCCTTTACACACATGTTAGTTTGCATTTGACTTGTTGTTCAATTTCCTACACTGTCTTTGTGTTTTCGAATGCTTACCTTTGCATGCTTAGTTTAGATCTTCTTTAATTTCATTGTCAACTTAGTTAGTTAGATTAATGCTTTAATTACCTGCATTGTCTTTCATTCAGTAGGATTAGTCTTGTAAATTTCAAACCCCCATTCAGTAGGATTAACAATAATTAGAAATCCTAAGTTTACTATTCTATCTATTACACTCGTTGGGAAACGATCCGGGTCATCCACTATGCTGTATTAGTGTAGAGGGGGTTCGATAATTAATTTGAAATGGTACCACGACACAAATCGCCGTTATCAGTCATGCATGGGAATACTAAGGGCCTTGGTATTCATGATGAAGAAGAATACCAAGGGTCTTGGTATTAAGAGTTTTCTTAATGAGGAGTTAAGAGGAATTGATGGCAATGGTTGCTTGTGGATTAAAAGGCCTTTTTTGGTGTTGAACGTGTAAGAGTTAATTGGAGGCTTTTGTGTTTTGGGCGTACAAGCCAAAGGACCAAGAGAAGTGTTCTCTCATCCCTCTCCTTCCTCTCCTTCTTCTTCCAAAGGGTTCTTGACATTTTGCTAGGGGTTGCTAGCACAATGTGACTCCAAAACGGATAGGTGTCAGTGTGGATACCTTAGAGATACTGTTATCCTTATCGTATTGAGATCCGACAGCATTTGGAAAAGTGGAATTGCGAAGGGCACACACCGAAGATATACTTCTCCTTCTAGATAAGATCTTGAAAAGTAGGGTACGAAAAGACTTATATAGTTTTGCATGGATCTCTGGTGGGATCCAGTTTATAATTATTGTTTCCACTGCGGTTGTTCGAGGTATTCACCGCGATGTTGTGAACATCAGATCCGAAATTTTCCCAACAATAATAGCTTTGGCGACTGTCGGGCTGTAAAAAGTGTATGATCTGATCTAAGGCCTTGCCTCATCAGATTGGAATAATTTTTCTTTTACTCCGTCAATCTTCACAGGTGTATTTACCTTAAACCCTACTCCTCCGTTCCGCAATCACACAGGTATAATAGCCTCAATGAATGTCGGGCTATAAAAAGTGCGACGATCTGATCTAAAGCCTTGCCTCATCAGATTGGAATAAATTTTGTACTCCGCTAATCTTCACAGATGTATTTACCTTAAATCCTACTCCTCCGTTCTGCGATCGCACGGGGATGATAGCTTCGGCGACTGCCGGGCTATAAAAAGTGTGACGATCTAATCTAAGGCCTTGCCTCATCAGATCGGAATAAATTTTTTACTCCGCCAATCTTCACAGGTGTATTTTACCTTAAACCCTACTCCTCCGTTCCGCAATCGCACGGGGATAATAGCCTCGATGACTGTCGGGTTATAAAAAGTATGACGATTTGATCTAAGGCCTTGCCTCATCAGATCGGAATAAATTTTTTACTCTGCCAATCTTCACAGGTGCATTTACCTTAAACCCTACTCATCCATTCTGCAACTACATGAGGATAATAGCCTTGGCGACTGTCGGGCTATAAAAAGTGTGACGATCTGATATAAGGCCTTGCCTCTTCAGATCGGAATAAATTTTTTACTCTGCCAATCTTCACAGGTGTATTTACCTTAAACCCTACTCCTCCATTCCACAATCGCACGGGGATAATAGCTCTAGCTAATGTCAGGTTGTAAAGAGTCGAATAAAGACTCAACCCTTCGCTGGACCATGCCTTCATCTTCTTTTGAGGCTCATACCCTTGCCTCAAGGCCCAACTATTTCACCCATCACAAATACATTTCCTCCTTTTAAACTTGACTCCTCACCTCCCCCTTCTTTGTCTTCTGCTCCTCCCGTCTTCAAAATCTCTCCACATTTCTGCATAGTGTAAAAATTCTTCTCTCTTCTTCTTGCATCCTCCTTAATCCTCCCTTATGTGCGACAAGATGAAAGCTCGCTTCCTGAAAGCACTTTCTCAACAACTACAAGATGCCCCAATGAGCTCACTTCCCATGCCTGTCTATCTTGCACCGCCGCCCACTGCTTCGGCTCCCACAGGGTTCCCCTCCGCCGCTCCCACATCTACATCTCCTCCCTCTTCATCAACAACATCATTCTCTATTATCCCACCGTCATCTACCGTGAGTCCCCGGTCAGAATCACCATCTCCTCCTTCCCCAAACCCTAGCCTGCCTCCCTCTTCGCTAAACCCTGGCCTTCCTTCCTCTTCGCCTTCACTTTTACGCAGCACTAGGTCACCTCCCCCTTTCTTACACACCCAAACCGAATTGCAAGGAGCTGCATGCCACCAAACACAGGAAGAGGAGACTTTTACTTTGGACCCTTCTTCTTCGTTCGCCTCGCCCGTGGGCATCGATTTAATCCTGGTTATGCCTCCTTCATCTTTTATCTCATCAACCCCACCCACATCATTGCCTTCCCCTTCAACTATCCTCATTTCCACCACCCCCCATATAGCATCTGAGAGTCTTCATCAGCAGCTTAGTCATGATCCATCTCCTGAGGCCCCTTTTCTACCCATCGAAAAACTGTCAATGGTCATATCCCCCTCGACTGCCCATACCCCTTGCACCACAACTTTCGCCCCGGCATCAATGTCACCTGCACCATCCTCAGAGGGCTCCCCCTCTTTAATTATTTAGCAGGTAATCTCAGACCTCTTTCCCCCACTGTTGACCTTCCCATCTTCGTCTCCTACCCCCCTAAGGCCCATAGTGGTGACTCTTTTCCATGCCACCTCCACATCCCCTCTTGTTGGTGCAATCGGCCCAGGTCACGATTGACCAGACTCGAGTTTGACTCGAGTGATGTTTTGATGTTTGACAAAGGGTTTTGACAAAGTGGTTTGGCATTGATGTTTGACATTAATGTCGGTTAATATGTTGGGGAGATTGTTGGAGCAATCGACCCGGGTCATGTTTGACCGGACTCGAGTTTGACTCGAGGAAGACCTTGATGGTTGACTGGGGTTGACCATGTGATTATGGGAAAGTCCAAGCATGGGTCTTGGCAAGGTAAAGTCCAAGTGGGACACTTGGCATTTGGTAAAGTCCAAGTCTTGAGTACTTGGCATGAAAAGTCCAAGTGGGACACTTGGCGCATGGAAAGTCCAAGTCATGGGTACTTGGCATTTGGGAAAGTCCAAGTCTTATGAGAAGTCCAAGCATGGGTCTTGGCAAATGAGAAGTCCAAGCATGGGTCTTGGCAAATGGAAAGTCCAAGCATGGGTCTTGGCATGGAAAGTCCAACATGGGTTGGCAAGGGAAAGTCCAAGCTTGAGTCTTGGCATTTGGAAGTCCAAGGGGATTGATTTTGGCAGCGTAAAGTCCAAGCGGAGTCTTGGCGGCGTAAGTCCAATGTGCCTTGGCGGTGTAGACACCGTTAGCATGACATAGCCGAGGGAAGCACCTGGAGGCTAGCGCAATGGATGAACAAGTCATGGATGACTTGGAGGGATCCGAGAGGCGTGAGGCTGATGGAGGTGGCTAGAAGGCTTAGGTCTAGGCTAAGGGTGGTCTAGCAAGTATGGGGGCACCATACTTGGGTTAAAACCTCGTGAGTCGACTTGAGTTCGACCGCCGCTTAAGAGCCGGAACTTCATTGGCAATGATCGCATCGGAGCGAATCGATATCTACGCTGGCCGATCGCCAAGGGTCGACCGACTATATTGGTTCACGCGAGCACAGATCGCTTCAGAGCCGATCGCGGCCGATTACGCGGCGCGTCGATCGCCAATGTTGGCCGATCGCTAAGAGTCCCGTTGGAACTTGTCCAACGTGGATTGAGCCGTTGTCTCACAGCTACAGTGCTGGCAGTCGACTGGGGACTTATGGCAGTCGACTGCCAGGCGGAAATCCAGCCCGACGCGAGATAAAAGGGAGCTATTCATGGAGATTGCAGCATCAGATTTTTGGGAGCTTATTTGAGGCGATTTGAAGGCGATTTGCAGGTGCATTTCAGGGCCCTTCAACCTCATCCAAGAAACCAACAAGCAAAGCGCTCAAACCCTAGTTTGTAAAGTGTTCTTTACATTTCCTTGTATTTTGTTTGTATTTTTGTGTATTACTTATTGTAATCCATTGTACGAGGTTTCTCCACCTCCGACTTGTTGTCGAGAAGGAGTTATTGCTTAGTGGTGTGTGATTGGCATCACTAGGGCTCGTTTGAGCCCGATCCGTGGAGTAGGAACCGTGCGGTTCCGAACCACATTAAATCTTCGTGTTATTGTGTTTGTGATTGTGTTTCGTTATTGTTATCATATATATATTCCGCTGTGCTAACGAAACTTGTAGACACGAACACGCGATCGATTTCCATCTTCCTACGGACACAGCGCTATTCACCCCCCCCCCTCTAGCGCCCTCAAATCTTCAACAAGTGGTATCAGAACCCGGGGCTCTTCTACGGACTAACCACCGGGAGCTAAGACAAAGAAGCTAGAGGAAGAAGATGGAATTCCAAGACAAGCTTGGATGGGACATCAACACGCCGGTCCCATACTCCTTCTATGGACAAGAAGGTTTTAGACAATGGAAGGCAAGGATCGAAGATTTTCTAATGATGAGGGACTTCGAAGAATGGTCAATCTTAATGGAGGGATATAGCTATCCAGTAGGACCAAGGGGAGGCTTCCTCAAGAAGAAGAAGTGGAGTGAAAATCAACTCCAAGCCTTCGAGAAAAACATGAAGGTAATAAAATTTATTCTTGATTTGGTCCCTAATGAGATTGTGTGTATGGTAGGGGACTATATGGACGCTAAGGAGTTGTGGAGCCAAGTGGCCAAGCTCCATGAAAGCCTATCATCGGTCCAAGAAGAAGGACCATCACTCTCTCAAGATCAAGAAGAAACATCTAAAGAGCTTGAGGATTCGGAAGTTGATAGGGAATCAACATCCGGATCGGAGAAGGAAGTAGAATCGGAAGTTGATAGGGAGTCAATTTTCGGGTTGGTGGAGGAAGTGGAAGAAGCATCCACTTCTAGGATTGAGGAGGAGATTAGAGTTTCCTCAACACCGGAGCAACAAGAAGAACCATCTACATCCGGTAGAGAGGAAGAGCAAGCTCAAGAATCTACTCCGACCACCACAACCACCCTAGGTAACTCAAGCATGTCAATTAATAATAAAATGAATATTATATGCTTTGAGTGTAGGGAGAAAGGACACTACAAGAGTAAGTGTCCTAAACGGGTTAAGAAGACTCCACCCGTGCCAAAAGTCAAGGAGACTGGTGCCTCAATGAAAAAGAGCAAGGAGCAAGTGATTTGCTTCAAATGCCGACTACCGGGTCATTACCGGAGTCAATGCCCGAAGGGGGAGAAGAAGGGGCAAGGAGGAGCATCACAAGTAGGGGGAGCTTCTATAGCTAACCCTAAGGTATATTTCAATAATGCACCTTCTAGATTTAAAAGTCAAAAGCATGCTAGGAATTTTAATTCCCTTGCAATTCATAAAGAGCATGCTAGAAGTAAAGAATTTTTCTTAGATGCTAAAAATGTTTACCTTCGGAGTAAGGAGAAATTTGGGACTAATGTCCCTAAAAATATTTTACCTAAGGAATCAATTAGGAAAATAGGAGAACATCTAGATCTAAATCCTAAATGGACTAGGCATATGCCTAGGAAGTCCAATGCCCAAGATTTAAATCAAAATTCTAAAATTGGGCAATTAGAAAAGGAAAATCAAGTCTTGAGGTCAAGGCTTGAAAAACTTGAAAAGACCCTTAGGAATATACAAAATCAATTTAAAGGGTCTAGTGGTCAAAATCAAGGGTCCAAAAGTCAAAGTCAACACCTAGGACCTAAGAGTCAAAAGTCAACCAAGGGCAAGCAAGGTTTGGGTCACAAACTTAAGCCTAAAGTGGCTTATCATAGTGTTCCATTTGACTATGGAACACAAACTAGGTCTAGGAAGACTAAGGTCAATAGGGAAGTCATCCCTAGAGTTGACCAAAGGGTGTGCCTAGTGGCTAAGGTTTCTAGGAAACCTAGGGTGGCCACTAATAAGGTTGCAAGGGGAGTTACCCCTAGAGTCAACCTAGGTAAGACCCAAATGACCAAGGCTAACAAGCCTAGGAGGGTCATTAGGAAGGTATCTAGGGAGGTTATCCCTAAGGAATACCTAATTAACCCTAGGAGCTCAAATCAGTTTTGGGTTCCTAAGAGCGTGATTGATGCACGCTAGATGGGTTTAGGGTGTGCCAACCTTGATTGGATGGGTAGTTAACTCAATCATGGTAAAGGTGGCACTTTAGGATGTTTTCAAGGTTATGGTTACCTTGGAAATAGATTTGAATCAATATCCTAAAAGATTTTAGGATGTGCCAATGCACTTTTGAATTTAAGAAAAATCAATTAAATTGGCACAATTTAGATTTAGAGTGTTAGTGTGTCATTTTGGGTTTTTGGCACACTAGGGAGATTAGGTTAATATGGCAAAAATATGATTAATCCCAACAAATGGCAATTAATATTAAAATTTAGGTATTACTATACCTATATATTTTATATGTCATGCTTTGATTGTCATATGCCATGTCATGACATCATGCCTAGTTCTAATCATTCTATATGTCATGTTCATGTTTAGGATTAAGGCTTTAAATGTCATGTGTTTTTAGATTTCATCTTATGCCATGACATCATGATTATGAGCATGTGTTTATCTATATCATCTCAAATTCCATAATCACTCATGCATTTAAGATAATTTGATTAAAATTGATTTAAGGACTATGGCATGACTTGGAGTCCCATTTATAAGGGAATCAAGTAGGGTTGCCTTAGAAGAATGCATGAAACCCTAGATTAGGATGAACAAAACCCACATCTCACATCCAATTGATATGTATGTGTATTTATACACCTTAGATACATGTGAGATGCTAGGATATGAGTTGAGTTCAAGGTGCATAGTTTTTGCATCTAGATGAACTAAAACTCATCTTGTTTCATTTGTGGATCATTGGGAGAGCATGTGTACAAGTCATGTACATAGAGCCCAAGGAATATGATCCAAAATAAGGTTTTGAAAACATTTTAAAATCATTTTAAAAAACCATGGTGAAGTCTATCTTTTGATAGAAATCACCATTGATAGAGTTGATACAAAATAGGGCCAAAACATTAGAAATTTCAATGGTTTTGAGTTTTGTATCAAACTCACTATTTTATGGGTAAAATAATTTTCAAATATTTTTCACCCATTGTGTGTGTCATAAGTATTATACGTATGAATTTTCACGATTTTTCGAATTACATATAATTATTTATGAATTTCTAAAATTTATTTCTGATAGCTGAAAATCGAGATTAAGATCGATCGCCTACTGTGTGGCGATCGGTGATGTGGCGATCGACGACATCGTCGAGAGTCGACTGCCAGGTCTGATTTCGGGTTAACAAGGTTTGTTTAGCCCGTGTTCAGCTATGGAAAAGGTTCCTAATCACTCCTAACCCTAGGATATGATTTGGGAAGCATTATAAAGGGTGAAAATCCATTGGATATGGATTAGGAGAAGTGTTAGGTCAAAGTATCAAATTTAGGGCATGGAAAGTTCAAGTTTGAACTTAGAACCTTAATTTTGATGGTTTAGAGTTCCTATTGGCTTAGGGGCTTCCCAAGGACATTGTTGGTGCAATGGTCAAGGGGGAGCAAGCCTTTAGGGGGAGTTATCCATCTTGGGATGATGGATGCGTTTTTCTCCTTGAAGAGGAGAAGTTATTGGGAGAGTATCATCAATTGGGAAAATTGATGGGTTTTTGATACTCAATTTGGAAATTGGGAGAGAGTATAGGATTGTCTCTTTTGAGTGATATGTGAATTATCACTAGGAAGATGGTAGGCATCCTAGGTATTTATTTTTGGATCAAGGGGGAAATTGTAAGATCTCATTGGGACATGAGACATTGACCTCCTTGGAGAGAAAACCTTTTTTGATGTTAGTCAAAAAGGGGGAGAATGTTTGGGGGAGAACATTTGGAGAGTGTTTACCAATTTGGGATAATTGGTAAGGGATTTGAGTTAGTGGTCTAACTCAGATGATTTGTTTGGTTTTTGTCAAACATCAAAAAGGGGGAGATTGTTGGTGCAATCGGCCCAGGTCACGATTGACCAGACTCGAGTTTGACTCGAGTGATGTTTTGATGTTTGACAAAGGGATTTGACAAAGGGTTTTGACAAAGTGGTTTGGCATTGATGTTTGACATTAATGTCGGTTAATATGTTGGGGAGATTGTTGGAGCAATCTGTCATGCCCCCGGGAGTATGCCGTGCCGAAAATCAAACGGACGGCATCTCCCCTGTACGTGGCAACATCTCGGGTTAATACAAGGCCCGTAGGCCCATAACAACATAATAATGAACAGATATAAGTATATCAAACACACACACAGCGGAAACATAAACACATACCACAACAAAATACCAAAACATACTGTGTACACTTCGACAAGACCACAGATTAAAATAGTACATAAAGCAACGACACAAACAAGGTCCACAACATAACGAAGTCCATACATAAACTCGAGTCAATAACATAGAATCAAAAATCCATAAGACAAACACAAATCCTCGAGACTCGAAAGCGGAGATGGGATGGATCGCCCACAGCCTCCAAGCCACGAAGATCTCTACATTGCACTGGCGATGAAAAACCTGTGGTCCGTGGGAGTGAGTAAAACTCAGCAGGTAATAGATAAACATGTACATTAATATCACATGTATTTCGACAGTAAAATCTACAGGTATCACTAGCATGATAATATATATATCCATGTATATACCATCTAACCAAAAATCAATATGAACTGCAGACATACTTGAACGTCTGCTACGCTACATCTATCCAACCTGAGCACATATATATACACAACATATGGTATAAAGAATAGGACTAACTCATACTACATCCTGCTATGGGTCAAGGGTATCACAGTGAATAACTAACCAGTATACAAGTGATGGCCTACTATCATACAGAAGAATGTAATAACATGTATGAATATGTGCAAACAAATGCAACAAACATAGTACATACAAATGCAGCATCACAATAAGCATATCTATATATAGACTGCATCTATATACGTATGCTAATCACAATCATCCATATATATATATACATGCATATATGTATATATATGGTAATATGCAAAAATGTCATAAGTCGGCAATGCAGTATGCATGGTCATGTCGGCTCACCCTAAAGCTACCACGACCCCAGTGTGGCCTCGGTGGCTCGAGCATGACAACTGTCCCAACTCAACACCAACCACTACTCTCGAGTGGCCGAGGGGGCGATGATCGAGTAGCATATAAGCGTAAAGAGCAAGCTACACGATGGGGGTCCCTGCTGTTGGCCACTCCGACAGTCACTACCCATGAGTGGTCGAGTGCCACACACGCAGGACTATGGCATGCAAATCCAACTATCACCGTCAGAGTGATAGAGTGCGGCACTACAATACTGCCACACCTGCATTACTCCTCCCATGAGTAACCGTGGAGGCAGGATGACTAGCGACACTCTCGACCACAAGGCGTGCATGCAAATGACATGAATGTAAGGTTTCACAAATAGACATCCACCATAGACTCTCTATTCTACAGAGGGTCATGCTAACAGATCTCGCACTCTATCCTCAGAGAGTCGTGACTAACCGATCAGACGGACTAGGACCACCGGTCCGTAGCGACACCCTAAATACCATTCACCCGACCATTTACATAATGCATGGTCGGTAGAAACATGCAATCTAAGGGTACTAGAATTAACTCTAGGTTCAAGACACCATCTACCTACGGATGACCTTTTTGCCCAATTTACAATCAGGATGTCATCCGTACTTTACTACTTGTATTTAACTTAAACAAATTCTAAGTTATTTACATCATCTATATTTATAACTCCTAGTCATGGTAACATAACATGATAGCAGCAAGGAGTTAATGGCCAACGGATAAAGTATCAAGCATAAGATGAATAGAACAGGATCAAGGTAACATGATCATTTAAGATGATCATGCATCTAAATCTGTATGCATTAACTACCTGACCAGGGTAGGAATCACCCACATGCTGTCAATGTGTGTGGTAATAGAGTCCTCACGTCCGCGGACCAGTCTCGTATCCACGTCCTGCAAATATCATCAGTTATCATTCAGTGAGAGCATATAACAACAATACGAATTAGCTACTACGTTATCCACAAATCCATATCTCTTATCGAATACAGGTTATCACTCCCATTTAACTAAATCGATCCCATGTAGATTTAATCTTTTTATACTTAATTTGATGCAACAGGATCACCAACAAATTAAGTATAAACCTAACCCATATTCACACCGATACATATCCCTATTCATAGTCCAAGCAAAGCTACTACCATACTACCACAGCTCCTACCGTTCCATACTCACGACAGGAAACACATTTACATCATAATATGACTAATCCAACTGGATTGAACAGGGAAGAGTATCATGCTTACCTATAATTGTAATTCCACCGGCAGAAATAATCCCTCCAAGATCCTCAGTCGGCCGGAACAACCACTGCCCAAATTAGGTTTCAAGCTTAGCCACACCGAATCCATATCCACAACAAGATCAAATAGATATTACCATCTTACCTTACTGTTGTAACTGCTGCCGACAACCCAAACACCAAACCGGCGCCCTGTTCACCCGCACCACCGAGGCTCCCGGTTTCCTGCCCAATCGCCACTTAGGTCACGGCAAATTCACATAATATGCTACTTTCGTTCAAGGTAAGGAGAACCAAGGTCATCCGCTACCTTTCACTAAAACCGGCAATGGGCGGCTTGGTTCGCCGGAACCCTAATGACCACACCGCTTCCCTAATCACTGCCCAAATAAATTCCGGTTACAACGAAGACCACAACATCAACAACCATCACGAGACACCGATCGGTGATGAAGGATAGCCTCGACTTACCCGATTCCGACAGTGAGTCGCCGCCTCCGTTCAGGACACCGCGTCGTCGCCAATGATCCCACCTCACGACCTCGCGCCTGCTTGCCCTTCCGACTCGACCGTGGCCACAGGCGAGGGTACTCGCTGATCGTCGCTTGCAGCAAGGAAGGGGGCCGGCGAGGATGTGGGTGAAAGCCCTCGACCAGTCGCGAGCGTCGGAAGAGAGGGTGGGGATCGAGTGGCGAGGCAGAGGGGTTGTCACGGTGAGGAAATAGGAAATGAGGGGGGGGGCTTGGGAAAAGCAGCGTCGGCGGAGGAGTCGGCGGCGGAGTCGACGGCGATTCCTTCTGCTGCGCGAAACGCCCGCACGTGGAAGTCGCGTCGGCGAGAAAACAGACGGGAGAAACGGCGGCCATTTAATGAGTTAACGGGTTAGGCCAGGAAATGCTTATTGGGTTGGATCCAATAAGGCATTAACACTAGATAGATTCAATTAAATCTAGGTTAATTAAACTATCACAATTTCTCTAGTTAGGTTAGATGTGATTAACTCCTAACCATTCGATTTTTTTTTTTCGTCGTATCTTACATTCTCCCCCACTTATTAAAATTTGGTCCCCAAATTTCGTACTTAAATGCTAAAATTAATCAAGCATATTCCGAAATAACCACATACCTCAGGTAAATAGATGAGGGTATCGAGCTCGGATAGTATCTTCCAGCTCCCAAGTAGCCTCCTCATCTGTATGATGCTGTCATCCCACCTTTACAAGTCGGATGGTTTTGTTCCGCAGTTGTCGCTCCTTGCGACCAAGAATCCGCACCGGAGTCTCCTCATAAGTCGCATTCGCCTGGAGTGGTATCGGAACTTCTTTCAGAACTTGGTCAGCTCGCGGCACGTATTTCCTCAGCATAGATACATGGAATACGTTGTGAACACCCGCAAGTGTCAGAGGTAAAGCCAATCGATAAGCTACACCTCCAATCCGCTCTAATATCTCGAATGGACCAATATAGCGTGGAGCTAATTTTCCTTTTAGCCCAAATCTCTTGACTCCTTTGGTGGGTGACACTCGTAGGAATACATGGTCTCCGACTGAAAATTCCAGAGGCCTTCGCCTCCGGTCCGCATAACTCTTCTCGCCGGTCCAGGCCTCGATAACCGCTGCTCGATCACTCGTACTAACTCGTGAGATCATCGTCAATACTGAGGCCCCAATATCCGCTGCTCCCAACTTCCTCCCATAACACAGTGAGATCCGCAGGTCGCCATATAATGCCTCGAATGGAGCCATCTGAATAGAAGAGTGGTAGCTGTTGTTGTAGGCAAACTCCACTAAAGGAATGTGATCCTCCCAACTGCCACCGAAATCCATGACGCAAGATCTCAATAGATCCTCCAGAGTCTGAATGGTACGTTCAGACTGTCCGTCTGTCTGCGGATGAAAGGATGTACTGAGTCGAAGCTCTGTGCCCATGGCCTACTGCAGACTCTGCCAGAATCGGGAAGTAAAGCACGGATCTCTATCAGATATGATACTCAATGGTACACCATGCAATCTGATGATCTCTCGGCAGTACAATTCCGCTAGACGATCCAATGAATCCGTCTCACGCATCGGAAGGAAGTGAGCTAATTTGGTTAATCGATCCACGATCACCCAAATCGCAGTATGTCCTTTACGGGTTCTGGGTAATCCCGTAACGAAGTCCATCGTGATATGCTCCCACTTCCATTCCGGGATCGGGATTTCCTGAAGTAACCCCGCAGGTTTCTTATGTCACCTTCACTACGGCATACTAGGCATCGTCGCGACAAAGTCCGCAATATCTCGCTTCATACCATTCCACCAAGATAAGCGCTTCGGATCTCGTACATCCGAGTACCACGAGTGATGTATAGCAAATCTCGATCGATGTGCTTCTGTAGCGATTCTTCCTTAATCGGGTGTGTGTCCGAACACATAGTCGCCCCTCGGAAACGTACACCATTCTCGCCACTCGAGAAGTCCGTCGACGCTCGAGTCTATAGTGCCGCTTCAAGAATCGCAGATCGTCATCGACTTGTGCTTCCTTGATCCTCTCAAAGAATAGCGATCGGGCAACCATAGAAACTAATATCCCGGGATGTTTGACCGTGTTCACAATCCCAACTCGTAGAACTGCGAACGGATCGAATCACGCTGGGATGATCGCCGTAACTCCACGAGACTTCCGCTCAGCCAGATCCGCTACCACATTAGCTTTTCCCGGATGATACCGATGGTGCAACAGAATCCTTCGAGATATTCCATCCATCGCCTCTGCCTCGATTCACTCTTTTCTGTGAATGTATACTTCGACTTTTATGGTCCGTAGATCTCAAAGGTAATCCCATACAAGTAGTGCCTCCATATCTTCAATGCAAAAATAATGGCGCTAACTCCAGATCGCAATCGGGTAATTTCTCGTGATCTTTTAGTCGACGGAGGCATAAGATACCACACTGCTGATACTACATCGAATCGCCCCAACCCTGGATAGAAGCATCCGTGATAGAGAACCATCCCATCAACACCGTAAGGAATCACTAAGATAGGTGCAGAAAACTAGCCGCCGCTAAGCTCGAAACTAGTCTCACATGTGCCTCGACTGTGAACTTGACCCCTTTACGAGTCGCGAGTGAGTGGCATGGCGATACTCGAGAATCCTCCACGATCTCCGATAATACCCCTACTGCACTCAAGGAAACTACGGACCTCCCGAATCGATTTTGGTTGCCCTAACCGTAATCGCCAATCTTCTCGGGATCTACAGAATACCTCGCTGACACCACATGTCCAAGAAAACCCACCGAGGATAACCGTAACGCACATTTGCTAAACTTGGCATACAATCCTCGCCGCAAAATTTCCAATACTATCCGCAGATGTTGTTCATGCTCTTCCTGATCGAGAATAAATCAATATATCGCCGATGAACACTATTACGAACTGATCTATATACCTCGTGAATACCCGATTCATTAAGTCCATAAATGCATGGGCATTCGTGGAGACCAAACGGCATCACTAGAAACTCGAATGTCCATAACTAAAAGTGAACGCCGCTTTCAACATCCTCATCTCTTATCCGGTCGATGATATCCCGAGCGCAGATCAATTTTAGAATACACACATGTATCCTGTCGATCGAACAAATCTTCTATCCTCAGGGATATTTGTTCTAATCGCGGATCGCATTCAGCTGTCGATAGTCAATACATAACCGCAAGGATCCATCTTCTTCTTGACAAAGAGTACCTGTGCTCCCATGGTGAAACACTAGGCCTGGATGAATCCATTATCCAAAGAACTCCTCAGCTTGAACTTTAAGTTCATTCACTCCTTTGGCGCCATCCGATAAGGAGGTTTCGATATAGGCGCTTCCTGTAATCACCTCTATCGCAAATTCAACTTGCCTAGAGGTGGCAAGCCCGAAGTTCATCGAAATACATCTAGATACTCTGACTACTCGCACATCGAGAGGGGTGGTAGTCCTTCGTTATCCAATTTTACCAGATATAGCAAATAACCTTGACAACCCTGGTCCAATAACTTCTGAGCCTGTAAAACTGATATAATGGATAATCCATCGTCTCTAATACCAACAAATTCGCCGGCTGATCCGTGGTAATGTCACCACTCTTGCTCTACAATCCATCGAGCGTGATAAGCGCCAACCACCCATACCAGAATAATATCAAACTCTACCATTTCCAACACTGAAGGTCCATCAGAAGGATATGCCCACAAAGTCTAATGGCAACCCTTGATTTCTTGGTGGCTAGTCAAGACTCTCTCCGATGGCAAGGATATCGCTAACCCACAAGAACGAACCCTTGGGATTCTTCCAACTCTCCTCGTAAATACTCTAGATACGAATGAATGAGAACTACTGATCAATCAAAGTATCGCGATATATAGAATAAATCAAACCATACCGCTAATGATCGATCCTCACCTACAGGCTCATCTCTCGTGATGGCAAAACTCATCCAGCTCAGATTTGCTACCGCATCCCCGATAAGGAAGTAGTGTGCTCCACCACACTGCCGAGTCCGACTGAGGTGTCAAGGCCGAGTCACCGGGCAGTGCATAAGGTAACCATGAGAGCCGGCCGGTAACGACGGGCGGCGGTGATACCCCTCGGGTAGTAGATCGCGGAGATGCGCAGGATACCGATCGCCGCGCATCACCGTAGGAGCGCTCTCAGATTCCGATATAAGTGTGCCGTGGAGGTACTGGCCGCTTCGTCTATAAGATCGCATACGCGAGCGCCGCCGCCGTTGGATGTCTTCCTTATTAGAGCTACCAGAAACTCCAATCAGTGTTTCAACGCATGCCTTCGCTAGTATGTCCGTTGCTTGCAATAGTAGCAAACCCCGCTTCCAAAGGACACTCTAGAGCTCTATGACTTCCGGATCCGCATTTATAACATCCACTTCGCTCGACTTTATGGTTCTTCTCGAGACCTCCAGAGAACTCGATGCCGACGCTTCCTTCTCGCGATCTAGTCAATTCTTCCGCCGCACTCGTAGTTCCTTTTGCTCCCTTTCTTCTCGAGTCCCCGAGCCAACTCGGTTCTCCGCTGCCCTTAGTCATCTGCTTCGATATCTTTCTCTCGAGATTTGTCGGGAAGTCATCTCGATAAAGAGGGCACGGCCCAATGCCTCCGGTAGAGGTAATGCTAGATCGACATCCTCGCCTCGATATAAGCCGCTAGCCTCGGGTGAACTCGTACATCCGGCTCAATCTCGCTACGGATGAGAGCAGAACTCGATAGTCCGTAAACTCGGCGTTGTACTCCATAATGAATCTGGCCACCTTGCTTCAGCTTAGAAACTCCCGACGCCGTCGGTCAGAAAATGCCAAGGAAAGTCATCGCTTCCGGAAAGCATCTCAAAGTCGGACCAAGTAATCCCACGCCCCCAAACAGAGTCTTCGTAATTTCCACCAAGTGATAGCCCGATCTCTCGGATGATATGCAGAAGGCCCACCTTCTCCACATCCTGCTCATATACTCGAAGGTGTCTTCCATATTTTCCACCAAGATCCAATCCATGGGCCTGACTCTCTAACAAGGTGAACTTCTCCTTAGCCGATCGTGGCTAACACGAGTATCCGTGACTTATCATCGAGCCTACCGACTCGTGGGCTCGCGTAGCCGCGGTGTATCCGATTCTCGAGGCTCGATCACCACCGTGGCTCACCGAGGTGGTGCTTGAGTAGCGTGCCTGGGCCTCAACGGTATCTCGCCCCTCCCTGTACGCTACTTTGGATGGGACGGCCTCGACCACGAGTCTGAACAGGTGGCATGACTCTGACAGTATTCACCTGTTGAACAAGTCTAGATAAGCATCTAACTAAAGTATAAATTATCAGGAATACTTACTTCGTGTTGCCCGGAGCTTATGCCGCTGTCAATCCCATCTCACAAAAATCAAAACCGAAAAATATACCGACTCCCGAGAATCCAAGACTCAAAAACAAAATCATAATATGGCATCGCAGAACCTTCGGCTCTGATACCAAAAAAGTTGTCACGCCCCCGGGAGTATGTCGTGCCGAAAATCAAACGGATGGCATCTCCCCTGTACGTGGCAACATCTCGGGTTAATACAAGGCCCGTAGGCCCATAACAACATAATAATGAACAAATATAAGTATATCAAACACACACACAGCAGAAACATAAACACATACCACAACAAAATACCAAAACATACGGGTGTACACCCCCTGACAAGACCACAGTACTAAAATAGTACATAAAGCAACGACACAAAACAAGGTCCACAACATAACGACGAAGTCCATACATAAACTCGAGTCAATAACATAGAATCAAAAATCCATAAGACAAACACAAATCCTCGGGAGACTCAGAAAGCGGAGATGGGATGGATCGTGACTCTCCAAGCGTCACGAAGATCTCTACATTACAGGTGATGAAAAACCAGTCCGTGGGAGTGAGTAAAACTCAGCAGGTAATAGATAAACATGTACATTAATATCACATGTATTTCGAAAGTAAAATCTACAGGTATCACTAGCATGATAATATATATATCCATGTATATACCATCTAACCAAAAATCAATATGAATCGCACATACTCAACGTCACTACGCTACATCTATCCAACTCGAGCATATATATACACAACATATGGTATAAAGAATAGGACTAACTCATACTACATCCTTTATGGGTCAAGGGTATCACAAGTGAATAACTAACCAAGATACAAGTGATGGCCTACTATCATACAGAAGAATGTAATAACATGTATGAATATGTGCAAACAAATGCAACAAACATAGTACATACAAATGCAGCATCACAATAAGCATATCTATATACAGACTGCATCTATATACGTATGCTAATCACAATCATCC
Source organism: Wurfbainia villosa (assembly GCA_025175895.1). Classification (NCBI taxonomy): domain Eukaryota; kingdom Viridiplantae; phylum Streptophyta; class Magnoliopsida; order Zingiberales; family Zingiberaceae; genus Wurfbainia; species Wurfbainia villosa. The sequence continues at coordinate 95,423,282 of CM045986.1, forward strand.
ATATATATATATATATACATGCATATATGTATATATATGGTAATATGCAAAAATGTCATAAGTCCAAGAATGCAAGATGCATGGTCATGTCTACCACTCCTAAAGCTACCACGACCCCAGTGTGGCCTCGGTGGCTCGAGCATGACAACTGTCCCAACTCAACACCAACCACTACTCTCGAGTGGCCGAGTGGGTAGTATGATCGAGTAGCATATAAGCGTAAAGAGCAAGCTACACGATGGGGGTCCCTGCTGTTGGCCACTCCGACAGTCACTACCCATGAGTGGTCGAGTGCCACACACGCAGGACTATGGCACGCAAATCCAACTATCACCGTCTGTAGTGATAGAGTGCGGCACTACAATGCTCTGCCCTCGCATTACTCCTCCTATGAGTAAACCGTGGAAGCGAGGATATTGCGACACTCTCGACCACAAGGGAGACATCGTCGCCAGCGTGCATGCAAATGACATGAATGTAAGGTCTCATAAATAGACATCCACCATAGACTCTCTATTCTACAGAGGGTCATGCTAACAGATCTACGCACTCTCTATCCTGTAGAGAGTCGTACTCAACTGATCGTATCAGACTAGGACCACCGGTCCGTAGCGACACCCTAAATACCATTCACCCGACCATTTACATAATGCATGGTCGGTAGAAACATGCAATCTAAGGGTACTAGAATTAACTCTAGGTTCAAGACACCATCTACCTACGGATGACCTTTTTACCCAATTTACAATCAGGATGTCATCCGTACTTTACTACTTGTATTTAACTTAAACAAATTCTAAGTTATTTACATCATCTATATTTATAACTCCTAGTTATGGTAACATAACATGATAGCAGCAAGGAGTTAATGGCCAACGGATAAAGTATCAAGCATAAGATGAATAGAACAGGATTAAGGTAACATGATCATTTAAGATGATCATGCATCTAAATCTGTATGCATTAACTACCTGACCAGGGTAGGAATCACCCACATGCTGTCAATGCGTGTGGTAATAGAGTCCTCACGTCCGCGGACCAGTCTCGTATCCACGTCCTGCAAATATCATCAGTTATCATTCAGTGAGAGCATATAACAACAATACGAATTAGCTACTACGTTATCCACAAATCCATATCTCTTATCGAATACAGGTTATCACTCCCATTTAACTAAATCAATCCCATGTAGATTTAATCTTTTTATACTTAATTTGATGCAACAGGATCACCAACAAATTAAGTATAAACCTAACCTATATTCACACCGATACATATCCCTATTCATAGTCTAAGCAAAGCTACTACCATACTACCAGCTCCGCTCCATACTCACGACAGAAACACATTTACATCATAATATGACTAATCCAACTGATCAACAGGGAAGAGTATCATGCTTACCTATAATTGTAATTCCACCGTAAATAATCCCTCCAAGATCCTCACCGAACAACCACTCGCCAAATTAGGTTTCAAGCTTAGCCACAGAATCCATATCCACAACAAGATCAAATAGATATTACCATCTTACCTTCATCAATAATCACTGCGACAACCCAAACACCAAACCGGCGCCTGTTCACCCGCACCACCGAGGCTCTCGGTTTTCGCCTAATCGCCACTTAGGTCACGGCAAATTCACATAATATGCTACTTGCTCAAGGTAAGGAGAACCAAGGTCATCGCTACCTTTCCCCGACCAAAACCGCAGAATGGGCGCTTGGTTCGCCAGAACCCTAATGACCACACCCGCCTAATCACCGCCCAAATCAATTCCGGTTACAACGAAGACCACAACCTCAACAACCATCACGAGACACCGATCGGTGATGAAGGATAGCCTCGACTTACCCGACCCGACAGCGGTGAGTCGCCGCCTCGTCAGACACCACGTCGTCGCCACAATGATCCCACCTCACGACCTCGCGCTGCTTCCGACTGACTCGGCCGGTACAGCGGCAGGTACTCGATCGTCGCTTGCAGCAAGGAAGGGGGCCGGCGAGGATGTGGGTGAAAGCCCCACGCGCGGCGTCGAAGAGAGGGTGGGGATCGAGTGGCGAGGCAGAGGGGTTGTCACGGTGAGGAAATAGGAAATGAGGGGGGGGCTTGGGAAAAGCAGCGTCGGCGGCGGAGTCGGCGGCGGAGTCGACGGCGATTCCTTCTGCTGCGCGAAACGCCCGCGCGTGGAAGTCGCGTCGGCGAGAAAACGGATGGGAGAAACGGCGGCCATTTAACGAGTTAACGGGTTGGGCCAGGAAATGCTTATTGGGTTGGATCCAATAAGGCATTAACACTAGATAGATTCAATTAAATCTAGGTTAATTAAACTATCACAATTTCTCTAGTTATGTTAGATGTGATTAACTCCTAACCATTCGATTTATTTTTTTTTCGTCGTATCTTACACAATCGACCCGGGTCATGTTTGACCGGACTCGAGTTTGACTCGAGGAAGACCTTGATGGTTGACTGGGGTTGACCATGTGATTATGGGAATGTCCAAGCATGGGTCTTGGCAAGGTAAAGTCCAAGTCATGGGTACTTGGCATGGAAAGTCCAAGTGGGACACTTGGCATTTGGTAAAGTCTAAGTCTTGAGTACTTGGCATGAAAAGTCCAAGTGGGACACTTGGCGCATGGAAAGTCCAAGTCATGGGTACTTGGCATTTGGGAAAGTCCAAGTCTTGAGTACTTGGCATGAGAAGTCCAAGCATGAGTCTTGGCAAATGAGAAGTCCAAGCATGGGTCTTGGCAAATGGAAAGTCCAAGCATGGGTCTTGGCATGGAAAGTCCAACATGGGTTGGCAAGGGAAAGTCCAAGCTTGAGTCTTGGCATTTGGAAGTCCAAGGGGATTGATTTTGGCAGCGTAAAGTCCAAGCGGAGTCTTGGCGGCGTAAGTCCAATGTGCCTTGGCGGTGTAGACACCGTTAGCATGACATAGCCGAGGGAAGCACCTGGAGGCTAGCGCAATGGATGAACAAGTCATGGATGACTTGGAGGGATCCGAGAGGCGTGAGGCTGATGGAGGTGGCTAGAAGGCTTAGGTCTAGGCTAAGGGTGGTCTAGTAAGTATGGGGGCATCATACTTGGGTTAAAACCTCATCTTTGAGGTTGGCAGTCAACTGGCATTATGGCCGGTTCGACTGCCGTGAGTCGACTTGAGTTCGACTGCCGTTTAAGAGCTGGAACTTCTCGCGATGAGCTCATCGGAGCAATCGAATCGATATCTACGCTAATCGATCGCTAAGGGTCGGCAGCCGATCGCTGGTTCACCGCGAGCACAGAATGCTCGTGAGCCGATCGGCGATCGATTACGACCGGCGATCGCCAATGTTGGCGGCCGATCGCTAAGAGTCCCGTTGGAACTTGTCCAACGTGGATTGAGCCGGAGATAAAAGGGAGTCGTTGTAGCATCAGATTTTTGGGAGCTTACTTGAGGCGATTTGAAGGCGATTTGCAGGTGCATTTCAGGGCCCTTCAACCTCATCCAAGCAACCAACAAGCAAAGCGCTCAAACCCTAGTTTGTAAAGTGTTCTTTACATTTCCTTGTATTTTGCTTGTATTTTTGTGTATTACTTATTGTAATCCATTGTACGAGGTTTCTCCACCTCCGACTTGTTGTCGAGAAGGAGTTATTGCTTAGTGGTGTGTGATTGGCATCACTAGGGCTCGTTTGAGCCCGATCCATGGAGTAGGAACCGTGCGGTTCCGAACCACGTTAAATCTTCGTGTTATTGTGTTTGTGATTGTGTTTCGTTATTGTTATCATATATATATTCCGCTGTGCTAACGAAACTTGTAGACACGAACACGCGATCGATTTCCATCTTCCTACGGACACAGCGCTATTCACCCCCCCTCTAGTGCCCTCAAATCTTCAACACCTCTTGCCACTAACATTTCTCCCTTTTTTTACAGAGCCACTTTTCCTTTTCCTTCCGGGTCAATGGAATGGTCTTCTGCGTCACTCCCTTTTTGCCCGTTATGAGTGAGCTCACCCCCCTTGTCGCCTCTACTCCGTCTTCTCCCTCTACCAGGGACTCACGGATCCTCAATTTGGAGGAACTCATACTGCGGATGGAAAGCCTGTGCCACGTCTTTGAGCTGGTAAGCCTCCTTAGTTACACTTGCCCATATCTTCAATAAGAATTCTCTTCTTAATTTGTTGCCTTCAAGTGATGGTGAATTATCAAGAGCTGGATTGCTCTTTCTCACACTATCGAGCACAACTTCAACAATAGACCTTGCAGCATTCCGTGGTCGGTGCTACCTCCCGATAAAGAGAAAACTCACTGCTTCAAGAATTAGCACTCTGCTGCGACCAACTATCAGAAGCTCAATGCCAAAGGCAAGAGGATGCATAAACCATAGCAACCCTTTAACGCCAAAAACAAAAGGATGTAGAAACCATAGCAACCCTTCAAGCCAAAGTAAGTAAAGAGATCTGCCACAACTCCACTTTAATGTCAGAGAGAAATCGGGCCCTTTCTCAAGTGCATCGACATGAAGTTTCCTTGCAGCAAGTAAGGAACGAACTTGCCCGTACCAGGACTCATACTGAAGCTGTGGAAGGAATTTCAGCCTCCATGCGACAGGATTTGGTGGATATGTCGAGAATTGTACGACAGGATTATGCTTCTCACTCTCAAGGCATGTCCATTTTGACTGATACTCTAACTGACATATCGCATCGATACCGTCGAATTCGCCGGGACTTTTTGGAGCATAGAGAACGCTGCATCAAGTTTCGTCAAGATACTCAAACTGCAGACCAACAACGCCAGGAGCGCTTGAAGCTTTTGATGCAAGCCACATTTAAGGATGACTTCAATGAGGCAGTTAGGCTATGCATCGATCAAGGATTCCTTCCGGCACACCAACCAGCTCCTTTCTTAAATTGGGAAATTGGCTTTAGACGTTATACCCCTGACCGTTTCAAGCTATAGCTTTTCTGTTTTGCCTCCTTTTTCTTGTAGTCATGAACAATTACTAGCTCTGATAGTACTAAATGATGTTTGAATAGAATTGATCTTTCTTAACAACTAACAACAATGTGGCGACAGATAACCCCTTTCAATGATGTCCTATAAATTCTCCTTTCTCGAATTGAGAGATCGGATTCTACTGACGCTTTCTTTTGATAATTGTAAACAACTACTGATATAAAATTGGACTTCAGTCATATTCCTCATAGCAAACATGTAGCAGCTAATTCCCCTCACGGATGCCTTTTGATTACATGGTATTGAAATATTTTAAGTGTATGACATTCCAGGGCCTCACCAACTCCTTGCCTTCATTATCCTTTAAGTAGTATGTTGATCCTGACACTCGATGAGTGACTGTATAAGGTCTTTCCCAATTGGGAGCCAATTTTTTAGGATCTCCAGTAGGGTTGACTTTGCGCAGAACTAGGTCACCTTCTCGAAACCTCTTTGGCACTACCCTCCTGTTGAAGGTTTGTTGTATTCTTTGCTTGTAGGCTTTAGCCCGAACCCGAGCTTGCTCCTGCCTTTCCTCCAAAAAATCTAACTCAGTATTTCTCACCATTTGGTTCTGTTCCGGTTCATAAGCTTCAACTCGGGCACTGTTCAGAATGGCTTCCACTGGGATAACTACTTCAGCTCCATATACAAGGCTGAACAGGGTTTCTTCAGTAGTTGTTTTGGTGGTAGTTCGGTAGGCCCATAATATCCCAGGCAACTTATCAACCCTATTTCCTTGCTGGGCACCCAACTTGGTTTTTAACCCTTGAATGAGAATTTTGTTAATTACCTCCACTTGACTATTAGCTTGAGGATGGGCTACCGAGATGAAGGTCTACTGAATATTGAGACTTTGGCACCACTCCTAATCTTTCAACCTTGGAATTGACGCCCATTGTCGCTAACCAACCTTTGAGGAACTCCATACCGACAAACAATATTCTTCCAAAGGAACTGTATCACTGTATTTTCTATAATCTTGGCCAAGGTTTCAACTTCCACCCATTTGGAAAAGTAATCGACTGCCACCAGCAAGAATTTATTTTGCAAAGGGACCGTAGGCATTAGGCTAACTATGTCCATTCCTTATTGATCAAAGGGGCAAGAAACGACCACGTCCTTCATCAATTCGGTAGGCCGCTCAGATCGGTTGCTATGCTTTTGACAGGGCAGACAAGTTTACACTAGACGTGTTGCATCTTGATGAAGAGTGGGCCAAAAGAATCCAGCTAATAGTACTTTCCGAGTTAATGCCCTTCCTCCCAAGTGATTGCTGCAACATCCTTCATGTATTTCTCTAAGCACCCATTCGGTGTCTTCTTTCCCAAGACATTTCAATAAAGGTCGCCCAAAAGACATTTTGTATAGAGTTCCATCAATAATTACAAATCATTTCACTCTTTTCTCTAAAGTTGATATTGCCCTTTGTTCGGGGGGAATGTCTCCATGCTACAAATAAGTCATGATGTCACTTCTCCAGTCGGAGGTACTGTCATCTTGTCGCACCTCATCTTCTAAATTATACACCAATAAAGAATGAGGAACTTCAACACGAACAGAGTCTTGAAGTCTCTATCCTTCTAAACCGCTAGCTAACCGGGCCAATTCGTCTGCCCATTGGTTCTCCTCCTTAGGAATTTGTTGCAGGATGACCTCCTGAAAATGCGTCTTTCCTTTTTTCAAAAGCCGCAAAGTATTTCTGCAATATATCCTCTCTAATGGCAAAAGCACCCTGAAGTTATGACATAGCCCATTGAGAATCTGAATGAATTATGACTGAAGTGGCTCCCACTGCCCGAGCTTCCTATAATCCAACCAAAATAGCTTCATACTCTGCCTCATTGTTGGATGCCTTATATCCCAAGTGAATGGCTATACGAATTTCTTCACCGGAAGGAGATATAAGTACCACTCCGACTCCACTTCCTCCAACTCCGGAAGATGCATCTACAAAGATGTTCCAGACACTCTTTCCCTTTTGTTCTTTTGCTGAACTGTTCTCCAAACCCCTCGGTACTTCGGCTAGGAAATCGGCTAACGTTTGAGCCTTAATGGCAGTTTCGGGGGGTGATAATGAATATCATATTCACTTAGTTCCACCACTCACTTGGCTAGCCTCCATGAAGAGTTTAGTTTGATGATTATTCAACCCAACTCACTATTTGTTAGCACATTCATTGGATGGGCTAGGAAATACAGTCTCAATTTGCTCATACTACTTCAGATGCTGGAAGTTTTGCTCACACTATTCGTCCCACTGAAACCGAGTAGCTTTCCTCAGAATTTGGAAGAAGGGTAACCCTCGATCTGCCGACCTGACAATAAAATGGGATAATGAAACAATCCTCCCAACTAATTTATGGGTTTCCCGCAAGTTGGTAGGAGATTTCATATTACATAAGGCTTGAACCTTTTCTGGATTAGCCTGCAACCCTCTTTCCATCACAATATATCCCAAGAATTTATCACTCTTCACCCCAAACAGACATTTCTTTGGATTCAGCTTCATATTGTAATGTCTAAGGGTAGCAAACGTCTCTTCAAGGTCTTGCACTAGACCCCCAGGTGAACTTTGACTTGACCAGAATATTATCAACATATACTTCTACATTTTTGCCCTTCTGCTCAGTGAAAATTTTGTCCATGAGCCTCTGATAGGTGGCCCCAGCGTTCTTTAGCCCAAAGGGCATTACCACATAGGCATACAACCCTCCTGCTGTGATAAAGCTAATCTGCTTCTGATCATCCCATGCCAAAGGGATTTGGTGATACCCCTGATAAGCATCCATAAGTGAGACGACCTCATACCCTACCATAGAATCTACTAACTGATCAATACGATGCAAGGGGTAGCAGTCTTTAGGGCATGCTTTATTTAAATCACGGAAGAGTCCCTCCTTCAACCCATGAGGGATAACCACCCTTAAGATATTAGACATTACCGAGGGGATTTCCCTAGCGGTGGCAGTGAAGTGATGGATGTAACTCCTCAGAGATTTTGAGGATCCTTGTTTCAAATGAAGCAAAATAGAAGCATCATGATTATAGGTTTTACAACTAGCGAACTATTGAAGAAAAACTCCCTTAAAATTAGCAAAACATGTAATGGAACCAAGGGGCAGAGACTTAAACCATCTTTACGGTGAGGCAACCAACGTGATACGGAAAGCCTTGCACTTAAGGGTATCAGAATAGCAATGAAGAGAAGTTGCACCTTCAAACTAGGATAGGTGTTCCTCTGGATGAGAAGCGCTATTGTACATTCCCACCTGAGGAGCCCGAAAATGTGGCGACGGTTGCTCTACCATAATGTCTTCAGTGAAAGGACATGGCTCGTAATGTTCAGGAGCCCTTGTGGACTGACTCTCCCCATGATCTTCATGTCTCGTCTGTGCCACTGGGAAAGGATACTGAAATGCTCTCCCCCTTGGCATTTCACTTGGCAATATCTCCGTCTCCTGGGGACCAGGTGGGGGGACATGGAAAGGTCCTTCAAGTGACGGCTCCCTTTGAGAAGGTTCATCAGAATGCGAATGAAGATATCCTATCTTTTTTCTTTCTCTTATTAGAGCTTCAGATACAGGCGTATCCACCATGGCCTTTAGCTGGGATGGTAATATAGTGATAGGGTTCTCCTCTGCGGAAGAGACTATCGAAGGAGGGATCTCTTACAGATGCAACTCCACGTCTTGTTCAGCAAAATTATTCCCACAGACGGCGCCAACTAATGCAACAACAGATTTTCTACCTCCCTTTTTTGGGGTGAATAATGACGTCAAGGAGGCCTGGGATCCTCTCCGACCGCAATAGTAAAAGGATGAAGACGGTGATTATGAAGTGGACAACAGGGAATAATGACACAAGATTTAACGTGGTTCGAAATTCCAATTCCTATTCCACGGGATGAGCTCTAGAGTGAGCTCCAGTGCTAGACACCTTCACTATCAAATCCCTCCTTTTCGGAGGTGGAGAAAACCTCTTACAAGTCAGAAGTGTGTACAATGTAGAAACAATAAATCAAGCTGCTAGGATTATCTGCCCTCTCATGTCCTTGCCAATCTTCCTCTCCTGAAGAATGATCTTTGTTCAGCCAACTCCTGTGCCTCCGACAGTCAATCGGTCCATGAGGGTGAGAACCAGAGGGCCAGCGAGCCAAGAAACCCCCCCCCCCCCTTCGAACTAGTGTGTAGAGATGTTTCTTTAATAAAAGAGATCCCCTTTTTCCTTCTTCCTTCTCTCCTTTTTATCCTTGTTCCCTTCAGAGTCGGTTGTTGTGTAACAAATCATCAAGATCATTGTCCACGTGGACCACCCTCCTTGCCTGAAGAATCATTCTGTTATGATATCAGTGCATGAAGACTCTTAAGAATCTTATGTAGGGTCCAATTCTATTATTCCATGTAACAAACTCTTATAAGAAGCGTAACAAGGAGTATCTCCCTCTTTTCTCTACCCTCGCTCCCTTCTAAGGGTCTTATTTTCCCTAATTATCTCATCTGATGTTTACATTAACTCGACTCTATTTCCCGAAGTGCTCTCAGCTTACTCCTCGACTTACTTCCTTCCACTCTTTTGGTTTGTGTAGGCCGAGATGTATATGTGACCCAACTAGGCTCGCCGAGTTGATATTTGACCCTGCTTTGGCTATGAAACCCCTACATCTACAACTCCCTTAATTTTCCGAGTCATTTTTCCGAGTCGTTTCCCGACTTACTTCTCTGGGTTACTCATCCGGTTTCTTTCTGACCATTAGGCTTTTCTGTCTTACCCCGGGTTACCACCTCACCAACTCGGTTTATTTCCCTGAGTTAGGTCTACTCGGAATAGGTCGCATATCCTACACTACATTCCCTTCCTATACTTTACCTTACAGCTCGTAATTTCTTTCTTCAACTCTTAAGTCATATTATAGAAGTATCACTCATCACTATCATTGCGCATTCAATCGAATTCCGATCATGATTCGACTACGATTCAGTCAGAGGGACTGCGACGACAATCCCGAAGGATTTAGGGGTTGGATTATAGTATCCATCGTCTTCAATTGTTGCGGCAGAAAATTGTGCATTTTTTATTACTGTGTAATCTCATAGATCGGACGGTTGTGAACTCGTCGCGCATGGACGCTCACGATATATATATATATATATATATATATATATATGATTTGTGTGCTTGTGCGCTTCCTCCTCGCAGATTGGGCACGCACGGTTGTGCAGTTGACCGCGGCACAGGAAAATTAAGCGTTATATATATATATTAGTTTTTAAAAAAATTTTTTTTTCAAATTATTTTATGGAATCCTAAATATTTTCTATTTTATTTTTTAGCTCAACATTTTTCTTTGACATGACTCGTGATAATATTGTCCTATATAACTCCGTAAAAGGTTGGAATCTGTCAACCTAGTGGCCTCCACCGATCTGTCCCACAACCATTGTGAGGGAGGTAAATAGGGCTGTAAATGAACCAAGCGTTCATGAACAAACTTGGTGTTCGACTCGGTAAGAGCTTGTTTACGCTCGTTCAGTATGCATCAAAGTCATTTAATAAACAAGCTTGAACAACTTGATAAATTAAATAAATAAGCTTGAACACATATGTGTTCGACTTGTTAATGTTCGTGAACAGTGTTCGTGAACAATGTTCGTGAACAATATTCGTGAACAATATTCGTGAATAGTGTTCATGAACATTAACAAGCCGATTTATGATTAAACTCTTTTAAAAATTATTTTTAAACTTATTTATACTCATTTATAAATCAGGATTAAATTAGTAAAATTTTAAATAAACAAACAAGTTTGACTTAAGAGTTTGATAACATTTAAATAAGTCAAATTTAAACAAGCTTGATTAGAAGCTCGATACCCATTAAACAAGCCAAGTTCAATTCAAGCTCAAGCTAAAAAAAAAATACCAAACCAAACTTGAACAGGTTTTTCAATAGCTTGGTTAATTTTAAGCTTGACTCGGCTTGACTTGGTTATCTTATTAAACAAGTTTGAACACTATAAAACTTGGCTTGACTTGACTCGTTTACATCCCTATAGGTAAATTACGAAGGGTCCTATGAACCTTGACGTGGTGGCCAAGATACGTAAGGGTCATCTGAATCTAGAAAAAAAATTTAGATCTCCTCCGAAATCAATCATTGTCTTATCCATAAATTTTACCGTGTCTTAATCATCACGCACAACTAAAATGACTGATTGAGCCCATGCCATATTCAGTCCGTACATGCCCCATGGTCCAACAATAGGATACAAATTGCCAATTGATTTGGTGGACGGGTAAATATTTTTTTTAATAATTCTAAAATAGTAATAAATGAAATTACAAATTAAGAAATAAATTTAAACTAAAAATATTTTCTTTCAAAAGACCAACCTGGCAACTATGACTTAACGAGCTTATATGGGAGAAAATGCCAAAATAAACCTTAACAAAAAAAAAAAAATCCTTTAAATATCATATTTTTCTAATTTGTATGACTATGATTATGCAACTGGAAGGGAAAAAGTCGTACACCTCCTGTTTGTTTTCTGCACTTGTTTGTTATATGCATTTGTGCACGAGGGAACAAATTCACAACGAAGGCTAGCTTTTGCTCGCTTTTTCGCTCGTTTCTGTGGTTCGTGGTTCCTATTTTTCCCCTGTCCGATTCTTTCGTTGAGAATTAGGGCAGGTCTTGATAGGTAATTTTTCTGATGCTTCTTGAATCTTCAGCAAAATGGGCATAGACTCTTCCTTTCTTTGAATTTTCTTTTGAGTAACAAGTGCTTCTCTTTGGTGTATAAGAAGTTGTTGTTTTTTTTTTTTTTTTTGCTAATTTGATGCATTTCGCTCTGATTTGGTGCGGCTTCTTATGGTCCAGTCCTTGAGGTATGGTTTCAGTTGGTTTTCTTTGCTGGTGTTGAAGAGCACTGATGGATACGGCTCCTCAGCCTGAGAGTTCACCGGGGCGACACATTTCTGATGGGGCTGCTGATTTGGACTTGCTGGATCAGCTTCTCGCTGGAGATGGTTGGTTGGAGTTTCCTGAATTCCTTGATTGCTTCCAATTTGGTAGTCCTAATTCCATCAGCCCCTTCAATCCTTCGAGCTTTTCACCTCTTTTTGAGTTCAATAACAACCCTAATCTGGGTTGGCCGGAAAGCTCTAACCAAGAAGAAGGCCAGTTGTATCTACATGTCTGCCCGGAGATGAATCCCTAGCTGAAAATCTAAACTCAGAGACAAGAGCGAGTTGGCAGATTCAACCAAGGGATTCCGATTTTTCTGTGAAAGAACGATTCATGCAGGCACTTGATCACTTCAAGAAGATTCAAAGGGACGGGGAAGTACTAGTTCAGTTATGGGTGCCTGTGAAGAGAGGAGACCGAATGATTCTTACAACTTACAGTCAACCTTTCTCACTCACCACAAACTGTGAGAGACTTGTAAATTTTAGAGAAGTATCCACAAACTATCAGTTCTCAGCTGAAGAGAGCTCGGGAAAGGCATTAGGTTTGCCAGGCAGAGTGTTTATAGGAAGATTGCCTGAATGGACACCAGATGTTCGATACTTTAATAGCTATGAGTACCCCCGTGTGGATTAGGATTACGCACAGAGGTTTGATATACGTGGAAGTATAGCAATTCCTATTCTTGATCATGCTAGTCATTCTTGCTTGGGAGTTGTGGAAGTTATCATGACAACCCAGAAAATAAACTACACTTTTGAGCTTGAGAACATTTGCAATGCTCTACAGGTTACTCTTCTTTTTTTCTTTGAACTTTTTATTATTCTTAAGCTTCTAAATATGATCTTTTATTTCTAGTTATCCTTCTCGGATTGAAATACTGATTTCTGTCTGCTTGTTATCCACGTATAGTGTTTTTTTTCTAGTGTGCCTCTTAATGTTTATGCCCATTTTTTTTAAATTCCTTTGTTATTCATATTAGAAATGAAATTGACAAGTAATTCAGACTCATGATATATGTTTCTTCTTCTTCTTCTTTTTCTTTTTTGAATTCTGTTGAAAGATATTAAACTTTGCAGGTAGTAGATCTTAGGACTTCTTCAGCTGTGACTGTTCCACAGATTAAGGTGAGCCAGTAGACTACACAAGTATTATGATTGAGTTCCTACTGATAACAAATGCCATTTTCCCCTTTTTCACCAGGTAAGTAGTGTTTCATACCAAGCTGCTTTATCTGAGATTCTGGAGGTCTTAAAAACTGTTTGCAAGATGCATATGTTACCATTAGCTCAAACTTGGGTACTTTGCACTCAACAAGGTAAAAAAGGCATCCGCCATTCTGATGAAAACTATAGGGAATGTGTCTCCACTGCTGATGCTGCTTGCTATGTGAATGATCCTTCTATGATGGGTTTTTATGAAGCCTGTTCTGAGCATCACTTGCTAAAAGGACAAGGAGTTGTAGGCAGAGCTTTTGTCAGAAATCAACCATGCTTTCTGCCAGATGTTACTGCTTTTAGTAAGACAGAGTATCCGCTTGCTCACCATGCAAAATTGTTTGGGTTGAAAGGTGCAATTGCAATACGCCTTCGAAGTACTCATACTGGAAGTGCTGATTTTGTACTGGAGTTGTTTCTCCCTACTAACTGCATACTGATTGAAGAACAGAAATGGATGCTGGATACACTATCAAGTACTGTACAACATGTTTGCCAAACATTAAGGGTTGTCACAGATAAGGAGCTAGCAGATGATGCTACAATACAACTAAATAAAACGATTCCTTCAAATTTTTTGTTGGAAAATTCATCGTCTGAAGCAGAACCAGGTAAGATATGTCACGCTGTTACTTCAATTGAAGCTCAGACAACAGGTGTGTCTAGGGATATTCCACCTTTATTATGTGCAGGAGGCTCAAAGAAAAAAACAAGCCAAGATGATCATGAGAGCGAAAGTGATAAATTAGGTATAGAAAGTGACAGAGATAATGTTGAGGTGATATCACATGAACTAAATATATCTTTAAAGCATAAGCAACATCCAGGAGGCATCGTTAAAGATGATAATGATAATGAGAATTCTATTAATTTTGATAGTAGCAATTCTGCGGCTGCAAAGACAACAGAAAAGAGGCGCAGAAAAGCAGAGAAGAATGTCAGTTTGGAAGTTCTTCAGAAGTATTTTTCTGGCAGCTTGAAAGATGCTGCAAAGAATATTGGTGGTAAGATCTCTATTGGAAAATCTAACATGGTATAGATAGTTATTTCTCTATTTCTCTTTCTTTTTTGTTGATGTTTCTTTGTTTAGGAAATCGTAACTTCCTTTTCTCAACAGAAAGTGTCTGAACTAAATATACGGATACTAAGTTACTCATTTGCTTCTTGTTCTTTCTTCCTCTTTGTTAAATAAAGTCCATACATCAAGGAGTTGCCAAGGGAAACTGCTTTTCTGTTAGGATGGAATATAATGCATGTTAGTTCAATGGAAGCATAAGGATCCAAGATTTTAATGCAAGTCTTGAGTTGAATCCTTCCTAGCTAAGTGTTGTTTGTTTTGTTTGGTTCTTTTACTGCATATTTGTCAACTTGTAAATGAAGACTAGGAAAAGGAAAGGGCACTGTTAGATGCATTCTTTTATACAATTATAGTTGTATTAAATCAATTTAATCAATATATGTATACATAGTTTGATGATGGAATAAATTAATAGAATATTCTAGAAATATATTATCAGCTTAGCCATATGGTTATTAAAGATAAATTTTCTGAGGATGAAAATGAAATTATAGATCACAGTCCAACCCTTGAATTGAAACTTTTCCGAGCCAAGTGTTGCTTGTTTTGTTTGATCCTTTTGTGTATTTATCAGCTTGTAATTGAAGATGAGTTGGAAAGGATGCAAAACAACATCGTTATATGCATTCTATTATGCAATCATAGTTATTTTATATTAACTAAGTCAATAATAAATTTATCCATATTTCAATGATGGAATAAATAAATAGAATATACGAGAAATCCATTGTCAGTTCAACCATATGGTTATCCGCAAAAATTGAGCTTCCTAGAATGGAAATAATATCATAAACCATTTTATACCATGATTTATATCATCATAATTTTGTTTTGTATTTATACTACTACAACAACAACCAAGCCTTATCCCACTAGGTGGGATCGGTTATATGGATCCTTCTATGCCATTGGGCTCTATCCCTACTATATCATCATCTATACTTAAATAAATTTTATCTTGTTTTATTGTTGCTAACCAAGTCTTTTTTGGTCTTCCTCTTTCTCGTTTGATATGTATATTTATATATTTATCATTGTTTCACATCGCCTAATCAAGATTTATCGTCGCCTAAGATACGTCCGCATCACCTTAAACGTGTCTCGTAGTTTTCCTTTAATAGACGCAGCCCAACTTTCTCTCTAACGCCTCATTTCTTATTACGCCTATTCTCATATATCCAAGACATCCACTTTAACATCCTCATCTCTCAGATTTAACTCTCATCTTTTGCTCACGCCGAGTCAGAGCTCAACATTGCTATATAATATAGCAGGCCTAACCGCCGTTTTTTAGAATTTCCCTTTCAGTTTTAGAGGTACTTTACGATCACATAAAACACTCGACGTTTTCCTCCATTTCAACCATCCTACTTGTATTCTATGTTAGATATTTTTCTCAATCCCTTCATCATCTTGTAAAAATGATCTTAAATATTTAAAGCTCTCAGTTTCAGATAATTCGTCATCTCCTATCTTAACACTTGTCTCATTACGTCTAATATTGTTAAACTTAAATTTCATATATTATGTCTTTACTCTACTAAGCCTAAAACCTTTCACTTCTAGTGTTTCTCGTCAAGATTTTAGTTTAACATTTACTCCTTCACGTGTCTCATCTACCAAAATAATATCATCCAGAACAATACGCACTACAAGATCGCTCTTCAATACGTGCTCAAATGAGTTCGCCCATGATTAGTGTAAAAAGATAGGACTTAGAAATGATCCTCGATGTAACCCTATTTTTATCGGAAATGCTGCTTAATCCACCAATTCCTTATATATATCCTTAATTAGTTTAATATATGTTACGCTAACACCTCTCTTTTCTAGAATTCTCCATATAATTTTTCTTGGGACTTTATCATAAACTTTTTCTAAGTCAATGAATACCATATATAGATCCTGCTTTTGCTCTCGATATTTTTAATTAGTTGTGTGAGAAGATGTATAGCTTATATAGTCGACCTTCCTAGTATAAACCCAAATTGATTTTCAAGAACCGTGGTCTGCTTCCTTAATCTTTTTTTTATTACTTTTTTCTAAAGTTTCGTGGTATGACTCATTAGTTTAATACCTTTATAGTTTGCACAAGTTTGTATGTCTCCCTTATTCTTATATAAGGGAATTACAGTACTTACTCTCAATTGATCAGACATCTTTTTTGTTTTCAATATTATGTTAAATAATTTTGTAAGTCATTCAATACCTTATTTCTCTTGGCACTTCCATGCATTTATCGGAATATCATCTGGTCCAATAGCTTTTCCATTTTGCATCCCATTTAAAACTTGTTCTAATTCTGAAATTTGAATTCTACGATAAAAATTTAAATTTTTATACTAATTTGACCCATTTAAATTACCTAAATTAAGTTGGTCATCTAAACATTCATTAAAAAGTTGAAAATATCTCTTTCATCGCTCTTTTATTTCTTAATCATTTACCAGTACCCTATTGTATTAATCTTTAATACATCTTATTTGATTAAGATCTTTTGACTTTCTCTTTTTGACTTTAGCTATTCTATAAATGTCTCTTTCGCCTTCTTTTATATCTAATTTTCAATATAACCGTTCAAAAGTTTCATTATTAGCTTCATTTACTACTCTCTTAGCATCTTTCTTAACTATTGTATATTTATTTAAGTTTTTCTCGTTCTTACAAATATATAATTCTTTATAGGCTATTCGTTTTTCTTTCACTTTCTCTTGTACTTTCTCATTTCACCACTTAATTTTAGGAGCCGTATATATTTTCCTTCTATTAATACTATGTTTGAGGCGTATATCCAATACTATTAATCTATGTTGGGTAGTTATACTTTCTCCAGGGATGATCTTACAATCTTTACAAATCTTTTTATCTCTCTTTCTAACTATAAGAAAGTCAATTTACGATTTATTATTTTTACTTTTGAACGTAACTAAGTATTCTTTTTTCTTAAAAAATGTATTAGCTAGTATAAACTCACATGCTATTGCAAAATCTAATATAGTTTTACCTTCTTCATTTATTTTTCAAACCCATAACCCCCATGCGTCCTCTCATATTCCTCATTTTTTCACTCCGACATGTTCATTTAAATCGCCTCTTATTAAAATTATTTCATTTGACGGAATATTTTGTAATATTTCATTTAGGTCGTCTCAAAACCTTAATTTGGTATCTTCATCTAATCCTGTTTGAGGTGCATATACACTAATTATGTTCATAGTTTCTTTCTTCGCTACTATTTTGAGAACTATAATTCTATTCCCCTTTCTAACTACTCTTACAATTTTATCCTTTAACGAACTATCTATAATAATACTCACTCAATTTCTTGTTTTTTTTCCATGTATACCATAACTTAAAACTCGAGTTCTCTATCATCTTTGTCTTCTCACCTACCCATTTTGTCTTTTGTACACACAAAATAGCAATTTCTCTCCTAATCATCGTATCTACTACCTCCATTGCTTTACCAGTGAAGGTTCCTATGTCCCATATACAAAATCTTATACTATTAATTTTCCTATAATATTTGTTCTTATCCAACCTATGAGTGTGAGAACTCTTGTTTATTTAACACTACACCTAAGTTCTCGTGGAGATATAGTGATCCTTCTTGATACGTTACAATCGGACATTGCAACGCGAATTCTTGCATATTTATCATTATACTCGAGTACTGGAGATATAACGGTCCTTGCCGAGACGTTACAGTCGGACCCTGTAACGCATTCATTCCGGGAAACAACTTAGCATTAGCAAGGAAAACTAATAAGTAACAAAATGGGACATAAGAAAACTAAAATTATAGGAAAACTAATAATCTAAGATTTGGTACATGGAACATAGGAACCCTCACTGGTAAAGCAATAGAGGTAGTAGATACGACAATTAGGAGAAGGATTATTATTTTGTGTACAAGAGACAAAATGGATAGGCGAGAAGACATAAATGATAGAGAACTTGAGTTTTAAGTTATGGTATACACGAAAGAGTAAAACAAGAAATAGAGTGGGTATTATTATAGATAGTTCGTTAAATGATGAAGTTGTAAGAGTAGTTAAAAAGGGGGATAGAATTATAGCTTTCAAAATAGTAGTGGAGAAAGAAACTATGAATATAATTAGTATATATGCACCTTAAGCAGGATTATATGAAGATACCAAATTAAGATTTTGGGACGATCTAGATGAAGTATTATAAAATATTCTGTCAAATAAAATGATTTTAATAGGACGTGATTTAAGTGGGCATGTCGGAGTGAAAAATGAAGAATATAAGAGGGTGCATGGAAGTTATAGGTTTGGAACAAGAAATGAAAAAGATAAAACTATATTAGATTTTGCAATAACATATGATTTTATACTAGCTAATATGTTTTGTTTAAAAAAAGATGAACACTTGGTCACGTTCAAAAGTGGAAATAATTGTTGGGAGTATGGGGAATACAATCAAAGTCCCACATTGGTAAGACATGGAAAAGATCATGTGCTTATAAGAAAAAAGATATCTCCATTGGAATGAGGCCTTTTGGGTAAAGCCCAAAAACAAAACCATGAGGGCTTGGGCCCAAAGTGGACAATATCATACCATCAGGAGATACGCGAGCTTATAAGCACTAACAATCGTATCGAGAGCTACGGTCCACGCTGCCGCTTAACCTCGAACGGCGAAGCCGAGCTCCCACGCCCGGATCAAGAGAACCGTGACATCGTGAAGGAAGTCTAGTGGCCTGGGACCGAACAACCGATGTGAAGTCCCGTGGGTCAAGATCGGACATCAAGGCAGTAGAAAATCCTTCGAGAAGGATAGGCTCGAGGGGGCCCAATGCGTCCTTCGCTTCGAGGGGGATTGTTGGGAGTATGGGGAATACAATCAAAGTCCCACATTGGTAAGACATGGAAAAGATCATGTGCTTATAAGAAAAAAGATATCTCCATTGGAATGAGGCCTTTTGGGTAAAGCCCAAAAACAAAACCATGAGGGCTTGGGCCCAAAGTGGACAATATCATACCATTGTGGAGATATGTGGATCTTATAGGCACTAACAATAATAAAGTACAAATTGACTTTCTTATGGTTAGGAAGAGAGAGAAAGATTTGTAAAGATTATAAGGTCATCTCTGAAAAAAGTTTAACTACCCAACATAAGTTAGTAGTATTGGACATACACCTCAAACTAAGGTTGTAAATACCGAGCCGTTTCGGACGAAATTGCCGAAAAATTTTGTTTTGACGAACCACCGAAATCGAAATGCGTACCGATACTAATCGATACCACACGCCACGCGCATTTAAGGAGGCGGCATGACGGCGACGACTACGACGATTTACGGCGACGATTTAGAGGTGATCGCGTAACGCGATCGGGAAGGCGATCGCGCTGCGCGATCGCGGTGAGAAACCGCGATTGCGATCGCATGAAATTTCTAAATTTCTATATATATATATATTAAACTGTAAAATTTAATTAAATAAATTATTAATTAATTTATATATTAAATAAAAATAAAAAAATAAAAGATATTTTAATTAAAATTCTAAATTCGAATTTATAATTTAGGTAAAATTAAATCTTAAATTCTTTTTTAAAAATTAACTAAAATTAAAAAAATCAAATAATTAATATTAATGTTAAAAAAAAATACCGAAATAGTATCGGCACGGACGATACGGTACCGAAACCGTATCGTTCCGGTCGCAGATCGAAATTCCGATACGAGTCGTGATTTTAAACCTTGCCTCAAACATAGTATTAATAGAAGGAAAATATACATGACTCCTAGAATTAAGTGGTGAAAGTTAAAGGATGAGAAACAAACTATATTTAAGGAGAATATAGGAGTACAAGTATTAGATGAAATATACGGTAATCCTAATACGATATGGGATAAGATGGTATCAAAGTTGAAAATAATAGTCAAGAGTATACTCGGTGAGTCAAAGGGGCATGCACCACCAAGTAAGGAATCTTAGTGGTGGAATGAGAAAATATAAGAGAAAGTGAAGGAAAAACGAATAGTCTATAAGGAATTATATATTTGTAAGAACAAGAAAAACTTAAAAAAATATACAATAGTTAAGAAAGATGCTAAGAGAGTAGTGAATGAAGCTAAGAATAAAACTTTTGAACGGTTATATCGAAAATTAGATACAAAAGAAAGTGAAAGAGACATTTATAGAATAACTAAAGTGAGAGAGAGGAAGTCAAAAGATCTTAATCAAATAAGATGTATTAAAGATGAATGCAATAGGGTACTAGTAAATGATGAAGAAATAAAAGAGCAGTGGAAGAGATATTTTCATCAATTTTTTAATGAAAATTTAGATGACCAATTTAATTTAGGTAATTTAAATAGGTCAAATGAGTATAGAAATTTTAATTTTTATCATAGAATTCAAATTTTAGAAGTAGAGTAAGTTTTAAATGAAATACAAAATGAAAAAGCCGTTGAACCATATGATATTTCGATAGAGATATGGAAGTGCCTAGGGAAATAAAGTATCGAATGACTTACAAAATTATTTAATATGATATTGAAAATAAAAAAGATGCTTGATCAATGGAGGGTAAGTACTCTAATTCCCTCGTATAAAAGAGAGACATACAAACTTGTGCAAATTATAGAGGTATTAAACTAATGAGTCATACCATGAAAATTTAAGAAAAAGTAATAGAAAAAAGATTAAGGAAGGAGGCTACGGTTCTTGAAAATTAATTTGGATTCATGCCAGGAAGGTCGACAATAGAAGCTATACATCTTCTTAGTCAACTAATTGAAAAGTATCGAGAGCAAAAGTAGGATCTATATATGATATTCATTGACTTAGAAAAAACTTATAATAGAGTCCCAAGAGAAATTATATGGAGAATTCTAGAAAAGAGAGGTGTTAGTGTAACATATATTAAACTAATTAAGGATATGTATGAAGAAGTAATAACCAGAGTGAAGACTTCAAGCCAATTAATTGAAATATTTCCAATAAAGATAGAGTTATATTAAAGATCAACTTTAAGTCCCTATCTTTTTACACTAATCATAGACGAACTCACTAGACACATTCAAGACAGTACCGTGGTGTATGTTGTTTGTAAACGATATTGTTTTGGTAGATGAGACACGTGAAGAAGTAAATGCTAAATTAGAATTTTGGCGGAAAATACTAGAAGTGAAAGGTTTTAGATTTAATAGAGTAAAGACACAATATATGGAATTTAAGTTTAACAATATTAGACATAATGAGAAAAGTGTTAAGATAGAAGATGACGAGTTGTCTAAGACTGAGAGCTTTAAATATTTAAAATCATATTTGCAAGATGATAGAGGGATTGAGAGAGATGTCTTACATAGAATACAAGCAGGATGATTGAAATGGAGGAAAACGTCGGGTGTTTTATACGATTGTAAAGTACCTCTAAAACTGAAAAAGAAGTTCTACAAAAAGGCGGTTAGCCCTGCTATGTTATATGACGTTGAATGTTGGGCTACGATTCGAGCACATGAGCAAACGATGAGAGTTAGAGAGATGAGGATATTAAGGTGGATGTGCGGACATACGAGAATGGACAGAATAAGAAATGAGAGCATTCGAGAGAAAATCAGAGTTACATCTATTGAAGGAAAGATCCGAGAGACACGTTTAAAATGATACATATATGTACTTAGACGTGTTAGTAATATATGAGAGATGTCCTAAGGCAATCGCCTTATTTATGAACCATTTATATGATAAATGAAGATTCACTATTTGAGTATACATGTTTTGTAAAATATTGAAATTAAAAATATGAAATTTAATGGCCAAAATTTCGGGGAAATAATCCTAGGGATTATTTTCGGGATTTTTAGGGAATTTTAGAGATTTTTCCAGAATTTTTCTGGAAAAAAAGAAACGGAGTTTATACGGGGTATTTACAGGGATAAGAAAAATAGGCTTTAAAAGGGGGATAAATTAACCTAGGTTATAAATCTAGGTTTTTAACTTCCGAATTTCCCGATTGCTTTTTCCTCCATACTCGACCCGCCACTCGGCTTTCTTCTTCTCTCGCGATTGCGGCTACACCGACGCTCCGCTTCTTCAAGGCCCGACTCTTCACATCGACGCTGGCGACTATGGCCGCTTAGCTCTGGCCACTCATTGCTCACCGGTGACTTCCACTCCGGATCAAGGCCGTGATCGACCGCCTCTCCGGCGGCGCCACACCGTCTGAGCCTTTTGCCACCCACGCTACAGATCGATCCTCGCATCCGAACATCCGCGATTCGCTCGAAACCATTTCGATCTCTGTTTCGCGCGATTAGTGGTCGAAGGTCGAGCAACGCTCCCGTTGTCCCGATCGAGTCGCCCATCGCCAAGCAAGGGCAGGGCGCAATGGGTCTTTCTCAGTAGGTGGTCGGGGAACTCTCGCCGACGGAGTCTCGTGAACTGTAAATCTCGACCCCTTCTTTTATCGCCAGATGGTTCGATGTTATTGACATGGAGGTGATCCGATCTGGGAGTATCTTCTGAGTAGCCGGACGGAGGTCACGGCTGAGTTGTTAATTGCACCGCGGTATTTTGGCAGACGGCGTGTATCGAGAGTCAGCCACCGCGCGACCGAGGTTTCGCTGACGGTCGATGGTGCCGCAACATTTTTCACCAATGACAGATCTAGGGAAAAATCGCACGCGGAACAGGATAAGGGAAGAGATGTCGGGCGTAGCTCTATCACGTAAGCTGAGATTTAACCCGTGTGTTTCATTCATTAAATTCGTATGTAGTCGCTGTGGTCGGGCCGTTGGTTTCTACCGAGTGTCGTCAGACGAAGGGTTGAAACGGATTCGCGGGTACTAAATCGCGGGATCCAAGTGTCGGATCGTGTTCGAGGTAAGGTTCGGATCGACGCCAGACGCCACCCAGAGTTAGTCGATTCATATTTACGATCGGTCTAGAGTTATGTATGGAGGATCGACAGTCTTGAATAGATAATTAAATCAACTTGGATCGGATACGAGGTCAATGTAGGATCTGATTCGATCATTCGCGGGTGTGCTCGATCGACGGATTTACTCGATTAATCGTGGAAGGAATCGACATGATTCGATTCATTTGCAGATACGGTATTTCAGGCTTAATAATACCATGCTTACGCAGTTTGGCCACGCGGCAGTGTCCCTACCGCGACGATCTAGTTCTTCATGATATATTATCAAAGTGTATTTCGACTTAACTTTAGATTAAGTTAAATCGATACGCCAAGTAGGATAGCTTACAATAACTTTTTCATGTTTATACGCCTGCATACTTTCGCGCCTACTAGACATACGACGTGATGTAATACGATTATATTTCGTCTGATTCGATCATAGTATGCTGATTAGTGTGATACGCATATATTAGTCGTATCATCTCTGACAGTATTCGAGTAGATTTATACGCTTAGATCACCATTTTCGATTTATCGCACGCCACCGGACGAGGTTCCATTATCATTGAGCCCGCAGTTAGTTATACGGCTCGCACACACCGCCACTCGGGTTCGGGTACATCAGAGGGTGTGCGTTGCTTCGTCAGTTCCGTCCGCCACGGGTAGCGATGAGGCAGTGGTAATGACAGGATCCTCCTCCGCCCATGACACGGAGACGAGAGCTTAGCTCCCACTATGTTTGGGGAGGAGGATAGTGTACTGACAAAGATCCCGCCCACTTGGCCACCAGAGCAACGGCAGAGCGCAGTGATAACATATACTCTACCCACTCTGGGCCTACCATCATGAAAGGCTACGATCAAGGCCGTAAGTACTACGCCATCGCACTGCACGATTTCAGAATCAGATTTCAGATTTGCTCACGATTATCAGATTGATGCCTTGACGCGATACGATCACATGCATACTGTGATATACATGCTTATATACGGTCGACTCTATTACTTCTAATGCACACGCCCTATATCGCAGAGATTCAGTGAGTACAGCTTATTTTGTATTTCACAGATACCCTATTTATGGAGATCAGATCTGACGACATATTTTATTGTTATTTATACCGATTTTCAGATATCTACTTATACCCGCAGAGTTCTTCGAACTCACCCCGCTGATTTATATCTATTTCGTGATTTAAGTCGTGGAGAGTGCAACACGGACCCCCACCTCGTCCGAAATATTTTATTTCGATATTGCTTTATGGTTCGATATTTCGTTGTGAGAGGACATGATAGGTTCGAGATCGATTTTGTATTCGATTTTCGTGTCCGTATCGACCTTATTCTGATTTTGGCTCGATCGATTTCGTGAGTATTCTCGCCGTACGCGCGTATGGGTAAGTCGAATGGTAAACTGCTTATCATTTATTTTGTCACGGCCCGAGGCCAAATTATATAATCCGTGTGAGTTCGATTCCTGGCCGTGGTTGACCGATGATAGCCGCAGAGCCAGATGTAATCGAGATCACACCCGTGACATGTGAGATGCCGGATTTTCGTGGGTCTCCTTCGGCGTGACAATTTATTCGCATCGAGCGCAGGTTTTCGAGTTCCTAGGGTTTTGGATTTTTCGAGTTCGCCATGTATCGCGAGTGTGCGAGGCAATTTGGAAAATTTGATTCAGATAGATTTACGCATTTTTATATTTCTAAATTCGAGGATTTACGAGGTCAATACGGGATTCGGGCAAATGACATAATCTCCCGCAAGAAAATAGGTAATGATGAAAATTTTATATATTTTTACTTAAGAATATCTCGTTTCTAGTAGCATCTGTAATAAATTAACAGATATGAGACGAGGTGGGTACGACTGCACCGAGACGCGTGCAGGTAACCACGCAAGAGGGCAAAGTGAGATCTCCGTTACGGAGTCACGAAAGGGTCTATCGAAGCCACACGTACGCTCAGAAGAGGGTCGCCCACCAAGGTGACCACCGAGTCAGCTGTAGTGTTTATACTCCGTGTTAGGTTTAGCTACGTGTTTAGTGGATAACTGAAATAACATTTAGTGTATCGTCACTATTCGTGAATCGTGGACGGGTCGACCACAAATGACTTGTCCCAGGAGTCTCGACCTATGATTTAAAAGACGATTGCCTTTTCGAGAGCCGATCGATACCGAGTCGTAAAAGCAAGGGTCAAGTCGCCACATCGTCAGGGAAATCAAGGACTACGGTGTTAGGGATTTTCACCGACATGCTTAGGCGATAATTACCCCGGGTATCGACAAGGATATACTATTGACGCATATCGGAGGTTTGCTACGGTTCCCTAGGATTTTGATCCTCGAGCACTGAGCCTTAGATCGATAATATCAAGATACCGATAAGTACCTAATCGTATTTATATAGATGAGATAGTTTCTTACTTATCAGAATGATCAAGTTTACTGTGGAATACGTAGGCGAATTTATTCGGGAAATAACCCATTACGATCACTGTTCGTGATGTTTTCGTAAGACAATATTTCCTTACGCTATTTTGTATGACTATCATTGAGGAATTCTCGAGTCTTTAGTCGAGGGATAAATTGTTAATAGAGTTTCACTATAGAGTTTAATAGACTCATGGAGTTTACCCTCCACTTAATGGTTTAAGATAGTGATTGAGCCGCTTTCGATCACCCCCAATTTATTTGCTTACATTCGATTAGGATAATGGATTTTTCCATCGATCCTATCGGGAGGCATTAGGGTGAGTCATATTTACGAAAATGATCGCAACAAGTGTCTCAAGAGAATAGTGTAGTCAATCTAGTGATAATAACCTACACTCTGGATAAGGTAACAGAGAGTCAACGTGCTTTTCTAGTCAATTCACGCGACATTATTGCTCCTACGCTGATGTTCGATATCGATCAAGGCTCATTCCGAACGAAGACGGATGAAACACCTCATTTCCCAAAGGAAAACATGAATACGGATTTAAGTTTTCTCCTCGATATACGCCGCTATCGTATGATTGTGCACTTGGAGATACGAGACCGTCAGATGGTTCTCAAGAAAATGATAGAAGAGGTGTATACACCTAGATTCATACAGCTTATCAAATTCTTTTTCTCGATCATCGCGGAAATAGGAATCCGCTAAGAGCGAACTGATGAGCTCAGATCTTTACTCGAAAGGAGTCAGTAGATGGTCAAGGATCGATCATCGAGGTCGTATCGATGATCAAGGATCGATCATCGAGGTATTACTATAGTTTACCTTGACGATATATCGAGAGATACATGTGTTTACAGATATCCGTGGTTAAAACACGACCGATAGGATTAAAAGGATTTTTATATTCGATCATGTGGATTAATAGTGTTTCCATGATAGGTGAGATGTTGAGATGATTACCGCGATGATTATCACAGGGGTATGAAAATGATTTTGGATGTTTATAGGTCGATCAATGGAAATGTTATATTACGGTGGGAGAGTTGACTTTAATTGTTTTATAGTTGACTTGGTTGATATAATGTGAATATCCGGATATTAACTCGAGGTTATGATCATGATACTGATGGTATAAGAAGGTCTCTGATGCCCGTATAATTCGAGAGTAATCACGTAGTGTCGATGAACTTCAGGCTCGCCGCAAAGATAAAAGCAGAGTAGCGATCGGAGGGATTTCAAAATAGTTTCGATATCGAAGATCCCCTACCGCGAGATAATTTATTCGCATCGAGGTAATGTTATTTTACGAGCTAATATTTTTACTTACGGTGCGTGGCCGAGGGCCAGTGTAAAGCGCAAGGTTGTTAAAGCTCGTGATGTACTCAAGGTAATGTCATTCAATCGTCAGTAAGCCAATCGAGTTGCTTAGATACCGCCATCGATCGATCTTTTAGAATTGGCAAGGTTGATGACGCCAAGAGGTATTTGCTAGAACGACGATTTTTCAGGGGATGATTTAGTTGGTATCGTGTTGCTTAACACTACGGGAATCGAAGAATCTAAGTTCCAATTAAAGGAGGTATCGACGGGATATTTATTGTCCCAAAGATTTTATTTCGAGAAGCTCGAATTTATCGCTCAAAGAGATACGAACTCGAGGTTATACATCAATTATCACGACGAATGCTAGAAGGGTGGTATGAAAAGAATATCCTTCACGGTGGATCGAGGATCTAATTAGATCACTTTGTGACACCGTATATACTCTAGGATCGATTTATGATTGCTGGTTGATATCAGAGATGCGGTGTCATACAATTATCTAAGTTATAGGGACGATCGATATATCATCGCCTAGAGTAAAGAGGACGCATGGTATAGTGATAACAATTTATTCGCATCGTAGGTCGCTTTATCTTGTTTGACTTACGACAACTTACCGTCTGTGGATTTAGGAAATCGTGTATTCGGACACGATCGATCATTTACGATGGTGACATATGAGTCGAGCACCCGGCCACCGTAGATGATGGTTTTCGCATATCGATTGATCATTACCATGATATGGATAGGATGCTCTAGAAGATTACATCGCATCGGGTCGATCAGAAGGTGTTGAATTTATTCGTCCAAGTCATGAACATAGTTTCGTGGCCTGCACGATGGTCGACTTTACACCGTTGTCAGGTGATCATTCTCGGGTGAAAGGAGGGTTAATTTATGTCGGATGCGATGTTTCGCAGAACGGAGCGCTTCGATTTAGTGACGAGACGATCCCATGTTTATGTTAAACGAGGAACTACGAGACGGGTCATTATATATATATACGACGGACCTAGTAGAGTTGTTATGTTGTTTCAGAGAGGTGAGGAGCAGAAATGCTTGAGGTTTTAGCTAGTTTTAGCTAGCTAATGTGTAGTTACATTCAATTTAGGAAGAGTTACTATCGATTCAGAACAACAGATAGATTCTGTTGTGATGATAGAGCATCTACCATGTAGAGTTGTACTTTTGCTCACCGGTTCTAATTAGTGATATCGAATTCAGTATGTAGTAGGTGGCTAGATAGCCACCGACATCTCGATCAAGCATGAGTCCCTGGCCGTGGTAATACGTCGCTCGTAAGTAGTGCCTTTTCAGCATTACCCCGAGAGCCACGAGGCTTTATCACGATATTTCGAGAAATATTGCTAGTAGATCGCAATAGGTCAGATATGCTGCAGATGTTTAAGATTGTATCCTAAAATAGTAAGTATCAAACGTTCTCGTGGAGGAACGATACGCGGAATATAGTTGATTCGAAGTCCGTAAAGGTGGTATATAAATAATCAAGGTTCTGTCAAGAGAGAAGTGAGCCTAGTATGACGGATGCATGTTGGGAGATTATTCGAATTGGAAAGGACTTAGTATGATTAGCTAAGTCCGCCATTTTCTCTAGATCCATACGATGAGTTATAGGATCGCCGATAGGTTATATTGTGGCGATTTCAGCCTACGGAGGATCTTCGAGTATCGTGATGCGATAATGATTCGTGATTTACCTTAGGATTATGGTAAAGTCTTTAACAGTCACTTGACATAGAGCTCACTCAGTACAGCTAGTACTTACGATAAGTGGTCGATATGAAGATACTATTCATACTTTAAGGGTCGCTAGACGCAAGTGTGATTGGATGTTAAGGGATATCAAGAATTCCCACTTAGTCACTGAGGCGTGATTCCGTGACGCTGAGTAATATATTTAGCAGGAAATTTGGGGACCAAATTTTTATTAATGGGGAGAATGTAAAATATTGAAATTAAAAATATGAAATTTAATGGCCAAAATTTCGGGGAAATAATCCTAGGGATTATTTTCGTGATTTTTAGGGAATTTTAGAAAATTTTCCAGAATTTTTCTGGAAAAAAAGAAACGGAGTTTATACGGGGTATTTACAGGGATAAGAAAAATAGGCTTTAAAAGGGGGATAAATTAACCTAGGTTATAAATCTAGGTTTTTAACTTCCGACTTTCCCGATTGCTTTTTTCCTCGCTACTCGACGCCACTACGGCTTTCTTCTTCTCCTCGCGATCGGCTACACCGACGCTCGCTGCCGCTTTCAAGGCCACGACTTTCGCCATCGACGCCGCTGGCCGACTATGGCCGCTTAGCCTCCCATCATTGCCGCTGTCATACGGTGACTTCTCCGGATCGCTATCGACCGCCTCTCCTGCGGCAGGCCACATACCGCCCGAGTTTTGCCACCCACGCCATGATCGATCCTCGCACCGTCCCGAATATCCGCGATTCGCCTCGAAACCATTTCGATCTCTTGCTCATGCGACAGTGGCTGGAAGGTCGAGCAATGCGGCTCCCGTTGTCCCGATCGTGAAGCCGCTTCCATCACGCCAAGCAAGGGCGGCGAAATGGGTCTTTCGCGAATAGGCGGTGGTTGGGAACTCTCGCCGACGAGTCTCAGAACTGTAAATCTCGACCCCTTCTTTATCGCCAGATGGTTTGGCTCATGTTATTGACATGGAGGTGATCCGATCTCGGGGGAGTATCTTCGGAGTAGCCGGACGAGGTCGCGCCGAGTTGTTAATTGCACTGCGGTATTTTGCGGCAGACGGTGTATCGAGAGTCATACCGTACGCGCGATCCGGAGGTTTCGCTGACGGTCGATGGTGCCGCAACATTTTTCGAACAGATGTGATCTAGGGAAAATCGCGTGAACAGTGGATAAGGGAAGAGATGTCAGCGTAGCTCTATCCGTAAGTGAGATTTAACCCGTGTGTTTCATTTGTTAAATTCTGATGTAGTCGCCAGGTTGGGCCGCTGGTTTCCCGAG
Organism: Wurfbainia villosa; assembly: GCA_025175895.1. Lineage (NCBI taxonomy): Eukaryota > Viridiplantae > Streptophyta > Magnoliopsida > Zingiberales > Zingiberaceae > Wurfbainia > Wurfbainia villosa. The sequence goes on from CM045986.1 coordinate 95,453,206, forward strand.
TGTCGTCGATCGCGAAGGGTCAGAAATGGATTCGCTGGTACTAAATCGTGGGATCCAAGTGTCGGATCGTGGTTTCGAGGTAAGGTTCGACGAGCCGAGACGCACCCAGAGTTAGGTCGATTCATATTTACGATCGGTCGAGTTACGATGGAGGATCGATTAGGTCGAATAGATAATTAAATCAACTGCGGATCTGGAGCATGAGGTCGATGAGGATTTGATTCGATCATTCGCGTGTGCTCGGATCGACGGATTTACTGATTAATGGTTACGAAGGAATCGACATGATTCGATTCTATTTAAGATACGGTCATTTCAGGCTTAATAATAGTCATGCTTTTATGAGGTTTCTGGCCACTTAGGTGTCCCCACGCGATCGATCTAGTTCTTCATGATATATTATCAAAGCGTATTTCGACTTAACTTTTAGATTGGTTAAATCGATATGCCAAGTAGGATAGCTTACAATAACTTTTTCACGCTTATACGCCTCGTATACTTTTGCCTACTAGATACACGCACGATGTAATACGATTATATTTCGTTTCGATTTGGATCATAGTACGTGATTAGTGATACGCATATATTAGTCGTATATATCATTCTGGACAGTATTCTCGAGTAGGATTTATACGCTTTAAGATCACGCACCATTTTCGCATTTATCGCACGCTACCGGACGAGGTTCCATTATCTGAGCCCGCACTAGTTATACGGCTCGCACACACCGCCACTCACGGGTTAGTACATCAGAGGGTGCGGTAAATAAGCTGTCAGTTCACCGGTCCGCCACGGGTAGCGATGAGGCCGGGTAATGGACAGTGATCCCTCCTCCGCCTACATGACACCGGAGACGAGAGCTTAGCTCCACTAGCGGAGGATAGTGATCTCGACAAGATCCTCGGCCCACTCTGGCCACCAGAGCTGACGGCAGAGTGCATTTATAAATTTCTACCCACCTGGCCACACCATCATACATGAGGCTACCATCAAGGCCAGGTGCACGCTATCGTTTCCATACGCATTTGCACGGATCAGATTTCAGATGTCTTGCGTGATTATCAGATTGACGCCTTGGATGCTCGATACGATCACATGCATACAGATACATGTTTATATACGGTCGTGACTCTATTACTTCTAGTCGCACACGCTCCTATATCAGTAGAGATTCAAAGTAGTATGCTTATTTCAGATTTCTTGCCAGATACCCTATTTACGCGTAGATCAGACCGATGACGATATTTTTATTGTTATATACCGATTTCAGATATCTACTATACCCGCAGAGTTCTTCGAACTCACCCCGCTGATTTATATCTATTTCGTGACGGTTTGTCAGAGAGTGCACCGGACCCCACTCGTCAGTAAATATTTTATTTCGATATTTGCTTTACGGTTCGATATTTTGCCAGAGGACATGTATAGTTCGAGATCGATTTTGTATTCGATTTTCGTGTCCGTATCGACCTTATTCCTGATTTTGATTCGATCGGATTTTGGAGTATTCCCGCATGGGCGTATGTAAGTCGATGGTAAACCGCTTATCATTTATTTTGCCACGATCCGAGGCCAAATTATATAATCGCGTGAGTTTCGATTCCGGCCGATCGATGATAGGGCCGCAGAGTTTCAGATGTAATCGAGATCACACCGCATGTGAGATGCTCGGATTTTTGCATGGGTCTCTTCGGGCGTGATCATGTTTTATGATTCGATCGATCTTAAACTCATTTATCGAACGCCCACGATACGATTCACAAAGATGAGAGAATTTGTGGATCGATCACAACTAGTGAGTATCTCTACACGCCAGAATCGCGATGTATCGAAATCGTCTTAATCGATGAATCGATGGATTCGACACCATCAATTCACGAGACTAGCACGAGGTATACTCGTGTATCCAAGCTCATTCTCACCGGGCCGAGACATCATGTCCGAGTTAATCGTGGATGCTAGTTATGGTAACTAGTTCATCGAGCGACTCACCGTAAGACTTCATATGGTTCTCTGCATATATAGATATGTCAATGAAGTTCTTACGCGTGGCTTAAGTGCGATGTTCGACTAGATTCAAGTCATCTTGATCATAGAGACTTATGCTTCGACATCTTAAGCAAACATCTCTAAGGAGATGTGGACCCGGGATGATTGGGTATAAGTCGAAGTGATCGAAGGTGTTTGAATAGCCTATAAAGGATTCACCACTCCTTGCGAGGAGATGTATACCCACGGCCTCTCGCCTGATTGTTACTAAAGTCTGCCAAAGCATTACAGCGAGTAAATGATACTGCAACTAGTAACGAGGATGTAGCGAGTGAACTAGTGGGGACTGACACTATAGACCATGTCCTGAACCAAGTGGGTATAAGATGAGTGAAGGGAATGGGACACGAATCATTCGAGTCGAAGGGTTTCGTAAATAGTTCGATCAACTTGATCTTTTCGCTAATTGGGGATCATGATGTACTACTAGGTGCCACTCATGATCGTTCTATAATTAATGGTTAATTATAGACGGCCAACATAAACCGAGAACCTATTCGGTCACACGCACAACGAGTGTAATCCAAAGGATTTAAAACGAGCTTGAGAATGGGATTCTCAGACCGAGAGAAACTATGTTTGGTTGGACCAAACATAAAGCGAGCATGAAATCGTTTCAGTCGCAATGGAAGCGTGGATGGGCCGTGTCTTATGAAGACATAATGGATGGACCAAAATGGTTTGGTTCTAATCCAATGGAGGAGAATAAACCAACGGGTTTGGTTTATTTTAAACGAATGAACCAAAAGTTGGTTCGGTTCGTTTTAACTTAAAATAAACCATCATGGTTTGGTTTATTTTAACTTATCTTAATGGAGCGGGTTAACGGGCCTAATGGTTATGATCCAATAATCATTAAGAGAATTAGTTCTCTATAAAAGAGGGCTTAAGGGATTGTTAAGCCCTAATAATCCAAAACCCCTAGGTTAAAGTTCACCACCTCCTTATTGGAGTTTTGGCGCCAACCTCTGCCACGCCATAGCTCCTCCAATGGGCGCCCGTGAAGGTAGCTTCTTCCCACGCGCCGAGTCGCTTGCTAGTGCTCGAGATCTCCTTCAGTTTGGCATCAAGGTGAGCTTCTTTGGCCGCTATCACCTCCACCAAAGCCGCCCAGTTTCTGACAACTTGTTCTCCTTCGCCGGAGCGCCGCTTGACGACGACGGCAGAGTCGACAATGGGCTAACTTACGGATTCGATCTCCTGTAATCCTCTGAGGTGGAGGACGGGCGATCTGGCCAATCGTCGACGAATACCTCCGAGAAGCGAAGTTTTGAGAACTCGTGACAGATCCGAATTTGGATTCTGGACGTGATCATCTCTCGATCACGCTTGTCTTCAACACGAGGCCGGTAACCCGTGACGACGACGCTCGTGGCTTAGCGGTTAAGTCATCCCGAGGAACTCGGCGTGGATACGGATAGAGACGATTCTAGCGAGGATCGCTCCGGCTGATGTCGTTCTCGCCACACGCCATACGAAAGGTATAACGAGATAAATTTCCTTTATTACAAATTTAAATTTACTGCTATGTCTACACTTGGTTATACGACGCATTGACGTGATGTGTGTTGTAATAAATGTAGATTTATTATTTTATTGCTTTTGTGCTCATGTTTTATAAATGTGATCGAACATACACATCGCCAAGGTTTTAAAACCCAACAAAGGGTATCAGAGCCCAGTTGTGTTTCACATAATCGTAAAATGGTTTTGCGATAGTCATAATGTTTTTCTGTAATTTTTCTAAATTTTGGATATTTATAAGTATTTATGGAAATTTTTCAATTTTGGAAAGTCTAGAAGTATTTATGGAAATCTTCCACTTTTGGAAAGTTGGAAGTATTTATGGAAATTGATATTTTCCATAAATAAAATATTTGATTAGATTTTGGAAATTTGTTTCCTAAATTAATTATGATTTGATTTGGAGAATCAAATCTTAAACATATTTTATTTCCATAAATAGTTTTAATGATTTAGGAAATTGGTTTCCTAAATAGATTTTCCTTAATCAAATAATTCCATAAATAAAATAAGTGATTAGATTTGGAAATTTGTTTCCTAATTTAATTATGATTTGATTTGGAGAATCAAATCTTAAACATATTTTATTTCCATAAATAGCATGATATATATGAAATTACATACATATATAATCAGATGTCATGTAATTGCATTAGATGCATAACATTACGCCACGCGTCGTGACATGTAGATATGCCATGTATGCCATGCCATGTAGATAATAGTTATTTGCATGCAAAGAGGATGAGACATAAAACCCTTAAACAATATTAAAGCCTACACCTTCCATTAATATGGTTAGAACCAGAGTTCCGTTTCTTGTTTGGGTTGTTGGACTCTCTCCAAGCCCGCTCAACTCGAACATGTTCAAACCATGGAATAGTTTAATACTAATATGGTAAGAGTCGAGGTCAATCGTTAGCTTTGGTTGTTGGACTCTCCAAGTCAAGTTAATTGGTCAATGCGCCTAACCATATTAAAACTATTTCGATTAATGGGTCGACTTTTAACCAGAGCATCGGCTTGTTGGACTCTCTCCAAGGTCGATGTAAAGGGAGGTGAAGTTGGGTGTTATGCATATGATGCATACTTGTTAATGTGTTAACAACCCGATGTATGTGTGAACATTCAATTAGTCGATAGCACATTGTGATAGTTGCATATACGTGATATGCACGGTATAGATGATACTCTACCGTCGAGTTATGAATGGCTTGTTGGACTTTCCAAGGTTGTTCATAACTATGATGGATATCAGCCCATTCGAGAGATGGACCTACGATCTCCCAAGTGATTTTGGGGTTTTTGAAATTCAAAAATGAATGGGATTTATAAATGTATATCGATGCATTTTAAAATCATCTTTCTCATATATGCTCGCTTATTTCTAAGATTGATCATGATGTCTTTGAATTTATGCTCCATTTTGGATTCAAATAAATTGATCGGGCCGAACTTGGATCGCTTAGAAACTTGAGAATTGTTCTCAAGGTGAAAAGCTTGCAAATGTCCTCGGCGCTCTTCCCGCCCCCTAGTGACGATGCAACTCGACCAATTGTTGGCCTATCGTAAACATGTGAGTGATTCTCAACAAATGAGTTGCATCATGCTTAGCCGCGATGGAACCCAAGCTTACGAAGCAAAGCATGAGCATATGGATGCTCATATCGTAGTCCTTCATCTTTATGAGTTGGTTGATGAGCAAGTGAGATTCGAAAGGTTCAAGTCTCAAAGCTCCTCTTCACCTCTCGAGATGCTAGAAGGTTCATTCGTGGTATCGCCAATATGTCAAGACTGTGGAGCCTTCTCGAGAAGCATGAGCAGGGGACTGTTGTTAGTTGATTCTCAAGAAAGGTTCTAAGAGGAGTCAAAGGAATGTTAGAAGGGAAGAAGAAAAAAAAGGCTAAGAAGGTAGAACTAGCATTAAAAGGAAACTTGCCATCATTATGGCAAGGAGAGCTATCATGAAGAAAGTGCAAAAATTATCTTGAGTCCGTGAAGAAGGATAAGGCATCGGATGTCCCATCTTCTTCAGAAATCTTCTTTATTGATTGTCATTCTATTTCCTCAGACACTTGGGTATTGGATACTAGGTGTGGCTAACATATATGTAATGACATACATGGGCTAAGGAATAGAAGAAGACTCGTCAAGGGAGAGTCAAATTTACGTGTTGGGAATGGAGCAAAGGTTGCTGCACTCGCCATCGGAACGTATTTGTTGAAACCCCTTACAGGACTTGTCTTAGAACTGGACAATTGCTTTTGTGTTCCTTCGTTGATAAAGAACATTATTTCTATTTCTTGTTTAAATAGAAATGGGTACCATTTGACTTTTAGTAACAATTGTTGTTACATAAATTTGAATGAAATTCTTTATGGGTCTGGAACTTTAAGCAATGGTGTTTATACGTTGGACGTATCCAGTGGCATTTTCAATATCGAAGCGAGCAACAAGCGTGCTCGAAAGGATAATCAATTAGACTCTTACATGTGCCATTGTCGTCTTGGCCAAGTAAGCAAGAAACGCATGTATGAATTACACCGATGTGGAATTCTGGAATCGTTTGAATTGGATTCATACGATACATGCGAATCATGCTTAAAAGGCAAGATGACTAAGTTACCTTTTACTGGAAAAGGTGAACGAGTGGGAGAGTTACTTGGTCTAATACATACTGATGTATGTGGACCTATGTCAACTCAAGAATTATGTTGCTATAGCTACTTCATTACCTTCAACGATGATCACTCTCGGTTTGGGTTTGTTTTCTTGACGAAACAATAGTCTGAATCCTTTGAAAGGTTGAAGAATTCAGAAATGAAGTAGAAAACAACATGACAAAAGTATTAAAATACTTGATCGGATCGAGGTGGTGAATACTTAAGTCGAGTTTCTTGATTATCTAAGAACAATGGTATATTGTCTCGATGGACTCCGCCTATACACCCACAACATAATGGTGTATCACGAGTGTAGGACCTTGTTGGACATGGTCGGTCAATGATGAATCATGCGACTCTTCCCAAGTCCTTTTGGGGTTATGCATGAGACATTTGTTTACTTGTTAAGCAGAATGCCTACGAGTAGTCTCGACTACTCCATATGAGATATGGAATAGTAAGAAACCTCATGTATCTTACTTGAAGATATGGGGTTGTCACCTTGTGAAGCGGTATATGTCGGACAAATTGGATGCTAAGTCGATAAATGTCTATTTATTGGATACCCTAAGGAAACAAGGGGTTACGATTCTATCATCTGTGGAACAAAGGTGTTTGTTTGAGGCATCTTTGTGTTTCTAGAGAAAGAGTTTCTCTTGCAGAAAGCAGTGGGAGTGTCGTCGAGCTTGAGGAGGCTCGAGAGACTCAAATAGACATTGATGAGATACACGGTGAAGCACTGACGGTAAACAACTCATAGTGATGAGCAATTTGGACCTATTGTAACACCACATCTTCGTAGATCACGGTAGAACCACTTGATATTCTGAGAGATATGGATTTCTCGTAAGAATCGAATCGAGCGGCGTGTTACTCATTGATGATGAGGAGCCTACCAGTTATGAAGAAGTGCTGACAAGTTCAGAAAGGGATAAGTGGCTTGGTGCCGTGAAGTCGGAAATGGATTCCATGTATGAAAACCAAGTTTGGAACTTGGTTGACCCACCTGAAGGGATAAAGCCTATAGGGTGCAAGTGGGTTTTCAAGAAGAAAACCGACATGGATGGTAATGTGATTACCTATAAGGCTAGATTGGTGGCGAAAGGATATAGCGAGGTGTTGATTATGGCGAAACCTATTACTTTGTAGCTATCTTAAATCCATTCGGATGCTCACAGCCATAGCGGCTCATTATGATTATGAGATATGGCGGATGGATGTGAAAATAGCTTTCCTTAATGGAAACACCTCGAGGGCGTGTATATGATACAACTGAGGTTTCACATCGATTGATAAAACCAAGGTATGCAAATTGCGACGATCCATTTATGGATTGAAGCAAGCATCGAGGCTGGAATATCCGTTTGATGAGACAATCAAAAGTTTGATTTCTCACAAAATCGAGACGAACCTTGTGTGTACTGAAGGTTAGTGGGAGTGCGATCGTATTCCTAGTATTGTATGTCGATGACATATTACTTATAGGAAAGCGATGTTTCAATCTTACTGATCGATTAAGGTTTGGTTATCAAGACATTCTCCATGAAAGACACAGGAGAAGCAACCTACATCCTCGGGATTAAGATCTATAGAGATAGATCGAAGCGGTTGCTTGGTCTTTCATGATCTACATATATAGGCCAAGTGCTAAAGAGGTTTAGCATGTCGAATCCAAGAAAGGTTACCTACCCATCGGGCATGGGTACACCTTTCGAAGTCTATGTCCGCGAAGGCGAGAGGATTTGCTATGAGTAAGATTCCCTATGCATCCGATAGGATCTATCATGTATGCTATATGTTATGTCACGAGGCCCGATGTATCGTATGCTCACGAGTGTCACGGCGGATACCAATCCGATCGGGGAATGGATCATTGGGTGGTTATTAAGGCGATCCTTAAGTACTTAAGAAGAACTAAGGATGTGTTCCTAATATATGGAGAAGGGTACATGGTGATATGTGGGTATCACGGATGCGGCTCGAGACGGATAAGGATGATTCCATGTCTCGATCTGGGTATGTATTCACTGGAATGGGCGCAATAAGTTGGAAAGGTTCCAAGCTTGACACTATAGCGGATTCTTGCTAAGGTAGAATACATTGCGCTTTAGGCAGCGCGAAAGGCGGTTTGGATCGAAGTTCATCTTTGAACTTGATGTGGTCTCATCGATATGATCCAAACATGTGCTTCACCGCTATCATCTTATCGAGAGATCATCGATAGGAGCGAAATACAAATCGAGAAAATTTCCTTTGAAGGAACTTAGCGGATCCTTTGACTAAGGCATTACCTCGAAAATAAGTTTGAGGTCATGTTAGAGCTTATGGTATTGGATACTCGTGTAGCGATTAACATTAGGCTAAGTGAGTCTTAGTAATATATGAGAGATGTCCTAAGGCAATGCCTTATGTATGAACCATTTATATGATAAATGAAGATTCACTATTTGAGTATACATGTTTTATGTATTTGATTGGATCTTAAACTCATTTCTTGAATGTCACGTCGATTCACGGCATGAGAGAATTTGTGATTGGATCACAACTAGTGAGTATCTCTACATGTGTAATTGTGATGTATCGAATTATCCTAGTCGATGAATTGATGGATTTGGACACCATCAATTCGTCGAGACTAGCACGAGGTATACTCCTTGGTGTATCCAAGCGGTGATTCTCACGGGGAGACATTGTGATGTCGGAGTTAATCGTGGATGCTAGTTATGGTAACTAGTTCATTGGAGTGACGGTAGTAAGACTTCATATGGTTCTCTGCATATATAGATATGTCGATGAAGTTCTTACTGTAGCTTAAGTGCGATGTTCCTTTGACTTGCGGTATTCAAGTCATCTTGATCATGGAGACTTATGCTTTGACATCTTAAGCAAACATCTCTAAGGAGATGTGGACCCGGGATGATTGGGTATAAGTCGAAGTGATCGAAGGTGTTTGAATATCCTATAAAGGATTCACCACTCCTTGTGAGGAGATGTATACCCATGGCCTCTCGTCGGATTGTTACTAAAGTCTTTGGCCAAAGCATTACATGTTTAGAGTAAAGTACTCTTCGATACATGTGCAGTAACTAGAATTCGTAGGACGAGGAAATGATACTTGGGCTAGGTGTGACGTAGTCAGCCTAGTGGGGACTGACACTATAGACCATGTCCTGAACCAAGTGGGTATAAGATGAGTGAAGGGAATGGGGCACGAATCATTCGAGCTGCTGAAGGGTTTCAGAAATAGTTCTGGATCATCCGTTGATCTTTTCGGTTAATTGGGGATCATGATGTACTACTAGGTGTCACTCATGATCGTTCTATAATTAATGGTTAATTATAGACGGCCAGCATAAACCGAGAACCTATTTGGTCACACGCACAACGAGCGTAATCCGAAGGATTTAAAACGAGCTTGAAAATGGGATTCTCAGACCGAGAGAAACTAAGTTTGGTTGGACCAAACATAAAGCGAGCATGAAATCGTTTCAGTCGCAATGGAAGTGTGGATGGGCCGTGTCTTATGAAGACATAATGGATGGACCAAAATGGTTTGGTTCTAATCCAATGGAGGAGAATAAACCAAAGGGTTTGGTTTATTTTAAACGAATGAACCAAAAGTTGGTTCGGTTCGTTTTAACTTAAAATAAACCATCATGGTTTGGTTTATTTTAACTTATCTTAATGGAGCGGGTTAACGGGCCTAATGGTTATGATCCAATAATCATTAAGAGAATTAGTTCTTTATAAAAGAGGGCTTAAGGGATTGTTAAGCCCTAATAATCCAAAACCCCTAGGTTAAAGTTGCCGCCCACCTCCTTATTGGAGTTTTCGGCGCCAACCTCTTGCCGCCGCCCATAGCTCCTCCAACCGGCGTCCAGAAGGTAGCTTCCTTCCCCCTCGCCGGCGTCGAGATGCTGTCGGTTAGTGCTCCGGAGATCTCCTTCAGGTTTGGCATCAAGGTGAGCTCTATCTTCCTTGGTTGGCCGGCGCCTATCACCTCCACCAAAGCTGTCCAGTTTTTTGGACAGCTTGTTCTCTTCTCGTCGGAGCGTCGTTTGGACGACGGTTAGAGCTCCGACAGCGGCTAACTTACCGGGGATTCGATCTCCGGTAATCCTCTGAGGTGGAGGACGAAGGATTCGTCAATTGGTTGACGAATACCTCTCCGGAGAAGCGAGTTTTGAGAACTCGTATTAGGATCCGAATTTGGATTCGGATCGTGATCATCTCTCGATCATGTCGTCTTCAACACGAGGCTGGTAACCCGTACGAAGACGAAGCTCGTGGCTTAGCGAAGTCATCCCGAGGAACTCGGCGTGGATACGGATAGAGACGATTCTAGTCAGGATCGTTCCGGTTGATGCCGTTCTCGCTACACGTCATACGAAAGGTATAACGTAGATAAATTTTCTTTTATTGCAAATTTAAATTTACGGTTATGTCTACACTTGTTGTACTATGCATGCGTGTGATGTGTGTGTTGTAATAAATGTAGATTTATTATTTTTATTGCTTCCGCTGTGCTCATGTTTGCGAAACGTTATCGAACACACACACGCCGCGGTGCCGGAAACCCAACAAGACGGTCAATAAATGCTCAAATTAGGCGATGTGAAACAATGATAAATATATATATCAAACGAGGAAGATCAAAAAAGACTTGGTTAGTAACAATAAAATAAGATAAAATTTATTTAAGTATAGATGATGATATAGTAGGGGATAGAGCCCAATGACATAAAAGAATCCATATAGCCGATCCCATCTAGTGGGATAAAGCTTGGTTGTTATTGTATTCATAAGTAACACACTTGGACAATTTTAAAAAAGAAATACATGGTAAATGTATCATAAATGCAATGTAGATACAAAGGTTATAAATCTCGAGTCTTTGGTTGGTAAAATTAGACTGGAAGGAGCAAGGAGATGAAAACAAAAGAGAAAACGACTTTAGTTGGAACTTTCTATCCCATTCATAATGGTAAAGTTTTGATATTGTGATGAACAAATATAAACTATGAAAGAATAACAAATATTACTTAGATTCATCTTAAGTGATGTTCTGCATGAAGGGTCCTGACTATCGGCATGACATACATTCTTCAGCATGATTAGCACGACAACATAGGAGAAATTACTTATGGTTATAGCTTGTTGAGGGGTGCTAACTATCGACATGATACACTCTTCAGCATGATCTGCACAACAACATAGGAGAAAATTGTTCTGCAAGTAGTATCAAGTTTTAGTAATTTAGCAAAATAATAAGTTTCGATTGATTCATAGATCACAGAATGAGATTTCAAACCAAATTAAATGAATAATTTCTCAAAGGAACTATGATAGTGAAGCTGAAGCTAGAGGACATAGGAGTAGGTGGACCATCCCAAGGGGTAGTGGGGTTTTGGTGGATATGGGCTGTTAAAGGGTGACTAGATGGATATATATAAAGAGAGTATGGAGACATCCCTACCTAAACTTCCCATATTGGTTAACTTGAGTGTATTCAGTCCTTTGGTAGTTCTTTTCTGTTTTATCAATTTGAGTAACAAACTCACAACTGCTGTTTGTTCCTGGCTGGTTGCTACCCACAGCGGATAACATTTTTGTGCGATCTTGAGCATTGTGGGTGGGGTCAAATTTGGTTCATATCAGATGATCTCAATTGGATTGCAGCAGCTTTCCTTGGATGAGATCAGAATCTATGGGCAGATCTATATTAAGTCTGGATTAGATCTCCATGTTTGCTACTCACCAAGCTGATCTTATCTGATCAGAACTGGATCGGATCTAATCTGATCTGACAATATCCTCTATCCAGTCAACATTGTCAAATTAAGGATATATCATTGTGGGCATAGAGGTTCCCGTTCAGAGTAAGATATTTCTATGAAATATATGTTTGAAGTAGTATGCTAGGGTGCTATATCCCTTGACACAACCATGGATCTGTACAACTAATCCCAAGATATGGAAAGTTAATATCCAATGCTGGGAATTACTATGTATTTTTGATAAAATGAATTATTTTTACTGTCATGAGACTTGATATCTCATGGATTTAAATGTCAAACTAATACCAAGATATGGGAAGTTATTATCCAACACTGGAAAGTATTGTATTATTGAATTACCTGACATCTCATTGTTTATGTATGTAATCCTTCAATTTCTCAGGTCTCCATGCTAATGCAACCATAGCAAGTTTCCTTTGGTGCCTTAATAATGCCTTAGTTAAGTGTTTCTCACATAGTGGTTGAAGTCATGCTAATGCAACTTGGTCAACTCCCCACAAATAGGTGGTCAACATCTGAATATCGTGTTATTTTTTAGAGGGAATTTCGTATCTTTAGAAATAAAAAGCAAACTGGTGACCAATCAACTATAGAGCTAGAAAATAAAGTTGTGGCTCGTACCACATATGAGCTTATTGGCTCAAGTAATTAATGATCAAATCAGATAATGCTCGTACTAAGCAAGAAAGCTATATTGTGTAATTAATCAATGCACATTACTTCTAATCTAGCATTTGTCAAGAAAAAGTGAAATATAAGGAGATTATTGCATCATTTTTTTATTCTATTCATCAACTAGCTTATTTGCTAAGTCTTTGAAAATCTTGATTGGGTTTTACGATATCTTTGATCTAGCTTCATAGGAGTCATTAGGATTAGTTTTCAATATACTATAGGTCTTCTTTGTGAAGCTGCACAATATAATTGATATAGGTAGATGGGGATAACTGCCCCGGCAATGGCTTCGTATAGAGATGGCTCCGGCTTTCTAAAAATACGCAAAAATCCTTTTCCTCATGTTTAGTGGTGCCGCAACACGGCCGTGTGAATTTCACATGATCCGGCCGTGTGTCGCGTTGGAAATTCAGTTGGAAAAAGATACAGTCGTGTGGAATTCACATGGTCAACCGTGTGGAATTCACATGGCCGATTGTGTGTCTCTCGGGAGAAAGACTCCACCGTGTTGAAAATCCATGGTTTATCTTTATTGCTATAGAATGAGGTCGTGTGTAAAACACACGGTCCGCCATGTTCTTCTCTGGATCATCCTTGAACTTCGTTTCTTTCGTCCAGAAACATGCCCGTGTCTTTGGGACACAGTCAGAGCATGCTTTCCTTCTTTTCATGTTCCGCAAGAAACTTCATTTTGCTTCAAATCTCCATCCCGTCAAGAGGAAAACAACAAAAGCAGATCTCCAATCAAGAACGTAACTCTGATGTAAAATAAAGCGAATATACAATAAATGTCAACTAAATGAGTTAAGATGTGTGCCAAAATTGATAACTAAAATTCTATATAAATTGCACACATCAAAATCCTCTAGATTTGAATCTTTGCTTGTCTTTTAGCAAACTTCAGTGCATACTTCAACACACATAAAAGGATTGCTACAATATCTAGCATGCTCACTTAAATCTATCAAGTGGTGCTACTATCAAAGCAAATAAGTAAATTCACCAAAGCCACCAAGTAAGTTTTCGTGCAAGTGCAAAATTTCATCCTAAGGGTTTTAATTTTCAGGATAAGTCAAATTTGTCATCTTATTGTATTTCTAAGGTCTTCAGCTTTAGGCACTTTCCTGCCTTAAGCGGGGTTTATCCCTTAGAACTAGCATAAAATTTCAAAGGCGTGCTCAGTAGTGAGAGAAATTGATCGGTGTTTACCCAGTGACCTAATTCGGTCTCAAAGGGACACCTAACTATTTCCACCCACAATAATTATTTTTTGACACTCAATTTTTTTTTTCTCATCTTTTCTTTTCTTTTTTTCAATTATTCCTTTTCATGCACTAAAACTCTTGTTTCTCTTAGGCTCACTAAAATTTCGATTTTTCTAAGTGGGCTTATACAATCCAAGCATCTTCAGTAACCAAAATGTTTATTTAGGGTCACCTATGGGTTCCGTAATACTGATCTAACGAGATGAATCATGACTACTTATGTACTAAATCTTTCCTTCGGAACTCCGATTAAGTGTAGGTGAATAAAACTAACTAGTGAAGCTTGGTGAACATCCAACATCATATCATAAAAAACTACCACAAGATAAGAGAGTGTGAAATGCTCATGATAATGTAGGGCATCACTAAGATGTTGGAGATTCTGGGTCATGCGCATCGGAATAAGCAAATAAAACATGTTTCATTACATCCTAGACATCCCCTGGGGTCAGGAAAACTTGTTTTGACATAATCACCTGAAACCATACAAAAGGAGAAGGAGAAGTTATACTTTCGAGATTCTTTCGAATCCGTCGAAACTACAAGCAAGACCAACGAGCCTTGCCTCTATCAGTATCCACGCCGAGATCACCTGAGACAACTCCTAAAGCAGCAAGCCTTTGTCTGATTTGTGCTAGCCAATTGACGGAGACAAGAGAAGAGGAGAGAGGAAAGACAGCTACTAAGGGAGAAACCTAAAAGGCTTAAATGGAATATATCTTACCATAATTATCCCATAATTAAGGTAAGAACAACTCAGGAAATTTCCTTAAGAGAAATATCCAAAATTAGCGGAACCACGACACGATCATGTCTTACACACGGTCGGTCGTGCCAAAAAGGCATGACCGTGCTAGGACACACGGCCGACCGTGTGTCCTTCTGGGCACAACCTAGTTTTAGCCGTTTTTCGGCTAGAGCCAGGCACGACCCGTGCCAAGTTAGGCACGGCCGTGTGAGGCTTTATATGGTTCATTTGACTTCATTTAGGTGCGATATGGTCGTGCTAAGTTTAATAAGGCCATAGGAGGTTCCATAGCCTCCGTTTCGTACCCCCTTTTGGTCTGGTCCAACTAGACATATCCTCTCTCATCGAGAATTTCATTTTCAGACTTGTTTTACATCTCAAGATCACCCATAGTGCGTGTGACCCAATAGGTTCCCGGTTATATTGGCTATTCATAATTAACCCCTTAATTATGAATAGGTTATTGTTGGATCAGAAGCGTCGCTAGAGGGGGGGGGTGAATAGCGATCGTAAATCTTTTCGACATTTCGTTCGAGTAGACAATTAAACGAGTAAGAGCAGCGGAAAATAAAGGAACACGTTTATTTTTACTTGGTTCACAACCCAGCGGTTGCTACTCCAAGGCCCTATTGGTCCTAGACCACGTACGGAGGGCAAAACACTATAACGTCTCCTCCTCGTTGGAGGTAGGAGACAACGATCACAAAAATCGAATGTACGAGGATGAGGCAACAAGCCTACCTCACCTCGTTACGATTAAAATAAAGAATACAATAAAAGGAGATTTGAACTTGTCGTCGCTGGCTTTATGCATGACGACGCTGAGCGTCAAGGCCAGAGAGCACTTGATGAATAAACTCGATGATACTTGGAGTTGGAATCCTCCCCTCCTTTTATAGATTTTGGCCTCTGAATATGTCTCCTCTTTTCTGAACAGATCACGTAGTCCAAATTTTATCGCTGAAGTGGCCGATCAAACGCTATCCGCTTTTGACCTAGTGCAAAGGTCGATTCGCCGCCATCACCGATCGATGCCCATCACCGATCGATGAGCATCCGATCGATCGCTGATGATGTCCAAGAATGATCGCTAACC
The DNA here is from genome assembly GCA_025175895.1 of Wurfbainia villosa. NCBI lineage: Eukaryota > Viridiplantae > Streptophyta > Magnoliopsida > Zingiberales > Zingiberaceae > Wurfbainia > Wurfbainia villosa. The sequence continues at coordinate 95,469,024 of CM045986.1, forward strand.
GCCACTTCGCGAAGAGGTTAGCTCGGAAAATGATAAATGCGACGGTTTCTGACCGTCCGATCTCGACCTAGACCTTCCATGGAAAATCTTAATCGGATCGCCGCCTACGGTCGTCCCCGTAAAGAGGACACGACCTTACAATCTCTCACTCACACGAGCTTACCTCGATAGTAGCTCTCGCTTCCGGCCTTCCACTCGATTCCTTCGGCTCCCTCCGAAGTCACTCGAGTGTTGCCCGACCACCGCGGCTTCCTCCGGGTGTCGCTAGCCTTCGGCTCCAGCTTTAGCACTTTTCTGCACACTTGATTTAGCTCGTGAGATAACGATGTAAACTTAACTTTGTGTCTTTGCCATAATCAAAACACAGGTTCGATTATCTAGTATCCCTGCACCAACAATCTCCCCCTTTTTGATCTATGGCAAACCAACACAAAGAAGGAAAATTAAAGCATAAAACAGGTATAGTAGAAGATGAATGTGAAGATGAATATCATTTCCAAAAACTCCCCCTCAACCAAAACTCCCCCTTAACCCTAGGTGAGTTTTGAAAGAGATAATTTAATTTTCAAAATTAAATTTTTTATTACTCCCCCTTAACTTTTGCTCTTCTCCCCCTTTTGCCATAAATAAAAAAAATTTGGGGTTTTTGTATAAAATAGGGTTTTGAAAACAATATCGTATATGCATGCATCTAGATAAATCAAATATGAGTCCAAGCATGCGTCTAGTAGTAGTTAGATAGATTGGTTCGAGGTGTCTCCCTCTGCACCAATAATCTAAAGGTTTATAATATAACCCTTAGGGTTAGTTTGCTCTCCCCCTTAGTCAAATATATGAAGTATAAGAGATGTAGGGGGCGCTAAACTTTGGCCTAAGAGTTGTTAAGTACAATAGTTGAGAAAATAAATAGTATTTTGAAGAGATTGTTTTAAGTATATTTCAATTATCCTTAACATCTCACCCATTCTATGTGTCTTAGAATTTGTTCACCTTATATGTTTTGTGAGATGATTTTAAATTGATTAAAGATAGTCAACCTTGGGTTAGATTCGGATTTAACCTTTAGATCGTTAAGTAACTTTTCGAGAAACTGGCTTCCAGGTCATGGCGAGACACAGGGGCCTTCTTTAATCGGAACAACGACCACTTCCTTAGACAAAGCCAAATTCAAGAAAATATCACTTAAGTCACTTAGGGTTACTTCCTGGTCTAACTAGTTTAGGATACGGCGAGGTAGCTTCAGCTAGTTCCACTCGGTCAAGTGCACCAAGCTAGATACGCCTTATCTAGCTCGAATACACGAGACTTTGTTTCCCTAACGTACTATCATCTCGCCGCGTCATGATACTATGTTGTCAAGAGTTGACTAACCATTTACCCTATCTAGCCATTCTAAAAATTAAAGTAAAATATGCAATGGTTTTGCTAAGTAAGCGGGTATACTATTTTAGTGTTAGCTCCCCCTGGACCATTGAACCAATATGGTCTATTCAAATAATTAACTTGATCCTGGGGAATCCAAACCTTATTAGTCCTTATATGTGAGTTCAATAAAACCTTTGGGACCCATGCTTGGACTCTTTGATGACTACGATTTATGATAGACATATATGACCTATTCGTAGTCTTTGACTTAAATCCGAGTCTGGCTTTGTTGTACACGGCTCTTTGGGTTCCAAGTAGTCGATTAAGGTTCTTAGATCCCAATGTGAACCTTTCCAACCTAGCCTCAACCTCTTGAACTCGGTCTTTCAAGAGAGAATTCTCCTCCTCAAGTTTTTCAATTTGGGTTGAGTTTCCCTCTTGAACTTGACTAGTTGAAGAGGTTAGAGTAGCCTCTTGCTTGAGGGTTTCAACCTCCTCAAGTAACGACTCAACCCTAGACTCGGACTTAGTTAATTTCCTATTAAGCATTTTAATTGTATTGTAAAGCGTATGAATTAGTGAGCGACTAACTTTAATTTTCTCTTTTGGTTCGGCTTTGAGTTGCTTCTCGAAGTAGTCCTCGAGTTCGGAGTCGGTGTTATAGTTGGACTCGGCTTCGGATTCTGACTCGGACTCCTCCGGTCTTGCCATGTAAGCTATGTCTTCTTTGTTGTCCCAAGTTGCATGGAAGGCTTTCCTTGCTCCCTTTTCTTTGGTTCTCGTGATTTCCTTCTTTCTTTTCGAACTATTCTCCGCACAACGTTCACTATTGTTTCCACCTCTTCTAATTCGGACTCTGATTCGTCTTCGGGTTTGAGTTCATCTACTTGCCTAGTAGGTGGCTTGCTTCTTTGTCCCGCAAGTAGAGCAATACCTCTCTCGACCCGGACCACGTTAGTTTGCTCGTGAAGTTCAAACTCGGAAAATAATTCGTCTAACCTAAGCTTTGAAAGGTCCTTAGAGACCTTGTAGACATCGACAATGGATGCCCACAAGGTAGTCCTAGGGAAAGCATTTAAAGCGTACCTTATAAGGTCCCGGTTCTCTACGACTTGCCCGATCGAGTGAAGACCATTGACGATGTCTTGGATCCGCGCATGTAATTGGGTGGCGGTCTCGCGATCCTGCATCTTTAGATTGTACAGTTTATTTAAAAGTAAATCTCTTTTACATACCTTAGCATCGAGCGTCCCTTCGTGTAGATCAATCAATTTGTTCCAGAGGTCTTTGGCGCTAATGAATGGACCGATGCGGTTGAGCTCCTCCTTGGACAAGCCACATTGTAATATTTGAGTTGCTCTTGCATCGGTTTCGATTTGCCTCTTTTTTGGTTGTATTTGTCCACTTATTGAAATCCAAGGGCTCTCCTTGATCATTGGTGGGTAGAGCAAAGCCGGTTTGGATTATTATCCAAGTCTCGACTTGTGTTTTCAAGAAACACTCCATCCGACCTTTCCAATAACGGAAATCATTTCCGTTAAAGAACGGAGGTCGGGTGGTGCTATACCCCTCAATGTGAGCCATTAAGTCTCTTGTAAAAACACGAATAAAAACCAAAGAGAATTCCAAGACTTGGTCTTGGATTAGTAGTGCGGGAAATAATAGGAAATAAACAGAAATAAATAAGAAGAATAAGAAACTAACAAAAACTAGAAACTTACGACCTTCGGTGTCCCCGAAAGGCTACTGAACGTTGGATTTTGGGGCTGGAAACAGCTTGTTACGAGGTAAACCCTTGTAAGAAATGTAGATATCTCAGAGGGCTTCGATTTGGTAGGTAGATCGTTACGTGAGTCCACTTGTGCGAAAAGTTATGGCCGTTTTACCGTCGGCTACTCCAAGGGAGAATACTTGCAAGCACACAACCAAAAGAAACGTACCAAGACTTCATCTTGGATTAGTAGTGCGGGAGGAATAAAAACCTAAGAAAGATACGAATCGAAAAATACGAAAAGAAAACCAAAATGTGCTAGATTGGTGGTTTCACCAAATCTTAGCGCCCCCGCTCTGATACCAATTGTTAGATCGAGAAGCGTCGCTAGAGGGGGGGGGGGGGTGAATAGCGATCGCAAATCTTTTCGACGTTTCGTTCGAGTAGACAATTAAACGAGTAAGAGCAGCGGAAAATAAAGGAACACGTTTATTTTTACTTGGTTCACAACCCAGCGGTTGCTACTCCAAGGCCCTATTGGTCCTAGACCATGTACGGAGGGCAAAACACTATAATGTCTCCTCCTCGTTGGAGGTAGGAGACAACGATCACAAAAACCGAATGTACGAGGATGAGACAACAAGCCTACCTCACCTCGTTACGATTAAAATAAAGAATACAATAAAAATAATTACTTGCTACTGCTGCCGACGAAGGAGATTTGAACTTGTCGTCGCTGGCGATGTTATGACGCATCGAGCGGCGTTGTAGGAGCACTTGATGAATAAACTTGATGATACTTGGAGTTGGAATCCTCCCCTCCTTTTATAGATTTTGGCCTCTGAATATGTCTCCTCTTCTTTCGGAACAGATAACGAAGTTGTCCAAATTTTATCGCGAAGTGACCGCGTCAAACGTTATCCATTTTGACCTAGCACAAAGGCTGATTCGTCGCCATTAGTCGACTGATGCCTCCCATCACCGATCGATGAGCATCACCAATCGCTTGATGTCCAAAGAATGATCACGGCTGACCACTTCCCTGCAGTAAGAGGTTAGCTCGGAAAATGATAAATGCGACGGTTTCTGACCGTCCGATCTCGACCTAGACCTTCCATGGGAAGTCTTAATCGGATCGCCGCCTACGGTCGTCCCCGTAAAGAGGACACGACCTTACAATCTCTCACTCACACGAGCTTACCTCGATAGTAGCTCTCGCTTCCGGCCTTCCACTCGATTCCTTCGGCTCCCTCCGAAGTCACTCGAGTGTCGCCCGACCACCGCGGCTTCCTCCGGGTGTCGCTAGCCTTCAGCTCCAGCTTTAGCACTTTTCTGCACACTTGATTTAGCTCGTGAGATAACGATGTAAACTTAACTTTGTGTCTTTGCCATAATCAAAACACAGGTTCGATTATCTAGTGCCCCTGCACCAACAGTTATGAGTGATACCTAGCAGTACATCATGACTCCCAATTGATCGAAAAGTCTAAATCGACTTCAGAACGTTTTTGAACCCTTCAACAGCTTCAGATGTTCGTGCCTTATTCCCTTCACTCATACTATACCCACTTAGTTAAGGACATGGTCTATGTGTTCGTCCCCACTAGGCTGACTACGTCATACTTAACCTAAGTTAGTTTCCTTGTCCTATGGATTCAATTTACTCCTACATGTTCCCAAGAAGACCATCTTTCTTAACATGTTTGCTCTAGCCAGAGACTTCTGAGTAATAATCCTGACAAGAGGCCTAGGGTATACATCTCCTTTATTAGGAGTGGTGAGTCCTCTGTGGGCTATTCAAACACCTTCGATCACTTTAGCTCATACCCAATCATCCCGGAGTTATACCTATTATGTAGATGACTGCGAGGAAGCCAAAGTACATGACGCCATGATTAAGGTGACTTGAATACCTCAAGTTTAAGGAAGCTCGCACTCAAGCTGCAATGAGATCTTCAACGATATATAAAATCATATGAAGTCTCATAGCAGATAACTCCAATGAAGTAGTTACCATAACTAGCATTCACATGTTTACTCTTAACATCCCTATGCTTTCATTCAGTGAGTACCGAATGCTTGGTTAAACCAAGGAGCATAACATGTGCTAGTCTCACAGAATTGATGATGTCAAATCTCATCAATTCATCGACTAGGGATAGTTTTAATACTTGCATATTTACACATGATGAGATACCCATTGATTGTGATCTAATCAAAATTTCTCTCATGCTATACATCGTATTGTGGACTTCAGTACATGAGTTTAAGATTAAATCAAATACATAGATAATGTATACTCAAATAGTGAATTTTATTAATAACTTTTAAGGCGATTGCCTTAGGACATCTCTTAATTACATCAAATTCCCATTTGGCCTACAACCAATCGCCTTTGTATCTAATACTATAGGCCTCTATATGCCTCTCGAACTTTTCTTGGGGAAGAGGCTTTGTCAAGGGATCTATTAGATTCCTATCAGTGGGAAGTTTCTCTATTTGTACGTTTCTTCTATCAATGATCTCTTTGATCAGATGGTAATGACGTAGTACGTGTTTGGATTGTTGATGAGATCGTGGTTCCTTCGCTTATGCAATGACGCCATTGTTGTCGCAGTAAACTGGTAATGCTTCAACAATGTTCGGAACTACTCCAAGTTCAGTAATGAACTTTTTGATCTAGACCGCCTCCTTTGCTGCTTCAGAAGCTGCAATGTACTCTTCCTCCATAGTAGAATCAGCAATGGTGTCTTGCTTGGAACTCTTCGAACTCACCGCACCTCCATTCAAGAGGAATATGTATCCAGAATGAAATTTGGAATCATTCTTATCTGTCTGGAAGCTGACATCAGTATACCAGCTTACTACTATATCACCTCCTCCATATACTAAGAACGAATCCTTAGTCCTTCTCAAGTACTTAAGGATTATCTTGACAGCCACCCAATGGTCTATATCAGGATCCGACTGGTATCTACTCGTAACGCTCAAAGCGTACGATACATCGGGCCTCGTACATAACATAATATACATGATCGATCCTATAGCTGATGCATATGAGATCTGACTCATGTGAATCCTCTCGTCTTCAGTGCGTGACACATAAACTTCGAAAGGTGAATCTCATGCCTTATGGGAATAAAACTTTTCATTGATTCTTCCATGCTAAATCGTTTTAGCACTTTGTCTATGTATGTAGACTGTAAAAGACCAAGCAACCGATTCGATCTATCTCTATAGATCTTAATCCCCAAAATATAGGTTGCTTTTCTTATGTCTTTCATAGAGAACATTTTGGACAACCAGACCTTGACTGTTTACAAAACAGGAATATCGTTTTCTATAATTAATATGTCATCGACATATAATACAAAGAACACGATCGTACTCCTACTAACCTTCTTATACACACAGGGCTCCTCAGGATTTTGTGAGAAATCAAACTATTTGATTGCACGGATATCCAACTCCTGGATGCTTGCTTCAATCCATAAATGGAACGTTGAAGCTTTCATATTTTGTTCTTGTTAATGGATGTGAAACCCTCAGGTTGTATCATATATACATCCTCAGACAGGTTTCCGTTAAGGAAAGCTGTTTTCACATTTATCTACCATATCTCATAATCAAAATGAGCTGCCATGGCTAGGAGTATCCGAATGGATTTAAACATAGTTACTGGTGAAAAGGTTTCGTCATAGTCAACACCTTGTCTTTAACGATGACTTTTTGCCACTAATCTAGCTTTATAGGTAATAATATTATTATCCATGTTGGTTTTCTTCTTGAAAATCCACTTGCACCCTATAGGCTTTATGCCTTCGGGTGGGTCTATCAAGTTTCAAACCTGATTTTTATACATGGAATCCATTTATGATTTCATGGCTATTAGCCATCTATCCTTGTCTGAACTATTCAGTGCCTCTTCGTAACTAGTAGGTTCCTCATCATCTATGAGCAACACGACATTATATTTACTTATGAGACATCCATATATCTTAGGAATCCTACGTGTCCTACTAGATCTATGAGGAGGTAGTGTATTATCTGGTTTAGCTATTATCTCATCTGAATGAGTAATTAGTTGAGATTCTTGACTATGCATCTCTTCTGTGTCTACCGGAGCCTCTTAAACTACACTTAGTTCAACCTTACTCCCACTGTTTTCCTGTAAGAGAAACTCCTCTAGGAATACAGTATGCCTTGAAACAAACACCTTTTGTTCCAAGGGATGATAGAATTGGTAATCCCTCGTTTTCTTAGGGCAACCAATAAATAGACACTTATCAGACTTAGCCTTCAACTTGTCTGATACTGTCATCTTCATATAAGCAGGACAACCCTATATCTTCAAATAAGATAAATGAAGTTTTCTACTATTCCACATCTCTTATGGAGTAGTAGAGATTGCCTTAGTTGGGACTCTATTTAACGAGTAAACAACGGTCTCGAGTGCGTAACTTCAAAAGGTTTTTGGAAGACTTGCATACTGCATCATTGACCTAACCATGTCCAACAAGGTCCGATTTCGCCTTTCAGCCACACCATTATATTGTGGCGTGTAAGATGGAGTCTTTTGGGATAAGATGTCATTGCCCCTTAGATAATCTTGAAACTCTTGGCTTAAATATTTACCACCTCGATCCAATCGAAGTACTTTAATACTTTTCCCAAGTTGTTTCTCTACTTCCTTTCTAAAATCTTTAAACTTTTCAAAAATTTCGGATTTGTATCTTAACAGATACAAATACCCATATTGTGAATAATCATCGATAAAGGTAACAAAGTAGCTATAACCTTTTATGGCATGAGTTGACATTGGTCCGCATGCATCGGTATGTATAAGGCCTAATATCTCAACTGCTCGTTCACCTTTTCCTCTGAAAGGTAGTTTAGTCATCTTTTCTTTTAAGCATGAAACATGTTTCTAATGAATCTGATTCATAAAACTCTAAAATGTCAAGCTTATGCAGTTTGGACATGCATTCATTGCTTATATGGCCAAGACGACAATGTCATAATTGTGAGGTTAATTGATTATCTAACTTAGCGCGTTTGATATTTGATTCAATATTGAATATCACGTTGGATGTATCTAATGTGTAGATTCCATTATTTAACATTCCAGTAGCATAAAGAACACCATTTAACGTAACGTAACAATAATTATTACTAAACGTTAAATGATAACCTTTCTTATTCAAACATGAAATAGAAATAATGTTCTTTAATAATGCAGGAATATAAAAACAATCATTCAACTCTAAAACTAGTCCTGTAGGAAGTTGCAATATATAAGTACCCTTTGTTGGTGCAGTGGGCACCTAAGTCGAACCTAAGTTTTGATTATAGCAAACGATACAAAGTTAAGCTTATATTGTTATCTCACGAGCTAAATCAAGTGTGCAGAAAAGTCTCAATGCTGGAGCTGAAGGCTAGCGACACCCGGAGGAAGCCGCGGTGGTCGGGCGACACTCGAGTTACTTCGGAGGGAGCCGAAGGAATCGAGTGGAAGGCCGGAAGCAAAAGCGACACGTAAGTATCGAGGTAAGCTCGTGTGTGTGAGCGTAAGTGAGGTCGTATCCTCTTTACGGGGATGATCTTAGGCGACGATCCGACCCAAGACTTCCCATGGAAGGTCTATGTTGAGATCGGACGGCAAGTGGCCGTTGAATCCGCTTATATTTTGAGCTAACTCTTTATTGTAGTCAAAAATCCTGGCCATCAGTTCAACCGGCCAGTTCAACCGGTGGTCAAAAATCAGCCTCGAGGAGTCAAGCTTTATCACCATTTTTCAAGGAGTTTTGTGCCCATTTGTGATTGGTTGAAGACACATTCGTTGAGGGGCTTAAAGGCTATAAAAGGAGGGTCAAACCTAGGGTTTTATCCTCAATTCTAAGTGCTCAAAAGCCTCCGTTATGCTGCAACTCTCCGACGACTCTACAACAACGAAGTGCTGCCAACAACCCTAGCTTAAAGTTTCTTTTGTTTAGTTGTTGGTATAATCTTAATTTGTTATTGCTTTTAATATTGCAATTCTTTTTAATCGAGGCTTTTCGTTACATTTTACTTTAATAGAAGAGAGGGTTTGTCTCTCTATCTTTTTGCTTCGAAGGCTTTTGTAATCATAAAACTCCTACCTCCAACGAGGAGGAGTGTTTTAGTGAATTGCCCTCCGTACACGGTCTAGGACCGTTAGGGCCTTGGAGTAGTAGCCGAAGGCTACGAACCAAGTAAAAAAACTATTTGTCTTATTTAGTTTTTATTTACATTTCCGCTGCGTTTAATTGTCTATCGAACGATTTAAAAGAAAAGTTTTTATCGCTATTCACCCCCCCTCTAGCGATCCGCTTCGATCCAACAATTGGTATCAGAGCTGGGGGTTGCTAAGATTTAGTGAAACCACCAATCTAGCCATTTTTCACAGATTTATTTTTCTTTTATTTATGTTTATTTCTGATTTATTTCGCTTTGTTAAATTTACTCCCGCACTACTAATCCAAGACGCGAGTCTTGGTACCTTGTTTTGTGTTTTTGTCGTTGCTAGTTTCTTCGTCTTCGTCCCTTTTTGTCTTTTGTTCTAATGGCCCATCTCGAGGGTTTTAGCACCGTCCGACCTCCGTTTTACAACGGAGATGACTTCCGTTATTGGAAGGGTCGGATGGAATGCTTTCTCAAAACCTAAATCGAGATGTGGATCATAATCCAAACGGATTTCACACTTCCGACTAATGAAGTGGGTGACTCCTTGGATTATGATCAATGGACCATTGCGACAAAACGACAAGTCGAAGCCGACGCCAAGGCAACACAAATCCTCCAATGTGGCTTGTCCAAGGAGGAGTTAAATCGCGTCGGCCCCTTCATTAGCGCAAAGGACCTTTGGACAAAGCTGATCGAGTTACACGAAGGATCGGATCAAGTTAAGGTTTGCAAACGTGATTTGTTGTTCAATAAATTGTACACACTAAAAATGCAGGAACACGAGTCCGCGACGCAACTCCACGCCCGTGTCCAAGACATAGTCAACAACCTACACGCAATCGGGCAAAAGGTCGAAAACCGCGACCTTATAAGGTATGTTCTAAACTCTTTTCCGAGGACTACCTTGTGGGCAACCATGGTCGATGCCTACAAGGTCTCCAAGGACCTTTCTAAACTTAGATTAGATGAATTCTTTTCGGATTTTGAATTACATGAGCAGTCCAACTCGGAACCCGAGAGGGGTATAGCCTTGTTTGCAGGTTCAAAGAAGAAGAAAATCGCAAGCAAGCCACCACCAACCGAGGAGGAAGATGAGTCCGAAGAAGAAGTCCGGAATTGACTGTCGAACTAATGAACCTAGCTCGAAGGATAGCCAAGGGACGAAAGCGAACCACAACTCGACCCAACCAAGGTAAGCCTAAAAGTTCTAATATTAGGTGTTATGAGTGTAACAGGTTTGGACATATAAAGTCCGAGTGCCCCAAGCTCAACCACCAAGCACCTAAGCACAAGAAGGCCCTCAATGCGACATGGGAAGAAGCGTCATCCGAAGAAGACGAAGACCACGTCTTCATGGCGAAATCGATTGAGTCCGACACGGAGACCGAACTTGAACTTGAGTCGAACTCGAGGATGACTCGGACTACGGTTACCTTCAAGTCAAGCCACGACACGCATCCGGCTCAAAAGATACCCTTAAGGTGAGTCGAACCTTATTTAATACTTTACATAATACTGGTTAGGTTTTTGTCTAGGAAGGTTAGCTAAGTCCGAGTCCAAGGTCGAGACTCGTCGAGGAAGTTAAACTCCTCAAACACGAGGTCTCCTAACCTCTTCGACTAGTCGAGTTCAAGAGAAGGACTCAACTGGTTGAAAACTCAAGGTTGAGAACTCACCTTGAAAAGTCAAGTCAAGATCTTAGGAATACGCTGAAAGGTTTACTTTGGGATCCAAAGGACTTGACCTCCTACTTGATCGCAAAGGGTCGTGTACAACAAGGCCGACTAGGGTTTAGCTCAAACACGACTAATAAGTCGATATGTCAATCGTAAGTAGACATAAAAATGTGTCCAAGCATGGGTCCCTAAGACCACTTTGATTTCAACTCTAGGATCCAACTCGCATCGGGTTCCCATGACCAAATCCACTATGTGGATAGACCGAACCGATTCAATCTGGCCTAGGGAGCCAAGACAAAACATGTTTGTGTTTTAACTTAGAAATTGCATGCTTAGATTTTTTTTGTTTTTTCTTTCGTGAACTCACTTAGAACACGAAATAACTAACTAAAATCCTTCAAAAGATTGAGCCTCTGGGAGCCTCTTTCAAAAATAACTAGTTAGACGAGGAAATAATTTTAGGTGAGTCAAGTCATCATTTTCTTGAAAATGGCTTTGTCTAAGGAAGTGGTCGATGATCCGATAAAAGAAGGCCCTCAGGCCTCGCCACGACGCACTGAAGCCATGATCTTGAAAAGGTAAACTTGACAAGCCTAGGTAAAATCCAAATCTAACATTACTTAAACATAAATGCACTTAATCAACTTAATTGGAAGTCATCTCACAAAGAACACATAAGTATAACATGCTTGATCATATAGACTCCGGTGAGATGACCTAGGTTTAACAACTTACAACCAATTTTTTTTTAAAAAATATAATAATCTAACATCCAATCCAACCACCTTGTGTGTAGGATCAATGGATGTTAGACAGCGGTTGCTCCCGACACATGACCGGGGATCAACTCAAATTCGCGAAGCTTCGATTCAAACGACAAGGATCGGTAGCCTTTGGGAATAACGGCAAGCTCAAAATCATCGGATCAGGTGATATCGAGCTTAACTCGAATTTTGTTATTAAAAATGTATTACTTGTAGAGAATTTTGAATATAACCTGCTTAGCGTAAGCCAATTATATGACAATAATTATAAGGTCGTATTTTTAGAAAATGAATGTGTAATTAAAAATAATGAAACAGCTAAAACAATACTCAAAGGACTAGGACAAATAACATTTATACAATTAACTTAATCAAATCCTCAGCCAAATGTCTTATGACACAGGAAGAGGAATCATGGTTGTGGCACCGACGACTCGGTCACTCGCACCCAAGACTCGTCCACAAGATGAGTCAGAGTGGCCTAGTCAGAGGCTTATCCAACCTTAACAATTTGGTTAATAAAATCTGTAATGCTTGTCAACAAGGAAAACAACCTAGGACACAACACAAGTTAACTAACCAAGAACGAACCTCAAGTGTACTTGAGCTCCTGCATATGGATCTATTCGATTCACATGGAGCCAAGTCACTCAATAAAAGTCAATATTGCTTAGTCATAATTGACGACTACTCCAGGTTTACCTGGGTTAGGTTCATCAAACATAAAAATGATACCCTAGATCAATTAATCAATCTATTCAAATTAATTGAGAATGAAAAAAACCTTAAGGTTAAAAGAATTAGAAGCGATCGTGGTGGTGAATTCGAAAATCAAAGGTTCACCAACTTCTGTAACTTAAACGGATACCACCATGAATTCTCTTGCCCTAGGACCCCTCAACAAAATGGCCTAGTGGAGCGGAAAAACCGAACTCTACAAGAAGCCGCTAGGACCATGTTGAACGAATATGACCTACACGATAGGTTTTGGGCAGAAGCCGTGAGTACGACATGCTATGTCCAAAATAGAATCCTTATGATAAAGAGGCACCTTAAGACCTTATACGAGATTTATCACGATAAAATACCTAACATCAAGTACTTTAGGGTATTTGGGTGTAAGGTACATATCCTAAACACTAAGGATTACCTAGGGAAATTTACATCCAAGACCACGACCGGAATCTTTCTAGGATACTCGACTACAAGTCGAGCTTATAGAGTATATAACCACGACACCCTTAGAGTCGAGGAGACTATCAATGTAGTATTTGATGAAGGACATGAACCTACAAAACCCCCGGCAACCCCAATTAGCGAGCCGATTCATACTAGACCTAACTCTGATCCGGAGATCAGGTCTAGTGTTAATCCTAACCTAAGTCAACCAAGTCACTCTATTGATCAAGTGATAGATGACTCCAACCAAACTAATGTTCAACCAAGTCACCCCATTGATCAAGCATTAGGTGACACAAACCCAACCCAATCTAGGATTCAGACTAACCACCCTATCGATCAAGTGATAGGAGATCCTAATCTAGGAGTTCGAACTAGAGCATCCTATAGGAACCTTAGTCAAATTTCCTTAATTTCAAAGATAGAACCTAAATCAATTGAACAAGCTCTTCTTGATCCCGATTGGATTATTGCAATGCAAGAAGAGCTAGCTCAATTTACTAGGAATGAAGTGTGGGAATTAGTACCACCACCTAAAGACAAAACGATAATTGGAACAAGGTGGGTGTTTCGAAATAAGCTTGATGATAAAGGTGAAGTAGTTAGAAACAAGGCTAGGTTAGTCGCCAAAGGGTTTAATCAAGTCGAAGGCTTAGATTACGACGAAACCTATGCCCCAGTAGCTAGACTCGAATCCATTCGAATGTTGCTAGCTTATGCCGCACATCGAGGATTTAAGCTGTTTCAAATGGATGTTAAGTCGGCATTCTTAAATGGATACATTAAAGACCCCCGGGTTCGAAAATCTAGATAAACCCGACCATGTTCTAAAACTTAAGAAAGCTCTCTATGGACTTAAACAAGCTCCTCGAGCTTGGTACGAGAGACTTTCAATCCATCTTAAGTCAAAAGGGTTTAACCAAGGCTTAGTTGACCCAACTCTCTTCGTAAAAACCTTAGGTAAAGAAATATTCATAGCTCAAATTTACGTAGACGATATAATTTTTAGAACCTCTAACTCAGTCTTACTAAACGAGTTCGTTTCACTCATGGAAAGTGAGTTTGAAATGAACTTGGTAGGCGAGTTAAGTTTCTTTTTAGGTCTACAAATTAAACAAACTAAGGATGGTATATACTTATATCAATAAAAATACGCTAAGGAGTTAATTAAAAGATTTGGAATGCAAGACGCTAAGATAATAAACACCCCAATGGCGATTAATGTTAACATAGGAGAAGACCTAGAAAGTAAGTCCATTGACTTAAAGTACTATAGGAGCGCGATAGGAAGTCTCCTATACTTAACTGCGAGTCGACCCGACATCCTATTCGCAGTAAGTATGTGCGCCAGGTTTCAAACTTGTGCTAAGGAGTCTCACCTAATCCTAATTAAGCGTATCCTTAGATATCTTAAGGGTACACTTAACGTTGGTATTTGGTACCCTAGATCTACGGAGTTTGAACTAATCGGCTACTCCGATTCGGATTATGCCGGTAGTAAACTCGATAGAAAGAGCACGAGTGGTTGTTGTCAACTACTTACCAAGTCTAGTGAGTCAAAGAGGAAGCAACATTGTGTTGCCTTATCTACCACCGAAGCCGAATACGTTGCGATGGGTGAGTGTGTAACTCAGCTTCTTTGAATGAAGCACACTCTCCGAGACTTTAGGTTGGACTTCACCAAAACTAAAATTTTTGTAGACAACATAAGTTCGATAAATCTAACTAAGAACCCTATATGCCATTCAAGGACAAAGCATATAGAGGTAAAACACCATTTCATTCGAGAACATGTAGCCAACGGCTCCATACAACTCGAATATGTTGACTCGAAGTCTAACCTAGCAGACATATTTACTAAACTATTACCCGAAGCCGAATTTAGTCTCTTGAGACGAAGATTAGGCATGTGCGTAATAGAATAGGAACTTACAAATTATATTTTTTTACTACTATTTCTTACTTTTTTTTTCATGGAACTAGCATAGGACATACCTTAGATATCATGCACCTATAGATTTAAGGAGCCAATACATCTCACAACACATAGGACTAATATGTTTGTGTACTTAGCCACGTAGATGGGCGTGAGATGTTAGGACCTTACTCTTGGTTCCAGATGTAGAGCTAGTGCATCGCTATGAACCACGGAGTATAATCATACATACTAACCGACTCTGACCAGGACTGGTTGATCCTTCATATCAATCAAGCCAAATATGAGTCGAACATTTTATAGATGAACTTATTTTCAGTATATTATTTTTAAAAATAAAAATGTGGAACATGCTTAGACTTTAAATTTAACATTTATTTTGTTTTCCACACACCCCTTACTCTTTTCGATATACGGCAAAAGGGGGAGAAAAAGGACAAAAGTTAAGGGGTCAAAATTTTTTTTTGATAACTTAACTCTTACTTCATAATTAAACCAAAAGTTAACTTTAAGTTTTGAAAACTTATTTAACTTTTAAAGGCCAAGGTTAAGAAATCATTTGATTTCTTAACTTAAAACTTATTTTAAACACTATGACCAATATTAAGTAATTTCGGTTACTTAATTCTTTTTCTTAGTAGCAAATATCAAGGGGGAGAGTTAAAACCCTTTCTCAAGTACTCACCCTCGGTCAAGGGGGAGGATTCCTCAATGGGGAGCACTTGAAAAAGAATTTTTATATACTCCTACTCATTCATGCATAATCTCATACTTATTTTTGTCTTAACTTTGTATGTGGGTTTGCCATAAATCAAAAAGGGGGAGATTGTTGGTGCAGTGGGCACCTAAGTCGAACCTAAGTTTTGATTATAGCAAACGATACAAAGTTAAGCTTATATTGTTATCTCACGAGCTAAATCAAGTGTGCAGAAAAGTCTTAATGCTGGAGCTGAAGGCTAGCGACACCCGAAGGAAGCCGCGGTGGTCGGGCGACACTCGAGTTACTTCGGAGGGAGCCGAAGGAATCGAGTGGAAGGCCGGAAGCAAAAACGACACGTAAGTATCGAGGTAAGCTCGTGTGTGCGAGCGTAAGTGAGGTCATATCCTCTTTACGGGGATGATCTTAGGCGACGATCCGACCCAAGACTTCCCATGGAAGGTCTATGTTGAGATCGGATGGCAAGTGGCCGTCGAATCTGCTTATATTTTGAGCTAACACTTTATTGTAGTCAAAAATCCTGGCCATCAGTTCAACCGGCCAGTTCAACCGGTGGTCAAAAATCAGCCTCGAAGAGTCAAGCTTTATCACCATTTTTCAAGGAGTTTTGTGCCCATTTGTGATTGGTTGAAGACCCATTCGTTGAGGGGCTTAAAGGCTATAAAAGGAGGGTCAAACCTAGGGTTTTATCCTCAATTCTAAGTGCTCAAAAGCCTCCGTTACGCTGCAACTCTCCGACGACTCTACAACAACGAAGTGCTGCCAACAACCCTAGCTTAAAGTTTCTTTTGTTTAGTTGTTGGTATAATCTTAATTTGTTATTGCTTTTAATATTGCAATTCTTTTTAATCGAGGCTTTTCGTTGCATTTTACTTTAATAGAAGAGAGGGTTTGTCTCTCTATCTTTTTGCTTCGAAGGCTTTTGTAATCGTAAAACTCCTACCTCCAACGAGGAGGAGTGTTTTAGTGAATTGCCCTCCGTACACGGTCTAGGACCGTTAGGGCCTTGGAGTAGTAGCCGAAGGCTACGAACCAAGTAAAAAAACTATTTGTCTTATTTAGTTTTTATTTACATTTCCGCTGCGTTTAATTGTCTATCGAACGATTTAAAAGAAAAGTTTTTATCGCTATTCACCCCCCCCCCCCGCCTCTAGCGATCCGCTTCGATCCAACACCCTTAGCTACAGTAACAACTTTTGCTCCATTGCCAACTCTTAGATCTTCTTTTCCCTTAGCCAGTCTTCTTCTGTTCCTAAGTCCTTGTATGTCATTACATATATGAGTCACACTCGGTATACAATATCCAAGTGCTAGAAGAAACAATATGACATTCAATAACAAATATACCTGAAGTAGATTGGGCATCAGATGTCTTTTTCTGCTTCAGTGACTCCAGATACTGCTTACAGTTTCTCTTCCAATGCCCATCCTTATCACAATGATGCCAGGTGCCCTTGAGAGTTATTTCTTCATTCTTTACCTTTTTCTTCTCTTTAGCTTTGGTTTTTAGCTTCTTCTTAGAACCTTTCTTTGAGGAGTCAATCAGTATCACCGCCTTCTGTTCTTTAGCAACAGATGACTCCACTATTTTGAGCATATTGATCAATTCAAAAATCGTGGGCTCAATCTTATTCATCCGATAGTTCATCACAAATTGTGAATAACTACCAGTTAGATTGTGAAGAATTAAGTCAATACTTAATTCATGGTTCATGAAAAACTCTAATGATCTTAATCGCTCAATATAACTATTCATCCTTAGTGCAAACTGCACTGCAGATGAATCCTTCTGCATCTTTGAGTGAAAGAGGAGCTGGGTGACCTCGAACCTTTCAGATCGCACCTGCTCATCAAACAACTCTCGAAGATGAAAGACAATTGTATTAGCATCCATATGCTCATGTTGCTTCTATAACTCAGGAGACATCGATGCTAGCATAATACAACTCGCCATCTCAAAGTCAACAATCTGTTTCTGGTAAGCCAACTTTTGGTCACCAGATGCATTGTCTGCAGGAGGTTGGGGAAGAACCTTTTCAAGGACATAAGCTAGCTTTTCAGCATTGAGAACAATTCTCAGGTTGCGAAGCCAGTCCAAGAAGTTTGGCCCAGTCAATTTGTTGTCCAAAATAGAACTTAAATTAATGGAGGTTGACATGCTGTTTTAATTAGTACCTAGATACACAAAAAGAAGTGTATAAGAGAGATGAATTTATAGTAATGCAAACAATTTACATTAACAAGAAACTCCCACTATTTTTATCAAATTTAATAACCCTCACTTTGAATTCGAGAGATGGTTGGTTATCTCCTAGTGGGTTGATATCCATTATGACTAAGAACAACTTTGGAGAAAGTCCAACAAGTCATTCATAGTCATAATGTTATGTATCAACAGTACCCATTATATATCAAATATATAACTATCACTTTATGTTATCAACTAATTGAATGTTCATACATATATTAGGTTGTTAACTCATTAACATATATATATTCAATGCATATCACCTAATTGCACTTCTGTCCATATTAACCTTGGAGAGAGTCTAACAAATCAATGCTTTCAGTTAGGGTCGTCCCATTAATTGTGAGGTCGAATTTAAATGGTTTGAACACATCCAATTTACAAGCCAGACTTGGAGAGAGTCCAATAACCCAAACTTAAAATTGACCTATGGTCCTTACCATTTAAAATAAACATCGAATCTCATATGAATTGAACATGCTCGATGTCATGCCAGGCTTGGAGAGAGTCCAACAACCCAAACACGAAAAAAAACTCGGGTTCAACTATATTAATGGAAGGTGTTAGCCCTAATATTTGCACGAGGGATTTCAGGTTATTATGAGTCTCATCTATAAAAGGAAATAAACCTAAATATGGAAAAACTAAAGTCACATTAGGAAATAAATTTCTCGATGTGAACGTGAGTCTAACAATTAACACACATGCCGTTTTAGGAATTAGATACGCGAATCGTGCAACCTATTCCCAAACGCATGACTAGTCTATGTCTAGGCTCTAACGATGCGGCCAACACCTTCGGTGTTTCTAGGCGCATCTTCGGTATTTCCTTTTTGGTTATAAACATATCCTTATATGTAAAATCAAGCATACTCTAATCTCATATAGATAAACATGACACAGGTATATTAAAACATTAAACATACTTTAAATATTCTCCTACAACATGCAATCTATGTCAAACAAACAAGGTGACTCTGATACCACTTGTTGGAGATTCTGGGATCATGCGCAGCGGAATAAGCGAATAAAACAATTTTTATTACATTCAAGACATCCTCTGGGGGCCAGAAAAACTTGCTTTGACATAATCACATGAAAACACACAAAGGGAGAAGGAGACTTCGAGATTCTTTCGAATCCATCGAAACCACAAGTAAGACCAACGAGCCTTGCCTCTATCAGTATCTACGTCGGGATCACCTAAGATAATTCCTAGAGCAACAAGCCTTTGTCTCCGATTGGTGCTAGTCAACCAACGGAGACAAGAGAAGAGGAGAGAGGAAAGACAACTACCAAGGGAGAAACCTAAAACCAAAATAACCCTCTTCCAAAGATTATCAAGAGATCTATTTATAGATCTCTTGATTAGGTTATCTTAGGAGGCTTAAACGGAATATATCTTACCATAATTATCTCATAATTAAGGTAAGAACAATCCAGGAAATTTCCATAAGAAAAATCTCTTACACCTGCTAAAAGGCACGACGGCCAGACACACGACCGACTGTGTGTCCTTCTGAGCACAACTCAGTTTTTGCCTTTTTCGTCTAGAGCCAAGCACGACCCGTGTCAAGTTAAGCACGGCCGTGTGAGATTCTGTATGGTCCGTTTGACTTCGTTTAGGTGCGATATGGTTGTGCTAAGTCCAACACGGCCATAGGAGGTTCCATAGCCTTTGTTTCACACCCCCCTTTGGTCTGGTCCAACCAAACATATCCTCTCTCATCGAGAATCTCATTCTCAGACTTGTTTTACATCTCGAGATCACCCGTAGTGCGTGTGACCCAATAAATTCCCGGTTATGTTGACCATTCATAATTAACCCCTTAATTATGAATAGATCATGAGTGACATCTAGCAGTATATCATGACTCCCAATTGACTGAAAAGTCTAAATCGACTCAAGAACGTTTCTGAACCCTTCAGTAGTTTCAGTTGTTCGTGCCTTATTCCTTTCACTCATACTATACCCACTTAATTCAGGACATGGTCTATGTGTTCGTCCCCACTAGGCTGACTACGTCATAGCTAGCTCAAGTTAGTTTCCTTGTCTTGTGAATTTAAGTTACTCCTACATATTCCCAAGAAGACCATCTTTCTTAACATGTTTGCTCTAGCCAGAGACTTCTGAGTAACAATCCTGACAAGAGGTCTAGGGTATACATCTCCTTTATTAGGAGTGGTGAATCCTCTGTGGGCTATTCAAACACCTTCGATCACTTTAGCTCATGCCCAATCATCTCGGAGTTACACCTATTATGTAGATGGCTACGAAGAAGTCAAAGTACAAGGCGCCATGATCAAGGTGACTTGAATACCTCAAGTTTAAGGAAGCTCGCACTTAAGCTGCAATGAGATCTTCAACGACATATAAAACCATATGAAGTCTCATAGCAGATAACTCAAATGAAATAGTTACCATAACTAGCATCCATATGTTCACTCTCAGTATCCCTATGCTTTCATTCAGTGAGTACCGAATGCTTGGTTAAACCAAGGAACATAACATGTGCTAGTCTCACAAAATTGATGTTGTTCAATCTCATCAATTCATCGACTAAGATAGTTTCAATACTTGCATATTTACACATGATGAGATACCCACTAATTGTGATCCAATCACAATTTCTCTCATGCTATGCATCGTATTGTGAACTTCAGTACATAAGTTTAAAATCCAATCAAATATATAGATAATGTATACTCAAATAGTGAATTTTATTAATAATTTTTAAGGCGATTGCATTAGGACACCTCTTAATTACATCATAAGATATTGCTCAAAAAGTTTCATTGAAGTTCTCTATAAGGTCAGACAAAGTAAGAACTCAAACAACCCTAAGGTAACTAACATGCATGCAAATAAAAATAAAAGATAACGACTTCAAACAAAACTACTAAAGCAAAAGAAATGTGAAGTGCATTCCCCCGTACTTAAATTCAAGCATACCTCGGATCGTTGTGGTCGTGGAGGGAAGTGTGGAAGTCTCGGCAATTCTAGATCATCATAGACTTGGGAGCTCAAGCGTTGATGCCACAGGTAAAGGTGATCAACCTGTGAGTTGGTAGCCTCTGCAGCTGCTCGGTGGTCTTCCTCCCGTGCCCACTGTTAGCGTGAATCCCACATAAATTGCTGCACCTCCTGTCGTTACTCAGCCTCTTCTCGAAAATATTGTTGAGCGTGGCCGTAAAATTCGTTTGCCCTCTGAAAATGCTCCCTAAGAGCTTGAAACTCCTCCCAAGTGTATGTTCGCTCCTCGTCCCACCGTTGCCCCTGTGTTTGCTGCTCTGAGTAGATGACATCGAGGCTCGTGCGAATGTCCGAGAAATCAACTGCGGATCCACCTGCAACATGTTCAAAAGAGGAAAAAGAGTGTCGTGCAGGTTTGGGTTATGAGGTAGGAGGGCTCCTATGTGATGGTGCATGAGATGAGGGTGGTGAAGGGGGTGCAGGGTAGACGAGCCATCTTGGGATGGGGTCGTAGCTATCCTATAATGTCGCCAATTCGTGGGATTTGTGACTGTGGTATGATCCATGTCAGGAAGCCTAAGGGGTGTCAAATTTCTCTATACAAAACAAAAAGAATTTCCTTCTCTCAATTATCTTCATGGTCATGCATATCCTCTAGGTCTATGTTGGAACTTCCTTCTACTCTCTCTAAATCTCCACAATCGTACCCAAGAGTATCGCAAATATATGTGATCAAACCTCCTAAGATAATATCCCCTTTGGTGCTTTACCCACCTTAACTAGGTGTCTTATGAAATGTGAACCAACATCTACTGAATTATTTCCTTTTAACATGCTTCATAGGCACAAAAGTTCGCTTGCACGCACCACTCCATCGCTCTTGCCCCTTCCAAAAATTGTATTCGTCATAAATCAGTGAATGCTATAAAAAATAGGATTTTGAAGTTGGGAGACTTTTGAACTAGAGGGATCATAGGAGGTTTCTCCAGTCAGTTCAAACCAAAATGATCTCGCATTGAAATCCTTAGGCGTTCTTCTCTCTCCCCCACTAGGGAACCTAAAATAATAACTCCATTGGTGTAGACTGCTAGTGTCAGCCCTTAGTGTCAATCATGAGATGATTAATTAGAGATCATATGTATCATATTTCATTAATAACAGGCAAAGATTGATTATTATATTTACTTTATGCGTGTGCCTGCCAAATAAATATAATAATGCCCTTGAATAGTAGGTTCTAATCTACAATATATCAATTAGTAGAATTGATTATGAGAAGCTGTAGAGAACACTATACTTAACCATTCTTAGTCAAGTATTGTATTAATAGACAAAGGGATATATTGATACATTGAGACTAGCCTGTAGGTCAATGGATGACTTAATCTCACAAGTCATGGATATGTGATATCACATTGACACATGAGTATATATATTGGAGAATATATATATTGAATTGACCCGCCATGAGAAAGTGTCATGGATCATTATATGAGTGTCATATACTTTCTCATGTGACTATTGGTATGAATAGTCCTTAGACCTGAAGTCACTACGGTTCCCTATATAAGGAGTTATATACTTTGGTATCGTCTAACGTCACCCGTAATAGGGTGCACTTAACGACGATTGCTGGGTATGTAATGAATTATGCGGAGGGATATGAGTGATGCATCTCCCATATGACGGGAGTGATATCTTTGACCTCTTGATAGAGTATGACCACGAAATGCATGACCATGCTCAAATGAGTCAATATGAGATATTGAACTCATTTGTTTGAGTGAGTCTACTTGGGGATCAAGAAATATAAAGATCGATAAGGGGATAACACAGTCTATGCCTCATTAATCGATCTAAGATATCAAGGATAGAAGGACACCGTCATACATGATAATAGCCATGGAAAGGTTGTCAGATCTCAACTTTCTTGTAATTTGGGTAACAATGATGTATTGCTAGATGCCGCTCATTGCTTATGCATCTAAAAGGGGGTTTAGACACATTGCTAACGTTACAAGAGCCTATTGGGTCACACACAAATGACATTCTATTTTGGAGATGATTTCTTTTAGTTGACTAAAAGAACAATTTAGCAAATGACCAAGACTTGAGTTAGACTCAAGCTGGTTAAACTTGAGTTAGACTCAAGTTAAACCATGGAAGATGATTCATCATGCAGAAAATCCAAGGGTCATCTATCATCATGCGATTAATCATGCAAGGGAATACCAAGGGCCTTGGTATTCATGATGAGGAGATGAGAGGTTTTCACGCATTGATGAAAGGGAATACCAAGGGTCTTGGTATTCATGATGGAGATAAGAAGTCTTCTTGATGAAGACATGTTAGAGTTGATTTTGGTGGTGAGGCTTGAAGTTTTGGACGTGCAAGCCAAGAGAGTGCTCTCGTTCTTTCTTCCAAGTGTTCTTGGCGGTTTGCTAGGGTTGCTAGCACAACGTGTCTCTAAAACTGCTGAGTGTCAGTGTGGATAACGTGGAGATACGGTTGTCCTTACCGTATAGAGATCCGGCAACACTTGGATTAGCGGGATTGCGAAGGGCTCACATCGAAGATATAGTTTAATCTAGATAAGATCTAGATTAAACTAAGAAAACGATTTATATGTTTTGCATGGATCTCTACAGGGATCCGGTTTATATTTTTGTTTCTGCTGCGGTTGTGCGAAGTATTTCGCCCGCAATGTTGTGTATGTCACGATCCGGATTCCCTACATAGACTCCATTCATGTTCCTTGTTAAATAGCCTAAACGTCACCTTCCCATTTTCACAATCCATTCTTAACAAAATCTCCCCATCCACTGAACTTAAGAATTCTAATGTAATCCTAAGATAAGTTGAGCTCTTAATCCCTATAAGTTCTTCCCAACTTACATTGTTAAACAACCATTGCACATTGTCTAATAAACCTAGGGTTTCCAGTAACGTTTCATCGAAGTACTTTGTAGCTGTTATCCTACAAGTAGAAAGCATTTCAAAACGAGATTTATGTAAATCATCACAAAATATAATCCCATAGGGGTACTACCTTGGTCTTTATCTGGTTGTTTATCCCTACCCTTGGCCTTTGTCTTGGAAGAAAAAGATGTTTCTCCACGCTTTGTCCTCCTCATCTTTGCTTCAGGAACGTTTCTTGGCGGAGAATAAGGTTGAAAACGAGCTCCTTGAGGCTGTAACAGAGGAAGAGAGAGACCTAGGGCTTGGAGATCGAAAGGCACAACACATTGGGGTAAAACACTGCACATGCCCCTTTTAAAGGGGTGCGATAGGACTATGTGAAATTCACACGACCGGCCGTATGTCGGACTGCGGCTGGAACTCAAAAATTTCCCAGAAGAAAGCATGACCGTGTTAATTTCACGTATTAGAGCAAAAATTTGAGTCCTTTTTCTCTAAAGGACAAAGCGAAGACATGACTGCATTCTCTACCTGCATGAAGCATGACTTTGTGGGCGTAATGCGAGCAACAATTTCTGAACAAGTTCTTTTCGCCTAGCAAGATCGCTTACATACACCATTTAATTACTAGCTTTTGGCAGAAGGAGGGGGAGACTCTATTTGAAGCTTGGGACAGGTTTAAGAGTATGCTTTATCAGTGCTCTCATCACGGACTTGAATGGTGGCTAGTGATTCACACTTTCTACAGTGGGATCACATATGCCACAAAGGTATCTTTGGATTCTGCTGCAGGAGCGTTAATGAACAAGACAATCGAGGAAGCGAAGAGTTGATTGAGGAGGTAGCACAGAATCACCACCAGTGGACCGTTGAATGTAGCCATTCTGCACAAGTTGCGGGGAAATACGCTGTCAATTTAGTAGACCACTTAGTAGTTAGGATGGACGCACTGAATAAAAGGTTTGATTCTTTAAGTTCAAATATTGCATATGTTGCTAATTCGCTTTGTGCATGTTGTGGATTGACAGGTCACTTGGAAGAATTTTGCCCTAGGAATAATTTTAACTGAGGGGGTCAATTAGAACAGGTGGACGCTGTGAGCAATTTTAATACAAGGCTTAATAATTTGTACGCCAATACCTATAATTTCGGCTGGAGAAACCACTCTAATTTTTCCTATAGAAATAGCTCAGAGAGTTTTCGACAACCGGGAGGATATGGGCAACACCCTAATGCACAACAACCACCTCAAAAATCTAACTTGGAGCCGATGTAGGAGGGTTTCATACTAACCCAAACTAAAGCTAACGCTGAATTCCAACAGAAGCACTTGTAAACAGAGGAAGTACTAAAGGACTTAAAGGTTTCCGTAGATGGTCTCACGAGCCATACAAAGATGTTGGAAAACCAGATCGCTCAGATTGCCAGCTCGTCTGCAAGGACACCGGGTAAACTGCTCAGGAAATCTAAAGTAAATCCTGTTGAGTAATGTAATGTCGTAGTATTATGAAGTGGGAGGAGTCTGAAGGAGCCCCAAGGTAGAGCAAAGGACTCATGTGGGGATGCAACTAACTTGGAAATCGGGGAATGTGTTGACCATAAAGCAATGCTCGAGCCTCCCTTGATAATGCACATGCCACCCCCTATTCCTTTCCCACAAAGGCTTACCAATGTTTAAAGGGATGTAGAGTTCAAGAAGTTTTTGTCTATGATGAAGTCTATCTCAATAGAGGTACCAATGCTTGAGACCCTGCACTTAATGCCCCAGTTTGCGAAGTTCATGAAGGACATTTTGTCACACTAAAGGAAGTTCGAACATTTAGAAACTGTGGCCTTGACAGAAGAATCCAGCGCATTAATTCAAAGCAGCGCTACTCCAAAGTTGAAGGATCTAGGGAGTTTTTATATCCCTTGTCACATATGATCCACTGTGATTAGTAAGGTATTCTATGATTTGGGGGCGAGCGTGAGTTTGATGTCGTATACATTGTGTAGGAAATTGGGGTTAAGAAATTTAAAGCCGACAACCATGACATTGCAACTCACGGATCACACGTATAGGTACCCATTAGGGATCTTGGAAGTGTAGGGATGTATACTGAAAAGTCTATCTTTTGTATGAACATCTTTATTTTGAAATAAGAATCACATGATCATTGTTTGCATATTTTTATGGTTATGCAATATTGTCCAATACGTTACATTGTAGATAACATGGTGTGTGGTGTCACACGAGAGATCTTGTTATCGGCTCCTTGTAAAGTATAAGTAAAGGCTCACAACCGAGATGGCTTTGGACAAACCATCGGAATGGTTGTAGTGTGATTTGGTATTGGTTTGTCTTGACTATAGAATCACACTAGTGCACTTTGTGTGTATTGAGCAGGACCGACACAGAGGTGATTCGATTTATTGCTGACTACATAATCGAATCGGACCTCAGATATTATTTAGTACATGCTCTTAATCCCGATATAATAACAGACACATATACTTAGTACTCATCTCTTTGATTTACCAATGGGCGAGATTTATAGATTAAATCGATAGACTCGGTAAGTTGGGAGATGATATTATTTATATGGTGTGCCGTTGATTATAGGAGGAAACCGTGTCCTATATATTAGGATGATGATGTCTCCTTGAGGAGCTTATAAGGTTCATCATGTAAACCCTGCAGGTGGACTAGGTCCGGCATGATGAAAAGGTTGAGTGGTACTACTCAAGGAGTTAGATGTTAATTAATTAATGGTTAGTAAATTAATTAATCGACGGACATTCGAGATCTTAAACACGGGGAGAAAATGTACAAATAATATATGGAGCCCATATTATCATATGGGGGTTGGTGAGGTAGATCAATGATGGACCTTTAGTGGATTGGATCATCATTAGTGGATCGGACTTTATGTGGGCTTGATCCATGGGTGGCCAAGACCCAACTCCTCCTCATGGTCTCTAATGTAGCCTATTAACACCTCATGATGCTTAGATCCAAAGGATAGAAACAAATCTCGAGATCCAAAGGTAGAGATTAAAACTCTAGATCCGACGGTTGAGATTAAAACTCTAGATCCGACGGTTGAGATTAAATCCCTAGAACCAATGGATGAGATTAATTCATGGCTTATCCCTAACTCTATAAAAGGATGGCATGGAGTTGGCGTGGAGAACAATCAAGAGAGCTAGGGTTTTGGAGTGCGCAAGGTTAGGAATTAGGCTCGAGCTCAAGGCACCTATTAAGGAAAGTCTTTCCTTAGTTGTTCTTCTTCCCAAGTCACGGCGCCATCTTCTTCCTTCCAGACCTTGGCGGCGCCCAAAACAAGCCTTCTCCTTCTCCTTGGCGGTGGAACAAAGGTTTAGGGTCTTCCCTTGAGCTTTTGGCGGCCACACCCAAAACTCCTCTTTCCTTCTTTTGTTGGCGGCAAGGATACTCCTTGCTTCTTGTTGGCTGGTTTTAGGAGGTAAATATCCTTGTTTCTATTCTTTCTCTTGCTTTGGAAGAGCAAGGAAGGAAGTGTTGCGATCTAGGAGCTTCAACTTTTGGTGGATCGCCGCCACACGACGCCCAAAAGGAGGAAGGTCATACATTAGAAGACTAGGAGGTATACCTATTCTTCTTTCTCATTTATTCATTGCTTGTATTTATTTTTGATTTATGAGCATGTTATATTTCTAAATGGCTAAATAATACTTGGATCCCGAGTATAAACACAAAAACCGGCGATCCGGACATCGTCTATTCCGCGGCTACTCGTAGAATAGAGGATGGTCGCTTGAACAACTAGTTTGTTCAAGTGACCTCTCTAAAACGAATAGCACGACGATGACTTGGTTCCTGGGAATCCTTTGTCTAAGATTAAATTTTAATCCGGGACATCGAAGGATCACCATGGTCAAGCAACCGAGGTGAAGGGAAGTTTTTTTCCTCACTGATCAACCCCAACATTTGGTATCGAGCTTCCGCAAAACCTTTCAATTGGTATCGAGCCAAGGTTTCCGGTTTTGTGTGTTTAGGATTCTTAATTTTTATGCACTTTTTCATATATTAAATGTGTCGGATAATAGTAGGATATGCGTAGTTTAACTCTTTGGTTGCAGGCATAAGATCCGACTATTATGGCATGTGTGTGTATGTGATTGTATGTGTGTAAATGTTTATTTTGTTGAATCCTCGGGGTTGACAAGGCTAGTATTTAGTTTTTGTAAATTAAATACGGCATTGTTTAGCCACTCTTTATTTTAGTTTACTTTCGATCTAGATTTCATGTACAGTCCCTAGTGGAATATTGGATCGATGCATGTAAATTAAAATAGGTTTTAGTCTCGACTCGGATCTCCGAATGACTCGTAAAGGGCATAGGAGGAGCGGACGAGATGGCGATGCGATAGGAGTCATATTGAAGACAAAAGCCATAATAGTTGGAAAATAATTTATTTTTCATATTTATTGCTTTTTGTTTGATATGCATGTCTTAGGCTAGGAAAATTCCTCAATTTCAAATTACTAAGTGGGAGAGGGATATTTTTATAAATTCTCACGGCCTCTATTACGATTTGACAAGTGATGCAAACAAACTTGCGCGTCGGCTCTGAGTGCCTTCCTCCCCATCGGATGAGTTTGTTTGCGGATCACAAGGTCGAATATGGTTATAGGAAATTATCAAGGAGCGTGTGTACTTGCCCATCGCAAGACACATAACCCGAGATAATTACCTTGGTACCGAGTAATGGTGAACACTTAGATACAAATATAAGTATCCTCTCCATCGGAGTCACTGCTTTTATTTGTAGGGTCGAAGAGAAACCAACTATTAATTTTACTTGTTAAAAGTTAGGTTGACAAGATAATAAAATTAATGGGTTAAACTTCCTCTTACAAATGTAGAATTCGTATACGTCCACACTATCGTGGCATGCGATATTCTCGGTGTTTGAGGTGTTGGTTGATTTCAAAATTTTATTGTTTGAGGAATCAATAATTTTTATTGAAATCTACAGTAATAATAAGCATGTTGTGTGTGCTTGAAAATTCCTCATTTTCAATTTACTAAGTGGGAGAGGGATATTTTAATTAATTCCCGCGGCCTCCATTACAATTTGACATGTGATGCAACAAACTTGCGCGTCGGCTCTGAGTGCCTTCCTCCCCATCGGATGAGTTTGTTTGCGGATCACTAGGTCAAATAATGGTTATAGGAAATTATTTAGGAGCGTGTGTACTTCCTCATCGGTAAGGCACATAATCCGAAATAATTCCCTTAGTACCGTGTAATGGTGCACACTTAGATGCAAATAAAAAGTATCCTCCCCATCGGAGTCACTGCTTTTATTTGTAGGGCCAAAGAGGAACCAACTATTAATTTTATTTGTCAAAAAGTAAGGTTGACAAGATAATAAAATTAATGGGTAAAACCTCCTCTTACAAATGTAGAATTCGTATACGTCCACACTATCGTGGCATGCGATATTCTCGGTGATTTGAGGTGTTGGTTGATTTCGAAATTTTATTGTTTGAGGAATCAATAATTTTTTGAAATCTAAAGTAATGATCTATGTGATTCTTAGGATTTTCAAAATTGACTTTCAGTCCACTTATTTTGATACTAAAGGAAATAACTTATTGTACCCAAATTATATTGATTGGAAATGAATCCAAATATTGTCTTATCTGCTAGTATGCAATCTTCGAAGAGTGTCCTCAAGCCATCATTGCTCAAAAGAGTTTCTACTTCTAGGCCGAAAGGCAAGAAGAAGAAGAAACAAGGTGAAGCAAAGATGGTGCGAGGATCTCAGGGAAGAGTGAAGAAGCCGAAAGGCAAGTACTTCACTTGCAAGTAGGATGGACATTGGAAGAAGGACTGTCCCAGTCCAAAACAGAACAAAGGTATATCCTTTGGACTAGTCGTTGAAACATGATTAGCGGTGTTATCTACCGGCACCTGGTGTAGATATGAGAGCCACTAATCATGCCTGCAACACTTTGCAGGGGTTTCAGGAAACCCAACGACTAGCTAAAGGGGAGATTACCATTTTGGACAATGCCATGAAGGTGGCGGCTATTGCAGTGGGAGAAGTTTTATTTATCTCTTGAGAAAAATAAAACTTAGGTTCTGGAAAATTCCTTTTATGTATCTTTATTTAGAAAGAATTTAGTTTCAGTTTCTAAATTATTATGGATGGATATTCTATTTCTTTTAATGACAGAGATGTTATAAAAAGGAATAGGGAGAATATCTGTTCAGGTACATTGAAAGGAAATTTGTATACAAAACCTCCCACGATGCAAATTGAAGTTAATAACTCATCTTCTAATTCCAAAAGGAGAAAAGAACCTTCGAAGATGAACCAAACATATCTTTGGCTTCTTAGGCTTGGTCACATTAACCCAAGTAATTCAAAGGTTGATAGCTGATGGACCTTTGAGTTCATTAGTAGTGGAGGATCTCCCAACCTGCGAATCTTGCTTGGAGGGTAAGATGACCAAGAGGCCTTTCAAGGCCAAGGGGTATAGATCCAAAGATGTGTTGGAATTGGTTCATTCTGATTCGTATGGTCCTATGTCTATCCAGGCAAGAGGTAGTTTTGAATATTTTGTCTTTTCATAGACAATTATTCAAGATGACACTACGATCTGATCGTAGTGGTGAATACCTCTTGGGAGAGTTTAGAAATTACTTATCAGAGTCTGGGATTCAATCCCAATTGTCTGCACCTGGCACACCCCGGCAGAATGGTGTAGCAGAGCGAAGGAATAGGACTCTTATGGAGATGGTTAGATCGATGATGAGTTATTCGACTTGTTTTATAGTCCTAGAGATCGAGAGTGATCGTAACACGATGATTTCTAGAGGAAGACTATGTGATAAGCCACAAGCCCAAGAGTAAAATTGTTCGAGGAGTTAAAAGGGAAGTCACTTCTTTAGTACCACCGGTACTGAGAGGATATACCACATGTCCTGCACGCGTGTCACATGAGGATACCATAGATGATACCTCGTCGTAGTGGGAGGGTTGTTAGGACAACCTCTTAGATTCATGTTTTTAGATGAATCTTGGTTGGTCCTAGCAAACATGAACACGATCCTAGACATACGACGAGGCAATCCAAGATATAAATACAACATCTTTGGCAAAGTGCAATGAATCGAGATTGAATCTATGGATTCAAGTCGGTCGAGGAGCTCTTATGCTGCGGCTCATATGGATTATGAGTTGTGGCGGATGGATGTCAAGGCTTTCCTTAATGGAAGTCTTGAGGAAAACATCTATATGAAGCAACGAGAGGATTCATTGCTAAGGGCAAAAGGCGTATTGTATATAAGCAATCGGTCAGTTAATGGTGAAGCAAGCTTTGAAGTCTTGGGACATCCGCTTTGAGAAGTAAATCGATCTTATGGATTTATTCAAAGTTCGGATGGTCTTGTGTATATCGAAGAGATGTGGGAAACGTAGTGGTATTTTTGTACTATCGTAGATGACATTTTGGTGGTTGGCGACAACATCGAAATGTTATCGCGTATATATAGTCGTCCAAACAGTATGATATGAAGGACTTGGGAGAAGTGGGTCACAACCTTGGGATAAAAGGATGTTGTGTTTATCCCAAGCTTCATACATAGACATGGTTTTGGATCGTTTTAGCATACAAAACTCCAAGAAGGGTTTTCTACCCTTCAGGCATGGAGTTCCTTTATCTAAGCAGATGTGTCCTAGATCATCTGAAGAGATAGAGGAGATATAGACAGTTCCTTATGCTTCGGCGGTAGGAAGCCTAATGTATGCTATGTACGAGACCAGATATCTGCTTTGCCGTAGGCATGGTTAGCAGATATCAGAGTAATCCAGGACAGGGACATTGAACTGCGGTAAAGCATATATTGTAGTGCCTGAGAAGGACTAGGGATTATATGCTAGTTTACCGGGCAGACCAATTACTCCCTGTGGGTTACACGGATTCTGATTTCCAATCTGATAGGGATAATAGTAAGTCTACCTCAGGGTTTGTGTTTACTTTGGGAGGTGGAGCCATTGTATGGAGGAGTGCCCGGTAATCGTGGCGGACTCCACCATGGAAGGAGTATGTGGCGACTATGGCGGCCAAAGAAAAGTGTGGCTCAGGAACTTCCTGATGGACTTGGATGTGATTTCTGGTTTGCCCAGAACTATCACAATTAATTGTGATAATAATGGTGCGATTCTGCAAACTCGAAGGAACCACGAGCCCATAAGGCTAGTAAACACATAGAGTGCAAGTACCACGATCGAAATCGTAAAGGAGGTAGAAGTTGCTGTCGCCTAGATTGCATCAGAGGATGACCTGGTAGACCCTTTCACTAAGGCCCTTCTAGCGAGAGCTTTGATAGGCATGTGGAGGGAAGGGGAATTAGATGTATGGCAGTATGAGGACATCATAGTCTTTTAGTATAAGTGGGAGATTGTAGGGATGTATACTGAAAAGTCTATCTTTTGTATGAACATCTTTATTTTGAAATAAGAATCACATGATCATTGTTTGCATATTTTTATGGTTATGCAATATTGTCTAATACGTTACATTGTAGATAACATGGTGTGTGGTGTCACACGGGAGATCTTGTTATCGGCTCCTTGTAAAGTATAAGTAAAGGCTCACAACCGAGATGACTTTGGACAAACCATCGGAATGGTTGTAGTGTGATTTGGTATTGGTTTGTCTTGACTATAGAATCACACTAGTGCACTTTGTGTGTATTGAGCAGGACCGACACAGAGGTGATTCGATTTATTGCTGACTACATAATCGAATCGGACCTCAGATATTATTTAGTACATGCTCTTAATCCCGATATAATAACGGACACATATACTTAGTACTCATCTCTTTGATTTACCAATGGGCGAGATTTATAGATTAAATCGATAGACTCGGTAAGTTGGGAGATGATATTATTTATATGGTGTGCCGTTGATTATAGGAGGAAATCGTGTCCTATATATTAGGATGATGATGTCCCCTTGAGGAGCTCATAAGGTTCATCATGTAAACCCTGCAGGTGGACTAGGTCCGGCTTGATAAAAAGGTTGAGTGATACTACTCAAGGAGTTAGATGTTGATTAATTAATGGTTAGTAAATTAATTAATCGACGGACATTCGAGATCTTAAACACGGGGAGAAAATGTACAAATAATATATGGAGCCCATATTATCATATGGGGGTTGGTGAGGTAGATCAATGATGGACCTTTAGTGGATTGGATCATCATTAGTGGATCGGACTTTATGTGGGCTTGATCCATGGGTGGCCAAGACCCAACTCCTCCTCATGGTCTCTAATGTAGCCTATTAACACCTCATGATGCTTAGATCCAAAGGATAGAAACAAATCTCGAGATCCAAAGGTAGAGATTAAATCTCTAGATCCGACGGTTGAGATTAAAACTCTAGATCCGACGGTTGAGATTAAAACTCTAGATCCGACGGTTGAGATTAAATCCCTAGAACCAATGGATGAGATTAATTCATGGCTTATCCCTAACTCTATAAAAGGATGGCATGGAGTTGGCGTGGAGAACAATTGAAGAGAGCTAGGGTTTTTGGAGTTGGCGGCAAGGTTAGGAATTAGGGTTTGGAGCTTGGGCGGCACCTATTAAGGAAAGTCTTTCCTTAGTTGTTCTTCTTCCCCAAGCTGCCGGCGCCCATCTTCTTCCTTCCAGACCTTGGCCAGCGTCCAAAACAAGCCTTCTCCTTCTCCTTGGTGGTGGAAACAAAGGTTTAGGGTCTTCCCTTGGGTGTCTTGGCCTAGCCATCACTCCTTCTCTTTCCTTCTTTTGTTGGCGTGCAGGATACTCCTTGCTTCTTGTTGGCTGGTTTTAGGGAGGTAAATATCCTTGTTTCTATTCTTTCTCTTGCTTTGGAAGAGCAAGGAAGGAAGTGTTGCGATCTAGGAGCTTCAACTTTTGGTGGATCGTCGCCCACACGACGTCCAAAAGGAGGAAGGTCATACATTAGAAGACTAGGAGGTATACCTATTCTTCTTTCTCATTTATTCATTGCTTGTATTTATTTTTGATTTATGAGCATGTTATATTTCTGTAAATGGCTAAATAATACTTGGATCCCGAGTATAAACACAAAAACCGGAGATCCGGACATCGTCTATTCCGCGGCTACTCGTAGAATAGAGGATGGTCGCTTGAACAACTAGTTTGTTCAAGTGACCTCTCTAAAACGAATAGCACGACGATGACTTGGTTCCTTTGGGAATCCCTTTTGTCTAGGATTAAATTTTAATCCGGGGACATCGAAGGGATCACCATGGTCAAGCAACCGAGGTGAAGGGGAAGCGAAGTTTCCCCTCACGGATCAACCCCAACATTTGGTATCAGAGCTTCCTGGCAAAACCTTTCAGGAAGATGTTTTTGTCAAGGTGGAAGACTTTACGTTACCCATCGACTTTGTCCTGGACATGGAGGAAGATCCCAGAATTCTAGTGATTTTGAGAAGGTCGTTCTTAGCTATTTCTGGAGTAGTTATAGACGTAAAAAACCATAAGTTAACTTTGGCAGTGGGCGAGAAGAAAATCGAGTTCATGCTCTCCAATGCAACCAACCAAGGACCCACGCAGAAGGATTGCCATAGGCAAGGGAATACGTGTGGCTTGGAAGTGTTGTCTGAGGAAGGACCAAGCGCACATGTATGTAGAAGAAAGGACGATGAGAAGTATGTCATTCCTGCAAGAGTAAAGATGCAAGGTGGAAATTTTGAAGGGATTTCTGATGGAGGGGAGGTGGACTTCACGGAACCGCCGACACCAAGTTGAAGAACGGAAGCAGAGTCGAGCTAATGACCTTAAACAAATGCTTCTAGGGAGGCAACCAAGTTTATTTCGCTTTATTTTCATTTATTTCAGTTCTCTAAAATTAGCAACCAATTTTTGCTAATTATTGTTTCCATTTGATTTTAGGGATTCGAAGGAGCTACCGAGTGAGAAGAAATCAAGTTGGAGCAACCCACAGCATGAGGCATTGGTGGCCGTGTGAATTTCACATGGTCGTGCTTCAATAAGGAGACCAAACACGGTGGGGCATGTCTTTTCAGCACGGGGTCGTGGCTTGCAACAGGAATTTCCTGAGAGACACATGACTGGCCGTGTGAAATTAACATGGTCGTGTCTTCTTTTGGAAAATTTTCGAGTTCCAACAACAGTCCGTGTCGCACCCCTTTAGAAAGGACATGTGCCGTGTGTCTCCCCCAATTTGCCTTACCTTTCAATTTCCAAGCCCTAGGTCTCTCTCTTCCTCTGTTCTAGTCTCAAGGAGCTCATCTTCAACCTCATTCTCCGTCAAGAAACGTTTCTAAAGCAAAGATGAGGAGAACAAGGCGTGGAGATGCATCTTCTTCTTCTTCCAAGACAAAAGGCCAAGGGTAGGGACAAGCAACCGAACAAAGACCAAGGTAATGCCCCTATAGACATTCTATTTCGTGATGATTTACATAAATCTCATTTTGAAATGCTTTCTACTTGTAGGATAGTAGCTATAAAGTACATAGATGAATAGTTACTGGAAACCCTAGGTTTATTAGACGATGTGCAATGGTTGTTTAACAATGTAAGTTGGGAAGAACTCATGGGGATTAGGAGAACAACTTATCTTAGGGTTATATTAGAATTCTTAAATTCGGTGGATGCGGAGATTTTGTTAGGAATGGATTGTGAAAAGGGAAAGGTGACGTTTAGGCTATTTAACAAAGAACATGAATGGAGCCTACACTAATGGAGTTATTATTTTGACTTACCTAGTGGGGGAGAGAGGAGAACGACTAAGGATTTCAATGCAGGATCATTTTGGTTTGAACTGACTAGAGAAACCTCCGACAATCCCTCTAGGTCAAAAGCCTCCCAACTTCAAAATCCTATTTTTTTATTACATTCACCGATTTATGGCGAATACTATTTTTGGAAGGGGCGAGAGCGATGGAGTGATGCGTGCAAGTGAACTTTTTTGCCTATAGAGTATGTTAAAAAAAAATAATTCAGTAAATGTTGGTTCACATTTCATAAGGCATCTAGTTAAGGTGGATAAAACATCAAAGGGGGATATTATCTTAATCACACATATTTATGATACTCTTGGGTACAATTGTGGGGATTTAGAGAGAGTAGAAGGAAGTTCCAGCATAAACCTAAGGGTATGCATGACCGTGAAGATGATTGTGAGAGAAGGAAATTCTTTTTGTTTTGCAAGAAGAAATTTGAGACCCCTTAGGCTTCCTGACATGGATTGTACCACAGTCATAAACCCTATAAATTGGCGGCTTGATAGGATAGCTACGACTCCATCCTAGGAGGGCCCATCTACCCATGCACCTCCTTTACCACCCTCACCTCATGCACCTCCTTCACCACCCTCACATGATGCACCATCACATAAGAGCCCTCCTACCTCACGATCTGAACTTGCACGACACTCTTTTTCTTCTTTTGGACATGTTGCAGGTGGATCTGCATTTGATTTCTCGGACTTCCGCATGAGCCTCGATGCCATCTATGTAGAGCAACAAACACAGGGACAACGGTGGGACGAGGAGCGAACATACACTCGAGAGGAGTTTCAAGCTCTTATGGAGCATTTTCAGAGGGCAGATGGATTCTACGGCCACGCTCAACAATATTTTTGTGAAGAGGTTGAGTACTGGCAGGAGGTGCGGCAAATTAAGTGGGATTCACACCAACAGTGGGCCCGGGAGGAAAACCACCGAGCAGTTGCAAAGTCTACCAGCTCACAGGTTGATCACCTTTACCTATGGCATTAGCGCTTAAGCTCCCGAGTCTCTGATGATCCAGAATTGCCGAGACTTCCACACTTCCCTTTACGACCACCATAATGAGAGGTATACTTGAATTTAAGTCTGGATAAAGCACTTCACGTTTCTTTTGCTTTAGTAGTTCTGTTTGAAGCCGTTATCTTTTGTTTTTATTTGCATGCTGTTGGGTTTCCGGCACCGCGGCGTGTGTGTGTTCGATCATGTTTCGTAAACATGAGCACAGCGGAAGCAATTAAAAATAATAAATCTATATTTATTACAACACACACAACACACGCATGCATATTACAACAAGTGTAGACATAACCGTAAATTAAAATTTGCAATAAAAGAAATTTATCTACGTTATACCTTTCGTATGACGTGTAGCGGGAACGACATCAACCGGAACGATCCTCGTAAGAATCGTCTCTATCCGTATCCACGCCGAGCTCCTCGGGATGACTTCGCTAAGTCACGAGCTTCGTCTTCGTACGGGTTACTAGCCTCGTGTTGAAGACGACGTGATCGAGAGATGATCACGATCCGAATCCAAATTCGGATCCTAAAACGAGTTCTCAAAACTCGCTTCTCCGGAGAGGTATTCGTCCACCGTTTGACGAATCCTTCGTCCCCCACCTCAGAGGATTACCGGAGATCAAATCCCCGGTAAGTTAGCCGCTGTCGGAGCACTAACCGTCGTCCAAACGACGCTCCGACAACAAAGAAACAAGCTGTCCAGAAAAACTGGACAGCTTTTGGTGGAGGAATAGAGGCCGGCTAAGGAAAGATGGAAGCTCACCTTATCACCGAACCCAAAGGAGATCGCCGGAGGGTCGCCGGAGGTTCTCCGGCTGAAGCTTGGACGCCGGCAAAGACTTGGACCGCACACAAGCTGGGCGGCGGCAGCTTTAGGGTTGGCGCCAATTAACTCCAAGGTGGAGGTGGGCGGCAACTCAAGGGGGCTAGGGTTTGGATTAGTTAGGGTTTAACAATCCCTTAAGCCCTCTTTTATAGAGAACTAATTCTCTTAATGGTTAATGGATCATATCCATAAAGCCCGTTAACCCGCTCCATTAGGATAAGTTAAAATAAACCAAACCATGATGGTTTATTTTAAGTTAAAACGAACCGAACCAACTTTTGGTTCATTCGTTTATAATAAACCAAACCCTTTGGTTTATTCTCATCCATTGGATTAGAACCAAACCATTTTGGTTCATCCATTATGTCTTCATAAGACACGGCCCATCCACGCTTCCATTGCGACTGAAACAATTTCATGCTAGCTTTATGTTTGGTCCAACCAAACATAGTTTCTCTCGGTCTGAGAATCCCATTCTCAAGCTCGTTTTAAATCCTTTGGATTACACTCGTTGTGCGTGTGACCAAATAGGTTCTCGGTTTATGTTGGCCGTCTATAATTAACCATTAATTATAGAAGCGATCATGAGTGACACCTAGTAGTACATCATGATCCCCAATTAACCAAAAGATCAACGGTTGATCCAGAACTATTTCTGAAACCCTTCAGTAGCTCGAATGAATCGTGCCCCATTCTCTTCACTCATCTTATACCCACTTGGTTCAGGACATGGTCTATTGTGTCAGTCCCCACTAGGCTGACTACGTCACACCTAGCCCAAGTATCATTTCCTCGTCCTACGGATACTAGATACTCCACATGTATCGAAGAGTACCTTACTCTAAACATGTAATGCTTTGGCCAAAGACTTTAGTAACAATCCGACGAGAGGCCATGGGTATACATCTCCTCGCAAGGAGTGGTGAATCCTTTATAGGCTATTCAAACACCTTCGATCACGACTTATACCCAATCATCCGGGTTCACATCTCCTTAGAGATGTTTGCTTAAGATGTCAAAGCATAAGTCTCCATGATCAAGATGACTTGAATACCGCAAGTCAAAGGAACATCGCACTTAAGCCACAAAGAAGAACTTCATCGACATATCTATATATGCAGAGAACCATATGAAGTCTTACTACCGTCACTCCAATGAACTAGTTACCATAACTAGCATCCACGATTAACTCCGACATCACTATGTCTCGGCCGGAGAATCACCGCTTGGATACACCAAGGAGTATACCTGTGTGCTAGTCTGGCAATGATGGTGTCCAAATCCATCAATTCATCGACTAGGATAATTCCGATACATCACAATTACACATGTAGAGATACTCACTAGTTGTGATCCAATCACAAATTCTCTCATCTTGAATCGTATCGTGGGCATTCGATAAATGAGTTTAAGATCCAATCAAATACATAAAACATGTATACTCAAATAGTGAATCTTCATTTATCATATAAATGGTTCATACATAAGGCGATTGCCTTAGGACATCTCTCATATATTACTAACAGACTCCCACTTGGCCTAATGCCAATCGCTACGGTATCCAATACCATAAGCTCGAACATGACCCTCAAACTTATTTTGAGGTAATGCCTTAGTCAAGGGATCCGCTAAGTTCCTTTCAGTGGGAATTTTCTCGATTTGTATTTCGTTCCTACTGATGATCTCTCTGATAAGATGATAGCGACGAAGCACATGTTTGGATCGTTGATGAGACCTTGGCTCTTTCGCCTGTGCAATTGCTCCATTGTTGTCGCAGTGAGACCCAGATTGCTTCAACAATGGCCTAATCACACCAAGTTCATGAACTAACTTTTGATCTAAACCGCTTCCTTTTGCCCGGCCGCAATGTATTCTCGCCTCGGTGGTAGAATCCGCTACGATCTCTTGTTTGGAACTTTTCCAACTCATCGCGCCCCATTCAAGGTGAACACGTCCGCATGAGACACGAATCATCCTTGTCTCGTCTGAAGCCGCATCCGATACCCGCGTATCACCATGTCCCCTTCTCCATATATTAGAACACATCCTTAGTTCTTCTCAAGTACTTAAGGATCGCCTTAATACCAAATGATCCATTCTGGATCGATCGTATCCGCCGTGACACTCAGAGCATACGATACATCGGGCCTCGTACATAACATAGCATACATGATAGATCCTATTGCGGATGCATAGGGAATCTTACTCATGCAAATCCTCTCGTTTTCTGTGCGCGGACACCTAGACTTCGAAAGGTGTACCCCATGCCTGATGGGCAGATAACCTTTCTTGGATTCCGACATGCTAAACCTCTTTAGCACTCGGTCTATATATGTAGACTGCGAAAGACCAAGCAACCGTTTCGATCTATCTCTATAGATCTTAATCCTAAGGATGTAGGTTGCTTCTCCCAGGTCTTTCATGGAGAATGTCTTGGATAACCAAACCTTAACTGACTGTAAGATTGACACATCGTTTCCTATAAGTAATATGTCATCGACATACAATACTAGGAACACGACTGCACTCCCACTAACCTTCAGTACACAAGGTTCGCGATTTTGCGAAATCAAACTTTTGATCGTCTCATCAAAACGGATATTCCA
This sequence comes from Wurfbainia villosa, assembly GCA_025175895.1. NCBI lineage: Eukaryota > Viridiplantae > Streptophyta > Magnoliopsida > Zingiberales > Zingiberaceae > Wurfbainia > Wurfbainia villosa. The sequence goes on from CM045986.1 coordinate 95,508,980, forward strand.
CTCTGGATGCTTGCTTCAATCCATAAATGGACCGTCGCCGATTTGCATACCTTGGTTTTATCAACCGATGTGAAACCCTCAGTATCATATACACGTCCTCGGCGAGTGTTTCCATTAAGGAAAGCCGCACATCCATCCGCCATATCTCATAATCATAATGAGCCGCTATGGCGGGAGCATCCGAATGGATTTAAGCATAGCTACAGGCGAATAGGTTTCGTCATAATCAACACCTTGCTTTTGACGATATCCTTTCGCCACCAATCTAGCCTTATAGGTAATCACATTACCATCCATGTCGGTTTTCTTTTTGAAAACCCACTTGCACCCTATAGGCTTTATGCCTTCAGGTGGGTCAACCAAGTTCCAAACTTGGTTTTCGTGACATGGAATCCATTTCCTACTTCATGGCACCAAGCCACTTATCCCTTTCTCAACTTGTCAAGACTTCTTCATAACTGTAGGCTCTCATCATCAATGAGTAACACGCTCGATTCACTTACTTAGAAATCCATATCTCTCAGAATATTGCATGTTCTACCAGTGATCTACGAAGATGTGGTGTTAATAGGTCCAAATTGATTGCTCATCACTATGAGTTTTACCGTCAGGCTTCACTGTATCTCATCAATGTCTATTTGAGTCTCTCGAGCCTCCTCAAGCTCGACGACACTCCCACTGCTTTGCAAGAGAAACTCTTTCTAGAAACACAAAGATGCCTCAAACAAACACCTTTGTTCCACAGATGATAGAATTGGTAACCCTTGTTTCCTTAGGGTATCCAATAAATAGACATTTATCGACTTAGCATCCAATTTGTCCGACATACCGCTTCACATAAGCAGACAACCCCATATCTTCAAGTAAGATACATGAGGTTTCTTACCATTCCATATCTCATATGGAGTAGCCGAGACTACTGTAGGCATTCCGCTTAACAAGTAAACAGTCTCAAGTGCATAACCCCAAAAGGACTTGGGAAGAGTCGCATGATTCATCATTGACCGACCATGTCCAACAAGGTCCGCTACGCCTCGATACACCATTATGTCAGTGGTGTATAGGGCGGAGTCCATCGAGACAATATACCATTGTCTCTTAGATAATCAAGAAACTCTTGACTTAAGTATTCACCACCTCGATCCGATCAAGTATTTTAATACTTTGTCATGTTGTTTCTCTACTTCATTTCTGAATTCTTCAACCTTTCAAAGGCTTCAGACTTGTGTTTCATCAAGAACACATACCCAAACCGTGAGTGATCATCTATGAAGGTAATGAAGTAGCTATAGCCTCCTAAAGCTTGAGTCGACATAGGTCCACATACATCAAGCATGTACTAGACCTAGTAACTCTCCCACTGCTCACCTTTCCAAAGAAAAGGTAACTTAGTAATCTTGCCTTTTAAGCATGATTCGCATGTATCGTATGAATCCAATTCAAACGATTCCAGAATTCCACATCGGTGTAATTCGGACATGCGTTTCTTGCTTATATGGCCAAGACGACAATGCCACATATAGGAGTCTATGTGATTATCCTTCGAGCACGCTGTTGCTCGCTTCGATATTGAAAATGTCACCGATACGCCCAACGATAAATGTCATTACTCAAAGTTCCAGCCCATAAAGTACGCCATTCAAAGTTATATATAACAACAATTGTTACTAAACGTCAAATGGAAACCATTTCTATTTAAGCAGAAATAGAAACAATATTCTTATTAGAGAAGGAACATAATAGCAATTGTCCAGCCCAAGACTAGTCCACTAGGGAGCTTCAAAGAAATAAGTTCCGATGGCGACTGCAAAGAACCTTTGCTCCATTGCCAACTCGCAAATTTGACTCCTCCGACAAGTCTTCTTCTATTCCTTAGCCTCAGATGTCATTACATATATGAGCTACACCCAAGATCCAATACCCAAGTGTCTAAGGAAATAGAATGACAATCAATAACGAAGATACTCAAGAGGATGGGGCATCTGATGCCTTCTTCTTCTTCATGGACTCAAGATAAATCTTGCAGCTTTCTTCGCCAAAGGGCCTTCCTTGCCACAAAGGATGGCAAGTGCCCTTTTACCGGGTTCCGCCTTTCTTTGCCTTTTGTTCTTTCCTTTCTTCTCGCTCTTTTGCCTTCCTCTTAGAACCTTTCTTCGAGGAATCAACTAACGTAACCGCCTTTCTTCATGCTTTACGTAAGGCTCCACAGCCTTCAAAGATATTGAGGAGCTCGAATGGTGGATTCCAATTTGTTCATCCGATAGTTCATCACAAATTGCGAGAAACTCTTGGGCAAACAATGCGGAATTAAGTCAATACTTAACTCATGATCCATCACAAAACCGAGGGTAGCTAGCTAGCCGCCGATGTACCCGCCATCCTAGTGACAATACAGCTTGATACCATCGTTGTTTCGTGATCGCAAGGCGTGTGTGTGTTCGATCATGTTTCGTAAACATGAGCACAGCGGAAGCAATTAAAAATAATAAATCTATATTTATTACAACACACACAACACACGCATGCATATTACAACAAGTGTAGACATAACCGTAAATTAAAATTTGCAATAAAAGAAATTTATCTACGTTATACCTTTCGTATGACGTGTAGCGGGAACGGCATCAACCGGAACGATCCTCGTAGAATCGTCTCTATCCGTATCACGCGAGCTCCTCGGGATGACCGCTAAGTCACGCTTAGCCGTCTTCGTGCGGGTTACTAGCCTCGTGTTGAAGGCGGCGTGATCGAAGATGATCACGATCGAATCCAAATTCGGATCCTAAAGCGAGTTCTCAAAACTCGCTTCTCCGGAGAAGGTATTCGTCAACCGTTTGGCCAGATCGCCCGTCCTCCACCTCAGAGGATTACCGGAGATCAAATCCCGTAAGTTAGCGCTGTCGGGCACTAACCGTCGTCAAGCGATGCTCCGGACAACAGGAGAACAAGCTGTCAGAAAACTGGACAGCTTGGTGGAGGAATAGGCGCCCGGAAGGAAAGATGGAAGCTCACCTTATGCCAAACCCAAAGGAGATCACGGAGAGGGAGGTTCACCGGCTGAAGCTTGGGCGCCGGCAAAGACTTGGCGGCACACAAGGAGAGGCGGCAGCTTTAGGGTTGGCGCCAATTAAGGATTAGTTAGGGTTTAACAATCCCTTAAGCCCTTTTTATAGAGAACTAATTCTCTTAATGGTTAATGGATCATATCCATAAAGCCCGTTAACCCGCTCCATTAGGATAAGTTAAAATAAACCAAACCATGATGGTTTATTTTAAGTTAAAACGAACCGAACCAACTTTTGGTTCATTCGTTTATAATAAACCAAACCCTTTGGTTTATTCTCATCCATTGGATTAGAACCAAACCATTTTGGTTCATCCATTATGTCTTCATAAGACACGGCCCATCCACGCTTCCATTGCGACTGAAACAATTTCATGCTGCGCTTTATGTTTGGTCAACCAAACATAGTTTCTCTCGATGCGAGAATCCCATTCTCAAGCTCGTTTTAAATCCTTTGGATTACACTCGTTGTGCGTGTGACCAAATAGGTTCTCGGTTTATGTTGGCCGTCTATAATTAACCATTAATTATAGAGCGATCATGAGTGACACCTAGTAGTACATCATGATCCCCAATTAAGAAAAGATCAACGGTTGATCCAGAACTATTTCTGAAACCCTTCAGTAGCTCGAATGAATCGTGCCCCATTCCCTTCACTCATCTTATACCCACTTGGTTCAGGACATGGTCTATAGTGTCAGTCCCCACTAGGGTGACTACGTCACACCTAGCTCAAGTATCATTTCCTCGTCCTACGGATTCTAGTTACTCCATATGTATCGAAGAGTACCTTACTCTAAACATGTAATGCTTTGGCCAAAGACTTTAGTAACAATCCGACGAGAGGCCATGGGTATATATCTCCTCGCAAGGAGTGGTGAATCCTTTATAGGCTATTCAAACAACTTCGATCACTTGACTTATACCCAATCATCCGGGTCCATCTCCTTAGAGATGTTTGCTTAAGATGTCAAAGCATAAGTCTCCATGATCAAGATGACTTGAATACCGCAAGTCGAAGAACATCGCACTTAAGCCCGCGATAAGAACTTCATTGACATATCTATATATGCAGAGAACCATATGAAGTCTTACGGTGGTCACTCGATGAACTAGTTACCATAACTAGCATCACGATTAACTCGGACATCACTATGTCTCGGCCCGGTGAGAATCATTTGCTTGGATATACCAAGGAGTATACCTCGTGCTAGTCTCGGCGAATTGATGGTGTCGAATCCATCAATTCATCGACTAGGGATAATTCGATACATCACAATTACACATGTAGAGATACTCACTAGTTGTGATCCAATCACAAATTCTCTCATCTTTGTGAATCGTATCGTGGACATTGATAAATGAGTTTAAGATCAATCAAATACATAAAACATGTATACTCAAATAGTGAATCTTCATTTATCATATAAATGGTTCATACATAAGGCGATTGCCTTAGGACATCTCTCATATATTACTAACAGACTCCCACTTGGCCTAATGCCAATCGCTACGGTATCCAATACCATAAGCTCGAACATGACCCTCAAACTTATTTTGAGGTAATGCCTTAGTCAAGGGATCCGCTAAGTTCCTTTCAGTGGGAATTTTCTCGATTTGTATTTCGTTCCTACTGATGATCTCTCTGATAAGATGATAGTGGCGAAGCACATGTTTAGATCGTTGATGAGACCTTGGCTCTTTCGCCTGTGCAATTGCTCCATTGTTGTCGCAGTAGACCGGTATTGCTTCAACAATGGCCGGAATCACACCAAGTTCATGAACTAACTTTTTGATCTAAACCGCTTCCTTTGCTGCTTCCGAAGCTGCAATGTATTCTGCCTCAGTGGTAGAATCCGCTACAGTCTCTTGTTTGGAACTTTTCCAACTCACTGCGCCCCTATTCAAGGTGAACACGTATCGGTGAGACACGGAATCATCCTTGCTGTCAGGCGGCATCCGTATACGCGTATCACCATGTCCCCTTCTCCATATATTAGGAACACATCCTTAGTTCTTCTCAAGTACTTAAGGATCGTCTTATGACCAATGATCCATTCTGGATCGGTAGTATCTGCTCGTGACACTCAGAGCATACGATACATCGGGCCTCGTACATAACATAACATACATGATAGATCCTATTGCGGATGCATAGGGAATCTTACTCATGCAAATCCTCTCGTTTTCTGTGCGCGGACACCTAGACTTCGAAAGGTGTACCCCATGCCTGATGGGCAGATAACCTTTCTTGGATTCCGACATGCTAAACCTCTTTAGCACTCGGTCTATATATGTAGACTGCGAAAGACCAAGCAACCGTTTCGATCTATCTCTATAGATCTTAATCCCAAGGATGTAGGTTGCTTCTCCCAGTCTTTCATGGAGAATGTCTTGGATAACCAAACCTTAAGCGTAAGATTGACACATCGTTTCCTATAAGTAATATGTCATCGACATACAATACTAGGAACATTTGCCTCCCACTAACCTTCTTGTACACACAAGGTTAAATGCGGATTTTGTGAGAAATCAAACTTTTGATCGTCTCATCAAAGCGGATATTCGACTCTGGATGCTTGCTTGATCCATAAATGGACCGTCGCAATTTGCATACCTTGGTTTTATCAGGATGTGAAACCCTCGGTGTATCATATACCGTCCTCGGCGATTTCCATTAAGGAAAGCTATTTTCACATCCATCTGCCATATCTCATAATCATAATGAGCCGCTATGGCCAGGAGCATCCGAATGGATTTAAGCATAGCTACAGGCGAATAGGTTTCGTCATAATCAACACTTTGCTTTTGGCGATATCCTTTCGCCACCAATCTAGCCTTATAGTAATCACATTGGTCATCCATGCCGGTTTTCTTTCTTGAAACCCACTTGCACCCTATAGGCTTTATGCCTTCAGTGGGTCAACCAAGTTCCAAACTTGGTTTTCGTGACATGGAATCCATTTCCACTTCATGGCACCAAGCCACTTATCCCTTTCTCAACTTGTCAAGACTTCTTCATAATCGTAGGCTCTCATCATCAATGAGTAACACGCCGCTCGATTCACTTACGAAATCCATATCTCTCAGAATATTGCTGTTCTACCAGATCTACGAAGATGTGGTGTTACAATAGGTCCACCGATTGCTCATCACTATGAGTTGTCCGTCAGGCTTCACCGTATCTCATCAATGTCTATTTGAGTCTCTCGAGCCTCCTCAACTCCCACTGCTTTCTTGCAAGAGAAACTCTTCTCTAGAAACACAAGATGCCTCAAACAAACACCTTTGTTCCACAGATGATAGAATTGGTAACCCTTGTTTCCTTAGGGTATCCAATAAATAGACATTTATCGACTTAGCATCCAATTTGTCTGACACAAATTGGCTACATAAGGTGACAACCCCATATCTTCAAGTAAGATACATGAGGTTTCTTACCATTCCATATCTCATATGGAGTAGTTGAGACTACCTGTAGGCATTCCGCTTAACAAGTAAACATGTGTCAAGTGCATAACCCCAAAAGGACTTGGGAAGAGTCGCATGATTCATCATCGACCACCATGTCCAACAAGGTCCGACACGCCTCGTGATACACCATTATGTCGCGGGTGTATAGGGCGGAGTCCATTGAGACAATATGCCATTGTCTCTTAGATAATCAAGAAACTCTTGAGTTAAGTATTCACCACCTCGATCCGATCGAAGTATTTTAATACTTTTGTCATGTTGTTTCTCTACTTCATTTCTGAATTCTTTGAACCTTTCAAAGGCTTCAGACTTGTGTTTCATCAGGAACACATACCCAAACCGTGAGTGATCATCGGTGAAGGTAATGAAGTAGCTATAGCCTAGTAAAGCTTGAGTTGACATAGGTCCACATACATCAGTATGTACTAGACCTAGTAACTCTCCCACTCGTTCACCTTTTCCAGTAAAAGGTAACTTAGTTATCTTGCCTTTTAAGCATGATTCGCATGTATCGTATGAATCCAATTCAAACGATTCCAGAATTCCAAATCGGTGTAATTCGGACATGCGTTTCTTGCTTATATGGCCAAGACGACAATGCCACATATAGGAGTCTATGTGATTATCCTTTCGAGCACGCGTGTTGCTCGCTTCGATATTGAAAATGTCACTGGATACGTCCAACGTATAAATGTCATTACTCAAAGTTCCAGTTCCATAAAGTACGCCATTCAAAGTTATATATAACAACAATTGTTACTAAACGTCAAATGGAAACCATTTCTATTTAAGCAGGAAATAGAAACAATATTCTTTATTAGAGAAGGAACATAATAGCAATTGTCCAGTTCCAAGACTAGTCCACTAGGGAGCTTCAGCAAATAAGTTCTGATGGCGACCGCAGCAACCTTTGCTCCATTGCCAACTCGCAAATTTGACTCCCCTCTGACAAGTCTTCTTCTATTCCTTAGCCCTCAGATGTCATTACATATATGTGAGCTACAGATCCAATACCCAAGTGTCTAAGGAAATAGAATGACAATCAATAACGAAGATACTCAAGAGGATGGGGCATCTGATGCCTTCTTCTTATTCATGTACTCAAGATAAATGTTGCAGTTTCTTAGCCATTGGCATTCGTTGGCACAGTGATGTCAAGTGACCTTTTGCGCTGGTTCCGCCTTCTTTGCCTTTTTGTTCTTTCCTTTCTTCTCGTTTCTTTTGCCTTCCTCTTAGAACCTTTCGAGGAATCAACTAATGAACCGCCTTCTCTCATGCTTTACGTAAGGCTCCATGCCTTTCAAAGATATCGAGGAGCTCGGGAATGGTGGATTCCAATTTGTTCATCCGATAGTTCATCACAAATTGCGAGAAACTCTTGGGCAAACAATGCGGAATTAAGTCAATACTTAACTCATGATCCATCACAAAACCGAGGGTAGCTAGCCGCTCGATGTACCCGCCCATCCTAGTGACAATACAGCTCTGATACCACTGTTGGGTTTCCGGCATCGCGGCGTGTGTGTGTTCGATCATGTTTCGTAAACATGAGCACAGCGGAAGCAATTAAAAATAATAAATCTATATTTATTACAACACACACAACACACGCATGCATATTACAACAAGTGTAGACATAACCGTAAATTAAAATTTGCAATAAAAGAAATTTATCTACGTTATACCTTTCGTATGACGTGTAGCGGGAACGGCATCAACCGGAACGATCATCGTAAGAATTATCTCTATTCGTATCCACGCCGAGCTCCTCGGGATGACTTCGCTAAGTCACGAGCTTCGTCTTCGTACGGGTTACTAGCCTCGTGTTGAAGACGACGTGATCGAGAGATGATCACGATCCGAATCCAAATTCGGATCCTAAAACGAAGTTCTCAAACTCGCTTCTCCGGAGAGGTATTCACAACCGCTTGAAGAATCCTTCCCCCACCTCAGAGAGGATTACCGAGATCAAATCCCTAGTTAGCCGCTGTCGGAGAATCCAACCGTCCGCCCAAACGACGCCCGACAACAAGAAACAAGCTGTCCAGAAAAATTGGACAGCTGGTGGAGGAATAGAGGCCGCTAAGGAAAGATGCAAGCTCACCTTATCACCGAACCCAAAGGAGATCGCCGAGGGTCGCCGGAGGTTCTCCTACTGAAGCTTGACGCCGACAAAGACTTGACGGCTGTACACACGGGCGGCGGCTTTAGGGTTGGCGCCAATTAACTCCAAGGTGGAGGTGGGCGGCAACTCAAGGGGGCTAGGGTTTGGATTAGTTAGGGTTTAACAATCCCTTAAGCCCTCTTTTATAGAAAACTAATTCTCTTAATGGTTAATGGATCATATCCATAAAGCCCGTTAACCCGCTCCATTAGGATAAGTTAAAATAAACCAAACCATGATGGTTTATTTTAAGTTAAAACGAACCGAACCAACTTTTGGTTCATTCGTTTAAAATAAACCAAACCCTTTGGTTTATTCTCATCCATTGGATTAGAACCAAACCATTTTGGTCCATCCATTATGTCTTCATAAGACACTGCCCATCCACGCTTCCATTGCGACTGAAACAATTTCATGCTCGCTTTATGTTTGGTCCAACCAAACATAGTTTCTCTCGGTCTGAGAATCCCATTCTCAAGCTCGTTTTAAATCCTTTGGATTACACTCGTTGTGCGTGTGACCAAATAGGTTCCCGGTTTATGTTGGCCGTCTATAATTAACCATTAATTATAGAACGATCATGAGTGGCACCTAGTAGTACATCATGATCCCCAATTAACCGAAAAGATCAACGGTTGATCCAGAACTATTTCTGAAACCCTTCAGTAGCTCGAATGAATCGTGCCCCATTACCTTCACTCATCTTATACCCACTTGGTTCAGGACATGGTCTATAGTGTCAGTCCCCACTAGGCTGACTACGTCACACCTAGCTCAAGTATCATTTCCTCGTCCTACGGATTCTAGTTACTCCACATGTATCGAAGAGTACCTTACTCTAAACATGTAATGCTTTGGCCAAAGACTTTAGTAACAATCCGACGAGAGGCCATGGGTATACATCTCCTCGCAAGGAGTGGTGAATCCTTTATAGGCTATTCAAACACCTTCGATCACTTCGACTTATACCCAATCATCCCGGGTTCACATCTCCTTAGAGATGTTTGCTTAAGATGTCAAAGCATAAGTCTCCATGATCAAGATGACTTGAATACCGCAAGTCAAAGGAACATCGCACTTAAGCCACAGTAAGAACTTCATTGACATATCTATATATGCAGAGAACCATATGAAGTCTTACTACCGGGTCACTCCAATGAACTAGTTACCATAACTAGCATCCACGATTAACTCCGACATCACTATGTCTCCCAAAGGTGAGAATCACCGCTTGATACACCAAGGAGTATACCTCGTGCTAGTCTCGACAGAATTGATGGTGTCCAAATCCATCAATTCATCGACTAGGGATAATTCCGATACATCACAATTACACATGTAGAGATACTCACTAGTTGTGATCCAATCACAAATTCTCTCATGGTGTGAATCGTATCGTGGGCATTCAGTAAATGAGTTTAAGATCCAATCAAATACATAAAACATGTATACTCAAATAGTGAATCTTCATTTATCATATAAATGGTTCATACATAAGGCGATTGCCTTAGGACATCTCTCATATATTACTAACACATGCATATTAGTTACCTTAGGGTTGTTTGAGTTCTTACTTTGTCTGACCTTATAGATAATTTCAGTGAAATTTTTTGAGTAGTATCTTAGTGGTGCGCTACATTGTCATGAGCATTTCACTTTCTCTTATCTCGTGGTAGTATTTTATGATATGATATTGGATGTTCACCATGCTTCACTAGTTAGTTTTATTCACCTACACTTAATCGGAATTCCGAAGGGAAGATTTAGTACATAAGTAGTCATGATTCATCTCGCTAGAGCAGTACTGCGGAACCCATAGGTGACCCTAAATTAGTATTTTGGTTACTAGAGATGCTCAGATTGTGTAAGCCCACTTGGAAAAATAAAATTTTTAGCGAGCCTGAGAGAAATAAGAGTTTTAGTGCATGAAAAGGAATAATAGAGGAGAAGAAAAGATGAGTATATTTTTTTGTTGAGAGTCAGAAAACAGTTATAGTAGGTGGAAATAGTTGGGTGTCCTTTTAAGACCGAGTTAGATCACTGGGGAAACACCTATCAATTTCTCTCAATACCGAGCATTTCTTTTAAACTTTATGTTAGTTTTAGGGAATGACCCTCGCTTAAGGCAGGTAAGTGCCTAAAGATGAAGACTTTAGGAATGCAATGAGATGACAAATTGACTTACCCTGGAAATTAAAATCCTTAGGACGACATTTTGCATTTGCACGAAAACTTGGTCGCCTTAGTGAATTTACTTATTTACTTTGATAGTAGTACCGCATGGTAGGTTTAAGTGAACATGCTAGACATTGGAGCAATCCTTTTATGTGTGTTGAATTATGCACTAGAATTTTTACTTGAGGACAAACAAAGATTCAAGTTTGGGGGTTTTGATGTGTGCAATTTATATAGGATTTTAGTTATTATATTTGGCACACATCTTAACTCATTTAGTTTACATTTGTTGCATATTCGCTTTATTTTACATCATTGTGTTACTTTCTTGTTCGGAGATTTTTTTTGTTGTTTTCCTCTTGACATGATGGAGATTTGAAGCAAAATAAAGTTTCTTGCGGAACGTGGAAAGAAGGGAGGCATGCTCTGGACATGTTCCAAAGAGGGCATGTTTTCGGACGAAAGAAACGAAGTTCGAGGATGATCCAGAGAAGAATACGGTGGGTCGTGTGCTTTACACACGCATTCTGTAGCAATAAAGATAGACCGTGGGTTTTCGGCACGGCGGAGTCTTTCTCCTGAGAAACACATGGGTGTGTTTTTTTTTCCAGTGCAACATATGACCAGGCTGTGTGAAATTAACACGGTCGAATTGCATCGCCGCTAAATGCGAGGAAAAGGGTTTTCACGTATTTATGGAAAGCTGAAGCCATCTCTATATATAGGAAGGATCACAATGCGAAAAGGGGACGGATGGTGCCCTAAAAAGCATCAAAATCTAGAGTATTGGAGGAGAACAAGGAGAATCAAGGTCGATGGCAAGAGTCCATCCATAGAGATGCAGCCAAGGCACAACTTCAACGAAAGCGCAGCGCTTTCCTTTCAGATTCAAATTTCTTTTATTGTATTTATTCTTCTCTCAATGTCTTGTGATTGTTTCCCTATTAGTATGGAGTAGATATTTAGATTCTAGGATTAGGAAGTAACCATATGTTTGTTGAATATTGATATGCAATGGATTTTGAATTTCTCTAATTTTTAATTACAATTTATGTGTCCGAGTTTGACGATGATGATTGGTTTTGTTCTTGATCTACCATGCATAGTCGATGTGGGTGCCAAAAGCATTCATATCGAAATCTAGGAGAATTTAGAAAGAACTGAAAGGTGAACTTTACCTGTAAACCGTACGAATCTAAGACGTGAAAGAGTAGGATACGAAAGTATGTTTACCTCTTGCGGGGAGAACTTAGGACATCCTAGAGCCCATTGAACTTGTTTAAACTAGAGGTCGCGAAGTAGGAGAAAACAACTCGGAGGGGTTATGAGGCCACGTGATGGGGTAACCCATTGATAGCAACTCCCTGAGCTTTATAGATCCGAAAGGGAAACTTTAGTTTGGAATAGGTAATTCCTGTGTAGTTCCAAAAGTCCACCGGGATTAAACAAGACGGTCTACCCATACGATCAATCATAGAGAACTTGAGGGCATATTTAAATGTCATGTTCAACATAATATAGGTGAAACCAAAATCCTAGGATACCTTTTGAACTTGAGTTAATCCTTTTCTTACTCCGTGTGACACCAACCCTCGAGCTTTGTTTGTTTCAACACTAGGATAGAGTAAATTCCAATATTGAGATCCCGTCCGGACAATCGGAATCACTTAGTAGGCCGGTAATCGAATATCAATCATTATGGGATCGATATTATTTTTATTACTTGGCAACAACCATGCACTTGCGGGTGTGCGCACATCAAGTCTTTGGCTCCATAGTTGAGGGCTCAGTTTGCGCGTCATCAAGTTTTTGGCGTTGTTGCAAGGGACAAAGCGAAGACATGATTATCAAGGTGAACTTTACAGTCCGACACATGAGCGGTCATGTGAATTTCACACCGCCGTGTCGTGCCCCTTTAAAAGGGGCATGTGCCGTGTGTTTCCCCCAATCTGTCGTGCCTTTCAATATCCAACCCTTAGGTCTCTCTCCCTCCATTCCAGCCTCAAGGAGCTTGTCTTCAACGTCATTCTCCGCCAAGAAACGTTCCTAAAGCAAAGTCCAAGACAAAGGCCAAGGGTAGGGACAAACAATCGGATAAAGACCAAGGTGGATCCACATTTGATTTCTCGGACTTCCGCATGAGCCTCGATGGCATCTACGTAGAGCAACAAACACAGGCGCAGTAGTGGGACGAGGAGCAAACATACACTCGGGAGGAGTTTCAAGCTCTTAGGGAGCATTTTCAGAGGGCAGACGGATTCTACAACCACACTTAGTAATATTTTCGAGAAGAGGCTGAGTACAGACAGGAGGTGTGGCAATTTATACGGGATTCACGGCAACAATGGGCACGGGAGGAAGACCACTGAGCAATTGCAGAGTCTACCAGCTCATGGGTTGATCACCTTTACCTGCGACATTAGCGCTTAAGCTCCCGAGTCTCTGATGATCTAGAATTACCGAGACTTCCACACTTCCCTCCACGACCACCACGATGAGAGGTATGCTTGAATTTAAGTCTGGGGGAATGCACTTCTCATTTCTTTTGCTTTAGTAGTTTTGTTTGAAGTCATTATCCTTTTTTTTTATTTGCATGCATGTTAGTTACCTTAGGGTTGTTTGAGTTCTTACTTTGTCTGACCTTATAGAGAACTTCAGTGAAACTTTTTTAGTAGTATCTTAGTGATGCGTTACATTATCATGAGCATTTCACTCTTTCTTATCTTGTGGTAGTATTTTATGATATGATGTTGGATGTTCACCCAGCTTCACTAGTTAGTTTTATTCAACTACACTTAATCGGAATTCCGAAGGGAAGATTTAGGACATAAGTAGTTATGATTCATCTCGTTAGATCAGTACTGCAAAATCCATAGGTGATCCTAAATTCGCATTTTGGTTACTGGAGATGTTCGGATTGTGTAAGACCACTTAAAAAATCGAAATTTTAGTGAGCCTGAGAGAAATAAGAGTTTTAGTGCATGAAAAGGAATAATAGAGGAGAAGAAAAGAAAAGATGAAAAAAAAAGAGAAAAAAAAAATTTGAGAGACAAAATAATTATCGTGGGTGGAAATGATTGAGTACCCCTTTGAGACCGAGTTAGGTAACTGGAAAAACACCTATTAATTTCTCTCAATACCGAGCATGTCTTTGAGATTTTATACTAGTTTAAGGGGACGACCCTCGCTTAAGATAGGTAAGTGCCTAAACCCGGAGACCTTAAGAACGCAATGAGATGACAAATTGACTTACCCTGGAAATTGAAACCCTTAGGATGAAATTTTGCATTTGCACAAAAACTTACTTGGTGGCCTTGGTGAACTTATTTGCTTTGATAGTAGTACCAACTTAATAGGTTTAAGTGAGCATGCTAGACATTGTAGCAATCCTTTTATGTGTGTTGAATTATGCATTGAAGTTTGCTTGAGGACAAGCAAAGATTCAAGTATAGGGGATTTTGATGTGCAATTTATATAGGATTTTAGTTATTATTTTTGACATACATCTTAACTTATTTAGTTGACATTTGTTGTGTATTCGCTTTATTTTACATCATTGAGTTACTTTCTTGTTCGGAGATCTACTTTTGTTGTTTTCCTCTTGACAGGATGGAGATTTGAAGCAAATGAAGTTTCTTGCGGAACGTGGAAAGAACTTGTTCAGAAATTGCTGCTTGCATTGCGGCCACGAAGTTATGCTTCTTGCAGGTAGAGAATGTAGCTATGTCTTCGCTTTGTCCTTTAGAGAAAAAGGAGATAGACTCAATCTGATGGCATCGGCAAGAACTCCATTGAACTTCATTGTCGAGCAAATCTCCATAAATATTTCCAAGTGTAAATTCAGGTCCTCCACCTCTGTTCCACTAAATTGATCTGTTGGACCATATGTATGAGTGTTGGCTTGATTTCGAAGTTATTAGCCTCTATGGTCGAGCTAACTATGCTGGATTGCAACCCTCTCGTGCTCAGTGATATATAATCTCCCAGAGGTCTATTCCCTACATTCACCAAGTCGTTATTTGGAGATCCTCTATTCCCTTCCATCTCTTTCTGTTCAGATCGCCTGCGATGGAAAGTTCGATCAATCTCTAGATCAAGCGGATTCAAATTCTCAATCCTCGTATGCCTATGCATACAACGAAATTGGAAAATACCCCTGGAATCAATCTAAAATAAATAGAAAAATAATGAATGCAAACATGTACTAGAGAAATAGATGAAAAGAAAAATGCTAGATTTATAATGCTAAGACTAAGAAAAACTAAGTCCAATCCAATCGATACACTTTTCGACTAAATATCGAATTAATCAGTTCTCGGCAACGACGCCAAAAACTTTATGACGCGTAAATTGAGCCCTCAACTATGTAGCCAAAGACTTGATGTGCACACCCGCAAGTGCATGGTTGTCGTCAGTAATAAAAATAATATCGATCCTATAAGAACTGATATTCAATTACCGACCCACTAAGTGATTCTCATTGTCCGGACTGGATCTCAGTATTGGAATTTACTCTATCCTATTTTTGAAACGAACAAAACTCAAGGGTCGGTGTCACGTGGAGTAAGAAAAGGATTAATTCAAGTTCAAAAGGGATCCTAGGATTTCGATTTCACCTATATGATGTTGAACATGTTATTTAAATATGCTCCCAAGTTCTCTATGATTGATCGTATGGGTAGACCGTCTTGTTTAATCCCGGTGGACTTTTAGAACTACACGGAAATTACCTATTCCAAATTAAACTTTCCCTTTCGGATCTGTAGAACTCAGGGAGTTGTTATCAATGGATTACCCCTATAATGTGGTCCTACAACATTGTCGAGTTGTTTTTTCCTACTTTGTGGCCTCTAATTAGAACAGGTTCAATGGGCTCTTGGATGTCCTAAGTTCTCCCTATGAGAGGTTAACATATTTTCGTATCCTACTCTTTCACGTCTTAGATTCCTACAGTTTTTGGGGTAAAGTTCACTTTTCGATTCTCCTAAATTCTCCTAGATTTCGATATGAATGCTTTTGGCGCCCACATCGACTATGCATGGTAGATTAAGAACAAAACTAATCATCATTAAACTCGGACACATAAATTGTCATTAAAAATCAGAGAAATTCAGAATTCATTGTATAACAATATTCAACAAATATAGGGTTACTTCCTAATCCTAGAATCTAAAGATCTACTCCATACTAATAGAGAAACAATCACAAGACATTGAAATAATAATAAATACAACCAAAGAAATCTGATTCTGAAAGGAAAGCGCTCCGCTTTAGTTGAAGTTGCGTCTTGGCTGCACCTCTATGGATGGACTCTTGTTGTTGACCTTGATTCTCCTTGTCCTCCTCCAATTCTCTAGCTTTTGATGCTTTTTAGGGCACTCTCCGTCCTTTTTCCTCGTTGTGATCCTTCCTATATATAGAGATGGTTTCGACTTTTCATAAATATGCGAAAATCCTTTTCCTCGCATTTAGCGGCGCCACGACACAACCGCGCGAATTTCACACGGCCTGATCCTATGTCGCACTAGAAATTCGACTGGAAAAAGATACGCCCGTGTGAAATTCACAAAATCGGTCATGTCTCTCGGGAGAAAGACTCTGCCATGCTGAAAACCCACGGTTTGCCTTTATTGCTGCAAAATGAGGCATGGTCGTGTGTAAAGCACATGACTCGTCATGTTCTTCTCTGGATCATCCTCGAATTTCATTTCTTTCATTTGGAAATACAGTCGTGTCTTTGGGACATGGCTAGAGCATGCTTCGCTTCTTTCCACGTTTCGCAAGAAATTCTATTTTGCTTAAAATCTCCATCCTGTCAAGAGGAAAACAACAAAAGTAGATCTCTGAACAAGAAAATAACTCAATGATGTAAAATAAAACGAATATGCAACAAATATCAACTCAATGAGTTAAAATGTGTACTAAAAATAATAACTAAAATCCTATATAAATTGCACACATCATGGAGATAACTAGGTTATGTAATCTAAAAATTCCCCATTATAATATATTTTTAGTTGTCCTAATTGTACAGTCATGAATTAAATTTTTCACTCGAACCAACTTAGAGCAATACAAGAACAGTCTAGCATCATATCAGGATCCTGATGTGTTGTGTTGCTTTTGAAAGACCTCCTTGTCTATCCTTTCCATATTGAGGCATTTGGGCGGTGAAAGCACGGCGTTGATGATTTACATTCTTATAAATATCGTTAAGTTCCATGCTCAAAAAACTTTTCACGTTGCTCTGTGCTAGCTGTTAAATTGTAATGCAAACTGACAATCTTCTTTTAAGACTTTGACTAGCATGGGCAATTTTAATGTCACATAGACGTTATATGGAAACCCTGCCATATTAAGCAGCCAATGCATTTTTGTAATGTGTTGCAACACAAAGGTTTTTGCCTACCTGGAAGTATCACGTGTTAAAAGCTTTAGGTAAAGTGGTCCAACTGAGCCCAATGTATTATGTTCAATTCCATTCTAAAAGTTCCTGCAATCCGCCATTATTTGGATTTTGGAAGTTTAAGTGAAAAAAAGGCTTCCTTATATATATATATATATAAGTGTGAAAGATGAGTTAACCCGATAACCTAATTAAGTCATTCATAGAACTTTTGAACATGATTTATTTTGAGAACTGTATATTAAATATGACATTTGATAAAAGAAAAGATTGTAAAACACTGCATGATAGTGCTAAGTTCCGCATGATGGAATCTCAGAGAAAGCTGATATTTGGAGGACAAGGATAATGACAAAGAAGCAGCAACAGTTGGTGAAATTATTAGTGCAAGACGTGGTTTAACTAGAGTAGCCTATGATTTTAAATATGTAGGGTATATTCAAATTTTCAAAATCTGTCAATGCTTTGCCTTTGTTTTTGGTTACTTTCATGCATAAGTTTCATATTACCTTGTGAATTTAGTAGTATAAACTGCACTCCAGCATTCATGGTAACCAATGGGTTTCTTTTTTCTTCAAATTTACATAGAGAAACAATAGGACCCGTGTGAAGAAATATATGCTGGATATAGTAAAGATCCATACAATATCATTTGAGCTTTCAGGCTAACTTTGAAGCGAAAGATGATATTTGAGAATAATAAAAACGTGAAAGAAATAGTAGAAGATCCTTGAACAGGAGAGATTAGAGGAAAAAGGTGGATGGACAATATAGCGTATATACTTGCATGTGAACTGCAAATTCAAACAGTTCTTCGACTTCATTTACAAGGTACCTTTCATTGCTAGGTTTCTCTTGGGTGAGTAGCCCAGGATTTGTGTCACTCCAGGAATACAGAATCTACTGCAGTCCAGGATTCGTGTGGACCAGGAATCATATGGGCCAATAAGTTCTTTTTCCTTTAAATTTGGGCATAGAATTTGTAAAGAAATATGCATAAAAGATCTAAGAGTGCTGAGATGGATGTGACATGTTACTAAAAAGAGTAAAATAAAAATATTAATATCTGTGGCCAATTAGGTGTAGCTCCAACAAAGATAAAATAAGAGAATGAATATAAGTTGAGATGGTGCATACATTTTTAAGGGTCACCAAAAGATTGTAATTACAAGAGTTGCATCAGGTAAATAGTTGTAAGGGTAGATGTAGATCACAAAAAACTAAATATAATAATTTCTTTGATTTAAATTTAACTGGAGATGTAACTTTGCATAGAGCCCAAGGAAGGACAACGTTGATATAGCGCACAGTTGACCACAGACAATTAGGATATAATGATTTAAGAAAAAGCTATTGGCTATAGAAAGAATAACCATAAAGTATAATTTATGCTTTCAAGTTATCTATGAAGACAACGACAACATGGGGCTATTCATGATGGTCTTTTACGATAATTTAGTTTCAAGGAAACATTTCATTGCCAGAGAGTACATTTTTAACTAATGATTCTAGAATGTATCCCTTGGGAAAAAATATGAAAATTTACATAGTTTCTATGTTGGTTACCTCTAGACTGATGATGCTGTTGTCTATTAATTTCCATGTTCCAGTGTGCCCTACTACTCTTAAACGAATATGTCGACAGCATGGAATAACTCGTTGGCCTTCCCGGAAAATAAAGAAAGTAGATTACTCTTTAAAGAAACTGCAGGTTGTTATTGACTCAGTTCATGGTGCCGATAAAGCCATTCAACTAAGGTCCTTGTATAAAGATTTCACATCTGGGCCGATCTCAAAGAAAAATCCATCAGAAGACTTTCCAGCTTCCAGACCAATCCAAAATGACCATCCACATCCTAATCAGGATGCAGATGCTAAATTAAGTCATCACCATCCATCATCTTCTCACTCGTCATCATGCAGTCAAACTTCAACTCCAAGTCTCTCATCTCCTGGGGGAAAAAAGCACTGTATGCAGATTGCAGACACCGCAATGAGGCAAGAAGAAAACCTTGAGAGTGTTAGTGGCATTCCTCATGGGGCAAGTAACCTGATGGATTTGCATCTTTCGACTAAAAGGACATGGATTTACCCTAATGAATTTCAAAGTCACAGGCCACCTGGAGAGCATTGTTCTTTTGGAAGTCTGGAGCCTACAGAAAATTTCAAAAGCAGCTGGATGATATTAAAGGCCACGTACGGTGCAGAAAAAGTTAGGATACGACTAGATCCTACTTGGAACTTCCAAGAGTTGAGATATGAGATCTTGAAGCGGTTCAATATAGTTGTTGAAAATTCAGTGAATCTGAAGTACTTCGATGATGAATCAGAGTGGATTTTACTAACATGCGATGTAGATCTTCAAGAGTGCATTCATATCTATAGTTCATCAGATGTTCAAACTATAAAAATTTCTGTGGAAGAAGTCACTCATCAACTATAGCATCACCACGTAGCACCTGATGGAGTTCATCATTTGAAGGCCAATCTGAAGAAAACAAGCTACAAAATTTTTCAATGATAGCATGTTTTTTGCAATGATCTGTGATCATGTAGCGCTGTGGCTTTTTGGTCACTACCTGTCAAGGGACATATGCTAATGGTCCATATTGATTGACAGAAGTTCCGTCGAAGATTGAAATCTCATGAAACAGAAGAATATCCTTAATGAAGGTATCATCTCTTAGGTGCTAGAATTTTTTGAGAGTGACAGAAACACGAAGGATATGGGCATGCAGTGATCAAGTTGGGATGTGATATATTCTACTAGGCTTATGATTAAAGATTAGAGGTTCTGGTTCTTTAAAAGAAAAGGGAAAAAGAAAGTTAAAAGGTTCTGGAAACCTTGTTTAGATCTCTGGAAGATGCTGAGCGGATCAGGTGGTTAGCAGTTTACAAACTGAGATAAGCATGAATTGATCATTTAAAGAGAATAACATCGAACTGGCTGTGCTGTTGACAAGAGGAAGATGAATCCTTGTGCTCAAATTTGTGGGAAAACAGTTGTCGACAATGTATAAAGACCAAAGGCACAACGAACTGTAAATGCAATCAGTATCACATTTACCAAGCTTGCATCCCAATTAAAGATATAGTTGGTGTGTCAGCATGAACCTTGACAGGCAAGCTACAGCGATTGTTGGATGCCGGGTGTGCCCCACTTATCCAAGACCAACAAACTCGAGAACCACAAAGGTAAGAAGCAAAAGAATAGTATGTAAAAATTGAGTTTTAGAACAGATGTTGACACCAGCTACTGGCCAGATTGCAGTGTTCCTTCTTTTTAGGAAATTAATAATTCCAAACCAATAATGCTCCAAATTCAACTGCATTGGAGTATTTTTCAGTTTTGCACAATACCTATCTTGGTGTATCCTTAATGTTCATAGTATTTATAATTGGATTAGATTCCATGATTTCAAGAGTTGCTTATGTATAAATGTCCAGAAACAGTCTCATTTCCAATGTGATGCGGATACGCGGATTTCATTTCACCTTCTCTTAGCGCGGAAAGTGATAACGTCGAGGAGGCTTAGGGTTCTCTCCGGCCGCAACAGTAATAAAGGATGAATGAACGATAAAGAATTAAGCACAAAGAGCAGATGACACAGGATTTAACGTGGTTCGGAATTTCAATTCCTATTCCACGGGGTGAACTCTAGAGCGAGTTGTGGTGCCAATGCACTTTCACTATGAAACTTCTCCTTGGAAGTACTTCCAGAGGTGGAGGAAAAAATCCCTTATAATTCCAACAATGTACAAAATAGAGAGATAGAATTAACTTTCAAGATTCTCTTTTGCAGTCTCCTCTTCCTCTTCCTCCTCTCTGGCCACCTGGTTCCCCCCTCTCTTTGATGGGATAGTCTTTCGTAGAAGTTTGATCTAGAACAGAATCCCCTTTCTCTCCTTCTTCCTTGACCTTTATCTTCCTCCCGCCGGCTGTGATGTAACAAATTAGTCTGATCACCGTCCACGTGGAGGGCTCCTTTCTCCTGGAGAATAATTTTGTTAAGAAGATAATGAATGAAGGTTCCTGCGAATATTGTGTGGGGTCCTAGTTTGTTATATCATAACAAAATCTCATAAATTAACGCCTCGGGAAATGTTCTTCTCCTCTTCTTCACCCTCTCTTCCTTCGTTGGATCAAACACTGACTCGGTCCCCCTCTCGACGGGATCCTCCTAGTTCATTTGAACTGGGGCGTATGCTATTTATTGATATCTAGGCTCACTCTGGTTATAAGACTCATTCCCCTGTGCTTCCCATCTCTCCCGAGTCACCACCCGACTTACTCCCCGAGTCACCCCCAGATTTGTGCCTTGGGTTATCCGTCGGGTCCCTCTTTGATCTTAGAACTTATCTGCCTTGTCCTACACTTCCACTCTGTCAACTTGCTCAACCTGCGTGAGTCGAGTCCAGCCGGTTCAGACAGTGTTTCACTCATGACATTCTTATCTCAATTCCTAAATTAGGTTACTGTGGTATCATTAGCCACCCCCTCAAAATAGTTAAACGAAGCATTGAGTTTGACTTACCAAGTGAAACACTTCACTCCATCTTCCTCCTCGTCAATCCTATTAACCTTAAGTTTTTCCCTTCCTAATTTCACCGTATTTGTTTAAAACGGCTTATTGGGCCCATGGGCCCCGCTTCCTTCGTTTTCAAGGAAAGTTTAAAAGTCGAAAATCCGGCATAAGCCATTCTCCATACGTGACCCCTTCAACTTCCTAGCTTCGACTTCTCTTATTCCCTCTTCGGCGATTTCCGTCGGCGACGATTCCTCACTCTTGGCTCCCAGCACCTAAGAGTCCCTTTTCTTTCCCAAGTGTCTCTCCTTATCCCTAAGTAAGTCCTTCATCCCTAACCCTTCCTATTCCCTTTTTCTTTCACTCTCAGTTGTCCTTTCTCTCACGGTCATGGCTTCAACAAACCCTAAGCTGATCCCTTGGTATGAAAAGATCGTCACCCGCCTAAATGCCCAAAGCCTCTTCTTCGCCAGGAAGGCTCAATACATGATCCTTCCATCAAATGTCGTTTTGCCGTTGCTTCTTTCAGACCACACAGGTCCCCTCCTAACTACCATTGTTTTTCTCTGAGCAACTACTAAACGACCTCCATTTGCCTATTCCCTCCATTTATTTTGATATACTAGATTTTTACCAACTACCCATCGACCAATTAGCCTCGAACACATTTCGTATATTAACAGGGGTAGTAATAGTTTTCAGACATCTAGATCTCACTCTGTCCCCACTTCTATTCCATTGCCTCTTTCAATTGAAGTCTTCCAAAGAAGGCATTTTCAACTTTGCTAGCCAACAAGATTGCCAATTCCTGGTAAATATGTCATCCTCTCACAAGGGTTGGGAGGATTCATATTTCTTTGCTCAACTTCCTACCCCGCTACCCCACTTGGAACACTGGAGAACCACTCTCCTTGACCTACCTCCCTTTCAAGAGAGTAGAACTCAATGTCCTATCTAGGAGGTATACCAAATGCTAAGGGAGTGTCATTACGATTCTGACTACCTGCTGAAGCCTCCCCTCCTGAGCCACTATGGGTTATACCCTTTCCCCCTGAGTAATCCAGGCGTCATAGGTAAGATGCTACTCTCACCTTGACACAATACATACAACGCCTTCTGTTATTGCTAACTATTATTCTTACTGTTTTGTGTTGCAGATAATCTGATGCAGGATGCCAGGGTTAGGAGGGAAAAGATTATTGCCACTAAGAAGAAACCTTCAAAGAAACATGCTAGTAGCAAATCCCCTATTATTCCTCCCTCTCCCTATAAGAGGCTTCTTCCTCGCGGGGAGAATGCCCCTAGTTCCTCTGTTAGTAATATATAAGAGATGTCCTAAGACAATCACCTTATGTATGAACCATTTATATGATAAATAAAGATTCACTATTTGAGTATACATGGTTTCATGTATTTGATTGGATCTTAAACTCATTTACTGAATGTCCGCGATATGACTCACAGCATGAGAGAATTTGTGATTGGATCACAACTAGTGAGTATCTCTACATGTGTAATTGTGATGTATCGAAATTATCCCTAGTCGATGAATTGATGGATTTGGACACCATCAATTCTGTCGAGACTAGCACGAGGTATACTCCTTGGTGTATCCAAGCAGCTGATTCTCACTGGCTGGAGACATTGTGATGTCCGAAGTTAATCGTGGATGCTAGTTATGGTAACTAGTTCATTGGAGTGACCAGCCGTAAGACTTCATATGGTTCTCTGCATATATAGATATGTCAATGAAGTTTTTACTGTAGCTTAAGTGTGATGTTCCTTTGACTTGTGGTATTCAAGTCATCTTGATCATAAAGACTTATGCTTTGACATCTTAAGCAAACATCTCTGTGGAGATGTGGCCCCGGAATGATTGGGTATAAGTCGAAGTGATCGAAGGTGTTTGAATAACCTATAAAGGATTCACCACTGCTTGCGAGGAGATGTATACCCATGGCCTCTCGTCGGATTGTTACTAAAGTATTTGGCCAAAACATTACATGTTTAGAGTAAGGTACTCTTCAATACATGTGCAGTAACTAGAATCCGTAGGATGAGGAAATGATACTTGGGCTAGGTGTGACGTAGTCAGCCTAGTGGGGACTGACACTATAGACCATGTCCTGAACCAAGTGGGTATAAGATGAGTGAAGGGAATGGGGCACGATTCATTCGAGCTGTTGAAGGGTTTCAGAAATAGTTCTGGATCAACCGTTGATCTTATCGGTTAATTGGGGATCATGATGTACTACTAGGTGCCACTCATGATCGTTCTATAATTAATGGTTAATTATAGATGGCCAACATAAACCGAGAACCTATTTGGTCACATGCACAACGAGCGTAATCCGAAGGATTTAAAACGAGCTTGAGAATGAGATTCTCAGACCGAGAGAAACTAGGTTTGGTTGGACCAAACAAGAAGCGAGCATGAAATTGTTTCAGTCGCAATAAAAGTGTGGATGGGCCGTGTCTTATGAAGACATAATGGATGAACCAAAATGGTTTGGTTCTAATCCAATGGAGGAGAATAAACCAAAGGGTTTGGTTTATTTTAAACGAATGAACCAAAGTTGGTTCGGTTCGTTTTAACTTAAAATAAACCATCATGGTTTGGTTTATTTTAACTTATATTAATGGAGTGGGTTAACGGGCCTTATGGTTATGATCCAATAACCATTAAGAGAATTAGTTCTCTATAAAAGAGGACTTAAGGGTTTATTAAGCCCTAATCCAAAAACCCTAACCTAGAGTTGCCGCCCACCTCTCCCCTTTGAAGAAGTCGGCGCCAACCCTAGTGCCGCCGCCCCTTCTCCTCCAACCGGCAACCAGATTCTGCCGTCTTCTCCACTTGCCGGCATCGAGCTGCTGCCGGAGGAGCTCCGGTGATCTCCCTTGGGTTCGGTAATAAGGTGAGCTTCCACCTTTCCTTTGGCCGGCCCCTACTCCTCCACCAAAAGCTGTCCAGTTTTCTGGACAGCTTGTTTACCTCTCGTCGGAGCATCGTTTGGACGACGTTTGGAGCTCCGACAGTGGTAGCCTTGCCGGGGATTTGATCTCCGGTAATCCTCATAGGTGGAGGACGAAGGATTCGTCAAATGGTTGACGAATACCTCTCCGGAGAAGCGACTTTTGAGGACTCGTCTTTGGATCCGAATTTGGATTCGGATCGTGATCTTCTCTCGATCACATCGTCTTCAACACGAGGCTAGTAACCCGTACAAAGACGAGGCTCGTGACTTAGTGAAGTCATCTCGAAGATACTCGGTGTGGACACGGATAGAGACGATTCTAGCGAGGATCGTTCCGGTTGATGCCGTTCCCGCTACACGTGATACGAAAGGTATACGTAGTTAAATTTCCTTTTATTGCAAAAATTTAAATTTACGGTTATGTCTACACATGTTGTACTATGCATGCGTGTGATGTGTGTTAGTTATAGCCCTAGAACCAATCATGTGATGGTTGAATAGGGAACATTTTGTATCATATTCTATAAAGGCAAAGGATTGGTTATTATATATTTACGTCTTGCTTGTGCCAACTAAATTAAATATATAATAATGCCCTAGAAAAGTAGGTTCTTATCTACAGCACATCAATTGGCAGAATTGATTATGAGAGGCTGTAGAGAACACTTTCCTAAATGTTCCTAGTCAAGTATTAATATGCAAGGGCAATATTAATAAATAAAGACTAGCATGTAGGTCAATTGATGACTTGATCTCACAAGTCATGGATATATGATATCAAGTGGACACATGGGTATATATTAGAGAATATATACTGAACTGACCCGCTATGAGAAAGTTTCATGGATTGTCATATGAGTGTCATAAACTTTCTCATGTGACTATTGGTATGAATAGTCCTCAAACCTGAAGTCACTACGGTTCCCTACATAAGGAGTTATGCACTTTGGTATCGTCAAACGTCACCCGTAACAGGGTGGACCATAAAGGTGATTACTGGGTATATGACAAATTATGCGGAGGGATGTGAGTGATGTAGATGGGATCTATCCCTCCCATATGACGGGAGTGATATCTGTGGGCCCCTTGATTGAGTAGAACTACTAAAACGCATGGCCATACTCGAATGAGTCAATATGAGATATTGAGATCATTTGTTTGAGTTAGTTTACTCAGGGATCAAGAAACACATAGATTGATCGAGGATGACACGGTCTATGCCTCATTGGTCAATCTGATATCAAGGATAGAAGGACACGGTCATACATTATAGTAGTCACGGAAAGGTTAGTCGGATCTTGACTTATTTCGTAAATTGGGTAGCAATGATGTATTGCTAGATGCCGCTCATTGCTTGTGTATCTAAAAGAGTTTAGATCCACTGCCAACGTTATGAGAGCCTATAGGGTCACACACAAAGAGCATGATGATTAGAAGAATTAGTGCATTCTAGTTTGACTAGAATAATTTGGGAATAAGCTTAAGTACAAAATGGTTTTTGGACTTTAAGCTTAATGAGAATTTTAGCTTATTGATTTAATGAGATTAATTCAATATGCTAAGCTTAATTGATTTAATAAGATTAACTCAATATGTTACCTTATTGATTTAATGAGATTAATTCAATATGATAACATAAGCTTATTGAATTAATAAGATTAATTCAACATCCATGAATGCCACCTAAGCATGCCACCTAAGCATGCCACATAAGCATGCCACCTAGGCTTGATGAGGTGGAAGGAGACAAAGGGTTTTGACCTTTGGATTTCCCCCACATGTGGCCGGACAAACAAGGAGTGTATCTTTCAATGCCATTGATTGCATTGAATGTGATAGGAGATGAAAGGTTTTTCCAATCCTATAAAACACCCCATGGGGTGGCCGGCCAAATGAGTTGAAGGGTTGAAGCTTGAGGCTTGGAGAGAGCTTGGTGGTGAGAGCATTTGGTTGTGTGGCTTTTGTGAGTGTAGCAAGAAGAGTAGTCTTCTTCTTCCTTTCTCTTTTTCCCTACTTTCCTCTCCTTTAGGGACTTCTCTAGCAAGAAGTAAAGGAGAGCTCTTCTAGTTTCTTTTGTGAGACAAGAGCTTGCTCGTGTGGATACATATAGAGGCACGGACATTTGAACGTGCTAAAAGATCCAACAAACCCAAGGAGAAGCGGGATTACAAAGGGCACGCAACAAAGGTAATATTCTCCTATAAGATAGGTTTTGAGAAATTTATTTTTGTACGAGGTTTTCTTTCGCAAGGATCACTTGGAAGGGATCCTATTTTTCCGTTGCGCATATGCTATTTTACATACGAGATCCCTACAGTGGTATCAGAGCCACTTGCGAAAGATGGTATAAAAATAGGTTTTCTCTATTTTATATATGATATAGAAGTAGGATAAATTTTATTATGAGTTGATAATTGCATTAACAATTTTTCAAACATAATAAAATATCCGATGTCTTTTAAAAGTTAAAATTGACATGGTGCATGGTTATGGCCTAGTCCCAAAAAGTTTGTGAATGTGTGTTGTAATTCTTAATACGGCCTGCGTGTCGTGCCTTTCTCCAAAAATTCTTGTTGTAAAATTAGTTTTAGACTCGAATATAACTCGAGCATTTCTCCTTTTGTAATATACACAACAAAGATGGATGGTCCATTGGAAGATGATGTTATAAGGAGGAAGTCAACAACACAAGACAACCAAAAGGAAGCACTTGGGAGAAGATGCTATCCCTAGATTGACCAATCAATATTTTCATTGGCTTGAGAAGATTGTAGAATAAGGGCCATAACCATGACACGCTTAGTTTAATATGTATGTGATGCATGTCAATTTAGCTTGTATGTGATGCATGTTAATTTAGCTTATATGTGATGTATGCTAATATGTATGTGATGCATGTTTAAGTTTATATCTTAATAAGTCAAAAACGATATGCCTACCAAAGTTTGGTACTCACTACTTCCTCGATCATTTGTTGTTGGGTTTGCCAAAGCAAAGCAATGCATTTTATCTTGGAAGAGTGCGAGTGGACAATCGTGATGTCCCGCTATCAAACTTGGTTAAGACTTAATTAAGAAAGTAGAGACATATATTAGCTTTGAACATAAGTTTTAAAAATTAGTTTTGTGTGATTTTCGAACATCAGCTTTGTCTTAGAAGTGGTCGTCGCTCCGATATCAAAGAAGGCCTCTGTGCCTCGCCACGACCTGGAAGCTGGTTTAGGAATAAGCACTAAACTAATCTAAACTTAACCAAAGCTATTAAAGAGTTACATCAGATGTAATTGGCAAAAGATTGCCTACCTAATCATACTACGTCTTGGGCGATTAGCCAAAGCTAACTCAAGACGAAGTATGATGTGGATCTTTATCCCATATAAATTTATAGCTAAATAGAAGCTAATGATGTAAGCAAAATGTGTTTGCCTACATCAATAATTAGCTCATATCAAAGGTATGAGAATTTAGTGGGAGCCTCATTTAATTAAAGGCCTAATTAAATGACTTAGATATGATACTTAATTTTAATGTTGTAGATCACCATGTCATCTAACACGACACACCCCCTCAACTTGCAATCTGTCCTTGAGAAAGACAAGCTCAATGGAGCTAACTTTCTAGACTGGTATAGGAACTTGAGGATTATCCTCAAGCAAGAACGTAAACTGTATGTCCTAGAGCAGTCTATCCTCGAAAGACCACGCCTGCCACTCGTCTTGAAAAGGATGCTTATAAGAAGCATCAAGATGACGATTAGATGTGTCATGTCTTATGCTTGCCACCATGAACTACGAGCTTGAAGCAACGACATGAGAACATGGATGCCTATGATATGGTTGAGCATTTGAAACAACTATATCAAGGACAAGCTAGGCACGAGCGTTTTGAAGTGTCTAAGGCTCTTTTTGCATGCAAGATGCAAGAAGGAACACTGTAGGAACTCACGATTTAAAATGATTGGGTACGTTGAGAACCTTGAAAGACTAGGTTTTCCATTGAGCCAAGAATTGGCAACCGATGTTATCCTGCAATCGTTGCCGGAAGCATATAATCAATTCGTCATGAATTATAACATGAATGAAATTGATAAACCTTTGCCTGAGATTCTCAGCATGTTAAGAACTGCTGAACCGAATCTCAAAAAGAAAGTTAGTAATGTACTAATGGTCAAGAAGGGCAAAGGTAAGCGCAAAGGCAAGGGTAAGACCCAAGCCAAAGGCAAGGCCAATTCATCCACTTCAAAGGGTAAAGGTAAAGTACCTAAGGAAGGGGACTGTTTCCATTGCAGTGAGACTGGACACTGGAAGCGGAACTGCAAAGTCTACCTTGAGGAAGTAAAGAATAAAAGAAGTGGGACTTCTGCCTCAGGTATACACGTTATAGAAGTTAATCTATCTATTTCTTCTACATGGGCATTAGACACCGGATGTGCATCTCACATTTGTACTAATGTGCAGGGATTGAGAAATAGTAGACTAATGGCAAAGGGCGAAGTGGACCTACGAGTAGGCAATGGCGCAAAAGTTGCTGCTGTAGCTGTAGGAACATATTCTTTGTCTTTGCCCACTGGGCTTATCTTAGAACTAGAGGAGTGCTTTTATGTACCTGCATTAACGAAGAACATAATTTCTGTATCTTGTTTAGACAAGAAAAACTTTTCTTTTATAATAAAGGACAAATGTTGTTCCATTTATTTAAATGAAATGTTCTATTGTAATGCACCACTTATGAATGGTCTCTATGTTCTAGATTTAGAAAACCCAATTTATAACGTAAATACCAAACGGTTCAAATCGAATGATTTGAACCAAACATATCTCTGGCACTGTCGCCTAGGTCACATAAATGAAAAACGCATATCCCAACTCCATAAAGATGGATTATTGGACTCATTTGATTTTGAATCATATGAGGTATGCGAATCTTGTCTTTTAGGAAAGATGACTAAAACTCCATTTAGTGGACATGGCAAGAGAGCGACAGACTTGTTAGGACTCATACATACTGATGTATGTGGCCCTTTCAATGTCGAAGCCAGAGGAGGCTATAAGTACTTTATTACTTTCACTGATGATATGAGTAGATTTGACTACTTATATTTGATGAGACATAAGTCAGAATCCTTTGAAAAGTTCAAAGAATTCAAGAATGAAGTACAAAATCAACTTGGTAAGCGTATTAAGCTACTTCGATCAGATCGAGGTGGTGAATACCTTAGTCAAGAGTTTCGTGATCACTTGGCTGAGTGTGGGATAATATCCCAACTCACTCCACCTGGAACACCACAATGGAATGGTGTATATGAGAGGAGAAATCGTACTCTATTAGATATGATACGATCAATGATGAGCCAGACTGATCTACCTACTTCCTTTTGGGGTTTAGCTCTAGAGACAGCCGCTTTCACACTTAATCGCGTCCCATCAAAAGCCATAGAAAAGACACCATATACGTTATGGACTGGGAAGAGTCCCAAAATGTCTTTTATAAAGATTTGGGGTTGTGAAGCTTATGTGAGACGTCAAGTCTCAGATAAACTAGGACCCAAATCAGATAAGTGTTATTTTGTAGGATATGTTGGGTTTCCGGCACCGCGGCGTGTGTGTGTTCGATCATGTTTCGTAAACATGAGCATAGAGGAAGCAATTAAAAATAATAAATCTATATTTATTACAACACACACAACACACGCATGCTATTACAACAAGTGTAGACATAACCGTAAATTAAAATTTGCAATAAAAGGAAATTAAACTACGTTATACCTTCCGTATGACGTGTAGCGGGAACGGCATCAACCGGAACGATCCTCGTAAGAATCGTCTCTATCCGTATCCACGCCGAGCTCCTCGGGATGACTTCGCTAAGTCACGAGCTTCGTCTTCGTACGGGTTACTAGCCTCGTGTTGAAGAAGACGTGATCGAGAGATGATCACGATCCGAATCCAAATTCGGATCCAAAACGAGTTCTCAAAACTCGCTTCTCCGGAGAGATGTTCGTCAACCGTTTGACGAATCCTTCGTCCTTCACCTCAGAGGATTACCGGAGATCAAATCCCCGGTAAGTTAGCCGCTGTCGGAGCACTAACCGTCGTCCAAACGACGCTCCGACGAGAGGAGGAGAAGCTGTCCAGAAAACTGGACAGCTTGGTGGAGGAGTAGGCGCCGGCCAAAATAAGGAGAGAAAAGCCTCACCTTGATGCCAAACCTATAGGAGATCACCGGAGGGTCGCCGGAGTTTCACCGGCTGAAGCTTGGTCGCCGGCAACAAGTTGGACGGCGGCACAAGTGGTTGGGCGGCGGCACAAGGCTGTTGGCGCCGAAAACTCCAAGGAGGTGGGCGGCAACTAGCTTTAGGGTTTTGGATGATTAGGGTTTAACAATCCCTTAAGCCCTCTTTTATAGAGAACTAATTCTCTTAATGGTTAATGGATCATATCCATAAAGCCCGTTAACCCGCTCCATTAGGATAAGTTAAAATAAACCAAACCATGATGGTTTATTTTAAGTTAAAACGAACCGAACCAACCTTTGGTTCATTCGTTTAATATAAACCAAACCCTTTGGTTTATTCTCATCCATTAGATTAGAACCAAACCATTTTGGTCCATCCATTATGTCTTCATAAGACACTGCCCATCCACGCTTCCATTGCGACTGAAACAATTTCATGCTCGCTTTATGTTTGGTTCAACCAAACATAGTTTCTCTCGGTCTGAGAATCCCATTCTCAAGCTCGTTTTAAATCCTTTGGATTACACTCGTTGTGCGTGTGACCAAATAGGTTCTCGGTTTATGTTGGCCGTCTATAATTAACCATTAATTATAGAATGATCATGAGTGGCACCTAGTAGTACATCATGATCCCCAATTAATCAAAAGATCAACTGCTGATCCGTAACTATTTCTCAAAACCCTTCAGTAGCTCGAATGAATCGTGCCCCATTCCCTTCACTCATCTTATACCCACTTGGTTCAGGACATGGTCTATTGTGTCAGTCCCCACTAGGCTGACTACGTCACACCTAGCCCACGTATCATTTCCTCGCCCTACGGATTCTAGTTACTCCACAGGGATCGAAGAGTACTTTACTCTAAACATGTAATGCTTTGGCCAAAGACTTTAGTAACACTCCGACGAGAGGCCATGGGTATACATCTCCTCGCAAGGAGTGGTGAATCCTTTATAGGCTATTCAAACACCTTCGATCACTTCGACTTATACCCAATCATCCCGGGTCCACATCTCCTCGGAGATGTTTGCTTAAGATGTCAAAGCATAAGTCTCCATGATCAAGATGACTTGAATACCGCAAGTCAAAGGAACATCGACTTAAGCCACAAAGAAGAACTTCATTGACATATCTATATATGCAGAGAACCATATGAAGTCTTACTACCGGTCACTCCAATGAACTAGTTACCATAACTAGCATCCACGATTAACTCCGGACATCACAATGTCTCCAGCCAGTGAGAATCAGCTGCTTGGATACACCAAGGAGTATACCTCGTGCTAGTCTCGACAGAATTGATGGTGTCCAAATCCATCAATTCATCAACTAGGGATAATTCCGATACATCACAATTACACATGTAGAGATACTCACTAGTTGTGATCCAATCACAAATTCTCTCATGCTGTGAATCGTATCGTGGACATTCAGTAAATGAGTTTAAGATCCAATCAAATACATTAAACATGTATACTCAAATAGTGAATCTTCATTTATCATATAAATGGTTCATACATAAGGCGATTGCCTTAGGACATCTCTCATATATTACTAACAGGATATCCCAAGGAAACTAAGGGATATTACTTTTACAAACCCACACTAGGCAAGGTGTTTATTGCCAGAAATGCTGTCTTTCTAGAAAGAGAATTTATTTCTAGACAAACTAGTGAGAGTAAAATTCATCTTGAAGAAATTCAAGATGAAGATAACACTAAGGCTTCGATGGAAAATGAACAGACACCACAAAGTGTTGTGGATGAGGAAATTGTTGCCCAAAGAGTTGTGGAGCAAACACCTGTTCAAGTAGACCAACCTCTTCGTAGATCTGATAGGATCCGTCGTCAACCCGAGAGATATTCTTTTCTCTTGACTGACAATGGTGAAGTATTGCTTGTCGATCTTGACGAGCCTACATCCTATCAAGAAGCTATGATGAGCCCAGATTCCGAGAAATGGCTAGAGGCCATGAGATCCGAAATGGAATCCATGTACACTAACCAAGTATGGACTTTGGTTGATCCACCTGAAGGGGTAAAACCTATTGGGTGTAAGTGGGTCTTTAAAGTAAAGACTGACATGGATGGTAATAAGCATACCTATAAAGGTAGATTGGTGGCTAAAGGATTCAAACAAATTCATGGTATTGACTATGATGAAACCTTTTCACCAGGTGCGATGCTTAAATCCATTCGGAGCATACTTGCTATTGCAGCTTACCACGATTATGAGATCTGGCAGATAGATGTCAAAACCGCTTTTCTGAATGGAAAGTTACTCGAGGATGTGTACATGATACAACCTGAGGGTTTTGAAGATCCAAAGCATCCTGGAAAGGTATGCAAACTGCAAAGGTCCATTTATGGACTAAAGAAAGCCTCTCGAAGCTGGAATCTTCGATTCGATAATGCAATCAAGGAGTTTGGTTTCATCAAGAATGAAGATGAACCTTGTGTCTACAAGAGAAATAGTGGGAGCACAGTTGTATTTCTTATCTTGTATGTAGATGACATACTTCTCATCAGAAATGATATTCCCTCACTCCAATCTGTGAAGATGTGGTTAGGGAATTCTTTCTCGATGAAAGACTTAGGTGAAGCTGCCTATATTTTAGGCATCAAGATCTTTAGAGATAGATCTAAGAGATTACTTGGCCTAAGTCAGAGTAGATACATTGATAAAGTGCTAGATCGTTTTGCTATGCAAAATTCCAAGAAAGGATTTCTACCTTTATCATATGGTGTGAGTCTTTCGAAGACTCAATGTCCCTCTTCTAAGGAGGAGAGAGATCGCATGGATAAGATCTCTTATGCATCTGCTATAGGGTCTATCATGTACCCCATGCTTTGTACTCGTTCTGACGTCTCGTATGCTTTGAGCATGACGAGTAGATATCAATGATCTGTGAAAGTCATCGGAGAGCAAAAAAAATATTCTTAAATACTTACGAAGAACGAAAGAATATTTTCTGATATTTGGAGGCAATGAGGAGCTAACTATAAAGGGTTACAATGATGCAAGCTTCCAAACAGACAAGGATGACTATAGATCGCAATCGGGGTACGTGTTTTGCCTGAATGGTGGAGCTGTAAGCTGGAAGAGGGGCGGTGACACGCTGGCCGATTCTACAACATAAGGTCGAGTATATTGCGATCCGATGCAAAGAAAGGAGGTTGTTTGGCCCGCAAGTTCATCAGCTGAACTTGGGGTAGTTCCTAGCATTGCAGATCCAATAGACCTCTATTGTGACAACAATGGGGCTATTGCACGTGCTAAGGAACCTCGATCACATCACTGACCAAACACATATCGGGCTCCATCTCATTCGAGAGATCATCGATAGAGGAGATGTGAGGATATGCAGAGTACCGACAGAAGCTAACATCGCAGATCCATTGACCAAGGCTTTGACACAGAAGAAGCATGATGGTCACACTAGGTCACTAGGTATTAGATATCATAGTGATTGGTACTAGTGCTAGTGGGAGATTGTTAGTTATAGCCCTAGAACCAATCATGTGATGGTTGAATAGGGAACATTTTGTATCATATTCTATAAAGGCAAAGGATTGGTTATTATATATTTACGTCTTGCTTGTGCCTAAATTAAATATATAATAATGCCCTAGAAAAGTAGGTTCTTATCTACAACAGACATCAATCGTGTAATTGATTATGAGAGGTCAGAGAGAACACTTTCCTAAATGTTTCTAGTCAAGTATTAATATGCAAGGGCAATATTAATACATAAAGACTAGCATGTAGGTCAATTGATGACTTGATCTCACAAGTCATGGATATATGATATCAAGTTGACACATGGGTATATATTAGAGAATATATACTGAACTGACCCGCCATGAGAAAGTTTCATGGATCGTCATATGAGTGTCATAAACTTTCTCATGTGACTATTGGTATGAATAGTTCTCAAACAAGTCACTACGGTTCCCTACATAAGGAGTTATGTACTTTGGTATCGCCAAACGCCACCCGTAACAGGTGGACCATAAAGGCGACATCGGGTATATAACAAATTATGCGGAGGGATGTGAGTGATGTAGATGAGATCTATCCTTCCATATGACGAGTGATATCTGTGGCCTTGATTGAGTAGAACTACTAAAACGCACCATGCTCGAATGAGTCAATATGAGATATTGAGCTCATTTGTTTGAGTTAGTTTACTCAGGGATCAAGAAACACATAGATTGATCGAGGATGACACGGTCTATGCCTCATTGGTCAATCTGATATCAAGGATAGAAGGACACGGTCATACATTATAGTAGTCACGGAAAGGTTAGTCGGATCTTGACGTATTTCGTAACTTGGGTAGCAATGATGTATTGCTAGATGCCGCTCATTGCTTGTGTATCTAAAAGAGTTTAGATCCACTGCCAACGTTATGAGAGCCTATAGGGTCACACACAAAGAGCATGATGATTAGAAGAATTAGTGCATTCTAGTTTGACTAGAATAATTTGGGAATAAGCTTAAGTACAAAATGGTTTTTGGACTTTAAGCTTAATGAGAATTTTAGCTTATTGATTTAATAAGATTAATTCAATATGCTAAGCTTAATTGATTTAATAAGATTAACTCAATATGTTACCTTATTGATTTAATGAGATTAATTCAATATGATAACATAAGCTTATTGAATTAATAAGATTAATTCAACATCCATGAATGCCACATAAGCATGCCACCTAAGCTTGATGAGGTGGAAGGAGACAAAGGGTTTTGACCTTTGGATTTCCCCCACATGTGGCCAGCCAAACAAGGAGTGGATTATCTTTCAATGCCATTGATTGCATTGAATGTGATAGGAGATGAAAGGTTTTTCCAATCCTATAAAACACCCCATGGGGTGGCCGGCCAAATGAGTTGAAGGGTTGAAGCTTGAGGCTTGGAGAGAGCTTGGTGGTGAGAGCATTTGGTTGTGTGGCTTTTGTGAGTGTAGCAAGAAGAGTAGTCTTCTTCTTCCTTTCTCTTTTTCCCTATTTTCCTCTTCTTTAGGGACTTCTCTAGCAAGAAGTAAAGGAGAGCTCTTCTAGTTTCTTTTGTGAGACAAGAGCTTGCTCGTGTGGATACATATAGAGGCACGGACATTTGAACGTGCTAAAAGATCCAACAAACCCATGGAGAAGCGGGATTACAAAGAGCACGCAACAAAGGTAATATTCTCCTATAAGATAGGTTTTGAGAAATTTATTTTTGTACGAGGTTTTCTTTCACAAGGATCACTTGGAAGGGATCCTATTTTTCCGTTGCGCATATGCTATTTTGCATACGAGATCCCGACAGTGGTATCAGAGCCACTTGCGAAAGATCGTATAAAAATAGATTTTCTCTATTTTATATATGATATAGAAGTAGGATAAATTTTATTATGAGTTGATAATTGCATTAACAATTTTTCAAACATAATAAAATATCCGATGTCTTTTAAAAGTTAAAATTGACATGGTGCATGGTTATGGCCTAGTCCCAAAAAGTTTGTGAATGTGTGTGTTGTAATTCTTAATACGACCTGCGTGTCGTGCCTTTCTCCTAAAATTCTTGTTGTAAAATTAGTTTTAGACTCGAATGTAACTCGAGCATTTCTCCTTTTGTAATATACACAACAAAGATGGAGGGTCCATTGGAAGATGATGTTACAAGGAGGAAGTCAACAACACATGACAACCAAAAGGAAGCACTTGGGAGAAGATGCTATCTCTAGGTTGACCAATCAATCTTTTCATTGGCTTGAGAAGATTGTAGAATAAGGGCCATAACCATGACACGCTTAGTTTAATATGTATGTGATGCATGTTAATTTAGCTTGTATGTGATGCATTTTAATTTAGCTTATATGTGATGTATGCGATGCATGTTTAAGTTTATATCTTAATAAGTCAAAAACGATATGCCTACCAAAGTTTGGTACTCACTACTTCCTCGATCATTTGTTGTTGGGTTTGCCAAAGCAAAGCAATGCATTTTATCTTGGAAGAGTGCGAGTGGACAATCGTGATGTCCCGCTATCAAACTTGGTTAAGACTTAATTAAGAAAGTAGAGACATATATTAGCTTTGAACATAAGTTTTAAAAATTAGTTTTGTGTGATTTCCGAACATCAGCTTTGTCTTAGAAGTGGTCATTGCTCCGATATCAAAGAAGGCCTCTGTGCCTCGCCACGACCTAGAAGCTGGTTTAGGAATAAGCACTAAACTAATCTAAACTTAACCAAAGCTATTAAAGAGTTACATCAGATGTAATTGGCAAAAGATTGCCTACCTAATCATACTAGGTCTTGGGCGATTAGCCAAAGCTAACTCAAGACGAAGTATGATGTGAATCTTTATCCCATATAAATTTATAGCTAAATAGAAGCTAATGATGTAAGAAAAATGTGTTTGCCTACATCAATAATTAGCTCATATCAAAGGTATGAGAATTTAGTGGGAGCCTCATTTAATTAAAGGCCTAATTAAATGACTTAGATATGATACTTAATTTTAATGTTGTAGATCACCATGTCATCTAACACGACACACCCCCTCAACTTGCAATCTGTCCTTGAGAAAGACAAGCTCAATGGAGTTAACTTTCTAGACTGGTATAGGAACTTGAGGATTATCCTCAAGCAAGAACGTAAATCAGATGTCCTAGAGCATATCCTCAAAAACCCGCTACCACTGGCCACTGCGTCAAAAGGATGCTTATAAGAAGCATCAAGATGACGATTAGATGTGTCATGTCTTATGCTTGCCACCATGAACTCGAGCCGTAAGCAACATGAGAACATGGATGCCTATGATATGGTTGAGCATTTGAAACAACTATATCAAGGACAAGCTAGGCACGAGCGTTTTGAAGTGTCTAAGGCTCTTTTTGCATGCAAGATGCAAGAAGGAACACCTGTAGGAACTCACGTACTTAAAATGATTGGGTACGTTGAGAACCTTGAAAGACTAGGTTTTCCATTGAGCCAAGAATTGGCAACCGATGTTATCCTCGCAATCGCTGTAAGCATATAATCAATTCGTCATGAATTATAACATGAATGAAATTGATAAACCTTTGCCTGAGATTCTCAGCATGTTAAGAACTGCTGAACCGAATCTCAAAAAGAAAGTTAGTAATGTACTAATGATCAAGAAGGGCAAAGGTAAGCGCAAAGGCAAGGGTAAGACCCAAGCCAAAGGCAAGGCCAATTCATCCACTTCAAAGGGTAAAGGTAAAGTACCTAAGGAAGGGAATTGTTTCCATTGCGGTGAGACTGGACATTGGAAGCGGAACTGCAAAGTCTACCTTGAGGAAGTAAAGAATAAAAGAAGTGGGACTTCTGCCTCAGGTATATACGTTATAGAAGTTAATCTATCTATTTTTTCTACATGGGTATTAGATACCGGATGTGCATCTCACATTTGTACTAATGTGCAGGGATTGAGAAATAGTAGACTAATGGCAAAGGGCGAAGTGGACCTACAAGTAGGCAATGGCGCAAAAGTTGCTGCTGTAGCTGTAGGAACATATTCTTTGTCTTTGCCCACTGGGCTTATCTTAGAACTAGAGGAGGGCTTTTATGTACCTGCATTAACGAAGAACATAATTTATGTATCTTTTTAGACAAGAAAATTTTTTCTTTTATAATAAAGGACAAATGTTGTTCCATTTATTTAAATGAAATGTTCTATTGTAATGCACCACTTATGAATGGTTTCTATGTTCTAGATTTAGAAAACCCAATTTATAATGTAAATACCAAACGGTTCAAATCGAATGATTTGAACCAAACATATCTCTAGCACTGTCGCCTAGGTCACATAAATGAAAAACGCATATCCCAACTCCATATAGATGGATTATTGGACTCATTTGATTTTGAATCATATGAGGTATGCGAATCTTGTCTTTTAGGAAAGGTGACTAAAACTCCATTTAGTGGACATGGCAAGAGAGCGACAGACTTGTTAGGACTCATACATACTGATGTATGTGGCCCTTTCAATGTCGAAGCTAGAGGAGGCTATAAGTACTTTATTACTTTCACTGATGATATGAGTAGATTTGGCTACTTATATTTGATGAGACATAAGTCAGAATCTTTTGAAAAGTTCAAAGAATTCAAGAATAAAGTACAAAACCAACTTGGTAAGCGTATTAAGCTACTTCGATCAGATCGAGGTGGTGAATACCTTAGTCAAGAGTTTCGTGATCACCTGGCTCAGTGTGGGATAATATCCCAACTCACTCCACCTGGAACATCACAATGGAATGGTGTATCTGAGAGGAGAAATCATACTCTATTAGATATGGTACGATCAATGATGAGCCAGACTGATCTACCTACTTCCTTTTGGGGTTTAGCTCTAGAGACAGCCGCTTTCACACTTAATCGCGTCCCATCAAAAGCCATAGAAAAGACACCATATACGTTATGGACTGGGAAGAGTCCCAAAATGTCTTTTATAAAGATTTGGGGTTGTGAAGCTTATGTGAGACGTCAAGTCTCAGATAAACTAGGACCCAAATCAGATAAGTGTTATTTTGTAGGATATCCCAAGGAAACTAAGGGATATTACTTTTACAAACCCACACTAGGCAAGGTGTTTGTTGCCAGAAATGCTGTCTTTCTAGAAAGAGAATTTATTTCTAGACAAACTAGTGGGAGTAAAATTCATCTTGAAGAAATTCAAGATGAAGATAACACTAAGGCTTCGATGGAAAATGAACAGGCACCACAAAGTGTTATGGATGAGGAAATTGTTGCCCAAAGAGTTATGGAGCAAACACCTGTTCAAGTAGACCAACCTCTTCGTAGATCTGATAGGATCCGTCGTCAACCCGAGAGATATTCTTTTCTCTTGACTGACAACGGTGAAGTATTGCTTGTCGATCTTGACGAGCCTACATCCTATCAAGAAGCTATGATGAGCCCAGATTCCGAGAAATGGCTAGAGGCCATGAGATCCGAAATGGAATCCATGTACACTAACCAAGTATGGACTTTGGTTGATCCACCTGAAGGGGTAAAACCTATTGGGTGTAAGTGGGTCTTTAAAGTAAAGACTGACATGGATGGTAATAAGCATACCGATAAAGGTAGATTGGTGGCTAAAGGATTCAAACAAATTCATGGTATTGACTATGATGAAACCTTTTCACCAGTTGCAATGCTTAAATCCATTCGGATCATACTAGCTATTGCAGCTTACCACGATTATGAGATCTGGTAGATGGATGTCAAAACCGCTTTTCTGAATGGAAAGCTACTCGAGGATGTGTACATGACATAACCTGAGGGTTTTGAAGATCCAAAGCATCCTGGAAAGGTATGCAAACTGCAAAGGTCCATTTATGGACTAAAGCAAGCCTCTCGAAGCTGGAATCTTCGATTCGATAATGCAATCAAGGAGTTTGGTTTCATCAAGAATGAAGATGAACCTTGTGTTTACAAGAGAAATAGTGGGAGCACAGTTGTATTTCTTATCTTGTATGTAGATCACATACTTCTCATCGGAAATGATATTCCCTCACTCCAATCTGTGAAGATGTGGTTAGGGAATTCTTTCTCGATGAAAGACTTAGGTGAAGCTGCCTATATTTTAGGCATTAAGATCTATAGAGATAGATCTAAGAGATTACTTGGCCTAAGTCAGAGTACATACATTGATAAAGTGCTAGATCGTTTTGCTATGCAAAATTCCAAGAAAGGATTTCTACCTTTATCACATGGTGTGAGTCTTTCGAAGACTCAATGTCCCTCTTCAAAGGAGGAGAGAGATCGCATGGATAAGATCCCTTATGCATCTGCTATAGGGTCTATCATGTACGCCATGCTTTGTACTCGTCCTGACGTCTCGTATGCTTTGAGCATGACGAGTAGATACCAGTCGGATCCAGGTGAAAGTCATTGGAGAGCAGTCAAAAATATTCTTAAATACTTACGAAGAATGAAAGAATATTTCCTGATATTTGGAGGCAATGAGGAGCTAACTATAAAGGGTTACAATGATGCAAGCTTCCAAACAGACAATGATAACTATAGATCACAATCGGGGTACATGTTTTGCCTGAATGGTGGAGCTGTAAGCTGGAAGAGTTCGAAGCAGGACACAGTTGCTGATTCTACAACAGAAGCCGAGTATATTGCTGCGTCTGATGCAGCAAAGGAGGTTGTTTGGCTCCGCAAGTTCATCAGTGAACTTGGGGTAGTTCCTAGCATTGCAGATCCAATAGACCTCTATTGTGACAACAATGTGGCTATTTCACAGGCTAAGGAACCTCGATCACATCAGCGGACCAAACACATACTGCGGCGCTTCCATCTCATTCGAGAGATCATCGATAGAGGAGATGTGAGGATATGCAGAGTACCGACAGAAGCTAACATCACAGATCCATTGACCAAGGCTTTGGCACAGAGGAAGCATGATGGTCACACTAGGTCACTAGGTATTAGATATCATAGTGATTGGTACTAGTGCTAGTAGGAGATTGTTAGTTATAGCCCTAGAACCAATCATGTGATGGTTGAATAGGGAACATTTTGTATCATATTCTATAAAGGCAAAGGATTGGTTATTATATATTTACATCTTGCTTATGCCAGCTAAATTAAATATATAATAATGCCCTAGAAAAGTAGGTTCTTATCTACAGCACATCAATTGGCAGAATTGATTATGAGAGGCTGTAGAGAACACTTTCCTAAATGTTCCTAGTCAAGTATTAATATGCAAGGGCAATATTAATACATAAAGACTAGCATGTAGGTCAATTGATGACTTGATCTCACAAGTCATGGATATATGATATCAAGTTGACACATGGGTATATATTAGAGAATATATACTGAACTGACCCGCTATGAGAAAGTTTCATGGATCGTCATATGAGTGTCATAAACTTTCTCATGTGACTATTGGTATGAATAGTTCTCAAACCTGAAGTCACTACGGTTCCCTACATAAGGAGTTATGTACTTTGGTATCGTCAAACGTCACCCGTAACAGGGTGGATCATAAAGGCGATTACTGGGTATATAACAAATTATACGGAGGGATGTGAGTGATGTAGATGGGATCTATCCCTCCCATATGACGGGAGTGATATCTGTGGGCCCCTTGATTGAGTAGAACTACTAAAACGCATGGCCATGCTCGAATGAGTCAATATGAGATATTGAGATCATTTGTTTGAGTTAGTTTACTCAGGGATCAAGAAACATATAGATTGATCGAGGATGACACGGTCTATGCCTCATTGGTCAATCTGATATCAAGGATAGAAGGACACAGTCATACATTATAGTAGTCACGGAAAGGTTAGTCGGATCTTGACTTATTTCGTAACTTGGGTAGCGATGATGTATTGCTAGATGTCGCTCATTGCTTGTGTATCTAAAAGAGTTTAGATCCACTGCCAACGTTATGAGAGCCTATAAGGTCACACACAAAGAGCATGATGATTAGAAGAATTAGTGCATTCTAGTTTGACTAGAAT
Organism: Wurfbainia villosa; assembly: GCA_025175895.1. Classification (NCBI taxonomy): domain Eukaryota; kingdom Viridiplantae; phylum Streptophyta; class Magnoliopsida; order Zingiberales; family Zingiberaceae; genus Wurfbainia; species Wurfbainia villosa. Next base: position 95,551,498 of record CM045986.1, read on the forward strand.
AATTTGGGAATAAGCTTAAGTACAAAATGGTTTTTGGACTTTAAGCTTAATGAGAATTTTAGCTTATTGATTTAATGAAATTAATTCAATATGCTAAGCTTAATTGATTTAATAAGATTAACTCAATATGTTACCTTATTGATTTAATGAGATTAATTCAATATGATAACATAAGCTTATTGAATTAATAAGATTAATTCAACATCCATGAATGCCACATAAGCATGCCACATAAGCATGCCACCTAAGCTTGATGAGGTGGAAGGAGACAAAGGGTTTTGACCTTTGGATTTCCCCCACATGTGGCCAGCCAAACAAGGAGTGTTGATTATCTTTCAATGCCATTGATTGCATTGAATGTGATAGGAGATGAAAGGTTTTTCCAATACTATAAAACACCCCATGGGGTGGCCTGCCAAATGAGTTGAAGGGTTGAAGCTTGAGGCTTGGAGAGAGCTTGGTGGTGAGAGCATTTGGTTGTGTGGCTTTTGTGAGTGTAGCAAGAAGAGTAGTCTTCTTCTTCCTTTCTCTTTTTCCCTACTTTCCTCTCCTTTAGGGACTTCTCTAGCAAGAAGTAAAGGAGAGCTCTTCTAGTTTCTTTTGTGAGACAAGAGCTTGCTCGTGTGGATACATATAGAGGCACGGACATTTGAACGTGCTAAAAGATCCAACAAACCCAAGGAGAAGCGGGATTACAAAGGGCACGCAACAAAGGAAATATTCTCCTATAAGATAGGTTTTGAGAAATTTATTTTTGTACGAGGTTTTCTTTCGCAAGGATCACTTGGAAGGGATTCTATTTTTCCGTTGCGCATATGCTATTTTGCATACGAGATCCCTACAATGTGTGTGTGGTAATAAATGTAGATTTATTATTTTTATTCCTTCCGCTGTGCACATGTTTACGAAACATGTTCGAACACACACTCGCCGCGGTGCCGAAAACCCAACAGTGGTATCAGAGCCCAGGTTGTGTTTCGACATAATCGTAAAATTATTTTGCAATAGTCATAATGATATTTCTGAAAATTTTCTACTTTTGAAAAGTTAGAAGTATTTATGAAAAATTTTCAATTTTGAAAAGTCTAGAATTATTTATGGAAATCTTCCACTTTTGGAAAGTTGGAAGTATTTATGGAAATTGATATTTTCCATAAATAAAATATTTGATTAGATTTGGAAATTTGTTTCCTAATTTAATCATGATTTGATTTAGAAAATCAAATCTTAAAATATTTTATTTCCATAAGTAGTTTTGATGATTTAGGAAATTGGTTTCCTAAATTGACTTTCCTTAATCGACTATTTCCACAAATAAAATATGTGATTAGATTTGGAAATTTGTTTCCTAATTTAATCATGATTTGATTTGGAGAATCAAATCTTAAATATATTTTATTTCCATAAATAGTTATGACATATAAGGAAATATTGTACATGACATAATTGTATGTCATGTAATTGCATTAGATGCATATCATTATATCATGCATGTCGTGACATGTAGATGTATGCCATGTATGTCATGCCATGTAGATAATAGTTATTTGCATGCAAAGAGGATGAGACATAAAAACCCTAACTCAATATTAAAGCCTACACCTTCCATTAATATGGTTAGAACCAGAGTTCCGTTTCTTGTTCGGGTTGTTGGACTCTCTCCAAGCCCGGCTCGAACCCGAACATGTTCAAACCATGGAATAGTTTAATACTAATATGGTAAGAGTCAGAGGTCAATCGTTAGCTTTGGTTGTTGGACTCTCTCCAAGCCGGGCTAATTGGTTGAATACGCTCTAACCATATTAAAACTATTTCTTGATTAATGGGTCGGCTTTAACCTAGAGCATCGGCTTGTTGGACTCTCTCCAAGGTCGATGTAAAGGGAGGTGAAGTTGGGTGCTATGCATATGATGCATGCTTGTTAATGTGTTAACAACCCGATGTATGTGTGAACATTCAATTAGTTGATAGCACATTGTGATAGTTGCATATACGTGATATGCAATCGGTATAGTTGATACCTACCATCGTAGTTATGAATGGCTTGTTGGACTCTCTCCAAGGTTGTTCATATCTATGATGGATATCAGCCCAATCGAAGATGGACCTACGATCTCCCGAAGTGATTTTGGGGTTTTTGAAATTCGAAAAATGAATGGGATTTATGAATGTATATTGATGCATTTTAAAATCATCTTTCTCATATATGCTCGTTTTGTATTTCTAAGATTGATCATGATGTCTTTGAATTTGCGTTCCATTTTGGATTCGAATAAATTGACTGGGCCAAACTTCTTGGACTGGCTTAGAAACTTGAGAATTGTTCTCAAGGTTGAAAAGCTTGCAAATGTCCTCGAAACGCCTCTTCCCGCCCGTCCTAGTGACAATGCAACTCTGGACCAATTGTTGGCCTATCAGAAACATGTGAGTGATTCTGAACAAATGAGTTGCATCATGCTAGCCATGATGGAACCCAAGGCTACGGAAGCAGCATGAGCATATGGATGCTCATATCGTAGTCCTTTATCTTTATGAGTTGTTTGATAAGCAAGAGAGATTCGAAAGGTTCGAGGTCTCCAAGCTCCTCTTCACCTCTGAGATGCAAGAAGGTTCATCTGTGGTACTGCTCAACATGCTGAAGACTGTGGAGCCTTCTGAGAAGCATGAGCAGGGGACGGTGTTGTTAGTTGATTCATCGAAGAAAGGTTCTAAGAGGGAGTCAAAGGAACAACAGAAGGGGAAGAAGAAAAAAGCTAAAAAGGCAGAACCAGCTCAAAAGGACACTTGCCATCATTATGGCATGTAGGGCCATTGGCGAAGAAATTGCAAGATTTATCTTGAGTCCGTGAAGAAGGATAAGGCATAAGATGCTCCATCTTTTTCATATATCTTCGTTATTGATTGTCATTCTATTTCCTTAGACACTTGGGTATTGGATACTGGGTGTGGTTCACATATATATAATCACATACATGGGCTAAGGAATAGAAGAAGACTCGTCAAGGGAGAGTCAAATTTACGTGTTGGGAATGGAGCAAAGGTTGTTGCACTCGCCATCGGAACGTATTTGTTGAAACTCCCTGCAGGACTTGTCTTAGAACTGGACAATTGCTTTTATGTTCCTTCGTTGATAAAGAACATCATTTCTATTTCTTGTTTAAATAGAAATGGATACCATTTGACTTTTAGTAACAATTGTTGTTACATAACTTTGAATGGAGTTCTTTATGGGACTGGAACTTTAAGCAATGGTGTTTATACGTTGGACGTATCCAGTTACATTTTCAATATCGAAGCGAGCAACAAGCGTGCTCGAAAGGATAATCAAATAGACTCCTACATGTGGCATTGTCGTCTTGGCCATGTAAGCAAGAAACCATGTCCGAATTACACCGATGTGGAATTCTAGAATCGTTTGAATTGGATTCATACGATACATGCGAATCATGCTTAAAAGGCAAGATGACTAAGTTACCTTTTACAGGAAAAGGTGAACGAGTGGGAGAGTTACTAGGTCTAATACATACTGATGTATGTGGACCTATGTCAACTCAAGCTTTAGGAGGCTATAGCTACTTCATTACCTTCACCGATGATCACTCACGGTTTGGGTATGTGTTCTTGATGAAACACAAGTCTGAAGCCTTTAAAAGGTTCAAAGAATTCAGAAATAAAGTAGAGAAACAACATGACAAGAGTATTAAAATACTTCGATCGGATCGAGGTGGTGAATACTTAAGTCAAGAGTTTCTTGATTATCTAAGAGACAATGGTATATTGTCTCAATGGACACCGCCATATACACCACAGCATAATGGTGTATCTGAGAGGCATAACCGGACCTTGTTGGACATGGTCAGGTCAATGATGAATCATGCGAATCTTCCCAAGTCCTTTTGGGGCTATGCACTTCAGACAGCTGTTTACTTGTTAAATAGAATGCCAACCAAGGTAGTCTCTACTACTCCATATGAGATATGGAATAGTAAGAAACCTCATGTATCTTACTTGAAGATATGGGGTTGTCCTGCATATGTGAAGCGGACTGTATCAGATAAATTGGATGCTAAGTCTGATAAATGTCTATTTATTGGATACCCTAAGGAAACAAGGGATTACAATTCTATCATCCTGTGGAACAAAAGGTGTTTGTTTCAAGGCATGATGTGTTTCTAGAGAAAGAGTTTCTCTTGCAAGAAAATAGTGGGAGTGTCGTCGAGCTTGAGGAGGCTCGAGAGACTCAAATAGACATTGAAGAGATACCTGGTGAAGCACAATAACCGACAACTCATAGTGATGAGCAATCGGCTGGACCTATTGTAACACCACATCTTCGTAGATCTGGTAGAACACGCAACATTCATGAGAGATATGGATTTCTCGTAAGTGAATCGAACGAGGTGTTATTCATTGATGATGAGGAGCCTACCAGTTATGAAGAAGTGCAGACAAGTTCAGAAAGGGATAAATGGCTTGATGCCATGAAGTCGGAAATTGATTCCATGTATGAAAACCAAGTTTGGAACTTGGTTGACCCACTTGAAGGCATCAAGCCTATAGGGTGCAAGTGGGTTTTCAAGAAGAAAACTGACATGAATGGTAATGTGATTACCTATAAAGCTAGATTAGTGGCGAAAGGATATCGTCAAAAATAAGGTGTTGATTATGACGAAACCTATTCGCCTGTAGCTATGTTTAAATCCATTCGGATGCTCCTGGCCATATCGGCTCATTATGATTATGAGATATGACAGATGGATGTGAAAACAACTTTCCTTAATGGAAATCTTCTCGAGGACGTGTATATGATACAGCCTGAGGGTTTCACATCGGTTGATAAAACCAAGGTATGCAAATTGCGACGGTCCATATATGGATTGAAGCAAGCATCCAGGAGCTGGAATATCCGTTTTGATGAGACGATCAAAAAGTTTGATTTCTCACAAAATCCAGACGAACCTTGTGTGTACAAGAAGGTTAGTGGGAGTGTAGTCGTGTTCCTAGTTTTGTATGTCGATGACATATTACTCATAGGAAACGATGTTTCAATCTTACAGTCAGTTAAGGTTTGGTTATCCAAGATATTCTCCATGAAAGACCTGGGAGAAGCAACCTACATCTTCGGGATTAAGATCTATAGAGATAGATCGAAACGGTTGCTTGGTCTTTCACAGTCTACGTATATAGACCGAGTGCTAAAGAGGTTTAGCATGTCGGAATCCATGAAAGGTTATCTGCCCATCAGGCATGGGGAACACCTTTCGAAGTCTATGTGTCCGCGCACAGAAGACGAGAGGATTTGCATGAGTAAGATTCCCTATGCATCCGCAATAGGATCTATCATGTATGCTATGTTATGTACGAGGCCCGATGTATCGTATGCTCTGAGTGTCACGGCAGATACTCACCGATCCAGGAATGGATCATTGGGTGGTCATAAGACGATCCTTAAGTACTTAAGAAGAACTAAGGATGTGTTCCTAATATATGGAGAAGGGACATGGTGATACGCGTATACAGATGCGGCTTCCAAACGGACAAGCATGATTCCGTGTCTCACCGGATCGTGTTCACCTTGAATGGGGAGCGCAGTGAGTTGGAAAAGTTCCAAACAAGACATCAGAGGCATTCTACCACCGAGGCGTAATACATTGCGGCCCGTAAATGAAAGAAGCGGTTTGGATCAAGAAGTTCATTTATGAACTTGGTGTGATTCCAGCCATTGTTGAAGCAATATCGGTCTACTGCGACAACAATGTAGCAATTGCACAGGTGAAAGAGCCAAGGTCTCATCAATGATCCAAACATGTGCTTCGCCGCTATCATCTTATCAGAGAGATCATCAGTAGGAAAGAAATATAAATCGAGAAAATCCCCACGGAAAGGAACTTAGCGGATCTGTTGACTAAGACATTACTTCAAAGTAAGTTTGAGGGTCATGTTACAGCTTATGGTATTGGATACCGTAGCGATTGGCATTAGGCCAAGTGAGAGTCTGTTAGTAATATATGAGAGATGTTCTAAGGCAATCGCCTTATGTATGAATCATTTATATGATAAATGAAGATTCACTATTTGAGTATACATGGTTTCATGTATTTGATTGGATCTTAAACTCATTTACTGAATGTCCGCGATACGACTCACAGCATGAGAGAATTTGTGATTGGATCACAACTAGTGAGTATCTCTACATGTGTAATTGTGATGTATCGGAATTATCCCTAGTCGTTGAATTGATGGATTTGGACACCATCAATTCTGTCGAGACTAGCATGAGGTATACTCCTTGGTGTATCCAAGCAGCTGATTCTCACTGGCTGGAGACATTGTGATGTCCGGAGTTAATCGTGGATACTAGTTATGGTAACTAGTTCATTGGAGTGACCAGCCGTAAGACTTCATATGGTTCTCTGCATATATAGATATGTCAATGAAGTTCTTACTGTAGCTTAAGTGCGATGTTCCTTTGACTTGCGGTATTCAAGTCATCTTGATCATAAAGACTTATGCTTTGACATCTTAAGCAAGCATCTCGTGGAGATGTGGACCCGGATGATTGGGTATAAGTCAAGTGATCGAAGGTGTTTGAATAGCCTATAAAGGATTCACCACTCCTTGCGAGGAGATGTATACCCATGGCCTCTCGTCGGATTGTTACTAAAGTCTTTGGCCAAAGCATTACATGTTTAGAGTAAGGTACTCTTCGATACATGTGAAGTAACTAGAATCCGTAGGACGAGGAAATGATACTTGGGCTAGGTGTGACGTAGTCAGCCTAGTGGGGACTGACACTATAGACCATGTCCTGAACCAAGTGGGTATAAGATGAGTGAAGGGAATGGGGCACGATTCATTCGAGCTGCTGAAGGGTTTCAGAAATAGTTCTGGATCAACCATTGATCTTTTCGGTTAATTGGGGATCATGATGTACTACTAGGTGCCACTCATGATCGTTCTATAATTAATGGTTAATGATAGACGGCCAACATAAACCGAGAACCTATTTGGTCACACGCACAACGAGCGTAATCCGAAGGATTTAAAACGAGCTTGAGAATGAGATTCTCAGACCGAGAGAAACTAGGTTTGGTTGGACCAAACAAGAAGCGAGCATGAAATTGTTTCAGTCGCAATGGAAGCGTGGATGGGCCGTGTCTTATGAAGACATAATGGATGAACCAAAATGGTTTGGTTCTAATCCAATGGAGGAGAATAAACCAAAGGGTTTGGTTTATTTTAAACGAATGAACCAAAGTTGGTTCGGTTCGTTTTAACTTAAAATAAACCATCATGGTTTGGTTTATTTTAACTTATATTAATGGAGCGGGTTAACGAGCCTTATGGTTATGATCCAATAACCATTAAGAGAATTAGTTCTCTATAAAAGAGGGCTTAAGGGTTTGTTAAGGCCTAATCTAAAAACCTTAACCTAGAGTTGCCGCCCACCTCTCCCCTTTGAAGAAGTCGGCGCCAACCCTAGTGCCGCCGCCCCTTCTCCTCCAACCGGCAACCAGTTGCTGCCGTCTTCTCCACTTGCCGGCGTCGAGCTGCTGCCGGAGGAGCTCCGGTGATCTCCCTTGGGTTTGGTAATAAGGTGAGCTTCCACCTTTCCTTTGGCCGGCCCCTACTCCTCCACCAAAAGCTGTCCAGTTTTCTGGACAGCTTGTTTCCCTCTTGTCGGAGCGTCGTTTGGACGACGTTTGGAGCTCTGACAGTGGTAGCCTTGCCGGGGATTCGATCTCCAATAATCCTCATAGGTGGAGGATGAAGGATTCGTCAAACGGTTGACGAATACCTCTCCGGAGAAGCGAGTTTTGAGGACTTGTCTTTGGATCCGAATTTGGATTCGGATCGTGATCTTCTCTCGATCACATCGTCTTCAACACGAGGCTAGTAACCCGTACGAAGACGAGGCTCGTGACTTAGTGAAGTCATCCCAAAGATACTCGGCGTGGACACGGATAGAGACGATTCTAGCGAGGATCATTCCAGTTGATGCCATTCCCGCTACACGTGATACGAAAGGTATACGTAGTTAAATTTCCTTTTATTGCAAAAATTTAAATTTACGATTATGTCTACACATGTTGTACTATGCATGCGTGTGATGTGTGTGTTATAATAAATGTAGATTTATTATTTTTATTCCTTCCGCTGTGCACATGTTTACGAAACATGTTCGAACACACACTCGCCGCGGTGCTGGAAAACCAACATCCTCTACCTTTTCAGTATCTTCTTTCTCTCACTCTTCTCCTCCCCCTCCCCCTCTAAAGTTGAACAGACGCCATAATCTTGTCATCTTTGAGCCCTCAGGGGAGGAGATTATTCCTCTAATCCTTCCCCCCTCCCCTCAAGAAGAACTTTCCCCCTCCCCCTCTCTTCCTTCATCCCCGCCTCTACCTAGTAGGAGAATTGACTCCCTATCTATTCTCCTCCGCTGTCGACCCATACAGAACTACCTCTTCCACCTCCCTCTACTCTTAACGTTGCCTCTTCTACTCCTAAGATATCTATAGAAGAGCCTTTCTTGATTTGGGGGGGGGGCCTTCTTCCTCTAATCCCCCGTCTGTTTCTTTAGGATCCTCTCTTATGATCCGAAGTGCATAGGAATTGAGACTCTTTAATCAGTCCGAGATGCAGGCCCCTTATGAGCATCTACACAAACACTTGGCGGAGTTATATTCTTCTTCTCTTCACTTTTAATATATACTGGTTTTATTCTCGTAACACCTTTTCTCCCTCCTCAGGTAGTTGCTGATTATAACGAGACCACTCAGCGTATAGTAAATTACCAATCCACCATGGTTGCCCGCCATACTGCCTCCCTCTATCAGAAGAAAAACTTGACTCAACAGCTGGCTGAAAGTAAACAAAAGGATGTCACCCTGACCACGCAATGTGAAGACTTGATGACACAACTAGCGATGGCCAGGAGTGAAAAGGAAGAACTCCTTACAAAGAATGCTAACCTTAATCAGCAACTATTTTTGCAGTCTGGTCAGCTTCAACAAATTGACCTCCTCGCCCAGGAAATAGCAGAGTACAAGACTCAACTGGGAGAAGCAGAGACTAAAGCTTCTCAATCTTTAGCTGCCCTTCTACAAATTCAAACGAGGAATCAAGCATTGGAGGCCTCTCTAAAGTCCTGCCGAGCGAAGCTCGAAGATCTCTCTTCCATAGTTTATACCCTTCTTGGGGTGTTGATATCAATCTCTAAACAACATCAGGAGTTGCAAAAGGAGCAATCTGAAGCTATGGCAGCAAGCTGCAGTCGCTGCAAAAGACAGAGACCTTCTGGCCACTCGATTTAAGGCTGCAATATGCCCGCAAAGGGGTACAACTATTCATCCTAGGCTTCGAAGGGTCCTCTGCTCAAAACGCGACTAAAGGCTATCCTCCGCCGAGGGCAGACACCAACCATTTAGATGTTGAGGCTGCCTTGGCCAGTTATCCAGCGGACATTTTTGAATTGTAATCTTTGTACTCCCTATAATGTATTAACAACTTTTATCAATGAACCATATTTGCTGGCTAATTTTGTATCTCTTTCTTTCTCTTAAAATGAATAGAACTTTCTTGTCTCACTATCCCGAATCACCCCAGATCAACTTTTTAGGGTGCCAGTTGACTGCCACCTATTCTTACCCGGGAACTCACTCGGCTCAATATAGAAATTATTCCCCATGATTTAGAACCACCTTCCGGGTGGTAAAGGCATATTGCAAGTTATTGGGCCAAATCATCTCTCCCTACCTAGATGAGGATGTAATCACTTGCTTAGGGATTAATGCTTTTATTATTTCCCATACCAATGCCATTACTCCCCTCGACCCTTCATCTTCTTCTTCTTTTTCGAGGAGGAATATGAACATTCTTCCCCATCTATAAATTACCACTATGAGTCTGGTTACTTTTATCCTACTTTCATGGCTTCTGCAGGGCATCCCATCGATATAAGCTCTGGCTCTAACTTCCCTGACTCGAATTCCTTCGACTTGGCTTCCTCGGACGACTCCTCTACTCACTCTACAACTGCTTCGCCTACCGATTTCCTCCTCTTCCGACTCAACCGATATCGCATATCCCAATGCGAGGTCTTTCCTGTCTCCTTTCCCCTCCTTCGGCAACCGGGTTTGGAACCCTCCTATGACCTGGGAGTACACCGTGGGAGATCCCAAGGCTCCCGCCATACTTCCCCCTCTTCCCCCAGCTGTCGCATTTCTTCCCATTCCTCCAGATGAAGTTCATCCACTCCCCCCAGTCGGAGTTCCACATTCTTCACCTCGGGGACGAGGCAACTTCCACAGAGTCATTTTGGCACCTCCCTCCATAGAGGAGTCTTCTGTTGACTCTTCCAGCAGCGTTAAGCTGATGTGAGCAAAATATACAGGGTTTTAGGAGTAGTTTTCGCTCACATCTCATTACATTTTATGTTTGTATTATGCATATTTCACTTTGTTTTGCATGCATTTTCTGTTTTCTGGTTCGGAGATCTGCTCTTTGTACTTTTGTGTGCAAGATAACATTTCATAGGAAAAGGCGCACTTTTGGAGCAAAAGAAGGTCATTTTGCAGTTGGACGTAGAAGGGAACACGGCCAGGGCGTGTGTCTACACACGACCATATTCAGAGGGCGAAAACAGTCACCACATCCCGACACAGGGCCAGGCCGTGTGTTTTCACACGGCCGTATGGCGGCCAGGCAGATTATTACGATTAGGGATTTTTCCAGATTTCGCAGCGATCCCGCATGATGTCTATATAAAGGAAGCTCCGCCTAAACCCTAGGGGAGGACGACGAGGAGGCACGACGGCTGGGATGGCACTCCGAAGCCCTAAAAAGCTTCGGGGACTCGCAACGGGGAAGAAGAACGACGCTGGGGATCCAAATTCTGCACCTTAACGCCAGAGAGAAGGGCTGCATTACATTGTAATTCATATTTCTTACACGTTTATCATTGTATCCATGAATTCCATAATGTTTTGTGATTCTCTTCTCGTATCCATGGAGTAGATTCTCTGATTCTAGGATTAAGGAGTAGTTTGTGTTGAGTAGAACATTGCTATTTCAAATATATTTCTTGAAATCATATTTGCAGTTGAATGATAGTTTAGATCTATAGCTTTGTGTTTTAGTTTTCTATCTTCTATGTATAGACGATACAAGGGGTGATAGTCCTTGTATCACAAATTTAGGGGATATTAGGAGGAACCTAAGGGTTGGTCTCATCGCCTACAATTGTGGATAGAAGGATGCGATAGAGTCGGTAATGTATCTCGTTTCCCACTCGTCGGAGGAATCGATTCAGCATCCTCGTACTGACTATCCCATCCTGAGGCCAGGGGATGACCTAACATGGCAGAGGTAGCTTCCGATAGATGTGAAGGCTCATCGGGGGAGTGTATGATATCCTTTCCACAAATCCCTAGTTAGAAAGTCTAGATACATTCAATTGATAGCATGTTCTGCGATACACAAACGAAATCGAAGTCCTAGAATCCCATCAAAATCCTCGTAGCAAACCCTCTTTTCTTCTGTGTGACATCGTACTAGAGTTTAGTCCACCGACAACCCTCACAATCGCAACCTTTAGATCTGATCTCCGAACAATAACATCCACCGAATAGACCGGTATTCGAGTCTCAGTCCCTGTGGGATCGATAAATCTATTTATTACTTGACGACATCCGTGCACTTGCAGGCATTGAGCGCAAGCGTATGCTTCGAGTCCTCGACGGTCTTCATCGCAAGATTTGAGGTCGCATTCGCGTGCATCAAGCTTTTGGCGCCGTTGTCAGGGACTGATCCATTCAATATCGAATCGAGAAGTGGATTATTGGATCAGACTTAGGATTTGATTTACTTACTTGCTTTATTTTCTTTTTATTTATTTTACTTCAGTTTTAGATTTTTCATATTAAGATTTAGTTGTTATTTCATTTTAACAGTAGTTTTATATTTTTCTATTTGGCTCTTTGATTTTGTTATTTAGATTATTTTATTCTTAGTAATAAGTAATACTCCTGATTTTTGTGGCTCAGTTTTGCGCATGCTTAGACGCCTAGGATCGAAAGGTCTGATTCCGATCGATTTAGAAATCGAACGAACCTATCATTGTCGGAGAACTGAATAAAAGAGGATGGAGGACCAAGTCAGTTCCAAGTGAAATATAGGTAGTCCAACTCAAGTGGATTATGCAACTCTAGTGCTAGAGGCTTTAGGCCGAGTATAGCTGGACTATCTATCTTGGCAAACAACTTTAAACTTAAACCAGCACTCATCCATATGGTCCAGCAGAGTCAATTCGGGAGAGCTGCGACTGAAGACCCGAACTGGCACTTAGAATCATTCTTAGAAATCTGCTCAACGATAAAGATAAATGGAGTCCCTGCGGACGCGATCTGTCTGAGCTTATTCCCGTTCTCATTGCGGGATAAGGCTAAGTCATGGCTTCACTCCTTGCCCTCGGGAAGCATTACTGCATGGGAGCAATGCGAGCAGCAGTTCTTGAACAAATACTTCCCACCTAGCAAGACTGCTCACATGCGCCACCTAATCACAAGCTTTCGTTAGAGGGAAGGGGAGTCACTATTTGAAGCTTGGGATCGCTATAAGGGGCTACTCTACCAATGCCCCCACCATGGATTGAAAAGGTGGCTAGTGATCCACATCTTCTACAATGGGATCATGTACGCCACGAAGATGTCCTTAGATTCTGCTACAGGAGGAGCACTTATGAATAAGACCATAGAGGAAGCGGAAGAGCTAATAGAAGAGGTGGCCCAGAACCACCATCAATGGGCTTCAAACTCTGTGCGGGGCGATATCGTCTAACTCCGTTGACCACCTAACAGCGAGGATGGACACGCTCGGTAGACGGTTTGACTCTTTAAATCCTGCATCTGCATGTGCGGCCATTGATTCTAGAGAAAGAGCGACAACATATCTGGAAGACCACTATGGAGGGCAGGGAACCTCAGAAGAGCATATTGAGCATGTTGATGTGGTTGGGGACTATAATCAAAGACCCAATAACCCATACTTTAGTACCTATAATCCTGGATGGAGGAATCACCCGAATTTCTCCTATAAGAATAACTCGGGGAACTTCCAACCATTAAGAGAGTATGGGCAGCAGCAGGGACAGAAGTCTAGACTGGAACTGATGATGGAAGACTTCATTGCTACCCAAACTAAGGCCAATGCAGAATTTCATCGCCAACATCAGAAATCTGAAGAGTCACTCAAAGACTTGAAGGCCACTATCGACAGTCTTGCAAGTCACACAAAGATGTTGGAGACACAAGTGGCGTAGATAGCCCTATCCGTGTTGCAACCTATGAAGAGATCTCTGTTACTACCCAAGCCGAGTCAAACTAAGGAGGAAGGAGTATACAATGAGGTAGTGGGGCAGAGTAGCAGATTCACCAAGGGGTGTACAACCATGATTTCCACCCTACCTGACCAAGCTGAAATTGAAGATAAGATTCCACCACAGCTTGAGGACCCCGGTGAATTTGTTATCTCCTGCTCGATTTATGGGGAAAGCTTCGATGAAGCACTATGCGACTTGGGGTCATCAGTAAGTGTGATGCCCTATGCATACTATCTGAAGATGGGACTGAATGGGCTCCAACCAACGAATCTTGGTATTCGTATAGAGGATGACTCAATCAAGGAACCCGTCGGCTTGCTAGCACACGTGCCTGTGGTTGTCGAGAACTTTGTGATCCATACAGATTTCATTATACTCGACATAGGACCAAATCCCCAGAATCCCATCATCTTGGGAAGACCCTTTCTGGTGACTGCGGGGGCGTGCATAGACATAAAGGCACAATAGATTTCCTTGGAGGTAGATGGGGAGATCATCCTCTTCAGCCTATCCGAGTGTAGAGCTCCCTTCCTAGACGGCTTCACTTTCAGCAAGGTAAAGCCGAGTCCACCAGAGGTAGATTCTGATACGGATGAATGGAGGTTCACTGAACCTCCAGAACCAAGTTGATAATGGAGTTTGGTCGAGCTAAACGACCTTAAACAAAGCGCTTCTTGGGAGGCAATCCAAGTTTAGTTTTTAGGTTTTCCTTTGATTGTATTGCATGCATTTAGGTTAATTTGAACTTTGATTTCCATTTCGTTTAGCATTAGGACCAGAAAAGAACTTTGCTATGTAAAAATAAATCAATTTTTAGCTTACATGGCGAAGCGTGTGAGAAAATTCAGACTGTTGTGCATAAAAGGAGAGAAGAAGGGGACACATGGCTTGGCCATGTATTTCCCCATGGCCGTGCCCGACCAACCCGAGGCGCACACGACTTGGCCGTGTGTTTTCACACGGCTGTGGCGCGTAGGGTTAAGTAGGGCACGCCATGTGTTTTCGCCCCATTTGCACCGTGTGTTTTGATTTTCTTGCCCTAGCCCTGTGGATCCTTCGTCCCCACCACCTAGAAGCCTTTCCAACCATCTAGGAAGCCCAAAAAGAAGTAAGGATGAGGAGGACCAAACACGTGGCATCTCGATCCGTTGCGTCGGAGCGACGAGCAAGGAGAACCGATGCCCCTCAAGCTCTGGAGGAAGGTAACACTCTTCCAACCCTTCTTTTTTGCAACAATGAGCATAGGGATAGATATAACATGCTTTCTACTCGTAAAATCACTGCAACTAGGTATCTTGATGAAGATTTGCTAGAGTCTTTAGGGTTGTTGGGTGACATTCAAGCCCTATTTGCAAAAATGGGGTGAGAAGAGATAATGGGAATAGGACACCCAATCTACCCTAAGATAGTTTTAGAATTTTTGAGTTCCTTAGAAGTGGAAATTTTAACGGGTAGAGAGAGAGCGAAGAGGGTAGGATTACCTTTAGGATATTTAACATTGAGCATGAATGGACACTTCACCAATGGAATTCATGCTTTGGCTTACCAAGTGGGGGAGAGAAAAGAACCTCTATTGGGTTCAACTCTCGAATCTTTTGGACTGAATTGACAAGAGAGCACGCTTACGACCCTTCTAGGGCCAAAGCATCATGCCTCCAAAACCTCATTTTCTGATACCTCCACCGAATCATGGCAAGCACTATTTTTGGTCGTGGGGAGAGTGACGGTGTAGTGAGAGCTAGTGAGCTGCTTTGCCAATGGGACATGTTACAAGAAAGGAGTAGCATCGATGTAGGATCCTATTTCATTAGACACTTAGTGAAAATGGGCAAAGCAGCGAGAGGAGAGATTAATGTGGGGGGTCTGCTTACCCACATTTGTCATAGGATGGGGTACGACTATACTGTGCTAGATAGCATAGAGGGGAGCCCAGAATTGACCTGGGAGTGTTTATGGCCATGAAGATGATTGTAAGAGAAGGACACTCCTTATGCTTTGTAAGGAAAAACCTGACGACCCTCAGACTCCCTGACCCTGATCGTACCACCATCAACACATGCGCCAACTGGCGCTTAGACCTGATAGTGGAGTCCCCGCCATGTGAGGGACCATCCACAGCGGCACCCATCTCTCCCCCTTTACATCACTCTCCCTCCAGTCCACGCATGTAAAGGAGCCCACATAGTCCACGTAGACATGAGCCCTGCACCTGCACCACGACCTTTTTCTACTTTTGAGCAGGATGCAGGTACATCGGCCTATGATTTTTTGGAGTTCCGATCGTGCCTCGACGATATATACGCCGAGCAACAGACGCAGAGGCAGCGATGGGAGGAGCAGAGCGCCTACACCTAGGTGGAGTTTCAGGGCTTCCGGGAGCACTTTCAGCGAGCCGAGGAGTTCTACGACGAGGCTTGCGTCTACTTCCAGGAGGAGACTACCCGTCGCTAGGCAGAGGCTGCCTACCGCTAGGAGATGCGACAACATATTGAAGGTAGGGGAAACTTCGCTTCCCACTTCAACTCGATTGCTTGTTCATGGCGATCCCTTCTATGTCCTCGGATAAAAAAAAATTATCCTTGATAAAGAGGGATTACCTAAGCTACCGTGTCATCATCGTGCCATTCGATTAGAGTGGTCACTTGAACAAACTTATTGTTCAAGCAAACTACCTCTATTCTTCGAATAGCCGCGGAATAGACGATGTATGGATCACCAGTTTTTGTGTTTGTATTCGGGGTCCGAGTAAATTAGCCACATAACACAAACATACAACATACAACATACAAAGGAACAAAAGGAAAACAAAACAAAATTTATACCTCTCGATCTTCTATTGTATGTCCTTCCTCCTTTTGGACGTCGTGTGGGCGACGATCTTCCAAAAGTCGAAGCCTCCTAGATCACGATCTTCTTTTCCTTGCTCGCTCCGAACAAGAGGAAGTATATAATCAAAACTCTCCTCTATCTAGGACCAACTAACAAGCTCCAAACTTGAAGCTTGCCGTTGGCCCAAAGAGAGGGGAAGGTGGGCACCGACCAAGAGCTCCAAGGAACCACCCTTACCCTTGTTTCCACCGGCCAAGGAGAAGAAGAGGAATAGGTTGACCACCGGCCAAGGTAGAGGGGAGAAAGATGGGCGCCGACATCTTCTTAGTAAAAAGGAAAAACCTTCCAAAATTGTGGCCGCCCAAGCCTCCTCCCAAACCCTAGCCTCCCTTTTGTTTCTTGCCGCCCAAGCCAAAAGAAACAAAAAAAAATCCTAATCTCTCTAGTATGCTCCACGCCCAAGCCTTGGCCTCCTTTTAGAGTTAGGCTTAAGCCTTGTTTTAATCTCCACCGTCAGATCTAGGGATTTAATCTCAACCATCGAATCTAGAGATTTAATCTCAACCGTCGGATCCAGAGATTTAATCTCCACCATCGGATCTAGAGTTTCATCTTCCACCATCGGATCTAGGCTCCATGAGGTTTTAATAGGCTACAATAGGGACCATGAGGAGGAGTTGGATCTTGGCCATCCAATGGATCAAGCCCACATAAAGTCCGATCCATTAATGATTATCCATTCCACTAGAGGATTATCATTGATCTACCTCACCAACCCCCATAAGTTAATATGGGCTCCATATATTATTTGTATATTTTCTCTCCGTGTTTAAGATCACGAATGCCCGTCGATTAATTAATTTATTGACAATTAATTAATCAATATTTAACTCCATGAGTAGTACCACTCAACCTTATCATCATGTCGGACCAAGTCCATCTGCAGGGTTTACATGATGAACCTTATGAGCTCCTCAAGAGGACATCATTATCCTAATATATAGGACACGGTGTCCTCCTATAATCAACGACACACTATATAAATAACACCATTTCCCAACTTACCGAGCCTATCGATTTACTCTATAAATCTCGCCCATTGGTAAATCAAAGAAATGAATACTAAGTATATGTGCTCGTTATTATATCGGGATTAAGAGCATGTACAACATAATATCTGATGTCCGATTCGATTATGTAGTCAGCAATAAATCGAATCGCTTCTATGTTGGTCCTGCTCAATACACACAAAGTGTACTAGTCTAATTTTATGGTCAAGACAAACCAATACCAAATCACACTACAACCATTCCAATGGTTTGTCCATAACCATCTCGGTTGTGAGCCTTTACTTATACTTTACAAGGAACTGATAACATGATCTCCCGTGTGACACTACACACCATGTTATCTACAATGTAATGTATTAGACAATATGCATAACCATAAATATGCAAACAATGATTATGTGATTCTTATTTCAAAATAAAGATGTTCATACAAAAGATAGACTTTTCAGTATACATCCCAACAATCTCCCACTTATACTAAAAGACTATGCTGTCCTTAAACTGCCATACATCTGATTCCCATTCCCTCCACATGCCTATCAAAAGCTCTCGCCGGAAGGGCCTTAGTGAAAGGATCTGCCAGGTTATCCTCCGATGCAATCTTGGCCACAACAACTTCTCCTCGCTTTATGATTTCTCGTATCAGGTGGTACTTGCGCTCTATGTGTTTACTTGCCTTATGGACTCGTGGTTCCTTCGAGTTTGCAACTGCACCACTATTATCACAATAAATTGTGATAGTTCTGGGCAAACCAGGAATCACATCTAAGTCCATCAAGAAGTTCCTGAGCCACACAACTTCTTTGGCTGCCTCAGAGGCTGCCACATACTCAGCTTCCATGGTGGAGTCTGCCACGCATTTATGCTCGACACTACTCCATACAAGGGCTCCACCTCCTAAAGTAAACACAAACCCTGAGGTAGACTTACTGTTATCCCTATCTGATTGGAAGTCGAAATCTGTGTAACCCATAGGGAGTAATTGGTCTGCCTGGTAAACTAGCATATAATCCCTAGTCCTTCTCAGGTACTTCAATATATGCTTTACCGCAGTCCAATGTCTCTGTCCTGGATTACTCTGATATCTGCTGACCATGCCCACGACAAAGCAGATATCTGGTCTCGTACATAGCATCGCATACATGAGACTTCCTACAGTCAAAGCATAAGGAACCGCCTTCATCTCCTCTATCTCCTAAGATGTTCTAGGACACATTTCCTTAGATAAAGGAACTCCATGCCTGAAAGGTAGAAAACCTTTCTTAGAGTTTTGCATGCTAAAATGATCCATAATTGTGTCTATGTATGAAGCTTGAGATAAGCACAACATCCTTGTCTTGCGATCCCTTATAACCTTGATCCCAAGGATGTGTCCCACTTCTCCTAAGTCCTTCAAATCAAACTATTTGGACAACCATACCCTTACGTCCGATAACACCTTGACATTGTTGCCAATTAACAAAATGTCATCTACGTATAGTACAAGAAATACCACTACATTTCCGTCACATATCTTGTATACACAAGACTCATCCGAGCTTTGAATAAATCCATAAGACTGGATCACCTCATCAAAGCGGATGTTCCAAGACCTCGAATCTTGCTTCAATCCATAAATGGACCGATTAAGCTTACACACAAGATGCTCTTTGCCCTTTGCAATGAATCCCTCCGGTTGCTTCATATAGATGTTTTCCTCAAGACTTCCATTAAGGAAAGCTGTCTTGACATCCATCTGTCATACCTCATAATCCATATGAGAAGCAATGCATAAGAGAATTCGGATAGACTTAAGCATGACCACCGGTGAAAAGGTCTCCTCATAATTGATACCCTCTTTCTGAGTATACCCCTTCGCAACAAGCCTTGCTTTGAAGGTCTCAACCTTCCCGTCTATTCCTCTCTTTCTTTTGTAGATCCACTTGCATCCAATGGTTTTTACACCATTGGGTGGTTTTACTAGCTTCCAAACCTGATTTGAATCCATAGATTCAATCTCAACATTCATTGCACTTTGCCAAGATATCGTATCTTTATCTTGGATTGCTTCGTCATATGTCTAGGGATCAGGTTCATGTTCTCCAGGGATCAAATCAGAAGATTCTCCCAAGAACATGAATCTATCAGACTGTCTTACAACCCTCCCACTATGACGAGGTATCACTTGTGTATCCTCTGTGACACGCGGTGCAGTGACTTGTGATATATCTTCTTGTACCGGTGGTATTGAAGTAGTGACTTCCCCTTTCAATTCCACTAGAACAATCTTACTCATGGGCTTGTGGTTCATCACATAGTCTTCCTCTAGAAATCTGGCGTTCGTGCTAACGATCACCCTCTGATCTCTAGGACTATAAAACAAACCTCCTTTCATTCCTCTAGGATAGCCAATGAACATGCATACTTATGTACGAGGTTCCAACTTACCAGCATCTGCCTTCAGAACATGTGCTGGACTCCCCCAAATCTGAATATGTCTCATACTAGGTTTTCGCCAAGTCCACAATTCTGTGGGAGTAGAAGGCACTGATTTAGATGGTACCAAGTTTAGAATATACACTGCTGTATCTAGAGAATATCTCCAGAACAATTCTGGCAGCTCAGAATAACTCATCATCGATCTAACCATCTCCATAAGAGTCCTATTCCTTCGCTCTGCTACACCATTCTGCTGGGGTGTGCCAGGTGCAGATAATTGGGATTGAATCCCAGCCTCTGATAAGTAATTCCTAAACTCTCCCAAGAGGTACTCACCACCACGATCAGATCATAGTGTCTTGATACTTTTACCTTGACGTTTCTCCACATCAGTCTTGAATTCTTTGAACTTGTCAAAGCATTCAGACTTGCGGCGCATCAGGTAAATATATCCATATCTTGAATAATCGTCTATAAAAGAGATGAACTATTCTAAACCACCTCTTATCTAGATAGATATAGGACCACACAAATCAGAATGAACCAATTCCAACACATATTTGGCTCTATACCCCTTGCCCTTGAAAGGCCTCTTGGTTATTTTACCTTCCAAGCAGGACTCGCAGGTTGGGAAGTCTTCCACCACTAATGAAATCAGAGGTCCATCAACTATCAACCTTTGAATTCTGCTTAGGTTAATATGACCACGCCTTAGATGCCAAAGATATGTTTGGTTCATCTTCGAAGGTTCTTTTCTCTTATTGGGATTAGAAGATGAGCTATTCACTTCTATTTGCATCGTGGGAGCTTTTGGTTTAAGTGTATACAAATTTCTTATCAATGCACCAGAATAGATAATCTCCCAATTCCTTTTTATAACAACTCTTCATTAAAAGAAATAGAATATCCATCCATAAAAGATTTAGAAATCGAAATCAAATTCTTTCTAAATAAGGGTACATAAAGGCAATTTTTAAGAACCAAAATTTTATTCCTCTCAAAAGATAAATAAACATCTCCCACTGCAACAACCGTCACCTTTGTGGCATCGCTCAAGTATATGGTAATCTCCCCCTCAGCCAGTCGTCTGGTTTCCTGGAACCCCTGTAAAGTATTGTAGACATGATCAGTGGCTCCCGTATCTACACACCAGGTGTCGGTAGATAACACCGCTAAACATATTTCAACGACTAGACCAAAAGATATACCTTTGTTCTGCTTCCGGTTGGGGCAATCCTTCTTCCAGTGTCCAGTCTGCTTGCAAGTGAAGCACTTGCCTTTTGGCTTCTTCACTCCTCCCTGAGTTCCTCCCACCACCTTTGCCCCAGCTTGTTTCTTCTTCTTCTTACCTTTTGGCTTAGAAGCAGAAACCTTTTTGGGCAACCATGGCCTGTTCCTGAGCGCTTTGACGAAATGGCAGTGGGCATGACTTGATGTTGATGTTGCAGTACATTTGACATAGATGCCAAAATGTACCATCGCACCATCTCATCAGCCTTAATCCACTTCTTATAACTCTCCTTCTCCTTTTCCCTAGAATCATCCGCAGGCTTAGGAGGGCACTCTTCGAGGAGTACATATTTGTATTCCTCAGCAGTCAAGACAATGTCAAGATTCCTCTTCCAATCAACATAATTGGGTCCAGTAAGTTTATTTTCTTTCAGTATCACAGCAAGCGGGTTGAAAGTCATTTTGATAAAACCTAAGAATCACACAGATCAAAACATTAGATTTCAAAAAATTATTGATTCCTCAAACAATAAAATTTTAAAATCAACCAACACCTCAAAACACCGAGAATATCGTAAGCCACGATAGTGTGGACGTATACGAATTCTACATTTGTAAGAGGAGGTTTTACCCATTAATTTTACTATCTTGTCAACCTAACTTTTTGAAAAATAAAATTAATAGTTGGTTCCTCTTTGGCCCTACAAATAAAAGCAGTGACTTCAATGGGGAGGATACTCTTATTTGCATCTAAGTGTTCACCATTACTCGGTACCAAGGCAATTATCTCGGGTTATATGCCTTCCGATGGGGAAGTACACACGCTCCTTAATAATTTTCTATAACCATATTCGACCTTGTGATCTGTAAACAAACTCATCCGATGGGGAGGAAGGCACTCAGAGCCGATGCCCAAGTTTGTTTGCATCACATGTCAAATCGTAATAGAGGCCGTGGGAATTTATAAAAATATCCCTTTCCCACTTAGTAATTTAAAATTGAGGAATTTTCTAGCCTACGACATGCATATCAAACAATAAGCAATAAGTATGAAAAAGAAATATTTTCCAACTATTATGGCTTTTGTCTCCAATATACCTCCTGTCGTATCACTATTTTGTCCGCTCCTCCCTACGCCATACGAGCCATCCGGAGATCCGAGTCGAGACTAACTATTTTAATTTACATCCATCGATCCTATAGTCCACGAAAGAGTGTACATGAAATTTAGACCGAAAGTAAACTAAAATAAAATGAGTGGCTAAACAATACCGTACTTAATTACAAAATTAAATACTAGCCTCGTCAACCCCCGAGGATTCAAAAAAATATACAATTACACACATACAATCACATACACACATATGACCATAATAGTTGGATCCTATGCCTGCAATCAAAAAGTTAACCTACGCACATCCTACTATTATCCGACACATATAATATATGAAAAGTGCATAAAAGTAACCGAATCCTAAACACACAAAACCGAAAACTGTGGCTCTGATATCAATTGAAGGTAGGGGAAACTTCGCTTCCACTTCAACTCGGTTGCTTATTCATGGCGATCCCTTTTATGTCCCCGGATAAAAAAAAATTATCCTTGACAAAGAGGGATTACCCAAGCTACCGTGTCATCGTCGTGCCATTCGATTAGAGTGGTCACTTGAATAAACTTGTTGTTCAAGCAACCTACCTTTATTCTTCGAATAGCCACGGAATAGACGATGTACGGATTGCCGGTTTTTGTGTTTGTATTCGGGGTCTGAGTAAATTAGCCACATAACACAAACATACAACATACAAAGGAACAAAAGGAAAACAAAACAAAATTTATACCTCTCGATCTTCTATTGTATGTCCTTCCTCCTTTTGGACGTCGTGTGGGCGACGATCTTCCAAAAGTCGAAGCCTCCTAGATCACGATCTTCCTTTCCTTGCTCACTACGAACAAGAGGAAGTATATAATCAAAACTCTCCTCTATCTAGGACCAACCAACAAGCTCCAAACTTGAAGCTTGCCGCCGACCCAAAGAGAGGGGAAGGTGGGCGCCGACCAAGAGCTCCAAGGAACCACCCTTACCCTTGTTTCCACCGGCCAAGGAGAAGAAGAGGAATAGGTTGAGCACCGGCCATGGTAGAGGGGAGAAAGATGGGCGCCGATAACTTCTTATGAAGAAGGAAAAACCTTCCAAAATTGTGGCCGCCCAAGCCTCCTCCAAAACCCTAGCCTCCCTTTTGTTTCTTGCCGCCCAAGCCAAAAGAAACAAAAAAACCCTAATCTCTCTACTATGCTCCACACCCAAGCCTTGTCCTCCTTTTATAGAGTTAGTAAGCCTTGTTTTAATCTCCACCGTCGGATCTAGGGATCTAATCTCAACCGTCGGATCTAGAGATTTAATCTCAACCGTCGGATCTAGAGATTTAATCTCCACTGTCGGATCTAGAATTTCATCTTCCACCATTGGATCTAGGCTCCGTGAGATTTTAATAGGCTACAATAGGGACCATGAGGAGGAGTTGGATCTTGGCCACCCAATGGATTAAGCCCACATAAAGTCTGATCCATTAATGATAATCCATTCCACTAGAGGATTATCATTGATCTACCTCACCAATCCCCATAAGTTAATATGGGCTCCATATATTATTTGTACAGTTATCTCCCCGTGTTTAAGATCTCGAATGTCCGTCAATTAAATAATTTATTGACAATTAATTAATCAACATCTAACTCCATGAGTAGTACCACTCAACCTTATCATCATGCTGGACCAAGTCCACCTGCAGGGTTTACATGATGAACCTTATGAGCTCC
Source organism: Wurfbainia villosa (assembly GCA_025175895.1). NCBI lineage: Eukaryota > Viridiplantae > Streptophyta > Magnoliopsida > Zingiberales > Zingiberaceae > Wurfbainia > Wurfbainia villosa. The sequence continues at coordinate 95,575,244 of CM045986.1, forward strand.
TCAAGGGGACATCATCATCCTAATATATAGGACACGGTTTCCTCCTATAATCAATGACACACCATATAAATAATACCATTTCCCAACTTACCGAGCCTATCGATTTACTCTATAAATATCGCCCATTGGTAAATCAAAGAAATGAATACTAAGTATATGTGCCCGTTATTATATCGGGATTAAGAGCATGTACAACATAATATCTGAGTTCCGATTCGATTATGTAGTCAGCAATAAATCGAATCACCTCTATGTCGGTCCTGCTCAATACACACAAAGTGTACTAGTGTAATTCTATGGTCAAGGCAGACCAATACCAAATCACACTACAACCATTCCAATGGTTTGTCCATAACCATCTCGGTTGTAAGCCTTTACTTATACTTTACAAGGAACTGATAACATGATCTCCCATGTGACACTACACACCATGTTATCTACAATGTAATGTATTAGACAATATGCATAACTATAAATATGCAAACAAGGGGAAGAAGAACGATACAAGGGGTGACAGTCCTTGTATCGCAAATTTAGGGGATATTAGGAGGAACCTAAGGGTTGGCTTCATCGCTTGCAATTGTGGATAGAAGGATGCGATAGAGTCGGTAATATATCTTGTTTCCAACTCGTCACAGAGATCAATTCAGTATCCTCGTACCGACTATCTCGTCCTGAGGCCAGGGGATGACCTGGCATGGTAGAGGTAGCTTCCGATAGATGCGAAGGCTCATCGGGGGAGTATATGATGTCCTTTCCATAAATCCCTAGTTAGAAAGTCTGGATATATTCAATTGATAGCATGTTCTGCGATATACAAACGAAACCGAAGTCCTAGAATCCCATCAAAATCCTCGTAGCAAACCGTCTTTTCTTCCATGTGACACCGTACTAAAGTTTAGTCCACCGACAACCCTCACAATCGCAACCTTTAGATCTGATCTCCGAACAATAATATCCACTGAATAGATCAGTATTCGAGTCTCAGTCCCTGTGGGATCGATAAATCTATTTATTACTTGATGACATCCGTGCACTTGCGGGCGTTGAGCGCGAGCGTGCGCTTTGAGTCCTCAACGGTCTCCGTTGCAAGATTTGAGGTCGCATTCGCGTGCATCATAAGCCTATATAAATAAAATCTTAACTGATGTAATCACTACTTTATGTATTTATAAAAGAAAGAAATATTTAAATTTCCCCTGCTTGTTCTTTACTTGCTCTGGATATTCTTAGTAGGACGCCTTCAATGATAATTGGTCTATTCTACAGGGTAGACCCCGCATAACCAAATTGAGGGATGTTGTCAGAAAACGACTAGCCTCTGAATTAAATTGAATCCGCTTCACATCTACTTTCCCCACGAGATACGACTAGTATTTTCAGAATTAATGCATTTAACTACTCCCGTTGCCATCCTTACATCTTCCCATCTTATCTACCTTTACTATCTCCGTTTCCCCAGAGGAGCATTTAATACCTCCCTCCCCCCTTTCTTTTCTATAAAAACCTTCGATGTTACCTTCAATCAACACACCCCTTTATTCTTCTGTTTTTCGCCGATCCATTTCTCCCCTTTCCTATTTCCACCATGGAGAGCATATCAGAGCAAGATAGCAACTCTCCTTCTTCAGATAGGCGGACTGAAGAGAAATGATGTATAGAAGAACTAGAAGAGCAGGTCATGGATTTGAGGAAGCGTCTGCAATCATCATTCACTCGCAACTACACCCTGTGCCAAGAGTTGGCGGTAGCCCAAAGGACTTTGTTAAAGCACCAATTTATGCAACAATCTTACCTTAGGCAACTTCTCAATGTAAAGTCTGGTGGCTGATAGGCCCCAGTATCACTTCCAGATAAAATCGTCTGCGAAACACCTTAGCTCTCCTGAGAGTGAACCTTCGTCATTTTCTTTTAAAAGACTGCATCTTGTAATCCTTCTCTTTATTAATAAAAATCTTCTCTTAGAAATTGCATATGCCTCTTCTTGCATGACGAGGATTCCTCTGACATGGATAAAATATCCCATCATCCGTGGTAAACAAAAACTTACCGACTCCATATTATTGCCCCCTTCGATTCATCCCTCCAACCAACCGCTCTTCCTCTCGCATATGACATCGAAAGGATAAATTTTAGTATATCTAATTTAAACCCCACTTCTTCAATCCGCCCTATCACGGGGATAACGATAATACACTTGAGTGAAGACTTAATTCTTCTATTCCACCATCACACGAGAATGTTAATAATATAGTTGAGTGAGGGCTCAACTCTTCCGATCCATCACCGTACAAGGATAATAATAATATAGTTGATTGAAGACTCAACTCTTCTGATCCACCACCACACGGGGATAATAATAATATAGTTGAGTAAAAACTCAACTCTTCCGATTCACTACCATATGGGGATAGTAATAATGTAGCTGAGTGAAGACTCAACTCTTCCGATCCACCACCACACGGGGATAATAATAATATAGTTGAGTGAAGACTCAACGCTTCCGATCCACCACAACACAGGGATAGTAATAATGTAGCTGAGTGAAGACTCAACTCTTCCGATCCACCACCACACGGGGATAGTAATAATATAGCTGAGTAAAGACTCAACTCTTCCGATCCACCACCACATGGGGATAGTAATAATGTAGTTGAGTGAAGACTCAACTCTTCCGATCCACCACCACACGAGAATAGTAATAATGTAGCTGAGTGAAGACTCAACTCTTTCGATCCACCACCATACGGGGATAGTAATAATGTAGCTGAGTGAAGACTCAACTCTTCCGATCCACCACCACACGGGGATAGTAATAATGTAGCTGAGTGAAGACTCAACTCTTCTGATCTACCACCACACGGGGATAATAATAATGTAGCTAAGTGAAAACTCAACTCTTCTGATGCACCACCACATGGGGATATATAATTGCTTGACCTGAAGGCAAGTAGAAAGAATTGTGATGACTTGACCTAGGGCTTCACCTGGTCAAGCCAGAATAATTTTTTACTTTGCCATTTTTTCTACTTCCATGCATCTACCTTAAACCCAACTCCTCTGTTCCGCCATCATACAGGGATAATTGTTTGATTGGGAGACAAGCAAAAAGAATTGTGATGACCTGACTTAGGGCTTCGCTTGGTCAGGTCGGAATAATTTTTTTTACTCCGTCGTTTATTCTTCAGTGCATCTACCTTGAACCCAATTCCTCTGTTCCGCCACCATACGGGGATAATTGCTTGACCTGGAGACAAGCAAAAAGAATTGTGATGACCCGACTTCGGGATTCGCCTGGTCAGGTCGGAATAATTTTTTTCTCCGCCGTTTGTTCTTCAGTGCATATACCTTGAACCTAACTCCTCCGTTCCACCACCATACGGGGATAATTACTTGACTTGGAGATAAGAAGAAAGATTTTTGATGACTTGACTTAGGGCTTCGCCTGATCTGGTCGGAATAATTTTTTACTCTGTTGTTTGTTCTTCAGTGTGTCTATCTTGAACCCAACTCCTCCGTTCTGCCACCATACGGGGATGATTGCTTGACTTGGAGACAAGTAAAAAGAATTGTGATGACCTGACTTAGGGCTTCGCCTGATCAAGTCAGAATAATTTTTTACTCCGCCATTTTTATTAGTGCCTTAACTTCGAACCTCAGCTCCTCCATTCCACCACCGCACGAGGATAATGACTTCGACTAATACCAAGCCGTAACAAGTGTGGTGATTTGATCTAAGGCTTGGTGCCATTAGATCGGAATGCATTTTTTACTCCGCCATTCTTCACAGGTATTACTACCTTAAACTCTACTCATCCGTTATGCAACCACACGAGGATGACAGCTCCGACTGATACCGAGCCATGAAAGTGTGACAACCCGATCCAGGGCTTTGTCTAATTAGGTCAGAATGGATTTTTTACTCCGCTGCTCTTCACCGGTGTAATTACTTAAACTCTACTCCTCTATTCCGTAACTGCATGGGGATGACGGCTCCGGTTGATATCGAGCCATGAAAATGTGATGACCCGATCCAGGGCTTTGCCCAATCAGGTCGGAATGAATTTTTTACTCCGCTTCTCTTCACAAGTGTAATTACCTTAAACCCTACTCCTCTGTTCTGTAACTGCACGGGGATGACAACTCCGGCTAATACCGGGCCATAAAAATGTGATGACCCGATCCAGGGCTTTGCCCAATCAGGTTGGAATGAATTTTTTACTCCGTCGCTCTTCACAGGTGTAGCTACCTTAAACCCTACTCCTCTATTCCGCAACCGCATAAGGATGACGACTCCGATTGATACCGGGCCATAAAAATGTGATGACCCGATCTGGGACTTTGCCCAATCAGGTCGGAATGAATTTTTTACTCTGCCACTCTTCACAGGTGTAGTTACCTTAAACCCTACTCCTCTATTCCACCACCGCACGGGGACGACGACTCCAGCTTATACCGGGCCATGAAGAAGAGAAATCATGCTTTAAATCACCTACTATCTCCTATTTGGATCTCCTTTTTTAGGGGCCCACCTCCCTGCTTTTGAAGCCCAATTCGTATCACAAGCGCATCCCTACCCTTTATATAGGACTCTTCATCTCTCCTCTTCTTCACTTTCTGCTCCTTCCGCTTCCATCACCTCTCCTCATTCCTTCGCTTACCAAAAACTATCCTGCTCCCTTCGAACAACTTCCTCATTTTCTCTTCTTCTGAAGCCAAGATGAAATCTCTCCTTCAGCAACTGATGATGGAATATCGTCACGAGCTGGGAAGAAACAATAATCAGCCATCTGCTACCACCACATCACCGCCCCTTGTTCCGGCCCCCGCCATATCCCCAATCATCGCTTTGGCCTCTACATCCCCTCCTGGTCCATCATAACCCCCTCCCTTGTCATTCTACCTTCATCCATTGTGACCTCACCATCACGACTACCTTCTCTGCTTTCCTCTCCGACATTATCACCAAACCCTAGCCTTCTTGCTGTTGGATCGAAAGTGTCGCTAGAGGGGGGGGGTGAATAGCGATACGGTGTCGTTAAAAAACTTTTGCAATAATTAAAAAGCAAGTAGAGAATGCACAGCGGAAATATAAAGTAGACAAGATATTTTTACGTGGTTCACAATCTTTCGATTGCTAATCCACGGCCCTAGTGATCCTTGATCACGTACGGAGGGCAATTCACTAAAACCACTCCTCTTCGTTGGAAGTAGGAGCAACGATTACAAAAAGAAATCAAGGCAAAGGGACACTCCCCCTTTCCTTGTTACGATTAAAGCACAAAGACAATTTAAAGAAGTAGAACTTAAATAAATATACCGACAACTCTTATAAGTAGAAGATGTAGCTTTCGTTGTCGGCGGCACTTCGTCGTAGCAAATGTGAGTAGTAGTAAGCTGCTATTTACGAGCTCTTGAATTCTTGTTTTGCTTGGCTTGAACATGTCTATTTATGGATATTGATCTATGAATTTAGACATAGGTAGTGTCCAAGGTGAGGTTCTTATCCCAACTCAAGGATGAGGTGTTTCATCCAACCACCTTGTGCCACCTCCAACCTACTTGTGCGCCAACTCAAGGATGAGGTGTTTCATCCAACCACCTTGTGCCACCTCCAACCTCCTTGGGCGCCAACTTGAGGATGAGGTGTTTCATCCAACCACCTTGTGCCACCTCCAACCTCCTTGGGCGCCAACTTGAGGATGAGGTGTTTCATCCAACCACCTTGTGCCACCTCCAACCTCCTTGGGCGCCAACTTGTTGGAGCCATTCAACTGATGCCAGATCATGGGAGCCAACCATCTTGTGCCAACTCACCTTATTTTGGGCGCCCACCACAAGGAAGCTTGGTGATGGTTTGGATGTCCACCTTGATGCCACATCACCCTTTGTACCAAAACACGAGTCAAGTCCAAATTCACCCCTTGAAATTCGAGCTCTTCTCGAGGTCGAACTTGACTAGCAGTTGGATCGTAGTCAAAGGGTTTTGGACCGATACAAGTTAGCTTAAAATATAAAGTACGATGGTTCTAACCATCCGATCTCGACCTAGACCTTCCATTGGAGGTATTGGGTCGGATCTACGCTAACGACCTTGCTTCGCTTTCACACGAGCTTACCTTGTAGCCTCGCTTCCGGTCTTCACCCGAGTACCTCGGCTTCCTCCGAAGTCCCTCTGGCGTTGCCCGACCACCTCGGTTCCCACCGGGTGTCGCAGACCTTCCGCTCAACTTTAGCATTTCTGCACACTTAATTGAGCTCGTAAGATAACAAATATACCCTTAACTATTGAGCCTTTTGCCATAATCAAAATACCGGTTCGACTTTGGTGCCCACTGCACCAACAATCTCCCCCTTTTTGATTCATGGCAAACCGACACAAAAGTTAAGGAAAAATTAAGCATAAGAGTAAGCTAGCATAAAGATTAAATATGAATGAGCTAGCATAAAGATTAAATATGAATGAGCTAGCATAATGATTAAATATGAATGAGCTAGCATAAAGATTAAATATGAATGAGCTAGCATAATGATTAAATATGAATGAGCTAGCATAATGATTAAGCATGAATGAGCTAGCATAAAGATTAAATATGAATGAGCTAGCATAAAGATTAAATATGAATGAGCTAGCATAAAGATTAAATATGAGTGAGAAATATTATTGTTTCAAGTTCTCCCCTTTGAGGTAACCTCCCCCTTGACCGAAGGTGAGTTCTTGAAAAATAATTTTTACTCCCCCTTAATAGTTGCTTAATTAAACGGAATTACTTAATATAAAAGGTAATAATTTTGTTTACTTTCTTCCTTACTTTTGTGACTTTCTCCCCCTTTTGCCTTAACTCAAAAAGTTTGTAAATATATTTTAAGGTTTGTAAGTCCAAGCAAGTTCCCAATATAAATATATATATATATATATTTTTTTAAAATAATAATAAGCTTGAAAATATGTTCATCTAAAATGTACAACTCCGGTTGGACTTGATTGATATAGAATGATCAATAAGTCTTGAAGGAGTTGATTAATTTTAAATAATTATACTCCATGGTTCATGTCGATGCACTGAATCTACGTCTGGAACCAGGAGTAAGGTCCTAACATCTCACGCCCGTCTACGTGGCTAAGTACACAAACACATTAGTCCTATGTGTTGTGAGATGTGTTGGCTCCTTAAATCTATAGGTATATGATTTCTAAGGTAAGACTTAGGCTAATTTCATAAAAAGAAGCAAAAGTAGAGTACATATATAGAAAAATTTAAATCCTACTCTATTACGCACATACCTAACTTTCGCCTTAATAAACTAAATTCGGGTAGTGGTTTGGTGAAGATGTCCGCTAGGTTTGATTTGGACTCAACATACTCTAGTTGTATAGTTCCATTAGTTACATGTTCCCTAATGAAGTGGTGTTTAACTTCTATATGTTTTGTCCTAGAATGACATATTGGATTTTTAGTTAAGTTAATTGAACTAATGTTATCTATGTAGGTTTTAATGTTGTTAAAGATTAAGCTAAAGTCTTGGAGAGTGTGCTTCATCCACGTGAGTGAGAGACACACTCACCCATCGCAACGTATTCGCCCGGTGGTAGATAAGGCAACGCAATCGCCTCCTCGCACTAACTTACTAGACTCGAGAGGATTTGACAACAACCACTCGTGCTCTTTCTATCGAGTTTACTACCGGCATAGTCGGAGTCGGAGTAGCCGATTAGATTAAACTCGGTAGATCTAGGGTACCAAATACCTACGTTTAGCGTGCCCTTTAGATATCTAAGGATACGCTTGACTAGGGTTAGGTGAGACTCCTTGCGCAGTGTTTGTAACCTTGCACATACTACCGCATGAATAAAATGTCGAATTCGGCTCGCGGTTAAGTATAGGAGACTTCCTATTGCGCTCCTATAGTATTTTAGGTCAACGGGTTTTCCTTCTACATCTTCGTTTATATTAACATTAGTTGCTATAGGTGTATTGATTATTTTAGCATCTTGCATTCCAAATCGATTTATTAAGTCCTTAGTATATTTTTGTTGATGTAAATATATTCCATCTTTAGTTTGTTTAATTTGTAAACCTAAGAAGAAACTTAACTCTCCCACTAAATTCATTTCAAATTCACTTTCCATAAGTGAGATGAATTCGTTTAGAAGGATCGAGTTGGTAGTTCCAAAAATTATATCATCTACATAGATTTGGGCTATAAAGATTTCTTTTCCTACGGTTTTAACGAATAAGGTTGGGTCGACTAAACCTTGGTTGAATCCTTTGGACTTAAGATAGATCGAAAGCCTTTCGTACCAAGCTCTTGGGGCTTGTTTGAGTCCATATAGGGCTTTCTTAAGTCTAAGGACATGGTCAGGTTTATCTAGATTTTCGAATCCGGGAGGTTGACTGATGTAAACTTCTTCCTTAATGTATCCATTCAAAAATGCTGACTTGACATCCATTTGAAACAATTTAAAACCTCGATGTGCATATGCTAACAACATTCGGATGGACTCTAGTCTTGCTACGGGGGCGTAGGTCTCATCGTAATCTAAACCTTCGACTTGACTAAACCCTTTTGCGACTAACCTAGCTTTATTTCTAACTACTTCACCTTTATCATCAAGTTTATTTCGAAATACCCACCTTGTTCCAATAATTGATTTTTCTTTAGGTGGTTGTACTAATTCCCAGACTTCATTTCTAGTGAATTGAGCTAGCTCTTCTTGCATAGCAATAATCCAGTCGGGATCAAGAAGTGCTTGTTCAATAGTTTTGGGTTCGATTTTGGAAATTAACGAGATTTGACTAATGTTTCGGTATGAAGCTCTAGTTCGAACCCCTAAATTTGGATCACCTATAACTTGATTGATAGGATGACTTGGGTTAGGGTCATCTATCACTTGGTCGATAGGATGACTTGGGTTAGGACGAGATTCAAGTTCAAGATCAGAGTCGGGTTTGCTATAAGTTGATTTGCTAGTTGGTTTTGTTAAGGATTGAATGGGTTCATGTCCTTCGTCGAAAACTATATTAATGGTTTCTTCGACTCTTATGTGTAGGATCAATGGAATTACTAAAGGGTTGTTTGTAAGTTTTTAAACCTAAATCATCTCACCAATATCTACATGATCAAAACATGTTATTCCTATGTGTTACTGTGAGATGACTTTCAATTTTACTTGATTAATTTTAATGAATTTAAATTAACCAACATTAGGTTAGATTCGGATTTAGTCTAAGCTCATCAAGTAATCTTTTCAAGAGATTAGCTTCCAGGTCGTGGCGAGGCACAGAGGCCTTCTTTGATCGGAACAACGACCACTTCCTTAGACAAAGCTAATTTCAAGAAATTGATAACTCGACTTACTTGAGACTACATCTTGGTCTAACTAGTTATTTTTGAAAAGAGGCTCCCCGAGGCTCAATCTTTTCGTAGGATTTTAGTTGATTTATTTTTGAAAAGAGGCTCCCCGAGGCTCAATCTTTTCGCAGGATTTTAGTTGGTTATGAGTCCTATCTAACCATTCTAAAAATAAAGGAAAAACTAAGCATGCAATTTCTAAGACTTAACAAAAGTACATTTTGTATTGGCTCCCCCTGGACCATTGAATCGAGTGGGTCTATTCACATAGTGAATTTGGTCCTTGGGAACCCAATACATGTTAGATCCTAAAGTTGAAATCAAAGTGGTCTTAGGGACCCATGCTTGGACATTTTTCTATGTTGGTTTACTATAGACATATATGACTTATTGGTTGTATTTGAGTTAAACCCAGTCCTACTTTGTTGTACACGGCCCTTTGTGATCCAAGTAAGAGGTCAAGTCCCTTGGATCCCAAAGTGAACCTTTCAACGTGTTCCTAAGGTCTTCGACTTGTGTTTTCAAAGCGAGTTCTCAACTTCAAGCTTTTCAACTTGAGTTGAGTCCTCCTCTTGAATACGAGTAGTCGAAGAGGTTAGGGGACCTCATGTTTGAGAAGGTTAACCTCCTCAATTAGGGTCTCGACCTTGGACTCGGACTTAGCTAGTTTCTTATTTAAAAATTTAATTGCACCATACAAAGTATTAAGTAACGACCGACTTACCCTTAATGATTCTTTTGAACCGGATACGGATCCGTGGCTTATCTTGAATGGAAGCTCATCATCGGATTCGGACTCGGACTCTTCTTCGGTTTCGGAGTCGTGCTCGGTCGGCTTGGCCATTAGAGCTTGGATATCGTCTTCTTCCTCCGACAACTCCTCCCAAGTAGCGTTTAGCGCTTTCTTGGTCTTTGATGCGTTATTCTTTAGCTTTGGGCACTCGGACTTGATGTGACCGAACCTGCACTCATAGCATCTAAAATTAGAAGTATTTGAATTAGGTTTAGGCTTACCTTGAGTTGTTGGTCGCTGCCTCTTGATCATCTTAGAACTAGATTGACTAGTTCGGATTCTATTCGAGTCTACTTCCGATTGGACTCGCCTTCTTCCTTCTCGGGGTGGCTTGCTTATGGCTTCTTCTTCTTGGAACCTGCAACTAACGCAATACTCTTCTCGGCCTAGACCACGTTAGTTTGCTCATGTAATTCAAGTTCCGAAAACAATTCGTCTAACCTAATTTTAGAAAGGTCCTTGGAGACCTTGTAGGCATCGACCATGGATGCCCACAAGGTGGTCCTAGGAAACGAGTTAAGAGAATACCTGATAAGGTCGCGATTCTCGACCTTTTGTCCGATGGCATGGAGTTGGTTGACGATGTCTTGGATACGAGCATGTAGTTGAGTTGCGGTCTCGTTTTCCTGCATTTTCAAGTTATACAATTTATTTAAAAGTAAATCTCTTTTACATACCTTCGTGTCGTCGGTGCCTTCGTGTAGTTCCACTAGCTTGGTCCATAAGTCCTTTGCACTAATGAAGGGGCCGATGCGGTTGAGCTCTTCCTTGGACAACCCACATTGCAAGATTTGAGTTGCCTTGGCATCGGCTTCTACTTGTTTTTTCATGGAATTTGACCATTGATCGTATCCCAAAGATTCACCATCTTCATTAGGAAGTGTGAAACCGGTTTGGATTACGATCCACATCTCGATTTGGGTTTTAATAAAGCATTCCATCCGACCCTTCCATTAAGGAAAGTCATTACCGTTGTAAAGCGGGTCTGCTAAACCCTTCGAGATGGGCCATTTAAAAACAAGAAGAAGAACGAAAAAGAATCTTGCAAAACACACACGAAAGAATATTCCAAGACTTTCGTCTTGGATTAGTAGTCTTGAGGAAGTAAAAAGATATATAAAATGTAACTTGCAAAAGAAATAAACAATCAAATGCGAATGTCGTTGAAGTTCGAGGACAACCTTACTCGGATCTAACCCGAAGGACAACCTTATCCGGATCCTAAAGCCTCTAATGCAATTCTATATGTAGGAGAAGATAAGCAAGTGAAATAATTATACGAAAACAGAAATAAATAAATAAAAATCTGTAAAAAAGAAAAACAAAGCTAGATTGGTGGTTTCACCAATCTTAGCGCCCGCTCGATACCAATTATTGGATCGAGTGTAAGCTAGAGGGGGTGAATAGCGATACAGTGTAGTTAAAAAAACTTTTGCAATAATTAAAAAGAAAGTAGAAAGTGCCCAGCGGAAATATAAAGTAGACAAGATATTTTTACGTGGTTCACAATCTGTCGATTGCTAATCCAAGGACCAATTGATCCTTGATCACGTACGGAGCAATTCACTAAAACCACTCCTCTTCGTTGGAAGTAGAACAGCGATTACAAAAGAAATCAAGGCAAAGGGACACTCCCCTTTCCTTATTACGATTAAAGCACAAAGACAATTTAAAGAAGTAGAACTTAAATAAATATACCGACAACTCTTATAAGTAGAAGATGTAGCTTTAGATTCGTTGTCGTAGCAAATGTGAGTAGTAGTAAGCGGCGTTACGGCGTGTTGAGAGCTCTTGAATTCTTGTTTTTTGCTTGGCTTGAACATGTCTATTTATGGATATTGATCTATGAATTTAGACATAGGTAGTGTCCAAGGTGAGGTTCTTATCCCAACTCAAGGATGAGGTGTTTCATCCAACCACCTTGTGCCACCTCCAACCTCCTTGGCGCCAACTCAAGGATGAGGTGTTTCATCCAACCACCTTGTGCCACCTCCAACCTCCTTGGGCGCCAACTTGAGGATGAGGTGTTTCATCCAACCACCTTGTGCCACCTCCAACCTCCTTGGGCGCCAACTTGAGGATGAGGTGATTCATCCAACCACCTTGTGCCACCTCCAACCTCCTTGGGCGCCAACTTGTTGGAGCCATTAAACTTGAGCCACATCATGGGAGCAAACCATCTTGAGCCAACTCAACTTATTTTTGGAGTCCACCACACTGAAGCTTGGTGAGGGAGTGGATGTCCACCTTGATGCCACATCACCCTTTGTACCAAAACACGAGTCAAGTCCAAATTCACCCCCTTGAAATTCGAGCTCTTCTCGAGGCTGGAACTTGACTAGCAGTTGACTGTAGTCAAAGGGTTTTGGACTGCAGTACAAGTTAGCTTAAAATATAAAGTACGATGGTTCTAACCATCTGATCTCGACCTAGACCTTCCATTGGAGGTATTGGGTCGGATCTACGCTTAACGACCTTGCTTCGCTTTCACACGAGCTTACCTTGTAGCCTCGCTTCCGGTCTTCACCCGAGTACCTCGGCTTCCTCCGAAGTCCCTCTGGCGTTGCCCGACCACCTCGGTTCCCACCGGGTGTCGCAGACCTTCCGCTCAACTTTAGCATTTCTGCACACTTAATTGAGCTCGTAAGATAACAAATATACCCTTAACTATTGAGCCTTTTGCCATAATCAAAATACCGGTTCGACTTTGGTGCCCACTGCACCAACACTTGCCCCTTCGCCTTCGATTTTGGGTGGCCCTAGGCAACCTCCTCTTTTCTTACAAACCCAAACCGAGTTAAGGGGAATTGTATGCTGACGGCTACAGGGAGAAGAGATTACTTCTCATGATTCTTCTTCCTCCCCCATGCTTTCTTCAGAGTCAGAATCAGTTCCAGCTAAATCCCCTCCATCTTCACCTTTACCCCTTCCAGCAGTGTTGCCATCATCTTCTCCATAGACCCCGAGTTTAGAAGGTCGCTCTCCACAGCTTGGTTTAGAACTTGGCTCTGACCTCTCTCCTCCTATCAATGAAGAGCCAACAATAACTGTGTCCCCTTCAACCACCGGTTTCCATTCAACATCATCTCCTCCTCCCATGTCTACATCGCCGGAAACATTACACCCTTTCATTCTCTCCTCCTTCCCTTCTCCCAAGGGCTCTCCTTCCTCCATCATCCATCAGGTGGTTTCGAATATTCTTCAACCACCCTCAAGCTTCCCCCCTTCCCCTCCTGCTTCCAATGAGCCTTTTAATAACGACTCTTTTTGCTGCCCCTTCCCCATCTTCCTCCTCCTCAGAAATCCCTTTTTTGTCTCAGGGCGTGACCCTTCCTCTTCTAGGGTCAATATCACAATCTTCCGGACCACCCCCCTTCTTGTCCATCATGAGTGAGTTCGCTCCTCTAGTGGCCTCCACCCCTTCTTCTTCTTCCGACAAGAATGCTCAGATCCTCAATTTAGAGGAGCTTATTCCAAGAATGGAAAGCCTACGTCACACCTTAGAGTTGGTAAGCTTTTGGAGTTACCTTTGTATGTATTTTTGGCAATGACTCTTTTCTCCGTCTTCTGTTTTCAGGTGATGGTGAATTATCAAGAGCTGGCCCACTCCTTCTCTCACTACCGAGTTCAATTACAACAACATACTCAACAGCAAACAGAGGACCAGACTGCCTCCAGAGATAGGGAGAACTTCTTACTGCAAGAATTTGCCCACTGCCAAAATCAACTGGCTGAAGCCCACCGTCAAAGACAAGAGGATGCTAAGGCCATAGCGGCCCTTCAAACCCGACAAAAGGATGCCGAAACCATATCCACCCTTCAAGGTGCCACGCAAAAAGATGACAATGCTACTACCTCCAGGGATGGGGAAAATTCCTTGTCACAAGAATTGGTGGGCTATCAGAGCCAAATAGATGAAATCCAACAGCATAGGCAGGAGGATGCGAGAACTATAACATCCCTTCAGGACCAACAATAGAAGGGTGCAGCAACAATATCCACCCTTCGAACCCGACTAAGCAAGGAGGTATACGAAAATTCAACTTTAATATCAGCTAGGTCTCATGCTCACACCCAAATACGCAGGAAAGAAACCTCTCTGCAGCAGTTAAGGAGTGAGATTGCCCGCACCAGGGCCTACACTGAGGCAGTGGAGGGGATTTCAGCTTCCATACATTAGGACATGTTAGACATGTCAAGAGTCATGCAGCAAGACCAAACTTTCCAATCCGATGATGTGTCCACCCTGGCTGATGCTATAATTCAAGTATCACAATGATACCGTCAAGTTTGCCAAGCTCTTCGGGAACATAGAGAACATTGTGCCAAGTTACATCAAGATGCCCACATGATTGATCTTAACCAACAGGGGCGTTTTCGATCTCTGATGCGGACTACCTACCAAGATGGGTTCAACGAGGCGGTCCGGCAATATGCTGATCACGGGTTCTCTCCAACAAGTCAACCAGCACTTTTCCTGCACTGGTAGACTAGCTTCAGACGCTAACCCCCAGACCATTTCAGACTGTAATTTTCATGTTGATTTCCTTGGTGCTATCAAATAATTATCACTTTAAGACTGTTGTTATTTGGGTATAATCACAGCAACAAATTGCTTATTCTTGATATTGTTCTTAACTTTCTTTGCTCTGAGAATGAGAAGCTACTTTCCAATGATACTTATTCCTCATCCTTGCTCATGATTGTTAGTGAAAGCCCTAGAGCCAATCATGTGATGATTGTTGTATGAACTTTATTGTATCATATTCCAATTTATAAAGACATGGTTATTATATTTACTTGTATTGGTGCCAAATAACTAAGTATAATAACGTCCTTGAGTAGTAGGTTCTTATTTATATCAATCGATTAGTTGAATCGACAATGAAATGATATAGAGAACACTACTCTTAATTATTCCTAGTCAAGTATTAACATTCAGGGACAATGTTAATGCGTAGAGACTAGCATGTAGGTCAACACGATGACTTGATCTCACAAGTCATGGATATGAGATATCAAGTTGACACATGGGTACGTATTGGAGAATCTATACTGAATGACCCGCCATGAGAAAGTATCATGGATCGTTATATGAGTGTCATATACTTTCTCAAGTGGCTATTAGTATGACTATTAGTCCTTAGACCTGAAGTCACCATGGTTCCCTACATAAGGAGTTGCATACTTTGGCTTCGTCAAACGTCACTCGTAAATGGGTGGACTATAAAGGCGATTACTAGGTATGCAACAAATTATGTGGAGGGATGTGAGTGATGTAGATGGGATCTATCCCTCCTATATGACGGGAGTGACATCGATATTCTTGATAGAGTGAGACCACGAAGTGCATGACCATGCCCAAATGAGTCAATATGAGATATTGAGCTCATTTGATTAGAGTGAGTCTACTTGGAGTTCAAGATATAGATTGTACCGAGGATGACACGATCTATGCCTCAATTGGTCAATATAGATGTCATGGATAGAGGGACATTGTCACATATTGTGAGAGTCATAATTAGTAGTCACAAAGGTGATGTTGTAGCTCAACATTCTTGTAACTTGAGTAGCAATGATGTGTTGCTAGATACTGCTCATTGCTTATGTTCCTAAATCGATTTAGGGACATTGCCAATGTTACAAGAACCTATAGGGTCACACACAAAGGTCAATTAGATGGAGATTAGGTTCATATGATGAACCATGAGGATTAGGTTCATGGGATGAACCAAATTGGATTAAGAGTAATCCAAATTAGACAAATTGAGTTGGACTCAATTTGATTCAAGTGTTGAATGAGTCTAATTTAGATTTGATTCATCAAATCAATTTAAATTAATGAATAGAGATTCATTAAATTAAATTGACTTGAATCAAATGGTTGGATTTGATCAACCATGGGAGATAAGAGGTCAAGTTTGACTTGACTTGAGAGGGAAGATGAAAGGTCAAGTTTGACTTGACCAAATGTCATGTCATGATGATGACTTGGCATGGCCGGCCAATGATGATGCTCCACATCATCATTGACTTATCATATGGTGCCACCTCATGAGGGAGACCAAGAGCCATTGACTCTTGGAGTTACATGCATCCATGTACCCTCCCAAGCCTTGAAGTGGCCGACCACTCCATTAGATGGTATTCATTTTTTGGTGAGTTACACGAACTTCATCTTCTTCCTTGGATCATCCTCTCAAGCTCCACTCCTCCTTGGCCGAACCATCCAAAGGGTGCTAGTACACTCAAGGTTGTGTTTTTCTCCACCTATTGCTTGTGTGGATACCAATAGAGGAGTGTTCACTTGACACTCTAGAGTTCCGGCAAGCTATTTGGATGAGCGGAATTTACGAAGGGTGTCGCATCGAGGGTAACACTCTCAACTTCTAGATCTAAGGTAGATCTATGTTTAGTAAACACATACATATTTTTGTTTTAATATATCTTCGTACGGATCCGTGGCTGGACTCCCGGGGTTTCCGCAATGCAAAAAGTCCAATAGTGGTATCAGAGCCACGTGCGAAGAATGTATGTGTTTCATTTTTGTAATTTTTATATTAGATATAAAAATTATAGAATTTTATGTTTCTGTAAATTTCCTATTTTTATATAATTTTTGGGTATTTTTCTCGAAGAGTCGAAGCGACGAGTGTTGGGACACTTGTAGGCTTCAACCATCGAGAAAAGCTCTCCGAAACGGTGAGTTCTCGCTTTAGGTTTTTTGGACAGTGACTTAAGTCGCTGTAAGATCGTAGTAGGGACACCCGCAAAGTTTATTTTGTGAGTATGTGCACTGCCCCTATTCCCGAAAGGGGCCTTGTCCCGCGATCACGCCCGGAAATCGCTTAGCAAGACCGTTATGGAGAGGTGACTCATAAAAATTGAAAAACAAATAGGAAAAATTATAGATATTTTCTGTAAAAATACATAATTTAGAATTATGTATAATTCTGTGATTGTCATGGCCCAAGAACCCCAATTTGATTGGACGTTAATGTGTTGTAATTCATAATACGGCCTGCGTACCATTTTTATGGTTGTGCATGTTGTATAGTGTATGTGACCTGTGCGTCGTACCTCTTCTTTTGAAATTCTAGTTGTAAATAGTTTTAGACTCAAATGTAACTCGAGTTTCATATTTGTAATGTACAAAATGGAGCGGTGGAAAGTCCACTTGTAGACGAAGTTACGAGAAGGGTGCCGACGACACATGGCGGTCAAAGGAAGAGCTTGGAAAAGCCGCTAGCCCTAGGTTGACCGTCCGATCTTCTCATTGGCTTGAGAAGATTGTAGTAGGGCCATGACCACATCACAGTTAATTATATATATATATATATATTTGATTTTGCTTGTATGTATGTGATGCATGCTAGTAGAATAATGCTTGTGCTTGTATGTATATGATGCATGCTAGAATAATGCTTGTATGTATGTGATGCATGAAAATATAGGATAATAAAGGCCTTAATGCGTATATGATACACATTACGATTAGATTAGATCTTAATCAAATCAACTCGTAAATGCCTACCAAGTCCTTGATACCCATCACTACCTCGATCATTTGTAGTTGTTGAATCTGCCAAAGCAGAGCAACGCATATTATCTTGGTAGGGTGCGGAGGGACAATTTTGGTCCCGCCTATCACAGCTTGGGTTAGAGTAAGCTCAATTAGATTGAGTAAAACTAGTTAACTCAATTGGATCGAGTAGAACTATAGGCATATTCCAACCGTTGGAAAGATAGGATAAGATCACATTTACACTAAATCTTGGGCGATTTAGCCAAAGCTAACTCAAGGTCTTTTGTAAATGTGGGTCTTGATCCTATAAACAAGAGTTGCATAGAGATGTAATTGGTAATGTGTTACCCACCGATCGTACTAAGTCTTGGGCGATTTAACCAAAGCTAACTCAAGGCTTAGTATGATGTGGATCTTGTCCCACAGGAATTATAGCTAGTTTGTATGAATCTAGTAATGTGGTTTGACCACATCCATAACTCGATTCTACAAAATCCCTATAATTCAGTGGGAGCATCATTTGATTAAAGGTCTAATTAAATGATAAAAGGAATATGATATTAATTCTCTGCATTGTATGTTGTAGATAACTATGTCGACAAACACGAACACTCTCTCTCTGCATTCTGTCCTTGAGAAGGACAAGCTCAATGGAGCAAATTTCTTGGACTGGTACAGGAACCTGAGAATTATTCTCACCCAAGAAAGGAAGTCAGACGTCCCGGAGCACCCATTCGAGGCACCTCCACGCCTTGCCTGCGTGACAAAGATGCTTACAAGAAGCATCAAGATGATGCATTAGATGTGTCATGTCTAATGCTCACGACCATGAACTCTGAGCTTCAAAAGCAACACGAGTTCATGAATGCTTATGATATGGTTGAACATCTTCATCAACTATATCAAGGACAAGCAAGGCATGAGAGATATGAAGTCTCTAAGGCATTGTTTGGGTCCAAAATACAAGATGGGACTCCCGTAGGTCCATATGTACTCAAGATGATTGGGTACGTAGAAAACCTACAAAGGCTGGGATTCCCACTTGGCCAAGAGCTGGCCACTGACCTGATCTTGCAATCTTTTCCACAAGCCTACAATCAATTTGTCATGAATTACAACATGAATGAAATTGATAAGCCACTGCCTGAGATGCTCAGTATGTTGAGAACTGATGAGCTCAACCTTAAGAAGGGAAATTCTGACGCCATTTTGATGGTGCAAAAGAAGAAAGGAAATGGCAAGCCTAAAGGTAAGGGAAAGTCCCAAGCCAAGGGCAAAGGCAAGGAACTGAAACCCAAAGGAGGGGTGGCCAAGGAAGGGGCTTGCTTCCACTGCAAGGAAGCTGGACACTGGAAGCGTAACTGCAAGGCATACCTGGAAGATCTTAAGAAGAAGAGAAGTGAGACTTCTACTTCAGGTATAAATATTATAGAAGCCAATCTATCTATTTCTTCATCATGGGTATTAGATACCGGATGTGCATCTCACATTTGTACCAATGTACAGGCGCTGAGAAATAGCAGGGCATTGACAAAGGGTGAGGTGGACCTACGAGTAGGCAATGGAGCAAGAGTTGCTGCTGTTGCTGTAGGAACTTATGATCTATCTCTGCCCTCTGGGATTGTACTAGAATTAGATGAATGTTGTTATGTGCCTGCTTTGACTAAGAACATAATTTCTATTTCTTGTTTGGACAAGAAATGATTTACATTTATAATAAAGAACAAATGTTGTTCAGTTTATTTAAATGATATGTTCTATTGTAGTGCACCTCTAATGAACGAACTCTACTTTCTAGACTTAGAGAGCCCTATCTATAACATAAGTACCAAAAGGTTCAAGTCAAATGAGTTGAACCAAACCTATCTCTGGCATTGTCGCTTAGGTCACATAAATGAGAGTCGCTTATCTCAGCTCCATAAGGATGGGCTGCTAGACTCATTTGATTTTGAATCATATGAGATATGCGAGTCTTGCCTTTTAGGCAAGATGAGCAAGACTCCTTTTAGTGGACACAGCGAAAGAGCAACGGACTTGTTAGGACTTATACATAGTGATGTATGTGACCCTTTCAATATTGCTTCTAGAGGCGGTTACAGGTACTTCATTACATTTACTGATGACTTCAGTAGATATGGTTATGTGTATCTCATGACACATAAATCAGAATCCTTTGAAAAGTTCAAAGAATTCAAGAATGAAGTACAAAACTAGCTTGGCAAGAGTATTAAGATACTTCGATCAGATCGAGGTGGTGAATACCTTAGCCATGAGTTTTGTGACTATCTAGCTGAGTGTGGGATTCTATCCCAACTCACTCCTCCTGGGACACCACAGTGGAATGGTGTATCCGAAAGGAGGAATCATACCCTATTAGATATCGTACGATCTATGATGAGTCACACAGATCTTCCTATATTCTTTTGGGGATATGCTCTAGACACAACAACCTTTACCCTTAACCGTGTACCATCCAAGGCTGTGATAAATACACCATATACGATATGGACAGGGAGAAATCCCAAGATGTCTTTAATGAGGATTTGAGGTTGTGAGGCTTACGTTCGACGTCAAGTCTCAGACAAACTGGGACCAAAATCCGATAGGTGCTATTTTGTTGGATATCCCAAGGATACAAAGGGATATTACTTCTACATTCCCAGTCAACACAAAGTTTTTGTGGCAAAGACTGGGGTTTTTCTAGAAAGGGATTTTGTTTCTAGAAAAACTAGTGGGAGTACATTCGATCTTGAAGAAATTCAAGATAAGGACCATAGCACTGAGGCCTTGATGGAGGTTGAACAGGAACCACAAAGTGTTGTGGGTGATGAGATTATTGCACAAAGAGTTGTGGAACAACCACCTGATCAAGTAAACCTACCTCTTCGCAGGTCTGATAGGGTATGTCGTCAGCCTGAGAGATACTCATTTCTCTTGTCTGACCATGATGACGTTATGCTCATTGAGAATGAGCCTACCTCCTATCAGGAAGCTGTGATGAGCCTAGATTCTGAGAGATGGCTAGAGGCCATGAGATCCGAGATGAAATCCATGTACACCAACCAAGTATGGACTTTGGTTGATCCACCTGAAGGGGTCAAACCTATTGGGTGTAAGTGGGTCTTTAGGAGAAAGAATGACATGGATGGACTTACGCATACCTATAAGAGCCGATTGGTGGCTAAAGGTTTCAAGCAAATTCATGGTATTGACTTTGATGAAACCTTTTCTCCAGTGGCGATGTTTAAGTCCATTCAGATCTTGCTTGCTATTGCAGCATACCACGATTATGAGATCTGGCAGATGGATGTCAAAACTGTATTTCTGAATGGAAACTTACTCGAGGATGTGTACATGACACAACCTGAGGGTTTTGAAGATCCACAACATACTGGGAAAGTATGCAAGCTGCAAAGGTCCATTTATGGGCTAAAGCAAGCCTCTCGGAGTTGGAATCTTCGATTCGATGATGCGATCAAACAGTTTGGTTTCATCAAGAATGAAGATGAACCCTGTGTCTACAAGAGGGTTAATGGGAATACAGTTGTCTTCCTTGTATTGTATGTGGATGACATACTACTCATTGGGAATGACATCCCTTCGCTACAGTCTATGAAGACTTGACTGGGGACGTGCT
Organism: Wurfbainia villosa; assembly: GCA_025175895.1. Classification (NCBI taxonomy): domain Eukaryota; kingdom Viridiplantae; phylum Streptophyta; class Magnoliopsida; order Zingiberales; family Zingiberaceae; genus Wurfbainia; species Wurfbainia villosa. The sequence goes on from CM045986.1 coordinate 95,596,553, forward strand.
TCTCAATGAAGGACTTAGGTGAAGTAGCCTGTATTCTAGGCATCATGATCTATAGAGATAGATCTAAGATATTGCTTGGCCTAAGTCAGAGTACATACATTGACACGGTATTACTACGGTTTTCCATGCAGAATTCCAAGAAGGGACTTTTGCCGATGTCACATGGTGTGAGTCTTTCGAAGACTCAAAGTCCCTCTTCTAGAGAGGAGAGAGACCGCATGGATAAGATCCCTTACAGATCAGCTATAGGATCTATCATGTATGCCATGCTGTGTACTCATCCTGATGTCTCGTATGCTTTGAGCATGATGAGTAGATACCAGTCAGATCCAGGTGAGCGTCACTGGATAGCAGTCAAGAATATTCTTAAGTACTTGAGAAGGACTAAAGAATATTTCTTGATATTTGGAGGCGATGAGGAGCTAGTTGTAAAGGGGTACAGCGATGCCAGCTTCCAAACTGACCAGGATGATTATAGATCGCAGTCAAGGTTCATGTTTTCCTTGAATGGTGGCGTTGTGAGCTGGAAGAGTTCGAAGTAGGACATAGTTGTTGATTCTACAATAGAATCCGAGTATATTGCTGCATCTGAGATAGCAAAGGAGGTAGTTTGGATCCGTAAGTTCATTACTGAGCTTGGGGTGGTTCCTAGCAAAGCAGATCCCATAGAGCTCTATTATGACAACAATGGAGCTATTGCACAGGCTAAGGAACCTCGCTCACACCAGCGGACCAAACACATACTACGACGCTTCCATCTCATTCGAGGGATTATCGATAGAGGAGATGTGAAGATTTGTAGAGTACCCACAAAGGCTAACATCGCAGATCCCTTGACCAAGGCTTTGGCATAGAAAAAGCATGATGGTCACACTAGGTCATTGGGTATCAGATACTACGGTGATTGGCACTAGTGTTAGTGGGAGATTGTTAGTGAAAGACCTAGAGCCAATCATGTGATGATTGTTGTATGGACTTTATTGTATCATATTCCTATTTATAAGGGCATGGTTATTATATTTACTTGTATTGGTGCCAAATAACTAAGTATAATAACGTCCTTGAGTAGTAGGTTCTTATCTATATCAATCGATTAGTTGAATCGATAATGTGATGATATAGAGAACACTACTCTTAATCATTCCTAGTCAAGTATTAACATTCAGGGACAATGTTAATGCGTAGAGACTAGCATGTAGGTCAACACGATGAATTGATCTCACAAGTCATGGATATAAGATATCAAGTTGACACATGGGTATGCATTGGAGAATGTATACTGAATGACTCGCCATGAGAAAGTATCATGGATCGTTATATGAGTGTTATATACTTTCTCATGTGGCTATTAGTATGACTATTAGTTCTTAGACCTGAAGTCACCATGGTTCCCTACATAAGGAGTTGCATACTTTGGCTTCGTCAAACGTCACCTGTAAATGGGTGGACTATAAAGGTGATTACTGGGTATGTAACAAATTATTCGGAGGGATGTGAGTGATGTAGATGGGATCTATCCCTCCTATATGACGGGAATGACATCGATATTCTTGATAGAGTGAGACCACGAAGTGCATGGCCATGCCCAAATGAGTCAATATGAGATATTGAGCTCATTTGATTAGAGTGAGTCTACTTGGAGTTCAAGATATAGATTGTACCGAGGATGACACGGTCTATGCCTCAATTGGTCAATCTAGATGTCATGGATAGAGGGACATTGTCACATATTGTGAGAGTCACAATTAGTAGTCACAAAGGTGATGTTGGAGCTCAACATTCTTGTAACTTGGGTAGCAATGATGTGTTGCTAGATATCGATTATTGCTTATGTTCCTAAATCGATTTAGGGACATTGCCAACGTTACAAGAACCTATAGGGTCACACACAAAGGGCAATTAGATGGAGATTAGGTTCATATGATGAACCATGAGGATTAGGTTCATGGGATGAACCAAATTGGATTAAGAGTAATCCAAATTAGACTAATTGAGTTGGACTCAATTTGATTCAAGTGTTGAATGAGTCTAATTTAGATTTGATTCATCAAATCAATTTAAATTAATGAATAGAGATTCATTAAATTAAATTGACTTGAATCAAATGGTTGGATTTGATCAACCATGGGAGATAAGAGGTCAAGTTTGACTTGACTTGAGAGGGAAGATGAAAGGTCAAGTTTGACTTAACCAAATGCCATGTCATGATGATAACTTGGCATGGCCGGCCAATGATGATGCTCCACATCATCATTGACTTATCATGTGGTGCCACCTCATGAGGGAGACCAAGAGCCATTGACTCTTGGAGTTACATGCATGCATGTAACCTCCCAAGCCTTGAAGTGGCCGACCACTCCATTAGATGGTATTCATTTTTTGGTGAGTTACAAGAACTTCATCTTCTTCCTTGAATCATCCTCTCAAGCTCCCTCTCCTCCTTGTCCAAACCATCCAAAGAGTGCTAGCACACTCAAGGTTGTGTTTTTCTCCACCTATTGCTTGCGTGGATACCAATAGAGGAGTGTTCACTTGACACTCTAGAGTTCTGGCAAGCTATTTGGACGAGCTGGATTTGCGAAGGGCGTCGCATCGAGGGTAACACTCTCAACTTCTAGATCTAAGGTAGATCTAGGTTTAGTAAACACATACATGTTTTTGTTTTAATATATCTTCGCACAGATCCGTGGCCGAACTTCCGGGGTTTCCGCAATGCAAAAAGTGATTTTTGCAGCTCGGAAAGTCCAACAATGATCGCTACTTGTAATGTTACATACTGAGGGTCACCTTATATTCTTCTTCTTTCAAAGCCCATGAGAAATATGCCAAATTTCTTCTTTCAACAACCTTCTTTTACATGGTATGGAAGTATTTTAGGTGTACAATATTCCAGGGCTGAGGTAACTCTTTGCCCTTATCATCTTTTAGGTAATAAGCATACCCAGCCACTTGGCAAGTAACAGTGTAAGGCCCTTCCCAATTAGGGGCTAGTTTCTCAGGATCTCTCGCAAGGTTGACCTTGCACAACACTAAGTCACCTTCCTGAAACCTCTTGGGGGCTACCCTTTTGTTAAAGGCTCACTGGATCTTTTGCTTGTAAGCTTCAGCTCGCATTCGGGTTTGCTCTCACTTTTCTTCTAATAAGTCCAGTTCAGTGCCTCTTATAATCTGATTCTGTTTTGGCTCGTATGCTTCGATTTGTGCATTGCTCAGAATGACTTCCACCGGGATAATTGCCTCAGTTCTATACACCAAGATAAATGGGGGTTTTCCCGGTGGCCGTTTTAGGAGTAGTTCGTTAGGCCCACAAAATCCTAGGCAATTCATCCACCCAGTTTTCTCTTTTAGCACCTAATTTAGTCTTCAATTCTTGGATGAGAATTCTGTTAGTTACCTCCACCTGACTATTGGTCTGAGAGTGAGCTACTGAAGTGAAAGCCTGCTGAATGTTGAGGCTTTGACACCATCCCCTAATCTTTTCACTTTGGAATTGTCGCCCGTTGTCGCTTATTAATCTTCGAGGGACTCCATATCGACATATAATATTTTCCCAGAGGAACTGTATGACTGCATCTTCTATAATTTTTGCTAAAGGTTCAGCTTCCACCCATTTAGAAAAATAAGCCACCGGTACCAATAAAAATTTCTTCTGCAAAGGGGCAGTGGACATGGGACCCACGATGTCCATTCCCCATTGATCAAAGGGGCACGAAGAGACCACAACTCTCATCAACTCGGCTGCCCGTTGGGACCTATTACTGCGCTTTTGACAGGCTGAGCAAGTTTGCACTAGGTGGGTCGCATCTTGATGAAGAGTCGACCAGAAATACCCAGCCAACAATACTTTCCTTGCTAAGGCCCTTCCTCCCAAATGATTGCTACAACATCCCTCATGTATTTCTCGGAGTACCCATTTGGCATCCTCCTTCCCCAGGCATTTCAATAGGGGGCACCCAAAAGACATTTTGTACAGAGTCCCCTCAACAATGGTAAATTGTTTCACCCTTGTCAACAAGCTGGATGCTGCTCCACCTTCATTAGGAACCCTCTCATGCTGTAGATATGCCCAAATATTAGTTCTCTAATCGAGGATCTGATCACTCTCTAGTATCACCTCTTCCACACTACATACTGCTAAAGAGTCAAGAACTTCCACACAAACAGAGTCTTGCTGCTTCATTCCTTCTAGGGTGCTAGCTAACTTGGCCAATTCATCTGCTTTTTGGTTGTCTTCTCTTGGGATATGCTGCAAAATTACCTCATGAAAATGAGCCTTTTCTTTTTCAAAGGTTACCAAATACTTTTGTAACCTTTCTTCTCGGACAGTAAAAGTACCCTTAAGATGTGACACTGCCAACTGGGAATCCGAATGCATAATAATTGAAGTGGCCCCAACTGCCCGAGCGACCTACAATCCGACCAAGATGGCTTTATACTCTGCCTCATTATTGGATGCCCTATATCCTGGGTGAATGACTATACAAGTTTCTTCCCTTTCTGGAGATATGAGCACCACTCCAACTCCGCTCCCTACAACCCCAGACGATCCATCTACGATAGTGCTCCACACACCCTCTTCTTCTTTTTCTTCTGCCGAACTATCCTCCGAGCTAAATGCCACCTCTTCTAAGAAATCAACCAATGACTGAGCAATTATAGTAGTTCGGGGATGGTACTGAATGTCATATTCACTTAGTTCCACCACCCATTTGGCTAGCCTTCTTGAAGAGTTAGGTTTAGTAACCACCCTACCTAGCTCACTGTTGGTTAACACATTTACCGGGTGAGCTAGGAAATAAGGCCTCAAATTATGAGCTGTCAGGACTAGGATGTACGCTAGTTTCTCCAGCTCGGTATACCATGACTCTGCTCCCTTCAAGATATGACTGGTGTAGTATATGAGTTACTGTAGAGAACCTTCCTGCTTTAATAACATCAAACTGATAGCTCCTTCTAAAATGTCTAAATACATCCATAGCGGTTCTCCTGTCACTGGTTTGGGCAACAGAGGAAGTTCAGTTAGATACTTCTTTAGTTCTTGGAAGGCTTGTTCACATTGGCTGTCCCACTGAAATCGAGTAGCCTTGCACAAAATCTGAAAGAAAGACAGTCCCTTATCCACTGATCTAGCTATAAATCGAGACAAAGGAACTATCCTTCCCACCAATTTTTGAGTCTCCCGCAGATTAGTGGGCGATTTCATATTACATAACGCTTGCACTTTCTCTGGGTTGGCTTGCAGTCCCTTTTCTATCACAATATACCCCAAAATTTCCCACTCTTTACCCCGAATAGACACTTATTCGGGTTTAACTTCATGTTGTACCGCCTAAGGGTGGCGAAAGTTTCTCCCAAATCTGTGACTAAATCATGAGTAGTTTTTGATTTGACGAGAATGTCATCAATATATACTTCCACATTCTTGCCTTTTTGTTTTGCAAAGATCTTATCAATATACCTCTGATAAGTAGCTCCTATGTTCTTTAGTCTGAAGGGTATTACCACATAGGCGTACAACCCTCCCGTTGTCACAAAATTGACCCACTTCTGATCATCCTTTGCTAAGGGAATTTGATGATACCCTTGGTAAGCATCCATGAGGGACACTACTTCATATCCCACCGTAGAGTCAACTAATTGATCAATACGAGGTAAGGGATAATAGTCTTTAGGGCATGCTTTATTTAAATTACAAAAATCAATACACATCCTCCACTCCCCAGAAGGCTTGGGGACCAAAACTACATTAGAAATCCACTCGGGAAATTGAATTTCTCTAATATGGCCAGCTTGTAGTAATTTATCCACCTCTTCAGCAATAACTTGATCTTTCTCTGGCCTGAAGTGTCGCCTTTTCTGTTGGATAGGTCGGACTCCTCGAATGATGTTGAGATGGTGTTTAGTAATCTCGGGATCTATCCCCGTGAGGTCATCTACATCTCTAGCGAAAATGTCTTCATTTCTACGCGGACAGTCCATGAGCTCCTCCTTTACTTCCAGCTGCTGAGCTACCCGAGTGACCTTTCTGGGAGCTATCTCCACAGACTCGCCCTCTTTGATCTTCTTAGCTTTGGGAGGGGACTCTTTCTGAAGGTAGGAAACTTTGCTTCCCACTTCAACTCGGTTGCTTGTTCATGGTGATCCCTTCTACGTCCCCGGATAAAAAAAATTTATCATTGACAAGAGGGATTACCCAAGCAACCGTTTCATCATCGTGCTATTCGATTAGAGTAGTCACTTAAACAAACTAATTGTTCAAGCAACCAACCTCTATTCTACGAATAGCCACGGAATAGACGATGTATGGATCGCCAGCTTTTGTGTTTATGTTCGGGGTCCAAGTTATATTAGCCACAAAATAGAATATATCATGCATATATAATTGAAAACAATTATAAATATGTTACATAAGAAAATAGACAAGTATTATACCTCTCGATCCTCTATCGTATGTCCTTCCTCCTTTTGGACGTCGTGTGGGCGACGATCTACCAAAAGTCAAAGCTCCTAGATCACCAATCTTCCTTCCTTGCTCGCTCCGAACAAGAGGAAGAATAAGAAACAAGGCACTTCTCCTTCTTTCAACCAACCACCAAGCTCCAAGCTTGGTGCTTGCCGCCGGCCAAGAAGGAGAAGAAGAATAAGATGGAAATCGGCCAAGACTCCAAGGGAAGACCCTAAGTCTTGTTTCCACTGGCCAAGGAGAAGGGGATGAAGGAGTTTAGATGCCGGCCAAGGGAGGGAAGGGCTGGTATGGGCGCCGGCCACCAAGGAAGAAGAAGAAGATAAGGAAAACCTTTCCTTATTTGGTGCCGCCAACACCCAAACCCTAATCCCATATGCTTGCCGCCCCTTACCCTAATCCTATCTCTAATGGGATTCATCTTGCCGCCCACCCCATGCTCTCCTTTTATAGAGTTAGGGATATGCCTTATTTTAATCTCCACCATTGGTTCTAGGGATTTAATCTCAACCGTCGGATCTAGAGTTTTAATCTCAACCTTTGGATCTAGAGTTTTTTTTTTCAACCATTGGATCTAGGCTTCATGAGGTTTTAATAGGCTACAATAGGGACCATGAGGAGGAGTTGGATCTTGGCCACCCAATGGATCAAGCCCACATAAAGTCCGATCCATTAATGATAATCCAATCCACTAAAGGATTATCATTGATCTACCTCACCAACCCCCATAAGTTAATATGGGCTCCATATATTATATGTACATTTTCTTCTCGTGTTTAAGATCTCGAGTGTCCGTCGATTAATTAATTTACTGACCATTAATTAATTAACATCTAACTCCATGAGTAGTACCACTCAACCTTTTCATCATGCCGGACCAAGTCCACCTGTAGGGTTTACATGATGAACCTTATGAGCTCCTCAAGGGGACATCATCATCCTAATATATAGGACACAGTTTCCTCCTATAATCAACGACACACCATATAAATAATATCATTTCCCAACTTACCGAGCCTATCGATTTAATCTATAAATCTCGCCCATTGGTAAATCAAAGAAATGAATACTAAGTATATGTGCCTGTTATTATATCGGGATTAAGAGCGTTTATAATATAATATCTAAGGTCCGATTCGATTATGTAGTCAGCAATAAATCGAATCACCTCTAAGTCGGTCCTGCTCAATACACACAAAGTGTACTAGTGTGATTCTATGGTCAAGACAAACCAATACCAAATCACACTACAACCATGCCAATGGTTTGTCCAAAGCCATCTCGGTTGTGAGCCTATACTTATACTATACAAGGATCCGATAACATGATCTCCTGTGTGACACCACACACCATGTTATCTACAATGTAATGTATTAGACAATATGCATCACCATAAATATGCAAACAATGATCATGTGATTCTTATTTCAAAATAAAGATGTTCATACAAAAGATAGACTTTTCAGTATACATCCCAACACTTCCAACACATATACTCCTGCAGCCACAACAACCTTCCCTTTTGGGGTTGTCCACTTGAGCCTTCTTCTGGTCGTCCCTCACCATTTTGATGTAACATCTCCGAGCGGCCTTCTGCTCTCCTGGCGCTTCTCCAATAAGTTGGCCAACGGGGAATTTCACTTTCTGATAGTAGGGAGAGGTCACTGCTTGGAAAATGGACAAAAAAGGATGACCCAAAATAACATTATAAGTGGAAGGAGCATCCACTATAAGGAAAGGAATAATGTTAGTTTTATGATGGGGCTTTATGCCCAGAGTAAGAGGCAAAGAGATCTGCCCAATGGGATACACCATATGCCCAGCAAAACCAAAGAGAGGAGTCGCCACGTATTCTAGTTGTACATTTCCCAACTGCATCTACCCAAATGCCTCCTGGAAAAGAATGTTGACTGAACTCCCCAAGTCGACCAGGACTCGATCTACCTCATAGTTTGCTAGAGAAATCCGGATTACCAAGACATCAGTATGAGGAAGAAGGACGCCCTGCAGATCTTCAGGTCCAAAAGATATCGATGGTGCCTTCTGAATGCTTGTTCTGCTCCGATAGACAAACTTTCCATGAGGCGGGCGTATGACTTTCGATCCCTATTTGAGTTGTTAAATACGAAAAATTTAAAATACCAAAATAAATGGCCAAAAATTAAGAGAAATAATCCTAGAAATTTTTTGAGATTTTTAGAGAATTTTAGGAATTTTTCTGGATTTAAACGGAGCCTGTACGAGATAATTAAGGGGATAAAATAAAAAGGGTTTTGGATTAATGAGAACCTAATCTAGGGATAGGGTTAATTAATCCAACCGGTCTTTAATTAACCTATTCCCTCATTGACCTTGGTTTTATTTTTCTCATGCGCCGCACCCGACATCTTCTTCTCGCGACTTCGATTTCTCACCGAACCCTTCTGTTCCTCGTTCCTTTCTCTCGCGATCCTCTCTACCGCGAAGCTTCTCGCCGACCCCCCCTTCCACCTCTCGTTCCTCTTCATTGTGGCAAGCGAAGGCCGTCGGCTTGGACGGGCTCTGCGAATAATCTAGGGCGGCGATGAGCGGATGGAAGTTGGCATCGGCGGTGAGTGTGCGCGTGCACCGACAGTGTCTTAGTCATGTTCGGTGCGGGAGCAATGAGTCTCTACTGGAGCAAGGTAAGAGAAGCTTGCTTTTGCCTTTGGACAGGATTTTAGGGCTATTGTGGATCATCTTCCTTGGTTGAGCTCGGTCTGTAATGGCCAGTTGATCCGGACCCGATGAATAGAGGATAGGAAGAGGAATCACATCGGTGGTCGCTAGAGCAAGGGCAACGACAAATTCTTCCGGTGAACAGAGCTGTTGGGAGTGAAGTTCCGCCGATGAGGTTGAAGTTTCGGTAAATATCTCATTTTTTCCCCTTGTTCTTTTCTATCCAGTGTTTCTAGGGATTTTGTGATCAAGGAAGGGGGGGGGGCGTTGGAGCCAATTGTGAGTTAGGGCAGCGGCTGGCGTGGGTGTTCCGGCGAACCAAGCAGATTGGGGGAAACTCCGGCTGTGATTGGAGTTTACCGTCGATGGAGTTGGCTGTGAGGTTCCGGTTAGGGATGTGAACAACTATGCATGAACGGTGAAGGCTGTGCATGAGTGGTGAATAGTTGATAGGGATTAATATGGAGGATTGATTAGGTTAATGGGATAACTAGATCAATCTAGATGACCGAGATTTTATTAAGCATTTGGGTTAATTGGGTTATGTCCAAAATCGGCTTAGAATTCGATTTGACAGTGGATCGTATTTTAGTGCTTAACAATAGTTATGTTGTATGCAGGTTTCGATAATGAGGCAGGTCCACTAGCGTGACTATTGCGTTGTTTCGAGCATTATAGCAGGCGGGTATTTTGACTTATCTTTTTGATATAGTCATGTTGATATGCTAGTTAGTTATAGCTTGCAATAATTTTCATGTTTATCTGCCTTACATATTATTGTGCCTACTTGATACATGCATTGGATCAGTTTATAGTTATATCTTCCCTGTTTTACTTGGATCATGGATATGTACTTATTATTTGTGCATATTATTTGGATATGTATTTTAGTTGGTATTACAAGCTTTAATATCATGCACCATCTTGCATGATTGCATGCTGGCTAGACAGGGTTCCTTTATAGTTGAGCCCGCAACCAGTTACATGGTCTGCTCACGCTGCCACTCATGGTTTCGTGGTACATCAGGAGGGTGTGTGCAGTTGCTCTGTCAAGCTCCGCTGGTCCGCTCATGGGTAGCATTGAGGTAGCGTGGTAGCGGGCAAGGATCCCTCCTCTGGTCCACGACACCGGGAGATGAGAGCATTGCTCCCCCACTCTGTTTGGGGCAGGAGGATAGTTTTACTCCGACAGTATCCTGTCCACTCGGTCACTCAGGAGCAGTGATGGCAGAGTGCACAATTGTCATAGCCCTACGCACTCGGCTTCACCATCGCATATGAGGCGGCTGACTAGTGTCAGGGGTGACCATGTCATTTGCATCGCATGCATTTTGCATGGATAGAATTTGTATTGTTTTTGCTGCATTTTGATTGCTGCCTTGGATGTTGCATATGATTGCATGCATACAGGTTACATATTTGTATTTGGTGTGACGACTTTGTAGGTTTTGCCCGGAAGCTCTGATACCAATTGAAGGGTTTTGCTTATCGAGTCCGTGAGGGGAAACTTCGCTTCCCACTTCACCTCGGTTGCTTGATCATGGTGATCCCTTCTATGTCCCCGGATTAAAAAATTTAATCCTAGACAAAAGGGATTGTCAAAACAACCAAGTCAACATTGTGCTATTCGTTTATATAGGTCACATGAACAAACTCGTTGTTCAAGCGATCAACCTCTATTCTACGAGTAGCCGCGGAATAGACGATGTTCGGATCGCCGATTTTTGTGTTTATTCTCGGGATCCATGTATTATTTATCCATATACAGATTTATATCATGCTCATAATTGAAAAACAAATACAAACATGTAATATATAAAAATTAGAGAATCAATATACCTCTCGATCTTCTAATGTATGACCTTCCTCTTTTCGGACGTCGTGTGGGCGACGATCTACCAAAAGTCGAAGCTCCTAGATCACAAATCTTCCTTCCTTGCTCTTCTAAAGAAAAAGGAAGAATAGAAACAAGGTTTTTCTCCTCCCTAAAACCAACCAACAAGGAACAAAAACAATCCTTGCCGCTGGCCAACAAAGAGAGGGAGATGATGATGGAAACCAACCAAGACACCAAGGGAGACCCCTAAGTCTTGTTTCCACCACTCAAGGAGAAGAGAAGATAGCCTTTGGGTGCCGGCCAAGGGATGGAAAGGGGCTGGAAAAGGTGTTGGATGCCGGCCAATGGAGAAGGAAGAAGAAAGGAAAAAACTTCCTTAATTGGTGCCGCCCAAGCCTCCAAAACCCTAAGCCTCCAAACCCTAATCCTATCTCAACTAGGATTCCTCTCTTGCCGCCCAAACCCTAGCTCTCCTTGGATTCATCTCCATGCCAACCCATCAAGATCCTTTTATAGAGATAGGGATAAGCCTCCTTTTAATCTCTACTATTGGTTCTAGGGATTTAATCTCAACCGTCGGATCTAGAGATTTAATCTCTACCTTTGGATCTAGAGTTTTGTTTCTAACCATTGGATCTAAGCTTCATGAGGTGTTAATAGGCTACATTAGGAACCATGAGGAGGAGTTGGTTCTTGGCGACCCATGGATCAAGCCCACATAAAGTCCGATCCACTAATGATAATCCAATCCACTAAAGAATTATCATTGATCTACCTCACCAACCCCCATATGATAATATGGGCTCCATATATTATTTGTACATTTTCTCTCCGTGTTTAAGATCTCGAATGTTCGTCGATTAATTAATTTACTGATCATTAATTAATCAACATCTAACTCCATGAGTAGTACCACTCAACCTTTTCATCATGTCAGACCAAGTCCACCTGTAGGGTTTACATGATGAACCTTTTGAGCTCCTCAAGGGGACATCATCATCCTAATATATAGGACACGGTTTCCTCCTATAATCAACGACACACCATATAAATAATATCATCTCCCAACTTACCGAGCCTATCGATTTAATCTATAAATCTCGCCCATTGGTAAATCAAAGAGATGAATACTAAGTATATGTGCCCGTTATTATATCGGGATTAAGAGCATGTACTAAATAATCTGAGGTCCAATTCGATTATGTAGTCAGCAATAAATCGAATCACCTCTAAGTCGGTCCTGCTCAATACACACAAAGTACACTAGTGTGATTCTATGGTCAAGACAAACCAATACCAAATCACACTACAACCATTCCGATGGTTTGTCCAAAGACATCTCGGTTGTGAGCCTTTACTTATACTTTACAAGGAGCCGATAACATGATCTACCGTGTGACCCCACACACCATGTTATCTACAATGTAATGTATTAGACAATATTGCATAACCATATAAATATGCAAACAATGATTATGTGATTCTTATTTCAAAATAAAGATGTTCATACAAAAGATAGACTTTTCAGTATACATCCCTACAATCTCCCACTTATACTAAAAGACTATGTTGTCCTCATACTTCCATACATCTGATTCCCCTTCCCTCCACATGCCTATCAAAGCTTTCGCTAGAAGGGCCTTAGTGAAAGGGTCTACCAGGTCATCCTCTGATGCAATCTAGGCGATAGCAACTTCTACCTCCTTTACGATTTCTCGTATCAGGTGGTACTTACGCTCTATGTGTTTTACTTGCCTTATGGACTCATGTTTACTTCGAGTTTGCAACTGCACCATTATTATCACAATAAATTGTGATAGTACTGGGCAAACCAAGAATCACATCTAAGTCCATCAGGAAGTTCCTGAGTCACACAACTTCTTTGGCTGCCTCAGAGGCTGACATATACTCAGCTTCCATGGTAGAGTCCGCCACGCATTTCTACTTGACACTCCACCATACAATGGCTCCTCCTCCCAAAGTAAACACAAAACCTGAGGTAGACTTACTGTTATCCCTATTTGATTGGAAGTCGAAATCCGTATAACCCACAGGGAGTAATTGGTCTGCCTGGTAAACTAGCATATAATCCCTAGTCTTTCTCAGGTACTTCAATATATGCTTTACCGCAGTCCAATGTCCCTGTCCTGGATTACTCTAATATCTGCTGACCATGCCCACGACAAAGCAGATATCTGGTCTCGTACATAGCATCGTATACATGAGGCTTCCTACTTCCGAAGCATAAGGAACCTCCTTCATCTCCTCTATCTGCTCAGATGTTCTAGGACACATCTCTTTAGATATAGGAACTCCATGCCTAAAAGGTAGAAAACCCTTCTTGGAGTTCTGCATGCTAAAACGATCCAAAATTGTGTCTATGTATGAAGCTTGGGATAAGCACAACATCCTTTTCCTGCAATCCCTTATAACCTTGATCCCAAGGATGTGTCATACCTCTCCCAAGTCCTTCATATCAAACTCTTTGGACAACCATACCCTTACGCCTGATAACACCTTGATATTGTTGCCAATCACCAAAATGTTATCTACGTATAGTACAAGAAATACCACTACGTTTCCGTCACATCTCTTGTATACACAAGACTCATCCGGACTTTGAATAAATCCATAAGACTGGATTACCTCATCAAAGCGGATGTTCCAAGACCTCGAAGCTTGCTTCAATCCATAAATGAACCGATTAAGCTTACATACAAGATGCTCTTTGCCCTTAGCAATGAATCTCTCTGGTTGCTTCATATAGATGTTTTCCTCAAGACTTCCATTAAGGAAAGCTGTCTTGACATCCATCTGCCACACCTCATAATCCATATGAGCTGCTATGCATAAGAGAATCCGGATAGACTTAAGCATGGCTACCGGCGAAAAGGTCTCCTCATAATCGATACCCTCTTTCTGAGTATACCCCTTTGCAACAAGCCTCGTTTTGAAGGTCTCAACCTTCCCATCTATTCCTCTCTTTCTTTTGTAGATTCACTTGCATCCAATGGTTTTTACACCATCGGGTGGGTCTACTAGCTCCCAAACCTAATTTGAATCCATAGATTCAATCTCAGCATTCATTGCACTTTGCCAAGATAATGCATCTTTATCTTGGATTGCCTTGTCGTATGTCCAGGGATCAGGTTCATGTTCACCAGGGACCAAATCAGAAGATTCACCCAAGAACATGAATCTATCAGGCTATCTAACAACCCTCCCACTACGACGAGGTATCTCCTGTGTATGCTCTGTGATACTCGGTGCAGTGACTTGTGGTATATCCTCTCGTACCGGTGGTACTAAAGAGGTGACTTCCCCTTTTAATTCCTTCAGAACAATTTTACTCTTGGGCTTGTGGCTTATCACATAGTCTTCCTCTAGAAATCTGGCGTTCGTGCTAACGATCACTCTCTGATCTCTAGGATTATAAAACAAACCACCCTTCATTCCTCTAGGATAGCCAACGAACATGCGTACTTCTGTACAAGGTTCCAACTTACCAGCATCTTCCTTCAGCACATGTGCTGGACTCCCCCGTATCTGAATATGTATTAGACTAGGCTTTCGCCCAGTTCACAATTCTGTGGGAGTAGAAGCCACTGATTTAGATGGAACCCTTGGAATGGCAACTTAGAATAACTCATCATTGATCTAACCATCTCCATAAGAGTCCTATTCCTTTGCTCTACTACACCATTCTGCTGGGGTATGCCAGGTTCAGACAATTGGGATTGATTCCCATCCTCTGATAAGTAGTTCCTAAACTCTCCCAAGAGGTACTCACCACCACGATCAAATCGTAGTGTCATCCATGTCTTGAATAATCGTCTTGAAAGAGACAAAATATTCAAGACCACCTCTTGTCTGGATAGTCATAGGACTACACAAATCAAAATGAACCATTTCTAACACATCTTTGGCTCTATACCCCTGGTCCTTAAAAGGTCTCTTGGTCATTTTATCCTCCAAGCAAGATTCGCAGGTTGGGAGATCCTCCACCACTAATGAACCCAAAAGGTGCATCAACTATCAACCTTTGAATTCTCCTTAGGCTAATATGACCAAGCCTAAGATGCCAAAGATATGTTTGGTTCATCTTCGAAGGTTCTTTTCTCTTATTGGAATTAGAAGATGAGTTATTAACTTTAATTTGCATCATGGGAGATTTTGGTTCAAGTGTATACAAATTTCCTATCAATGTACCTGAACAGATATTCTCCCTATTCCTTTTTATAACAACTCTGTTATTAAAGGAAATAGAATATCCATTCATAAATAATTTAGAAATTGAAATTAAATTCTTTCTAAATAAAGGTACATAAAGGGAATTTTTCAGAACCAAAGTTTTATTTTTCTCAAAAGATAAATAAAACTTCTCTCAGCCAATAGCCGCCACCATTATGGCATTGCCCAAGTAAACGGTAATCTCTGCCTTAGCTCGTCGTCGGGTTTCCTGGAACCCCTGCAAAGTATTGCAGACATGATCAGAGGCTCCCGTATCTACACACCAAGTGCCGGTAGATAACACCGCTAACCACGTTTCAACTGTTAGAACCCTTGGAATGGCTAGAGGGGGGTGATTAGCCTTTCTTTCTTTCTACAAAAATGTTAGCGGAAGCAATACAAATATAAGCACAAACAAAAACAAGAAACAAAGCTAACGCCCGATGTAACGTGGTTCGGAGATGACGCTCCTACTCCACGGCAATCCGTAAGGTGGATTAGCCCTAATCAATCTTCACTAGAACCTCCTTTGGATGAACCAAGGTGGAGAAACCTTATCTTACAATGCACTCCTCTTCTTTACAATGATGGAAGATTAGGATTAGAGAAGAAGAGGTTTTGGATTGCTAAAAACACTTGGAAAGCTTGGTGAGCACGTAGGTGTAGTTTGGAGCAAGAGCACTAGCTTCACCAAGCTCCCCATGGCCCCTTTTTATAGAAGAGGAGCTGTTTTTCCCGTTGGGCGTCGATCAGTCGACTGATGCATACCATCACGATCGGCCGCCGCCAATGGCGAAATGCGATCTCCGCAGATTCGTAGCCGCAATCTCAACGGCCGGTGATCATCGGTGATCCCTCCATCGGTCGATGATGGGGTGATCGATCAGTGATCAAATGCGTATCGAGTGAGACGCATTCGTGGTGATATTTCCCTTGATCACCGGTGATGCCCTTAGCAATCGATCGATCGCATATCACCGATCGCTCCGACCAAAGCGGTCGACCGATGGTAAGGTTTTCACCGACTCAAGAGCTGACCGATCGATACATCGATCAGATCGATACTCTTCAAGTATTAGTAATTCACACTTGATTTTATACCCTAGACCTAGACTCAACCTTCTAGCTCCTCATTAAGCCTTGCGCCTTCAGGATCTCTCCGAGTCCGCAACTTGTTCATCCTTTGCGCTTTGCTTCCAAGAACTTCCTTCGGTTTCGTCATGTCTTGGGTTGCCATATGCTTGGACTTTACGCCGCCAAGACTACAAGCTTGGACTTATGCTGCCAAGACTTTACTTTGGACTTCCTTTGCCAAGGTTCACTTGGACTTTATGCTGTCAAGACTACAAGCTTGGTCTTATGCCGCCAAGTCCATCCCTTGGACTTCTTTTGCCAAGATCATACTTGGACTTCCTTTTACCAAGTCTTCATCCTTGGATTTCCCTGTCACTTAAACACATTCATAATTAGATCACAAGATATTGCCTAACTTAGATGATTAGCCAAACATCAAAACATATAAATGCTTGGAGCATTGTTGCACCAACAATCTCCCCCTTTTTGATATTTGACAATCATTTAAGTTAGGTCTTTAAAGATACACACATAATCATCTAACTTAAGCATTCTTTCTCCCCCTTTGACATACATCAAAAAGAGAAGGATGAAAGAATTAAGAGTGTTGGATCTTGGACTAAGGTATTAGATTGAAATTAAGCTCCCCCTTAATCCAAGATAGGATGTAAATTACATTTGAAGCAAAGCATAATCTAAAATTCAAAAGTTAAATCCTAACTTTGCACCAACAATGGTTTTGGGGATAAAAGGATAGAATTTATTGAAACTCCCCCTAAACCATCAGATATTAGCGATCTAAAACTCGTTTATACGCAATATTATCATACTAGAGTGTTAGGACATCAAAAATACACCAAATATCAAAAAATGGAGCTTATTATCAGAAAACCCAGTGTATCAGTCGACTGGTATCTGAACCAGTCGACTGCTACGTCTAAAATCGAAATTTCAGCCTTTTCAGCCCATTTTCAGAAATGCGGTAGAAATTCCAGAAATCTCTAAAAATCACGAAATTTTGCGTACACATTTCTGAAATCATACTTTATTAAGGAAAAATAATTTGAAAAATATATGTTTTCCAGATTTCAAGATTGATACAAATTTGGAAACTTACAAAAGTTCTAAAGAATTTTCAAACTTTGTATCACTTTTGTGATTCACTTGAAAACTGTTTTCCAAAATATAATGAACATAGTTTAAAATATATATGATTTGGAATTTCCAACCATGTTCTTAGAGCTATGTACTCATTACTTGAATACAAGCCTTCCCAATGGTTGGTCCATAAGGTATTTATGTCTCTAGGTGTGTCATTGGCTCATAGTAATGCATCATAACAAGCATGATGAGCCAAGTACACCTTCCCTATCATCTCACATGGTTCTAAGTGTCTCAATACAAAAATCAAGGTTTCTTAAGGCTTTTTGTGAGATGTATCAAGGTATAAAGATAACATATAAACATGGGATCATGCAAACCTAGAATTTTATTCTACAAAGCACATACCAAGCTCTCTCCTTAAAGTTGAAAATTCATTTTCGGGAAGAGCTTTGGTGAAGATATCGGCAAGGTTGGACTTAGATTCTACATAATTAAGTTCAATGTCCCCTCTTGCCACATGATCTCTTATGAAGTGATGTTTCACTTCAATGTGCTTGGTCCTAGAGTGATGTACCGGATTTTTGGTCAAGTTGATGGTACTCACATTATCACAATAAACTTTAATGTTAGAGTAGTGTAGCTCATAGTCCACAAGAGTATGCCTCATCCAAAGTAATTGAGCTACACAACCACCCATAGCCACATATTCGGCTTCGGTGGTTGATAAAGCAACATAATGTTGCTTCCTACTACTCCAACTAACTAGGGAGGACCCAAGAAATTGACATCCATCACTAGTACTTTTCCTATCCAATTTGCACCCGGCATAATCGGAATCGGTATAACCAAGTAATTCAAATGACCTAGTCCTAGGATACCAAAGTCCTACATTTAGGGTGCCTTTAATATACCTTAATATTCTTTTGACGGCTACCAAATGTGATTCTTTGGCACAAGATTGGTATCTTGCACACATACCTACCGCAAATAAAATGTCGGGTCTACTAGCGGTTAGGTATAGTAAGCTACCAATCATACTCCTATAAAGTTTAAGATCAATTGATTTACCTTCATGATCACTATCTATCCTAGTGCTAGTGGCCATAGGAGTGGTTACAATTTTGGCATTTTCCAAACCAAATTTCTTGATCATTTCATTTGCATATTTGGTTTGATAAATATGAATACCCTCATTGGTTTGTTTGACTTGTAAACCTAGGAAAAAGGTAAGCTCTCCAACCAAACTCATTTCAAATTCATTTTCCATATTTTTTATAAAGTCTTGAAGAAGATCATCATTTGTTGACCCAAAAATAATATCATCAACATATACTTGGGCTATGAATATATCTTTTAATGTTGACTTTATAAACAAAGTTTGATCTACTTGGCCTCTTCTAAAATCCTTAGAAATTAAGAAGGATGACAATCTTTCATACCATGCCCGGGGAGCTTGTTTTAACCCATATAATGCTTTCCTAAGCTTACATACATGATTTGGATAATCTATGTTCTCAACCGGTGGTTGCTCTACATATACTTCCTCCTTAATAAAACCATTTAAGAATGCCGATTTAACATCCATTTGGTAAAGTTTAAATCCCATGTAGGACGCATACCCTAAGAGAATCCTAATAGATTCTAACCTTGCAACCGGGGCACAAGTCTCATCATAGTCAAGCCCCTCAACTTGATTGAATCCCCTAGCAACCAACCTAGCCTTATTTCTAGTGATATTTCCTTGATCATCTAGCTTATTCCTAAAGACCCATCTCGTAGTAATTATGGTGCTATCATTGGGTCTAGGTACTAATTCCCACACTTGACTTCTCTCAAATTGAGCCAATTCATCTTGCATTGCCAAAATCCAATCCGGATCATGTAATGCATCATTGATCGATTTGGGCTCAATTTGTGAGATAAGAGCCACTTGACTAGTAGGAGGTCTATGAAATGACCTAGTTCTTACTCCTTGAGATAGATCTCCTACTACTTGGTCAAGTGGATGATCTTGATGAATTCTTAGGTTTCTAGAAGGGGTTTCAATTTGATCATTGTTATCTTCCACCCTTCTTTCATCATCGGAGTCTCCTCTTCCTCCCCCTTGATCATTACCCCTAATGGTCAAATTTTGAAGTTTTTGGGTAATGTCTTGATTATTGTCATTAATATCCTTATCAATGGAGAACTTTCTAGGGTAGGTACTAGTAGTTTCATCAAATTGAACATTGGAAGACTCCTCAATCCCTTTGGTTCTCTTATTGTAGACTCTATACCCTCTACTTGTGGATGAGTATCCAACTAGGATTCCCTCATCCGCTTTTGATTCAAATTTTCCTAAGTTATCTTTGGTGTTTAGAATATAAACTTTACATCCAAAGACTTTGAAATAATGAATTGTGGGTATAGTCCCATTCCATAATTCAAATGGTGTTTTTCCTAAAAACCTATGGATTTTAACCCTATTTTGGATATAGCAAGCGGTATTAACCGCTTCCGCCCACAAGTAGCTAGGTAGAGAATATGCATTAAGCATAGTCCTAGCCGCCTCTTGTAGGGCACGATTTCTCCTTTCCACCACCCCATTTTGTTGGGGTGTTCTAGGACAAGAGAACTCATGCTTGTACCCTTGCTCTAAACAAAATTGTGAAAATTTTAGATTTTCAAATTCACCACCATGATCACTACGGATCCGGTTGATTTTGAGACTCTTTTCATTTTCAACCCTTTTACTAAATCCTATGATTATTTCTAAGGTATCATCCTTATGTTTCATAAAATAGACCCAAGTATACCTAGAAAAATCATCTACTATAACCAAACAATATTTATTACCATTTAAAGATGGAGTACTATGGTAATCAAATAAGTCAAGATGCAATAATTCTAATGGTAAAGAGGTATTGGTTAGGGTTTTACCTTTGTGTGATGTCTTTGTTTGTTTTCCTTCTTGGCATGCATCACACAATTTGTTCTTGACATACTTGATCTTTGGTAGCCCTTTGACCAACTCCATCTTGGCTACCTTGGCTATGTTTTTCATGTTGATATGCCCCAATCTTCTATGCCATAGCCAACTTTCCTCTTCTTTTGCAACAAAACACTTAGTAGAAATGTTAGAAGCATATGAAAGATCAACATAATAGATATTTGATTTCCTATATCCAACTAACATGCAATCATTTAATTCCTTGTGTCTAATCATGCATTTAGAGGATTCAAAGGAGACATGATAGTTTGCATCACAAAGTTGACTAACACTTAATAAATTAAATTTCATATTTTCAACTAGCAAGACTTTGTGAATAACAATTTTGGGGGATACCTCAATTGTTCCTCTACCTAATATCTTGAGTTTTCCACTATTCCCAAAGGACACCGCTCCCTTCTTCACATATTTAATTGTGGAGAACTTGCTCACATCCCCGGTCATATGTGTTGAGCAACCGCTATCCACAATCCACATACCTCGCTCTCCTACCTAAATCACATGAAAAACACAAGCTTTTGGTACCCAAATATTTGGACCGGTAACATTAAGTAAAAACTTCTTAGGTACCCAAGCTTTCTTAACCTTACCCTTAATAGTTGCTTTCCTATTTATTAATGAAATATAAGCAACTTCTTTTTCTTTTGGCTTATATCCTAAACCGGCCTTGTTATAAACCGCTCTTTGCCTACTAAGAATCATATCAAGACACTTTGAGCCATTTGAAAATTTTTCTAAACATACTTTCAATTCACTAACCTCATCCTTAAGTTTGTCATTTTCTTCCTTAAGCATGCAAGAGTCAATATGTGAAAGCTTTTCATCCCTAATGGCCTTTAGTTCTACCTTCATGCTCTTAGCCTTAGATTTTGACTTATCTAGAGCTTCTTTAAGATAAGCAATTGATTTATAGAGAAGCTTAATCTTGGGAGAATTCACTACCTCATCGTCACTAGATGACGATTCATCACTTGAAGAATCTTCTTGACTTGATGTGCCGGAATCATCTTCTAATGCCATGAGTGCCACATGGCGTGTGATGTGGCAAAGCTCATCATCGGAGGAAGAGTCTTCAACACTTGGTGTGTCCCATGTGGTTTGAGCCACCATGGCCTCCTTCTTCTTCTTTTCCTTCTTGTCCTTCTTTTTCTTTTCCTTTTCCTCCTTCTTCTTTAGCTCCGGGCAATTCGGCTTTATATGCCCCTTCTTATTGCAAGCATGGCAAATCACATTATTGCTAAAACTTGAATTACCATTAAATTTACCTTTTGAGGAATGAGACCCCTTCCTTGCTTCTCTATTCTTGAACTCTCTTGACTTTCTATAAAGCTTCTTGACGAAATTTGCCATTTCACTAGATGAGTCCCCATCGCTACTTGACTCATCCTCCGACTCGGATGATGATGATGCTTCTTTTCTTTCCTTCTTCTTCTTTTCTTTCTTGTCCTTCTTTTCAACAAATAGAGCTAACCCCTTTTCCTTAGAGGACATGTTAGTTTGCTCAAGTAATTCAAACTCATAAAATAATTCATCAATTTTAATTTGAGATAAATCCCTAGTTACCTTAATGGCATCAACTATAGAAGTCCATAAAGAATTTCTAGGAAATGCTTGTAAAATATACCTTACCAAATCCCGGTTGTCAACTCGCTCACCTATGATATGGAGTCCATTTACAATTTCCTTGAACCTTCCATGCATTTGACTTACGGTTTCATGCATCTTCATTTGGAAGGCTTGAAGTTGTCCAACTAATAGGTCCTTCTTGGCCCTCTTTGATTCCTTGGAACCTTCATTTAGCTCAATGAGCTTTTCCCATAGCTCCTTGGCGGATTCAAAAGGCCCCACCTTGTTGAGTTGCTCCATTGTGACGCCGCATTGGATGGTGAGGACGGCCTTTGCATTTGATTCAAATTTCTTGTTTATTTCTCTTGTCCAATCCTTGCTTGGAATAGGATGTCCATGTTCATCCACCGGTTCCTCGAAGCCATCTACAACACTATGCCAAATTTCAATATTACTCATAAGATAGTACTTCATCCTACCTTTCCAATACGCAAAATGACTCCCATCGAAGAGCGGTTGCTTGGCGATGCTATATCCTTCTTGAAGAGCCATTGATGTCTTGGTTGATGGTGAGATCTTCCAAGCTATCCGGGCTCTGATACCACTTGTTAGGACCCTTGGAATGGCTAGAGGAGGGTGATTAGCCTTTCTTTCTTTCTACAAAAATGTTAGCGGAAGCAATACAAATATAAGAACAAACAAAAACAAGAAACAAAGCTAACGCCTGATGTAACGTGGTTCGGAGATGACGCTCCTACTCCACGGCAATCCGTAAGGTGGATTAGCCCTAATCAATCTTCACTAGAACCTCCTTTGGATGAACCAAGGTGGAGAAACCTTATCTTACAATGCACTCCTCTTCTTTACAATGATGGAAGATTAGGATTAGAGAAGAGGAGGTTTTGGATTGCTAAAAACACTTGGAAAGCTTGGTGAGCACGTAGGTGTAGTTTGGAGCAAGAGCACTAGCTTCACCAAGCTCCCCATGGCCCCTTTTTATAGAAGAGGGGCTGTTTTTCCCATTGGGCCTCGATCAGTCGACTGATGCATACCATCAGTCGACTGTCGCCGAAGCCAACGGCTTCTGAAATGCGATCTCCGCGAAGATTCGTAGTCACAATCTCCAACGGCCAGGTGATCACGATCGGTGATCCTCCATCGATCGATGGGGTGATCGATCGAGTGATCAAGGCAATGAGTGAGGCGCATTCGCGTGGCGATATTTCCTTGATCACCGATCCGTGATGCCCTTGGCGATCGATCGCAAAGATCATTCGATCAAGCTCGACCAAGGCGATCGGTGATGGTAAGGTTTTCACCACGACTCGATTGAGCGCGACGTCGACTGATACATCGTATCAGTCGACTGATACTCATCAAGTATGAGTAATTCACACTTGATTTTATACCCTAGACCTAGACTCAACCTTCTAGCTCCTCATTAAGCCTTGCGCCTTCAGGATCTCTCCGAGTCCGCGACTTGTTCATCCTTTGCGCTTTGCTTCCAAGAGCTTCCTTCGGTTTCGTCATGTCTTGGGTTGCCAAATGCTTGGACTTTACGCCGCAGAGACTACAAGCTTGGACTTATGCTGCCAAGACTTTACTTTGGACTTCCTTTGCCAAGGTTCACTTGGACTTTATGCTGCCAAGACTAAAAGCTTGGTCTTATGCCGCCAAGTCCATCCCTTGGACTTCCTTTGCCAAGATCATACTTGGACTTCCTTTTACCAAGTCTTCATCCTTGGATTTCCCTGTCACTTAAACACATTCGTAATTAGATCACAAGATATTGCCTAACTTAGATGATTAGCCAAACATCAAAACATATAAATGCTTGGAGCATTGTTGCACCAACATCAACGACTAGACCAAAGGATATACCTTTGTTCTATTTCGGATTGGGACAGTCCTTCTTCCAATGTCCATCCTGCTTGCAAGTGAAGTACTTGCCTTTCGGCTTCTTCACTCCTCCCTGAGATCCTCCTACCAGCTTTGCTCCACCTTGTTTCTTCTTCTTCTTGCCTTTCGGCTTAGAAGTAGAAACCTTCTGAGCAACCATGGCCTGAGGACACTCTTCGAAGAGTGCATACTTGTACTCCTTAGCAGATATGACAATATCTAGATTCTTTTCCAATCATCATAATTATGTACAGTAAGTTTATTTTCCTTTAGTATCATAGCAAGTGGACTGAAAGTCAATTTTGAAAATCCTAAGAATCACATAGATCATTACTGTAGATTTCAAAAAATTATTGATTCCTCAAACAATAAAATTTTAAAATCAACCAACACCTCAAAACACCGAGAATATCGTATGCCACGATAGTGTGGACGTATACGAATTCTACATTTGTAAGAGGATGTTTTACCCATTAATTTTACTATCTTGTCAACATAACTTTTTGACAAGTAAAATTAATAGTTGGTTTCTCTTCGGCCCTACAAATAAAAGCAGTGACTCCGATGGGGAGGATACTTATATTTGTATCTAAGTGTTCACCATTACTCGGTACCAAGGCAATTATCTCGGGTTATGTGCCTTCCGATGGGGAAGTGCACACGCTTCTTAATAATTCCCTATAAACATATTTGACCTTGTGATCCGCAAACAAACTCATATGATGGGGAGGAAGGCACTCAGAGCCGATGCGCAACTTTGTTTGCATCACTTGTCAAATCGTAATGGAGGCCGTGAGAATTTATAAAAATTTTCCTCTCCCACTTAGTAATTTGAAATTGAGGAATTTTTCTAGCCTACGACATGTGTATCAAACAAAAAGCAATAAATATGAAAAATAAATTATTTTCCAACTATTATGGCTTTTGTCTTCAATATGACTCCCGCCGCATCGCCATCTCGTCCGCTCCTCCTACGCCATGTACGAGCCATCCAGAGATCCGAGTCGAGACTAAAACCTATTTTAATTTACATCCATCGATCCTATACTCCACGAGGGAGTGTACATGAAATCTAGATCGAAAGTAAAATAAAATAAAGAATGGATAAACAATGTCATATCTAATTTACAAAAAATCAAATACTAGCCTCGTCAACTCCGAGGATTCAACAAAATATACACATACAATCACATACACACATATGACCATAATAGTCGGATCTTATGCCTACAACCAAAGAGTTAAACTACGCATATCCTACTATTATCCGTCACATATAATATATGAAAAGTGCATAAAAATTAACCGAATCCCAAACACACAAAATTGGAAACCTTGGCTCTGATACCAATTGTAGGTTTTGCCCGGAAGCTCTAATACCAATTGAAGGGTTTTGCTTATTAAGTCCTTGAGGGGAAACTCTGCTTCCCACTTCACCTCGGTTGCTTGATCATGGCGATCCCTTCTATGTCCCTGGATTAAAAAATTTAATCCTAGACAGAAGGGATTGCCAAAACAACCAAGTCATCGTCGTGCTATTCGTTTAGAGAGGTCACTTGAACAAACTCATTGTTTAAGCGACCAACCTCTATTCTACGAGTAGCCGCAGAATAGACGATGTCCAGATCATCGATTTTTGTATTTATGCTCTGGATCCAAGTATTATTTAGCCATATACAGATTTATATCATGCTCATATTTGAAAAACAAATACAAACATGTAACATATAAAAATTAAAGAATCGATATACCTCTCGATCTTTTAATGTATGACCTTCCTCCTTTCGGACGTCGTGTGGGCGACGATCTACCAAAAGTCAAAGCTCCTAGATCGCAAATCTTCCTTCCTTGCTCTTCCAAAGCAAAAGGAAGATAGAAACAAGGTTTTTATCCTCCCTAAAACCAACCAACAAGGAACAAAAACAATCCTTGCCGCCGCCCAACAAAGAGAGGGAGATGATGATGGAAACCAACCAAGACACCAAGGGAGACCCCTAAGTCTTGTTTCCACCACTCAAGGAGAAGAGAAGAGAGCCTTTGGGCACCGGCCAAGGGCTGGAAAGGGGCTGGAAAAGGTGTTGGATGCCGACCAATGGAGAAGGAAGAAGAAAGGAAAAAACTTCCTTAATTGGTGCTGCCCAAGCCTCCAAAACCCTAAGCCTCCAAACCCTAATCCTATCTCAACTAGGATTCCTCTCTTGCCGCCCAAACCCTAGCTCTCCTTGGATTAATCTCCACACCAACCCATCAAGCTCCTTTTATAGAGTTAGGGATAAGCCTCCTTTTAATCTCTACCATTGGTTCTAGGGATTTAATCTCAACCATCGGATCTAGAGATTTAATCTCAATCGTCGGATCTAGAGATTTAATCTCTACTTTTGGATCTAGAGTTTTGTTTCTATCCATTGGATCTAAGCTTCATGAGGTGTTAATAGGCTACATTAGGGACCATGAGGAGGAGTTGGATCTTGGCCACCCATGGATCAAGCCCACATAAAGTCCGATCCACTAATGATAATCCAATCCACTAAAGGATTATCATTGATCTACCTCACCAACCCCCATATGATAATATGGGCTCCATATATTATTTGTACATTTTCTCCCCATGTTTAAGGTCTCGAATGTCCGTCGATTAATTAATTTACTGACCATTAATTAATCAACATCTAACTCCTTGAGTAGTACCACTCAACCTTTTCATCATGCCGGACCAAGTCCACCTGCAGGGTTTACATGATGAACCTTATGAGCACCTCAAGGGGACATCATCATCCTAATATATAGGACACGGTTTTCTCCTATAATCAACGACACACCATATAAATAATATCATCTCCCAACTTACCGAGCCTATCGATTTAATCTATAAATCTCGCCCATTGGTAAATCAAAGAGATGAATACTAAGTATATGTGCTCGTTATTATATCGGGATTAAGAGCATGTACTAAATAATATATGAGGTCCGATTCGATTATGTAGTCAGCAATAAATCGAATCGCCTCTAAGTCGGTCCTGCTCAATACACACAAAGTGCACTAGTGTGATTCTATGGTCAAGACAAACCAATACCAAATCACACTACAACCATTCCGATGGTTTGTCCAAAGCCATCTCGGTTGTGAGCCTTTACTTATACTTTACAAGGAGCCGATAACATGATCTCCCGTGTGACACCACACACCATGTTATCTACAATGTAATGTATTAGACAATATTGCATAACCATATAAATATGAAAACAATGATTATGTAATTCTTATTTCAAAATAAAGATGTTCATACAAAAGATAGACTTTTCAGTATACATCCCTACAGACTTTATATCTGCTAGTGTGGCACATGCTCCTATATCAGGATAGTAGATTCAGGTAAGTACAGTCCTTTTGTATTTTTTTCTTGCATATCCTATATATGAGACTGTACTAGCATGATTGTTATTGTTAGATATATCTTACTATGCATATCGACTTTTATCCACTGAGTTCTTTGAACTTACCCCATTGCGTTATATTTATTTTAGGATAAAACTGTCAGGAGAGTCCAGCTGCCAATCCCCCTCGTCGAATTGGTCATACTTTGGGTTTTATGGTTATGGTTCATTGACATTGATTAGAGGACATGTGTAGGACTGGTGTTTTGGACTTTTATTCGGACTTGTATTAGATATGTTTTGGTTGTGCGTTCCTGCTCAGATGATAGAAGGGGTAGGTCTCGATGTTTTAGATCTTTTATTTATTTTGGTTGATGGCCTGAGGCCGCATATTATGTATATTGTGTTGTGGTATGTTCCGGTCGTGTTGACCGATGTATAGTGGCCATGTAGGCTTTGTATGCAAGATTGGTATTATCACCTGTATAGGGGAGAAGCTGCCGGATTTTCATCTGGCGGGGACTCCCCCGGGGCGTGACAATTTATTTGGTATCAAATTATAGGTTCTGAGTTTCTTAGGGTCTTTGGGTTTTCGTAGTTCGCCACTTCTGGCAGGTTAACTAGGGTATTTTTGGAGTTGTACGGATTTCCGATGATTTTTATGTTTCAAAAATTTGAGGTATTATTAACGAGGTCAATTTGGGGATTTAGTGGCGACAGGACATCTCCAGACGGCTAACAAGTGAATAAATTCTAGATTTTTTTTATTTACTACATAATTGTATTGGTTATATTGGTTATGCGGTTTACTTAGGTAATATTATGTTTTGTCTAGTATTGTTTTAACCTGATATCGGTTAGACTGTTAGATTTTTAGGTTGCTGGTTTATCGTTAGCATATGATTATTAATTGCTATTACTGCTATACGTAGCTAGTTATCATGGTGATATAAATGATTAGATATTATTGGTAGATGTTTACCTCTTACTTTTTGGACTAGTATTAGGATTGGACTAGTATTGGGATTAGACTAGTTGAATAATATGACTAAGATGGATAAATTCGTAGAAGGTATACATATAGGTTCTTTGACTCTCTAGATCCTAGTGCATGATGACATGATTGCATTGCTTACGTAGTTTAGGGTATATATAGGCATCTGATGCTTTATTTAGTATTGCCTTGACTTTGTTTTGACATGATCCTTTAGTTATACCCTAATTAATTTCAGCCATTGATTTCCATTAGTATGACTATGTTGTCATTTATTAGACAGCGTGTTATGTGATTATATGGTTATGTGTTTTTGCGGTGGATACCATGATTAAGACTAGTAGAGATAGAATAACTTAGATGAGGTTATTCTGTAGGAGCGGATCTCAGGAATGAAACAACATTAGTAGAACCCTAGGTGTTGGAACCCTAGGCGTAATAATCCGGATGTGCTTAATGATATATATTTATCCATTTACTGTTTCAGTGATATGGTGATCGGACTAGTAGAGTTCGTATGGTTAGGATGCGATTAATCCTTACTATATCTCCCATTCTTGGTTGAGAGATAGTCTGCAGTAGAGTCTCTCTATAGGTAGGTGCTTTGTATATTGTGATCAATCATGCCTCCCAATCATGGTTTAGATGACCTACCATAAAGTTATACTTTCGCGTTATTCGTTCGGGGTTAGTGATATTCGTATGACGTCTGTAGCTAGATAGCTACTTTATGTCATAAGTACCCACGAGATATGTTCGTGGTAGCAGGTTGGGGCATGCATGATTGAACTGGTAGGATGGTATAATTTAGGCTTAACCCTCTTGACGGGCTTGTTAGTAGATTTGTTGTCCTTATTGGCCTTGATAGACATTTCCTGTTAGCTGGGATGAAACCCTAGTATCAATCGTCTCGACGTGTTTATTAGTGGACTTGTGATTTTTATCGACCTTGATAACCGATCATGTTAGAAGGGTTGGAACCCTAGACTTAACCATCTGGATGTATTTATTTATAAGTCGATGATCTTTACCGACTTTGGTAAACATTTTGTATTAGAGGTGTTAAAACCCTCGCTTGACCGCCTCAATGGGCTTAATTGTAGATTGAGGATCTTTATCGACATTGATAAACGTGCCATGCGAGATGTATTGGATAACCTAGGCTTAATAATCTAGGATAGTCAACTGCCCACGTGACCCACTAGTGGTAGCATGTTGTTGTGTGCAATCAATAACTAGATATCTATATATGTTGTCTGCCCACGAGACTCATTCGTGGTAGCATATCGTTGCCCGCAGACATTGAGTCTTTATATTGCCTATTTACCCACAAGTCTCATTCGTGGTAGCATGTGGTTACACGTACACAGTGCTGAGTATATTGATTGTCGACCCACGAGTTCCGTTCGCGGTAGCTCATAGATAGTTCCCTTTGTATTTCCTTGAGAGCCACGAGGCTTTGTCATGGTATCTGGATGTGCATTGCTTGTAGATTACAGTGGTTGTGTATGTTACGGGTATATTTGTTATACCGCCGACTAGGTTAGTAACAGACTGATATTGGTACTCTGAGGGTTGGGTTACTCTAGTTGTTTCCTTTGACTTCCATTATGTGCATTATAAGTATGCACTATTGTCTATCCATCCACTGAGTGGTTGTACTTACCCCCTCCTCACTTATCCTCTTGGTTAACTGATGGAGGACGTGTCCGGTTGACCTACCTTCGTGTCACTCAGAGAGTCCCTTGCCGTGCTTGTCCCATTGCATCGTCGAGATGCCACTTTATTTACTTTATCGGTATTGCATTTTATTTATGCGCTTTGGATTTTGTCGCAATTTGATTTGGTGTCAAAAAACTATTTTACTTTAATTGATATATATTTAGTCGTGCATGCATGCAGTTAATAAAATACTTGTAATTCTATTATTATTTTGAGGTTTTTACCAGATCTGGTCCATGTATTTCGGAATATTGTCACTAAGGGGCTCCTCCGTCATTTGGATGATGGATATGCCCCTAGGAAGTGACAATTTTATTGGTTTACGGTTTTGGTTTATGGGTTTTGTGTTTCGAGGATTTTCTTTTCCTTGGATTTTTGGAAGTTCTCGTGATTTGGGACCAGGCAAGCTGAAGGATATCTTTGAGCTATAGGAAACGTATTGTCTTTAGTGGTTACTGTACCTTAGTGGTTAGGAAAAGTATTGACTCAGTGAAATTGCCCCTACTCATGGTCGGGGATGAGGTCGATGACATATTGACCTTGCGGAACCTAACGGTGATTTCAGAAGTACGGACTCTTTAGAGGTGCCGACTGATGTCGAATTAGGAAACTAGGGATTTGGCCTGCTAGCCACCAATTTGAAGGACAAGGAGTAAACCCTCAGAAAATATCAGTCCATACTAATAGTGATTTGGTTATGGATAAGGCGTGTATGCCTACACTGTTGGATCGAAGCGGATCGCTAGAGGGGGGGGGGTGAATAGCGATAAAACCTTTTTTTTTGTTCGTTCGTTAAAACTCGAGTAGATAATTAATTTGCAGCGGAAAGATAAGCAATAAATAAAATGAGACAAATATTTTTACTTGGTTCGTAGCCTTTGGCTACTACTCCAAGGCCCTAGTGATCCTTGATCACGCATGGAGGGCAATTCACTAAAAACACTCCTCCTCGTTGGAGGTAGGAGTTTGACGATTACAAAAAAAACCTTCGAAAGAAAAGATAGAAAAACCCTCTCTTCTATTAATATAAAGTGCAACGATAGAAAACCTCGATTAATAAAAGAAATTGCAATATTTAAAGAGACAACAAATTAAAATATCAACAACTAAAGAGTAGAAGCTAAGCTAGGGTTGTTGACAGCAATTCGTCGTAGAGTCGTCGGAGAATCGCGGAGTTGCAAAGGTTTTTGAGCACTTAGAGATGATGAAAAACCCTAGGAGAAGCCCTCCTTTTATAGCCTTTAAGCCCCTCATCGAATGGGTCTTCAAGCAATAGGAATTGGGCACAAAACTCCTTGAAAAATGGTGATAAAGCTTGACTCCTCGAGGCTGATTTTTGACCATCGGTTGAACTGATTTCTTGGCCGATTGAACTGATGGCTCAGCAGTTGAACTGATCCTTGGCCGGTTGAACTGATTTCCAGACTTTTCAACTGTAATAAAGAGTTAGCTCAAAATATAAGTGAATTCGACGGCCACTTGCCGTCCGATCTCAACATAGACCTTCCATGGGAGGTCTTGGTCGGATCATCGCCTAAGGATGTCCCCGTTGTTGGGTTTCCGGCACCGCGGCATGTGTGTGTTCGATCATGTTTCGTAAACATGAGCACAGCGGAAGCAATTAAAAATAATAAATCTACATTTATTACAACACACACAACACACGCATGCATATTACAACAAGTGTAGACATAACCGTAAATTAAAATTTGCAATAAAAGGAAATTTATCTACGTTATACCTTTCGTATGACGTGTAGCGGGAACGACATCAACCATAACGATCCTCGTAAGAATCGTGTCTATCCGTATCCACGCCGAGCTCCTCGGGATGACTTCACTAAGTCACGAGCTTCGTCTTCGTATGGGTTACTAGCCTCGTGTTGAAGACGACATGATCGAGAGATGATCACGATCCGAATCCAAATTCGGATCCTAAAACGAGTTCTCAAAACTCGCTTCTCCGGAGAGGTATTCGTCAACCGTTTGACGAATCCTTCGTCCCCCACCTCAGAGGATTACCGGAGATCAAATCCCCGGTAAGTTAGCCGCTGTCGGAGCACTAACCGTCGTCCAAACGACGCTCCGACAACAAAGAAACAAGCTGTCCAGAAAAACTGGACAGCTTTTGGTGGAGGAATAGAGGCCGGCTAAGGAAAGATGGAAGCTCACCTTATCACCGAACCCAAAGGAGATCGCCGGAGGGTCTCCGGCTGTAGCTTGGACGCCGGCAAAGTCTTGGACGGCTGCACACAAGCTGGGCGGCGGCAGCTTTAGGGTTGGCGCCAATTAACTCCAAGGTGGAGGTGGGCGGCAACTCAAGGGGGCTAGGGTTTGGATTAGTTAGGGTTTAACAATCCCTTAAGCCCTCTTTTATAGAGAACTAATTCTCTTAATGGTTAATGGATCATATCCATAAAGCCCGTTAACCCGCTCCATTAGGATAAGTTAAAATAAACCAAACCATGATGGTTTATTTTAAGTTAAAACGAACCGAACCAACTTTTGGTTCATTCGTTTAAAATAAACCAAACCCTTTGGTTTATTCTCATCCATTGGATTAGAACCAAACCATTTTGGTTCATCGATTATGTCTTCATAAGACACGGCCCATCCACGCTTTCATTGCGACTGAAACAATTTCATGCTCGCTTTATGTTTGGTCCAACCAAACATAGTTTCTCTCGGTCTGAGAATCCCATTCTCAAGCTCGTTTAAATCCTTTGGATTACACTCGTTGTGCGTGTGACCAAATAGGTTCTCGGTTTATGTTGGCCGTCTATAATTAACCATTAATTATAGAACGATCATGAGTGGCACCTAGTAGTACATCATGATCCCCAATTAACCGAAAAGATCAACGGTTGATCCAAAACTATTTCTGAAACCCTTCAGTAGCTCGAATGAATCGTGCCCCATTCCCTTCACTCATCTTATACCCACTTGGTTCAGGACATGGTCTATTGTGTCAGTCCCCACTAGGCTGACTACGTCACACCTAGCCCAAGTATCATTTTCTCGTCCTACGGATTCTAGTTACTACACATGTATCGAAGAGTACTTTACTCTAAACATGTAATGCTTTGGCCAAAGACTTTAGTAACAATCCGACGAGAGGCCATGGGTATACATCTCCTCGCAAGGAGTGGTGAATCCTTTATAGGCTATTCAAACACCTTCGATCACTTCGACTTATACCCAATCATCCCGGGTCCACATCTCCTTAGAGATGTTTGCTTAAGATGTCAAAGCATAAGTCTCCATGATCAAGATGACTTGAATACCGCAAGTCAAAGGAACATCGCACTTAAGCCACAGTAAGAACTTCATTGACATATCTATATATGCAGAGAACCATATGAAGTCTTACAGCTGGTCACTCCAATGAACTAGTTACCATAACTAGCATCCACGATTAACTCCGGACATCACTATGTCTCCAGCCAGTGAGAATCAGCTGCTTGGATACACCAAGGAGTATACCTCGTGCTAGTCTCGACAGAATTGATGGTGTCCAAATCCATCAATTCATCGACTAGGGATAATTCTGATACATCACAATTACACATGTAGAGATACTCACTAGTTGTGATCCAATCACAAATTCTCTCATGCTGTGAATCGTATCGTGGGCATTCAGTAAATGAGTTTAAGATCCAATCAAATACATAAAACATGTATACTCAGATAGTGAATCTTCATTTATCATATAAATGGTTCATACATAAGGCGATTGCCTTAGGACATCTCTCATATATTACTAACACCCGTATGAAGGACTCGATCTTACTTACGCTCACTCACACGAGTTTACCTCAACATTTACCTTTGAAGCCTTGCTTTCGGTCTCCACCTGATTCCTTCGGCTCCCTCCGAAGTCCTCCCGGTGTCGCCCGACCACTACGGTTCTCTTCGAGTGTAGCTGACCTTCGGCTTAGCTTAGCATTTCTGCATACTTGATTCAGCTCGTGAGATAATGACATGAGCTTAACTTTGTATCGTTTGCTATAATCAAAACTCAGGTTCGACTTAGGTGCCTACTGCACCAACAATCTCCCCCTTTTTGATTTATGGCAAACCCACATACAAAGTTAAGAAAAATAAATTAAGTGCATTAAGCAAAATGAGTATGAGATATGCATGAATGAGCAGGAGTATATAAAAACTCTTTTTCAAGTGCTCCCCCTTGAGGAATCCTCCCCTTTGACCGAGGGTGCATACTTGAGAAAGAGTTTTAACTCTCCCCCTTGATATTTGCTACTAAAAAAGAATTAAGTAACCGAAATTACTTAATATTGGCCATAGTGTTTAAAATAAGTTTTAAGTTAAGAAATCAAAAAATTGATTTCTTAACCTTGGCTTTTACTTCCGTTTTGTTAACAAGTTAACTTAAAGTTAAGTAAATTACTTTTTTTGTTAACAAGTTAACTAAATGTGTTTAAGTTAAGAATTCTCTTAACTTGTTTTGTTAACTTAAAGTCAAGTAAGCCTTGTCCATAAAAAAATTGATTTGTTAACTTAAAGTTAAGTAAGCCTTGGCCATAAAAAAAATTGATCCCTTAACTTTGGCCTTTTTCTCCCCCTTTTGCCATATATCGAAAAGAGTGAGGGTGTGTGTGGAATAAAAAATAAGTATTAATTTTAAAGTCCAAGCATGTTCCACATTATTTTGAAAATAATATACTGAAAATAAGTTCATCTATAAAATGTTCGACTCATATTTGTCTTGATTGATATGAAAGATCAACGAGTCCTAGTTAGAGTCGATTAGTATGTATGATTATACTCCGTGGTTCATAGCGATGCACTAGCTCTACATCTAGAACCAGGAGTAAAGTCCTAACATCTCACGCCCATCTACGTGGCTAAGTACACAAACACATTAGTCCTATGTGTTGTGAGATGTACTGACTCCTTAAATCTATAGGTGCATGATATCTAAGGTATGTCCTATGCTAGTTCCATGAAAAGTAAGAAATAGTAGTACGAAAATATAATTTGTAAGTTCCTATTCTACTACGCACATGCCCAATTTTCATCTTAATAGACTAAATTCGGCATCGGGTAGGGGTTTAGTAAATAGGTCTGCCAAGTTAGACTTCGATTCGACATATTCGAGTTGTATGGCTCCGTTGGCCACATGTTCTCGAATAAAATGGTGTTTGACCTCTATATGTTTGGTCCTAGAGTGACATATCGGATTCATAGTAAGATTAATTGAACTAATGTTATCTACGTGGAGTTTAGTATTTGTAAAGTCTAACTTAAAGTCGCGGAGAGTGTGCTTCATCCAAAGAAGCTGAGTGACACACTCACCCATCGCGATGTATTCGGCTTCGGTGGTAGATAAGGCAACACAGTGTTGCTTCCTACTGCACCAACTCACTAGACTCGAGCCGAGAAGTTGACAACAACCACTCGTACTCTTTCTATCGAGCTTACTACCAGTATAGTCTGAATCGGAGTAGCCGGTTAGTTCGAACTCGGTAGATCTAGGGTACCAAATACCGACATTAAGTGTACCCTCTAGATATCTAAGGATACACTTGACTAGAGTTAGGTGAGACTCCTTGTCATAGGTTTGGAACCTTGCACACATACTTACTGCAAATAAGATATCGGGTCGGCATGCAGTTAAGTAAAGGAGACTCCCTATTACACTCCTATAGTATTTTAAATCAATTGAATTTCCGATTACATCTTCTTCTATATTCACATTAGTTGCCATTGGGGTATTAATAATTTTAGCGTCTTGCATTCCAAAGCGTTTAATTAATTCCCTAGTATATTTGCGTTGATGTAGGTATATTCCATCTTTAGTTTGTTTAATTTGTAGACCTAAAAAGAAGCTTAACTCGCCTAATAAATTCATTTCAAATTCACTTTCCATAAGTGAAATGAACTCATTTAGTAGGATTGAGTTGGTGGTTCTGAAAATAATATCATCTACGTAGATTTGGGCTATGAATATGTCTTTACTTAAGGTTTTTACGAAAAGAGTTGGGTCAACTACACCTTGGTTAAAACCTTTGGACTTAAGATAGATCGAAAGTCTCTCGTACCAAGCTCGAGGAGCTTGTTTAGGTCCATAGAGAGCTTTCTTTAACCTAAGGACATGGTCGGGTTTGTCTAAACTTTCGAAACTGGGGGGTTGACTAACATAAACTTCTTCTTTAATGTATCCATTTAAGAACGCAGATTTCACATCCATTTGAAACAACTTAAATCCTCGATGTGATGCATATGCTAATAGCATTCGAATGGACTCTAATCTAGCTACTGGGGCATAGGTCTCGTCGTAATCTAAACCTTCGACTTGACTAAACCCTTTAGCGACTAGTCTAGCTTTATTTCTAACCACTTCATGTCACGCCCGCCCTTTCCTGGACCCTAAATGTCCGGAGGGTCGGCGCGTGACGCGACCGTGCATACTTACATTACATACAGCGGAAGACTTTAGACATTGTTTTTTTTTTCTTTTAAACATAAACACGCATTGACATACATATATATATATACTTCTTCTTCTTCATAAACATAGAGTGTGCTTCATAACATGTATAAATACTTCTTACTTCTTCCTTACTTCTTCTTATCATCATAGAGCATGCATCATATATAAATAGATACTTCTTCTTATCAACATAGAGCATGCATCATATATAAATAGATACTTAGTGTTTGGTAGGTTCATGGCATCATCATCATAAGTAAACATAGGTAAGGACCTCCATAGACATCATCATCATAGGTAAACATGTATATGTATATAGACTTAACGGATCGTTTCCACCATGCCACTACCACACACATTGGCCCCTCCTGCTGCTCCCTTTAGTTTATCCATCCCTTACCCTTATCTGCAGTACGAGGGGAAAACAACTATAAGCACATAGGCTTAGTAAGATCCTGTCCTACTCACAAAAGCCATACATCACCATTAATCATAGCATGTAGCATTCATAACATATAAGCAATATAATAGGCGACATACATGGCATCATCAACTTAACATGTAACATAACATTATACATATCATGTAACGTATATAACATAAGCATGTAAACATTCCTAACATCTCATCAAACGCAACATGTGAACATACACATCATATCATATCATCAAACATAACATGTGACACATAATGTAAAACATGTAAACATAACAACCTATCATCAAACATAACATGTGACATATATAACAGAACATGTAAACATAACAACATATCATCAACATAACATGTGACATATATAACAGAACATGTAAACAACATATCATCTAATCAGGTAAACATATGCAGAATGCTTTGAAAACATATATATTTTAGGTACGTAAACATAAATCTCAACATATTTGGGCCCGGCATTGTACCACTTCTTCATTATCATAGCGCGCATCCCTAAATAGGCCCGAGGTAGCAAGTCTCGAACCTAATAGGTTTCTAGGCCCGAGTCTTATTCCATCGACCTAGGGGCAATCGTTATAGCGTAGAAGCCTATCCTGGGCCCGAGTCTTACTCCATCGACCTAAGGCATCTTGGAGCCCATCCCGTACTAGGCCCGAGTCTTATTCCATCGACCTAGGGGCAATCATACATAGAAGCCCATCCTAGGCCCGAGTCTTATTCCATCGACCTAGGGCATCTTAGGAGCCCATCCCTTCTTGGACCTTGTTAAGGTCTTGGTACAAGCCATGCAGAAGGTAAAATACTTATATGCTTATTTGTACGACATAGCTTATTTCGTTAACATAGCATAGCCTACTTCATTTCATAACACATCATGCTTCATTTCATTAACATAGCATAGCATACTTCATTTCATAACACATCATGCTTCATTTCATTAACATGGCATAGCATACTTCATTTCATAACACATCATGCTTCATTGCATTAACATAGCATAGCATACTTCATTTCATAACACATCATGCTTCATTGCATTAACATAGCATAGCATCCTTCATTTCATAACACATCATGCTTCATTTCATTAACATGGCATAGCATACTTCATTTCATAACACATCATGCTTCATTTCATTAACATGCCATAGCATACTTCATTTCATAACACATCATGCTTCATTGCATTAACATGGCATAGCATACTTCATTTCATAACACATCATGCTTCATTTCATTAACATGGCATAGCATACTTCATTTCATAACACATCATGCTTCATTGCATTAACATGGCATAAGGCATGGCATCAAAGGAAGTAAACACCTATGTATTTAACTTAGCAACAACTTCATATGCACATAAGACTTAAATTAAAACTTCATCTAGTTACCCAAAAACCTAGGTTGGCCGAATGGTTCATAGTAGGGTTTTAGGGTTAACCTTTAACCTAATTCATGAAACATAACAATAACTTCATTTGCATATACAACATGGGTTAAGACTTCACTTAGTCACCCAAAACCTAGGTTGGCCGAATGGTCCAAATAAGGTTTAGGGTTAGTCTTTTAACCTAATTCCTTAAACATAACAATAACTTCACTTGCACATAAAACATGGGTTAAGACTTCACTTAGTCACCCAAAAACCTAGGTTGGCCGAATGGTCCAAATAAGGTTTAGGGTTAGTCTTTTAACCTAATTCCTTTTTAACATACTTATAACATCATATGCATACCAAACATGGATTAAACTTCATTAGGACATCAATATAAGGGGGGTGGCTGAATGGCCTATGTAGACTTTTAGGGTTAGATCTTTATCCTAATCCCTCTAACATGTTAACATCATCATTTGCAAGTAAAACAAGATATAAAACTTCAATAAAACACCAAAAATCCATGTTGGCCGAATGGTTCATAGGGTTTCCTAGGGTTAACTTTTGACCTAATCCATTTTTTTTAACCCTAGCATCATCACATAGTTTCAAAATCATGGCATATAACTTCATGGAGACCCTAAATCATAGTTGGCCGAATACAACAA
The DNA here is from genome assembly GCA_025175895.1 of Wurfbainia villosa. Classification (NCBI taxonomy): domain Eukaryota; kingdom Viridiplantae; phylum Streptophyta; class Magnoliopsida; order Zingiberales; family Zingiberaceae; genus Wurfbainia; species Wurfbainia villosa. Next base: position 95,635,455 of record CM045986.1, read on the forward strand.
TATAGGTTTCTTTTATAAAACATCAATCAGAGCTACTCGTATGCAGGTGAGGGATACTTACATCCTTCGCTTTGATTTGGGTGAGGAAGATGACCTAAGGAAGACCAACACCTAACCTTCTCTTGCTTGGATGGGGTTCGGCCAAGGGGTGGAAAGGAGAGGGAGAGCTCAAGGATTTTCGGTGAGGAGAAGGAAAGAAGAGAGGAAGTGACCAAATTCAATCTTCCCTCTTCTTTATAAAGGGGAGGAAGAGAAGTTCCTCTTTTCTTTTCTATGCCTCTTCATTTACCCTTAGTCCTACTTATCTATAGTTTCCCCCTCTTCCTTAATCATATAATCCTATTGGTCTTCTGGTTAGTGGGTGCATCTATAAGGCTTGGCTATCTCTAGAGGTTTGGGGTTCAATTCCTAGGCCTTGCACCCCTTTTTGGCTTATTTCCTTTTATTTTTGAAAATGCCCACATAAAGCCCATGATCATCAAGCCAAAAATTCTTGTAAAATTGCTAGGAATTTTACGGGCGTTACACTTCACCTTTATCATCAAGTTTATTTCTAAACACCCACCTTGTTCCAATGATTGTTTTATCTTTAGGTGGTGGTACTAATTCCCATACTTCATTCCTAGTGAATTGAGCCAACTCTTCTTGCATTGCAATAATCCAATCGGGATCGAGAAGAGCTTGGTCAATAGTCTTGGGTTCAATTTTGGAAATTAAGAAGATTTGACTAAGGTTTTTGTATGAGACTCTAGTTCGAACTCCTAGTCTTGGATCACCTATCACTTGGTCGATAAGATGATTTGCTTGAGTCCTAGTTGGGTTTGGGTTTGAGTCTACAACTTGATCAATAGGATGACTCGTCTGAGTTCTAGTTTGGTTAGAGTCATCTGTCACTTGGTCGATAGAGTGACTTGGTTGACTTAGGTTAGGATTAACACTAGACCTGATATCCGGATCAGAGTTAGGTCTAGTATGAATCGGCTCGCTAATTGGGATTTCCGGGGGTTTTGTAGGTTCGTGTCCTTCATCAAATACTACATTGATAGTCTCCTCGACTCTAAGGGTGTCATGATTATATACTCTATAAGTTCTACTTGTAGTCGAGTATCCTAGAAAGATTCCGGTCGTGGTTTTAGATGTAAATTTTTCTGGGTAATCCTTAGTGTTTAGGATATGTACCTTACACCCAAATACCCTAAAGTACTTGATGTTAGGTATTTTATCTTGATAAATCTCGTATGAGGTCTTAAGGTGCCTCTTTACCATAAGGATCCTATTTTGGACATAGCATGCCGTACTCACGGCTTCCGCCCAAAACCTATCGGGTAGGTCATTCTCATTTAACATTGTCCTAGCGGCTTCTTGTAGGGTTCTATTTTTGCGTTCTACTAGGCCATTTTGTTGTGGAGTTCTAGGGCAAGAGAACTCATGGTCGTATCCATTTAGGTTACAGAATTCTGTAAACCTATGGTTCTCGAATTCACCACCATGATCAGTCCTAAGTCTTTTGATTTTAATGCTTTGTTGATTTTCTATTAATTTAAATAGGTTGATTAATTGATATAGGGTATCACTTTTGTGTTTGATGAACCTAACCCAAGTAAATCTAGAATAGTCATCAATTATCACTAAGCAGAATTTACTTCCATTAAGTGACTTAGCTCCGTGTGAATCAAATAGATCCATGTGTAGGAGCTCAAGCACACTTTTGGTTCGTTCTTGATTAGTTAGTTGATGTTGTGTCCTAGATTGTTTACCTTGTTGACACGCATTACATATTTTATTGTTCAAGTTATTGAGGTTAGGCAAACCTCTGACTAAGTCACTCTGACTCATCTTGTGGATGAGTCTTGGGTGTGAGTGACCGAGTCGTCGGTGCCACAACCATGATTCCTCTTGCCGTGTCATAAGACACTTAGTTGAGGAGTTAGTTAAGATAATAGTGTAAATGTTGTTATTTCTAGTTCCCTTAAGAATTGTTTTAGAAGTTTCAATTGTATTAATTACGCATTCATTTTCTAGAAATATGACCTTATAGTTATTATTACACAATTGGCTTACACTAAGTAAATTATATTGAAAATTTTCTACTAATAAAACATTTTGAATAACAAAATTTGAGTTGAGCTCAATATCACCTGATCCGATGATTTTGAGCTTGCCGTTATTTCCGAAGGCTACCAATCCTTGTCGTTTGAATCGAAGCTTCGAAAACTTGAGTTGATCCCCGGTCATGTGTCGGGAGCAACCACTGTCCAACATCCATTGATCCTACACGCAAGGTAGTTGGATCGGATATTGGATTTATTAAAGATTGGTTGAAGATTATTAACCTAAATCATCTCACCCATGTCTACATGATCAAACACGTTAACCCTATATGTTCTTGTGAGATGACTTCCAATTTTACTTGATTTAAATTTAATGACTTAAACACTTGTCAGCCTTGCGTTAGATTCGGATTTGACCTTAGGATCATCAAGTCACCTTTTCAAGATCATGGCTTCCAAGTTGTGGCGAGGCACAGAGGCCTTCTTTGATCGGAACAACGACCACTTCCTTAGACAAAGCCATTTTCAAGAAAATAGAGACTTGACTTACCTAAGACCACTTCCTGGTCTAACTAGTCTAGGATACGGCGAGGTAGCTTCAGCTAGTTCCGCTCGGTCAAGTGCACCAAACTAGATACGCTTTATCTAGCCCGAATACACAAGACTCCTCTTTCCTAGCGTACTATCATCTCGCCGCGTCCTGGTACTATATTATCAAGTATTGACGAGTTATAGTCCTATCTAACCATTCTAAAAAAGGAAAATAAAACTAAATAAAAAAACCTAAGCATGCAATTTCTAGGTTAAAACACAAACAAGTTTCGTACTAGCTCCCCCTGGACCGTTGAATCGATTCGGTCTCTCCACATAGTGGATTTGGTCCTTGGGAACCCAGTACTGGTTCGATCCTAAGTTTGAAATTAAGGTGGTCTTAGGGACCCATGCTTGGACATGTTTTTTATGTCGACTTACAATCGACATATACGACTTGTTGGTCGTATTTGAGCTAAACCCTAGCCCGACCTTGTTGTACACGACCCTTTGCGATCCAAGTAGGAGGTCAAGTCCTTTGGATCCCAAAGTAAACCTTTCCAACGTATTCCTAAGATCTTCGACTTGACTCTTCAAGAGTGAGTTCTCAACTTCGAGTTTTTCAACCCGAGTTGAGTCCTCCTCTTGAACTCGACTAGTCGAAGAGGTTAGGGAGACCTCGTGTTTGAGGAGTTTAACTTCCTCAACCAGGGTCTCGACCTTGGACTCGGACTTAGCTAACTTTCTAGTTAAAAACTTAATTGCACTATAAAGTGTACTAATTAGAGATCGACTTACCTTGAGTGTATCTTTTGAACCGGATGCGTATCCGTGGCTTGTCTTGAATAGCGCTTCGCAGTCCGACTCGTCTTCGGTTTCCGATTCGTGTTCCGGTTCCGACTCCGTCTCCGATTCAACCGGTTTAGCCATGAGGACTCGATCATCGTCTTCTTCCTCGGACGCTTCTTCCCATGTAGCGTTGAGTGCCTTTTTGTATTTTGGTGCTTTGCTTTTGAGCTTTGGGCATTCGGACTTGATGTGTCCAAACCTGTTGCATTCGTAACACCTAATATTAGAACTTTTAGGCTTACCTTCGTTGGGTCGAGTGATGGTTCACTTTTGGCCCTTGACTATCCTCCGAACTAGGTTGACTAGTTCGACCTCCATTTCCGGGTCGACCTCCGAATCGGACTCATCCTCTTCTTCCTTCGGGGGTGGCTTGCTTGTGGTTTTCTTCCTTGAACCTACAAAAAGTGCTATACCCTTCTCGGGTTCCGAGTTAGACTGCTCATAAAGTTCAAAATCAGAAAATAGTTCATCTAACCTAAGTTTCGAAAGATCCTTGGAGACCTTGTAGGCATCGACCATGGATGCCCACAAGGTAGTCCTCGGAATGGAGTTTAGGACATACCTTATAAGGTCGCGGTTTTCGACCTTTTGCCCGATCGCGTGTAGATTGTTGACTATGTCTTGGACGCGGGCGTGAAGTTGGGTCGCGGACTCGTGTTCCTGCATTTTTAGATTATATAGTTTATTAAATAAAAGATCACGCTTACATACCTTGGCTTCATCGTTCCCTTTGTGTAGCTCCACTAGCTTTGTCCAAAGGTCCTTTGCGCTTATGAAGGGGCTGACGCGATTTAGCTCCTCCTTGGACAAGCCGCATTGAAGGATTTGAGTTGCCTTAGCGTCGGCTTCGACTTGTCGTTTTGTCGCAATGGTCCATTGGTCATAATCCAAGGATTCACCCACTTGGTTAGTCGGAATGTTAATCCCGTTTGGATTATGATCCACATCTCAATTTGGGTTTTGAGAAAGCATTCCATCCGACCTTTCCAGTAACGGAAATCATCTCCGTTGTAAAACAGAGGTCGGACGGTGCTAAACCCCTCGAGATGGGCCATTTGGAAGGGAAACCTTGCACAAAAAGTACCAAAAAAAACACAAAAAAGGTTCCAAGACTTTGCCTTGGATTAGTAATGTAGGAAATGAAAAGAAACAAAAGTAATAAACGAGAAATAACCAACTAAAATAAAAGATGAGCACTTACAACCTTCGATGTCCCAGAAATGGTACTAAATGATGGGTTTTGGGGATGAAGACAGCTTGTTACGAGGGTTTACCCTTCTAAGAAGTGTAGATCTCTTCGAAAGCTTCATTTTGGTAGGTAGCCCGTGTCGTGGGTCAACTTGTACGAAAAGTTATGCCCGTTTGACCGTTGGCTACTCCAAAAGTGAATACTTGCAAAACAAAACCAAATGAAGAGTACTAAGACTTCGTCTTGGATTAGTAGTTCAGGAGAAAAATTTAAACGAATGAAAAACAAATCTGTGAAAAATGTTAGATTGGTGGTTTCACCAAATCTAAGCGCCCCCGGCTCTGATACCAATTGTTGGATCGAAGCGGATCGCTAGAGGGGGGGGGGTGAATAGCGATAAAACCTTTTTTTTTTGTTCGTTCGTTAAAACTCGAGTAGATAATTAATTTACAGCGGAAAGATAAGCAATAAATAAAATGAGACAAATATTTTTACTTGGTTCGTAGCCTTTGGCTACTACTCCAAGGCCCTAGTGATCCTTGATCATGCACGAAGGGCAATTCACTAAAAACACTCCTCCTCGTTAGAGGTAGGAGTTTGACGATTACAAAAAAAACCTTCGAAAGAAAAGATAGAGAGACAAACCCTCTCTTCTATTAATGTAAAGTGCAATGATAGAAAACCTCGATTAATAAAAGAAATTGCAATATTTAAAGAGACGACAAATTAAAATATCAACAACTAAAGAGTAGAAGCTAAGCTAGGGTTGTTGACAGCACTTCGTCGTAGAATCGTCGGAGAATCGCAGAGTTGCAAATGTTTTTGAGCACTTAGAGATGATGAAAAACCCTAGGAGAAGCCCTCCTTTTATAGCCTTTAAGCCCCTCATCGAATGGGTCTTCAACCAATAGAAATTGGGCACAAAACTCCTTGAAAAATGGTGATAAAGCTTGACTCCTCGAGGCTGATTTTTGACCATCAGTTGAACTGATTTCTTGGCCGGTTGAACTGATGGCTCAGCAGTTGAACTGATCCTTGGTCGGTTGAACTGATGGCTCAGTAGTTGAACTGATCCTTGGCCGGTTGAACTGATTTCCAGACTTTTCAACTATAATAAAGTGTTAGCTCGAAATATAAGTGAATTCGATAGCCACTTGCCGTTCGATCTCAACATAGACCTTCCATGGGAAGTCTTGGTCAGATCATCACCTAAGGATGTCCCCGTATGAAGGACTCGACCTTACTTACGCTCACTCACACGAGCTTACCTCAACATTTACCTTTGAAGCCTTGCTTTCGGTCTCTACCTGATTCCTTCGGCTCCCTCCGAAGTCCTCCCAGTGTCGCCCGACCACTACGGTTCTCTTCGAGTGTCGCTGACCTTCGGCTTAGCTTAGCATTTCTGCATACTTGATTCAGCGCGTGAGATAATGACATGAGTTTAACTTTGTATCGTTTGCTATAATCAAAACTTAGGTTCGACTTAGGTGCCTACTGCACCAACATACACTGGTCAAGACGATGAAAGATTGCTTTACCTTATTATAGGAGGTGTTGGATGGGATATTTATCTGTCCCAGTATTTTTCTAGAGAAGATCCGAAATTCTTTGTTAAAAGAGAGATGAACCTTTGAGATTATGCACCAATTATCGATGATAGAATGCGGTAGTTGCGAAAGGAAATGAATATCCTTCATTGTAGATAGAGGATCTATTTAGATCAGCTATAGGACACCTGTGAATACTCTAGGATTGATCTATGCCTAGTGGGTTGATATTGTAGTGACATGGTGTCATATAATTATCATTGTTGTTGTGATGATTGTTATATCATCAGCCTATAGTAAAGAGAATGCAGTTGTATAGTGACGACAAGTTCATACTTGGTATGAATTGTATGAGCTTATGATTATCTTATTAGACTTATTGATGACTTAGTTGTCCAAGGATTTGGGAAGTCGTGTATTCTGGACACGATTAGATCAGTTGTGATTGTTGGAGTTGCGTAACTTGGCCACTGTTGATGGTGGTAGTTGAAGTTACGCACTCGACCACCGTAGATGGTGGTTTTTTTGGTATTGATATATGATTATTATCGTAGATATGGATAGAATGCTCTAGCGGTACTACATCGCTGACTAGTTGGGCCAGGAAGGTGATGGAATTTACTTGGTCTGAAGCTTGTGAAACTAGTTTCAGGGCTCAGACGATGATTGACTTATACGCCAATGTTGATTAATCATGCTGGTGCGGAAGGAAGGGTAGTGTACATGGAGTCATCATTTCGGGGATCGGAGCGATTCCGATGCTATAGAATAAGATGTATCCTAAGTTTACGGCAGTTAAAGAACTGCGAGGTAAGTCATATATATGACATGGACTTAGTAGTGATTATGTTGTTTTGTAGAGGTGAAGAGCAGGAATGCTCATGGGGTTTTGGCTAGCTACCGGATAGCTACTATAGAGTAGCTGGAACACAAACGGTTGTAACAAGGGAGTTTGGTCGCTATAGCCTCCCTTGCACTTACAAAGTGTGTGGTGGAGTGGATTTTTGGGACGGTAGATGGACTTCTCTTGTGAAAAGATAGTTCTCCATCTCTGACTTCGAGGAGGATAGTGGTTTCCGGAGTTGCATTAGTTTAAGGAAGAGATGCTTCAGGAAATTCCGATTCCGAAATGGAAGTGGAAGCATATCAGTATGGATTTTGTGGTGGGTTTGCCTAGGACACATCAAGGCCATGATGCAATTTGGGTAGTCGTAGACCGACTAACCAAATCCGCGCACTTCTTAGTGATTCGGAGGACCGACTCTCTGGATCGTTTGGCAGAGTTATATTGTCGGGAGATCATCAGATTTTATGGTGTTCCTTTGAGCATTATATCAGATAGAGATCCCCGGTTCACGTCCCGGTTATAGCGGAGTCTACAGCAGGCCTTAGGCATGCAACTTCATTTTAGTACTGCTTTCCATCTGCAGACAGACGGACAGTCTGAGCGGACCATTCAGACACTAGAGGATTTGCTGAGGTCCTGTATTATAGATTTCGGGGGCAACTGGGAGGACCACTTGCCGTTAGTGGAATTTTCCTACAATAACAGCTATCATTCGGCTATCCAAATGGCCCCGTATGAAGCATTGTAAGGTAGACAGTGTCATACACCCACCCTCTGAGAGGAGGTTGGGGAGGCCCAGTTGCTAGGACCCCAGAGAGCTCAGCATGAGGCAGAGTTGGTCCGTACTATCAGACGTAGGATGACAGAGGCGCAGGATCATCAGAAGAGTTATGTAGATCGGAGACGGAGACCTCAGGGGTTCTTTATTGGTGATCATGTATTCCCGTGAGTCTCACCCACGACAAGGGGTGAAGAGATTTGGCTTTCGTGGTAAGCTTGCTCTTAGGTACATTGGTCCGTTTGAGATTTTGGAGAGGATTGGAGCAGTCGCTTACCATCTAACGCTACCACCGTTCTTGACAAGTATTCATGATGTGTTTCATGTGTCCATGTTGAGTATGTGCTAGACTCTACACACATTCTGTCAGATGTGTCAGATTCCATTCAACCTTATGCTACTTACGCAGAGGTTTCGGTACGTATTCTGGACCACAAGGAACGAATCCTAGAAATTTTTCAAGATTTTTAGGGAATACTAGATTTAAACGGAGCCTGTACGAGATAATTAAGGGGATACAATAAAAAGAGTTTTGGATTAATGAAAACCTAATCTAGGGATAGGGTTAATTAATCCAACCGGTGTTTAATTAACCTATTCCCTCATCGACCTTGGTTTTATTTTTCTCATGTGCCGAACCCGACAACTTCTTCTCGCGACTTCGATTTCTCGCCGAACCCTTCTGTTCCTCGTTCCTTTCTCTCGCGATCCTCTCTGCCGCGAAGCTTCTCGCCGACTCCCCCTTCCACCTCTCATTCCTCTTCATTGCGGCAGGTGGTGGTTGTTGGCTTGGACAGGCTCTGCGAACAAGCTAGGATGGCGGTGAGCGGCTGGAAGTTGGCATCGGCGGCGAGTGTGCGTGTGCGCCGGCAGTGTCTCAGTCGTGTTCGGTGCGGGAGCAATGAGTCTCTACCGGAGCAAGGTAAGAGCAGCTTGCTTTTGCCTTTGGACGGGATTTTAGGGCTATTGTGGATCATCTTCCTTGGTTGAGCTCGGTCTGTAATGGGCAGTTGATCCGGACTCGGTGAATAGAGGATAGGAAGAGGAATCGCGTCGGCGGTCGCCAGAGCAAGGGCAGCGGCAAATTCTTTCGGCGAATTGAGTTGTTGGGAGTGAAGTTCTGCCGATGAGGTTGAAGTTTCGGTAAATATCTCATTTTTTCCCTTGTTCTTTTCTGTCCAGTGTTTCTAGGGATTTTGTGATCAAGGAAGGGGGGGGGGGTTGGAGCCAATTGTGAGTTAGAGCAGCGGCTGGCGTGGGTGTTCCAGCGAACCAAGAAAATTGGGGGAACTCCGGCTGTGATTGGAGTTTACCGTCGATGGAGTCGGCTGTGAGGTTCCGGTTAGGGATGTGAACGGCTGTGCATGAGCAGTGAAGGCTGTGCATGAGTGGTGAATGTTTGATAGGGATTAATATGGAGGATTTATTAGGTTAATGGGATAACTAGATCAATCTAGTTGACCAGGATTTTATTAAGCATTTGGGTTAATTGGGTTATGTCCGAAATCGTCTTAGGATTCGATTTGACAATGGATCGTATTTTAGTGCTTAACAATAGTTATGTTGTAAGCAGGTTTCGGTCACGAGGCAGGTCCACGGGCGTAACGATTGCGTTGTTTTGAGCATTATAGCAGGCGGGTATTTTGACTTATCTTTTTGATATAGTCATGTTGATATGCTAGTTAGTTATAGCTTGCAATAATTTTCATGTTTATCTGCCTTACATATTATTGTGCCTACTTGATACATGCATTGGATCAGTTTATAGTTATATCTTCCCTGTTTTACTTGGATCATCGATATGTACTTATTGGTTATGCATATTATTTGGATATGTATTTTAGTTGGTATTACATGCTTTAGTATTATGCACCATCTTGCATGATTGCATGTTGGCTGGACGGGGTTCCTTTATAGTTGAGCCCGCAGCCAGTTACATGATCTGCACATGCCCGCTCATGGGTTAGTGGTACATTAGGAGTGTCACGCCCCGAGAGCATGCCGAACCGAAAATCAAACGGACAGCACCTCCCCTGTACGTGGCAACATTTCGGGTTAATACAAGGCCCGTAGGCCACAACAATAACAACATATACATATAAGAACATAACAACATAACGAAAAACACAGCGGAAACAACAGGACCACAATACAATCCCACAGAGTGCATACCGGTATGACTAACACCAGAACGTAAAGAAACCTCGTCAAAACCCGCACTAACATGTGCGTACATCACACAACTCAGAATACATAACCAAAACATACGGAAGACTCGAAAACTCGGACTCTCGGAGTTGAGATGAGACGATGCCAGCCAGCGGTGCTCCAAGTCCATCACGAAGTCAGCTACCATTGCAGGGCGACGTAAAACCTGTGGTCCGCGAGGGGTGGTGAGTAAAACTCAGCAGGTAATAGAAAACATGTATATATGTCATATCACATGTATTTCGACAACATAATCTAGAAATACAACAGGTATATCAGCATAGTATATAAATACAAGCCTATACCGTCTAACTGAATGAACAACATAAAACATGCAGACATACCTGAAGTCTGCCACGCTACTCTGATCCAACCTGAACATATATCCAACATATATATATATACAACAGGAAGAGTAGATCAACTCAAAAATAAACTCTAGCTACAGGTCAAGGTATCTAGTGGTCTATCCAACACATACCAGTATCCGACACAACTGTATAACATATGTAAGAAACATGAATGAATATGATGTCCACCCAAATGCAACAAGCATAGTACAAACAAATGCAACATCACAATAATCAGATATATATATATATATATAGACTGTATCCATATATATATATTAATCTCAACCATCCATATATATATATATACATGCATATATGTATATATATGGTAATATGCAAAACGCCATCAGATACGGCAATGCAGCATGCATGGTCATGTCGGCTCACCCTAAAGCTACCACGACCCCAGTGTGGCCTCGGTGGCTCGAGCATGACAACTGTCCCAACTCAACACCAACCACTACTCTCGAGTGGCCGAGTGGGCAGTATGATCGAGTAGCATATAAGCGTAAAGAGCAAGCTACACGATGGGGGTCCTCGGCTGGTCACTCCGACTACTACCCATGAGTGGTCGAGTACCACACACGCAGGACTACGACACGCAAATCCAACTACCACCGTCTATAGTGGTAGAGAGCGGCACCTCAATGCTCTGCCCTCACTCCGGTGACCCCTCCTAGGAGTAACCGTGGAGGCAGGATGACTGGCGACACTCTCAACCACAAGGGAGACCTCGTCGCCAGCGTGCATGTAAATGCATGAATGCAACGTCTCACATACCGACATCCACCATAGACTCTCTGTTCTACAGAGAATCATACTAACCAGATCTACGCACTCTATCCTCGTAGAGAGTCGTGACTAATCGATCATAATACTCTATCCTGTAGAGAGTCATACCAATCTAAGCGACACACTCTCTATCCTGTAGAGAGTTGTACTCAACTAATGGACACACTCTCTATCCTGTAGAGAGTCGTACTTATCTGATTATAACAAGCTAGGACCATCGGTCCGTAGCGATACCCTAAGTATCATTCCTCTGACCATTTACACAATACAAGTTCCATGGTAACATACAACCTAAGGGTACTAGAACTAATCCTAGGTTAAAGACATTATCTACCTACGGATGACCTTTTTACCCAAAGTACAATCAGGTTGTCATCCGGACTTTACTATTTGCACTTAACTTAAACAAATTCTAAGTTATTTACATCATCTATATGTATAACTCCTAATCATGATAAAATAAACATGATATCAGCAATGGAGTTAATAGCCGATGGTAGAAGATCAAGCATGCGATAAAAAGAATAGGGTCAAGGTAATATGAACACCTAACATGCTCATATCAATGACTAAATCTGAATGAAATATAACTACCCGGACCAGGTAGGAAATTACCCACCTGCTACTAAGATTCCTCTGTGAAGCTCCACATCCAAATAGGAAATGACAAGCTTATCCCCGTTTGTCTTCATCACCTGCACAAAAAGGCAGTTTAGAAGCAACCACCATATCTGTTAACAAAATAACATTAGTATACATCCAAAACATTCAGGTTTGGACTTACCAAGCCTAACTTCCTTCACAGCTTCTTGTTCCATGTTTGAAATAGCAACTTATAAACCAACCAGATGAATTTAGCCGTAGCTGCCATTTATCATCACAATAAATACTACCACCAACAAGATTACTCAAGTCTAATTTCATATTCATAGCATTCAAGCTAAAACTTACTGAATCTTGTTTTGCCCACAGCTCCTTCCTTTGCTTAGGGTGATCTATTACGAATCATGCCGTTAGGTTGGAGACAACCCCCAACTCCAATAGTCTGTAAAATCATCAACCTGAATTTAACAGTTGCATAACCAAACAACAATCTAATACCCCTACCACCATTCATTCAACCACCATGCTTACCTCCTGTCTCACTTCAATGATCAATTTACCCCCATTGATGTTGCTCACGGTAGCAAAGTTGTTGATGGCAGAAACGAAGGCAGCTCACAAATATGGCAAATCTCGAGATCCGGATAAGGCAGGATGCACCGATGTGGCTGTGGGTGCCAACCGTCGCGTGCAAGGGGCACCTACGGTGGGAGGGAGAAGAGGGAAGACGACCGACGATGAGGGGCAGCAACCACAAACGGTCGAGAGGGAAACACCGTGAGGAAGGAGCAGAGCTCCCACTGACCAAATCTCCTCGTGAGATACCGATGATGGCCGAGGTACTCGTTGTCGCCAAGATCGGAGGAAGATAACATCGCCGTGGCGATTCGGATCGGAGAAAGGCTCGAAATGAAGTCCGCCGGGTCGGTGATAAGAACGCGAAGGAAAAAGGGGGCCGTGCTCCTTCGCTCGAATCGACGGAGGACGACACAACGACACCGTGGGAGGAGGCGCGGCGTCGGGCGGAGGAGTCGGGTGATGGTGCCGCCGTGTCGGGTGGCACCTACCGTCGTCGAAACAGAAGAAACAGAGAGGGGAACACCGCCGGTGCTCGAGTGAGATTGTGAGGGGGAACGCCGGCAGCGGCCAATGACCGAGCAATCGACCATCGCCGGTCGTTCGATGGGCACCTCCTAAGGCGGCGACCAACACGCCTCCGGGCGATGATTGGGAAAAGCCCTAGAAGTCAAGACCAAGAAACCGCAAGAATGAATCCAACCCTAGATCCAAATCGCCGACTCCTCGCCAACGCTGGACTCGTGGCGGCGGCAACCGGTGTCGAGGGGCAGGGGAGAGCTCGCGGCTGGCTTGGGGCATCGACGATCGAAGAGCGAGGCGAATGATTTGGCAGCGACGACAAAGAGAAGGAGAAGGGCACGCACGTCGAAGGCGAAGAGGAAAGAAATCGCATCGGCGCTCCACATTCGGTCACGAGGAGAAAACCACAACGCATATTAACGCTCGGCGTTAATAAAGATACCGGATCGGATTTAATTTTATTATAGGGTTGGATTTAAAACCCAATAGGAATTAAACCTTGATTCCAATTAAATAATTACCATTAAGCCTAAGTTAAATTTAACTAAATCCCTAACCATGCTTTATTATTATTATTTTTTTTTTCCGGTATTTTACATTCTTCCCCGCTTATAAAAATTTGGTCCCCAAATTTCATACTAACATGCAAAAATCACTTCAAGCAAGTTTTCGAAAGGACCACATACTACAAGTGACTAGCTTGATATGATTAGTTGAGGTTACCGAGCTCGAATAGTATCTTCCAGCTCTTATGTAGCATCCTCATCAGTAGGATACTGTCATCCAACCTTTACGAGTCGAATGGTCTTGTTCTGCTACTGTCGCTCCTTGCGACCCAAAATGTTTCACCCCTTTCGAAGGTGAAACACGCAGAAATATCTATTCCCCGACTTCCTCCCACAACACGGGAGATCTACAGGGTCTACCGTATAGGGCCTCATAAGAAGTCATCTGAATGGATGAGTGATAACTATTCTTATAGTCAAATTCCACTAAAGGAATGTAATTCTCCCAACTACCTCCATAATCCATGACACAAGATCTTAATATATCCTCTAATATTTGAATGCCATGCTCAGACAGTCCATCAGTCCGCGGATGAAATGTTACACTAAGCCGAAGCTCTGTGCCCATAGTCTGATGCAGACTCTGTCAAAATCGCGAGGTGAACCGCGAATCTCTATCTGATATGGTACTTAAAAGTGCCCCACGCAATCTGATAATCTTCCTGCAATACAACTCTGTTGAACGATCCAATGGGTACGACCCACGAATTAGAAAGAAGTGAGCTGATTTGGTCAGTCGATCCACAATCACCCAAATCGCATCACGTCCTTTACGGGTTCTAAGCAATCCCGTAACGAAATCAATCGTGATATGCTCCCACTTCCATTCCAGAAATTGGAATTTTCTAGAGCAATCTAGCGAATTTCTGATATTCAGCCTTCACCTACTGGCATACTAAACATCGAGCAGCAAAATCTGCTATAACTCTCTTTATACCATTCCACCCGTATAACGTTTCAACTCTCGGTACATCTGAGTACCACCAAGGTATATAGCCCATCTCGAATGATGTGTTTTTTTTTTTTTTTTGTAGCAACTCTTCCATGATTGGTCGCGTGTCCGAAACACACTATCCTTATCAGAGAAGGAGAATTATCTTCTCACAAGAGAAGTCCATCTACCGTCCAAGATACACTTCACCATACACTCTGTAAGTGCATGGGAGACTATAGCGATTTAATCTCACTGCGTTGCTAATTGTTGCAACTGTTCGTGCTCCAACAACTCTGTAGTAGCTACCCAGTAGCTAGTTACAATCTCATGAGCATTCCTGCTCCATTCAACTGCATCAGAATCGTTCCGATCCCTGAAATGACGCATCTGCGTACATCATCCTTTTATCCACTCCGGACGGATTAACTAATACTCGTGTAAAAGTTAACCGTCGTCTAGGTCTTGTAACTGGTTTCACCAGCTTCTGACTAAATGATTTCCAATATCACCTTTGTCAAACGAGTATGTGGTATAGTAATGCTAAGACATTCTATCCACATCTACAGTACTAACCAAACCATACAAGGTAAACCACCATCTACGGTGGTCGAGTGCGCAACTCCAACTACCACTATCAACAGTGGCCAGGTTACGCAACTCCAACAACCACACACTGATCCAATCGTGTCCAGGATACACGATTCTCAAATCCAGTGGCGACTAAATCGTTAATTAGTCTAACAACTTAAATCAAAACTCATACAATTCGTATCAAGTATGAAATTGTCGTCTCCACACACCTGCATCCCCTTTACTCTTCGCTGATGATATATATTAATCATCACAACGACAATAATAATCGTATGACGCCATGTCAATACAATATCAACACTCCAGTCGAATACCAACCCTAGAGTATACACAGGGTGTCTTTGGCTGATCTCAATAGATCATCTATCCACAACGAAGGATATTCTTCACAATAACTATTGTATTCCATCATCGATAATCGATGCATACTTTCATAGGTCCATCTCTCTTTCAACAAAGAGTTCCGGATCTTCTCAAGAAGGAATACTGGGATAGATAAATATCCCTTCCAACATCTCCTATAATCACAATTTACATTCTTCCAATTTCTATAGTGTTTAGCAACACTGATACCAACAAAATTATCACTCATATGTGATATTCGAAACCAGAACTAATTTCCGCAATCATTTCGATCGCCTACTCCACTTGCCTAAGCAACAACAAGGCTAGGAGTTCATCCGAAACTACATCCGATTGCTCTCGGATTATACGCACATCCGAGAGACATACCATACCATAATCTTAACAATTTGACCATCCGTAAGGATATGTCTACAGTAAAGATATGTCTATCAGAGTCTAAGGGTATCCCTTGACTTCTTAATTGTTGATCCTCATCTCACCTGACGGTAGAGATACCATCGACCCACAAGTCGATGTAAAGGCCCCTTTTAATCCAACTGAGAATGTTCTAGATACAGATACATGTAACTACAAGCATCTCTCAACATATTTACTCAAAGGGTAAAACTAGAGTAATACCCTGAACGATAAAATATCCGTCGATCCGATCCCAAAGGCTCCACGTAGGTCTCGGCCTTTCTCCGAAGAGAATAAGATCAGATCCAACTGTTCGCGACAAAACGATCGCATTTCTGCCATGAATGATCCAAGGATTTTTCCTAGATCATCTGATCCTATCACTTAAATCTACGAGCTACAACTGTAGAATACAAAATAGATACGACCACCGTCGTATACTCTCTCCTCTGTGCTAATCAAATCATATCTGGAGGTAACTGTTGTTGTCTGCTGAATCTTCTAAGATGTCTTCACGATCCGCTTCGGCCGATCTCGCCAAGGGGAGTATCAAGGAACTTCGACCACGCCTGAGGTAGTAGGTTGCTGCTGATGAGATAACCCAATTTTCTGCGCTGATCTCTGCTGTCGAGACGATGCATCTTCCTCCCGGAACACCATCGATAGCCTTCAACTGAGTCTTCAAAGTACACCTCCTCCACTGTACTGGTTGCTCACAATAGCAACAGATGAACTGATCCAATGGATTATCTGACTTCGCATGTCTTCGTGATCCGCACTGCACGCACACAATCCCTTCAGAGTCTTTGTTCTGATTTTGCTGATATCCACAAGAACATTCTGATGATCTGCAATTGGTCTTCTATAATTGGAAAGTAGCTCAAGGCCTGTGACCCTGATATTTCTCCTTTTGTCCAACATTCGGAGGCTTCTTACTCCAATATCTGCTTATCGATCTTCATCTCCTAAACACTTATACGGAGTCATTTCTAAACTCCTGTCTCAATCCAACGTCTTCCGACAGGATCTGGTAGAAGATCCCGGCATCCTAATCCAACTATAAGCCAATAACTCTGGGTGGCTTAGATCATTCATTCATCTTCTTGAGCTATTAGGTGGTCGTAACCTCTGCAAGTCTCACGACTCTGCACAGTACACTGTTACTAACCGAGCACCCTTTCTTGAGGCTCAAGAATTCCTTACAATGTGTCACTAAAAGTGACACGAGGAAATACACTCTTTCAACATCACTAAACCATGATCAAGTGATGTTTTATTTCCCGAAGACTATTTTCTGCATTTATCACCAAATATCGGCTTGATCCTGATACTGGTATGCAAACATCTCTTCTTTCTCGGTATAACATGAGTTAAGTACTCAAAAGTACTCTCAAAGTTATACAACTCAGTACTAACAACTCAGGGATAAAATTCCTATAAAACATCGTAACCTAGCCTTCCGCTATCTGCATCAACAATAGTCTACTAGTCTGTTCATTACCCACAGGTAATGATCCGACTAGCACAGTTAGTGGAAATCTCTAAGACTGTAGTCTCTGATTTCCATAATAAATGTGACGACTTGGCCCCTGTTTTCCGACTCGGTATCAGTCGGCTCTCAAAGGTAAATTACCTTCTCGATACAGGTTCAAGACTCACAAACTCAACAGGTCGTTCCCGTGGTCAAATCATACCACGGTTACGAATAATAACCAACATACTAATGGTTATTCCCTGGTATAAGCATTAAAAGCATAGTCAACATAACCGGGAGTATAAACCCTAAAGGTCACTCCGGTTAGTCGCCTCGGTGGACGACCCCTACTACTAGTCTGCAAAGGTGTCATAACTACACTGTATACACCTACTGATCAAGTTTAGATAAATATCTACTAACCATAAGTTATTAGGAATTCTTACCTCGTGCTGCTTGGAGCTCAGGCCGCTGTCCATCTCATCTCAGAAAACCAAAACCGAATAAATCGACTCCCGAGAATCCAAGACTCGATACAAAAACAACATTGTACGGCATCGCAGAACCTTGGGCTCTGATACCACTAAAGTTGTCACGCCCCGAGAGCATGCCGAACCGAAAATCAAACGGACAGACTCTCCTCACATGCGGCAACATTTCGTTAATACAAGGCCCGTGAGGCCACAAATAATAACAACATATACATATCATAACGAAAAACACAGCGGAAACAACAGGACCACAATACAATCCCACAGAGTGCATACCGGTATGACTAACACCAGAACGTAAAGAAACCTCGTCAAAACCCGCACTAACATGTGCGTACATCACACAACTCAGAATACATAACCAAAACATACGGAAGACTCGAAAACTCGGACTCGAGTTGAGATGAGGCGATGCCCGGTGCTCCAAGTCCATCACGGTCACCATACGCACTGGGCGATGAAACCCGTGGTCCGCGAGTGGTGAGTAAAACTCGCGAGTAATAGAAAACATGTATATATGTCATATCACATGTATTTCGACAACATAATCTAGAAATACAACGGTATATCAAGATAGTATATAAATACAAGCCTATATTAGTCTAATCAATGAACAACATAAAACATGCAGACATACCAAGTCCGCCACGCTACTACTGATCCAACTTTGAACATATATCCAACATATATATATATACACAGAAGAGTAGATCAACTCAAAAATAAACTCTAGCTACAGGTCAAGGTATCTAGTGGTCTATCCAACACATACCAGTATCCGACACAACTGTATAACATATGTAAGAAACATGCATGAATATGATGTCCACCCAAATGCAACAAGCATAGTACAAACAAATGCAACATCACAATAATCAGATATATATATATATATATAGACTGTATCCATATATATATATTAATCTCAACCATCCATATATATATATATACATGCATATATGTATATATATGGTAATATGCAAAAATCGCAAAGATGCATGGTCATGTCGGCTCACCCTAAAGCTACCACGACCCGGTGTGGCCTCGGTGGCTCGAGCATGACAATCGTCCCAACTCAACACCAACCACTACTCTCGAGTGGCCGAGTGGTGATGATCGAGTAGCATATAAGCGTAAAGAGCAAGCTACACGATGGGGTCCACATGGTCACTCGGCAGTCACTACCCATGAGTGGTCGAGTACCACACACGCAGGACTACGACGCAAATCCAACTACCACCGCCTATAGTGATAGTGCGGCACCTCAATGCTCTGCCCTCACACGGGTGACTCCTCCTATGAGTAACCGTGGAGGCAGGATGACTGGCGACACTCTCAACCACAAGGGAGACCTCGTCGCCAGCGTGCATGTAAATGCATGAATGCAACGTCTCACATACCGACATCCACCATAGACTCTCTGTTCTACAGAGAATCATACTAACCAGATCTACGCACTCTCTATCCTGTAGAGAGTCGTACTCACTCGATCATAATACTCTCTATCACAGAGAGTCATACCAATCTAAGCGACACTCTCTCTATCCTGTAGAGAGTTTTACTCAACTAATGGACACACTCTCTATCCTGTAGAGAGTCGTACTTATCTGATTATAACAAGCTAGGACCATCGGTCCGTAGCGATACCCTAAGTATCATTCCTCTGACCATTTACACAATACAAGTTCCATGGTAACATACAACCTAAGGGTACTAGAACTAATCCTAGGTTAAAGACATTATCTACCTACGGATGACCTTTTTACCCAAAGTACAATCAGGTTGTCATCCGGACTTTACTATTTGCACTTAACTTAAACAAATTCTAAGTTATTTACATCATCTATATGTATAACTCCTAATCATGATAAAATAAACATGATATCAGCAATGGAGTTAATAGCCGACGGTAGAAGATCAAGCATGCGATAAAAAGAACAGGGTCAAGGTAATATGAACACCTAACATGCTCATATCAATGACTAAATCTGAATGAAATATAACTACCCGGACCAGGTAGGAAATTACCCACCTGCTACTAAGATTCCTCTGTGAAGCTCCACATCCAAATAGGAAATGACAAGCTTATCCCCGTTTGTCTTCATCACCTGCACAAAAAGGCAGTTTAGAAGCAACCACCATATCTGTTAACAAAATAACATTAGTATACATCCAAAACATTCAGGTTTGGACTTACCAAGCCTAACTTCCTTCACAGCTTCTTGTTCCATGTTTGAAATAGCAACTTATAAACCAACCAGATGAATTTAGCCGTAGCTGCCATTTATCATCACAATAAATACTACCACCAACAAGATTACTCAAGTCTAATTTCATATTCATAGCATTCAAGCTAAAACTTCATCAATCTTGTTTTGCTTGCCCACGACTCCTTCCTGTGCTTAGGGTGATCTAGTACGAATCATGCCGTTAGGTTGGAGACAACCCCAACTCCAATAGTCTCAGAAAATCATCAACATGAATTTAATGCATAACCAAACAACAATCTAATACCCCTACCACCATTCATTCAACCACCATGCTTACCTCTGTCTCACTTCAATGATCAATTTACCCCATTGATGTTGCTCACGTGTAGCAAAGTTGTTGATGGCGTAAAACGTAAGGCACCACAAATATGGCAAATCTCGAGATCCGGCTAAGGCAGGATGCACCGATGTGGCTGTGGGTGCCAACCGTCGCGTGCCAGGGCGCCTATGGTGGCAGGGAGAAGAGGGAAGACGACCGACGATGAGGGGCGAACCACAAACTCGAGAGGGAAACACCAGAGGAAGGGAGCGAGCTCCCACTGACCAAATCTCCTCGTGAGATACCGATGATGGCCGAGGTACTGCTGTCGCCAAGATCGGGAGGAAGATAATACTGCCGTGGCGAATCGGATCGGAGAAAGGCTCGCAATAATGAAGGCCGGCTGGTCGGTGATAAGAACGCGAGCAAGGAAAAAGGGGGCCAGTGCTCCTTGCTGCCTGAATCGACGGAGGACGACACAACGACGGCTGTGCTGGGAGAGGAGGCGCGGCGTCGGTGGCAGAGGAGTCGGGTGATGGTGCTGCCGCTGTGTCGGGTGGCACCTACCGTCGCCGTAAACAAGAAACAGAGAGGGGAACACCGCCGGTGCTCGAGTGAGATTGTGAGGGGGAACGCCACGGCGCGCCGAGAGCAATCATCGCTGTTGTCGGCGTTCGATGGGCACCTCCGGCAAGGCTGGCGACCAACACGCCTCTCCGGCGATGATTGGGGAAAAGCCCTAGAAGTCAAGACCGAAGAAACCGACAGCAATGAATCCAACCCTAGATCCAGCCCGTCGCCGACTCCCTCGCGTCGCCAACGCTGGACTCGTGGCGGCGGCAACCGGTGTCGAGGGGCAGGGGAGAGCTCGCGGCTGGCTTGGGGCATCGACGATCGAAGAGCGAGGCGAATGATTTGGCAGCGACGACAAAGAGAAGGAGAAGGGCACGCACGTCGAAGGCGAAGAGGAAAGAAATCGCATCGGCGCTCCACATTCGGTCACGAGGAGAAAACCACAACGCATATTAACGCTCGGCGTTAATAAAGATACCGGATCGGATTTAATTTTATTATAGGGTTGGATTTAAAACCCAATAGGAATTAAACCTTGATTCCAATTAAATAATTACCATTAAGCCTAAGTTAAATTTAACTAAATCCCTAACCATGCTTTATTATTATTATTTTTTTTTCCCGGTATTTTACAAGGAGGGTGTGTGCAGTTGCTCTGTCAGGCTCCGCTGGTCCGCTCATGGGTAGCGTTGAGGCAGCGTGGTAGCGGGCAGGGATCCCTCCTCTGGTCTACGACACCGGGAGATGAGAGAATTGCTCCCCCACTCTGTTTGGGGCAGGAGGATAGGTGTACTCCGATAGCATCCTGTCCACTCGGTCACTCAGGAGTAGTGATGACAGAGTGCACAATTGTCATAGCCCTACCCACTCGACTTCACCATCGCGTGTGAGGCGACTGATTGGCGTCAGGGTTGACCATGTCATTTGCATCACATGCATTTTGCATGGATAACATTTGTATTGTGTTTGCTGCATTTTGATTGCTGCCTTGGATGTTGCATATGATTGCATGCTTACAGGTTACATATTTGTATTTGGTGTGACGACTTTATATCTGCTAGTGTGTCACATGCTCCTATATCAGGATAGGAGATTTAGGTAAGTACAGTCATTTTGTATTTCTTTCTTGCATATCCTATATATGAGATTGTACTAGCATGATTGTTATTGTTAGATATATCTTACTATGCATATCGACTTTTATCCGCTGAGTTCTTTGAACTTACCCCATTGCGTTATATTTATTTCAGGATAAAACTGTCAGGAGAGTCCAGCTGCCAATCCTCCTTGTCGAATTGGTCTTACTTTGGGTTTTATGGTTATGGTTCATTGACATTGATTAGAGGATATGTGTAGGACTGGTGTTTTGGACTTTTATTCGGACTTGTATTAGATATGTTTTGGTTGTGCATTCCTGCTCAGATGGCAGAAGGGGTATGTCTCGATGTTTTAGATCTTTTATTTATTTTGGTTGATGGCCTGAGGCCGCATATTATGTATATTGTGTTGTGGTATGTTCCGGTTGTGTTGACCGATGTATAGTAGCCGTGTAGGCTTTGTATGCAAGATTGGTATTGTCACCCGTACAGGGTAGATGCTGCCGGATTTTCATCTGGCGGGGACTCCCCCGGGGCGTGACATGAGTCCCCATCAGTCTGCAATAACATGAATGACTCCCCAAGTGGGGATATCCCTCGGGGCAACTAATCCATCCTCGTCTGCTGACCCTCCTTGTAAAATACCCTTCTGGGAGGGTGGATGTTGGCCTGACAGGAGGGGAACCCATGGCCTTAGCTTCCATTATAGGGTCCCGGGTGCGCAACATTAAGTTGCTGACCTCTTCTTGTCGACCCTCCCATTTGAGATCGTAGATGTGGATATGTGGCTCGAATACGTTCTAACTCCTCTTGCAACTTAAAACACCTCCCATTAGTATAACCATACTCCATGTGATACTGGAAGAAAAAAGGGGCAGGGGGATTACGAGGGACCCCCCTATATCCAGTTGAACATTAGAGAATACCCTATTGGTCATATGCTTCCATTTCTCGCTCTTTCTAAGTTCTCGGGGGAGGCAAGGCCTCGGCAACCATCACTCATAGGGGAGGGGTGGGGCGAATTCTTGGCGTCATCATTCGCAATCGAGGCACTGCGGGTACAAAAGATCTAACATATTCGCACCTAGGAAACCCTTGTTGCACAGGGGGAGGGTTCCTCTCTCCTGAAACAGGGGCTGGGGTATTCTCTGCTCGTCTTACCCTCAATCCCTCTTCTTCATTGATGTATTCCTCAGCGTGACTCAGCAACTCTTCGTAACTGGCAGTCGGCTTTCTCAATAAAGAGCTGAGAAAGGGTCCTTCCCTCAACCCATGAGGAATAACCACCCTCAGAATATCTGACCCTGTTGAAGGAATGTTCCTGGCAGTGGCGGTGAAACGATGAAGATAATCCCTCAAAGATTCTGAGGGTTCCTGCCTTATATGCAGTAGGATAGAGACGTCATTCTTATAAGCTTTGCAAATGGCGAATTCTTGACGGAAAACCCCCCTCAGATCGGAAAAACAAGTAACAGAACTAGGAGGTAAAGCTCCAAACCACATCTGAGTAGAGCCTATTAGCATGATACAGAAAGCTCTGCACTTAAGGGCATCCATATAACAATGAAGAGAAGCAACTCCCTCAAATTGCGATAGATGCTCCTTTGGGTCTGATGTGCCATCATACATTCAAACTTGAGGATTTTGAAAATGTGGAGGTGGTAGCTCCGACATAATATCTGCAGTGAATGGACTAGGCTCATAAACTTCAGGTTCCCTAGTGGATTGACTTTCTCCTTGGTCTTCCCATCTTGTTTTCGTCGTCGGGACGGTATTTTGATACACCCTACCCACTGACCCATCACCTGGTAATACTTCGATGTATGACATCATCACTGGACGGGCCTAAAGAGGTCTTTCATGTAGTTGCTCTCGGGGAGAAGGCTCGTCAGAATGGGGATGAAGGTATCCCACCCTTCTCCTTTCTTTGGCAAGGGCTTCAGCTACGATTGTATCCATCATAGCCTTAAGTTGTGATGGGAATATTGTCATAGGACTCTCTTCCACAGAAGAGGCTGCTGGATGCTAAATTTCCTCTAGCTGCATCTCGATATCCTGCTCAGTAATATTTCCCACATATGGCGCCAACTGATGCAGATTTCTTTTCACCTCCTCTTAGCGCGGAAAGCGATAACGTCGAGGAGGCTTAGGGTTCTCTCCGGCCACAACAGTAATAAAGGATGAATGAACGATAAAGAATTAAGCACAAAGAGCAGATGACACAGGATTTAATGTGATTCAAAATTCCAATTCCTACTCCACGGGGTGAGCTCTAGAGCGAGCTGTAGTGTCAATGCACTTTCACTATAAAATCTCTCATTCTTTGAAGCATTTCCAGAGGTGGAGGAAAAAACCCCTTACAATTCTAGCAGTGTACAAAATAGAGAGATAGAATTGACTTCTAAGGTTCTCTTCTGCCGTCTCCTCTTCCTGTTCCTCCTCTCCGGCCACCTAGTTCCCCCCCTTTGATGGGATAGTCTTTCATAGAAGTTTGATCCAGATCGGAATCCCCTCTCTCTCCTTCTTCCTTGACTTTTATCTTCCTCCCGCCAACTGTGATGTAACAAATTAGTCTGATCACCGTCCACGTGGAGGGCTCCCTTCTTCTGGAGAATAATTCTGTTAAGAAGATAAGGAATGGAGACTCCTGCGAATATTGTGTGGGGTTCTAGTTTGTTATATAATATAACAAACTCTCATAATTTAATGCCTCAGGAAATGTTCTGCCTCTCTTCTTCACCCTCTCTTCCTTCGTTGGATCGAACACTTACTCGATCCCCCTCTCGGTGGGATCCTCCTAGTTCATTTGAACTGGGGTATATGTTATTTATTGATATCTAGGCTCACTCTAGTTATAAGACTCATTCCCTTGTGCTTCTCATTTCTCCCGAGTCACTATCCGACTCACTCCCCGAGTCATCCTCCAGACTTGTGCCTTGGGTTATCCGTCGGGTCCCTCTTCGATCTTAGAACTTATCTGTCTTGTCCTACACTTCTACTCTATCAACTCGCTCAACTCGCTTGGGTCGAGTCCAGCTGGTTCAAATAGTGTTTCACTCATGATATTCTTATCTCAATTCTTAAATTAAGTTACTATGGTATCATTACAATGTTTTAGCTGTTTGATATCTGTAAGTTCGCCAACCAATATAATGAGCTCTTGCTCGATTGAGATGCGGACATCTTGTTGGATTAAGAATCTTCAGCCTAATATGGTGAGCAAATCGGGCGTCAGGAGGTTTACTGGAGTTCACACGCTGGACTTCACTTGGACAATTCCACTGCTCCTGCTCCTGTGAAAGTATAACTGAGTTGCTGTGTGAGTGTCTTGGAATGAGCCGATGCATGCAAATTCAGTCAGCATCTAAAGACACCAAAATACTCGATTTCTTTTATGTTCATTCTTATTTATAGGCGATGAATGAGCTGATGTAAGTATTTCAATTTTTTGACTTGAAGATTACGTAGAAAAGAGTGGGTCACGTGCGTATTTATTATGTATAAAGGGGTTGCTTATAATATTTTAGTGGTGCAATCAACTTTTAAGTTTCGATATTTGATAATATATCTATGTTTGGTCAAGTATTGATTAAGAGTCAATCCAAACAGAATTAAAATATTTAGATATGAGTTAAGAAGGAAAGTCTAATCAGGTTAAATTGGTTGATGGGATGACTAGTAAATCAAAATATTAGTAGGTCGGTCGAATCGGATTAGACAAGTGAAAGTCTTCGTAGGTCCACGAGACTAAACTAAGCAAATGAAAGTCATAGCAGTAGGTTAGTGGGATTAGACTAGGCAAGTGGAAGTTTTAGTAGGTCTGCGAGATTTGACTAGACAAGTGAAATAGATCGGTGGGATCAGACTAGACAAGTGAAAGTCCTACTGAGTTTACAAGGTCGAACTAGGAAGTCCTAGTAGGTCAGTGGAATCTGACTAGGCAAGGAAGTCTCAGTCAGGAAGTGACTAATCAAGAAGTCTTAGTAGGTTCGAGAACACCATGTGAATAATTCAGGATGGGTTAGCGTGGTCTGGACATAAAAAAAAAGACTGTGGGAGTCAAAGGATCGAAGGTTAAGCAGAAAGTCCAAACAAGTTAGATGAAACAAAGGTTTGGCGAAGGTAAATCTAGTACATGATAGACTTGTATACTTGGTTTAATTGTCTTGCAAGTTTGGGAGTCTGAGCAACTGGATATATTTCAGGTGACTGAGTAGATTTTAGGTGATCGGATTGGTTCTAGGCGACTACAATAAGATTCAGACGTAGTTTAGATCCCGTCCAGGTTCAACGATGGATTCAAGCACTTGGAAGGGATCCAGGCACTTGGAGCAAGATAAGTCGCATCCGAATTGAAAGGATTAAAGTTCGCTGGAAGTAGAGCCGGTTCTCGGTGTTTTAAGGCCCTGGGTGAAACAATAAAAATTAGGTCTTTTTATGGATAAAAAAAATTATTTTTGATAAAATTTGAACTCTTTTCCTTTTAAATTTTGAAAAAAAAATTCTTTGGGTCTTGAGCTGGAGCCAACTGTCATTGCCCAGAATCGACTCTGATTGAAAGAGTGTCACATCAATTTCCAGACGTCTTCCATTACATGCATCTTAGAACCACATAATATAACAAATATTTTAAGTTTTCCAAATAAGCTAGAAGATACAAAAATACTCAGAGCATTATTAGGGCTGATAAATTATGCAAGATTCTTACTTAAAAAATATAGGAAAAAAATAAATGGATCATTATATAATAAAACTTCTATCAAAGGAGAAAAATATTTTAGTCAACAACAAACTTGGTAAAGAAAAATAAAGAGATGGTTAAGTCTCACTCCATATTTACTTTACCATTAGATAAAAACTATTTGGTAATTGAAATAAGTGATTGACAATCAGGACAAAGAGGTGCACTTTTTTGGAAAAATTCAAAATGCGATCCAAAAGTCAGAATCTTTATGTAGATATGTTTCTGAAGTGTATAATATCCTTATGAAATATTAATAGTAATCTCCTGTCAAGATTATTTTATGTTATTATATATAACAAACAAGAAATAACAATGAGTGTTAAGTCAAGTTTGACTAAATTTGAGGTGAATTTCAACGTTTGATAATAGATTGATTGACGCATGTGGGGTAGCGGAATGAATGATCCTTTCCATGCACATTGTTAGAATAGAAATAAGTAGAAGAATTGAAAAAGGAAAAACTTCGCAAACGAAAAGGATCTACCTCTAAATTTAAACGAAATAAACTTTATTAATCAAAATCAATAATCTATCTATTTATTTATCTATTCAATTCATATGAGCCTTAGCCCGTATTTAAATAGATTAGGAAGAGAGAAAAGTTTGTAACTAATAAGAAAAATTTAAAACAAAACAAGAAAAGTTCAAAACCAATGAAAATAACGAAACTCTAAACTTGGTGGTGGCGTGCTATGACCATGGTCTGGTCCACAGTCAGGTTGTGGTGAGGACCACAATCATGGATTGGTCCACGAGTAGACCACGGTTTGAACCACGATCGTGATGGGGGCACGAGCGAGTTGTGGTCCCTGCTGGATGGCCTCTGCCGAGCCATAAAATAGTTCACGCCCATGGAGGTGACCACGAGTAGGTTATGATAGCCTATGAGAGCTTCATTACGTCTCATTTCAATCATAAAATGAAGCACACTCATGTCAGTAGGTCATGAGGGTGCCAAGATCCATGTTGGAGGTCTTAATTACTCTTCATTTGGGCTCGGAAGAAGGCATGGTTGTGTCAAACTGCTAGATGCATCTGCATCAGACGTCCGGGGTTAAAAAGAACTCATCATTGAGTTCGAACCAGTGTCATCACCTTCTTTGGCATAAGGAATTATGCTCTCTTGGATATATTCTTGGTCAACTAGCTTCATCACCTATTGTTTTATCTGTAAATATGGACCTGAGTCTAAGATGCTACTCGAGCAAAGTAGTATGACATAAGTGATTTTTTCTTGTGTGATCATCTCTAAATACTTGGGTATAAAAAGAATAATAGAGCTAGAAGATACCAAAATAGGAGTGGAATCCTCTCATCAGGCTGATAGTACAATCATTTGGCCTCTGATATAGATGTTCTTGTCGGGACTGCTGGTATGTAGAGTGACGGCCGACGAGTAGATGTGTTTTTGTCATTTCACAAACGAACACAGTGGAAGAAAAACATAAAATTTCCTAAATTATTACAACACTCACACCCACATACGTATTCAGGATTACAACACGTGCGGACATATCTGCCAAAATTTTTTTTACATACAACAAGAATAAAATAAATTTTACTCTAGGCATACCTTTCGGATGATGAGGAGCTGAAAGGACATCAACTGTACGATGCTCGTGGAGCTTCGTCTCTACTCGTATCCATGTAGAATCTTCGGAGGGACGACTTCTCAAAGCCACAAGTTTGACCTTCTCTTGCTACTAGACGAAGCAAGAATGTCGGGTGATCGGAAAGCAATCACTAACTCATTTTGCGACACAAATGAATCCTCGAACAACCTTCGCAAGTTTGTCGATTCATTTCGGAATTAGGCGCTATTTTTAAATCTTAAATAAGCGACAATAACAACCATAAAACCTAGAGTGGTTGGCCTCTAAAGAGGTGGAAACAACCCTTGTTTCCTTGATGGCCGGCAGAACACCATACCCTAATTCTCCTAGGTTCGACCAAGAGCAGAAAGGAAGAAACCGTTGTTCTGAGCCTTGGGAAAATGGTCAATCCACCTTGAGGAAGACTTGGCAAGAGTTCACCACTTCCTTGGAGAGGAGTTGGCAGGACCTAAACAAGAAGGAGCCTTGCTAGGGCCGAAGACAAAGAAGAAGGAAGAGGGTAGAGAATTCGTCTAGGTTGAGGAAGAGGGCCTTAAGGACTTCTGTTCATTTGGTTTAACCTTTATAACCCTTTATATAGGCACTAATTCTAATGGGTTATAGGTTAGTGGATCAAATCCCTAAGCCAATAACCATTAAGGCTTAATCTCATCCATTAAACCCTAATTGGACCCTTAACCAAAAGAGGGCTCTTTTAATTAAAACTAAATGAGTTTGGTTTATAATTAAACCTTTTAAGGCCCAACTCATCTTCTTAAGATGCCCTCCTTTCGTGTTTCCGCCTTGACAAATATTTTCATATTTGTCATGTGTCTGGTCCAACCAAACTTGATCTCTCTCGATCTTGAGAATCCAATTCTCAAACTCGTTTAAGTCTAATCGAAGGATTCGTAGTGCGTGTGACCTAATAGGTTCTCGGTTTATGTCAGCTGTCCATAATTAACCATTAATTATGGAATGTTCATGAGTGGCACCTAGTAGTACATCATGATCCCCAATTAATTGAAAAATCAACGGTTGATCTCGAAACCATTTCCGAACCCTTCAACAGCTACAGTGAATCGTGTCTCATTCCTTTCACTCATCTTATACCCACTTGGTTTAGGACATGGTCTATGTGTCTGTCCCCACTAGGTTGACTACGTCACACCTAGCCCAAGTATTACTTCCTTATCCAGTGGATTATAATTACTTCGACATGTATCCAAGAGTACCATACTCTTGACATGCAATGCTTTGGCCAAAGACTTTGAGTAACAATCCTGACGAGTGGCCATAGGGTGTACATCTCCTCACAAGGAGTCGTGAATCCTTTGTTGTCTATTCAATCACCTTCGGGTACTTCGACTTATACCCAATCATCCCGTACCCACATCTTCATAGAGATGTATCGACTAAGATCTCAAAGTATAAGTCTCCATGACCAAGATGACTTGAATACCTCAAGTCGAAGGAAACTCACACTCGAGCTGCAATAAGAGATTCACTGACATATCTTATATGCAGAGAACCATGAGAAGTTTTACAGCATGTCACTCCAATGAACTAATTACCATAACTAGCATCCACATTTAACTCTCAACATCTCAATGTCTCCAGCCAGTGAGGAGCAGCTGCTTGGATAAATCAAGGTGTATAACCCATGCTAGTCTCCCAGAATCGATGATATCCGAACTCATCAATTCATCAACTAGTGATTATTTCAATACATTCAGTAAATTACACATGTAGAGATACTCACTAGTTGTGATCCAATCACAAGTTCTCTCATGTTATGAATCATATTGCGGACATTCAGTAAATGAGTTTAAGATCCAATCAAACACATATGACATGTGCACTCAAATAGTGAATCTTTATTTATCAAATAAATAGTACAACCATAAGGTGATTGCCTTA
Source organism: Wurfbainia villosa (assembly GCA_025175895.1). Taxonomy (NCBI): domain Eukaryota; kingdom Viridiplantae; phylum Streptophyta; class Magnoliopsida; order Zingiberales; family Zingiberaceae; genus Wurfbainia; species Wurfbainia villosa. Next base: position 95,665,574 of record CM045986.1, read on the forward strand.
TGACACCTCTCAAACATAACATACTCCCACTTGGCCTAAAGCCAATTGCCATGGTATCCAATACCATAGTCATTGACATGACTCTCAAACTTATTTTGTGATAAAGCCTTTGTCAAAGGATCTGCTAAGTTCCTTTCTGTGGGAATCTTCTCGATTTGTATTTCTTTCCTACTGATGAGACATGGGTTCCTTTGCCTATGTGATAGCTCCAGTGTTGTCACAGTAAACTGGTAATGCTTCAATAATGGACGGAACGGCCCCAAGTTCAGAGATGAACTTATTGATTCAAATTGCCTTCTTTGTTGCTTCAGAGCTGCAATGTATTTTACCTCCGTAGTAGAATTGAAAACTGTGTCTTGTTTGAAACTTTTCCAACTCACTGCACCACCATTCAGTGTGAATATGTACCCAGATTGTGACTTGGAGTCATTCTTGTTGGTCTGGAAGCTGGCATCCATATACCCGTGTGTAACCATATCACTTTCTCCATATACCAAGAACATATCCTTAGTTCTTCTCAAGTACTTAAGGATTTCCTTGACAGCCACCAAATGATCTATTCCTGGATCAGACTGGTATTTGCTCGTGACAATCAGAGCATATGATACATCGGGCCTTGTATATAATATAACATATATAATAGATCCTATTGCAGAAGCATAAGGAATCTTATTCATGCAAATCCTCTCGTCTTCTGTGCGGGGACACATAGACTTTGAAAGGTGAATCCCATGTCGCATGGTTATATAATCTTTCTTGGATTCAGACATGCTAAACTGCTTTAGCACTCTGTTTATATATGTAGACTGTGAAATACCAAGCAACCTTTTCGATCTATCTCTATAGATCTTAATCCTGAGGATGTAGGTCGCTTCTCCCATGTCTTTCATGGAGAATATTTTGGATAACTAACCTTTGACTGACTGTAAGATAGGTATATAGTTTCCTATGATTAATATGTCATCGACATATAGTACTAGGAATACGATCACACTTCCACTAACCCTCTTATACACACAAGGTTCGTCAGGATTTTGTGAGAAATCAAACTCTTTGATTCCCCCATTAAAGCGGATATTCCAACTCCTGGATGCTTGCTTTAGTCCATAAATGGACTGTTGAAGCTTGCATACTTTGGTTTTGTCAACCGATGTGAAACCCTCGGGTTGTATCATATACACATCCTCATGCAGATTTCAATTAAGGAAAGCTATTTTCACATCCATTTTCCATATCTCATAATCATAATGAGTTGCTATGGCCAGGAGTATCTGAATGGATTTAAGCATGACAACTGGTGAGAAGGTCTCATCATAGTCAACACCTTGCTTTTGACGATAACCTTTTGCCACCAATCTAGCTTTATAGGTAATCACATTACCATCCATGTCAATTTTCTTATTGAAAACCCACTTGCACCCAATAGGTGTGATGCCTTCAGGTGGATCCACCAAGTTTAAAACTTGGTTTTTATACATGGAATCCATTTCTGACTTCATGGCTACTAGCCATTTATCCATTTCTGAACTTTTCAAAACTTCTTCGTAACTAGTAGGTTCCTCATCGTCAATGAGTAACACATCATTAGATTCATTTACAAAAAATCCATATCTCTCAGGAATCTTATGTGACCTACCAGATCAGTGAAGAGGTGGTGTAATAATAGGTTCAGTCATTATCTCATCATCATGAATAATCGATTGTAGTTTCGGTATAGACGTCTCTTTAGTGTCTATTGGAGTTTCTTAAACTTCCTCAAGTTCAACTTGACTCCCACTATTTTCTTGCAAGAGAAACTCTTTCTATAGAAATACAATATTCCTTGAAACAAACACCTTTTGTTCCAAGAGATGATAGAATTGGTAACCCCTTGTTTCCTTGGGGTATCCAATAAATAGACACATATCAGATTTAGCATCCAACTTGTCTGATGTAGTCCTCTTCACGTAAACAGGACATCCCCATGTCTTCAAATAAGACAACTGGGGTTTCTTACCAGTCCATATCTGATATGGAGTAGCAAAGACTGCCTTGGTCAGGACTCTATTCAGCAAGTGAATAGCTGTCTCGAGTGCATAGCCCCAAAAGGATTTGGGAAGGCTTGCATGATTCATTATCGATCTCACCATGTCCAACAATGTTAGATTTCGCCTTTCAGATACACCATTATGTTGCGGTGTATAAGGCAGAGTCCATTGATACAATATACCATTGTCTTTTAGATAATCCTAAAACTCTTGGCTTAAGTATGTTGGATCGAGAATCGTCGCTAGAGGGGGGGGGGGTGAATAGCGATCGTAAATCTTTCGTTCGAATTCGTTCGTTGAGACACAAGTAAACGAGTAAGCATAGTGGAAAATAAAGTGACAAGTTTATTTTACTTGGTTCACAACCCAGCGGTTGCTACTCCAAGGCCCTATCGGTCCTAGACCGCGTACGGAGGGCAAAGCACTATAACGTCTCCTCCTCGTTGGAGGTAGGAGACAACGATCACAAAATCCGGAAGTACGAGGATGAGGCAACAAGCCTACCTCACCTCGTTATGAATAAAAATAACGAATACAATATTAAGATATATTACTAGATGCTGCTGCCGACGAAATAGATCTGAGCTTGTTGTCGCGTCGGCGTTATGACGGTGTTAGAGCATTGGCGTTGTAGGAGCACTTGATGATATTTGGAGTTGGAATCCACCCCTCCTTTTATATATTTTGGCCTCTGAATTTGTCTCCTCTTTTTGAGCAATGTATCACGGTTGTATAATTTTTATCGCTGAAGTGGCCGCACAAACCTTATCCGCTTTGACCTAGCACAAAGGTCGATTCATCGCCATCGCTTGATCGATGACTCCCATCGATCGATGATGAGCATCGATCGCCTAATGTCCACGATCGCCCGGCTGCCACTTCCCTACAGTGAGAGGTTAGCTTGGAAAATGATAAATACGATGATTTATAACCATCCGATCTGGACCTAGACCTTCCACAGGAAGTCTTAGTCGGATTGCCGCCTACGGTCATCCCCGTAAAGAGGACACGACCTTACAATCTCTCACTCACAGGAGCTTTCCTCGATACTTACCTTGTAGCTCTCGCTTCCGGCCTTCCACTCGATTCCTTCGGCTCCCTCCGAAGTCACTCGAGTGTCGCCCGACCACCACGGCTTCCTCCGGGTGTCACTAGCCTTCAGCTCCAGCTTTAGTACTTTTCTGCACACTCGATTTAGCTTGTGAGATAATGATATAAACTTAACTTTGTTTCTTTGCCATAATCAAAACACAGGTTCGATTATCTAGTGCCCCTGCACCAACAATCTCCCCCTTTTTGATCTATGGTAAACCAACACAAAGTTAAGGAAATTAAAGCATAAAACAAGTATAGTAGATGATGAATGTCATTCCCAAAAGCTCCCCCTTAACCAAAACTCCCCCTTAACCCTAGGTGAGTTTTGAAAGAGATACTTTAACTTTAGTTTTCAAAATCAAATTTTGTGTTACTCCCCCTTAACTTTCGCCCTTCTCCCCCTTTTGCCATAAATAAAAAAAATTGGGGTTTTTGTATAAAATAGGGTTTTTTTAAAAAACAATGTCATATATGCATGCATCTAGATAAATCAAATATGAGTCCAAGCATGCGTCTAGCAGTAGTTAGATAGATTGGTTCGAGGTGTGTCCCTCTACACCAATAATCTAAAGGTTTATAATATAACCCTTAAGGTTAGTTTGCTCTCCCCCTTAGTCAAATATATGAAGTATAAGAGATGTAGGGGCGCCAGTATACTTCGTTCAGTTACGTATTGCTACACTTGAGTTGAGAAAATGATAGTATCTTGAAGAGATTGTTTTAAGTATATTTCAATTATCCTTAACATCTCACCCATTCTATGTGTCTCATAATTTGTTCACCTTATATGTTTTGTGAGATGATTTTAAATTGATTAAAGATAGTCAACCTTGGGTTAGATTCGGATTTAACCTTTAGATCGTTAAGTAACTTTTCAAGCGGCTTCAGTCGTGGCGAGCCGCAGGGGCCTTCTTTGATCGGAACAACAACCACTTCCTTAGACAAAGCCAAATTCAAGAAAATATCACTTAAGTCACTTAGGGTTACTTCACTGGTCTAACTAGTTTAGGATCTGACGAGGTAACCCTAGTTCCACTCGGTCAAGTGCACTAAGCTAGATACACCTTATCTAGCTCGAATACACGAGACTTTGTTTCCCTAACGTACTATCATCTCGCCGCGTCCTGATACTATGTTGTCAAGAGTTGACTAACTATTTTCCCTATCTAGCCGTTCTACAAATTAAAGTAAAATATTCAATGGTTTTGCTAAGTAAGCGGGTGTACTATTTTAGTGTTAGCTTCCCCTGGACCATTGAACCAATATGGTCTATTCAAATAATGAATTTGATCCTGGGGAATCCAAAACTTATTAGTCCTTATATGTGAATTCAATAAAACCTTTGGGACCCATGCTTGGACACTTTGATGACTACGATTTACGATAGACATATAAGACCTATTCGTAGTCTTTGACTTAAATCCGAGTCCGGCTTTGTTGTAGACGACTCTTTGGGTTCCAAGTAGTCGATTAAGGTTCTTAGATCCCAACGTGAACTTTTCCAACCTAGCCTCAACCTCTTGAACTCGGTCTTTCAAGAGAAAATTCTCCTCCTCAAGTTTTTCAATTTGGGTTGAGTTTCCCTCTTGAACTTGACTAGTTGAAGAGGTTAGAGTAGCCTCTTGCTTGAGGGTTTCAACCTCCTCAAGTAACGACTCAACCCTAGACTCAGACTTAGTTAATTTCCTATTAAGCATTTTAATTGTATTGTAAAGCGTATGAATTACTGAGCGGCTAACCTTAATTTTCTCTTTTGATCCGACTTTGAGTTGCTTCTCGAAGTAGTCCTCGAGTTCGGAGTCAGTGTTGTAATTGGATTCGAATTCGGACTCTGACTCGGACTCTTCGGGTCTTGCCATGCATGCTATGCCGCCGCCTTCTTCGTTGTCCCATGTTGCATGAAAAGCCTTCTTTTGATTTGATTTGAATTGTGCCCTCTTTTGATTCTTTAGTAGCCTCCTTTCCCTCCGAACGATCTTCCGCACTACGTTCACTATTGCTTCCACCTTTTCGGATTCAGACTCTAATTCGTTGTCGGGTTCGAGTCCATCTTCTTGCTTGGTAGGTGGCTTGCTTCTTTGTCCTGCAAGTAGAGCAATACCTCTCTCGGCCCGGACCACGTTAGTTTGCTCGTGAAGTTCAAACTCGGAAAATAATTCATCTAACCTAAGCTTCGAAAGGTCCTTAGAGACCTTGTAGGCATCGACCATGGATGCCCACAAGGTAGTCCTAGGAAATGAATTAAGAACGTACCTTAGTAGGTCACGGTTTTCGACCTTGTGTCCGATGGTGTGCAGGCCGTTGACAATGTCCTGGACGCGGCCGTGTAGTTGCGTTGCTGTCTCGTGTTCCTGCATCTTAAGGTTATACAACTTATTAAAAAGAAGGCCACATTAACATACCTTAGCATCGTACGTTCCTTCGTGTAGCTCGATTAGTTTGTTCCATAGGTCCTTGGCGCTAATGAATGGTCCGATGCGGTTGAGTTCCTCCTTGGACAACCCGCATTGCAATATTTGAGTTGCTCTTGCATCGGCTTCAATTTGCCTCTTGGTTGCGTTAGTCTACTTGTTGAAATCCAAGGGCTCTCCTTGATCATTGGTGGGTAGAGCAAAGCCGGTTTGGATTATTATCCAAGTCTCGACTTGTGTTTTCAAGAAACACTCCATCCGACCTTTCCAATAACGGAAATCATCTCCGTTAAAGAACGGAGGTCGAGTGGTGCTATACCCCTCAATGTGAGCCATTAAGTATCTTACAAAACACGAATAAAAACCAAAGGGAATTCCAAGACTTGGTCTTGGATTAGTAATGCGGGAAATAAATAGGAAATAAATAGAATTAAATGAGAAAAATAAGAAACTAACAAAAACTAACAACTTACGACCTTTGATGTGTTGGAATGTATACTGAAAGCCTAGCTCTTTTTGTATGAACATTTTATTTTGAAATAAGAATCACATGATCATTGTTTGCACTTTATATATTTATTATATGTGTGCATATTGTCTAATATTTTACAATATAGATAACATGGTGCTTGGTGTGGCACAGAAGATCATGTTATCAGTTCCTTGTAGAATATAAGTAGAGGCTCACAACCAAGATGGTTTTGGACAAACCATTGGCATGGTTGTAGTGTAGCTTGGTATTGTTTTGTCTTGAACATAAAGTTACACTAGTACACTTAGGTGTATTGAGCAGGACCGACATAGAGGTGATTCAATTTAGTACTGACTACATAATTGAATCGGACCTTGGATATTATGTTGTGCTTGCTCTTAATCCCGATATAATAACGGGAACATGTACTTAGTATTTATTTCTTTGATTTACCAGAGGGTGAGATTTAGATGGATTAAATCAATATGCCCGGTAAGTTGGGAAATAATATTATTTACATGGTGTGCCGTTGATTATAGGAGGAAACCGTGTCCTATATATTAGGTTGATGATGTCCCCTTGAGGAGCTCATAAGGTTCATCATGTAAACCCAGTTGGTTGACTTAGGCAACATGATGATAAGGTTGAGTGGTACTACTCGAGGAATTAGATGTTAATTAATTGATGGTCAGTAAATCAATTAATTGACGGACATTCGATATCTTAAACACGGGGAGATTAATGTACAAATAATATATGGAGCCCATATTGATTTATGGGGGTTGGTGAGGTAGTTCAATGATGATCCTCTAGTGGAATGGAACATCATTGATGGATCAAGTTAGTGTGGTTCCGATCCATCGGGTGGCCAAGACCCAACTCCTCCTTATGGTCCCTATCGTAGCCTAATATAATCCTTGTGGAGTCTAGATCCAAGAATATAAAACAAAACCTAGAACCAACGGTTGGGATTAAATCCCTAAGATCCGATGGTTAGGATGAAACCCTAGAACCAACGGTTGGGATTAAATCCCTAAGATCCGATGGTTAGGATGAAATCCTAGAATCGACGGTTAGGATTAAATCCCTAGATCCGATGGTTGGGATAAAACCTTAGATCCGACGGTTGGGATGAAACCCTAGATCCGACGGTTGGGATGAAATCCTAGACCCGACGGTTGGGATGAAACCCTAGATCCGACGGTTGGGATAAAACCCTAGATCCGACGGTGGAGATTAAATCCCTAGAACCGACGGTGGAGATTAAAGGAGGCTTAAGCCCAATTCTATAAATAGGGGGCTTAGGCTTGGGCGGCAATAAGAGATTTCGAATTGGAATTAGGGTTTGGAGCAAAAGTGGGCGGCTAGGTTTTAGAGCAAAGGCTTGGGCGGCAACTTCCTTTCTTCTAGTTGTTGCCGGCGCCCATCCTCCTCAATCAACACTTGGCCAGTGCCCATCCTAGAGGTCTCTCCCCTCTTCCTTGGCCGGCGGTTCTCCTTCCATAGGTGGTCAGCATTCATCTTCCTCCCTTCATCCTAGACTGGCCGGCGGCAACACTTCTTGAAGTTGGCCGGCGCATCATCCAATTGTTCCTTGGCCGGCGGTTGCACCAAATTCCCTAATTTGGTGGCCGGTTCTAGATAGGAAGGTATTTGTTGTTTCTTCTCTTTGTTTGCAGCGGACAAGGTAGAGAAGAAAGCGATCTAGAAGGCTTCTACTCGTGGAGGATCTTCGTCCACACGTCGTCCACGAGAAGGATAGGACATACGGTAGAAGATCGTGAGGTATAAAGTTATTTTAACTTTATTTACAGATCTGAGCATGTTCTTTTATGTTTTGATTATGCATGTGTGAATTAGTAAATATATTGTATAATCATGGACCCCGAAGACAAACACAAAAATCGGCGATCCGTCCGTCGTCTCTTCCGCGGCTAACCAACTAGAAGAGTTGTGTTGCTTGAACAACTAGTTTGTTCAAGCGACCACTCAAGTTGTTAGCACGACGATGAAATGGTTGTGCTAAGGAAGCTCATCCCATCCGGATTAATTCTTTCATTAGTGAAAATTTTAATCCGGGGACATGGGAGCCAATGAGCCTCCGAAGCGACTCCCTACAAGTGGTATCAGAGCCACGGTTTCCGATTTTGTGTGTTTAGGATTCGGTTAATTTTTTATGTATTTTACATATATTATATGTGCCGGATAATAGTAGGATATGCGTAGTTTAACTCTTTGGTTGCAGGCATAAGATCCGACTATTATGGCCATGTGTGTGTATGTGAATGGATGTGTGTAAAAATTTATTATTTGAATCCTCGGGGTTGACGAGGCTAGATTAGCATTTAATTTTTGTAATTAAATACAGCATTGTTTAGCCGCTCATTTTAGTTTACTTTCGATCTAGATGATTTGTACACTCCTTCGTGGAGTATAGGATCGATGGATGTAAATTAAAATGTTTTATCTCGGCTCGGAACTCTTTGGTGACTTGTGCACGGGAAAAGATGGAGCGGACGAGGTGGCGACACGACGGGATGCATATTGGAGGACAATGCCATAATAGTTGGAAAAATTCTATTTTTTTCCAAATTTATTGCTTATTTGTTTTATATGCATGTTGTGTATGATTTTAAAATCCCTCATTTTCAATTTACTAAGTGGGAGAGGGATATTTTAATTAATTCCCGCGGCCTCCATTACAATTTGACGTGTGATGCAACAAACTTGCGCGTTGGCTTTAAGTGCCTTCCTCCCCATCGGATGAGTTTGTTTGCGGATCACTAGGTCAAATAATGGTTATAGGAAATTATTTAGGAGCGTGTGTACTTCCCCATCGGTAAGGCACATAATCCGAAATAATTCCCTTAGTATCGTGTAATGGTGCACACTTATATGCAAATAAAAAGTATCCTCCCCATCGGAGTCACTGCTTTTATTTGTAGGGCTAAAGAGGAACCAACTATTAATTTTATTTGTCAAAAAGTAAGGTTGACAAGATAATAAAATTAATGGGTAAAACCTCCTCTTTACAAATGTAGAATTCGTATACGTCCACACTATCGTGGCATGCGATATTCTCGGTGTTTTGAGGTGTTGGTTGATTTCGGAATTTTATTATTTTGAGGAATCAATAATATTTGAAATCTAATATTTTGATCATTGTGATTTTTAGGGTTTTCAAATGGCTTTCAACCCACTTGCTGTGATTTTAAAAGAAAACAAACTTACTGGACCAAACTACATTGATTGGAAAAGAAACTTGGATATTGTCTTAACTGCGGGGGAGTACAAATTTGTACTCTTTGAGGTCTATCCTCCTAAGCCCTCCGATGACTCTGATGAAAAGGAGAAAGAACGTTATAAGAAATGGGTTAAGGCAGATGAGATGGCGCAGTGTTACATTTTGGCATCTATGTCAAATGTGCTGCAACATCAGCATCAGGTCATAGCCACAGCTTATGACATGATGTTCAATCTCAAGGAACTTTTTGGACATCAGAGTAGGGCGGCTAGGCAGGAGGCAATGAGAAACTTAATGACGACCACCATGATCGAGGGAACACCCATTAGGGATCATGTTCTCAAGATGATGACTCATCTTAATGAGATGGAAGTCCTCGGAGCTGAGATCGATGGGGAAACCCAGGTCGATATCATTCTCCAGTCTCTGCCTAGGAGTTTTGAGCAGTTCCGCCTCAACTACAACATGAACAAGAGGTTGTATTCGTTGGTGGAGCTTCTGATAGAACTCCAGGCGGCAGAGGGGCTTTTTCGTCAGAGTGCTCAAGCCATGGTCGCTCAGAAGGTTTCTTCCTCTAAACCGAAAGGTAAGAAGAAGAAGAAGCAAGGTGGAGCAAAGAAAGTGGCAGTGGGACCGCGAGCAGGAGTGAAGAAGCCGAAAGGCAAGTGCTTCACTTGCAAGCAGACTGGACATTGGAAGGCGGACTGTCCTCGCCGAAAGAACAAAGGTATATCTTCTTGTTTAGTTATTGAAACATGTTTAGCGGTGTTATCTACCAGTGCCTGGTGTGTAGATACAGGATCCATTGATCATGTCTGCAATACTTTGCAGGGGTTCCAGGAAACCCGACGACTAGCTGAGGGAGAGATTACCGTCTTCATGGGCAATGCTTCAAAGGTGGCGGCTATTGCAGTGGGAGACGTTTGTTTATCTTTTGATAGGAATAAAGTTTTGGTTTTAAGAAATTGTCTTTATGTACCTACTTTTAGAAAGAATTTAATTTCAGTTTCTAAATTGTTTATGGATGGATATTCTGTTTCTTTTAATGACAAAGTGGTTATAAAAAGGAATAGGGAGATTATCTGTTCTGGTACATTGGTTGGCAATTTATATGCTCTTGAACCAAAAACTCCCACGATGCATATAGAAATCAATAACTCATCTTCTAAGTCTAATAAGAGAAAATAACCTTCGCAAATGAACCAAACATAACTTTGGCATCTAAGGCTTGGTCATATTAACCTAAGCAGAATTCAAAGGTTGATAGCTGATGGACCTTTGGGTTCATTAGTGGTGGAGGATCTCCCAACCTGCGAATCTTGCTTGGAAGGTAAAATGACCAAGAGGCCTTTTAAGGCCAAGGGGTATAGAGCCAAAGATGTGTTAGAATTGGTTCATTCTGATTTGTGTGGTCCTATGTCTATCCAGGCAAGAGGTGGCTTTGAATACTTCGTCTCTTTTATAGACGATTATTCAAGGTATGGATACATTTACTTGATGCGCCGCAAGTCTGAATGCTTTGACAAGTTCAAAGAATTCAAGGCTGATGTGGAGAACCGTCAAGGTAAAAGTATCAAGTCATTACGATCTGATCGTGGTGGCGAGTACCTCTTGGGAGAGTTTAGGAGTTACTTATCAGAGGCTGGGATTCAATCCCAATTGTCCGCACCTGGCACACCCCAGCAGAATGGTGTGGCGGAGCGAAGGAATAGGACTCTTATGGAGATGGTCAGATCGATGATGAGTTATTCTGAGTTACCTGATTCGTTCTGGGGGTTTGCTCTGGAAACAACAGCACACATTCTGAACTTGGTTCCATCTAAGTCAGTACCCTCTACTCCCACAGAGTTGTGGACTGGGCGAAAGCCTAGTCTAAGACATATTCGGATTTGGGGTAGTCCAGCACATGTGCTGAAGGGAGATGCTGGTAAGTTGGAATCTCGTACAGAAGTACGCTTGTTTGTTGGCTACCCTAAGGGAACGAAGGGTGGTTTATTCTATAGTCCTAGAGATCAGAAGGTGATCGTGAGTACGAATGCCAGATTTCTAGAGGAGGACTATGTGATGAACCACAAGCCCACGAGTAGGATTGTTCTTGAGGAGTTGACAGGGGAAGTCCCGACTTCAGTACCACCGGTACGAGAGGAGACACCACAAGTCACTGCACCGCGTGTCACAGAGCATACACAGGAGGCACCTCGTCGTAGTGGGAGGGTTGTTAGACAACCCGAGAAATTCATGTTTTTGGGAGAGTCTTCGGACTTAGTCCCTGGTGAACATGAACCTGATCCCTGGACATATGACGAGGCAATCCAAGATAGAGATGCGGTATCTTGGCAAAGAGCGATGAATTCAGAGATAGAATCTATGGATTCTAATCAGGTCTGGGAGCTAGTAGAACCACCCGATGGTGTAAAAACCATTGGATGCAAGTGGATCTACAAGAGAAAGAGAGGAGTAGACGGGAAGGTTGAGACCTTCAAAGCTAGGCTTGTTGCGAAAGGGTATACTCAGAAAGAGGGTATCGATTATGAGGAGACCTTTTTTCCGGTAGCTATACTTAAGTCTATTCGGATTCTCTTATTTATAGCTACTCATATGGATTATGAGATTTGGCAGATGGATGTCAAGATAGCTTTCCTTAACGGAAGTCTTGAGGAGAACATCTATATGCGGCAACCAGAGGGATTCATTGCTAAAGGCAAAGAGCATCTTGTATGTAAGCTTAATCGGTCCATTTATGGATTGAAGCAAGCTTCTAGATCTTGGAACATCCGCTTTGATGAGGTAATCCAGTCATATGGATTTATTCAAAGTCCGGATGAGCCTTGTGTATACAAGAGATGTGACGGAAACGTAGTGGTGTTTCTTGTACTATACGTAGATGACATTTTGTTAGTTGGCAACAATATCAAAGTGTTATCAGACGTAAGGGTATGGTTGTCCAAACAGTTTGACATGAAGGACTTGGGAGAAGTGGGACACATCCTTGGGATCAAAGTTATAAGGGATCGCAAGAAAAGGATGTTGTGCTTATCTCAAGCTTCATACATTGACACTATCCTTGCTCGTTTTAGCATGCAGAACTCCAAGAAAGGTTTTCTACCTTTTAGGCATGGAGTTCCTTTATCTAAAGAGATGTATCCCAAAACATCAAAGGAGATAGAGGACATGAAGGCGATTCCTTATGCTTCGGCAGTAGGAAGCCTTATGTATGCTATGCTATGTACGAGACCGGATATCTGCTTTACCGTGGGCATGGTTAGCAGATATCAGAGTAATCCTGGACAGGGACATTGGACTGCGGTAAAGCATATATTGAAGTACCTGAGAAGGACTAGGGATTATATGCTGGTTTACCGGGCAGATCAATTAGTCCCTGTGGGTTACACGAATTCGGATTTCCAATCAGATAGGGACAAGAGTAAGTCTACCTCGGGGTTTGTGTTTACTTTTGGAGGTGGAGCAATAGTATGGAGGAGTGTCAAGCAGAAATGCGTGGCGGACTCTACCATGGAAGCTGAGTATGTGGCAGCCTCTGAGGCAGCCAAGGAAGCTGTATGGCTCAGGAACTTCTTGATGGACTTGGATGTGATTCCTGGTTTGCCCAGAACTATCACAATTTATTGTGATAATAGTGGTGCAGTTGCAAACTCGAAGGAACCACGAGCCCATAAGGCGAGTAAACACATAGAGCGCAAGTACCACCTCATACGAGAGATCGTAAAGCGAGGAGAAGTTGCTGTCGCCAAGATTGCATCAGAGGATAACCTGGCAGATCCATTCACTAAGGCCCTTCCAGCGAAAGCGTTTGATAGGCATGTGGATGACATGGGGATCAGATGTATGGCAGAGTGATGATGGCATAGTCTTTTAGTATAAGTGGGAGATTATTGGAATGTATATTGAAAGCCTAGCTCTTTTTGTATGAACATTTTATTTTGAAATAAGAATCACATGATCATTGTTTGCACTTTATATATTTATTATATGTGTGCATATTGTCTAATATTTTACAATGTAGATAACATGGTGCTTGGTGTGGCACAGAAGATCATGTTATCAGTTCCTTGTAGAATATAAGTAGAGGCTCACAACCAAGATGGTTTTGGACAAACCATTGCATAGTTGTAGTGTAGCTTGATATTGTTTTGTCTTGAACATAAAGTTACACTAGTACACTTAGGTGTATTGAGCAGGACCGACATAGAGGTGATTCAATTTAGTACTGATTACATAATTGAATCAGACCTCGGATATTATGTTGTGCATGTTCTTAATCCCGATATAATAACGGGCACATGTACTTAGTATTTATTTCTTTGATTTACCAGAGGGTGAGATTTAGATAGATTAAATCAATATGCCCGGTAAGTTGGGAAATAATATTATTTACATGGTGTGCCGTTGATTATAGGAGGAAACCGTGTCCTATATATTAGGTTGATGATGTCCCCTTGAGGAGCTCATAAGGTTCATCATGTAAACCCAGTTGGTTGACTTAGTCAACATGATGATAAGGTTGAGTGGTACTACTCGAGGAATTAGATGTTAATTAATTGATGGTCAGTAAATCAATTAATTGACGGACATTCGATATCTTAAACACGGGGAGATTAATGTACAAATAATATATGGAGCCCATATTGATTTATGGGGGTTGGTGAGGTAGTTTAATGATGATCCTCTAGTGGAATGGAACATCATTGATGGATCAAGTTAGTGTGGTTCCGATCCATCGGGTGGCCAAGACCCAACTCTTCCTTATGGTCCCTATCGTAGCCTAATATAATCCTTGTGAAGTCTAGATCCAAGAATATAAAACAAAACCTAGAACCAACGGTTGGGATTAAATCCCTAAGATCCGATGGTTAGGATGAAACCCTAGAACCAACGGTTGGGATTAAATCCCTAAGATCCGATGGTTAGGATGAAACACTAGAAACTACGGTTAGGATTAAAACCATATATCCGACTGTTGGGATAAAACGGTTGGGATGAAACCCTAGATCCGACGGTTGGGATGAAATCCTAGACCCGACGGTTGGGATGAAACCCTAGATCCGACGGTGGAGATTAAATCCCTAGAACCGACGGTGGAGATTAAAGGAGGCTTAAGCCCAATTCTATAAATAGGGGGCTTAGGCTTGGGCGGCAATAAGAGATTTCGAATTGGAATTAGGGTTTGGAGCAAAAGTGGGCGGCTAGGTTTTGGAGCAAAGGCTTGGGCGGCAACTTCCTTTCTTCTAGTTGTTGCCGGCGCCCATCCTCCTCAATCAACACTTGGCCAGTGCCCATCCTAGAGGCCTCTCCCCTCTTCCTTGGCTGGCAGTTCTCCTTCCATAGGTGGCCGACATTCATCTTCCTCCCTTCATCCTAGAGTGGCCGGCGGCAACACTTCTTGAAGTTGGCCGGCGCATCATCCAATTGTTCCTTGGCCGGCGGTTGCACCAAATTCCCTAATTTGGTGGCCGGTTCTAGATAGGAAGGTATTTGTTGTTTCTTCTCTTTGTTCGCAGCGGACAAGGTAGAGAAGAAAGCGATCTAGAAGGCTTCTACTCGTGGAGGATCTTCGTCCACACGTCGTCCACGAGAAGGATAGGTCATACGGTAGAAGATCGTGAGATATAAAGTTATTTTAACTTTATTTACAGATCTGAGCATGTTCTTTTATGTTTTGATTATGCATGTGTGAATTAGTAAATATATTGTATAATCATGGACCCCGAAGACAAACACAAAAATCGGCGATCCGTCCGTTGTCTCTTCCGCGGCTAACCAACTAGAAGAGTTGTGTTGCTTGAATAACTAGTTTTTTCAAGCGATCACTCAAGTTGTTAGCACGACGATGAAATGGTTGTGCTAAGGAAGCTCATCCCATCTGGATTAATTCTTTCATTAGTGAAAATTTTAATCCGGGGACATGGGAGCCAATGAGCCTCCGAAGCGACTCCCTACATGATGTCCCCGAAAGGGTACTAGACGTTGGATTTTAGGGCTAGAAACAGCTTGTTACGAGGGTAAACCCTCGTAAGAAATGTAGATCGTTATGTGAGTCCACTTGTGCGAAAAGTTATGACCGTTTTACCGTCGGCTACTCTAAGAGAAAAAACTTGCAAGCACACAATCAAAAGAAACGTACCAAGACTTCGTCTTGGATTAGTAGTGCGGGAGGAAAAAGTGTTGGTGCAGGGGCACCTAAGTCGAACCTATATTTTGATTATGGCAAAAGACGCAAAGTCAAGGATATATCGTTATCTCACGAGCTGAATCAAGTGTGCAGAAAAGTGCTAAAGCTGGAGCTAAAGGCTAGCGACACCCAGAGGAAGCCGCGGTGGTCGGGCGACACTCGAGTGACTTCGGAGGGAGCTGAAGGAATCGAGTGGAAGGCCGGAAGCAAAAGCGACATGGTAAGTATCAAGGTAAGCTCGTGTGTGCGAGCGTAAGTGAGGTCGTATCCTCCTTACGGGGATGGTCTTAAGCGTAGATCCGACCAAAGACATCCCATCGATGGTCTAGGTCGAGATCGGACGGTCGAAGGCCGTCGAAATAATGTTTTCTTTGAGCTAACTTTGACTTGCAGCAAGCATCGATCATTGCCCGGCTTGGAGGATTCATTGCCAATCGGGCCGATCGCCGGAGGTCAGCACTCGACTGATGCTGCCATTAGTTGACTGATGATGGCCATCAGTCGACTGATGGTCAAAAGATCAGCCTCGAGGAGTCAAGGCTTATCACCACTTTTCAAGGAGGTTGTGTGTTCATTTGTGATTGGTTGAAGACCCATTCGATGAGGGTCTCAAAGGCTATAAAAGGAGGTCCTAACCTAGGGTTTTCTCAACAATTCTAAGCTTCCAAAAGCCTCCGCAAAGCTACAACTCTCCGACAATGAAGTGCTTCTTTTCCGACGTCTAGGTCTTAACTTTTTTTCTTTTTTTAACGTCGGTTTAAGCTTTTACTTCAGTTTGTTACTTTAATTCTTTCAGAGCTTTTATCGTAACGAGGAGAGGGGGAGTGTCCCTCTTGTTGGGTTTTTCCGAGCCGCAAAAACCGCTTTTTGCGTTGCGGAAACCTCGAAATCCCCCGCCACGGATCCGTGCAAAGATATATTAAAATAAAACATGTATGTGCTTACTAAAAACCCTAGATCTACCTTAGATCTAATAGGTTAGATCATTACCCTCGCAGCGACACCCTTCACTTATCCCGCTCGTCCAAAAGTTCGCCGGAACTCGAGAGTGTCAAGTGCACACTCCTCTATTGGTATCCACACAAGCAATAGGTGGAGATAGAGACAAACTTGAGTGTGCTAGCACTCCTAGAAGATCTCGGCAAGATGAGGAAGAAGAAGGAGAGCTTGAGAGGAAGAGCACCAAGGAAGAAGATGATGGAATGAGTAACTGACCAAAATGAATTCATCATCATAACCCCTAAAGTGGCCGGACACTTCATGGAAGGGGGGTTACATGCATGCATGTAACTCACATGACCCTTGGTCTCCCTCATGATGTGACACCAATTGACCAAGTCAATGATGATGTAGAGCATCATCATTGGCCGGCCATGCCAAGTCATCATCATGACATGGCATTTGGTCAAGTCAAACTTGACCTTTCATCTTCCCTCTCAAGTCAAGTCAAACTTGACCTCTAATCTCCCATGGTTGATCAAATCTAACCACTTGACTCAAGTCAATTTAATTTAATGAATCTCTATTCATTTAATTTAAATTGATTTGATGAATCAAATCTAAATTAGACTCATTCAACACTTGAATCAACTTGAGTCTAACTCAATTAGTCTAATTTGGATTACTCTTAATCCAATTTGGTTCATCCCATGAACCTAATCCTCATGGTTCATCATATGAACCTAATCTCCATCTAATTGTTCTTATGTGTGTGACCCTATAGGTTCTTGTAACGTTGGCAATGTCCCTAAATGGATTTAGGAACATAAGCAATGAGCGGTATCTAGCAACACATCATTGCTACCCAAGTTACAAGAATATTGATCTCCAACATTACCTTTGTGACTACTAATTGTGACTCTCACAATATGTGACAATGTCCCTCTATCCTTGACATCTAGATTGACCAATCGAGGCATAGACTGTGTCATCCTCGGTACAATCTAAATCTCCAAGTAGACTCACTCTAATCAAATGAGCTCAATATCTCATATTGACTCATTTAGGCATGGTCATGCACTTCGTGGTCTCACTCTATCAAGAATATCGATGTCACCCCCGTCATATAGGAGGGATAGATCCCATCTACATCACTCACATCCCTCCGCATAATTTGTTACATACCCAGTAATCGCCTTTATAGTCCACCTATTTACGGGTGACATTTGACGAAGCCAAAGTATGCAACTCCTTATGTAGGGAACCATGGTGACTTCAGGTCTAAGGACTAATAGTCATACTAATAGCCACATGAGAAAGTATATGACACTCATATAATGATCCATGATACTTTCTCATGTCGGGTCATTCAGTATACATTCTCCAATGCATACCCATGTGTCAACTTGATATCTCATATCCATGACTTGTGAGATCAAGACATCGTGTTGACCTACATGCTAGTCTCTACGCATTAACATTGTCCCTGAATGTTAATACTCGACTAGGAATGATTAAGAGTAGTGTTCTCTATATCATCTCAATATCGATTCAACCAATCGATTGATATAAATAAGAACCTACTACTCAAGGACATTATTATATTTAGTTATTTGGCACCAATACAAGTAAATATAATAACCATGCCTTTATAAATAGGAATATGATACAATAAAGTCCATACAACAATCATCACATGATTGACTCTAGGGATTTCACTAACAATCTCCCACTAGCACTAGTGCCAATCACCGTAGTATCTAATACCCAATGACCTAGTGTGACCATCATGCTTTTTCTATGCCAAAGCCTTGGTCAAGGGATCTGCGATGTTAGCCTCTGTGGGTACTCTGCAAATCTTCACATCTCCTCTATCGATAATCTCTCGAATGAGATGGAAGCGTCATAGTATGTGTTTGGTCCGCTGGTGTGAGCGAGGTTCCTTAGCCTGTGCAATCGCTCCATTGTTGTCACAATAGAGCTCTATGGGATCTACAATGCTAGGAACCACCCCAAGCTCAGTAATGAACTCATGGATCCAAATCGCCTCCTTTGTCGCTCTATGCAAAATATACTCGGCTTCTGTTTTAGATTCATCAACTGTTTCCTGCTTCGAACTCTTCCCGCTCACAGCGACTCCCTTCAAGCAAAACACGAACCCTGACTGAGATCTATAATCATCCTCGGGTCCGGGCTTAAGCCGCATCACAGAACCCTTTATACAAATAGCTCCTCATCGCTTCCAAATATCAAGAAATATTCTTAGTCCTTCAAGTACTTAAGAATATTCTGATCGCTATCCGTGACGCCACCGATTCGATCGTATCTACTCGTCATGCTCAAAGCATACGAGACATCAGGACGAGTACATAGCATGGCGTACATGATAGATCTTATAGCAGATGCGTAAGGGATCTTATCCATGCGGTCTCTCTCCTCTCTAGAAGAGGGACTTTGAGTCTTCGAAAGACTCACACCATGTGACATCAGCAGAAGTCCTTTCTTGGAATTCTGCATGGCAAACCGAAGTAATACCGTGTCAATGTATGTACTCTGACTTAGGCCAAGCAATCTATTAGATCTATCTCTATAGATCTTAATGCCTAGAATACAGGCTGCTTCACCTAAGTCCTTCATTGAGAAGCACGTCCCGAGCCAAGTCTTCACAGACTGTGGCGAAGGGATGTCATTCCCAATGAGCAGTATGTCATCCACATACAATACAAGGAAGACAACTGTGTTTCCATTAACCCTCTTGTAGACACAGGGTTCATCTTCATTCTTGATGAAACCAAACTATTTGATTGCATCATCGAATCGAAGATTCCAGCTCCGAGAAGCTTGCTTTAGCCTATAAATGGACCTTTGCAGCTTGCATACCTTCCCAGTATGCTGTGGATCTACAAAACCCTCAGGTTGTGTCATGTACACATCCTCGAGTAAGTTTCCATTCATAAATGCGATTTTGACATCCATCTGCCAGATCTCATAATCGTGGTATGTTGCAATAGCAAGCAAGATCCGAATGGACTTAAACATCGCCACTGGAGAAAAGGTTTCATCATAGTCAATACCATGAATTTGCTTGAAACCTTTAGCCACCAATCGGCCCTTATAGGTATCCGTAAGTCCATCCATGTCAGTCTTTCTCCTAAAGACCCACTTACACCCAATGGGTTTGACCCCTTCAGGTGGATCAACCAAAGTCCATACTTGGTTAGTGTACATGGATTCCATCTCGGATCTCATGGCCTCTAGCCATTTCTCAGAATCTGGGCTCATCACAGCTTCCTAATAGGAGGTAGGCTCATTATCAATGAGCATAACATCATCATGGTCAGACAAGAGAAATGAGTATCTCTCAGGCTGACGACGTACCCTATCAGACCTGCGAAGAGGTAGGTCTACCTGAACAGGTGGTTGTTCCACAACTCTTTGTGCAACAACCTCATCACCCACAACACTTTGTGGTTCCTGTTCAACCTCCATCAAGGCCTCAGTGCTATGGTCCTTATCTTGAATTTCTTCAAGATCAAAGGTACTCCCACTAGTTTTTCTAGAAACAAAATCCCTTTCTAGAAAAACCCCAGTCTTTGCCACAAACACTTTGTGCTGACTGGGAATGTAGAAGTAATATCCCTTTGTATCCTTGAGATATCCAACAAAATAGCACCTATCGGATTTGGGTCCCAGTTTGTATGAGACTTGATGTCGAACGTAAGCCTCACAACCCCAAATCCTCATGAAAGACATCATGGGATTTCTCCCTGTCCATATCGTATATGGTGTCTTTATCACAGCCTTGGATGGTACACGGTTAAGGGTAAAGGCTGCTGTGTCTAGAGCATATCCCCAAAAGGATATAGGAAGATCTGTGTGACTCATCATAGATCGTACCATATCTAATAGGGTACGATTCCTCCTTTCCGATACACCATTCCATTGTGGTGTTCCAGGAGGAGTGAGTTGGGATAGAATTCCACACTCAGCTAGATAGTCACGAAACTCATGGCTAAGGTATTCTCCACCTCGATCTGATCGAAGTATCTAAATACTCTTGCCAAGCTGGTTTTGTACTTCATTCTTGAATTCTTTGAACTTTTCAAAGGATTCTGATTTTTGTGTCATGAGATACACATAACCATATCTACTGAAGTCATCAGTAAATGTAATGAAGTACCTGTAAACACCTCTAGCAGCAACATTGAAAGGACCACATACATCACTATGTATAAGTCCTAACAAATCTGTTGCTCTTTCGCTGTGTCCACTAAAGGGAGTCTTGGTCATCTTGCCTAAAAGGCAAGACTCGCATGTCTCATATAATTCAAAATCAAATGAGTCTAGCAGCCCATCCTTATGGAGCTGAGATAAGTGACTCTCATTTATGTGACCTAAGCGACAGTGCCAGAGATAGGTTTGGTTCAACTCATTTGTCTTGAACCTCTTGGTACTTATGTTATAGATAGGGCTCTCTAAGTCTAGAAAGTAGAGTCCGTTTATTAGAGGTGCACTACAATAGAACATATCATTTAAATAAACTGAACAATATTTGTTCTTTATTATAAATAAAAATCCTTTCTTGTCCAAACAAGAAACTGAAATGATGTTCTTGGTTAAAGCAGCCACATAACAACATTTATCTAATTCTAGTACAAGCCCAGAGGGCAAAGATAGATCATAAGTTCCTACAGCAACAGCAGCAACCCTTGCTCCATTGCCTACTCGTAGGTCCACCTCGCCCTTTGTCAATGCCCTACTATTTCTCAGCGCCTGCACATTAGTACAAATGTGAGATGCACATCCAGTATCTAATACCCATGATGAAGAAATAGATAGATTGACTTCTATAACATTTATACCTGAAGTAGAAGTCTCACTTCTTTTCTTCTTAAGATCTTCCAGGTAAGCTTTGCAGTTACGCTTCCAGTGGAAGCAAGTCCCTTCCTTGGCTACCCCTCCTTTGGGTTTAAGTTCTTTGCCTTTTCCCTTGGCTTGGGACTTTCCCTTACCTTTAGGCTTTCCCTTGCCTTTCTTCTTCTGCACCATCAAAATGGTGTCAGATTTTCCCTTCTTAAGGTTAACCTCAGCAGTTCTCAACATGCTGAGCATTTCAGGCAATGACTTATCAATTTCATTCATGTTATAATTCATGACAAATTGATTGAAGGCTTGTGGCAAAGATTGCAAGATCAGGTCAGTGGCCAGCTCTTGGCCAAGTGGGAATCCCAGCCTTTGTAGGTTCTCTACGTACCCAATCATCTTGAGTACATATGTGCCTACGGGAGTCCCTTCTTGCATTTTGGACCCAAATAATGCCTTAGAGACTTAATATCTCTCATGCCTAGCTTGTCCTTGATATAGTTGACGAAGATGTCCAACCATATCATAAGCATTCATGAACTCGTGTTGCTTCTGAAGCTCAGAGTTCATGGTCGCGAGCATAAGACATGACACATCTAATGCATCATCTTGATGCTTCTTGTAAGCATCTTTGTCCGAGGCGATAAGGGTGGAGGTGCCTCCTAATGGGCCGCCCAGACGCATAACTTCCTTTGGGTGAGAATACTGTGTTCCCTGCACTACACCAGGAAATTTGCTCCATTGAGCTTGTCCTTCTCAAGGACAGAACACAGAGAGAGAGTGTTCGTGTTTGTCGACATAGTTATCTACAACATACAATGCAGAGAAGTAATATCATATTCCTTTTATCATTTAATTAGGCCTTTAATCAAATGATGCTCCCACTAAATTATAGGAATTTTGTAGAATCGAGTTATTGATGTGGTCAAACCACATTACTAGATTCATACAAACTAGCTATAATTCTTGTGGGACAAGATCCACATCATACTAAGCCTTGAGTTAGCTTTGGCTAAATCGCCCAAGACTTAGTACGATCGGTGGGTAACACATTACCGATTACATCTCTATGCAACTCTTGTTTATAGGATCAAGACACACATTTACAAAAGACCTTGAGTTAGCTTTGGCTAAATCGCCCAAGATTTAGTGTAAATGTGATCTTAACCTATCTTTCCAACGATTGGAATATGCCTATAGTTCTACTCGATCCAATTGAGTTTAACTAGTTTTGCTCAATCTAATTGAGCTTACTCTAACCCAAGCGTGATAGGCCGGACCAAGATTGTCCCTCCACACCCTACCAAGATAATATGCATTGCTCTGCTTTGGCAGATTCAACAACAACAAATGATCGAGGTAGTGATGGGTATCAAGGCTCGGTAGGCATTTTCGAGTTGATTCGATTATGATCTAATCTAATCATAATGTGTATCTTATACACATTTAGGCCTTTATTATCCTATATTAGCATGCATCACATACATACATTCATTATTCTAGCATGCATCATATACATACAAGAAAATTATCCTAGCATGCATCATATACATACAAGCATTATTCTACTAGCATGCATCACATACATACAAGCAAAATCAATTAAGTATATATATATATATCAACATATATATATATAATTAAATGTGATATAGTCATGGCCCTACTACGATCTTCTCAAGCCAATGAGAAGATCGGACGGTCAACCTAAGGCTAGCGGCTTCTCCAAGCGCTTCCTTTGACCGCCATGTGTCGTCGTCACCCTTCTCGTAATCTCGTCTTCGAGTGGACTTTCCACCGCTCCATTTTGTACATTACAAATATGAAACTCGAGTTACATTCGAGTCTAAAACTATTTACAACTAGAATATCAAAAGAAGAGGTACGACGCGCAGGTCGCATACATTATACAACACGCACAACCACAAAACGGCCGCAGGCCGTATTATGAATTACAACACACATAGTCCAATCAAATTGGGGTCATTGGGCCATGAAAATCACAGAATTATACATAATTCTAAATTATGTATTTTTACAGAAATTTCTATAATTTTGCCTAATTTCTTTTCAAATTAATGAGTCACCTCTCCGTAACGGTCCGGCTAAGCGGTTTCCGGGCGCGATCACGGGACAAAGCCCCTTTCGGGGATAGGGGCAGCGCCCATACTCACAAAATTAACTTTGCAAGTGTCCCTACTGCGATCCTACAGAGACTTAAGTCGCTGTCCCAAAAACCTAAAGCGAGAACTCGCCGTTTCGGAGAGTTTTTCTCGACGATTGAAGCCTACAAGTGTCCCAACACTCGTTGCTTCGACTCTTTGAGAAAAATACCCAAAAATTCTATAAAATTAGGAAATTTACAGAAACATATAAATCTGTAATTTTTATATCTAATACAAAAATTACAAAAATGGAACGCATACATGCTTCGCACGTGGCTCTGATACCACTGTTGGGTTTTTCCGAGCCGCAAAAACCGCTTTTTGCGTTGCGGAAACCTCGGAATCCCCGACCACGGATCCGTGCGAAGATATACTAAAATAAAACATGTATGTGCTTACTAAAAACCCTAGATCTACCTTAGATCTAATAGGTTAGATCATTACCCTCGTAGCGACGCCCTTCGCTTATCCCGCTCGTCCAAAAGTTCGCCGGAACTCGAGAGTGTCAAGTGCACACTCCTCTATTGGTATCCACACAAGCAATAGGTGGAGAAAGAGACAAACTTGAGTGTGCTAGCACTCCTAGAAGATCTCGGCAAGATGAGGAAGAAGAAGGAGAGCTTGAGAGGAAGAGCACCAAGGAAGAAGATGATGGAATGAGTAACTCACCAAAATGAATTCATCATCATAACCCCTAAAGTGGCTGGCCACTTCATGGAAGGGGGGTTACATGCATGCATGTAACTCCCATGACCCTTGGTCTCCCTCATGATGTGGCACCAATTGACCAAGTCAATGATGATGTGGAGCATCATCATTGGCCAGCCATGCCAAGTCATCATCATGACATGGCATTTGGTCAAGTCAAACTTGACCTTTCATCTTCCCTCTCAAGTCAAGTCAAACTTGACCTCTAATCTCCCATGGTTGATCAAATCTAACCACTTGACTCAAGTCAATTTAATTTAATGAATCTCTATTCATTTAATTTAAATTGATTTGATGAATCAAATCTAAATTAGACTCATTCAACACTTGAATCAACTTGAGTCTAACTCAATTAATCTAATTTGGATTACTCTTAATCCAATTTGGTTCATCCCATGAACCTAATCCTCATGGTTCATCATATGAACCTAATCTCCATCTAATTGCTCTTATGTGTGTGACCCTATAGGTTCTTGTAACGTTGGCAATGTCCCTAAATGGATTTAGGAACATAAGCAATGAGCGGTATCTAGCAACACATCATTGCTACCCAAGTTACAAGAATGTTGAGCTCCAACATCACCTTTGTGACTACTAATTGTGACTCTCACAATATGTGACAATGTCCCTCTATCCTTGACATCTAGATTGACCAATCGAGGCATAGACTGTGTCATCCTCGGTACAATCTAAATCTTGATCTCCAAGTAGACTCACTCTAATCAAATGAGCTCAATATCTCATATTGACTCATTTAGGCATGGCCATGCACTTCGTGGTCTCACTCTATCAAGAATATCGATGTCACCCCCGTCATATAGGAGGGATAGATCCCATCTACATCACTCACATCCCTTCGCATAATTTGTTACATACCCAGTAATCGCCTTTATAGTCCACCCATTTACGGGTGACGTTTGACGAAGCCAAAGTATGCAACTCCTTATGTAAGGAACCATGGTGACTTCAGGTCTAAGGACTAATAGTCATACTAATAGCCACATGAGAAAGTATATGACACTCATATAACGATCCATGATACTTTCTCATGGCGGGTCATTCAGTATACATTCTCCAATCCATACCCATGTGTCAACTTGATATCTCATATCCATGACTTGTGAGATCAAGTCATCGTGTTGACCTACATGCTAGTCTCTATGCATTAACATTGTCCCTGAATGTTAATACTCGACTAGTAATGATTAAGAGTAGTGTTCTCTATATCATCTCAATATCGATTCAACCAATCGATTGATATAGATAAGAACCTACTACTCAAGGATATTATTATATTTAGTTATTTGGCACCAATACAAGTAAATATAATAACCATGCCTTTATAAATAGGAATATGATACAATAAAGTCCATACAACAATCATCACATGATTGGCTCTAGGGCTTTCACTAACACCTCTACCTCAAGTTTTGTTCTTTATTGTATCAATTAACTCCTACCTCCAAACGAGGAGGAGTTCGTTTAGTATTTTGCCCTCCATGCGTGGTCAAGGACCACTAGGGCCTTGGAGTAGTAGCCGAAGGCTACGAACCAAGTAAAAAGAATTGTCTCTTTTATTTATTGTTTATCTTTCCGTTGCAAATTATCTACCCGAGTTTTAACGAACGATTTCGTAAAAGTTTTATCGCTATTCACCCCCCCTCTAGCGATCTGCTTCGATCCAACAAAAAGAGAAAAAAAATGAATCAAATATACGAACAGAAAACCAAAATGTGCTAGATCAGTGGTTTCACCAAATCTTAGCGCCCCCACTCTGATACCAATTGTTGGATCGAGAAGCGTCGCTAGAGGGGGGGGGTGAATAGCGATCGTAAATCTTTTGTTCGAATTCGTTCGTTGAGACACAAGTAAATGAGTAAGCACAGCGGAAAATAAAGTGACACGTTTATTTTTCTTGGTTCACAACCCAGCGGTTGCTACTCCAAGGCCCTATCGGTCCTAGACCGCGTACGGAGGGCAAAGTACTATAACGTCTCCTCCTCGTTGAAGGTAGGAGACAACGATCACAAAATCCGGAAGTACGAGGATGAGGCAACAAGCCTACCTCACCTCGTTATGAATAAAAACAACGAATACAATACTAAAATATATTACTAGATGCTACTGCCGACGAAGAAGATCTGAGCTTGTTGTCGCGTCGGCGTTATGACGGTGTTAGAGCGTTGGCATTGTAGGAGCACTTGATGAATAAACTTGATGATATTTGGAGTTGGAATCCACCCCTCCTTTTATAGATTTTGGCCTCTGAATTTGTCTTCTCTTTTTTCAGAACAGATCACGAAGTTGTATAATTTTTATCACGAAGTGGTCGCGTCAAACCTTATCCGTTTTGACCTAGCGTAAAGGCTGATTCGTCGCCATCAGTCGACTGATGACTCCCATCAGTCGATTGATGAGTATCAGTCGACTGCCCAATGTCTAGCAGTCGACTGATAGATTGGCCACTTCCCTGCAGTGAGAGGTTAGCTCGGAAAATGATAAATACGACGATTTCTAACCATCCGATCTCGACCTAGACCTTCCACAGGAAGTCTTAGTCGGATCGCCGCCTACGGTAATCCCCGTAAAGAGGACACGACCTTACAATCTCTCACTCACAGGAGCTTTCCTCGATACTTACCTTGTAGCTCTCGCTTCCGGCCTTCCACTCGATTCCTTTGGCTCCCTCCGAAGTCACTCGAGTGTCGCCTGACCACCACGGCTTCCTCCGAGTGTCGCTAGCCTTTAGCTCCAGCTTTAGTACTTTTATGCACACTCGATTTAGCTCGTGAGATAACGATGTAAACTTAACTTTGTGTCTTTGCCATAATCAAAACACAGATTCGATTATCTAGTGCCCTTGCACCAACAAAGTATTCACCACCTCAATCAGATCGAAGTATCTTAATACTTTTACCAAGTTGTTTCTCTACTTCATTTCTGATTTTTTTAAAACTTTTCAAAGGCTTCATATTTATATCTCATAAGATATACATACCCAAATCATGATTGATCATCGATAAAGGTAATGAAGTAGTTGTAACCTCATTGAGCATGAATTGACATTGGTCCACATACATTAGTATTTATGAGACCAAGTAACTCTTCCACTGACTTACCCTTTCCAGAAAAGGGCAACTTTGTCATCTTGCCTTGTAAGCATGATTCACATGTATCAAATGAATCAAATTCAAATGATTCTAGAATTCCACTCTTGTGTAACTCTCACATACACTTCTTGCTTATATGGCCAAGGCGACAATGCCATGTATAAGAGGTTAACTGATCATCCTTTCGATCATGCTTGTTGCTCACTTCGATATTGAATATGTCACTAGATGTATCTTACATGTAGATGTCATTGCATAAAGTTCCAGTGCCATAAAGAACACCTTTCAAGGTTATATAACAACAATTGTTACTAAACGTCAAATGGAAATCCTTTCTATTTAAACAAGAAATAGAAATAATGTTCTTTATTAATGCAGGAACAAAATAACAATTGTCAAGTTCTAAGACAAGTCCACTAGAAAGCTTCAGCAAATATGTTCCGATGGCGACAGCTGTAACCTTTGCTTCATTGCCAACTCGCAGATTCGCTTCTCCCTTGACAAGTCTTTTGCTATCCCTTAGCCCTTGTATGTCATTACATATATGTGAGCCACACCCAATATCCAATATCCAAGCATCAAAAGAAATAACATAACAGTCAATAACGAAGATACCTGGAGAGGATGGGGCATCAGATGTCGACTTCTTCTTCATGGACTCAAGATAGATCTTGTAGTTCCTTTGCCAATGGCCCATCTTGCAATAGTGATGGCATGTGCCCTTTGGAGTTGACTCTCCAGTCTTGACCTTCTTCTTCTTCCCCTTTGGCTATTGCTTTGACTTCCTCTTAGAACCTTTCTTTGAGAAGTCAACTAACATCACCATCTTCTATCTTTAGTCATAGAAGGTTCTACAGTCTTGAGCATATTGATCAACTCAGAATGGTGGTTTTAAGATTGTTCATCCGATAGTTCATCACAAATTGTGAGTAACTCTTGGACA
Organism: Wurfbainia villosa; assembly: GCA_025175895.1. Taxonomy (NCBI): domain Eukaryota; kingdom Viridiplantae; phylum Streptophyta; class Magnoliopsida; order Zingiberales; family Zingiberaceae; genus Wurfbainia; species Wurfbainia villosa. The sequence continues at coordinate 95,693,741 of CM045986.1, forward strand.
AACTATGCATAATTAAGTCAATACTTAATTCGTGATCCATTTTAAATCCAAGTGATCCTAGCCGCTCGATGTACCCATTCATATTTAGTACAAACTGTACTGAAGATGAACCCTCCTCTATCTTCAAGCTAAAGAGAAGCTTCGATAACTTGAACCTTTCGAATCTCGACTGCTCATCGAAGAATTCACGAAGATGGTAAATGATCGCGTAAGCATCTATATGCTCATGCTACTTTTGTAGCTCAGGAGTCATCATTTCTAGCATGATGCAACTGGCAAGCTCAGAATCAGTCGTATGCTTCTGATGGGCTAACATTGTAGGAACTTCGGTGAGCGCTAGAAGGGGGGGTGGGGTGAATGGCATGTTTTTGGTCCCTGAGATGGAATTTGATCGTGCTTGCGTGCTTGTCTACAATACTCGTTAATATGCACAGCGGAAATAATAAAACATAAATGAAATACATAAGATATAACGTAGTTTGGAACCTTAGGGTTCCTACTCTACGGGTTGAGCTTAAACGAGCCCTAGCGATGCAAAACACCACTAATCAACCTCTCTTTCTCAAAAAACACTCCGGAGGTGGAGAAAACCTCTTACAATAGTTCTTACAACAATAAGAAAGAAATACAAGCAAATACATGTGAAATACACAAAACAACGTAAAGAAAACATTACAAATGTGAACTTGAATGCTTGTTGATTTGTTTGGACTGACTTTGAAGGATTGGAAACCACTAACTATTCCTCTTCAAATAGCCCCAAGAACCATGACCAAAAACCTCCTCTTCGAGTTCCTTATAAAGCTGCAACTTGGTCCAATTTCCGCCTAGCAGTCGACTGCTCATAGCCATCCGTCTATTGCTCTTGTAGCCATTGTCTCACAATGACTTAATCCATCTTGGAAAAACTCCAACAGATACCTCATCGGTCGACTGCCCTTACTAGCAGTCGACTGATGCTTCGGTAGCTGACTGATCAATCATCTACCGAAGGTTCTCAGTCCGTGACCACAACTAGCAATCGATTGCCCTCCATGGCAGTCGATTGCTCAAGGGCAGTCGGGGCGGTGCCTCGATGATCACTACCATTTTATTGTATTATTTTGGTCCTTAATATCACTGTTTTTATCCTCTCTAGTGATTTATTATTGATTATTTGCATGTTTTATGAGTTGGATCATCTTTTGGACCTTATTATAAATTCTCCTTAATTTTGAACTTATATGCAAATTTTATCTTTGTTTGTAGGAGATCGAGATGAGCCACTGGACTAGACTCAAGTTGGATCAAATATGACTTCATCTAGGGCTAGAAGAATCATTTCAAACTAGATTAATCTGGACCTTTCATCAAGATCAGAAGCAGTTTAATCAAAGGGTTCAGATCTATTCAATCTTGACTGTCCGATGAGATCTGATCAATTCTGAGCCATCTATCCAGATCTGGAGCGATCCAACCCATGCATTAAGATCTACACATCTTGGCCGTTCATCCAAACCGTTTGATCTCTGCCATTCCTTCAGATTGGTCAAATCCGACCATCCAAAGTTGAATTGATCATCATTGTTGGATGGAGCAGCTTATTAAACAAATAATTGATACATTAAAACCTAGATCTAATGGGTGGCTGTGATCAAGAGAGCATTGAATCGGACACCTCAAGAAATTCTTTTAATCAACCACCTTTCATCCTTCCTCGTGTGAGCGGCCAAGCATCGCGCTTATCGCTACCGCTTCCTTGTGCGCGGTGATGAGCGATTACGGCAGCAAATGAGCTACGTGCACAATAGTTCTTCTCCCCTTTCATGCGTGAGCACCGGCAGATGGTCTTCCTCTCCACGCGTGGCGAGCAGTGCTTCCTCCACAGCATTTCCGGCAACATTTCCGGCAGCCATCCAACAACGTCACCCCATCCCTCCTCTGCAGCGATGGAACTAAGCTACGGTGTTTCGGCAGCTTGGTTAGCAGTGAGCGAAGGAGGTCCGACCATCTTCACTGGCATTCCTTTCACGCCTGGCGACCGGAGTTGAGCGACCCAGTTGGACGTGATTTCAGAAGGCTGGGTTATCTTCTACTGCCGTGGTCATGACATTACCTATTCCAGTTCCGGCAACCCTTGATTTGTGCAAATTTGGTGTCAATTCCTGCATTCCATTATCGGCGAAGAGTTTCAGCTTGTAATCCGGTTCCATCCCTTCCTGTAGCACCGGAGATTCCGTTGTAGTATAGTGGTGAGTATACTCGGTTCACAACCGAGAGACCCGGGTTCGGATCCCGACAACAGAATCATGGGCTACTCCACCTTCACAGAGTCATCCATAGGCTGTCAGGTTTCAGTGCGATTGTAGTATAGTGGTGAGTATACTCGGCTACAACTGAGAGACCCGGGTTTGGCTCCCGGAAAATGCACTAGGATTTAACAATTCCACACCACCCACTGGAGAAAAGGGCTCACTTCATCCATCAATTCAACACTTGCTGGAGAATTTTCGGCAAGGATCCAGCCATCTCATCCACCGGAGGAGCTTGATTGGATTGTCGTCACCGTTGTGGAGATCAGTGGTTATGTTTGGATTTGTCCATTGATTTGGATATTTATCTTATTTTATTGCATTGTTTGTTTACTTTATGTTATGTTTGGATTCACGAATTGAACTTGTCAAAAACCCCCAAAATTGTTGTAGTTGACTTGTAGCTTAATTTGTAGTTATTTATTAACTTTGTAATTTAGTTTGTAATTAGTTTGTAGTTAATTTGTAGTTTAATTTGTAGTTAGTTTGTAGTTTAACTATAGTCTAATTTGTAGTTAGTTGTAATTTAATCTGTAATTAGTTGGAGTTTAATTTGTAGTTAGTTTGTAGTTGTCTTGTAGTTTACATTGTAGCTATTTCGTAAGTTGACTTAGAGTTAATTAGTAGTTTCATTTGGTAGTTTAGTTACAATTTAATGATGATTATTAGCTTAATTAATTATTAGTTTGATTACTTATCTGTTTTAGTGTTAATTTCATTAGTTAGACCTGTTTAATACTAGGTAGATTTATTTCATGTTTTCCTTTACACTCATGTTATTCCGTATCTGAATTGTTGTTTAAGTTCCTGCACTGTCTTTATGTTTCTGAATGCGTTTCTTTAAATGCTTAGTTTATCTTTTCTTTAATTGCATTTTCATCATAGTTTAGTTAGATTAATATTTTAATTACCTGCATTGTCTTTCATTCAGTAGGATTAGTCATGTAAATCCTAACCCTCATTTTCAATAATTAGAAATCCTAAGTTTACTATTCTATTGATTACACTCGTTGGGAAATGATTCGGGTCATCCACTATGCTATATTAGTGTAGAGGGGATTCGGTAATTAATTTGAAACAGTACCACAACACAAATTACTGTTCATCAAATTTTGGCGCCGTTGCTGGGGAGTGTAATGATGCTTAGTAAACTTAGGATTATTTTCCCATTTTTCTAAAAAAAAATAATTAGGACTTCATTCTTTCATTTTCTGTATATCCATGTATTTTGTCATGTCTATTTCCCATGTCTTTTGATTTGTGTGTTGGTGTTTCAGGAAAGACCAGGAATTATCTTTTCTAAGAAACATGGATCAGTATTATCAGCAGCATGGAGACTATGGTGATAGTTAGCATCACTGATCAAACAACTAGATTAAATTGCAACATTCTTCAGCCAGATGCAGCACAAGAGTTCATTTAGCCTCCGTCAAAGACCACTTTTGTGGATATTGACGTGCTTAGGGAGATGGATTATGGAGCGAGTGATAGACATACTACTCCACAGGACACCTATGAACCATTGTACTGTGATGTGATTTCGAACACTAATGGATGTGATTTCATTGATGAAGTTGCTGTTGTTTCAGATGTTGAGGATGTTGATACAAGAGTGGTGGATAGTTGGACACCCCCAGACTGGACACTCCCACCTGAGATAGAGTCTCCAAGAAGTTGCTGATGAAAGCCCTAACAACAAATGCAGTAATCCAGCCGCAAGGTTGGATACTTTTGCTGAAATGCCTCCGACCACCAGAGAGTACATATGATGAGGCGATGATCATTTCAGAGGGAGCAGCATGGAACTACCCTGATCACATCAAGAGAGCACTCACCTTCATTCGATCCATCCCACTCCCAGCCTGGATTTTTTACTGAACCACCTCCAACTGCCAGGACCTCAAGGGAGTTTGTTCTATCCCATCTACTTTTCTTTCCATTGTATATACACTTCTTTCACTTCATTTTACTTTATTTGTTTTTGTTTTAGTTGTTATGTTTCATTTGTTGAGTTTTTATTTTGTCGGTGCTTTCAAATAAATTTCCTATGCATTCCTTTATATCATCTTAGAAGTCATGAAAGTTAGTTAAATTTGATTGTCGAGTTTTGGGGATTTATTGTCATGAATGGATTATTTGATTGCATATGGTTACTCCTTAGTGATGGATTCTGTGTTGATAGATTAAGATGATTTTTTTTTTCATTCCTAGTGAGGATTGTGTCTGTTTTTATTGCTTGTGTGTGGTGCACTTGTGGTCATTGTAACTCTAGAACTTGCTTTGATTCTTTCGAGACCACACAACCATAGGTTTGCATGATTATTATGAAGGCAATCTCATTTGTTTCCCTTTACTTCTTTTGTTGTCACATGTTATTCAAATAATTTTCTTATCATATGTCATGTCATTCTCATTATTCATTCTACTCCTACATCATGTCATTTCTTCTCTATTTCCATTTTGTTGGATGTGGAATATTTGATGTTTCATGATGAGTTTTTTTGCCTAGGACGGACAAAAGTTTAAGTGTGGGGGAGAGAGTAGCTCAGGAGAATTTAATGTAAGCATAGACATGTCGTGCTTGATCACCATGGACAAGCCGTGTTTTTATTTTTATAGCTGAGCTTGATGTTTTAGAGCATAGGAAAGTGTACTGCATGTCAAGAAAAAAAATTGAAGAAAAAAAGTAAGAAAAAAAAGAAAAAAAAGGAAAAAAAAATTGGAAAAAAAAGAACATTTGGCCAAAACAATAAAGGCAATAATTTTTTGTTTGACATATTGTGTAGTTTTTTATCTGTGTGATAGTATTTTTGTGATAGACATCCCTTATTACAACTATTGAGAGAGTTATTGGATATCATATCTGGACTTGTATTGTGAATGTGATAGGGGTTGTTTACATGTTTAGTGGATGGTAAAATGCTAGCTTGGATGAAAACTTTTGGGGCACTGCTTTCTTGTACTCATCTATGTAGCATTCTAGTATTTCCATGTCTCCTTGCATTGCTTTATCTATTTCATTTCTTATCTTTCTTTCCTTACACACATACCATTATTTGCTTTTATTCATGTTTCCCTTGCATTCCTAATAAGCCTTCAATAATTGTGCATTCTTATGTGTATATAGTGGTGAAGGTAGAAGAAAAGCAAGCATATGGTAGTGCATAAATCATAAGTAGCTTGAGTGAACTCCACTATGATATGTTTATGAGAGCGAGAGAAACCACCACTTATCTTGTGAGGCTTAATCATTCATAGTCTATTTAGGATGGATTAAGTCACCATGTTTGTTAACCTGTGTAGGATTTGAGTCCATGATTGCTTGAGTCTTTGAGAGTTGACATTAAATTTTATCTTTGTTTGTAGGAGATCGAGATGAGCCACTGGACTAGACTCAAGTTGGATCAAATATGACTTCATCTACGGCTAGAAGAATCATTTCAAACTGGATTAATTTGGACCTTTCATCAAGATCAGAAGCAGTTTAATTAAAGGGTTTAGATCTATTCAATCCTAACCGTCCGATGAGATCTGATCGATTCTGTTCATCACTCGACAGGGTCTCCAGTCAAGGCGCTAGTTGAGGCGCCTTGCGTCTGCTCAACCGCAGTCGAGGTTAGTCGAGAGGCCAGTTGAGTTGCCTTGTGTCTGTGTCCACAACTCGACCACAGTCGATCACCAATCGACTCCCATCAGTCGACTGGTCATAATCTCAGTCGACTGCTTAGTGTCGACTCGACTGCCAAGTGTCAAAACACTTGACCAGTCGACTGGTTTATGACCCCAGTCAACTGATACACCTCAACCATGAGGTTTAACCCAAGTATGATGCCCTTATACTTGCTAGAACACCCTTAGCCTAGTCCTAAGCCTTCTAGCCACCTCCATCAGTCTCACGCCTATTGGATCCCTCCAAGTCATCCATGACTTATTCATCCATATGCTAGTCTTCAGGTGCTTCCATCGGCTATTGTCATGCTAACAGTGTCTACACCGTCATGACACATTGGGCTTACGCTGCCAAGACCCACGCTTGGAATTTACACTGCCAAACATTGGACTTATGCTGCCAAGACTGCACCCTTGGACTTTATGCCACAAATATCATACCCTTGGACTTCCCAAATGCCAAGTACTCATGACTTGGACTTTCACTGGCAAGACTACATACTTGGACTTACGTGGCCAAGACTACACCCTTGGGCTTTCCAAATGCAAGACCTATGCTTGGACTTTCCATGCAAAGTACCCATGACTTGGACTTTACGCCAAGACAATCACATTGTCATACATTTTATCGAACATCAAAATACCGCTCAAGGCAAACTCGAGTCTGGTCAATCGTGACCTGGGCTGATTGCACTAACAAGAATTTGGTCCGGAGTTGCATCAAGGTCAAGACTGGTGGGAAGAGGCTCTTCAAGGACATAAGTAAGCTTCTCAACCTTGAGAACGATTCTCAAGTTTCGAAGCCAGTCCAAGAAGTTAGACCCAGTCAGTTTGTTCGATTCCAAAATTGAATGCAGATTAACAAACGACATTATCAAATGATTAACCTAGAAATACAAAATCGAGAATGTGAGAGAGATGATTTGATATGTAAACAATTTACATCTTAGGCTCCCACTCACTTTTCGAATTCAAGAGCCCTTACTTTGAATTCGGGAGATCGTAGGTTTTTCTCCGAGTGAGTTGATATCCACTATAGATAAGAACAACCTTGATGTTAGGCCAACACACCATTCTTAGCTATAGTGATAAGTATCAAGTATACCGATTACATATCGCATATATGTAACTATCATATTATGCTATCAACTATTTGAATGTTCGCATAAACATCGGGTTGTTAACACATTAACAAGTATACATCAAATGTATATCACCCGACTTCACCTCTATCCACATTGACCTTGGCGTTAGGTCAACAAGCCAATACTTCAAGTTAAAGCCCAACCCGTTAATCATGAGATCGTATCTCTATTGTTCGAACATATCTAATTTCAGATTGAGCTTAGCTTGGGCCAACAACTCAAATAAGGAATTAGACTCTAGTTCTTACCATATTAACGGTAGCTGTAAGCTTTAAAATTTGTATAAGGGTTTTTAGGTTTCATCCTTATGCATATGTTCTACCTATATGACATCGCACACATGACATATATGATGACATGTCACAACACACGTGTGACAAAATGCATCTAATCATGACATATGATATGGCATGATTATGTCATAGTTATCATTATATTATTTTGAATTTAAAATATGTTTAGGAATTTGATTTTCATAAATCAACATTCCTTTGATTAAATTAGGAAACAATTTTTAAATTTAATCTCATATTTTTGTTTGAGAAATATATTAAAGATAAAATATATTTTAGAATCTAGATTTCATGAATCATGATTCTTTAATTAAATAAGGATTTAAATCCGAATTTAATATTATATTTTATCTAGGAAATATATTAGAAATAAAATATGATTTAGAATCTTGATTTCCATAAATCATGATTCTCTAATTAAATAAGGAATTAATTACGAATTTAATTTCATATTTTATTTGATAAATATTTTTCAGAAATAAAATATGTTATAGAATATTGATTTTCATAAATCAAAATTCCATAATTAAATTAGGAAACAATTTCTAATTTAATAACATACTTTAGTTAAGGAAATAAATACCTATCAAGAAAATCCAATTAATTAGGAAATATTTTCCATATTAATATTTCTTGATCAAATATTTCCAGAAATATAATTTCCTAAATTATTTTTGAATTTTCCAAATCTGGATTTTTTCTAACAAATTAGAAAACTTTCCAAAAATGGAAATATTCCAAAATAGGAAAATTTTCAAAATAATTCTACGACCAATTACGACTTCGTAAAACCTATTTTATGAATATGTCGAAGCACGATCAAGCTCTAATACCACCGTAGAGTGACGACCGATGAGTAAATGTGCTTTTGTCGTTTCACAAATGAACACAGCAGAAGAAAAATATAATAATTTCCTAAATTATTACAACACTCACACCCACTCATGCTAGATTATAACACGTGCGGACATGTCCGCCAAATAAAATTTTACATACAATAAAAATAAAATAAATTTTACTCTAGGTATACCTTTCGGATGATGATGAGCTGGAAGGGTATCAACTGTACGACGCTCGCGGAGCTTCGTCTATACTCATATCCATGCTAAATCTTTGGAGGGACAAATTCTCAAAGCCATGAGTTTGACCTTCACTTCACTACTAGATGAAGCAAGAAGGTCGGGTAATCGGAGAGTAATCATCGACTTGTTTTGCGACACAAATGAGTCCTCGAACAACTTTCGCAAGTTTATCGATTCGTGTAAGAATTAGCCGTTGTTTTTGAAGCTTAAATAAGCGACAATAACAACACTAAAACCTAGAGTAGCCGATCTCTAAAGAGGTGGAAACAACCCTTGTTTCCTTGATGGCCGACGGAACACCAAACCCTAATTCTCCTAGGTTCGGCCAAGGGCACAAAGGAAGAAACTTTTGTTCCAAACCTTGGCCGAATGATCAATCCACCTTGAGGAAGACTTGGCCGGAGTTCACCACTTCCTTGGGGAGGAGTTGGCCAGACCTAAACAAGAGGGAGCCTTGCTAGTGCCAACGACAAAGAAGGAAGAGGGTAGAGAGTTCGGTTAGGTTGGGAAAGAGGGCCTTAAGGACTTCTATTTATTAGGTTTAGCCTTTATAACCCTTTATATAGGCACTAATCCTAATGAGTTATATGTTAGTGGATCAAATCCCTATGCCTATAACCATTGATGCTTAATCTCATCCTCTAAACCCTAACAAAAAGAGGGCCCTTTTAATTAAAACCAAATGAGTTTGGTTTATAATTAAACCTTTTAAGGCTCAACCCGTCTTCTTAAGACATGCTCTTTTCGCATTTCTGACTTGACAAATATTTCCATTTTTGTCATATGTTTGGTCCAACCAAACTTGATCTCTCTCGATCTTGAGAATCCAATTCTCAAACTCATTTTAAGTATCTTCGAAGGATTCGTAGTGTGTGTGACCTAATAGGTTCTCAGTTTATATTGGCCATTGATAATTAACCATTAATTATGGAATGATTATGAGTGTCACCTAGTAGTACATCTTGATTCCCAATTAACCGAAAAATCAACGGTTGATCTCATAACCATTTTTGAACCCTTCAGTAGCTATAATGAATCGTGCCTCATTCCTTTCACTCATCTTATACCCACTTGGTTTAGGACATGATCTATGTGTCAGTCCCCAATAGGCTGACTACGTCACACCTAGCTCAAATCTTACTTCCTCATCCAATGGGTTCTAATTACGTCGACATGTATCCAAGAGTACCATACTCTTGACATGCAATGCTTTGGCCAAAGACTTTGAGTAACATTCCTAACGAGTGACCATAGGGTATACATCTTCTCGCAAGGAGTGGTGAATCCTTATTTGGCTATTCAATCACCTTCTGACACTTTGACTTATACCCAATCATCCCGTACCCACACCTCCGTAGAGATGTATCGACTAAGATGTCAAAGTATAAGTCTCCATGACCAAGACGACTTGAATACCTCAAGTCGAAGGAAACTCGCACTCGAGTTGCAGTAAGAGCTTCACTGAGATATCTTATATGTAGAGAACCATGTGAAGTCTTACAGCCGATCACTCCAATGAACTAATTATCATTACTAGCATCCACATTTAACTCTCAATATCTCAATGTCTCCAGCCATTGAGGAGAAGCTGCTTGGATAAACCAAGGAGTATAACCTGTGCTAGTCTCCCAGAATCGATGATATCTGAACTCATCAATTCATCGACTAGGGATTATTTTAATACATTAATAATTACACATGTAGAGATACTCACTAGTTGTGATCCAATCACATGTTCTCTCATACTACAAATCGTATTGCAGACATTTAGTAAATGAGTTTAAGATCCAATCAAACACATATGACATGTGCACTCAAATAGTGAATCTTTATTTATCAAATAAATAGTACAACCATAAGGTGATTGCCTTAGGACACCTCTCAAACATAACATGGTATGCTAGAGGGGGAGGGGGGGGGGTGAATAGCAATTTGCATGATGTCGTGCTTCGATTGCGTGAACTTGTCTACAAAGCATTAGCACAGTGGAATACAAGATAGAAACAACCAAAATAAAAGAACACATGCACTACATGGTATTTTACGTGGTTCATAACTCAAGTTCTAACTTCATGGTGGCGCTCTAGTGATCCACACTCACTAATACCTTCTCCTTCTTGGAATGATATCGGAGGTGGAGAAACCTCTTACAATGAACTTACAACAGTATGAAGAATAACTAAATACAAATATGAATAAAATACAGAGACAAAAGAAATACTTTTACACAAGTTGCTTTTGATTGCTTGTAGATTTGGTTGTTGTAGAATGCTCTTGAAGGTTTGGAATGCAGTAGCACTTCCCCTTTAAAGTCTCCAAAGAACCGCTGCGAAATTCTCCTCGAGCTCCTTCTCTTATAAGCTTCGCATCGAGCTAACTTCTAATCGTTACCACTCAACGGTAACTTTGCTAGTCGAGGTGTTGCCTTGACTGAGCCCTAATCGAGGCATTGGTCGAGTGCACCTTACTTCTGACCTGCCGCTGTCAAGCCTCTAGTCGACTGCTTTGGATCTACTATTTCTCACATCTCCCGACCACCCTTCAGACTTCCCGAGCACAGGACAGTCGGCTTCTCTTCCATAGCAGTCGACTGTCGACCACCACTCAGGTTCCCAGGCACCATAGTGTTCAGCACCGCATTACACTTCCCAAGCACACATCGACCAGTCGACTACTCTCCAACAGTAGTTGACTGTTGGTGAAGTAGGCACCAGATAATTGAACCTAGGTTTTGATTATGGAAAAGACCCAAAGTTAAGGTCATATTGTTGTCTAATGAGCTGAACCAAGTGTGTAGAAATGATTAAGCTAAGCTGAAGGTCGGCGACACCAGGAGAATCTCGAGTCGAGAAACTGCGGTGGTCAGGCGACACCGGGAGAACTTTGGAGGGAGTCGAAGAACCCAGGTGGAGACTAAAGGCTGAGCTACAAGTCACTATGGTAAGCTCGAGTGTGAAGTGAAGGTAAGGTCGGGTCCTCCGTACGGGGACGTCTTTAGGCGGTGATCTGACTAAGACTTCCCGTGGAAGGTTTAGGTCGAGATCAAACGGTAAGTGGTCATTGGAATTACTTTTACTATTATGTTTTTAAGCTAACTCTTTGCTGCAGTCGAAAAGCCTAGCCATTAGTTGACTGATGGCTGTTAGCAGTTGACTACCGGTGGCATCAGTTGACTGATGAGGGTGAATAATCGACTGTTATTCAAATTGCCCACTTCGAGGAAAGTCAAGATAAGCTCCACTTATCTTAAGGAGATGAGGTTCTTTGACCCTGAGCTGGAACTGAACATTGGGGGGCTTCCAAGGCTATAAAAGAAGGGGGGTTTCACCCCTTTAAGTCATCAAAAGTGCTTACAAAGTGATCCCACAATGCCGCTTCTCTACGACTACTCTACGACGCCGAAACGCTGTTGGAACACCGATGACACGACTACAAACTCAAGATCTATTCATCGTCGGTATAGTTTCTCAAAGTTTATATTTCAAATTAGTGTACTTAAATTTGTTTTATCGAGCTTTTGATCACATTGAGGAGAGGTGGGATTGTCCCTCTTCCTCAAGCTTTTCGTTGGTTTTGTAATCGTACCTCCAACGAGGAGGAGATTATTAGTGAATTGCCCTCCGTACGTGGTCTAGGATTGCTAGGGCCTTGGATTAGTAATCGGTCAGTTGTGAACCAAGTAAAAACAAACCTGTGTTCTTTATTTTCCGCTGTGCATCTCTCTTTTATTCGAACATATGAAAAGATTTTATCGAGCTCTATTCACCCCCTCTAGCGCTTTTATGATCCAACAATTGGTATCAGAGCGGGGGTGCTACGATTTGGTGTAACCACTAATCTAGCATTTTGTTTTAAGTTTCTTTTCGTTTTCGTTTTTTGATTCGTAAGTTTTAAGCTTTTCATTAAGTTCTCTTTTCTCCCGCACTACTAATCCAAAACGAGAGTCTTGGCAACTATTTTTTTGTGTCATTTGTGTTTTTGCAAGTTTTTTTTTCTAAATGGCCCATCTCGAAGGGTTTAGCACCGCTCGACCTCCATTTTATAATGGAGATGACTTCCGTTATTGGAAGGGTCAGAAGGAGTGCTACTTGAAAACCCAAGTAGAGATGTGGATCGTGATACAAACCGGATTCACACTTCCAACAAATGGAGATGGTTAATTCTTGGATTGCTATCAGTGGACAAATGCCATGAAATGCCAAGTGGAAGCCGACGCCAAGGCTACACAAATCCTACAGTGTGTCTTATCCGAAGAGGAGCTCAACCGCGTCGGCCCCTTTATCAGCGCAAAGGACTTTGTGGAATAAGCTCATCGAGCTTCACGAAGGGACCGCAGACACCAAGGAATGTAAGAGGGACCTACTTTTAAATACGAGGTCTCCCTAACCTCTTCTACTAGTCAACTTCAAGAGGAAGACTCAACTCGAGTTGAAAAACTCGAAGTTGAGAACTCAGTCTTGAAAGGACAAGTCAAAGATCTTAGGCAATGTTGGAAAAATCCACTTTGGGATCCAAGGGACATGACCTATTACTTGGATCGCAAAGGGCCGTGTACAACAAGGCCGGACTAGGATTTAGATCAACCATAACTACTAAATCATACATGTCAATTGTAAACCGAAATAGAAAACAAGTCCAAGCATGGGTCCCTAAGACCTCTTTAATTTCACAATTAGGATCTAATCAGTACTGGGTTCCCAAGGACCAAATCCACTACATGGATAGAACAAATCGATTCAATGGTACAGGGGGAGTTAGTACTAAAGTTGTTTGTTCTATTACATGTAATTAGTCTTTGCATGCTTAGTTATTTTGTTTTAATTTTTAGAACGTCTAGATAGGGTCAATAACTCATCAATCTTGACAACATAGTATTAGGACGCAGCGAGATGATAGTACGTTAGGGAAACGAAGTTCTGTGTGTCCAAGTTAGATAAGGCGTATCTAGCTTGGTGCATTCGACTAAGTTGAACTAGCTTAAGCTGCCTCGCCGTATCCTTAACTAGTTATACCAGGAAGTAATCTTAAGTGACTCAAGTAATCATTTTCCTGAACTTAGCTTTGTCTAAGGAAGTGGTCGTTGTTCCGATCAAAGAAGGCCTCTATGCCTCGCCATGACTTGGAAGCCAATTTCTTGAAAAGTTTACTTGATGATCTAAGGGTTAAATCCGAATCTAACCCAAGGTTGATTAGTTTTAATTCACTAAATCTAAAAAAGTAAAATTGAAGTCATCTCAAAAACATTTAAAGTTAACATGTTTGATCATGTAGAAAAGGTGAGATGACTATTAGGCTAAAATATTCAACCAACTTAAATTTCCAATATCCGATCCAACCACTATATGTGTAGGATCAATGGATGTTGGACAGTGGGTGATCCCAACACATGACCGAAGACAGACTGAAATTTTTGAAACTCAGATTCAAAAATCAAGGATTGATAGCATTCTGAAATAATGGGAAGCTCAAAATCATTGGTTCAGGTGATATTGAGATAAACTCTAATTTTTTAATTCGCAACATTCTTTTAGTCGAAAATTTTGATTTTAATTTACTTAGTGTAAGCCAATTATGTGATAACAACTATAAGGTTACATTCTTAGAAAATGAATGTTTAATTAAAACTAACAATACCTCTAAAACAATACTTAAAGGAACTAGGAATAGCAACATATATACAATTAATTTACCCAACTCCTCATCCAAGTGTCTAATGACACAGCAAGAGGAATCTTGATTGTGGCATCGACAACTCGGACACTCTCATCCAAGACTCGTACACAAAATGAGTCAGAGTAGCCTAGTCAGTGGTTTACCCAACTTTAACAACTTAGACAATAAAATTTGTAATACATGTCAATAAGGTAAACAAACTAGGGCACAACATCAACTAACTAACCAAGAAGAACCAAAAGTGTACTTGAGCTCCTACACTTCTATTTGATTCTCATGGAGCCAAGTCACTAAACGAAAGTCAATTCTGCTTAGTCATAGTTGAGGACTACTCTAGGTTTACCTGGGTTGGGTTCCTAAAACACAAGAGTGAAACCCTAGAACAACTCACTAACTTATGCAAGTTAATAGAAAATGAAAAGAACCTTAAGGTTAAGAACTTAGAAGCGATCATGGTGGTGAATTTGAAAACCATAGGTTCACCGACTTCTGTAACTTAAATGGATACCACCATGACTTCTCCTGCCTTAGAACCCCACAACAAAATGATCTAGTCGAGTGAAAGAATAGAACCCTACAAGAAGCTGCTAGAACCATGTTAAATGAATATAACCTTCCTAATAGGTTTTGGGCAAAAGCCGTTAGTACGACTTATTATGTCCAAAATAGAATCCTACTAGTCAAAAGACATCTTAAGACCTCATACGAAATCTACCATGAGAAATTACCCAACATTAAATATTTTAGGATATTTGGATGTAAGGTACATATCCTAAATAATAAGAATTACCTAGGAAAATTCACCTCTAAAACAACTACCGGAATATTCCTAGGATACTCAACCACAAGTAGAGCCTATAGGGTCTATAATAATGAAGCCCAAAAAATTGAAGAAACCATTAATGTAGTATTCGATGAAGGAGATGAACCCACGAAACCCAAAATAGAACCAGTTAATGAATCAATTCATACTAGACCCGAATCTAATCATGAAAATGAGTCTAGTATAAATCCTAACCCAAGTCAGTCTAGGTTACACTCGAATCATCCTATTGATCAAGTAATAAGTGATCCCAACCTAGGGGTTCGAACTAGAGCATCATATAGAAACCTTAGTCAAATCTCATTAATCTTGAAAATCGAACCCAAATCAATTGAACAAGCTCTTCTTGATCCCGATTGGATTATAGCTATGCAAGAAGAACTAGCTCAATTCACTAGGAGTGAAGTCTGGGAATTAGTACCACCACCTAAAGATAAATCGATCATTGGAACAAGGTGGGTATTCCGGAACAAACTCGATGATAAAGGTGAAGTAGTTAGGAATAAGGTAAGATTAGTCGGTAAAGGATTTAGTCAAGTAAAAGGGTTAGATTATGACGAAACCTATGCCCCCATAGCTAAACTAGAATCGATTAGAATGTTGTTGGCCTACGCTGCACATCGAGGATTTAAATTATTTCAAATGGATGTGAAGTCAGCGTTTTTAAATGGTTTTATTAAGGAAGAGGTCTACGTTAGCCAACCCCCAGGATTTGAAAATTTAGATAAACCCGACCATGTTTTTAGACTTAAGAAAGCCTTATATGGACTAAAACAAGCTCCTAGAGCTTGGTATGAAAGGCTTTCCATTTATCTCAAGTCTAAAGGGTTTAGCCAAGGCTTAGTCGACCCAACTCTCTTTGTAAAATCCATAGGTAAAGAAATTTTCATTGCCCAAATATACATAGATGATTAATCTTTGGAACAACCAACTAAATTTTACTAAATGAGTTCATTTCACTAATGGAAAGTGAATTTTAAATGAACTTAGTAGGAGAATTAACATTTTTCCTAGGCTTATAAATAAAACAAACTAAGGAAGAAATTTACCTACATCAACATAAATACGCTAAAGAATTAATTAATAGATTTGGAATGCAAAATGCTAAGGTAGTTAATATGCCAATGGCTACAAATGTTAATATAGGAGAAGACTTAGATGGAAAACCAATAGACTTAAAATACTATTGGAGCACGATAGGTAGTCTCCTATACTTAACTGCGAGTCGACCCGATATACTATTCGCAGTGAGTATGTGTGCAAGATTTTAAACTTGTGCTAAGGAGTCGCACCTAAATTAGTCAAACACATCCTTAGATATCTAAAGGGTACACTAAACGTAGGAATTTGGTACCCTAGATCTAATGAGTTTGAACTAATCGACTACTCCAACTCGGATTATGCCGGTAGTAAACTCGATAGAAAGAGAATGAGTGTGTGTTACCAACTTCTCGGCTTGAGTCTAGTGAGCTGGTGCAATAGAAAGCAACACTGTGTTGCCTTATCTACCACCGAAGCCGAATACGTCGCGATTAATGAGTGTGTAGCACAACTCTTGTGGATGAAGCGCACTCTCCAAGACTTCAAGTTAAACTTTAACAACACTAAAATTTACTTCGACAACATTAGTTCAATTAATTTAACTAAAAACCCAATCTGCCATTCTAGAACCAAACATATAGAAGTCAAACACCAATTTATTCGAGAACATGTAGCTAAAGGGACCATACAACTCGAATACATGGAGTCCAAATCAAACCTAGCAGACTTGTTTACCAAACCTTTACCCGAAGTAGAGTTTAGTCTACTTAGACAAAAATTAGATATGTGCGTAATAGAGTAGGACTTAAAACTTATATTTTTGTTATACTCTATTTTATTTTTACTTTTCATGCAAAATGGAACTAGATTAGGGCTTACCCTAGAAAGCATTCACCTATAGATTTAAGGAGCCAATACATCTCACAACACATAAGACTAATGTGTTTGTATACTTAGCTACATAGATGGGCGTGAGATGTTAGGACCTCACTCATGGTTCCAGATATAGATCTAGTGCATCGACATGAACCATGGAGTATAATTATCTAAATTAACCAACTCTAATTAGGAATTAATGATCATTTTATATCAATCAAGTCAAATAGAGTTGAACATTCTATTAGGTGAGCTTATGTTTAAAGTATTATTTTCATAATCTAATAGGAACATGCTTGGACTTATAAAACATAAACACTATGTTTCAAAAAAGTTTTTTTCTATAAGCCCCCACACTTTTCGATTTATGGCGAAAGGAGGAGAAAAAGGACAAAGTTAAGGGATCAAATTTTTTTTTGATAACTTAACTTAAATCTAAACTTAAAACCATTAGGCCAAAGTTAAGTAAGTGATTACTTAACTTAACATTTTTAAATGGCAACAGGGGGAGAAAAAGGCCAAAGTTACTAGATCAAAAATTAATTTTTGATAACTTAACTTAAACTTAATTTATAAATTTAGGCCAATGTTAAATAATCTTGATTACTTAACTTTTTAAGTTGCAAACGTTAAGGGGGAGAGCTAAGATCCTTTTTCACGTACTCACCTAAGGTCAAGGGGGAGGTTACCTCAAAGGGGAGGACTTGAAAAAGAGTTTTACTCATCTCAGCAACGGGCAACCTCCTCCTGGAAGTAGATGCGAGCCTCATCGTAGAACTCCTCAGCCCACTGGAAGTGCTCCCGGAAGCTCTAAAACTTTGCCTGTGTGTAGGTGCTCTGCTCCTCCCATTGCTACCTCTGTGTCTGCTGCTCGGCGTATATATCGTCGAGGTGCGATTGAAACTTCGAGAAATCATAAGCCGATGTACCTGCATCCTGCTCAAAAGTAGAAAAAAGTGGTGATGCAGGTGCAGGCTCATGTCGACGTGGACTAGGTGGGCTCCTATGCATTCTGGACTGGAGGGAGAGTGATGTAAAGGGGGAGAGATGGGTGTTGCTGTAGATGGTCCCTCATATGGTGGGGACTCCACTATCAGGTCTAAGTGCCAGTTGGCGCGCGTGGTGATGGTGGTACGATCAGGGTCGGGGAGCCTGAGGGCCGTCAGGTTTTTCCTTACAAAGCATAAGGAGTGTCCCTCTCTTACAATAATCTTCATCGCCATGATTATTATGAGTATGAAATAAGCATAAATATGAAAAAAGCATAAATGCATAACTTAGTAAGTTAGTGTGAGTAACTTAATGCACTCTTATGTGTTAATTTTTCCCTTAACTTTGTGTCGGTTTGCCATAGATCAAAATGTAACGCCCGTAAAATTTCTAGCCATTTTACGAGAATTTTTGGTTTTACGATAATGGGCTTTATGTGGGTTTTTTTTTGAAAATAAAAGAAAATAGTCAAAAAGAGATGCAAGGCCTAGGAATTGAACCCCAAACCTCTAGAGATAGCCAAGCCCTATAGATGCACCCACTAACCAGAAGCCCAATAGGATTATATCATTAGAGGAAGAGGGGAAATTGTAGATAAGTGTGATGAGGGTAAATGAAGAGGCATGGAAAGAGAAGAGAAACTTCTCTTCCTCCCTTTATAAAGAAGAGTGAAAGTCCCATTTGGCCACTTCTTCTTCTTCCCTCTTCTCTTCTTCTTCCTCACCGAGATCCCTCATCATCCTTTGGCCGAAACCCCCATTCAAGCAAGGAGAAGGCTAGGTGGCTTCCATTAGGTCATCTCCCAAGCAAAGCGAAGGATGTAAGATTCCCTCACCTGCAGTGTATTCGTTCTTGTAGATGCATGAGAGAATAAGAAGCTTTAAGCCCTTACAAGTTTCGGCCAACCAAAGTATTTAGGGCTAGGGTTGCATGAACATGCTTCTAATGATACTATGATAAGTTATAAGCTTCATGAAGGAATTTTAGGTAACAAAAACCCAAGCTTGAGCCCTTACATGTTTCGGCCAACCAAAGTATTTAGGGCTAGGGTTGCATGAACATGCTTCTAATGATACTATGATAAGTTATAAGCTTCATGAAGGAATTTTAGGTAACAAAAACCCAAGCTTGAGCCCTTACATGTTTCGGCCAACCAAAGTATTTAGGGCTAGGGTTGCATGAACATGCTTCTAATGATACTATGATAAGTTATAAGCTTCATGAAGGAATTTTAGGTAACAAAAACCCAAGCTTGAGCCCTTACATGTTTCGGCCAACCAAGGTATTTAGGGCTAGGGTTGCATGAACATGCTTCTAATGATACCATGATAAGTTATAAGCTTCATGAAGGAATTTTAGGTAACAAAAACCCAAGCTTGAGCCCTTACATGTTTCGGCCAACCAAGGTATTTAGGGCTAGGGTTGCATGAAAAGGCTTCTAAAGGAATTAGGAGATGTTATATGCTTCATGTAGAAATTTTAGGTGACAAAAAAAAATACAATGTTTGATACCTTACATGTTCGGCCAACATTGGTTTTAGGGTTAGGGTTTCATGAAAACACCCCCTTGTGTAGTTATGCTATGTGTATGATTTTAATATGTCATGAATTATGCCTATGTGATGAATATGTTCATGATTCAATATGCTATGAAATATGCTTATGTGATGAACATGTTTATGATGTAGTATGCCATGAAATTATGCCTATGTGATGAATATGTTTATGAGGTAATATGCCATGAAATATGCCTATGTGATGAACATGTTTTATGATTTAATATGCCATGAATATGCCTATAAAATATGTTTATGCGATGAACATGTTTATGCTTTAGGACCCCTTTAGGGCACTCTTATGTTATGAATGCATGTATGCTATGAAATGTCTGAGATGGAGATGCTTCCCTTTCAAGTAGGGATTAAGAGCTCTCCTTATGATAAGATAAGATGGAGATGCTTCCCTTTCAAGTAGGGATTAAGAGCTCTCCTTATGATAAGATAAAATTGAGATGCTTCCCTTTTTATGTTGGGGATTAAGAGCATTCTTTATGATATGACAAGAAAGAAAGGAATTAAGTATTTTACTTTGTAAGAGGTTAAGTACCCGACCCGTCAGGTGGTCGTTAATTAAATCCAAAGGGACATAAGAAGACGTAAGAGGTCTTGCCCTGGTAAGACGTAAGAGGTCTTGCTCTAGTAGGTCTGGTGGCTCGCTACCCCAGCCTATTAGGGAACGCACATTATGTGGTACTTAACCTGGGGCCCCCCATGCAAGTTATGATTATGTTGAAGTATCTATATGTATATGTTTTGAAAAGAAAGGACTTTTATGAAATTGTGCATGCTTATGTTAAAGTTTATGAATGCTTATGAACTTGTCCTTTATGCATGTTTAGATTTCATGATGCTATGAATGCTTATGGTTAAGTTTAAGAATATTTGTGACTATGTACTTTATGCATGTTTAAGATTTATGATGTTACGGATACTTATGTTATGAATGCTTATGGTTAAGTTAAAAAAATGCTTATGATTATGCCCTTTATGCATGTTAGATTTTATGAAGTTATGATGCTTATAGTTGAGTTTAAGAATATTTGTGACTATGTACTTTATGCATGTTTAAGATTTATGATGTTACGGATACTTATGTTATGAATGCTTATGGTTAAGTTAAAAAAAATGCTTATGATTATGCCCTTTATGCATGTTAGATTTTATGAAGTTATGATGCTTATAGTTAAGTTAAGAATATTTGTGATTATGTACTTTATGCATGTCTAAGATTTATAATGTTATGGATTGCTTATGTCATGAATGCTTATGTTTAAATTATGCCCTGCTTAGATTTAATTATGCTTAGCATGCTGATGTAAACTCTATGCCATGCTTAGGTTTTATTACGTGGGTATGTTGTTGATTAGTGTTGCTATGAAATACTTAGGCTATTTATGCTAGTATGCTCATGTTTCTAATTGCTTGATGAAGTTTGTGGCTTTTGTGAGTAGGCAAGAATCTTACTAAGCTATATGCTTATAGTTTATGTTGTCCATATACTGCAGATAAAGGAAACCTGAACTAGAGGAAGTAGCAGGAAGGGCCAAGTGTGTGTGATAGTGGCATGGTGGGGAAAGACCCTGTTACTATCTGCTTATATTACATGCTCAATGAACCACTAAGACTTTGCTTCCGCTTATAAGACTTATGAATCATTAGTATCATGTTGGATGATGCTTATTTATGTTACTGTTCAATTACTTAAGAACTCATGAATGACTCTTTATGTTATGCATGTTATAAATGAGACCAGATATGTTAACATGCTGATTATGAATATGATATGTGACGCATGTGCAAAAGAAGGTTTAAGTTATGATAACATGTTAAAGTATGTGGATTGTGAAATGATCCATATATGTTATGTAAGAAAAAAAAAAGAGTAAAGTAGCGCCGCCCTGAGAGCAGATAAGGGCGGGCGTTACACAAAATGGGAGAGATTGTTGGTGCAGTGGGCACCAGATAATCAAACCTAGGTTTTGATTATGGCAAATACCCAAAGCTAAGGTTATATTGTTGTCTAATGAGCTGAACCAAGTGTGCAAAAATGATTAAGCTAAGCTGAAGGTCGGCGACACTTGGAGAATATTGAATCGAAAAACCACAGTAGTCAGGTAACACCGGGAGAACTTCGAATGGAGTCAAAGAACCCAGGTGGAGACCAAAGGCTAAGCTACAAGTCACTAAGGTAAGCTCGAGTGTGAAGTGAAGCTAAGGTCGGGTTCTTTGTACGAGGACGCCTTTAGGCGGCGATCCAACTAAGACTTCCCGTGGAAGGTCTAGGTCGAGATTGAATGATAAATGGTCGTCGAAATTACCATTACTATTATGTTTTTAAGCTAACTCTTTGCTGCAGTCAAAAAACCTAGCCATCAATCGACTGATGGCTATTAGCAGTCGACTTTCGGTGGCATCAGTCGACTGATGAGGGTGAACAGTCGACTGCCATTCAAACTGCCCACCTCGAGGAAAGTCAAGATAATCTCCACTTATCTTGGGGAGATGAGGTTCTTTTGTTGGTGCAATCGGCCTAGGTCACGATTAATCGGACTCGAGTTTGACTCGAGTAAGTGTTTTGATGTTTGACATGGATGTCTGACATTGATGTCTGACATGTGTTGGGGAGATTGCTGATACAATCGACCCAGGTTAGTATTTGATGTTTGACGATGGTTTGACCATTGTCATGAGAAAACTCCAAGTCTTGAGTACTTGGCATGTAAAGTCCAAGCATGGGTCTTGGCAAGGGAAAGTCCAACATGGGTTGGAAAAGGAAAGTCCAAGCATGGGTCTTGGCATGGAAAGTCCTACATGGGTTGGCAAGGGAAAGTCCAAGCTTGAATCTTGGCATTTGGAAAGTCCAAGGGATTTGATATTGGCGGCGTAACGTCCAAGCGAGAGTCTTAGCAGCATAAGTCCAATGGTTGGTGGCGTAAAGTC
Source organism: Wurfbainia villosa (assembly GCA_025175895.1). NCBI lineage: Eukaryota > Viridiplantae > Streptophyta > Magnoliopsida > Zingiberales > Zingiberaceae > Wurfbainia > Wurfbainia villosa. The sequence continues at coordinate 95,716,123 of CM045986.1, forward strand.
CAAGCGGAGTCTTGGCCGTGTAAGTCCAATGTACCTTGGCAGTGTAGAGACCGTTTGCATGACAATAGCCGATGGAAGCACCTGAAGACTAGCGTATGGATGAACAAGTCATGGATGACTTGGAGGGATCCAATAGGCGCGAGGCTGACGGAGGTGGCTAGAAGGCTTAGGTCTAGGCTACGGGTGGTCTACCAAGTATGGGGGCACAATACTTGGGTTAAAACCTCATGTTTGAGGTGTATCAGTCGACTGAGACCAAGGGTCAGTCGACTGGTAGGAGTCAACTAGGGTTTGATTGAAGAAAGTGCCCTAGCAGTCGACTACCAGAGCTTGGCAGTCGACTGCTGGCTTGAGCAGTTGACTGATCTTGTGACCAGTCGATTGATGGCTAGATTCTCGAGTACAGAAGGTTCTCTAGTCGAGTGATCGCGTCAACCACTCGACTGATTGAGCCATCAGTCGATTGATGGGTATGATCAGTCGCTATGATTAGTCGACTGATGGTGTATTCGTTGGATTTTTCCAACATGGATCTAGCCATTGTCTCATGACAACAGTGACATCAGTCGACTGATGGTCCCAAGCAGTCGACTGATAGACAAAAATCCAGCCTGATTACAGGTTATAAAGGTAGCCCGGAAGAAGGATTTTGGCACCGATTTTCTTGGACGATTTAGAGCTATTTGATATTGCAAATCAGGGTCTTCAAGGCTAGTCCAAGGCAATCAACAAGCAAGCTTCTAAAAGATTGTTGTAAAGTGTTCTTGGCTTTCTTTTGTTGTATTCATTTGTATTTGCTTGTTGTTTTACTTATATTACTGTTGTAATATCTTGTAAGAGGTTTCTCCACCTTCGGATTGTTCCGAGAAGGAGTATTTGTGATTAGTAGTGCGTGTTTGCATTGCTAGGGCTTTTAGAGTCCGATCCATGGAGTAGGAACCATTCGGTTCCGAACCACATTATATCCTTGTGTCTTGATCATGTTTGTGTGTTTGTATTGTATATTTTCTATTTCCGCTGCGTACTAATATATTTGTAGCAAGCACGATCGCGATCGTAATCCATCAAGCATTGACAACGTTATTCACCCCCCTCTAGCGGGTGCAACATTCTTAACAATTGGTATTAGAGCTAGGAGCTCTTCTATGGACTAACTGCCGGGAGAAAAAGACGCTAGAGGGTGAAGAGATGGATTTTGAAGAACAACAAGGTTAGGACATCAACACCCCAATCCCATATGCCTTTTATGGACGAGAAGGCTTCAACCAATGGAAGGCAAGGATTGAAGACTTCTTGATGATGAGGGATTTTGAAGAATGGTCCATCTTGATGGAACGATTTGATTATCCAAGAGGACCAAAGGGTGGATACCTCAAGAAAAAGAGATGGACCGGAGAGCAAGTCCAAGCCTTCGAGAAAAATAAGAAGGTAGTCAAATTTATTTTTGATTTGATTCCTAATGATATCTTGTGTAGCCTAGGGGATTACATGGATGCCAAGGAGTTTTGGAGCGAATTGGCAAAATATCACGAAAACCCTCAACCGGTCCAAGAACAAGAAGAAGAGTGATCATCCTCTCAAGCTCAAGAAGAAGCAAGCACATCCTCATCCTCATAAGCAAGTGTGGATTCGGAAGTTGATAGTGAATCAACATCCGGATCCCGATCGGAAGAGGAAGAAGAGGTGGAATTGGAAGAAGCCTTCACCTCTAGGATTGAGGGGGGAGGAGATTAGACCTTCCACTCTAGAGCATCAAGAAGAGCCTTCCACATCCAGTCAAGATGAGGAAGCTCAAACTCTGGCACGTACAACCACCCTAGGTAACTCAAGCATGTCGGTTTTAAATAAAAATCATATAATTTGCTTTGAGTGTAGGAAATCTGAGCACTACAAGAGTAAATATCCGAAAAGAGTAAAGAAAGCTCCTCCGGTACCAAAAGTCAACGAAAAAGTCAAGGATGTCGGTGTCCCCACCAAGAAGAGCAAGGAGCACATGGTCTGCTTCAAATGTCGACAATCGGAACATTATAGGAGGCAATGCCCTAGGAGAAGGGAAGGAGCATCACAAGTAGGGGGAGCTAAGGCTAACCCTAAGGTAAAATTTATTAATGCACCTTCTTTAAGTTATAGACAAAAGCATGCTAGAAATAATTTTAGCAATCTTGCAATTTATCATAAAGAGCATGCTATGAATAACAAATATTTTTGCCTAGGAGATAAAAATATTCATTTTAGAAATAAGGAGAAATTTGGGACTAATGTCCCTAGAAAAACCTTACCTAGGGAATCTATCAAGAAAATAGAAGACCATCTAGGTTTTAACCCCAAATGGACTAGGCATATGCCTAGGAAGAACCATGCCCAAAGATTAAATCAAAATTTAAAAATTGGGTAATTAGAAAAGAAAAATCAAGCCTTGAGGTCAAGGCTTGAGAAAATGGAAAAGACCCTTAGGATTATACAAAACTAAATGCAAGGGTCAATTGATCAAAAATCTAGGTCAAATGGTAAAAGTCAACACCTAGAGTCTAGGACGCAAGACTCATCTATGGGCAAGAAAGGCTTGAGCCACAAGCCTAGGTTCAAGATAGATAAGCCTACCTATCACAATGTTCCATTTGACTATGGAACTCAAGTTAGGTCTAGGAAGACCAAGGTCACAAGGGAAGTCATCTCTAGAGTTGACCACGGTGTGTGCCTAGTGGCTAGGGTTTCAAGAAAACCTAGGGAAGCCACTAAGAAGGTTACAAGGGGAGTCACCCCTAGAGTTAACCTAGGCAAGACCACAATGACCAAGGTTAACAAGCCTAGAATGGTCATTAGGAATGTATCTAGGGAGGTCATCCATAAGGAATATCTAGTTAACCCAAGGAGCTCAAATAGGTTTTGGATTCCTAGGAGAGTGATCGATTCACGCTAAATGGGTTAGGATGTGTCAACCTTGATTGGATGGGTAGTTAACTCAACCATAGCAAAGTTGGCACTTTAGGTTATTTTCAAGGTTATGGATACCTTGGAAATATATTTGAATTTTGATCCTAAAAGATTTTAGGATGTGCCAATATACTTTGAAGATTATGAAAAATCAATCAAATTGGCACAATTTAGGTTTAGAGGTCTTAGTGTGCCATTTTGGGTTTTTGGCACACTTTGAGAGATAAGTTATAATATGGAAAAATGGACAAATAATATCATATGACAATTAATATAATAATTTAGGTATTATTATACCTATAAATTTTACTTGCCATGCTTTGATTGCCATATAACATGCCATGACATCATATCTATTTTTAATCATATAAAATGTCATGAGTATGTTTAGGGTTAGTTTTTAATGTCATGTATATTTAGATTATATCATATGACATGACATCATGATCATTGGCCATGTTTATTTATATCATCATTTATGCCATGATCATTCATGCATTTAATTTGATTGAAATTGATTTAAGGACTATGACATGACTTGAAGTCCCATGTATAAGGGAATCAAGTAGTGTTTCCTTAGAAAATGCATGAGGCCTTAGTTTAAGATAAACCAAAACTCACATCTCACATCTAAATTGACATGTATGTGTATTTATACACCCTAGATACATGTGAGATGATAAGATATGAATTAAGTTCAAGGTGCATAGTTTTTGCATCTAGATGAACTCAAACTCATCTAAAATCATGTTGTGGATCATTGGGAAAGCTTATGTTCAAGCCATGTACATTAAGCCCAAGGAACATGATCCAATATAGGTTTTCAAAAACTATTTTAAAATCATTTTAGAAAACCTTGGTGAAGTCTATCTTTTGATACCAATCACCATTGATGAAGTTGATACAAAGTGAGCTAAAACATTGAAGTTTTTCTTCACTTTTGAACTTTGTGTCAATTCCACTATTTTATGGGCAAAATATTTTTCAAACATTTTTCACCCATTTTGTTGGTCATAAGTATTATACGTATGAATTTTCATGATTTTTCGATATACGTAGAATTACTTATGCTTTTTCAAAATTTGATTTTGATAATTGAAAATCGAATTTTTATTATCGATCATCTTGTTGGCAATGATCGATGGTAAGTCGATCGCTGTTTGATAAAGTCGACTTCCAGAGCTGATTACAGGTAAACAAGGTATGTTTAGGCCATTTTCAGCTATGGTAAGGTTCCCTAACTACTCCTAACCCTAGGATATGCTTTGGGAAGTATTATAAAGGGTGAAAATCCATTGGATACGGATTAGGAGAGTTGTTAGGGTGATGTATGAAATTTAAGGTGTGGAAAAGTTCAATGTTGAACTTTAAACCTTATTTTTGATGGTTTAGAGTTCCTATTGGCTTAGGGACTTCCCAAGGACATTGTTGGTGCAATGGTTAAGGGGGAGCAAGCCTTTAGGGGGATGTATCCATCATGGGATGATGAATGTTATTTTTCCTCATGAGGGGGAGAAATGAGATTTTGAGATACCCAATTTGGAAATTGGGAGAGTGTGTAGGATTGCCTCTCTTGAGTGATATGAGACTTATCACTAGGAAGATTGTAGGCATCCTAGAGGTTTTTGGACCAAGGGGGAGATTGTAAGATCTCATTGGGATATGAGACACTGACCTCCTTAGGGTGAACCTTTTTTATGTATGTCAAAAAGGGAGAGAATGTTAAAATTACTAATTTGAGATAATTGATAAGGGAATTTGAGTTAGTGGCCTAACTCAAGGGTGTTTTTGTCAAACATCAAAAAGGGGGAGATTGTTGGTGCAATCGGCCTAGGTCACGATTGACCGACTCGAGTTTGACTCGAGTAAGTGTTTTGATGTTTGACATGGATGTCTGACATTGATGTATGACATGTGTTGGGGAGATTGCTGATGCAATTGACCCAGGTTAGTATTTGATGTTTGACGATGGTTTAACCATTATCATGAGAAAAGTCAAAGTCTTTGTTGGTGCAATCGGGCCAGGTCACGATTGACCTAACTCGAGTTTGACTCGAGCAATATTTTAATCTTCAACAAAAACATATGACAATGTGATTGTCATGGTAAAGTCCAAGTCATGGGTACTTGGCATGGAAATTCCAAGTGGAACACTTGGCATTGGGAAAGCCCAAGTCTTGAGTACTTGGCATATAAAGTCCAAGCATGGGTCTTGGCAAGGGAAAGTCCAACATGGGTTGGCAAGGAAAGTCCAAACTTGGGTCTTGGCATGGAAAGTCCAACATGGGTTGGCAAGGGAAAGTCCAAGCTCGAGTCTTGGCATTTGGAAAGTCCAAGGGGTTGATGGTTTTGCCCGGAAGCTCTGATACCCATTTGAAGGGATTTCCCTTGTCGAGTCCGTGAGAGGAAACTTCGCTTCCCCTTCACCTCGGTTGCTTAACCATGGTGATCCCTTCGATGTCCCCGGATTAAAAATGTAATCCTAGACAAAAGGGATTCCCAAGACAACCAAGTCATCGTCATGCTATTCGTTTAGAGAGGTCACTTGAACAAACTAGTTGTTCAAGCGACCATCCTCTTTTCTACGAGTAGCCGCGGAATAGACGATGTCCGGATCGCCGATTTTTGTGTTTATACTCGGGATCTCAGTATTATTTAGCCTATTTACAGAAATATAACATGCTTATATTTTGAAAAACAAACACAAGCAATGAATAAAAGAGAAAGAAGAATAGTTATACCTCTTGGTCTTCTAATGTATGACCCTCCTCCTTTTGGACGTCGTGTGGGCGACGATCCACCAAAAGTCAAAGCTCCTAGATCGCAAAACTTCCTTCCTTGCTTTTCCCAAGCAAGAGGAAGAAGAGAAACAATGTTTTTCTCCTTCAAAAACTCAACCAACAAAGAACTATAGAAGTTCTTGCCACCGGCCAACTAGAAGGAGAAAAAGATGATGGAAAACTACCAAGACACAAAGGGAAACCCTATATCTTGTTTCCACCACCTAAAGAGAAGAGAGGGGAGTGTTTTGGGCGCCGGCCAAGGGCTGGAATAGCTGCTGGACGTTGGCCACAAGGCAAGGAAGAAGAAGGAAAACTTGCCTTATTTGGTGCCACCCTTGCTTCCAAACCCTAACCCTAATTCCAATCCTATCTTAACTAGGATTGCCCTATTCTTGCCGCCCAAGCCTTGCTCCCTCTTTATCATCTTCTTCACGCCAACCCCATGCCACCTTTTATAGAGTTTGGGGATAAGCCATGAATTAATCTCCTCCATTGGTTCTAGGGATTTAATCTCAACCGTCGGATCTAGAGATTTAATCTCAACCATCGGATCTTAGAGATTTAATCTCTACCAATGGATCTTAGTGTTTTGTTTCTATCCATTGGATCTAAGCATCTTGAGGTGTTAATGGGCTACATTAGGGACCATGAGGAGGAGTTGGGTCTTGGCCACCCATGGATCAAGCCCACATAAAGTCTGATCCACTAATGATGATCCAATCCACTAAAGGTCCATCATTGATCTACCTCACCAACCCCCATATGACAATATGGGCTCCATATATTATTTGTACATTTTCTCCCCATGTTTAAGATCTCGAATGTCCGTCGATTAATTAATTTACTAACCATTAATTAATCAACATCTAACTCCTTGAGTAGTACCACTCAACCTTTTCATCATGCCGGACCAAGTCCACCTGCAGGGTTTACATGATGAACCTTATGAGCTCCTCAAGGGGACATCATCATCCTAATATATAGGACATGGTTTCCTCCTATAATCAACGACACACCATATAAATAATATCATCTCCCAACTTACCGAGTCTATCGATTTAATCTATAAATCTCTCCAATTGGTAAATCAAAGAGATGAGTACCAAGTATATGTGCCCGTTATTATATCGGGATTAAGAGCATGTACTAAATAATATCTGAGGTCCGATTCGATTATGTAGTCAGCAATAAATCGAATCACTTCTGTGTCGGTCCTGCTCAATACACACAAAGTGCACTAGTGTAATTCTATGGTCAAGACAAACCAATACCAAATCACACTACAACCATTCCGATGGTTTGTCCAAAGTCATCTCGGTTGTGAGCCTTTACTTATACTTTACAAGGAGCCGATAACAAGATCTCCCGTGTGACACCACACACCATGTTATCTACAATGTAACGTATTAGACAATATTGCATAACCATAAAAATATGCAAACAATGATCATGTGATTCTTATTTCAAAATAAAGATGTTCATACAAAAGATAGACTTTTCAGTATACATCCCTACAATCTCTCACTTATACTAAAAGACTATGCTGTCCTCATACTGCCATACATCTGATTCCCCTTCCCTCCACATGCCTATCAAAGCTCTCGCTAGAAGGGCCTTAGTGAAAGGGTCTACCAAGTCATCCTCTGATGCAATCTAGGCGACAGCAACTTCTACCTCCTTTACGATTTCTCGTATCAGGTGGTACTTGCACTCTCTGTGTTTACTAGCCTTATGGGCTCGTGGTTCCTTCGAGTTTGCAACTGCACCATTATTATCACAATAAATTGTGATAGTTCTGGGCAAACCAGGAATCTCATCCAAGTCCATCAGGAAGTTCCTGAGCCACTCAGCTTCCTTGGTTGTCTCATAGGCTGCCACATACTCAGCTTCCATGGTGGAGTCCACCACGCATTTCTGCTGGACACTCCTCCATACAATGGTTTCACCTCCCAAAGTAAACACAAAACCTGAGGTAGACTTACTGTTATCCCTATCTGATTGGAAGTCGCAATCCATGCAACCCACAGGGAGTAATTAGTCTGCCCGGTAAACTAGCATATAATCCCTAGTCCTTCTCAGGCACTACAATATATGCTTTACCGCAGTCCAATGTCCCTGTCCTGGATTACTCTGATATCTGCTGACCATGCCCACAGCAAAGCAGATATCAGATCTCGTACATAGCATCGCATACATGAGGCTTCCTACTGCCGAAGCATAAGGAACCGCCTTCATCTCCTCTATCTCCTTAGATGATCTAGGCCACATCTCCTTAGATAAAGGAACTCCATGCCCGAAAGGTAGAAAACCCTTCTTGGAGTTCTGCATGCTAAAACGATCCAAAATTGTGTCTATGTATGAAGCTTAGAATAAGCACAACATCCTTTTCCTGCGATCCCTTATAACCTTGATCCCAAGGATGTGTTCCGCTTCTCCTAAGTCCTTCATATCAAACTGTTTGGACAACCATACCCTTACGCCCGATAACACTTTGATATTATTGCCAATCACCAAAATGTTATCTACGTATAGTACAAGAAATACCACTACGTTTCCATCACATCTCTTGTATACACAAGACTTATTCGGACTTTGAATAAATTCATAAGACTGGATTTTCCTCATCAAAGCGGATGTTCCAAGACCTCGAAGCTTGCTTCAATCCATAAATGGACCGATTAAGCTTACATACAAGATGCTCTTTGCCCTTAGCAATTAATCCCTCTGGTTGCTTCATATAGATGTTTTCCTCAAGACTTCCATTAAGGAAAGCTGTCTTGACATCCATCTGCCACACCTCATAATCCATATGAGGTGCTATGCATAAGAGAATCCAGATAGATTTAAGCATGGCTACCGACGAAAAGGTCTCCTCATAATCGACACCCTCTTTCTGAGTATACCCCTTCAAAACAAGCCTCGCTTTGAAGGTCTCAACCTTCGCATCTATTCCTCTCTTTCTTTTGTAGATCCACTTGCATCCAATAGTTTTTACACCATCGGGTGGTTCTACTAGCTCTCAGACCTGATTTGAATCCATAGATTCAATCTCAGCATTCATTGCACTCTGCCAAGATACTGCATCTTTATCTTGGATTGCCTCATCATATGTCCAGGGATCAGGTTCATGTTCGCCAGGGACCAAATCAGAAGATTCTCCCAAGAACATGAATCTATCAGGCTGTCTCACAACCCTCCCACTACGATGAGGTATCACCTGTGTATCCTTTGTGACACGCGATGCAGTGACATGTGGTATATCCTCTTGTATCGGTGGTACTAAAGAAGTGACTTCCCCTTTTAACTCCTCCAGAACAATTTTACTCTTGGGCTTGTGGCTCATCACATAGTCTTCCTCTAGAAATCTGGCATTCGTGCTAACAATCACCCTCTGATCTCTAGGACTATAAAAAAATCCACCCTTCGTTCATCTGGGATAGCCAACGAACAATCATACTTCTGTACGAGGTTCCAACTTACCAGCATCTGCCTTCAGCACATGTGCTGGACTCCCCCATATCTGAATATGTCTTAGACTAGGCTTTCGCCCAGTCCACAACTCTGTGGGAGTAGAAGGCACTGATTTAGATGGAACCAAGTTCAGAATGTATACCGTCGTATCTAGAGCATATCCCCAGAACGAATCTGACAAGTCAGAATAACTCATCATCGATCTAACCATCTCCATAAGAGTTCTATTCCTTCGCTCTGCTACACCATTCTGCTGGGGTGTGCCAGGTGCAGTCAATTGGGATTGAATCCCAACCTCTGATAAGCAGTTCCTAAACTCTCCCAAGAGGTACTCACCACCACAATCAGATCATAGTGTTTTGATACTTTTACCTTGACGTTTCTCCACATCAGCCTTGAATTCTTTGAACTTGTCAAAGCATTCAGAGTTGCGGCGCATCAGGTAAATGTATCCATATCTTGAGTAATCATCTATAAAAGAGACGAAATACTCAAAACCACCTCTAGCCTGGATAGACATAGGACCACACAAATCAGAATGAACCAATTCTAACACATCTTTAGCTCTATACCCCTTGGCCTTAAAAGGCCTCTTGGTCATCTTACCCTCCAAGCAAGATTCACAGGTTGGGAGATCCTCCACCACTAATGAACCCAAAGGTCCATCAGCTATCAACCTTTGAATTCTGCTTAGGTTAATGTGACCAAGCCTAAGATGCCAAAGATATGTTTGGTTCATCTTCGAAGGTTCTTTTCTCTTATTGGAATTAGAAGATGAGTTATTAACTTCAATTTGCATCGTGGGAGGTTTTGGTTCAAGTGTATATAAATTTCCTATCAATGTACCTGAACAAATATTCTCCCTATTCCTTTTATAACGACTCTGTCATTAAAGGAAATATAATAACCACCCATAAACAATTTAGAAACTAAAACTAAATTCTTTCTAAATGAAGGTACATAAAGGGAATTTTCCAGAACCAAAGTTTTATTATTCTCAAGAGATAAATAAAACTTCTCCCACTGTAATAGCCGCCACCTTCATGGCATTGCCCAAGTAAATGGTAATCTCCCCTTTAGCTAGTCATCGGGTTTCTGAACCCTCGTAGTGTTGCAGACATGATTAGTGGCTCCCGTATCTACTCACCAGGTGCCGGTAGATATCACCGCTAATCATGTTTCAATGACTAGTCCAAAAGATATACCTTTGTTCTGTTTTGGACTGGGACAGTCCTTCTTCCAATGTCCATCACCGTCAAGTGAAGTACTTGCCTTTCGGCTTCCTCACTCCTCCTTGAGATCCTCCCACCATCTTTGCTTCACCTTGTTTCTTCTTCTTCTTGCCTTTCGGCTTAGAAGTAGAAACCCTTTTGAGCATCTATGGTTTGAGGACACTCTTCGAAGAGTGCATACTTGTACTCCTTAGCAGATAAGACAATATCTAGATTCTTTTCCAATCAACATTATTTGGGTACAGTAAGTTTGTTTCCTTTAGTATCATAGTAAGTGGACTGAAAGTCATTTTTGAAAATCCTAAGAATCACATAGATCATTACTGTAGATTTCAAAAAATTATTGATTCCTCAAACAATAAAATTTCAAAATCAACCAACACCTCTAAACACCGAGAATATCGCATGCCACGATCGTGTGGACGTATACGAATTCTACATTTGTAAGAGGAGGTTTTACCCATTAATTTTACTATCTTGTCAACCTAACTTTTTGACAAGTAAAATTAATAGTTGGTTTCTCTTCAACCCTACAAATAAAAGCAGTGACTCCGATGGGGAGGATACTTATATTTGTATCTAAGTGTTCACCATTACTCGGTACTAAGGTAATTATCTCGGGTTATGTGCCTTACGATGGGCAAGTACACACGCTCCTTAATAATTTCCTATAACCATATTCGACCTTGTGATCCGCAAACAAACCCATCCGATGGGGAGGAAGGCACTCAGAGCCGACGCGCAAGTTTGTTTGCATCACTTGTCAAATTGTAATGGAGGCCGCGGGAATTTATAAAAATATCCCTCTCCCACTTAGTAATTTTAAATTGAGGAATTTTCCTAGCCTACGACATGCATATCAAACAAAAAGCAATAAATATGAAAAATAAATTATTTTCCAACTATTATGGCTTTTGTCTTCAATATGACTCCTGTCGCATCGCCATCTCGTCCGCTCCTCATACGCCATGTACGAGCCATCCGGAGATCCGAGCCGAGACTAAATCCTATTTTAATTTACATCCATCGATCCTATACTCCACGAGGGAGTGTACATGAAATCTAGATCGAAAGTAAAATAAAATAAAGAGCGGCTAAACAATGTCGTATTTAATTTACAAAAACTAAATACTAGCCTCGTCAACCCCGAGGATTCAACAAAATAAACATTTACACACATACAATCACATACACACACATGCCATAATAGTCGAATCTTATGCCTGCAACAAAAGAGTTAAGCTACGCATATCCTACTATTATCCGACACATTTAATATATGAAAAAGTGCATAAAAATTAACCGAATCCTAAACACACAAAATTGGAAACCTTGGCTCTGATACCAATTGATGGTTTTTCCCGGAAGCTCTGATACCAATTTGAAGGGATTTCCCTTGTCGAGTCCGTGAGAGGAAACTTCGCTTCCCCTTCACCTCGGTTGCTTAACCATGGTGATCCCTTCGATGCCCCCGGATTAAAAATGTAATCCTAGACAAAAGGGATTCCCAAGACAACCAAGTCATCGTCGTGCTATTCATTTAGAGAGGTCACTTGAACAAACTAGTTGTTCAAGAGACCATCCTCTATTCTACGAGTAGCCGCGGAATAGACGATGTCCGGATCGCCGGTTTTTGTGTTTATACTCGGGATCTCAGTATTATTTAGCCTATTTACAGAAATATAACATGCTTATATTTTGAAAAACAAACACAAGCAATGAATAAAAGAGAGAGAAGAATAGTTATACCTCTTGGTCTTCTAATGTATGACCCTCCTCCTTTTGGATGTCATGTGGGCGACGATCCACCAAAAGTCAAAGCTCATAGATCGCAAAACTTCCTTCCTTGCTTTTCCCAAGCAAGAGGAAGAAGAGAAACAATGTTTTTCTCCTTCAAAAACTCAACCAACAAAGAACTATAGAAGTTCTTGCCGCCGGCCAACTAGAAGGAGAAAAAGATGATGGAAAACTACCAAGACACCAAGGGAAACCCTATATCTTATTTCCACCACCTAAGGAGAAGAGAGGAAAGTGTTTTGGGTGCCGGCCAAGGGCTGGGAAGGGCTGGAATAGATGCTGGACATTGGCCACAAGGCAAGGAAGAAGAAGGAAAACTTGCCTTATTTGGTGCCACCCTTGCTTCCAAACCCTAACCCTAATTCCAATCCTATCTCAACTAGGATTGCCCTATTCTTGCCGCCCAAGCCTTGCTCCCTCTCTATCATCTTCTTCACACCAACCCCATGCCACCTTTTATAGAGTTTGGGGATAAGCCATGAATTAATCTCCTCCATTGGTTCTAGGGGTTTAATCTCAACCGTCGGATCTAGAGATTTAATCTCAACCGTCGGATCTTAGAGATTTAATCTCTACCAATGGATCTTAGTATTTTGTTTCTATCCATTGGATCTAAGCATCTTGAGGTGTTAATGGGCTACATTAGGGACCATGAGGAGGAGTTGGGTCTTGGCCACCCATGGATCAAGCCCACATAAAGTCTGATCCACTAATGATGATCCAATCCACTAAAGGTCCATCATTGATCTACCTCACCAACCCCCATATGACAATATGGGCTCCATATATTATTTGTACATTTTCTCCCCATGTTTAAGATCTCGAATGTCCATCGATTAATTAATTTACTAACCATTAATTAATCAACATCTAACTCCTTGAGTAGTACCACTCAACCTTTTCATCATGTCGGACCAAGTCCACCTGCAGGGTTTACATGATGAACCTTATGAGCTCCTCAAGGGGACATCATCATCCTAATATATAGGACACGGTTTCCTCCTATAATCAACGACACACCATATAAATAATATCATCTCCCAACTTACCGAGTCTATCGATTTAATCTATAAATCTCGCCCATTGGTAAATCAAAGAGATGAGTACCAAGTATATGTGCCCGTTATTATATCGGGATTAAGAGCATGTACTAAATAATATCTGAGGTCCGATTCGATTATGTAGTCAGCAATAAATCGAATCACCTCTGTGTCGGTCCTGCTCAATACACACAAAGTGTACTAGTGTGATTCTATGGTCAAGACAAACCAATACCAAATCACACTACTACCATTTCGATGGTTTGTCCAAAGTCATCTCGGTTGTGAGCCTTTACTTATACTTTACAAGGAGCCGATAACAAGATCTCCCATTTGACACCACACACCATGTTATCTACAATGTAACGTATTAGACAATATTGCATAACCATAAAAATATGCAAACAATGATCATGTGATTCTTATTTAAAAAAAAGATGTTCATACAAAAGATAGACTTTTCAGTATACAACCCTACAGGGGTTTGATATTGGCGACGTAAAGTCCAAGGGTGGAGTCTTGGGAGCATAAGTCCAATAATTGGCGGCATAAAATCCATGTAGAGTCTTGGCAGCGTAAGCCCAATGTGCCTTGGCGGTGTAGACCACATTAGCATGACAATAGCTGATGGAAGCACCTGAAGGCTAGCGTATGGATGAACAAGTCATGGATGACTTGGAGGGATCCGATAGGCGTGAGGCTGACGGAGGTGGCTAGAAGGCTTAGGTCTAGGCTAAGGGTGGTCTAGCAAGTATGAGGGCATCATACTTGGGGTTAAACCTCATGTTTGAGGTTGTCAGTCGACTGGGGCTTTATACCAGTTGACTGATCAAGTGTTTTGACACTTGACAGTCGAGTCAATGCTCAGCAGTCGATTGGGATTATGACTAGTTGATTACTGTGAGTCGATTAGAAATCCACTATGGATGAGCGATGACCACAGATGCAAGGGCACCTCGACTGGCCTCAGCTAGGCGGTCACAGACACAAGGGTACCTCGATTGGCACCTCGACTTGAGGCCCAGTCGAGGCGGCACCTCGACTGGCTTCGGCTAGGCGCCTGCAAAGTGCCTTGACCGATGCCTCGACTGCTTGATCAGTCGATTGCCATGAAGGGGCAATCGACTGATGGGTTGGTCACGAGCTCAGAACAGTCGGTTGCCGACTGATCAATAGGTTACGGGCTGGCAATCGACTGATGAGAGTCTCGTTGGAGTTTTTCCAGTGTGGATCGAGCTGTTATCTCATAACAACAGTGTTGGCAGTAGACTGGGGCCTTATGGTAGTCGACTGCCAGGTGGGAATCTAGCCCGATGTAGGTTAAAAGGAGCTGTTTGTGGAAGATTTGGCTAATGGTCTTTTGGGAGCTTTCTTGAGATGATTTGAAGGCAAATTGCAGTTGCATTTCTGGGTCTTTCAAGCTCATCCAAGCAACCAACAAGCAAAGCGCTCAAACCCTAGTTTATAAAGTGTTCTTTACATTTCCTTTCTATTTGCTTTTATTTCTTTTATTTATTATTGTAAACATTTGTACGAGGTTTATTCGCCTCCGACGTGTTGTCGAGAAGGAGTTCTATTAGTGGTGTTGTCATCACTCGAGCTCGTAGAGCTCAATCCGTGGAGTAGGAACCATTTGGTTTTGAACCATATTATATTTGGTGTTGTGCTTGTGTTCTTTTTGTATTTGTTTTATTATTGTATATTTCGCTGCGTATAACAAGTTTTGTAGCAAGTACACGATTGAATTCCAATCGAGTGACGACAACGCTATTCACCCCTCTCTAGCGAGCGCAACAGTTCCTATAATTGGTATCAGAGTGGGTCGCTCTTCACCGACTTCACATCCAAGGGAGCACGCTATAGGGAAGAAGATGGATTTTGAAGAACAAGGATGGGACATCAACACGCCGGTCCCATACACCTTATATGGACAAGAAGGGTTTAGGCAATGGAAGGCAAGAATTGAAGATTTCTTGATAATGAGGGACTTTGAGGAGTGGTCCATCTTAATGGAAGGATTCCAATGCCCAAGAGGACCTAAGGGTGGCTTCCTCAAAATGAAGAAATGGATCGAGGAGCAACTCCAAGGGTTTGATAAAAATAAGAAGGTGATAAAATTTTTGATTGATTTAATGCCTAATAATATTGTGTCTAGTTTAGGGGACTATATGGATGCCAAGGAGATATGGAGCCAAGTGGCAAGATTCCATGAAGATCCATCACCGGTCCAAGAAGAAGATGAGTGCTCATCCTCTCAAGCTCAAGAAGAAGGAAGCACATCTTCATCCCAAGAGCTTGATGATTCAGAGATTGATAGGGAATCAACATCCGGATCGGAAGAGGAAGAAAAGGTGGAAGAAGCCTCCACCTCTAGGATTGAGGGGGAGGAGAGATCATCCTCCATGCCAGACCAAGAAGAAGAGCCTTCAACATCCGGTCAAGATGAAGAAGCTTAAAATCTAGCCACCATTGACCTAGGTAACTCAAGCAATTTAGGTTTAAATAAAAATAATATAATTTGCTTTGAGTGTAGGGAGCAAGAACACTACAAGAGTAAGTGTCCAACAAGAATTAAGAAGACTCCACCGGCGCCTAGGAGTCAAGGGAAAGCTAAGGATGCCTGTGCCCCCACTAGGAAGAGCAAGGAGCACGTGGTGTGCTTCAAGTGCCAACAACGGGGCCACTATAGGAGTCAATGCCCTAGGAGAAAAGAAGGAGCATCACAAGTAGGGGGAGCTAAGGCTAATCCTAAGGTATATTTCAATAATGCACCTTCTAAGTCTAAAAATCAAAAGCATGCTTTTAATTTTCTTGCAATTACTCATGAAAAGCATGTTAGTAGAAATAGATTTTATTGTCTAGGTGCAAAATCATATAGTATTTCAAATAAGGAGAAATTTGGGACTAATATCCCTAAAAATATTTTACCTAAGGCATCTATTAAGAAAATAGAAGACTACCTAGGCTTTAACTCCAAGAAATCTAGACATATGCCTAGGAATGACCAAAATAATCAAAGACACAATGGGCCCACCAAAATAGAAAAATTAGAGGTTGATAATCGAGCCTCGAGGTCAAGGCTTGAAGAACTTGAAAAGACCTTTAGGATTATCCAAATCAAATTAAAGGGTCAAATGGTCAAACTCTAGGATCTAGAAGTCAAAGCCTAGGGCCTAGGAGTCAAGGTCAAAGACCTAGAAATCAAGAACCATTCAAGGGCAAGCTTAAGCCCAAAAAGACCTACCACAATGTTTCATTTGATTATGGAACTCAAGTTAGGTCTAGGAAGACCAAGGTTACTAGGGAAGTCATCCCTAAGGGTAACTAAGGTGTGTGCCTAGTGGCTAGAGTTTCGAAGAAACCTAGGGAAGCTATTAAGAAGGTCAAAGGGGGAGTTACCTCTAGATTTGATCTAGGAAAAACCCAAATGACCAAGGCTACCAAGCCTAGAAGGGTCATAAGGAGGGTATCTAGGGAGGTCATCCCTAAGGAATACCTAGTTAACCCAAGGAGCTCAAATAGGTTTTGGGTACCTAAGAGCGTGATCGATTCATGCTAGATGAGTTTAGGTGTGTCAACTTTAAATGGATGGGTAGTTAACCTAACCATGGTAAAGGTGACACTTTAGGTTATTTTCAAGGTTATGGATACCTTGGAAGTAGATTTGAATTTTAATCATAAAAGATTTTAGGATGTGCCAATATTATTTAAGAAGTTTGATAAATCAATCAAATTGGCACAATTTAGGTTTAGAGGTTGAGGTGTGCCATTTTGGGTTTTTGGCACACTTGGGATAAGCTAATAATATGGCAAAATGAATTTAATTCTAAAAAATGGCAACAAATAGTAAAATTTTGGTATTATATACCTTTACATTTTATTTGCCATGCTTGAATTGCCATATAACATGTCATGACATCATGTTTATTTTTTTATCATTTATATGTCATGATCATGCTTAGGATTAAGGTTAAATGTCATGTATGCTTAGATTCCATCATATGCCATGACATCATGATCATTGGTCATACTTAATTATGTTATCATTTATGCCATGATCATTCATGCATTTAAGTAATTAAAATTGATTTAAGGAATATGACATGACTTGAAGTCCCATGTATAAGGGAATCAAGTAGGGTTGCCTTAGAAAAATGCATGAAACCCTAGTTCAGGAGAACAAAACCCACATCTCACATCACATTGACTTGTGTGTGTATTTTATACACCCTAGATACATGTGAGATGCTAGGATATGAGTTAAGTTCAAGGTGCATAGTTTTT
Organism: Wurfbainia villosa; assembly: GCA_025175895.1. Classification (NCBI taxonomy): domain Eukaryota; kingdom Viridiplantae; phylum Streptophyta; class Magnoliopsida; order Zingiberales; family Zingiberaceae; genus Wurfbainia; species Wurfbainia villosa. Next base: position 95,733,664 of record CM045986.1, read on the forward strand.
GCATCTAGATGAACTCAAACTCATCTTACATTATTGATGGATCATTGGGAAAGCTTATGTTCAAGCCATGTACATTGAGCCCAAGGAACATGATCCAATATAAGGTTTTAAAAACATTTTAAAATCATTTTAGAAAACCTTGGTAAAGTCTATCTTTTGATAGCAATCACCATTGATGAAGTTGATACAAAGTAGGGCCAAAACTTTGAAAATTTCAATGGTTTTGAACTTTGTATCAATCTCACTATATTGTGGGTATATTATTTTTTAAATATTTTCCCCCTATAGTGTGTAGCATAAGTAATGTGTGATCAAAATTTCATGATTTTTTGAATCTTCTAGAATTACTTATGCATTTCTAAAGATGGTCTGAAATTTCCATTTCGACAAAATCAGAAACGATCAGTGGCGCCTCGTGAGCTATCTTCACTCATTGAAAGCCTATTTCAATGATCGATGCATAAGCGATTGATTTAACTGACCCATTGGATGCCAAAGCTTGATTTCGGGTAAACAAGGTTTGTTTAGCCTGATTTCAGCTATGTTAGGCTTCCCTAACTGCTCCTAACCCTAGGATATGCTTTGGCAAGCATTAGAAAGGGTGAAAATCCATTGGATATAGGGTGACATATCAAATTTAAGGTGTGGGAAAGTTCAATGTTGAACTTTGAACCTTATTTTTGATGGTTTAGAGTTCCTATTGGCTTAGGGACTTCCTAAGGATATTGTTGGTGCAATGGTCAAGGGGGACCAAGCCTTTAGGGGGAGGTATCCATCATGGGATGATGGATGTTATTTTTCCTCTTGAAGGGGAGAATTAATGGGAATGTGAGTACTCAATTTGAAAATTGAGAGAGTTTATAAGATTGCTTCTCTTAAGTGATATGAGACTTATGATTAGGAAGGTTATAGGCATCCTAGATGTTTTTGGACCAAGGGGGAGATTATAAGATCTCACTGGGATATGAGACATTGACCTCCTTGGAAGAACCTTTTTGATGTTAGTCAAAAAGGAAGAGAAAGGTAAATTACCAATTTGAGATAATTGGTAAGAGAATTTGAGTTAGGGGCCTAACTCAAGGGTGTTTTTGTCAAACATCAAAAAGGGAGAGATTGTTGGTGCAATCGACCCAGGTCACGATTGATCTAACTCGAGTTTGACTTGAGTGATGTTTTGATGTTCAACAAAAACATATGACAATGTGATTGTCATTGTAAAGTCCAAGTTATGGGTACTTGGCATGGAAAGTCCAAGTGAAACACTTGGCATTGGGAAAGTCTAAGTCTTGAGTACTTGGCATATAAAGTCCAAGCATGGGTCTTGGCAAGAGAAAGTCCAACATGGCTTGGCAAGGAAAGTCCAAGTCTTGAGTACTTGGCATATAAAGTCCAAGCATGGGTCTTGGCAAGGAAAAGTCTAACATGGGTTGGCAAGGGAAAGTCCAAGCTTGGATCATGGCATGGAAAGTCCAACATGGGTTGGCAAGGGAAAGTCCAAGCTTGAGTCTTGGCATTTGGAAAGTCCAAGGGGTTTGATATTGGCGGCGTAAAGTCCAAGGGTGGAGTCTTGGCAGCATAAGTCCAATGGTTGGCGACATAAAGTCCAAGGGGAGTCTTGGCAGCATAAGTCCAATGTGCCTTGGTGGTGTAGACCACATTAGCATGACAATAGTTGATGGAAGCACCTGAAGGCTAGCGTATGGATGAACAAGTCATGGATGACTTGGAGGGATCCGATAGGCGTGAGGCTGAGGGAGGTGGCTAGAAGGCTTAGGTCTAGGCTAAGGGTGATCTAGCAAGTATGTGGGCATCATACTTGGGGTTAAACCTCATGTTTGAGGTTGTCAGTCGACTGAGGCTTTATACCAGTTGACTGGTCAAGTGTTTTGACACTTGACAGCCGAGTCAACGCTCAACAGTTGATTGGGATTATGACCAGTCGACTGTCGTGAGTCGATTAGCAATCGACTATGGCTGAGCGCCGACCACAGACGCAAGGGTGCCTCGACTGAAGGCCCAATCGAGGCGGTGCCTCGATTGGCCTCATCTAGGTGGCCACAGACAAAAGGGCACCTCGACTGGCGCCTCGAATGGAGGCCCAGTTAAGGTGGCGCCTCCACTGGAGTCCTAGTCGAGGCAGCGCCTCGACTGGCTTCAGCTAGGCGGCTGCAAGGTGCCTTGACCAACACCTCGACTGCTTAATTAGTCGACTGCCATGAAGGGACAGTCGACTGATAGGTTGGTCATGAGCTCAGAACGCTTTATAGCTAACTGATCAGTCGTCTATGGGCTATCAGTCGACTGCTAGAACTGGTAGTCGACTAATGAGAGTTCCGTTGGAGTTTTTCCAGCATGGATCGAGCCGTTGTCTCACAACAACAATGTTGGTAGTCGATTGGGGCCTTATGGCAGTCGACTATCAGGCAGAAATCCAGCCCGATGCAAGTTAAAAGGAGCTGTTCGTGGGAGATTCGGCTAATGGTCTTTTGGGAGATTTCTTGAGGCGATTTGAAGGCGAATTGCAGTTGCATTTCTGGGTCTTTCAAGCTCATCCAAGCAACCAATAAACAAAGCACTCAAACCCTAGTTTGTAAAGTGTTCTTACATTTCCTTTGTATTTGCTTGTATTTCTTTCGTTTATTGTTGTAAACATTTGTATGAGATTTCTCCGCCTTCGACGTGTTGTTGAGAAGGAGTTCTCTTAGTGGTGTTGTCATCACTCGAGCTCGTAGAGCTCAATCCGTGGTGTAGGAACCATTCGGTTCCGAACCACGTTATATTTGGTGTTGTGCTTGTGTTCTTGTTGTATTTGTTTTATTATTGTATATTCTGCTACGTATAACAAGTTTTGTAGCAAGCACGCGATCGAATTCCAATCGAGCGACGACAACGCTATTCACCCCCCTCTAGCAGGCGCAACAATTCCTACAGTCTTCACTACTTGGCATGTAAAGTCCAAGCATGGGTCTTGGCAAGGGAAAGTCCAACATGGGTTGGCAAAGGAAAGTCCAAGCATGGGCCTTTGCATGGAAAGTCCAACATGGGTTGGCAAGGGAAAGTCCAAGCTTGAGTCTTGGCTTTTGGAAAGTCCAAGGGGTTTGATATTGGCGGCGTAAATTCCAAGTAGGAGTCTTGGCAGCATAAGTCCAATGGTTGCAGCGTAAAGTCCAAGCGGTGTCTTGGCAGCGTAAGTCCAATGTGCCTTGGCGGTGTAGACACCGTTAGCATTACAATAGCCAATGGAAGCACCTGAAGGCTAGCGTATGGATGAACAAGTCATGGATGACTTGGAGGGATCCGATAGGTGCGAGGCTGACGGAGGTGCCTAGAAGGCTTAGGTCTAGGCTACAGGTGGTCTAGCAAGTATGGGGGCACAATACTTGGGTTAAAACTGTTGGTGAGAAGGCACCTAAGTCGAACCTGAGTTTTGATTATAGCAAATGATACAAAGTTAATCTCATATTGTTATCTCACGAGCTAAATCGAGTGTGCAGAAAAGTGGCAACGCTGGTGCTGAAGGCTAGTGACACCGGGAGGAAGCTGCGATGGTCGGGCGATACTCGAGTGACTTTGGAGGGAGCCGAAGGAATCGAGTGGAAGGCCGGAAGAGAAAGCGACATAGTAAGTATCGAGGTAAGCTCGTGTGTGTGCGAGAGTAAGAGAGGTCGTATCCTCCTTACGGGGATGATCTTAAGCGTAGATCCGACCAAAGCCATCCTATAGATAGTCTAAGTCAAGATCGGACGATCGGCGATCGTCGAAATAATATTTTTGTTAAGCTAACTTTACCCTGAAGCTAGCATCAGTCAACTGTCAGCTTGGAGGACTCGACTGCTGTCCATTAGTTGACTGCTTGCGGTTAGCATTCGACTAATGCTCCCATCAGTCGACTGATGATGGCCATCAATCGACTGATGGTCAAGGATCAGCTTCAAGGAGTCAAGGCTTATCACCTTATTTCAAGGAGGGTGGTGCTCAAATCTTATTAGCTGAAGTTCCTCTCGAAAAGGGGCTCAAAGGCTATAAAAGGAGGGCCTCTCCTAGGGTTTTATCATCAATTCTAAGTGCCCAAAAGCCTCCGTAACGCTACGACTCTCTAACGACTCTACAACGACGAAGTGCTATTGAAACACCAACAACCCTAGCTTAATTTCTATTCTCTAGTTGTTGGTATAACCTGTTAGTAATATATGAGAGATGTCCTAAGGCAATCACCTTATGTATGAACCATTTATATGATAAATGAAGATTCACTATTTGAGTATACATGTTTTATGTATTTGATTGGATCTTAAACTCATTTACTGAATGTCCACGATACGATTCACAGCATGAGAGAATTTGTGATTGGATAACAACTAGTGAGTATCTCTACATGTGTAATTGTGATGTATCAGAATTATCCCTAGTCGATGAATTGATGGATTTGGACACCATCAATTCTATCGAGACTAGCACGAGGTATACTCCTTGGTGTATCCAAGCAGCTGATTCTCACTGGCTGGAGACATAGTGATGTCCGGAGTTAATCGTGGATGCTAGTTATGGTAACTAGTTCATTGGAGTGACCAGCCGTAAGACTTCATATGGTTCTCTGCATATATAGATATGTCAATGAAGTTCTTACTGTGGCTTAAGTGCGATGTTCCTTTGACTTGCGGTATTCAAGTCATCTTGATCATAGAGACTTATGCTTTGACATCTTAAGCAAGCATCTCTAAGGAGATGTGGACCCGGGATGATTGGGTATAAGTCATGATCAAGGTGTTTGAATAGCCTATAAAGGATTCACCACTCGCGAGGAGATGTATACCCATGGCCTCTCGTCGATTGTTACTAAAGTCTTTGGCCAAAGCATTACATGTTTAGAGTAAGGTACTCTTCGATACATGTGGAGTAACTAGAACTGTGAGGATGAGGAAATGATACTGGGCTAGGTGTGACGTAGTCACCTTAGTGGGATCGACACTATAGACCATGTCCTGAACCAAGTGGGTATAAGATGAGTGAAGGGAATGGGGCATGATTCATTCGAGCTGCTGAAGGGTTTCAGAAATAGTTCTGTATCAACCGTTGATCTTTTCAGTTAATTGGGGATCATGATGTACTACTAGGTGCAACTCATGATCATTCTATAATTAATGGTTAATTATAAACGACCAACATAAACCGAGAACCTATTTGGTCACACACACAACGAGTGTAATCCAAAGGATTTAAAACGAGCTTGAGAATGGGATTCTCAGATCGAGAGAAACTAGGTTTGGTTGGACCAAACATGAAGCGAGCATGAAATCGTTTCAGTCGCAATGGAAGCGTGGATGGGCCGTGTCTTATGAAGACATAATGGATGAACCAAAATGGTTTGGTTCTAATCAAATGGAGGAGAATAAACCAAAGGGTTTAGTTTATTTTAAACGAATGAACCAAAAGTTGGTTCGGTTCGTTTTAACTTAAAATAAACCATCATGGTTTGGTTTATTTTAACTTATCTTAATGGAGCGAGTTAACGGGCCTAATGGTTATGATCCAATAACCATTAAGAGAATTAGTTCTCTATAAAAGAGGGCTTAAGGGATAATTAAGCCCTAATCCACAACCCTAAGTTGCCGCCCACCTCTCCTTGGAGAAATTCGGAGCTAACTCTCCTCCTCCTTGCCGCCGCCCACCTTGAGGCTCCAACCGGCATCCAGAAGGCTGCTTCCTTCCCCCTCGCCGGCCGAGCAGCTGCTGCCGGTTAGTGCTCCGGTGATCTCCTTCAAGTTTGGCATCAAGGTGAGCTCTATCTCCCTTGGTTGGCCGGCGCCTATCACCTCCACCAAAGCTGTCCAGTTTTCTGGACAGCTTGTTCTCCTCTCGTCGGAGCATCGTTTGGACGATGGTTAGAGTTCCGACAGCGGCTAACTTATCGGGGATTCGATCTCCGGTAATCCTCTGAGGTGGAGGATGAAGGATTCGTCAATTGGTTGACGAATACCTCTCCGGAGAAGCGAGTTTTGAGAACTCGTATTAGGATCCGAATTTGGATTCGGATCGTGATCATCTCTCGATCACGTCGCCTTCAACACGAGGCTAGTAACCCGTACGAAGATGAAGCTCGTGGCTTAGCGAAGTCATCCCGAGGAACTCGGCGTGGATACGGATAGAGACGATTCTAGCGAGGATCGTTTCTGTTGATGTCGTTCCCGCTACACGTCATACGAAAGGTATAACGTAGATAAATTTCCTTTTATTGCAAATTTAAATTTACGGTTATGTCTACACTTGTTGTAATATGCGTATGTGTGTGTGTTGTAATAAATGTAGATTTATTATTTTTATTGCTTCACGTGTTCATGTTTACGTAAACATGATCGAACACACACACGCCATGTTAAAACCCAACAAAGGGTATCGAGCCCATGTTGTGTTTCACATAATCGTAAAATGGTTTTATGATAGTCATAATGTATTTCTGGAAATTTTCTAATTTTGGAAATTTAGAAGTATTTATGGAAATTTTTCAATTTTGGAAAGTCTAGAAGTATTTATGGAAATCTTCCACGTTTGGAAAGTTGGAAGTATTTATGGAAATTGATATTTTCCATAAATAAAATATTTGATTAGATTCTGGAAATTTGTTTCCTAATTTAATCATGATTTGATTTGGGAAATCAAATCTTAAAATATTTTATTTCCATAAGTAGTTTTAATGATTTAGGAAATTGGTTTCCTAAATAGATTTTCCTTAATCAAATAATTCCATGAATAAAATATGTGATTAGATTTGGAAATTTATTTCCTAATTTAATTATGATTTGATTTGGAGAATCAAATCTTAAACATATTTTATTTCCATAAATAGTTATGACATATAAGGAAATATATACATGACATAATTGTATGCCATGTAATTGCATTAGATGCATAACATTATGCCATGCGTGTCGTGACATGTAGATGTATGCCATGTATGTCATGCCATGTAGATAATAGTTATTTGCATGCAAAGAGGATGAGACATAAAACCCTAACTCAATATTAAAGCCTACACCTTCCATTAATATGGTTAGAACCAGAGTTCTATTTCTTGTTTGGGTTGTTGGACTCACTCCAAGCCCGGCTCGAACCTGAATATGTTCAAATCATTGGAATAGTTTAACTCTAATATGGTAAGAGTCAGAGGTCAATCGTTAGTTTGGGTTGTTGGACTCACTCCAAGTCTGGCTAATTGGTTGAATGCGCTCTAACTATATTAAAACTATTTCGCGATTAATGGGTCGGCTCTAACTTGGAGCATCGATTTGTTGGACTCACTCCAAGGTCGATGTGAAGAGAGGTGAAGTTGGGTGCTATGCATATGATGCATACTTGTTAATGTGTTAACAACCCAATGTATGTGTAAACATTCAATTAGTTGATAGCACATTGTGATAGTTACATATACATGATATGTAATCTAGATACTTGATACCCACCATCATAGCTAAGAATGGCTTGTTGGACTCACTCCAAGGTTGTTCTTATCTATATTGGATATCACCCATTCGAGATTGACCTACGATCTCCCAAATTGATTTCAAGGGTTTTTGAATTCAAAATGAATGGGATTTATAAATGTATATTGATGCATTTTAAAATCATCTTTCTCATATATGCTCGCTTTGTATTTCTAAAATTGATCATGTTGTCTTTAATTTATGCTTCCATTGATTCAATAAACTGACCGGGCCGAACTTCTTGGATCGCTTAGAAACTTGAGAATTGTTCTCAAGGTGAAAAGCTTGCAAATGTCCTCAAGCGCTCTTCCCGCCTATCCCCTAGTGACGATGCAACTCGACCAATTGTTGGCCTATCGTAAACATGTGAGTGATTCTCGAACAAATGAGTTGCATCATGCTAGCCGCGATGGAACCTAAGCTACGAAAGCAAAGATGAGCATATGGATGCTCATATCGTAGTCCTTCATCTTTGTGATGAGTTGGTTGATGAGCAAGTGAGATTCAAAGGTTCAAGTCTCAAAGCCCTCTTCACCTCGAGATGCTAAGAAGGTTCATCCGTGGTATCGCTCAATATGTCAAGACCGGGAGCCTCCGAGAAGCATGAGCAGGGACTGTTGTTAGTTGATTCCTCAAGAAAGGTTCTAAGAGGAAGTCAAAGGAACAAATGTAAGGGAAGAAGAGAAGGCTAAAAAGGCGTAACTAGCACAAAGGGCACTTGCCATCATTATGGCAAGGAGAGCCATTTGCGAAGAAAGTGCAAGATTTATCTTGAGTCCGTGAAGAAGGATAAGGCATCGGATGCCCCATCTTCTTCAGAAATCTTCTTTATTGATTGTCATTCTATTTCCTCAAACACTTGGGTATTTGATACTGGGTGTGGCTCACATATATGTAATGACATACATGGGCTAAGGAATAGAAGAAGGCTCGTCAAGGGGAGAGTGAAATTTACGTGTTGGGAATGGAGCAAAGGTTGTCGCACTCGCCATCTAACGTATTTGTTGAAACTCCCGCAGACTTGTCTTAGAACTGACAATTGCTTTTATGTTTTTCGCTGATAAAGAACATCATTTCTATTTCTTGTTTAAATAGAAATGGGTACCATTTGACTTTTAGTAACAATTGTTGTTACATAACTTTCAATGGAGTTCTTTATGGACCGGAACTTTAAGCAATGGTGTTTATACGCTGGACGATCCAAAGGACATTTGCAATATCGGGCGAGCAACAAGCATGCTCAAAGGATAATCAAATAGACTTACATGTGGCATTGTCGTTGGCCATGTAAGCAAGAAACGCATGTCCGAATTACACCGATGTGGAATTCGAATCGCTTGAATTGATTCATACGATACATGTAATCATGCTTAAAAGGCAAGATGACTAAGTTACCTTTACCGAAAAGGTGAACGAGTGGGAGAGTTACTAGGTCTAATACATACTGATGTATGTGGACCTATGTCAACTCAAGCATTAGGAGGCTATAGCTACTTCATTACCTTCACCGATGATCACTCATGGTTTGGGTATGTGTTCTTGATGAAACACAAGTCTGAAGCCTTTGAAAGGTTCAAAAAATTCAGAAATGAAGTAGAGAAACAACATGACAAGAGTATCAAAATACTTCGATCGGATCGAGGTGGTGAATACTTAAGTCAAGAGTTTCTTGATTATCTAAGAGACAATGGTATATTGTCTCAATGGACTCCGCCATATACACCACAACATAATGGTATATCTGAGAGGCGTAACTGGACCTTGTTGGACATGGTCAGGTCAATGATGAATCATGCGACTCTTCCCAAGTCCTTTTGGGGTTATGCACTTCAGACAGCTGTTTACTTGTTAAACAGAATGTCTACCAAGGTAGTCTCAACTACTCCATATGAGATATGGAATAGTAAGAAACCTCATGTATCTTACTTGAAGATATGGGGTTGTCCTACTTATGTGAAGCGGACTGTATCAGACAAATTGGATGCTAAGTCTGATAAATGTCTATTTATTGGATACCTTAAGGAAATAAGGGGTTACCAATTCTATCATCCTGTGGAACAAAAGGTGTTTGTTTCAAGGCATGCTGTGTTTCTAGAGAAAGAGTTTCTCTTGCAAGAAAACAGTGGGAGTGTCGTCGAGCTTGAGGAGGCTCGAGAGACTCAAATAGACATTGATGAGATACCTGGTGAAGCACAACATCCGACAACTCATAGTGATGAGCAATCGGCTGGACCTATTGTAACACCACATCTTCGTAGATCTAGTAGAACACGCAATATTCCTGAGAGATATGGATTTCTTGTAAGTGAATCGAACGACGTATTACTCATTGATGATGAGGAGCCTACCAGTTATGAAGATGTGCTGACAAGTTCAGAAAGGGATAAGTGGCTTGGTGCCATGAAGTCGGAAATGGATTCCATGTATGAAAACTAAGTTTGGAACTTGGTTGACCCACCTGAAGGGATAAAGCCTATAGGGTGCAAGTGGGTTTTCAAGAAGAAAACCGACATGGATGGTAATGTGATTACCTATATGGCTAGATTGGTGGCGAAAGGATATCGTCAAAAACAAGGTGTTTATTATGACGAAACCTATTCGCCTGTAGCTATGCTTAAATCCATTCGGATGCTCCTGGCCATAGCGGCTCATTATGATTATGAGATATGGCAGATGGATGTGAAAACAGCTTTCCTTAATGGAAACCTGCTCGAGGACGTGTATATGATACAGCCTGAGGGTTTCACATCGGTAGATAAAACCAAGGTATGCAAATTGCGACGATCCATATATGGATTGAAGCAAGCATCCATTAGCTGGAATATCCGTTTTGATGAGACGATCAAAAAGTTTGATTTCTCACAAAATCCAGACGAACCTTGTGTGTATAAGAAGGTTAGTGGGAGTGCAGTCATGTTCCTAGTATTGTATGTCGATGACATATTACTTATAGGAAACGATGTATCAATCTTACAGTCAGTTAAGGTTTGGTTATCCAAGACATTCTCCATGAAAGACCTGGGAGAAGCAACCTACATCCTCGGGATTAAGATCTATAGAGATAGATCGAAACAGTTGCTTGGTCTTTCGCAGTCTACATATATAGACCGAGTGCTAAAGAGGTTTAGCATGTCGGAATCCAAGAAAGGTTTCTTACCCATCAGGCATGGGGTACACCTTTCGAAGTCTATGTGTCCGCGCACAGAAGATGAGAGGATTTGCATGAGTAAGATTCCCTATGCATCCGCAATAGGATCTATCATGTATGCTATGTTATGTACAAGGCCCGATGTATCGTACGCTCTGAGTGTCACGAGCAGATACCAGTCCGATCCAGGAATGGATCATTGGGCGGCTGTTAAGACGATCCTTAAGTACTTGAGAAGAACTAAGGATATGTTCCTAATATATGGAGAAGGGTACATGGTGATACGTGGGTATACGGATGCCAGCTCCAGACAGACAAGGATGATTCCATGTCTTTGTCTGGGTATGTATTCACCTGGAATGGAGGCGCAATAAGTTGGAAAGGTTCCAAGCTTGACACTATAGCGGATTCTGCCACTAAGGCAGAATACATTGCAGCTTTGGAAGCAGCAAAGGAAGCGGTTTGGATCAAGAAGTTCATCTCTGAACTTGATGTGGTCTCATCAATGATCCAAACATGTGCATCGCCGCTATCATCTAATCAGAGAGATCATCAGTAGGAACGAAATACAAATCGAGAAAATTCCCATTGAAAGGAACTTAGCGGATCCCTTGACTAAGGCATTACCTCAAAATAAGTTTGTGGGTCATGTTCGAGCTTATGGTATTGGATACCGTAGCGATTGGCATTAGGCCAAGTGGGAGTCTGTTAGTAATATATGAGAGATGTCCTAAGGCAATCACCTTATGTATGAACCATTTATATGATAAATGAAGATTCACTATTTGAGTATACATGTTTTATGTATTTGATTGGATCTTAAACTCATTTACTGAATGTCCACGATACGATTCACAGCATGAGAGAATTTGTGATTGGATCACAACTAGTGAGTATCTCTACATGTGTAATTGTGATGTATCGGAATTATCCCTAATCGATGAATTGATGGATTTGGACACCATCAATTCTATCGAGACTAGCACGAGGTATACTCTTTGGTGTATCCAAGCAGCTGATTCTCACTGGCTGGAGACATAGTGATGTCCGGAGTTAATCGTGGATGCTAGTTATGGTAACTAGTTCATTGGAGTGACCAGCCGTAAGACTTCATATGGTTCTCTGCATATATAGATATGTCAATGAAGTTCTTACTGTGGCTTAAGTGCGATGTTCCTTTGACTTCGGTATTCAAGTCATCTTGATCATGGAGACTTATGCTTTGACATCTTAAGAAAAAATCTCTATGGAGATGTGGACCCGGGATGATTGGGTATAAGTCGAAGTGATCGAAGGTGTTTGAATAGCCTATAAAGGATTCACCACTCCTTGCGAGGAGATGTATACCCATGGCCTCTCGTCGGATTGTTACTAAAGTCTTTGGCCAAAGCATTACATGTTTAGAGTAAGGTACTCTTCGATACATGTGAAGTAACTAGAATCCGTAGGACGAGGAAATGATACTTGGGCTAGGTGTGACGTAGTCATCCTAGTGGGGACTGACACTATAGACCATGTCCTGAACCAAGTGGGTATAAGATGAGTGAAGGGAATGGGGCACGATTCATTCGAGCTGCTGAAGGGTTTCAGAAATAGTTCTGGATCAACCGTTGATCTTTTCGGTTAATTGGGGATCATGATGTACTACTAGGTGCCACTCATGATCGTTCTATAATTAATGGTTAATTATAGACGACCAACATAAACCGAGAACCTATTTGGTCACACGCACAACGAGCGTAATCCAAAGGATTTAAAACGAGCTTGAGTATGGGATTCTCAGATCGAGAGAAACTAGGTTTGGTTGGACCAAACATTAAGCGAGCATGAAATCGTTTCAGTCGCAATGGAAGCGTGGATGGGCCGTATCTTATGAAGACATAATGGATGAACCAAAATGGTTTGGTTCTAATCCAATGGAGGAGAATAAACCAAAGGGTTTGGTTTATTTTAAACGAATGAACCAAAAGTTGGTTCGGTTCGTTTTAACTTAAAATAAACCATCATGGTTTGGTTTATTTTAACTTATCTTAATGGAGCGGGTTAACGGGCCTAATGGTTATGATCCAATAACCATTAAGAGAATTAGTTCTCTATAAAAGAGGGCTTAAGGGATAATTAAGCCCTAATCCACAACCCTAAGTTGCCGCCCACCTCTCCTTGGAGAAATTCGGAGCTAATTCTCCTCCTCCTTGCCGCCACCCATCTTGAGGCTCCAACCGGCATCCAAAAGGCTGCCGGGCTGTAGTGCTCCGGTGATCTCCTTCAAGTTTGGCATCAAGGTGAGCTCTATCTCCCTTGGTTGGCCGGCGCCTATCACCTCCACCAAAGCTGTCCAGTTTTCTGGACAGCTTGTTCTCCTCTCGTCGGAGCATCGTTTGGACGACGGTTAGAGCTCCGACAGTGGCTAACTTATCGGGGATTCAATCTCCGGTAATCCTCTGAGGTGGAGGACGAAGGATTCATCAATTGGTTGACGAATACCTCTCCGGAGAAGCGAGTTTTGAGAACTCGTATTAGGATCCGAATTTGGATTCGGATCGTGATCATCTCTCGATCACGTCGTCTTCAACACGAGGCTAGTAACCCGTACGAAGACGAAGCTCATGGCTTAGCGAAGTCATCCCGAGGAACTCGGCGTGGATACGGATAGAGACGATTCTAGCGAGGATCGTTCCGGTTGATGCCGTTCCCGCTACACGTCATACGAAAGGTATAACGTAGATAAATTTCCTTTTATTGCAAATTTAAATTTACGGTTATGTCTACACTTGTTGTAATATGCATGCGTGCGTTGTGTGTGTTGTAATAAATATAGATTTATTATTTTTATTGCTTCCGCTGTGTTCATGTTTACGAAACGTGATCGAACACACACACGCCGCGGTGCCGGAAACCCAACATAACCTTACTTTGTTGTCTCTTTAATACTACAATTCTTTTTGTTAATCGAGGTTTTCTATCATTGCATTTTACCTTAATAGAAGAGAGGGTTTGTCTCTCTATCTTTTGCTTTCGAAGATTTTTGTAATCGTCTAACTCCTACCTCCAACGAGGAGGAGTGTTTTTGTGAATTGCTCTCCGTACACGGTCTAGGACCGTTGGAGCCTTGGAGTAGTAGCTGAAGGCTATGAACTAAGTAAAAAATACTATTGTCTTTTTGTTTAATTCTATATTCCGCCGTGTCTACTCAAACAAAATGAATGAAAAATTTTATCGCTATTCACCCCCCTTCTTGCGATCCGCTTGATCCAACAATTGGTATCAGAGCCGCGGGTGCTAAGATTTGGTGAAACCACCAATCTAGCTTTCTACAGATTTTATTTTCGATTTATTTTCTGTTTATTTCGAATTTTTTCCTTTCTTTTTCATTCGTGTAGTCTTTCTTCTCCCGCACTACTAATCCAAGACATGAGTCTTGGGACATTTCCATTGGTTGTGGTTTTAGATTTTGTTTCTCCGCTTTATCCTTTTGTCTTTCTTGTTTCAATGGCCCATCTCGAGGATTTTAGCACCATCCGACCACCATTTTACAACGGAGATGACTTTCGTTATTTGAAGGATCGGATGGAATGCTTTCTTAAAACCCAAATCGAGATGTGGATCATAATCCAAATGGGATTCACACTTCCGACTAACGAAGTGGGTGAATCCTTGGATTATGACCAATGGACCAATGTGACAAAAAGACAAGTCGAAGTCGATGCCAAGGCAACTCAAAACCTCCAATGCGGCTTGTCCAAGGAGGAGCTTAATCGCGTCGGCCCCTTCATCAATGCAAGGACCTTTGGACAAAGCTAGTGGAGCTACACGAAGGGACCGATGAAGCCAAGGTATTTAAGCACGATCTTTTATTTAATAAATTATATAATCTAAAAATGTAGGAACACGAGACGGCAACACAACTTCACGCTCGCGTTCAAGACATAGTCAATAACCTACACGCGATCGGACAAAAGGTTAAAAACTGCGATCTTATTAGGTATGTTCTTAACTCATTTCCTAGGACTATCTTGTGGGCATCCATAGTCGATGCCTACAAGGTCTCCAAGGATCTTTCAAAACTTGGGCTAGATGAGTTGTTTTTTGATTTCAAACTTCATGAGCAGTCTAACTCGGAACCCGAGAAGGGTATAACACTTTTTGCAGGTTAAAGGAAGAAAACCGCGAGCAAGCAACCCCTGAAGGAAGAAGAAGATGAGTCCGATTTGGAGGTCAACCCGGAAATGGAGGCTGAACTAGTCAACCTAGTTCGGAGGATAGTCAAGGGCGGAAAGCGAACCGTCACTCGACCCAACGAAGGTAAGTCTAAAAGTTCTAATATTAGGTGTTACGAGTGCAAGATGTTTTGACACATCAAGTCCGAATGCCCGAAGCTCAAGAGCAAAGCACCGAAACACAAAAAGGTACTCAACGCTATGTGGGAAGAAGCGTCCGAGGAAGAAGATGATGATCACATCCTCATGGCTAAACCGGTTGAATCGGAGATGGAGTCAGAATCAGAACACGAATCTGAAAGCGAAGACGAGTCAGACTGCGAAGCGCTATTCAAGACAAGCCACGGATATGCATCCGGTTCAAAAGATACACTCAAGGTAAGTCGATCCCTTATCAGTACACTTTATAGTGCAATTAAGTTTTTAACTAGAAAATTAGCTAAGTCCGAGTCCAAGGTCGAGACCCTGGTTGAGGAAGTTAAACTCCTCAAACACGAGGTCTCCCTAACCTCTTCTACTAGTCGAGTTCGAGAGGAGGACTCAACTCGGGTTGAAAAGCTCGAAGTTGAGAACTCACTCTTGAAGAGTCAAGTCAAAGATCTTAGGAACATGTTGGAAAAGTTTACTTTGGGATCCAAAGGACTTGACCTCCTACTTGGATCGCAAAGGGCCGTGTACAATAAGGTCGGACTAGGGTTTAGCTCAAATACAACCAACAAGTTGTATATGTCGATTGTAAGTCGACATAAAAAACGTGTCCAAGCATGGGTCCCTAAGACCACCTTGATTTAAAACTTAGGATCGAACCAATACTGGGTTCCCAAGGATCAAATCCACTATGTGGAGAGACCGAACCGATTCAACGGTCCAGGGGGAGCCAGTACAAAACTTGTTTGTATTTTAACTTAGAAATTGCATGCTTAGGTTCTTTATTTAGTTTGATTTTTCTTTTTAGAATGGTTAG
The DNA here is from genome assembly GCA_025175895.1 of Wurfbainia villosa. Lineage (NCBI taxonomy): Eukaryota > Viridiplantae > Streptophyta > Magnoliopsida > Zingiberales > Zingiberaceae > Wurfbainia > Wurfbainia villosa. The sequence continues at coordinate 95,749,471 of CM045986.1, forward strand.
ATAGGACTATAACTCGTCAATACTTGATAACAATGTACCAGGATACGGCGAGATGATAGTACGCTAGGAAAGTGGAGTCTTGTGTATTCGGGCTAGATAAGGCGTATCTAGTTCGGTGCACTTGACCGAGTGGAACTAGCTGAAGCTACCTCGCCGTATCCTAGACTAGTTAGACCAGGAAGTGATCTTAGGTGAGTCAAGTCTCTATTTTCTTGAAAATGGCTTTTTCTAAGGAAGTGGTCGTTGTTCCGATCAAAGAAGGCCTCTGTGCCTCGCCATGACCTAGAAGCCATGATCTTGAAAAGGTGACTAGATGAGCCTAAGGTCAAATCCGAATCTAATGTAAGGTTGACAAGTGTTCAAATCATTAAATTTAAATCAAGTAAAATTGGAAGTCATCTCATAAGAACATATAGGGTTAACATGTTTGATCATGTAGACATGGGTGAGATGATTTAGGTTAATAATCTTCAACCAATCTTTAATAGATCCAATATCCGATCCAACTACCTTGCATGTAGGATCAATGGATTTTGGACAGTGGTTGCTCCCGACACATGACAGGGGATCAACTCAAGTTTTCGAAGCTTCGATTCAAACGACAAGGATCGATAGCCTTCGGAAACAACGACAAGCTCAAAATCATCGGATCAAGTGATATTGATCTCAACTCTAACTTTATTATTCAAAATGTCTTATTGGTAGAAAATTTTCAATATAATTTACTTAGTGTAAGCCAATTGTGTGATAATAACTATAAGGTCATATTTCTAGAAAATGAATGCGTAATTAATACAAATGAAACTTCTAAAATAATCCTTAAGGGAACCAGAAATAACAATATTTATACTATTAATTTAACTAACTCCTCAACTAAGTGTCTTATGACACGACAAGAGGAATAATGGTTGTGGCACCGACGACTCAGTCACTCACACCCAAGATTCATCCACAAGATGAGTCAGAGTGACTTAGTCAGAGGTTTGTCTAACCTCAATAACTTGGATAATAAAATATGTAATGCTTGTCAACAAGGTAAACAATCTAGGACACAACATCAACTAACTAATCAAGAACAAACCAAAAGTGTTCTTGAGCTCCTACACATGGATCTATTTGATTCACATGGAGCTAAGTCACTTAATGAGAGTAAATTCTGCTTAGTCATAATTGATGACTATTCTAGATTTACTTGGGTTAGGTTCATCAAACACAAAAGTGATACCCTAGATCAATTAATCAACCTATTTAAACTAATAGAAAATCAACAAAACCTTAAAATCAAAATACTTAAGACTAATCATGGTGGTGAATTTGAGAACCATAGGTTTACAGAATTCTGTAACCTAAATGGATACCACCATGAGTTCTCTTGCCCTAGAACCCCACAACAGAATGGCCTAGTAGAACATAAAAATAGAACCCTACAAGAAGCCTCTAGGACAATGTTAAATGAGTATAACCTACCCGATAGGTTTTTGGCGGAAGCCGTAAGTACGACATGCTATGTACAAAATAGGATCCTTATGGTAAAGAAGCACCTTAAAACCTCATACGAGATTTATCACGATAAAATACCTAACATTAAGTACTTTAGGGTATTTGGGTGTAAGGTACATATCCTAAACACTAAGGATTACCTAGGAAAATTCACATCCAAAACTTCGACAGGAATCTTTCTAGGATACTCGACTACGAGTAGTGTGTATAGAGTATATAACCATGACACCCTTAGAGTCGAGGAGACTATCAATGTAGTATTTGATAAAGGACACGAACCTACAAAACCCCCGTCAACCCCAATTAGCGAGCCGATTCATACCAGACCTAACTCTGATCCAGAGATCAAGTCTAGTATTAATCCTAACCTAAGTCAACCAAGTCATTCTATCGACCAAGTGGTAGATGACTCTAGGACTCAAACGAATCATCCTATTGATCAAGTGGCAGATGACCCAAACCCAAATCAAACTAGGACTCAAACGAATCATCCTATCGACCAAGTGATAGGTGATCCAAGTCTAGGAGTTTGAACTAGAGCTTCATACAGAAACCTCAGTCAAATCTCCTTGATTTCCAAAATTGAACCCAAAACTATTGACCAAGCTCTTCTTGATCCCGATTGGATTATTCCAATGCAAGAAGAGCTGGCTCAATTCACTAGGAACGAAGTATGGGAATTAGTACCACCACCTAAAGATAAAACAATCATTGGAACGAGGTGGGTGTTTAGAAATAAACTTGATGATAAAGGTGAAGTAGCTAGAAATAAAGCTAGATTAGTCACTAAAGGGTTTAGTCAAGTCGAAGGTTTAGATTACGACGAAACCTATGCCCCAGTAGCTAGGTTAGAATCCATTCGAATGTTGTTAGCATATGCTGCACATAGAGGGTTTAAGTTGTTTCAAATGGATGTAAAGTCAACATTCTTGAATGGATACATTAAAGAAGAGGTTTATGTTAGTCAACCCCCCGGTTTCAAAAGCCTAGATAAACCCGATCATGTCCTTAGGTTAAAGAAAGCTCTCTATGGACTTAAATAAGCTCCTCGAGCTTGGTACGAGAGACTTTCGATTTATCTTAAGTCCAAAGGATTTAACTAAGGTGTAGTTGACCCAACCCTTTTCGTAAAAACCGTACGTAAAGGCATATTCATAGCCCAAATCTACGTAGATGGTATCATCTTCGGAACCGCCAACTCGATCCTACTAAATGAATTCATTTCACTTATGGAAAGTGAATTTGAAATGAATTTAGTAGGTGAGTTGAGTTTCTTCTTAGGTCTACAAATTAAACAAACTAAAGATGGAATATACCTACATCAACGCAAATATACTAAGGAATTAATTAAACGCTTTGGAATGAAAGACGCTAAAATTATTAATACCCCAATGACAACGAATGTAAATATAGAAGAAGATGTAATCAGAAATTCAATTGATTTAAAATACTATAGGAGCGTAATAGGAAGTCTCCTTTACTTAACTACGAGCCGACCTGATATCTTATTTGTAGTAAGTATGTGCGCAAGGTTCCAAACCTATGCCAAGGAGTCTCACCTAACTCTAGTCAAGCATATCCTTAGATATCTAAAGGGTACACTTAATGTCGGTATTTGGTACCCTAGATCTCCCGAGTTTGAACTAATCGGCTGCTCTGACTCAGACTATGTCGGTAGTAAGCTCGATAGAAAGAGTATGAGTGGTTGTTGTCAACTTCTCGGCTCGAGTCTAGTGAGTTGGTGCAGTAGGAAGCAACACTGTGTTGCCTTATCTACCACCGAAGCCGAATACATCGCAATGGATGAGTGTGTCACTCAGCTTCTTTGGATGAAGCACACTCTCCGAGACTTTAAGTTAGAATTTATGAACACTAAACTCCACGTAAATAACATTAGCTCAATTAACCTAACTAAGAATCTGATATGTCATTCTAGGACCAAACATATAGAGGTCAAACATCATTTCATTCGAGAACATATGGCCAACGGAGCCATACAACTCGAATACATCGAATCGAAGTCCAACTTGGCAGACCTATTTACTAAACCCCTACCCGAAGCCGAATTCAGTCTATTAAGACGAAAATTGGGCATGTGCGTAGTAGAATAGGAACTTACAAATTATATTTTCTTACTACTATTTCTTACTTTTCATTTTCATGGAACTAGCATAGGACATACCTTAGATATCATGCACCTATAGATTTAAGGAGCCAATACATCTCACAACACATAGGACTAATGTGTTTATGTACTTAGCCATGTAGATGGGCATGATATGTTAGGACCTTACTCCTAGTTCCAGATGTAGAGCTAGTGCATCACCATGAACCACGGAGTATAATCATACATATTAACCGACTCTGACCAGGACTAGTTGATCTTTCATATCAATCAAGTCAAATATGAGTCGAACATTTTATAGATGAGTTTATTTTCAGTATATTATTTTCAAAATAATATGGAACATACTTGGACTTTAAATTTAATAAATATATTTGTTTTTCACACACCCCCACTCTTTTCGATATATGGCAAAAGTGGGAGAAAAAGGCCAAAGTTAAGGGATCAAAATTTTTGATAACTTAACTCACTTCATATTTATTCATATGGCCAAAAGTTAAGTAAATGTTTACTTAACTTTAAGTTTTGTAAATGTTTACTTAACTTTATGTTTTGAAATTTTACTTAACTTGTTTTTGTTAATAAAAGGGAAGTAAAGGCCAAGTTAAGAGAATTCTTAACTTAAACTTATTTTTAAACACTATAGCCAAACGTTAATGTTTTACTTAAGAAAGGGGGAGAAAGGGCCAAGTTAAGAAGTCCTCTTAACTTAAACGTTTTACTAAGGCCAACTTTAAGTAATGTTAATTACTTAAACTCTTCCTAGATAGCAATCCTCAAGGGGGAGGATTAAGGTCTTCTTTCAAGACTCACCCTTTGTCAAGGGGGAGTACTTGAAGAAAATCGTTACTACTCCTACTTAATCTTTATTATTATTATTCTTCATGCAAGCTATTTTCTTAACTTTGTATGTGGGTTTGCCATAGATCAAAAAGGGGGAGATTATTGGTGCAGTAGGTGTTAGTAATATATGAGATATGTTCTAAGGCAATCGCCTTATGTTTGAACCATTTATATGATAAATGAAGATTCACTATTTGAGTATACATGTTCTCATGTATTTAATTATATCTTAAACTCATTTACTGAATGTCCACGATACGATTCATAGCATGAGAGAATTTGTGATTGGATCACAACTAGTGAGTATCTCTACATGTGTAATTGTGATGTATCGAAATTATCCCTAGTCGACGAATTGATGGATTTGGACACCATTAAATTTGTCGAGACTAGCACGAGGTATACTCCTTGGTGTATCCAAACAACTGATTCTCACTGGCTGGAGACATTGTGATGTCCGGAGTTAATCGTGGATGCTAGTTATGGTAACTAATTCATTGGAGTGACCAGCCGTAAGACTTCAAATGGTTCTCTGCATATATAGATATGTCAATAAAGTTCTTACTATAGCTTAAGTGCGATGTTCCTTTGACTTGCGGTATTCAAGTCATCTTAATCATAGAGACTTATGCTTTGACATCTTAAGCAAGCATCTCTAAGGAGATGTGGACTCGGGATGATTGGGTATAAGTCGAAGTGATCGAAGGTGTTTGAATAGCCTATAAAGGATTCACCACTCCTTGCGAGGAGAAGTATACCCATGTCCTCTCGTCGGATTGTTACTAAAGTCTTTGGCCAAAGAATTACATGTTTAGAGTAAGGTACTCTTCGATACATGTGCAGTAACTAGAATCCGTAGGACGAGGAAATGCTACTTGGGCTAGGTGCGACGTAGTCAACCTAGTGGGGATTGACACTATAGACCATGTCCTGAACCAAGTGGGTATAAGATGAGTGAAAGGAATGGGGCACGATTCATTGTAGCTGCTGAAGAGTTTCAGAAATAGTTCTGGATCAACCGTTGATCTTTTCGGTTAATTGGGGATCATGATGTACTTCTAGGTGCCACTCATGATTGTTCTATAATTAATGGTTAATTATAGGCAGCCAACATAAATCGAGAACTTATTTGGTCACACGCACAACGAGCCTAATCCGAAGGATTTAAAACATGCTTGAGAATGAGATTCTCAGACAGAGAGAAACTAGGTTTGGTTTGACCAAACAAGGAGTGAGCATGAAATCATTTCTATCACAATGGAAGTGTGGATGGGCCATGTCTTATGAAGACATGATGGATGAACCAAATTGGTTTGGTTCTAATCCAATGGTGGAGAATAAACCAAAGGGGTTTGGTTTGTTTTAAATGAATGAACCAAAGTTGGTTCGGTTCGTTTTAACTTAAAATAGACCAAATCAGTTTGGTTTATTTTAACTTAAATTAATGGAGTAGGTTAATGGGTTTTTTGTTATGAACCAATAACCATTATCAGAATTTGTTCTCTATAAAATAGGGCTTAAGGGTTTTGAGAAAGCCCTAATCCAAAGTTGCTGCCCCTCTCCCTCTTCTCCTCTTGTGGTCGGCGCCCAAACCCTAGCCGCCACCCACCTCTTGTGCTCCGTCCAAGTTGTTGCCAGCATCCAAGCTTCAGCCGGCGACCCTCCGGTGATCTTCCTTGGCTCCGGTGACAAGGTGAGCATCTAGATTTCTTATTTGGCCGGCGCTAATCCTCCACCAAAGCTGTCCAATATTCTGGACAACTTGTTTCCTTCTTGTCGGAGCATCGTTTGGACGATGTTTGGAGCTTCGACAGTGGCTACCTTACTGGAGATTTGATCTCCGATAATCCTCATAGGGGGAGGACGAAGGATTCGCCAAACGGTTGACGAATACTTCTCCGGAGAAGCGAGTTTTGGGGACTCGGTTTTGAATCCGAATTTTGATTCGGATTGTGATCTTCTCTCGATCACATCATCTTCGACACGAGGCTAGTGACTCGTACGAAGATGAGGCTCGTGACTTTGTAAAGTCATCCCGAAGATACTCGGCGTGGATACGGATAGAGGCGATTCTAGCGAGGGTCGCTCCGGTTGATGCCTTTCCCGCTATACGTGATATGTCAGGTATATGTAGAATAATTTTCTTTTATTACAAAATTTGAATTTACGGTTATGTCTACACTTTTTATACTATGCATGCGTGTGGTGTGTGTGATGTAATAAATTAGATTTATTTCTTTTATTTATTCCGCTGCGCACATGTTTACGAAACATGTTCGAACACACACTCGCCGCGGTGCCGGAAACCCAACAGTGGTATCAGAGCCCAGGCTGTGTTTCGACATAATCGTAAAATTATTTTGCGATAGTAGTAATGTATTTATAGAAATTTTCTACTTTTGGAAAGTTAGAAGTATTTATGGAAATTTTTAATTTTGGAAAGTCTAGAAGTATTTATGGAAATCTTCTACTTTTGGAAAGTTAGAAGTATTTATGGAAATTAACATTTTCCATAAATAAAATATTTGATTAGTTTTGGAAATTTGTTTCCTAGTTTAATCATGATTTGATTTGGGAAATCAAATCTTAAATATATTTTATTTCCATAAAAAGTTTTGACAATTTAGGAAATTTATTTCCTAAATTAAATTTGACTTTCCTTAATCAACACTTTCCACAAATAAAATATGTGATTAGATTTGGAAATTTATTTCCTAATTTAATCATGATTTGATTTTAAGAATCAAATCTCAAACATATTTTATTTTCATAAATAGTTATGACATATAAGGAAATTTTGTACATGCCATAATTGTATGCCATGTAATTGCATTAGATGCATATCATTATGCCATGCGTGTCGTGACATGTAGATGTATGCCATGTATGCCATGTCATGTAGATAATAGTTATTTGCATGCAAAGAGGATGAGACATAAAAACCCTTACACAATATTAAAGCCTACACCTTCCATTAATATGGTTAGAAATAGAGTTCTATTTCTTGTTTGGGTTGTTGGACTCTCTCCAAGCCCGGTTCGAACTTGAACATGTTCAAACAATGGAATAGTTTAATACTAATATGGTAAGAGTTAGAGGTCAATCGTTAGCTTTGGTTGTTGGACTCTCTCCAAGCCGGGCTAATTGGTTGAATGCATTCTAACCATATTAAAACTATTTCTCGATTAGTGGGTTGGCTTTAACCTGGAGCATCGGCTTGTTGGACTCTCTCCAAGGTCGATGTGAAGGGAGGTGAAGTTAGGTGCTATGCATATGATGCATACTTGTTAATGTGTTAACAACCCGATGCATGTGTGAACATTCAATTAGTTGATAGCACATTGTGATAGTTGCATATATGTGATATGTAATCGGTATATTTGATACCTACCATCGTAGCTATGAATGGCTTGTTGGACTCTCTCCAAGGTTGTTCATATCTATGATGGATATCAACCCATTCAGAGATGGACCTTCGATCTCCTGAAGTGATTTTGGGGTTTTTGAAATTCGAAAAATGAATGGGATTTATGAATGTATATTGATGCATTTTAAATCATCTTTATCATATATGCTCGAGTTGTATTTCTAGGATAATTGATTGATCATGATGTCTTTGAATTTGTACTCTATCTTGGATTCAAATAAATTGACTGGGCCAAACTTCTTGGACTGGCTTAGAAACTTGAGAATTGTTCTCAAGGTGAAAAACTTGCGTATGTCCTCGAAGCGCCTCTTCCCGCCCATCCTAGTGACGATGCAATTCTGGACCAATTGTTGGTCTATCAGAAATATGTGACTGATTCTGAACTGCCAAGTTGCATCATGCTAGCCGTGATGGTACCTGAGCTGCGGAAGCAGCATGAGCATATGGATTCTCATACCATAGTCTTTCATCTTTATGAGTTGTTTGATGAGCAAGTGAGATTCGAAAGGTTCGAAGCCTCCAAGCTCCTCTTCACCTCTGAGATGCAAGAAGGTTCATCTGTGGTACTGCTCAACATGATGAAGACTGTGGAGCCTTTTGAGAAGCATGAGCAGGGGATGGTGCTGTAAGTTGATTCCTCGAAGAAAGGTTCTAAGAGGAAGTCAAAGGAATAGCAGAAGAGGAAGAAAAGGGCTAAAAAGGCAGAACCAGCTCAAAAGGGAACTTGCCATCATTATGGCAAGGAGGTCCATTGGCGAAGAAATTGCAAGATTTATCTTGAGTCTATGAAGAAGGATAAGGCATCAGATGCCCCATCTTCTTCTGATATCTTCGTTATTGATTGCCATTCTATTTCCTCAAACACTTGGGTATTAGATACTGGGTGTGGCTCACATATATGTAATGACATACATGGGCTAAGGAATAGAAGAAGATTCGTCAAGGGAGAGTCAAATTTATGTGTTGGGAATGGAGCAAAGGTTGCTGCACTCGCCATCGAAACGTATTTGTTGAAACTCCCTATAGGACTTGTCTTAGAACTGGACAATTGCTTTTATGTTCCTTCATTTATAAAGAACATCATTTCTATTTATTGTTTAAATAGAAATGGTTACCATTTGACGTTTAGTAACAATTATTGTTATATAACTTTGAATGGTGTTCTTTATGGAACTGGAACTTTGAGCAATGGTATTTATACGTTGGACGTATCCAGTGACATTTTCAATATCAAAGTGAGCAACAAGCGTGCTCAAAAGGATAATCAATTAGACTCCTATATGTGGCATTGTCGTCTTGGCAATACAAGCAAGAAACGCATGTCCGAATTACACCGATGTGGAATTCTGGAATCGTTTGAATTGGATTCATACAATACATGCGAATCATGCTTAAAAGGCAAGATGACTAAGTTACCTTTTACAGGAAAAGGTGAACGAGTGGGAGAGTTGTTAGGTCTAATACATACTGATGTATATGGACCTATGTCAACTCAAGCTATGGGAGGCTATAGCTACTTCATTACCTTCACCGATGATCACTCACGGTTTGGGTATGTGTTCTTGATGAAACACAAGTTTGAAGCCTTTGAAAGGTTCAAAGAATTCAGAAATGAAGTAGAGAAATAACATGACAAGAGTATTAAAATACTTCGATCGAATCAAGGTGGTGAATACTTAAGTCAAGAGTTTCTAGATTATCTAAGAGACAATGGTATATTATCTCAATGGACTCCGCCATATACACCACAGCATAATAGTGTATCTGAGTGGCGTAACCAGACCTTGTTGGACATAGTCAGGTCAATGATGAATCATGCGAATCTTCCCAAGTCCTTTTGGGACTATGCACTTCAGACAGCTGTTTACTTGTTAAACAGAATGCCAACCAAGGTAGTCTCTACTACTCCATATGAGATATGGAATAGTAAGAAACCTCATGTATCTTACTTGAAGATATGGGGTTGTCCGGTTTATATGAAGCGGACTGTATCAGACAAATTGGATGCTAAGTCTGATAAATATCTATTTATTAGATACCCTAAAGAAACAAGGGGTTACCAATTCTATCATCTTGTGGAACAAAAGGTGTTTGTTTCAAGGCATGCTGTGTTTCTAGAGAAAGAGTTTCTCTTGCAAGAAAATAGTGGGAGTGTCATCGAGCTTGAGGAGGCTCGAGAAACTCAAATAGACATTGATGAGATACCTGGTGAAGCACAACAACTAATAACTCATAGTGATGAGCCATCGGCTGGACCTATTATGACACCACATTTTCGTAGATCTGGTAGAACACGCAATATTACTGAGAGATATGGATTTCTCGTAAGTGAATTGAACGACGTGTTACTCATTGATGATGAGGAGCCTACCAGTTATGAAGAAGTTCTGAAAAGTTCAGAAAGGGATAAGTGGCTTGATGCCATGAAGTTGAAAATGGATTCCATGTATGAAAACCAAGTTTGGAACTTGGTTGACCCATCTGAAGGCATAAAGCCTATAGGGTGCAAGTGGGTTTTCAAGAAGAAAACTGACATAGATGGTAATGTGATTACCTATAAGGCTAGATTGGTGGCAAAAGGATATCGTCAAAAGCAAGGTGTTGATTATGACAAAACCTATTCGCCGGTTGCTATGCTTAAATCCATTCAGATGCTCCTGGCCATAGCGGCTCATTATGATTATGAGATATGGCAGATGGATATGAAAACAACTTTCCTTAATGGAAACCTGCTCGAGGATGTGTATATGATACAGCCTGAGGGTTTCACATTGGTTGACAAAACCCAAGTATGCAAATTGTGATGGTCCATATATTGACTGAAGCAAGCATCCAGGAGCTGGAATATCCGTTTTGACGAGACAATCAAAAAGTTTGATTTCTCACAAAATCCAGACGAACCTTGTGTGTACAAGAAGGTTAGTGGGAGTGCAGTCGTGTTCCTACTATTGTATGTCGATGACATATTACTTATAGGAAACGATGTTTCAGTCTTACAGTCAGTTAAGATTTGGTTGTCCAAGACACTCTCCATGAAAGACCTAGGAGAAGCAACCTACATCCTCGGGATTAAGATCTATAGAGATAGATCGAAACGGTTGCTTGGTCTTTCGCAGTCTACATATATAGACCAAGTGCTAAAGAGGTTTAGCATGTCGAAATCCAAGAAAGGTTTCCTACCCATCATGCATGGAATACATCTTTCGAAGTCTATGTGTCCGTGCACAGAAGATGAGAGGATTTGCATGAGTAAGATTCCCTATGCATCCGCAATAGGATCTATCATGTATGCTATGTTATGTACGAGGCCCGATGTATCATATGCTCTGAGTGTCACGAGTAGATACTATTCTGATCCAGGAATGGATCATTGGGTGGCTGTTAAGACAATCCTTAAGTTCTTGAGAAGAACTAAGGATGTGTTCCTAATATATGGAGAAGGAGACATGGTGATACGCGGGTATATAGATGCCAATTTTCAGACAGACAAGGATGATTCCAGGTCTCAGTCTGGATATGTGTTCACCTTGAATGGGGCCGCAGTGAGTTAGAAAAGTTCCAAACAAGACACTGTAGCGGATTCTACCACTGAGGCAGAATACATTGCAGCTTCGGAAGCAGCAAAGGAAGCGGTTTGGATCAAGAAGTTCATTCATGAACTTGGTGTGGTTCCAGCCATTGTTGAAGCAATACCGGTCTATTGCGATAACAATGGAGCAATTACACAGGCGAAAGAGCCAAGGTCTCATCAACGATCAAAACATGTGCTTCGTCGCTATCATCTGATCAGAGAGATCATTAGTAGGAAGGAAATACAAATCGAGAAAATCCCCACTGAAAGGAACTTAGTGGATCCTTTGACTAAAGCATTACCTCAAAGTAAGTTTGAGGGTCATGTTAGAGCCTATGGTATTGGATACCATAGCGATTGACATTAGGTCAAGTGGGAGTTTGTTAGTAATATATGAGAGATGTCCTAAGGCAATCGCCTTATGTTTGAACCATTTATATGATAAATGAAGATTCACTATTTGAGTATACATGTTCTGATGTATTTGATTAGATCTTAAACTCATTTATTGAATGTCCACAATACGATTCACAGCATGAGAGAATTTGTGATTGGATCACAACTAGTGAGTATCTCTACATATGTAATTGTGATGTATCGAAATTATCCCTAGTCGATGAATTGATGGATTTGGACACCATCAAATCTGTCGAAACTAGCACGAGGTATACTCCTTGGTGTATCCAAGCAGCTGATTCTCACTGGCTGGAGACATTGTGATGTCCGGAGTTAATCGTGGATGCTAGTTATGGTAACTAGTTCATTGAAGTGACCAGCCGTAAGACTTCATATGGTTCTTTGCATATATAGATATGTCAATGAAGTTCTTACTGCAGCTTAAGTGCGATGTTCCTTTGACTTGCGGTATTCAAGTCATCTTGATCATGAAGACTTATGCTTTGACATCTTAAGCAAGCATCTCTGAGGAGATGGGGACCCGGGATGATTGGGTATAAGTCGAAGTGATCGAAGGTGTTTGAATAACCTATAAAGGATTCACCACTCCTTGCGAGGAGATGTATACCCATGGCCTCTCGTCGGATTGTTACTAAAGTCTTTGGCTAAAGCATTACATGTTTAGAGTAAGGTACTCTTCGATACATGTGCAGTAACTAGAATCCGTAGGATGAGGAAATGCTACTTGGGCTAGGTGTGACGTAGTCAACCTAGTGGGGACTGACACTATAGACCATGTCCTGAACCAAGTGGGTATAAGATGAGTGAAAGGAATGGGGCACGATTCATTGTAGTTGCTGAAGGGTTTCAGAAATAGTTCTGGATCAACCATTGATCTTTTCGGTTAATTAGGGATCATGATGTACTATAGGTGCCACTCATGATCGTTCTATAATTAATGGTTAATTATAGGCGGCCAACATAAACCGAGAACCTATTTGGTCACACGCATAACGAGCGTAATCCGAAGGATTTAAAACGGGCTTGAGAATGAGATTCTCATACAGAGAGAAACTAGGTTTAGTTTGACCAAACAAGGAGCGAGCATGAAATCGTTTCAATCGCAATGGAAGTGTGGATGGGCTGTGTCTTATGAAGACATGATGGATGAACCAAATTGGTTTGGTTCTAATCCAATGGTGGAGAATAAACCAAAGGGGTTTGGTTTGTTTTAAATGAATGAACCAAAGTTGGTTCGGTTCATTTTAACTTAAAATAGACCAAATCGGTTTGGTTTATTTTAACTTAAATTAATGGAGCGGGTTAACGGGTTTTTTGTTATGAACCAATAACCATTACGAGAATTTGTTCTCTATAAAATAGGGCTTAAGGGTTTTGAGAAAGCCCTAATCCAAAGTTGCTGCCCCTCTACCTCTTCTCCTCTTGTGGTCGGCGCCCAAACCCTAGCCGCCGCCCACCTCTTGTGCCACAGTCCAAGTTGTTGCCATCATCCAAGCTTCAGTCGGCGATCCTCCGGCGACCCTCCGGTGATCTTCCTTGGCTCCGGTGACAAGGTGAGCATCTAGCTTTCTTATTTGGCCGACGCTAATCCTCCACCAAAGCTGTCCAGTTTTCTTGACAGCTTGTTTCTTTCTTGTCGGAGCATCGTTTCGACGACGTTTGGAGCTCCAACAGCGGCTACCTTCCGGGGATTCGATCTTCGATAATCTTCATAGGTGGAGGACAAAGGATTCGCCAAACGGTTGATGAATACCTCTCCGGAGAAGCGAGTTTTGGGGACTCGGTTTTGAATCCGAATTTTGATTCGGATTGTGATCTTCTCTCGATCACATCATCTTCGACACGAGGCTAGTGACTTGTACGAAGACGAGGCTCGTGACTTTGTGAAGTCATCTCGAAGATACTCGGCGTGGATACGGATAGGGCCGATTCTACCGAGGGTCGCTCCGGTTGATGCCTTTCCCGCTATACGTGATACGTCAGGTATACGTAGAATAATTTTCTTTTATTGCAAAATTTGAATTTACAGTTATGTCTACACTTGTTGTACTATGCATGCGTGTGGTTTGTGTGATGTAATAAATTAGATTTATTACTTTTATTTATTCCGCTGCGCACATGTTTACGAAACATGTTCAAACACACACTCGCCGCGGTGCCAGAAACCCAACTGTAGGCACCTAAGTCGAACCTGAGTTTTGATTACAGCAAACGATATAAAGTTAAGCTCATATTGTTATATCACGAGCTAAATCGAGCATGCAGAAAAGTACCAACGTTGGAGCTGAAGGCTAGCGACACTCGGAGGAAGCCGTGGTGGTCGGGTGACACTCGAGTGACTTCGAAGGGTGCTGAAGGAATCGAGTGGAAGGCCGGAAGCGAAAGCGACACAGTAAGTATCGAGGTAAGCTCGTGTGTGTGCGAGAGTAAGAGAGATCATATCATCCTTACGAGGATGATCTTAAGCATAGATCTGACCAAAGACATCCTATAGATAATCTAGGTCTAGATCGAACGGTCGGCGACCGTCGAAATAATATTTTTGTTAAGATAACTTTGCCCTGCAGCTAGCATCAGTCGATTGTCAACTTGGAGGACTCGATTGCCGTCCATCAGTCAACTTCCTTAGGTCAGCATTCGACTGATGATGCCATCAGTCGACTGATGATGGCCATTAGTCGATTGATGGTCAAGGATCAGCTTCGAGGAGTCAAGGCTTATCACCTCATTTCAAGGAGGGTGGTGCTCAAATCTTATTGGCTGAAGTTCCTCTCGAAAAGGGGCTCAAAGGCTATAAAAGGAGGGCCTCTCTTAGGGTTTTATCATCAATTCTAAGTGCCCAAAAGCCTCCGCAATGCTACGACTCTCCGACGACTCTACAACGACGAAGTGCTGTCGAAACACCAACAACCCAAGCTTAATTTCTATTCTCTAGTTGTTGGAATAACCTTACTTTGTCGTCTCTTTAACACTGCAATTCTTTTTGTTAATCGAGGTTTTCTATCGTTGCATTTTATCTTAATAGAAGAGAGGGTTTGTCTCTCTATCTTTTGCTTTCGAAGGTTTTTGTAATCGTCTAACTCCTACCTCCAACGAGGAGGAGTGTTTTAGTGAATTGCCCTTCGTACACGGTCTAGGACTGTTGGGGCCTTGGAGTAGTAGCCGAAGGCTATGAACCAAGTAAAAAATACTATTGTCTTTTTGTTTAATTCTATCTTCTGTTGTGTCTACTCAAACGAAATGAACGAAAAGTTTTATCGCTATTCACCCCTCCCTCTAGCGATCCGCTTGATCCAACAAAAACCTCATGTTTGAGGTGTATCAGTTGACTGGGACCATGGGTTAGTCGACTGGTAGGAGTCAACTAGAGTTTCACTGCGGGAAGTTCCCTAGTAGTCGACTGCCAGATCTTGGCAGTCGACTGCTGGCCTAAGTAGTCGACTGATCTAGTAATCAATCGACTGATGGCTGGATTCTCGGGCACAGAAGGTTCTCCAATCAAGTGATTACGTTGATCACTCGACTGATTGAGCCATCAGTCGACTGATGGGTATGATCAGTCGACTGATGGTGTATCCGTTGGATTTTTCCAACGTGGATCTAGCCGTTGTCTCACGACAACAGTGGCATCAGTCGACTGATGGTCCCGAGTAGTCGACTAATAGGCAAAAATCCAGCCCGATTATAGGTTATAAAGGTAGCTCGGAAGAAGGATTTTGGCACCGATTTTCTTGGACAATTTGGAGCGATTTGCTGTTGCAAATCAGGGTCTTCGAGGCTAGTCCAAGGCAATCAACAAGCAAGCTTCCAAAAGATTGTTGTAAAGTGTTCTTGGCTTTCTTTTGTTGTATTCATTTGTATTTTCTTGTTGTTTTACTTATATTACTGTTGTAATATCTTGTAAGTGGTTTCTCCACCTTCGGATTGTTCCAAGAAGGAGTATTTGTGATTAGTAGTGTGTGTTTGCATTGCTAGGGCTTTTAGAGCCCGATCCGTGGAGTAGGAACCATTCGGTTCCGAACCACGTTATATCCTTGTGTCTTGATCATGTTTGTGTGTTTGTATTGTATATTTTCTATTTCTGCTGCATACTAATATATCTGTACCAAGCACGATCGTGATCGTAATCCATCAAGCATCGACGATGCTATTCACCCCCTCTAGCGGGCGCAACGTTCTTAACATCTTTGACCCTAAGCTAGAACTGAATGTTGGAGGGCTTCCAAGGCTATAAAAGAAGGGGGGTTTCACCCCTTTAGGTCATCAAAAGTGCTTACAAAGTGATCCCTCAATGCCTCTTCTCTACGACTATGCTACGACGTCGAAACGCTACCGGAACGCCGATGACACAACTACAAACTCAAGATATATTAATCGTCGGTATAGGTTCTCAAAGTTTCTATTTCAAATCAGTGTAATTAAATTTGTTTTATCAAGCTTTTGATCACATCGAGGAGAGGTGGGATTTCCCCTCTTCCTCAAGCTTTTCGTTGGTTTTGTAATCGTCATCTCCTACAACGAGGAGGAGATTATTAGTGAATTGACCTCCGTACTAAGATCGCTAGAGCCTTGGATTAGCACCCGGTCGGTTGTGAACCAAGTAAAAACAAACCTGTGCTCTTTATTTTCCATTGTGCATCTCTCTTTTATTCGAACGTATGAAAAGATTTTATCGAGCGCTATTCACCCCCCTCTAGCGCTTTTATGATCCAACATTGACTGCTAAGCACCATGGCTATTTTCTGAGCCGCACAGTGTCGAGCATCCAGTCTGAAAATCGAGCCCCACAGTGGAAGTTGACCACATTGGGCAAACATCAAATATGATTCCTTCATACTTGGAACTCACCCTTAGCCTATACCTAAGTCTTCAAGCCACTTCCATCAGCCTTACTCCATTAGGGTCCCCCCGAGTCCTCCATGACTCCTTCACCTTTCATGCTAGCCTTCAAGTGCTTCCATCGACTTGGTCATGCTACTAAGTACCCTTAGCCTAGACCTAAGCCTTCAAGTCACTTTCATCAGCCTCACACCTCTAGGATCCATACGAGTACTCCACGACTCGTTTAACTTTGCGCTAGACTTCAAGTGCTTCCATCTGCTATTGTTATGCTCTTGGGTTTACCTTTGCTAAGAAGCCACACCTCTGGGACTTCTATTTCCACGACTCCACCCTTAGACTTTCTCTTTACCAAGCATCCATACTTGGACTTTCCTCGCTTGTCTAGTATCCAGTCAACCGTGACCTACTAGGACTTCTACTGCCAAGCTTGATTTTCCTGATCAGCCAGGTCTTCCCTTGCTAAGCATGGTCTCCCTGACCTGTCGGGACTTCCCTTGCCAAGCACAGTCTTCCTAACTTGCTGGGTTTTCCCTTGCCTAGTCATCCAATCACTCTTAACCTACTATGACTTGTCCTCTTCCCGTGCCAAGTATCTATACTTGGAATTTCGTTGCCAAGACTACACACTTGGACTTACACGACCAAGACTCCACTCTTGGACTTTCTCTCGTCAAGTATCTGGTCAACCTTGACCTCCTTGAATTCACGCTCATCTCCATATAACTATGAATGTCTCATACTATCCCATAGTAATGCTATCATTGACACTCAAGCACATTGTCAAACATCAAAATACTACTCGAGTCCCACTCGAGTCTGGTCAATCGTGACCTTGGTCGATTGCACCAACAATCTCTCCCTTTTTAATATTTGACAACACTTTTAAGTTAGGCTAACCCTTAAGCCCAACTTCCTTCTTCTTATGCCCAAGCATAACGAAGAGTTTAATTTCATAATTTTAAAATTTGAAATTTTGGATTTTAGTATATATTTGGGTTTATAGGTCATCCATGTGCACTACACATATTGAAATTTTGGAGTTTAGTGTATATTTGGATTTATAGGTCATTCGTGTGCACTACACATCTTGAGCCTAACTTAAATCCTTCCATTTCTCTCCCTTTGGCACACATCAAAAATTTTCTCCTCTTCCAACGAGATACTCCATTCTTTTCCTTTGTGTCAACATTCATCCTACATACCTTTATTCTCCCTAGTGATAGACCCTTATTACTAAATGAAAGAAATTCTCAATTCTCCTCCTTTTTTCAAAGAGTCATCCATCATGCCTTGATGGACAACCTCCCCCTAAAGACTTTCTCCCCCTTGACCATTGTACCAACAATGTCCTTGGAGGGTTCCTAAGTCTATAGGATGTCTAAGCAATCAAAATTAAGGGTAAAAGTTTAAACTTGAACTTTAACCTTCCTTAAGCTTCGATTCTTACCCTAATCAACTCTCCTTTTCATTTTCAATGAATGTCTCACCCTTCCAATGCTTGTCTAAGAATTTCATAGGATTAGGAGAAGCTAACTAACCTAAGGTTGAATTTTAATATCTAATTAAAACTAAATCAGCTAAAAACATCTTGGACAATTGACTGGAAGACCTCATAGTCGATTGAAATCTGATTTCCAGAATTTTCGAATTTTGCAATTTTTCAGACTCGATTTTGAAAATGCATATGTAATTCTATTGTTTTTGAAAAATCATGAGACTTCATGCAAACATTACTTATGTCAAACACTAGAGGGGAAAAATAGTTTTCTATGAAAATAACTCTTAAATTTAAAGAATGATACAAAGTTCAAAAGCATTGAAACCTTCAATATTTTTGCCTAACTTGTACCAATCTTATCAATGGCGGCTCCTATCAAAACATAGACTTTACTAAGGTTTTACAAAATGATTTTAAAATTGTTTTAAAATCTTATATTGAATCATGGTCAATGGGCTCAATGCACATGACTTGTACATTAGCTCTCCTCATGATTCATACCTATGATTTAATGAGTTCTAGTTTATAATGATGTACCATTGCAAGCATATGAACTTGACTCATGATCCTAACATCTCACATGTGTCTAGATGTTTCAATACACAGATATGTCTCTCTAAGTTTTTGTTAGATGTGAGTTTTATTTTTTTCTAAACTAAGGGTTCATGCATTATTATCTAGGCATATCTAATTTGATTCCCTTATCTTGGGACTTCAAATAATGTTATTTGTCCTTAAATTCATTTTGATTAATTTTAATGCATGAATGATGAACATGGCATAGTAGATTGCATAATTTAAAGTATGTGCCAATGATGCATGATTTCATAGCATACTAAAGACTAATCTAAGTATTATCATGACATTATAAACTGATCATTATGAAGCATGATGTCATGACATGGCAAGGCAAACAAAACATGATAAATTTTATAAAATCAATGTATAAAAATACCCAATTTTAAACCTAATTTGCCACTTGCTAGGATATCCACTTGCCATAATGCTTATCCAAATCCCCTAAGTATGTCAATATCCCAAATTTGGCACACTTTTGACTCTAAACTATTTGTACCAATTTTTGATCAATTTCTTTTCCATTAGATCCATTGGCATATCATAAACTCTTTTAGGATATAATTCTAATTTCATTTTCAAAGTATAGCAATACTTTAAAAATGTCCTAAAGTGTCAACTCTACTATGGTTAGGTTAACTACCCATCTAGCATGAGAGGATCATGCTCCTAGGAACCTAATACCTATTGGAGCTGCTTGGGTTTGCTAGGTACTCACTAGGGATAACATCCCTTAGTACCTTCCAAATGACCCTCCTAGGCTTGAAAGCCTTAGTTATTGTAGTCTTCTCAAGGTTAACCCTAGGGATATCTTCCCTTGTAACTTTCTTAGTGACTTTTCTAGGCTTCTTCAAAGCCTAAGTCATTGTGGTCTTGTGAAGATTTTCCTTAGGGATAACTTCCCTTGAGCACTTGATTTTCCTAGACCTAGAACTTATTCCATAGTTAAATGGAACATTGTGGTAGGTTGACATGACTTCCTTGGACTTAGGTTTGTGATCCAAACTTTTCTTGTCCTTAGATAGGTCTTGCCTCCTAAGATCTAAACCTTGCCCGTTTGGCCCTAGAAACATGTTTTCCATTCTCCTAAGGGTCTTTTCCATTTTGTCAAGCTTAGACCTTAAAGCTTGTTTTCAACCTCTAATTTTTCAATCTTTGTTTGTCCATTGTTCTTTTGGACATGATTCTTCTTCCTAGGCATGTGTCTATTCATTTTTGGATTATTGCCTAGGTTGTTCTTGTTCTCAAGTAAACTAGTTCTACCCCTAAAAGTTCTAATGTTCTCCTTAGGTAGTCTAGTTTTCGAGGTAACTCATCTAGAATTGTTCTTAGGCCTAATTTCATGAGATTTAGCACCTAAGCAATAAAACTTATTTCTAGCATGCCTTCTATCATGAAACCGTGAAATTGCAAGTTCATTAAAACAAAAATCATTATTAACATGCTTCTTTTGTTAGTGAAAGCCCTAGAGCCGATAATGTGATGATTGTTGTATGGACTTGTTGTATCATATTCCTATATATATTTATAAAGGCTTTTTTTATGGTTATTATACTTACTTGTATTGGTGCCAAATAACTAAGTATAATAGCATCCTTGAGTAGAAGGTTCTTATCTATATCAATCGATTGGTTGAATCGATAATGAGATGATATAGAGAATACTACTCTTAATCATTCCTAGTCAAGTATTAGTATTCAGGGATAATGTTAATACGAAGAGACTAGCATGTAGGTCAACTCGATGACTTGATCTCACAAGTCATGGATATGAGATATCAAGTTGACGCATGAGTATGCATTGGAGAATGTATACTGAATGACCCACCATGAGAAAGTATCATTGATCGTTATATGAGTGTCATATACTTTCTCATGTGACTATTAGTCCTTGGACTTGAAGTCACCATGGTTCCCTATATAAGGAGTTACATACTTTGTCTTCGTCAAACGTCACCCGTAAATCGGTGGACTATAAAGGCGATTACTGGGTATGTAACAAATTATACGGAGGGATGTGAGTAATGTAGATGGGATCTATCCCTCCTATATGACGGGAGTGACATCGATATTCTTGATAGAGTGAGACCATGAAGTGCATGGCCATGGCCAAATGAGTCAATATGAGATATTGAGCTCATTTGATTAGAGTGAGTCTACTTGGAGTTCAAGATATAGATTGTACAGAGGATGACACAGTCTATGCCTCAATTGATCAATCTAGATGTCAAGGATAGAAGGACATTGTCACATATTGTGAGAGTCATAATTAGTACTCACAATGGTGATGTTGGATCTCAACATTCTTGTAACTTGGGTGGCAATGATGTGTTGCTAGATACCGCTCATTGCTTATGTTTCTAAATCAGTTTAGGACCATTGCAAACATTACAAGAACCTATAGGGTCACACACAAAGGGAAATTAGTTGGAGATTAGGTTCATATGATGAACCAAGAGGATTAGGTTCATGTGATGAACCCAATTGGATTAAGAGTAATCCAAATTAGACTAATTGAGTTGGACTCAATTTGATTCAAGTGTTAAATGAGCCTAATTTAGATTTGATTCATTGAGTCAATTTAAACTAATGAATAGAGATTCATTAAATTAAATTGACTTGAATCAAAGGTTAGATTTGATCAATCATGGGAGATAAGAGGTCAAGTTTGACTTGACTTGAGAGGGAAGATGAAGGGTCAAGTTTGACTTGACCAAATGCCACTTTATGGTGACTTGGCATAGGGCCAGCCAATGATGATGTTCCACATCATCATGGACACATCATGGTGTGCCACATCATGACGAAGACTAAGAGCCATGGCTCTTGGTATTACATGGATGTTTTTAACCCTCCTTAAGTGGCCGGCCAAAACATTAGTGAGGCTAATTGAATTCTTCTTCTTCCTTCTCCTTTCTTCTTCTCTCCCTCTCCTCCATTGTCGAGACCTCCCAAGAGTGATAGCACACTCTAAGTGGTTCTCTCCACCTTTTGTCAGTGTGGATACGTGTAGAGGAGTGTACACTTGACACTCTACGAGATCCGGCAACCTTTTGTAGGAGCGGGATAAGCGAAGGGCATCGCTACAAGGGTAACATTCTTCCCATATAGATCTAAGGTAGATCTAGTGTAGATAAACATGCACATGAATTTTATTTATCTTCGCACGGATCTTTGGCTAGCTTCCGAAGTTTTCGCAATGCAAAAAGCGATTTTTGCGGCTTGGAGAGTCTAACAGTGGTATCAGAGCCAAGTTCAAAGCATGTACATGTTTGTATTTGTAATTTTTGTATTAGATACGAAAAGTTACAGATCTGTAAGTTTCTATAATTTTCTTAATTTTATATATTTGTTGAGTATTTTTCTCGTAGAGTCGAAGCAACAAGTGTTTGGACACTTGTAGGCTTCAACAACCGAGAAAAACTCTTCAAAACGGTAAGGTCTCATTTTTGTTTTTTGAGGCAGCAACTTAAGGCGCTGTAAGATCGGTATGGGACACTCGCGAGATTCATTTTGCGAGAAGGGGCGCTGCCCCTAACCCCGCTAGGGGATTGTCCCACGATCGCGCCTAAAAATCGCTTAGCGGGACCGCTGCGGAGTTGTGACTCATAAAATTGAAAGAAAAAAGTAGGAAAATTATAGAAATTTATGTAAAATACATAATTTAGAATTATGTATGATATTGTGATGGTCATGGCACAAAAACCCCAATGTGATTGGATTAAATTGTGTTCTAATTCATAATACGGCTTGCGGCCGTTTTTAGTATTGTGCATGTTGTATAAGATATGCGACCTGCAAGTCGTGCCTCCCTTATTATATTCCTATTGTAAATAGATTTTAGACTCAAATGTAACTCGAGTTTCATGTTTATAATGTACAAAATGAAGCTGCTAACCCTAGGTTGACCGTCTGATCTTCTCATTGGCTTGAGAAGATCGTAGTAGGGCCATGACCTCATCACAAATTAATTAATTAGTATATATATATATATATATATATATATATATATATATTTTTTTTTTTTTTTTTTGTTTTTGCTTGTATGTATGTGATGCATGCTAGTATATATATATATATATATATTTGTTTTTGCTTGTATGTATGTGATGCATGCTAGTATATACAAGCAAAAACAAATATATATATATATATATATATATTTGTTTTTTCTTGTATGTATGTGATGCATGCTGGTATAGGGTAATTAATGCCTTAATGTGTATATGATACACATTCATGATTAGATTAGATCTTAATCAAGTCAACTCGAAATGCCTATCAAGTTTTGATACCCATCACTACCTCGATCATTTGTTGTTGTTGAATCTGCCAAAGCAGAGCAATGCATATTATCTTGGTAGGGTGCAGAGGGACAATCTTGGTCCTGCCTATCAAAGCTTGGGTGAGAATAAGTTCAATTAGATTGAGTGAAACTAGTTAACTCAATTGGATCGGGTAAAACTATAGGCATATTCCAACGGTTGGAAAGATAGGATAAGATCACATTACACTAAATCTTGGGCGATTTAGCCAAAGCTAACTCAAGTTTTTTTGTAAATGTGGATCTTGATCCTATAAATAAGAGTTTCATAAAGTTGTAATTGGTAATTTGTTACCTACCGATCATACTAAGTCTTGGGCGATTTAGCCAAAGCTAACTCAAGGCATAGTATGATGTGGATCTTATCCCGCGAGAATTATAGCTAGTTGGTATGAATCTAGTAGTGTGGTTTGATCACATCCATGACTCGATTCTACAAAAGTCCTATAATTCAGTGGGAGCATCATTTAATTAAAGGCCTAATTAAATGATAAATGGAATATGATATTTACTTTCTGCATTATTTATGTTGTAGATTGCCATGTCGTTAAACACGAACACGCTCTCCCTGTGTTCTGTCCTTGAGAAGGACAAGATCAATGGAGCTAATTTCCTGGACTAGTACAAAAATCTGAGAATTGTTCTCAAACAAGAAAGAAAACTGTACGTCTTGGAGCAGCCCATTCCAGAAGCACCTCCTGCCACTGCATGCGAGCTGACCGAGATGCTTACAAAAAGCATCAATATGATGCATTAGATGTGTCATGCCTCATGCTTGTGACCATGAACTCTGAGCTTCAGAAGCAACACGAGTTGATGGATGCTTTTGATATGGTTGAACATCTTCGTCAATTGTTTCAAGGACAAGCAAGGCACGAGAGATTCGAGATGTCTAAGGCACTGTTTCTGTGCAAGATGCAAGATGGGACTCTTGTAGGTCCATATGTACTCAAGATGATTGGGTACATAGAGAACCTACAGAGGTTGGGATTCCCACTTGGCCAAGAACTGGCCACTGACTTGATCTTTCAATCCTTGCCAAAAAGTTACAATCAATTTGTCATGAATTACAACATGAATGAAATTGATAAGCCACTGCCTGAGATGCTCAGCATGTTGAGAACTGCTGAGTTCAACCTTAAAAAGGTAAATCCCAACTCCATTTTGATGGTGCAAAAGAATAAAGGCAAGGACAAGCCTAAAAGTAAGGGAAAGTCCCAAGGCAAGGGGAAAGGCAAGGCAATGAAACCTAATGGAGGGGTTGCCAAGGATGCTGAATACTACCACTGCGGGTCAGACCAGTCACTGGAAGTGCAACTGCAAAGGATACCTGGAAAATCTTAAGAAGAAGAGAAGTGTGACTTCTACTTCAGGTATATATGTTATAGAAGTCAATCTATCTATTTCTTCATCATGGGTGTTTGATATCGGATGTGCTTCTCACATTTGTACTAATGTACAGGTGCTGAGAAATAGCCGGGCATTGATGAAGGGCGAGGTAGACCTATGAGTAGGCAATGGAGCAAGGGTTGCTGCTATTGTTGTAGGAACTTATTTTCTATCTCTTCCCTCTGGGATTGTACTAGAATTAGATGAATGTTGTTATGTGCCTGCTCTCACAAAGAACATCATTTAAGTTTATTGTTTAGACAAGAAAGGCTTTTTATTTATAATAAAGAACAAATATTATTCCGTTTATTTAAATGATATGTTCTATAGTAGTGCACCTCTGATGAACGGACTCTACATTCTAGACTTAGAGAACCCCATCTATAACATAAGTACCAAAAGGTTCAAGTCAAATGAGTTGAACCAAACTTATCTCTAGCATTGTTGCTTAGGTCACATAAATGAGAGTCGCTTATCCCAGCTCCATAAGGATGGGTTGCTGGACTCATTTAATTTTGAATCATATGAGACATGTGAGTCTTGCCTTCTAGGAAAGATGACCAAGACTCCCTTTAGTGGACACAGCGAAAGAGCAACAGACTTATTAGGACTTATACATAATGATGTGTGTGGCCCTTTCAATATCGCTGCTAGAGGTGGTTATAGGTACTTCATTACATTTACTGATGACTTCAGTAGATATGTTTATGTGTATATGATGACACATAAGTCAGAATCCTTTGAAAAGTTTAAAGAATTCAATAATGAAGTACAAAACCAGCTTGGCAAGAGTATTAAGATACTTCGATCAGATCGAGGTGGTGAATACCTTAGCCATGAGTTTGGTGACTATCTAGCTGAGTGTGGGATTCTATCCCAACTCACTCCTCCTGGAATACCATAGTGGAATGGTGTATCTGAAAGGAGGAATCGTACCCTATTAGATATGGTACGATCTATGATGAGTCACACAGATCTTTCTATATCCTTTTGGAGATATGCTCTAGACACAACAGGCTTTACACTTAACCATGTTCCATCCAAAATTGTGATAAAGACACCGTATATGATATGGATAGGAAAAAATCCCCTGATGTCTTTCATGAGGATTTGGGGTTGTGAGGCTTACGTTCGTCAGGTCTTAGACAAACTGGGACCTAAATTCGATAAGTGCTATTTTGTTGGATATCCCAAGGAAACAAAGGGATATTACTTCTACATTCCCAGTCAGCACAAAGTATTTGTGGCAAAAATTGGGGTATTTCTAGAAAGGGACTTTGTTTCTAGAAAAACAAGTGGGAGTACGTTCGATCTTGAAGAAATTCAAGATATGGACCATAGCACTGAGGCCTTGATGGAGGTTAAACAGGAACCACAAAGTGTTGTGGATGATGAGATTGTTGCACAAAGAGTTATGGATCAACAACCTGTTCAGGTAGACCTGCCTCTTCACAGGTTTGATAGGGTACGTCGTCAGCCTGAGAAATACTCATTTCTCTTGTCTGACCATAATGACGTTATGCTCGTTGAGAATGAGCCTACCTCCTATCAGGAAGCTATGATGAGCCTAGATTCTGAGAAATGGCTAGAGGCCATGAGATCCGAGATGGAATCCATGTACACCAACCAAGTATGGACTTTGGTTGATCCACCTGAAGGAGTCAAACCCATTGGGTGTAAGTGGGTCTTTAAGAGAAAGACTGACATGGATGGACTTACGCATACCTATAAGGGCCGATTGGTAGCTAAAGGTTTCAAGCAAATTTATGGTATTGACTATGATGAAACCTTTTCTCCAGTTGTGATGTTTAAGTCAATTCGGATTATGCTTGCTATTGCAGCGTACCACGATTATGAGATCTGGCAGATGGATATCAAAATCACGTTTCTGAATGGAAACTTGCTCAAGGATGGGTACATGACACAACTTGAGGGTTTTGTAGATCCATATCATACTGGTAAAGTATGCAAGCTGCAAAGGTCCATTTATGGGCTAAAACAAGCTTCTCGGAGCTAGAATCTTTGATTCGATGATACGATCAAACAGTTTAGTTTCATCAAGAATGAAGATGAACCCTATGTCTACAAGAGGGATAAAGGGAACGCAGTTGTCTTTCTTATATTGTATGTGGATGACATACTACTCATTGGAAATGACATCCCTTTGCTACAATTTGTGAAGACTTGGCTGGGGAATTGTTTCTCAATGAAGGACTTAGGTGAAGAAGCCTATATTCTAGGCATTAAGATCTATAGAGATAGATCTAAGAGATTTCTTGGCCTAAGTCAGAGTACATATATTGATACGGTTTTACTACGGTTTTCCATGTAGAATTCCAAGAAGGGATTTTTGCCGATGTTACATGGTGTGAGTCTTTCGAAGACTTAAAGTCCCTCTTCTAGAGAGGAGAGAGACCGCATGGATAAGATCCCTTATGCATCTGCCATAGGATCTATCATGTACGCCATGCTATGTACTCGTCTTGATATCTCGTATGCTTTGAGCATGACGAGCAGATACCAGTCAGATCCAGGTGAGCATCACTGGAGAGCGGTCAAGAATATTCTTAAGTACTTGAGAAGGACTAAAGAATATTTTTTGATATTTGGAGGCGATAGGAAACTAGCTGTAAAGCGTTACAGTGATCCCAACTTCCAAACTAACCAAGATGATTATAGATCGCAGTCAGGGATCGTGTTTTGCTTGAATGGTGGTGCTGTGAGCTGGAAGAGTTCGAAGCAGGATACAGTTGTTGATTCTACAATAGAGACCGAGTATATTGATGCATCAGGGGCTGCAAAGGAGGAAGTTTGGATCCGCAAGTTCATTACTGAGCTTGGGATGTTTCCTAGCATAGTAGATCCTATAGAGCTCTATTGTGACAACAATGGAGTGATTGCGCTATTGGGATGTATACTGAAAGCCTTGCTCTTTTGTATGAACATCTTTATTTTGAAATAAGAATCACATGATCATTGTTTGCATATTTTATGAGTATGCATATTGTCTAATACTTTACATTGTAGCTAACATGGTGCTTGGGTGTGACACAGAAGATCATGTTATCAGTCCCTTGTAGAGTATAAGTAGAGGCTCACAACCAAGATGGTTTTGGACAAACCATTGGCATGATTATAGTGTAGCTTGGTATTGTTTTGTCTTGAACATAAAGTTACACTAGTACACTTAGGTGTATTGAGCAGGACCGACATAGAGGTGATTCAATTTATTACTGACTACATAATTGAATCGGACCTCGGATATTATGTTGTACATGCTCTTAATCCCGATATAATAACGGACACATGTACTTAATACTTATTTCTTTGATTTACCAGAGGGTGAGATTTCTATGGATTAAATCAATATGCCCGGTAAGTTGGGAAATGATATTATTTACATGGTGTGCCGTTGATTATAGGAGGAAACCGTGTCCTATGTATTAGGTTGATGATGTCCCCTTGAGGAGCTCATAAGGTTCATCATGTAAACCCTGCAGGTTGACTTAGTCAACATGATGATAAGGTTGAGTGGTACTACTCGAGGAGTTAGATGTTAATTGATTGATGGTCAGTAAATCAATCAATTGACAGACATTCGATATCTTAAACACGGGGAGATGGATGTACAAATAATATATGGAGCCCATATTAATTTATGGGGGTTGGTGAGGTAGTTCAATGATGATCCTCTAGTGGAATGGAACATCATTGATGGATCAAGTGTGTGTGGTTCCGATCCATCGGGTGGCCAAGACCCAACTCCTCCTCATGGTCCCTATCGTAGCCTAATATAAACCTCATGAAGTCTAGATCAAATGATGGAAAACAAATCTCTAGATCCGACGGTTGGGATTAAAACCCTAGATCCGACGGTTGAGATTAAATCTCTAGATCCGACGGTTGGGATTACAACCCTAGAACCGACGGTTGAGATTAAATCTCTAGATCCGACGGTTGAGATTAAAACCCTAGAAGCGACGGTGGAGATTAAATCAAGGCCTAAACCTAACTCTATATATAAGGGAGCATGGGTTCGGCGGCAATAAGTTTTTTTTTTTTTGGATGATGGAAATTAGGGTTTAGTCTCTCTTTGCTTGGGCGGCAAGAAACCCTAAGGAGGAAACCCTAATTAGGGTTTGGCTCCTTGGGTTGGGCGGCCATGGTGAGGAAAGGAGAGTGGGCGACAACTTGTGGAAGAGTTCTTCTTCTTCCTAGGGAAGGTGGCCGGTTCTAGATCTCCTCCTTCCACCATGGTTGGGCGGCAAGAAATAGGAAGAGGCTAGGGTTAGGGTTTAGTCCATGATGGTGGGCGGCAACCCTTCTTCCTCCTTCCTCCTTCCTCCTTGGTTTGGCCGGCGCCCAAGCTTCACCCTTCTTTCTATGGATTAGGTTGGTTTGGGAAATTAGGGTTTGCCCTTCCATTAGTGGGCAGCAAGAAACCCTAGAGTTTTCCTTTCCTTGGTTGGGCGGCTAGGTTATGGAGGGGAAAGTGGGCGGCAACTATAGGAGAGGATATCTTCTTCTTCTTCCTAGGGTGTTGCCGACTCCTAGATCTTTTCCCTCTACCTTGGTCGGCACTCAACCTATTCCTCTCATCCTCTTCTTGTTCTCTTTGGACCGGCGGCAAACATCATGCTTGGAGCTTGATGGTTGGTCCTAGATAAGAGATGAGTTTTGTTTCCATTTTGTTCTCTCTATTCTTGGGGCTGGCGGCATCAATCCATTGCGGATTGGTGGTTGGCTCAAGCAAGAAGGTAAAGAGAGTTCTTCTTTCTTTGGATTGAAGAAGATCTAGGATGCTTCAACTTGTGGAGGATCTTCGCCCACACGAAGTCTACAAGGAGGTTAGGACATACGATAGAAGATCAAGAGGTATAAAAGTTTTATAACTTTTATTATTGTTCTTTGCATGTTATTATTGATATGCTAGCTTATGTTCTTTATGTTAGTATATGTTGATTATACTAGTTTACATTTGTATGTATTTGTATAATCATGGACCCCGAAGATAAACACAAAAACCGGCGATCCGTCCGTCGTCTCTTCCGCGGCTAACCGACTAGAAGAGTTGTGTTGCTTGAACAACTAGTTTGTTCAAGTGATCGCTCATGTTGTTAGCACGACGACGAATTGGTTGTGCTTAGGAAACTCATCCCATCCGGATTAGTTTTCATTAGTGAAAATTTTAATCCGGGGACATGGGAGCCGATGAACATTCCGAGGAATAGCACGTTACTAACAATTGGTATCAGAGCCACGGTTTCCGGTTTTGTGTGTTTTGGATTCGGTTACTTTCACGCACTTATCATATATTGTGTATGCCGGATAATAGTAGGATGTGCGTAGGCTAACTTTTTGGTTACAGGCATAAGATCCAGCTATTATGGCTATATATGTGTGTATGTGATTGCATGTGTGTGTGATTGTATATTATTTGAATCCTCGGGGTTGACGAGGCTAAATTAGTATTTGATTTTGTAATTAAATACGACATTGTTTAGCCACTCTTTATTTTATTTTACTTTCGATCTAGATTTCATGTACACTCCCTCATGGAGTATAGGATCGATGGATGTAAAATAAAATAGGTTTTATTCTCGGCTCGGATCTCTGGATGGCTCGTACATGGCGTAGGAGGAGCGGACGAGGTGGCGACACGACGGGATGTATATTGGAGAACAATGCCATAATAGTTGGAAACATTCTGATTTTTCCATATTTATTGCTGATTTGTTTTATATGCATGTTGTGTGTGCTTGAAAATTCCTCATTTTCAATTTACTAAGTGGGAGAGGGATATTTTAATTAATTCCCGCGACCTCCATTACAATTTGACGTTTGATGCAACAAACTTGCGCGTCGGCTCTGAGTGCCTTCCTCCCCATCGGATGAGTTTGTTTGCGGATCACTAGGTCAAATAATGGTTATAGGAAATTATTTAGGAGCGTGTGTACTTCCACATCGGTAAGGCACATAATCTGAGATAATTCCCTTAGTATCGTGTAATGGTGCACACTTAGATGCAAATAAAAAGTATCCTCCCCATCGGAGTCACTGCTTTTATTTGTAGGGCCAAAGAGGAACCAACTATTAATTTTATTTGTCAAAAAGTAAGGTTGACAAGATAATAAAATTAATGGGTAAAACCTCCTCTTACAAATGTAGAATTCGTATACGTCCACACTATCGTGGCATGCGATATTCTCGGTGTTTTGAGGTGTTGGTTGATTTCTGAATTTTATTGTTTTGAGAAATCAATAAAATTTGAAATCTAATATTTTGATCATTGTGATTCTTAGGATTTTCAAAATTGACTTTCAGTCCACTTACTGTGATACTAAAGGAAATAAACTTACTGTACCCAAATAATGTTGATTGGAAAAGATTCTAG
Source organism: Wurfbainia villosa (assembly GCA_025175895.1). NCBI lineage: Eukaryota > Viridiplantae > Streptophyta > Magnoliopsida > Zingiberales > Zingiberaceae > Wurfbainia > Wurfbainia villosa. The sequence goes on from CM045986.1 coordinate 95,780,376, forward strand.
ATATTGTCTTATCTGCTAAGGAGTACAAGTATGCACTCTTCGAAAAGTGTCCTCAAGCCATCATTGCTCAAAAAGGTTTCTACTTCTATGCCGAAAGGCAAGAAGAAGAAGAAACAAGGTGAAGTAAAGATGGTGTGAGGATCTCAGGGAAGAGTGAAGAAGCCGAAAGGCAAGTACTTCACTTGCAAGCAGGATGGACATTGGAAGAAGGACTGTCCCAATCTAAAACAGAACAAAGGTATATCTTTTGGACTAGTCATTGAAACATGATTAGCGGTGATATCTACCGGCACCTGGTAAGTAGATAAGGGAGCCGCTAATCATGTCTGCAACAATTTGCAGGGGTTCCAGGAAACCCGATGACTAGCTAAAGGGGAGATTACCATTTACTTGGGCAATGCCATGATGTTGGCGGCTATTGCAGTGGGAGAAGTTTTATTTATCTCTTGAAACTAATAAAACTTTGGTTCTGGAAAATTCCCTTTATGTACCTTTATTTAGAAAGAATTTAGTTTCAGTTTCTAAATTATTATGGATGGATATTCTATTTCTTTTAATGACAGAGTTGTTATAAAAAGGAATAGGGAGAATATCTATTCAGGTACATTGAAAGGAAATTTGAACCAAAACCTCCCACGATGCAAATTAAAGTTATTAACTCATATTCTAATTCCGATAAGAGAAAAGAACCTTCGAAAATGAACCAAACATATCTTTTGGCATCTTAGGTTTGGTCACATTAACCTAAGTAGAATTCAATAGGTTGATAGCTGATGGACCTTTGGGTTCATTAGTGGTGGAGGATCTCCCAACCTGTGAATCTTGCTTAGAGGGTAAGATGACCAAGAGGCCTCTCAAGGCCAAGGGGTATAGATACAAAGATGTGTTGGAATTGGGTCATTCTGCCTATGTCTATCCAGACAAGAGGTAGTTTTGAACATTTCATCTTTTTCATAAATGATTGTTCAAGATACGGATGACACTATGATCTGATCGTGGTGGTGAGTACCTCTTGGGAGAGTTTAGGAACTACTTATCAGAGGCTAGGATTCAATCCCAATTGACTGCACCTGGCACACCCCAGCAGAACGGTGTAGCAGAGCGAAGGAATAGGACTCTTATGGAGATGGTTAGATCGATGATGAGTTATTCTGACTTGTTTTATAGTCCTAGAGATCAGAGGGTGATCGTTAACATGAACACCAGATTTCTAGAGGAAGACTATGTGATAAAGCCACAAGCCCAAGAGTAAAATTGTTCTGGAAGAGTTAAAAAGGGAAGTCACTTCTTTAGTACCACCGGTAGAAGAGGATATACCACATGTCACTGCACCGCGTGTCACAAAGGATACACAGATGATACCTCGTCGTAGTGGGAGGGTTGTTAGACAACCTCTTAGATTCATGTTTTTGGGTGAATCTTCTGATTTGGTCCCTAGCAAACATGAACCTGATCCCTAGACATACGATGAGACAATCCAAGATATAAATACGACATCTTGGCAAAGTGCAATGAATACTGAGATTGAATCTATGGATTCAAGTCAAGTCTGGGAGCTCTTATGCATAACAGCTCATATGGATTATGAGGTGTGGCAGATGGATGTCAAGACAACTTTCCTTAATGGAAGTCTTGAGAAAAATATCTATATGAAGCAACCAGAGGGATTCATTGCTATGGGCAAAGAGCGTATTGTATGTAAGCTTAATCGGTCCGTTTATGGACTGAAGCAAGCTTTGAGGTCTTGGAACATCCGCTTTGATGAGGTAAATCCAGACTTATGGATTTATTCAAAGTCCGGATGAGTCTTGTGTATACAAGAGATGTGACGGAAATGTAGTGGTATTTCTTGTACTATACGTAGATGACATTTTGGTAGTTGACAACAATATCAGAGTGTTATCAGACGTAAGGGTATGGTTGTCCAAACAGTTTTGAAGGACTTGGGAGAAGTGGGTCACAACCTTGGGATCAAGGTTGTTGTGCTTATCCCAAGCTTCATACATAGACACGATTATGGATCGTTTTAGCATGCAAAACTCCAAGAAAGGTTTTCTACCTTTCAGGCATGGAGTTACTTTATCTAAGGAGATGTGTCCTAGATCATCTGAGGTGATAAAGGAGCTGAAGGCGGTTCCTTATACTTCGGCAGTAGGAAGCCTCATGTATGCTATGTACGAGACAAGATATCTTCTTTGCCGTGGGCATGGTTAGCAGATATCAGAGTAATCCAGGACAGGGACATTGGACTGCGGTAAAAGCATATATTGTAGTGCCTGAGAAGGACTACGGATTATATGCTAGTTTACCGGGCAGACCAATTACTTCCTGTGGGTAGCATGGATTGCGATTTCCATTCAGATAGGGATAACAGTAAGTCTACCTCAGGTTTTGTGTTTACTTTAGGAGGTGGAGCCATTGTATGGAGGAGTGCCCAGCAGAAATGCGTGGCGGACTCCACCATGGAAGCTGAGTATGTGGCAGCCCCTGTGGCGGCCAAAGAAGCTGTGTGGTTCGGGAACTTCCTAATGGACTTTGATGTGATTCCTGGATTGCCCAGAACTATCACAATTTATTGTGATAATAATGGTGCAGTTGCAAACTCGAAGGAACCACGAGCCCATAAGGCTAGTAAACACATAGAGTGCAAGTACCACCTGATACAAGAAATCATAAAAGAGGTAGAAGTTGCTGTCGCCTAGATTGCATCAGAGGATGACCTGGTAGACCCTTTCACTAAGGCCCTTCTAGCGAGAGCTTTGATAGGCATGTGGAGGGAAGGGGAATCAGATGTATGACATAATGATGACAGCATAGTCTTTTAGTATAAGTGGGAGATTGTTGGGATGTATACTGAAAGCCTTGGTCTTTTGTATGAACATCTTTATTTTGAAATAAGAATCACATGATCATTGTTTGCATATTTTATGAGTATGCATATTGTCTAATACTTTACATTGTAGCTAACATGGTGCTTGGGTGTGGCACAGAAGATCATGTTATCAGTCCCTTGTAGAGTATAAGTAGAGGCTCACAACCAAGATGGTTTTGGACAAACCATTGGCATGGTTGTAGTGTAGCTTGGTATTGTTTTGTCTTGAACATAAAGTTACACTAGTACACTTAGGTGTATTGAGCAGGACCGACATAGAGGTGATTCAATTTATTGCTGACTACATAATTGAATCGGACCTCGGATATTATGTTGTACATGCTCTTAATCCCGATATAATAACAGGCACATGTACTTAATACTTATTTCTTTGATTTACCAGAGGGTGAGATTTCTATGGATTAAATCAATATGCCCGGTAAGTTGGGAAATGATATTATTTACATGGTGTGTCGTTGATTATAGAAGGAAACCGTGTCCTATGTATTAGGTTGATGATGTCCCCTTGAGGAGCTCATAAGGTTCATCATGTAAACCTTGCAGGTTGACTTAGTCAACATGATGATAAGGTTGAGTGGTACTACTCGAGGAGTTAGATGTTAATTGATTGATGGTCAGTAAATCAATCAATTGACGGACATTCGATATCTTAAACACGGGGAGATGGATGTACAAATAATATATGGAGCCCATATTAATTTATGGGGGTTGGTGAGGTAGTTCAATGATGATCCTCTAGTGGAATGGAACATCATTGATGGATCAAGTTTGTGTGGTTCCGATCCATCGGGTGGCCAAGACCCAACTCCTCCTCATGGTCCCTATCGTAGCCTAATATAAACCTCATGAAGTCTAGATCAAATGATGGAAAACAAATCTCTAAATCCGACGGTTGGAATTAAATCCCTAGATCCGACGGTTGAGATTAAATCTCTAGATCCGACGGTTGGGATTACAACTCTAGAACCGACGGTTGAGATTAAATCTCTAGATCCGATGGTTGAGATTAAAACCCTAGAAGCGACGGTGGAGATTAAATCAAGGCCTAAACCTAACTCTATATATAAGGGAGCATGGGTTGGGCGGCAATAAGTTTTTTTTTTTTTTTTGGATGATGGAAATTAGGGTTTAGTCTCTCTTTGCTTGGGTGGCAAGAAACCCTAAGGAGGAAACCCTAATTAGGGTTTGGCTCCTTGGGTTGGGCAGCCATGGTGAGGAAAGGAGAGTGGGCGGCAACTTGTGGAAGAGTTCTTCTTCTTCCTAGGGAAGGTGGCCGGTTCTAGATCTCCTCCTTCCACCATGGTTGGGTGGCAAGAAATAGGAAGAGGCTAGGGTTAGGGTTTAGTCCATGATGGTGGGCGGCAACCCTTCTTCCTCCTTCCTCCTTCCTCCTTGGTTTGGCCGGCGCCCAAGCTCACCCTTCTTTCTATGGATTAGGTTGGTTTGGGAAATTAGGGTTTGCCCTTCCATTAGTGGGCGGCAAGAAACCCTAGAGTTTTCCTTTCCTTGGTTGGGCGGCTAGGTTATGGAGGGGAAAGTGGGCGGCAACTATAGGAGAGGATATCTTCTTCTTCTTCCTAGGGTGTTGCCGGCTCCTAGATCTTTTCTCTCTACCTTGGTCGGCGCTCAACCTATTCCTCTCATCCTCTTCTTGTTCTCTTTGGACCGGCGGAAAACATCATGCTTGGAGCTTGATGGTTGGTCCTAGATAAGAGATGAGTTTTGTTTCCATTTTGTTGTCTCTATTCTTGGGGCCGGCGGCATCAATCCTTTGCGGATTGGTGGTTGGCTCAAGCAAGAAGGTAAAGAGAGTTCTTGTTTCTTTGGATTGAAGAAGATCTAGAATGCTTCAACTTGTGGAGGATCTTCGCCCACACGAAGTCTACAAGGAGGTTAGGACATACGATAGAAGATCAAGAGGTATAAAAGTTTTATAACTTTTATTATTGTTCTTTGCATGTTCTTATTGATATGCTAGCTTATGTTCTTTATGTTAGTATATGTTGATTATACTAGTTTACATTTGTATAATCATGGACCCCGAAGATAAACACAAAAACCGGCGATCCGTCCGTCGCCTCTTCCGCGGCTAACCGACTAGAAGAGTTGTGTTGCTTGAACAACTAATTTGTTCAAGCGATCGCTGATGGTGTTAGCACGACGACAAATTGGTTGTGCTTAGGAAACTCATCCCATCCGGATTAGTTTTCATTAGTGAAAATTTTAATCCGGGGACATGGGAGCCGATGAGCATTCCGAGGAATAGCACGTTACTAACAATTGGTATCAGAGCCATGGTTTCCGGTTTTGTGTGTTTTGGATTCAGTTACTTTCACGCACTTATCATATATTGTGTATGCCGGATAATAGTAGGATGTGCGTAGGCTAACTTTTTGGTTGCAGGCATAAGATCCAGCTATTATGGCTATATATGTGTGTATGTGATTGCATGTGTGTGTGATTGTATATTATTTGAATCCTCGGGGTTGACGAGGCTAAATTAGTATTTGATGTTGTAATTAAATACGACATTGTTTAGCCACTCTTTATTTTATTTTACTTTCGATCTAGATTTCATGTACACTCCCTCGTGGAGTATAGGATCGATGGATGTAAAATAAAATAGGTTTTATTCTCGTCTCGGATCTCCGGATGGCTCGTACATGGCGTAGGAGGAGCGGACGAGGTGGCGACACGATGGGATGTATATTGGAGAACAATGCCATAATAGTTGGAAACATTCTGATTTTTCCATATTTATTGCTGATTTGTTTTATATGCATGTTGTGTGTGCTTGAAAATTCCTCATTTTCAATTTACTAAGTGGGAGAGGCATATTTTAATTAATTCCCGCAACCTCCATTACAATTTGACGTATGATGCAACAAACTTGCGCGTCGGCTCTGAGTGCCTTCCTCCCCATCGGATGAGTTTGTTTGCGGATCACTAGGTCAAATAATGGTTATAGGAAATTATTTAGTAGCGTGTGTACTTCCACATCGGTAAGGCACATAATCCGAGATAATTCCCTTAGTATCGTGTAATGGTGCACACTTAGATGCAAATAAAAAGTATCCTCCCCATCAGAGTCACTGCTTTTATTTATAAGGCCAAAGAGGAACCAACTATTAATTTTATTTGTCAAAAAGTAAGGTTGACAAGATAATAAAATTAATGGGTAAAACCTCCTCTTACAAATGTAGAATTCGTATACGTCCACACTATCGTGGCATGCGATATTCTCGGTGTTTTGAGGTGTTGGTTGATTTCTGAATTTTATTGTTTTGAGGAATCAATAAAATTTGAAATCTAATATTTTGATCATTGTGATTCTTAGGATTTTCAAAATTGACTTTCAGTCCACTTACTGTGATACTAAAGGAAATAAACTTACTGTACCCAAATAATGTTGATTGGAAAAGATTCTAGATATTGTCTTATCTGCTAAGGAGTACAAGTATGCACTCTTCGAAAAGTGTCCTCAAGCCATCATTGCTCAAAAAGGTTTCTACTTCTATGCCGAAAGGCAAGAAGAAGAAGAAACAAGGTGAAGTAAAGATGGTGGGAGGATCTCAGGGAAGAGTGAAGAAGCCGAAAGGCAAGTACTTCACTTGCAAGCAGGATGGACATTGGAAGAAGGACTGTCCCAATCCAAAACAGAACAAAGGTATATCTTTTGGACTAGTCATTGAAACATGATTAGCGGTGATATCTACCGGCACCTGGTGAGTAGATAAGGGAGCCGCTAATCATGTTTGCAACAATTTGCAGGGGTTCCAGGAAACCCGATGACTAGCTAAAGGGGAGATTACCATTTACTTGGGCAATGCCATGATGTTGGCGGCTATTGCAGTGGGAGAAGTTTTATATATCTCTTGAAAATAATAAAACTTTAGTTCTGGAAAATTCCCTTTATGTACCTTTATTTAGAAAGAATTTAGTTTCAGTTTCTAAATTATTATGGATGGATATTCTATTTCTTTTAATGACAGAGTTGTTATAAAAAGGAATAGGGAGAATATCTATTCAGGTACATTGAAAGGAAATTTGAACCAAAACCTCCCACGATGCAAATTGAAGTTATTAACTCATCTTCTAATTCCGATAAGAGAAAAGAACCTTCGAAAATGAACCAAACATATCTTTTGACATCTTAGGTTTGGTCACATTAACCTAAGTAGAATTCAATAGGTTGATAGCTGATGGACCTTTGGGTTCATTAGTGGTGGAGGATCTCCCAACCTGTGAATCTTGCTTGGAGGGTAAGATGACCAAGAGGCCTCTCAAGGCCAAGGGGTATAGATACAAAGATGTGTTGGAATTGGGTCATTTTGCCTATGTCTATCCAGACAAGAGGTAGTTTTGAACATTTCATCTTTTTCATAGATGATTGTTCAAGATACGGATGACACTATGATCTGATCGTGGTGGTGAGTACCTCTTGGGAGAGTTTAGGAACTACTTATCAGAGGCTGGGATTCAATCCCAATTGACTGCACCTGGCACACCCCAGCAGAACGGTGTAGCAGAGCGAAGGAATAGGACTCTTATGGAGATGGTTAGATCGATGATGAGTTATTCTGACTTGTTTTATAGTCCTAGAGATCAGAGGGTGATCGTTAACACGAACACTAGATTTCTAGAGGAAGACATGTGATAAAGCCACAAGCCCAAGAGTAAAATTGTTTTGGAAGAGTTAAAAAGGGAAGTCACTTCTTTAGTACCACCGGTACAAGAGGATATACCACATGTCACTGCACCGCGTGTCACAAAGGATACACAGATGATACCTCGTCGTAGTGGGAGGGTTGTTAGACAGCCTCTTAGATTCATGTTTTTGGGTGAATCTTCTGATTTGGTCCCTAGCAAACATAAACCTGATCCCTAGACATACGACGAGACAATCCAAGATATAAATACGACATCTTGGCAAAGTGCAATGAATACTGAGATTGAATCTATGGATTCAAGTCAGGTCTGGGAGCTCTTATGCATAACAGCTCATATGGATTATGAGGTGTGGCAGATGGATGTCAAGACAACTTTCCTTAATGGAAGTCTTGAGGAAAATATCTATATGAAGCAACCAGAGGGATTCATTGCTATGGGCAAAGAGCGTATTGTATGTAAGCTTAATCGGTCCGTTTATGGACTGAAGCAAGCTTTGAGGTCTTGGAACATCCGCTTTGATGAGGTAAATCCAGACTTATGGATTTATTCAAAGTCCAGATGAGTCTTGTGTATACAAGAGATGTGACGGAAATGTAGTGGTATTTCTTGTACTATACGTAGATGACATTTTGGTAGTTGGCAACAATATCAGAGTGTTATTAGACGTAAGGGTATGGTTGTCCAAACAGTTTTGAAGGACTTGGGAGAAGTGGGTCACAACCTTGGGATCAAGGTTGTTGTGCTTAACCCAAGCTTCATACATAGACACGATTATGGATCGTTTTAGCATGCAAAACTCCAAGAAAGGTTTTCTACCTTTCAGGCATGGAGTTACTTTATCTAAGGAGATGTGTCCTAGATCATCTGAGGTGATAAAGGAGCTGAAGGCGGTTCCTTATGCTTCGGCAGTAGGAAGCCTTATGTATGTTATGTACGAGACAAGATATCTGCTTTGCCGTGGGCATGGTTAGGAGATATCAGAGTAATCCAGGACAGGGACATTGGACTGCGGTAAAAGCATATATTGTAGTGCCTGAGAAGGACTAGGGATTATATGCTAGTTTACCGGGCAGACCAATTACTCCCTGTGGGTAGCATGGATTGCGATTTCCATTCAGATAGGGATAACAGTAAGTCTACCTCAGGTTTTGTGTTTACTTTAGGAGGTGGAGCCATTGTATGGAGGAGTGCCTAGCAGAAATGCGTGGCGGACTCCACCATGGAAGCTGAGTATGTGGCAGCCCCTGTGGCGGCCAAAGAAGCTGTGTGGTTCGGGAACTTTCTAATGGACTTGGATGTGATTCCTGGTTTGCCCAGAACTATCACAATTTATTGTGATAATAATGGTGCAGTTGCAAACTCAAAGGAACCACGAGCCCATAAGGCTAGTAAACACATAGAGTGCAAGTACCACCTGATACAAGAAATCATAAAAGAGGTAGAAGTTCCTGTCGCCTAGATTGCATCAGAGGATGACCTGGTAGACCCTTTCACTAAGGCCCTTCTAGCGAGAGCTTTGATAGGCATGTGGAGGGAAGGGAATCAGATGTATGACAGTATGATGACAGCATAGTCTTTTAGTATAAGTGGGAGATTGTTGGGATGTATACTGAAAGCCTTGCTCTTTTGTATGAACATCTTTATTTTGAAATAAGAATCACATGATCATTGTTTGCATATTTTATGAGTATGCATATTGTCTAATACTTTACATTGTAGCTAACATGGTGCTTGGGTGTGGCACAGAAGATCATGTTATCAGTCCCTTGTAGAGTATAAGTAGAGGCTCACAACCAAGATGGTTTTCGACAAACCATTGGCATGGTTGTAGTGTAGCTTGGTATTGTTTTGTCTTGAACATAAAGTTACACTAGTACACTTAGGTGTATTGAGCAGGACCGACATAGAGGTGATTCAATTTATAGCTGACTACATAATTGAATCGGACCTCGGATATTATGTTGTACATGCTCTTAATCTCGATATAATAACAGGCACATGTACTTAATACTTATTTCTTTGATTTATCAGAGGGTGAGATTTCTATGGATTAAATCAATATGCCCGGTAAGTTGGGAAATGATATTATTTACATGGTGTGCCGTTGATTATAGAAGGAAACCGTGTCCTATGTATTAGGTTGATGATGTCCCCTTGAGGTGCTCATAAGGTTCATCATGTAAACCCTGCAGGTTGACTTAGTCAACATGATGATAAGGTTGAGTTGTACTACTCGAGGAGTTAGATGTTAATTGATTGATGGTCAGTAAATCAATCAATTGACGGACATTCGATATCTTAAACACGGGGAGATGGATGTACAAATAATATATGGAGCCCATATTAATTTATGGGGGTTGGTGAGGTAGTTCAATGATGATCCTCTAGTGGAATGGAACATCATTGATGGATCAAGTTTGTGTGGTTCCGATCCATCGGGTGGCCAAGACCCAACTCCTCCTCATGGTCCCTATCGTAGCCTAATATAAACCTCATGAAGTCTAGATCAAATGATGGAAAACAAATCTCTAAATCCAACGGTTGGGATTAAATCCCTAGATCCGACGATTGAGATTAAATCTCTAGATCCGACGGTTGGGATTACAACCCTAGAACCGACGGTTGAGATTAAATCTCTAGATCCGACGGTTGAGATTAAAACCCTAGAACCGACGGTGGAGATTAAACCAAGGCCTAAACCTAACTCTATATATAAGGGAGCATGGGTTCGGCGGCAATAAGTTTTTTTTTTTTTGGATGATGGAAATTAGGGTTTAGCCTCTCTTTGCTTGGGCGGCAAGAAACCCTAAGGAGGAAACCCTAATTAGGGTTTGGCTCCTTGGGTTGGGCGGCCATGGTGAGGAAAGGAGAGTGGGCGACAACTTGTGGAAGAGTTCTTCTTCTTCCTAGGGAAGGTGGCCGGTTCTAGATCTCCTCCTTCCACCATGGTTGGGCGGCAAGAAATAGGAAGAGGCTAGGGTTAGGGTTTAGTCCATGATGGTGGGCGGCAACCCTTCTTCCTCCTTCCTCCTTCCTCCTTGGTTTGGCCGGCGCCCAAGCTTCACCCTTCTTTCTATGGATTAGGTTGGTTTGGGAAATTAGGGTTTGCCCTTCCATTAGTGGGTGGCAAGAAACCCTAGAGTTTTCCTTTCCTTGGTTGGGCGGCTAGGTTATGGAGGGGAAAGTGGGCGGCAACTATAGGAGAGGATATCTTCTTCTTCTTCCTAGGTTGTTGCCGGCTCCTAGATCTTTTCCCTCTACCTTGGTCGGCGCTCAACCTATTCCTCTCATCCTCTTCTTGTTCTCTTTGGACCGGCGGCAAACATCATGCTTGGAGCTTGATGGTTGGTCCTAGATAAGAGATGAGTTTTGTTTCCATTTTGTTCTCTCTATTCTTGGGGCCGGCGGCATCAATCCTTTGCGGATTGGTGGTTGGCTCAAGCAAGAAGGGAAAGAGAGTTCTTCTTTCTTTGGATTGAAGAAGATCTAGGATGCTTCAACTTGTGGAGGATCTTCGCCCACACGAAGTCTACAAGGAGGTTAGGACATACGATAGAAGATCAAGAGGTATAAAAGTTTTATAACTTTTATTATTGTTCTTTGCATGTTCTTATTGATATGCTAGCTTATGTTCTTTATGTTAGTATATGTTGATTATACTAGTTTACATTTGTATGTATTTGTATAATCATGGATCCCGAAGATAAATACAAATATCGGCGATCCGTCCGTCGTCTCTTCCGCGGCTAACCGACTAGAAGAGTTGTGTTGCTTGAACAACTAGTTTGTTCAAGCGATCGCTCATGTTGTTAGCACGACGACGAATTGGTTGTGCTTAGGAAACTCATCCCATCCGGATTAGTTTTCATTAGTGAAAATTTTAATCCGAGGACATGGGAGCCGATGAGCATTCCGAGGAATAGCACGTTACTAACATGCGCAGGCGAAGGAACCTCGCTCAAACCAACGGACCAAACACATACTACGCCGCTTCCATCTCATTCGAGAGATTATCGATAGAGGAGATGTGAAGATTTGCATAGTACCCACAGAGGCTTACATCACAGATCCCTTGACCAAGCCTTTGGCACAGAAAAAATATGATGGTCACACTAGGTCATTGGGTATTATATACTACAGTGATTGGCACAAGTGCTAGTGAGAGATTGTTAGTGAAAGCCCTAGAGCCGATCATGTGATGATTATTGTATGGACTTATTGTATCATATTCCTATATACATTTATAAAGGCATTTCTTTATGGTTATTATACTTACTTGTATTGATGCCAAATAACTAAGTATAATAGCATCCTTGAGTAGAAGGTTCTTATCTATATCAATCGATTGGTTGAATCGATAATGAGATGATATAGAGAATACTACTCTTAATCATTCCTAGTCAAGTATTTATATTCAGGGACAATGTTAATGCAAAGATACTAGCATGTAGGTCAACTCGATGACTTGATCTCACAAGTCATGGATATGAGATAACAAGTTGACACATGAGTATGGATTGGAGAATGTATACTGAATGACCCGCCATGAGAAAGTATCATGGATCGTTATATGAGTGTAATATACTTTCTCATGTGACTATTAGTATGACTATTAGTCCTTGGACCTGAAGTCACAATGGTTCCCTACATAAAGAGTTGAATACTTTGGCTTCGTCAAACGTCAACCGTAAATGGGTGGACTATAAAGGCGATTACTGGGTATATAATAAATTATGCGGAGGGATGTGAGTGATGTAGATGAGATCTATCCCTTCTATATGACGGGAGTGTTATCATGATTCTTGATAGAGTGAGACCATTAAGTGCATGATCATGCTTAAATGAGTCAATATGAGATATTGAGCTCATTTTTTTAGAGTGAGTCTACTTGGAGTTCAAGATATAAATTGTACAAAGGATGACATGGTCTATGCCTCAATTGATCAATCTAGATGTCAAGGATAGAGGGACATTGTCACATATTGTGAGAGTCACAATTAGTACTCACAATGGTGATGTTGGATCTCAACATTCTTGTAACTTGGGTAGCAATGTTGTGTTGCTAGTTACCGCTCATTGCTTATTTTCTAAATCAGTTTAGGAGCATTGCCAATGTTACAAGAACCTATAGGTTCACACACAAAGGGAAATTAGATGGAGATTAGGTTCATATGATGGACCAAGAGGATTAGGTTCATGTGATGAACCAAATTGGATTAAGAATAATCCAAATTAGACTAATTGAGTTGGACTCAATTTGATTCAAGTGTTGAATGAGTCTAATTTAGATTTGATTCATTGAGTCAATTTAAACTAATGAATAGAGATTCATTAAATTAAATTGACTTGAATCAAAGGTTAGATTTGATCAACCATGGGAGATAAGAGGTCAAGTTTGACTTGACTTGAGAGGAAAGATGAAGGGTCAAGTTTGACTTGACCAAATGCCACTCCATGGTGACTTGGCATAGGGCTGGCCAATGATGATGTTCCACATCATCATGGACACATCATGGCATGCCACCTCATGAGGAAGACCAAGAGCCATGGCTCTTGGTATTACATGGATGTTTTTAACCCTCCTTAAGTGGCCGACCAAAACATTAGTGAGGCTAATTGAATTCTTCTTCTTCATTCTCCTTTCTTCTTCTCTCCCTCTCGTCCATTGCCGAGACCTCCCAAGAATGCTAGCACACTCTAAGTGGTTCTCTCCACCTTTTGTCCATGTGGATACGTGTAGAGGATTGTACACTTGACACTCTACGAGATCCGGCAACCTTTTGGACGAGCGGGATAAGCGAAGGGAATCGCTACAAGGGTAACATTTTTCCTATGTAGATCTAAGGTAGATATAGTGTAGATAAACATGTTTATAAATTTTATTTATCTTCGCATGGATCCATGGCTGGCTTCCGAGGTTTTCCGCACGTATCCGTGGCCGACTTCCGAGGCTTCGTAGAGTCTATCTTGTTATCATTAATAATTATAATTGCATTATTAAATGATATCTTACGCCTTGCTCTAGAAGCTCCCCCTACACTTGAGCTTTTTGCCTTGTCCTTGGTTGGGTGCCTCCCCTTCATACATTGAGTGAGGTAATGGCCTCTTTGATTGCACCTGAAGCACACTATATGCTCCTTGTTCTTGCGTGTCTGGGGTCCAGTCTCCTTTGGTTTCTCCTTGGCCTTTGGTGCCACTTGAGCCTTCAACTTGATTTTACTTGGACACTTGCTCTTGTAGTGTCCTCTTTCACTGCACTCAAAATATACAATATGATTTTTATTTTTAATAATTATGCTTGAGTTACCATCTTGGATGGTTGCAGTGTTAGTGAAAGCCCTAGAGCCAATCATGTGATGATTGTTGTATGGACTTTATTGTATCATATTCCTATTTATAAATGCATGGTTATTATATTTACTTGTATTGATGTCAAATAACTAAGTATAATAACGTCCTTGAGTAGTAGGTTCTTATCTATATCAATCGATTGGTAGAATCGATAATGAGATGATATAGAGAATACTACTCTTAATCATTCTTAGTCAAGTATTAAGATTCAGGGACAATGTTAATGCATAGAGATTAGCATGTAGGTCAACACGATGACTTGATCTCACAAGTCATGGATATGAGATATCAAGTTGACACATGGGTATGCATTGGAGAATGTATATTGAATGACCCGCCATGAGAAAGTATCATGGATCGTTATATGAGTGTCATATACTTTCTCATGTGGCTATTAGTATGACTATTAGTCCTTAGACCTGAAGTCACCATGGTTCCCTACATAAGGAGTTGCATACTTTGGCTTCGTCAAACATCACCCGTAAATGGGTTGACTATAAAGGCGATTACTGGGTATGTGACAAATTATGCGGAGGGATGTGAGTGATGTAGATGGGATCTATCCCTCCTATATGACAGGGGTGACATCGATATTCTTGATAGAGTGAGACCACGAAGTGCATGGCCATGCCCAAATGAGTCAATATGAGATATTGAGCTCATTTGATTAGAGTGAGTCTACTTGGAGTTCAAGATATAGATTGTACCGAGGATGACACGGTCTATGCCTCAAGTGATTAATCTAGATGTCAAGGAGAGAGGGACATTGTCACATATTGTGAGAGTCACAATTAGTAGTCACAAAGGTGATGTTGGAGCTCAACATTCTTGTAACTTGGGTAGCAATGATGTGTTGCTAGATACCGCTCATTGCTTATGTTCCTAAATCGGTTTAGGGACATTGCCAAAGTTACAAGAACCTATAGGGTCACACACAAAGGGCAATTAGATGGAGATTAGGTTCATATGATGAACCATGAGGATTAGGTTCATGTGATGAACCAAATTGGATTAAGAGTAATCTTAATTAGACTAATTGAGTTGGACTCAATTTGATTCAAGTGTTGAATGAGTCTAATTTAGATTTGATTCATCAAATCAATTTAAATTAATGAATAGATATTCATTAAATTAAATTGACTTGAATCAAATGGTTGGATTTGATAAACCATGGAAGATGAAAGGTCAAGTTTGACTTGACCAAATGCCATATCATGATGATGACTTGGCATGGCCGGCCAATGATGATGTTCCACATCATCATTGACTTATCATATGGTGCCACCTCATGAGGGAGACAAAGAGCCATTGGCTCTTTGAGTTACATGCATGCATGTAACCCCCCAAGAGATGGTTGCCGGCCACTTATTCCATTAGATGGAATTTATTTTGTGAGTTACTCCAACTTCATCTTCTTCCTTGGATCATCTTCCTCTCAAGCTTGCTCTCCCATCCTTCATCTTGGCCGAACCATCCAAGGGGTGCTAGCACACTCAAGGTTGTGTTTTCTCCACCTATTGCTTGTGTGGATACCAATAGAGGAGTGTGCACTTGACACTCTAGAGTTCCGGCAAGCTATTTGGACGAGCGGGATTTGCGAAGGGTGTCGCATCGAGGGTAACACTCTCAACTTTTAAATCTAAGGTAGATCTAGGTTTACTTAGCACATACATGTTTTTATTTTAATATATCTTCGGACGGATCCATGGTCGGACTTCCGGTGTTTCCGCAACGCAAAAAGCAGTTTTTGCAGCTCGAAAAGTCCAACAGTGGTATCAGAGCCACGTGCGAAGCATGTATGTGTTTCATTTTTGTAGTTTTTGTATTAGATATAAAAATTACCGATTTTTATGTTTCTGTAAATTTCCTATTTTTTTCGAATTTTTGGGTATTTTTCTCGAAGAGTCAAAGCAACGAGTGTTGGGACACTTGTAGGCTTCAACCATTGAGAAAAACTCTGCGAAACGCCGAGTTCTCGCTTTAGGTTTTTGGGACAACAACTAAAGTCACTGTAAGATCATATTAGGGACACTCGCAAAGTTTTTTTGTGAGTAGGGGCGCTGCCCCTATCCCCGAAAGGGGCCTTGTCCCGCGATCGGCCCCGGAAACCGCTTAGCGGGACCGTTACGGAGAGGTGACTCATAAAATTGAAAAAAATAGGAAAAATTATAGAAATTTTCTGTAAAAATACATAATTTAGAATTATGTATAATTCTGTGATTGTCATGGCCCAAGAACCCCAATATGATTGGATGATGATGTGTTGTAATTCATAATACGGCTTGCGTGCCATTTTTGTGGTTATGCGTGTTGTATAGTGTATGCGACCTGCGCGTCATACCTCTTCTTTTAAAATTCTAGTTGTAAATAGTTTTAGACTCGAATGTAACTCGAGTTTCATATTTTTAATGTACAAAATAGAGCGGTGGAATGTCCACTTGTAGACGAAGTTACGAGAAGAATGCCGACGACACATGACGGTCAAAGGAAGCGGTTGGAGAAGCCGCTAGCCCTAGGTTGACCGTTAGATCTTCTCATTGGTATATATATATATATATATATATATATATATATATATATATATATATATATATATATATATATATATATTTGTTATGCTTGTATGTATGTGATGCATGCTAGTAGAATAATGCTTGTTTGTATATGATGCATGCTAGAATAATGCTTGTATGTATGTGATGCATGCTAATATAGGATAATAAAGGCCTCAATGCATATATGATACACATTACGATTAGATTAGATCTTAATCGAATCAATTCGTAAATGCCTACCGAGTCCTTGATACCCATCACTACCTCGATCATTTGTAGTTGTTGAATCTGCCAAAGCAGAGCAACGCATATTATCTTGGTAGGGTGCGGAAGGACAATCTTGATCCCGCCTATCACGGCTTGGGTTAGAGTAAGCTCAATTAGATTGAGTAAAACTAGTTAACTCAATTGGATCGAGTAGAACTATAGGCATATTCCAACCGTTGGAAAGATAGGATAAGATCGCATTTACATTAAATCTTAGGCGATTTAGCCAAAGCTAACTCAAGGTCTTTTGTAAATGTGGGTCTTGATCCTATAAACAAGAGTTGCATAGAGATGTAATCGGTAATGTGTTACCCACCGATCAAACTAAGTCTTGGGTGATTTAGCCAAAGCTAACTCAAGGCTTAGTATGATGTGGATCTTATCCTGCAAGAATTATAGCTAGTTTGTATGAATCTAGTAATGTGGTTTAACCACATCCATAACTCGATTCTACAAAATTCCTATAATTCAGTGGGAGCATCATTTGATTAAAGGCCTAATTAAATGATAAAAGGAATATGATATTAATTCTCTGCATTGTATGTTGTAGATTATTATGTTGACAAACACGAACACACTCTCTCTGTGTTATGTCCTTGAGAAGGACAAGCTCAATGGAGCAAACTTCCTGGACTGGTACAGGAACCTGAGAATCGTTCTCACCCAAGAAAGGAAACTGTACGTCCTGGAGTAACCCATTCCGGAGGCACCTCCTGCCAATGCCTCGCGAACTGACAAAGATGCTTACAAGAAGCATCAAGATGATGCATTAGATGTGTCATGTCTCATGCTCGCGACCATGAACTCTGAGATTCAGAAGCAACATGAGTTCATGAATGCTTATGATATGGTTGAACATCTTCGTCAACTATATCAAGGACAAGTAAGGCACGAGAGATATGAAGTCTCTAAGGCATTGTTTGGTTCCAAAATGCAAGATGGGACTCCCGTAGGTCCATATGTACTTAAGATGATTGAGTACGTAGAAAACCTACAGAGATTGGGATTCCCCCTTGGCCAAGAGCTGGCCACTGACTTGATCTTGCAGTCTTTGCCGCAAAGCTACAATCAATTTGTCATGAATTACAACATGAATGAAATTGATAAGCCACTGCCTGAGATGCTCAGCATGTTGAGAACTGCTGAGCTCAACCTTAAGAAGGGAAAATCAGCCATTTGTGCAAAGAAGAAAGGTAAGGGAAAGCCTAAAGGTAAGGGAAAGTCCCAAGCCAAGGGCAAAGACAAGGAACTGAAACCCAAAGGAGGGGTGGCCAAGGAAGGGGCTTGCTTCCACTGCAAGGAAGCTAGACATTGGAAGCGTAACTGCCAGGCATACTTGGAAGATCTTAAGAAGAAGAGAAGTAAGACTTCTACTTCAGGTATAAATGTTATAGAAGTCAATCTATCTATTTCTTCATCATGGGTATTAGATACCGGATGTGTATCTCACATTTGTACCAATGTGCAGGCGCTGAGAAATAGCAGAGCATTGACAAAGGGCGAGGTGGACCTATGAGTAGGCAATGGAGCAAGAGTTGCTGCTGTTGCTGTAGGAACTTATTATCTATCTCTGCCCTCTGAGCTTGTACTAGAATTAGATGAATGTTGTTATATGCCAGCCTTAACTAAGAACATCATTTCGGGTTCTTGTTTGGACAAGAAAGGATTTACATTTATAATAAAGAACAAATGTTGTTCAGTTTATTTAAATGATATGTTCTATTGTAGTGCACCTCTAATGAACAGACTCTACTTTATAGACTTAGAGAGCCCTATCTATAACATAAGTACCAAAAGGTTCAAGTCAAATGAGTTGAACCAAACCTATCTCTGGCATTGTCGCTTAGGTCATATAAATGAGAGTCGCTTATCTCAACTCCATAAGGATGGTCTGCTAGACTCATTTGATTTTGAATCATATGAGACATGCAAGTCTTGCCTTTTAGGCAAGATGACCAAGACTCCCTTTAGTGGACATAGCGAAAGAGCAACAGACTTGTTAGGACTTATACATAGTGATGTATGTTGCTGCTAGAGGTAGTTATAGGTACTTTATTACATTTACTGATGACTTCAGTAGATATGGTTATGTGTATCTTATGACACATAAATCAGAATCCTTTGAAAAGTTAAAATAATTCAAGAATGAAGTACAAAACCATCTTGGCAAGAGTACTAAGATACTTCGATCAGATCGAGGTGGTGAATACCTTAGCCATGAGTTTCGTGACTATCTAGCTGAGTGTGGGATTCTATCCCAACTCACTCCTCCTTGAACACCACAGTGGAATGGTGTATCCGAAAGGAGGAATCGTACCCTATTAGATATGGTACGATCTATGATGAGTCACACAGATCTTCCTATATCCTTTTGTGGATATGCTCTAGACACAGTAGCCTTTATCCTTAACCATGTACCATTCAAGGTTGTGATAAAGACACCATATACGATATGGACAAGGAGAAATCCCAAGATGTCTTTCATGAGGATTTAGGGTTGTGAGGCTTACGTTCGACACAAAGGGATATTACTTCTACATTCCCAGTCAGCATAAAGTTTTTGTGGCAAAGATTGGGGTTTTTCTAGAAAGAGATTTTGTTTCTAGAAAAATTAGTGGGAGTACATTCGATCTTGAAGAAATTCAAGATAAGGACCATAGCACTGAGGCCTTGATGGAGGTTGAACAGGAACCACAAAGTGTTGTGGGTGATGAGATTGTTGCACAAAGAGTTGTGGAACAACCACCTGTTCATGTAGACCTACCTCTTCGCAGGTCTGATAGGGTACGTCGTCAGCCTGAGAGATACTCATTTCTCTTGTCTGACCATGATGACGTTATGCTCATTGAGAATGATCCTACCTCCTATCAGGAAGCTATGATGAGCCCAGATTCTGAGAAATGGCTAGAGGCCATGAGATCCGAGATGGAATCCATGTACACCAACCAGGTATGGACTTTGGTTGATCCACCTGAAGCGGTTAAACCCATTCGGTGTAAGTGGGTCTTTAGGAGAAAGACTGACATGGATGGACTTACGCATACCTATAAGGGCCGATTGGTGGCTAAAGGTTTCAAGCAAATGTTGGTGCAGTGAGGCACCAAAATCGAACCTGTGTTTTGATTATAGCAAAGACACAAGGTTAAGTCTATTTTGTTATCTCATGAGTCTACTTGAGTGTGCAGAAACAGGTTAAGCTTGAGTTGGAGATCTGCGACACAGTAAGTGCAAGGTAAGACTCGTGTCCGACGAGCGTAAGTGAGGTCGGATCCTCCGTTTAGGAGTTGATCTTAGGCGACAATCCGACCCAAAACTTTCCATGAAAGTCTAAGTCGAGATCGGATGGTTAGAAACCATCTAAATCCATCACATTTAATATTTCTACATATTGCTTTGAGCTAACCCTTGTTTGAATTCGAAGTTACTCTAATTCGAATTAAAATTAGAATTCAAATTCGAATTAAAATTAGAACTCGAATTGAAATAAAATTAAATAACTAAAGTATCCAGAAAATGGGCAAAAGGAACTAAAAGCAAGGTGGCAACTTATCCCCCAAATCTTGGTGAGGTGGCCCGTCAAAAGCAAGGTGGAAACTTTGTTGGTGCAGTGAGGCACCGAAATCGAACCTGTGTTTTGATTATAGCAAAGACACAAAAGTTAAGTCTATTTTGTTTTCTCACGAGCTGAATCGAGTGTACAGAAGATTGATATAGCTGGAGCTGAAGGCTAGCGACACCCGGAGGAAGCCGCGGTGGTCGGGCGATACTCGAGTTACTTCGGAGGGAGCCGAAGGAATCGAGTGGAAGGCCAGAAGCAAAAGCGACACGTAAGTATCGAGGTAAGCTCGTGTGTGCGAGAGTAAGTAAGGTCGTATCCTCTTTACGGGGATGATCTTAAGCGTAGATCCGACCAAAGACATCTTATAGATGGTCTAGGTCGAGATCGGATGGTCGACGACCATCGAAATTATGTTTTTATTGAGCTAACTTTGACTTGCAGCAAGCATCGATTCATTGCCGACGGAGGACTCATTGCAGTGTATCGATCATCGCTGAAGGTCATCAATCGGAATCGCCATCATCGATCGTGATGATGGCCATCGATCGATCGATGGTCAATGATCAGATTCGAGGAGTCAAGGCTTATCACTCCACCTCAAAGCGGTTTGGTGTCCATTTGTGATTGGTTGAAGACCCACTCGAAAAGGGGCTCAAAGGCTATAAAAGGAGGGCCAAACCTAGGGTTTTAACAACAATTCTAAGCTTCCAAAAAGTCTCCGCAAAGCTACCGACAACAACGTGCTTCTTCTTCTCCGACGTCTAGGTTTCATTTCCTTTATTTTTGTACGTCGGTTTTAATTTTAGTGTCGTTGCTCATTTACATTCTTCGAAGCTATTTTTCTATCGTAACGAGGAGAGGGGGAGTGTCCCTCTACCTCAAGTTTTTTTTGTATCGATTAACTCCTACCTCCAACGAGGAGGAGTTTGTTTAGTGATTTGCCCTCCGTGCGTGGTCAAGGACCACTAGGGCCTTGGAGTAGTAGCCTTCGGCTACGAACCAAGTAAATATCTTGTTTCTATTGTCTCCTTTACTTTTTGTTTTGCTTATCTTTCCACTGCGTATATTTGTCTTGAAACGAATTCGAAAAAGTTTTTTCATTCGCTATTCACCCCCCCCCTCTAGCGAACCGCATTGATCCAACAAACTTATCCCTCAATTGGTGGTGAGGTGGCCGGATCTCAAGTGGGCGGACAAGGCTTCAAATAGAGGGGGGTGCTTCATATCTTAGATACAACAATTATTACAAAGCTCTCAAACGCCTCCACTGGCTTTGCTCTTCTACGACGGCAGCGCCTACAGCGAAGTCTTTGGTAATCGTTTTAGTCGATTAATTTAAGTTGTGTTTTTCGAGCTTTTATATCGAAAAGGAGAGAGGGGCTTGTCTCTCATCCTTGTGTTTTTGTCGAAAGTTTTGTAATCGTAACTCCTACCTCCAACGAGGAGGAATGTTTTAGTGATTGCCCTCCGTACGTGGTCTAAGACCATTAGGGCCTTGGATTAGCAGCCGGTTGGCTGTGAACTAAGTAAAACTCCTTGTGTCCATCTCTTTTTCGCTGTGTTTATCTCTCACTTATCGTTTTTACAACAAAAGAAAAACCGTTTTGCGCTATTCACCCCCCCTCTAGCGCTCATTTCGATCCTACACTTGGTATCGAGTGGGCACTCAAATTTGGTGAAACCACCAATTTGAGTAATTTTTATTTCTTTTGTTTCCTTTGTTTCTGTCTACGTTAATTTTTGTGTTTTTTTTTAATTTTTCTAAATTTTTTTTCCAGACTTTTCTTTAATTTAATTTTATCGCTTTTAATCTTTCTATTGATCATCCTAACAAAAAAAACTCTTAATTATGATTTTTTATTTCTATTACTGATTAAAATTAGTTTTTCCCAGAATTAAAAATTCTTTCATTTTTTTTAAACTCTTGAATTTTTCAAACCCTAAAATCTTTATATTTCGTTTTATAAAGTTTTCTCGTTAATCTTAGCATTGAATTAAATCTTATTTCCACTAAAATAGATTTTCAATCAATTTACAAAATTTAATCAATTAAAAATCAATTAAAAACTTATTTTAATTTTTAAATCTTGTCTAGAATATAAGTTTGGTTTTTCAATATTTTTTACTTAATTTCAACATTAGATTTTTTTTCTACAAAATAGTTTTTAATTAATTTTCGAAATTAATTAATTAATTATTTTTTTTACATAATTAAAATTAAATTTCTATTTATTTAATCTATTGATTGATTTATTTATCTTTTCTTCTTCCCGCACTACTCCAAGACGCAAGTCTTGGGACCTTTGTTGTCTGTGTGTTTTTTCTTTTTTTTCTCTTCTTACCGTTTCGTGTTAATGGCCCATCTCGAGGGTTTTAGCACCGTCCGACCACCGTTTTACAACGGTGACGATTTTCGTTATTGGAAAGGTCGGATGGAGTGCTTCCTAAAAACCCAAATAGAGATGTGGATTGTGATCCAAACCGGGTTCACCCTTCCTACTAATGAAGAAGGTGAATCCTTGGATTACAATCAGTGGTCCATTACCACTAAACGACAAGTCGAGGCAGATGCAAAGGTGACTCAAATCCTGCAGTGCGGGCTATCCAAGGAGGAGCTGAACCGAGTCGGACCCTTCATCAACGTAAGAGATCTCTGGACGAGGCTGATCGAGTTACACGAAGGATCGGATCAAGCTAAGGTTTGCAAACGCGATTTGTTGTTCAATAAATTGTACACACTAAAAATGCAGGAACACGAGATGGCAACACAATTGCACGCCCGCATCCAGGACATAGTCAACCAGCTGCATTCCATAGGACAGAAAGTCAAAAACTGAGATCTAATCAGGTATGTTCTAAATTCTTTCCCTAGGACCACCTTGTGGGCATCCATGCCCGATGCCTACAATGTATCTAAGGACCTAGCTAAAGTTAGAATAGACAAATTATTCTCAGATTTCGAATTACATGAGCAGTCCAACTCGGAACCTGAGAGGGGTATAGCCTTGTTTGCAGGTTCAAAGAAGAAGAAAATCGCAAGCAAGCCACCACCAACCGAGGAGGAAGACGAGTCTGAAGAAGAAGTTGACCCGGAGTTGACTGCCGAACTAATGAACCTAGCTCGAAGGATAGCCAAGGGACGAAAGCGAACCACGACTCGAACCAACCAAGGTAAGCCTAAAAGTTCTAATATTAGGTGTTATGAGTGTAACAGGTTTGGACATATCAAGTCCGAGTGGCCAAAGCTCAACCACCAAGCACCTAAGCACAAGAAGGCCCTCAACGAGACATGGGAAGAAGCGTCATCCGAAGAAGACGAAGACCACGTCTTCATGGCGAAATCGATTGAGTCAGACACGGAGACCGAACCTGAACTTGAGTCAGAACCTGAGGATGACTCGGACTATGAAGCTACCTTCAAGTCAAGCCACGGATACGCATCCGGTTCAAAAGATACCCTTAAAGTGAGTCGAACTTTATTTAATACTTTACATAATACGGTTAGGTTTTTGTCTAGGAAATTAGTTAAGTCCGAGTCCAAGGTCGAGACCCTGGTTGAGGAGGTCAAACTCCTCAAACACAAGGTCTCCCTAACCTCTTCGACTAGTCAAGTTCGAGAAGAGGACCCAACTCGAGCTGAAAAGCTCGAAGTTGAGAACTCTCTCTTGAAAAGTCAAGTTGAAGATCTTAGGAACACGTTGGAAAGGTTCACTTCGGGATCCAAAGGACTTGACCTCCTACTTGGATCTCAAAGGGTCGTGTACAACAAGGCTGGACTAGGGTTTAACTCAAACACGACTAATAGGTCGTATATGTCGATTGTAAGTCGACATAGGAAACATGTCCAAGCATGGGTCCCTAAGAACTTTTTGATTTCAACTCTAGGATCCAACCCGTACTGGGTTCCCAAGGACCAAATCCACTATGTGGATAGACCGAACTGATTCAACGATCTAGGGTGAGCCAGTACAAAACATGTTTGTGCTTTAACTTAGAAATTGCATGCTTTTTTTTTTTAAAACTTGTGAACTCACTTAGAACACGTACATAACCAACTAAAATCCTTCGAAAAGATTGAGCCTCGGGGAGCCTCTTTTCAAAAATAACCAGTTAGACTAGGAAATAGTCTTAGGTGAGTCAAGTCATCATTTTCTTGAAAATGGCTTTGTATAAGGAAGTGGTCGATGATCCGATAAAAGAAGGCCCCTGTGCCTCGCCACGACCTGGAAGCCATGATCTTGAAAAGGTAAACTTGACAAGCCTAGGGTCAAATCCAAATCTAACATAAAATTACTTGAACCTAAATGCACTTAATCAACTTAATTGGAAGTCATCTCACAAAAAACACATAAGTATAACATGCTTGATCATATAGACACAGGTGAGATGGCCTAGGTTTAACAACTTACAACCAATTTTTTTTTTAAAAAAAATCTAACATCCAATCCAACCACCTTGTGTGTAGGATCAATGGATGTTGGACAGCGGTTGCTCCCGACACATGACTGGGGATCAACTCAAATTCACGAAGCTTCGATTCAAACGACAAGGATCGGTAGCCTTTGGGAATAACGGCAAGCTCAAAATCATCGGATCAGGTGATATCGAGCTTAACTCGAATTTTGTTATTAAAAATGTATTACTTGTAGAGAATTTTGAATATAACCTGCTTAGCGTAAGCCAATTATGTGACAATAACTATAAGGTCGTATTTTTAGAAAATGAATGTGTAATTAAAACAAATAAAACAGTTAAAACAATACTCAAAGGAACTAGGACAAATAACATTTATACAATTAACTTAATCAAATCCTCAGCCAAATGTCTTATGACACAGGAAGAGGAATCATGGTTGTGGCACCGACGACTCGGTCACTCGTGTAGGGGATCGGTTGGCCGGCTAGAGGGGGGTGAATAGCCCTTTACATTTGGATGCCGGTATTTGCTCGTCTACAAAACTAATTAGCGCAAGCGGAAGACTAATAAAGATAAGCAAATAGAAATATGATAAAACAAACGCTAACAAAGAATGTAACGTGGTTCACGGCTACGCCGCTAATCCACGGTCCCCGATTCGTCCTCGGTGAATCACTCCGCTAAACCAATCCACTAAATGGTCTCTCCTTTGCACCAAGCTAGGTGTGTTGGGTTTCCGGCACCGCGGCGTGTGTGTGTTCGATCATGTTTCGTAAACATGAGCACAGCGGAAGCAATAAAAATAATAAATACTCCTATTTATTACAACACACACAACACACACATGCTATTACAACAAGTGTAGACATAACCGTAAATTAAAATTGCAATAAAAGAAATTTAAACTACGTTATACCTTCCGTATGACGTGTAGCGGGAACGGCATCAACCGGAACGATTCTCGTAAGAATCGTCTCTATCCGTATCCACGCCGAGCTCCTCGGGATGACTTCGCCAAGCCACGAGCTTCGTCTTCGTACGGGTTACTAGCCTCGTGTTGAAGACGACGTGATCGAGAGATGATCACGGTCCGAATCCAAATTCGGACCTAAAACAAGTCCTCAAGACTTGCTTCTCCGGAGAGGTATTCGTCAACCGATTGACGAATCCTTCGTCCTCCACCTCAGAGGATTACCGGAGATCAAATCCGTATGTTAGCCGCTGTCGGAGCACTAACCGTCGTCCAAACGACGCTCCGACGAGAGGAGAAGAAGCTGTCCAGAAAACTGGACAGCTTGGTGGAGGAGTAGTCGCCGGCCAAAACCAAGGAAGCAAAGTGCTCACCTTGATGCCAAACCTAAGGAGGATGACCGGAACTCTTCCGGCAGCAGCTCGACGCCGGCGAGGAGGAAGGAAGCAACCTTCTGGACGCCGGTTGGAGGACCTTTGGGCTGGGCGGCGGCAGCTTGAAGTTGGGCGCCGAATAGGAGAGGGAGGGGTTGGGCGGCCACTATTGATTAGGGTTTGGGATTAGGGTTTAAGCCCTATTTTATAGAGAACTAATTCTCTTAATGGTTAATGGATCATATCCATAAAGCCCGTTAACCCGCTCCATTAAGATAAGTTAAAATAAACCAAACCATGATGGTTTATTTTAAGTTAAAACGAACCGAACCAACCTTTGGTTCATTCGTTTAATATAAACCAAACCCTTTGGTTTATTCTCATCCATTGGATTAGGACCAAACCATTTTGGTCCATCCATTATGTCTTCATAAGACACTGCCCATCCACGCTTCCATTGCGACTGAAACAATTTCATGCTCGCTTTATGTTTGGTCCAACCAAACATAGTTTCTCTCGGTCTGAGAATCCCATTCTCAAGCTCGTTTTAAATCCTTTGGATTACACTCGTTGTGCGTGTGACCAAATAGGTTCTCGGTTTATGTTGGCCGTCTATAATTAACCATTAATTATAGAACGATCATGAGTGGCACCTAGTAGTACATCATGATCCCCAATTAACCGAAAAGATCAACGGTTGATCCAGAACTATTTCTGAAACCCTTCAGTAGCTTGAATGAATCGTGCCCCATTCCCTTCACTCATCTTATACCCACTTGGTTCAGGACATGGTCTATAGTGTTAGTCCCCACTAGGCTGACTACGTCACACCTAGCCCAAGTATCATTTCCTCGTCCTACGGATTCTAGTTACTCCACATGTATCGAAGAGTACCTTACTCTAAACATGTAATGCTTTGGCCAAAGACTTTAGTAACAATCCGACGAGAGGCCATGGGTATACTTCTCCTCGCAAGGAGTGGTGAATCCTTTATAGGCTATTCAAACACCTTCGATCACTTCGACTTATACCCAATCATCCCGGGTCCACATCTCCTTAGAGATGTTTGCTTAAGATGTCAAAGCATAAGTCTCCATGATCAAGATGACTTGAATACCGCAAGTCAAAGGAACATCGCACTTAAGCCACAAGAAGAACTTCATTGACATATCTATATATGCGAAAACCATATGAAGTCTTACGGTTGGTCACTCCAATGAACTAGTTACCATAACTAGCATCCACGATTAACTCCGGACATCACTATGTCTCCAGCCAGTGAGAATCAGCTGCTTGGATACACCAAGGAGTATACCTCGTGCTAGTCTCGACAGAATTGATGGTGTCCAAATCCATCAATTCATTGACTAGGGATAATTCCGATACATCACAATTACACATGTAGAGATACTCACTAGTTGTGATCCAATCACAAATTCTCTCATGCTGTGAATCGTATCGTGGACATTCAGTAAATGAGTTTAAGATCCAATCAAATACATAAAATATGTATACTCAAATAGTGAATCTTCATTTATCATATAAATGGTTCATACATAAGGCGATTGCCTTAGGACATCTCTCATATATTACTAACAGACTCCCACTTGGCCTAATGCCAATCGCTACGGTATCCAATACCATAGTCTCTAACATGACCCTCAAACTTGCTTTGAGGTAATGCTTTAGTCAAGGGATCCGCTAAGTTCCTTTCAGTGGGAATTTTCTCGATTTGTATTTCGTTCCTACTGATGATCTCTCTGATAAGATGATAGCGGCGAAGCACATGTTTGGATCGTTGATGAGACCTTGGCTCTTTTGCCTGTGCAATTGCTCCATTGTTGTCGCAGTAGACCGGTATTGCTTCAACAATGGCCGGAATCACACCAAGTTCATGAACGAACTTCTTGATCCAAACCGCTTCCTTTGCTGCTTCCGAAGCTGCAATATATTCTGCCTCAGTGGTAGAATCCGCTACAGTCTCTTGTTTGGAACTTTTCCAACTCACTGCGCCCCCATTCAAGGTGAACACGTATCCAGACTGAGACCTGGAATCATCCTTGTCTGTCGAAGTGGCATCTGTATACCGCGTATCACCATGTCCCTTCTCCATATATTAGGAACACATCCTTAGTTCTTCTCAAGTACTTAAGGATCGTCTTAACAATAGCCAATGATCCATTCTGGATCGGGGTATCTGCCGTGACACTCGAGCATACGATACATCGGGCCTCGTACATAACATAGCATACATGATAGATCCTATTGCGGATGCATAGGGAATCTTACTCATGCAAATCCTCTCGCCTTCTCGCGGACACATAGACTTCGAAAGGTGTACCCCATGCCTGATGGGCAGATAACCTTTCTTGGATTCCGACATGCTAAACCTCTTTAGCACTCGGTCTATATATGTAGACTGCGAAAGACCAAGCAACCGTTTCGATCTATCTCTATAGATCTTAATCCAAAGGATGTAGGTTGCTTCTCCCAGGTCTTTCATGGAGAATGTCTTGGATAACCAAACCTTAACTGACTGTAAGATGGACACATCGTTTCCTATAAGTAATATGTCATCGACATACAATACTAGGAACACGACTGCACTCCCACTAACCTTCTTGTACACACAAGGTTCGTCTGGATTTTGTGAGAAATCAAACTTTTTGATCGTCTCATCAAAACGGATATTCCAGCTCCTGGATGCTTGCTTCAATCCATAAATGGATCGTCGCAATTTGCATACCTTGGTTTTATCAACAGATGTGAAACCCTCAGGCTGTATCATATACACGTCCTCGAGCAGGTTTCCATTAAGGAAAGCTGTTTTCACATCCATCTGCCATATCTCATAATCATAATGAGCCGCTATGGCCAGAAGCATCCGAATGGATTTAAGCATAGCTACAGGCGAATAGGTTTCGTCATAATCAACACCTTGTTTTTGACGATATCCTTTCGCCACCAATCTAGCCTTATAGGTAATCACATTACCATCCATGTCGGTTTTCTTCTTGAAAACCCACTTGCACCCTATAGGCTTTATGCCTTCAGGTGGGTCAACCAAGTTCCAAACTTGGTTTTCGTACATGGAATCCATTTCCGACTTCATGGCACCAAGCCACTTATCCCTTTACGAACTTGTCAAGACTTCTTCATAACCGTAGGCTCCTCATCATCAATGAGTAACACGTCGTCGATTCACTTCTTACGAAATCCATATCTCTCGGGAATATTGCGTGTTCTACCGGATCTACGAAGATGTGGTGTTACAATAGGTCCACCGATTGCTCATCACTATGAGTTGTCATTTGTTGTGCTTCACCGGGTATCTCATCAATGTCTATTTGAGTCTCTCGAGCCTCCTCAAGCTCGACTGGCACTCCCCTTTGTTTTCTTGCAAGAGAAACTCTTTCTCTAGAAACAACGATGCCTTGAAACAAACACCTTTTGTTCCACGGGATGATAGAATTAGTAACCCCTTGTTTCCTTAGGGTATCGATAAATAGACATTTATCGGACTTAGCATCAATTTATGCGTCTGATCCAGCTTCACATAAGCGAGACAACCCCATATCTTCAAGTAAGATACATGAGGTTTCTTACCATTCCATATCATATGGAGTAGTTGAGACTACCTTAGTAGGCATTACATTTAACAAAGTAAGCGGTATGCGAGTGCATAACCCCAAAGGACTTGGGAAGAGTCGCATGATTCATCATTGACTGACCATGTCCAACAAGTCGATTCGCCTCTCGGATACACCATTATCTTTGTGGTGTATAGGCGAGTCCATTGAGACAATATGCCATTGTCTCTTAGATAATCAGAAACTCTTGACTTAAGTATTCACCACCTCGATCCGATCAGTATTTTAATACTTTTGTCATGTTGTTTCTCTACTTCATTCTGAATTCTTTGAACCTTTCAAAGGCTTGGACTTGTGTTTCATCAAGAACACATACCCAAACCGTGAGTGATCATCGGTGAAGGTAATGAAGTAGCTATAGCCTCCTAATGCTTGAGTTGACATAGGTCCACATACATCAGTATGTACTAGACCTAGTAACTCTCCCACTCGTTCACCTTTTCCCGTAAAAGGTAACTTAGTCATCTTGCCTTTTAAGCATGATTCGCATGTATCGTATGAATCCAATTCAAACGATTCCAGAATTCCACATCGGTGTAATTCGGACATGCGTTTCTTGCTTATATGGCCAAGACGACAATGCCACATATAGGAGTCTATGTGATTATCCTTTCGAGCACGCGTGTTGCTCGCTTCGATATTGAAAATGTCACTGAATCGTCCAGCGTATAAATGCCATTACTCAAAGTTCGGTTCCATAAAATCGCCATTGAAGTTATATAACAACAATTGTTACTAAGCGTTAAATGAAACCATTTCTATTTAAGCGAAATAGAAACAATGTTCTTTATTAGAGAAGGAACATAATAGCAATTGTCCGATTCAAGACTAGTCCACTAGGAGCTTGACAAATAAGTTAGATGGCGCCGCGTGACCTTTGCTCCATTGCCAACTCATGAAATTTGACTCCCCTCTGACAAGTCTTCTTCTATTCCTTAGCCCCTGTATGTCATTACATATATGTGAGCTACACCCAGTATCCAATACCCAAGTGTCCAAGGAAATAGAATGACAATCAATAACGAAGATACCTGAAGAGGATGGGGCATCGGATGCCTTCTTCTTCTTCATGGACTCAAGATAAATCTTGCAGTTTCTTCGCCAGTGGCCTTCCTTGCCACAGTGATGGCAAGTGCCCTTTTCGGTTCCGCCTTCTTTGCCTTTTTCTTTCCTTATGTTCTTTTGCCTTCCTCTTAGAACCTTTCTTTGAGGAATCAACTATGAACCGCCTTCTCCTCATGCTTCACAGAAGGCTCCACAGTCTTCAGCATATTGAGGAGCTCGGGAATGGTGGATTCCAATTTGTTCATCCGATAGTTCATCACAAATTGCGAGAAACTCTTGGGCAAACAATGCAGAATTATGTCAATACTTAACTCATGATCCATCACAAAACCGAGGGTAGCTAGCCGCTCGATGTACCCGTTCATCTTTAGCACAAACTGTACTATAGACGAACCTTCTTGCATCTTCGTGGTGAAGAGGAGCCTAGAGACCTCGAACCTTTCGGATCTCGCTTGCTCATCGAACAACTCATGAAGATGGAAGACCATAGTGTTAGCATCCATATGCTCATCATATGCGGCTCGAGGTACCATCGCCGCTAGCATGATGCAACTCGCCCATTTCGAGAATCGCCACATGCTTACGATAGACCAACATTTGATGCAGGTTGCATTGTCCTTAGGACGGTCAGGAAGAGGCTCTTCAAGGACATATGCAAGCTTTTCCGCCTTGAGAACAATTCTCAGGTTTCTAAGCCAGTCCAGGAAGTTAGGCCCAGTCAGTTTGTTCGAATCCAAAATAGTGCGCAAATTCAAAGACGTCATGATCAATTTATTGACCTAGAAATACAAAACGAGCATATATGAGAAAAATGATTTTAAAATGCATCAATATACATTTATAAATCCCATTCATTTTTTGAATTTCAAAAACCCCAAAATCACTTCGGGAGATTGTAGGTCCATCTCCGAATGGGCTGATATCCATCATAGTTATGAACAACCTTGGAGAGAGTCCAACAAGCCATTCATAACTACGACGGTAGGTATCATCTATACCGATTGCATATCCCGTATATGCAACTATCACAATGTGCTATCAACTAATTGAATGTTCACACATACATCGGGTTGTTAACACATTAACAAGTATGCATCTTATGCATAGCACCCAACTTCACCTCCCTTAACATCGACCTTGGAGAGAGTCCAACAAGCCGATGCTCCAGGTTAAAGCCAACCCATTAATCAAGAATAGTTTTAATATGGTTAGAGCGCATTCAACCAATTAGCCCAGCTTGGAGAGAGTCCAACAACCAAAGCTAACGATTGACCTCTGACTCTTACCATATTAGTATTAAACTATTCCATGGTTTGAACATGTTCGGGTTCGAGCCGGGCTTGGAGAGAGTCCAACAACCCAAACAAGAAACGGAACTCTGGTTCAAACCATATTAATGGAAGGTGTAGGCTTTAATATTGTTTAAAGGTTTTTATGTCTCATCCTCTTTGCATGCAAATAACTATTATCTACATGGCATGGCATACATGGCATACATCTACATGTCACGACACGCATGGCATTATGTTATGCATCTAATGCAACTACATGTCATACAATTATGTCATGTACAATATTTCCTTATATGTCATAACTATTTATGGAAATAAAATATGTTTAAGATTTGATTCTCCAAATCAAATCATAATTAAATTAGGAAACAAATTTCCGAATCTAATCACATATTTTATTCATGGAATTATTTGATTAAGGAAAATCTATTTAGGAAACCAATTTCCTAAATCTTCAAAACTACTTATGGAAATAAAATATTTTAAAGATTTGATTTCCCAAATCAAATCAAGATTAAATTAGGAAACAAATTTCCAGAATCTAATCAAATATTTTATTTATGGAAAATATCAATTTCCATAAATACTTCCAACTTTCCAAAAGTGGAAGATTTCCATAAATACTTCTAGACTTTCCAAAATTGAAAAATTTCCATAAATACTTCTAAATTTCCAAAATTTAGAAAATTTCCAGAAATACATTATGACTATCGCAAAACCAATTTTACGATTATGTCGAAACACAACCTGGGCTCTGATACCACTGTTGGGTTTCCGGCACCGCGGCGTGTGTGTGTTCGATCATGTTTCGTAAACATGAGCACAGCGGAAGCAATAAAAATAATAAATACTCCTATTTATTACAACACACACAACACACGCATGCTATTACAACAAGTGTAGACATAACCGTAAATTAAAATTGCAATAAAAGAAATTTAAACTACGTTATACCTTCCGTATGACGTGTAGCGGGAACGGCATCAACCGGAACGATTCTCGTAAGAATCGTCTCTATCCGTATCCACGCCGAGCTCCTCGGGATGACTTCGCCAAGCCACGAGCTTCGTCTTCGTACGGGTTACTAGCCTCGTGTTGAAGACGACGTGATCGAGAGATGATCACGGTCCGAATCCAAATTCGGACCTAAAACAAGTCCTCAAGACTTGCTTCTTCGGAGAGGTATTCGTCAACCGATTGACGAATCCTTCGTCCTCCACCTCAGAGGATTACCGGAGATCAAATCCCCGGTATGTTAGCCGCTGTCGGAGCACTAACCGTCGTCCAAACGACGCTCCGACGAGAGGAGAAGAAGCTGTCCAGAAAACTGGACAGCTTGGTGGAGGAGTAGGCGCCCACTACAAAAAAACTATTTTTTGGCAACGAAATTTAGCAACGAATTATTTTCGTTGCAAATCTGCAACTAATATAGCAACGAATTTTAAGTTTCGTCGCAAATTTGCGACGAAATTTATTTCGTCGCAAAATTTAGCGACGAATTCAGAATTCGATGCAAAATTGCAACGAATCCACGTATTCGTTGCAATTATTTGCAACGAATAAAGGATTCGTTGCTAAATTTAGCAACGAATCATGTATTCGTTGCTAAATTTAGCAACGAATCCTGTATTCGTTGCTAAATTTAGCAACGAATCCTGGATTCGTTGCTAAATTGCAACGAATCAGTGGATTCGTTGCAAAGTTAATATTAATATAAAAAAAATTAACGTTTTAAAAACGTTAAATTTTCTTTTTTAAAATTTAGGAACGAATACTATGATTCGTTGCTAATTTGCAACGAATCCTGAATTCGTTGCTAATTTGCAACGAATCATAGGATTCGTTGCTAATTTGCAACGAATCCTATATTCGTTGCTAAATTAGCAACGAATTCAGGATTCGTTGCTAAATTTAGCAACGAATCATAGGATTCGTTGCAAAGTTAATATTAATATAAAAAAAAATTAACGTTTTAAAAACTTTAAATTTTCTTTTTTAAAATTTAGGAACGAATACTATTATTCGTTGCTAATTTAGCAACGAATATAGGATTCGTTGCTAAATTTAGCAACGAATCTAAGATTCGTTGCAAATTTGATATTAATATTAAAAAAAAATTAACGTTCTAAAAACTTAAATTTTTTTTTTTAAAATTTTGCAACGAATCCAGGATTCGTTGCAAAATTAACGCATTTAAGTCCACGATTCATTGCAAAATTTAATAAACTTACCCCGCCCTAATTTTTTCCCATCTTCTCGCGCACGATCGACCCCTAACCTTTCCCCTCCACGCCGCCGGTCTTCCCCTCGCCTCGGCTGCACGCGTTCCGACCACGACCCGCCCTTGATCGTGCGGCGGCCCTTTCTTCACCCAGACGCGCCGGGCCACCCGAGGTCGACAAGGTGACTAGGTCGACCGACGACGCCGACGACGCCAAGCGCCGCGCACCGACGGCCGCGAGGTTGCAGCCCTCGTCCGATCACGTGGGCCCGGCCGCGGCGACCGGCCACTAGAACGAATTTATGGATTTGTTGCAAAATATTTGCAATCGAATCACGATTCGTTGCAAACTTTTAAATTTATAAAAAAATATATTAAAAAAATAATTAACGTTTTCAAATGTTTTAATTTTTTTTAAAAAAAATATTTGCAACGAATCTATGATTCGTTGCAAATTTGCAACGAATCCTCAAATTCGTTGCAAAATTGCAACGAATAATAGATTCGTTGCAAAATGTTTGCAACGAATCCTCAAATTGTTGCAAAATTTTAAAAAAATTTAAAAATTAGTTAACGTTTTAAATGTTTTAATTTTTTTTAAATATTTAGCGAATCTTTGGATTCGTTGCTAGAATTTGCAACGAATCCAAAGATTCGTTTGCAAATTTTGCAATCAATCCAAAGATTCGCTGCAAAGTTACTTTTTTCCGCCGATGCCCTAATCCTCGCCACAAGTCCTCGATCGCGAGCCTCCGCCGCGCCGGGCACCGTCAGCGGAGAGCCTCCCGCGCCTGCGCCCTTTCGTCCTCACAAGACGAGCCTCCGCCGCCGGCCTTCGGCGTCATGGCGAGAGCCTCCGCCGCCGCCCTTCGTCCGCGCCCAGAGCTGGCTCGTCCGCGAGGCGCCGTCCACGAACCGCCGTCCGGCCATGAGCTGGCGCCGTCCGGCCGCTATCCTCGGTGGCTGCGTGCCCCCATACCGCGGCCAGCGCCGTCCGGCCATGGAGGTCTCGCGCCCGAGCCCGCCGCCATCATGAGCCCGAGCCGCCGTGACGCCGCCGGGCTCATCCGCCGCGTGCCCCCCGCGAGCCGCGCCGTCCGGCCATGAGGCCGCCAAGACGGCAAGCCCGCGTCGCCCATAAGCCCGCCGGCCCGTCCGTGGCGATCCACCCCCTGCGTCGAGACTTTGGCCGCCTCTCATGAGCCCGGCAGCCGCGAGGCGCCGGCCCTCATCCGCCGCGTGCCCCAGCGCGAGCCGCCGTCGGCCATGGAGCCGGCAAGCCCGGCGCCGCCATGAGGCCGGCCCGTCCGATCAGCGATCCACCCCGGCCATGTCGAGACTTTTGACCGACCCCACGCCGCCCGGTAGCCGCGACCACCGCGACCACGCGAACATATCTTGAGGTATACTGCAATTCTCTTTTTTCATTTGTACCAAAAAGTAGCTACATGCGGTCGATGCTGCAACCATACGTTTGTTTACATTGGAACTACTTGCACACTTGTGACCAATAACATTTAAGAACAATAAAGTACAAATTGTTACAAACATTCTTTGTTAATACCAAAAGCAATGTCATATGCTGGAGGGGAATATTATTTCTTGTAGCACCCTTGTAAAATCAACCCATAGGGTTTTCTGAAATCCAAATTAAATAATACTTTGTGTATATTAAATATTGATATTAATATTAGTATAATTAATTGTTATACAATTAATTTTATACACCTGGTTTGTTTGATTGCCGTCTCTCAAGTTACTTAACTCCTCTACATGTATGCTTTACATAAGATCTTGAAAATTTCTGTTTTTTTAAATTGAATGCCCTATCCACATGTTTACTCCTGTAACAATTACTGATAGTTTACTAGTTCCAGTAGTACTGGTGTCAAGAAGGTCATGCTACTCGTGAGCTGAAAATAAAGTGATATTGGAGATCAAGGAACACTTTAGGTAAATGGAAAAATGAACATTAAAGTAATTCTTTAATGTTTATCCTAAAGTAATAAAAGTCCTCTGTTTTTTATAGTGAATTTCTTTTTCTCTATGCTAGTCTTTCTTCGTCTCTGTTTAAATATTGTTAAACATAGTGAATTCATATGTGAACTAACTGTATATTCGTATTATTGTAATTTCTAGGAGTTGATAATATTATAATTGATTGAAAGCGGACAAAATGCGTGAAAGGAGTTGGATGTATAATAGGAATTTACAACGTCGTGGTTTAACGATGAATTTATGAGTGGGTTGCAAGAGTTTTTAAATTTGCTAGTAATGTTGAGTTTATGGATGGTAATCGGATAAGGTGTCCGTGCGAAAGTGTCGAATGGTAGATTTTTACCGCTCAGCAAAGTTTCAGAGCATCTTTGTAGATTTGGATTTGTTGCAAATTACTATAACTGGACATGTCATGGTGAACCATTTATGTCTGATGAAGTTTATGATAGACACAACACACAAGTCTCTAGGGATCAAAGTGATTATAATCAATTAAATCCATATCAGAGGATGATATATGATGTAGCGGGCCCGAATTTGATTCCCCAATCACAAGGTGCAACTTCAAGTTGTCCTCCAATAGTTGAGCAAATGTTTACTAATGCATCACCCTTGGAAGAGGTGCACGTAATGTGATATCGGTCGAATATGAATAATGAAGCATATCTCAAATTTCAGGAGGTGTTGAGTGCTGCAGATGCACCTTTATGGGCTGGATGTGAGACTCACACTAAACTATCGTTCACCACAAGAATGTTGAATGTCAAGGCAGAGCACAATGTGTCTGAAGAGTGTTTTAATAATTTTGTTCAAGCTTTTGAAGAGGCATTGCCGCGTGATAATATACTGCCCAATGATTTGTACAGTATGAAAAAACTGATGAAAGAATTAGGTCTCCCAGTGGAAAGAATTGATGTGTGCAGAGATGGTTGTATGTTATATTGGGGAGATGATGCAGATGTGGATGTTTGTAAATTCTGTAATCAAGATAGGTACAAGAGCACTAGTAGGAGGCAGCAACGACGTAAATCATATAGTCAGTTGTTTTATTTGCCTTTAACTCCTAGGTTACAAAGGCTTTATGCATCGAAGACAACTGCTGAACACATGACTTGGCATGCAAATCATCGAACAGAAGAGGGACTAATGTGTCATCCATCAGATGCAGAGGCGTGGAAAAATTTTGATAGAACATATCCTGATTTTGCGAAGGAGACTCGAAATATTAGGTTAGGTCTCTGTGCTGACGGATTTGCTCCATTTGGTAAATCAGGAAGACACTATTCTTGTTGGCCAGTTATATTAACTCCGTATAATCTTCCGCCTGGGATGTGCATGAAAACACCGTATATGTTTTTAACATTGGTTGTGCCTGGCCCAAAAAATCCGAAGAAGTTAATAGATGTTTATATGCAACCATTGATTGCGAGCTAAAACAACTATGGGATGAAGGTTTTCCTACATCGGCGTTCATACTAATCGGATGTTTGTAATGAATTTGCTCTTCTTTGGACCATTAATGACTTTCCACATGGTATGCTATCGGGTTGAGTCGCAGGGATCTTAGGATGCCCAATATGTATGGAGAGATCAAAGTCGATTAGATTGAAGCATGGTAAGAAGCCGAGTTATTTTGATTGTCACAGACAATTTTTACCACTAAATCATAATTTCAGAAGGAATAAAGATGAATTCACTAGGAATCGAATTGAAAGAACACCTCCGCCATTGAGATTGACTGGTCAAGATATTTGTGAGTTCTTCACTTTCCATCTGTTATTGAAGAGCCACGATACAACTTATGGATATGGAAGCAACCATAAATGGACCAAACGAAGTATATTTTGGGAGTTACCGTATTGGTTTAGTAATTTGATTCATCATAATCTCGATGTTATGCATATTGAGAAGAATGTTTTTGATAATCTGATAAATACAGTGATGGATATCACCGAAAAAACAAAAGATAATCTGAATGCAAGAAAAGATATGCGACTCATTTGCAAACGACCCAGCCTTGATGTTGATGAAAATAGTAGAGGACCAAAACCAAAGGCAGTTTATACATTGAATAAGGAACAGAGACGTGTTGTTTGTGAATGGTTGAAGTCATTGAGATTTCCTGATGGCTATGTTTCTAATCTTGGGAGATGTGTCGATATGAAGGAATGCAAATTGATGGGTTTGAAAAGCCATGATTGCCATATATTCATGGAAAGACTTATTCCTATTGCCTTTAAAGAACTCTTACCGAATTTTATGCAGGTGCCATTCTGAGTTAAGTATTTTTCTTCATGATATATGCTCAACAGTTTTGGGATATTCACACATGGAGAAGTTAGAGAGAGACATTCCAATTATTTTGTGCAATTTAGAAAGGATTTTTCCGCCTGCATTTTTTGATTCAATGGAACATCTTTTGGTTCACTTGCCATATGAGGCCAAAGTTGGAGGACCAGTTCATTATCGATGGATGTATCCTTTTGAAAGGTATAATTCACATATTCTATATTTCGTTAATATTGCATAAAAATGTTAATTTTTTTTATATATTCATTTCTAATACAATTTGTTATATTACAATCAGATTCTTATATCATTTGAAGAAAAAGGTGAAAAATAAGGCACATGTTGAAGCCTCTATTGTGAATGCATATATTGTGGAGGAAGTAACAACTTTTGCATCATATTATTTTAAGCCTCACGTTCGGACCAAAAGGCGAAATCCGGAAGGAATGATGAAGGTCCTCGATCCCAATTTAAATTCTTTCTCAATTTTAATTATCTTGGTCGACCAAGTGGGAGTGTAAGCAACGATATGGCGATCAAGAATGGCCCAGGACATATGTTTTACTTAATTGTCCAGAAGTATCGCCATATTTCGAGTTAGTATATATTTCCTATTTCTTCGTCAAGTGTTAATTTGTTTGTGTTATAATACAATTTTTATTATAGGATTTTCCAAAACTTATACTCAAATCCCGACACGTGACTTTGATCACTGCGATCGAATTTGCACCTTGGTTCAAATCATATGTAAGCATTTTAATTACCTCATTTTGTTTAGACATATCTTAACTTTTAAATAAATATCATTTTCATTTGAGTATAGGTTTATGCTAATCAAACTCACGTTGGAATTGCTAATCCATCTATCATGGGGTCCAAAATCAATGGTACGCACTTGGCATATTTCATAACGGATATAATTTCCACACTCAAGAATATGGAAATGGAAAGAGTACAATGAATAGTGGAGTATGTGTTCGATCTTCCAATGATGGAGGTGCAAGCAATGAATTTTATGGTTCTTTGGATGAAATTATAGAGATTGATTATCTGGTCCGAGATGCGAGTTATCTTATTTATGTGTCATTTGGTTTGACCGTCAGTGGATGAAGGTGCATCCACAGTATAATTTGGTTGAAGTAAATCATAAAAGATTTTATAAGAGATATGAACCATTTATTTTGGCACAACAAGCGATTCAAGTTTTCTATGCTCCATATCCTAGTTTGAGGCGTGACAAAAATGAATGGTGGGTCATGTAAAACAAAAGCACTAAAAAAATTGAAGAGCGTCTGGCAAGACATTGCATATCAACAAGACAAAGTTACAAATATGTTTCATACCGAGGAATATATAATTCCAAGCGTTCACGAGATCCCAGCGAGTAGTGATAAAGCGTGGATCTGGAAATTGATGATAATGATGAAGAGGAGGAGGGGGACGAGGAGGAGGGGGACGAGGAGGAAGAGGAGGAGGAGACCGAGGATGAGGATACTGATGAGGATGAGGAAGATGATAATGAGGACTTTGAAATTTGACGTCTAGGGTAAGTTTTTATATATATAATTTTTGTTTTAAACTATAATTTTACAAATTTTCTTAGCTCAATTATTTGTTTATATAATGTCTGATTGTTAAATTTATATCTTTTGTCTCTGTATGTTTTGTATAATTTGTTCTTATAGGTTATCAGTGGTGAAATCATCGTAGCTTAAGCGTATTCTATCTCATATCTTCATTATGCATATTGTAAGTTTTTCATGTTCTTCATTAAGCATAAAAGTTTTATTTTCTTTATTCTAATTTTGTTTTTGGTTGATAGTTTCGACGTGGTGGACAGAGACGACAGAGTACTAGCAGTGGCCAGAGTGATCCACCGCCTGCCAGCACTATACCTACTTGCCCTCCTGATCTTCCTGGACCTTCACATGATCAGCCGCCAGTACCATCTCATTCCCCGGCACGGCCTTCCCATTCTGATTCACCTGTACCCGCCAGACACTCCTCCACTGAGAACATCGAAAGTCGACCATATATATTTCCTATGGGAGATTCGTAAGTAATATAAGTATTAAAATTTTTAAAATATCTTAATTATTTATTCAAATTTTTTTCACTTGATCGTAGGTTTGAAAATTTGCACTGCATTATTCGCGAGATCAATAAAATCGTGAATAACTATTGGAGAGGAGATTCTTTGTCATACTCGAGCACGCCAGGACCTACAAAAGAATTATGGTGGTGCGAGTTTCAGGTATAATTGATTCATTTTATATATTAAATAAGTGATTATATAATCAATTGTTTTATTTCCATCTCAGCGGAGATTTATTTGGGACCCTAGTCAAGACTTGGAAGTTAAAAGAATTTTTAAAAAAAAATGTGGCGATCATATCCGACATGTATTGAGTCATGCCAAATCTCTGGAAAAAACCACTGTGTCATGTCAAAATTGGAGTAAAATCTCCAATTATTGGCAATCGGATGAGAGCAAAAAGAAGTCAATGAATAAATTAAATCAAGCCTGTAATTCGAGACTTATCTGCAACATATACGGGCGGATCTATAAATATCGAGGAGCATTCACGTAGATTGGTAATTTTTAAATTCTACAATTAGTTTTTAAATTTATTTCAGATTATTATTTTATTTCTAACATTCTTATATTTAGTCTAAGGAATTGGGAAAGGAGCCGGAATTTATAGATACTTTCGTTCGCACTTTCCAAAAAAAAGATAAGACTTGGAGTGGAGATAGAGCTCGAGCTATTAAGGTTTGAAATAATCTTTAAACTTACTTTATAACTTTAATTCTGTTAGTTATGTAAATGCTCTGATTAAATTTTTAATTTTGTGTAGGAGAGATATGATCAGTTATCCTCATCTCAGAGAATTTCAGGAGATGACGGTGATACTGAGGGATCTGAGCCATCTGTTAGTAATAATATGGATTTATGGCTTGAGGCGAGTGGAGGATCCAAAGGGGGAAGGATACTAGGTATGGGTTCTCTGAGCAGACTGCATAATGCTCCTCGTAGATCTATTTCTTCTACTCCACCAGCAGTAGCGGCACAGATACACAACTTGACTGAGGAGGTTAGCAATTTGAAGGGCATAATACATGAAAGAGATCAGCAAATTTTAGCAATACAACATCAAAACTCACAAAGGGATCAGGAAATGATAGAGATGCGACGACAACAAGCCTTTCTTATGCGCCAGTTTCAGCAATTTACTTCTGGTCCAAGTCATATTCCTCCGAGTCAAGACGATGATGGTGGCGACGATGATGATATTGTATGCATGTTTTTAATTAGTACCTTTAAAATTATTTAGTTTATTTAGTTTGTTACTCCTTCATTTTTTACATTTTTTATTAGTTCTTTTTATTTTGCTTTAAACAGGAATGATCTATGAAGTCAATCCTTATGGCGGTTGAAAATGCACATCATTGTAAGTCTTTGCATATTTATTTTCGCGTTAATATATAGTTTTTTTTAATGTATGTTACTTTTTGCTGTTTGTTTCTTTTCTAATGCAGGTAGAAGAATGTCGGCGCGCGATTGCTTACTAGATTTTCTTTTTTCCCTCATGTGTTTAGATCTTTTGTAAACATTGTTATTTGGATATCATAACTATGTTGATGTTTGAATTTTAGTAGGATATAACTTTTTATTTGGATATCTTTTGTTGGAATGTTGCTTATTATTTTGTTATATTGAATGTGTGTGTTTTGGTTGTATTGAAAGTATTTATTTGGATATTAGAACTTATTGTTTTTGTTGTGTGTGTGTGATCATTTGTATATACGATTGAATATCGAAACGGAATAAATCTGTCAATTTTTTTTTAATTTTGCGACAAATTTAGCGACAAATATCCCAATTCGTTGCTAAATCCCGATAAATCTGCGACGAACTTTGCGACGAATTTAAATTTCGTCGCAAATTTGCGACGAAATTAGCAACGAATCCAATCTGCGACAAATTTTGCAACGAATTTTGCGACGAATTTTCCAACGAAAATTATTTAAATCAAATATTTCAACGAATTAAATTCGTCGCAAAAATTGCGGAAATTAACACGAATCGAATCTGCGACAAATTTTGCAGCGAAATTTGCGAACTTTGCAACAAAATTATTTCGTCGCAAATATTTGCAACGAATCGTCAAAAAATTGCGTGAAATTAGCACGAATCAATCAATCGACAAATTTTGCAACGAATTTGCGAACTTTGCAACAAAATTATTTAAATAAATATTTAACGAAAAGAATTAAATCGTCAAATATTTTGCGAATTTTGCAACGAATTTGGAAGCATCGCAAATTTACCAACGAATTCCTTATTTCCTTGGAAATTTTTCGACTGAAAAAATTTATTAAATGCATAAAATTTTGCAGCGAATAAATTAGTCATAAATTTGCAACGAATTTGTAATTCGTTGCAAAATTTAGCGACGAATTCTGCGACGAATTTTGGAAATCGGGGTAACTTTTGCAACAAAATTAGGGACGAATTTTAAAATTCGTCCCTAATTTTCGTCGCTAAAATTCGTCGCAAAAATTCGTCGCTATTTTTGTCGCTAATATTTGCGACGCTTTTTTCCCAACCAAAAAATGTTTGTCGCTAAATTCGTCGCAAATTTTTTTTGCAACGAATTTTTTTTTAAAATTCGTCGCTAAATTCGTCCCAAATTTCTGTTTTTTTTGTAGTGGCCGGCCAAAACCAAGGAAGCAAAGTGCTCACCTTGATGCCAAACCTAAGGAGGATGACCGGAACTCTTCCGGCAGCAGCTCGACGCCGGCGAGGAGGAAGGAAGCAACCTTCTGGACGCCGGTTGGAGGACCTTTGGGCTGGGCGGCAGCAGCTTGAAGTTGGGCGCCGAATAGGAGAGGGAGGGGTTGGACGGCCACTATTGATTAGGGTTTGGGATTAGGGTTTAAGCCCTATTTTATAGAGAACTAATTCTCTTAATGGTTAATGGATCATATCCATAAAGCCCGTTAACCCGCTCCATTAAGATAAGTTAAAATAAACCAAACCATGATGGTTTATTTTAAGTTAAAACGAACCGAACCAACCTTTGGTTCATTCGTTTAATATAAACCAAACCCTTTGGTTTATTCTCATCCATTGGATTAGGACCAAACCATTTTGGTCCATCCATTATGTCTTCATAAGACACTGCCCATCCACGCTTCCATTGCGACTGAAACAATTTCATGCTCGCTTTATGTTTGGTCCAACCAAACATAGTTTCTCTCGGTCTGAGAATCCCATTCTCAAGCTCGTTTTAAATCCTTTGGATTACACTCGTTGTCGTGTGACCAAATAGGTTCTCGGTTTATGTTGGCCGTCTATAATTAACCATTAATTATAGAACGATCATGAGTGGCACCTAGTAGTACATCATGATCCCCAATTAACCGAAAAGATCAACGGTTGATCCAGAACTATTTCTGAAACCCTTCAGTAGCTCGAATGAATCGTGCCCCATTCCCTTCACTCATCTTATACCCACTTGGTTCAGGACATGGTCTATTGTGTCAGTCCCCACTAGGCTGACTACGTCACACCTAGCCCAAGTATCATTTCCTCGTCCTACGGATTCTAGTTACTCCACATGTATCGAAGAGTACCTTACTCTAAACATGTAATGCTTTGGCCAAAGACTTTAGTAACAATCCGACGAGAGGCCATGGGTATACTTCTCCTCGCAAGGAGTGGTGAATCCTTTATAGGCTATTCAAACACCTTCGATCACTTCGACTTATACCCAATCATCCCGGGTCCACATCTCCTTAGAGATGTTTGCTTAAGATGTCAAAGCATAAGTCTCCATGATCAAGATGACTTGAATACCGCAAGTCAAAGGAACATCGCACTTAAGCCACAGTAAGAACTTCATTGACATATCTATATATGCAGAAAACCATATGAAGTCTTACGGCTGGTCACTCCAATGAACTAGTTACCATAACTAGCATCCACGATTAACTCCGGACATCACTATGTCTCCAGCCAGTGAGAATCAGCTGCTTGGATACACCAAGGAGTATACCTCGTGCTAGTCTCGACAGAATTGATGGTGTCCAAATCCATCAATTCATCGACTAGGGATAATTCCGATACATCACAATTACACATGTAGAGATACTCACTAGTTGTGATCCAATCACAAATTCTCTCATGCTGTGAATCGTATCGTGGACATTCAGTAAATGAGTTTAAGATCCAATCAAATACATAAAATATGTATACTCAAATAGTGAATCTTCATTTATCATATAAATGGTTCATACATAAGGCGATTGCCTTAGGACATCTCTCATATATTACTAACAGACTCCC
This sequence comes from Wurfbainia villosa, assembly GCA_025175895.1. NCBI lineage: Eukaryota > Viridiplantae > Streptophyta > Magnoliopsida > Zingiberales > Zingiberaceae > Wurfbainia > Wurfbainia villosa. Next base: position 95,825,299 of record CM045986.1, read on the forward strand.
ACTTGGCCTAATGCCAATCGCTACGGTATCCAATACCATAGTCTCTAACATGACCCTCAAACTTGCTTTGAGGTAATGCTTTAGTCAAGGGATCCGCTAAGTTCCTTTCAGTGGGAATTTTCTCGATTTGTATTTCGTTCCTACTGATGATCTCTCTGATAAGATGATAGCGGCGAAGCACATGTTTGGATCGTTGATGAGACCTTGGCTCTTTTGCCTGTGCAATTGCTCCATTGTTGTCGCAGTAGACCGGTATTGCTTCAACAATGGCCGGAATCACACCAAGTTCATGAACGAACTTCTTGATCCAAACCGCTTCCTTTGCTGCTTCCGAAGCTGCAATATATTCTGCCTCAGTGGTAGAATCCGCTACAGTCTCTTGTTTGGAACTTTTCCAACTCACTGCGCCCCCATTCAAGGTGAACACGTATCCAGACTGAGACCTGGAATCATCCTTGTCTGTCTGGAAGCTGGCATCTGTATACCCGCGTATCACCATGTCCCCTTCTCCATATATTAGGAACACATCCTTAGTTCTTCTCAAGTACTTAAGGATCGTCTTAACAGCCGCCCAATGATCCATTCCTGTAACAAGGTGGAGGTAACCTTTACAATCAAGATCACTCTTCGTACAAATAGAATGGAGTAAAAGCGAGTAAGAAGAGTTTAGAGCTTGTGGGGCACTAGGAAGATCGTTTGGAGTATGAACATTAGCCTCTCAAAGGCTTACACCCTCTCTTTTTATAGAGAGGGTTGTTTTCTTCCCGTTGGCCGCCATCAGTCTACTGCCGCCCTTGGCAGTCGACTGCCGTCACTACAACGGCCTCCGAACACGTCGGATCCCGACCGTTGTAGTCCAACGGAACTCTTGCGATCAATGGACCTCATCGGATTACTCACGATCGGCCGCTCCATAGTCGATCGCCTACGGCATTACGAGTTCTGGCTGAAACCCTATTGATCGATCATTCGCTGCCTTCATCGATCACCGCCCATATGATGGCCGATCACGCCATCGCAATCGATACTAGTCGAACTCACTCGACTCGGAGCGATCATTGCCATGACATGGCGATCACGGTGTCGGAAAACCCATCCGACACTTGGCCAAATGGCCAAGTTTCACCTAAGAGCTACCCTTCCCCGGGTTACAATCGCTCACTCTCATCTCTCGTAGTCCCTCGCCTTCGAAGTTCTCTTCGTTCTCGGCCACGTCCCTCGGCAGCATCAGGCGCACGGCTCTGCAATGCTCCTTCGCGTCTCTTGCCTCGAAGTCTACTTCCTCCGACTTCACTCCAAGCTTCTCGTCCGGCGGTCCCTCGGATGCTCCAAGCGCACGGCTTCCGCAAAGCTATCCTTCACCGACTCAAGGCACGAGTCATGAGATGTGAAACTCACCACGGCTCCATGTGCGAATTACTAAGTCCTGCACGACTTCAACGCACATATCAAATCAACATATCAAACTAACTTAAACCCTTTGCCACACCATCAAAACCATATTACGGCAAGAGATTGCCCTAACAACTCGCACCCAAGACTCGTCCACAAGATGAGTCAGAGTGGCTTAGTCAGAGGCTTACCCAACCTCAACAATTTGGTTAATAAAATCTGTAATGCTTGTCAACAAGGAAAATAACCTAGGACACAACACAAGTTAACTAACCAAGAACGAACCTCAAGTGTACTTGAGCTCCTGCATATGGATCTATTCGATTCACATGGAGCCAAGTCACTCAATAGAAGTCAATATTGCTTAGTCATAATTGACGACTACTCCAGGTTTACCTGGGTTAGGTTCATCAAACATAAAAATGATACCCTAGATCAATTAATCAATCTATTCAAATTAATTGAGAATGAAAAAAACCTTAAGGTTAAAAGACTTAGAAGCAATCATGGTGGTGAATTCGAAAATTAAAGGTTCACCGACTTCTGTAACCTAAACGGATACCACCATGAATTCTCTTGCCCTAGGACCCCTCAACAAAATGACCTAGTGGAGTGGAAAAACCGAACTCTACAAGAAGCCGCTAGGACCATGTTGAACGAATACGACCTACCTGATAGGTTTTGGGCAGAAGCCGTTAGCACGACTTGCTATGTCCAGAATAGGATCCTTATGGTAAAGAGGCACCTTAAGACCTCGTACGAGATTTATCACAATAAAGTACCCAACATCAAGTACTTTAGGGTATTTGGATGTAAAGTACATATCTTAAACACTAAGAACCACCTAGGGAAATTCAAATCCAAAACCTCCACCGGAATCTTCTTAGGATACTCAACCACGAGTAGGGCCTATAGGGTATATAACCACGATACCCTTAAAGTCGAAGAGACTATTAATGTAGTGTTCGATGAAGTACCCGAACCTACAAAACCCTTAATGACCCCAAGTGTTGAGCCCACTGATACCAAACTCGTCTCCGACCCTGAGATCGAGTCTAATCCACATCAACCAACTTCTCTTGTCGACCAAGTGACAAGTGATCCGAGTCAAACTAGTGTTCAACCAAGTCACCCCATTGATCAAGCATTAGGTGACACAAACCCAACCCAATCTAGGATTCAGACTAACCACCCTATCGATCAAGTGATAGGAGATCCTAATCTAGGAGTTCGAACTAGAGCATCCTATAGGAACCTTAGTCAAATTTCCTTAATTTCAAAGATAGAACCCAAATCAATTGAACAAGCTCTTCTTGATCCCGATTGGATTATTGCAATGCAAGAAGAGCTAGCTCAATTTACTAGGAATGAAGTGTGGGAATTAGTACCACCACCTAAAGACAAAACGATAATTGGAACAAGGTGGGTGTTTCGAAATAAGCTTGATGATAAAGGTGAAGTAGTTAGAAACAAGGCTAGGTTAGTCGCCAAAGGGTTTAGTCAAGTCGAAGGCTTAGATTATGACGAAACCTATGCCCCAGTAGCTAGACTCGAATCCATTCGAATGTTGCTAGCTTATGCCGCACATCGAGGATTTAAGCTGTTTCAAATGGATGTTAAGTCGGCATTCCTAAATGGATACATTAAAGAAGAAGTTTATGTTAGCCAACCCCCCGGATTCGAAAATCTAGATAAACCCGACCATGTTCTAAAACTTAAGAAAGCTCTCTATGGACTTAAACAAGCTCCTCGAGCTTGGTACGAGAGACTTTCAATCCATCTTAAGTCAAAAGGGTTTAACCAAGGCTTAGTTGACCCAACTCTCTTCGTAAAAACCTTAGGTAAAGAAATATTCAGAGCTCAAATTTACGTAGACGATATAATTTTTGGAACCTCTAACTCAGCCTTACTAAACGAGTTCGTTTCACTCATGGAAAGTGAGTTCGAAATGAACTTGGTAGGCGAGTTAAGTTTCTTTTTAGGTCTACAAATTAAACAAACTAAGGATGGTATATACCTATATCAACAAAAATACACTAAGGAGTTAATTAAAAGATTTGGAATGCAAGACGCTAAGATAATAAACACCCCAATGGCGATTAATGTTAACATAGGAGAAGACCTAGAAAGTAAGTCCATTGACTTAAAGTACTATAGGAGCGCGATAGGAAGTCTCCTATACTTAACTGCGAGTCGACCCAACATCCTATTCGCAGTAAGTATGTGCGCCAGGTTTCAAACCTGTGCTAAGGAGTCTCACCTAACCCTAGTTAAGCGTATCCTTAGATATCTTAAGGGTACACTTAACGTTGGTATTTGGTACCCTAGATCTACGGAGTTCGAACTAATCGGCTACTCCGATTCAGATTATGCCGGTAGTAAACTCGATAGAAAGAGCACGAGTGGTTGTTGTCAACTACTCGGCTCGAGTCTAGTGAGTTGGTGCAGTAGGAAGCAACATTGTGTTGCCTTATCTACCACCGAAGTCGAATACGTTGCGATGGGTGAGTGTGTAACTCAGCTTCTTTGGATGAAGCACACTCTCCGAGACTTTAGGTTGGACTTCACCAAAACTAAAATTTTTGTAGACAACATAAGTTTGATAAATCTAACTAAGAACCCTATATGCCATTCAAGGACAAAGCATATAGAGGTAAAACACCATTTCATTCAAGAACATGTAGCCAACGGCTCGATACAACTCGAATATGTTGACTCGAAGTCTAACCTAGTAGACCTATTTACTAAACCACTACCCGAAGCCGAATTTAGTCTCTTGAGATGAAAATTGGGCTTGTGCGTAATAGAATAGGTTAGCAAAAGTTTTCAAATTCTATTTTCAAAAAATTTATTTTCGAATTTTATTTTTCTTATTTTTTTTTTCTTTATGCAAATGGAACTAGTTTAGGACTTCCCCTAGATATCATGATCCTATAGATTTAAGGACCCAACACATCTCACAACACATAGGGTTAATGTGTTTGTGTATTAAGCCACCTAGAACGGCGTGAGATGTTAGGACCCTACTCCAGGTTCCAAGATGTAGATCAAGTGCGTCAATATGAACCTCGGAGTATAAATATGCAACTAATATTAACCAACTCTAATCAGGACTTGTTGATAATATCATTTCAATCAAGTCAAACTAGAGTTGAACATTTAGATGAATTATTTTCACATACTATTTTCAAAATCATCATGCTTGGACTTAGGGTTTTCTTAAAACACCCCCCCCCTACTTTTTTTCTTGATTTATGTCAAAAGGGGGAGAAAAGGCCAAAGTTAAGGTTCAATAAATTCAAATTTTTGAATTTGATAACTTAACTTAAAACTTTGATTCTGGCCTAAGTTAAGGGGGAGTAAGGTTTAGGTTTCAACTCTTCGGAATTGAAAACTTTAAAGGCCCAAGTTAAGAAATCAAAAGTTAAACCTTTTGAATAATTAACCTTTTGACTTAACTTTTGATTACTTAACTTGCACTTATTTTTGACTCTAAAGAGCCTAAGTTAAGTAATGCCATTTACTTAACTCGTTATCTTTTGTGTTTGGAGAACTAAAGTCTTTTCAAGTACTCACCCTCGGTCAAGGGGGAGGGTTCCTCTAAGGGGAGAACTTGAGAAATATTTTTACTACTCCTACTTTTGCTTCATGTCTTTACTGTTTCATGCACTTAATTTCCTTAACTTTATGTGTTTTTGCCATAGATCAAAAAGGGGGAGATTGTTGGTGCAGTGAGGCACCGAAATCGAACCTGTGTTTTGATTATAGAAAAGACACAAGGTTAAGTCTATTTTGTTATCTCATGAGTCTACTTGAGTGTGCAGAAATAGGTTAAGCTTGAGTTGGAGATCTGCGACACAGTAAGTGCAAGGTAAGACTCGTGTCCAAACGGCGTAAGTGGTCGGATCCTCCGTTTAGGAGTTGATCTTAGGCGACAATCTGACCCAAAACTTTCCATGAAAGTCTAAGTCGAGATCGGATGGTTAGAAACCATCTAAATCCATCACATTTAATATTTCTACATATTGCTTTGAGCTAACCCTTGTTTGAATTCGAAGTTACTCTAATTCGAATTAAAATTAGAATTTGAATTTATTCGAATTTGAATTAAAATTAGAACTCGAATTGAAATAAAATTAAATAACTAAAGTATCCTGAAAATGGGCAAAAGGAACTAAAAGCAAGGTGACAACTTATCCCCCAAATCTTGGTGAGGTGGCCGGTCAAAAGCAAGGTGGAAACTTATCCCTCAATTGGTGGTGAGGTGGCCGGATCTCAAGTGGGCAGACAAGGCTTCAAATAGAGGGGGGTGCTTCACATCTTAGATACAACAATTATTACAAAACTCTCAAATGCCTCCACAACGCCGCTCTTCTACGACGCCACTACTGACGAAGTCGCCAACCACACTTCAGTTAAAGTGTTGGTAATCGTTTTAGTCGATTAATTTAAGTTGTGTTTTTCGAGCTTTTATATCAAAAAGGAGAGAGGGGCTTGTCTCTCATCCTTGTGTTTTTGTCGAAAGTTTTGTAATCGTAACTCCTACCTCCAACGAGGAGGAGTGTTTTAGTGATTGCCCTCCGTACGTGGTCTAAGACCATTAGGGCCTTGGATTAGCAGCCGGTTGGCTGTGAACCAAGTAAAACTCCTTGTGTCCATCTCTTTTTCGCTGCGTTTATCTCTCACTTATCATTTTTACAACAAAAGAAAAAACCGTTTTGCGCTATTCACCCCCCCTCTAGCGCTCATTTCGATCCTACAGCAAATTCATGGTATTGACTATGATGAAACCTTTTCTCCAGTGGCGATGTTTAAGGTCATTCGGATCTTGCTTGCTATTGCAGCATACCACGATTATGAGATCTGGCAGATGGATGTCAAAACTGTGTTTCTGAATGGAAACATACTCGAGGATGTGTACATGACACAACCTGAGGGTTTTGAAGATCCACAACATACTGGCAAAGTATGCAAGCTGCAAAGGTCCATTTATGGGCTAAAGCAAGCTTCTCGGAGCTGGAATCTTTGATTCGATGATGCGATCAAATAGTTTAGTTTCATCAAGAATGAAGATGAACCTTGCATCTACAAGAGGGTTAATGGGAACACAGTTGTCTTCCTTATATTGTATGTGGATGACATACTACTCATTGGGAATGACATCCCTTCGCTACAGTCTGTGAAGACTTGGCTGGGGGCGTGCTTCTCAATGAAGGACTTAGGTGAAGCAACCTGTATTCTAGGCATCAAGATCTATAGAGATAGATCTAAGAGATTGCTTGGTCTAAGTCAGAGTACATACATTGACACGGTATTACTATGGTTTGCCATGCAGAATTCCAAGAAGGGGCTTCTGCCGATGTCACATGGTGTGAGTCTTTCGAAGACTTAAAGTCCCTCTTCTAGAGAGGAGAGAGATCGCATGGATAAGATCCCTTACGCATTTGCTATAGGATCTATCATGTATGTCATATTGTGTACTCGTCCTGATGTCTCGTATGCTTTGAGCATGACGAGTAGATACCAGTCAGATCCAGGTGAGCGTCACTGGATAGAAGTCAAGAATATTCTTAAGTACTTGAGAAGGACTAAAGAATATTTCTTGATATTTAAAGGCGATGAGGAGCTAGCTATAAAGGGTTACAGCGATGCTAGCTTCTAAACTGACCAGGATGATTATAGATTGTAGTCGGGATTCATGTTTTGCTTGAATGGTGGCATTGTAAGCTAGAAGAGTTCGAAGCAGGACACAATTGCTGATTCTACAACAGAAGCCGAGTATATTGCTGCATCTGAGGAAGCAAAGGAGGCAGTTTGGATCTGCAAGTTCATTACTGAGTTTGGGGTGGTTCCTAGCATAGCAGATCCCATAGAGCTCTATTGTGACAACAATGGAGTGATTGCACAGGCTAAGGAACCTTGCTCACACCAGCGGACCAAACACATACTACGACACTTCCATCTCAATCGAGAGATTATCGATAGAGGAGATGTGAAGATTTGCAGAGTACCCACAGAGGCTAACATCACAGATCCCTTGACCAAGGCTTTGGCATAGAAAAAGCATGATGGCCACACTAGGTCATTGGGTATTAGATACTACGGTGATTGACACTAGTGCTAGTGGGAGATTGTTAGTGAAAGTCATAGAGTCAATCATGTGATGATTGTTGTATGGACTTTATTATATCATATTCCTATTTTTAAAGGCATGGTTATTATATTTGTTGGAGATCGTTTGAAGCTAGAGGGGGGGGGTGAATAGCGTTTTTCATTTCTACAAAAATGATTAGAAGAAGCAAAAACAAAGATAATATAAGTAGAAATGAAAACCAATGCTAACAAAGCCTTTACGTGGTTCGGAGATAACACTCCTACTCCACGGCGATCCTTAAGGTGGATCAATCCAAGCAATTCCACTAAGAAACTCTCTTTTACAACAAGACCTCCTCTTCTTTACAAAGAATGAAGTTTTAGCTTAGAGAGAGAGGAGGAAAGGATTTAAGATCACTTAGAGAGCTTGAAAATTCGTGGAGGCTTTGGGAAGAATCAGAGAATAAGCATTAACCCCAAAAACCTCCATCAACCCTCTTTTTATAGAGAGAAGGCTGATTTTCCTATTGGAGCACTATCAGTCGACTGATGTACAACATTAGTCGATCATGTGTTAACTACCGAATAGCCGTCCAACGACACTTTCATCAGTCGACTGATCCTTCCATCAGTCGACTGATCTAGTGATCAGTCGAGTGATCAAGGCCGCAATCGAGTGAGACTGCATTCTGTGACGAAGTTAACCTTGATCAGTCGGATCGATTGCGTAATCGCGGATCGCCACAACATGCGGGCCGATCGATCATCGTGGTTTCACCGAATCGCCGAGCACGACTCGGGCCGATCGATACATCGATCGATCGATACTCATCAAATATGACTATTTCATACTTGATTTCACCCCCTAGACCAAGACTTAACCTTCTAGCTCTTCCTTAAGCCTTGCGCTTCCAGGATCCCTCCGAGTCCGCAACTTGTTCATCCTTTGCGCTTTGCTTCCAAGAGCTTCCTTCGGTTTTGTCATGTCTTGGGTTTTCCTTTGCCAAAACGTACTTGGACTTTACGCCGCCAAGTCTACATGCTTGGACATACGCTGCCAAGACTTACCTTTGGACTTCCTTTGCCAAAGTTTGTTTGGACTTAATGCCGCCAAGACAATATGCTTGGTCTTATACCGCCAAACCTTTACCTTGGACTTCTCTTGCCAAGATCATACTTGGACTTTGCCTTTACCAAGTCTTCATACTTGGATTTCCTTGTCACTTGAACACGTTCACAAATAGATCACAATTTGTTGCCTAACTTAGATGATTATCCAAACATCAAAACATATAAATGCTTGGGGCATTGTTGCACCAACAATCTCCCTCTTTTTGATGTTTGGCAATCATTTAAGTTAGGTCTTTTTTTAAAAAAATACACACATAATCATATGATCATATATCCAATTCTAACTTAAACATTTCTTCTCCCCCTTTGACATACATCAAAAAGAGAAGAAATCATATATTTCATAGAAGAATTGAAAATATTGAAATCTTGAACTAAGGTATAGAATTGAAAATTAGCTCCCCCTTAATCCAAGATATAGTTCATGATGAGTACCAAAAACATGTGTAGCAAAAGTCTATCAAACAATTTGAAGATTTAAATCCTAACTTTGCACCAACAATGTTCATTTAGGATGAAAAAGATAAAATTGTGAAACTCCCCCTAAAACGTCACATTAACCAGTTACACAAGTTGTTTATACCCAATATTATCATGCTAGAGTTTTAGGACATCAAAGATACACTAAATATCAGAAAATGAAGCTATTTTTCTGAAAACCAGATGTATCGATCATAGTTTACGAACCGATTGGATCGATACGTCTCTATATCTGAAATTCGACCTTTTCAAATTGCAAATTCGAAATCGAAATTCCAGAAATCTCGAAAAATCACGAAAATTTGCGTACATATTTCTGAAATCATACTTTATCAAGGAATTTTTTTTTGAAAAATATATGTTTTCCAGATTTCGAGATTGGTACAAACTTGGAAACACATAAAAGTTCTAATGTTTTTGCAAACTTTGTATCACTTTTGTGTTTCACTTGAAAACTGTTTTTCAAAATATGATAAACATAGTTTAAAATATGTTTTATTTAACATTTCCAATCATGTTCTTGGAGCCATATGCACATCAATTGTATATAAGTCTTCCCAATGATTGGTCCAATGAAGGATCAATGTCTCTAGATGACACCTTGGTCCATAGTAATGCATCATAACAAGCATGATGAACCAAGTGCATCTTCCTAACATCTCACATGTTGTCTAAGTGGCTCAATACAAAAATCATGGTTTTTTAGGTATTTGTGAGATGCTTAAAGGTATAAATCCTAGTATTTCTATAGGGTCATGCAAACCTATACCTTTACTCAACCAAGCACATTCCAAGTTCTCTCCTAAGTGATGAAAAATCTATCTCGGGGAGAGCCTTGGTAAATATGTCGGCTAGGTTGGACTTGGATTCAATGTAATTGAGCTCAATGTCCCCCTTAGCCACATGGTCTCTAATGAAGTGATGTTTCACTTCAATGTGCTTGGTCCTAGAGTGATGCACCGGATTTTTGGTCAAGTTAATGGTGCTCACATTATCACAAAATATTTTCATGTTGGAGTAAGATAGCTCATAATCTTCTAAGGTATGTTTCATCCATAATAGTTGAGCTACACAACCACCCATAGCCACATGTTCGGCCTCGGTGGTGGATAAAGCAACACAAGGTTGCTTCCTACTACTCCAACTCACTAGGGAGGACCCAAGGAATTGGCATCTCCCACTAGTACTCTTCCGATCTAATTTGCAACTGGCATAATCGGAATCGGTGTACCCAATCAAATCAAAAGACCTAGTCCTAGGGTACCTTTGACCTATATTTAGTGTGCCTTTAACATATCTTAAAATTCTCTTAACGGAACTAAATGAGATTCCTTAGCACATGATTGATACCTAGCACACATACCAACCGCAAATAATATGTCGGGTCTACTAGCGGTTAAATACAAGAGGCTACCAATCATGCTCCTATAAAGGGTAAGATCTATTTGTTTTCCTTCACTATCACTATCTATTTTAGTATTGGTTGCCATTGGAGTTGAAACTACCTTAGCATTTTCGAAACCAAATTTCTTAATCATTTCCTTAGCATATTTGGTTTGATAAATGTAAATTCCTTCACTTGTTTGTTTAACTTGCAATCCTAGGAAGAAATTTAATTCTCCAACTAGACTCATCTCAAACTCTTTTTCCATATTTTGAATAAAGTATTGAAGGAGTTCATCATTTGTTGACCCAAAGATAATGTCATCAACATATACTTGGGCTACAAAGATGTCCTTAGATGTTGACTTTATAAAGAGAGTTTGATCTATACTACCCCTTTTGAAATCCTTAGAGATTAGGAAAGATGACAATCTTTCATACCAAGCCCGGGGAGCTTGTTTCAATCCATATAAAGCTTTCCTAAGCTTGTATACATGGTTTGGGTAGTCCATATTTTCAAACCCGGGAGGTTGTTCTACATACACCTCTTCCTTAATAAACCCATTTAGGAATGCCAATTTGACATCCATTTGATGGAGTTTGAAACCCATATAGGAGGCATATGCTAAAAGTATTCTAATGGACTCTAACCTAGCAACCGGGGCATATGTTTCATCATAATCAAGTCCTTCAACTTGATTAAACCCCCTTGCAACTAATATTGCTTTATTTCTAGTGATATTTTCTTGGTCATCTAGTTTGTTCCTAAAAACCCATCTCGTTGTAACAATGGTGTTTTCACTTGGTCTAGGAACTAACTCCCATACTTGACTCCTTTCAAATTGAGCCAATTCATCTTGCATTGCTAAGATCCAATCCGGATCAAGTAATGCATCTTTAATTGTTTTAGGCTCATTTTGAGAAATTAGAGCTATATGACTAGTAGGATCCCTATGGAATGACCTAGTCCTAACTCCTTGAGATAATTCACCCACAATTTGATCTAAGGGGTGACTTTGATGAACTCTTATGGTTCTAGGAGGTGTATTAATTTGATTTTGATCATGATCAACCTCAATCCTATGCTCATCATCGAAATCATTCCTTACTCCCCCTTGATCCAATCCTCCCCCTTGATCATTACCCCCTAAGGTTAAATCTTGCAATTGTTGGGTAATTTCTTGATTTTCATTATTAATATCATCATCAATAGGGGATTTTCTAGGGTAAGTATTGGAAGCTTCATCAAATTGGACATTTGAAGATTCTTCAATCTTTTGAGTCCTTTTATTGTACACTCTATACTCTATACCCTACACTAGTGGATGAGTATCCAACTAGGATTCCCTCATCCGCTTTGGACTCAAACTTACCTAGGTTGTCTTTGGTGTTTAAAATATAAACTTTACATCCAAAGACCTTAAAATAATAAATTGTTGGAATTGTACCATTCCACAATTCAAATGGAGTTTTTCCTAAAAACCTATGAATCAATACCCTATTTTCGATATAGCAAGCGGTATTAATCGCTTCCGCCCACAAGTAGCTAGGTAAGGAGTATGCATTAAACATTGTCCTAGCCGCTTCTTGTAGGGCACGATTTTTCTTTTCCACAACCCCATTTTGTTGAGGTGTTCTAGGACAAGAAAATTCATGTTTGTACCCTTGTTCTAAGCAAAAAGTTGAAAAGTTAGAATTCCCAAACTCTCCACCATGATCACTACGGATCCGGTTGATTTTGAGTTTTCTTTCATTTTCTACTCTTTTGCTAAATCCTATGATTATTCCTAAGGTTTTATCTTTATTTTTCAAGAAAAATACCCAAGTAAACCTAGAAAAATCATCTACTATTACCAAGCAATATTTACTACCAATTATAGATGGGGTACTATGGCAATCAAATAAATCCATATGTAGTAATTCTAACGGTAAAGCGGTACTAAGTAAATTTTTACCTTTGTGTGATGTTTTTGATTGTTTCCCTTCTTGGCATGCATCACACATCTTGTCCTTGAGAAATTTGACTTTAGGCAATCCTTTAACTAGCTTCAATTTCGCTATTTTGGCTATATTCTTCATATTTATGTGTCCTAGCCTCCTATGCCAAAGCCAACTTTCTTCCTCTTTTGCAATAAGACACTTAGTGGAAGCATTAGTAGCATAGGATAAATCAACATAATAAATATTTGATTTCCTAAAACCTACTAACATGCGATCATTTATAGTTTTGTGTCTTATAAAACATTTTGAGGAATCAAATTTAACATCAAAGTTTGCATCACATAATTGGCTTACACTAAGTAAATTAAATTTCATATTTTTAACTAATAGCACTATATGAATGGCAAGATTGGGAGATACCTCAATGGTGCCCTTTCCTAGAATCTTAAGTTTGCCGCTATTAACAAATGACACTTTTCCTTTGCTAGTGTGGTTGATAGTGGAGAATTTTCTCTCATCCCCGGTCATATGCTTTGAGCACCCACTATCAACTATCCATAAGCTTGGTTCTTCTACCTATATCACATAAAAAACACAATCCTTAGGTACCCAAATCTTAGGACCACTAGCATCAATTATAAATTTCTTTGGCACCCATGCCTTTCTCCCCTTGCTTTTAATTGTTGATTTTCTACTCACAAGAGATGTAAATGCTACCTCTTTTTCTTTAGGCCTATATCCTAATCCAACCTTGTTGTAGATAGCTCTTTGATCCTTAATAATCATGTCTAGGTATTTTGACCCATTGGTGAATTTTTCTAAGCATGCTCTTAATTTACCTATTTCTTTTCTTAACTCATCATTTTCATCCCTAAGAGTACAATCATCATTATCACTAGATGATTTACCACATGATGAATCTATACTCTTAAATGATTTGATCTCTAATTTTAGATCCTTAATCCTAGTTTTCAATCTATTTAAAGCATTTTGTAAACATGTAATAGTCTTATAAAGTAAATCTACTTTGGGTGAGTTGTTTACCTCATCATCATCACTTGATGATGATTCATCGCTTGAAGAGGAAGAAGACTCCTCGCTTGAGCTCCCGATTTCTTCCAATGCCATGAGGGCTAAATTCCGGGTTGCATGACAAACTTCTTCATCGTCGGAAGACTCCTCCATGCTTAGAGTATCCCATGTTTGTGCCACCATTGCCTCCTTCTTCTTCTTTTCCTTCTTTTTCTTTTCCTTCTCCTCCTTCTTCTTTAGTTCCGGGCAATTTGGCTTTATATGCCCTTTCTTGTTGCAACCAAAACAAGTCACGTTAAAGGTAGAATTTGAATTGTTTGAAGATTTACCTCTTGAGGATTGAAACATCCTCTTCACATCTTTCTTGGTGAGTCTTCTTGACTTCCCACCAAACTTCTTGACGTAGTGTGCCACCTTGCTTGCCGATAACTCATCTTCACTACTTGATGAGTCTTCCTCGGATTCGGATGAGGAGGACACTTCCTTCTTCTTCTTCTCCTTCTTTCCTACAAAAAGGGCTATACCCTTCTCTTTGGATGAAGTGTTAGCTTGTTCATGTAATTGAAATTCACAAAATAGCTCATCTAATTTAACTAATGAAAGATCCCTAGAGACCTTATAGGCATCTACCATTGAAGCCCATAAGGTGGTTCTAAGGAAAGCTTGTAACACATACCTTACAAGGTCTCGGTTGTCGACCTTCTCACCTATAACATGTAGTCCGTTGACTACTTCCTTGAAACGCCCGTGCATTTGGCTCACGGTCTCGTTTGTCTTCATAGTGAAGCTTTGGAGTTGGCCAATCAAAAGATCCCTCTTGGCCCTTCTTGTCTCTTTGGATCCTTCGTTGAGTTCGATGAGCTTCTCCCAAAGCTCTTTTGCGGAGTTGAAGGGCCCGACCTTAGAGAGTTGCTCCTTGGATAGACCACAATGAAGTGTGGCCGTTGCTTTTGCATTTGCTTGTGCTTTCTTGGCCATCTCTCTTGTCCAATCTTTTGTCGATAGTGGTGCTCTGAATTCGTTGACCAACTTCTCAAAACCATCTACAACACTAAACCAATTCTCAATATCATTCATTAAGTAATACTCCATCCTACCTTTCCAATATCCGAAGTCGTTGCCGTCGAAGAACGGAGGCCTCACCGTGCTATACCCCTCTTTAAAATCCATCTTTGCTCCGGTTGATTGCTAGATCTTCCGATGCGATCCGGGCTCTGATACCACTTGTTGGAGATAGTTTGAAGCTAGAGGGGGGGGTGAATAGCATTTTTCGTTTCTACAAAAATGATTAGCGGAAGCAAAAACAAAGATAATATAAGTAGAAATTAAAACCAATGCTAACAAAGCCTTTACGTGGTTCGGAGATAATGCTCCTACTCCACGGCGATCCTTAAGGTGGATCAATCCAAGCAATTCCACTAAGAAACTCTCTTTTACAACAAGACCTCCTCTTCTTTACAAAGAATGAAGTTTTAGCCTAGAGAGAGAGGAGGAAAGGATTTAAGAACACTTAGAGAGCTTGAAAATTCGTGGAGGCTTTGGGAAGAATCAGAGAATAAGCATTAACCCCAAAAACCTCCATCAACCCTCTTTTTACAGAGAGAAGGCTGATTTTCCCGTTGGAGCACGATCAGTCGACTAATGTACAGCATCAGTCGACTGCTGGCGTGGTTAACGGCTTCTGAATAGCCGGATTCGTAGAATTCAGAGTCGTTTCATCCAACGACACTTTTATCAGTCGACTGATCCTTCCATCAATCGACTGATGTAGTGATCAGTCGAGTGATCAAGGCCGCAGTCGAGTGAGACTGCATTCTGTGACGAAGTTAACCTTGATCACGATCATCGCATCAGATGGCGGGGCCGATCGATTGCAGAATCCCGATCACACAATTAAGGCATGATCGATCATCGTGGTTTCATATGACTATTTCATACTTGATTTCACCCCTAGACCTAGACTTAACCTTCTAGCTCTTCCTTAAGCCTTGTGCTTCCAGGATGTCTCCGAGTCCGCGATTTGTTCATCCTTTGCGCTTTGCTTCCAAGAGCTTCCTTCGGTTTTGTCATGTCTTGGGTTTTCCTTTGCCAAAACGTGCTTGGACTTTACGCCGCCAAGTCTACATGCTTGGACTTACGTTGCCAAGACCTACCTTTGGACTTCCTTTGCCAAAGTTTGTTTGGACTTAATGCCGCCAAGTCAACATGCTTGATCTTATGCCGCCAAACCTTTACCTTGGACTTCTCTTGCAAAGATCATACTTGGACTTTGCCTTTACTAAGTCTTCATACTTGGATTTCCCTGTCACTTGAACATGTTCACAATTAGATCACAATTTGTTGCCTAACTTAGATGATTATCCAAACATCAAAACATATAAATGCTTGGGCCATTGTTGCACCAACAATATTTACTTGTATTGGTGCCAAATAACTAAGTATAATAACGTCCTTGAGTAGTAGATTCTTATCTATATCAATCGATTGGTAGAATCGATAATGAGATGATATAGAGAACACTACTCTTAATCATTCCTAGTCAAGTATTAATATTCAGGGACAATGTTAATGCATAGAGACTAGCATGTAGGTCAACACGATGACTTGATCTCACAAGTCATGGATATGAGATATCAAGTTGACATATGGGTATGCATTGGAGAATGTATACTGAGTGACCTGTTAGTAATATATGAGAGATGTCCTAAGGCAATCGCCTTATGTATGAACCATTTATATGATAAATGAAGATTCACTATTTGAGTATACATGTTTAATGTATTTGATTGGATCTTAAACTCATTTACTGAATGTCCACGATACGATTCACAGCATGAGAGAATTTGTGATTGGATCACAACTAGTGAGTATCTCTACATGTGTAATTGTGATGTATCGGAATTATCCCTAGTTGATGAATTGATGGATTTGGACACCATCAATTCTGTCGAGACTAGCACGAGGTATACTCCTTGGTGTATCCAAGCAGCTGATTCTCACTGGCTGGAGACATTGTGATGTCCGGAGTTAATCGTGGATGCTAGTTATGGTAACTAGTTCATTGGAGTGACCAACCGTAAGACTTCATATGGTTCTCTGCATATATAGATATGTCAATGAAGTTCTTACTGTGGCTTAAGTGCGATGTTCCTTTGACTTGCGGTATTCAAGTCATCTTGATCATGGAGACTTATGCTTTGACATCTTAAGCAAACATCTCCGAGGAGATGTGGACCCGGGATGATTGGGTATAAGTCGAAGTGATCGAAGGTGTTTGAATAGCCTATAAAGGATTCACCACTCCTTGCGAGGAGATGTATACCCATGGCCTCTCGTCGGATTGTTACTAAAGTCTTTGGCCAAAGCATTACATGTTTAGAGTAAAGTACTCTTCGATATATGTGGAGTAACTAGAATCCGTAGGACGAGGAAATGATACTTGGGCTAGGTGTGACGTAGTCAGCCTAGTGGGGACTGACACAATAGACCATGTCCTGAACCAAGTGGGTATAAGATGAGTGAAGGGACTGGGGCACGATTCATTCGAGCTACTGAAGGGTTTCAGAAATAGTTCTGGATCAACCGTTGATCTTTTCGGTTAATTGGGGATCATGATGTACTACTAGGTGCCACTCATGATCGTTCTATAATTAATGGTTAATTATAGACGGCCAACATAAACCGAGAACCTATTTGGTCACACGCACAATGAGTGTAATCCAAAGGATTTAAAACGAGCTTGAGAATGAGATTCTCAGACCGAGAGAAACTATGTTTGGTTGGACCAAACATAAAGCGAGCATGAAATTGTTTCAGTCGCAATGGAAGCGTGGATGGGCAGTGTCTTATGAAGACATAATGGATGGACCAAAATGGTTTGGTTCTAATCCAATGGATGAGAATAAACCAAAGGGTTTGGTTTATATTAAACGAATGAACCAAAGGTTGGTTCGGTTCGTTTTAACTTAAAATAAACCATCATGGTTTGGTTTATTTTAACTTATCCTAATGGAGCGGGTTAACGGGTTTTATGGATATGATCCATTAACCATTAAGAGAATTAGTTCTCTATAAAAGAGGGCTTAAGGGATTGTTAAACCCTAATCATCCAAAACCCTCAAGCTAGTTGCCGTCCACCTCCTTGGAGTTTTCGGCGCCAACAGCCTTGTGCCGCCGCCCAACCACTTGTGCCGCCGTCCAACTTGTTGCCGGCGACCAAGCTTCAGCCGGTGAACCTCCGGCGACCCTCCGGTGATCTCCTATAGGTTTGGCATCAAGGTGAGGCTTTTCTCTCCTTGTTTTGGCCGGCGCCTACTCCTCCACCAAGCTGTCCAGTTTTCTGGACAGCTTCTCCTCCTCTCGTCGGAGCGTCGTTTGGATGACGGTTAGTGCTCCGACAGTGGCTAACTTACCGGGGATTTGATCTCCGGTAATCCTCTGAGGTGGAGGACGAAGGATTCGTCAAACGGTTGACGAATACCTCTCCGGAGAAGCGAGTTTTGAGAACTCGTTTTAGGATCCGAATTTGGATTCGGATCGTGATCATCTCTCGATCACGTCGTCTTCAACACGAGGATAGTAACCCGTACGAAGACGAAGCTCGTGACTTAGCGAAGTCATCCCGAGGAGCTCGGCGTGGATACGGATAGAGACGATTCTTACGAGGATCGTTCCGGTTGATGCCGTTCCCGCTACACGTCATACGGAAGGTATAACGTAGTTTAATTTCCTTTTATTGCAAATTTTAATTTACGGTTATGTCTACACTTGTTGTAATAGCATGCGTGTGTTGTGTGTGTTGTAATAAATATAGATTTATTAATTTTAATTGCTTCCGCTGTGCTCATGTTTACGAAACATGATCGAACACACACACGCCGCGGTGCCGAAAACCAACAGTGGTATCAGAGCCCAGGTTGTGTTTCGACATAATCGTAAAATGGTTTTGCGATAGTCATAATGTATTTCTGAAAATTTTATAATTTTGGAAATTTATAAGTATTTATGGAAATTTTTCAATTTTGGAAAGTCTGGAAGTATTTATGGAAATCTTCCACTTTTGGAAAGTTGGAAGTATTTATGGAAATTGATATTTTCCATAAATAAAATATTTGATTAGATTCTGGAAATTTGTTTCCTAATTTAATCATGATTTGATTTGGGAAATCAAATCTTAAAATATTTTATTTCCATAAGTAATTTTAATGATTTAGGAAATTGGTTTCCTAAATAGATTTTCCTTAATCAAATAATTCCATGAATAAAATATGTGATTAGATTTGGAAATTTGTTTCCTAATTTAATTATGATTTGATTTGGAGAATCAAATCTTAAACATATTTTATTTCCATAAATAGTTATGACATATAAGGAAATATATACATGACATAATTGTATGCCATGTAATTGCATTAGATGCATAACATTATGCCATGCGTGTCGTGACATGTAGATGTATGTCATGTATGCCATGCCATGTAGATAATAGTTATTTGCATGCAAAGAGGATGAGACATAAAACCCTAACTCAATATTAAAGCCTACACCTTCCATTAATATGGTTAGAACCAGAGTTATGTTTCTTGTTTGGGTTGTTGGACTCACTCCAAGCCTGGCTCGAACCTGAACATGTTCAAATCATTGGAATAGTTTAACTCTAATATGGTAAGAGTCAGAGGTCAATCGTTAGTTTGGGTTGTTGGACTCACTCCAAGCCTGGCTAATTGGTTGAATGCGCTCTAACCATATTAAAACTATTTCGCGATTAATGGGTCGGCTTTAACTTGGAGCATCGATTTGTTGGACTCACTCCAAGGTCGATGTGAAGAGAGGTGAAGTTGGGTGCTATGCATACTTGTTAATGTGTTAACAACCCAATGTATGTGTAAACATTCAATTAGTTGATAGCACATTGTGATAGTTACATATACATGATATGTAATCGGTATACTTGATACCCACCATCATAGCTAAGAATGGCTTGTTGGACTCACTCCAAGGTTGTTCTTATCTATGATGGATATCAGCCCATTCGGAGATGGACCTACGATCTCCCGAAGTGATTTTAAGGGTTTTTGAAATTCGAAAAATGAATGGGATTTATAAATGTATATTGATGCATTTTAAAATCATTTTCTCATATATGCTCGTTTTGTATTTCTAGGTCAATAAATTGATCATGACGTCTTTGAATTTGCGCACTATTTTGGATTCGAACAAACTGACTGGGCCTAACTTCCTGGACTGGCTTAGAAACCTGAGAATTGTTCTCAAGGCGGAAAAGCTTGCATATGTACTTGAAGAGCCTCTTCCTGACCGTCCTAAGGACGATGCAACTCCAGACCAAATGTTGGTCTATCAGAAACATGTGGCAGATTCTGAGCTGGCGGGTTGCATCATGCTAGCGGCGATGGTACCTGAGCTGCAAAAGCAGCATGAGCATATGGATGCTAATACTATGGTCTTCCATCTTCATGAGTTGTTCGATGAGCAAGCGAGATCCGAAAGGTTCGAGGTCTCTAGGCTCCTCTTCACTACGAAGATGCAATAAGGTTCGTCTGTAGTGCAGTTTGTGCTAAAGATGAACGGGTACATCGAGCGGCTAGCTACCCTCGATTTTGTGATGGATCATGAGTTAAGTATTGACTTAATTCTGCATTGTTTGCCCAAGAGCTTCTCGCAATTTGTGATGAACTATCGGATGAACAAATTGGAATCCACCATTCCCGAGCTCCTTAATATGCTGAAGACTGTGGAGCCTTCTGTAAAGCATGAGGAGAAGGCGGTTCTGTTAGTTGATTCCTCAAAGAAAGGTTCTAAGAGGAAGGCAAAAGAACAGAAGAAAGGAAAGAAAAAGGCAAAGAAGGCGGAACCAGCGCAAAAGGGCACTTGCCATCACTGTGGCAAGGAAGGCCACTGGCGAAGAAACTGCAAGACTTATCTTGAGTCCATGAAGAAGAAGAAGGCATCCGATGCCCCATCCTCTTCAGGTATCTTCGTTATTGATTGTCATTCTATTTCCTTAGACACTTGGGTATTGGATACTGGGTGTAGCTCACATATATGTAATGACATACAGGGGCTAAGGAATAGAAGAAGACTTTTCAGAGGGGAGTCAAATTTGCGAGTTGGCAATGGAGCAAAGGTTGCTGCGGTCGCCATCGGAACTTATTTGCTGAAGCTCCCTAGTGGACTAGTCTTGGAACTGGACAATTGCTATTATGTTCCTTCTCTAATAAAGAACATTGTTTCTATTTCCTGCTTAAATAGAAATGGTTTCCATTTAACGTTTAGTAACAATTGTTGTTATATAACTTTGAATGGCGTACTTTATGGAACTGGAACTTTGAGTAATGGCATTTATACGTTGGACGTATCCAGTGACATCTTCAATATCGAAGTGAGCAACACGCGTGCTCGAAAGGATAATCAAATGGACTCCTATATGTGGCATTGTCGTCTTGGCCATATAAGCAAGAAACGCATGTCCGAATTACACCGATGTGGAATTCTGGAATCGTTTGAATTGGATTCATACGATACATGTGAATCATGCTTAAAAGGCAAGATGACTAAGTTACCTTTTACTGGAAAAGGTGAACGAGTGGGAGAGTTACTAGGTCTAGTACATACTGATGTATGTGGACCTATGTCAACTCAAGCTTTAGGAGGCTATAACTACTTCATTACCTTCACCGATGATCACTCACGGTTTGGGTATGTGTTCTTGATGAAACACAAGTCTGAAGCCTTTGAAAGGTTCAAAGAATTCAGAAATGAAGTAGAGAAACAACATGACAAAAGTATTAAAATACTTCGATCGGATCGAGGTGGTGAATACTTAAGTCAAGAGTTTCTTGATTATCTAAGAGACAATGGCATATTGTCTCAATGGACTCTGCCCTATACACCACAGCATAATGGTGTATCTGAGAGGCGTAACCGGACCTTGTTGGACATGGTCAGGTCAATGATGAATCATGCGACTCTTCCCAAGTCCTTTTGGGGTTATGCACTTCAGACAGCTGTTTACTTGTTAAACAGAATGCCTACCAAGGTAGTCTCTACTACTCCATATGAGATATGGGTTAGTAAGAAACCTCATGTATCTTACTTGAAGATATGGGGTTGTCCTGCTTATGTGAAACGGACTGTATCAGATAAACTGGATGCTAAGTCTGATAAATGTCTATTTATTGGATACCCTAAGGAAACAAGGGGTTACCAATTCTATCATCCTGTGGAACAAAAGGTGTTTGTTTCAAGGCATGCTGTGTTTCTAGAGAAAGAGTTTCTCTTGCAAGAAAACAGTGGGAGTGTCGTCGAGCTTGAGGAGGCTCGAGAGACTCAAATAGACATTGATGAGATACCTGGTGAAGCACAACAACCGACAACTCATAGTGATGAGCAATTGGCTGGACCTATTGTAACACCACATCTTCGTAGATCTGGCAGAACACGCAATATTCCTGAGAGATATGGATTTCTCGTAAGTGAATCGAACGACGTGTTACTCATTGATGATGAGGAGCCTACCAGTTATGAAGAAGTGCTGACAAGTTCAGAAAGGGATAAGTGGCTTGGTGCCATAAAGTCGGAAATGGATTCCATGTATGAAAACCAAGTTTGGAACTTGGTTGACCCACCTGAAGGCATAAAGCCTATAGGGTGCAAGTGGGTTTTCAAGAAGAAAACTGACATGGATGGTAATGTGATTACCTATAAGGCTAGATTGGTGGCGAAAGGATATCGTCAAAAACAAGGTGTTGATTATGACGAAACCTATTCGCCTGTAGCTATGCTTAAATCCATTCGGATGCTCCTGGCCATAACGGCTCATTATGATTATGAGATATGGCAGATGGATGTGAAAACAGCTTTCCTTAATGGAAACTTGCTCGAGGACGTGTATATGATACAACCTGAGGGTTTCACATCGGTTGATAAAACCAAGGTATGCAATTTGCGACGGTCCATTTATGGATTGAAGCAAGCATCCAGGAGCTGGAATATCCGTTTTGATGAGACAATCAAAAAGTTTGATTTCTCACAAAATCCAGACGAACCTTGTGTGTACAAGAAGGTTAGTGGGAGTGCAGTCGTGTTCCTAGTATTGTATGTCGATGACATACTACTTATAGAAACGATGTTTCAATCTTCTGATCGTGAAGGTTTGGTTATCCAAGACATTCTCCATGAAAGACCTGGGAGAAGCAACCTACATCCTCGGGATTAAGATCTATAGAGATAGATCGAAACGGTTGCTTGGTATTTCGCAGTCTACATATATAGACCGAGTGCTAAAGAGGTTTAGCATGTCGGAATCCAAGAAAGGTTTCTTACCCATCAGGCATGGGGTACACCTTTCGAAGTCTATGTGTCCGCGCACAGAAGACGAGAGGATTTGCATGAGTAAGATTCCCTATGCATCCACAATAGGATCTATCATGTATGCTATGTTATGTACGAGGCCCGATGTATCGTATGCTCTGAGTGTCACGAGCAGATACCAGTTTGATCCAGGAATGGATCATTGGGTGGCTGTTAAGACGATCCATAAGTACTTGAGAAGAACTAAGGATGTGTTCCTAATATATGGAGAAGGGTACATGGTGATACGTGGGTATACGGATGCCAACTCCAGACAGACAAGGATGATTCCATGTCTCAGTCTGGGTATGTATTCACCTAGAATGGAGGCGCAATAAGTTGGAAAGGTTCCAAATTTGACACTATAGCGGATTCTGCCACTAAGGCAGAATACGTGGCAGCTTTGGAAGCAGCAAAGGAAGCGGTTTGGATCAAGAAGTTCATCTATGAACTTGATGTGGTCTCATCAATGATCCAAACATGGGCTTCGCCGCTATCATTTGATTAGAGAGATCATTAGTATGAAGGAAATACAAATCGAGAAAATTCCCACTGAAAGGAACTTAGCGGATCCTTTGACTAAAGCATTACCTCAAAGTAAGTTTGAGGGTCATGTTAGAGCTTATGGTATTGGATACCGTAGCGATTGGCATTAGGCCAAGTGGGAGTCTGTTAGTAATATATGAGAGATGTCCTAAGGCAATTGCCTTATGTATGAACCATTTATATGATAAATGAAGATTCACTATTTGAGTATACATGTTTAATGTATTTGATTGGATCTTAAACTCATTTACTGAATGTCCATGATACGATTCACAGCATGAGAGAATTTGTGATTGGATCACAACTAGTGAGTATCTCTACATGTGTAATTGTGATGTATCGGAATTATCCCTAGTTGATGAATTGATGGATTTGGACACCATCAATTCTGTCGAGACTAGCACGAGGTATACTCCTTGGTGTATCCAAGCAGCTGATTCTCACTGGCTGGAGACATTGTGATGTCCGGAGTTAATCGTGGATACTAGTTATGGTAACTAGTTCATTGGAGTGACCAGCCGTAAGACTTCATATGGTTCTCTGCATATATAGATATGTCAATGAAGTTCTTACTGTGGCTTAAGTGCGATGTTCCTTTGACTTGCGGTATTCAAGTCATCTTGATCATGGAGACTTATGCTTTGACATCTTAAGCAAACATCTCGAGGAGATGTGGACCCGGATGATTGGGTATAAGTCGAGTGATCGAAGGTGTTTGAATAGCCTATAAAGGATTCACCACTCCTTGCGAGGAGATGTATACCCATGGCCTTCGTCGATTGTTACTAAAGTCTTTGGCCAAAGCATTACATGTTTAGAGTAAAGTACTCTTCTACATGTGGAGTAACTAGAATCCATAGGACGAGAAATGATACTTTGGCTAGGTGTGTGTGAGTGACCTAGTGGGGCTGACACAATAGACCATGTCTGAACCAAGTGGGTATAAGAGAGTGAAGGGAATGGGGCACGATTCATTCGAGCTCTGAAGGGTTTAAATAGTTACGGATCAGTTGATCTTTTCGGTTAATTGGGGATCATGATGTACTACTAGGTGCCACTCATGATCGTTCTATAATTAATGGTTAATTATAGACGGCCAACATAAACCGAGAACCTATTTGGTCACACGCACAACGAGTGTAATCCAAAGGATTTAAAACGAGCTTGAGAATGGGATTCTCGCCGAGAAACTATGTTTGGTTGGACCAAACATAAAGCGAGCATGAAATTGTTTCAGTCGCAATGGAAGCGTGGATGGGCAGTGTCTTATGAAGACATAATGGATGGACCAAAATGGTTTGGTTCTAATCCAATGGATGAGAATAAACCAAAGGGTTTGGTTTATATTAAACGAATGAACCAAAGTTTGGTTCGGTTCATTTTAACTTAAAATAAACCATCATGGTTTGGTTTATTTTAACTTATCCTAATGGAGCGGGTTAACGGGCTTTATGGATATGATCCATTAACCATTAAGAGAATTAGTTCTCTATAAAAGAGGGCTTAAGGGATTGTTAAACCCTAATCATCCAAAACCCTAAAGCTAGTTGCCGCCCACCTCCTTGGAGTTTTCGGCGCCAACAGCCTTGTGCCGCCGCCCAACCACTTGTGCCGGCGACCAAGCTTGTTGCCGGCGACCAAGCTTCAGCCGGTGAACCTCCGGCGACCCTCCGGTGATCTCCTATAGGTTTGGCATCAAGGTGAGGCTTTTCTCTCCTTGTTTTGGCCGGCGCCTACTCCTCCACCAAGCTGTCCAGTTTTCTGGACAGCTTCTCCTCTCGTCGGAGCGTCGTTTGGACGACGGTTAGTGCTCCGACAGCGGCTAACTTACCGGGGATTTGATCTCCGGTAATCCTCTGAGGTGGAGGACGAAGGATTCGTCAAACGGTTGACGAACACCTCTCCGGAGAAGCGAGTTTTGAGAACTCATTTTGGATCCGAATTTGGATTCGGATCGTGATCATCTCTCGATCACGTCATCTTCAACACGAGGCTAGTAACCCGTACGAAGACGAAGCTCGTGACTTAGCGAAGTCATCCCGAGGAGCTCGGCGTGGATACGGATAGAGACGATTCTTACGAGGATCGTTCCGGTTGATGCCGTTCCCGCTACACGTCATACGGAAGGTATAACGTAGTTTAATTTCCTTTTATTGCAATTTTTAATTTACGGTTATGTCTACACTTGTTGTAATAGCATGCGTGTGTTGTGTGTGTTGTAATAAATATAGATTTATTAATTTTAATTGCTTCCGCTGTGCTCATGTTTACGAAACATGATCGAACACACACACGCCGCGGTGCCGAAAACCAACATGACCCGCCATGAGAAAGTATCATGGATCGTTATATGAGTGTCATATACTTTCTCATGTGGATATTAGTATGACTATTAGTCCTTAGACCTGAAGTCACCATGGTTCCCTACATAAGGAGTTGCATACTTTGGCTTCGTCAAACGTCACCCGTAAATGGGTGGACTATAAAGTCGATTACTGGGTATGTGACAAATTATACGGAGGGATTTTAGTGATGTAGATGAGATCTATCCCTCCTATATGACGGGGGTGACATCGATATTCTTGATAGAGTGAGACCACGAAGTGCATGGCCATACCCAAATGAGTCAATATGAGATATTGAGCTCATTTGATTAGAGTGAGTCTACTTGGAGTTCAAGATATAGATTGTACCGAGGATGACACGGTCTATGCCTCAATTGGTCAATCTAGATGGCAAGGATAGTGGGATATTGTCACATATTGTGAGAGTCACAATTAGGAGTCACAAAGGTGATGTTGGAGCTCAACATTCTTGTAACTTGAGTAGCAATGATGTGTTGCTAGATACCGCTCATTGCTTATGTTCCTAAATCGATTTAGGGACATTGACAATGTTACAAGAACCTATAGGGTCACACACAAAGGGCAATTAGATGGAGATTAGGTTCATATGATGAACCATGAGGATTAGGTTCATGTGATGAACCAAATTTGATTAAGAGTAATCCTAATTAGACTAATTGAGTTGGACTCAATTTGATTCAAGTGTTGAATGAGTCTAATTTAAGTTTTATTCATCAAATCAATTTAAATTAATGAATAGAGATTCATAAAATTAAATTGACTTGAATCAAATGGTTGGATTTGATCAACCATGGAAGATGAAAGGTCAAGTTTGACTTGACCAAATGTCAAGTCATGATGATGACTTGGCATGGTCGGCCCACATCATCATTGACTTATTATATGGTGCCACCTCATGAGGGAGACCAAGAGACATTCGCTCTTGGAGCTACATGCATGCATGTAACCCTCCAAGAGATGGTAGCCGACCACTTATTCCATTAGATGGAATTGATTTTGTGAGTTACTCCAACTTCATCTTCTTCCTTGGATCATCTTCCTCTCAAGCTTGCTCTCCCATCTCTCATCTTGGCCGAACCATCCAAGGGGTGCTAGCACACTCAAGGTTGTGTTTTCTCCACCTATTGCTTGTGTGGATACCAATAGAGGAGTGTGCACTTGACACTCTAGAGTTCCGACAAGCTATTTGGACGAGCGGGATTTGCGAATTGCGTCGCATCGAGGGTAACACTCTCAACTTCTAGATCTAAGGTAGATCTAGGTTTACTTTGCACATACATGTTTTTATTTTAATATATCTTCGCACGGATCCGTGGTCGGACTTCCAGGGTTTCCGCAACGCAAAAAGCGGTTTTTGTGGCTCGAAAAGTCCAACATGTAGGAGAATTTAGAGATGGTTCTTCATTGCTCCTGGAGGTAGAGGTCTCCTCTTGCATTTGCTCTGGTGTTGGTTGTCTCTCCTTCCCCTCAATCTTAAAGGTGGAGGCTTCTCCAACCTCTTCTTCCTCAGATGTTGAACATCACTCAACTTTCGAATCCTCAAGAGCTTGGGATAAAGAGCTATCTTCCTCCTTGGACTCCTTTTCTGTTGATTTTAGTGAAGGATTCTCGTGAAGATCAATCTATTTGCTCCACAACTCCATAGCATTATTGAATTCACCTATGCTATACAATAAAATTTTAGGTATTGATTTCACTAAAATTAAAGCTACCTTTTCATTTGTCTTGGATTTTCGAATTTGCTTCTCGGTCCATTTTTTTTCTTGAGGAGCCATCCCTTATTGTCCGTTGGAGCTTCGAAGCCCTCTGTTAGGACGAACCACTCTTCGATGTTCATTTGAAAGAACGCCTCAATCCTTGACTTCCATGACTGAACCCTCCTACCCCATAAGGAGGTGGGAATCTTGTGTCAAGTCCAAATCTATCCCTAACCTCTATTTTTTCTAGCTCTGTGCTCCTTCGGCTGTCAATTCGTAGAAGAGCAATCTTGCTCTTATACCACTTATTGGGACCGTGGGTATGCTAGAAGGGGGGGGGGGAAGTGAATAGAGATTTGCTCGATTTCGTACTTCGATTGCATGTTCTTTTCTACAAAGCGTTAGCACAGCGGAATACAAGATTGAAAAAACCAAAATACAAGAACACATGCACTACATAGTATTTTACGTGGTTGGAAACTCAAGTTCCTACTCCACGGCGGTGCTCTAATGATCCACACTCACTAACACCTCCTTCTCGGAATGATACCGGAGGTGGAGAAACCTCTTACAATGAACTTACAATAGTAAGAAGAACAACCAAATACAAATATGAATAAAATGCGAAAACAATAGAAACACTTTTACACAAGTTGCTTTTGATCTCTTGTTAATTTAGTTGCTGTGGAACGATCTTGAAGGTATGGAATGCAATAACACTTCCCCTTCAAAGTCTCCAAATAACCACTATGAAATCCTCCTTGAGATCCTTATCTTATAGGCTTCGCGTCGAGCTTATTTCTGATTGTTACCACTCAATGGTAACTTCGCCAGTCGAGGGCCGCCTCAACTGAGTCCTAGTCGAGGTGTCGGTTGAGTGCGCCTTGCATCTCACCTGCCACTGTCAAACCTCCAGTTGATTGCTCTACCACAATAGTTGACTAAGATTCAGAGCTACTATTTCTCACTTCGCCTGACCACCCTTTAGACTTCTTGAGCACAGGCCAGCCGATTGTTCTTCCATATCAGTCAACTATCGACCACCACTCGGGTTTCTCGAGAATTGTAGTGCCGAGCACCACATTGGACTTGCCGAGCACACATCTACCAATCGACTACTCTTCAACATTAGTCAACTACCAAGCACCATAGCGAGAGTTGGCCAGATTGAACCAGTCGACTGGGCAAAACCCACCATCGACTATTAAACATTAGAATCGGTAAAGGTTTAACATATCAAGTATGATTCCTTGATACTTGACACTCACCCATAGCTTAGATCTAAGTCTTCAAGTCACATCCATCAATCTCACGCCCTCAAGGTGTTAGGGCAATCAATCCATGAATGATGTGTTTTGATGTGTGTGGCAAAGGTTTAAGTTAGGTTGATATGTCGTTTTGATATGTGTGTTGAAGTCGTGCAAGACTTAGTAATTCACATATGATTAGCTTAATAAAGCATTGGCAAGATCGCCATCTCATGACTCGGTCCTTGAGCCGGTGAAGGACGGCATTGCGAAACCATGCGCTTGGTGCATTCGAGGGACCGTCGGACGAGGAGCATTGGAGTGAAGCCAAGGAAGCATACTTCAGGGCGAGATGTGAAGGATGGCATTACGAAGCCGTGCGCTTGGTGGATCCGAGGGACATGGTCGGACGAAGAGAGCTTCAAGGCGAAGGACTCCAAGGGAGATGAGAGTGAGCGATTGTAACTCAGGACGGGGTACCTCATAGGCGAACATGGCAGAATGACTAAGTCAAGTGTCGGATGCTCAACCAAAGGTTGGTTTGTGTTTTTACCCGATACCAGGCGACTGGTATAGGTAGCAGTCGACTGTTCTAGGTTGATTGGACTAGATTGGTGTTCAACTGAACCATTTCTGGCCCAACAGTCGACTGCTAGGGTTTGGCAGTCGACTACTCGACAATTAGTCGACTGCCAAGGGATGGCAGTCGATTGTGTTGGAAATCGTTGGAACGCTAGAGGGGGGGATGAATAGCGTCATTCTATGTGTCGATGGAATACGTTTGCGTGTTCATCTATAATTTTCATTATCGCGCAGCGAAATAATAATAATAAAGCAATAACAAATATACAAACATGCAAACACACAAGTATTTAACGTGGTTCGGAACCGAATGGTTCCTACTCCACGGATCGAGCTCTAAAGAGCTCTAGCGATGTCAATGCAATCATTAATCACAAATACTCCTTGACAAAAGTCAGAGGCGGAAAAACCTCATACAAACTATTCTAACAATAATAAGAAATGGATACAAGCAATTATAATAATGAAATACAATATAAGTAAAGAAAAGTACTTTACAATTGCTCTTTGAATGCTTGATCGCTTGGTTTCTTGAAATAAACTTGGAGACCCTGATTTGCAGTAGCAAATCACCCCAAATGCCCTCAAAGAACCATGAATTTTTCCTCCTTCACGAGCCCCATTTAAAGCTTCAACCTGTGCTGGAAAACACCGATTAGTTGACTGCTCGGGACCATCAGTCGACTAATGTCACTGCTGTCGTGAGACAATGGCTAGATTCACCCTGGAAAAATCCAACGGATCCATCATCAGTCGACTGATCATGACCATCAGTCGACTATTCAAGCCATTACTCGATTGCTGGCGGTAGCAGTCAAGTGAGACTCCATTCTGTGCCCCAAAACCCGGGCATCAGTCGACTGATCACAAGATCAGTCAATTGCTCGTCCAATCAGTCGACTGCCAAGCTCTGGCAGTTGACTGCTGGGACACATCCATAGTCAAACACTAGTTGACTCTTACCAGTCGACTGCCATATGGTACCAGTCGACTGGCACACCTCAAACATGAGGTTTTAGCCCAAGTATGATTCCCCCATACTTGCTAGACCACCCTTAGCCTAGACCTAAGCCTTCTAGCCACCTCCATCAGCCTCATGCCTCTCAGATCCCTCCAAGTCATCAATGACTTGTTCATCCATCGCGCTAGCCTTCAGGTGCTTCCATCGGCTATGTCATGCTAACGGTGTCTACACTGCCAAGGCACATTGGACTTACGCCGCCAAGACTCCGCTTGGACTTTACGCCGCCAACCATTGGACTTATGCTGCCAAGACTCCCGCTTGGACTTTACGTCGCCATTATCAAACCCCTTAGACTTCTCAAATGCCAACACTCAAGCTTGGACTTTCCCTTGCCAACCCATGTTAGACTTTCCATGCCAAGACCCATGCTTGGACTTTTCCTTGCCAAGACCCATGTTTGGACTTTCCCAAATGCCAAGTGTCCCACTTGGACTTTCCATGCCAAGTACCTAAGACTTGGACTTTCCCATGACAATCACATTGTCATATGTTTTTGTCAAACATCAAAACATCACTCGAGTCAAACTCGAGTCCTGGTCAATCGTGACCTGGGCAGATTGCACCAATAATCTCCCCCTTTTTGATGTTTGACAAAAACCAAACAAACCATTGAGTTAGACCATCTAACTCAAACCAATCATCCCCATCTATTTTCCCAATTGATGTCATTCTCTCAATAAGTTCTCCCCCAAAATATTCTCCCCCTTTTTGACTAACATCAAAAAGATTCTCTCCAAGGAGGTCAATGTCTCATGTCCCAATGAGATCTTACAATCTCCCCCTTGGTCCAAAAATACCTAGGATGTCTACCATCTTCCTAGTGATAAGTCTCATATCACTCAAGAGAGGCAATCCTATACACTCTCCCAATTTCCAAATTGGGTATCTCAAAATCCCATTTCTCCTCCCCATGAGGAAAAAAAATGTCATCCATCATCCCATGATGAATACCTCCCCCTAAAGGCTTGCTCCCCCTTGACCATTGCACCAACAATGTCATTGGGAAGTCCTTAAGCCAATAGGAACTATAAACCATAAAAAATTAAAGTTAGAAATTCAACATTGAACTTTCCAACACCTTAAATTCGATACAAACCCTAAACAACTTTCCTAATCCATATCCAATGGATTTTCACCCTTTCTAATGCTTCCCAAAGCATATTTTAGGGTTAGGAGTGGTTAGGGACCTTTACCATAGCTGAAAATGGACTAAACAATCTTGTTTTCTCGAAATCAACCTTGGCAGTCGACTCTCTCAGAGATCAGTCGACTGCCACTCTCATCAGTCGACTGCTACCCAGGGCAGTTGACTGATAACTGAAATATCAGAATTTTATTTATCAGAAATGGAATTCAAAGAAATCATAAGTAATTCTACATATATCGAAAAATCGTGAAAATTCATACGTATATTACTTATAGTCAATACAATGGGTGAAAAATATTTGAAAATTATTTTACCCATAAAATATCTAAATTGATACAAAATTCAAAAGTGAATAAAAACTTCAAAGTTTTAGCTCACTTTGTATCAATCTCATCAATGGTGATTGCTATCAAAAGATAGACTTCACCAAGGTTTTTCAAAAGGATTTTAAAATGTTTTCAAAACCTTATTTTGGATCATATTCCTTGGGCTCAATGTACATGACTTGTACACAAGCTTTCCCAATGATCCACCAATGAAATTAGATGAGCTTTAGTTCATCTAGATGCAAAAACTATGCACCTTGAACTTAACTCATATCCTAGCATCTCACATGTATCTAGGGTGTATAAATACATATACATGTCAATGCGATGTGAGATGTGAGTTTTGTTCTCCTAAACTAGGGTTTCATGCATTTATCTAAGGCAACATTACTTGATTCCCTTATAAATGGGACTCCAAGTCATGCCATTGTCCTTAAATCAATTTTAATCAAATTAAATGCATGAAGTATGATCATGGCATAAATGATAGAATAATAAAGCATAGCCAATGATCATGATGTCATGGCTTATGATATAATCTAAAAACACATGACATTTAAAACCTTAATCCTAAACATGAACATGACATATAAAATGATTAGAAATAAACATGATGTCATGGCATGTTATATGGCAAACAAAGCATGAAAAATAAAAAGTATAGGTATAGGAATACCTAAATTTTAATATTAATTTTCATTTGATATAATTAAGTATATTTTGCCATATTATCACTAGACTCCCAAGTGTGCCAAAAACCCAAAATGACACACTATAACCTCTAATCCTAAATTGTGCCAATTTGATTGATTTTTCATAATTCCAAGAATGTATTGGCACATCCTAAAATCTTTTAGGATCACAAATCAAACCTATTTCCAAGGTATCCATAACCTTGAAAATCACCTAAAGTGTCACCTTTGCCATGGTTGAGTTAACTACCCATCCAATCAAGGTTGGCACACCCTAAACTCATCTAGCGTGAATCAATCACGCTCTTAGGAACCCAAAACCGATTTGAGCTCCTAGGATTTACTAGGTATTCATTAGGGATAACCTCCCTAGATACCTTCCTAATGACCCTTCTAGGCTTGTTAGCCTTGGTTATTGTGGTCTTACCTAGGTTGACTCTAGGGGTAACTCCCCTTGCAACCTTCTTAGTGGCTACCCTAGGTTCCTTGAAACCCTAGCCACTAGGCACATACCTTGGTCAACTCTAAGGATGACTTCCCTATTGACCTTGGTCTTCCTAGACCTAGTTTGTGTTCCATAATCAAATGGAACACTATGATAAGCCACCTTAGGCTTAGGTTTGTGACCCAAACCCTTCTTGCCCTTGGTTGACTTTTGTTCCTTAGGTCCTAGGTGTTGACTCTTGGTCCTAGACTCTTGACTTTGACTATTTGACCCTTGAAATTGATTTTGCATCTTCTTGAGGGTCTTTTCTAATTTCTCAAGCCTTGACCTCAAGGCTTGATTTTTCTAATTCTAACTGCCCAATTTTTGAATTTTGATTTGGTCTTTGGGCATTGTCCTTTCTAGGCATATGCCTAGTCCATTTGGGATTAAGACCTAGGTGTTCTTGTACCTTTCTAATTGTCTCCCTATGTAATGTTGGTCTAGAGTGATTTGACTTAGATTTGTCCTTAGATAAATTATTTTTAGGGACATTAGTCCCAAATTTTTCCTTATTCCTAAAGTTGACTTTCTTAGCTCCTAAACAAAAATATTTATCTCTAGCATGCTTTTCATGATGAATTGCAAGAGAATTAAAATTCCTAGCATGCTTTTGACTTTTAAATTTAGACGGTGCATTATTAAAATATACCTTAGAGTTAGCCTTAGCTCCCCCTACTTGTGATGCTTCCCTTTGAGTCTTCTTCTCCCCCCTTGGGCATTGATTCCGGTAGTGTCCCGGTTGCCGGCATTTGAAGCAAATCACTTGCTTCTTGCTTTTGGTTGTTGGGGGACCGACATCCTTAACTTTTGGTGCCGGTGGAGCTTTTCTTACTCTCTTTGGGCATTTGCTCTTGTAATGCCCACTTTCCCTACACTCAAAGCAAATTATATGATTTTTATTTAAACCTAAATTGCTTGAGTTACCTAGGGTATTTGTGGTGGTGATCGGAGTGGGTTCCTCATCCCTCCCGGAGGTTGAGGCTTCTCCTTGATTTTGCTCCGGCTCCGGTGTGGATGGTCTCTCGTCCCCCTCAATCCTTGAAGTGGAGGCTTCTTCCACTTCTTCCACCGATTTAGAAATTGATTCCCTATCAACTTCTGAATCCTCAAGCTCTTTAGATGACGATGTACTTTCTTGAGCTTGAGAGGGTGAGCACTCCTCTTCTTCTTGGATTGATGATGAATTTTCATGAAGCTTAGCCAAATCGCTCCATAGCTCCTTGGCATCCATGCACTCACTTAGGCTACACAAGAAGTCATTAGGAATTAAATAAAAAATGAAATTGATTACCTTCTTGTTTTTCTCAAATCTTTGGAGTTGATCTTCACTCCATTTCTTCTTCTTGAGGAAGCCACCCTTTGGTCCTTTTGGATATTCGAATCCTTCCATCAAAACGGACCACTCCTCAAGGTCTCTCATCATCAAAAAGTTTTCAATTCTCTCCTTCCAAGAATTGAAGCCTTCTCATCCATAGAAGGCATAGGGAATTGGGGTGTTGATATTGCATCCCAATTGTTCTTGAACTTCCATCTTCACCCTCTAGCGTGCTCCCTTAGTTGTTAAACCTTGAAGAGCGGCCTTGCTCTGATATCACTTGTTGGAGATCATTGGAACGCTAGAGGGTGGGGGTGAATAGCATCGTGCTATGCGTCGATGGAATACATTTGCATGTTCGTCTATAATTTTCGTTAGAGCACAACGGAATAATAATAATAAAGCAATAACAAATATACAAACACGCAAACACACAAGTATTTAACGTGGTTCGAAACCGAACGATTCCTACTCCACGGATCGAGCTCTAAAGAGCTCTAGCGACGCCAATACAATCACTAATAAAAAATACTCCTTCTCGTCACAAGTCGGAGGCGGAGAAACCTCTTACAAACTATTCTTACAACAATAAGAAATGGATACAAGCAATTATAATAATGAAATACAATGCAAGTAAAGAAAACTACTTTACAATTGCTCTTTGAATGCTTGATCACTTGGTTGCTTGATATCAACTTGGAGACCCTAATTTGCAGTAGCAAATCGCCCCAAATGCCCTCAAAGACCATGGCTTTTTCCTCCTTCACGAGCTCTATTTAAAGCTACAACATGTGCTGGAAAATGTCGATCAGTCGACTGCTCAGGACCATCAGTCGACTGATGCCAGTGTTGTTGTGAGACAACGGCTTGATCCACTCTAGAAAAATCAAACGGATCCATCATTAGTCGACTGATCATGACCATCAATCGACTGTTCAAGTCATCACTCGACTGTTGACCACAGCGGTCAAGTGAGACTCCATTCTGTGCACCAAAACTCGAGCATCAGTCGACTGATCACAAGATCAGTCGACTGCTCGTCCAATCAGTCGACTGCTAAGCTCTGGCCGTCGACTATTGGGACACATCTGCAGTCAAACCCTTGTTGACTTTCACCAGTCGACTGCCATATGATACCAGTCAACTAGCACACCTCAAACATGAGGTTTTAGCCCAAGTATGGTTCCCCCATAGTTGCTAGACCACTCTTAGCCTAGACCTAAGCTTTCTAGTCACCTCTATCAGCCTCACGCCTCTCGAATCCCTCTAAGTCATCCATGACTTGTTCATCCATCGCGCTAGCCTTCAGGGGCTTCCATTGGGTATGTCATGCTAACGGTGTCTACACCTCCAAGGCACATTGGACTTACGCCGCCAAGACTCCGCTTGTGAAGGGTTTTTCTTATCGAGTCAGTGAGGGGAAACTTCGCTTCCCACTTTACCTCAGTAGCTTGTCAATGGTGATCCCTTCGATGTCCCCGGATTAAAAAAATTTAATCCTAGACAAAAGGGATTGCCCAAACCACCACGTCATCCTCGTGCTATTCGTTTAGAGAGGTCACTTGAACAAACTAGTTGTTCAAGCGACCATCCTCTATTCTACGAGTAGCCGCAGAATAGACGATGTTCGGATCGCCAGTTTTTGTGTTTATGCTCGGGATCCAAGTATTATTTAGCCATTTATAGATTTATAACATGCTTATAATTGAAAAACAAAAACAAGCAAGTAACAAAAAGAGATAAAAGAATAGATAAACCTCTCGATCTTGTAATGTATGACCTTCCTCCTTTTGGACGTCGTGTGGGCGACGATCTACCAAAAGTCGAAGCACCTAGATCGTAAATCATCCTTCCTTACTCTTACAAAGCAAGAGGAAGAGTAGAAACAAGGTTTTTCTCCTCCCTAAAACCAACCAACAAGGAGCACACAATATCCTTGCTGTCGGCCAACTAGAAGGTGGAGAAGATGATGGAAAACAATCAAGACACCAAGGGAAGCCCTATATCTTGTTTCCACCACCTAAGGAGAAGAGAGGAGAGGCTTTTTCCATCGGCCAAGGGTTGGGAAAAGGCTGGAAAGGCTGCTGGATGCCGGCCAATGAAGGAGGAAGAAGAAAACAACACCTTCCTTATTTGGTGCCACCCTAGCCTCCAAACCCTAACCCTAATCCTATCTCAACTAGGATTCCCTTCTCTTGCCGCCCAAACCTAGCTCTCTTTGATGATGTTCACGCCAACACCCATGCCCTCCTTTAATAGAGTTAGGGATAAGTCATGAATTAATCTCCTCCATTGGTTCTAGGGATTTAATCTCAACCATCGGATCTAGAGATTTAATCTCAACCTTTGGATCTTAGAGATTTAATCTCTACCTATGGATCTTAGAATTTTGTTTCTATCCATTGGATCTAAGCTTCATGAGGTGTTAATAGGCTACATTAGGGACCATGAGTAGGAGTTGGATCTTGGCCACCCATGGATCAAGCCCACATAAAGTCCGATCCACTAATGATGATCCAATCCACTAAAGGATCATCATTGATCTACCTCACCAACCCCCATATGATAATATGGGCTCCATATATTATTTGTACATTTTCTCCCCGTGTTTAAGATCTCGAATGTCGGTCGATTAATTAATTTACTGACCATTAATTAATCAACATCTAACTTCATGAGTAGTACCACTCAACCTTTTCATCATGTCGGACCAAGTCCACCTGCAGGGTTTACATGATGAACCTTATGAGATCCTCAAGGGGACATCATCATCCTAATATATAGGACACGGTTTCCTCCTATAATCAACGGCACACCATATAAATAATATCATCTCCCAACTTACCGAGCCTATCGATTTAATCTATAAATCTCACCCATTGGTAAATCAAAGAGATGAGTACTAAGTATATGTGCCCATTATTATATCGGTATTAAGAGCATGTACTAAATAATATCTGAGGTCCGATTCGATTATGTAGTCAGCAATAAATCGAATCACCTCTAAGTCGGTCCTACTCAATACACACTAAGTGCACTAGTGTGATTCTATGGTCAAGACAAACCAATACCAAATCACACTACAACCATTCCGATGGTTTGTCCAAAGCCATCTCGGTTGTGAGCCTTTACTTATACTTTTCAAGGGGCCGATAACATGATCTCCTTTGTGACACCACACACCATGT
Organism: Wurfbainia villosa; assembly: GCA_025175895.1. Classification (NCBI taxonomy): domain Eukaryota; kingdom Viridiplantae; phylum Streptophyta; class Magnoliopsida; order Zingiberales; family Zingiberaceae; genus Wurfbainia; species Wurfbainia villosa. Next base: position 95,862,737 of record CM045986.1, read on the forward strand.
TATCTATAATATAAAGTATTAGACAATATTGCATAACCATAAAAATATGCAAACAATGATCATGTGATTCTTATTTCAAAATAAAGATGTTCATACAAAAGATAGACTTTTTCGTATACATCCCTACAATCTCCCACTTATACTAAAAGACTATGTTGTCTTCAAACTGCCATACATCTAATCCCCATTCCCTCCACATGCCTATCAAAAGCTCTCACTGAAAGGGCCTTAGTGAAAGATCTGCCAGGTTATCCTCTGATGCAATCTTGGCCACAACAACTTCTCCTCTTTTTACGATTTCTCATATCAGGTGGTACTTGCGCTCTATGTGTTTACTAGCCTTATGGGCTCGTGGTTCCTTCGAGTTTGCAACTGTACCACTATTATCACAATAAATTGTGATAGTTCTGGGCAAACCAGGAATCACATCCAAGTCCATCAGAAAGTTCCCGAGTCATACAACTTCTTTGGCCGCCTCAGAGGCTGCCACATACTCAGCTTCCATGGTGGAGTCCGCCACACATTTCTGCTTGACACTCCTCCATACAATGGCTCCACCTCCCAAAGTAAACACAAAACCTGAGGTCGACTTACTGTTATCCCTATCAAATTGGAAGTCGAAATTCGTGTAACCCACAGGGAGTAATTGGTCTGTCCGATAAACCAGCATATAATCCCTAGTCCTTCTCAGGTACTTCAATATATACTTTATCGCAATCCAATGTCCCTGTCCAGGATTACTATGATATCTGTTGACCATGCCCACGGCAAAGAAGATATCTGGTCTCGTACATAACATCGCATACATGAGGCTTCCTACTGCTGAAGCATAAGGAACCGCCTTCATCTCCTCTATCTCCTCAGATGATCTAGGACACATCTCCTTAGATAAAGGAACTCCATGCCTGAAAGGTAGAAAACCCTTCTTGGAGTTCTGCATACTAAAACGATCCAAAATCGTGTCTATGTATGAAGCTTGGGATAAGCACAACATCCTTTTCCTGCGATCCCTTATAACCTTGATCCCAAGGATGTGTCCCACCTCTCCCAAGTCCTTCATATCAAACTGTTTGGACAACCATACCCTTACGTCCGATAACACCTTGATATTGTTGCCAATCAACAAAATGTCATCTACGTATAGTACAAGAAATACCACTACGTTTCCGTCACATCTCTTGTATACACAAGACTCATCCAGACTTTGAATAAATCCATAAGACTGGATCACCTCATCAAAGCGGATGTTCCAAGACCTCGAAGCTTGTTTCAATCTATAAATGGACTGATTAAGCTTACATACAAGATGCTCTTTGCCCTTAGCAATGAATCCCTCTGGTTGCTTCATGTAGATGTTTTCCTCAAGACTTCCATTAAAGAAAGCTGTCTTGACATCCATTTGCCACACCTCATAATCCATATGAGCTGCTATGCATAAGAGAATCCGGATAGACTTAAGCATGGCTACCGACGAAAAGGTCTCCTCATAATCGATACCCTCTTTCTGAGTATACCCCTTCGCAACAAGCCTCGCTTTGAAGGTCTCAACCTTCCCATCTATTCCTCTCTTTCTCTTGTAGATCCACTTGCATCCAATGGTTTTTACACCATCGGGTGGTTATACTAGCTCCCAGACCTGATTTGAATCCATAGATTCAATCTCAGCATTCATTGCACTTTGCCAAGATATTGCATCTTTATCTTGGATTGCCTCATCATATGTCCAGGGATCAGGTTCATGTTCTCCAGGGACCAAATCAGAAGATTCTCCCAAGAACATGAATCTATCAGGCTGTCTCACAACCCTCCCACTACAACGAGATATCACCTGTGTATCCTCTATGACACGCGGTGCAGTGACATGTGGTATATCCTCTTGTACCGGTGGTACTAAAGAAGTGACTTCCCCTTTTAACTCCTCCAGAACAATTTTACTCTTGGGCTTGTGGCTCATCACATAGTCTTCCTCTAGAAATCTGGCGTTCGTGCTAACGATCACCCTCTGATCTCTAGGACTATAAAACAATCCACCCTTCGTTCCCCTGGGATAGCCAACGAACATGCATACTTCTGTACGAGGTTCCAACTTACCATCGCCTTGGCACATGTCTTTGGACTGAATATGTCTTAGACTAGGCTTTCGCCCAGTCCACAACTCTGTGGGAGTAGAAGGCACTGATTTAGATGGAACCAAGTTCAGAATGTACACCGCTGTATCTAGAGCATATCCCCAGAATGAATCTGGCAAGTCAACATAACTCATCATCGATCTAACCATCTCCATAAGAGTCCTATTCCTTCGCTCTGCTACACCATTCTGCTGGGGTGTGCCAGGTGCAGTCAATTGGGATTGATTCCCATCCTCTAATAAGTAGTTCCTAAACTCTCCCAAGAGATACTCACCACCACTATCAGATCATAGTGTCATCCATATCTTGAATAATCGTCTATGAAAGAGACGAAATATTCAAGACCACCTCTTGCCTGGATAGTCATAGGACCACACAAATCAGAATGAACTATTTCTAACACATCTTTGGCTCTATACCCCTTGCCCTTAAAAGGCCTCTTGGTCATTTTATCCTCCAAGCAAGATTCACAGGTTGGGATATCCTCCACCACTAATGAACCCAAAGGTCCATCAGCTATCAACCTTTGAATTCTACTTAGGTTAATGTGACCAAGCCTAAGATGCCAAAGATATTTTTGGTTCATCTTCGAAGGTTCTTTTCTCTTATTGGAATTAGAAGATGAGTTATAAACTTCAATTTGCATCGTGGGAGGTTTTAGTTCAAGTGTATACAAATTTTCTATCAATGTACCTGAACAGATTTTCTCCCTATTCCTTTTTATAACAGCCCTGTCATTAAAAGAAATAGAATATCCATCCATAAACAATTTAGAAACTGAAACTATTTCTTTCTAAATAAAGGTACATAAAGGGAATTTTCCAGAACCTAAGTTTTATTTTTCTCAAGAGATAAATAAAACTTCTCCCACTACAATAGCCGCCACCTTCATGGCATTGCCCAAGTAAATGGTAATCTCCCCTTTAGCTAGTCGTCGGGTTTCCTGGAACCCCTGCAAAGTATTGCAGACATTATTAGTGGCTCCCGTATCTACACACCAGGTGCCGGTAGATAACACCGCTAATCATGTTTCAACGACTAGTTCAAAGGATATATCTTTGTTTTACTTTGGATTGGGACAGTCCTTCTTCCAATGTCCATCCTGCTTGTAAGTGAAGTACTTGCCTTTCGGCTTCTTCACTCCTCCCTAAGATCCTCCCACCACCTTTGCTCCACCTTGTTTCTCCTTCTTCTTGCCTTTCGGCTTAGAAGTAGAAACCTTTTCGAGCAACCATGTCTTGAGGACACTCTTCGAAGAGTGCATACTTGTACTCCTTAGCAGATAAGATAATATCTAGATTCTTTTCCAATCATCATAATTATGTACAGTAAGTTTATTTTCTTTCAGTATCACAGCAAGTGGACTGAAAGTCAATTTTGAAAATCCTAAGAATCACATAGATCATTACTGTAGATTTCAAAAATTATTGATTCCTCAAACAATAAAATTTTAAAATCAAAAAACACCTCAAAACACCGAGAATATCGCATGCCACGATCGTGTGGACGTATACGAATTCTACATTTGTAAGAGGAGGTTTTACCCATTAATTTTACTATCTTGTCAACCTAACTTTTTGACAAATAAAAATAATAGTTGGTTTCTCTTCGGCCATACAAATAAAGCAGTGACTCCGATGGGGAGGATACTTATATTTGTATGTAAGTGTTCACCATTACTCGGTACCAAGGTAATTATCTCGGGTTATATGCCTTTCGATGGGGAAGTACACACGCTCCTTAATAATTGCCTATAACCATATCCGACCCTGTGATCCACAAACAAACTCATCCGATGGGGAGGAAGGCACTTAGAGCCGATGCACAAGTTTGCTTGAATCACATGTCAAATCGTAATGGAGGCCGTGGGAATTTATAAAAAATTTCCCTCTCCCACTTAGTAGTTTGAAAATGAGGAATTTTCTAGCCTACGACATGCATATCAAACAATAAGCAATAAATATGAAAAATAAATTATTTTCCAACTATTATGGCTTTTTGTCTTAAATATGTCTCTCGTCGCTTCGCCATCTCGTCCGCTCCTCCTACGCCATGTACGAGCCATCCGGAGATCCGAACCGAGACTAAAACCTATTTTAATTTACATCCATCGATCCTATACTCCACGAGGGAGTGTACATGAAATCTAGATCGAAAGTAAAATAAAATAAAGAGTGTCTAAAAAATGCCGTATTTAATTTATAAAAACTAAATACTAGCCTCGTCAACCCCGAGGATTCAACAAAATAAATATTTACACACATACAATCACATACACACATATGGCCATAATAGTCGGATCTTATGCCTACAACCAAAGAGTTAAACTACGCATATCCTACTATTATCTGGCACATATAATATATGAAAAGTGCATAAAAATTAACCGAATCCTAAACACACAAAACTGGAAACCTTGGCTCTGATACCAATTGAAGGGTTTTGCTTATCGAGTCCGTGAGGGGAAACTTCGCTTCCCACTTCACCTCGGTAGCTTGTCCATGGTGATCCCTTCGATGTCCCCAAATTAAAAAAATATAATCCTAGACAAAAGGGATTGCCCAAACCACCAAGTCATCATCGTTCTATTCATTTAGAGAGGTCACTTGAACAAACTAGTTGTTCAAGCGACCATCCTCTATTCTACGAGTAGCCGTGAAATAGACGATGTCCGGATCGCCAGTTTTTGTGTTTATGCTCGGGATCCAAGTATTATTTAGTCATTTACAGATTTATAACATGCTTATAATTGAAAAACAAAAACAAGAAAGTAACAAAAAGAGAAAGAAGAATAGGTATACCTCTCGATCTTCTAATGTATGACCTTCCTCCTTTTGGACGTCGTGTGGGCGACGATCTACCAAAAGTCGAAGCTCCTAGATCGCAAATCTTCCTTCCTTGCTCTTCCAAAGCAAGAGGAAGAGTAGAAACAAGATTTTTCTCCTCCCTAAAACTAACCAACAAGGAGCACACAATCTCCTTGCCTCCGGCCAACTAGAAGGTGGAGAAGATGATGGAAAACAATCAAGACAACAAGGGAAGCCCTATATCTTGTTTCCACCACCTAAGGAGAAGAAAAGAGAGGATTTTTCCACTGGCCAAGGGTTGGCAAAAGGCTGGAAAGCCTGCTGGATGCCGGTCAATGAAGGAGGAAGAAGAAAACAACACCTTCCTTATTTGGTGCCGCCCTAGCCTCCAAACCCGAACCCTAATCCTATCTCAACTAGGATTCCCTTCTCTTGCCGCCCAAACCTAGCTCTCTTTGATGATGTTCATGCCAACTCCCATACCCTCCTTTTATAGAGTTAGGAATAAGTCATGAATTAATCTCCTCCATTGGTTCTAGGGATTTAATCTCAACCGTCGGATCTAGAGATTTAATCTCAACCGTCAGATCTTAGAGATTTAATCTCTACCTATGGATCTTAGTATTTTGTTTCTATCCATTTGATCTAAGCTTCATGAGGTGTTAATAGGCTACATTAGGTACCATGAGGAGGAGTTGGATCTTGGCCACCCATGGATCAAGCCCACATAAAGTCCAATCCACTAATGATGATCCAATCCACTAAAGGATCATCATTGATCTACCTCACCAACCCCCATATGATAATATGAGCTCCATATATTATTTGTACATTTTCTCCCCGTGTTTAAGATCTCGAATGTCCGTTGATTAATTAATTTACTAACCATTACCTAATCAACATCTAACTCCATGAGTAGTACCACTCAACCTTTTTATCATGCCGGACCAAGTCCACCTGCAGGGTGTACATGATGAACCTTATGAGCTCCTCATGGGGACATGATCATCCTAATATATAAGACACGGTTTCCTCCTATAATCAACAGCACACCATATAAATAATATCATTTCCCAGCTTACCGAGCCTATCGATTTAATCTATAAATCTTGCCCATTGGTAAATCAAAGAGATGAGTACTAAGTATATGTGTCCGTTATTATATCGGGATTAAGAGCATGTACTAAATAATATCTGAGATCCGATTCGATTATGTAGTCAGCAATAAATCGAATCACCTCTAAGTCGGTCCTGCTCAATACACACAAAGTGCACTAGTGTGATTCTATGTTCAAGACAAACCAATACCAAATCACACTACAACCATTCCGATGGTTTGTCCAAAGCCATCTTGGTTGTGAGCCTTTACTTATACTTTTCAAGGGGCGGATAACATGATCTCCTGTGTGACACCACACACCATGTTATCTACAATGTAAAGTATTAGACAATATTGCATAACCATAAAAATATGCAAACAATGATCATGTGATTCTTATTTCAAAATAAAGATGTTCATACAAAAGATAGAATTTTCAGTATACATCCCTACAACGTGGACTTTATGCCACAAACCATTGGACTTATGGTGCAAAGACTCTCGCTTGGACTTTACGCTGCCAATATCAAACCCCTTGGACTTCTCAAATGCCAAGACTCAAGCTTGGACTTTCCCTTGCCAACCCATGTTGGACTTTCCATGCCAAGACCCATGCTTGGACTTTTCCTTGCCATGACCCGTGCTTGGACTTTCCCAAATGCCAAGTGTCCCACTTGGACTTTCCATGCCAAGTACCCAAGACTTGGACTTTCCCATGACAATCACATTGTCATACTTTTTTGTCGAACATCAAAACATCACTCGAGTAAAACTTGAGTCCTTAGGCTGATTGCACCAACAGATTGATCGAGGCAAGTTTGGGCATAGAAGGTTGATCAGTCGAGTGATCGCTTCATGTTAGTGAAATCCCTAGAGCCAATCATGTGATGATTGTTGTATGGACTTTATTGTATCAAATTCCTATTTATAAAGGCATGGTTATTATATTTACTTGTATTGGTGCCAAATAACTAAATATAATAATGTCCTTGAGTAGTAGGTTCTTATCTATATCAATCGATTGGTTGAATCGATAATGAGATGATATAGAGAACACTACTCTTAATCATTCCTAGTCGAGTATTAACATTCAGGGACAATGTTAATGCGTAGAGACTAGCATGTAGGTCAACACGATGACTTGATCTCACAAGTCATGGATATGAGATATCAAGTTGACACATGGGTATGCATTGGAGAATGTATACTGAATGACCCGCCATGAGAAAGTATCATGGATCGTTATATGAGTGTCATATACTTTCTCATGTGACTATTAGTATGACTATTAGTCATTAGACCTGAAGTCACCATGGTTCCCTACATAAGGAGTTGCATACTTTGGCTTCGTCAAACATCACCCGTAAATGGGTGGACTATAAAGACGATTACTGGGTATGTAACAAATTATGCGGAGGGATGTGAGTGATGTAGATGGGATCTATCCCTCCTATATGACGGGAGTGACATCGATATTCTTGATAGAGTGAGACCACGAAGTGCATGGCCATGCCCAAATGAGTCAATATGAGTTATTGAGCTTATTTGATTAGAGTGAGTCTACTTGGAGTTCAAGATATAGATTGTACCGAGGATGACATGATCTATGCCTCGATTGGTCAATCTAGATGTCAAGGATAGAGGGACATTGTCACATATTGTGAGAGTCACAATTAGTAGTCACAAAGGTGATGTTGGAGCTCAACATTCTTGTAACTTGGGTAGCAATGATGTGTTGCTAGATACCGCTCATTGCTTATGTTCCTAAATCTGTTTAGGGACATTGCCAACGTTACAAGAACCTATAGGGTCACACACTAAGGGCAATTAGTTGGAGATTAGATTCATATGATGAACCATGAGGATTATAGTTCATGGGATGAACCAAATTGGATTAAGAGTAATCATAATTAGACTAATTGAGTTGGACTCAATTTGATTCAAGTGTTGAATGAGTCTAATTTAGATTTGATTCATCAAATCAATTTAAATTAATGAATAGAGATTCATTAAATTAAATTGACTTGAATCAAATGGTTGGATTTGATAAACCATGGGAGATAAGAGGTCAGGTTTGACTTGACTTGAGAGGGAAGATGAAAGGTCAAGTTTGACTTGACCAAATCCCATGTCATGATGATGACTTGGCATGGCCGACCAATGATGATGCTCCACATCATCATTGAATTAGCATGTGGTGCCACCTCATGAGGGAGACCAAGAGCCATTGGCTCTTGGAGGAGTTACATGCATGCATGTAACCCCCCTAAGAAAAGTGGTCGGCCACTATTCTCATTAGATGAGAATTATTTGTGTGAGTTACACAACTTCATCTTCTTCCTTGGATCATCTTCCTCTCAAGCTTTCTCTCCAATCCCTCTCTTTTGCCGAACCATCCATAGGGTGCTAGCACACTCAAGGGTGTGTTTTCTCCACCTATTGTTTGTGTGGATACCAATAGAGGAGTGTGCACTTGACGCTCTTGAGTTCCGGCGAAGCTTTTGGACGAGCAGGAATTGCGAAGGGCGTCGCATCGAGGGTAATGATCTCACCTTCTAGATCTAATATAGATCTAGGGTTTTTAGTAAACTCATACATGTTTTAGTTTTAATACATCTTCGCACGGATCCGTGGCCGGACTTCAGGGTTTCCGCAATGCAAAAAGCGGTTTTTGCGGCTCAGAAAGTCCAACACTTTGGTCACTCGACTGATGGATCCATCAATCAATTGATGGGTTGATCAGTCGACTGATGTGGGAATCGTTGGTTAGAATCCAACGTGGATGAAACCATTGCAAGGCAATGACTACAGTAGCAATCGACTGATAGTTGCATCAGTCGACTGCTCGGTGCCCAATGGGAAGAATGACCTCTTCCCTATAAGAAGGGGCCTTGGGTCACTTGAGATGGGTAATGCTTAACCTCTAAACATCTCCCAAGTGCCCAATACATTTTTACTCCTCTTCCTTGAGTTTATTTCAATCATATTGTAAGAGGAGTGATTCTTGTAAAGAAAGGTTTACCTCCACCTAGCTTAGTGCAAAGGAGAGATCTAGTGGATTTGGTTAGGCGTGATTCACCTGGAACGAATCGGGTCATGGACAAGCGACAAGGGTCATGAACCACATAACACATTTGTGTTCGCATTTGCCTTCTCTCTACTTTGTGTTTTGCTTTTAATTGTCTTTAGCTTTATTATTCCATTGCACTAACTCTAATTGTAGACGATTAAGCGAGCAATTGACATCATTATACATGAAGGGCTATTCACCCCTCTCTTGTCGGCCACCGATCCTCCAACAAATGGTATCAAAGCAAGGAGCTTGTCGCTGACTAATTGCCAACACAAGCACGACAATGGCCGATTCCAACATTCATCCACCTAAGTTCAAGGGTGACTTCTCTTGGTGGAAGAAGAGAATGGAGGTATTTTTCAAAATGGATTTTGATATTATGATTACAATGGAAACCGATTTTGATTTACCTAGGGATGAAGAGGGGGAGCCAATAGAAAAATCAAGGTGGACAAAGAGAGGAGAACCTTGTAAATTCAAGAGCCAATCACCATCTCTACAATGTGCTCTCTCAATAAGAAATCAATAGAATTAGAGAGTTCCTTAGTGCCAAAGAGATGTGGGAGAAGCTAGTGGAGCTTCATGAAGGCACATCTGAAGCCAAGTTAGCTAGAAGGGACCACCTCCACTCTCAACTCAATAACATCAAATTAGATAAAGGGGAGAAGGTATTATCTCTTCATTATCATTTTAAAGAGATAATTAATGGTCTATCGAGTATAGGTGAGAAGCTCTCCAACTGGGACATGGTAATGAAGGCGATAGATGCATTCCCCCGGTCATCCAAATGGAGCTCCATGGTGGACTCCTTCTATATCTTAAAGAATCTAGAGGTAAGTACTCTAGATGAGTTTTTCTCCACCATGGAATTGCATGAGACTAGGCTTGAAGGGATAATTGAAGAACAAAGCATAAATCCAAGGGGAATAGAACTAATGGCCGACAAGGGAAAGAAGAAGAAGAAGGAGACTCCACCCTTTTCATCGGATAAATCTTCCTCCTCCATGGATAGTAATGAAGAAGCCTACATGGTAAGGAAGATAAGACGTGCACTTAAAAGTTTTAAGTTTAACAAATCTAATGATAGGAGGAGAAGGCCTAGAAGAAAAATTATTTACTATAATTTCCAAGGAGAGGGACATATAAGGGATGACTGTCCCCTCTTGAACAAAAGCAAGGAAGAAAGGAGAAAGAAAGAAGACAAGAAGAAGGGGAGAAAGAAAAAGGAAGAAGAAAGAAAATCAAAAGAAAAAGGGAAGTCCAAGGCACACAAGGCGACATGGGATGATCCATCCTCATCGAAGGAAGAAGAAGCCTTCACAAGCCTCACATTAATGGGGATAGATGACTTGGACTCCACCGCATCCGAGCAAGAGGGAAGCACAAGTTAGGAGGAGAGCTCAAGTGTAGGGGGAGCATCTTCATCGGAGTCGGAAGAAGAAGATTGGGTAAGGGAGGTAAAAAGCTAACCCACTCAAGATATTATTTCAATGATTTCTAGTTTAACTAAGGACTTATTTAGAGCAAAAAAGAAAAACAAATGCATGCTTGATTAAATTCAAAAACTAGAAGAAAAGATAGAAAATGCATGCTCACATGCTAATGATATTGCTTCTAGTGTAAATGATGCATGCTTAGTTGAGGAAAATAAGGTTTTAAGGGAAAAGGTAGAATTTCTTACAAAGGCCTTAGAAAAATTTACCATTGGCTCCAACACCCTAAATATGATCATAGGGAGCCAAAGGACAAGTTTCAACAAGAAAGGCCTAGGGTATAAGGGAACCAAAAATGAGAAAGCCTATCATTGTTTGATTGCTAAGGGACAAACAAAAACAACAATGGTAGCTAGGAAATGGATCCCAAAGGAATACTTAGTGAACCCTATTGGAAAGAATCTATATTGGGTTCCTAAGTCCATCCTTAAGGGTTAGAGAGACCTAGGATAGTCAACCATAATTGGACTTTATTTATATCATATTATATGGTTGACTTAGGATGGTGTGGGTGGAAATTTTTAACATAGTGTTGGGTGATGATAATGTATAACCCATGAATTGAATGCTTAAATAATGATTTATGCTTGATTTTATACTTGATTAATAATCCTGATTTATGATTTGGATGATAATATTTGGTGTATGATCATAATATGCAAATTATATGATAATATTGTGTTATAATCATAATGGGGGTTTATACATGATACTTAACCTTGGTAGAATTGTATGAAAATTGATGGTTAAGTATAAATACCTTTAGGTACATCTCACACTCACTATAGGCTAACTTGATTGAAAACATAGCATGGGTGAGATGTTAGGATGATACAAATGACTCACCTATGATTATAACATTTTGATGAGTCATTATAGGTATCATGAAAGAAATAATAGACCAATCATGGGGAAAGCATATGTTTAATTCATAGACATATTGCCCAAATATCATGGTTGGATATCTTAAATGATTTAAAACTATTTTATATTTGATAATCTGTATGTTCATGTTTTGAAAAGTTTCAAGGCAAAACTAGACTTTCAAGTTGATAAAACTCTAATGATTTTCAACATTTTTTAGTTTTTGCCTAATTTTTGAAAATGAAATGAATTTTCATGAAAAATCATTTTACACTGATAAAGGGACTTATGAGAAATATGTTTCCCAAATTTCATGATTTTTCAAATTTTTTGGAATTTTTAATGCATTTTTGAAGTTGGACTTCGAAAATCAAAAATTCTGAAATTTAGGTGTCAGTCGTGATCGATGCTCGATTCGCTTGGTGATCATGTACGCATATCAGGTTTTGAGTTTGATTTTGGTTATTTTCGTTCCCTAGACTTGATGCCATGCTTATATACTATATGGTAGATGTTTTTGATGTTGTCAAAGGGGGAGAAATGGTTAAGTTTAAGTCAATCATGCTAGAGGGAATTAGCATGTGTTAAGGGGGAGTTGCATGTATAAGGGGGATTTGATATTCATGTTTGATATCCATGTTTTACATGCTTTCCTTCATTATATATTTTGATTAATGTTTCACCTAACTTAAACATGGTTGCCACACATAAAAATGGGGAGATTATTAGGTCAATCAATCCATGAATGATGTGTTTTGATGTGTGTGGCAAAGGTTTAAGTTAGGTTGATATGTTATTTTGATATGTGTGTTGAAGTCGTGCAGGACTTAGTAATTCACACATTGTTAGCTTGACAAAGTATTGGCAAGATCACCATCTCATGACTCGGTCCTTGAGTCAGTGAAGGAAGGCATTGCAAAGCCGTGCGCTTGATGCATCCGAGGACCGTCGGACGAGGATTATTGGAGTGAAGGCAAGGAAGCAGACTTTAGGGTGAGACGCGAAGGATGACATTGTGAAGCCGTGTGCTTGGTGCATCTGAGAGACATGGCTAGACGAAGAGAGCTTCAAGGTGAAGGACTCCAAGGGAGATGAGAGTGAGCGATTATAACCCGGGACGAAGTAGCTCATAGGTGAACTTGGCCGAATGGCTAAGTCAAGTGTCGGATGCTCAACCAAAGGTTTGTTTGAGGTTTTACCCGGCACCAGTCGACTGTTATAGGTAGCAGTCAACTACTCTAGATCGATTGGACACGACCACGCTCGATCAACTGCTCGCCCAACAGCTTGATCGCTAGGGTTTGGCGATCGCTCGACCATCGCTTGATTGCCAAGGGACGATAATCCGATTGATCGCAAGTTCGGGTACGTATGGATGATCACCGAGTGATCGCCTAAATACTCGATCGATGGCTCCATCAGTCGATTGATGGGTTGATCAGTCGACTGATGTGGGAGCCGTTGGTTGGAATCCAACGTGGATGAAGTCATTGTGAGGCAATGGCTACAGCAGCAGTCGACTGATGACTGCATCAGTCGATTGCTCAGTGCCCAATAGGAAGAATGACCTCTTCCCTATAAGAAGGGGCCTTGGGTCACTTGGGATGGGTAATGCTTAACCTCTAAACATCTCCAAAGTGCCCAATACATTTTTACTCCTCTTCCTTGAGTTTATTTGAATCATATTGTAAGAGGAGTGATTCTTGTAAAGAACGGTTTACCTCCACCTAGCTTAGTGCAAAGGAGAGATCTAGTGGAATTGGTTAGGCGTGATTTACCTGGAACGAATTAGGTCGTGGACTAGCGACAAGGGCGGTGAACCACGTTACACACTTGTGTTCGTGTTTGCCTTCTCTCTACTTTGTGTTTTGCTTTTAATTGTCTTTAGCTTTATTATTCCATTGCGCTAACTCTAATTGTAGACGATTAAGCGAGCAATCGACATCATCGTACACGAAGGGCTATTCATCCCCCTCTAGCCGGCCACCGATCCTCCAACACAGGGTTCATCCGAGTCCTCCACAACTCCTTCACCCTTCACGCTAGCTTTCATGTGCTTCTATTGACTTAGTCATGCTACTAAGTACCCTTAGCCTAGAACTAAACCTTCAAGTCACTTCCATCAGCCTCACACCTCTAGGATCCATCGGAATCCTTCTCAACTCGTTCACCCTTGAGTTGCCTTCAAGTGCTTCCATTAGCTATTATCATGCTCTTGGGTCTACCTTTGCCAAGAGATTACGCCTCTGGGACTTCAATTGTCAAGGCTCCACCCTTGGGCTTTCCCTTTGCCATGTATCTATACTTGGACTTTCCTCGCTAGCCTAACATCTAATCAACCATGACCTGCTAGGACTTCTACTATCAAGCTCGATCTCCCTGATCAGTCAGGTTTTTTCTTGCTAAGCACAGTCTCCCTGAATTGCCAGACTTTCCTTGCCAAGTACGAGCTCCCTGACCTAATGAGTCTTCCCTTGCCTAGTCATCCGGTCACTCTTGACCTGCTAGGACTTTTTCTCTTCTCGTGTCAAGTATCTATAATTGGACTTTCGCTACCAAGACTATACACTTGGACTTACATGGCCAAACTCCTCTCTTGGACTTTCCCTCGTCAAGTATCTGGTCAACCTTCACCCCTTTGACTTCACACTCATCTCCATATGAATACGGATGTCCCATACCATCCCATAGTCATACTATCATCCACACTCAAGTACATTATCAAACGTCAGAATACTACTTGAGTCTGCTCAATCATGACCTGGGTCGATTGTACCAACACCTCTTATGTCCATCATGGATAGCTTCACGATCTTGCTGTCAAAGTGGTTCCAACAATACATATCATACATCCATCACTTCTTCTTTGAGAGTGAGAAGATCATTATGAACAACCAACGTCTCGTGGTCCTCTTCGTAAAGCTCCTCATCATCATCATACTCATAGTAGATGGGGCCATCCATGTCTTCTCCAATTAATAGAATGTTGCACTCGGTGCTCTCATATTCATCTTCATACATAATGCCATTGTCGTAGATGAGGCCTCCTATGTCTTATTCAATTTCAATGTCATCATCATAGATGGGATTTTTATACCATCCTTTGTGACCACGATGTTCAAGATGAAGTGAGTTTTCAAAATTTGAGAGATAAAGTGTCGATCAATTACCTTATGGTGTTTAAGATCTCATGTTGATAAACATTGAGATAACTCCATGATTGTTCTACGTAGATCCTCGATGATCTCTTAGAAACTTCAATCCTGGATGCGACTTCCTCAATCGGAACTTGCCCATCACGATCATGTCCTTGTCAACCTTTCATGGATCTAGGACTTTGATACCAACCGACGCAGGATGGGATAGCGGAATGAATTGTTGGGCCTTAGATTGCTCTTGAAGGTCTAGAATGCAACAACAATTTCCCTTTAAAATCACCCCAAAAATACAGTGGAAATCATCCTCCTTGAGCTCCATTTAAAGCTTTCATCGAGCTAGATTTCTATCTTCCAGTCGACTGCTCTTACCCAGCAGTCGACTGGCCTTAATACTGTTGTCTCACAACAACTCCATTCACGCTGGAATCTGCCGAATGAATACATTAGCAATCGACTACCCTTACAAGCAGTTGACTGCTGCCTCATAGTCGACTAAGCAAAAATTTGTGCACTGCTACAGTGCCAGTAGTCGGCTGCCCATTGATAATGGTGATTATGTCGTGGTATCATTCCAAATTAATTACCAAACCCTCTCTACACTAATATAGCATAGTGGATGACCCAGATCTTTTCCTAACGAGTGTAATTGATAGAACAAAAGTCTTAGGATTATTAATTATTGCTTTGGGTTTTCTATTATAAATGGGGTTTGGAATGTAAAAGTCTAATCCTACTGAATGAACGACAATGCGCGTAATTAAAAATCTAATTTAACTAAACTATGATTACGATGAAATTAAGCTAATGAACAATTAAGCTACGAACCAATTAAATTAAGGAACAACTAAGCTAAGAAACCATTAACCTAATGAACAACTAAGTAAAATTGAAAGCTAACTAACACTAATTCATAACCTACAAAATAAACTACAGCTAAGTTACAAGTTAATCGCAGGATAAACAATTGAATTAAAACCTAGAATCAAGCATCACAATTAAGCATCAAAATAAACAACAAGATAAACATCCAAATCAATGGACAAACTCTAAACATAAACCATCGATAACTCCACACAGTGACGATGACCCAAATAGCTCCCTTCGACTGATGGAAGAGGTGGGTTCCTCGCTGGAAAATCCTCCGGCGAGTGCTGAATTATAGGATGACGCTAGCCCTTTGCTCCGACAATGGTTGGCAGGGCTGTCAAATCCCGACATCCTGTGGGTGGTTTTGGTGAGATGGAGCGGCCGAATCCCAATTGTGGGAAAGAGTGGAACAGGAACTGGGCTGCAAGACCTCTTCACTGGCGATAAAATGAAAGGGTTGCAGCCAGAATTGGAGAAGGAGCTCACTGTCACAAGCTGGGAAGAAGTTCTGTCGAATCCCGACAGTAGTAATTACCTCATCCTTTTGAATCCCTTCCAGCTGAAGCATCTCAGCTTTGACAGTCGCTGTTGGAAGCTTCACCGATGAGAAGTGCTGAAATCTCCTCACTGCTCACTATCGACGAGCTATCTGACTCCCGACATCTTGTCGCCCATAGCTTGGAAAGAGGTTTTCGACGATTGATGGCTGGAAGATCTTCCAGAAGGAATGCCAGGACCTACGTCGCTTTGTGGAGAAGAATCACCGGCTACCCGCTCGCGCGCGAGGAAGAGGAAGAAGAGCGGCATTGTTTTTGTGCTGCGATCTCGCGAGTGAGGAAATCTTGATTTTTAAGCTTCATTTCCTTGGTCGTCCGATCATTTCTCCCCTCAATCTCAACCCTCCATTAAAGCTAGGTTTTGATGAATCAATATTTGCTTAATTAGGCTGCTCCATCCAATGGTGGTGATCGATCCAACTCTTGATGGCCGGATCTGATCAATCTGAAGGGACGATCATGATCGGTTGAATCTGGATGAAGGCTAAGATATCCAGATCTAAATGTATGGACTGGATCTCTCTAGATCTGGATAGATGGCTCAGAATCAAGCCTCTTTTATCAGACAGTCCATATCGCTCAGATCTGATCTCTTGATTGAATTGCCTTCGATCTTGATGAAGGGCTCATATTAAATCAGCTTAAAATGCCCCTTATGATCCTAGATGAAGCCATATTTGATCCAACTTGAGTCTAGTCCATTGGCTCATCTCCATCTTTTACAAACAAAGATAAATTTTACTTATAAGTACAAAATTTAGGAGAATTTATAATAAGGTCCAAAATGAATCCAAACTCATAAAACATGTTAATTATCAGCAATAAATCACTCGAGAGGATAAAATATTGATATTAAGGACCAAAATAACATGATAAAATGGTACTTATTAATTTCCTCACATTTATTCTTGCGCGTCCCGAGCAAGCAAAGAAAACTAAAAGTAAACTGAAGGTATATCTCCCTAGCAATTCCTAAGCATACATAGAAGATCGTGAAAGAAAGTTACCTAGGATTGTCAAATCTCAAAGATTCAAACAATCATGAACTCAAATCTTACATAGGTTAATAAATATGGTGACTTCAATCCATTCTAAATAGACCATGAATGATTAAGCCTCATAAGATAAGTGGTGGTTTCTCTCGCTCTCATAAGCATATAATAGTGGAGTTCACTCAAGCTACTCATGGTTTATGCACTACCATATGCTAGCTTTTCTTTTACCTTCACCACTATATACACATAAGAATGCACAATTATTGAAGGCTTATGAGGAATGTAAGGGAAACATGAATACAAGAAAAATGATAATACGCGTGAAAGGAAAGAAAGGTAAGAAATGAAATAGCTATAGAAATACAAGAAGATATGGAAATACTGGAATGATATATAGATGAGTATAAGAAAACAATACCCCAAAAGGTCTCATCAAAGCTAGCTTTTCACAATTCACTAAACATGAAAATAACCCCTATCACTTTTACAATACAAATCCATAGATGATATATAATAAATCTCTCAATAGTTGCAATAAGGGATGTCTATCACAAAAATATTGTCACACACATAAAAAAAACTGCACAACATGTCAAAGATTTTTTTTTTCCAAATGTTTTTTTTGAACTTCTTTTTTTTAAATTTTTTTTTCTTGACATGTAGTGCACTCCCTATGCTCTAAAAGAAAACATCAAGCTCAGCTATAAAAATAAAAACACGGCTTGTCCATGGTGATCAAGCATGACATGCCTATGCTTACATTGAATTATCCTGAGCTACTCTCTCTCCCCCACACTTAAACTTTTGTCCATCCCAAGAAAAATACTCATCATGGAACATCCAATATTCCACATCCAAAAATAGAAATGGAAAAGAAATGACATGATGTAGGAATAGAAAGATAGTAGAATAAATAATGAAAATGGCATGACGTATGATAAAGAAATTATTTAAGTAGTATGTGGCAACAAAAGTAGCAAAGGGAAACCAGTGAGAAAGTAAAGGAACAACTATAATATTATTCAGTCAACAGGTGGTGATAGAAGAAGTAAAGGAAAATAAGTGAGAATGCCTTCATAATAATCATGTAAACCTATGGTTGTGTGGTCTCAAAAGAATTAAAGCAAGTTATAGAGTTACAATAAGCATAAGTGCACCACACACAAGCAATAAAAATAGGCACAATCCTCACTAGGAATGAAAAAAAATCATCTAAATCTATCAACACGGAATCCATCACCTAGTAGTAACCATATGCAATCAAATAATCCATTCATGACAATAAATCGCCAAAACTCGACAATCAAATTTAACTAGCTTTCACGACTTCTAAGATGATATAATAGATTGCATAGGGAATTTATTTCAAAACACCGACAAAACAAAAACTCAATAAACAAAACATAACAAGTAAAAGAAATGTATATACAATGAATAGAAAAGAAGATAAGATGGAGCAAACTCCCTTGAGGTCTTGGCGGTTGAAGAAGATTCAGTAGAAGAAGCCACGCGAGGTGTGGAGTGCTCCGAAAGAAATCCCGTCCCAGCGGTTGAAGAAGATTCAGCATTAACATCCATGCTGAGAGTGGGATGGACAGAATGGAGGTGAGCGCCTTCATGGTGCGATCAGGATAGTCCTGTGTTGCTCCCTCCAATATCATCATCTCATCATATGTAATCTCTGGTGGTCGGAGGTGATTCAGAAAAAGTGTCCAACCTTGGGGCTAGATTATTGCATATGTTGTTAGGGACTTCATTAGAAAAATTCTTGTTGGAGACTCTGGTTGTGATGGAAGTGTCTAGTCTTGGGGACTCTAGCTATCCACCACTTCCATGGGAATTAACTCATCAAAATTTCTTGCCACCACTATCTCACTTGTCTTCTGCTCTGGCTAGCAAGTCTGGGCACTGGTGTTGGAGTATTGGGAATACAATCAAAGTCCCACATTGGTAAGACATGGAAAATATCATGTGCTTATAAGATGAAAAGATATCTCCATTGGTATAAGACCTTTTGGGTAAAGTCCAAAAATAAAACCATGAAGGCTTAGGCCCAAAGTAGACAATATCATGCCATTGTGGAGATATGTGAATCATGTAGGGGATCGATTGGAAGTTAGAGGGGAGGGGGTGGGTGAATAGTGCCATGCTATACGTCGATGGAAATCGTTCATGTGTTTATCTACAAATTTCGTTAGCGCAGCGGAATAATGATAATAAAAGAAATAACGAAATAGACACAATCAAACACACCAATACACAAATATTTAACGTAGTTCGGAATCGAACAGTTTCTACTCCACGGATCGAGCCCTAACGAGCTCTAGCGATGCCAATGCAATCACTAATCACAAATACTCCTTCTCGACACAAGTCGGAGGCGGAGAAACCTCGTACAAAGATTACACTAAGTAATAGAAGGTAAGACAAGCAAATACAACAAGAATACAACAATCTATGCAAAGAAAACTTTACAAATTCTCTTTGGATTTGCTTTATCTTTAATTGCCTAGAACTAGCCTTGAAGGACTGGAAAGCACCAACTCTCCCCTTCAATTTGCCCAAGAAAATCGCTGCAAAAACCCTCTATCCGAGCTGCCTTTATATCCTGCATCGGGTTAGATTTACGCTTGGAAATCGACTGCCATAAGGCCCCAGTCGACTGCCAACACTGTAGCAGTGAGACAACGGCTCAATCCATGCTGGAAAAGTTCCAACGGGACTCTCACCAGTCGACTACCAACATTGGCAGTCGACTGCCAGCCCCGTAGTCGACTACCCAGTCGGCTACGGAGCATTCTGTGCTCGCGACTCAACTGGCAGTCGACTGCTCCAATGAGCAGTCGACTGCCAAGCCAATTTTAGTTCTAAATAGCAGTCGAGCTCTAGTCAACTCACGACATTCGAACCGGCCATAATGCCAGTCGATTGCCAACCTTAAAGATGAGGTTTTAACCCAAGTATTGTGTCCCCATACTTGCTAGACCACCCTTAGCCTAGACCTAAGCCTTCTAGCCACCTCCATCAGCCTCACGCCTATCGGATCCCTCCAAGTCATCCATGACTTGTTCATCCATACGTTAGCCTTTAGGTGCTTCCGTCGACCGTGTCATGCTAAGTCGGTCTATACCGCCAAGGCACATTGGACTTACCCTGCCAAGACTCCGCTTGGACTTTATGCCACCAACCATTGGACTTATGCTGCCAAGACTCCACCCTTGGACTTTACGCCCCCAATATTAAACCCCTTGGACTTCTCAAATGCCAATACTCAAGCTTGGACTTTCCCTTGCCAACCCATGTTGGACTTTCTATGCCAAGACCCATGCTTGGACTTTCCTTGCAAACCCATGTTGGACTTTCCATGCCAAGACCCATGCTTGGACTTTCCTTGCCAAGACCCATGCTTGGACTTTACATGCCAAGTACTCAAGACTTGGACTTTCCAAAATGCCAAGTGTCTCACTTGGACTTTCCATGCCAAGTACCCATGACTTTGACTTTACCTTGACATCATATTTGTCATATATTTTTGTTGAACATCAGAACATCACTCGAGTCAAACTTGAGTCCTGGTCAATCGTGACCTGGGCCGATTGCACCAACAATCTCCCCCTTTTTGATGTTTGACAAAAACCAAATAAACCATTGAGTTATAACACTAACTCAAATCCCTTACCAATTATGCCAAATTGGTAATTCTAACTTCTCCCCCAAAACATTCTCCCCTTTTTTGACTAACATTAAAAAGGTTATCTCTCCAAGGAGGTCAATGTCTCATGTCCCAATGAGATCTTACAATCTCCCCCTTGGTCAAACATACCTAGGATGCCTACCATCTTCCTAGTGATAAGTCCCATATCACTCAAGAGAGGCAATCCTATACACTTTCTCAATTTCCAAATTGGGTATCTTAAAATCCCATTTCTCCTCCTCATGAGGAAAGACACTATCCATCATCCCATGATGGATACCTCCCCTTAAAGGCTTGCTTCTCCTTGACCATTGCACCAACAATGTCCTTGGGAAGTCCCTAAGCCAATAGGAACTCTAAACTATCAAAATTAAGGTTAAAAGTCCAAACATGAACTTTCCTACCCTTCAATTTAACACAAACCCTAAACAACTCTCCTAATCCATATCCAATGGATTTTCACCCTTTACAATGCTTCCCAAAGCATATCCTAGGGTTAGGAGTGATTAGGGACCTTTACCGTAGCTGAACACGGGATAAACAACCCTTGTTAAAATGACTATGTATAAATGAATCGCCAGCATCACGATCGCCAACAAGTGAGGATACCGATCGAGCAATCAAATTCAATTTCAAATATCGTAATCGAATTTTGAAAAAGCATAAGTAATTCTACGTATTTTGAAAAATCATGAAAATTCATACGTATATTACTTATAGGTAATACAATGGGTGAAAAATTATAGAAAAATATTTTACCCACAAAATATCAAAATTGATACAAAATTCAAAAGTGAAGAAAAACTTTTATGTTTTGGCTCACTTTGTATCAATTTCATCAATGGTGATTGCTATCAAAATACAGACTTCACCAAGGTTTTCTAAAATGATTTAAAATGTTTTTAAAAAACCTATATTGGATCATGTTCCTTGGGCTTAATGTACATGACTTATACATAAGCTTTTCCAATGATCCATTATTGAAATAAGATGAGTTTTAGTTCATCTAGATGCAAAAACTATGCACCTTGAACTTAACTCATATCCTAGCATCTCACATGTATCTAGGGTGTATAAAATACACATACAAGTCAATTTAATGTGAGATGTGGGTTTTGTTCATCTTAATCTAGGGTTTCATGCATTCTCTAAGGCAACACTACTTGATTCCCATATAAATGGGACTCCAAGTCATGCCAAAGTCCTTAAATCAATTTTCATTAATTTAAATGCATGAAGTATGATCATGGCATAAATGATAGCATAATAGAGCATGGCCGATGATCATGATTTCATGGCATATGATTAAATCTAAAAACACATGATCATGATATATTAAATGATTAAAACTAAGCATGATGTCATGACATGTTATGTGACAATCAAGGCATGTCATATAAAATATATAGGTATAATAATACCTAAAATTTAATATTAGTTGCCATTTGAGATAATTAAGTATATTTTTTCCATTATTCCTATTAATCTCCCAAGTGTGCATGACACACTTTCACCTTTATACCTAAATTGTGTCAATTCAATTGATTTTTCATAATCTTCAAGGTATATTGGCACATCCTAAAATCTTTTAGGATTAAAATCAAAATCTATTTCCAAGGTATCCATAACCTTGATAATAATCCTAAAGTGCCACCTTTGCCATGGTTGAGTTAACTACCCATCCAATCAAGGTTGGCACACACTAAACCCATCTAGCGTGAATCAATCACGCTCTTAGGAACCCAAAACCTATTTGAGCTCCTAGGGTTAATTAGGTATTTCTTAGGGATAACCTCCCTGGATACCTTCCTAATGACGCTTCTAGGCTTATTAGCCTTGGTCATTTGGGTCTTGCCATGGTTAACCTTAGGGATTGCCTCCCTAGTAACCTTCTTAGTGGCCACCCTAGGTTTCTTCGAAACCCTAGCCACTAGGCACAAACCTTGGTCAACTCTAGGGATGACTTCCCTATTGACCTTGGTCTTCCTAGACCTAGTTTATGTTCCATAATCAAATGGAACACTA
Source organism: Wurfbainia villosa (assembly GCA_025175895.1). Taxonomy (NCBI): domain Eukaryota; kingdom Viridiplantae; phylum Streptophyta; class Magnoliopsida; order Zingiberales; family Zingiberaceae; genus Wurfbainia; species Wurfbainia villosa. The sequence goes on from CM045986.1 coordinate 95,885,498, forward strand.
TGATAAGCCACCTTAGGCTTAGGTTTGTGACCCAAACCCTTCTTGCCCTTGGTTGACTTTTCTCTATTTGCCCTAGGTGTTGACTTTGAGACCTATACCTTTGACTTTGAGCAATAGACACTTGAAATTGATTTTGCATATTATTGAGGGTCTTTTCAAGTTTTTCAAGCCTTGACCTCAAGGCTTGGTTCTCTAATTCTAATTGCCCAATTTTAGAATTTTGATTTAATCCTTGGGCATGGTTCTTTCTAGGCATATGCCTAGTCCATTTAGGGTTGAGACCAAGATGCTCTTGTACCTTTCTAATGGTTTCCCTAGGTAGGATTTGTCTAGAATTGTTTGACCTAGGGTTGTCCTTAGGTAAAATATTTCTAGGGACATTAGTCCCAAATTTCTCCTTCTTCCTAAGATTGACTTTCTTAGCTCCTAAACAAAAGTCCCTATTCCTAGCATGCTCTTTATGATAAATTGCAAGAGAATTAAAATTTCTAGCATGCTTTTTGACATTTAAACTAGAAGATGCATTACTAAAATGTACCTTAGGGTTAGCCTTAGCTCCCCCGACTTGTGATGCTTCTTCTTGGGTCTTTTTGCTCCCCCTAGGGTATTGGCTTCTATAGTGCCCCTTTTGATGGCACTTGAAGCATACTACGTGCTCCTTGTTTTTGATGGTTGGGGGACCAGCTTCCTTTGATTTTTCTTGACTTTTAGGTGCCGGAGGAGTCTTCTTAACCTTCTTTGGGCACTTGCTCTTAAAGTGCATATACTCCCTACATTCTAAACACATTATATGGATTTTATTTGAAATTAGAGTGTTTGAGTTTGTTAGGATCTTTGTAATGGCTAGAGGGGGGGTGAATAGCGCGTGACGGTTCGTAGATGGAATTCGTTCGCAGTTTCTCTACAATTTTGTTAGCACAGCAGAAATAGAAAGATAATAATGATAACAAAATATACAACACGCTAACACAAGTATATAACGTGGTTCGGAACCACACGGTTCCTACTCCACGGATCGAGCTCTACGAGCTCTAGTGATGCACACGCAACCACTAATAAACACTCCTTCTCGGAACAATCCGGAGGCGGAGAAACCTCATACAATGATGATTACAACAATAATCAAAGGAATACAAGCAAATACAATAATACAATACAAAACTAGTAAAGAAAACATCTTTATAAATGCCTTTGGATTGCTTGCTTGTTGATCGCTTGAACAGTGGTTGAAGACCCTGATTTACAACAGCAAATCGCCTCAAGACGTCCAAGAAATCGAAAAAAAATCCTCCATCATGAGCTCCTTATAAAGCTTCAACCTGTGTTGGAAAAAGTCGATCAGTCGACTGATTGGGACCATCAGTCGACTGATGTCACTGTTGTCGTGAGACAACGGCTAGATCCACGCTGGATAAGTCCAACGGGTGAGACTACACTGGTCGACTCGAGCACCCGCCGACCGATCATGCAATCGGGCCGATCGCTGAGCATCGGGCCGATCGCCATCTTCCGCAATGATCCTAAGCCACTTCCACCAAACCTAGTTGATGGTCGGTCCACTGACGCCACATGGCACCGGGCCGACCGCACACCTCAAACATGAGGTTTTAGCCCAAGTATGGTGTCCCCATACTTGCTAGACCACTCTTAGCCTAGACCTAAGCCTTCTAGCCACCTCCATCAGCCTCACGCCTCTCGGATCCCTCCAAGTCATCCATGACTTGTTCATCCATCGCGCTAGCCTTCTGGTGCTTCCATCGGCTATGTCATGCTAACGGTGTCTACACTGCCAAGGCACATTGGACTTACGCTGCCAAGACTCTGCTTGGACTTTATGCAGCCAATATCAAACCCTTTGGACTTCTCATGCCAAGACTCAAGCTTGGACTTTCCCTTGCCAACCCATGTTGGACTTCTCAAATGCCATGACCATGCTTGGACTTTCCCTTGCGAACCCATGTTGGACTTTTACATTGCCAAAACCCATGCTTAGACTTTTCATGTGCCAAGTGTCCTACTTGGACTTTTCATGTCAAGTACTCAAGACTTGGACTTTACCAAATGCCAAGTGTTCCACTTGGACTTTTCATGCCAAGTACCAAAGACTTGGACTTTTCCATGACAATTACATTGTCATATGTTTTTGTCGAACATCAAAACATCACTCGAGTCAAACTCGAGTCCTGGTCAATCGTGACCTGGGCCGATTGCACCAACAATCTCCCCCTTTTTGATGTTTGACAAAAACCAAACAAATCATTGAGTTAGAACACTAACTCAAATCCCTTACCAATTATCCCAATTGGTAAACACTCTCCAAATGTTCTCCCCCAAACATTCTCCCCCTTTTTTACTAACATCAAAAAGGTCTTTTCTCCAAGGAGGTCAATGTCTCATGTCCCAATGAGATCTTACAATCTCTCCCTTGGTCTAAAAATACCTAGGATGCCTACCATCTTCCTAGTGATAAGTCCCATATCACTCAAGAGAGGCAATCCTATACACTCTCCCAATTTCCAAATTGGGTTTCTAAAATTCCCATCAATTTCCCAATTGATGTCATATTCTCCCATAACTTCTCCTCTTCAAGGAGAAAAAACACATTCATCATTCCAAGATGGATACCTCCCCCTAAAGGCTTGCTCCCCCATGACCATTGCACCAACAATGTCCTTGGGAAGTCCCTACGCCAATAGGAACTCTAATCCATCAAAATAAAGGTTAGAAATTCAATATTGAACTTTCCAACACCTTAAAATTGATACAAATCCTAAACACCTCTCCTAATTCATATCCAATGGATTTTCACCCTTTATCATGCTTCCCAAAGCACATCCTAGGGTTAGGAGTGGCTAGGGACCTTAACCGCAGCCGAAATCGGGTTAGACAAGCTTGTTTATCCCGAAATCAGTAATCACCGAGTGATTCAGTAAATCACGATCGAACTCCACATCAATGATCGCCACTATGTGTGTAAGCGATCGATAATCAAAAATCCGATTTTCAGTTATTAGAAATGAGATTTGGGAATTCATAAATAATTATACATTTATCGAAAAATCACGAAAATTGATACGTATAATACCTATGACCAATACAATGGGTGAAAAATGTTTGAAAAATATTTTACCCATAAAATATCAAAATTGATACAAAATTCAAAAGTGAAGAAAACTTCTAAGTTTTTGGCTCACTTTGTATCAATCTCATCAATGGTGATTGCTATCAAAAGATAGACTTTACCAAGGTTTTTCAAAATGATTTTAAAATGTTTTCAAAACCTTATTTTGGATCATATTCCTTGGGCTCTATGTACATGACTTGTACACAAGCTTTCCCAATGATCCATATGTTGAGTTAAGATGAGTTTGGGTTCAACTAGATGCAAAACCTATGCACCTTGAACTTAACTCATATCCTAGCATCTCACATGTATCTAGGGTGTATAAATACACATACATGTCAATTGGATGTGAGATGTGGGTTTTGTTCTTCCTAATACTAGGGTTTCATGCATTTTTCTAGGCAACCATACTTGATTCCCTTATAAATGGGACTCCAAGTCATGCCATTGTCCTTAGTTCAATTTTAATCAATTAAATGCATGAAATGATCATGGCATAAAGATAGCAATAATTAAGCATGGCCAATGATCATGATGTCATCGCATATGATAAAATCTAAAAACACATGACATTGGTCCTTAATCCCTAAGCATACTCATGACATATAAATGATAGAACATAAACATGATGTCATGTCATGGCATATGGCAAACAAATCATGGCATATAAAATATATAGGTATAGTAATACCTAAATTTTAATATTAATTGCCATTTCATATAATTAATTATATCTTGCCATATTTCTATTTTTCTCCCAAGTGTGCCAAAAACCCAAAATGGCACACTAACCTCTAAACCTAAATTGTGCCAATTTAATTGATTTTTCTTAATTTCAAAAGTGCATTGGCACATCCTAAAATCTTTTAGGATATTGATTCAAATCTATTTCCAAGGTAACCATAACCTTGAAAATATCCTAAAGTGCCACCTTTACCATGGTTGAGTTAACTACCCATCCAATCAAGGTTGGCACACCCTAAACCCATCTAGCGTGAATCAATCACGCTCTTAGGAACCCAAAACCGATTTGAGCTCCTAGGGTTAATTAGGTATTCCTTAGGGATAACCTCCCTAGATACCTTCCTAATGACCCTCCTAGGCTTATTAGCCTTGGTCATTGTGGTCTTACCTAGGTTGACTCTAGGGGTAACTCTCCTTGCAACCTTCTTAGTGGTCACCCTAGGTTTCCTAGAAACCTTAGCCACTAGGCACAAACTATAGTTACTCTTAGGGATAGCTTCCCTAGTAACTTTGGTCTTCTTAGACTTAGTTTGTGTTTCATAATCAAATGGAACACTATGGTAAGCCACCTTAGGCTTAGGTTTGTGACCCAAACCTTGCTTGCCCTTGGTTGACCTTTAACTTTGAGGTCCTAGATGTTGACTTTGATCATTAGACCTAGACTTTTGATCATTAGACCCTTTAAATTGAGTTTGTATATTCCTAAGGGTCTTTTCTAGTTTCTCAAGCCTTGACCTCAAGGCTTGGTTCTCCAATTCTAATTGCCCAATTTTTGAGTTTTGATTTAAACCATGAGCATTGTCCTTTCTAGGCATATGCCTAGTCCATTTAGGGTTAAAACCTAAGTGTTCTTGTATTTTTCTAATAGATTCCTTAGGTAAGGTTTTTCTAGGGACATTAGTCCCAAATTTCTCCTTATTTCCTAAGTGGACCTTTTTAGCACCTAAACAAATATGTCTATTACTTCTAGCATGCTTTTCATGTACAATAGCAAGAGAATTAAATCTTCTAGCATGCTTTTGCCTATTAACTAAGGAAGGAGCATTATTGACATATACCATAGGGTTTGCCTTGGATGCTCCCCCTACATGTGTAGCTCCCTCTTTGGTCTTTTTGCTCCCCCTAGGACATTGATTCCTATAATGTCCTTTTAAATTGCACTTGAAGCATATGATGTGCTCCTTGCTCTTTTGACTTGGGGAACCGGCATCCTTTGACTTTTGTTGACTTTTGGGCGCCGGAGGAGCTTTCTTAACCTTCTTTGGGCACTTGCTCTTGTAGTGCCCGGTTTCCCTACACTCAAAACATATTATATGCATTTTATTATTAACACATATGCTTGAGTTACCTAGGATGATGGTAGGTGCCGGAGTTGAATTTTGAGCTCCCTCATCGTGACCGGATGTTGAAGGCTCTTCTTGAGGTTGCTCCGGTGTAGATGGTCTCTCCTCCTCCTCAACCCTTGAGGTGGATGCTTCTTCCACTTCCTCCACCTCTTCCAATCCGGAAGTTGACTCCTCACTTTCTTGTGAGGATGATGATGATTCTTCTTCGGTCTCCTCCTCTTCCAAGTCTTCTTGGACCGATTCGGGATTGTCGTGGAACTTGATCAACTTGTTCCACAACTCCTTGGCATCCCTATAGCTTCCTAATCTGGACAAAATGTCGTTAGGTATCAAGTTAATCAACATTTTTGTTACCTTAATGGTTGTCTTGAATTTTTCCCGTTGCTCCTCGGTCCATCGCTTCATTTTAAGGATTTCGTCGTTCTTTCCTCTCGGAGCATCAAAACCTATAGTCACGGCAAACCAATTTTCGATATTTGTCATTAGAAAATATTCCATCCTACCTTTCCAATACGCGAAATGTTCGCTGTTGAAGGAAGGTGGAATGTTGACGTTGTCACCCAATTTTTCTTGGAAATCCATATTCTTCCCTCTAGCTTCTTGACTCCGGGTTGTTAATCCATAGAAGAGCCCCGGGCTCTGATACCACTTGTTAGGATCTTTGTAATGGCTAGAGGGGGGGTGAATAGCGCGTGACGGTTCATAGATGGAATTTGTTCGCAGTTTCTCTACAATTTTGTTAGTACAGCGAAAATAGAAAGATAATAATGATAACAAAATATACAACACGCTAACACAAGTATATAACGTGGTTCTGAACCACACGGTTCCTACTCCACGGATCGAGCTCTACGAGCTCTAGTGATGCACACACAACCACTAATAAACACTCCTTCTCGGAACAATCCGGAGGCGGAGAAACCTCGTACAATGATGATTACAACAATAATCAAAGGAATACAAGCAAATACAATAATACAATACAAAACTAGTAAAGAAAACAACATTACAAATGCCTTTGGATTGCTTGCTTGTTGATCGCTTGAACCGTGGTTGAAGACCCTGATTTGCAACAGCAAATCACCTCAAGACGTCCAAGAAATCGAAAAAAAAATCCTCCATCACGAGCTCCTTATAAAGCTTCAACTCAGATCTTTGGAAAAGTCGATCGATTGGTGATCGGGACCATCACGATCGATGTCATCGTGTCGTGAGACAACGGCTAGATCCACGCTGGATAAGTCCAACGGATCTACCATCAGTCGATTGATCAAACCCATCACGATCGATGGTGTCTCACTGATCACTGGTCCCGGTCAAGTGAGACTACACTCTACTGGCCGAATTCGAGCACCACGACCGATCATGCAATCACGATCGCTAGCCAATTAGTCGATCGCAATCTTCTCATGCATTGCTAGGCCACTTCCCGCATTCAAACCCTAGTTGACTCGGTCCAGTCGACTGCCACATGGCACCAGTCGACTGACACACCTCAAACATGAGGTTTTAGCCCAAGTATGGTGCCCCCATACTTGCTAGACCACCCTTAGCCTAGACCTAAGCCTTCTAGCCACCTCCATCAGCCTCACGCCTCTCGGATCCCTCCAAGTCATCCATGACTTGTTCATCCATCGCGTTAGCCTTCAGGTGCTTCCATCGGCTATGTCATGCTAACAGTGTCTACACCGCCAAAGCACATTGGACTTATGACGCCAAGACTCCGCTTGGACTTTACGCCGCCAACCATTGGACTTATGCTGCCAAGACTCCCGCTTGGACTTTATGCAGCCAATATCAAACCCTTTGGACTTCTCATGCCAAGAATCAAGCTTGGACTTTCCCTTGCCAACCCATGTTGGACTTTTACATTGCCAAAACCCATGCTTGGACTTTTCATGTGCCAAGTGTCCCACTTGGACTTTTCATGCCAAGTACTCAAGACTTGGACTTTACCAAATGGCAAGTGTTCCACTTGGACTTTCCATGCCAAGTACCCAAGACTTGGACTTTTCCATGACAATTACATTGTCATATGTTTTTGTCGAACATCAAAACATCACTCGAGTCAAACTCGAGTCCTGGTCAATCGTGACCTGGGCCGATTGCACCAAGAGAGTTACCTAGGGTGGTTGTGGTGGTCGGAGTGGATTCTTGAGCTTGCTCTTCCTCTCTACCAGATGTAGATGGTTCTTCTTGTTGCTCCGGTATTGAGGATGCCCTAATCTCCTCCCCCTCAATCCTAGAGGTGGAGATATCCTCTTCTTCCACCGATTCGAAGGTTGATTCCCTATCAACTTCTGAATCCTCAAGCTCTTTTGATGACGATGTATTTGCTTCCTTTTGAGCTTGAGAGGGTGAGCACTCCTCTTCTTCTTCTTCTTCTTGGACCGATGATGAGTTTCCATGGAGCTTTACCACTTGGCTCCATAACTCCTTAGCATCCATATAATCCCCTAACATACACACAATATCATTAGAGATCAAATCAAAAATAAATTTTACTTCCTTCATGTTTTTCTCGAAGGCTTGGATTTGATCTTCACTCCATTTCTTCTTCTTGAAGAAACCACCCTTTGGTCCTTTTGGATATTCGAATTCATCCATCAAAATAGACCATTCCTCAAAATCTCTCATCATAATAAAATCTTCAATTCTTCTCTTCAAAGAATTGAAGCCTTCTCGTCCGTATAGGGTGTGGGGCACCAGTGTGTTGATGTCCCATCCTAGTTGTCCTTGGACTTCCATCTTCACCCTCTAGCGTGCTCCCTTTGTTATTAAACTTCAAGAGCGGCCTCGCTCTGATACCACTTATAGGGGATCGATTGGAAGCTAGAGGGGGGGGGGTGAATAGCGTTGTGCTATACGTCGATGGAAATTGTTCGTGTGTTTGTCTATAAATTTCATTATCGCAGCGGAATAATGATAGTAAAAGAAATAACGAAATAGACACAATCAAACACACCAATACATAAATATTTAACGTGGTTCGGAACCGAACAGTTCCTACTCCACGGATCGAGCCCTAACGAGCTCTAATGATGCAGATGCAATCACTAATCACAAATACTCCTTCTCGACACAAGTCAGAGGCGGAGAAACCTCGTACAAAGATTACACTAAGAAATAGAAGGTAAGACAAGCAAATACAATAAGAATACAACAATCTATGCAAAGAAATCTTTACAAATGCTCTTTGGATTTGCTTGATCTTTGATTGCCTTGAACTAGCCTTGAAGGACTGGAAAGCACCAATCTCCCCTTCAATTTTCCCAAGAAAATCGCTGCAAAAACCATCAATCCGAGATTCCTTTATATCCTGCATCGGGCTGGATTTCCGCCTAGCAGTCGACTGCCATAAGGCTGAAGGGAGTGCCCTTGGTTGCGTCGGAGTCTCATTGCCTCTCATGTCCCCGGATTAAAATTTTATCAACTAAAACTAATCCGGATGGGATGAGTTTCCGAAGCACAACCGTTTCATCATCGTGCCAACGACTCGAGCGATCGCTTGAACAAACTTGTTGTTTAAGCAATCAACTCTTCTAGTCGATTAGCCGCAGAAGAGATGACGAACAGATCGCCAGTTTTTGTGTTTCTTATCGGGGTCCATGATTATACAAATACAAACAAATGCAAACTAGTATAATCAACACATACTAACATAAAGAACATAAGCTAGCATATCTTATCATAAGAGGATCAAGAATAAAGTTTGTAAAACTTTTATACCTCTTGGTCTTCTACCATATGTCCCATCCTCCTGGTGGACATCGTGTGGGCGAAGATCCTCCACGAGTTGAAGCCTCCTAGATCACGTTCTTCCCTTCCTTGCTTGATCCGAACAAAGAGAAGAACCAAACAAAAACTCCTTCTCCTATCTAGAACCGACCACCAAGCCGAGGAGCTTGATATAGCCACCGGCCAAGGAGTAGATAATTAAGCGCCGGCCAACCTTGAAGAAAGGTTGTCGCCGACCACCAAGGAGAGAGGGAGAAGGAATAATGGGTATGGGCGCCGGCCAAAGCAAGGAGGAAGAAGATGGGCGCCGACTACCAATTAGGAAGAGAAGGAAACAAACCTTAATCCTTCCAAGGATTGCCACCCAAACCCTAGCCGCCCAAGCCAAAAACCCTAATCTCCTTCTTGATATATATCTATATTACACGCCCAAGCCCTTAGCCCTCCTTTTATAGAGTTAGGCTTAGGCCTCCTTTCAATCTCCACCGTCGGATCTAGAGACTTAGTCTCCACCGTCGGATCTAGGGTTTCATCCCAACCGTCGATCTAGGGTTTCATCCCCACCGTCAGATCTAGGGTTTCATCCCAACCGTCGATCTAGGGTTTCATCCCCACCGTCGGATCTAGGGTTTCATCCCAACCGTCGGATCTAGGGTTTCATCCCAACCGTCGGATCTAGGGTTTCATCCCAACCGTCGGATCTAGGGATTTAATCTCAACTGTCAGATCTAGATATTTAATCTCAACCGTCGGATCTAGAGATTTAATCTCAACTGTCGGATCTAGGGATTTAATCTCAACCGTCGGATCTAGAGATTTAATCTCAACTGTCGGATCTAGGGATTTAATCTCAACCGTCGGATCTAGAGATTTAATCTCAACCGTCGAATCTAGAGTTTTATGTTCCATCATTGGATCTAGGCTCCTTGAGGTTTTAATAAGGCTACGATAGGGACCATGAGCAGGAGTTGGATCTTGGCCACCCGATGGATCGGAACCACACAAACTTGATCCATCAATGATGTTCTATTCCACTAGAGGATCATCATTGATCTACCTCACCAACCCCCATTTATATGGGCTCCATATATTATTTGCACAACTATCTCCTCGTGTTTAAGTTATCGAATGTCCATCAATTAATTGATTTACTGACCATCAATTAATTAAACTTCTAACTCCTCGAGTAGTACCACTCAACCTTATTATCATGTTGACTAAGTCAACCCGTGGGGTTTACATGATAAACCTTATGAGCTCCTCAAGGGGACATCATCAACCTAATATATAGGACATGGTTTCCTTCTATAATCAACGACACACCATGTAAATAATATCATTTCCCAACTTACCGGGCCTATTGATTTAATCTATAAATCTCACCCATTGGTAAATCAAAGAAATAAATACTAAGTACATGTGCCTATTATTATATCGGGATTCAAAGCATGTGCAACATAATACCCGAGGTCTCATTCAATCATATAGTCAGCAATAGATTGAATTACCTCTATGTCGGTCCTGCTCAATACACACAAAATGTACTAGTGTAATTCTATGGTCAAGATAAACCAATACCAAATCACACTACAACCATGCAAATGGTTTGTCCAAGACCATCTTGGTTGTGATCCTATACTTATATTCTACAAGGAACTGATAACATGATCTTCTGTGCCTCACCAAGCACCACGTTATCTACAATGTTGAGTATTAGACAATATGAACATATAATAAATATAAAGTGCAAACAATGATCATGTGATTCTTATTTCAAAATAAAGATGTCCATACAAAAGGCTAGGCTTTCAGTATACATCCCAACAATCTCCCACTTATACTAAATGACTATGCTATCATCACACTGCCATACATCTGATCCCTATGTCCTCCACATGCCTATCAAACGCTTTCGCTGGAAAGACCTTAGTGAATGGATCCGCCAGGTTATCCTCTGATGCAATCTTGGCGACAACTACTTCTCCTCGCTTTACGATCTCTCGTATCAGGTGGTACTTGCGCTCTATGTGTTTACTCGCCTTATGGGCTCATGGTTACTTCGAGTTTGCAACTGCACCACTGTTATCACAATAAATTGTGATAGTTATGGGCAAACCAGGAATCACATCCAAGTCCATCAAGAAGTTCCTGAGCCATACAGCTTCCTTGGCTGCCTCAGAGGCTGCCACATACTCAGCTTCCATGGTAGAGTCCGCCACGCATTTCTGCTTAACACTCCTCCATACTATGGATCCACCTCCAAAAGTAAACACAAACCCTGAGGTAGACTTACTGTTGTCCCTATCTGATTGAAAATCAAAATCCGTGTAACCCATAGGGACTAATTGATCTGCCCGGTAAACCAGCATATAATCCCTAGTCCTTCTCAGGTACTTCAATATATGCTTTACCACAGTCCAATGTCCTCGTCAGGATTACTCGACGATTCGCTAACCATGCCCACGGCAAAGTAGATATCTGGTCTCGTACATAGCATAGCATACATGAGGCTTCCTACTGCCGAAGCATAAGGAACCGCCTTCATCTCCTCTATCTCCTTTGATGTTTTGGGGCACATCTCTTTAGATAAAGGTACTCCATGCCTAAAAGGTAGAAAACCATTCTTGGAGTTCTGCATGCTAAAATAAGCAAAGATAGTGTCAATGTATGAAGCTTGAGATAAGCACACCATCCTTTTCTTGCGATCCCTTATCACCTTGATCCCAAGGATGTGTCCCACTTCTTCCAAGTCCTTCATGTCAAACTGTTTGAACAACCATACCCTTACATATGATAACACTTTGATATTGTTGCCAACTAACAAAATGTCATCTACGTATAGTACAAGAAATACCACTACGTTTCTGTCACATCTTTTGTATACACATGGCTCATCCGGACTTTGAATAAATCCATATGACTGGATTACCTCATCAAAATGGATGTTCCAAGATCTCGAAGCTTGCTTCAATCCATAAATGGACCTATTAAGCTTACACACTAGATGCTCTTTGCCTTTAGCAATGAATCTCTCTGGCTGCTGCATATAGATGTTCTCCTCAAGACTTCTGTTAAGGAAAGCTGTCTTGACATCCATCTGCCAAATCTCATAATCCATATGAGCATCTATAGATAAGAGAATCCGGATAGACTTAAGCATAGCTACCGGCGAAAAAGTCTCCTCATAATCGATACCCTCTTTTTTAGTATACCCTTGTTGGGAATTTGTTCAGAGACTCATTGGCTCCCATGTCCCCGGATTAAAATTTTCACTAATGAAAACTAATCTGGATGGGATGAGTTTCCTAACCACAACCAATTCATCGTCGTGCTAATGACTCAAGCAATCGCTTGAACAAACTTGTTGTTCAAGCAATCAACTCTTCTAGTCGGTTAGCCGCGGAAGAGACGACGGACGGATCGCCGGTTTTTGTGCTTGTTTTTGGGGTCCATGATTATACAAATACATACGAATGTAAACTAGTATAATCAACACATACTAACATATAGAACATAAGCTAGCATAACAATAAGAACATGCAAAGATCAATAATAAAAGTTGTAAAACTTTTATACCTCTCGATCTTCTATCGTACGTCCTAACCTCCTTGTAGACTTCGTGTGGGTGACGATCCTCCACAAGTTGAAGCTTCCTAGATCTTCTTCAATCCAAAGAAAAAAGAAATATATTTCCCTTCTTGCTTGAGCCAACCACCAATCCAAAAAGGATTGATGCCGCCGGCCCCAAGAATAGAGAGAATAAAATGGAAACAACCAAGGAACCAAACTAGGGACAAACCCTAGCTTCTAGTGCCGCCGGCCAAGATGGAGTGAAGAGGAGAAAGGGAATATGTTGGGCGCCGGTCAAGGTGGAGGGAATAGAGGAAGGAGCCGGCCACACCCTAGGAAGAAGAAGAGCTCCTCTTTTATAGTTGTCGCCCACCTTCTTGCAAACCCTAGCCGCCCAACCATAGGAGCCAAAACCTAATTAGGGTTTCCTCCTTAGGCTTTCTTGCCGCCCAACCAAGGTGGAGGGAAGAGATCTAGGAGTCGACCACCTTCTTGGAAGAAGAAGAGATCCTCCACAAGTTGCCGCCCACTCTTTCTTCCAAACCTTGCCGCCCATCCAAAGAGCCAAACGCTAATCCAATTAGGGTTTCCTCCTTAGAGTTTCTTGCCGCCCAAGCAATGAGAGGCTAAACCCTAATTTCCATCATCCAAAATCTTAGTTGCCGCCCAACCCATTCTCCCATATATATAGAGTTAGGTTTAGGCCTAGGTTTAATCTCCTCCATTGGTTCTAGAGATTTAATCTCAACCGTCGGATCTAGAGATTTAATCTCAATCGTCGGATCTAGAGATTTAATCTCAACCGTCGGTTCTAGATATTTAATCTCAACCGTCGGATCTAGAGATTTAATCTCAACCGTCGGATCTAGAGATTTAATCTCAACCGTCGGATCTAGAGATTTAATCTCAACCGTTGGATCTAGAGATTTGTTTTCCATCATTTGATCTATACTTCATGAGGTTTATATTAGGCTATGATAGGGACCATGAGGAGGAGTTGGATCTTGGCCACCCGATGGATCGAAACCACACAAACTTGATCCATCAATGATGTTCCATTCCACTAGAGGATCATCATTGAATTACCTCACCAACCCCCATAAATCAATATGGGCTTCATATATTATTTGTACATCCAACTCCCCGTGTTTAAGATATCGAATGTCCATCAATTAATTGATTTACTGACCATCAATTAATTAACATCTAACTCCTCGAGTAGTACCACTCAACCTTATCATCATGTTGACAAAGTCAACTTGCAGGGTTTACATGATGAACCTTATGAGCTCCTCAAGGGGACATCATCAACCTAATACATAGGACACAGTTTCCTCCTATAATCAACGGCACACCATGTAAATAATATCATTTCCCAACTTACCGGGCCTATTGATTTAATCCATAGAAATCTCACCATTTGGTAAATCAAAGAAATAAATACTAAGTACATGTACCCGTTATTATATCGGGATTAAGAGCATGTACAACATAATATCCGAGGTCCGATTCAATTATGTAGTCAGCAATAAATTGAATCACCTCTATGTCGGTCCTGCTCAATACACCTAAGTGTACTAGTGTAACTCTATGTTCAAGATAAAACAATACCAAGCTACACTAAAACCATGCCAATGGTTTGTCCAAAACCATCTTGGTTGTGAGCCTCTACTTATACTCTACAAGGGACTGATAACATGATCTTCTGTGCCACACCCAAGCACTATGTTATGTACAATGTAAAGTATTAGACAATATGAACATATATAAATAAAGTGCAAACAATGATCACGTGATTCTTATTTCAAAATAAAGATGTTCATACAAAAGAGCTAGGCTTTCAGTATACATCCTAACAACCCTTTCGCAACAAGCCTAGCTTTGAAGGTCTCAACCTTCCCGTCTACTCCTCTCTTTCTTTTGTAGATCCACTTGCATCCAATGGCTTTTACACCATCGGGTGGCTCTACTAGCTCCCAGACCTGATTAGAATCCATAGATTATATCTCAGAATTCATCGCTCTTTGCCAAGATACCGCATCTTCATCTTGGAGTGCCTCGTCATATGTCTAGGGATCAGGTTCATGTTTGCCAGGGACCAAGTCCGAAGACTCTCCAAAGAACATGAATCTATCAGGCTGTCTCACAATCCTCCCACTACGACAAGGTATCACCTGTGTATCCTCTTTGACATGCGGTGCAGTGACTTGTGGTATATCCTCTTGTACCGGTGGTACTGAAGTAGCGACTTCCCCTCTTAATTCCTCCAGAACAATCCTACTCTTGGGCTTGTGGTTCATCACATAGTCTTCCTCTAGAAATCGGGTGTTCGTGCTAACGATCACCCTCTGATATCTAGGATTATAAAACAAACCACCTTTCGTTCCTCTAGGGTAGCCCACGAACATGCACACTTCTGTACGAGGTTCCAACTTACCATCATCAGCCTTCAGCACATGTGCTGGACTCCCCATATCCGAATATGTCTCAGACTAGGCTTTCGCCCAGTCCACAATTCTATGGGGGTAGAAGGCACTGATTTAGATGGAACCAAGTTCAGAATATACACTGCCGTATCCAGCGCATACCCCCAGAACGAATCTTGCAACTCAGAATAACTCATCATCGATCTAACCATCTCCATAAAAGTCCTATTCCTTCGCTCCGCTTCACCATTCTACTGGGGTGTGCCAGGTGCAGACAATTGGGATTGAATCCCAGCCTCTGATAAGTAATTCCTAAACTCTCCCAAGAGGTACTCACCACCACGATCAAATCGTAGGGTCTTGATACTTTTACCTTGACGGTTCTCCACATCAGCCTTGAATTCTTTGAACCTGTCAAAGCATTCAGACTTGCGACGCATCAAGTAAATGTATCCATATCTTGAATAATTGTCTATAAAAGAGATGAAATATTCAAAACCACCTCTAGCCTAGATAGACATAGGACCGCACAAATCAGAATGAACCAATTCTAACACATCTTTGGCTCTATGCCCCTTGGCCTTGAAAGGCCTCTTGGTCATTTTACCTTCCAAGCAAGATTCGCAGGTTGGGAGATCCTCCACCACCAATGAACCCAAAGGTCCATCAGCTATCAACCTTTGAATTCTACTCAGGTTAATATGACCAAGCCTTAGATGCCAAAGATATGTTTGGTTCATCTTCGAAGGTTCTTTTCTCTTATTGGAATTAGAAGATGAGTTATTAACTTCTATATGCATCGTGGGAGCTTTTGGTTCAAGATTATACAAATTGCCAACCAATGTACCTGAACAGATAATCTCTCTATTTCTTTTTATAACAACTATGTCATTAAAAGAAACAGAATATCCATCCATAAACAATTTATAAACCGAAATCAAATTCTTTCTAAATGTAGGTACATAAAGACAATTTCTCAAAACCAAAACTTTATTTCTATGAAACGATAAATGAATGTCTCCCACTGCAATAGCCGCCACCTTTGTAGCATTGCCCATGTAGACGGTAATTTCTCCTTTAGCTAGTCATCGGGTTTTCTGGAACCCCTACAAAGAATTACAGACATGATCAGTGGCTCCCGTATCTACACACCAGGTACCGGTAGATAATGTTGGTGCAGGGGCACTAGATAATCGAACCTGTGTTTTGATTATGGCAAAGACACAAAGTTAAGTTTATATTGTTATCTCACGAGCTAAATCAAGTTTGCAGAAAAGTACTAAAGCTGGAGCTGAAGGCTAGCGACACCCGGAGGAAGCCGTGGTGGTCGGGCGACACTTGAGTGAATTCGGAGGGAGCCGAAGGAATCGAGTGGAAAGCCGGAAGCGAGAGCTACTATCGAGGTAAGCTCGTGTGAGTGAGAGATTGTAAGGTCGTGTCCTCTTTACGGGGACGACCGTAGGCGACGATTCGACTAAGACTTCCTGTGGAAGGTCTAGGTCGAGATCGGACGGTTAGAAACCGTCGTATTTATCATTTTCCGAGCTAATCTCTTACTGCAGGGAAGTGGCCAGCCGGCAATGATCATTCGGACATTGAAGCGATCGATCATATCGATTGATGATGAGATGCATCGATCATGTATCATCGATCCGATGATGAGGCATCGATCATGATGGCGGCGATTGACTTTGCGCTAGGTCAAAACGGATAACGCTTTGGCGCCGCCAGCGATAAAAATTTGGAAAAATTCATGATCCGTTCCAAAGAAATAGGAGACAAATTCAGAGGCTAAAGTCTATAAAAGGAGGGGAGGATTCATCTCCAAATCATATCAATTATTCATCAAGTGCTCCTACAACGCCAACGCTTCAACACCGTCATAACGCCGACGCGACGCCAAGTTTTGATCTTCTTCGTCGGCAGCAGATTCAAGTAATATTTTTGATATTATATTCTGTATTTTTATCTTCATAACGAGGTGAGGTAGGCTTGTTGCCTCATCCTCGTATATTCGGTTTTTGTAATCGTTGTCTCCTACCTCCAACGAGGAGGAGACGTTTTAGTGCTTTGCCCTCCGTACGCGGTCTAGGACCGATAGGGCCTTGGAGTAGCAACCGCTGGGTTGTGAACCAAGTAAAATAAACGTGTTCATTTATTTTCCGCTGTGCTTACTTTGCGTATCGAACGAACGAAAAAGAAAAGATTTACGATCGCTATTCACCCCCCCCCCCCCTCTAGCGACGCTTCTCGATCCAACAGATAACACCACTAAGCATGTTTCAACGACTAAGCCAGAAGATATACCTTTGTTCTGCTTTAGGTTGGGGCAGTCTTTCTTCCCATGTCCAGTCTTCTTACAAGTGAAGCACTTGCCTTTCGGCTTCTTCACTCCTCCCTGAGGTCCACCCGCCACCTTTGCTCCATCTTGTTTCTTCTTCTTCTTGCCTTTCGGCTTAGAAGTAGAAACCTTCTGAGCAACCATGGCTTCCTGCCTAGCAGCCCGATTCTGGTATCCGAAAAGTTCCTTTTCCCCAGAATCATCCGAAGGCTTAGGAGGACACTCATCCAAGAGCACATACTTGTACTCCTCGATAGTTAAGACAATATCTAAATTTCTTTTCCAATCAATGTATTTTATTCCAGTAAGTTTATTTTCTTTCAGTATCACAGCAAGTGGGTTGAAAACCATTTGAAAATCCTAAGAATCACAATGATCAAAATATTAGATTTCAAATATTATTGATTCCTCAAAACAATAAAATTTCGAAATCAACCAACACCTCAAAACACAGAGAATATCGCATTCCACGATAGTGTGGACGTATACGAATTCTACATTTGTAAGAGGAGGTTTTACCCATTAATTTTATTATCTTGTCAACCTTACTTTTTGACAAATATAATTAATAGTTGGTTCCTCTTAGGCCCTACAAATAAAAGTAGTGACTCCGATGGGGAGGATACTTTTATTTGCATCTAAGTGTTTACCATTACTCGGTACTAAGGCAATTAACTTAGATTATGTGCCTTACCGATGGGGAAGTACACACGCTCCTAAATAATTTCCTATAACCATATTTGACCTAGAGATCCGCAAACAAATCCATCCGATGGGGAGGAAGGCACTCAGAGCCGATACGCAAGTTTGTTGCATCACACGTCAAATTGTAATGGAGGCCACGGGAATTAATTCAAATATTCCTCTCCCACTTAGTAAATTGAAAATGAGGAATTTTCAAGCACACACAACATGCATATAAAATAATTCAGCAATAAATATGGAAAAAACAGAATTTTTCCAACTATTATGGCTTTGTTCTCCAATATGCGTCCCACCGTGTCTCCACCTCGTCCGCTCCACCTTTTCCGTGCGCAAGCCACAAAAGAGATCCGAGCCGAGATATATCATTTTAATTTACATACATCGATCCTATATGTAGTGAGTTCGCTTCGGAGGCTCATTGGCTCTCATGTCCCCGGATTAAAATTTTCAAAAATAAAGAATTAATCCGGATGGGATGAGCTTCCTTAGCACAACCATTTCATCGTTGTACTAACAACTTGAGTGGTCGCTTGAACAAACTAGTTGTTCAAGCGACACAACTCTTCTAGTTGATTAGCCGCGGAAGAGACGATGGACGGATCGCCGATTTTTGTGTTTGTCTTCGGGGTCCATGATTATACAATATATTTTCATACACACACATGTATAATCAAAACATAAAAGAACATGCTCAGATCTGTAATTAAAGTTAAAAAAACTTTATACCTTACGATCTTCTACCGTATGTCCTATCCTTCTTGTGGACGACGTGTGGACGAAGATCCTCCACGAGTAGAAGCCTTCTAGATCGCGTTCTCCTCTACCTCGTCCGCTGTGAACAAAGAGAAGAACCAACAAATACCTATCCTTTCTAGAACCGGCCACCAAATTAGAGAATTTGGTGCAACCTCCGGCCAAGGATCAAATGGATGAAGCGCCGGCCAACTTGAAGAAGGGTTGCCGCCGACCACCAAGGAGAAAGGGAGGAAGATGAACGCCGACCACCAATGGAAGGAGAACCGCCGGCCAAGGAAGAAGGGAGAGGCCTCTAGGATGGGCACCGACCAAGTGTTGATGGAGGAGGATGGGCGCCGGCAATCAACTAGAAGGAAGAAGGTTGCCGCCCATTTGTTTTGCTCCAAAACCTTAGCCGCCCACTTGTGGTAGAGCCAAACCCTAATTCTCTATCTTATCCTTGCTGCCCAAGCCCAAGCCTCTATTTATAGAATTGGACTTAAGCCTCCTTTAATCTCCACCGTCGAATCTAGGGATTTAATCTCCACCGTCGGATCTAGGGTTTTATCCCAACCGTTGGATCTAGGGGTTTATCCCAACCGTCGGATCCAGGATTTCATCCCAACCGTCGGATCTAGGGTTTCATCCCAACCGTCGGATCTAGGGTTTCATCCTAACCATCGGATCTTAGGGATTTAATCCCAACCGTTGGCTTTAGGGTTTCATCCTAACCATCGGATCTTAGAGATTTAATCCCAACCGTTGGTTCTAGGGTTTTGTTTTACATTCTTGGATTTAGACTTCACAAGGATTATATTAGGCTACGATAGGGACCATAAGGAGGAGTTGGATCTTGGCCACCCGATGGATCGGAACCACACAAACTTGATCCATCAATGATGTTCCATTCCACTAGAGGATCATCATTGAACTACCTCACCAACCCCCATAAATTAATATGGGCTCCATATATTATTTGTACATTTATCTCCCCGTGTTTAAGATATCGAATGTCCGTCAATTAATTGATTTACTGACCATCAATTAATTAACATCTAATTCCTCGAGTAGTACCATTCAACCTTATCATCATGTTGACTAAGTCAACCAGCTGGGTTTACATGATGAACCTTATGAGCTCCTCAAGGGGACATCATCAACCTAATATATAGGACACGGTTTCCTCCTATAATCAACGGCACACAATGTAAATAATATTATTTCCCAACTTACCGGGCATATTGATTTAATCCATCTAAATCTCACCCTCTGGTAAATCAAAGAAATAAATACTAAGTACATGTGCCCGTTATTATATCGGGATTAAGAGCATGCACAACATAATATCCGAGGTCCGATTCAATTATGTAGTCAGTACTAAATTGAATCACCTCTATGTCGGTCCTGCTCAATACACCTAAGTGTACTAGTGTAACTTTATGTTCAAGACAAAACAGTACCAAGCTACACTACAACCATGCCAATGGTTTGTCCAAAACCATCTTGGTTGTTAGCCTCTTCTTATATTCTACAAGGAACTGATAACATGATCTTCTGTGCTACACCAAGCACCATGTTATCTACAATGTAAAATATTAGACAATATGCACACATATAATAAATATATAAAGTGCAAACAATGATCATGTGATTCATATTTCAAAATAAAATGTTCATACAAAAAGAGCTAGGCTTTCAGTATACATTCCAACAATCTCTCACTTATACTAAAAGACTATGCTATCATTACTCTGCCATACATCTGATCCCCATGTCCTCCA
Organism: Wurfbainia villosa; assembly: GCA_025175895.1. Taxonomy (NCBI): domain Eukaryota; kingdom Viridiplantae; phylum Streptophyta; class Magnoliopsida; order Zingiberales; family Zingiberaceae; genus Wurfbainia; species Wurfbainia villosa. Next base: position 95,906,008 of record CM045986.1, read on the forward strand.
CATGCCTATCAAACGCTTTCGCTGGAAGGGCCTTAGTGAATGGATCCGCCAGGTTATCCTCTGATGCAATCTTGGCGACAGCAACTTCTCCTCGCTTTACGATCTCTCTTATGAGGTGGTACTTGCGCTCTATGTATTTACTTGCCTTATGGGCTCGTGGTTCCTTCGAGTTTGCAACTGCACCACTGTTATCACAATAAATTGTGATAGTTCTGGGCAAACCAGGAATCACATCTAAGTCCATCAAGAAGTTCCTGAGCCATACAGCTTCCTTGGCTACCTCAGAGGCTGCCACATACTCAGCTTCCATGGTAGAGTTCGCCACGCATTTCTGCTTGACACTCCTCCATACTATGGCTCCACCTTCAAAAGTAAACACAAAACCCGAAGTAGACTTACTCTTGTCCCTATCTGATTGGAAATCCGAATCCGTGTAACCCATAGGGACTAATTGATCTGCCCGGTAAATCAGCATATAATCCCTAGTCCTTCTCAGGTACTTCAATATATGCTTTACCGCAGTCCAATGTCCCTATCAAGGATTACTCTGATATCTGCTAACCATGCCCATGGCAAAGCAGATATCCGGTCTCGTACATAGCATGACATACATGAGGCTTCCTACTGCCGAAGCATAAGGAACCGCCTTAATGTCCTCTATCTCCTTTGATGTTTTGGGACACATCTCTTTAGATAAAGGGACTCCATGCCTAAAAGGTAGAAAACCTTTCTTGGAGTTCTGCATGCTAAAACAAGCAAGGATAGTGTCAATGTATGAAGCTTGAGATAAGCACAACATCCTTTTCTTGCGATCCCTTATAACTTTGATCCAAAGGATGTGTCCCACTTCTCCCAAGTCCTTCAGGTCAAACTGTTTGGACAACCATACCCTTACGTCTGATAACACTTTGATATTGTTGCCAACTAACAAAATGTCATCTACGTATAGTACAAGAAACACCACTACATTTTCGTCACATCTCTTGTATACACAAGGCTCATCCGGACTTTGAATAAATCCATATGACTGGATTACCTCATCAAAGCGGATGTCCCAAGATCTAGAAGCTTGCTTCAATCCATAAATGGACCGATTAAGCTTACATACAAGATGCTATTTGCCTTTAGCAATGAATCCCTCTGGTTGCCGCATATAGATGTTTTCCTTAAGACTTCCATTAAGGAAAGCTGTCTTGACATCCATCTGCCAAATCTCATAATCCATATGAGCAGCTATAGATAAGAGAATCCAGATAGACTTAAGCATAGCTACCGGGGAAAATGTCTCCTCATAATCGATACCCTCTTTCTGAGTATACCCTTTCGCAACAAGTCTAGCTTTGAAGGTCTCAACCTTCCCGTCTACTCCTCTCTTTCTCTTGTAGATCCACTTGCATCCAATGGTTTTTACACCATCGGGTGGTTCTACTAGCTCCCAGACCTGATTAGAATCCATTGATTCTATCTCTGAATTCATCGCTCTTTGCCAAGATACCGCATCTCTATCTTGGATTGCTTCGTCATATGTCCAGGGATCAGGTTCATGTTCACCAAGGACTAAGTCCAAAGACTCTCCCAAAAACATGAATCTCTCGGGTTGTCTAACAACCCTCCCACTACGACGAGGTGCCTTCTGTGTATGCTCTGTGACACGCGGTGCAGTGACTCGTGGTGTCTTCTCTTGTACCGGTGGTACTGAAGACGGGACTTCCCCTATTAACTCCTCAAGAACAATCCTACTCGTTGGCTTGTGGTTCATCCCATAGTCCTCCTCTAGAAATCTGGCATTCGTACTCACGATCACCTTCTGATCTCTAGGACTATAGAATAAACCACCCTTCGTTCCCTTAGGGTAGCCAACAAACAAGCGTACTTCTGTACGAGATTCCAACTTACCAGCATCTCCCTTCAGCACATGTGTTGGACTACCCCAAATCTGAATATGTCTTAGACTAGGCTTTCGCCCAGTCCACAACTCTGTGGGAGTAGAGGGTACTGACTTAGATGGAACCAAGTTCAGAATGTGTCGCTTGTTTTCCAGAGCAAACCCGTAATCTAATCGTAACTCGTAATAACTCATCATCGATCCGACCATCTCCATAAGAGTCCTATTCCTTCGCCTCCGCCACACCATTCTCTGGGTGTGCCAAAGTGACAATTGGGATTGAATCCCACCTCCGATAAGTAACTCCTAAACTCTCCCAAGAGGTACTCACCACCACGATCGATCGTAATGTCTTGATACTTTACTGGTTCTCCACATCAGCCTTGAATTCTTTGAACCTGTCAAAGCATTCAGACTTGCGGCGCATCAAGTAAATGTATCCATATCTTGAATAATCGTCTATAAAAGAGATGAAATATTCAAAACCACCTCTTGCCTGGATAGACATAGGATCGCACAAATCAGAATGAACCAATTCTAACACATCTTTGGCTCTATACCCCTTGACCTTAAAAGGCCTCTTGGTCATTTTACCTTCCAAGCAAGATTCGCAGGTTGGGAGATCCTCCACCACTAATGAACCCAAAGGTCAATCAGCTATCAACCTTTGAATTCTACTTAGGTTAATATGACCAAGCCTTAGATGCCAAAGATATGTTTGGTTAATCTGCGAAGGTTCTTTTCTCTTATTAGATTTAGAAGATGAGTTATTTACTTCTATATGAATCGTGGGAGTTTTCGGTTCAAGAGTATATAAATTGCCAACCAATGTACCAGAACAGATAATCTCCCAATTCCTTTTTATAACCACTTTGTCATTAAAAGAAACAGAATATCCATCCATAAATAATTTAGAAACTGAAATTAAATTCTTTCTAAAAGTAGGTACATAAAGACAATTTCTCAAAACCAAAACTTTATTCCTATCAAAAGATAAATAAACGTCTCCCACTGCAATAGCCGCCACCTTTGAAGCATTGCCCATGAAGACGGTAATCTCTCCCTCAGCTAGTCGTCGGGTTTCCTGGAACCCCTGTAAAGTATTGCAGACATGATCAATGGCTCCTGTATCTACACACTAGGCAATGGTAGATAACGCCGCTAAACATGTTTCAACAACTAAACAAGAAGATATACCTTTGTTCTTTTGGCGAGGACAGTCCGCCTTCCAATGTCCAGTCTGCTTGCAAGTGAAGCACTTGCCTTTCGGCTTCTTCACTCCTGCTTGAGGTCCTACTGCCACTTTCTTCGCTCCACCTTGCTTCATCTTCTTCTTACCTTTCGGTTTAGAGGAAGAAACCTTCTGAGCGACCATGGCTTGAGCACTCTGATGAAAAAGCCCCTCTGCCGCCTGGAGTTCTGTCAGAAGCTCCGCCAATGAATACAACCTCTTGTTCATGTTGTAGTTGAGGCGGAACTGCACAAAACTCCTAGGCAGAGACTGGAGAATGATATCGACCTGGGTTTCCCCATCGATCTCATCTCCGAGGACTTCCATCTCATTAAGATAAGCCATCATCTTGAGAACATGATCCCTAACGGGTGTTCCCTCGATCATGGTGGTCGTCATCAAGTTTCTCATCGCCTCCTGTCTAGCCGCCCTACTCTGATGTCCGAAAAGTTCCTTGAGATTGAACATCATGTCATAAGCTGTGGCTATGGCCTAATGCTGATGTTGCAGCACATTTGACATAGATGCCAAAATGTAACACCGCGCCATCTCATCTGCCTTCACCCATTTCTTATAACGTTCTTTCTCCTTTTCATCAGAGTCATCGGAGGGTTTAGGAGGACATACCTGGAAGAGTACAAATTTGTACTCCTCCGCAGTTAAGACAATATCGAAGTTTCTTTTCCAATCAATGTAGTTTGGTCCAGTAAGCTTATTTTCTTTTAAAATCACAGCAAGTGGGCTGAAAGCCATTTGAAAATCCTAAAAATCACAATGATCAAAATATTAGATTTCAAATATTATTGATTCCTCAAAAACAATAAAATTCCGAAATCAACCAAAACCTCAAAACACCGAGAATATCGCATGCCACGATAGTGTGGACGTATACGAATTCTGCATTTGTAAGAGGAGGTTTTACCCATTAATTTTATTATCTTGTCAACCTTACTTTTTGACAAATAAAATTAATAGTTGGTTCCTCTTTGGCCTTACAAATAAAAGCAATGACTCCGATGGGGAGGATACTTTTAATTTGCATCTAAGTGTGCACCATTACACGATACTAAGAGAATTATTTCGGATTATGTGCCTTACCGATGGGGAAGTACACACGCTCCTTAATAATTTCCTATAACCATTATTTGACCTAGTGATCCACAAACAAACCCATTCGATGGGGTGGAAGGCACTCAGAGCCAACACGCAAGTTTGTTGCATCACACGTCAAATTGTAATGGAGGCCGCGGGAATTATTTAAAATGTCCCTCTCCCACTTAGTAAATTGACAATGAGGAATTTTAAAACATACACAACATGCATATAAAACAAATAAGCAATAAATATGGAAAAAACAGAATTTTTCCAACTATTATGGCATTGTCCTCCAATATGCATCCCGTCGTGTCGCCACCTCGTCCGCTCCATCTTTTCCCGTGCGCAAGTCACCAAAGAGATCCGAGCCGAGATAAGACTATTTTAATTTACATCCATCGATCCTATACTCCACGAAGGAGTGTACAAATAATCTAGATCAAAAGTAAACTAAAATGAGCGGCTAAACAATGTCGTATTTAATTACAAAAATTAAATACTAATCTAGCCTCGTCAACCTCGAGGATTCAAATAATAAATTTTTACACACATCCATTCACATACACACAAATGGCCATAATAGTCGGATCTTATGCCTGCAACCAAAGAGTTAAACTACGCATATCCTACTATTATCCGACACATATAATATATGAAAAATGCATAAAAAATTAACCGAATCCTAAACACACAAAACCGGAAACCGTGGCTCTGATACCACTTGTAGTGAGTTCGCTTTGGAGGCTCATTGGCTCCCATGTCCCCGGATTAAAATTTTCACTAATGAAAGAATTAATCCGGATGGGATGAGCTTCCTTAGGACAACCATTTCGTCGTCGTGCTAACAACTTGAGTGGTCGCTTGAACAAACTAGTTGTTCAAGCAACACAACTCTTCTAGTTGATTAGCCGCGGAAGAGACGACGGACGGATCGCCGGTTTTTGTGTTTGTCTTCGGGGTCCATGATTATACAATATATTTTCATACACACACATGTATAATCAAAACATGAAAGAACATGCTCAGATCTGTAATTAAAGTTAAAAAAACTTTATACCTTACGATCTTCTACCGTATGTCCTATCCTTCTCGTGGACGACGTGTGGACAAAGATCCTCCACGAGTAGAAGCATTCTAGATCGCGTTCTCCTCTACCTTGTCCGCTGCGAACAAAGAGAAGAACCAACAAATACCTATCCTTTCTAGAACCGGCCACCAAATTAGGGAATTTGGTGCAACCGCCGGCCAAGGATCAAATGGATGAAGCGCCGGCCAACTTGAAGAAGGGTTGCCGCCGGCCACCAAGGAGAAAGGGAGGATGATGAACGCCGGCCACCAATGGAAGGAGAACCGCCGGCCAAGGAAGAAGGGAGAGGCCTCTAGGATGGGCGCCAGCCAAGTGTTGATGGAGGAGGATGGGCGCCGGCAATCAACTAGAAGGAAGAAGGTTGTCGCCCACTTGTTTTGCTCCAAAACCTTAGCCGCCCACTTATGGTAGAGCCAAACCCTAATTCTATATCTTATCCTTGCCGCCCAAGCCTAAGCCTCTATTTATAGAATTGGGCTTAAGCCTCCTTTAATCTCCACCGTCGGATCTAGGGATTTAATCTCCACCATCGGATCTAGGGTTTTATCCCAACCGTCGGATCTAGGGTTTTATCCCAACCGTCGGATCTAGGATTTCATCCCAACCGTCGGATCTAGGGTTTCATCCCAACCGTCGGATCTAGGGTTTCATCCTAACCATCGGATCTTAGGGATTTAATCCCAACCATTGGTTCTAGGGTTTCATCCTAACCATCGGATCTTAGGGATTTAATCTCAACCGTTGGTTCTAGGGTTTTGTTTTACATTCTTTGATCTAGACTTCACAAGGATTATATTAGGCTACGATAGGGACCATAAGGAGGAGTTGGATCTTGGCCACCCGATGGATTAGAACTACACAAACTTGATCCATCAATGATGTTCCATTTCACTAGAGGATCATCATTGAACTACCTCACCAACCCCCATAAATTAATATGGGCTCCATATATTATTTGTACATTTATCTCCCCGTGTTTAAGATATTGAATGTCCATCAATTAATTGATTTACTGACCATCAATTAATTAACATCTAATTCCTCGAGTAGTACCACTCAACCTTATCATCATGTTGACTAAGTCAACCAGCTGGGTTTACATGATGAACCTTATGAGCTCCTCGAGGGGACATCATCAACCTAATATATAGGACACGGTTTCCTCCTATAATCAACGACACACCATGTAAATAATATTATTTCCCAACTTACCGAGCATATTGATTTAATCCATCTAAATCTCACCCTCTGGTAAATCAAAGAAATAAATACTAAGTACATGTGCTCGTTATTATATCGAGATTAAGAGCATGCACAACATAATATCCGAGGTCCGATTCAATTATGTAGTCAGTACTAAATTGAATCACCTCTATGTCGGTCCTGCTCAATACACCTAAGTGTACTAGTGTAACTTTATGTTCAAGATAAAACAATACCAAGCTACACTACAACCATGCCAATGGTTTGTCCAAAACCATCTTGGTTGTGAGCCTCTACTTATATTCTACAAGGAACTGATAACATGATCTTCTGTGCCACACCAAGCACCATGTTATCTACAATGTAAAATATTAGACAATATGCACACATATAATAAATATATAAAGTGCAAACAATGATCATGTGATTCTTATTTCAAAATAAAATGTTCATACAAAAAGAGCTAGGCTTTCAGTATACATTCCAATACTATACTCCACGAAGGAGTGTACAAACTATCTAGATCGAAAGTAAACTAGAATGATCGGCTAAAAAATGCCGTATTTAATTACAAAAATTAAATGATAATCTAGCCTCATCAACCCCGAGGATTCAAATGATATACATACAATCACACACAAACAATCACATACACACATATAGCCACAATAGTCGGATCTTATGCCTGCAACCAAAAAGTTAGCCTACGCACATCCTACTATTATCCGACATACTCAATATATGATATGTGCATGAAAGTAACCGAATCCAAAACACACAAAACTAGAAACCTTGGCTCTGATACCATTTGAAGGGAGTGCCCTTGGTTGCATCGGAGTCTCATTGCCTCCCATGTCCCCGGATTAAAATTTTATCAACTAAAACTAATTCGAACGGGATGAGTTTTCGAAGCACAACCGTTTCGTCATCGTGCCAATGACTCGAGCGATCGCTTGAACAAACTTGTTGTTCAAGCAATCAACTCTTCTAGTCGGTTAGCCGCGGAAGAGACGACGAACGGATCGCCGGTTTTTGTGTTTTTTATCGGAGTCCATGATTTTACAAATACAAACAAATGCAAACTAGTATAATCAACACATACTAACATAAAGAACATAAGCTAGCATATCTTATCATAAGAGGATCAAGAATAAAGTTTGTAAAACTTTTATACCTCTTAGTCTTCTACCGTATGTCCCATCCTCCTCGTGGACATCGTGTGGGCGAAGATCCTCCACGAGTTGAAGCCTCCTATATCACGTTCTTCCCTTCCTTGCTCGCTCCGAACAAAGAGAAGAACCAAACAAAAACTCCTCCTATCTAGAACCGACCACCAAGCCGAGGAGCTTGATATAGCCGCCGGCCAAGGAGTAGATAATTAAGCGCCGGCCAACCTTGAAGAAAGGTTGCCGCCGGCCACCAAGGAGAGAGGGAGAAGGAATAATGGGTATGGGCGCCGGCTAAAGCAAGGAGGAAGAAGATGGGCCACTGCAAAAAAACCATGATTTACCGACCAAATTAGCGACGAAATTTAATTTCCATCACTAATTAGCGACCGAATAAAATATTCGAGCGCTAATTAGCGACAGAAACTTAATTTCGTCGCTAATTAGCGACGGAAGCTTAATTCCGTCGCTAATTAGCGACGAAAGCTTAATTCCGTCGCTAATTAGCGATGGACGTTTTAAAACGGTCGCTAATTAGCGACCGATTTTTATTTCGGTCGCTATTTAACGACCGATTAATTTCGGTCGCTAATTTAGCGACCGATTTTTATTTCGGTCACTATATTAGAGATTGATTTATATTTCGGTCGCTAATTAGCGACCGAATTTTATTTCTATCGCTAATTTAGCGACCGAAATATAAATTGGTCGCTAAATTTCAGCGATAATTTTTTTAAGCATATTGTAATTAGCGATAGAAATAAAAATCGATTGCTAATTAGCGACCGAAATAAAAATATGTCGTTAAATTAACGACCGAAATAAAAATCAGTCGCTAATTACCACATGCTTAAAACAATTGCCGCAGAATATTAATTAACGACGGAAGTTACTCTCCGTCGTTAATTAACGATTGATTAAAAAATCAGTCGTTGATTACCGTCGGATTTCGAAATCCATCGCTAAATATCGATGAATTTTTAAATCCATCATTAGTTTTCTAAATTAAATATATTAAACTAAAGTCTAGGTTGGAATTTCTTTCCCTCTCGCGTCTCCGCGCCCCCTCTCCACCGCTGCTCGCCCGAGCCACACGCGCCGGTGGCCAGGCCACCGCCGTTGCTCCTGTTTTGCCGCCATCATATGCACGTGGTCGCCTTCCGGCCAGTCGAGCAGCCCTGTGTGCACGCCTCCGTACGACTTCTCCAATCCCGCGAGAATCGTCACCGCGCACACGCCTCCGCACGCACGCCGCCGCACCGCAGCCAGCCGTCGTCGCCGTCCCTGTGAGTCGAGCGCCCACAACCGAATTCGTCACCACTCCCCTTCGTGCGATCCAGCCCGACGACACCGCCGCTTCCGTTCCCTCTTGCCTAGTCCACCGCCGCCTCCGTTCCCTCTTGCCTAGCCCACCGCCTCCTCCGTTTCCCCTTGCCTAGCCCTTCGTCAAATTGGATACAACATGGTGACACATCAATAAGCCGTTGATGTAGAACATCCGTTTCTAAAATTTGACTTATGGCAGCTTTGAAAATCAGTGTTATGGTTTTAGTTGCAACCTTTTATTTTCTAGAAGTGTCATGGGCTCATTGTTTAGCTTAAATTTTTGAGGCCACATATTATTCTGCTAGTGATGGAAGTTGATTATTTCATGGATTCATGAAGCCTAGTTGCTACCATATGACACATAATATAAGGTTTAGTGCTAAATTAGTTCCTTTTACTTGGTTTGGATTTCCTTTTTGAAATCTGATACCTTCAAGAGTTCTTTACCTAGGAGGATTGATATATTTCTCGATTCTTCATTTGAGACAAGTATTGTTCTATCGTTGCATGATTAACTTAAGTTGTTCCATTTCCAGCAAACTTTGCACACAATCATCTAATTTTTCATCAACTTGTACGTGAAAAATTATTATCTTGTTATTTCATAAATTTTTCTTCGTAAACAGTATTCTTTGTGGGCACTTTTGTTTTTTTAGGGATGTTGGTGAGGAAGCACTTTTAAATACACTTTGGCAGAAATATATAAAGGAGCTTGATAAGGTAATCATGTCCATTGGTTCTTTTGTTGGTTATTTCAGTTGGCATCTGATGTTATGGTTTAACAAAAATACAAGTCATTCCGAATAGATGCTTACCTAGTATTTGTTGTATTTGACATCTAACTTTTCTCTGTGAAGATTGTGATATTAGTTTATCACATATTCAAGGTATTACCATCTGTCTATATTCTTTTTGAATAACTATAATACTTATTCAAAATCTAGTATTAATACTTCTTGGGATTTTTGTTTTATTTAGTCATGGGAACTCTGAAGAATTTAGCTATTAGATTTGTCTTTGCAGGCGGTAGCTATTATTTTTCTAAAAGAATGGTGGAATTTAGAAAAGCATCCAACGTCAAGCAAAAGATTAATTTTCCATGGTTCACTAATTAGGCTTCTTAAGCAAGAATCTTTTGTGCATATATTGCTCCTGAAGTGCTACTCAAGAAAGAATATGATGGCAAGGTAAGTTTTCTTATGTGCACGCCGTACTTGTTAGGTTTAACTGTTGAAATATACTTGGAGCCTATTTCTGTGTTATGATTGATACCTAAATCCGGTGCACAAAGCAACAAAATTATTTAGCTGGATAAACTGAATAAGATACACGGTGAATAAAGTTGTATATTATGTCATCCCATTTATTTTGATACTATCATATCACTTTGCATCTAGAAGTTACAATTTACTCTTTTAGATGATTTGCTTTTGATGCTATCATATCACATTTATTTTGTCATGCCACACCAATTGATCATTGCTCATTGGGTACAATTAAATTTTGTTTCGCCATATTTTGTTCATTCCTCGCTGCTCAACTATTTTAAAGTAAGAACCACATACGAGTGATTTCTTTGCTCACTGAGACAGCTATGTGATTGGTAGCTTTTAGCTGAATTTGAGTGGAGGAATTTGAAGGTGTACGAGAGAGGTTGTACAGGGGAGCAAAGTCTAATTTGAGAGAGAATCGTAAAGGGAGGAAGGGCTTCCTATGGAATTGAAGGCTCTGCAAAAATTGCAAAAAATGGAAGTCTCATATTCGTAACAAAATAAAGCATCAACTTAACATTCTGATTGTGAGGTCTAGAATTAGTAAGAAAAATATTTGTTTCAAACAATGAGCATAACAGTAAAAAATGTTCTATTGTTGAAACACTTGTAGTTTTTATTTTCTTGTCTTGTGCTTCCTGAGCTGTTAAAAAGATATAATCCTTTACTTTCTCTCACTAACTCACCTTCGAAGATTGAATTCGTTCTAGGAGTGCCCTATTTATGCTCAAGTTGTACAACTAGAGTTTGGCTATTTTTGACTGATCTCTAGGCACGGTATTCTTTTCAATTTTTTCACTTGTAGAAGATCTTGTCATGCCATTTTCTTTTGTCAGAATTGCCTTCATTTATGTAGTTTCTTTTTGTTAGCTAGTCTCCTCATTTGTGTAACTTCTGTGCCTTCATTTATTTGATGTTATTGTAATTTTGTGATATACTTATCTTTTGTTCATGAGAGAAAATTGAATTATAATATTTGTTAATTTTTTAAACATTCGAATGCTCATCCTTTTTTTGGAATATGTCATTGATTTACAATTATATATTTTTTGTCGTATATGTATTTGATTTGTCTTTGCAGGAGGTAGTTATTATTTTTTTAAAAGAATGGTGGAAATTAGAAAAGCATTCAACGTCAAGCAAAAGATTTACTTTCGTAGAATAATTAGGCTTCTTAAGCAAGCAATTTCTCCATATGAAATTTTGGAAACATGAGTGTATTTATTATTACTTTGCATTGTATTTTATTTTTTTTATTTTGTATTAAATAATTTGTATTGTGAAATCTAAAATATGAATGTAATTGTTTTTGATATTTTAATAGTGTATTAAATTTATTGGTGTTGATATATATTATTAATTGGTTACAGGTTTATTTCATTAAAAATTTAATTGTAATTATATTTAAAAATATAATTTTTAGCGATCGAATTTTAATTCGGTCGCTAATTATTTATTTTTTCAATTGTAATGTTTAATTAAAAAAATTAACTTTAGCGACCGAATTAGTATTCGGTCGCTAAAGTTAGCGACCAAACACTAATTCGGTCGCTAAAATTAGCGACCAAACACTAATTCGGTCGCTAAAGTTAGCGACCGAACACTAATTTGGTCGCTAAAGTTAGCATCCGAACACTAATTTGGTCGCTAAAGTTAGCGATCGAACACTAATTCGGTCGGTAACTTTAGCGACCGAACACTAATTCGGTCGCTAACTTTAGCGACCGAACACTAATTCGGTCGCTAATTTAGCGACCAAATTTTTAGCGACAGAATTTATCGGTCACTAATTCGGTCGCTAACCTATATTAGCGACCGAATAGCGATCGAAAATTTGGTCGGTAAATCATGGTTTTTTTGTAGTGGGCGTCGGCTACCCATTTGGAAGAGAAGGAAACAAACCTTAATCCTTCCAAGGATTGCCGCCCAAACTTTTCCCAAACCCTAGCCGGCCAAGCCAAAAACCCTAATCTCCTTCTTGATATATATCTATATTACATGCCCAAGCCCTTAGCCCTCCTTTTATAGAGTTAGGTTTAGGTCTCCTTTCAATCTCCACCGTCAGATCTAGAGACTTAGTCTCCACCGTCGGATCTAGGGTTTCATCCCAACCGTCGGATCTAGGGTTTCATCCCAACCGTCGGATTTAGGGATTTAATCTCAACTGTCAGATCTAGAGATTTAATCTCAACCGTCGGATCTAGAGATTTAATCTCAACCATCGGATCTAGGGATTTAATCTCAACTGTCGGATCTAGAGATTTAATCTCAACCGTCGGATCTAGAGATTTAATCTCAACCGTCGGATCTAGAGTTTTATGTTCCATCATTGGATCTAGGCTCCTTGAAGTTTTAATAAGGCTACGATAGAGACCATGAGGAGGAGTTGGATCTTGGCCACCCGATGGATCGGAACCACACAAACTTGATCCATCAATGATGTTCCATTCCACTAGAGGATCATCATTGATCTACCTCACCAACCCCGATTTATATGGGCTCCATATATTATTTGCACAACTATCTCCCCATGTTTAAGATATCGAATGTCTGTCAATTAATTGATTTACTGACCATCAATTAATTAACATCTAACTCCTCGAGTAGTACCACTCAACCTTATTATCATGTTGACTAAGTCAACCCGCAGGGTTTACATGATAAACCTTATGAGCTCCTTAAGGGGACATCATCAACCTAATATATAGGACACGGTTTCCTTCTATAATCTGTTAGTAATATATGAGAGATGTCCTAAGGCAATCGCCTTATGTATGAACCATTTATATGATAAATGAAGATTCACTATTTGAGTATACATGTTTTATGTATTTGATTGGATCTTAAACTCATTTACTGAATGTCCACGATACGATTCACAGCATTAGAGAATTTGTGATTGGATCACAACTAGTGAGTATTACTTCGTTTCAGTTTACGTATTGCTGAATTTATCCTAGTGATGAATTGATGGATTTGGACACCTCGATTGAAGTGCATGTATACTCTTGTATCAAGCATTTGATTCTCCTTTGGGAGACATAGTGATGTCCGGAGTTAATCGTGGATGCTAGTTATGGTAACTAGTTCATTGGAGTGACCAGCCGTAAGACTTCATATGGTTCTCTGCATATATAGATATGTTAATGAAGTTCTTACTGTGGCTTAAGTGCGATGTTCCTTTGACTTGCGGTATTCAAGTCATCTTGATCATGGAGACTTATGCTTTGACATCTTAAGCAAACATCTATAAGGAGATGTGGACCCGGGATGATTGGGTATAAGTCGAAGTGATCGAAGGTGTTTGAATAGCCTATAAAGGATTCACCACTCCTTGCGAGGAGATGTATACCCATGGCCTTGTTAGAATGTATACTGAAAGCCTAGCTCTTTTTGTATGAACATTTTATCTTGAAATAAGAATCACATGATCATTGTTTGCACTTTATATATTTATTATATGTGTGTGCATATTGTCTAATATTTTACATTGTAGATAACATGGTGGTTGGTGTGGCACAGAAGATCATGTTATCAGTCCCTTATAAAATATAAGTAGAGGCTCACAACCAAGATGGTTTTGGACAAACCATTGGCATGGTTGTAGTGTAGCTTGGTATTGTTTTATCTTGAACATAGAGTTACACTAGTACACTTAGGTGTATTGAGCAGGACCGACATAGAGGTGATTCAATTTAGTGCTGACTACATAATTGAATCGGACCTCGGATATTATGTTGTACATGCTCTTAATCCCAATATAATAACGGGCACATGTACTTAGTATTTATTTCTTTGATTTACCAGTGGGTGAGATTTAGATGGATTAAATCAATATGCCCGGTAAGTTGGGAAATAATATTATTTACATGGTGTGTCGTTGATTATAGGAAACCGTGTCCTATATATTAGGTTGATGATGTCCTTGAGGAGCTCATAAGGTTCATCATGTAAACCCAAATGGTTGACTTAGTCAACATGATGATAAGGTTGAGTGGTACTACTCGAGGAGTTAGATGTTGATTAATTGATGGTCAAGTAAATCAATTAATATTGGACATTCGATATCTTAAACACGGGAGATTAATGTACAAATAATATGGAGCCCATATTGATTTATGGGGGTTGGTGAGGTAGTTCAATGATGATCCTCTAGTGGAATGGAACATCATTGATGGATCAAGTTTGTGTGGTTCGATCCATCGGTGGCCGAGACCCAACTCCTCCTTATGGTCCCTATCGTAGCCTAATATAATCCTTGTGAAGTCTAGATCCAGAATGTAAAGATTTGGATTAAATCCATAGATCCGATGGTTGGGATGAAACCCTAGAACCAGCGGTTGGATTAAATCCATAGATCCGATGGTTAGGATGAAACCCTAGAACCAGCGGTTGGATTAAATCCATAGATCCGATGGTTGGGATGAAACCCTAGAACCAGCGGTTGGATTAAATCCATAGATCCGATGGTTGGGATGAAATCCTAGAATCGATCGGTTGGGATTAAATCCTAGATCCGGCGGTTGGGATAAAACCCTTGATCCGGCGGTTGGGATGAAATCCTAGATCCTATGGTTGGGATGAAATCCTAGATCCGGGGTTGGGATCAAATCCTAGAACCGACGGTGGAGATTAAATCCTAGAACCGGCGGTGGAGATTAAATCCCTAGATCGGCGGTGGAGATTAGAGGAGGCTTAAGCCTAAATTCTAGAATTAGGGTTTGGCTCATCCTTGGTTGGCGGCAACAAATCTTAAAGGGATAAGGTTGGTTGGTGCAAGAATATAGGAGTTAGTTCCTATATTTTAGGCTAACCAACTTTCTCCTAAATTCTATAAATAAAGGCTTAGGCATTGGCGAAAATATGTTTTTGGATTGGAGAATTAGGGTTTGGCTCATCCAAGAGTTGGCGGCAACAAACCCTAGAGGAGCTAGGGTTTTGGGCGGCTAAGAAAGTGGGTGGCAAGGTGATTGTTCTCCCTAAGGTTTTGGCGGCGCCCCTCTTTCCCTTCTCATCCTTGGCAGTTCTCTTCTTCCCTCTCTTGCTCCTTGGTGGCGGCGGATCTCCAACAATTGGTGGCGGTGCTTCTCCAACATCTAGGTGGCGGCGGCAACAATACAACAAGTTGGCGGCACTCATCCAATCGTTCCTTGGCGGTTGCATCAAACTCTCTTGTTTGGTGGCCGGTTCTAGAAAGGAAAGGTTTTGGTGGTTCTTCTCTTTGTTCGCAGCGGACAAGGAAGAGAAGAACGTGATCTAGAAGGCTTCTACTCGTGGAGGATCTTCGTCCACACGTCGTCCACGAGAAGGATAGGACATACGATAGAAGATCGTAAGGTATAAAGTTTTATAACTTTAATTTCAGATCTAAGCATGTTCTTATATATGATGATTATACATGTGTGTATATGAATATATATTGTATAATCATGGACCCCGAAGACAAACACAAAAACCGGCGATCCGTCCGTCGTCTCTTCCGCGGCTAACCAACTAGAAGAGTTGTGTTGCTTGAACGACTAGTTTGTTCAAGCGACCACTCGAGTTGTTAGCACGACGACGAATAGGTGTTGCTAAGGAAGCTCATCCCATCCGGATTAATCCTTTCATTAGTGAAAATTTTAATCCGGGGACATGGGAGCCAATGAGCCTCCGAAGCGACCATCCATCAAATGGTATCAGAGCCACGGTTTCCGGTTTTGTGTGTTTAGGATTCGGTTATTTTTTTATGCACTTTTCATATATAATATGTGCCGGATAATAGTAGGATATGCGTAGTGGAACTCTTTGGTTGCAGGCATAAGATCCGACTATTATGGCCATGTGTGTGTATGTGAATGGATGTGTGAAAAAAAAAATTTATTATTTGAATCCTCGGGGTTGACGAGGCTAGATTAGTATTTAATTTTTGTAATTAAATACGGCATTGTTTAGCCGCTCATTTTAGTTTACTTTCGATCTAGATTATTTGTACTTACGTATTGCTGTTCAAGTGCCAGCGATCAAGCTCGATGAAGGCATCGATGGGCTCACGCCAATGGGTTTTAGGTCTGTCAACCTTGAGAGCGGATTGGCTCGGGTAGCTCGAGCAATGAGTCCATCAAAGTTCGGACACTTTAATAGTTGGAAAAATTCTGATTTTCCATATTTATTGCTTATTTGTTTTATATGCATGTTGTGTTTGATTTTAAAATTCCTCGATTTCAATTTACTAAGTGGGAGAGGACATTTTAATTAATTCATGACCTCCATTACAATTTGGCGTGTGATGCAAACAAACTTGTGTGTTGGCTCTGAGTGCCTTCCTCCCGAGGACGGGTTTGTTCAGGATCACTAGGTCAAATAATGGTTATAGGAAATTATCTAGGAAGCGTGTGTACTTCCACGAGGTAAGGCACATAATCCAAAATAATTCCCTTAGTATCGTGTAATGGTGCACACTTAGATGCAAATAAAAATATCCTCCCCATAGGAGTCCTTTGCTTTTATTTGTAGGGCCAAAGAGGAACCAACTATTAATTTTATTTGTCAAAAAGTAAGGTTGACAAGATAATAAAATTAATGGGTAAAACCTCCTCTTACAAATGTAGAATTCGTATACGTCCACACAGAGTGGCATACGAAATTCTCGGTGTTTTGAGGTGTTGGTTGATTTCAGGATTTTATTGTTTTGAGGAATCAATAATATTTGAAATCTAATATTTTGATCATTGTGATTCTTAGGATTTTCAAATGGCTTTCAACCCACTTGCTATGATACTAAAGGAAACAAACTTACTATACCCAAATTATACTGATTGGAAAAGAAAAATGGATAGTGTCTTAACTGTCGATGAGTGTCCTCCTAGGGTTGCAAATGATTCTGGGGAAAAGGAACTTTTCGGATACCAGAATCAAGCTGCTAGGAAGGAAGCCATGGTTGCTCAGAAGGTTTCTACTTCTATGCCGAAAGTCAAGAAGAAGAAGAAACAAGGTAGAGCAAAGGTGGTGAGTGGACCTCAGAGAGGAGTGAAGAAGCCGAAAGGCAAGTACTTCACTTGTAAACAGACTGGACATGGGAAGAAAGACTTCCCCAACCTAAAGAAGAACAGAGGTATATCTTCTGCCTTAGTCGTTGAAACATGTTTAGTGGTGTTATCTACGGTGCACTGTGTGTAGATACGGGCCACGATCATGTGCAATTATTTGCGGGGTTCCAGAAACCCGATGACTTGCTTAAGGAGAAATTACCGTCTACATGGGCAATGCTTCAAAGGTGGCTGCTATTGCAGTGGGAGATGTTTATTTATCTTTTGATAGGAATAAAGTTTTGGTTTTGAGAAATTGTCTTTATGTACCTACATTTAGAAAGAATTTGATTTCGGTTTCTAAATTATTTGTGGATGGATATTCTATTTCTTTTAATGACAGAGTTGTTATAAAAAGAAATAGAGAGATTATCTGTTCAGGTACATTGGTTGGCAATTTGTATACTCTTGAACCAAAAACTCCCACGATGCATAGAGAAGTGAATAACTCATCTTCTAAGTCTAAAAAGAGAAAAGAACCTTCGCAGATGAACCAGACATATCTTTGGCATCTAAGGCTTGGTCATATTAACCTTAGCAGAATTCAAAGGTTGATAGCTGATGGACCTTTGGGTTCATTAGTGGTGGAGGATCTCCCAACCTGCGAATCTTGTTTGGAAGGTAAAATGACCAAGAGGCCTTTCAAGGCCAAGGGGTATAGAGCCAAAGATGTGTTAGAATTGGTTCATTCTGATTTGTGCGGTCCTATGTCTATCCAGGCAAGAGGTGGTTTTGAATATTTCATCTCTTTTATAGATGATTATTCAAGATATGGATACATTTACTTGATGCGCCGCAAGTCTGAATGCTTTGACAGGTTCAAAGAATTCAAGGCTGATGTGGAGAACCGTCAAGGTAAAAGTATCAAGACATTACGATCTGATCGCGGTGGCGAGTACCTCTTGGGAGAGTTTAGGAGTTACTTATCAGAGGCTGGGATTCAATCCCAATTGTCCGCACCTGGCACACCCCAGCAGAATGGTGTGGCGGAGCGAAGGAACAGGACTCTTATGGAGATGGTCAGATCTATGATGAGTTATTCTGAGTTACCTGTTTCGTTCTGGGGGTATGCACTGGATACGGCAATGTACACTCTGAACTTGGTTCCATCTAAATCAGTACCTTCTACCCCTGTAGAATTGTGGTAGGAAGCCAATCTGAGACATATTCGGATATGGGGAGTCCGGCATGTCTTTGAAGCGATCTTTAGTAAGTTGGATCCTATGTAAGTGTGCATGTTTGTTGGCTACCTAAGGGAGCGAAAGGCTGGTTTGTTTTATAATCCTAGAGATCGGAGGGTGATCGTTGGCCAATGCCGATTTCTAGAGGAGGATTATGTAATGAACCACAAGCCCAAGAGTAGGATTGTTCTTGAGAAGTTGGCAGGAAGTCCCGACTTGATCACCGCATAAGAGGAGACACCACAAGTTCTTGCACCGCGTGTCACAGAGCATACACAGGAGGCACCTCGTCAGTAGTGGGAGGTTGTTAGACAACCCGGCAGATTCATGTTTTGGGAGAGTCTTGGACTTAGTCACTGGTGAACATGAACGATCCTCTGGACATATGGCGAGGCACTCCAAGATAGAGATCTTTGTATCTTGGCAAAGTGCGATGAATTGAGAGATAGAATCTATGGATTCTAATCAGTCTGGGAGCTAGTAGAACCACCCGATGGTGTAAAAGCCATTGGATGCAAGTGGATCTACAAGAGAAAGAGAGGAGTAGGCAGGAAGGTTGAGACCTTCAAAGCTAGGCTTGTTGCGAAAGGGTATACTCGGAAGAGGGCATCGATTATGAGGAGACCTTTTCGCGTAGCTATGCTTAAGTCTATCCGGATTCTCTTATCTATAATTTGCTCATATGGATTATGAGATTTGGCGGATGGATGTCAAGACAGCTTTCCTTAATGGAAGTCTTGAGGAGAACATCTATATGTGCAACTAGAGGGATTTGCTAAAGGCAAAGAGCATCTTGTATGTAAGCTTAATCGGTCCATTTATGGATTGAAGCAAGCTTCTAGATCTTGGAACATCCTTTGATGAGGTAATCGTCATATGGATTTATTCAAAGTCGGATGAGCCTTGTGTATACAAGAGATGTGTGAAACGTAGTGGTATTTCTTGTACTATCGTAGATGACATTTTGTTAGTTGGAAACAATATCAAAGTGTTATCGGCGTAAGTATGGTTGTCCAAGCAGTTTGACATGAAGGACTTGGGAGAAGTGGGACACATCCTTGGGATCAAAGTTATAAGGGATCAAGAAAGGATGTTGTGCTTGTCTCAAGCTTACATTGACACTATCCTTGCTCGTTTTAGCATGCGAAACTCCAAGAAAGGTTTTCTACCTTTTAGGCATGGAGTTCCTTTATCTAAAGAGATGTGTCCCAAAACATCAAAGGAGATAGAGGACATGAAGGCGGTTCCTTATGCTTGGCGATGGAAGCCTTATGTATGCTATCTATGTCGAGGCCAGGATATCTGCTTTCGTGGGCATGGTTAGCGGATATCGAGTAATCTGACAGGGACATTGGGTGCGGTAAAGCATATATTGAAGTACACGAGAAGGACTAGGGATTATATCTTTGGTTTAAGGCGGATCAATTAGTCCACACTGGGTTACACTGGATTTGGATTTCCAATCAGATAGGGACAAGAGTAAGTCTACCTCGGGGTTTGTGTTTACTTTTGGAGGTGGAGCCATAGTATGGAGGAGTGTCAAGCAGAAATGCGTGGCAGACTCTACCATTGAAGCTGAGTATGTGGCAGCCTCTGAGGCGACAAAGGAATTGTATGGCTCAGAACTTCTTGATGGACTTGGATGTGATTCTGGTTTGCCCGAACTATCACAATTTATTGTGATAATGAGTGCGATTGCAAACTCGAAGGAACCACGAGCCCATAAAGGCAAGTAAACACATAGGCGCAAGTACCACCTTATCACGAGAGATCGTAAGCGAGGAGAAGTTCTTTGCCGCCAAGATTGCATCGAGAGGATAACTGGCGGATCCATTCACTAAGGCCCTTCCAGTAGCATTTGATAGGCATGTGGAGGACATGGGGATCGGATGTATGGCGGATGTGATGTGACATAGTCTAGTATAAGTGGGGAGATTGTTAGAATGTATACGAAGCCTAGCTCTTTTTGTATGAACATTTTATCTTGAAATAAGAATCACATGATCATTGTTTGCACTTTATATATTTATTATATGTGTGTGCATATTGTCTAATATTTTACATTGTAGATAACATGGTGGTTGGTGTGGCACAGAAGATCATGTTATCAGTCCCTTATAAAATATAAGTAGAGGCTCACAACCAAGATGGTTTTGGACAAACCATTGGCATGGTTGTAGTGTAGCTTGGTATTGTTTTATCTTGAACATAGAGTTACACTAGTACACTTAGGTGTATTGAGCAGGACCGACATAGAGGTGATTCAATTTAGTGCTGACTACATAATTGAATCGGACCTCGGATATTATGTTGTACATGCTCTTAATTCCGATATAATAACGGGCACATGTACTTAGTATTTATTTCTTTGATTTACCAGTGGGTGAGATTTAGATGGATTAAATCAATATGCCCGGTAAGTTGGGAAATAATATTATTTACATGGTGTGCCGTTGATTATAGGAGGAAACCGTGTCCTATATATTAGGTTGATGATGTCCCCTTGAGGAGCTCATAAGGTTCATCATGTAAACCCAGCTGGTTGACTTAGTCAACATGATGATAAGGTTGAGTGGTACTACTCGAGGAGTTAGATGTTGATTAATTGATGGTCAGTAAATCAATTAATTGACGGACATTCGATATCTTAAAAATGGGGAGATTAATGTACAAATAATATATGGAGCCCATATTGATTTATGGGGGTTGGTGAGGTAGTTCAATGATGATCCTCTAGTGGAATGGAACATCATTGATGGATCAAGTTTGTGTGGTTCCGATCCATCGGGTGGAGACCCAACTCCTCCTTATGGTCCCTATCGTAGCCTAATATAATCCTTGTGAAGTCTAGATCCAAGAATGTAAAAACAAAACCTAGAACCAACGGTTGGATTAAATCCATAGATCCGATGGTTAGGATGAAACCCTAGAACCAACGATTGGATTAAATCCATAGATCCGATGGTTAGGATGAAACCCTAGAACCAACGGTTGGATTAAATCCATAGATCCGATGGTTAGGATGAAACCCTAGAACCAACGGTTGGATTAAGACCATAGATCCGATGGTTAGGATGAAACCCTAGAATCGACGGTTGGGATTAAATCCCTAGATCCGACGGTTGGGATAAAACCCTTGATCCGACGGTTGGGATGAATTCCTAGATCCTATGGTTGGGATGAAATCCTAGATCCGACGGTTGGGATCAAATCCCTAGAACCGACGGTGGAGATTAAATCCCTAGAACCGACGGTGGAGATTAAATCCCTAGATCCGACGGTGGAGATTAGAGGAGGCTTAAGCCTAAATTCTAGAATTAGGGTTTGGCTCATCCTTGGTTGGGCGGCAACAAATCTTAAAAGGGATAAGGTTGGTCAAGGCAAGAATATAGGAGTTAGTTCCTATATTTTAGGCTAACCAACTTTCTCCTAAATTCTATAAATAAAGGCTTAGGCATTGGGCGAAAATATGTTTTTTGGATTGGAGAATTAGGGTTTGGCTCATCCAAGAGTTGGGCGGCAACAAACCCTAGAGGAGCTAGGGTTTTTGGGCGGCTAAGAAAGTGGGTGGCAAGGTGATTGTTCTCCTAAGGTTTTGGCGGCGCCTCTCTTTCCCTTCTCATCCTTGGCTGGTTCTCTTCTTCCTCCTCTCTTGCTCCTTGGTGGCCGGATCTCCAACAATTGGTGGCGGTGCTTCTCCAACATCTAGGTGGCCGGCGGCAACAATACAACAAGTTGGCCGGAACTCATCCAATCGTTCCTTGGCCGGCGGTTGCATCAAACTCTCTTGTTTGGTGGCCGGTTCTAGAAAGGAAAGGTTTTGGTGGTTCTTCTCTTTGTTCGCAGCGGACAAGGAAGAGAAGAACGTGATCTAGAAGGCTTCTACTCGTGGAGGATCTTCGTCCACACGTCGTCCACGAGAAGGATAGGACATACGGTAGAAGATCGTAAGGTATAAAGTTTTATAACTTTAATTTCAGATCTGAGCATGTTCTTATATATGATGATTATACATGTGTGTATATGAATATATATTGTATAATCATGGACCCCGAAGACAAACACAAAAACCGGCGATCCGTCCGTCGTCTCTTCCGCGGCTAACCAACTAGAAGAGTTGTGTTGCTTGAACGACTAGTTTGTTCAAGCGACCACTCGAGTTGTTAGCACGACGACGAATAGGTGTTGCTAAGGAAGCTCATCCCATCCGGATTAATCCTTTCATTAGTGAAAATTTTAATCCGGGGACATGGGAGCCAATGAGCCTCCGAAGCGACAACCATCAGGCCTCTCGTCGGATTGTTACTAAAGTCTTTGGCCAAAGCATTACATGTTTAGAGTAAGGTACTCTTCGATACATGTAGAGTAACTTGAATCCGTAGGACGAGGAAATGATACTTGGGCTAGGTGTGACGTAGTCAGCCTAGTGGGGGCTGACACTATAGACCATGTCATGAACCAAGTGGGTATAAGATGAGTGAAGGGAATGGGGCACGAATCATTCGAGCTGCTGAAGGGTTTCAGAAATAGTTCTGGATCAACCGTTGATCTTTTCGGTTAATTGGGGATTATGATGTACTACTAGGTCCCACTCATGATCGTTCTATAATTAATGGTTAATTATAGACGACCAACATAAACTGAGAACCTATTTGGTCACACGCACAACGAGCGTAATCCAAAGGATTTAAAACGAGCTTGAGAATGGGATTCTCAGACCGAGAGAAACTAGGTTTGGTGGGACCAAACATAAAGCGAGCATGAAATCGTTTCAGTCGCAATGGAAGCGTAGATGGGCCGAGTCTTATGAAGACATAATGGATGAACCAAAATGGTTTGGTTCTAATCCAATGGAGGAGAATAAACCAAAGGGTTTGGTTTATTTTAAACGAATGAACCAAAAGTTGGTTCGGTTCATTTTAACTTAAAATAAACCATTATGGTTTGGTTTATTTTAACTTATCTTAATGGAGCGGGTTAACGGGCCTAATGGTTATGACCCAATAACCATTAAGAGAAGTAGTTCTCTATAAAAGAGGGCTTAAGGGATAATTAAGCCCTAATCCAAAACCCCTAGGTTAAAGTTGCCGCCCACCTCCTTATTGGAGTTTTCGGCGCCAACCTCTTGCCGCCGCCCATAGCTCCTCCAACCGGTGTCCAGAAGGTAGCTTCCTTCCCCCTCGCCAGCGTCGAGCTGCTGCCAGTTAGTGCTCCAGTGATCTCCTTCAAGTTTGGCATCAAGGTGAGCTCTATCTCCCTTGGTTGGCCGGTGCCCATCACCTCCACCAAAGCTGTCCAGTTTTCTGGACAGCTTGTTCTCCTCTCGTCGGAGCGTCGTTTGGACGATGGTTTGAGCTCCGACAGCGGCTAAACTACCGGGGATTCGATCTCCGGTAATCCTCTGAGGTGGAGGACGAAGTATTCGTCAATTGGTTGATGAATACCTCTCCGGAGAAGCGAGTTTTGAGAACTCGTATTAGGATCCGAATTTGGATTCGGATCGTGATCATCTCTCGATCACGTCGTCTTCAACATGAGGCTAGTAACCCGTACGAAGACGAAGCTCGTGGCTTAGCGAAGTCATCCCGAGGAACTCGGCGTGGATACGGATAGAGACGATTCTAGCGAGGATCGTTCCGGTTGATGCCGTTCCCGCTACACGTCATACGAAAGGTATAACGTAGATAAATTTCCTTATATTGCAAATTTAAATTTACGGTTATGTCTACACTTGTTGTAATATGCATGCGTGTGTTGTGTGTGTTGTAATAAATGTAGATTTATTATTTTTATTACTTCCGCTGTGTTCATGTTTACGAAACGTGATCGAACACACACACGCCGCGGTGCCGGAAACCCAACAGTGGTATCAGAGGCCAGGTTATGTTTCGACATAATCGTAAAATGGTTTTGCGATAGTCATAATGTTATTTCTGGAAATTTTCTAATTTTGGAAATTTAGAAGTATTTATGGAAATTTTTCAATTTTGGAAAGTCTTGAAGTATTTATGGAAATCTTCCACTTTTGGAAAGTTGGAAGTATTTATGGAAATTGATATTTTCCATAAATAAAATATTTGATTAGATTCTGGAAATTTGTTTCCTAATTTAATCATGATTTGATTTGGGAAATCAAATCTTAAAATATTTTATTTCCATAAGTAGTTTTAATGATTTAGGAAATTGGTTTCATAAATAGATTTTCCTTAATCAAATAATTCCATGAATAAAATATGTGATTAGATTTGGAAATTTGTTTCCTAATTTAATTATGATTTGATTTGGAGAATCAAATCTTAAACATATTTTATTTCCATAAATAGTTATGACATATAAGGAAATCATATACATGACATAATTGTATGTCATGTAATTGCATTAGATGCATAACATTATGCCATGCATGTCGTGACATGTAGATGTATGCCATGTATGTCATGCCATGTAGATAATAGTTATTTGCATGCAAAGAGGATGAGACATAAAACCCTTAAACAATATTAAAGCCTACACCTTCCATTAATATGGTTAGAACCAGAGTTCCGTTTCTTGTTTGGGTTGTTGGACTCTTCCAAGCCCTACGAACTCAACATGTTCAAACCATGGAATAGTTTAATACTAATATGGTAAGAGTCGAGGTCAATCGTTAGCTTTGGTTGTTGGACTCTCTCCAAGCTGGGCTAATTGGTTGAATGCGCCTAACCATATTAAAACTATTTCGATTAATGGGTTGGCTTTAACCTCGAGCATCGGCTTGTTGGACTCTCTCCAAGGTCGATGTAAAGGGAGGTGAAGTTGGGTGCTATGCATATGATGCATACTTGTTAATGTGTTAACAACCCGATGTATGTGTGAACATTCAATTAGTTGATAGCACATTGTGATAGTTGCATATACGTGATATGCAATCGGTATAGACGATACCTACCGTCGTAGTTATGAATGGCTTGTTGGACTCTCTCCAAGGTTGTTCATAACTATGATGGATATCAGCCCATTCGGAGATGGACCTACGATCTCCCGAAGTGATTTTGGGGTTTTTGAAATTCAAAAAATGAATGGGATTTATAAATGTATATTGATGCATTTTAAAAATCATTTTCTCATATATGCTCGTTTTGTATTTCTAAGATTGATCATGATGTCTTTGAATTTATGCTCCATTTTGGATTCAATAAATTGATCGGGCCGAGCTTCTTGGATCGGCTTAGAAGCTTGAGAATTGTTCTCAAGGTTGAAAAGCTTGCAAATGTCCTCAAGCGCCTCTTCCTAGTGACGATGCAACTCTGGACCAATTGTTGGCCTATCAGAAACATGTGAGTGATTCTGAACAAATGAGTTGCATCATGTTAGCCGCGATGGAACCCAAGCTACGAAAGCAGCATGAGCATATGAATGCTCATATCGTAGTCCTTCATCTTTGTGAGTTGGTTGATGAGCAAGTGAGATTCGAAAGGTTCAAAGTCTCCAAGCTTCTCTTCACCTCTGAGATGCAAGAAGGTTCATCTGTGGTACTGCTCAACATGCTGAAGACTGTAGAGCCTTCTGAGAAGCATGAGCAGGGGACGGTGTTGTTAGTTGATTCCTCGAAGAAAGGTTCTAAGAGGGAGTCAAAGGAACAACAGAAGGGGAAGAAGAAAAAGGCTAAAAAGGCAGAACCAGCTCAAAAGGGCACTTGCCATCATTATGGCAAGTAGGGCCATTGGCGAAGAAATTGCAAGATTTATCTTGAGTCTGTGAAGAAGAATAAGGCATAAGATGCTCCATCTTTTTCAGATATCTTCGTTATTGATTGTCATTCTATTTCCTCAGACACTTGGGTATTGGATACTGGGTGTGGCTCACATATATGTAATGACATACATGGGCTAAGGAATAGAAGAAGACTCGTCAAGGGAGAGTCAAATTTGCATGTTGGGAATGGAGCAAAGGTTGTTGCAGTCGCCATTGGAACGCATTTATTGAAACTCCCTACAGGACTTGTCTTAGAACTGGACAATTGCTTTTATATTCCTTCATTGATAAAGAACATCATTTCTATTTCTTGTTTAAATAGAAATGGGTACCACTTGACTTTTAGTAACAATTGTTGTTACATAACTTTAAATGGAGTTCTTTATGGGACTGGAACTTTATGCAATGGTGTTTATACGTTGGACGTATCCAGTGACATTTGCAATATCGAAGCGAGCAACAAGTGTGCTCGAAAGGATAATCATAGTTCAAGACTCTCTATCAGCGGCATTATGCGTCGTGCTTCAGCCATATAAGCAAGAAAGCGCGATCGGTCCAGGGTACTGCGGATAGGTGCGGAATCGTTTGAATTGGATTCATCACGATACATGTGAATCATGCTTAAAGGCAAGATGACTAAGTTACCTTTTCTTTGGAAAAGGTGAGCAGTGGGAGAGTTACTAGGTCTAGTACATACTGATGTATGTGGACCTATGTCAACTCAAGCATTAGGAGGCTATAGCTACTTCATTACCTTCACCGATGATCACTCACGGTTTGGGTATGTGTTCTTGATGAAACACAAGTCTGAAGCCTTTGAAAGGTTCAAAGAATTCAGAAATGAAGTAGAGAAACAACATGACAAAGTATTAAAATACTTGATCGGATCGAGGTGGTGAATACTTAAGTCAGAGTTTCTTGATTATCTAAGAGACAATGGCATATTGTCTCAATGGACTCCGCCCTATACACCACAGCATAATGGTGTATCTCGAGAGGCGTAACCGGACCTTGTTGGACATGGTCAGGTCAATGATGAATCATGCGACTCTTCCCAAGTCCTTTTGGGGCTATGCACTTCAGACAGCTGTTTACTTGTTAAACAGAATGCCTACCAAGGTAGTCTCAACTACTCCATATGAGATATGGAATAGTAAGAAACCTCATGTATCTTACTTGAAGATATGGGGTTGTCTGCTTATGTGAAGCGGGACAGATGTCGGACAAATTGGATGCTAAGTCGATAAATGTCTATTTATTGGATACCCTAAGGAAACAAGGGGTTACCAATTCTATCATCTGTGGAACAAAGGTGTTTGTTTCAAGGCATCTTTGTGTTTCTAGAGAAAGAGTTTCTCTTGCAAGAAAATAGTGGGAGTGTCGTCGAGCTTGAGGAGGCTCGAGAGACTCAAATAGACATTGATGAGATACGGTGAAGCACAACTGTGATGAGCAATCAATTTGGACCTATTGTAACACCACATCTTCGTAGATCACGGTAGAACACATAATATTCACGAGAGATATGGATTTCTCGTAAGTGAATCGAGCGACGTGTTACTCATTGATGATGAGAGCCTACAGTTATGAAGAAGTCTTGACAAGTTGAGAAAGGGATAAGTGGCTTGGTGCCATGAAGTGAAATGGATTCCATGTATGAAAACCAAGTTTAGAATTTGGTTGACCCACCTGAAGGCATAAAGCCTATAGGGTGCAAGTGGGTTTTCAAGAAGAAAATCGACATGGATGGTAATGTGATTACCTATAAGGCTAGATTGGTGGCGAAAGGATATCGTCAAAAGCAAGGTGTTGATTATGTGAAACCTATTACTTTGTAGCTATGCTTAAATCCATTCGGATGCTCACAGCCATAGCGGCTCATTATGATTATGAGATATGGCGGATGGATGTAAGCGACTTTCCTTAATGGAAACTTGCCGAGGGCGTGTATATGATACAACTGAGGTTTCACATCGGTTGATAAAACCACGGTATGCAAATTGCGACGGTCCATTTATGGATTGAAGCAAGCATCCAGGAGCTGGAATATCCGTTTTGATGAGACAATCAAAAAGTTTGATTTCTCACAAAATCCAGACGAACCTTGTGTGTACAAGAAGGTTAGTGGGAGTGCAGTCGTGTTCCTAGTATTATATGTCGATGACATATTACTTATAGGAAACGATGTTTCAATCTTACAGTCAGTTAAGGTTTGGTTATCCAAGACATTCTCCATGAAAGACCTAGGAGAAGCAACCTACATCCTCGGGATTAAGATCTATAGAGATAGATCGAAACGGTTGCTTGGTCTTTCGCAGTCTACATATATAGACCGAGTGCTAAAGAGGTTTAGCATGTCGGAATCCAAGAAAGGTTTCCTACCCATCAGGCATGGGGTACATCTTTCGAAGTCTATGTGTCCGCGCACAGAAGACGAGAGGATTTGCATGAGTAAGATTCCCTATGCATCCGCAATAGGATCTATCATGTATGCTATATTATGTACGAGGCCCGATGTATCGTATGCTCTGAGTGTCACGAGCAGATACCAGTCCGATCCAGGAATGGATCATTGGGCGGCTGTTAAGATGATCCTTAAGTACTTAAGAAGAACTAAGGATGTGTTCCTAATATATGGAGAAGGGTACATGGTGATACGTGGGTATACGGATGCCAGCTTCCAGACAGACAAGGATGATTTCAAGTCTCAGTCTGGATATGTATTCACTTAGAATGGAGGCGCAATAAGTTGGAAAGGTTCCAAGCTTGACGCTATAGCGGATTCTGCCACTAAGGCAGAATACATTGCAGCTTTGGAAGCAGCAAAGGAAGCGGTTTGGATCAAGAAGTTCATCTTTGAACTTGATGTGGTCTCATCAATGATCCAAACATGTGCTTCGCCGCTATCATCTTATCAGAGAGATCATCAGTAGGAACGAAATACAAATCGAGAAAATTCCCACTGAAAGGAACTTAGCGGATCCCTTGACTAAGGCATTACCTCAAAATAAGTTTGAGGGTCATGTTCGAGCTTATGGTATTGGATACCGTAGCGATTGGCATTAGGCCAAGTGGGAGTCTGTTAGTAATATATGAGAGATATCCTGAGGCAATCGCCTTATGTATGGACCATTTATATGATAAATGAAGATTCACTATTTGAGTATACATGTTTTATGTATTTGATTGGATCTTAAACTCATTTACTGAATGTCCACGATACGATTCACAACATGAGAGAATTTGTGATTGGATCACAACTAGTGAGTATCTCTACATGTGTAATTGTGATGTATCGGAATTATCCCTAGTCGATGAATTGATGGATTTGGACACCATCAATTCTGTCGAGACTAGCACGAGGTATACTCCTTGGTGTATCCAAGCAGCTAATTCTCACTGGCTGGAGACATAGTAATGTCCGGAGTTAATCGTGGATGCTAGTTATGGTAACTAGTTCATTGGAGTGACCAGCCGTAAGACTTCATATGGTTCTCTGCATATATAGATATGCAATGAAGTTATGACTGTGGCTTGAGTGCGATGTTCCTTTGACTAGCGGTATTCAAGTCATCTTGATCATGGAGACTTATGCTTTGACATCTTAAGAAAACATCTCTAAGGAGTGTGGACCCGGGATGATTGGGTATAAGTCGAAGTGATCGAAGGTTTTGAATAGCCTATAAAGGATTCACCACTCCTTGCGAGGAGATGTATACCCATGGCCTCTCGTCGGATTGTTACTAAAGTCTTTGGCCAAAGCATTACAAGTTTAGAGTAAGGTACTCTTCGATACATGTGGAGTAACTAGAATCCGTAGGACGAGGAAATGATACTTGGGCTAGGTGTGACGTAGTCAGCCTAGTGGGGACTGACACTATAGACCATGTCCTGAACCAAGTGGGTATAAGATGAGTGAAGGGAATGGGGCACGAATCATTCGAGCTGCTGAAGGGTTTCAGAAATAGTTCTGGATCAACCGTTGATCTTTTCGGTTAATTGGGGATCATGATGTACTACTTGGTGCTACTCATGATCGTTCTATAATTAATGGTTAATTATAGACGGCCAACATAAACCGAGAACCTCTTTGGTCACACGCACAACGAGCGTAATCCAAAGGATTTAAAACGAGCTTGAGAATGGGATTCTCAGACCGAGAGAAACTAGGTTTGGTGGGACCAAACATAAAGCGAGCATGAAATCGTTTCAGTCGCAATGGAAGCGTGGATGGGCCGAGTCTTATGAAGACGTAATGGATGAACCAAAATGGTTTGGTTCTAATCCAATGGAGGAGAATAAACCAAAGGGTTTGGTTTATTTTAAACGAATGAACCAAAAGTTGGTTCGGTTTGTTTTAACTTAAAATAAACCATTATGGTTTGGTTTATTTTAACTTATCTTATTGGAGCGGGTTAACGGGCCTAATGGTTATGATCCAATAACCATTAAGAGAAGTAGTTCTCTATAAAAGAGGGCTTAAGGGATAATTAAGCCCTAATCCAAAACCCCTAGGTTAAAGTTGTCGCCCACCTCCTTATTGGAGTTTTCGGCGCCAACCTCTTGCCGCTGCCCATAGCTCCTCCAACCGGCATCCAGAAGGTAGCTTCCTTCCCCCTCGCCAGCGTCGAGCTACTGCCGGTTAGTGCACCAGTGATCTCCTTCAAGTTTGGCATCAAGGTGAGCTCTATCTCCCTTGGTTGGCCGGCGCCCATCACCTCCACCAAAGCTGTCCAGTTTTCTGGACAGCTTGTTCTGCTCTCATCGGAGCGTAGTTTGGACGACGGTTTGAGCTCCGACAGCGGCTAAACTACCGGGGATTCGATCTCCGATAATCCTCTGAGGTGGAGGATGAAGTATTCGTCAATTGGTTGACGAATACCTCTCCGGAGAAGCGAGTTTTGAGAACTCGTATTAGGATCCGAATTTGGATTCGGATCGTGATCATCTCTCGATCACGTCGTCTTCAACATGAGGCTAGTAACACGTACGAAGACGAAGCTCGTGGCTTAGCGAAGTCATCCCGAGGAACTCGGCGTGGATATGGATAGAGACCATTCTAGCGAGGATCGTTCCGGTTGATGTCATTCCCGCTACACGTCATACGAAAGGTATAACGTAGATAAATTTCTTTATATTGCAAATTTAAATTTACAGTTATGTCTACACTTGTTGTAATATGCATGCGTGTGTTGTGTGTGTTGTAATAAATGTAGATTTATTATTTTTATTACTTCCGCTGTGTTCATGTTTACGAAATGTGATCGAACACACACACGCCGCGGTGCCGGAAACCCAACATAATCAACGACACACCATGTAAATAATATCATTTCCCAACTTACCGAGCCAATTGATTTAATCTATAAATCTCATCCATTGGTAAATCAAAGAAATAAATACTAAGTACATGTGCCCGTTATTATATCAGGATTCAGAGCATGTGCAACATAATACCGAGGTCTGATTCAATCATATAGTCAGCAATAGATTGAATCACCTCTATGTCGGTCCTGCTCAATACACACAAAATGTACTAGTGTAATTCTATGGTCATGATAAACCAATGCCAAATCACACTACAACCATTCCAATGGTTTTTCCAAGACCATCTTGATTGTGAGCCTATACTTATATTCTACAAGAAACTGATAACATGATCTTCTGTGCCTCACCAAGCACCACGTTATCTACAATGTAGAGTATTAGACAATATGCACTTATAATAAATATAAAGTGCAAACAATGATCATGTGATTCTTATTTCAAAATAAAGATGTCCATACAAAAGGCTAGGCTTTCAGTATACATCCCAACAAAGGCCTCAGTCGATTGCCAACACTATAGCTGTGAGACAACGGCTCAATCCATGCTGGAAAAGTTCCAACGGGACTCTCACCGATCGCCAACATTGGCGATCGACTACGATCCGAGTCGACCGCCCGTGCTACGGAGCATTCTCGTGCTCGCGACTAACCGCAGCACTTCCATCCATGGCGGATCGCTAGCGTAATCGCTAATGAGCGATGATTGCCAAGGCAATTTCATCCCTAAATGGCAGTCGAGCTCTAGTTGACTCACGGCAGTCGAATCGGCCATAATGTCAGTCGACTGCCAACCTCAAAGATGAGGTTTTTACCCAAGTATGGTGTCCCCATACTTGCTAGACCACCCTTAGGCTACACCTAAGCCTTCTAGCCACCTCCATCAGCCTCACGCCTATCGGATCCCTCCAAGTCATCCATGACTTGTTCATCCATACATTAGCCTTTAAGTGCTTCCGTCGGCCATGTCATGCTAAGTCGGTCTATACCGCCAAGGCACATTGGACTTACGCTGCCAAGACTCCGCTTGGACTTTATGCCGCCAACCATTGGACTTATGCTGCCATGACTCCACCCTTGGACTTTACGCCGCCAATATTAAACCCCTTGGACTTCTCAAATGCCAAGACTCAAGCTTGGACTTTCCCTTGCCAACCCATGTTGGACTTTCCATGCCAAGACCCATTCTTGGACTTTCCTTGACAACCCATGTTGGACTTTCCATGACAAGACCCATGCTTGGACTTTCCTTGCCAAGACCCATGCTTGGACTTTACATGCCAAGTACTCAAGACTTGGACTTTCCCAAATGCCAAGTGTCTCACTTGGACTTTCCATGCCAAGTACCCATAACTTGGACTTTACCTTGACATCATATTTGTCATAGTTTTTATCAAACATCAAAACATCACTCGAGTCAAACTCGAGTCCTGGTCAATCGTGACCTGGGCCGATTGCACCAACAAATCCTATAAGCACAAGCAATTGGTATCAGAGCCATGGTCCATGTCAAGTCTTGAACCTTAAATGAAAGAAGTTGAGCTCTCATGTCCGATTCAAGAGAACCAGACACTTGGCAGGAAGTCCAGTTGAGTCGGGAGGACCGAACAACTGGCAAGAAGTCCAATTGGGCCAGAAGGGCTGGACAACTAGCAAGAAGTTCAGCTGGGTCAGGAGGACCAGACATTTGGCAGGAAGTCCTAGTGGGTTGAGGATCGAACATCAAGCAGAGGATTTTCTTCGAGGACGGATAGGCTTGAGGGGGGTGGTCAATGTGGTCCTTCATTTTAGGGGGGGATTGTTGGAGTATTGGGAATACAATCAAAGTCTCATATTGGTAAGACATGGAAAAGATCATGTGCTTATAAGATGAAAAGATATCTCTATTGGTATGAGGCCTTTTGGGTAAAGTCCAAAAATAAAACCATGAGGGTTTAGGCCCAAAGTGGACAATATCATGCCATTGTGGAGATATGTGAATCTTATAAGCACTAACTGTTAATAATATATGAGATATGTCCTAAGGCAATCACCTTATGTATGAACCATTTATATGATAAATGAAGATTCACTATTTGAGTATACATGTTTTATGTATTTGATTGGATCTTAAACTCTTTTACTGAATGTCCACGATACGATTCACAGCATTAGAGAATTTGTGATTGGATCACAACTAGTGAGTATCTCTACATGTGTAATTGTGATGTATCGGAATTATCCCTAGTCGATGAATTGATGGATTTGGACACCATCAATTCTGTCGAGACTAGCACGAGGTATACTCCTTGGTGTATCCAAGCAGCTGATTCTCACTGGCTGGAGACATAGTGATGTCCAGAGTTAATCGTGGATACTAGTTATGGTAACTAGTTCATTGGAGTGATGAGCCGTAAGACTTCATATGGTTCTCTGCATATATAGATATGTCAATGAAGTTCTGACTGTGGCTTAAGTGCGATGTTCCTTTGACTAGCGGTATTCAAGTCATCTTGATCATGGAGACTTATGCTTTGACATCTTAAGCAAACATCTCTAAGGAGATGTGGACCCGGGATGATTGGGTATAAGTCGAAGTGATCGAAGGTGTTTGAATAGCCTATAAAGGATTCACCACTCCTTGCGAGGAGATGTATACCCATGGCCTCTCATTGGATTGTTACTAAAGTCTTTGGCCAAAGCATTACATGTTTAGAGTAAGGTACTCTTCGATACATGTGGAGTAACTAGAATCCGTAGGACGAGGAAATAATACTTGGTCACACGCACAACGAGCGTAATCCAAAGGATTTAAAACGAGCTTGAGTATGGGATTCTCAGATCGAGAGAAACTAGGTTTGGTTGGACCAAACATGAAGCGAGCATGAAATCGTTTCAGTCGCAATGGAAGCGTGGATGGGCCGTGTCTTATGAAGACATAATGGATGAACCAAAATGGTTTGGTTCTAATCCAATGGAGGAGAATAAACCAAAGGGTTTGGTTTATTTTAAACGAATGAACCAAAAGTTAGTTCGGTTCGTTTTAACTTAAAATAAACCATCATGGTTTGGTTTATTTTAACTTATCTTAATGGAGCCGGTTAATGGGCCTAATGGTTATGATTCAATAACCATTAAGAGAATTAGTTCTCTATAAAAGAGGGCTTAAGGGATAATTAAGCCCTAATCCACAACCCTAAGTTGCCGCCCACCTCTCCTTGGAGAAATTCGGAGCTAACTCTCCTCCTCCTTGCCGCCGCCCACCTTGAGGCTCCAACCCGCGCCCGTAAGGCTGCTTCTTCCCCGCGGCCGGAGCTGCCGTTAGTGCTCCGGTGATCTCTTTCAAGTTTGGCATCAAGGTGAGCTCTATCTCCCTTGGTTGGCCGGCGCCTATCACCTCCACCAAAGCTGTCCAGTTTTCTGGACAGCTTGTTCTCCTCTCGTCGGAGCGTCGTTTGGACGACGGTTAGAGCTCCGACAGTGGCTAACTTACCGGGGATTCGATCTCCGGTAATCCTCTGAGGTGGAGGACGAAGGATTCGTCAATTGGTTGACGAATACCTCTCCGGAGAAGCGAGTTTTGAGAACTTGTATTAGGATCCGAATTTGGATTCGGATCGTGATCATCTCTCGATCACGTCGTCTTCAGCACGAGGCTAGTAACCCATACGAAGACGAAGCTCGTGGCTTAGCGAAGTCATCCTGAGGAACTCGGCGTGGATACGGATAGAGACGATTCTAGCGAGGATCGTTCCGGTTGATGCCGTTCCCGCTACACGTCATACGAAAGGTATAACATAGATAAATTTCCTTTTATTGCAAATTTAAATTTACGGTTATGTCTACACTTGTTGTAATATGCATGCGTGTGTTGTGTGTTGTAATAAATGTAGATTTATTATTTTTATTTCTTCCGCTGTGTTCATGTTTACGAAACGTGATCGAACACACACACGTCGCGGTGCCGGAAACCCAACAGTGGTATCAGAGCCCAGGTTGTGTTTCGACATAATTGTAAAAATGGTTTTGCGATAGTCATAATGTATTTCTAGAAATTTTCTAATTTTGGAAATTTAGAAGTATTTATAGAAAATTTTCAATTTTGGAAAGTCTAGAAGTATTTATGGAAATCTTCCACTTTTGGAAAGTTGGAAGTATTTATGGAAATTGATATTTTCCATAAATAAAATATTTGATTAGATTCTGGAAATTTGTTTCCTAATTTAATCATGATTTGATTTGGGAAATCAAATCTTAAAATATTTTATTTCCATAAGTAGTTTTAATGATTTAGGAAATTGGTTTCCTAAATAGATTTTCCTTAATCAAATAATTCCATGAATAAAATATGTGATTAGATTTGGAAATTTGTTTCCTAATTTAATTATGATTTGATTTTGAGAATAAAATCTTAAACATATTTTATTTCCATAAATAGTTATGACTTATAAGAAAATTATATACATGACATAATTGTATGCCATGTAATTGCATTAGATGCATAACATTATGTCATGTGTGTCATGACATGTAGAAGTATGCCATGTATGTCATGCCATGTAGATAATAGTTATTTGCATGCAAAGAGGATGAGACATAAAACCCTTAAAAAATATTAAAGCCTACACCTTCCATTAATATGGTTAGAACCAGAGTTCTGTTTCTTGTTTGGGTTGTTGGAGTCACTCCAAGCCCGGCTCGAACCTGAACATGTTCAGATCATTGGAATAGTTTAACTCTAATATGGTAAGAGTCAGAGGTCAATCGTTAGTTTGGGTTGTTGGACTCACTCCAAGCCTGGCTAATTGGTTGAATGCGCTCTAACCATATTAAAACTATTTCGCGATTAATGGGTCGGCTCTAACTTGGAGCATCGATTTGTTGGACTCACTCCAAGGTCGATGTGAAGAGAGGTGAAGTTGGGTGCTATGCATATGATGCATACTTGTTAATGTGTTAACAACCCAATGTATGTGTAAATATTCAATTAGTTGATAGCACATTGTGATAGTTACATATACATGATATGTAATCGGTATACTTGATACCCACCATCATAGCTAAGAATGGCTTGTTGGACTCACTCCAAGGTTGTTCTTATCTATGATGGATATCTGCCCATTCGGAGATGGACCTACGATCTCCCGAAGTGATTTTGGGGTTTTTGAAATTCGAAAAATGAATGGGATATATAAATGTATATTGATGCATTTTTAAAAAAATCATCTTTCTCATATATGCTCGTTTTGTATTTCTAAGTTAAAATATTGATCATGATGTCTTTGAATTTTCGTTCCATTTTGGATTCGAATAAATTGACTGGGCCTAACTTCCTGGACTGGCTTAGAAACCTGAGAATTGTTCTCAAGGTGAAAAGCTTGCATATGTCCTCGAAGCGCCTCTTCCCGCCCATCCTAGTGACGATGCAACTCCGGACCAATTGTTGGTCTATCAGAAACATGTGACTGATTCTAAACTGACAAGTTGCATCATGCTAGCCGCGATGGAACCCAAGCTACGAAAGCAGCATGAGCATATGGATGCTCATATCGTAGTCCTTCATCTTTATGAGTTGTTTGATAAGCAAGTGAGATTTGAAAGGTTCGAAGTCTCCAAACTCCTCTTCACCTCTGAGATGCAAGAAGGTTCATCTATGGTACTGCTCAACATGCTGAAGACTGTGGAGCCTTCTGAGAAGCATGAGCAGGGGACGGTGTTGTTAGTTGATTCCTCGAAGAAAGGTTCTAAGAGGGAGTCAAAGGAACAACAGAAGGGAAGAAGAAAAAAAGGCTAAAAAGGCAGAACCAGCTCAAAAGGGCACTTTCCATCATTATGGCAAGTAGGGCCATTTGCGAAGAAAGTGCAAGGTTTATCTTGAGTCCATGAAGAAGGATAAGGCATCAGATGCTCCATCTTCTTCAGAAATCTTCTTTATTGATTGTCATTCTATTTCCTCAGACACTTGGGTATTTGATACTGGGTGTGGCTCACATATATGTAATAACATACATGGGCTAAGGAATAGAAGAAGACTCGTCAAGGGAGAGTCAAATTTACGTGTTGGGAATGGAGCAACAGTTGTTGCACTCGCCATCGGAACGTATTTGTTGGAACTCCCTGTAGGACTTGTCTTAGAACTGGACAATTGCTTTTATGTTCCTTCGTTGATAAACAACATCATTTCTATTTCTTGTTTAAATAGAAATGGGTACCATTTGACTTTTAGTAACAATTGTTGTTACATAACTTTGAATGGAGTTCTTTATGGGACTGAAACTTTAAGCAATGGTGTTTATACGTTGGACGTATCCAGTGATGTTTTCAATATCGAAGCGAGCAACAAGCATGCTCGAAAAAATAATCAATTAGACTCCTATATGTGGTATTGTCATTTTGGCCATGTAAGCAAGAAACGCATGTCCGAATTACACCGATGTGGAATTTTGGAATCGTTTGAATTGGATTCATACGATACATGCAAATCATGCTTAAAAGGCAAGATGACTAAGTTACCTTTTACTGGAAAGGGTGAACGAGTGGGAGAGTTACTAGGTCTAATACATACTGATGTATGTGGACCTATGTCAACTCAAGCTTTTGGAGGCTATAGCTACTTCATTACCTTCACCGATGATCACTCACGGTTTGGGTATGTTTTCTTGATGAAACACGAGTCTGAAGCCTTTGAAAGGTTCAATGAATTCAGAAATGAAGTAGAGAAACAACATGACAAGAGTATTAAAATACTTCGATCGGATCGAGATGGTGAATACTTAAGTCAAGAGTTTCTTGATTATCTAAGAGACAATGGTATATTGTCTCAATGGACTCCGCCATATACACCACAGCATAATGGTGTATCTGAGAGGCGTAATCGGACCTTGTTGGACATGGTCAGGTCAATGATGAATCATGCGACTCTTCCCAAGTCCTTTTGGGGTTATGCACTTCAGACAGCTGTTTACTTGTTAAACAGAATGCCTACCAAGGTAGTCTCAACTACTCCATATGAGATATGGAATAGTAAGAAACCTCATGTATCTTACTTGAAGATATGGGGTTGTCCTGCTTATGTGAAGCGGACTGTATCAGACAAATTGGATGCTAAGTCTGATAAATGTCTATTTATTGGATACCCTAAGGAAACAAGGGGTTACCAATTCTATCATCCTGTGGAACAAAAGGTGTTTGTTTCAAGGCATGCTGTGTTTCTAGAGAAAGAGTTTCTCTTGCAAGAAAACAGTGGGAGTGTCATCGAGCTTGAGGAGGCTCGAGAGACTCAAATAGACATTGATGAGATACCTGGTGAAGCACAACAGCCGACAACTCATAGTGATGAGCAATCGGCTGGACCTATTGTAACACCACATCTTCGTAGATCTGGTAGAACACGCAATATTCCTGAGAGATATGGATTTCTCGTAAGTGAATCGAGCGACGTGTTACTCATTGATGATGAGGAGCCTACCAGTTATGAAGAAGTGCTGACAAGTTCAGAAAGGGATAAGTGGCTTGGTGCCATGAAGTCGGAAATGGATTCCATGTATGAAAACCAAGTTTGGAACTTGGTTGACCCACCTGAAGGGATAAAGCCTATAGGGTGCAAGTGGGTTTTCAAGAAGAAAACCGACATGGATGGTAATGTGATTACCTATAAAGCTAGATTGGTGGCGAAAGGATATCGTCAAAAATAAGGTGTTGATTATGACGAAACCTATTCGCCTGTAGCTATGCTTAAATCCATTCGGATGCTCCTGGCCATAGCGGCTCATTATGATTATGAGATATGGCTGATGGATGTGAAAACAACTTTCCTTAATGGGAACCTGCTCGAGGACGTATATATGATACAGCCTGAGGGTTTCACATCGGTTGATAAAACCAAGGTATGCAAATTGCGACAATCCATTTATGGATTGAAGCAAGCATCCAGGAGCTGGAATATCCGTTTTGATGAGACAATCAAAAAGTTTGATTTCTCACAAAATCCAGACGAACCTTGTGTGTACAAGAAGGTTAGTGGGAGTGCAATCGTGTTCCTAGTATTATATGTCGACGACATATTACATATAGGAAACGATGTTTTAGTCTTACAGTCAGTTAAGGTTTGGTTATCCAAGACATTCTCCATGAAAGACCTGGGAGAAGCAACCTACATCCTCGGGATTAAGATCTATAGAGATAGATCGAAACGGTTGCATGGTCTTTCGCAGTCTACATATATAGACCGAGTACTAAAGAGGTTTAGCATGTCGGAATCCAAGAAAGTTTTTCTACCCATCAGGCATGGGATACACCTTTCGAAGTCTATGTGTCCGCGCACAGAAGACGAGAGGATTTGCATGAGTAAGATTCCCTATGCATCCGCAATAGGATCTATCATGTATGCTATGTTATGTACGAGGCCCGATGTATCGTATGCTCTGAGTGTCACGAACAGATACCAGTCTGATCCAGGAATGGATTATTGGGTGGCTGTTAAGACGATCCTTAAGTACTTGAGAAGAACTAAGGATGTGTTCCTAATATATGGAGAAGGGTACATGGTGATATGTGGGTATACGGATGCCAGCTCCAGACAGACAAGGATGATTCCATGTCTCAGTCTAGGTATGTATTCACCTAGAATGGAGGCGCAATAAGTTGGAAAGGTTCCAAGCTTGACGCTATAGCGGATTCTGCCACTAAGGCAGAATACATTGCAGCTTTGGAAGCAGCAAAGGATGCGGTTTGGATCAAGAAGTTCATCTCTGAACTTGATGTGGTCTCATCAATGATCCAAACATGTGCTTCGCCACTATCATCTTATCAGAGAGATCATCAGTAGGAATGAAATACAAATCGAGAAAATTCCCACTGAAAGGAACTTAGCGGATCCTTTGACTAAGGCATTACCTCAAAGTAAGTTTGAGGGTAATGTTAGAGCTTAGGGTATTGGATACCGTAGCGATTGGCATTAGGCCAAGTGGGAGTCTGTTAGTAACATATGAGAGATGTCCTAAGGCAATCGCCTTATGTATGAACCATTTATATGATAAATGAAGATTCATTATTTGAGTATACATGTTTTATGTATTTGATTGGATCTTAAACTCATTTACTGAATGCCCACGATACGATTCACAGCATGAGAGAATTTGTGATTGGATCACAACTAGTGAGTATCTCTACATGTGTAATTGTGATGTATTGGAATTATCCCTAGTCGATGAATTGATGGATTTGGACACCATCAATTCTGTCGAGACTAGCACGAGGTATACTTCTTGGTGTATCCAAGCAGCTGATTCTCACTGGCTGGAGACATAGTGATGTCCGGAGTTAATCTTGGATGCTAGTTATGGTAACTAGTTCATTGGAGTGACCAGCCGTAAGACTTCATATGGTTTTCCACATATATAGATATGTCAATGAAGTTCTTACTGTAGCTTAAGTGAGATGTTCCTTTGACTTGCGGTATTCAAGTCATCTTGATCATGGAGACTTATGCTTTGACATCTTAAGCAAGCATCTCTAAGGAGATGTGGACCCGGGATGATTGGGTATAAGTCGAAGTGATCGAAGGTGTTTGAATAGCCTATAAAGGATTCACCACTCCTTGCGAGGAGATGTATATCCATGGCCTCTCGTCGGATTGTTACTAAAGTCTTTGGCCAAAGCATTACATGTTTAGAGTAAGGTACTCTTCGATACGTGTGCAGTAACTAGAATCCGTAGGACGAGGAAATGATACATGAGCTAGGTGTGACGTAGTCAGCCTAGTGGGGACTGACACTATAGACCATGTCCTGAACCAAGTGGGTATAAGATGAGTGAAGGGAATGGGGCACGATTCATTCGAGGTCAAGGGTTTTAAATAGTTCTGGAATACCCGTTGATCTTTTCGGTTAATTGGGGATCATGATGTACTACTAGGTGCCACTCATGATCGTTCTATAATTAATGGTTAATTATAGACGGCCAACATAAACCGAGAACCTATTTGGTCACACGCACAACGAGCGTAATCCGAAGGATTTAAAATGAGCTTGAGAATGGGATTCTCAGACCGAGAGAAACTAGGTTTGGTTGGACCAAACATGAAGCGAGCATGAAATCGTTTCAGTCGCAATGGAAGCGTGGATGGGCCGTGTCTTATGAAGACATAATGGATGAACCAAAATGGTTTGGTTCTAATCCAATGGAGGAGAATAAACCAAAGGGTTTGGTTTATTTTAAAGCGAATGAACCAAAAGTTGGTTCGGTTCGTTTTAACTTAAAATAAACCATCATGGTTTGGTTTATTTTAACTTATCTTAATGGAGCGGGTTAACGGGCCTAATGGTTATGATCCAATAACCATTAAGAGAATTAGTTCTCTATAAAAGAGGGCTTAAGGGATAATTAAGCCCTAATCCACAACCCTAAGTTGCCGCCCACCTCTCCTTGGAGAAATTCGGAGCTAACTCTCCTCCTCCTTGCCGCCGCCCACCTTGAGGCTCCAACCGGCGTCCAGAAGGCTGCTTCCTTCCCCCTCGCCGGCGTCGAGCTGCTGCCGGTTAGTGCTCCGGTGATCTCCTTCAAGTTTGGCATCAAGGTGAGCTCTATCTCCCTTGGTTGGCCGGCGCCTATCACCTCCACCAAAGCTGTCCAGTTTTCTGGACAGCTTGTTCTCCTCTCGTCGGAGCGTTGTTTGGACGACGGTTAGAACTCTGACAACGGCTAACTTACCGGGGATTCGATCTCCGGTAATCCTCTGAGGTGGAGGACGAAGGATTCGTCAATTGGTTGACGAATACCTCTCCGGAGAAGCGAGTTTTGAGAACTCGTATTAGGATCCGAATTTGGATTCGGATCGTGATCATCTCTCGATCACGTCGTCTTCAACACAAGGCTAGTAACCCATACGAAGACGAAGCTCATGGCTTAGCGAAGTCATCCCGAGGAACTCGGCGTGGATACGGATAGAGACGATTCTAGCGAGGATCGTTCCGGTTGATGTCGTTCCCGCTACACGTCATACGAAAGGTATAACGTAGATAAATTTCCTTTTATTGCAAATTTAAATTTACGGTTATGTCTACACTTGTTGTAATATGCATGCGTGTGTTGTGTGTGTTGTAATAAATGTAGATTTATTATTTTTATTGCTTCCTCTGTGCTCATGTTTAAGAAACGTGATCGAACACACACACGTCGCGGTGCCGGAAACGGAAACCCAACACTAACAACTGGTATATGGAAGAGGCTCTGGATCTGAATGTAAATCATGTAGTTGCAGAACTAAAGGAAACAACTCTGAGGGTGATGCTTCTTCTGCAATATTATCTACAATGAAACTATCAGTAGAATCAGTTGGCAACTCATCCACATCAAGAATAATAGTAGCTTCATCAAAATCTTCACATACACGAGTATCCTCAATAACATCACAACACAAAGAGTCATAGGAGTCCTGTTGAGCAACTGAATCATAGATGTGTCTATCACTCACTCCATAATCCATCTCCCTAAGCTTGTCAATATCCATAGAATTGGTCTCTGACGAAGGCTGAATGAATCCTTGTGCTTGCATCTATTGAGGTTGATGTGGCTGGTAAAATTGGGGTGTGGTTGGAAACACTTTTGTTGCCATGGTCTCAATGAGTTCTCTAGCTTGAGCAGGTGTCTTATTGACCAAGGCCTCTCCACTAGCTATATCGACCATACATCTATCCATGAGAAGCAATCCATCATAAAAATACTAGATGAGTAGGTCATCACTGATTTGATGCTAAGGAAAACTAGCACAAAGTCCTTTAAATCTCTCCCAATACTCATGTAGAATCTCTACTGTTAATTGCTCCACACCACGAATACTCTTCCGCATCACAAAAATATCTGGTTGGTTGGGGTGATATGTTGGTAAAGATTGATCATGTTGTTGCATGTTTCTATACTCAGAGTTATGTTGACCCATCAATTCATAACCACTAAACTGAGAACGCTCAAAATTGTGATGTTGTGTCTGCCCATTCCTGAAATCTGAATTAAAATTATATGTACCAGAATATAAATTATACCTGTCCTACTGATAAGGCTGATGATACTGAGGATGATATTGAGGTTGGTACTGTAATGCAGGATGATAATACTCATACTGTCCAGTGTCTGAATGATGAATATCACTGAAGTCTCCACACTATTGATAATATGGATCCATGTTCGAAGAAATTTCCTATCGCTTCCTGAAACATTGACAAACACAATCAAAAGGCATAGGAAGTAGACATGACAAAATACATGGATATACAAAAAATGAAAGAATGAAGCCCTAAACAATTTTGTTTTAGAAAAATGGACAAACAATTCTACGTCTATTGAGCACCATTACACTCCCCGGCAACAACGCCAAAATTTGATAACAACGATTATGTCGTGGTACCGTTCCAAATTTATTACCAAACCCTCTCTACACTAATATAGCATAGTGGACATTCTTAGGATTATTAATTATTTCTTTGGGTTTTGTATTATAAATGGAGTTTGGAATGTAAAAGTCTAATCCTACTGAATGAACGACAATGTACGTAATTAAAAAGCTAATCTAACTAAACTATAATTATGATGAAATTAAACTAATGAACAATTAATCTATGGAACAATTAAATTAAGTAACAAGTAAGCTAAGGAACCATTAACCTAATGAACAACTAAGTAAAATTGAAAG
This sequence comes from Wurfbainia villosa, assembly GCA_025175895.1. Lineage (NCBI taxonomy): Eukaryota > Viridiplantae > Streptophyta > Magnoliopsida > Zingiberales > Zingiberaceae > Wurfbainia > Wurfbainia villosa. The sequence goes on from CM045986.1 coordinate 95,950,245, forward strand.
CTAACTAACACTAATTCATAACCTACAAAATAAACTACAACTAAGTTCCAAGTTAACCGCAGGATAAACAATCGAATTAAAACCTAGAATCAAGAATCACAATTAAGCATAAAAATAAACAAGAAGATAAACATCCAAATCAATGGACAAACTCCAAACATAAACCACTATTAACTCCACACAGTGACGATGACCCGAACAGCTCCCTTCGACGGATGGAAGAGGTGGATTCCTCGCTGAAACATCCTCCGGCGAGTGCTGAATTATAGGATGATGCTAGCCCTCTGCTCCGACGATGGTTGGCGGGGATGCCAAATCTCCATAGCCTGTGGGTTGTTCTGGCAAGATGGAGCGCTCGAATCCCAGCTGCAGAAAAGAGTGGAACTGAAATTGGGCTGCAAGACCTCTTCATTGGTGATAAAATGAAAGGGTTACCGTCGAAATTGGAGAAGGAGCTCACTGCCGTGAGCTGGGAAGAAGTTCTGTCGAATCCTGATAGTAGAAATTGAAGGGAGGAAACATTGCTTCCCACTTCAACTTGGTCGCTTGTTCATGGTGATCCCGTCTTCGTCCCAGGATTAAAAAAAAATAATCCTTGACAAATAGGGATTACCCAAGCTACCATTCCATCGTCGTGCTATTCGATTAGAGTGGTCACTTGAACAAACTTGTTGTTCAAGCAACCTACCTCTATCCTTCGAATAGCCGCGGAATAGATGATGTACGGATCGCCAGTTTTTGTGTTTGTATTCGGGGTCCAAGTAAATTACCCACAAACACAATATACAACATGCATAGAATAAGAAAAGATTCATAAACAAGAATTATTATATCTCTTGATCTTCTATTGTATGTCCTTCCTCCTTTTGGACGTTGTGTGGGCGACGATCTTCCAAAAGTCGAAGCCTCCTAGAACACATTCTTCCCTTCCTTGCTCGCTCCGAATAAAGGGAAGAATGAAACAAAACTCTTCTCCTATCTAGGACCAACCATCAAGCTCCAAGCTTGATTTTTGCCGCCGGCCCAAAGAGAATAGGTGATGGAGCACCGGCCAACCTTGAAGAAGGGTTGTTGTCGTCCTCAAGGAGAGGAGAAAAGGGAGCTCTAGCCAAAGATTGAAGAAGAGATGTCAAGCCCTCACCACCTTGCCGCCGGCCCATTGCTCTTGGATAATTGGCGCCACCCAAAGCAAAAGGAAACCCTAACCCTAATGCCTTGGCGCCCAAGTCAAGGAAGCAAAAACCCTAATCTCCAAAATTGTTCTTCTCGCCCAAGCCTTGGCCATCCTTTTATAGAGCTAGTCTTAAGCCTCCTTTTAATCTCCACAGTCGGATCTAAGGATTTAATCTCAACCGTTGGATCTAGAGATTTAATCTCCACCATCAGATATAAAGATTTAATCTCCACCATTGGATCTAGAGTTTCATTTTCCATCATCAGATCTAGGCTCCATGAGGGTTTTAATAGGCTACAATAGGGACCATGAGGAGGAGTTGGATATTGGCCACCTAATGGATCAAGCCCACATAAAGTCCGATCCATTAATGATAATCCATTCCACCAGAGTATTATCATTAATCTACCTCACCAACCCCCATAAGTTAATATGGGCTCCATATATTATTTGTACATATATCTCCCCGTGTTTAAGATATCGAATGCCCGTCGATTAATTAATTTACTGACAAATAATTAATCAAAATCTAACTCCATGAGTAGTACCACTCAACCTTATCATCATGCCGGACCAAGTCCACCTGCAGGGTTTACATGATGAACCTTATGAGCTCCTCAAGGAGACATCATCATCCTAATATATAGGACACGGTTTCCTCCTATAATCAATGACACACCATATAAATAATATCATTTCCAAACTTACCAAGCCTATCGATTTACTCTATAAATCTCGCTCATTGGTAAATCAAAGAAATGAATACTAAGTATATGTGCCCATTATTATATCGGGATTAAGGGCATGTACAACATAATATCTGAGGTCCGATTCAATTATGTAGTCAGTAATAAATCGAATCACCTCTAAGTCGGTCCTGCTCAATACACACAAAGTGTACTAGTGTAATTTTATGGTCAAGACAAACCAATACCAAATCACACTACAACCATTCCAATGGTTTGTCCATAACCATCTCGGTTGTGAGCCTTTACTTATACTTTACAAGGAACTGATAACATGATCTCCCGTGGGACACTACACACCATGTTATCTACAATGTAATGTATTAGACAATATGCATAACCATAAATATGCAAACAATGATCATGTGATTCTTATTTCAAAAATAAAGATTTTCATACAAAAGATAGACTTTTCAGTATACTTTCCAACAATCTCCCACTTATACTAAAAGACTATGCTGTCCTCATACTACCATACATCTGATTCTCATTCCCTCCACATGCCTATAAAAAGCTCTCGCTGGAAGGGCCTTAGTGAAAGGATCTGCCAGGTTATCCTCTGATGCAATCTTGGCCACAACAACTTCTCCTCGCTTTACGATTTCCCGTATCAGGTGGTACTTGCACTCTATGTGTTTACTTTCCTTATGGGCTCGTGGTTCCTTCGAGTTTGCAACTACACCACTATTATCATAATAAATTGTGATAGTTCTGGGCAAACTAGGAATCACATTCAAGTCCATCAAGAAGTTCCTGAGCCACACAACTTCTTTGGCCGCCTCAGAGGCTGCCACATACTCAGCTTCCATGGAAGAGTTTGCCACACATTTCTGCTTGACACTCCTCCATACAATAGCTCCACCTCCCAAAGTAAACACAAAACCTGAGGTAGACTTACTGTTATCCCTATCTGATTGGAAGTCAAAATCTGTGTAACCCATAGGGAGTAATTGATCTTCCTGGTATACCAAAATATAATCCCTAGTCCTTCTCAGGTACTTCAATATATGTTTTACCGCAGTCTAATGTCCCTGTCATGGATTACTCTGATATCTACTAACCATGCCCATGACAAAGTAGATATCCGGTCTCGTACATAGCATAGAATACATGAGGCTTCATACTACCGAAGCATAAGGAACTGCCTTCATCTCCTCTATCTCCTTAGATATTCTAGGACACATCTCCTTAGATAAAGGAACTCCATGCCAGAATGGTAGAAAACCTTTCTTGAAGTTTTGCATGATAAAATGATCCATAATGGTGTCTATGTATGAAGCTTGAGATAAGCACAACATCCTTTTCCTGCGATCCGTTATAACCTTGATCCCAAGGATGTGTCCCACTTCTCCCAAGTCCTTCATATCAAACTGTTTCGACAACCATACCCTTACGTCTGATAACACCTTAACATTGTTGCTAAATAACAAAATGTCATCTACGTATAGTATAAGAAATACCACTACGTGTCCGTCACATCTCTTGTATACACAAGACTCATCCGGACTTTGAATAAATCCATAAGACTGGATTACCTCATCGATGCGGATGTTCCAAGACCTCGAAACTTGCTTCAATCCATAAATGGACCGATTAAGCTTGCACACAAGATGCTCTTTGCCCTTTGTAATGAATCCCTCTGGTTGCTTCATATAGATGTTCTCCTCAAGACTTCCATTAAGGAAAGCTGTCTTGACATTCATCTGTCATATCTCATAATCCATATGAGCAGCAATACATAAGAGAATCCGGATAGACTTAAGCATGGCTACCGGTGAAAAGGTCTCCTCATAATCGATGCCCTTTTTCTGAGTATACCCCTTCGTAACAAGCCTCGCTTTGAAGGTCTCAACCTTCCCATCTATTCCTCTCTTTCTTTTGTAGATCCACTTGCATCCAATGGCTTTTACACCATTGGGTGGTTCTACTAGCTCTCAGACTTGATTTGAATCCATAGATTCTATCTCAGAATTCATCACACTTTGCCAAGATGCCACATCTTTATCTTGGATCGCTTCGTCATATGTATAGGGATCAGGTTCATGTTCGCCAAGGATTAAATCAGAAGATTCCTCCAAGAACATGAATCTATCAGGCTATCTAACAACTCTCCTCTTACGATGAGGTATCACCTGTGTATCCTCTGTGACACGCGGTGCAGTGACTTGTGGTATATCCTCTTGTACCAGTGGTACTGAAGCATTGACTTCCCCTCTCAATTCCTCAAGAATAATCTTACTCATGGGTTTGTGGTTCATCACATAGTCTTCCTCTAGAAATCTGGCGTTCGTGCTAACGATCACCCTCTGATCTCTAGGACTATAAAATAAACCACCCTTCATTCTTCTAGGATAGCCAACGAACATGCGCACTTCTGTACGAGGTTCCAACTTACCAGCATCTGCCTTCAGCACATATGCTGGACTCCCCCAAATTCGAATATGTCTTAGACTAGGCTTTCGTCCAGTCCACATTTCTGTGAGAGTAGAAGGCACTGATTTAGATGGTACCAAGTTCAGAATATACACTGCCATATCTAGAGCATATCCCTAGAATGAATCTGGCAACTCAGAATAACTCATCATCGATCTAACCATCTCCATAAGAGTCCTATTCCTTCCCTCTGCTACACCATTCTGCTGGAGTGTGCAAGGTGCAGACAATTGAGATTGAATCCTAGTCTCTGATAAGTAATTCCTAAACTCTCCCAAGAGGTACTCACCACCTCGATCAGATCGTAGTGTCTCGATACTTTTACCTTGACGTTTCTCCACATCAACCATGAATTCTTTGAACTTGTCAAAGCATTCAGACTTGCAGCGCATCAAGAAAATGTATCCATATCGTGAATAATCATCTATAAAAGAGACGAAATATTTAAAACCACCTCTTTCTTTGATAGACATAGGACCACACAAATCAGAATGAACCAATTCCAACACATCTTTGGCTCTATACTCGGCCTTAAAAGGCCTCTTGGTCATTTTACCCTCCAAGCAAGATTCGCAGGTTGGGAAATCTTCCACCACTAATAAACCCAGAGATCCATCAGCTATCAACCTTTGAATTCTGCTTAGGTTAATATGACCTAGCCTTAGATGCCAAAGATATGTTTGGTTCATTTTCGAAGGTTCTTTTATCTTATTGGAATTAGAAGATGAATTATTTACTTTTATTTGCATCATGGTAGCTTTTGGTTCAAGTGTATATAAATTTGCTATCAATGCACCAGAATAGAAAATCTCCCTATTCCTTTTTATAACAACTCTGTCATTAAAAGAAATAGAATATCCATCCATAAATAATTTAGAAACCGAAATCAAATTCTTTCTAAATAAAGGTACATAAAGGCAATTTTTCAGAACCAAAACTTTATTTCTCTCAAAAGACAAATAAACATCTCCCACTACAACAGCCGCCACCTTCGTGGCATCACCCAAGTAGACGATAATCTCCCCTTCAGCCAGTCGTCCGATTTCCTGGAACCCCTGTAAAGTATTGCAGACATGATCAGTGGCTCCCATATCTACACACCAGGTGCTGGTAGATAACACCGCTAAACATGTTTTAACGACTAGACCAAAAGATATACCTTTGTTCTGCTTCCGGTTGGGGCAGTCTTTCTTCCAGTGTCCAGTCTGCTTGCAAGTGAAGCACTTGCCTTTCAGCTTCTTCACTCCTCCCTGAGGTCCTCCCGCCACCTTTGTCCCACCTTGTTTCTTCTTCTTCTTGCCTTTCAGCTTAGAAGTAGAAACCTTTTGGGTAACCATGGCCTGAGCCTGAAGACTCTGACGAAAAAACCCCTCTACCACCTGGAGTTCGGTGAGAACCTCCGCCAACGAATATGACCTTTTATTCATGTTGTAGTTCAGGCGAAACTGCTCAAAACTCCTAGGTAGAAGCTGGAGAATGATATCGACCTGGTTTTCCCCATCGATCTCAACTCCGAGGACTTCCAGCTCATTCAAATAAGCCATCATCTTGAGAACATGATCCCTCACGGGTGTTCCCTCGATCATGGTGGTCGTCATCAAGTTCCTCATGGCTTCTTGCCTTGCAGCTCGATTTTGGTGTCCGAAAATCTCTTTGAGATTGAGCATCATGTCATAAGCAGTGGGCATGGCTTGATGCTGATGTTGCAATACATTTGACATAGAAGCCAAAATGTAACACCGCGCCATCTCATCAGCCTTAATCCACTTCTTATAACTCTCCTTCTCCTTTTCCCCAAAATCATCCGCAGGCTTAGGAGGACACTCTTCGAAGAGCACATATTTGTACTCCTCAACAGTCAATCCAATGTAAAGATTTCTCTTCCAATCAATATAATTGGGCTCTGTAAGTTTATTTTCTTTCACTATCACGTCAAGCGGGTTGAAAGTCATTTTGAAAAACCTAAGATTCACATAGATCAAAAATTTAGATTTCAAAAAATTATTGATTCCTCAAACAATAAAATTTTAAAATCAACCAACACCTCAAAACACCGAGAATATCGTATGCCATGATCGTGTGGACGTATACAAATTCTACATTTGTAAGAGGAGGTTTTACCCATTAATTTTACTATCTTGTCAACCTAACTTTTTGACAAATAAAATTAATAGTTGGTTCCTCTTCGGCCCTTCAAATAAAAGCAGTGACTCCGATGGGAAGGATACTCCTATTTGCATCTAAGTGTTCACCATTACTCGGTACCAAGGGAATTATCTCGGGTTATGTGCCTTCCGATAGGGAAGTACAGACGCTCCTAAATAATTTCCTATAACCATATTCGACCTTATGATCCACAAAATAAACTCATCCGATGGGGAGGAAGGCACTAAGAGCCGACACGCAAGTTTGTTTGCATCATATGTCAAATCGTAATAGAGGCCGTAGGAATTTAAAAAAAAATTCCTCTCCCACTTAGTAATTTAAAATTGAGGAATTTTCCTAGAACATGACATGCATATCAAACAAGAAGCAATAAATATGAAAAGAAATATTTTCCAACTATTATGGCTTTTGTTCTCCAATATGCCTCCCGTCGTATCGCCATCTCATCCGCTCCTCCCTACGCCATGTACAAGCTATCCAGAGATCCGAGCCGAGAAAAACTATTTTAATTTACATCCATTGATCCTATACTCCACGAAAGAGTGTACATGAAATCTAGATCGAAAGTAAACTAAAATAAAAAGAGTGGCTAAACAATGTCATACTTAATCACAAAAATTAAATACCAGCCTCGTCAACCCCGAGGATTCAAATAATATACAATTACACACATACAATCACATACACACATATGACCATAATAGTTGGATCCTATGCCTGCAACCAAAAAGTTAACTTACGCACATCCTACTATTATCCGGCACATATAATATATGAAAAGTGCATAAAAGTAACGAAATCCTAAACACACAAAACCGGAAACCATGACTCTAATACCACTTGAAGGGAGGAAACTTCGCTTCCCACTTCAACACGGTCGCTTGTTCATGGCGATCCCGTCTTTGTCCCTGGATTAAAAAAATTAATCCTTGACAAATAGGGATTACCCAAGCTACCGTTCCATCGTCGTGCTATTCGATTAGAGTGGTCACTTGAACAAACTTATTGTTCAAGCAACCTACCTCTATCCTTCGAATAGCCGCGGAATAGACGATGTACTAATCGCCAATTTTTGTGTTTGTATTCGGGGTCCAAGTAAATTAGCCACAAACACAATATACAACTTGCATATAATAAGAAAAGATTCATAAACAAGAATTATTATACCTCTTGATCTTCTATTGTATGTCCTTCCTCCTTTTGAACGTCGGGTGGGCGACGATCTTCCAAAAGTCGAAGCCTCCTAGAACACATTCTTCCCTTCCTTGCTCGCTCCGAAAAAAGGGAAGAATGAAACGAAACTCTTCTCCTATCTAGGACCAACCATCAAGCTCCAAGCTTGATGTTTACCGCCGGCCCAAAGAGAATAGGTGATGGAGTGCCGACTAACCTTGAAGAAGGGTCGCCGCCGGCCTCAAGGAGAGGAGAAAAGGGAGCTCCGGCCAAAGGTTGAAGAAGAGATGTCAAGCCCTCACCACCTTTCCGCCGACCCCCTTGCTCTTGGACAATTGGCACCGCCCAAAGAAAAAGGAAACCCTAAACCTAATGCCTTGCCGGCCAAGTCAAGGAAGCAAAAACCCTAATCTCCAAAGTTTTTCTTCTCGCCCAAGCCTTGGCCATCCTTTTATAGAGCTAGGCTTAAGCCTCCTTTTAATCTCCACCATCGGATCTAGGGATTTTATCTCAACCGTCGTATCTAGGGATTTAATCTCAACCGTCGGATCTAGAGATTTAATCTCCACCGTCGGATCTAAAGATTTAATCTCCATTGTTGGATCTAAAGTTTCATTTTCCATCATTGAATCTAGGCTCCATGAGGGTTTTAATAGGCTACAATATGAACCATGAGGAGGAGTTGGATCTTGGCCACCCAATGGATCAAGCCCACATAAAGTCCGATCCATTAATGATAATCCATTCCACTAGAGGATTATCATTGATCTACCTCACCGACCCCCATAAGTTAATATGGGCTCCATATATTATTTGTACATATATCTCCTCATGTTTAAGATCTCAAATGTCCATCTATTAATTAATTTACTGACAATTAATTAATCAACATCTAACTCCATGAGTAGTACCACTCAACCTTATCATCATGCCGGACCAAGTCCACCTGCAGGGTTTACATGATGAACCTTATGAGCTCCTCAAGGGGGCATCATCATCCTAATATATAAGACACAATTTCCTCCTATAATCAATGACACACCATATAAATAATATCATTTCCCAACTTACCGAGCCTATCGATTTACTCTATAAATCTCGTCTATTGGTAAATCAAAGAAATGAATACTAAGTATATGTGTCCATTATTATATCGGGATTAAGAGCATGTACAATGTAATATCAGAGGTCCGATTCAATTATGTAGTCAACAATAAATCAAATCACCTCTATGTCGGTCCTGCTCAATACACACAAAGTGTACCAGTGTAATTCTATGGTCAAGACAAACCAATACCAAATCACACTACAACCATTCCAATGGTTTGTCCATAACCATCTCGGTTGTAAGCCTTTACTTATACTTTACAAGGAACTGATAACAGGATCTCCCGTGTGACACTACACACCATGTTATCTACAATGTAATGTATTAGACAATATGTATAACCATAAATATGCATACAATAATCATGTGATTCTTATTTCAAAAATAAAGATGTTCATACAAAATATAGACTTTTCAGTATACATCCCATCAAAAATTATCTCATCCTTCTGAATCCCTTCTAGCTGAAGTGTCTCAGCTCCGGTAGTCGGTGTTGGAAGCTTCGTCGGTGAGAAGCTCTGGAATCTCCTCACTGCTCACTGTCGACGAGCTGTTCGACTCCCGACATCTCATCACTTGCAGCTTGGAAGGAGGTTGCCAGCGGCTGATGGCTGGATGATCTTCCAGAAGGAGTGCCCAGACCATCGTCGCCATGCGGAGAAGAATCGCCAGCTACCCGCTCACGCGTGAGGAAGAGGAAGAAGAGCGGCGCTATTTCTGTGTTGTGATCTCACGAGTGAGGAAATCTTGATTTTTATGCTTCATTTCCTTGCTTGTCTGATCATTTCACTCCTCAATCTCAGCCCTCCATTAAATCTAGGTTTTGATGAATCAATATTTGATTAATTAGGTTGCTCCATCCAACTGTGGTGATCGATCTAACTCTGGATGGCCGAATCTGATCAATCTGAAGGAACGATCATGATCGGTCGAATCTGGATGAAGGCTAAGATGTCCAGATGTAAATGTACGGACTGGACCTCTCCAGATCTAGATAGATGGCTCAGAATCAAGCGTCTTTTATCAAACAATCCATATTGCTCAGATCTGATCTCTTGATTTAATTGCCTTCGATCTTGATGAAGGACTCAGATTAAATCAGCTTTAAATGCCCCTTATGATCCTAGATAAAGACATATTTGATCCAACTTGAGTCTAGTCCATTGGCTCATCTCGATCTCTTACAAACAAAGATAAATTTTGCATATAAGTCCAAAATTTAGGAGAATTTACAACTAGGTCCAAAATGAATCCAAACTCATAAAACATGTTAATAATCAATAATAAATCACTCTAGAGGATAAAAATATTGATATTAAGGACCAAAATAACACGATAAAATGGTAGTTATCACCCATCCATGATAGTCGACTGCTCAAGGCTAATAGATTGTCCATACATGGCAGTCGACTACCACAACCTTACCAAGCAGTCAAGCCTCTGTCGACTCCTCGACTAGTCGACTACTCCGAGTCAACTAGACTCCCGAGTGTCAAACACTCGGGCAGTCGACTGGTCCATAACCCAGTCGACTAGTAAACCTCAAACATGAGGTTTAACCCAAGTATGATCCCCTCATACTTAATTGATCACCCTTAGCCTAGACCTAAGCCTTCTAGCCACCTCCATCAACCTCACGCCTCTTGAATCCCTCGAGTCTGTGACTCTTCATCCTTCGCGTTAGCCTTCAGGTGCTTCCATCGGCAATGTCATGCTAATCGAGTCCTTTGCCAAGGTTCATTTGGACTTATACCACCAGAATCCATGCTTGGACTTTATGATGCTAAAACCTCACCCTTGGACTTCCTTGCCAGGATCTATTTGGACTAATGCTGCCTAGATTCATGCTTGGACTTTACATTTCCAAACCTACCCTTGGACTTCCCAATTGCCAAAGTTCACTTGGACTTTATGCCGGCAAGACTACATGCTTGGACTTATGCCGCCAATACTATACCTTTGGACTTTATCATTGCCAAGTACCCATGACTTAGACTTTCCTTGTCAAGACCATTCTTGGACTTTCCAATTTCCAAGACCATGCTTGGACTTTTCCATGCCAAGACTATTCTTGGACTTTCCATGCCAAGTATCCAAACTTGGACTTCCAAGGTTGATTGCTCAAACAATCTTCCCTAAATAATCTCCCCCACATGACTTTGGATATCTCAATCATCCACTAGTCATATGGTCAACATATGATCATACCATATAGTTGAACATTGGTCAAACCTATTGTCAACTCATTGTCAAACATCAAAATACTGCTCGAGTCCCACTCGAGTTTGGTCAACATTGACCCGAGACTTGTTGCACCAACAATCTCCCCCTTTTTGATGTTTGATAATACATTTAACCCAACTTAACCCTTCCAATGCCAAAGCATAGTGAAGGTTTACCTAACTTAAACCTTACTTCTCCCCCTTTAACATACATAAAAAAGAGCTACCAAGATTTTCAATGCCTCATCTCTCAAAGAGATCCTACATTCTCCCCCTTGGTCTAAAAACATCTTGGATGCTTTCACTCTACCTAGTGATAAATCACTTATCACTAAATGAGAGGCAATCCATAATGAAGGTTTACCAAACCCTCACTTCTCCCTTTTGGTCAAAATTGCATCTATCATTCTAAGATGGACACACTCCCCCTAAAGGCTTATTCTCCCTTGACCATTGCATCAACAATGTCCTTGGAGAGTTCCTAAACCTATAGGAAACTTAAACCATCAAAAATAAGGGTAAAAGTTCAAACTTAAACTTTAACTTCCCTTAAAATTTGATACTCTACCCTAAATAACTCTCCTAATCATTTTCAATGATTATTTCACCCTTCCAATGCTTTCCAAAGCATATTCTAGGATTAGAAGACATTAGTGTACCATACAATAGATGATACATGGCTAAACAAACCTTGTTTAGTCAAAATCAACTTTAGTAGTCAACTGAAATTAGAAACCAATCAACCGCCTTATCACCAGTCGACTGCTCCAAGCAGGAGTCGACTGATTTCTGCAATGTACAGAAAACAATTTCAGAATTTGAATTTTGGAAATTCATAAGTAAATATATGTATTTTGAAAATTCTTAAAAATTCATATGTAGATTACTTAGATGAAATGTGATGGGTGAAATATAATTTTATATAAAAATACCCATTAAATTGAAGTAATGATATAAAGTTTAAAAGCATTGATAACTTCAATGTTTTTGGCCTAATTTGTATCAACTTGTTCAATGGTGATTGCTATCAAAAGATAGGTTTTACCGAGGTTTTCTAAACTTATTTTAAAATCTTATTTTAAACCATGGTATATGGGTTAGATATACATGACTTGTAAATTAGATTTCCTCATGAATCATCAATACCATATTATGAGTTTGAGTTCATTTAGATGCAAGAACTATGTACCTTGAACTTAACTCATTTTCCTAATATCTTACATGTGTCTAAGGTGTATCAATATACACAAATGTCAATTTAATGTTTTTGTGAGATGTGGTTTTTTTTCTTCCTAATCTAAGGTCTCACGCATTTTATAAAACATGGAATCCATTTCTAATTTCAAGGCTGTTAGCCACCTATCCATGTCTAAACTATTCGATGTCTCTTTGTATCTAGTGGGTTCCTCATCCTTTATGAGCAACACGTCAATATATTCACTTATGAGAAATCCATATCTCTCAGGAATCTACGTGTCCTACTAAATCTACGAGGAGGTGGTGTATCATTAGGTTCAACTATTACCTCATCCGAATGAGTAATCAACTGTGGTTCTTGACTAGGCATCTCTTCTGTGTCAACCGGAGTCTGTTGAACTACGCTTAGTTCAATCTCACTCCCACTATTTTCCTGTAAGAGCTCCTTATCTAGGAATACAACGTGCCTTGAAATAAACACCTTTTGTTCCAAGGGATGATAGAATTGGTAACCCCTCATTTCCTTAGGGTAACCAATAAATAGACACTTATCAGACTTAGCCTTCATCTTGTCTGATACTGTCCTCTTCACATAAGCAAGATAACCTCATATCTTCAAATAAGATAAATAATGTTTTCTACTATTCCACATTTCATATGGAGTAGTAGAGTTTGCCTTAGTCGAGACTCTATTTAACAATTAAACAACGCTCTCGAGTGCGTAACTCCAAAATGTTTTTGGAAGACTTGCATACTGCATCATTTACCTAACCATGCCCAACAAGGTTTGTTTTCTCCTTTTAGCCATACCATTATGTTGTGGCATGTAAGGTGGAGTCCTTTGGGACAAGATGCCATTGTCCCTTAGATAATCTTGAAATCCTTGGCTTAAGTATTCACCAGCTCGATCGATCGAAGTACTTTAATACCATTCCTAAGTTGTTTCTCTACTTCTTTTATGAAATCTTTAAACCTTTCAAAGACTTCAGATTTGTATCTTAATAGATAAAAATACCCATATCGTGAATAATGACCGATAAAGATAATGAAGTAGCTATAACCTCTTATGGCATAAGTGACATTGGTCTGCATACATCGATATGTGTAAGGCCTAATACCTCAACTGCTCATTCACCTTTTCCATTAAAAGGTAACTTAGTCATCTTTCCTTTTAAGCATGAAACACGTGTCTAATGAATCTAATTCTTAAGACTCCAAAATGCCAAGCTTATGCAGTTTGGATATGCGTTCATTGCTTATATGTCCAAGACGACAATGCCATAATTGCGAGGCTAACTGATTATCTAACTTAGCGTGTTGGCTATTTGATTCGATATTGAATATCTCATTGGATGTATCTAATGTGTAGGTTCCATTATTTAACATTCCAGTAGCATAAAGAACACCATTTAATGTAATGTAATAACAATTATTACTAAACGTCAAATGATAACGTTTCTTATTCAAACATGAAATAGAAGCAATGTTCTTTATTAATGCAGGAAAATAAAAACAATCATCCAACTCTAAAACTAGTCCCGTAGGAAGTCGCAACATATAAGTTCCCTTGGCCACAATAGCAACTCTTGCTTCATTGCCAACCCTTAGATCTGCTTCTCCCTTAACCAGTTTTCTTTTGTTCCTGAGCCCCTGTATGTCATTACATATATGTGAGCTACACAAGGTATCCAATACCCAAGTGTTAGAAGAAATAGTATGACATTCAATAAAAAATATACCTAAAGTAGATTGGGCATCAGATGCCTTTTTCTGCTTCAGTGAATCTAGATACTGTTTGTAATTTCTCTTCCATTGCCCATCCATGCCACAATGACGGCAAGTGCCCTTGGGAGTTAATTCTTCTTTCTTTGCCTTTTTCTTCCCTTTGGCTTTGGTTTTTGACTTCCTCTTAGAACCTTTCATTGAGGAGTCAACCAGCATTACCGCCTTCTATTCTTTAGCAACATATGGCTCTACTATTTTGAGCATATTGATCAATTTGGGAATAGTGGACTCAATCTTATTCATTCGATGGTTCATCTCAAATTTTGAATAGCTACCCATCAGATTGTGAAGAATTAAGTCAATACATAATTCATGGTCCATGAAAAATCCTAATGATCCCAATCGCTCAATATTGCCATTCATCCTCAGTGCAAACTTTACTGCAGATGAACTCTTTTGCATCTTTGATTGATAGAGGAGATGAGTGACCTTGTGTTGGTGCAATCGGCCCAGGTCACGATTGACCAGACTCGAGTTTGACTTGAGTGATCTTTTGATGTTTGACAAAGTGGTTTGATGTTGATGTTTGACATTGATGTCGGTTAGTGTGTTGGGGAGATTGTTTATACAATCGATCCAGGTTATAATTGACTTTGATGGTTGACCAGGGTTGACCATGTGATTGTGGGAAAGTCCAAGCATGGGTCTTGGCAAGGTAAAGTCCAAGTCATGGGTACTTGGCATTTGGGAAAGTCCAAGTCTTGAGTACTTGGCATGAGAAGTCCAAGCATGGGTCTTGGCGAATGAGAAGTCCAAACATGGGTCTTGGCAAATGGAAAGTCCAAGCATGGGTCTTGGCATGGAAAGTCCAACATGGGTTGGCAAGGGAAAGTCCAAGCTTGAGTCTTGGCATTTGGGAAGTCCAAGGGGATTGATTTTGGCAGCGTAAAGTCCAAGCGGAGTCTTGGCAGCGTAAGTCCAATGTGCCTTGGCGGTGTAGACACCATTAGCATGACATAGCCGAGGGAAGCACCTGGAGGCTAGCGCGATGGATGAACGAGTCATGGATGACTTGGAGGGATCCGAGAGGCGTGAGGCTGATGGAGGTGGCTAGAAGGCTTAGGTCTAGGCTAAGGGTGGTCTAGCAAGTATGGGGGCACCATACTTGGGTTAAAACCTCATGTTTGAGGTTGGCAGTCGACTGGCAATATGGCCGGTTCGACTGCCGTGAGTCGACGTGAGTTCGACTGCCAATTTAGAGCTGGAATTGCTCTGGCGATCGCTCATTGGAAGCGATCGATCGATGTCTACGGCAATGATCGCCAATGGTCGTAGCCGATCGCTAGTTCTGTGTCGAACACAGAATGCTTCATAGCCGACTGGCCAGTTGACTACGGGCGTTGGCAATCGACTGCCAATGTTGGCAGTCGACTGCCAAGAGTCCCGTTGGAACTTGTCCAACGTGGATTGAGCCGTTGTCTCATAGCTCTGATCGGGCAATGATCGGGACTTATGGCAATGATCGGCTGGCGGAAATCCAGCCCGATGGAGGATAAAAGCAGCTGTTCGTGGAAGGCTCAAGCATCAGTTCTTGGGGAGCTTTCTTGAGGCGATTTGAAGGCGATTTGCAGGTGCATTTCAGGGCCCTTCAACCTCATCCAAGCAACCAACAAGCAAAGTGCTCAAACCCTAGTTTTGTAAAGTGTTCTTTACATTTCCTTTGTATTTGCTTGTTTACTTTGTATTACTTGTTGTAATTCATTGTACGAGGTTTCTCCACCTCCGACTTGTTGTCGAGAAGGAGCTTTATTGCTTAGTGGTGTTTGTGGCATCGCTAGGGTTCGTACGAACCCAATCATGGAGTTGGAACCGTTACGGTTCCGAACCACGTTATATCATGCGTGTTGTGATTGTATCTTGTGTTTGTACTTGTTATTGTTTATTCCGCTGCGTACTAACAAGATTGTAGACAAGAAACACAAACGATTTCCATCTACGAACGAATTCTACGCTATTCACCCCCCTCTAGTGATGTCAAATTTCCAATACCTTGAACGTTTCAGATTGTGCCTGCTCATCGAACAACACTCGAAGATGGAAGACAATTGTATTAGCATCCATATGCTCATGTTGGTTTTGCAACTCATAAGACATCTATGCTAGCATAATGTAACTCGCCATCTCTGAGTCAACAGCATGTTTTTGGTAAGCCAACTTTTGGTCACTAGATGCATTGTCTGTAGGAGGTTGGGGAAGAACCTCTTTAAGGACATAAGCTAGTTTTCAGCCTTGAGAACAATTCTCAGGTTGCGAAACTAGTCCAAGAAGTTTGGCCTAGTTAATTTGTTGTTGTCCAAAATAGAACATAAGTTAATAGTGGCCGACATGTTGTTCTAATTAGTACCTAGACATACAAAAAGAGGTGTATAAGAGAGATGAATTTATAGTAATGCAAAAAATTTACATTAACAAGAAACACCCACTATTTTTGTCAAATTCAACAACCCTCACTTTGAATTAGAGAGATAGTAGGTTATCTTCTAGTGGGTTGATATCCATTATGACTAAGAACAACCTTGGAGAGAGTCCAACAAGTCATTCATAGTCATAATGTTAGGCATCAACAACATCCATTATATATCAAATATATAACTATCACTTTATGTTATCAACTAATTGGATGTTCACATATACATTAGGTTGTTAACTCATTAACTTATATACATCTAATGCATATCACCTAATTGCACCTCTATCAACATTGACCTTGGAGAGAGTCCAATAAATCAATACTTTCAGTTAGGGTCAACCCATTTTTTGTGAGATCAAATTTAAATGGTTTGAACACATGCAATTTACAAGCCATGCTTGGAGAGAGTCCAACAACCGAAACATGAAATTGTCCTCCGGTCCCTACCATTTAAAATAAATATCAAATCTCATATGAATTTAACATGCTCGATGTCATGCTAGGCTTGGAGAGAGTCCAACAACCCAAACATGAAAAAAAACTCTGGTTCAACCATATTAATGGAAGGTGTTAACCATATTATTTGCATGAGGGATTTCATGTTATTATGGGTATCATCTATAATTGGAAATAAACCTACATATGGAAAAACCTTGGTCACATTAGGCAATAAATTTCCTGATGTGAACATGAGCTGAACAATTGATGCACATGCCATTTTAAGAATTAGATACGCGCACCCCGCAATCTATTCTCCAACGCATGGCTAATCTATGCTTAGGCTCTAATGATGCGGCCAACACCTTTAGTGTTTCCAAGCGCATCCTCGGTATTTCCTTTTTCTGTTACGAACATATCCTATATGTAAAATCATGCGTACTTTAATCTATCATATAGAAAAACATCACATAGGTATATTAAAACAACCATTATGCTTTAAATATTCTCCAACAACAAGCGATCTATGTCAAACAAAAAAGATGACTCTGATACCACTTGTTGGAGATTCCAAGATAATGCACAGTGGAATAAAGCAAATAATTTTTTTTTATTTCATCTTAGACATCCCCTGGGGGCCAGGAATACTTGCTTTGACATAATCACATGTAAAATTGAGAATGAGAAAGGCTATATCTTCAAGATTCTTATCGAATCTGTCAAAATTGTGAACAAGACCAATGGGCCTTGCTTCTATCAGTATCCATGCCGGGATCACTTGAGACAACTCCTCGATCAACAAGTCTTTGTCTCCGATTGCTGCTAGCCCACCAGCGGAGACAAGAGAGGGAAACAGGGAGAGGAAAGACGACAACCAAGGAAGAATACCTAAGATTTGAATCACCTCCTCCAAAGATTATCAAGGGATCTATTTATAGATCTTTTGATTAGGGCATCTTAGGAGGCTTAAACGGAACCTATCTTACCATATCTATACCATAATTAAGGTAAGAACAACCTAGGAAATTTCCATAAGAGACATCTCCAAAAATGGCGGAGTCACGACACGACCATGTGTCTCACACATGGGCGGTAGTGTCAAAAGGCATGGTCGTGTCAGGACACATAGCTAGCCATGTGTCCTTCTTAGCACAACCCAGACTTTGGCCATTTTCGGCTAGAGCTAGGCATGGCTGTGTGAGGCTTTGTACGATACGTTTAACTTCGTTTAGGTGCGTTATGGCCATGCTAAATTCGATAAGGCCATAGAATGTTCCATAGCCTCTGTTTTGCACCTTCTTGGCTTGGTCCAACAAGATACATCTTCTCTCTCACTAAGAATGTCATTATCAAACTTATTTCACGTCTCTAGATCACCCGTATTGTTTGTGACCCAATAGGTTCCCCGCTATGTTGGCCAATCATTCTTAACACTTAATTATGAATAGATCATGAGTGGCACCTAACAGTGCATCATGACCCCAAATTGATCGAAAAGTCTAAAATGACTCCATAACGTTTCTAAACCCTTTAGCAGCTTTAATTGTTCATGCCTTATTCCTTTAACTCATCTTATACCCACTTGGTTCAGGAAATGGTCTATGTGTTTGCCCCCACTAGGCTGATTACATCACTCCTAGCCCAAGTTAGTTTTTTTGTCGTGTGGATTCAAGTTACTCCTACATGTTTCCAAGAAGACCTTCTTCTTAACATATTTTCTTTGGCCAGATACTTTTGAGTAACAATCCTGATAAGAGGCCTAGGGCATACATTTCCTTTATCAGAAGTGGTGAATCCTCTATGGGCTATTCAAACACCTTCGATCACTTTAGCTTATACCCAATCATCCCGGAGTTACACCTCATATGGAGATGGTTGCGAAAAAGTCAAAGTATAAGGCACCATGACCAAGATGACTTGAATACCTCAAGTGTAAGGAAGGTCACACTCAAGCTGCAATGAGATCTTCAATGACATATAGAACCATATGAATTCTCATAGCAGGTCACTCCAATGAACTAGTTACCATAACTAGCATCCACATGTTCACTCTCAACATCCCTATGCTTCCATTCAATGAGTACCAAATGCTTAGATAAACCAAGGAGCATAACATGTGCAGGTCTCACAGAATCGATGATGCCCAATCTCATCAATTCATCGACTAGGGATAGTTTCAATACTTACATGATTACACATAATCAGATACCCACTAATTGTGATCTAATATTAATTTCTCTCATGCCATGCATCGTATTGTGGACTTCAGTACATGAATTTAAGATTCAATCAAATACTTGTTGGATCAAAGCGGATCGCTAGAGTGGGGGTGAATAGCGATAAAAAATGTTCCTATGAATTCGTTTCAAAGCAATTAAGTGCAGTGGAAAGATAAATAAAAAAAGTAAAAGAGACAAGTAGATTTTTTACTTGGTTCGTAGCCTTCGGCTACTACTCCAAGGCCCTAGTGATCCTTGATCACGCATGGAGGGAAAATCACTAATGAACTCCTCCTCGTTGGAGGTAGGAGTTAATCGGATACAAAAACCACGAAAGAGACTCGAGATAGATGGACACTCCCCCTCTTCTCATTACGATAAAACCATAATAAAAAGAAGTACAGAATGGAATTAAACTAAGATTATACCGACAACTCGTAGATGAAAAGATGAAACCCTAGTCGTCATGTTTACATAGCTTCGTCATAAGAATGTCGGAGACTCGTAGTGTACCGAAAGCACTTGGAAGCTTTTGAATTGATGAAAAACCCTAGGACAAGACCTCCTTTTATAGCCTTTAAGCCCCTCATCGAATGGGTCTTCAACCAATAGGAATTGGGCACAAAACCTCCTTGAAAAATGGTGATAGAGCTTGACTTCTCGAGGTTGATCCTTGACCATCAGTCGACTAATGGTCATCATCGAGGTTGATCGACATCAAGATCTTGGTACGATCGATCGGCCAATCGATTGACGGCAGTCGAGTCCTCCAAGATGGCAGTCGACTGATGCTAGCTGCAGGGTAAAGTTAGCTTAACAAAAACATTATTTTGATGACCGTCGATCGTCGACCATCTGATCTCGACCTAGACTATCTATAGGATGTCTTTGGTCGGATCTACGCTTAAGATCATCCCCATAAGGAGAATGCGACCTCTCTTACTCTCACACACATGAGCTTTACCTCGATACATACTATGTCGCTTTCGCTTCTGGCCTTCCACTTGATTCCTTCGGCTTCCTCCAAAATCACTCGAGTGTCGCCCAACCACCGCGGCTCCCTCTGGGTGTCGCTAGCCTTCACCTCCAGCTTTAGCACTTTTCTGCACACTCGATTCAGCTCGTGAGATAATGATATATCCTTGACTTTGCGTCTTTTGCCATAATCAAAATACAGGTTCGACTTAGGTGCCCCTGCACCAAGAATCTCCCCCTTTTTGATCCTATGACAAATTTACGCAAAGTTAAGGGAAAATATAAAGCAGAAAAAGAGTAAGATAAACGTTATGCTCATTTTTAGTGAACTCCCTCTTAACCTTCGGTGAGTTTTAAAACCAAAGTTTAATTTTCAAAAATATAAATTTTGTTCTCCCCCTTAAATTATGCTCTTCTCCCCCTTTTGCCATGAATCAAAAAAGGTATGGAGTTTTATATAAAAAGTAGGGGTTTTTTAATAGAAAAGGTAGCATGCATAAAGATTATCTAACATGAGTCCAAGCATGTGTCTTGATTTAATTTGGTTCGAGGTATAGCCCTCTGTACCAACAATGTAACTTTTTGGAAACTAAGTTTGATTTTCAAAATACTTATAAAATTAGTTTTGAGTTCCACAATACTTATATGCTAATAACTTTTGAAAATATATCTGGAAGGTACAGAAGACCACTTCATGGTCTAACTTTCTAGGATACGATGAGGTAGATTCATCTAGTTCCACTCAGTCAAGTGCATCGAACTAGATACACCTTATCTTGACCGAATACACAAGACTCCGCTTTCCTAGCATACTATCATCTCGCCGCGTCCTGGTACTATGTTATGAAGCATTGAGGAGTTATAGTCCTATCTAACCATTCTAAAATAAATAAGAGGTTTAGGTTATCGGATATACTATTTTGGTATTAGCTCCCCTGTATCATTTAACCAATATGGTCTGGTCAAGTAATGAACTTGATCCTTGGGAATCCAAAACCTATTGGTCATTATATGTGAGTTTAATAAAGTTTTTGGGACCCACGCTTGGACTCGATGATGACTATGGTTTACGAAAGACATGTAAGATATATTCGTAGTCTTTGAGCTATATCCGAGTTCGGCTCTGTTGTACATGACTCTCTGAGTTCCAAGAAGTCGGTTAAGATTCTTGGACCCCGTCGAGAACTTGTTCAACCGAGCTCTTGGACTCGCCCTTTCAAGATAGAGTTCTCTTCTTCGAGTTTTTCAACTCGAGTTGAGTCCTCATCTTGAACTCGACTAGTCGAAGAGTTTAGGGGTGTCTCTTGTTTGAGGGTTTCAACCTCCTCAACCAAGGACTCGACCCTAGACTCGGATTTAGCTAATTTCCTAGTTAGCAATTTAATCGTATTGTAAAGCGTATGAATTAGTGAGCGGCTAACCTTAATTTTCTCTTTCGGTCCGACTTTGAGTTGCTTCTCGAAGTAGTCCTCGAGTTCAGAGTCAGTGTTGTAGTTTGATTCAGATTCGGACTCTGACTCGAACTCTTTGGGTCTTGCCATGCATGCTATGTCGACGCCTTCTTCATTGTCCCATGTTGCATGAAACACCTTCTTTTGATTTGATTTGAATTGTGCCCTCTTTTGGTTCTTTAGTAGCCTCCTTTCCCTCTGAATGATCTTCCGCACTACGTTCACTATTGCTTCCACCTTTTCGGATTTAGACTCTGATTCATCTTCGGGTTCGAGTCCATCTTCTTGCTTGGTGGGTGTCTTGCTTCTTTGTCCTGCAAGTAGAGCAATACCTCTCTCGGCCTGGATCATGTTAGTTTTCTCGTGAAGTTCAAACTCGGAAAATAATTCGTCTAACCTAAGCTTTGAAAGGTCCTTAGAGACCTTGTAGGCATCAACCATGGATGTCCACAAGGTAGTCCTAGGAAATGAGTTAAGAACGTACCTTAGGAGGTCGCGGTTTTCGACCTTGTGTCTGATGGTGTGTAAGTCGTTGACAATATCCTTCACATTCCTGCATTTTTAGGTTATACAATTTATTAAGTAGTAAGTCACACTTACTTACCTTCGCGTCGTTAGTCTCTTCATGAAGTTCTATGAGTTTTGTCCATAGATCTTTTGCACTGATGAAGGGTCCGACGCGGTTGAGCTCTTCCTTAGACAACCCACATTGCAATATTTGGGTTGCTCTTGCATCGGCTTCGATTTGCCTCTTGGTTGCATTGGTCCACCTGTTGAAATCCAAGGGCTCGCCTTGATCATTGGTGGGTAGAGCAAAGCCGGTTTGGATGATTATCCAAGACTCGACTTGTGTTTTTAGAAAACACTCCATCCGACCTTTCCAGTAACGGAAATCATCTCCGCTAAAGAACGGAGGTGGGGTGGTGCTGTACCCCTCAATGTGAGTCATAAAGAAAAACTTGCACACACAAAACAAAAAAACACAAAAAAAAACTTGCCAAGACTCGAGTCTTGGATTAATGGTGCGGGAAATAAAAAAACAAATGAGAAATAGAAGGTTAAACAAAGAGAAAAGAAACTTAAACAAAAAGTAAGTACTCACAACCTTCAATGTCCCCGAAAGGGTACTAAACGTCAATTTCTGGGTATGAAAACAGCTTGTT
The DNA here is from genome assembly GCA_025175895.1 of Wurfbainia villosa. Classification (NCBI taxonomy): domain Eukaryota; kingdom Viridiplantae; phylum Streptophyta; class Magnoliopsida; order Zingiberales; family Zingiberaceae; genus Wurfbainia; species Wurfbainia villosa. The sequence continues at coordinate 95,972,905 of CM045986.1, forward strand.
ACGGGGTAAACCCCAGTAAGAAGTGTAGATCTCTCAGAGATCTTTGATTTGGTGGGTAGATCGTGTTGGTGCAGGGGCACTAGAAAATCGAACCTTGGTTTTGATGATGGCAAAGATTCAAAGTTAAGCTATTTTGTTATCTCATGTGATATGCTAAGTGTCCAGGAAGTGTTTAAGCTAAGCCAAAGGTCGAGCGACATCCGGAGAATCTCAAGTTGAGAAACCGTGGTGGTCGAGTGACACCAGGAGAACCTCGGGGAGTTGAGGAACCTCGGTGGTGACCGAAAGCTAAGCGATAGGTCAAGAGGACCAAAGGTAAGCTCCATGTGTGGAGCGGTGGTAAGGACGCGTCCTCGGTTAGAGGACAATCCTAGGCGTTGATCCGACTAAGACTTCCGGAGGAATGCTGAAGTCGAGATCGGACAGTCAAAGGACTGTCACACTGCATGGCATTATGCATCTATTATGCTAATCTTGTATTGTAGGAATTCTCAAGTGCAACAGTCAACTGGAGATGTCAGTAGTCGACTGAAGGCAGTCAACTGCTAAGAGGATCAGTCGGCTGATGTAGAAGAATCAATCTAGTGCACAAGGTCAAAGAGATAGAGATTGATGCCACCACCTCAGGATAAGATAAGCCGACACCTCAAGATAAGATAAGCTGCCACCTCAAGATAAGATAAGCTGTCACCTCAAGATAAGATCCATGAGTTTTAGATCTGGATCGAGATAAATTCTAAGGTGCAAATCTATAAAAGGAGGGGAGGACTCAAACCCAATTCAAGAATCTCTCAAGTGCTCGTGCTCTCTACAACGCTACTCCGACCGTGCGTCATCTTCTAATTAATTGTCGGTATTATTATTATATTTCTATACTTAATTTGTATAAGGACCGATAAGGTTGTTACCGGCCTTATAATCATTGTAATCGTCTTGTCTCTTACCTCCAACGAGGAAGAGACTTTTAGTGATTGCCCTTCGGAAGCGATCAAGGATCGCAGGGCCTTGGATTAGCAAATGGCAATGAACCAAGTAAAAAGCTTTGTGTCTTTCTTGTGTTTATCTTTTGTTTTCCGCTGCGTACTTGCTTTTAATCGCCGAAAAAGAAAAGTTTTCACTAACGCTATTCACCCCCCTCTAGCGTTTCAAATCGATCCAACAATTTGTATCAGAGCGGGGGCGCTCAGATTCGGTGCAACCACCGATCGAGCATTTTCTTTTCTTTATTTTTATTTTTAATTTTTAATTATCTCCCGCACTACTAATCCAAGACCAAGTCTTGGTACTTTTTGGTTTGTGTTTTTTTTGCGAGTATTAGAAGACCGTTGACCGAGCTAACCATGAAAGAGTATCGCTCAATGCCTAAAGGTAACAATGTCAATTTAAATTTTAAATTCCATATTATTTGTTTCAAGTGCAGGGAGAGAGGACACTATAAAAATAAGTGTCCTACTCGTAAGACTCGAACAACACAACCGACGGCAAAGGAGACACCATTACCAGGAGTACGGAAGAACAAGGAGCACATCAAGTGCTTTGGGTGCAGAAGATTCGGTCACTATAAGAATCGATGTCTGGAGAAAAAGGTTAGTAAAATTAATAATTTTGAAAAGTTGAGTTTTAGAATAGTTGATAATTTAGATAAATTGTGTAATTGTTGTCAATTAAATAATACAATTAATAATTCAACTAATAAAAAATTAATTAATTCAGATTTAATTAGTTTAAATAATAATAATAACAATATCATGGAAGAAAATGATCAAATTAATCTTACATTTGATAAAATTAACCAAGAGATTAATCAAATTTTTAGTTTAATTAACATAGATCTAGATCAAGTCAAGGATAAAACCAACCTAGGACTTAATCAGAATAATCAAACCATAGGACAGAATCATCAAATCCTAGATCTGATTAATCTAGATAATTCCGAATTAAAAAATTCTGTTTTGAAAAATTCAACCATAAAAAATTCGAAATTAACTTTAAAAAATCTAAATAATTCTAATAATAATTTTACCTTTAAAAACTCTAATAATCTTATCTTAAATAATTCTAATAATAATTCTCCCTTTAAAAACTCTAACAATATCTTAAATAATTCTAATAATAATTCTATCTTTAAAAACTCTAACAATCTTATCTTAAATAATTCTAACAATAATTCTACTTTTAAAAAGTCTAATAATCTTATCTTGAAAAAGTCTAATAATATTATTTTGAAAAATTATAATAATCCTATTTTAAATAATTCACAATCTAACTTAATTAAAAATTCAAAATTAGTTAATCAAACCAATAAAATTAATTATAATAGAGTACCATTTGATTATACACAAATTAATAATCTAGCAATTAAACCTTCAACTTTTAAAAATTCAACTAATAAATATGAAGACTTGGGTTACAAGTCTAAGCTAACCAAAAATCAAGACACTAAAATTTGTAAACCTAATTATAATAAAGTATCTTATAACTATGGAACAAATAAAAGTCCACCCAAGAAAATAACCATTTCTTTAAATTGATTGAATGTAGCTTGCTCATGCATACATATTATTATCATGCTTATTTTGTCATGTCATACATACTAGTTTTAAATTAACTCTCATAGAATGGTTAGATAGGAAATAATTAATTAATCTTGACAACATAGTATCAGGATGCGGTGAGATGATAGTACGTTAAGGAAACGAAGTCAAGTGTATCCGAGTTGGATAAGGAGTATCTAGCTTGGTACATTTAACTAAGTGGAACTAACTGAAGCTACCTCACCACATCCTAAATTAGTTAGACCAGGACGTAACTCTAAGTGAATTAAGTGTGTAATTTCCTAAGTTGGCTTTGTCTAAGGAAGTGGTCGTTGTTCCGATCAAAGAAGGCCCCTGTGCCTCGCCACGACCTGGAAGCCCTCTTTTGAAATGTTCACTTAACTAACTAAAGGATAAATCTGAATCTAACCCAAGATTAATTAATTTCTAAGGCATTAAATTAAATTCATCTCACAATACCTATAAGGATAACTTGGTTGATCATATAGAATGGGTGAGATGGTAAGGACAACAAATTAAAAATGATTTTGAAAACGATTTCAAATTTTATATACACATAAATAGATTCTTAAAACTATTTTTATTGGTTGCCATGATTATTGTGTGTAGTTATATGTAGTTTTCAAAACAACTATTCTTCTTAAAATGATGGTTAGTTGACCAATATTGAAAATCTAAATCCTTAGGTCAACTTTAGATACCTAGACCCTGTGGACACTTAGGTGAGCCTTCCTTATGGCCAACAAGGATGTCCTAAGAGTTTGTCAGACAAAAGGGGAGACCCTCTAGATAAGCCTTCCTTGTGGCTAACAAGGATGTTAGGTTAAGGGGGAGGTTCTAATTGGATAATCATCATAGAAGTTGTTAAAAAATATTTTTTTTTAAAAAAAATCACTAATACTTTCTAAATTTAAATCCTTCTTTTGATAATATGCCAAGGGGGAGAGAAGACTTAAGTTGGACAAACTTAGTATCTAGCTACCTCCAGTTTGGCATAAAAACCAATAGACATGAGCCTTTAAAATGTTTTTTTTCTTTCTCAAAATTTTATAACAATGTTAAAGGTTAGGGGGTCACATTCTAACCTAGGATATACATTGTTGGTGCAGGATCTAGAAACCTAAACTCATAAGTATTAAAGGAAGTTGAACATATTAAATCAACTTTATTAGCATGTTTAAAAATTCTATTTCTTGGCAATGTACCCAATATAAAGTTATTTTTGATATATGTCAAAGGGGGAGAGAGAATAAAGTTAAGAGGTTACTTGCTTTTTCTTTCCTAAAAAGTAATTGTTTTTCAAAAATCACCTAGGGTTAAGGGGGAGGTACCCTTAAAAGGGAGGTTTTGAAAAATGACTGTTCAATGTTTACTGCTTATTTTCTCTTAACTTTGAATTGGTTTGCCATAGATCAAAAAGGGGGAGATTGTTGGTGCAGGGGCACTAGAAAATCGAACCTAGGTTTTGATGATGGCAAAGATTCAAAGTTAAGCTATTTTGTTATCTCATGTGATATGCTAAGTGTGCAGGAAGTGTTTAAGCTAAGCCAAAGGTCGAGCGACATCCGGAGAATCTCAAGTTGAGAAACCGTGGTGGTCGAGTGACACCAGGAGAACCTCGGGGAGTTGAGGAACCTCGGTGGTGACCGAAAGCTAAGCGATAGGTCAAGAGGACCAAAGGTAAGCTCCATGTGTGGAGCGGTGGTAAGGACGCGTCCTCGGTTAGAGGACAATCCTAGGCGTTGATCCGACTAAAGACCGGAGGAATCTTGGTCGAATGACGATCAAAAGGATGCCACACGCATGGCATTATGCATCTATTATGCTAATCTTGTATTGTAGCTGGAGATTCGAGAGTCATTGGAGATGTCGATTAGTCGTGATCAAGGCGATCAATCGCCAAGAGGATCAGTCGGCTGATGTAGAAGAATCAACCCAGTGCACAAGGTCAAAGAGATAGAGATTGATGCCACCACCTCAGGATAAGATAAGCCGACACCTCAAGATAAGATAAGCTGCCACCTCAAGATAAGATAAGCTGTCACCTCAAGATAAGATCCATGAGTTTTAGATCTGGATCGGGATAAATTCTAAGGTGCAAATCTATAAAAGGAGGGGAGGACTCAAACCCAATTCAAGAATCTCTCAAGTGCTCGTGCTCTCTACAACGCTACTCCGACCGTGCGTCATCTTCTAATTAATTGTCGGTATTATTATTATATTTCTGTACTTAATTTGTATAAGGACCGGTAAGGTTGTTACCGGCCTTATAATCATTGTAATCGTCTTGTCTCTTACCTCCAACGAGGAAGAGACTTTTAGTGATTGCCCTTCGGAAGCGATCAAGGATCGCAGGGCCTTGGATTAGCAGCCGGTGGGCTGTGAACCAAGTAAAAAGCTTTGTGTCTTTCTTGTGTTTATCTTTTGTTTTCCGCTGCATACTTGCTTTTAATCACCGAAAAAGAAAAGTTTTCACTAACGCTATTCACCCCCCCCTCTAGCGTTTCAAATCGATCCAACAGATCATTTCGTGAGTCCACTTGTAGAAAAAGTTATACTCGTTTGATCGTGAAGTACTCCGAAGACGATTAGTACTTGCAAAAACACAACAAAAAAAACTATGTACCAAGACTTGGTCTTGGATTAGTAGTGTGGGAGAAATCTTAAAACGATTGATACATCCATTACCTTTTCTCTACGAAATGGATAGAAGAGCTCATAGGCAGGGTATTACCCGAACCAAGTAGAGGGTTCAATGGAGGAAAAAGAGAGGAATGGGTCAGGCGCAAGCGCTCGAGATAATTGGTACTGGAAGGTAAATGAAGGTAATTGGCACGGCAAAGCGAAGAAGTACTTCGTCGGCTAAATAGGCCTAGAGGGCAAATAGGGCGGATAAGAATCGGTTCGGCTATATAAGCCTAGAAGGCAAACAGAGCGGATAAGAATTGGTTCGGCTATATAAGCCAAGAAGGCAAACGGAGAGGATAAGAATCAGTTCGGCTATATAAGCCTAGAATGCAAACGGAGCGGATAAGAATCGGTTCGGCTATATAAGCCTAGAAGGCAAATGGAGCGGATAAGAATCGGTTCGGCTATATAAGACTAGAAGGCAAACGGAGAAGATAAGAATCGGTTAAGCTAAATAAGCCTAGAAGACAAACAGAGAAGATAAGAATCGGTTCAGCTAAATAAGCCTAGAAGGCAAATGGGGCGGATAAGAATCGGTTCGGCTAAATAAACCTAGAAGGCAAACGGGGCGAATAAGAATTGGTGGGCCCAAGGAACCTTAAGGTCATACTATCTGTGAGTTGGAGACCTAAGTTAGGTTTTCCAGAAGTAGATGGTTGAGGAGGATAGGCTAATCTAGTTTCCTGGAATAGGAATGAGGAGGTGATATGTAACAGAAAGAGAGGTCCCCACATAATATTCCGAGGAGCCTTCACCCCTCACATTTTGTAACAGAATTATTCTCCTCTAGGTGGACGGCGAGGATAGCTCGCGAGATAGTGATGGATCAGAGGAGGAGGATAAAAGGCAAGGAGAAGAAGAAAGAAGGGATCCGCAATCATTCCATCAAACAGAAAACAAGGACACAGGAGGGGAAGGAGGAGAGTTGTCATCAGTTTGCCGGAGAAGAAGAGTTGCAGCCTTGATCTTGTGATACACGTATTCTTTCTTGTATTTGTAAGCCCCTATAAGAGGTTTTCTCCTCGACCTCGGATAATTTCCTTTCCGTAAAAGAGGACATTCATAGTGGAAAGTGCTTGGGCATTGTCCCCGGTGAGAGAGCTCACCTCCGTGGAGTAGGAATACTCATTCCGAACCACGTTATATCTTGTGTTCAAGTTTCCGCTGTTTGCTTGGGGTTTTTGCATTTCTTGATTTCGTCTTCCACACCCATTCTTACTGTTGCGGCCTGCGAGAACCCTCCCCAAAAGCTCCCTTCGTGCCTTCGTCGCGCCAGAAGGGGGTAAAGCGAATTTTCCTCGCCGCATCAACGATAAATAAGAAAAGAAAAATGCTCGACCAGTGGTTGCACCGAATCTGAGCGCCCTCGACTCTAATACCAATTGTTGGATCGAAGAGGATCACTAGAGGGGGGGTGAATAGCAATAAAACTTTTTCGTATGAATTCGTTTCAAAGCAATTATGTGCAGCGGAAAGATAAATAAAAAAATAAAAGAGACAAGTAGATTTTTTACTTGGTTCGAAACCTTCGGCTACTACTCCAAGGCCCTAGTGATCCTTGATCATGCACGGAGGGCAAATCACTAATGAACTTCTCCTCGTTAGAGGTAGGAGTTAATCGAATACAAAAACCACGAAAGAGACTCGAGATAGAGGGACACTCCCCCTCTTCTCGTTACGATAAAACCACAATAAAAAGAAGTATAGAATGGAATTAAACTAAGATTATACCAATGACTCGTAGATGAAAAGATGAAACCCTAGTCGTCGTGTCTGCAGAGCTTCGTCATAGGAATGTCGGAGACTCGTAGCGTACCGGAATGACTTGGAAGCTTTTGAATTGATGAAAAACCCTAGGACAAGTCCTCCTTTTATAGCCTTTAAGCCCCTCATCGAATGGGTCTTCAACCAATAGGAATTGGGCACAAAACCTCCTTGAAAAATGGTGATAGATCTTGACTTCTCGAGGCTGATCCTTGACCATCAGTCGACTGATGGCAACATCGATCAGTCGACAATAAGAAGTCGATTGGCGGAATGAGTCCTCTGTCGGGCAATGATCGATGCTAGCTGCAGGGCAAAGTTAGCTTAACAAAAACATTATTTCGACGATCGTCAACCGTCTGATCTTGACCTAGACTATCTATAGGATGTCTTTGGTTGGATCTATGCTTAAGATCATCCCCGTAAGGAGAATGCAACCTCTCTTACTCTCAAACACACGAGCTTTACCTTGATACTTACTGTGTTGCTTTCGCTTCTGGCCTTCCACTCGATTCCTTCAGCTTCCTCCGAAATCACTTGAGTGTCGCCCGACCACCGCGGCTCCCTCCGGGTGTCGCTAGCCTTCAGCTCCAGCTTTAGTACTTTTCTGCACACTCGATTCAGCTCGTGAGATAATGATATATCCTTGACTTTGCGTCTTTTGCCATAATCAAAATACAGGTTCGACTTAGGTGCCCCTGCACCAACAATACATAGATAATGTATACTCAAATATTAAATTTTATTAATAAATTCTAAGGTGATTGCCTTAGGACACCTCTCAATTACATCATTAGCTCCCCATACATTTAAGCTCTTACTTTTGTCCTTGGTAAGGTGAGTCCCCCTAGGACATTGACTTCTATAGTACCCCTTTTGTTGATATTTGAAGCACATAATGTTCTCCTTGCTCTTCCTAATTGGGGCTTCAACATCCTTGGTCTTCTCCTTAGCCTTTGGTGTCGGTTGAGTCTTCTTGATTCTTTTTAGGCACTTACTCTTGTAATGCCCTTACTCCTGTTGGATCGAGAAGCGTCGCTAGAGGGGGGGGGGTGAATAGCGATCGTAAATCTTTTTGACTTTTCGTTCGAGTAGATAATTAAATGAGTAAGAGCAGCGGAAAATAAAGAGACACATTTATTTTTACTTGGTTCACAACCCAACGGTTGCTACTCCAAGGCCCTATCGGTCTTAGACTGTGTACGGAGGGCAAAACACTATAACGTCTCCTCCTCGTTGGAGGTAGGAGACAACGATCACAAAACCGAATGTACGAGGATGAGGCAACAAGCCTACCTCACCTCGTTACGAATAAAAACAACGAATACAATATCAAGATATATTACTAGATACTACTGTCGACGAAGAAGATCTGAACTTGTTGTCGCGTCGGCATTATGACGGTGTTGGATCGTTGGCGTTGTAGGAGCACTTGATGAATAAACTTGATGTAATTTGGAGTTGGAATCCTCTCCTCCTTTTATAGATTTTGGCCTCTGAATATGTCTCCTCTTTTTTTGGAACAGATCACGAAGTTGTATAATTTTTATCGCGAAGTGGTCGCATCAAACCTTATCCGTTTTGACCTAGCGCAAAGGTTGATTCGTCGCCATCACGATCCGATGACTCCCATCGACCGATCGATGAGCATCGATCCGATCGCCTAATGGCGCAATGATCACACCGCCACTTCCTGCAAAGAAGAGGTTAGCTCGGAAAATGATAAATGTGACGGTTTCTAACCGTCCAATCTCGACCTAGACCTTCCACAGGAAGTCTTAGTCGGATCGCCGCCTACGGTCATCCCCGTAAAGAGGACATGCGCTTACAATCTCTCACTCACACGAGCTTTCCTCGATACTTACCTTGTAGCTTTCGCTTCCGGCCTTTCACTCGATTCCTTTAGCTCCCTCCGAAGTCACTCGAGTGTCGCCCGACCACCACGGCTTCCTCCGTGTGTCGCTAGCCTACAGCTCTAGCTTTAGTACTTTTTTGCACACTCGATTTAGCTCGTGAGATAACGATGTAAACTTAACTTTGTGTCTTTGCCATAATCAAAACACAGGTTCGATTATCTAGTGCCCCTGCACCAACAACTCCCTCCACTAAAAACATGTTATGTGATTTTAATTTTTATTTAGAATTCTTGAGTTACCTTCTTGGATGGTGGTAGGAGACTCTTGTTCGGATTCTTCTTCTCCTCCGGAAGTAGAGGCTTCCTCTTGATTTTTCTCCAGTGCCAATGGTCTCTCCTCTCCCTCAATCCTAGAGGTGGAGACTTCCTCAACTTCCTCTACAGACCCGGATGTTGAGCATCTCTCAACTTTTGAATCCTCAAGCTCTTGGGATACACTTTCTTCTTGAGCTTGAGAGGATGAGCACTCCTCTTGTAGTCGTATCGGTGAGTATTCTTCATGGAGCTTGGCCAATTTTCTTCATAGATCCTTTGCATCCTTATAGTCTCCTACTTCCACAAAAAGTCTTTAGGCAATACACTAATCAATCTTTTTGTTACCATATCGTTTCTTTCAAAATTTTCTAGTTGCTCCTCCATCCATTTCTTCTTTTTAAGAATTCTACCCTTCTTGTCCATGGGAGTTTCACAACCTTGCATCAAAACAAACAAATTTTTATTTCACACATTATGAAATGTTCCATCCTCACCTTCCATTTATCGAAACTGTAGGGGTTCATTGGAACGATAGAGGGGAGGGGGTGAATAGCGTCGTGCTATGCATCGATGAAAATCGTTCGCGTGCTTTTCTACAATTTTCATTAGCACAGCGGAAACAAAGATAATAAAGCAATAACGAAAACACAAACACACAAACACAAAGATATAACGTGGTTCGAAACCGAACGGTTCCTACTCCACGGATCGAGCTCTAAAGAGCTCTAGTGATGCACACGCAATCACTAATCACAAATAACTCCTTCTCGACACAAGTCGGAGGTGGAGAAACCTCGTACAATGATTACACTAAGCAATACACAAGATACAAGCTAATACAAATGAGAAATATAATGGAAGTAAAGAAAAACACTTTACAAGAGAACTTTGGTTGCTTGATCTTTGATTGCCTTGGACTAGCCTTGAAGGACTGGAAAGCACCAACTCTCCCCTTTAATTTGCCCAAGAAAATTACTGCATTTTTCCTCCTCCACGAGCTCCTTTTAAAGCTTCTACCTGTGCTGGAAAAAGCCGATCAGTCGACTGATCGGGACCATCAGTTGACTGATGCCACTGTTGTTGTGAGACAACGTCTAGATCCATGCTGGAAAAATCCAACCAATCCATCATCAGTCGACTGATTATGACTATCAGTCGACTGATCAAGCCATCACTCGACTGTTGATCGCAGTGATCGAGTGAGACTCCATTCTATGCTCCAAAATCCGAGCACCAGTCGACTGATCACAAGATCAGTCGACTGCTCGACCAATCAGTCGACTGTCCACCAATGGCAGTCGACTGCTAGGGCAATTCCCGCAGTCAAACCCTAGTTGTCTCTTACAAGTCGACTGACACACCTCAAACATGAGGTTTTAGCCCAAGTATGGTTCCCCCATACTTGCTAGACCACCCTTAGCCTAGACCTAAGCCTTCTAGCCACCTCCATCAGCCTCACACCTCTCGGATCCCTCCAAGTCTATTGGGTTTCCGGCACTGCGGCGAGTGTGTGTTCGAACATGTTTCGCAAACATGTGCACAGCGGAAGGAATAAAATAATAAATCTACATTTATTAAAACACACACATCACACGCATGCATAGTACAATATGTGTAGAAATAACCGTAAAATTAAATTTTTGCAATAAAAGGAAATATAACTATGTATACCCTACGTATCACGTGTAGCGGGAAAGGCATCAACCGGAACGATCCTCACTAGAATCGTCTCTATCCGTATCCACGCCGAGTATCTTTGGGATGACTTCACCAAGTCATGAGCCTCGTCTTCGTATAGGGTTACTAGCCTCGTGTTGAAGATGATGTGATCGAGAGAAGAACACGATCCGAATCCAAATTCGGATCCAAAATCCGAGTCCTCAAAACTCGCTTCTCCGGAGAGGTATTCGTCAACCGTTTGACGAATCCTTCATCCTCCACCTATGAGGATTACCGGAGATTGAATCCCCGGCAAGGCTACCGCTGTCGGAGCTCCAAACGTCGTCCAAACGATGCTCCGACGAGAGGGAGACAAGCTGTCCAGTAAACTGGACAGCTTTGGTGGAGGAGTAGGGGCCGGCCAAAAAGGAAAGGTGGAAGCTCACCTTATTACCGAACCCAAGGGAGATCACCGGAGCTCCTCCGGCAGCAGCTCGATGCCGAAAAGTGGAGAAGACGACAGCAGCTGGTAGCCGGTTGGAGGAGAAGGGGCGGCGGCACTAGGGTTGGCGCCGACTTCTTCAAAGGGGAGGAAGTGGGCGGCAACTCTAGGTTAGGGCTTTTTAATTAGGGCTTAACAAACCCTTAAGCCCTCTTTTATAGAGAACTAATTCTCTTAATAGTTATTGGATCATAACCATAAGGCCCGTTAACCTGCTCCATTAATATAAGTTAAAATAAACCAAACCATGATGGTTTATTTTAAGTTAAAACGAACCGAACCAACTTTGGTTCATTCGCTTAAAATAAACCAAACCCTTTAGTTTATTCTCCTCCATTGGATTAGAACCAAACCATTTTGGTTCATCCATTATGTCTTCATAAGACACGGCCCATCCACGCTTCCATTACGACTGAAACGATTTCATGCTCGCTTCATGTTTGGTCCAACCAAACCAAGTTTCTCTCGGTCTGAGAATCCCATTCTCAAGCTCGTTTTAAATTCTTCGGATTACGCTCGTTGTGCGTGTGACCAAATAGGTTCTCGGTTTATGTTGGCCGTCTATAATTAACCATTAATTATAGAACGATCAAGAGTGGCACCTAGTAGTACATCATGATCTCCAATTAACCGAAAAGATCAATGGTTGATCTAGAACTATTTCTGAAACTCTTCAACATCTCGAATGAATCGTGCCCCATTCCCTTCACTCATCTAATACGCACTTGGTTTAGGATATGGTCTATAGTGTCAGTCCCCACTAGGCTGACTACGTCACACCTAGCCCAAGTATCATTTCCTCGTCCTACGGATTCTAGTTACTGCACATGTATCGAAGAGTACCTTACTCTAAACATGTAATTCTTTGGCCAAAGACTTTAGTAACAATCTGACGAGAGGCCATGGGTATACATCTCCTCGCAAGGAGTGGTGAATCCTTTATAGACTATTCAAACACCTTCGATCACTTCGACTTACACCCAATCATCCCGGGTCTACATCTCCTCAGAGATGCTTGCTTAAGATGTCAAAGCATAAGTCTTCATGATCAAGATGACTTGAATACCGCAAGTCAAAGGAACATTGCACTTAAGCTACAGTAAGAACTTCATTGACATATCTATATATGTAGAGAACCATATGAAGTCTTACGGCTGGTCACTCCAATGAACTAGTTACCATAACTAGCATCCATGATTAACTCCGGACATCACAATGTCTCCAGCTGGTGAGAATCAGATGCTTGGATTCACCAAGGTGTATACCTTATGCTAGTCTCGACAGAATCAATGGTGTCCAAATCCATCAATTCATCGACTAGGGATAATTCCGATACATCACAATTACAAATGTAGAGATACTCACTAGTTGTGATCCAATCACAAATTCTCTATTGCTGTAAATCGTATCGTGGACATTCAGTAAATGTGTTTAAGATCCGATCAAATACATGAAACCATGTATACTCAAATAGTGAATCTTCATTTATCATATAAATGGTTCATACATAAGACGATTGCCTTAGGACATCTCTCATATATTACTAACAAACTCCCACTTGACCTAATGTCAATCGCTACGGTATCCAATACCATAAGCTCTAACATGACCCTCAAACTTACTTTGAGGTAATGCCTTAGTCAAAGGATCCGCTAAGTTTCTTTCAGTGGGGATTTTCTCAATTTGTATTTCCTTCCTACTAATGATCTCTTTGATCAGATGATAGCGGCGAAGCACATGTTTGGATCATTGATGAGACCACATCAAATTCAAAGATGAAATTCTTGATCCAAACCGCTTCCTTTGCTGCTTCCAAAGCTGCAATGTATTCTGCCTTAGTGGCACAATCCGCTATAGTGTCAAGCTTGGAACCTTTCCAACTTATTTGCACCTCCATTCCAGGTGAATACATACCCAGTCTACGACATGGAATCATCCTTGTCTATCTAGAAGCTGACATCCGTGTACCCACGTATCACCATGTACCCTTCTCCATATATTAGGAACACATCCTTAGTTCTTCTTAAGTACCTAAGGATCGTCTTAACAGTCACCCAATGATCCATTCCTGGATCAGACTAGTATCTGCTCGTGACACTCAGAGCTTACGATACATCGGGCCTCGTACATAACATAGCATACATGATAGATCCTATTGTGGATGCATAGGAAATCTTACTCATGCAAATCCTCTCGTCTTCTGTGCGCGGACACATAGACTTCGAAAGGTGTATCCCATGCCTGATGGGTAGGAAACCTTTCTTGGATTCCGACATGCTAAACCTCTTTAGCACTCGGTCTATATATGTAGACTACGAAAGACCAAGCAACCATTTCGATCTATCTCTATAGATCTTAATCCCGAGGATGTAGGTTGCTTCTCCCAGGTCTTTCATGGAGAATGTCTTGGATAACCAAATCTTAATTGACTGTAAGACTAAAACATCGTCTCCTATAAGTAATATGTCATCGACATACAATACTAGGAACACGACTGCACTCCCACTAACCTTCTTGTACACACAAGATTCGTCTGGATTTTGTGAGAAATCAAACTTTTTGATTGTCTCATCAAAACGGATATTCCAGCTCCTGGATGCTTGCTTTAATCCATATATGGACCGTCGCAATTTGCATACCATGGTTTTATCAACCGATGTGAAACCCTCAGGTTGTATCATATACACGTCCTCGAGCAGGTTTCCATTAAGGAAAGCTATTTTCACATCGATCTGTTATATCTCATAATCATAATGAGCCGCTATGGCCAGGAGCATCCGAATGGATTTAAGCATATCTACAAGCGAATAGGTTTCGTCATAATCAACACCTTATTTTTGACGATATCCTTTCGCCACTAATCTAGATTTATATGTAATCACATTACCATCCATGTCGGTTTTCTTCTTGAAAACCCACTTGCACCCTATAGGCTTGATGCCTTTAGGTGGGTCAACCAAGTTCCAAACTTGGTTTTCATACATGGAATCCATTTCCGACTTCATGGCATCAAGCCACTTATCCCTTTCTGAACTTGTCAACACTTCTTCATAACTGGTAGGCTCCTCATCATCAATGAATAACACGTTGTTCGATTCACTTACGAGAAATCCATATCTCTGAGGAATGTTGCATGTTCTACCAGATCTACGAAGATTTGGTGTTACAATAGGTCCAGCCGATTGCTCATCACTATGAGTTATCGACTGTTGTGCTTCACCAGGTATCTCATCAATGTCTATTTGCGTCTCTCGAGCCTCCTCAAGCTCGACGACACTCCCACTGTTTTCTTGCAAGAGAAACTCTTTCTCTAGAAACACAGCATGCCTTGAAACAAACACCTTTTGTTCCACAGGATGATAGAATTGGTAACCCCTTGTTTCCTTAGGGTATCCAATAAATAGACATTTATCAGACTTAGCATCCAATTTGTCTGATACAGTCCGCTTCGCATAAACAAGACAACCCCATATCTTCAAGTAAGATACATGAGGTTTCTTACTATTCCATATCTCATATGGAGTAGTAGAGACTACCTTGGTTGACATTCTTTTTAACAAGTAAATAGTTGTCTGAAGTGCATAGCCCCAAAAGGACTTGGGAAGATTCGCATGATTCATCATTGACCTGACCATGTCCAACAAGGTCGGGTTACGCCTCTTAGATACACCATTATGCTGTGGTGTATATGGCGGAGTCCATTGAGACAATATACCATTGTCTCTTAGATAATCAAGAAACTCTTGACTTAAGTATTCACCACCTCGATCCGATCGAAGTATTTTAATACTCTTGTCATGTTGTTTCTCTACTTCATTTCTGAATTCTTTGAACCTTTCAAAGGCTTCAGACTTGTGTTTCATCAAGAACACATACCCAAACCGTGAGTGATCATCGGTGAAGGTAATGAAGTAGCTATAGCCTCCTAAATCTTGAGTTGACATAGGTCTACATACATCAGTATGTATTAGACCTAGTAACTCTCCCACTCGTTCACCTTTTCCTGAAAAAGTAACTTAGTCATCTTACCTTTTAAGCATGATTCGCATGTATCGTATGAATCCAATTCAAACGATTCCAGAATTCCACATCGGTGTAATTCGGACATGCGTTTCTTGCTTACATGGCCAAGACGACAATGGCACATGTAGAAGTCTAATTGATTATCCTTTCGAGCACGCTTGTTACTCGCTTCGATATTGAAAACATCGCTGGATACGTCCAACGTATAAACACCATTGCTTAAAGCTCCAGTCCCATAATGAACTCCATTCAAAGTTATGTAACAATAATTGTTACTAAAAGTCAAATGATACCCATTTCTATTTAAACAAGAAATAGAAATGATGTTCTTTATCAACGAAGGAACATAAAAGAAATTGTCCAGTTCTAAGACAAGTCCTGCAGGGAGTTTCAACAAATACGTTCTGATGATGAGTGCAACAACCTTTGCTCCATTCGCAACACATAAATTTGACTCTCCCTTGACGAGTCTTCTTCTATTCCTTAGCCCATGTATGTCATTACATATATGTGAGCCACACCCAGTATCCAATACCCAAGTGTCTGAGAAAATAGAATGACAATCAATAACGAAGATATATGAAAAAGATGGAGCATCTTATGCCTTATTCTTCTTCACGGACTCAAGATAAATCTTGCAATTTCTTCGCCAATGGCCCTACTTGCCATAATGATGGCAAGTGCCCTTTTGAGCTGGTTCTGCCTTTTTAGACTTTTTCTTCTTCCCCTTCTGTTGTTCCTTTGACTCCCTCTTAGAACCTTTCTTCAAGGAATCAACTAACAACACTGTCCCCTGCTCATGCTTCTCAGAAGGCTCCATAGTCTTCAGCATGTTGAGCAGTACGAAAGATGAACCTTCTTGCATCTCAGAGGTGAAGAGAAGCTTGGAGACTTCGAACCTTTCGAATCTCGCTTGCTTATCAAACAACTCATAAAGATGAAGGACTACGATATGAGCATCCATATGCTCATGCTGCTTTCGTAGCTTGGGTTCCATCATGGCTAGCATGATGCAACTCATTTGTTCAGAATCACTCACATGTTTTTGATAGGCCAACAATTGGTCCAGAGTTGCATTGTCACTAGGACGGGCGCGAAGAGGCGCTTCGAGGATATTTGCAAGCTTTTCAACCTTGAGAACAAATCTCAAGTTTCTAAGCCAGTCCAAGAAGTTCGGCCCAGTCAATTTATTCGAATCCAAAATGGAACGCAAATTTAAAGACATCATGATCAATCTTAGAAATACAAAACGAGCATATATGAGAAAGATGATTTTAAAAATGCATCAATATACATTTATAAATCCCATTAATTTTTCGAATTTCAAAAACCCCAAAATCACTTCGGGAGATCATAGGTCCATCTCCGAATGGGCTGATATCCATCATAGATATGAACAACCTTGGAGAGAGTCCAACAAGCCATTCATAACTACGACGGTAGGTATCAATATACCGATTGCATATCACGTATATGCAACTATCACAATGTGCTATCAACTAATTGAATGTTCACACATATATCGGGTTGTTAATACATTAACAAGTATGCATCATATGCATAACACCCAACTTCACCTCCCTTTACATCGACCTTGGAGAGAGTCCAACAAGCCGATGCTCCAGGTTAAAGCCAACCCATTAATCAAGAAATAGTTTTAATATGGTTAGAGCGCATTCAACCATTTAGCCCGGCTTGGAGAGAGTCCAACAACCAAAGCTAACGATTGACCTCTGACTCTTACCATATTAGTATTAAACTATTCCATAGTTGGAACATGTTCGGGTTCGAGTCGGGCTTGGAGAGAGTCCAACAACCCGAACAAGAAACGGAACTCTGGTTCTAACCATATTAATGGAAGGTGTAGGCTTTAATATTGAGTTAGGGATTTTATGTCTCATCCTCTTTGCATGCAAATAACTATTATCTACATGGCATGACATACATGGCATACATCTACATGTCACGACACGCATGACATAATGATATGCATCTAATGCAATTACATGGCATACAATTATGTCATGTACAATATTTCCTTATATGTCATAATTATTTATGAAAATAAAATATGTTTAAGATTTGATTCTTCAAATCAAATCATGATTAAATTAGGAAACAAATTTCCAAATCTAATCACATATTTTATTTGTGGAAATAGTTGATTAAGGAAAGTCAATTTAGGAAACCAATTTCCTAAATCATCAAAACTACTTATGGAAATAAAATATTTTTAAAATTTGATTTCCCAAATCAAATCATGATTAAATTAGGAAACAAATTTTCAAAATCTAATCAAATATTTTATTTATGGAAAATATCAATTTCCATAAATACTTCCAACTTTCCAAAAGTGGAAGATTTCCATAAATACTTGTAGACTTTCCAAAATTAAAAAATTTCCATAAATACTTCTAACTTTTCAAAAGTAGAAAATTTCCAGAAATATCATTATGACTATCGTAAAACAATTTTATGATTATGTCGAAACATAGCCTGGGCTCTGATACCACTGTTGGGTTTCCGGCACCGCGGCGAGTGTGTGTTCGAACATGTTTCGCAAACATGTGCACAACGGAAGGAATAAAATAATAAATCTACATTTATTACAACACAGACATCACACACATGCATAGTACAACATGTGTAGACATAACCGTAAATTTAAATTTTTGCAATAAAAGGAAATTTAACTACGTATACCTTACGTATCACGTGTAGTGGGAAAGACATCAACCGGAACGATCCTCACTAGAATCGTCTCTATCCGTATCCACGCCGAGTATCTTCGGGATGACTTCACCAAGTCATGAGCCTCGTCTTCGTATGGGTTACTAGCCTCGTGTTGAAGACGATGTGATCGAGAGAAGATCACGATCCGAATCCAAATTCGGATCCAAAAACCGAGTCCTCAAAACTCGCTTCTCCGGACAGGTATTCGTCAACCGTTTGACGAATCCTTCGTCCTCCACCTATGAGGATTACCGGAGATTGAATCCCCGGCAAGGCTACCGCTGTCGGAGCTCCAAACGTCGTCCAAACGACGCTCCGACTAGAGGGAGACAAGCTGTCCAGTAAACTGGACAGCTTTGGTGGAGGAGTAGGGGCCGGCCAAAAAGGAAAGGTGGAAGCTCACCTTATTACCGAACCCAAGGGAGATCACCGGAGCTCCTCCGGCAGCAGCTCGATGCCGAAAAGTGGAGAAGACGACAGCAGCTGGTAGCCGGTTGGAGGAGAAGGGGCGGCGACACTAGGGTTGGCGCCGACTTCTTCAAAGGGGAGGAAGTGGGCGGCAACTCTAGGTTAGGGCTTTTTAATTAGGGCTTAACAAACCCTTAAGCCCTCTTTTATAGAGAACTAATTCTCTTAATGGTTATTGGATCATAACAATAAGACCCATTAACCCGCTCAATTAATATAAGTTAAAGTAAACCAAACCATGATGGTTTATTTTATGTTAAAACGAACCGAACCAACTTTGGTTCATTCGCTTAAAATAAACCAAACCCTTTGGTTTATTCTCCTCCATTGGATTAGAACCAAACCATTTTTGTTCATCCATTATGTCTTCATAAGACACGTCCCATCCACGCTTCCATTGCGACTGAAACGATTTCATACTCTCTTCTTGTTTGGTCCAACCAAACTTAGTTTCTCTCGGTCTGAGAATCTCATTCTCAAGCTCGTTTTAAATCCTTCGGATTACGCTCGTTGTGCGTGTGACCAAATAGGTTCTCGGTTTATGTTGGTTGTCTATAATTAACCATTAATTATAGAACGATCATGAGTGGCACCTAGTAGTACATCATGATCCCCAATTAACCGAAAAGATCAACGGTTGAACCAGAACTATTTCTGAAACCCTTCAGCAACTCGAATGAATCGTGCCTCATTCCCTTCACTCATCTTATAACCACTTGGTTCAGGATATGGTCTATAGTGTCAGTCCCCACTAGGCTGACTACATCACACCTAGCCCAAGTATCATTTCCTCGTCCTACGGATTCTACTTACTGCACATGTATCGAAGAGTACCTTACTCTAAACATGTAATGTTTTGGCCAAAGACTTTAGTAACAATCCGACGAGAGGCCATGGGTATACATCTCCTCGCAAGGAGTGGTGAATCCTTTATAGCCTATTCAAACACCTTCGATCACTTCGACTTACACCAAATCATCTCGGGTCCACATCTCCTCAGAGATGCTTGCTTAAGATGTCAAAGCATAAGTCTTCATGATCAAGATGACTTGAATACCGCAAGTCAAAGGAACATCGCACTTAAGCTACAGTAAGAACTTCATTGACATATCTATATATGTAGAGAACCATATGAAGTCTTATGGCTGGTCACTCCAATGAACTAGTTACCATAACTAGCATCCACGATTAACTCCGGATATCACAATGTCTCCAGCTAGTGAGAATCAGCTGCTTGGATACACCAAGGAGTATACCTCGTGCTAGTCTCGACAGAATCAATGGTGTCCAAATCCATCAATTCATCGACTAGGGATAATTCCGATACATCACAATTACACATGTAGAGATACTCACTAGTTGTGATCCAATCACAAATTCTCTCATGCTGTGAATCGTATCGTGGATATTCTGTAAATGAGTTTAAGATCCGATCAAATACATGAAACCATGTATACTCAAATAGTGAATCTTCATTTATCATATAAATGGTTCATACATAAGGCGATTGCCTTAGGACAACTCTCATATATTACTAACAAAGTCATCCATGACTTGTTCATCCATTGCGCTAGCCTTCAGGTGCTTCCATCGGCTATGTCATGCTAACGGTGTCTACACCGCCAAGGCACATTGGACATACGCCGCCAAAACTCCGCTTGGACTTTACGCCGCCAACCATTGGACTTATGCTGCCAAGACTTCACCCTTGGACTTTACGCCGCCAATATCAAACCCCTTGGACTTTCCAAATGCCAAGACTCAAGCTTGGACTTTCCCTTGCCAACCCATGTTGGACTTTCCATGCCAAGACCCATGCTTGGACTTTACCTTGCCAAGACCCATGCTTGGACTTTACAATGCCAAGACCCATGATTTGACTTTCCCAAATGCCAAGTGTCCCACTTGGACTTTCCATGACAATTACGTTGTTATATGTTTTTGTCGAAACATCAAAACATCTCTCGAGCCAAGCTCGAGTCCTGGTCAATCGTGACTTGGGTCGATTGCACGAACAATCTCCCCCTTTTTGATTTTTTACAAAAATCAAACAAACCATTTGAGTTAGACCATCTAACTCAAAAATTCCTTACCAATTATCCCAAATTGGTAATTCCAAACATTCTCTCCCAAACATTCTCCCCCTTTTTGACTAACATCAAAAAGGTTTTCTCTCCAAGGAGGTCAATGTCTCATGTCCCAATAAGATCTTACAATCTCCCCCTTGGTCCAAAAATACCTAGGATGCCTACCATCTTCCTAGTGATAAGTCCCATATCACTCAAGAGGGGCAATCCTATTCACTCTCCCAATTTCCAAATTGGGTCTCTCAAAATCCCATCAATTTTACCAATTGATGACATTCTCCCCATAACTTCTCCCATTCAAGAAGAAAACACATCCATCATCCCAAGATGGATACCTCCCCCTAAAGGATTGCTCCCCGTTGACCATTGCACCAACAATGCCTTTGGGAAGTCCCTTAGCCAATAGGAACTCTAAACCATCAAAAGTAAGGTTAAAAGTTCAAACATGAACTCTCCCCACCTTAAATTTGATACATTATCCTAGCACTTCTCCTAATCCATATCAAATTAATTTTCATCCTTTATAGTGCTTCCCAAAGCATATCCTAGGGTTAGAAGTGGGTAGGGACCTTAACCGTAGTTGAACACGGGCTAAACAAACTTTGTTTTCCTGAAATCAGCCTTGGCAGTTGACTCTATCAGATAACGAATGATCGCCACTCTCATCGATCACTAAGAGAAGCGATCGATAATCCAATTTCTTATCGATTTAATTTTAGAAATTCATAAATAATTATATGTATATCAAAAAATCATAAAAATTCATACATATAATATTTATGAATAATACAATGGGTGAAAAATATTTGAAAATTATTTTACCCATAAAATATCAAAATTGATACAAAATCCAAAAGTTAATAAAAACTTCTAAGTTTTGGCTCACTCTGTATCAATCTCATCAATGGTGATTGCTATCAAAATATAGACTTCACCAAGGTTTTTCAAAAGGATTTTAAAATATTTTCAAAACCTTATTTTGGATCATATTCCTTAGGCTCAATGTACATGACTTGTACACAAGCTTTCCCAATGATCCACATATGAAATTAGATGAGTTTTAGTTCATCTAGATGCAAAAACTATGCACCTTGAACTTAACTCATATCCTAGCATCTCACATGTATCAAAAGTGTATGAAAACACATTCAAGTCAATGAGATGTGAGATGTGGGTTTTGGTTATCCTAATCTAAGGTCTCATGCATTTTCTAAGACAACCCTACTTGATTCCCTTATGAATGGGACTCCAAGTCATGCTAAAGTCCTTAAATCAATTTTAATCAAATTTAAATGCATGAATGATTATGGCATTAATGATGATATAAGTGAACACATGCTCATAATGATGATGTCATGGCATAAGATGAATTCTAAAAACACATGACATTTAACCCTTAATCTTACACATAATCATGACATATAAATGATAAAAATAAACATGATGTCCTGATATGTTATATGGAAAATCAAGCATGGCATATGAAAAGTATAGGTATAATGATACCTAAATTTTAATGTTAGTTGTCATTTGTGATAATTAAGTATATTTTGCCATATTGCCACTTTTCTCCCTAGTGTGCCAAAAACCCAAAATGGCACACTAACCTATAAACCTAAATTGTGCCAATTTAATTGATTTTTCATAATTCCAAAAATGTATTGGCACATCCTAAAATCTTTTAGGATTAAAAATCAAACCTATTTCCATGGTACCCATAACCTTGAAAATTGCCTAAAGTGCCACCTTTACCATGGTTGAGTTAACTACCCATCCAATCAAGGTTGGCACACCCTAAACCCATCTAGCATGAATCAATCACGCTCTTAGGAACCTAAAACCTATTTGAGCTCCTAGGGTTAATTAGGTATTCTTTAGGGATAGCCTCCCTAGATACCCTCCTAATGACCCTTCTAGGCTTGTTAGCCTTGCTCATTGTGGTCTTACCTAGGTTGACTCTAGGGGTAACTCCCCTTGCAACCTTCTTAGTGTCCACCCTAGGTTACCTTGAAACCCTAGCCACTAGACACATACCTTGGTCAACTCTAGGGATGACTTTCCTATTGACCTTGGTCTTCCTAGACCTAGTTTGTGTTCCATAATCAAATGGAACACTATGATAAGCCACCTTAGGCTTAGGTTTGTGATCCAAACCTTGATTGCCCTTGGTTGACTTTTGTCTCTTAGGCCCTAGGTGTTGACTTTGAGTCCTAGACCATTGACTTTGACTATTTGACCCTTGAAATTGATTTTGCATCTTCTTGAGGGTTTTTTCTAATTTCTCAAGCCTTGACCTCAAGGCTTGGTTTTCAATCTCTAATTGCCAAATTTTAGAATTTTGATTTGGTCTTTGGGCAATGTTCTTCCTAGGCATATGCCTAGTCCATTTAGGGTTGAGACCAAGATGCTCTTGTACCTTTCTAATGGTTTTCCTAGGTAGGATTTGTCTAGAATTGTTTGCCCTAGAGTTGTCCTTAGGTAAAATATTTCTAGGGACATTAGTCCCAAATTTCTCCTTCTTCCTAAGGTTGACTTTCTTAGCTCCTAAGCAATATTCTCTATTTCTAGCATACTCTTTTTGATAAATAGCAAGATTGCTAAAATAATTTCTAGCATGCTTTTTGACATTATTTGAATAAGGAGCTTTATTTAAAAATACCTTAGGGTTAGCTTTGGAAGCTCCCCCTACTTGTGGTGCTCCTTCTTGACCCTTTTTCTTCCCCCTTGGGCATTGACTCCGGTAATGTCCCGGTAGCCGGCATTTGAAGCAAATGACTTGCTCCTTGCTTTTGATAGTTGAGGGACCGACATCTTTGACCTTTGGAGCCGGTGGAGCTTTCTTGATTCTTTTTGGACACTTACTTTTGTAGTGTCCACTTTCCCTACACTCAAAACAAATTATATGATGATTTATTATTAACTAAATTGCGTGAGTTACCTAGTCCGGTTGTAGGCGCCGGAGTTGCTTCTTCACTTCTTCTGGAGGTTGAAGTGACTTCTTGCTCTTGCTCCTGTGTTGAGGATGGTCTCTCCTCCTCAATCCTAGAAGTGGATGCTTCTTCCACTTCTTCCACTGATCCGGAAATTGATTCCCTATCAACTTCCGAATCCTCAAGCTCTTTAGATGACGATGTACTTGCTTGAGCTTGAGAGGGTGAGCACTCCTCTTCTTCTTGAATCGACAATGAATTTTCATGGAGCTTTGCCACTTGGCTCCATAACTCCTTAGCATCCATATAATCCCCTAACATACACACAATATCGTTAGGGATCAAATCAAAAATAAACTTTACTACCTTCATGTTTTTCTCGAAGGCTTGGATTTGATCTTCACTCCATTTCTTCTTCTTGAGGAAACCACCCTTTGGTCCTTTTGGATATTCCATTAAAATAAACCATTCCTCAAAATCTCTCATCATAATAAAATCTTCAATTCTTCTCTTCCAAGAAGTGAAGCCTTCTCGTCCATATAGGGTGTAGGGCACCGGTTTGTTGATGTCCCATCCTAGTTGTCCTTGGACTTCCATCTTCAACCTCTAACGTGCTCCCTTAGTTGTTAAACTTCAAGAGCGGCCTCGCTCTGATACCACTTGTAGGGGATCGTTGGAATGCTAGAGAGGAGGTGAATAGCGTCGTGCTATGCATCGATGGAAATCGTTCGCGTGCTTGTCTACAATTTTCGTTAGCACAGCGGAAACAAAGATAATAAAGCAATAATGAAAACACAAACACACAAACACAAAGAAATAACATGGTTCGGAACCGAATGGTTCCTACTCTATGGATCGAGCTCTAAAGAGCTCTAGTGATGCACACGCAATCACTAATCACAAATAACTCCTTCTCGACACAAGTCGAAGGTAGAGAAACCTCGTACAATGATTACACTAAGCAATACACAAGATACAAGCTAATACAAATGAGAAATACAATGCAAGTAAAGAAAAACACTTTACAAGAGCACTTTGGTTGCTTGATCTTTGATTGCCTTGGACTAGCCTTGAAGGACTGGAAAGTACCAACTCTCCCCTTCAATTTTCCCAAGAAAATCATTGCCTTTTTCCTCCTCCACGAGCTCCTTTTAAAGATTCTACCTATGATGGAAAAAGTCAATCAATCGACTAATCGGGACCATCAGTCGACTGATGCCACTGTTGTCGTGAGACAACGGCTAGATCCACGCTGGAAAAATCCAACGGATCCATCATCAGTCGACTGATCAAGCCATCACTCGACTGTTGACCGCAACGATCGAGTGAGACTCCATTTTGTGCTTCAAAATCTTAGCACCAGTCAACTGATCACAAGATCAGTCGACTGCTCGACCAATCAGTCGACTGTCCACCTATGGTAGTCGATTGCTAGGGTAATTCCAAACCCTAGTTGACTCTTACCAGTACTAGCACACCTCAAACATGAGGTTTTAGCCCAAGTATGGTTCCCCCATACTTGCTAGACCACCCTTAGCCTAGACCTAGGCCTTCTAGCCACCTCCATCTGCCTCACGCCTCTTGGATCCCTCCAAGTCATCCATTACTTGTTCATCCATCGCGCTAGCCTTCAAGTGCTTCCATCGGCTATGTCATGCTAATGGTGTCTACACCGCCAAGGCACATTGGACTTACGCCGCCAAGACTTCGCTTGGACTTTACGCAGCCAACCATTGGACTTATGTTGCCAAGACTTCACCCTTGGACTTTACGCCGCCAATATCAAACCCCTTGGACTTTCCAAATTCCAAGACTCAAGCTTGGACTTTCCCTTGCCAACCCATCTTGGACTTTCCATGCTAAGACCCATGCTTGGACTTTTCCTTGCCAAGATAAATGCTTGGACTTTACATTGCCAAGACCCATGCTTGGACTTTCCCAAATGCCAAGTGTCCCACTTGGACTTTCCATGACAATTACATTGTCATATGTTTTTGTCAAAACATCAAAACATCTCTCGAGCCAAGCTCGAGTCCTGGTCAATCGTGACCTGGGCCGATTGCACCAACAGAAACCTCCAAATCCGTAGAGTCCATAGGGAGGAGGAACGATGATCTCATGGCTTAGTTTATCTTGAAGTTCCATTCCTTCTAGTGTATGCTCCCTTGATTGTTAATCCTTGAAGAGCAACCTTGCTCTGATATCAATTGTAGAGGAATCAATGGCCACGCTAAAGGGGGGTGAATAGTATTTTTCACAATTTCATCGATCGTGCTTGTCTACAATTCGTTAGTGTAGCGGAATATACAAAATAGCATAAACAAAAACAATCGCAAGTATAAAAATACAATTTACGTGGTTTAAAACTAGGGCTTCTACACCACGGGGCGAGCTCTAGTGATGCACACCACCACTATCAAACTTCTCCTTCTCGAAATGATACTAGAGGTGGAGAAACCTCTTACAAGATCTTACAATAATAAGAATACAACCAAATATGAAATATAAGAACAAAGAACTAAACACTTTACAAGAAGTGATCTTTGCTTGCTTGATTATTGGTTGCTTTGGATTGCTCTTGAAGGTCAGGAATGCAACACCACTTCCTGATGGGTTCGAGATTTTTTGGCCAAAGAAGAGTACTTAGTATTTTTCAGAACACTTCTTTGTATTTCTAGAGCATTTGACTTATTTTTAGAATCCAAAGCACTGTGTTTGTACATAATATTTTGTAAATTTCTCGAGCAGTCTATGTATTTCTTGATTGACATGTGTATTTTCCAAGCTTAGTAGTGATGAGCAGAGTAGTTGATCCAGAGCTCATCTTTGTGAAATCAGTATTGATTAATCTATGTATTACCTGAGTTGTTTATACATTTCCCGAGCAATCTATGTATTTCCTGAGCTCAGTAGTGATGAGTAGAGTAATTGATCCAGAGCTCAGCTTTGTGAAATCAATATTGAGTAATCTATGTATTTTTGAGTTGTTTATATATTTTCTGAGCAATCTATGTATTTTCCAAGCTCAGTAGGGATGAGCAGAGTAGTTGATACAGAGCTCAGCTTTGTGAAATCAGTATTGAGTAATCTATGTATTTCCCGTGTTGTTTATGCATTTTTTGAACAACCTATGTATTTTCCGACTGACATGTGTATTTCTCGAGCTCAGTAGGGATAGTCAGTGTACTTGATCCAAAGCTTAATATTGAATAGTATGTGCAGTTCTCAAGAAGTCTATGTATTTCCTGACCGACATGTGTATTTCCCGAGCTCAGTAGAGATTAGCAGAGTAGTTGGTCAAGAGCTTAATATTGAGTAGTATATGAAGTTCTCGAGCAACTTTTGTATTTTCTAACCAACATGTGTATTCCTCGAGCTCAGTAGGGATAGATAGTGTAGTTGATTTAGGGATCAACTTTATGAGGTCCTTGTATTGAGCAACATGTGTATTATCGGAGCAGCTTATACATCTCTCGACCAACATGTGTGCTTCTCGAGCACCTTGTCTTTTTTCTAAGTTTCATGTGGATTTCTTGAAATTAATAAGGGAAAAGGTCATGGTTGTTCTAGAGTATAATAAGATAGGACATTAAGGGGGGTTTTGAAGAAAAAGTATTTTTATTGTTATTTTCTAGAAATTTGAAAATGGTTTATTTTTAGGTGTTTTATAAGGAAGAAGGAGGGACACGTGGAAGGTAGGGAAGAAGTTATTTTGAAAAGAAGTGGGAAAAGTGGTTGCATCTCAACGGACTAGTAGGGTATCAAAGTAAATTTATCTCGGAGTAGGGCGGTACAAATTGTCTATAAAAGGAGCAGAGACGGGGGAAAAGGAAGATGATTTTTTCTTCTCCATTCAATACACCAGAATCTTTTCTCATTTCTTCTTCATTCTACTATTCTACTTTCTCAATTTTGACTTGAGCGTCGGAGGGGACATGCCGGTAATGATGACCCACCTCTAACGTTCTCTTTGAGTCATAGATTTATCGTTTGGCCCAGGGATTCAAGGTGATAAGCAGGGATTCCCAAGAAAGGAGAAGGGGATCAGAGTGGGTTGAAGAAGAGGACAACATCATGTTGGATCGAAGCGGATCGCTAGAGGGGGGGTGAATAGCGATAAAAACTTTTCTTTTAAATTGTTCGATAGACAATTAAACACAGCGGAAAAGTAAATAAAAACTAAATGAGACAAATAGTTTTTTTACTTGGTTCGTAGCCTTCGGCTACTACTCCAAGGCCCTAACGGTCCTAGACCGTGTACGGAGGGCAATTCACTAAAACACTCCTCGTTGGAGGTAGGAGTTTTACGATTATAAAAGCCTTCGAAGCAAAAAGATAGAGAGACAAACCCTCTCTTCTATTAAAGTAAAATGCAACGAAAAGCCTCGATTAAAAAGAATTGCAATATTGAAAGCAATAACAAATTAAGATTATACCAACAACTAAATAAAAGAAACTTTAAGCTAGGGTTATTGGCAGCACTTCGTTGTTGTAGAGTCGTCAGAGAGTTGCAGCGTAACGGAGGCTTTTGAGCACTTAGAATTGAGGATGATGTTGGTGCAATCGACCCAGGTCACGATTGACCAGGACTCGAGTTTGGCTCGAGTGATGTTTTGATGTGTTTTGATGTTTCGACAAAAACATATGACAATATAATTGTCAAGGAAAGTCCAACATGTGTTGGCAAGGAAAGTCCAAGCATGGGTCTTGGCAAATGGAAAGTCCAACATGAGTTGGCAAGGGAAAGTCCAAGCATGGTCTTGGCATTTGAAAAGTACAAGCATGAGTCTTGGCAAATGGAAAGTCCAACATGTGTTGGCAAGGAAAGTCCAAGCATGGATCTTGGCAAATGGAAAGTCCAACATGGGTTGGCATTTGAAGTCCAAGCGGTAGTCTTGGCAGCATAAGTCCAATGGTTGGCGGCGTAAAGTCCAAGAGGAGTCTTGGCGGCGTAAGTCCAATGTGCCTTTGCGGTGTAGACACCGTTAGCATGACATAGCCGACGGAAGCACCTAAAGGCTAGCGCGATGGATGAACAAGTCATGGATGACTTGGAGGGATCCGAGAGGCGTGAGGCTGATGGAGGTGGCTAGAAGGCTTAGGTCTAGGCTAAGGGTGGTCTAGCAAGTATGGGGGAACCATACTTGAGTTAAAACCTCATGTTTGAGGTGTGCGGTCGCGGTGCCATGTGGCGGCCGTGGACCGAGTCAACTAGGGTTTGATCGGGTTATGGTTTAGTAGTCGATCGCCATAGGATGGCAATGATCGATGATGAATCAGCCGATCGATCGATCGTGTGATCGATCGGGTGCTCGAAATTCGCCACGAATAGAGTCGAGACTCGGTCGAGTGAGGACTCCATCGATCGTGATGGTCACAATCGATCGTCGATGGTAGTTCCGTTGGACTTATCCAACGTGGAACTAGCCGTTGTCTCACGACAACAGTGGCATCAGTCGACTGATGGTCCCGATCAGTCGACTGATAGACTTTTTCCAGCACAGGTTGAAGCTATATATGGAGCTCGTGATGGAGGAAAAAGAAATTGGTTCTTGAGGGCTATTGGGGCGATTTGTTGGTCCAAATCAGGTCTCCAAGTGCAAGCAAGCAACCAAGCATTCAAGCAATCAAAACAAGTGTTGTAAAGTATTTTCTTTACTTGTATTTCATATTTACATTGTATATTGCTTGTATTTCATTCTTACTATTGTAAGATCTATTGTAAGGGGTTTCTCCACCTCCGACTTGTGTCGAGAAGGAGTGTTTATCATTAGTGAGTGTGTGTGCATCACTAGGGCTCTTTAGAGCTCGATCCGTGGAGTAGGAACCGTGCGGTTCCGAACCACGTTATATCATTGTGTTAGCTTGTTGTCTATTTCGTTATTGCTTTTATTATTTCTATTTCCGCTGCGCACTAACGAAATTGTAGACACAAACGCGATCGAATTTCATCTACGCTATTCACCCCCCCTCTAGCCGTTCCAATATTTCTAAAAAGTGGTATCAGAGCCCGGGGCTCCTCTACGGATTAACAACCCGGAGTCAAGAAGCTAGAGGGAAGAATATGGAATTTGAGGAAAGATTGGGTGACGACGTCAACATCCCACCTTTCCTTCAACCGCGAACATTTTGCGTATTGGAAAGGTAGGATGGAATATTTTTTAATGACGAATATAGAAAATTGGTTTGCCGTGACTATAGGTTTTGATGCTCCGAGAGGAGAAAACGGCAAAATTCTCAAGATGAAGAGATGGATCGAGGAGCAACGAGAAAAATTCAAGACAACCGTTAAGGTAACAAAAATGTTGATTGATTTGATACCTAACGATATTTTGTCCAGATTAGGAAGCTATAGGGATGCCAAGGAGTTGTGGAACAAGTTGATCAAGTTCCACGACAATCCCGAATCGGTCCAAGAAGACTTGGAAGAGGAGGAGACCGAAGAAGAATCATCATCATCCTCACAAGAAAGTGAGGAGTCAACTTCCGGGTCGGAAGAGGTGGAGGAAGTGGAAGAAGCATCCACCTCAAGGATTCAGGGGGAGGAAAGGATCTCCACTCCGGAGCAACAAGAAGAAGCTTCCACATCCGGTCAAGATGGAGAAGCTCCAACTCCGGCACCCACCACCACAAATACCCTAGGTAACTCAAACACTCAAGGTTCAAATAAAACTCATATCATTTGTTTTGAGTGTAGGGAATCCGGACACTACAAGAGTAAGTGTCCAAAAAGGGTCAAGAAGGCTCAACCGGTTCCAAAGGTCAAGGAGACCGGTCCCCCAACTACCAAAAGCAAGGAGCGAGTCATTTGCTTCAAATGCCGGCAACCGGGACACTACCGAAATCAATGTCCTAAGGGGAAGAAGAAGACCCAAGAGGGAGCTATACATGTAGGGGGAGCCTCCAAGGCAAACCCTAAGGTATATTTCAATAATGCATCTTCTAAATTTAAAAGTTAAAAGCATGCTAGGAATTTTAATTCTCTTGCAATTTGCCATGAAAAGCATGCTAATAGAAATAAATACTTTTGTTTAGGTGCTAAGAGTGTTCACTTAGGAAATAAGAAGAAATTTGGGACTAATGTCCCTAAAAATATATTACCTAAGGAAAGCATTAAGAAAATAGGAGAACATCTAGGCTTTAATGCTAAGGAATCTAGACATATGCCTAGAAATAGAAATATCTCAAGAGAAAATGAAAAATTAAAAATTGAGATATTAGAAAAGGAAAATCAAGCCTTGAGGTCAAGGCTTGAAAAACTTGAAAAGACCCTCAACATTATGCAAAATCAAATGCAAGGGTCAATTGGTCAAACTTTTAGGTCAAATAATCAAAGTCAACTAGTAGGATCTATAAGACAAAAGTCAATCAAAGTCAAGAAGTGTTTGGTTCAAAATCCTAAGCCTAAGGTGGCTTACCATAGTGTTCCATTTGACTATGGAACACTAACTAGGTCTAGGAAGACCAAGGTCAATGGGGAAGTCATCCCTAGAGTTGACCAAGGTTTGTGCCTAGTGGCCAAGGTTTCGAAGAAACCTAGGGTGGCCACTAAGAAGGTTGTTAGGAGGCAATCCTAAGGTTAACCTAGGCAAGACCAAAATGACCAAGGCTAATAAGCCTAGGAAGGTCATTAGGAAGGTATCTAGGGAGGTTATCCCTAAGGAATACCTAATTAACCCTAGGAGCTCCAATAGGTTTTGGGTTCCTAAGAGCGTGATTGATTCATGCTAGATGGGTTTAGGGTGTGCCAACCTTGATTGGATGGGTAGTTAACTCAACCATAATAAAGGTGGCACTTTAGGTTATTTTCAAGGTTATGGTTGCCTTGGAAATACATTTAAGTCTTAATCCTAAAAGTTTTTAGGATGTGCCAATATTACTTGAGAAGTTTGATAAAATGATCAAAATTGGCACAATTTAGGTTTAGAGGTTAGTGTGCCATTTTGGGTTTTTGGCACACTTGGGAGAAAACTAGAAATATGGCAAAATGCAATTAATTATATGAAATGGCAATTAATATTAAAATTTAGGTATTATTATACCTATATATTTTATATGCCATGCTTTGATTGCTATATGCCATGTCATGACATCATGCCTATTTCTATGATTTTATATGTCATGAGTATGCTTAGGTTTTAGGTTAATGTCATGTATGCTTAGTTCTATATCTTATGCCTTGATCATACATTCATGCATTAACTTGATTAAAATTGATTTAAGGACTATGGCATGACTTGGAGTCCCAGTTATAAGGGAATCAAGTAGAGTTGCTTTAGAAAATGCATGAAACCCTAGTTTAGGGAGAACAAAACCCACATCTCACATCTAATTGACATGTATGTGTATGTATACACCCTAGATACATGTGAGATTCTAGGATATGAGTTAAGTTCAAGGTGCATAGTTTTTGCATCTAGATAAACTAAAACTCATCTAATTTTAGTTGTGGATCATTGGGAGAGCTTGTGTACAAGTCACGTACATAGAGCCCAAGGAATATGATCCAAGTTAAGGTTTTGAAAACATTTTAAAATCACTTTGAAAAACCTTGGTGAAGTCTATCTTTTGATAGCAATCACCATTGATGAAGTTGATACAAAGTAGGGCCAAAACATTGAAAATTTTAATGGTTTTGAACTTTGTACCAATTTCACTATTTAATGGGTAAAATAATTTTCAAACATTTTTCACCCATTGTATTAGTCATAAGTATTATACGTATCAAATTTCGTGATTTTTCGATATACGTATAATTAGTTATGATTTTTCAAAACTCATTTCTGATAACTGAAAATCGGGATTTTCAGTTATTAGTCGACGCCTGGTAGCAATGATCGATGGAGGTTCCAATGATCGATTTACGAATCACTGATTGGTAACCTGATTTCGGGTAAACAAGGTTGTTTAACCCGATTTTTACTGATTATGGTCCCTAATCACTCCTAACCCTAGGATATGCTTTGGGAAGCATTATGAAGGGTGTAAATCCATTGGATATTGATTAGGAGAAGTATTTGGGGTTTGTATCAATTTTAAGGTGTTGGAAAGTTCAATGTTGAATTTCTAACCTTAATTTTGATGATTTAAAGTTCCTATTGGCTTAGGGACTTCCCAAGGACATTGTTGGTGCAATGGTCAAGGGGGAGCAAGCCTTTAGGGGGAGGCATCCATCTTGGAATGATGGATGTGTTTTTCTCCTTGAAAAGGAGAAGCTATTGGGAGAATATGACATCAATTGGGAAATTGATGGGACTTTTGAGAGACCCAATTTGGAAATTGGGAGAGTAAATAGGATTGTCTCTCTTGAGTGATATTGGACTTATCACTAGGAAGATGGTAGGCATCCTAAGTATTTTTGGACCAAGGGAGAGATTGTAAGATCTCATTGGGACATGAGACATTGACCCTCTTGGGGAGACAACTTTTTGCTGTTAGTCAAAAAGGGGGAGAATGTTTGAGGGAAAATATTTGGAGAGTATTTACCATTTTGGGATAATTGGTAAAGGATTGGAGTTAGTATTCTAACTCAATTATTTGTTTGGTTTTTGTCAAACATCAAAAAGGGGGAGATTGTTGGTGCAATCGGCCCAGGTCACGATTGACCAGGACTCGAGTTTAGCTCGAGTGATGTTTTGATGTGTTTTGATGTTTCGACAAAAACATATGAAAATATAATTGTCAAGGAAAGTCCAACATGTGTTGGCAAGGAAAGTCCAAGCATGGGTCTTGGCAAATGGAAAGTCCAACATGAGTTAGCAAGGGAAAGTCCAAGCATGGTCTTGGCATTTGAAAAGTCCAAGCATGAGTCTTGGCAAATGGAAAGTCCAACATGTGTTGGCAAGGAAAGTCCAAGCATGGATCTTGGCAAATGGAAAGTCCAACATGGGTTGGCATTTGAAGTCCAAGCAGTAGTCTTGGCAGCATAAGTCCAATGGTTGGCGGCGTAAAGTCCAAGCGGAGTCTTGGCGGCGTAAGTCCAATGTGCCTTGACGGTGTAGACACCGTTAGCATGACATAGCCGACGGAAGCACCTGAAGGCTAGCGCGATGGATGAACAAGTCATGGATGACTTGGAGGGATCCGAGAGGCGTGAGGCTGATGGAGGTGGCTAGAAGGCTTAGGTCTAGGCTAAGGGTGGTCTAGCAAGTATGGGGGAACCATACTTGAGTTAAAACCTCATGTTTGAGGTGTGCCAGTCGACTGGTGCCATGTGGCAGTCGACTGGACCGAGTCAACTAGGGTTTGACTGCGGGTTATGGCCTAGCGATCGCCAAGGATGATGGCCGATGGATCGAATCAGCCGATCGATGGATCGAGCAGTCGACTGATCGTGTGATCAGTCGACTAGTGCTCGAGAATTCGGCCATAGAATAGAGTCGAGACTCGACTGGTCGAGTGAGGACTCCATCAGTCGACTGATGGCCATAATCAGTCGACTGATGGTAGTTCCGTTGGACTTATCCAACGTGGAACTAGCCGTTGTCTCACGACAGATATCATCGATCGGATCGATGGTCCCGATCGATCGTGATAGACTTTTTCCAAAGACAAAGTTGAAGCTATATATGGAGCTCGTGATGGAGGAAAAAGAAATTGGTTCTTGAGGGCTATTTGGGCGATTTGTTGGTGCAAATTAGGTCTCCAAGTGCAAGCAAGCAACCAAGCATTCAAGCAATCAAAACAAGTGTTGTAAAGTCTTTTCTTTACTTGTATTTCATATTTACATTGTATATTGCTTGTATTTCGTTCTTACTGTTGTAAGATCTATTGTAAGGGGTTTCTCCGCCTCCGACTTGTGTCGAGAAGGAGTGTTTATCATTAGTGAGTCCGTGTGCATCTCTATGGCTCTTTAGAGCTCGATCCGTGGAGTAGGAACCATGCGGTTCCGAACCACGTTATATCATTGTGTTAGCTTGTTGTCTATTTCGTTATTGCTTTTATTATTTCTATTTCCGCTGCGCACTAACGAAATTGTAGACACAAACGTGATCGAATTTCATCTACGCTATTCACCCCCCCCTCTAGCCGTTCCAATATTTCTAACAGATGAAACCCTAGGTTTGACCCTCCTTTTATAGCCTTTAAGCCCCTCAACGAATGGGTCTTCAACCAATCACAAATGGGCACAAAACTCCTTGAAAAATGGTGATAAAGCTTGACTCCTCGAGGCTGATTTTTGACCACCGGTTGAACTGGCCGGTTGAACTGGCACCGGTTGAACTGGCCGGTTGAACTGATGGCCAAGATTTTTGACTACAATAAAGAGTTAGCTCAAAATATAAGTGGATTCGACGGCCACTTGCCGTCCGATCTCAACATAGACCATGGGAAGTCTTGGGTCAGATCGTCGCCTAAGATCATCCCTGTAAAGAGGATATGACCTCACTTACGCTCGCACACACAAGCTTACCTCGATACTTACGTGTCGCTTTTGCTTCCGGCATTCCACTCGATTACTTTGGCTCCCTCCGAAGTAACTCGAGTGTCGCCCGACCACCGCGGCTTCCTCCGGGTGTCGCTAGCCTTCAGCTCCAGCTTTGAGACTTTTCTGCACACTTGATTTAGCTCGTGAGATAACAATATAAGCTTAACTTTATATCGTTTGCTATAATCAAAACTTAGGTTCGACTTAGGTGCTCACTGCACCAACAATCTCCCCCTTTTTGATTTATGGCAAACCCACATACAAAGTTAAGACAAAAATAAGTATGAGATTATGCATGAATGAGTAGGAGTATATAAAAATTCTTTTTCAAGTGCTCCCCCTTGAGAAATCCTCCCCCTTGACCGAGGGTGAGTACTTGAGAAAGGGTTTTAACTCTCCCCCTTGATATGTGCTACTAAGAAAAAGAATTAAGTAACCGAAATTACTTAATATTGGCCATAGTGTTTAAAATAAGTTTTAAGTTAAGAAACCAAATGATTTCTTAACCTTGGCCTTTTGTTAAAAGTTAAATAAGTTTTCAAAACTTAAAGTTAACTTTTGGTTTAATTATGAAGTAAGAGTTAAGTTATCAAAAAAAAAAATTTTTTTTTGACCCATTAACTTTTATCCTTTTTCTCCTTTTTCTCCCCCTTTTGTCGTATATCGAAAAGAGTAAGGGGTGTGTGGAAAACAAAATAAATGTTAAATTTAAAGTCCAAGCATGTTCCACATTTTTATTTTTAAAAATAATATACTGAAAATAAGTTCATCTATAAAATGTTCGACTCATATTTGGCTTGATTGATATGAAGGATCAACCAGTCCTGGTCAGAGTCGGTATGATTATACTCCGTGGTTCATAGCGATGCACTAGCTCTACATCTGGAACCAGGAGTAAGGTCCTAACATCTCACGCCCATCTACGTGGCTAAGTACACAAACACATTAGTCCTATGTGTTGTGAGATGTATTGGCTCCTTAAATCTATAGGTGCATGATATCTAAGGTATGTCCTATGCTAGTTCCATGAAAAAAAAATTAAGAAATAGTAGTAAGAAAATATAATTTGTAAGTTCCTATTCTATTACGCACATGCCTAATCTTCGTCTCAAGAGACTAAATTCGGCTTCGGGTAGTGGTTTAGTAAATATGTCTGCTAGGTTAGACTTCGAGTCAACATATTCGAGTTGTATGGAGCCGTTGGCTACATGTTCTCGAATGAAATGATGTTTTACCTCTATATGCTTTGTCCTTGAATGACATATAGGGTTCTTAGTTAGATTTATCGAACTTATGTTGTCTACAAAAATTTTAGTTTTGGTGAAGTCCAACCTAAAGTCTCGGAGAGTGTGCTTCATCCAAAGAAGCTGAGATACACACTCACCCATCGGCAACGTATTCGGCTTCGGTGGTAGATAAGGCAACACAATGTTGCTTCCTACTGCACTAACTCACTAGACTTGAGCCGAGTAGTTGACAACAACCACTCGTGCTCTTTCTATCGAGTTTACTACCGGCATAATCCGAATCGGAGTAGCCGATTAGTTCGAACTCCGTAGATCTAGGGTACCAAATACCAACGTTAAGTGTACCCTTAAGATATCTAAGGATACACTTAACTAGGGTTAGGTGAGACTCCTTAGCACAGGTTTGAAACCTGGCGCACATACTTACTGCGAATAGGATGTCGGGTCGACTCGCAATTAAGTATAGGAGACTTCCTATCGCGCTCCTATAGTACTTTAAGTCAATGGACTTACTTTCTAGGTCTTCTCCTATGTTAACATTAATCGCCATTGGGGTGTTTATTATCTTAGCGTCTTGCATTCCAAATCTTTTAATTAACTCCTTAGCGTATTTTTGTTGATATAGGTATATACCATCCTTAGTTTGTTTAATTTGTAGACCTAAAAAGAAACTTAACTCGCCTACCAAGTTCATTTCAAACTCACTTTCCATGAGTGAAATGAACTCGTTTAGTAAGGCTGAGTTAGAGGTTCCAAAAATTATATCGTCTACGTAAATTTGAGCTATGAATATTTCTTTACCTAAGGTTTTTACGAAGAGAGTTGGGTCAACTAAGCCTTGGTTAAACCCTTTTGACTTAAGATGGATTGAAATTCTCTCATACCAAGCTCGAGGAGCTTATTTAAGTCCATAGAGAGCTTTCTTAAGTTTTAGAACATGGTCGGGTTTATCTAGATTTTCGAACCCGGGGGGTTGGCTAACATAAACTTCTTCTTTAATGTATCCATTTAAGAATGCCGACTTAACATCCATTTGAAACAGCTTAAATCCTCGATGTGCGGCATAAGCTAGCAACATTCGAATGGATTCGAGTCTAGCTATTGGGGCATAGGTTTCATCGTAATCTAAGCCTTCGACTTGACTAAACCCTTTGGCGACTAACCTAGCCTTGTTTCTAACTACTTCACCTTTATCATCAAGCTTATTTCGAAACACCCACCTTGTTCCAATTATCGTTTTGTCTTTAGGTGGTGATACTAATTCCCACACTTCATTCCTAGTAAATTGAGCTAGCTCTTCTTGCATTGCAATAATCCAATCGGGATCAAGAAGAGTTTGTTCAATTGATTTGGGTTCTATCTTTGAAATTAAGGAAATTTGACTAAGGTTCCTATAGGATGCTCTAGTTTGAACTCCTAGATTAGGATCTCCTATC
This sequence comes from Wurfbainia villosa, assembly GCA_025175895.1. Lineage (NCBI taxonomy): Eukaryota > Viridiplantae > Streptophyta > Magnoliopsida > Zingiberales > Zingiberaceae > Wurfbainia > Wurfbainia villosa. Next base: position 96,010,595 of record CM045986.1, read on the forward strand.
ACTTGATCGATAGGGTGGTTAGTCTGAATCCTAGATTGGGTTGGGTTTGTGTCACCTAATGCTTGATCAATGGGGTGACTTGGTTGAACATTAGTTTGGTTGGAGTCATCTAACACTTGATCAATAGAGTGACTTGGTTGACTTAGGTTAGGATTAACACTAGACCTGATCTCCGGATCAGAGTTAAGTCTAGTATGAATCGGCTCGCTAATTGGTGTTGCCGGGGGTTTTGTAGGTTCATGTCCTTCATCAAATACTACATTGATAGTCTCCTCGACTCTAAGGGTGTCGTGGTTATATACTTTATAAGCTCGACTTGTAGTCGAGTATCCTAGAAAGATTCCGATCGTGGTCTTGGATGTAAATTTCCCTAGGTAATTCTTAGTGTTTAGGATATGTACCTTACACCCAAATACCCTAAAGTATTTGATGTTAGGTATTTTATTGTGATAAATCTCGTATGAGGTCTTAAGGTGCCTCTTTACCATAAGGATTCTATTTTGGACATAGCATGCCGTACTCACGGCTTCTGCCCAAAACCTATCGGGTAGGTCATATTCGTTCAACATGGTCCTAGCGGCTTCTTGTAGAGTTCGGTTTTTCCGCTCCACTAGGCCATTTTGTTGAGGGGTCCTAGGGCAAGAGAATTCTTGGTGGTGTCCGTTTAGGTTACAGAAGTCGGTGAACCTTTGATTTTCGAATTCATCACCATGATTGCTTCTAATTCTTTTAACCTTAAGGTTTTTTTTTATTCTCGATTAATTTGAATAAATTGATTAATTGATCTAGGGTATCATTTTTATGTTTGATGAACCTAACCCAGGTAAACCTGGAGTAGTCGTCAATTATGATTAAGCAATATTGACTTTTATTGATTGACTTGGCTCCATGTGAATCGAATAGATCCATATGCAGGAGCTCAAGTACACTTGAGGTTCATTCTTGGTTAGTTAACTTGTGTTGTGTCCTAGGTTGTTTTCCTTGTTGACAAGCATTACAGATTTTATTAACCAAGTTGTTGAGGTTGGGTAAGCCTCTGACTAAGCCACTCTGACTCATCTTGTGGACGAGTCTTGGGTGCGAGTGACCGAGTCGTCGGTGCCACAACCATGATTCCTCTTCCTGTGTCATAAGACATTTGGCTGAGGATTTGATTAAGTTAATTGTGTAAATGTTATTTGTCCTAGTTCCTTTGAGTATTGTTTTAGCTGTTTTATTTGTTTTAATTACACATTCATTTTCTAAAAATACGACCTTATAGTTATTGTCACATAATTGGCTTACGCTAAGGTGTTATATTCAAAATTCTCTACAAGTAATACATTTTTAATAACAAAATTCGAGTTAAGCTCGATATCACCTGATCCGATGATTTTGAGCTTGCCGTTATTCCCAAAGGCTACCGATCCTTGTCGTTTGAATCGAAGCTTTGTGAATTTGAGTTGATCCCCGGTCAAGTGTCGGGAGCAACCGCTGTCCAACATCCATTGATCCTACACACAAGGTGGTTGGATTGGATGTTAGATTTTTTTTAAAAAAATTGGTTGTAAGTTGTTAAACCTAGGTCATCTTACCTGTATCTATATGATCAATCATGTTATACTTATGTGTTTTTTGTGAGATGACTTCCAATTAAGTTGATTAAGTGCATTTATGTTTAAGTAATGTTAGATTTGGATTTGACCCTAGGCTTGCCAAGTTTGCCTTTTCAAGATCATGGCTTCCAGGTCGTGGTGAGGCACAGGGGCCTTCTTTTATCGGATCATCGACCACTTCCTTAGACAAAGCCATTTTCAAGAAAATGATGACTTGACTCACCTAAAATTATTTCCTCGTCTAACTAGTTATTTTTGAAAAGAGGCTCCCCGAGGCTCAATCTTTTCGAAGAATTTTAGTTGATTATTTGAAAAGAGGCTCCCCGAGGCTCAATCTTTTCGAAGGATTTTAGTTGGTTATTTGAAAAGAGGCTCCCTGAGGCTCAATCTTTTCGAAGGATTTTAGTTGGTTATTTACGTGTTCTAAGTGAGTTCACGAAAGAAAAAAAAAATCTAAGCATGCAATTTCTAAGTTAAAAAACAAACATGTTTTGTACTGGCTCTCCCTAGACCGTTGAATCGGTTCGGTCTATCCACATAGTGGATTTGGTCCTTGAGAACCCAGTACGAGTTGGATCCTAGAGTTGAAATCAAAGTGGTCTTAGGGACCCATGCTTGGACACATTTTTTATGTCTACTTACGATTGACATATACGACTTATTGGTCGTGTTTGAGCTAAACCCTAGTCCGGCCTTGTTGTACACGGCCCTTTGCGATCCAAGTAGGAGGTCAAGTCCTTTGGATCCCAAAGTAAACCTTTCCAACGTATTCCTAAGATCTTCAACTTGACTTTTCAAGAGTGAGTTCTCAACTTCAAGTTTTTCAACCCGAGTTGAGTCCTTCTCTTGAACTCGACTAGTCGAAGAGGTTAGGGAGACCTCGTGTTTGAGGAGTTTAACTTCCTCAACCAGGGTCTCGACCTTGGACTCGGACTTAGCTAACTTCCTAGACAAAAACCTAACCGTATTATGTAAAGTATTAAATAAGGTTCGACTCACCTTAAGGGTATCTTTTGAACCGGATGCGTATCCGTGGCTTGACTTGAAGGTAACCGAGTCCGAGTCATCCTCAGGTTCTGACTCAAGTTCAGGTTCGGTCTCCGTGTCGGACTCAATCGATTTCGCCATGAAGACGTGGTCTTCGTCTTCTTCGGATGACGCTTCTTCCCATGTCGCATTGAGGGCCTTCTTGTGCTTAGGTGCTTGGTGGTTGAGCTTGGGGCACTCGGACTTTATATGTCCAAACCTGTTACACTCATAACACCTAATATTTGAACTTTTAGGCTTACCTTGGTTGGGTCGAGTTGTGGTTCGCTTTCGTCCCTTGGCTATCCTTCGAGCTAGGTTCATTAGTTCGGTAGTCAATTCTGGGTCAACTTCTTCTTCAGACTCATCTTCCTCCTCGGTTGGTGGTGGCTTGCTTGCGATTTTCTTCTTCTTTGAACCTGCAAACAAGGCTATACCCCTCTCGGGTTCCGAGTTGGATTGCTCATGTAATTCAAAATCCGAAAAGAGTTCATCTAATCTAAGTTTAGAAAGGTCCTTGGAGACCTTGTAGGCATCGACCATGGATGTCCACAAGGTAGTCCTCGGAAAAGAGTTTAGAACATACCTTATAAGGTCGCGGTTTTCGACCTTTTGCCCGATTGCGTGTAGGTTGTTGACTATGTCTTGGACACGGGCATGGAGTTGCATCGCGGACTCGTGTTCCTGCATTTTTAGTGTGTACAATTTATTGAACAACAAATCACGTTTGCAAACCTTAGCTTGATCCGATCCTTCGTGTAACTCGATCAACTTTGTCCAAAGGTCCTTTGCGCTAATGAAGGGGCCGATGCGATTTAACTCCTCCTTGGACAAGCCGCATTGGAGGATTTGTGTTGCCTTGGCGTCGGCTTCGACTTGTCATTTTGTCGCAATGGTCCATTGATCATAATCCAAGGAGTCACCCACTTCATTAGTCGGAAGTGTGAAACCCGTTTGGATTATGATACACATCTCGATTTGGGTTTTGAGAAAGAATTCCATCCGCCCCTTCCAATAATGGAAGTCATCTCCGTTGTAAAACGGAGGTCGGACGGTGCTAAAACCCTCGAGATGGGCCATTAGAACAAAAGACAAAAAGGGACGAAGACGAAGAAACTAGCAACGACAAAAACACAAAACAAGGTACCAAGACTCGCGTCTTGGATTAGTAGTGCGGGAGTAAATTTAACAAAGCGAAATAAATCAGAAATAAACAGAAATAAAAGAAAAATAAATCTGTGAAAAATGGCTAGATTGGTGGTTTCACCAAATCTTAGCAACCCCCAGCTCTGATACCAATTGTTGGATCGAAGCGGATCGCTAGAGGGGGGGGGGGTGAATAGCGATAAAAACTTTTCTTTTAAATCGTTCGATAGACAATTAAATGCAGTGGAAATGTAAATAAAAACTAAATGAGACAAATAGTTTTTTTACTTGGTTTGTAGCCTTCGGCTACTACTCCAAGGCCCTAACAGTCCTAGACCGTGTACGGAGGGCAATTCACTAAAACACTCCTCCTCGTTGGAGGTAGGAGTTTTACGATTACAAAAGCCTTCGAAGCAAAAAGATAGAGAGACAAACCCTCTCTGCTATTAAAGTAAAATGCAACGAAAAGCCTCGATTAAAAAGAATTGCAATATTGAAAGCAATAACAAATTAAGATTATACCAACAACTAAACAAAAGAAACTTTAAGCTAGGGTTGTTGGCAGCACTTCGTTGTTGTAGAGTCGTCGGAGAGTTGCAGCGTAACGGAGGCTTTTGAGCACTTAGAATTGAGGATGAAACCCTAGGTTTGGCCCTCCTTTTATAGCCTTTAAGCCCCTCAATGAATGGGTCTTCAACCAATCACAAATGGGCACAAAACTCCTTGAAAAATGGTGATAAAGCTTGACTCCTCGAGACTGATTTTTGACCACCGGTTGAACTGGTCGGTTGAACTGGCCGGTTGAACAAATGGCCAGGATTTTTGACTACAATAAAGAGTTAGCTCAAAATATAAGTGGATTCGACGGCCACTTGCCGTCCGATCTCAACATAGACCTTCCATGGGAAGTCTTGGGTCGGATCGTCGCCTAAGATCATCCCCGTAAAGAGGATACGACCTCACTTACGCTCGCACACACGAGCTTACCTCGATACTTACGTGTCGCTTTTGCTTCCGGCCTTCCACTCGATTACTTCGGCTCCCTCCGAAGTAACTCGAGTGTCGCCCGACCACCGCGGCTTCCTCCGGGTGTCGCTAGCCTTCAGCTCCAGCATTGAGACTTTTCTGCACACTTGATTTAGCTCGTGAGATAACAATATAAGCTTAACTTTATATCATTTGCTATAATCAAAACTTAGGTTCGACTTAGGTGCCCACTGCACCAACAATCTCCCCCTTTTTGATTTATGGCAAACCCACATACAAAGTTAAGACAAAAATAAGTATGAGATTATGCATGAATGAGTAGGAGTATATAAAAATTCTTTTTCAAGTGCTCCCCCTTGAGGAATCCTCCCCCTTGACCGAGGGTGAGTACTTGAGAAAGGGTTTTAACTCTCCCCCTTGATATGTGCTACTAAGAAAAAGAATTAAGTAACCGAAATTACTTAATATTGGCCATAGTGTTTAAAATAAGTTTTAAGTTAAGAAACCAAATGATTTCTTAACCTTGGCCTTTTGTTAAAAGTTAAATAAGTTTTCAAAACTTAAAGTTACCTTTTGGTTTAATTATGAAGTAAGAGTTAAGTTATCAAAAAAACATTTTTTTTTGAGTTCTTCTATTATAAACTCTATACCCTAGGGTATGTATTAGATGTTTCATCAAATTGGACAATTAAAGATTCCTTAATTCTTTGAGTTCTTCTATTATAAACTCTATACCCTACACTAGTGGATGAGTATCCAACTAGGATCCCTTCATCCGCTTTGGATTCAAATTTACCTAGGTTGTCTTTGGTGTTTAAAATGTAGACTTTGCATCCAAAGACATTAAAATAGTGAATTTGTGGAATTGTACCATTCCATAATTCAAATGGGGGTTTTCCTAAGAACCTATGAATTAAAATCCTATTTTGGATATAGCAAGCGGTGTTGACCGCTTCCGCCCACAAGTAGCTAGGCAAAGAATATGCATTTAGCATAGTCCTAGCCACTTCTTGTAGGGCACGATTTTTCCTTTCCACAACCCCATTTTGTTGACGTATTTTAGGGCAAGAAAATTCGTGCTTGTACCCTTGTTCTAGGCAAAATTTTGAGAAGTTATAATTCTCAAATTCTCCACCATGATCACTACGGATCCGGTTGATTTTGAGTTTTCTTTCATTCTCTACTCTCTTGCTAAATCCTATGATTATTCCTAGGGTTTCATCCTTATGTTTCATGAAAAATACCGAAGTAAATCTAGAAAAATCATCTACTATCACTAAGAAATATTTACTACTAATCATGGAAGGAGTACTATGACAATCAAATAAATCCATATGCAATAGTTCTAAAGGTAAAGCGGTACTAAGTAAAGTTTTACCTTTGTGTGATGATTTTAATTGCTTCCCCTCTTGGCATGCATCACACATTTTGTCCTTGAGATACTTGACTTTTGGCAACCCCTTGACTAACTTCATTTTGGCTATTTTGGCAATGTTCTTCATATTGATGTGCCCTAACCTTCTATGCCAAAGTCAACTCTCTTCTTCTTTTGCAATAAGACACTTGGTAGAAGCATTAGTAGTATAGGATAAATCAACATAATAAATATTTAATTTCCTAAAACCTACTAACATGCAATCATTTTGATTTTTGTGTCTTATGAAGCATTTAGAAGAATCAAATTTAACATCACAAAGTTGACTTACACTAAGCAAATTAAATTTCATATTTTTAACTAATAATACTTTGTGAATTGCAAGGTTGGGGGATACCTCAATTGTGCCTTTTCCTAAGATCTTAAGTTTACCACTATTTCTAAAAGAAACCTTCCCCTTGCTAATGTGGTTGATGGTGGAAAATTTGCTCTCATCACCGGTCATGTGTTTTGAGCAACCACTATCAACAATCCATAAGCTTGGTCCTTCCACCTATACAACATGAAAAATGCAAGCCTTAGGCACCCAAATTTTAGGACTGATAGCATTAACTATATAACTTTTGGGGACCCAAGCCTTTTTAGCCTTGCTCCTAATGGTTGGGTTTCTACTAATTAGAGAGGTGAAGGCTACTTCCTTTTCCTTAGGCTTATATTCTATGCCAGCCTTGTTATAAATGACCCTTTGGTCCCTAAGAATCATATCAAGATATTTGGACTCATTTGTAAACTTTTCTAAACATGCATGTAAATCACCTATTTCTTTCCTAAGTTCATCATTCTCATTCCTAAGTGTACATGCATCATCATAAGGTGGTTCTACATTTTTAAGTGATTTAATTTCTACTTTTAAGTCCTTAATCCTAGTTTTTGATCTATTTAAGGCATTTTGAAGGCATGCAATAGTTTTATATAGTATGTCTAATCTAGGGGAGTCTCTTATCTCATCATCACTTGATGATGATTCGTCGCTTGAGGATGAGGATGAGAACTCCTCACTTGACCTTCCGGATTCCTCCTCCAAGGCCATGAGAGCTAGGTTCCGGGTGGCATGACACATTTCTTAATCATCGGAAGAGTCCTCCAAGCTTAGTGTGTTCCATGTTTGTGCCACCATTGCCTCCTTCTTCTTTTCCTTCTTTTCTTTCTTCTTCTTTTCCTTCTCCTCCTTCTTCTTTAGGTCTGAGCAATTTGGCTTGATGTGCCCTTTCTTGTTGCAACCATAACAAGTTACGTTAGATGTAGAAATTGAACTAGTTGAGGTTTTACCTTTGGAGGATTGAAACATCCTCCTCACATCCTTCTTGGTGAGTTTCCTTGATTTCCCACCAAATTTCTTTACATAGTGAGCTACCTCACTTGCCGATAGCTCATCGTTGCTACTTGATGACTCCTCAAATTCGAATGAAGAAGAGACTTCTTTCTTCTCCTTCTTCTTCTTGTCCTTCTTTCCTACAACAAAAGCTATATCTTTTTGTTTCGAAGAAGTGTTAGCATGTTCATGTAGCTCAAATTCACAAAAAAGTTCATCTATCTTAACTAAAGATAGATCCCTAGAGACCTTATAGGCATTTACCATTAAAGCCCACAGGGTTGTTCTAGGGAAGACTTGGAGTACATACCTCACAAGGTCTCAGTTTTTGACCTTTTCACCTATCACATGTAGTCCGTTGACTACCTCCTTGAAGCGACCATGCATTTGGCTCACGGTTTCATTGGTCTTCATGGCGAAGCTTTGGAGTTGGCCTATTAAGAGATCTCTCTTGGCTCATCTTGTTTCCTTTGATTCCTCGTTGAGCACAATTAGCTTCTCCCAAAAGGCGCCTTTGTTTCCTTTGCCGATTCAAAAGGCCCCACCTTACTTAGTTGCTCTTTGGACAAACCACATTGAAGTATGGTTCCTGCTTTGGCGTTAGCTTGAGCCTTCTTGGCCATGTCCCTCGTCCAATCCTTGGTTGGTAGAGGCGCTCCGTGTTCATCGGTCGGCTTCTCGAATCCGTCTACAACACTAAACCAATTATCAATATCATTCATAAGGTAGTATTCCATCCTACCTTTCCAGTAGCCGAAGTCGTTGTCGTCGAAGAATGGAAGCCTCGCCGTGCTATACCCCTCTTGAAATGCCATTATGCTCCGGTTGATTGTTAAATCTATTGGGTTGTATACTGAAAAGTCTATCTTTTGTATGAACATCTTTATTTTTGAAATAAGAATCACATGATCATTGTTTGCATATTTATGGTTATGCATATCGTCTAATACATTACATTGTAGATAACATGGTGTGTAGTGTCACACGAGAGATCATGTTATCAGTTCCTTGTAAAGTATAAGTAAAGGCTCACAACCGAGATGGTTTTGGACAAACCATTGGTATGGTTGTAGTGTGATTTGGTATTAGTTTGTCTTGACCATAGAATTACACTAGTACACTTTGTGTATATTGAGCATGACCGACTTAGAGGTGATTCGATTTATTGCTGACTACATAATTGAATCGGACCTTGGATATTATGTTGTACATGCTCTTAATCCTGATATAATAACGGGCACATATACTTAGTATTTATTTCTTTGATTTATCAATGCACGAGATTTATAGAGTAAATCGATAGGCTCGGTAAGTTGGGAAATGATATTATTTATATGGCGTGTCGTTGATTATAGGAGGAAACTGTATCCTATATATTAGGATGATGATGTCCCCTTGAGGAGCTCATAAGGTTCATCATGTAAACCCTGCAGGTGGACTTGGTCTGGCATGATGATAAGGTTGAGTGGTACTACTCATGGAGTTAGATGTTGATTAATTAATAGTAAATTAATTAATTGATGGACATTCGAGATCTTAAATATGGGGAGATAAATGTACAAATAATATATGGAGCCCATATTGACTTATGGGGGTTGGTGAGGTAGATCAATGATAATCCTCTAGTGGAATGGATTATCATTAATGGATCAGACTTTATGTGGGCTTGATCCATTGGGTGGCCAAGATCCAACTCCTCCTAATGGTCCCTATTGTAGCCTATTAAAACCCTCATGGAGCCTAGATCCGATGATGAAAAATGAAACACTAGATCCGACGGTGGAGATTAAAGGAGGCTTAAGCCTAACTCTATAAATATGGCTTAAGGGGTGGGCGACAAGGATAATCTTGGAGATTAGAGCTTTGGGCGGCTAGGGTTTTGAGATCTTTGGGCGGCTATGGTTTGGAGAAGCCTTGGGGGAGCAAAACCTTCTCCTTCCTAGGGTTTTGGCTGGCACCCCCTTTCCTTTTCTCTTCTTGGTTGGTGTCCCAATCCTCTCCTTCTTCTCCTTGGCCGGCGGCAAGAGCTAGGGCTTCTTCCCTTGAAGCTTTTGGCCGGTGCCCACACTCCCTATTCCTTTCCTTGGCCGGCGACAACATCAAGTCTCTTGACTTGGTGGCCGATCTTAGATAGGGAAGAGTTTTGTTTCATTCTACCCTTTACTCAGAATGAGCAAGGAAGGGAAGTGCGTGTTCTAGGAGGCTTCGACTTTTGGAAGATCGTCGCCCACATGACATCCAAAAGGAGGAAGGACATACAATAGAAGATCGAGAGGTATAATGCTTGTTTATGAATCTTTTCTTATTCTATGCATGTTGTATGTTTTGTTATGTGGATAATTTACTTGGACCCCAAATATAAACACAAAAACTAGCGATCCATACATCGTCTATTCCGTGGCTAATCGAAGAATAGAGGTTGGTTGCTTGAACAACATGTTTGTTCAAGTGACAACTCTAATTGAATAGCACGATAATGAAATGGTAGCTTGGGTAATCCATCTTTATCAAGGATAATTTTTTTTTATCCAGCGACGTAGATGGGATCGCCATGAACAAGTGACCGAGTTGAAGTGGGAAGCGAAGTTTCCTCCCTTTAAGTGGTATCAAAGCCACGATTTCCGGTTTTTTGTGTTTAGGATTTGGTTACTTTTATTCACTTTTAATATATTATATGTGTCGGATAATAGTAGGATGTGCGTAGGTTAACATTTTGGTTCCAGGCATAGGATCCAACTATTATGGTCATATGTGTGTATGCGATTGTATGTGTGTAATTGTATATTATTTGAATCCTCGGGGTTGACGAGGCTAGTATTTAATTTTTGTAATTAAGTATGACATTGTTTAGCCATTCTTTTTTATTTTAGTTTACTTTCGATCTAGATTTCATGATCACTCCTTCGTGGAGTATAAGATCGATGGATGTAAATTAAAATAGTTATTCTCAGCTTGGATCTCCGGGTTTATACATGGCGTAGGGAGGAGCGGACGAGATGACAATACAACGGGAGGCATATTGGAGACAAAAGCCATAATAGTTGGAAAATATTTTTTTTTTTTAATATTTATTGCATCTTGTTTGATATGCATGTCGTAGGCTAGGAAAATTCCTCAATTTTAAATTACTAAGTGGGAGAGGGATATTTTTATAAATTCCCACGGCCTCCATTACGATTTGACATGTGATGCAAACAAACTTGCGCATCGGCTCTGAGTGCCTTCCTCCCCTTCGACACACACCAAGGTCGAATATGGTTATAGGAAATTATTAAGGAGCGTGTGCACTTCCCCATCGGAAGGCACATAACCCGAGATAATTGCCTTGGTACCGAGTAATGGTGAACACTTAGATGCAAATAAGAGTATCCTCCCCATCAGAGTCACTACTTTTATTTGTAGGGCCGAAGAGGAACCAACTATTAATTTTATTTGTCAAAAAGTTAGGTTGATAAGATAGTAAAATTAATGGGTAAAACCTCCTCTTATAAATGTAGAATTCGTATATGTCCACACTATCGTGGCATATGATATTCTCGGTGTTTTGAGGTGTTGGTTGATTTTAAAATTTTATTGTCTGAGGAATCAATAATTTTTTGAAATCTAATGTTTTGATCTATATGATTCTTAGGTTTTTCAAAATGACTTTCAACCCGCTTGCTGTGATACTAAAAGAAAATAAACTTACTGGACCCAATTATATTGATTAGAAGAGGAATATTGACATTGTCTTGACTGCTGAAGAGTACAAATATGTACTCCTCGAAGAGTGCCGTCCTAAGCCTGCGGATGATTTTGGGGAAAAGGAGAAGGAGAGTTATAAGAAGTGGATCAAGGCTGATGAGATGACGTGATGTTACATTTTGGCTTCTATGTAAAATGTACTACAACATCAGCATCAAGTCATCCCCACTGCTTATGACATGATGCTCAATCTCAAAGAGCTTTTTGGACACCAGAATCGGGCTGCAAGGCAGGAAGCCATGAGGAACTTGATGACGACCACCATGATTGAGGGAACACCAATAAGGGATCATGTTCTCAAGATGATGACTCATTTGAATGAGCTGGATGTCCTTGGAGCTGAGATCGATGGGGAAACCCAAGTCGATATCATTCTCCAATTTCTACCTAGGATTTTTGAGTAGTTTTGCTTGAACTACAACATGAATAAAAGGTTGTATTCGTTGGCAGAGCTTCTGACAGAACTCCAGGTGGCAGAGGGGCTATTTCGTCAGAGTGCTCTGGCACAGGCCATGGTTGCCCAAAAGGTTTCTACTTCTATGCTGAAAGGAAATAAGAAGAAGAAACAAGTTGGGGCAAAGGTGGTGGGAGGATCTTAGGGAGGAGTGAAGAAGCCGAAAGGCAAGTGCTTCACTTGCAAGTAGACTAGACACTGGAAGGACTGCCCCAACCGAAAGTAGAACAAAGGTATATCTTTTGGTCTAGTCATTGAAATATGTTTAGTGGTGTTATCTACCGACACCTGGTGTGTAGATACGGGAGCCACTGATCATGTCTGCAATACTTTGCAGGGGTTCTAGGAAACCAAATGACTGGTTGAAGGGGAGATTACCGTCTACTTGGGTGATGCTACGAAGGTAGCGGCTATTGCAGTGGGAGATGTTTATTTGTATTTTGAGAGAAATAAAGTTTTGGTTCTGAAAAATTACCTTTTTGTACCTTTATTTAGAAAGAGTTTGATTTCGGTTTCTAAATTGTTTATGGATGGATGTTCTATTTCTTTTAATGATAGAGTTGTTATAAAAAGGAATAGGGAGATTATCTATTCTGATGCATTGATAGGAAATTTATATACTCTCGAACCAAAAGATCTCACGATGCAAATAGAAGTAAATAACTCATCTTCTAATTCCAATAAGAGAAAAGAACCTTCAAAGATAAACCAAACATATCTTTGGCATCTAAGGCTAGGTCATATTAACCTAAGCAAAATTCAAAGGTTGATAGTTGATTGACCTCTGGGTTCATTATGTTGGTGTAGTAGGCACCTAAGTCGAACCTGAGTTTTGATCAAAGCAAACGATACAAAGTTAAGCTCATATTGTTATCTCACGAGCTAAATCGAGTGTGTAGAAAAGTGCCAACGCTGGAGCTGAAGGCTAGCGACACCCGGAGGAAGCCATGGTGGTCGGGCGACACTCGAGTGACTTCGGAGGGAGCCAAAGGGATCGAGTGGAAGGCCGGAAGCGAAAGTGACACAGTAAGTATCGAGGTAAGCTCGTGTGTGTGCGAGAGTAAGAGAGGTCGTATCCTCCTTATGGGGATGATCTTAAGCATAGATCTGACCAAAGACATCATATAGATAGTCTAGGTCAAGATCGGATGGTCGGCGACCGTCGAAATTGTTGGGATGTATACTGAAAGCCTAGCTCTTTTGTATGGACATCTTTATTTTGAAATAAGAATCACATGATCATTGTTTGCACGTTATATTTATATGTGTGCATATTGTCTAATATTTTACATTGTAGATAACATGGTGCATGTAAGATCATGTTATCAGTCCCTTGTAGAATATAAGTAGAGGCTCACAACCAAGATGGTTTTGGACAAACCATTGGCATGGTTGTAGTGTAGCTTGGTATTGTTTTATCTTGAACATAGAGTTACACTAGTACACCTCGGTGTATTGAGCAGGACCGACATAGAGGTGATTCAATTTATTGCTGACTACATAATTGAATCGGACCTCGGATATTATGTTGTACATGCTCTTAATCCTGATATAATAACGGGCACATGTACTTAGTATTTATTTCTTTGATTTACCAGAGGGTGAGATTTCTATGGATTAAATCAATATGCCCGGTAAGTTGGGAAGTGATATTATTTACATGGTGTGCCATTGATTATAGGAGGAATCCGTGTCCTATATATTAGGTTGATGATGTCCCCTTGAGGAGCTCATAAGGTTCATCATGTAAACCCTGCAGGTTGACTTAGTCAACATGATGATAAGGTTGAGTGGTACTACTCGAGGAGTTAGATGTTAATTAATTGATGGTCAGTAAATCAATTAATTGACGGACATTTGATATCTTAAACACGGGGAGATGGATGTACAAATAATATATGGAGCCCATATTAATTTATGGGGGTTGGTGAGGTAGTTCGATGATGATCCTCTAGTGGAATGGAACATCATTGATGGATCAAGTTTGTGTGGTTCCGATCCATCGGGTGGCCAAGACCCAACTCCTCCTCATGGTCCCTATCGTAGCCTTATATAAACCTCATGAAGTCTAGATCAAATGATGGAAAACAAATCTCTAGATCCGACGGTTGGGATTATTTCCTAGAACCGACGGTTGAGATTAAATCTCTAAATCCGACGGTTGAGATTAAAACCCTAGAACCGACGGTGGAGATTAAACCAAGGCCTAAACCTAACTCTATATAAAAGGGAGAGGAAAGGTTGGATAAGGTGGGCGGCAAGAAAATTGGGAATTAGTTCCTATATTTTTGGCTACCTCATCAATAACCAATTTTCTCCTAAGTTCTATATAAGGGAGCATGGGTTGGGCGGCAACTAAGTTTTATGGATGGTTCATGATGGATGCTAAGGAAATTAGGGTTTTGCCTAGCATTACTTGGGCGGCAAGCAACCTCAAGGAGGAAACCCTAATTAGGGTTTTGGTTCCTTAGGTTGGGCGGCCAAGGTGGTGGAGCTAGAGGGGGCGGCAACCTATGGATAAGCTTGTCTTCTTCCTTGGAGGTGGCTAGCTCCTAGATCTCTCCTCTCCACCATGCTTAGGCGGCAAGACACCTATGGAGGAAACCCTAATTAGATTAGGGTTTGGCTCTTTGGATTAGGCGGCTAGGTTTGGAAGTTATGGTTGGGCGGCAACTATAGGGGAAGGGCTCATCTTCTTCCTTCTAAGGGTTGGCCGGCCACTACCTTCTCTTCCTCTACCTTGGGCGGCAAGAAATCCAAAGGAAGCTTGGTTGGGCGGCTAGGGTTTGGAAGGTAAGGTAGGTGGCAACTATAGGGGAAGTGTTCTTCTTCCTAGGGTGTTGGCCGGTTCCTATCCTTTTTCCTATACCTTTGGTGGTGCCCAACCTATTCCTCTTTTCCCTTTGTTTTCCTCTTGGCCGGCGGCACTAGGAGCTAGGGTTTGTCCCTAGTTCGGTTGCTTGGTTGTTTCCATTATGTTCTCTATTCTTGGGGCCGGCAGCATCAATCCTTTGTGGATTGGTGGTTGGCTCAAGCAAGAAGGGAAAGAGAGTTCTTCATTCTTTGGATTGAAGAAGATCTAAGAAGCTTCAACTTGTGGAGGATCTTCGCCCACACGAAGTCTACAAGGAGGTTAGGACATACGATAGAAGATCAAGAGGTATAAAAGTTTTATAACTTTAATTTCAGATCTGAGCATGTTCTTATATATGATGATTATACATGTGTGTATATGAATATATATTGTATAATCATGGACCCCGAAGACAAACACAAAAACCGGCGATCCGTCCGTCGTCTCTTCCGCGGCTAACCGACTAGAAGAGTTGTGTTGCTTGAACAACTAGTTTGTTCAAGCGATCGCTCGAGTCGTTAGCACGACGACGAATTGGTTGTGCTTAGGAAACTCATCCCATCCGGATTATTTTTCATTAGTGAAAATTTTAATCCGGGGACATGGGAGCCTATGAGCATTCCGAGGATTAGCACATCGCCAACAGAAATAATGTTTTTGTTAAGATAACTTTGCACGCAATGCATCACGATCGCCATCTTGGAGGACTCGATCGCGCCCATCACCGATTGTTCGCACTGCAAGATTCGATCGATGGCCATCACGACTAATGATGGCCATCAGTCGACTAATGATCAAGGATCAGCTTCGAGGAGTCAAGGCTTATCACCTCATTTCAAGGAGAGTGTTGCTCAAATCTTATTGGCTGAAGTTCCTCTCGAAAAGGGGCTCAAAGGCTATAAAATGAGCGCCTCTCCTAGGGTTTTATCATCAATTCTAAGTGCCCAAAAGCCTCCGCAACGCTACGACGACTCTACAATGACGAAGTGCTGTCGAAACACCAACAACCCTAGCTTAATTTCTATTCTCTAGTTGTTGGTATAACCTTACTTTGTCGTCTCTTTAATACTGCAATTCTTTTTGTTAATCGGGGTTTCTATCGTTGCATTTTACCTTAATAGAAGAGAGGGTTTGTCTCTCTATCTTTTGCTTTCGAAGGTTTTTGTAATCATCTGGTGGTCTCGTAGTCTACTCACAGTCGACTCTCATTACATGGCAGTCGACTGATGTCGGGAAATCCCATCCGACACTTAGCCAATTGGCCAAGTTCCACCTAAGCGCACTACCCCTTCCCGGGTTACATTCGCTCACTCTCATCCCTTGGAGTCCCTCACCTTTGAAGTTGTCTTCGTCCGGCCACGTCCCTCAGATGTCTCACCCTGAAGTCTACTTTATTCGGCTTCACTCCAATCTCCTCATCCGACAGTCCCTCGGATGGTCCAAGCGCACTACTTTCGCAAAGCCATCCTTCACCGACTCAAGGACCAAGTAATGAGAGGTGAAACTCGCCAATGCTCTATATGTGAATTACTAAGTCCTACAAGACTCCAATGCACATATCAAATCCAAACATCCTAACTTAAACCCTTTTCCACACACATCAAAACCATATCACGGGTTGATTGCCCTAACAATCTCCCCCTTTTTGATGTGTGGCAATCCGTTTAAGTTAAAACATTTGACGAAAATACTAAGGTAAGAAGGCATGTAAATAAACTTGATTATCAACTCTCCCCCTTAATACATGAAACTCCCCCTAAATGCAATTCTCCCCTTACTTAAACATACATATTTCTCCCCCTTTGACACCATCAACAATATTAAACAAAGTTTATACAAGTATGGTATCAACTCTAGGGAACAACAAAATCAAAAAAATGCCTTAAAATCTGATAAAAGAAGGTTACTGGGCATGTTATCAGTCTATCAGTCGACTGATTCAGACTACCAGTCGACTGACACTCTGATTTCGAATTTTCCTAATTTTCAGGGTGAATTTCAAAAATGTATTAAAAATTCTACAAAATTAGAAAAATCATGAAATTTGGGGAACACATTTCTTGTAAGATCCTTTATCAATGAAAAATAGTTTTTCATGAAAAATCATTATATTTTCTAAAATTAGCCAAATATCCTAAAGCTTCAAAAACAACTAGGTTTTTGAACAAGTTTGTATCAATTTTAACACCTAGTTTTGCTTTGGATTGTTTCAAAACATGAACACACAGATTTTAAAATAAGAAATTGTTTTGAAAACATATGAAATATCCAACCATGATCTTTGGGAAATATGTCTATGAATTAAACATAAGTCTTCCCCATGATTGGTCTATTATTTCTATTTTGATACTTTAAATGACCATCTAAATGCCATAGGCATTAGTGGATCATTAGTATCATCCTATCATCTCACTCATGCTAAGTTTTCAATCAAGGTAGCCTATAGTGAGTGTGAGATGTATCTTAAAGGTATTTGTATATACTTAACCTTCAATTTCATGCAATTCTACCCATGGGTAAGTATCATCCTAAAAACCCACATGATCATAAAGACATATATGAATTAATTTCACATTATGATCATGAAACAAATGTATTCATCAATTTATAATCATGCATTAGGTATGAATTATGATAAAAAGTCAAATGTCACCTAGAGCATGATTTGAACCCTATTGCCCATGATTATCTATCAAATATCAAGATCATAAATCATGATTGCAAACATGTGTAACAATTACATTAACTATCATGATTTAAGCATTATTATCAATTTATGGGCATATTATCATCACCCAACACTATGCTAATAATATATAGGTCATGAGTATCAACATATATAACACTAAGTGTTGAGCATGATTTAAACTATTTAAGGGTGCATTATCATCACCCAACACTATTTCAAAAATTAAGTCCCCTCATCCTAAGTCAACAAAAAATATGATATAGGTAAATTTCACTATGGTTGACTAACCTAGGGTTTTCCTAACCCTTAAGGATGGATTTAGGAACCCAATACAAGTTCTTTCCTATGGGGTTCACTAAAAATTCTTTAGGGATCCATTTTCTAGATATTGTTTTCTTTTTATCTTGACCCCTAGCAATTAGACATTTATAGGTCTTTTCATTTTTATTTTCCTTATATCTTAGGCCTTTCTTATTGAAACTTGCTCTTTGGCTCCCTATGATCATGTTAAGGGTGTTGGAGCCTATGGTGAATTATTCTAGAGCTTTGATTAAATGGTTTACCTTTTCTCTCAAAGCCCTATTTTCCTCTATGCATGCATCATTAACATCAAATGACATATAAAGATCATGTGAGCATGGATCATCATGACTAGAAGTAATATTATCATTAATATTTAAGCATGCTTTTTCTAGTTTTTCTTCTAAATCCTTAATTTGATCTAGCTTGCATTTATTCTTTTTCTTAGCCCTAAATAATTCCTTAGTAAGGCTAGAAATCATTGACATAATTTTCTTGGGAGGTAGATTTGTTACCTCACTTACCAAATCCTCTTCCGATGATGAGGATGTAGAAGAAGCTCCCCCTTCACTTGAGCTCTCCTCACTTGAGCTTGCTTCTTCTTTTTCGGAGGAGGAGGTGGAGTCTAGATCATCAAATGCCATTAGGGCAAGATTTGAGTAGACATGTTCTTCTTCTTTTGATGATGATGATGATGAAGAAGGATCATCGCATGTCCTTGCCTTTAATGCCTTGGCCTTCCCCTTTTCTTTGGCCTTCTTCTCCTCTTCCTTCTTCTTGCTCGCCTTCTTCTTCTTTTCTTCTTTCTTTCTCCTCTCTTCTTTTCTCTTGTTCAAGAGGGGACAATTATCCCTTATGTGTCCCTCTCCTTGGAAATTATAGCAAATTACCTTTCCCCTTGGTCTTCTCCTCCTATCATTAGATTTATTAAATTTAAAGCCTTTTAATGCATGTCTTACCTTCCTTACCATATAGGCTTCTTCCGTACTATCCATGGAGGAGGAGGAGGATGCTCCATCGAAGGAGGAGGAAGTCTCTATCTTCTTCTTCTTCCCCTTATTTGTTACTAGGGCTACTCCTCTTGATGGCTTGATACTTGATTCTTCAATTACTCCCTCAAGCCTTGTTTCATGGAGCTCCATGGTTGAGAAGAACTCCTCCAAGGTGCTCACTTCTTAGTTCTTTGACATGTAGAAGGAGTCCACCATTGAGCTCCATTTCGATGACCGGGGAAAAGCTTTGATTGCTTTCATAAGCATATCCTGGTTCGAAAGTGTTTCTCCTACACTTGTTAGCCCAATTAAAATTTCCTTAAATTGAGAGTACAGTGAGGTTACCTTTCCTCCTTTTTCAAGTTTGATATTCATTAGTTGGGAGCGGAGGAGGTCTCTCCTTGCAAGCTTGGCCTCCGAGGTACCTTCATGAAGCTCTACTAGCTTCTCCCACATCTCCTTAGCACTTGCACACATCCCTATCCGATTCACTTCTTGTTGGGGGAGTACGTTGTAAAGGTGATGTTTGGATTTTGAGTTTGCCAAGTACTCTTCCCTTTGCCTCTTATTCCACCTTGATTTCTCCAATGGCTCCCCTTCTTCATTCCTAGGTATTTCGAAGCCATTTTCCATTATTAATAGAATTTCAAAATCAGTTTCGAAAAATACCTCCATTCGCTTCTTCCACCAAGCGAATTCCACCTCAAACTTTGGCGGATTAATGTTAGAGCCGACCATCTCTTGATGAAGTGCTTGTTGTGGCGATTAGTCCTCGACAAGCGACTTGGCTCTGATACCACTTGTAGGGTCGATGGTGGCCGGCTAGAGGGGGGGGTGAATATCCTTTGGCCGTCGTACGGTGGAAGTCATTCGTTTGTTGCTTGTCTACAAAAACTATTAGCGCAAGCGGAATATACAAATACAAACAATTAAAGACAAAGCAAAGAAAGAATAGAAACACAAACGCTAACACTGCAATGTAACGTGGTTCACGGCCTCGCCACTAATCCACAGTCTGATTCGTCCAAGGTGAATCACGCCTCATGCTTTCACTAATCTCTCATTTGCACCAAGCTAGGTGGAGGTAACCTCTTTACACAAGAATCACTCCTCTTACAATTATGATGTAAATAATCTCAAGTAAGAGGATGGAAGACCTTTAGGGCACTTTGGGAGAAGTTATGAGTTGAAGTATTTTTCTCCCAAATGCCCTCACCCCTTCTTTTTATAAAAGAAGAGGGTTTCTTCCTGTTGACACAGGACCAGTTGACTGATGCCCCGATCAGTCGACTAATCCTGTAACCGTTGCCCAATAACGGCTTCTTCCATGTTGGATTTCACCCAACGGCTCCCACATCAGTCGATTGATCTTACCATCAGTCGACTGATGGAGCTATCAGTCGAGTGGCGGAAGCGAACACTCTATTCTGTGCCGAAACCCTTGCGACCAGTCGACTGGTGGTCTCGCATGTTGCTGCAACAATGCCCCAAGAATTTATATATGTTTTGATGTTTCGTTAAATCATCTAAGTTAGGCAATGCTTTGTGATCTAATTGTGCACATGTTTAAGTGACAGGGAAATCCAAGGATGAAGACTTGGTAAAAGAGAAGTCCAAGTATGATCTTGGCAAGGAAAGTCCAAGGGATGGACATGGCAGCATAAGGCTAAGCTTGTAGTCTTGGCAGCGTAAAGTCCAAGTGAACCTTGGGAAAGAAAGTCCAAGGGATGGACTTGGCAGGGTAAGACCAAGCTTGGAGTCTTGGCTGTTGGGTTTCCGGCACCGCGGCGTGTGTGTGTTCGATCATGTTTCGTAAACATGAACACAGCGGAAGCAATAAAAATAATAAATACTCCTATTTATTACAACACACACAACACACGCATGCATATTACAACAAGTGTAGACATAACCGTAAATTTAAATTTGCAATAAAGGAAATTTAACTACGTTATACCTTTCAGATGATGTGTAGTGGGAACGCGGCATCAACCGGAATGATCCTCGCTAGAATCGTCTCTATCCATATCCACGCCGAGTTCCTCGGGATGACTTCGCTAAGCCACGAGCTTCGTCTTCGTACGGGTTACTAGCCTCGTGTTGAAGACGACGTGATCGAGAGATGATCACGATCCGAATCCAAATTCGGATCCTAATTCGAGTTCTCAAAACTCGCTTCTCCGGAGAGGTATTCGTCAACCAATTGACGAATCCTTCATCCTCCACCTCAGAGGATTACCAGAGATCGAATCCCCGGTAAGTTATCCGCTGTCGGAGCTCTAACCGTCGTCCAAACGACGCTCCGACGAGAGGAGAAGAAGCTGTCCAGAAAACTGGACAGCTTGGTGGAGGTGTAGGCGCTGGCCAAAACAAGGAAGCCAAGTGCTCACCTTATCGCCACACCCAAGGAAGATCACCGGAGCACCAACCGGCAGCAGCTCGACGTCGGCGAGGGGGAAGGAAGCAACCTTCTGGACGCTGGTTGGAGGAGCAATGGGTGGCGGCAATGGAGTTGGCGCCAACTCCTTCAATGGGGTGGGCGGCAAATAGGTTTAGGGCTCTTCAATTAGGGCTTAATTATCCATTAAGCCCTCTTTTATAGAGAACTAATTCTCTTAATGGTTATTGGATCATAACCATTAGGCCCGTTAACCCGCTCCTTTAAGATAAGTTAAAATAAACCAAACCATGATGGTTTATTTTAAGTTAAAACGAACCGAACCAACTTTTGGTTCATTCGTTTAAAATAAACCAAACCCTTTGGTTTATTATCCTCCATTGGATTAGAACCAAACCATTTTGGTTCGTCCATTATGTCTTCATAAGACACGGCCCATCCACTCTTCCATTGCGACTGAAACGATTTCATGCTCGCTTTATGTTTAGTCCAACCAAACCTAGTTTCTCTCGGTCTGAGAATCCCATTCTCAAGCTCGTTTTAAATCCTTTGGATTACGCTCGTTGTGCGTGTGACCAAATAGGTTCTCGGTTTATGTTGGCCGTCTTTAATTAACCATTAATTATAGAACGATCATGAGTGGCACCTAGTAGTACATCATGATCCCCAATTAACCGAAAAGATCAACGGTTATCCAGAACTATTTCTGAAACCCTTCAGCAGCTCGAATGATTCGTGCCCCATTCCCTTCACTCATCTTATACCCACATGGTTCAGGACATGGTCTATTGTGTCAGTCCCCACTAGGCTGACTACGTCACACCTAGCCCAAGTATCATTTCCTCGTCCTACGGATTCTAGTTACTCCACATGTATCGAAGAGTACCTTACTCTAAACATGTAATGCTTTGGCCAAAGACTTTAGTAACTATCCGACGAGAGGCCATGGGTATACATCTCCTCGCAAGGAGTGGTGAATCCTTTATAGGCTATTCAAACACCTTCGATCACTTCGACTTATACCCAATCATCCCGGGTCCACATCACCTTAGAGATGTTTGCTTAAGATGTCAAAGCATAAGTCTCCATGATCAAGATGACTTGAATACCGCAAGTCAAAGGAACATCGCACTTAAGCCACAGTAAGAACTTCATTGACATATCTATATATGCAGAGAACCATATGAAGTCTTACGGCTGGTCATTCCAATGAACTAGTTACCATAACTAGCATCCACGATTAACTACGGACATCACTATGTCTCCAGCTAGTGAGAATCAGCTGCTTGGATACACCAAGGAGTATACCTCGTGCTAGTCTCGACAGAATTGATGGTGTCCAAATCCATCAATTCATCGACTAGGGATAATTCCGATACATCACAATTACACATGTAGAGATACTCACTAGTTGTGATCCAATCACAAATTCTCTCATGCTGTGAATCGTATCGTGGACATTCAGTAAATGAGTTTAAGATCCAATCAAATACATAAAACATGTATACTCAAATAGTGAATCTTTATTTATCATATAAATCGTTCATACATAAGGCGATTGCCTTAGGACATCTCTCATATATTACTAACAGACTCCCACTTGGCCTAATGCCAATCGCTACGGTATCCAATACCATAAGCTCGAACATGACCCTCAAACTTATTTTGAGGTAATGCCTTAGTCAAGGGATCCGCTAAGTTCCTTTCAGTGGGAATTTTCTCGATTTGTATTTCGTTCCTACTGATGATCTCTCTGATAAGATGATAGCGGCGAAGCACATCTTTGGATCGCTGATGAGACCTTGGCTCTTTCGCCTGTGTAATTGCTCCATTGTTGTCGCAGTAGACCGGTATTGCTTCAACAATGGCCGGAATCACACCAAGTTCATGAATGAACTTTTTGATCCAAACCGCTTCATTTGCTGCTTCCGAAGCTGCAATGTATTCTGCCTCAGTGGTAGAATCCGCTAGAGTCTCTTGTTTGGAACTTTTCCAACTCATCGCGCTTCATTCAAGGTTAACACGATCCGCATCGAGACCTCGAATCATCCTTGTCTGTCTGAAGCCGCATCCAGATACCGCGTATCACCATGTCCCCTTCTCCATATATTAGGAACACATCCTTAGTTCTTCTCAAGTACTTAAGGATCGTCTTAACAGCCGCCCAATGATCCATTCCTGGATCGGACTGGTATCTGCTCGTGACACTCAGAGCATACGATACATCGGGCCTCGTACATAACATAGCATACATGATAGATCCTATTGTGGATGCATAGGAAATCTTACTCATGCAAATCCTCTCGTCTTCTGTGCGCGGACACATAGACTTCGAAAGGTGTACCCCATGCCTGATGGGTAGGAAACCTTTCTTGGATTCCGACATGCTAAACCTCTTTAGCACTCGATCTATATATGTAGACTGCGAAAGACCAAGCAACCGTTTCGATCTATCTCTATAGATCTTAATCCCGAGGATGTAGGTTGCTTCTCTCAGGTCTTTCATGAAGAATGTCTTGGATAACCAAACCTTAATCGATCAGAAGATCAAACATCGTTTCCTATAAGTAATATGTCATCGACATATAATACTAGGAACACGATTGCACTCCCACTAACCTTCTTGTACACACAAGGTTCGTCTGGATTTTGTGAGAAATCAAACTTTTTGATCGTCTCATCAAAACGGATATTCCAACTCCTAGATGCTTGCTTTAATCCATAAATGGACCGTCGCAATTTGCATACCTTGGTTTTATCAACCGATGTGAAACCCTCAGGCTGTATCATATACACGTCCTCGAGCAGGTTTCCATTAAGGAAAGTTGTTTTCACATCCATCTGTCATATCTCATAATCATAATGAGCCGCTATGGCCAGGAGCATCCGAATGGATTTAAGCATAGCTACAGGCGAATAGGTTTCGTCATAATCAACACCTTGGTTTTGACAATATCCTTTCGCCACCAATCTAGCCTTATAGGTAATCACATTACCATCCATGTCGGTTTTCTTCTTGAAAACCCACTTGCACCCTATAGGCTTTATGCCTTCAGGTGGGTCAACCAAGTTCCAAACTTGGTTTTCATACATGGAATCCATTTCCGACTTCATGGCACCAAGCCATTTATCCCTTTCTGAACTTGTCAGCACTTCTTCATAACTGGTAGGCTCCTCATCATCAATGAGTAACACATCGTTCGATTCACTTACGAGAAATCCATATCTCTCAGGAATATTGCGTGTTCTACCAGATCTACGAAGATGTGGTGTTACAATAGGTCCAATGATTGCTCATCACTATGAGTTGTCCTAGTGTGCTTCACCGTGTATCTCATCAATGTCTATTTGAGTCTCTCGAGCCTCCTCAAGCTCGACGACACTCCCACTGTTTTCTTGCAAGAGAAACTCTTTCTCTAGAAACACAGCATGCCTTGAAACAAACACCTTTTGTTCCACAGGATGATAGAATTGGTAACCCCTAGTTTCCTTAGTGTATCCAATAAATAGACATTTATCAGACTTAGCATCCAATTTGTCTGATACAGTCCGCTTCACATAAGTAGGACAACCTCATATCTTCAAGTAAGATACATGAGGTTTCTTACTATTCCATATCTCATATGGAGTAGTTGAGACTACCTTGGTAGGGATTCTGTTTAACAAGTAAACAGCTGTCTGAAGTGGATAGCCCCAAAAGGACTTGGGAAGAGTCGCATGATTCATCATTGACCTGACCATGTCCAACAAGGTCCGGTTACACCTCTCAGATACACCATTATGCTGTGGTGTATATGGCGGAGTCCATTGAGACAATATACCATTGTCTCTTAGATAATCAAGAAACTCCTGACTCAAGTATTCACCACCTCGATCCGATCGAAGTATTTTAATACTCTTTTCATGTTGTTTCTCTACTTCATTTCTGAACTCTTTGAACCTTTCAAAGGCTTCAGACTTGTGTTTCATCAAGAACAGATACCCAAACCGTGAGTGATCATCGGTGAAGGTAATGAAGTAGCTATAGCCTTCTAAAGCTTGAGTTGACATAGGTCCACATACATCAGTATGTATTAAACCTAGTAACTCTCCCAATCGTTCACCTTTTCTTGTAAAAGGTAACTTAGTCATCTTGCCTTTTAAGCATGATTCGCATGTATCATATGAATCCAATTCAAACGATTCCAAAATTCCACATCGGTGTAATTCGGACATGCGTTTCTTGCTTACATGGCCAAGACGACAATGCCACATATAGGAGTCTAATTGATTATCCTTTCGAGCACGCTTGTTGCTCGCTTCGATATTGAAAATGTCACTGGATACGTCCAACGTATAAATACCATTGCTTAAAGTTCCAGTCCCATAAAGAGCTCCATTCAAAGTTATGTAACAACAATTGTTACTAAAAGTCAAATGGTATCCATTTCTATTTAAACAAGAAATAGAAAAGATGTTCTTTATCATCGAAGGAACTTAAAAGCAATTGTCCAGTTCTAAGACAAGTCCTGTGGGGAGTTTCAACAAATACGTTCCGATGGCGAGTGAAGCAACCTTTGCTCCATTCCCAACACGTAAATTGGACTCTCCCTTGACGAGTCTTCTTCTATTCCTTAGCCCATGTATGTCATTACATATATGTGAGCCACACACAGTATCCAATACCCAAGTGTCTGAGGAAATAGAATGACAATCAATAAGGAAGATTTCTGAAGAAGATGGGGCATCCGATGCCTTATCCTTCTTCATGGACTCAAGATAAATCTTGCACTTTCTTCGCAAATGGCTCTCCTTGCCATAATGATGGCAAGTTTCCTTTTGTGCTAGTTCTACATTCTTAGCCTTTCTCTTCTTTCCCTTCTGATGCTTCTTTGACTTCCTCTTAGAACCTTTCTTCAAGGAATCAACTAACAGCACCGTCCCCTGCTCATGCTTCTCAGAAGACTCCACAGTCTTCAGCATATTGAGCAGTACCACAGATGAACCTTCTAGCATCTCAGAGGTGAAGAGGAGCTTTGAGACTTCGAACCTTTCGAATCTCACTTGCTCATCAATCAACTCACAAAGATGAAGGACTATGATATGAGCATCCATATGCTCATGCTGCTTTCGTAGCTTGGCTTCCATCGCGGCTATCATGATGCAACTCATTTTTTCAGAATCACTCACATGTTTCTGATAGGCCAACAATTGGTCCAGAGTTACATCGTCACTAGGACGGGCGGGAAGAGGCACTTCGAGGACATTTGCAAGCTTTTCAACCTTGAGAACAATTCTCAAGCTTCTAAGCCAGTCCAAGAAGCTCGGCCCAGTCAATTTATTCGAATCCAAAATGGAACGCAAATTCAAAGACATCATGATCAATCTTAGAAAT
This sequence comes from Wurfbainia villosa, assembly GCA_025175895.1. Classification (NCBI taxonomy): domain Eukaryota; kingdom Viridiplantae; phylum Streptophyta; class Magnoliopsida; order Zingiberales; family Zingiberaceae; genus Wurfbainia; species Wurfbainia villosa. The sequence continues at coordinate 96,036,901 of CM045986.1, forward strand.
ACAAAACGAGCATATATGAGAAAATGATTTTTAAAATGCATCAATATACATTTATAAATCCCATTCATTTTTCGAATTTCAAAAACCCCAAAATCACTTCGGGAGATCGTAGGTCCATCTCCGAATGGGCTGATATCCATCATAGTTATGAACAACCTTGGAGAGAGTCCAACAAGCCATTCATAACTACGACGGTAGGTATCAACTATACCGATTGCATATCACGTATAAGCAACTATCACAATGTGCTATCAACTAATTGAATGTTCACACATACATCGGGTTGTTAACACATTAACAAGTATGCATCATATGCATAGCACCCAACTTCACCTCCCTTTACATCGACCTTGGAGAGAGTCCAACAAGCCGATGCTCTAGGTTAAAGCCAACCCATTAATCGGGAAATAGTTTTAATATGGTTAGAGAGCATTCTGTTAGTAATATATGAGAGATGTCCTAAGGCAATCGCCTTATGTATGAACCATTTATATGATAAATGAAGATTCACTATTTGAGTATACATGTTTTATGTATTTGATTGGATCTTAAACTCATTTACTGAATGTCCACAATACGATTCACAGTATGAGAGAATTTGTGATTGGATCACAACTAGTGAGTATCTCTACATGTGTAATTGTGATGTATCAGAATTATCCCTAGTCGATAAATTGATGGATTTGGACACCATCAATTCTGTCGAGACTAGCACGAGATATACTCCTTGGTGTATCCAAGCAGCTGATTCTCACTGGCTGGAGACATAGTGATGCCCGGAGTTAATCGTGGATGCTAGTTATGGTAACTAGTTCATTGGAGTGACCAGCTGTAAGACTTCTTATGGTTCTCTGCATATATAGATATGTCAATGAAGTTCTTACTGTAGCTTAAGTGCGATGTTCCTTTGACTTGCGGTATTCAAGTCATCTTGATCATGGAGACTTATGCTTTGACATCTTAAGCAAACATCTCTAAGGAGATGTGGACCCGGATGATTGGGTATAAGTCGAAGTGATCGAAGGTGTTTGAATAGCCTATAAAGGATTCACCACTCCTTGCGAGGAGATGTATACCCATGGCCTCTCGTCGGATTGTTACTAAAGTCTTTGGCCAAAGCATTCCATGTTTAGAGTAAGGTACTCTTCGATACATGTGCAGTAACTAGAATCCGTAGGACGAGGAAATGATACTTGGGCTAGGTGTGACGTAGTCAGCCTAGTGGGGACTGACACAATAGACCATGTCCTGAACCAAGTGGGTATAAGATGAGTGAAGGGAATGGGGCACGAATCATTCGAGCTGCTGAAGGGTTTCAGAAATAGTTCTGGATCAACCATTGATTTTTTCGGTTAATTGGGGGTCATGATGTACTACTAGGTGCCACTCATGATCGTTCTATAATTAATGGTTAATTATAGACGGCCAACATAAACCGAGAACTTATTTGGTCACATGCACAACGAGCGTAATCCGAAAGATTTAAAACGAGCTTGAGAATGAGATTCTCAGACCGAGAGAAACTAAGTTTGGTAGGACCAAACATAAAGTGAGCATGAAATCGTTTCAGTCGCAATGGAAGCGTGGATGGGCCGTGTCTTATGAAGACATAATGGATGGACCAAAATGGTTTGGTTCTAATCCAATGGAGGAGAATAAACCAAAGGGTTTGGTTTATTTTAAACGAATGAACCAAAAGTTGGTTCGGTTCGTTTTAACTTAAAATAAACTATCATGGTTTGGTTTATTTTAACTTATCTTAATGGAGCGGGTTAACGGGCCTAATGGTTATGATCCATTAACCATTAAGAGAATTAGTTTTCTATAAAAGAGGGCTTAAGGGATAATTAAGCCCTAATCCAAAAACCCTAGTTGGAGTTGCCGCCCAACCTAGTTGTGCCGCCCAACCTAGGTGTGCTGCCCAAGCTCCTTGGCCGCTTGATCCCTTGTGCGGCGTCCGGCTCCTTACGGCGACCAAGCTTCAGGCGGTGATCCTCCCGGCGACCCTCGGTGATCTTCCTGAGCCTCGGTGAAAAGGTGAGCACTTGGCTTCCTTGTTTTGGCGGCGCCTACTCCTCCACCAAGCTGTCAGTTTTCTGGACAGCTTCTTCTCGTCGGGCGTCGTTTGGGCGGCGGTTGGAAACTCCGACAGCGGATAACTTACGAGATTCGATCTCCGGTAATCCTCTGAGTGGAGGGCGAAGGATTAGTCAATCGGTTGGCGAATACCTCTCGAGAAGCGAGTTTTGAGGACTCGTTTTGGATCGAATTTGGATTGGATCGTGATCATCTCTCGATCGCGTCGTCTTCAACACGAGGCTAGTAACCCGTCACGAAGGCGAAGCTCGTGGCTTAGCGAAGTCATCGAGGAACTTCGGCGTGGAATCTGGATAGAGATGATTCTAGCGAGGATCGTTCGGTTGATGTCGTTCCCGCTACACGTCATACGAAAGGTATAACGTAGATAAATTTCCTTTTATTGCAAATTTAAATTTACGGTTATGTCTACACTTGTTGTAATATGCATGCATGTGTTGTGTGTGTTGTAATAAATAGGAGTATTTATTATTTTATTGCTTCCGCTGTGTTCATGTTTACGAAACATGATCGAACACACACCTGCCTTGATCTTGGAAACCTTGATGGTATCGAGCCCGGTTGTGTTTGACATAATCGTAAAAATGGTTTCGATAGTCATAATGTATTTCTGGAAATTTTCTAATTTTGGAAATTTAGAAGTATTTATGGAAATTTTCAATTTTGGAAAGTCTAGAAGTATTTGGAAATCTTCCACTTTTGGAAAGTTGGAAGTATTTATGGAAATTGATATTTTCCATAAATAAAATATTTGATTAGATTCTGGAAATTTGTTTCCTAATTTAATCATGATTTGATTTGGGAAATCAAATCTTAAAATATTTTATTTACATAAGTAGTTTTAATGATTTAGGAAATTGGTTTCCTAAATAGATTTTCCTTAATCAAATAATTCCATGAATAAAATATGTGATTAGATTTGGAAATTTGTTTCCTAATTTAATTATGATTTGATTTGGAGAATCAAATCTTAAACATATTTTATTTCCATAAATAGTTATGACATATAAGGAAATATATACATGACATAATTGTATGCCATGTAATTGCATTAGATGCATAACATTATGCCATGCGTGTCGTGACATGTAGATGTATGCCATGCCATGTAGATAATAGTTATTTGCATGCGAAGAGGATGAGACATAAAAACCCTTAAACAATATTAAAGCCTACACCTTCCATTAATATGGTTAGAACTAGAGTTCCGTTTCTTGTTTGGGTTGTTGGACTCTCTACAAGCCCGGCTCGAACCCGAATATGTTCAAACCATGGAATAGTTTAATACTAATATGGTAAGAGTCAGAGGTCAATCGTTAGCTTTGGTTGTTGGACTCTCTCCAAGCTGGGCTAATTGGTTGAATGCGCTCTAACCATATTAAAACTATTTCCCGATTAATGGGTTGGCTTTAACCTGGAGCATCGGCTTGTTGGACTCTCTCCAAGGTCGATGTAAAGGGAGGTGAAGTTGGGTGATATGCATATGATGCATACTTGTTAATGTGTTAACAACCCGATGTATGTGTGAACATTCAATTAGTTGATAGCACATTGTGATAGTTGCATATACGTGATATGCAATCGGTATAGTTGATACCTACCGTCGTAGTTAAGAATGGCTTGTTGGACTCTCTCCAAGGTTGTTCATAACTATGATGGATATCAGCCCATTCGGAGATATCCATTTTGGATTTCTAAGATTGATAATGATGTCTTTGAATTGCGTTCCATTTTGGATTCGAATAAATTGACTGGGCCGAGCTTCATGGACTGGCTTAGAAGCTTGAGAATTGTTCTCAAGGTTGAAAAGCTTGCAAATGTCCTCGAAGCGCATCTTCCCGCCCGTCCTAGTGACGATGCAACTCTGGACCAATTGTTGGCCTATCAGAAACATGTGAGTGATTCTGAACAAACAAGTTGCATCATGCTAGCCGCGATGGAACCCAAGCTACGAAAGCAGCATGAGCATATGGATGCTCATATCGTAGTCCTTCATCTTTGTGAGTTTGTTGATGAGCAAGTGAGATTCGAAAGGTTCGAAGTCTCAAAGCTCCTCTTCACCTCTGAGATGCTAGAAGGTTCATCTGTGGTACTTCTCAATATGCTGAAGACTGTGGAGTCTTCTGAGAAGCATGAGCAGGGGACGGTGCTGTTAGTTGATTCCTCGAAGAAAGGTTCTAAGAGGAAGTCAAAGAAGCATCAGAAGGGAAAGAAGAGAAAGGCTAAGAATGTAGAACTAGCACAAAAGGAAACTTGCCATCATTATGGCAAGGAGAGCCATTTGCGAAGAAAGTGCAAGATTTATCTTGAGTCCATGAAGAAGGATAAGGCATCGGATGCCCCATCTTCTTCAGAAATCTTCCTTATTGATTGTCATTCTATTTCCTCAGACACTTGGGTATTTGATACTGGGTGTGCCACACATATATGTAATGAAATACATGGGCTAAGGAATAGAAGAAGACTCGTCAAGGGAGAGTCAAATTTACGTGTTGGGAATGGAGCAACGGTTGCTGCACTCGCCATCGGAACGTATTTGTTGGAACTCCCTGTAGGACTTGTCTTAGAAATGGACAATTGCTTTTATGTTCCTTCGTTGATAAAGAACATCATTTCTATTTCTTGTCTAAATAGAAATGGGTTCCATTTGACTTTTAGTAACAATTGTTGTTACATAACTTTGAATGGAGTTCTTTATGGGACTGGAACTTTAAGCAATGGTGTTTATACGTTGGACGTATCCAGTGACATTTTCAATATCGAAGTGAGCAACAAGCGTGCTCGAAAAGATAATCAATTAGACTCCTACATGTGGTATTGTCGTCTTGGCCATGTAAGCAAGAAACGCATGTCCGAATTACACCGATGTGGAATTCTGGAATCGTTTGAATAGGATTCATACGATACATGCGAATCATGCTTAAAAGGCAAGATGACTAAGTTACCTTTTACTGGAAAAGGTGAACGAGTGGGAGAGTTACTAGGTCTAATACATACTGATGTATGTGGACCTATGTCAACTCAAGCTTTAGGAGGCTATAGCTACTTCATTACCTTCACCGATGATCACTCATGGTTTGGTTATGTGTTCTTGATGAAACACAAGTCTGAAGCCTTTGAAAGGTTCAAAGAATTCAGAAATGAAGTAGAGAAACAACATGACAAGAGTATTAAAATACTTCGATCGGATCGAGGTGGTGAATACTTAAGTCAAGAGTTTCTTGATTATCTAAGAGACAATGGTATATTGTCTCAATGGACTCCGCCATATACACCCAAGGCATAATGGTGTATCCGAGAGGCGTACTTAGGACCTTGTCTTTGGACATGGTCAGTCAATGATGAATCATCGACTCTTCCCAAGTCCTTTTGGGGCTATGCACTTGAACATGTTTACTTGTTAAAGCGGAATGCCTACCAAGGTAGTCTCAACTACTCCATATGAGATATGGAATAGTAAGAAACCTCATGTATCTTACTTGAAGATATGGGGTTGTCACCTTATGTGAAGCGGTATATCAGACAAATTGGATGCTAAGTCTGATAAATGTCTATTTGTTGGATACCCTAAGGAAACAAGGGGTTACCAATTCTATCATCCTGTGGAACAAAAGGTGTTTGTTTCAAGGCATGCTGTGTTTCTAGAGAAAGAGTTTCTCTTGCAAGAAAAAAGTGGGAGTGTCGTCGAGCTTGAGGAGGCTCGAGAGACTCAAATAGACATTAATGAGATACCTGGTGAAGCACAACAGCCGACAACTCATAGTGATGAGCAATCGGCTGGACCTATTGTAACACCACATCTTCGTAGATCTGGTAGAACACGCAATATTCCTGAGAGATATGGATTTCTCGTAAGCGAATCGAACGACGTGTTACTCATTGATGATGAGGAGCCTACCAGTTATGAAGAAGTGCTGACAAGTTCAGAAAGGGATAAGTGGCTTGGTGCCATGAAGTCGGAAATGGATTCCATGTATGAAAACCATGTTTGGAACTTGGTTGACCCACCTGAAGGGATAAAGCCTATAGGGTGCAAGTGGGCTTTCAAGAAGAAAACCGACATGGATGGTAATGTGATTACCTATAAGGCTAGATTGGTGACGAAAGGATATCGTCAAAAACAAGGTGTTGATTATGACGAAACCTATTCGCCTCTAGCTATGCTTAAATCCATTCGGATGCTCCTAGCCATAGCGGCTCATTATGATTATGAGATATGGCAGATGGATGTGAAAACAGCTTTCCTTAATGGAAACCTGCTCGAGGACGTGTATATGATACAGCCTGAGGGTTTCACATCGGTTGATAAAACCAAGGTATGCAAATTGCGACGGTCCATTTATGGATTGAAGCAAGCATCTAGGAGCTGTAATATCCGTTTTGATGAGACATAACCGTAAATATAAATTTGTAATAAAAGGAAATTTAACTACGTTATACCTTTCGTATGACGTGTAGCGGGAACGACATCAACCGGAACGATCCTCGCTAGAATCGTCTCTATCCGTATCCACGCCGAGTTTCTCGGGATGACTTCGCTAAGCCATGAGCTTCGTCTTCGTATGAGTAACTAGCCTCGTGTTGAAGACGACGTGATCGAGAGATGATCACGATCCGAATCCAAATTCGGATCCTAATACGAGTTCTCAAAACTCGCTTCTCCGGAGAGGTATTCGTCAACCAATTGACGAATCCTTTGTCCTCCACCTCAGAGGATTACCGGAGATCGAATCCCCGGTAAGTTATCCGCTGTCGGAGCTCTAACCGTCGTCCAAATGACGCTCCGACGAGAGGAGAAGAAGCTGTCCAGAAAACTGGACAGCTTGGTGGAGGAGTAGGCGCCGGCCAAAACAAGGAAGCCAAGTGCTCACCTTATCGCCACACCCAAGGAAGATCACCGGAGCACCAACCGGCAGCAGCTCGATGCCGGCGAGGGGGAAGGAAGCAACCTTCTGGACGCCGGTTGGAGGAGCAATGGGCGGCGACAATGGAGTTGGCGCCAACTCCTTCAATGGGGTGGGCGGCAACTAGGTTTAGGCCTCTTCAATTAGGGCTTAATTATCCATTAAGCCCTCTTTTATAGAGAACTAATTCTCTTAATGGTTATTGGATCATAACCATTAGTCCCGTTAACCCGCTCCATTAAGATAAGTTAAAATAAACCAAACCATGATGGTTTATTTTAAGTTAAAATGAACCGAACCAACTTTTGGTTCATTCGTTTAAAATAAACCAAACCCTTTGGTTTATTCTCCTCCATTGGATTAGAACCAAACCATTTTGGTTCGTCCATTATGTCTTCATAAGACACGGCCCATCCAGGCTTCCATTGCGACTGAAACGATTTCATGCTCGCTTTATGTTTGGTCTAACCAAACCTAGTTTCTCTCAGTCTGAGAATCCCATTCTCAAGCTCGTTTTAAATCCTTTGGATTACGCTCGTTGTGCGTGTGACCAAATAGGTTCTCGGTTTATGTTGGCCGTCTATAATTAACCATTAATTATAGAAGGATCATGAGTGGCACCTAGTAGTACATCATGATCCCCAATTAACCGAAAAGATCAACGGTTGATCCAGAACTATTTCTGAAACCCTTCAGCAGCTCGAATGATTCGTGCCCCATTTTCTTCACTCATCTTATACCCACTTGGTTCAGGACATGGTCTATTGTGTCAGTCCCCACTAGGCTGACTACGTCACACCTAGCCCAAGTATCATTTCCTCATCCTACGGATTCTAGTTACTCCACATGTATCGAAGAGTACCTTACTCTAAACATGTAATGCTTTGGCCAAAGACTTTAGTAACAATCCGACGAGAGGCCATGGGTATACATCTCCTCGCGAGGAGTGGTGAATCCTTTATAGGCTATTCAAACACCTTCGATCACTTCGACTTATACCCAATCATCCCGGGTCCACATCTCCTTAGAGATGTTTGCTTAAGATGTCAAAGCATAAGTCTCCATGATCAAGATGACTTGAATACCACAAGTCAAAGAAACATCGCACTTAAGCCACAGTAAGAACTTCATTGACATATCTATATATGCAGAGAACCATATGAAGTCTTACGGCTGGTCATTCCAATGAACTAGTTACCATAACTAGCATCCACGATTAACTCCGGACATCACTATGTCTCCAGCTAGTGAGAATCATTTGCTTGGATACACCAAGGAGTATACCTCGTGCTAGTCTCGACAAAATTGATGGTGTCCAAATCCATCAATTCATCGACTAGGGATAATTCCGATACATCACAATTACACATGTAGAGATAGTCACTAGTTGTGATCCAATCACAAATTCTCTCATGCTGTGAATCGTATCGTGCACATTCAGTAAATGAGTTTAAGATCCAATCAAATACATAAAACATGTATACTCAAATAGTGAATCTTCATTTATCATATAAATGTTTCATACATAAGGCGATTGCCTTAGGACATCTCTCATATATTACTAACATTGGCAGCGTAAAGTCCAAGTGAACCTTGCCAAAGGAAGTCCAAAGTAATGTCTTGGCAGCATAAGTCCAAGCTTGTAGTCTTGGTGGCATAAAGTCCAAGCATTTAGCAACCCAAGACATGACGAGGCCGAAGGAAACTCTTGAAGGCGGGTGCAAGGCTGAAGGAAGAGTTAGAAGGTCAAGTCTAGGTCTAGGGAGTTAATTCAAGTATGGATTATTCATACTTGACTAGTATCAGTCGACTGATACGATGTATCAGTCCACTGGTTAGGTGCTCGACTGAGTCAAGATGAAACCCTGACTATCAGTCGACTGGTTTGTCATAGCAGTCGACTGATGAGGCATCGAGGATGATCGGTGATGAGGATCGATCGGTGATAGGCCTCCCGTTGAAATGGCGTGAATCCCACGGATCGGCTTTGTCGAGCCGTTAGCTTGACATGATCGATGGTGATCATCAGTCGACTGATCAAAGCCCAACGGGAAAAACAACCTTTCTTCTATAAGAAGGGGCCTTGGGGAGCTTGGTGAAGCTAGTGCTCTCATTCCTAACTACACCCTCGTGCTCGCCAAGCTTTCTCCAAGTGTTTTTGTGATTCTAAACCTCCTCTTCTCTATTCTTCATCTTCCATCATTGTAAAGAAGAGGAGTGCATTGTAATACAAGGTTTCTCCACCTTGGTTCATCCAAAGGAGGATATAGTGAAGCTTGGCTAGGGTTAATCCACCTTACGGATTACCGTGGAGTAGGAGCGTCATCTCCGAACCACGTACATTGGGTGTTAGCATTATTTTTCTTGTTTCTTATTCTTATTCATATTTGTATTTGTATTTCTTCCGCTAACGTACTTGTAGAAACAAAGAAAGGCTAATCACCCCCCCTCTAGCCATTACAAAGATCCAACAAGTGGTATCAGAGCACGGATAGCTTGGAAGATTTCACCACCAACCAAGGCATCAATGGCTCTTCAAGAGGGATATAGCACCGCCAAGCCATCGCTCTTCGATGGGAGTCACTTTGCGTATTGGAAAGGTAGGATGAAGTATTATCTAATGAGTAATATTGAGATTTGGCATAGCATTGTAGATAGCTTTGAGGAACTGGTGGATGAACATGGAAACCCTATTCCAAGCAAGGATTGGACAAGGGAAATGAATAGGAGGTTTGAATCAAATGCAAAGGCGGTACTCACCATCCAATGCGGTATTACAATGGAGCAACCCAACAAGGTGGGGCCTTTCGAATCCGCCAAGGAATTATGGGAAAAGCTCATTGAGCTAAATGAAGGATTCAAGGAGTCAAAGAGGGCCAAGAAGGACTTGCTAATTGGACAACTTCAAGCTTTCCAAATGAAGATGCATGAAACCGTAAGCCAAATGCATGGAAGGTTTAAGGAGATTGTGAATGGACTCCACATCATAGGTGAACGAGTTGACAACCGGGATTTGGTAAAGTATATTCTTCAAGCATTTCCTAGAACTTCTCTATGGACTTCTATAGTTGATGCTATTAAGGTAACTAGGGATATTTCTCAAATTAAAATTGATGAATTATTTTGTGAGTTTGAATTGCATGAGCAAACTAACATGTCCTCTAAGGAAAAAGGTTTAGCTCTATTTGTTGAAAAGAAGGAAAAGAAGAAGAAAGAAAGGAAAGAAGTGTCATCATCATCTGAGTCGGAGCATGATTCAAGTAGTGATGGAGACTCATCTAGTGAAATGGCCAACTTTGTCAAGAAGCTCTATAGAAAATCAAAGGACTTCACGAATAGAGAAGCAAGGAAGGGGTCCCATTCTTCAAGAGGTAAGTTTAGTGGTAATTCAAATTTTAATAATAATGTGATTTGCCATGCCTGCAATTAGAAGGGGCACATAAAGCCAAATTTCCCGGAGCTAAAGAAGAAGGAGGAAAAAGTAAAGAAAAAGAAGGATAAGAAGGAAAAGAAGAAGAAGGAGGCCATGATGGCTCAAACCACATGGGACACACCGAGTGTTAAAGATTCCCCCTCCGATGATGAGCTTTGCCACATCACACGCCATGTGGCACTCATGGCCCAAGGAGATGACTCCGCTACATCAAGTCAAGAAGAAGACTCTTCAAGTGATGAATCATCATCTAGTGACGATGAGGTAATGAATTCTCCTAAAGTTAAGCTTCTTTATAAATCAATTGCTTATCTTAAAGAGGCTCTAGATAAGTCTAAATCTAAGGTTAGAAGCATGAAAGTAGAACTAAAGGCCATTAGGAATGAAAAACCTTCACATGTTGATTCTTGCATACTTAAGGAAGAAAATGACAAACTTAAGGATGAGGTTAGTGACCTAAAGGCATGCTTAGAGAAATTTACGAATGACTCAAAATATCTTGACATGATCCTTAGCCGACAAAGAGCCGTTTACAACAAGGTCGGTTTAGGATATAAGCCAAAAGAAAAAGAAGTTACTTATATCTCATTGATTAATAGAAAAGCAACCACTAAGGGTAAGGTTAAGAAAGCATGGGTACCTAAGAAGTTTTTACTTAATGTTACTGGTCCAAATGTTTGGATACCAAAAGCTTGTGTTTTTCATGTGATTTAGGTAGGAGAGCAAGGTATGTGGATTGTGGATAGAGGTTGCTCAACACATATGACCGGGGATATGAGCAAGTTCTCCACAATTAAGTATGTGAAGAAGGGAGCGGTGTCTTTTGGAAATAGTGGAAAACTCAAGATATTAGGTAGAGGTACAATTGAGGTATCCCCTAAAATTGTCATTCACAAAGTTTTACTAGTTGAAAATATGAAATTTAATTTATTAAGTGTTAGTCAACTTTGTGATGCAAGCTACCATGTTTCTTTTGAATCTTGTAAATGCATGATTAGACACAATGAATTAAATGATTGTATGTTAGTTGGATATAGGAAATCAAATATTTATTATGTTGATCTTTCATATGCTTCTAACATTTCTACTAAGTATCTTGTTACAAAAGAAGAAGAAAGTTGGCTATGACATAGGAGATTGGGGCACATCAACATGAAAAACATAGCCAAGGTAGCCAAATTGGAGTTGGTTAAAGGGCTACCAAAGATCAAGTATGTCAAGAACAAAATGTGTGATGCATGCCAAGAAGGAAAACAAACAAAGGCATCACACAAAGGTAAAACCTTAACTAATACCTCTTTACCGTTAGAACTATTGCATCTTGACTTATTTGATTGCCATAGTACTCCTTCTTTAAATGGTAACAAATATTGTTTAGTCATAGTAGATGATTTTTCTAGGTATACTTGGGTCTATTTTATGAAACATAAGGATGATACCTTAAAAATACTCATAGGATTTAGTAAAAGAGTTGAAAATGAAAAGAGTCTCAAAATCAACCGGATCCGTAGTGATCATGGTGGTGAATTTGAGAACTCTAAATTTTCACAATTTTATTTAGAGCAAGGGTACAAACATGAGTTCTCTTGTCCTAGAACACCCCAACAAAATGGGGTGGTGGAAAGGAGAAATCGTGCCCTACAAGAGGCGGCTAGGACTATGCTTAATGTGTATTCTCTACCTAGCTACTTGTGGACGGAAGCGGTTAATACCGCTTGTTATATCCAAAATAGGGTTCAAATCCATAGGTTTTTAGGAAAGACACCATTCGAATTATGGAATGGGACCATTCCCACAATTCATTATTTCAAAGTCTTTGGATGTAACGTTTACATTTTAAACACCAAAGATAACCTATGAAAATTTGAATCCAAAGCGGATGTGGAAATTCTAGTTGGATACTCATCCACGAGTAGAGGATATAGAGTCTACAATAAGAGAACCCAAGGGATTGAGGAGTCCTCTAATGTTCAATTTGATGAAACCACTAGTACCTACCCTAGAAAGTCCTCCATTGATAAGGATATTAATGACAATAATCAAGACATTACCCAAAAACTTCAAAATTTAACCATAAGGGGTAATGATCAAGGGGGAGGAAGAGGAGATTCCGATGATGAAAGGACGGTAGAAGATAACAATGATCAATTTGAAACCCCTTCTAGAACCCTAAGAACTCATCAAGATCATCCACTTGACCAAATAGTAGGAGATCTATCTCAAGGAGTAAGAACTAGGTCATTTCATAAAACTCCTACTAGTCAAGTAGCTCTTATTTCACAAATTGAGCCAAAATTGATCAATGATGCATTACATGATCCGGATTGGATTTTGGCAATGCAAGATGAATTGACTCAATTTGAGAGGAGTCAAGTATGGAAGTTAGTACCTACACCAAATGATAGCACCATAATTACTACAAGATGGGTCTTTAGGAATAAGCTAGATGACCAAGGAAATATCACTAGAAATAAGGCTAGGTTGGTTGCTAGGGGATTCAATCAAGTTAAGGGGCTTGACTATGATGACACTTATGCCCTGGTTGCTAGGTTAGAGTCTATTAGAATTCTTTTAGGATATGCTTCCTATATGGGATTTAAACTTTATCAAATGGATGTTAAATCGGCATTCCTAAATGGTTATATTAAGGAAGAAGTATATGTAGAAGAACCACCCGGGTTTGAAAACCTAGATTATCCAAACCACGTATATAAGCTTAGGAAAGCGTTATATGGGTTAGAACAAGCTCCCCGGGCATGGTATGAAAGATTGTCATCCTTTTTAATTTCTAAGGATTTTAGAAGAGGCCAAGTAGATCAAACCTTGTTCATAAAGTCAACATTAAAGGATATCTTGATCGCCCAAGTATATGTTCATGACATTATTTTTGGGTCAACAAATGATGATCTTCTTCAAGACTTTATAAAAAATATGGAGAATGAATTTGAAATGAGTTTAGTTGGAGAGCTTAACTTTTTCCTAGGGTTACAAGTCAAGCAAACCAATGAAGGGATTCATATTTATCAAACCAAATATGCAAATGAAATAATCAAGAAATTTGGTTTGGAAAATGACAAAATTGTAACCACTCCTATGGCCACTAACACTATAATAGATAGTGATCATGATGGTAAATCAATTGATCTTAAACTTTATAGGAGTATGATTGGTAGCCTACTATACCTAACCGTTAGTAGTACCAATATCTTATTTGCGCTAGGTATGTGTGCAAGATACGAATCTTGTGCCAAAGAATCACATTTAGTAGCCGTTAAGAGAATTTTAAGATATATTAAAGGCACCCTAAATGTAGGCCTTTGGTATCCTAGGACTAGGTCTTTTGAGTTGATTGGCTATACTGATTCCGATTATGTCGGTTGCAAATTGGATAGGAAGAGTACTAGTGGTGGATGCCAATTTCTTGGGTCCTCCCTAGTTAGTTGGAGTAGTAGGAAGCAACATTGTGTTGCTTTATCAACCACTAAAGCCGAATATGTGGCTATGGGTGGTTGTGTAGCTTAATTACTTTGGATGATACATACTCTTGAGGACTATGAGCTACACTACTCTAATATTAAAGTTTATTGTGACAATGTGAGTACCATCAACTTGACCAAAAATCCGGTACATCACTCTAGGACCAAGCACATTGAACTGAAACATCACTTCATAAGAGATCATGTGGCAAGAGGAGACATTGAACTTAGTTATGTAGAATCTAAGTCTAACCTTGTCGATATCTTCACCAAAGCTCTTCCGGAAACCGAATTTTCATCATTAAGGAGAGAGCTTAGTATGTGCTTTGTAGAGTAAAATTCTAGGTTTGCATGATCCCATATTCATAATGTTTAACCTTATACCTCGATGCATCTCACAAAAAGCCTTTAGAAACCTTGATTTTTATATTGAGACACTTAGGAACATGTGAGATGATAGGGAAGGTGTACTTGGCTCATCATGCTTGTTATGATGCATTACTATGAGCCAATGACACACCTAGAAACATGAATACTTCATGGACCAATCATTGGGAAGGCTTGTATTCAAGTAATGAATACATAGCTCTAAGAACATGGTTAGAAATTCCAAATCATATATATTTTAAACTATGTTCATCATATTTTGAAAAACAACTTTCAAGAGGAAGACAAAAGTGATACAAAGTTTGCTAAATTTTTAGAACTTTTGTTAGTTTCCAAGTTTGTATCAATCTAGGAATCTGGAAAACATAAATTTTTCAAATTATTTTTCCTTGATAGATAATGATTCTAGAAATGTGTACGCCAAATTTCATTATTTTTTGCGATTTTTAGATTTTCTAACGCATTTATGAAGTTGGGCTGAAAAGGCTGAAATTCGGATTTCAGGCGTAGCAGTCGACTGGTTCAGCAACCAGTCGACTGATACACTGTGTTTTCTAATAAATAGCTCTATTTTCTGATATTTAGTGTATCTTTGATTTCCTAAAACTATAGCATGATAATATTGAGTATAAACAAACTTTTAGGATTGCTTAATGTAATGTTTTAGGAGGAATTTCATAAAATATATCTTTTTCATCCCCAAACTTACATTGTTGGTGCAAAGTTAGGACTTAACTTTCGAACTTTTTCTATGCTTTGCTTCAAATTTTATTCACACATCATGAAGCATATCTTGGATTAAGGGGGAGCTTAACATCAATCTTATACCTTAGTCCAAGATACAACAAACTTTAATTCTTTCATAAAATCTATGAATCCTTCTCTTTTTGATGCATGTCAAAGGGGGAGAAGGAATGTTTAAGTTAGAATTCATATTATGATTATGTAAAGACCTAACTTAAATGTTTTCCAAACGTCAAAAAGGGGGAGATTGTTGGTGCAACAATGCCCCAAGCATTTATATATGTTTTGATGTTTGGTTAAATCATCTAAGTTAGGCAATGCTTTGTGATCTAATTGTGCACATGTTTAAGTGACAGAGAAATCCAAGGATGAAGACTTGGTAAAAGAGAAGTCCAAGTATGATCTTGGCAAGGAAAGTCCAAGGGACGGACTTGGCAGCATAAGACCAAGCTTGTAGTCTTGGCAGCGTAAAGTCCAAGTGAACCTTGGGAAAGAAAGTCCAAGGGATGGACTTGGCAGCGTAAGACCAAGCTTGGAGTCTTGGCAGCGTCAAGTCCAAGTGAACCTTGGCAAAGGAAGTACAAAGTAAATTCTTGGCAGTATAAGTCCAAGCTTGTAGTCTCGGCGGCATAAAGTCCAAGCATTTGGCAACCCAAGACATGACGAGGCCGAAGGAAACTCTTGAAGGCGGGTGCAAGGCTGAAGGAAGAGTTAGAAGCAAGTCTAGGTCTAGGGAGTTAATTCAAGTATGAATTATTCATACTTGACTAGTATCAGTCGACTGATACGATGTATCAGTCGACTGGTCAGGTGCTCGACTGAGTCAGGATGAAACCCTGACTATCAGTCGACTGCTTTGTCGTAGCAGTCGACTGATGAGGCAATCAGTCGACTGCCAATATAGGCAGTCGACTGATTGAGTCGAAAATGGACACAAAATGGAATCTCACTCGACTCCTCATGGCGATCACTCGACTGATCGCCTCATCAGTCGACTGATGAGGGGATCAGTCGACTGATGAGGTGATCAGTCGACTAATAGGCCTCCCGTTGGAAATGGCGGCTGCGAATCCCCGCGGATCGACTTTGTCAGATGCCGTTAGCTTCGACGGTAGTCGACTGATGGTGATCATCAGTCGACTGATCAAAGCCCAATGGGAAAGACAACCTTTCTTCTATAAGAAGGGGCCTTGGGGAGCTTGGTGAAGCTAGTGCTCTCATTCCTAACTACGCCCTCGTGCTCACCAAGCTTTCTCCAAGTGTTTTTGTGATTCTAAACCTCTTCTTCTCTAGTCTTCATCTTCCATCATTGTAAAGAAGAGGAGTGCATTGTAATACAAGATTTCTCCACCTTGGTTCATCCAAAAGAGGATATAGTGAAGCTTGGCTAGATCTAATCCACCTTACGGATTACCGTGGAGTAGGACCGTCATCTCCGAACCACGTACATTGGGTGTTAGCATTGTTTTTCTTGTTTCTTATTCTTATTCATATTTGTATTTGTATTGCTTCCGCTAACGTACTTGTAGAAACAAAGAAAAGCTAATCACCCCCCTCTAGCCATTACAAAGATCCAACATCGCAGTCGACTGGCAATCCATGGCAGTCGACTGTTGGCACATGAACCGGACTCGAACACTAGTCGAATCATAGTCGACTTAGAGTAGTCGACGACCATTATATGGCAGTCGACTGATGTCGGGAAATCTCATCCGACACTTAGCCAATTGGCCAAGTTCCACCTAAGCGCACAACCCCTTCCCGGGTTACATTAGCTCACTCTCATCCCTTGGAGTCCCTCGCCTTTGAAGTTGTCTTCGTCTGACCACGTCCCTCGGATGCGCCAAGTGCACGTCTCTGCAGTGCCATCCTTCGTGTCTCGCCCTGAAGTCTACTTCCTCGGATGCTCCAAGCACACGACTTTCGCAAAGCCATCCTTCACCGACTCAAGGACCGAGTCATGAGAGGTGAAACTCGTCAATGCTCCATCTGTGAATTACTAATTCTTGCAAGACTCCAACGCACATATCAAATCCAAACATCCTAACTTAAAACCTTTGCCACCCACATCGAAACCATATCATGGGTTGATTGCCCTAACAAGATTGTGATGGAGGAATTGAGAGGGGAAGTCACTGCTTCAGTACCACCGGTACTAGATGATATACCACAAGTCACTTCACCGCATGTCACAGAGGATACACAGGTGATACCTCATCGTAGTGGGAGGGTTGTTAGACAGCCTGATAGATTCATGTTCTTGGGAGAATCTTTTGATTTGATCTCTGGCGAACATGAACCTGATCCCTGGACTTATGACGAGGCGATCCAAGATAAAGATGCGATATCTTGGCAAAGTGCGATGAATTTTGAGATAGAATCTATGGATTCAAATCAGGTTTGGGAGCTAGTAGAACCACCCAATGGTGTAAAAGCCATTGGATGCAAGTGGATCTACAAAAGAAAGAGAGGAATAGATGGGAAGGTTGACACCTTCAAAGCGATGCTTGTTACGAAGGGGTATACTCAGAAAGAAGGCATCGATTATGAGACCTTTTCTCCGGTAGCCATGCTTAAGTCTCTCCGGATTCTCTTATGTATTGTTGCTCATATGGATTATGAGGTGTTTCAAATGGATGTCAAGTCATCTTTCCTTAATGGAAGTCTTGAGGAAAACATCTATATAAAGCAACCAGAGGGATTCATTGCAAAGGGCAAAGAGTATCTTGTGTGCAAGCTTAATCGGTCCATTTATGGATTGAAGCAAGCTTCGAGGTCTTGGAACATCCGCTTTGATGAGGTAATCCAGTCTTATGGATTTATTCAAAGTCCAGATGAGTCTTGTGTATACAAGAGATGTGACGGAATTGTAGTGGCATTTCTTGTACTATACGTAGATGACATTTTATTAATTGACAACAATGTCAAGGTGTTATCGGACGTAAGGGTATGGTTGTCCAAACAGTTTGATATGAAGGACTTGGGAGAAGTGGAACACATGCTTGGGATCAAGGTTATAAGGGATCGTAAGAAAAGGATGTTGTGCTTATCTCAAGCTTCATACATAGACACCATTATGGATCGTTTTAGCATGCACAACTCCAAGAAAGGTTTTCTACCTTTCAGGCATGGAGTTCCTTTATCTAAGGAGATGTGTCCTAGAACATCTAAGGAGATAGAGGAGATGAAGGCGGTTCCTGATGCTTCGATAGTAGGAAGCCTCATGTATGCTATGCTATGTACGAGACTGGATATCTACTTTGCCGTGGGCATGGTCAGCAGATATCAGAGTAATCCAGGACAGGGACATTGGACTGCGGTAAAGCATATATTAAAGTACTTGAGAAGGACTAGAGATTATATGCTAGTTTACCAGGTAGACCAATTACACCCTGTGGGTTACACAGATTTCGACTTTCAATCAGATAGGGATAACAGTAAGTCTACCTCAGATTTTGTGTTTACTTTGGGAGGTGGAGCCATTGTATGGAGGAGTGTCAAGCAGAAATGCATGGTGGACTCTACCATGGAAGTTGAGTATGTGACAGCCTCTGAGGCGGCCAAAGAAGCTGTATGGCTCAGGAACTTCTTGATGGACTTGGATGTGATTCCTGGTTTGCCCAGAACTATTATAATTTATTGTGATAATAATGGTGCAGTTGCAAACTCGAAGGAACCACGAGCCCATAAGGCAAGTAAACACATAGAGTGCAAGTACCACCTATACGTGAAATCATAAAGTGAGGAGAAGTTGTTGTGGCCAAGATTGCATCAGAGGATAACCTGGCAGATCCATTCACTAAGGCCCTTCCAGCGAGAGCTTTTGATAGGCATGTAGAGGGAATGGGAATCAGATGTATGGTAGTATGAGGACAGCATAGTCTTTTAGTATAAGTGGGAGATTCTTGGGATGTATACTGAAAAGTATATCTTTTTTATGAACATCTTTATTTTTGAAATAAGAATCACATGATTATTGTTTGCATATTTATGGTTATGCATATCGTCTAATGCATTACATTGTAGATAACATGGTGTGTAGTGTCACACGGGAGATCATGTTATTAGTTTCTTGTAAAGTATAAGTAAAAGCTCACAACCGAGATGGTTTTGGACAAACCATTGGTATGGTTGTAGTGTGATTTGGTATTGGTTTGTCTTGACCATAGAATTACACTAGTACACTTTGTGTGTATTGAGCTGGACCGACTTAGAGGTGATTCGATTTATTGCTGAATACATAATTGAATCGGACATTGGATATTATGTTGTACATGCTCTTAATCACGATATAATAACGGGCACATATACTTAGTATTTATTTCTTTTATTTACCAATGAGCGAGATTTATAGATAGATCGATAGGCTCGGTAAGTTGGGAAATGATATTATTTATATGATGTGCTGTTGATTATAGGAGGAAACTGTGTCCTATATATTAGGATGATGATGTCCCCTTGAGGAGCTCATAAGGTTCATCATGTAAACCCTACAGGTGGACTTGGTCCGACATGATGATAAGGTTGAGTGGTACTACTCATGGAGTTAGATGTTGATTAATTAATTGTCAGTAAAGTAATTAATTTACGGACATTCGAGATCTTAAACATGGGGAGATAAATGTACAAATAATATATGGAGCACATATTGACTTATGGGGGTTGGTGTGGTAGATCAATGATAATCCTCTAGTGAAATGAATTATCATTAATGGATCGGACTTTATGTGGGCTTGATCCATTAGGTGGCCAAGATCCAACTCCTCCTCATGGTCCCTATTGTAGACTATTAAAACCCTCATGGAGCCTAGATCCGATGATGGAAAATGAAACTCTAGATTCGACGGTGGAGATTAAATCTCCAGATCCAACGGTGGAGATTAAATCTTTAGATCCTACGGTGGAGATTAAATCTCTAGATCCGACGGTTGAGATTAAATCCCTAGATCCGACGATTGAGATTAAATCCCTTGATTCGACGGTGGAGATTAAAGGAGGCTTAAGCCTGACTCTATCAATACGGCTTAAGGGGTGGGCGTCAAGGATAATCTTGGATATTAGAGATTTGGGCTGCTAGGGTTTGGAGAGCTTTGGGTAGCTAGGGTTTGGAAAAGCCTTGGGCGGCAAAACCTTCTCCTTCCTAGGGTTTTGGCCGATGCCCCCTTTCCTTTTCTCTTCTTGGCCAGCGTCCCAATTCTCTCCTTCTTCTCCTTGGCCAGCGGCAAGAGCTAGGGCTTCTTCCCTTGGAGCTTTTGGCCGGCGCCCACACTCCCTATTCCTTGTATGATATTTGAAGCCGCTAGAGGGGGGGGTTGAATAGCGGAGTGTTCGTTCGTAGATGGAATTCGATTGTGGTTGTCTCTACAATTTCGTTAGCGCGCAGTGGAATAGTAATGAAAGAAATAAAGAAATAAACAACAATGTAAACACAAATATTTAACGTGGTTCGGAACCGAATGGTTCATACTCCACGGATTGGGTTCGTACGAACCCTAGCGATGCCAATCACACACCACTATAATAATCACTCCTTCTCGACACAAGTCGGAGGTGGAGAAACCCCTTACAATGTGATTACAATAATAATCTAAATACAACAAGCAAATACAATATGAAATACAACAAGAGAAGTAAAGAACACTTTACAAAAACTCTTTGGAAGCTTGCTTGTTGATTGCCTTGGACTAGCACTTGAAGGCCCTGATTTGCAGCAGCAAATCGCTTCAAAACGTCAAAGAAAACCGATACCTTTTTCCTCCATCATGAGCTCCTTTTATAGCTTCAACCTGTGCTGGAAAAGGTCGATCAGTCGACTGCTCGGGACCATCAGTCGTCTGATCACACTGTTGCTGTGAGATAACGGTGTAATCCATGCTGGAAAAATTCAACGGCTAGGACATCAGTCGACTGATCTTGAGCATATGTCGACTGATCAAGCATCACTCGATTGCTCATCCCAGCGGTCGAGTGAGACTCCATTCTGTGCCCTGAAATCCGAGCATTAGTCGACTGATCACGCAATCAGTCGACTGCTCGGCCAATCAATCGACTGCCCACCTATGGCAGTCGACTGCTAGGGCAATTCCCGCAGTCAAACCCTAGTTGACTACGCCAGTCGACTGCCACATACCACTCTAGTCCAAAAATACCTAGGATGTCTACCATCTTCCTAGTGATAAGTCCCATATCACTCAAGAGAGGCAATCCTATATGCTCTCCCAATTTCCAAATTGGGTCTCTCAAAATTTCATTTTCCCCTTCATGAGGAAAAATATCATCCATCATCCCATGATGGATACTTCCCCCTAAAGGCTTGCTCCCCCTTAATCATTGCACCAACAATGTCTTTGGGAAGTCTCTAAGCCAATAGGAACTCTGAACCATCAAAGATAAGGTTAGAAATTCAACATTAAACTTTCCAATACCTTAAATTTGATACAAACCCTAAACACCTCTCCAAATCCATATCCAATGGATCTTCACCCTTTATAATGCCTCTCAAAGCATATCCTAGGGTTAGAAGTGATTAGGGACCTTAACCGTAGCTGAAATTGGGCTAAACAACCCTAGTTTTCCCGAAATCAGCATTGACGAATGACGACTACTGTCACTGATCGTGATGTGCCCATCGATCGATGAAGCAACAATGAGTGATATCGCGATCGAGTCAAGCGCTGCCCATCATCGCCGATCAGAGAGGCAATGACTAATAACTGAATACCTGATTTTCAAATATTAGACTCGACTTTTGGAAATCCATAAGTAATTCTACGTAAATAAAAAAATCACGAAATTTGATACGTATATTACTTATCACACATACAATCGGTGAAAAATTTTAGAAAAATATTTTTACCATTGAAATAGGAGATTGGTACGAAGATCAAAAACTATTAAAACTTTAAATTTTTTAATCTACTTTGTATCAACTTCTACAATGATGATGGCTATCAAAAGATAGACTTCACCAAGGGTTTCTAAATGGATTTTAAAATGTTTTTGAAAACCGATTTTGAACCATGGTTTATTGGCTAAATATACATAACTTGTATATTAGCTTTCCTCATGATTCTTGGTGATGATTGAAATAAGTTTGAGTTCCTCTAGATGCACTACCTATGCACCTTGAACCTAACTTATTATCCTAGCATCTCACATGTATCTAGGGTGTATAAATACACATACATGTCAATGTGATGTGAGATGTGGAGTTATTCTCTCTAAATTAGGGTTTCATATATTTTTCTAAGGCAACTCTACTTGATTCCCTTATAAATGAGACTCCAAGTCATGTCATTATCCTTGAATCAATTTTAAATAATTAAATGCATGAAATGATCATGGCATAAATGATATCAATAATAACACATGGCCAATGATCATGATGTCATGGCATATGATATAATCTAAAAACAAACATGGCATCTAAAATAATCCTAAACAATAGCATGACATGTTATATGATAAGATTTAACTTCATGTCATGATATGGCAATTTTCCATAAACCAATAAATTAATACAAGCACACAATCAGACACAAGTAATTTTCAGAAATAGAATATTTCATTGGATTAATAAAACTTCAGTTTTTACATCCAAAATGGAGATTTGAGACGCTCAATCTCACTACAAAAACTGAAAACAAAAATCATAGCATCGTCTAGCTCTAATCGTCTACAGAAGGTGGAGGTGGAGGAGGCTGCTAGCTCAAGGTCCAGGCTCGCATCATCTCATATATGTCGAGCTGGCGCTGCTCAATACGGCCCTGCCTTGCAAGAATCTCATCCAGTCTGGAGTCCACTGTCTGCTGGTACTCCTGAAACCTAGCCTCCAGCTGTCCAAGCCTATCTGATGGACCTGGTGCTGATGCATCTCTGGTGTATCGATCATCCTCATCGCCCGAGATCGAATCCTCATAGTCCTCTACAGCCTCTCCAGGCACTAGAGGTGGCTCCCCACGTGCCCTGGGCGGACATCGAGGTTCCAGCTCCATCTGCCCCTGTCCCAGCCGCAGCTTCGCCAACGAGAAGTTATGAACTGATATGCAGTCGTACACCTCAGATAGCGCCCTCAGCGATCCCCTGTGAATGTTGATGCCTACTGACTCTAACCATGCTGTGATGATATGGCCATAAGACATATGCACTTTCCCTTGTACAGGGGATATGAAATGTGCAATGCAATGAAACATATTCAATGCAATGTTTATGTCTAGTCTATGACGCATGGCGTATAGGAGAAAGAGATGGGGAGGTCGAATCTTGGCCAGACCCCGAGTCACAATCGGAAGAAAACACCCAACAATGACCTTGTAGAGTATATTGTCAAGTGCAGATAGCTCAGTAATAGGAAATAAGTTCTGAGTTGGTGGACGAGTGTTGGGTTTCCGGCACCGCGGCGTGTGTGTGTTCGATATGTTTCGTAAACATGAACATAGCGGAAGCAATTAAAAATAATAAATCTATATTTATTACAACACACACAACACACGCATGCATATTACAACAAGTGTAGACATAACCGTAAATTAAAATTTGCAATAAAAGAAATTTATCTACGTTATACCTTTCGTATGACGTGTAGCGGGAACTGCATCAACCGGAACGATCCTCATAAGAATCATCTCTATCCGTATCCACGCCGAGCTCCTCGGGATGACTTCGCTAAGTCACGAGCTTCGTCTTCGTACGGGTTACTAGCCTCGTGTTAAAGACGACGTGATCGAGAGATGATCACGATCCGAATCCAAATTCGGATCCTAAAACGAGTTCTCAAAACTCGCTTCTCCGGAGAGGTATTCGTCAACCGTTTGACGAATCCTTCATCCCCCACCTCAGAGGATTATCGGAGATCAAATCCCCGGTAAGTTAGCCGCTGTCGGAGCACTAACCGTCGTCCAAACGACGCTCCGACAACAAAGAAACAAGCTGTCCAGAAAAACTAGACAGCTTTTGGTGGAGGAATAGAGGCCGGCTAAGGAAAGATGGAAGCTCACCTTATCACCGAACCTAAAGGAGATCGCCGGAGGTTCTCCGGCTGAAGCTTGGACGCCGGCAAAGACTTGGACGGCTGCACACAAGCTGGGCGGCGGCAGCTTTAGGGTTGGCGCCAATTAACTCCAAGGTGGAGGTGGGCGGCAACTCAAGGGGGCTAGGGTTTGGATTAGTTAGCGTTTAACAATCCCTTAAGCCCTCTTTTATAGATAACTAATTCTCTTAATGGTTAATGGATCATATCCATAAAGCCCGTTATCCCGCTCCATTAGGATAAGTTAAAATAAACCAAACCATGATAGTTTATTTTAAGTTAAAACGAACCGAACCAACTTTTGGTTCATTCGTTTAAAATAAACCAAACCCTTTGGTTTATTCTCATCCATTGGATTAGAACCAAACCATTTTGGTCCATCCATTATGTCTTCATAAGACACGGCCCATCCACGCTTCCATTGCAACTGAAACAATTTCATGCTCGCTTTATGTTTGGTCCAACCAAACATAGTTTCTCTCGGTCTGAGAATCCCATTCTCAAGCTCGTTTTAAATCCTTTGGATTACACTGCGCGTGTGACCAAATAGGTTCTCGGTTTATGTTGGTCGCCTATAATTAACCATTAATTATAGAGCGATCATGAGTGGCACCTAGTAGTACATCATGATCCCCAATTAACGAAAAGATCAACGGTTGATCGAACTATTTACAAACCCTTGATGCTTCGAATGAATCGTGCCCCATTCCCTTCACTCATCTTATACCCACTTGGTTCAGGACATGGTCTATTGTGTCCCACTAGGTGACTACGTACGCACACCTAGCCCAAGTATCATTTCCTCGTCCCACGGATTCTAGTTCTTGCACATGTATCGAAGAGTACTTTACTCTAAACATGTAATGCTTTGGCCAAAGACTTTAGTAACAATCCGACGAGAGGCCATGGGTATACATCTCCTCGCAAGGAGTGGTGAATCCTTTATAGGCTATTCAAACACCTTCGATCATTTCGACTTATACCCAATCATCCCGGGTCCACATCTCCTCAGAGATGTTTGCTTAAGATGTCAAAGCATAAGTCTCCATGATCAAGATGACTTGAATACAGCAAGTCAAAGAAACATCGCACTTAAGCCACAGTAAGAACTTCATTGACATATCTATATATGCATAGTACCATATGAAGTCTTACGGCTGGTCACTCCAATGAACTAGTTACCATAACTAGCATCCACGATTAACTCCGGACATCACAATGTCTCCAGCCAGTGAGAATCAGCTGCTTGGATACACCAAGGAGTATACCTCGTGCTAGTCTCGACAACGATGGTGTCCAAATCCATCAATTCATCGACTAGGATAATTCGATACATCACAATTACACATGTAGAGATACTCACTAGTTGTGATCCAATCACAAATTCTCTCATCTTGTGAATCGTATCGTGGACATTGAAATGAGTTTAAGATCCAATCAAATACATGAAACATGTATACTCAAATAGTGAATCTTCATTTATCATATAAATGGTTCATACATAAGGCGATTGCCTTAGGACATCTCTCATATATTACTAACAGACTCCCACTTGGCCTAATGCCAATCGCTACGATATCCAATACCATAAGCTCGAACATGACCCTCAAACTTATTTTGAGGTAATGCCTTAGTCAAGGGATCCGCTAAGTTCCTTTCAGTGGGAATTTTCTCGATTTGTATTTCGTTCCTACTGATGATCTCTCTGATAAGATGATAGCGGCGAAGCACATGTTTGGATCATCGATGAGACCACATCAAGTTCAGAGATGAACTTCTTGATCCAAACCTCTTCCTTTGCTGCTTCCAAAGCTGCAATGTATTCTGCCTTAGTGGTAGAATCCGCTATAGTGTCAAGTTTGGAACCTTTCCAACTTATTGCGCCTCCATTCCAGGTGAATACATACCCAGACTAAGACATGGAATCATCCTTATGCATCGGATCATCCGTATACCCGTATCACCATGTACCCTTCTCCATATATTAGGAACACATCCTTAGTTCTTCTTAAGTACTTAAGGATCATCTTAACAGTCACCCAATGATCCATTCCTGGATCAGACTAGTATCTGCTCGTGACACTCAGAGCATACGATACATCGGGCCTCGTACATAACATAGCATACATGATAGATCCTATTGCGGATGCATAGTGAATCTTACTCATGCAAATCCTCTCGTCTTCTGTGCGCGGACACATAGACTTCGAAAGGTGTACCCCATGCCTGATGGGTAGGAAACCTTTCTTGGATTCTGACATGCTAAACCTCTTTAGCATTCGGTCTATATATGTAGACTGCGAAAGACCAAGCAACCGTTTCGATCTATCTCTATAGATCTTAATCCCATGGATGTAGGTTGCTTCTCCCAGGTCTTTCATGGAGAATGTCTTGGATAACCAAACCTTAACTGACTGTAAGATTGACACATCGTTTCCTATAAGTAATATGTCATCGACATACAATACTAGGAATACGACTGCACTCCCACTAACCTTCTTGTACACACAAGGTTCGTCTGGATTTTGTGAGAAATCAAACTTTTTGATCGTCTCATCAAAATGGATATTCCAGCTCCTGGATGCTTGCTTCAATCCATAAATGGATCGTCGCAACTTGCATACCTTGGTTTTATCAACCGATGTGAAACCCTCAGGTTGTATCATATACACGTCCTCGAGCAGGTTTCCATTAAGGAAAGCTGTTTTCACATCCATCTGCCATATCTCATAATCATAATGAGCCGCTATGGCAAGGAGCATCCGAATGGATTTAAGCATAGCTACAGGCGAATAGGTTTCGTCATAATCAACACCTTGCTTTTGACGATATCCTTTCGCCACCAATCTAGCCTTATAGGTAATCACATTACCATCCATGTCAGTTTTCTTCTTGAAAACCCACTTGCACCCTATAGGCTTTATGCCTTCAGGTGGGTCAACTAAGTTCCAAACTTGGTTTTCCTACATGGAATCCATTTCCGACTTCATGGCACCAAGCCACTTATCCCTTTCTGAACTTGTCAGCACTTCTTCATAACTAGTAGGCTCCTCATCATCAATGAGTAACATGTCATTCGATTCGCTTACGAGAAATCCATATCTCTCAGGAATATTGCGTGTTCTACCAGATCTACGAAGATGTGGTCTTACAATAGGTCCAGCCGATTGCTCATCACTATGAGTTGTCGGCTGTTGTGCTTCACCAGGTATCTCATTAATGTCTATTTGAGTCTCTCGAGCCTCCTCAAGCTTGACGACACTCCCACTGTTTTCTTGCAAGAGAAACTCTTTCTCTAGAAACACAACATGCCTTGAAACAAACACCTTTTGTTCCCCAGGATGATAGAATTGGTAACCCCTTGTTTCCTTAGGGTATCCAACAAATAGATATTTATCAGACTTAGCATCCAATTTGTCTGATACAGTCCGCTTCAAATAAGCAGGACAACCCCATATCTTCAAGTAAGATACATGAGGTTTCTTACTATTCCATATCTCACATGGAGTAGTTGAGACTACCTTGGTTGGCATTCTGTTTAACAAGTAAACAGCTGTCTGAAGTGCATAGCCCCAAAAGGACTTGGGAAGTTGCATGATTCATCATTGACCTGACCATGTCCAACAAGGTCCGGTTACGCCTCTCAGATACACCATTATGCTGTGGTGTATAGGGCGGAGTCCATTGAGACAATATGCCATTGTCTCTTAGATAATCAAGAAACTCTTGACTTAAGTATTCACCACCTCGATCCGATCGAAGTATTTTAATACTCTTGTCATGTTGTTTCTTTACTTCATTTCTGAATTCTTTGAACTTTTCAAAGGCTTCAGACTTGTGTTTCATCAAGAACACATACCCAAACCATGAGTGATCATCGGTGAAGGTAATGAAGTAGCTATAGCCTCCTAAAGCTTGAGTTGACATAGGTCCACATACATCAGTATGTATTAGACCTAGTAACTCTCCCACTCGTTCACCTTTTTCCAGTAAAAGGTAACTTAGTCATCTTGCCTTTTAAGCATGATTCGCATGTATCGTATGAATCCAATTCAAACGATTCCAGAATTCCACATCGGTGTAATTCAGACATGTGTTTCTTGCTTATATGGCCAAGACGACAATGCCACATATAGGAGTCTATTTGATTATCCTTTCAAGCACACTTGTTGCTCGCTTCGATATTGCAAATGTCACTGGATACGTCCAACGTATAAACACCATTGCTTAAAGTTCCACTCCCATAAAGAACTCCATTTAAAGTTATGTAACAACAATTGTTACTAAAAGTCAAACGGTACCCATTTCTATTTAAACAAGAAATAGAAATGATGTTCTTTATCAACGAAGGAACATAAAAGCAATTGTCCAGTTCTAAGACAAGTCCTACAGGGAGTTCCAACAAATACGTTCCGATGGCGAGTGCAGCAACAGTTGCTCCATTCCCAACACGTAAATTTGACTCTCCCCTTGACGAGTCTTCTTCTATTCCTTAGCCCATGTATGTCATTACATATATGTGAGCCACACCCAGTATCGAATACCCAAGTGTCTGAGGAAATAGAATGACAATCAATAAAGAAGATTTCTAAAGAAGATGGGGCATCCGATGCCTTATCCTTCTTCACGGACTCAAGATAAATCTTGTACTCTCTTCGCAAATGGCTCTCCTTGCCATAATGATGGCAAGTTTCCTTTTGTGCTAGTTCTACCTTCTTAGCCCTTCTCTTCTTTCCTTTCTGTTGTTCCTTTGACTTCCTCTTAGAACCTTTCTTCGAGGAATCAACTAACAGCACCGTCCCCTGCTCATGCTTCTCAGAAGACTCCACAGTCTTCAACATATTGAGCAGTACCACATATGAACCTCCTAGCATCTCAGAGTTGAAGAGGAGCTTTGAGACTTCGAACCTTTCGAATCTCACTTGCTCATCAACCAACTCACAAAGATGAAGGACTACGATATGAGCATCCATATGCTCATGCTGCTTTCGTAGCTTAGGTTCCATCGTGGCTAGCATGATGCAACTCATTTATTCAGAATCACTCACATGTTTCTGATAGGCCAACAATTGGTCCAGAGTTGCATCGTCACTAGGACGGGCGGGAAGAGGCGCTTCGAGGACATTTGCAAGCATTTCAACCTTGAGAACAATTCTCAAGCTTCTAAGCCAGTCCATAAAGCTCGGCCCAGTCAATTTATTCGAATCCAAAATGGAACGCAATTCAAAGACATCATGATCAATCTTAGAAATACAAAACGAGCATATATGAGAAAGATGATTTTAAAATGCATCAATATACATTTATAAATCCCATTCATTTTTCGAATTTCAAAAACCCCAAAATCACTTCGGGAGATTGTAGGTCCATCTCCGAATGGGCTGATATCCATCATAGTTATGAACAACCTTGGAGAGAGTCCAATAAGCCATTCATAACTACGACGGTAGGTATCATCTATACCGATTGCATATCCCGTATATGCAACTATCACAATGTGCTATCAACTAATTGAATGTTCACACATACATCGGGTTGTTAACACATTAACAAGTATGCATCATATGCATAGCACCCAACTTCACCTCCCTTTACATCGACCTTGGAGAGAGTCCAACAAGCCGATGCTCCAGGTTAAAGCCAACCCATTAATCAGGACATAGTTTTAATATGGTTAGAGCGCATTCAACCAATTAGCCCAACTTGGAGAGAGTCCAACAACCAAAGCTAACGATTGACCTCTGACTCTTACCATATTAGTATTAAACTATTCCATGGTTTGAACATATTCAGGTTCGAGCCGGGCTTGGAGAGAGTCCAACAACCCAAACAAGAAACAGAACTCTGGTTCTAACCATATTAATGGAAGGTGTAGGCTTTAATATTGATTAAGGGTTTTATGTCTCATCCTCTTTGCATGCAAATAACTATTATCTACATGGCATGGCATACATGACATACATCTACATGTCACGACACGCATGGCATAATGTTATGCATCTAATGCAATTACATGGCATACAATTATGTCATGTATATAATTTCCTTATATGTCATAACTATTTATGGAAATAAAATATGTTTAAGATTTGATTCTCCAAATCAAATCATAATTAAATTAGGAAACAAATTTCCAAATCTAATCACATATTTTATTCATGGAATTATTTGATTAAGGAAAATCTATTTAGGAAACCAATTTCCTAAATCATTAAAACTACTTATGGAAATAAAATATTTTAAGATTTGATTTCCCAAATCAAATCATGATTAAATTAGGAAACAAATTTCCAGAATCTAATCAAATATTTTATTTATGGAAAATATCAATTTCCATAAATACTTCCAACTTTCCAAAAGTGGAAGATTTCCATAAATACTTCTAGACTTTCCAAAATTGAAAAATTTCCATAAATACTTCTAAATTTCCAAAATTTAGAAAATTTCCAGAAATACATTATGACTATCGCAAAACCATTTTTACGATTATGTCGAAACACAACCTGGGCTCTGATACCACTGTTGGGTTTCCGGCACTGCGGCGTGTGTGTGTTCGATTATGTTTCGTAAACATGAACACAGCGGAAGCAATTAAAAATAATAAATCTATATTTATTACAACACACACAACACACGCATGCATATTACAACAAGTGTAGACATAACCGTAAATTAAAATTTGCAATAAAAGAAATTTATCTACGTTATACCTTTCGTATGACGTGTAGCGGGAACAGCACCAATCGGAACGATCCTCGTAAGAATCGTCTCTATCCGTATCCACGTCGAGCTCCTCGGGATGACTTCGCTAAGTCACGAGCTTCATCTTCGTACGGGTTACTAGCCTCATGTTGAAGACGACGTGATCGAGAGATGATCACGATCCGAATCCAAATTCGGATCCTAAAACGAGTTCTCAAAACTCGCTTCTCCGGAGAGGTATTCGTCAACCATTTGACGAATCCTTCGTCCCCCACCTCAGAGGATTATCGGAGATCAAATCCCCGGTAAGTTAGCCGCTGTCGGAGCACTAACCGTCGTCCAAACGGACAGCTTTTGGTGGAGGAATAGAGGCCAGCTAAGGAAAGATGGAAGCTCACCTTATCACCGAACCCAAAGGAGATCACCGGAGGGTCGCCGGAGGTTCTCCAGCTGAAGCTTGGACGCCGCAAGACTTGACTGCACACAAGCCAAGCTGGCGCAGCTTTAGGGTTGGCGCCAATTAACTCCAAGGTGGAGGTGGGCGGCAACTCAAGGGGGCTAGGGTTTGGATTAGTTAGCGTTTAACAATCCCTTAAGCCCTCTTTTATAGAGAACTAATTCTCTTAATGGTTAATGGATCATATCCATAAAGCCCGTTAACCCGCTCCATTAGGATAAGTTAAAATAAACCAAACCATGATGGTTTATTTTAAGTTAAAACGAACCAAACCAACTTTTGGTTCATTCGTTTAAAATAAACCAAACCCTTTTGTTTATTCTCATCCATTGGATTAGAACC
The DNA here is from genome assembly GCA_025175895.1 of Wurfbainia villosa. Lineage (NCBI taxonomy): Eukaryota > Viridiplantae > Streptophyta > Magnoliopsida > Zingiberales > Zingiberaceae > Wurfbainia > Wurfbainia villosa. The sequence goes on from CM045986.1 coordinate 96,068,471, forward strand.
AAACCATTTTGGTTCATCCATTATGTCTTCATAAGACACGGCCCATCCACGCTTCCATTGCGACTGAAACAATTTCATGCTCGCTTTATGTTTGGTCCAACCAAACATAGTTTCTCTCGATGCGAGAATCCCATTCTCAAGCTCGTTTTAAATCCTTTGGATTACACTCGTTGTCGCGTGTGACCAAATAGGTTCTCGGTTTATGTTGGCCGTCTATAATTAACCATTAATTATAGAGCGATCATGAGTGGCACCTAGTAGTACATCATGATCCCCATTAACCGAAAAGATCAAGCGGTTGATCGAACTATTTCGAAATCCTTGATGGCTCGAATGAATCGTGCCCCATTCCCTTCACTCATCTTATACCCACTTGGTTCAGGACATGGTCTATTGTGTCACCCACTAAGTACTACGTCACACCTAGCCCAAGTATCATTTCCTCGTCCTACGGATTCTAGTTACTCCACATGTATCGAAGAGTACCTTACTCTAAACATGTAATGCTTTGGCCAAAGACTTTAGTAACAATCCGACGAGAGGCCATGGGTATACATCTCCTCGCAAGGAGTGGTGAATTCTTTATAGGCTATTCAAACACCTTCGATCATTTAGACTTATACCCAATCATCCCGGGTCCACATCTCCTCGGAGATGTTTGCTTAAGATGTCAAAGCATAAGTCTCCATGATCAAGATGACTTGAATACCGCAAGTCAAAGGAACATCGCACTTAAGCCACAGAAAGAACTTCATTGACATATCTATATATGCAGAGTACCATATGAAGTCTTACGGCTGGTCACTCCAATGAACTAGTTACCATAACTAGCATCCACGATTAACTCCGGACATCACAATGTCTCCAGCCAGTGAGAATCAGCTGCTTGGATACACCAAGGAGTATACCTCGTGCTAGTCTCGACAGAACTGATGGTGTCCAAATCCATCAATTCATCGACTAGGGATAATTCCGATACATCACAATTACACATGTAGAGATACTCACTAGTTGTGATCCAATCACAAATTCTCTCATGCTGTGAATCGTATCGTGGACATTCAGTAAATGAGTTTAAGATCCAATCAAATACATGAAACATGTATACTCAAATAGTGAATCTTCATTTATCATATAAATGGTTCATACATAAGGCGATTGTCTTAGGACATCTCTCATATATTACTAACAACGAGGATGGCCAAAAACATGCTCATGCATGGAGTCCAAAGAGATATGGTCAAAGGGCTCGGGTAAAGGGGAATCGAAGGTAGGGTAGAAAATGAAGGTGTCATCCGATGGCTTACAGTCAAGAAACTCCTGCAATATTGAAGGAGTGAACTCTAAATCTTTTTTACAACGCGAGTAGTGTAGGTAGGGCCATCGTCTACCTTCTTCAAGTTCTCATAGAACTCTTTAAGGGGATCATCATTGATGGCATGTGTGCATAATACTATTTTCATAAGATGATAATATGCAAATATGTCCATGACGTCACTACAGTAATGTGTAAAAAAGTCCCTATCGATGTACCTAACCAACATGGTTTGGTACAGTCGTGATTTAACCTCGGGTGGATCATTTCTACGGGATTGCCTATATGAATGTAATGCAATGACATGGAATACAAGGGCACCAATGCATGATTAGATTATAATAGATTACAATGGAAAGAAAAATTAGGGTTTTTAGAGTATGAAAATTTTACTTTGGCGCCATTTAGAGGGATGATGAGAGAATACTCGGATATCGCTGAAAAGGCCACCGGAGAGTTCACCGGAGCACTGGATCGCCGGAACCCTAATTGAAAAGGGAAAATTCACTGGAAATGAGTGGATTAGGGTTGTGAGATGAGTGAAAACGTGAGTGGAAGAGTTTATCTATCAAACCTAAGGCTTGGGTGATCGGCATGGTCGGAAACACTGGTCGGAGAAGAAGTTGGCGATCAGAGAGGAGGAAGAAGCGAAGGATCGATGTGTGAAGATGTCGAACCCTAGCGGTTCGACGTTATAAAATCACGACGCCAGTCGACTGATGTGCAGCATCAGTCAACTGATCGTGGCTTATGAGAGGTTTTACCAAACCGTGATCGGCTCGGCTCGTGATCGATCACGAGTATTCGTAATGTCGTCTACTGATAACATCGGTCGTGATGTTGCTAATCGATCGGCCCGATCGATCACCACTCGACTACTACTCGAGCACTTTCGGTGATGATCCTCGCCTTGATGAAGCGATACCATTAGTCAGCTGATGTGCAAGCGATCGAGTCTTGGAGACGACCTTTCATTCTGGGCCGCATCGTATCGCGCTATAGTATTATCAGTCAACTGATATCTGATTTCCAGTTCTGAAATTCAGAAAATCTTGATTTCTTTATCCAACTTATTTCATTTTCTCATGTTTAATCTTGTATATCGAATATATTGATGTTTTGCTTATGTTCATGTTTTTGTTAATGTATTTTGATATTTTATTTCATTTGAGCAAACATTAACATCCAATGGTTTCAAAATCCTAACATCTCACCCTTTCTAAGTGTTGAAATACACAATCAAGGTAAAAGACTTATTTTGTGAGATGCAATCCACCCTAGACATTCCTTCCATGCAAACACATGGTGAAACACATGAAGCATGGTAAGTGCAAGACATCAAGGTGTGTGGCACTTGAGTATCACTCTTGATGTAACTTCTACACCTTAAACACACTTCTCTTGATACATAGATTCCTAAAGTGTGCCAAAGATCAAAGTGACACACTATGACCTCTAAATCTAGATTGTGCCAATTTTATTGATTTTCATGATTTCAAAAATATATTGGCACATCCTAAAATCTTTTAGGATTAAAGCTCAAATGTATTTCCAAGGTAACCATAACCTTGAAAATAACCTAAAGTGCCACCTTTACCATGGTTGAGTTAACTACCCATCCAATCAAGGTTGACACATCCTAACCCATTTAACGTGAATCCATCACGTTCTTTGGAACCCAAAATCTATTTGAGCTCCTAGGGTTAATTAGGTATTCCTTAGGGATAACCTCCCTAGATACCTTTCTAATGACCCTTCTAGGCTTATTAGCCTTGGTCATTTGGGTCTTGCCATGGTTGACTCTAGGAGTAACTCCCCTTGCAACCTTCTTAGTGGCTTCCCTAGGTTTCCTTGAAACCCGAGCCACTAGGCACAACCTTTGGTCAACCTTAGGGATGACTTTCCTATTGACCTTGGTCTTCCTAGACCTAGGTTTAGTTCCATAATCAAATGGAACATTGTGATAAGTAGGCATTACTTTCTTAGACATAGGTTTGTGACTCAAACCTTGTCTCCTAGATGATTCTTGCCTCTTACACCCTTTTTGTTGACTTTTAGATCCTAGAGGTTGACACTTTAATCCTTTAAATTGATTTTGCATATTTGCAAGGGTCTTTTCCAATTTCTCAAGCCTTGACCTCAAGGCTTGAATTTCTAACTCTAATTGCCCAAATGATTTTTGATTAGGTTTTTGGGCATTACCATTCACCTTAGACACATGTCTACTCTTATTGGGATTGATACCTAAATGGTTTTCGATTTTATTAATTGCTTTCTTAGGAATGACATTTCTAGGGACATTAGTCCCAAATTTCTCCTTCTTTGAAATAGACCTACAGTTATCATTCCTAGCATGCTTTGATTCATGAGTAATAGCAAAGTTATTTGAATTAATTCTAGCATGATTTTGCTTAGAATTTAAAGAATGAGCATTATGAAAATATACCTTAGGGTTAGTCTTAGAGACTCCCCCAACTTGTGAAGCTCCCTCCTTTCTTCTAGGACATTGGCTCCTATAGTGTCCCGGTTGTCGGCATTTGAAGCACACCACATGCTCCTTGCTCTTCTTGGTTGGAACACCGGCATCCTTGACTTTTTCATTTACTTTTGGTGCCGAAGGAGCTTTCTTAACCCTTTTTGGACACTTACTTTTGTAGTGTCCGGATTCCCTACACTCAAAGCATATTATATGATTTTTATTTACAATTGACATGCTTGATTTACCTATGGTGGTGATAGGTGCCGGAATTAGAGCTTCTTCATCTTGACTAGATGTCGAAGCTTCCTCTTGTTGCTCCGGAGTGGAAATTCTTTCCTCCCCCTCAATCCTAGAGGTGGAGGTGTCTTCTACTTCTTCTTCCACCGATCCGGAAGTTGACTCCTCTTTAACTTCCGGTTCCTCACTTGCTCTTGAGGATGATGAACTCTCTTCATCCTCTTCCTTATCTTCTTCTACTTGTGCCAAGTGGGGCTTCTCATTGAACTTGGCTAATTTGTCCCATAGCTCCTTGGCATCAGGATATTCACCTAGCCTAGACAAAACAACATTAGGTATCAAATCTTCTAAAAGTTTTGTTACCTTGGCTTCGGTTTTGAATTTTTTCCATTGCTCTTGAGTCCATTTCTTCAACTTGAGGACTTGTCCATTCCTATCCCGAGGAGGTTCAAAACCTTCTACGAGGATGAACCAATCCTCTATATCCATCATCAAGAATGTTTCCATTCTTGTTCTCCATGCCGAAAAGTCTTCTGATCATATGGCGGTGGAGTGTTGATGTCCCATCCAAGCTTGTCTTGAGATTCCATCTTGTTCCTCTAGCGTCTTGACTCCGGGTTGTTAATCTGTAGAAGAGCCCCGGGCTCTGATACCAACTGTAGGATATTTGAAGCCGCTAGAGGGGGGGTGAATAGCGGAGTGTTCGTTTGTAGATCGAATTCGATCGTGGTTGTCTCTACAATTTCGTTAGCGCGCAGTGGAATAGTAATGAAAGCAATAACGAAATAAACAACAATACAAACACAAATATTTAACGTGATTCGGAACTGAATGGTTCCTACTCCACGGATTGGGTTCGTACGAACCCTAGCGATGCCAATCACACACCTCTATAATAATCACTCCTTCTCGAGACAAGTCAGAGGTGGAGAAACCCCTTATAATGTGATTACAATAATAATCTAAATACAATAAGCAAATACAATATGAAATACAACAAGAGAAGTAAAGAACACTTTACAAAAACTTTTTGGAAGCTTGCTTGTTGATTGCCTTGGACTAGTACTTGAAGCCCCTGATTTGCAGCAGCAAATCACTTCAAAACGTCCAAGAAAACTGATACCTTTTTCCTCCATCACGAGCTCCTTTTATAGCTTCAACTTGTGCTGGAAAAGGTCGATCAGTCGACTGCTCGGGACCATCAGTCGACTGATCACACTGTTGCTGTGAGACAATGGTGTAATCCACACTGGAAAAATTCAACGGCTAGGACATCAGTCGACTGATCATGAGCATCAGTCGACTGATCAAGCATCACTCGACTGCTCGTCCCAACGGTCGAGTGAGACTCCATTCTGTGCCCTGAAATCCGAGCATTAGTCGACTGATCACGCAATCAGTCGACTGCTTGGCCAATTAGTCGACTGCTAGGGCAATTCCCGCAGTCAAACCCTAGTTGACTATGCCAATCGACTGCCACATGACATCAGTCGACTGACACACCTCAAACATGAGGTTTTAACCCAAGTATGGTGTCCCCATACTTGCTAGATGACCCTTAGCCTAGACCTAAGCCTTCTAGCCACCTCTATCAGGCTCACGCCTCTCGGATCCCTCCAAGTCATCCATGACTTGTTCATCCATCGCGCTAGCCTTCAGGTGCTTCCAACGGCTATGTCATGCTAACGGTGTCTACACCGCCAAGGCACATTGGACTTACGTCGCCAAGACTCCGCTTAGACTTTATGCCGCCAATATAAAACCCTTTGGACTTCTCATGCCAAGACCCATGCTTGGACTTTCCCAAATGCCAAGTGTCCCACTTGGACTTTCCATGCCAAGTACCCATGACTTGGACTTTACCTTGCCAAGACCCATGCTTGGACTTCCCAAAATGCCAAGTGTCCCACTTGGACTTTCCATGCCAAGTACCCATGACTTGGACTTTACCATGACAATTACATTGTCATATGTTTTTGTCTAACATCAAAATATCTCTTGAGCCAAGCTCGAGTCCTGGTCAATCGTGACCTGGGCCGATTGCACCAACATTCCTTTCCTTGGCTAGCGGCAACATCAAGTCTCTTGACTTGGTGGCCGGTCCTAGATAGGGAAGAGTTTTGTTTCATTCTTCCCTTTGTTCTGAACGAGCAAGGAAGAGAAGAGCATGTTCTAGGAGGCTTTGACTTTTGGAAGATCGTCTCTCACACGACGTCCAAAAGGAGGAAGGATATACAATAGAAGATTGAGAGGTATAATGCTATTTTATGAATCTTTTCTTATTCTATGCATGTTGTATGTTTTGTTATGTGGATAATATACTTGAACCCCAAGTACAAAAACAAAAATAGGTGATCCGTACATCGTCTATTCTTTGGTTAATCGAAGAATAGAGGTTGGTTGCTTGAACAACAAGTTTATTCAAGTGACCACTCTAATCGAATAGCACAACGATGAAACGGTACCTTGGGTAACCCATCTTTGTCAAGGATAAATTTTTTTTATCTGGGGACGTAGACTGGATTGCCATGAACAAGCGACCGAGTTGAAGTGGCAAGCGAAGTTTCCTCTCTTCAAAATCTACCGACGCGATCCGGGCTTTGATACCACTTGTTGAAGATCCTTGGAAGGCTAGGGGAGGTGAATAGCCTCTTTTTTGATTTCTACAAAAAGGTTAGCGGAAGCAAAAACAAGAAGCTAAATGGAATTAAAAGACAAACAAATACAATCGCTAACAAGGAAGTGTTTACGTGGTTCAGAGATAACGCTCCTACTCCACGGCGATCCTTAAGGTGGATCAACCCAAATCAATCTTCACTAAGAAGCTTTCTCTTTTACAAAACCCTCCTCTTCTTACAAAGAATGAAGATGAAGATTAGAGAGGAGGAGGGAAATTAAAACACTTAGAAAGCTTAGAAAATTCGTGGGAGCTTGAGAGAATGATCAGAATGTAAGCATTAGCCCTCTCAAGCACCCCCAAGCCCCCTTTTTATAGAGAGAGGGCTAGTTTTTTCGTTGGGCCATGATCAATCGACTGATGTACAGCATCGATCGACTTCTGTCACGGCTAACAGCTTCTGAACATCCAAATTCGCAGGATTCATAGGCGTCATCATCCAACGGTAGGCTCATCAGTCGACTGATCCCTCCATCAGTCGACTGATGAAGTGATCAGTCGAGTGATCACGATGAGAAGTCGAGTGAGACTCCATTATGTGCCTGGGTTTGACTTGATCAGTCGACTGCCACTGTTTGGCAGTCCACTGATGGCGACATCAATCGACTGCCAAGACTAGGCAGTCGATTGTTCATCAGTTTTTCAGCCTGACTTAGTTGAGCACCCTATCAGTCGACTGCTACATCATATTAGTAGACTGATACTTGTCAAGTATGAGTAATTCATACTTGAATTGACTCCCTAGACCTTGACTCAACCTTCTAGCTCTTCCTTAAGCCTTGCACCTCCAGGATCCCTGTGAGTCCGCGACTTGTTCATCCTTTGCGCTTGCTTCCAAGAGTTTCCTTTGGTTTTGTCATGTCTTGGGTTTCCCTTTGCTAAAGTGCACTTGGACTTTACACCGCCAAGACTACATGCTTGGACTTACGCTGCCAAGACTTGCCTTTGGACTTCCTTTGCCAAGGTCCGCTTGGACTTTACGCCACCAAGACTACATGCTTGGTCTTACGCCGCCAAACCTCTTCCTTGGACTTCTCTTGCCAAGATCACACTTGGACTTTGCCTTACCCAGTCTTCATACTTGGATTTTCCTGTCACTTAAACATGTTCACAATTAGATCACAAAGTATTGCTTAACTTAGATGATTATCCAAACATCAAAACATATAAATGCTTGGGGCATTGTTGCACCAACACCCACCTCCTTTCTTTCTCAAGCTTTGGCCGACGGCAACAAGAGCTCTTCTTGTTGGTCGGCGCCCATCTTCCATCTCCCTCTCCATGGTGGCCGGCGGCAAAAACAAAGAGGAGGAAGAGGTTTGATCTTTCTCCAAAGGGATTGTGTCCAGAACTAGATAGGAGAAGAAGGGAGCTTATTATCTTCCTTTGTTCGGAGCGAACAAGGAAAGGAAGATACGAGATTTAGGAGGCTTCATCTTTTGGAGGATCATTACCCACACAACGTCCAAGAGGAGGATAGGACATACAATAGAAGACTAAGAGGTAAACAAGAGGTATAATTTTTGTTTTGGTTTCCTTTTGTTCCTTTGTATTATGTATGTAATTGCATGTGACTAATTTACTTGGACCCCGAAGATAAACACAAAAACTGACGATCCGTACATGTCACGCCCCGAGAGTATGCCATACCGAAAAGCAAACGGACAATATCTCCCATATACGTGGCAACATCTCGTGTAAATACAAGACCCCATAGGCCACAACAACAATATATATATATATATATATATAAACAATCCACAGTGAAAACTAACCACAATCATCATAACAAACTACACAACGGAAACATAAAACAACTACATACAGTGCATACCGGTATGACTGACACATCACAACAAAATGGAATATTGACAAAATCTGAATCCACAAGTCCACAACACAGTACATCACGAAAACTCCATATACATTACACCCATACGGAAAGCCCAAAACGACCACCAGAGTCTCAGAGGTGAGATGAGATGCCAGCCAGCGGTGCTCCAAGTCATCACAAAGACTTCTACCTGTTACCTGGGCGACAGAAAAACCAAGGGTCCGTGGTGGTGAGTATAACTCAGCAGGTAATAGGAAAAACATGTATATAACAAATTTCACATGTAATTCAACAGCATAGCCTAAAGGTACAATAGGTATACCAACACAGTATATAAATACATGCATATACCGTCTAACCAAATAAACAACGTATAACGTAGACATACTTAAAAGTCTGCTACGCTACTCCGATCCAACCTGAGCATATATCCAACATATATATAACAGGAAGAGTAATACTAACTCACAATATCCTCATGATACAGGTCAAGGTATCTAATGGTCTGTCCAACAAATATACAAGTATCTGACACGACCGTATAACAGATGCAAGAAGTATGCATGAATATGATGTACAACCAAATGCAGCAAGCATAGTACAATCAAATGCAACATCACAATAAGCATATATATAGACTGCATCTATATATATATTAATCACAACCATCCATATATATATACATGCATATATGTATATATATGGTAATATGCAAAGCGTCATAAGATACGGCAATGCAGCGTGCATGGTCATGCCTGTGCACCCCTACTCACTACCACGACCCCAGAGTGGCCTAGGTGGCACGACATGACAACTGTCCCAACTCAACACCAACCACTGCTCTAGAGTGGCCGAGTGGGTAGTATGATCAAGTAGCATATGAGCATAAAGAGTTTGCTACACAACGGGGGGGTCCCTGCTACTGGCCACTCCGACTAACACTACCTATGAGTGGTCGAGTGCCACGCACTCAGGACAACTGCATGCAACTCCAACTACCACCGTCTATAGTGGTAGAGTGTGGTACAACAAATGCTCTGCCCTCACAACAGTTACTCCTCAGGGAGTAACCTGGGAGGCAGGATGACTGATGACTCTCTCAACCCCAAGGGAGACTATGTCGTTAGAATGCATGCAAATGACATGAATATACTATCACACGTACAAACATCTATCACAGACTCTCTGTTCAATAGAGAGTCGTACCCATCTGATCAATACACTCTCTATCCTGTAAAGAGTCGTACTCAACTGATCGATGGACTCTCTATTCTGTAGAGAGTCATACTCAACTGATCGACACACTCTCTATCCTGTAGAGAGTCATACTCAACTAATCATATCAAGCTGGGACCATCGGTCCGTAGCGACACACTAATCACCCTTCACTTAACCATTACACAACACATGGTTGGTAATAAGTATGCAACATATGGGTATTGGAATAAATCCTACATTTAGGGCATTACCTACCCACGAATGAACTTTTACCTAATTTACAAATCAGGTTATCATCCGTACTCCAATATCTACACCCTACTAAACATTTATAGATCTACTTATATCACATCTGTAACTCCTAAATCATGATAAAAGAAAATGTGATATCAACCTTTGAGCAAATATGACCAACGACAAGTATCAAGCATAAGATAAATAAGAGTAGGGTCAAGATAATATGAACACCTAAAATGCTCATATCTATGACTAAATCAGAATGCAATTACATCTACCCGACCAGGGTAGGAAATTACCCACCTGCTATATAATCCGTGCTATCCATCTTCACATCCATGTATCTATCACAATCAAAGTCCTGTAATAATAGGATACAGTTAAATACCATCACATATCTAATGATCGAATCAAATCCTACATCAACCTTGTTTCTCGATCAACTAACTGAATAGCTTCTTCCATTAGCTCTTAAATCACAACTCACCTCGCTTAGCTTCCGTTGCCAAAACATCATGATCCACCATTGAAGTAGCAATCTACAACAACAAAATAGATTCGACCACAACTGCCACCTAACATCACAACCACAATATAGAAACAAGCTGCATAAACATATATCTATTTTATATATTGATAAAGTTTCCAAACCTGAACATACATACTCCAATTTCATCAACAAAGCCCCTGGATAAACTGAATCTTTATTCACTACCCAATTTACAGTAATTTCCATTGAAAAAAACAAGGGTACCAGATCTTACTGACTAGATCTTCACCGGTAGTCATTTTCCCCCAATTGCCCTGTTCACCGGAACAAATCGAGCTCCACCACTGCCCAAACACCGATCCAAGATAAACAACTAAACAATCGAGCCATTACAAACCTTAATCAACATCCACCAAAATCATTAGATTAGAACAATCGAATAACACTTTAAATCTAAGCTATAGCAGTAGCTTACTTTCCCTGTTCACCGGACAATCCTCTTCTCTGTCCATATCGATAGACCAAGCTTGGAAAAGGATGTCACAACCATCCAACCTCCAACTAACTGCCCCCACCAGTAGAAATCCACATCACATGGAAATTAACTGAACCAAAAAAACCATCTTATGAAAAGGAGGAGATGGTTCGAGGTATACCTGCGATTGGAACCTTCCCAGCTCAACTTCAAAAACTGTAACCGATCCATGATCCAAGCCTCGGATCATCATCCAACAACTAGGCTTTTTTCCTGCCCAAATCGAACACCAGTCGTCGACATAGGGCGGTTGAGCTTCAACTGCAACAGTGATAGCCGACTGCGAAGCAAATCTACAGCGGCGGAGTAGAAGCAACGGAGATAAATCTCTAGAACTCGGTACGAGGACGCTTGAGCTCTTGATATGGTGAGGAAATGCTCCAAAATCGGAATCGATGGAAAACCACTCGCTCCGGTTACGTATTGCTCCGCTATATACGTAGGCTGGGAGCCGGCTCGGTGGCGTGTCGCGTCGGTGGAGAGGCTAGTAGAAGGCCTAGTGCTTGGCGGCAGACTGCGACAGCGCAAGGAAGAAGAAGATGGTGGTTGTGGTGCTCATGTGGCTTGCCATGGTGCCACGACCAACCGACAATCGAAGGGGTCGGCGTTGCTTGCGACCGGCGATGCCGCTTGGGGTGTTAAGGGGCGGCGACGAGTGGAGAAGATGCGGTGGAGATTACTCGGCGAGAAGGCCCATCTCGATCGGGGAGGAGAAGAGGAAGAAGAGAAGTCGCCGTGGGAGAAGGAATCGGTAGAGATTTAGCCTTTATACCAATTAATTCCTTAATAGCAGATAGTCTAAACAGGCTTTACAAAAGCCTATCCGCTTTATCCCCATGAAATGTCTATAGAACTTCCGTTTAAATCCAGAAAAATTTATAAATATTTCTGAAAAATTCTATAAGACAATTTATTAATTAACAAGGGTATTATTATTATTTTTATTTTTTGTATTTTCCTGTATCTTACATTCTCACCCACTAATAAAAATTTGGTCCCTAAATTTCGTACTTAAATGTAAGAACCAATACCAGAATTTCCAAAATGCCCACATACCTCTGGTAAACAGATGAGGTTATCGAGCTAGGATAGTATCCTCCAACTCTCATGTAGCCTCCTCATCATTATGATGTTGCCATCCAACTTTTACCAGTCGGATGGTTTTGTTCCTCAAGTGACGCTCCTTACGACCAAGAATCCGCACTGATATCTCCTCCTAAGTCGCATTCGCCTGGAGTGGAATCGAAACCTCTTTCAGAACATGATCTGAACACGGAACGTATTTCCTTAGCATAGCAACATGAAATATGTTATGAACACTCACAAGTGTCGGAGGTGAAGTCAATCGATAAACCACAACCCCAATTCGCTACAATATCTTGAATGGATAAATATAGTGTGGAACTAATTTTCCTTTTTAGCCCAAATAATTTCACCCCCTTTCGTAGGTGAAACACACAGAAATACCTGTTCCCTAACTGAGAACTCTAATGGCCTTCACCTCCGATTTACGTAACTCTTTTGTCGACCCTGTGCCTCTAATAACCATCATCCGATGATGCACATCAACTTTGCATCATGTTGGATACTCTGTGGGCCCAATAGTTGTTGTTCCTCGACTTCCTCCCATAACATGGGAGATCTGCAGGGTCTATCGTATAAGGCCTCGAATGGAGCCATCAGAATAGAAGAGTAGTAGCTGTTGTTATAGGAAGATTCCACTAAATGAACATGGTCCTCCCAACTACCTCTAAAATCCATGACAAAGGATCTCAATAGATCCTCTAATGTCTAAATGATACGCTCCACTGTCCTTCCATCCGTGGATGAAATGCGGTACTGAATCGAAGCTCTGCGCCCATGGTCTGATGCAGACTCTACCAAAATTGCAAGGTAAATCATGGGTCTCTATCATATATAATACCCAAAGGTACGCCATGCAATCTGATAATCTCTCGACAATACAACTCTACCGGACAATCCAACGGGTACGACCCACGAATAGGAACGAAAGGAGCTGATTTTGTCAGTCGATCCACGATCACTCAAATCGCATCATGTCCTTTATGGGTTCTAGGTAATCCTGTAACGCAATCAATAGTGATATGCTCCCACTTCCATTCTGGAATGGGAATTTCCTAGAACAATCTAGCGAGTTTCTGATCTTCAGCCTTCACCTACTGGCATACTAAACATCGAGCAGCAAAATCTGCTATATCTCTCTTTATACCATTCTACCAGTATAAACATTTCAAATCTCGGTACATCCAGTACCACCAGGATATATAGAAAATCTCAAATAAGGTGCCTCCGGTAGCAACACTTTCTTAACTATGCAACTCCGGAACCCACTATCTTTATTAGAGGCGAGGAATTATCTTCTTAGAAGAGAAGTCCCTCTACCATCCAAAATCCACTCTGCCACACACTCTGTAAGTGCATGGGAGACTATAACGACTAGTCTCTATCGTTGCAACTGTTCGTCTTCCAGCAACTCTATAGTAGCTACCCAGTAGCTAGTTAAATTCAATGAGCATTTTTGCTCCATACATCCATAAATCTAGATAATAACTACTAAAGTCACATCATGTATATGATAGCCTATCTCGTAGTTTCTTAACTGACGTAGGCATAAGATACGTCTCATGCATTTGTATAGGATTTGCTCCGATCCGTGAAACGATACATTTGCGTACAACATCCTTTTATCCACTCCGGAAAAATTAACTAATACTCATGTAAAAGTTAACCGTTGTCTAGGTCTTGTAACTGGTTTCACCAGCTTCCGACTAAATAATTTCCATTATCACCTTTGTCAAACATGTCCAAGGTATAGTAATGCCAAACATTCTATCCACATCTACAAAATTAACCAAAACATACAAGGAAAACCACCATCTACGGTGGTCGAGTGCGCAACTCCAACTACCACAATCAACAGTGGCCAGGTTACGCAACTCCAACAACCACAAATTGATCTAATCGTGTCTAGGATACACAATTATCAAATCCAGTGGTGACTAAATCATTAATTAGTCTAACAACTTAATCAAAACTCATAAAATTCATATTAAGTATGAAATTGTCATCTTTACACACCTGCATCCCCTTTACTCTAAGCTGATGATATATTAATCATCACAACGACAATGATAATTGTTTGACACCATGTCACTACAATATCAACTCTCCAATCGTAAATCGATCCTAGAGTATACACAGGTGTCCTTAGCTGATCTAAATAGATCATCTATCCACAACGAAGGATATTCACTTCAATAACTATCGCATTCCTTCATCGATAATCGATGCATAATCTCAAAGGTCTGTTAGGGCAATCTCTTGCCGTAATATGGTTTTGATGTTGTGGCAAAGGGTTTAAGTTAGTTTGATATGTTGACGTGATATGTGCGTTGAAGTCGTGCAGGACTTAGTAATTCGCACATGGATCCATGGCGAGTTTCACATCTCATGACTCGTGCCTTGAGTCGGTGAAGGATAGCTTTGCGGAAGCCGTGCGCTTGGAGCATCCGAGGGACCGCCGGACGAGAAGCTTGGAGTGAAGCCGGAGGAAGTAGACTTCGAGGCAAGAGACGCGAAGGAGCATTGCAGAGTCGTGCGCCTGATGCTGCTGAGGGATGTGGCCGAGAACGAAGAGAACTTCGAAGGCGAGGGACTCCGAGAGATGAGAGTGAGTGAATGTAACCCGGGAAGGGGTAGCTCTTAGGTGAAACTTGGCCATTTGGCCAAGTGTCGGATTGGTTTTCCCGACACCAGTCGACTGCCAGGGAATGGCAGTCGACTGATCTGAGTCGATGGGTCGATCCACTGGTATAAGACAAGTTTAGTGCTTGGCGATCGCCATGGATCGCAATGATCGACGATGCACCGATCGTGCCAGGGAATGGAAGTCGACTGATGGCACTGTGCACGGGCACAGAATGGAGTCGACTCAGTTGAGCACTCGACTGATCGAGCATCAGTCGACTGATGATAGGATTAGTCGACTGATGCCAATACCGTTGGATGGAATCCAACGTGGAAAGCGACTGTTATTGGGCAACGGCTAAGGGATCAGTCGACTGATCCTGTGTCAACGGGAAGAAACCCTCTTCCTCTATAAAAAGGAAGGGGATGGGGCTTTGGGAGGTTAATGCTTGAACGCCCAACTACTCCCAAAGTGCCCTAAATGTTTTCCACTCCTCTACTTGCTTTAATCTTCATTCCATTATAGAAGAGTGATCTTGGTTGTAAAGGTTACCTCCACCTAGCTTGGTGAAAAGGAGAGACCAATATTGGATTGGTTTTGGAGGAGTGATTCACCTTGGACGAATCGGACCGTGGATTAGCGGCATAGCCGTGAACCACGTTACATCTTCGTGTTAGCGTTTGCCTTCTTGTAATTTCTATTTGCTTGTCTTTATTTGCATATTCCACTTGCGCTAATCTTTTGTAGATGAGCGAATTACGACATCCAACGAATGAGGGCTATTCACCCCCCTCTAGCCGGTCAATTGAGATCCGTCCCTACAAGTGGTATCAGAGCAAGGTTGCTTGTCACCGGACTAACTGCTGCAACAAGCTCTACATCAAAAATGGCCAGCTCAAACATCCACCCACCGAAGTTCGACGGTGAATTCTCTTGGTGGAAAAAGAGAATGGAGGTATTCTTCGAGACCGATTTTGATATTATGCTTATAATGGAAAATGGTTTCGAGTTGCCTAGGGATGAAAGGGGTGAACCAATTGAAAAATCACGTTGGACTCAGAAGCAAAGAGAGGTGCACCTTGCAAACTCAAAGGCAAAACATCATCTTCTCAATGTGCTCCCTCAACAAGAGATCAACCGGATCGTAGAATGTGCTAGCGCCAAAGAGATGTGGGAAAAGCTTGTAGAACTCCATGAAGGCACATCCGAGGCCAAGCTAGCTAGGAGAGACCTCCTCCGCTCCCAACTCTCAAACATCAAATTAGAAAAGGGAGAAAAGGTAACTTCCCTACATTCTAGATTTAAAGAAATATTAATTGGGCTAACAAGTGTAGGAGAAAAGCTCTCCAACCTGGATATGGTAATGAAGGCCATAGATGCCTTTCCCCGGTCCTCAAGATGGAGCTCCATGGTGGATTCGTTTTACATCTCCAAGAACTTGGAAGTAAGTACCTTGGAGGAATTTTTCTCAACAATGGAGCTCCACGAAACTAGGCTTGAAGGAATACAAGAAGAGCCTAGAATTCAACCCTCAAGAGGAGTAGCTTTGATAGCGAACAAGGGGAAGAAGAAGATGGAAATCCCCTCCTCCTCCGATGATGAAGCATCCTCATCCTCCTCCATGGATAGCACCGAAGAAGCATATATGGTAAGGAGGGTAAGACGTGCTTTAAAGGGTTTTCATTTTAATAAATCTAATGATAGGAATAGAAGACCAAGGGGGAAGGTCATATGCTACAATTGCCAAGGAGAGGGACACATAAGGGATAATTGTCCCCTCCTAAACAAGAGCAAGGAAGAGAAGAAAAAGAAAGAAGAAAAGAGGAAGAAGAAGGGGAGCAAGAGAAAGGAAGAAGAAAAGAAGGCAAAAGGAAAAGGGAAGGCCATGGCACTCAAAGCAAAGACATGGGATGACCTTGCTTCCTCATCTTCATCCGAAGAAGAAGAGCATGTCTATTCCAACCTAGCTCTAATGGCTCTTCATGACTCGGATTGCTCCTCCTCCACCGAAAATGAAGAATCAAGCTCAAGTGGGGAGAGCTCAAATGAAGGGGGAGCTTCTACATCCTCATCATCCGAAGAAGAAGAGGACATGGAAACTATGGTAACGAATGCCTCTCCTAAGAAAATAGTTTCCATAATTTCTAGTTTAACTAAGGACTTATTTGGAATGAAAAAGAAAAATAAAAGTATGCTTGATCAAATTAAGGAATTAGAAAATAATCTAGAAAATGCATGCTTAAATAATAATGATATTTCTTCTAGCTTAAATGATGCATGTTCACATGACTATATTCCTTTGAATGTTAATGATGCATGCATAGAAGAAAATAGGGCTTTAAGGGAAAAGGTAGACTATTTGACAAAAGCCCTAGAGAAATTCACTATTGGCTCCAACACATTGAACATGATTATAGGGAGCCAAAGGGCAAGCTTCAATAAAAAGGGCCTAGGATACAAAGAAAAGAAAAATGAAAAGGCCTATAGATGCCTAATTGCTAGGGGACAAGATAAGAAGAAAGTAATAGCTAGGAAATGGATCCCCAAGGAATACTTAGTGAACCCAATAGGAAAGAACTTATTTTGGGTTCCAAAATCCATCCTTAAGGGTTAGGAAAACCCTAGGGTAGTCAACCATATGGAATTAACCTATATCATATTTTGGTTAACTTAGGATGGCGGGACAACATTTTTAGAATAGTGTTGGGTGATGATAACGTGCCCATAAATAGATAATAATGCTTAAATCATGATGATTAATGTAATTGCTATGAATGTTTGAAATCATGATTTATGATTTTAATATTTGGCACGTAATCATGAGAAATAGGGTTGAATCATGCTTTAGGTGATACTTTGTTATTATCATCATATAATACCTAATGCATGACTATTATTTGATGAATACATGAGTTTCATGATCATAATGTAGAATTCATTCATATATGCCTTTATGATCATGAGGATTATTAGGTTGATACTTAACCTTGATAGAATTGCATGAATATATGGGTTAAGTATATACAAATACCCCCTAGGATCCATCTCACACTCACCATAGGCTACCTTGATTGAAAACTTAGCATGAGTGAGATGTTAGGATGATACAAATGTCCACTAATGCCTATGGCATTTAGATGATCATTTAAAGTATCAAAATAGCAATAATAGACCAATCATGGGGAAGGCTTATGTTTAATTCATAGACATATTGCCCAAAGATCATGGTTGGATATTTCATATGTTTTCAAAACAATTTCTTAATCTAAAATCTAAGTATTCATGTTTTGAAATAATTCAAAGCAAGACTAGGTGTTAAAATGGATACTCTTATGATCAAAAACCTAGTAGTTTTTAAAGCTTTTGGATTTTTGTCAAATACGTGGAAATATAATGATTTTTCATGAAAACATATTTTTCACTGATAGATATACTTAAAAGAAATGTGTTCCCCAAATTTCATGATTTTTCAAATTTTTTGGAATTTTTAATGCATTTCTGAAATTCACCCCAGAAATCAAAAATCCGCAATGCGGCTGATCGTAGTCTGAACCGATCGATGACCTGAATATCAGACCAGTAAAGGCTGAATTCCGATTTTAAATCAACTTGTGGTATTTTCTTTCTATTAGACTTGATGCCATGTGCTTTTAACTTAGTGATAATATTTTTGATGGTGTCAAAGGGGGAGAAATGATTATGTTTAAATTAATAATAATAGGGGGAGAAATTAAGGGGGAGTTTCATGGATTAAGGGGGAGTTGCATGTTGCTATATCATGTTTATGTTTACATGCTGTCTTTCATTTAAAATTTATATCAAATGTTTTTACCTAACTTAAACGGATTGCCACACATCAAAAAGGGGGAGATTGTTAGGGCAATCTCTTGCCGTAATATGGTTTTGATGTTGTGGCAAAGGGTTTAAGTTAGTTTGATATGTTGATGTGATATGTGCATTGAAGTCATGCAGGACTTAGTAATTCGCACATGGAGCCATGGCGAGTTTCACATCTCATGACTCGTGCCTTGAGTCGGTGAAGGATAGCTTTGCGGAAGCCGTGCGCTTGGAGCATCCGAGGGACCGCCGGACGAGAAGCTTGGAGTGAAGCCGGAGGAAGTAGACTTCGAGGCAAGAGACGCAAAGGAGCATTGCAGAGCCGTGCGCCTGATGCTGCCGAGGGACGTGGCCGAGAACGAAGAGAACTTCGAAGGCGAGGGACTCCGAGAGATGAGAGTGAGCGAATGTAACCCGGGAAGGGGTAGCTCTTAGGTGAAACTTGGCCATTTGGCCAAGTGTCGGATGGGTTTTCCCGACACCAGTCGACTGCCAGGGAATGGCAGTCGACTGATCTGAGTCGATGGGTCGATCGACTGGTATAAGACCAGTTTAGTGCTTGGCAGTCGACTGCCATGGACTGGCAGTCGACTGATGTCGACAGCAGTCGACTGCCAGGGAATGGCAGTCGACTGATGGCACTGTGCACGGGCACAGAATGGAGTCGACTCAGTTGAGCACTCGACTGATCGAGCATCAGTCGACTGATGGTAGGATCAGTCGACTGATGCCAATACCGTTGGATGGAATCCAACGTGGAAAGCGGTCGTTATTGGGCAACGGCTACGGGATCAGTCGACTGATCGAGGGCATCAGTCGACTGATCCTGTGTCAACGGGAAGAAACCCTCTTCCTCTATAAAAAGGAAGGGGATGGGGCTTTGGGAGGTTAATGCTTGAACGCCCAACTACTCCCAAAGTGCCCTAAACGTTTTTCCACTCCTCTACTTGCTTTAATCTTCATTCCATTGTAGAAGAGTGATCTTGGTTGTAAAGGTTACCTCCACCTAGCTTGGTGCAAAGGAGAGACCAATATTGGATTGGTTTTGGAGGAGTGATTCACCTTGGATGAATCGGACCGTGGATTAGCGGCGTAGCCATGAACCACGTTATATCTTCGTGTTAGCGTTTGCCTTCTTGTAATTTCTATTTGCTTGTCTTTATTTGCATATTCCGCTTGCACTAATCTTTTGTAGACGAGCGAATTACGACATCCAATGAACGAGTCCACAAGTCCACAACATAGTACATCAAGAAAACTCCATATACATTACACCCATACAGAACGCCCAAAACGACCACCAGAGTCTCGGAGGTGAGATTAGATGTCAGCCAGCGGTGCTCCAAGTCATCACGAAGACTTCTGCCGTTACCTAGGCGACAGAAAAACCCAAGGTCCGTGGCGGTGAGTATAACTCAGCAGGTAATAGGAAAAACATCTATATATCAAATATCACAAGAAATTCAATAGTATAACCTAAAGCTACAACAAGTATACCAGTACTATATATAAATACATGCATATACCATCTAACCAAATAAACAACGTATAACGCAGACATACCCGAAAGTCTGCTATGCTACTCTGATCCAACCTGAGCATATATCCAACATATATATAATAGGAAGAGAAATACTAACTCACAATATCCTCATGATACAGGTCAAGGCATCTAATGGTCTGTCCAACAAATATACAAGTATCTAACACGACCGTATAATAGATGCAAGAAGCATGCATGAATATGATGTACAACCAAATGCAGCAAGCATAGTACAATCAAATGCAACATCACAATAAACATATATATATAGACTGCATCTATATATATATTAATCACAACCATCCATATATATATACATGCATATATATATATATATGGTAATATGCAAAGCACCATAAGATACGACAATGCAGCATGCATGGTCATGCCTGCGCACCCCTACTCGCTACCACGACACCAGTGTGGCCTAGGTGGCACGACATGACAACTGTCCCAACTCAACACCAACCACTGCTCTAGAGTGGCCGGGTGGGCAGTATGATCAAGTAGCATATGAGCATAAATAACTCGCTACACAACGGGAGTCCCTGCTGCTGGCCACTCTGACTAACACAATCTAAGAGTGGTTAAGTGCCATGGACTCAGGACAACTACACGCAACTCCAACTACCACCATCTATAGTGGTAGAGAGCAGCACAACAAATGCTCTGCCCTCACACCAGTTACTCCTCAGGGAGTAACCTGGGAGGCAGGATGACTGACGACTCTCTCAACCCCAAGAGAGACTATGTCATCAGAATGCATGCAAATGACATGAATGTACTATCACACATACAGACATCTACCACAGACTCTCTGATCAACAGAGAGTCATACCCATCTTATCAATACACTCTCTATCCTGTAGAGAGTTGTACTCAACTGATTGACGAACTCTCTATCCTGTAGAGAGTCGTACTCAACTGATCGACACACTCTCTATCCTGTAGAGAGTCGTAGTCAACTAATCATATCAAGCTAGAACCATCGGTCCGTAGCGACACACTAATCACCCTTCACTTAACCATTACACAACACATAGTTGGTAATAAGTATGCAACATACGGGTATTGGAATAAATCCTACATTTAGGGCATTACCTACCCACGGGTGAACTTTTACCTAATTTACAAATCAGGTTTTCATTTGTACTCAAATATCTACACCCTACTAAACATTTATAGATCTACTTATATCACATCTGTGTTGGGATGTATACTGAAAAGTCTATCTTTTGTATGAACATCTTTATTTTTGAAATAAGAATCACATGATCTTTGTTTGCATATTTATGGTTATGCATATTGTCTGATACATTACATTGTAGTAAACATGGTGTGTAGTGTCACATAAAAGATCATGTTATTAGTTCATTGTAAAGTATAAGTAAAGGCTCACAACTGAGATGGTTATGGACAAAACATTTGAATGGCTGTAGTGTGATTTGGTATTGGTTTGTCTTGACCATAGAATCACACTAGTACACTTTGTGTGTATTGAGCAGGATCGACTTAGAGGTGATTCGATTTATTACTGACTACATAATCGAATCGGACCTCAGATATTATATTGTACATGCTCTTAGTCCCGATATAATAATGGACACATATACTTAGTATTCATTTCTTTGATTTACCAATGGGCGAGATTTATAGAATAAATCGATAGGCTCGGTAAGTTTGGAAATGGTATTATTTATATGGTGTGTCGTTGATTATAGGAGGAAACTGTGTCCTATATATTAGGATGATGATGTCCCCTTGAGGAGCTCATAAGGTTCATCATGTAAACCCTACAGGTGGACTTGGTCTAACATGATGATAAGGTTGAGTGGTACTACTCATGGAGTTAGATGTTGATTAATTAATTGTCAGTAAATTAATTAATCGACGGACATTCGAGATCTTAAACACGGGGTGAAAAATGTACAAATAATATATGGAACCCATATTAACTTATGGGGGTTGGTGAGGTAGATCAATGATAATCCTCTAGTGGATTGGATTATCATTAATGGATCGGACTTTAAGTGGGCTTAATCAATTGGATGGCCAAGATCCAACTCCTCCTCATGGTCCCTATTGTAGCCTATTAAAACCTCATGGAGCCTAGATCCAATGATGGAAAACAAAACTCTATATCCAACGGTAGAGATTAAATCTCTAGATCCGACGATTGAGATTAAATCTCTAGATCCGACGGTTGAGATTAAATCCCTAGAACCGATGGTGGAGATTAAAACAAGGCTTAAGCCTAACTCTATAAAGGGAGGGATTAGGGTGGGCGGCAAGGGTAATTAGAAGCAAGTTAGGATTAGGGTTGGGCGGCAAGAGCTTGGGGGTTTTGGGCGGCCACAATTAAGGAAAATTTTTCCTTTCTTCTCTTCTTCCTTAGGTGGCTGACGCCCATCATCTTCTCCTCTTTCTTTGGCCAGCATCCAAAGCCCTTCCTTCTCTTCTTCTTGGCCGATGGAAACAAAGCCTAGGGTCTCTTCCCTTGGAGTTTTGGCCGGCGTCCACCATCCTTCTTTTCCTCTTGGTCGGTGGCAAGCATCAAGGTTGGTGCTTGGTGGTTGGCTAAAGGAAGGAGAAGAGTTTTGTTTCTATACTTCCTCTTGTTCGTAGCGAGCAAGGAAGGAAGATTGGTGATTTAGGAGGCTTCGACTTTTGTCGCCCACATGACGTCCAAAAGGAGGAAGTACATACAATAGAAGATCAAGAGGTATAACAAGAGGTATAATCTTTTTTATTTTGATTAGTGTTCTTTTGTATTATGTAAATGGTTGTTTACTTTATTATTTGGATAAATTAACTTGGACCTCAAAAACAAACATAAAAACCGGCGATCCGTACATCGTCTATTCCATGGCTAATCGTAGAATAGAAGTTGGTTGCTTGAACAACAAGTTTGTTTAAGTAACTACTCTAATCGAATAGCACGATGATCAAACGGTAGCTTGGGTGATCCCTCCTTGTCAAGGATAAATTTTTTTTATCTGGGGACGTAGAAGGGATCGCCATGAATAAGCGACCGAGTTGAAGTGGGAAGTGAAGTTTCCTACCTTCAAGTGGTATCAGAGCCACAGTTTTCGGTTTTGTGTGTTTAGGATTCGGTTACTTTTATGCACTTTTCATATATTATATGTGTCAGATAATAGTAGGATGTGCGTAGGTTAACTTTTTGGTTGCAGGCATAGGATCCAACTATTATGGTCATATGTGTGTATGTGATTGTATGTGTGTAATTATATACTTTGTTGAATTCTCAGGGTTGACGAGGCTAGTATTTAAAATTTGTAATTAGATATTGCATTGTTTAGCCACTCTTTTTATTTTAGTTTACTTTTGATCTAGATTTCATGTACACTCCTTCGTGGAGTATAGGATCGATGGATGTAAATTAAAATAGTTTTTTTCTCTCGGCTCGGATGTCCGGATGACTTGTACATAACAAGAAGGAGGAGCGACGAGATGGCGATACGACGGGAGACATATTGAAGATAAAAGCCATAATAGTTGGAAAATATTTATTTTTCATATTTATTGGTTATTGTTTGATATGCATGTCGTAGGCTAGAAAATTCCTCAATTTTAAATTACTAAGTGGGAGAGGGATATTTTTATAAATTTCCGCGGCCTCCATTATGATTTGACATGTGATGCAAACAAACATGCGCGTTGGCTCTGAGTTCCTTCCTCCACATCGGATGAGTTTGTTTGCAGATCACAAGGTCGAATATTGTTATAGGAAATTATTAAGGAGCGTGTGTACTTCCCCATCGGAAGGCACATAACCCGAGATATTTACCTTGGTACCGAGTAATGGTGAACACTTAGATACAAATATAAGTATCCTCCCCATCGGAGTCACTGCTTTTATTTGTAGGGCCGAAGAGGAACCAACTATTAATTTTATTTGTCAAAAAGTTAGGTTGACAAGATAGTAAAATTAATGTGTGAAACCTCCTCTTACAAATGTAGAATTCGTATACGTCCACACTATCGTGACATACGATATTCTCGGTGTATTGAGTGTTGGTTGATTTTAAAATTTTATTGTTTGAGGAAACAATAATTTTTTGAAATCTAATGTTTTGATCTATGTGATTCTTAGGTTGTTTTCAAAATGACTTTCAACCCGCTTGCTATGATACTGAAAGAAAATAAACTTACTGAACCCAATTATGTTGATTGGAAGAGGAATCTTGACATTGTCTTGACTGCTGAGGAATACAAATATGTACTCCTCGAAGAGTGCCCTCCTAAGCCTGTGGATGATTCTGGGGAAAAGGAGAAAGAGAGTTATAAGAAGTGGATTAAGGCCGATGAGATGGTGCGGTGTTATATTTCGGTATCTATCTCAAATGTCTGCAACATCAGCATCAAGCCATGGCCACTGCATATGACATGATGCTCAATCTCAAAGAGCTTTGGACACCAGAATCGGGCTTCTAGGCAGGAAGCCATGAGGAACTTTATGATGACCACCATGATCGAGGGAACACCCGTGAGGGATCATGTTCTCAAGATGATGGCTCATTTGAATGAGCTGGAAATCCTTAGAGCTGAGATCGAAGGGGAAACCCAAATCGATATCATTCTCTAGTCTCTACCTAGGAGTTTTGAGCAGTTTTGCCTAAACTACAACATGAACAAGAAGTTGTATTCGTTGGTGGAGCTTCTGACAGAACTCTAGGCGACAAAGGAGCTTTTTCATCAGAGTGCTCAGGAGCAAGCCATGGTTACCCAAAAGGTTTCTACTTCTAAGCCGAAAGACATGAAGAAGAAGAAACAAGCTGGGGAAAAGGTGGTGGGAGGAACTTAGGGAGGATGAAGAAGCCGAAAGGCAAGTGCTTCACTTGTAAGCAGACTGGACACTGGAAGAAGGATTGCCCCAACCACAAGCAGAACAAAGGTATATCTTTTGGTCTAGTTGTTGAAACATGTTTAGTGGTGTTATCTACCGACACCTGGTGTGTAGATACGAGAGCCACTGATCATGTCTGCAATACTTTGCAGGGGTTCCAGGAAACCAGACGACTGGCTGCGGGGGATATTACTGTATACTTGGGGGATGCCACAAAGGTGGCGACTGTTGCAGTGGGAGATGTTTATTTGTCTTTTGAGAGAAATAAAGTTTTGGTTCATAAGAATTGCCTTTATGTACCGTTATTTAGAAAAAATTTAATTTCGATTTCTAAATTGTTTATGGATGGATATTCAATTTCTTTTAATGACAGAGTTGTTATAAAAAGGAATCGAGAGATTATATGTTCTGGTGCATTGATAGAAAATTTGTATACACTTGAACCAAAAGCTCCCACGATGCAAATAGAAGTTAATAACTCATCTTCTAATTCCAATAAGAGAAAGAACCTTTGAAGATGAACCAAACATATCTTTGGCATCTAAGACTTGGTCATATTAACCTAAGCAGAATTCAAAGGTTGATAGCTGATGGACCTTTGGGTTGATTAGTGGTGGAAGATTTCCCAACCTGTGAATCTTGCTTGGAGGGTAAAATGACCAAGAGGCCTTTTAAGGCCAAGGGGTATAGAGCCAAAGATATGTTGGAGTTGGTTCATTCTAATTTGTGTGGTCTAATGTCTATCCTGGCAAGAGGTGGTTTTGAATATTTCGTCTCCTTTATAGATGATTATTCGAGATATGGATACATTTACTTGATGCGCCACAAGTCTAAATGCTTTGACCAGTTCAAAGAATTCAAGGCTGATGTGGAGAAATGTCAAGGTAAAAGTATCAAGACACTACGATCTGATCATGGTGGTGAGTACCTCTTGGGAGAGTTTAGGAATTACTTATCAGAGGCTGGGATTTAATCCCAATTGTCTGCACCTGGCACACCCTAGCAAATTGGTGTAGCAGAGCGAAGGAATATGACTCTTATGGAGATGCCAAGATCGATGATGAGTTATTCTGAGTTGCCAGATTCGTTCTGGGGATATGCTCTAGATACGACAGTGTATATTCTAAACTTGGTACCATCTAAATCAGTGCCTTCTACTCCCACAGAATTGTGGACTGGGAGAAAGCCTAGTCTAAGACATATTCAGATTTGGAGGAGTCCAGCACATGTGCTGAAGGTAGATACTGGTAAGTTGGAACCTAGTACATAAGTGCGCATGTTTGTTGGCTATCCTAGTGGAACGAAAGGTGGTTTGTTTTATAGTCCTAGAGATCTGAAGGTGATCATTAGCACGAATGTCTGATTTCTAGAGGAAGACTATGTGATGAACCACAAGCCCATGAGTAAGATTATTCTGGAGGAATTGAAAGGGGAAGTCACTTCTTCAGTACCACCGGTACAAGAGGATATACCACAAGTCACTGCACCGCGTATCACAGAGGATACACAGGTGATACCTCATCGTAGTGAGAGAGTTGTTAGTCAGCCTGATAGATTCATGTTCTTGGGAGAATCTTCTGATTTGGTCCCTGGCGAACATGAACCTGATCCCTGGACATATGACGAGGCAATCCAAGATAAAGATGCAGTATCTTGGCAAAGTGCAATGAATGCTGAGATTGAATCTATGAATTCAAATCAGGTATGGGATATAGTAGAACCACCCGATGGTGTAAAAACTATTGGATGTAAGTGGATCTACAAAATAAAGAGAGGATTAGACGGGAAGGTTGAGACCTTCAAAGCAAGGCTTGTTGCGAAGGGGTATACTCAGTAAGAGAGTATTGATTATGAGGAGACCTTTTCGCCGGTAGTCATTCTTAAGTCTATCCGAATTCTCTTATGCATTGCTGCTCATATGGATTATGAGATATGATAGATGGATGTTAAGACAACCTTCCTTAATGGATGTCTTGAGGAAAATATCTATATGAACCAACCAGAAGAATTCATTGCAAAGGGAAAAGAGCATCTTGTGTGTAAGCTTAATCGGTCCATTTATGGATTGAAGCAAGCTTTGAGGTCTTGGAACATCCGCTTTGATGAGGTAATCTAGTCTTATGGATTTATTCAAAGTCCGGATGAGTCTTGTGTATACAAGAGATGTGATGGAAATGTAGTGGTATTTCTTGCACTATACGTAGATGACAATTTGTTAATTGACAACAATATCAAGGTGTTATCGGATGTAAGGGTATGGTTGTCCAAACAGTTTGATATGAAGGACATGGGAGAAGTGAGACACATCCTTGGGATCAAGGTTATAAGGGATCACAGGAAAAGGATGTTGTGCTTATCTCAAGCTTCATACATAGACACAATTATGGATCGTTTTAGCATGCAAAACTCCAAGAAAGGTTTTCTACCTTTCAGGCATGGAGTTCCTTTATCTAAGGAGATGTGTCCTAGAACATATGAGGAGATAGAGGAGATGAAGGCGATTCCCTATGCTTCAGTAGTATGAAGCCTCATGTATGCGATGCTATGTACGAACCAGATATTTGCTTTGTCGTGGCATTGGTCAGCAGATATCAAAGTAATCCAGGACAGGGACATTGGACTGTGGTAAAGCATATATTGAAGTACCTGAGAAGGACTAGAGATTATATGCTAGTTTAACAGGCAGACCAATTACACCCTGTTGGTTACACAGATTCCGACTTCCAATCAGACAGGGATAACAGTTAGTCTACCTCAGGTTTTGTGTTTACTTTGGGAGGTTGAACAATTGTATGGAGGTGTGTCAAGCAGAAATGCGTGGCGGACTCCACCATGGAAGCTGAGTATGTGGCAGCCTATGAGGCGGCCAAAGAAGCTGTGTGGCATAGGAACTTTTTGATGGACTTGGATGTGATTCTTGGTTTGCCCAGAACTATCACAAATTATTGTGATAATAGTGGTGCAATTGCAAACTCGAAGGAACCACGAGCCCATAAGGCAAGTAAACACATAGAGCGTAAGTACCACCTGATACGAGAAATCGTAAAGAGAGGAGAAGTTGTTGTGGCCAAGATTGCATCGTAGGATAACGTGGCAGATCCTTTCACTAAGGCCCTTCTAGCGAGAGCTTTTGATAGGCATGTGGAGGGAATGGGAATCAGATGATCAGATTTGAGGATCTTTTTCATAAATCTTATTGATAAATGATTGTTGGGATAACTTCGAAATGTCTATCTTTTGTATGAACATCTTTATTTTTGAAATAATAATCACATGATCATTGTTTGCAAATTTATGGTTATGCATATTGTCTGATACATTACATTATAGATAACATGGTGTGTAGTGTCACACAGGAGATCATGTTATCGGTTCATTGTAAAGTATAAGTAAAGGCTCACAACCGAGATGGTTATGGACAAACCATTGGAATGGTTGTAGTGTGATTTGGTATTGATTTGTCTTGACCATAGAATCACACTAGTACACTTTGTGTGTATTGAGCAGGACCGACTTAGAGGTGATTCGATTTATTGTTGACTACATAATCGAATCGGACCTCAGATATTATATTGTACATGCTCTTAATCCCGATATAATAACGGGCACATATACTTAGTATTCATTTCTTTGATTTACCAAAGGGCGAGATTTATAGAATAAATCGATAGGCTCGGTAAGATGGGAAATGGTATTATTTATATGGTTTGTCGTTGATTACAGAAGGAAACCGTGTCCTATATGTTGGTGCAGTGAGGCACCGAAATCGAACCTGTGTTTTGATTATAGCAAAGACACAAGGTTAAGTCTATTTTGTTATCTCATGAGTCTACTTGAGTGTGCAGAAACAGGTTAAGCTTGAGTTGGAGATCTGCGACACAGTAAGTGCAAGGTAAGACTCGTGTCCGACGAGCGTAAGTGAGGTCGGATCCTCCGTTTAGGAGTTGATCTTGTTGGTGCAACAATGCCCCAAGCATTTATATATTTTGATGTTTGGATAATCATCTAAGTTAGGCAATGTTTTGTGATCTAATTGTAAACATGTTTAAGTGACAAGAAAATCCAAGTATGAAGACTTGGTAAAAGACAAGTCCAAGTGTGATCTTGGCAAAGAGAAGTCAAAGGAAATGTCTTGGTCTTGGCAGCGTAAGTCAAAGCATGTAGTCTTGGCTGCGTAAAGTCTAAGCAGTCCTTGGAAAAGAAAGACCAAAGGAAAGTCTTGGTGGCATAAGTCCAAGCATGTAGTCTTGGCGGCGTAAAGTCCAAGCGTACTTTGGCAAAGAAGAAAACCAAAGCATGACGAAACTGAAGGAAGCTTTTGAAGGCAAGCGCATGGATGGAGTCGTGGACTCAAAGAAATCCTGGAGGCGCAAGGCTGATGGAGAAGCTAGAAGGTTAAGTCTAGGCTTAGGTTATGTTTTCAAGTATGAATTAGTCATACTTGGGGTGTGCCATGACGAACATGGTGTCATTGAATCGCCCTTAAAATGCAAGATTAGAGGTTGGAAGATCATTAGCGATCGGGAGTTATCCCATGAATCGATGAGAGTCGACTGCATCGATCGCAAAGATAGCCGGCAGCAATGATCGCCACAAACAGAATGGCCCGTGAGCCGATCGCCTACAGAGATTCGATCAATCGCCATCATTGGCGCCGATCGATAGTCTTTCCGTTGGTGATGACGACGGCAAATCCCGCGAATCCGGTTGTTCAGAAGCCGTTAGAATCGGCAGCAGTCGACTGATGTAAGTCATCAGTCGACTGATGGACCTCCAACAGGAAAAAGAGGCTCTTTCCTATAAAAAGAGCCCAAGGGGAGCAAGAATGGGCTAATGCTTATATTCTGATCATTCTTCTAATCTCCCACAAGTTTTCCAAGCTTTCTAAGTGTATTAATCTCCCTCCTCCTCTCAAATCTTCATTGTTATCTTTTGTAAGAAGAGGAGGTCTTTGTAAAGAGAAAGCTTCTTAGTGGAATTGATTGGGTTGATCCACCTTAAGGATCGCCGTGGAGTAGGAGCATTATCTCCGAACCACGTAAAGGCCTTGTTAGCATTGTTTTTGTGTTTTTACATATATTATTTGTTCTTGCTTCCGCTAATCATTTTTGTAGAAACCGAAAAGCGCTATTCACCCCCCCCCCTCTAGCTTCCAAACGATCACTAACAGATCTTAGGCGACAATCCGACCCAAAACTTTCCATGAAAGTCTAAGTCGAGATCGGATGGTTAGAAACCATCTAAATCCATCACATTTAATATTTCTACATATTGCTTTGAGCTAACCCTTGTTTGAATTCGAAGTTACTCTAATTCGAATTAAAATTAGAATTTGAATTTATTCGAATTCGAATTAAAATTAGAACTCGAATTGAAATAAAATTAAATAACTGAAGTATCCTGAAAATGGGCAAAAGGAACTAAAAGCAAGGTGGCAACTTATCCCCCAAATCTTGGTGAGGTGGCCGGTCAAAAGCAAGGTGGAAACTTATCCCTCAATTGGTGGTGAGGTGGCCGGATCTCAAGTGGGCGGACAAGGCTTCAAATAGAGGGGGGTGCTTCACATCTTAGATACAACAATTATTACAAAGCTCTCAAACGCCTCCTGGCGCGCTCTTCTACGATGACGCCACTCTGACGAAATCTTTGCCAACACTGCTTCACCGTTAAAGTGTTGGTAATCATTTTTAGTCGATTAATTTAAGTTGTGTTTTTCGAGCTTTTATATCAAAAAGGAGAGAGGGGCTTGTCTCTCATCCTTGTGTTTTTGTCGAAAGTTTTTTAATCGTAACTCCTACCTCCAACGAGGAAGAGTGTTTTAGTGATTGCCCTCCGTACGTGGTCTAGGACCATTAGGGCCTTGGATTAGCAGTCGGTTGGCTGTGAACCAAGTAAAACTCCTTGTGTCCATCTCTTTTTCGCTGCGTTTATCTCTCACTTATCGTTTTTACAACAAAAGAAAAGAAAAACCGTTTTGCGCTATTCACCCCCCCCCTCTCTAGTGCTCATTTCGATCCTACAATTGGTATCAAAGCTGGGGGCACTCAAATTTGGTGAAACCACCAATTTGAGTAATTTTTATTTCTTTTGTTTCCTTTGTTTCTGTCTACGTTAATTTTTGTGTTTTTTTTTAATTTTTCTAATTTTTTTTTCCAGACTTTTCTTTAATTTAATTTTATCGCTTTTAATCTTTCTATTGATCATCCTAACAAAAAAAACTCTTAATTACGATTTTTTAATTCTATTACTGATTAAAATTAGTTTTTCCCAGAATTAAAAATTCTTTCATTTTTTTTAAACACTTGAATTTTTCAAACCCTAAAATCTTTATATTTCGTTTTATAAAGTTTTCTCGTTAATCTTAGCATTGAATTAAATCTTATTTCCACTAAAATAGATTTTCAATAAATTTACAAAATTTAATCAATTAAAAATCAATTAAAAACTTATTTTAATTTTTAAATCTTGTCTAGAATATAAGTTTGGTTTTTCAATATTTTTTACTAAATTTCAACATTAGATTTTTTTTCTACAAAATAGTTTTTAATTAATTTTCGAAATTAATTAATTAATTTTTTTTTTATAGAATTAAAATTAATTTTCTAATTAGTTAATCTATTGATTGATTTATTTATCTTTTTTTTCTTCCCGCACTACTAATCCAAGACGCAAGTCTTGGGACCTTTGTTGTCTGTGTGTTTTTTCTTTTTTTTTTCTCTTCTTACCGTTTCGTGTTAATGGCCCATCTCGAGGGTTTTAGCATTGTCCGACCACCGTTTTACAACGGTGACTATTTCCGTTACTGGAAAGGTCAAATGGAGTGCTTCCTAAAAACCCAAATAGAGATGTGGATTGTGATCCAAACTGGGTTCACCCTTCCTACTAATGAAGAAGGTGAATCCTTGGATTACAATCAGTGGTCCATTACCACTAAAAGATAAGTCGAGGCAGATGCAAAGGCGACTCAAATCCTACAGTGCGGGCTATCCAAGGAGGAGCTGAACCGAGTCGGACCCTTCATCAGAGATCTGACGGGCCGAAGGTGATCCGAAGGATCGGATCAAGCTAAGGTTTTCAAACGCGATTTGTTGTTCAATAAATTGTACACACTAAAAATGCAGGAACACGAGACGACAACACAATTGCACGCCCGCGTCCAGGACATAGTCAACCAGCTGCATTCAATAGGACAGAAAGTCGAAAACCGAGATCTAATCAGGTATGTTCTAAATTCTTTCCCTAGGACCACCTTGTGGGCATCCATGGCCGATGCCTACAAGGTATCTAAGGACCTAGCTAAAGTTAGAATAGACGAATTATTCTCAGATTTCGAATTACATGAGCAGTCCAACTCGGAACCCGAGAGGGGTATAGCCTTGTTTGCAGGTTCAAAGAAGAAGAAAATCGCAAGCAAGCCACCACCAACCGAGGAGGAAGACGAGTCTGAAGAAGAAGTTGACCCGGAGTTGACTGCCGAACTAATGAACCTAGCTCGAAGGATAGCCAAGGGACGAAAGCGAACCATGACTCGACCAAACCAAGGTAAGCCTAAAAGTTCTAATATTAGGTGTTATGAGTGTAACAGGTTTGGACATATCAAGTCCGAGTGCCCCAAGCTCAACCACCAAGCACCTAAGCACAAGAAGGCCCTCAACGCGACATGGGAAGAAGCGTCATCCGAAGAAGACGAAGACCACGTCTTCATGGCGAAATCGATTGAGTCAGACACGGAGACCGAACCTGAACTTGAGTCAGAACCTGAGGATGACTCGGACTACGAAGCTACCTTCAAGTCAAGCCACGGATACGCATCCGGTTCAAAAGATACCCTTAAAGTGAGTCGAACTTTATTTAATACTTTACATAATACGGTTAGGTTTTTGTCTAGGAAATTAGTTAAGTCCGAGTCCAAGGTCGAGACCCTGGTTGAGGAGGTCAAACTCCTCAAACACAAGGTCTCCCTAACCTCTTCGACTAGTCAAGTTCGAGAAGAGGACCCAACTCGAGCTGAAAAGCTCGAAGTTGAGAACTCTCTCTTGAAAAGTCAAGTTGAAGATCTTAGGAACACGTTGGAAAGGTTCACTTCGGGATCCAAAGGACTTGACCTCCTACTTGGATCTCAAAGGGCCGTGTACAACAAGGCTGGACTAGGGTTTAACTCAAACACGACTAATAGGTCGTATATGTCGATTGTAAGTCAACATAGGAAACATGTCCAAGCATGGGTCCCTAAGAACTTTTTGATTTCAACTCTAGGATCCAACCCGTACTGGGTTCCCAAGGACCAAATCCACTATGTGGATAGACCGAACCGATTCAACGGTCTAGGGGGAGCCAGTACAAAACATGTTTGTGCTTTAACTTAGAAATTGCATGTTTTTTTTTAAACTTGTGAACTCACTTAGAACACGTACATAACCAACTAAAATCCTTCGAAAAGATTGAGCCTCGAGGAGCCTCTTTTCAAAAATAACCAGTTAGACTAGGAAATAGTCTTAGGTGAGTAAAGTCATCATTTTCTTGAAAATGGCTTTGTCTAAGGAAGTGGTCGATGATCCGATAAAAGAAGGCCCCTGTGTCTCGCCACGACCTGGAAGCCATGATCTTGAAAAGGTAAACTTGACAAGCCTAGGGTCAAATCCAAATCTAACATAAAATTACTTGAACCTAAATGCACTTAATCAACTTAATTGGAAGTCATCTCACAAAAAACACATAAGTATAACATGCTTGATCATATAGACACAGGTGAGATGACCTAGGTTTAACAACTTACAACTAATTTTTTAAAAAAAAAATCTAACATCCAATCCAACCACCTTGTGTGTAGGATCAATGGATGTTGGACAGTGGTTGCTCCCGACACATGACCGGGGATCAACTCAAATTCACGAAGCTTCGATTCAAACGATAAGGATCTGTAGCCTTTGGGAATAACGGCAAGCTCAAAATCATCGGATCAGGTGATATGGAGCTTAACTCGAATTTTGTTATTAAAAATGTATTACTTGTAGAGAATTTTGAATATAACCTGCTTAGCGTAAGCCAATTATGTGACAATAACTATAAGGTCGTATTTTTAGAAAATGAATGTGTAATTAAAACAAATAAAATAGCTAAAACAATACTCAAAGGAACTAGGACAAATAACATTTATACAATTAACTTAATCAAATCCTCAGCCAAATGTCTTATGACACAGGAAGAGGAATCATGGTTGTGGCACCGACGACTCGGTCACTGCACTTTTAAGACTCGTCCACAAGATGAGTCAGAGTGGCTTAGTCAGAGGCTTACCCAACCTCAACAATTTGGTTAATAAAATCTGTAATGCTTGTCAACAAGGAAAACAACCTAGGACACAACACAAGTTAACTAACTAAGAACGAACCTCAAGTGTACTTGAGCTCCTGCATATGGATCTATTCGACTCACATGGAGCCAAGTCACTCAATAGAAGTCAATATTGCTTAGTCATAATTGACGACTACTCCAGGTTTTCCTGGGTTAGGTTCATCAAACATAAAAATGATACCCTAGATCAATTAATCAATCTATTCAAATTAATCGAGAATCAAAAAAACCTTAAGGTTAAAATACTTAGAAGCGATCATGGTGGTGAATTCGAAAATCAAAGGTTCACCGACTTCTGTAACCTAAACGGATACCATCATGAATTCTCTTGCCCTAGGACCCCTCAACAAAATGGCCTAGTGGAGCGGAAAAACCGAACTATACAAGAAGCCGCTAGGACCATGTTGAACGAATACGACCTACCTGATAGGTTTTGGGCAGAAGCCGTTAGCACGGCTTGCTATGTCCAGAATAGGATCCTTATGGTAAAGAGGCACCTTAAGACCTCGTACAAGATTTATCACAATAAAGTACCCAACATCAAGTACTTTAGGGTATTTGGATGTAAAGTACATATCTTAAACACTAAGAACCACCTAGGGAAATTCAAATCCAAAACCTCCACCGGAATCTTCTTAGGATACTCAACCACGAGTAGGACATATAGGGTATATAACCACGATACCCTTAAAGTCGAAGAGACTATTAATTTAGTGTTCGATGAAGTACCCAAACCTACAGAACCCTTAATGACCCCAAGTATTGAGCCCACTGATACCAAACTCGTCTTCGACCCTGAGATCGAGTCTAATCCACATCAACCAACTTCTCTTGTCGACCAAGTGACAAGTGATCCAAGTCAAACTAGTGTTCAACCAAGTCACCCCATTGATCAAGCATTAGGTGACACAAACCCAACCCAATCTAGGATTCAGACTAACCACCCTATCGATCAAGTGATAGGAGATCCTAATCTAGGAGTTTGAACTAGAGCATCCTATAGGAACCTTAGTCAAATTTCCTTAATTTCAAAGATAGAACGCAAATCATTTGAACAAGCTCTTCTTGATCCCGATTGGATTATTGCAATGCAAGAAGAGCTAGCTCAATTTACTAGGAATGAAGTGTGGGAATTAGTACCACCACCTAAAGACAAAACGATAATTGGAACAAGGTGGGTGTTTCGAAATAAGCTTGATGATAAAGGTGAAGTAGTTAGAAACAAGGCTAGGTTAGTCGCCAAAGGGTTTAGTCAAGTCGAAGGCTTAGATTACGACGAAACCTATGCCCCAGTAGCTAGACTTGAATCCATTCGAATGTTGCTAGCTTATGCCGCACATCGAGGATTTAAGCTGTTTCAAATGGATGTTAAGTCGGCATTCCTAAATGGATACATTAAAGAAGAAGTTTATGTTAGCCAACCCCCCGGATTCGAAAATCTAGATAAACCCGACCATGTTCTAAAACTTAAGAAAACTCTCTATGGACTTAAACAAGCTCCTCGAGCTTGGTACGAGAGACTTTCAATCCATCTTAAGTCAAAAGGGTTTAACCAAGGCTTAGTTGACCCAACTCTCTTCGTAAAAACCTTAGGTAAAGAAATATTCATAGCTCAAATTTACGTAGACGATATAATTTTTGGAACCTCTTACTCAGCCTTACTAAACGAGTTCGTTTCACTCATGGAAAGTGAGTTCGAAATGAACTTGGTAGGCGAGTTAAGTTTCTTTTTAGGTCTACAAATTAAACAAACTAAGGATGGTATATACCTATATCAACAAAAATACATTAAGGAGTTAATTAAAAGATTTGGAATGCAAGACGCTAAGATAATAAACACCCCAATGGAGATTAATGTTAACATAGGAGAAGACCTAGAAAGTAAGTCCATTGACTTAAAGTACTATAGGAGCGCGATAGGAAGTCTCCTATACTTAACTGTAAGTCGACCTGACATCCTATTCGCAGTAAGTATGTGTGCGGGTTTCAAACACTGCTAAGGAGTCTCACCTAACCCTAGTTAAGCGTATCCTTAGATATCTTAAGGGTACATACACGTTAACGTATTTGGTACCCTAGATCTACGGAGTTCGAACTAATCGGCTACTCCGATTCGGATTATGCCGGTAGTAAACTCGATAGAAAGAGCACGAGTGGTTGTTGTCAACTACTCGGCTCGAGTCTAGTGAGTTGGTGCAGTAGGAAGCAACATTGTGTTGCCTTATCTACCACCGAAGCCGAATACGTTGCGATGGGTGAGTGTGTAACTTAGCTTCTTTGGATGAAGCACACTCTCCGAGACTTTAGGTTGGACTTCACCAAAACTAAAATTTTTGTAGACAACATAAGTTCGATAAATCTAACTAAGAACCCTATATGCCATTCAAGGACAAAGCATATAGAGGTAAAACACCATTTCATTCGAGAACATGTAGCCAACGGCTCCATACAACTCGAATATGTTGACTCGAAGTCTAACCTAGCAGACCTATTTACTAAACCACTACCCGAAGCCGAATTTAGTCTCTTGAGACGAAAATTGGGCTTGTGCGTAATAGAATAGGTTAGCAAAAGTTTTCAAATGCTATTTTCAAAAATTTTATTTTCGAATTTTATTTTTCTTATTTTTTTTCTTTATGCAAATGGAACTAGTTTAGGACTTCCCCTAGATATCATGATCCTAGAGATTTAAGGAGCCAACACATCTCACAACACATAGGGTTAATGTGTTTGTGTATTAAGCCACCTAGAACGGCGTGAGATGTTAGGACCCTACTCCAGGTTCCAAGATGTAGATCAAGTGCGTCAATATGAACCTCGGAGTATAAATATGCAACTAATATTAACCAACTCTAATCAGGACTTGTTGATAATATCATTTCAATCAAGTCAAACTAGAGTTGAACATTTAGATGAATTATTTTCACATACTATTTTCAAAATCATCATGCTTGGACTTAGGGTTTTCTTAAACCCCCCCCCCCCCTACTTTTTTTCTTGATTTATGTCAAAAGGGGGAGAAAAGGCCAAAGTTAAGGTTTAATAAATTCAAATTTTTAATTTGATAACTTAACTTAAAACTTTGATTCTGGCCTAAGTTAAGGGGGAAGGTTTAGGTTTCAACTCTTGAATTGAAAACTTTAAAGGCCCAAGTTAAGAAATCAAAAGTTAAACCTTTTGAATAATTAACCTTTGACTTAACTTTTGATTACTTAACTTGCACTTATTTTTGACTCTAAGAGCAAAAGTTAAGTAATGCCATTTACTTAACTCGTTATCTTTTGTGTTTGGAGAACTAAAAGTCTTTTCAAGTACTCACCCTCGGTCAAGGAGGGTTCCTCTCACGGGAGACCTTTAGAAATATTTTTACTACTCCTACTTTTGCTTCATGTCTTTACTGTTTCATGCACTTAATTTCCTTAACTTTGTGTGTTTTTGCCATAGATCAAAAAGGGGGAGATTGTTGGTGCAGTGAGGCACCGAAATCGAACCTGTGTTTTGATTATAGCAAAGACACAAGGTTAAGTCTATTTTGTTATCTCATGAGTCTACTTGAGTGTGCAGAAACAGGTTAAGCTTGAGTTGGAGATCTGCGACACAGTAAGTGCAAGTTAAGACTCGTGTCCGACGAGCGTAAGTGAGGTCGGATCCTCCGTTTAGGAGTTGATCTTAGGCGACAATACGACCCAAAACTTTCCATGAAAGTCTAAGTCGAGATCGGATGGTTAGAAACCATCTAAATCCATCACATTTAATATTTCTACATATTGCTTTGAGCTAACCCTTGTTTGAATTCGAAGTTACTCTAATTCGAATTAAAATTAGAATTCGAATTTATTCAAATTCGAATTAAAATTAGAACTCGAATTGAAATAAAATTAAATAACTAAAGTATCCTGAAAATGGGCAAAAGGAACTAAAAGCAAGGTGGCAACTTATCCCCCAAATCTTGGTGAGGTGGCCGGTCAAAAGCAAGGTGGAAACTTATCCCTCAATTGGTGGTGAGGTGGCTGGATCTCAAGTGGGCGGACAAGGCTTCAAATAGAGGGGGGTGCTTCACATCTTAGATACAACAATTATTACAAAGCTCTCAAACGCCTCCACAATGCCGCTCTTCTACGACGACGCCACTACAACGAAGTGCTGCCAACACGAAGCTTCACTGTTAAAGTGTTGGTAATTGTTTTTAGTCGATTAATTTAAGTTGTGTTTTTCGAGCTTTTATATAAAAAAGGAGAGAGGGGCTTGTCTCTCATCCTTGTGTTTTTGTCGAAAGTTTTGTAATCGTAACTCCTACCTCCAACGAGGAGGAGTGTTTTAGTGATTGCCCTCCGTACGTGGTCTAGGACCATTAGGGCCTTGTATTAGCAGCCGGTTGGCTATGAACCAAGTAAAACTCCTTGTGTCCATCTCTTTTTCACTGCGTTTATATCTCACTTATCGTTTTTAGAACAAAAGAAAAGAAAAACCGTTTTGTGCTATTCACCCCCCCCCCCCTCTAGCGCTCATTTCGATCCTACACTATATATTAGGATGATGATGTCCCGTTGAGGAGCTCATAAGGATCATCATGTAAACCCTGCAGGTGGACTTGGTCCAGCATGATGATAAGGTTGAGTGGTACTACTCATGGAGTTAGATGTTGATTAATTAATTGTCAATAAATTAATTAATCGACGGACATTCGAGATCTTAAACATGGGGAGAAAAATGTACAAATAATATATGGAGCCCATATTAACTTATGGGGGTTGGTGAGGTAGATCAATGATAATCCTCTAGTGGATTGGATTATTATTAATGGATCGGAATTTATGTGGGCTTGATCCATTGGGTGGCCAAGATCCAACTCCTCCTCGTGGTTCCTATTGTAGCCTATTAAAACCTCATGGAGCCTTGATCCAACGGTAGAGATTAAATCTCTAGATCCAATGGTAGAGATTAAATATCTAGATCCGATGGTTGAGATTAAATCTCTAGATCCGTCGGTTGAGATTAAATCCCTAGAACCAATGGTGGAGATTAAAACAAGGCTTAAGCCTAACTCTGTAAAAGGAGGGATTTTGGTGGGCAACAAGGGTAATTAGAAGCAAGATAGGATTAGGGTTGGGCGGCCAAAATTAAGGAAAAATTTTCCTTTCTTCTCTTCTTCCTTAGGTGGCCGGCGCCCATCATCTTCTACTCTCTCTTTGGCCCGCGTCCAAAGCCCTTCCTTCTCTTCTCCTTGGCCGGTGGAAACAAAGTCTAGGGTCTCTTCCCTTGGAATTTTCACCGGCATCCAGCATCCTTCTACTCTTGCCCGGCAGCAAGCATCAAGGTTGGTGCTTGGTGGTTGGCTAAAGGAAGGAGAAGCATTTTGTTTCTATACTTCCTCTTGTTCGTAGCGAGCAAGGAAGGAAGATTGGTGATCTAGGAGGCTTCGACTTTTGGAAGATCGTCGCCCACACGACGTCCAAAAGGAGGAAGGACATACAATTGAAGATCAGGAGGTATAACAAGAGGTATAATCTTGTTTATTTTGATTAGTGTTCTTTTGTATTATGTATGTGGTTGTTTACTTTATTATTTGGCTAAATTAACTTGGACCCCGAAAACAAACACAAAAACCGATGATCCGTACATCGTCTATTCCGCGGCTAATCGTAGAATAGAAGTTGGTTGCTTGAACAACAAGTTTGTTCAAGTGACCACTCTAATCGAATAGCACGATGATGAAATGGTAGCTTGGGTAATCCCTCCTTGTCAAGGATAAATTTTTTTTATCCGGGGATGTAGAAGGGATCGCCATAAACAAGCGACCGAGTTTAAGTGGGAAGGGAGGTTTCCTACCTTCAAGTGGTATCAAAGCCACGGTTTCCGGTTTTGTGTGTTTAGGATTCGGTTACTTTTATGCACTTTTCATATATTATATGTGTCAAATAATAGTAGGATGTGCGTAGGTTAACTTTTTGGTTGCAGGCATAGGATCCAACTATTATGGCCATATGTGTGTATGTGATTGTATCTGTGTAATTGTATATTTTGTTGAATCATTGGGGTTGACGAGGCTAGTATTTAATTTTTGTAATTTGATATGACATTGTTTAGCCACTCTTTTTATTTTAGTTTACTTTCGATCTAGATTTCATGTACACTCTTTTGTGGAGTATAGGATCGATGGATGTAAATTAAAATATTTTTTTTCTCAGCTCGGATCTCCGGATGGCTTGTACATAACAAGAGGGAGGAGCGGACGGGATGGCGATACGACGGGAGAGATATTGAAGACAAAAGCCATAATAGTTGGAAAATATTTATTTTTCGTATTTATTGCTTATTGTTTGATATCCATGTTGTAGGCTAAAAATTCCTCAATTTTAAATTACTAAGTGGGAGAGGGATATTCTTATAAATTCCCATGGCCTCCATTACGATTTGACATGTGATGCAAACAAACTTGCGCGTTGGCTCTGAGTGCATTCCTCCACATCGGATGAGTTTGTTTGCGGATCACAAGGTCGAATATGGTTATATGAAATTATTAAGGAGCGTGTGTACTGCCCCATCGGAAGGCATATAACCCGAGATAATTACCTTATTACCGAGTAATGGTGAACACTTAGATACAAATATAAGTATCCTCCCCATCGGACTCACTGCTTTTATTTGTAGGGCTGAAGAGGAACCAACTATTAAGTTTATTTGCCAAAAAGTTTGGTTGACAAGATAGTAAAATTAATGGGTGAAACCTCCTCTTACAAATGTAGAATTCGTGTACGTCCACACTATCGTGGCATACGATATTCTCGGTGTATTGAGGTGTTGGTTGATTTTAAAATTTTATTATTTGAGGAATCAATAATTTTTTGAAATCTAATGTTTTGATCTATGTCATTCTTAGGTTGTTTTCAAAATGACATTCAACCTGCTTGCTGTGATACTGAAAGAAAATAAACTTACTGGACCCAATTATGTTGATTGGAAGAGGAATCTTGACATTGTCTTGACTGCAGAGGAATACAAATATGTACTCCTCAAAGAGTGCCCTCCTAAGCCTTCGGATGATTCTGGGGAAAAGGGGAGAGTTATAAGAAGTGGATTATGGCTGATGAGATGGCGCGGTGTTATATTTAGGCATCTATGTCAAATGTACTGCAACATCAGTATCAAGCCATGCCCACTGCATATGACATGATGCTCAATATCAAAGATCTTTTCGGACACCAGAATCGTGCTGCTAGGCAAGAAGCCATGAAGAACTTGATGATGACCACCATAATTGAGGGAACACCCGTGAGGGATCATGTTCTCAAGATAATGGATCATTTGAATGAGCTGGAAGTCCTTGGAGCTGAGATCGATGGGGAAACCCAGGTCGATATCATTCTCTAGTCTCTACCTAGGAGTTTTGAGCAGTTTCGCCTGAACTACAACATGAACAAGAGGTTGTATTCGTTGGCGGAGCTTCTGATGGAACTCTAGGCGGCAGAGGGGCTTTTTCGTCAGAGTGCTAAGGCGCAAGCCATGGTTACCCAAAAGGTTTATACTTTTAAACCGAAAGGCAAGAAGAAGAAGAAACAAGCTGGGGCAGAGGCGATGGGAGGAACTCAGGGAGGAGAGAAGAAGCCGAAAGGCAAGTGCTTCACTTGTAAGCAGACTGGACACTGGAAGAAGGACTGCCCCAACCGCAAGCAGAACAAAGGTATATCTTTTGGTCTAGTCGTTGAAATATGTTTTGCGGTGTTATCTACTGGCACCTGGTGTGTAGATACGGGAGCCACTGATCATGTCTGCAATACTTTGCAGGGGTTCCAGGAAACCGCACGACCGGGCCGAGGGGAGATTATCATGTACTTGGGCGATGCCATAAGGTGGCGATTATCAGAAAGGGGAGATGTTTATTTGTCTTTTGAGAGAAATAAAGTTTTGGTTCTTAAGAATTGCCATTATGTACCGTTATTTAGAAAGAATTTAATTTCGATTTCTAAATTGTTTATGGATGGATATTCAATTTCTTTTAATGACAGAGTTGTTATAAAAAGGAATAGGGAGATTATCTGTTCTGGGGCATTGATAAGAAATTTGTATACACTTGAACCAAAAGCTCCCACGATGCAAATAGAAGTTAATAACTCATCTTCTAATTCCAATAAGAGAAAAGAACCTTCGAAGATGAACTAAACATATCTTTGGCATGTAAGACTTGGTCATATTAACCTTAGCAAAATTCAAAGGTTGATAACTGATGGACCTTTGGGTTGATTAGTGGTGGAAGATTTCTCAACCTGCGAATCTTGCATGGAGGGTAAAATGACCAAGAGGCCTTTTAAGGCCAAGGGGTATAGAGCCAAAGATATGTTGGAGTTGGTTAATTCTGATTTGTGTGGTCCTATGTCTATCCAAGCAAGAGGTGGTTTTGAATAGTTCGTCTCCTTTATAGATGATTATTCGAGATATGGATACATTTACTTGATACGCCGCAAGTCTAAATGCTTTGACCAATTCAAAGAATTCAAGGCTGATGTGGAGAAACGTCAAGGTAAAAGTATTAAGACACTACGATCTGATCGTGGTGGTGAGTACCTCTTGGGAGAGTTTAGGAATTACTTATCAGAGGCTGGGATTCAATCCCAATTTTCTGCACCTGGCACACCCCAGCAGAATGGTGTAGCAGAGCGAAGGAATAGGACTCTTATGGAGATGGCAAGATCGATGATGAGTTATTCTGAGTTGCCAGTTTCGTTCTGGGGATATGCTCTAGATACGACAATGTATATTCTAAACTTGGTACCATCTAAATTAGTGCCTTCTACTCCCACAGAATTGTGGACTAGGCGAAAGCCTAGTCTAAGACATATTCGGATTTGGGGGAGTCCAGCACATGTGCTGATGGAAGATACTGGTAAGTTGGAACCTCGTATAGAAGTGCGGATGTTTGTTGGCTATCCTAGAGGAACGAAAGGTGGTTTGTTTTATAGTCCTAGAGATCAGAAGGTGATCGTTAGCACGAATGCCAGATTTCTAGAGGAAGACTATGTGATGAACCACAAGCCCATGAGTAAGATTGTTCTTGAGGAATTGAAAAGGGAAGTCACTTCTTCAGTACCACCGGTACAAGAGGATATACCACAAGTCATTGCACCGCTTGTCACAGAGGATATACAGGTGATACCTCATCATAGTGGGAGGGTTGTTAGATAGCCTGATAGATTCATGTTCTTGGGATAATCTTTTGATTTGGCCCCTGGCGAACATGAACCTGATCCCTGGACATATGACGAGGCAATCCAAGATAAAGATGCAGTATCTTGGCAAAGTGTAATGAATGCTTAGATTGAATCTATGGATTCAAATCAGGTTTGGAAGCTAGTAGAACCACCCGATGGTGTAAAAACCATTGGATGCAAGTGGATCTACAAAGGAAAGAGAGGATAAGACGGGAAGGTTGAGACCATCAAAGCGAGGCTTGTGTCGAAGGGGTATACACATAAAGAGGGTATCGATTATGAGGAGACCTTTTCGCCAGTAGCCATGCTTAAGTCTATCTAGATTCTCTTATGCATTGCTACTCATATGGATTATGAGGTATGATAGATGGATGTCAAGACAACTTTCCTTAATGGATGTCTTGAGGAAAACATCTATATAAAGCAACCAGAATGATTCATTGCAAAGGGCAAAGAGCATCTTGTGTGTAAGCTTAATCGGTCCATTTATGGATTGAAGCAAGCTTCAAGGTCTTAGAACATCTGCTTTGATGAGGTAATCCAGTCTTATGGATTTATTCAAAGTCCGGATGAGTCTTG
Organism: Wurfbainia villosa; assembly: GCA_025175895.1. Lineage (NCBI taxonomy): Eukaryota > Viridiplantae > Streptophyta > Magnoliopsida > Zingiberales > Zingiberaceae > Wurfbainia > Wurfbainia villosa. The sequence continues at coordinate 96,112,588 of CM045986.1, forward strand.
TGTATACAAGAGATGTGACGGAAATGTAGTGGTATTTCTTGTACTATACGTAGATGACATTTTATTAATTGGCAACAATATCAAGGTGTTATCAAACGTAAGGGTATGCTTGTCTAAACAGTTTGATATGAAGGACTTGGGAGAAGTGGGACACATCCTTGGGATCAAGGTTATAAGGGATCGCAGGAAAAGGATGTTGTGCTTATCTTAAGCTTCATACATAGATACAATTATGGATCGTTTTAGCATACAAAACTCCAAGAAAGGTTTTCTACCTTTCAGGCATGGAGTTCCTTTATGTAAGGAGATGTGTCCTAGAACATCTGAGGAGATAGAGGAGATGAAGGTGGTTCCCTATGCTTTGGCAGTAGGAAGCCTCATATATGCGATGCTATGTACGAGACCAGATATCTGCTTTGCCGTGACCATGGTCAGCAGATATTAGAGTAATCCAGGACAGGGACATTGGACTACGGTAAAGCATATATTGAAGTACCTGAGAAGGACTAGGGATTATATGCTAGTTTACCAGGCAGACCAATTACACCCTGTGGGTTACACAGATTCTGACTTCCAATGAGACAGGGATAACAATAAGTCTACCTTACATTTTGTGTTTACTTTGGGAGGTGGAGCAATTGTATGGAGGAGTGTCAAGCAGAAATGCATGGCAGACTCCACCATGGAAGCTGAGTATGTGGCAGCCTCTGAGGAGGCCAAAGAAGTTGTGTGGCTCAAGAACTTTTTGATGAACTTGGATGTGATTCCTAGTTTTCCCAGAACTATCACAATTTATTGTGATAATAGTGGTGCAGTTGCAAACTCGAAGGAACCACGAGCCCAAAAGGCAAGTAAACACATAGAGCGCAAGTACCACCTGATACGAGAAATCGTAAAGAGAGGAGAAGTTGTTGTGGTAGATCAATGATAATCCTCTAGTGGATTGGATTATCATTAATGGATTGGACTTTATGTGGGCATGATCCATTGGGTGGCCAAGATCCAACTCCTCCTCATGGTCTCTATTGTAGCCTATTAAAACCTCATGGAACCTAGATCCAATGATGGAAAATAAAACTCTATATCCAACGGTAGAGATTAAATCTCAAGATCCGACAGTTGAGATTAAATCTCTAGATCTGACGGTTGAGATTAAATCCCTAGAACCGATGGTGGAGATTAAAACAAGGCTTAAGCCTAACTCTATAAAAGGAGGGATTTGGGTGGGCGGCAAGGGTAATTAGAAGCAAGATAAGATTAGGGTTGGGCGGCAAGAGATTGGAGGTTTTGGGCAGCTACAAATAAGGAAAAATTTTCCTTTCTTCTCTTCTTCCATAGGTGGCCGACGCCCATGATCTTTTCCTCTCTCTTTGGTCGGCGTCCAAAGCCCTTCCTTCTCTTCTCCTTGGCCGGTTGAAACAAAGCCTAGGTTTCTTCCCTTGGAGTTTTGGCCGGCGTCCACCATCCTTCTTCTCCTCTTGGCCGGTGGCAAGCATCAAGGTTGGTGCTTGGTGGTTGGCTTATGGAAGGAGAAGAGTTTTGTTTCTATACTTCCTCTTGTTCGGAGCGAGCAAGGAAGGAAGATTGGTGATCTAGGAAGCTTTGACTTTTGGATGATCATCGCCCACACGACATCCAAAAGGAGGAAGGACATACAATAGAAGATCAAGAGGTATAACTAAGAGGTATAATCTTGTTTATTTTGATTAGTGTTCTTTTGTATTATGTATGTGGTTGTTTACTTATTATTTGGCTAAATTAACTTGGACCCCGAATACAACCACAAAAACCAGCGATCCATACATCGTCTATTCTGTGGCTAATTGTAGAATAAAAGTTGGTTGCTTGATCAACAAGTTTGTTCAAGTGACCACTCTAATCGAATAGCACGACGATGAAACGGTAGCTTGGGTGATCCCTCCTTGTCAAGGATAAATTTTTTTTATCCGGGGATGTAGAAGGGATCGCCATGAACAAGCGACCGAGTTGAAGTGGGAAGTGAAGTTTCCAACCTTCAATCTGTAACTCCTAAATCATGATAAAGGAAAATGTGATATCAACCTTTGAGCAAATATAGCCAACGACAAGTGTCAAGCATAAGATAAATAAGTGTTGGGTCAAGATAATATGAGAACCTTACATGGCCATATCTATGACTAAATCTTAATGCATTTACATCTACCCAAACAGGATAGGAAATTACCCACTTGCTATGTAATCCGTGCTATCCATCTTCACGTCCATGTATCTATCACAATCAAAGTCCTGTAACAATAGGATACAGTTAAATACCATCGCATATCTAATGATCGAATCAAATCCTACATCAACCTTGTATCTCGATCAACTAACTGAATAGCTTCTTCTATTAGCTCTTAAATCACAACTCACCTCGCTTAGCTTCCGTTGCCAAAACATCATGATCCACAATTGAAGTAGCAATCTACAACCACCAAATAGATTCGACCACAACTGCCACATAACATCACAATCACAATACAGAAACGAGCTGTATAAACATATATCTATTTTATATATCGATAAAGTTTCCAAACCTGAACATACTTACTCCAATTTCATCAACACAGCCCCTGGATAAACTGAATCTTTACTCACTACCCAATTTATAGCAATTTCCATTGAAAATAGCAAGGGTACCTGATATTACTGACCAGATCTTCACCGACAGCCGTTTTCCCCCAATTGCCCTGTTCACCAGAACAAATCGAGCTCCACCACTTCCCAAACACCGATCCAAGATAAACAACTAAACAATCAAGCCATTACAAACCTTAATCAACATCCACCAAAATCATTAGATTAGAACAATCGAATAACACTTTAAATCTAAGCTATAACAGTAGCTTACCTTCCCTGTTCACCGGACAATCCTCTTCTCTGTCCATATCGACAGACCAAGCTCGGCGAAGGATGTCACAGTCGTCCAACCTCTAACTAACAGCCCCCACCAGTAGAAATCCACATCGCATGGCAATTAACTGAACCAAAACAACCATCTTACGAAAAGGAGGAGATGGTTCGAGGTATACCTGCGATTGGAACCTTCCCAGCTCAACTTCAAACACTATAACTGATCCATGATCCAAGCCTCAGATCATCATCCAACAGCTAGGTTTTTTTCCTGCCCAAATCGAACACCAATCGTCGACATAGGTTGGTGGAGCTTCAACTACAACGGTGATAGTCGTCTGCTAGAGCAAATCGACAGCGGCGGAGTAGAAGCAACCGAGATAAATCTCTAGAACTGGGTACGAGGATGCTTTAGCTCTTGATATGGTGAGGAAATGCTCCAAAATTAGAATAAAGAGCAAACCATCAGCATGACATAGCATGCTATCTGGAGGGCAAGCGTCGGAGTCCGCCCGCGTGACGGTGGGCTACTGTGGCTTCGGCCGGGCGATGGCGGCGCTGAGTCCGATGGAGAGGCGAGAAGGCCTAGCGCGGCAGGATCGGCGAACAGAGCGTAGCGAAGAAGAAGACGGCGGCTATGGTGCTCGCGTGGCTTGCCACGGTTCCACGACCAACCGACAATCGAAGGGGTCGGCGTTGCTTACGGCCGATGATGTCGCTTGGGGTTTTAAGTGGCGACGACGAGTGGAGAAGATGCAGCGGAGATCACTTGGCGAGAAGGCCCATCGCGATCGAGGAGGAGAAGATGAAGAAGAGAAGTTGCCACGGGAGAAGGAATCAGTAGAAGTTTTGCCTTTATACCTATTAATTCCTTAATAGCAGATAGTCTAAACGGGCTTTACAAAAGCCTATCTGCTTTATCCCCATGAAATATCTATAAAACTTCCGTTTAAATCTAGAAAAATTTCTAAAAATTCTTGAAAAATTCTATAAGACAATTTACTAATTAACAAGGGTATTATTATTATTATATTTTGTATTTTCTGGTATCTTACAGTACATCATCTATTCCGCGACTAATCGAGGAAAAGAGTTAGGTTGCTTGAACAACAAGTTTGTTGAAGAGACCACTCTAATCGAATAGCACGATGATGGATCGGTTGCTTGGGTAATCCGTCATCGTCTTGGATTATTTTTTTTATCTGGGGACATAGATGGGATAGCCATGCACAAGCAACTGAGGTGCGAAGCAAATCTTCGGTTCCAACCTTCACAACCGATTTGATATATCTTTATTGATCTTAATCGCCAAAATATAGGTTGCTTCTCCCATGTCTTTCATGGAGAACATTTTGGACAACTAGACTTTGACTGTTTGAAAAATAGGAATATTGTTTCCTATGATTAATATGTCATCAACATACAATACTATGAACAATATCACACTCCCACTAACCTTCTTATACACATAGGGCTCCTCGGGATTTTGTGAGAAATCAAACTGTTTTATTTTCTCATCAAAATAGATATTCCAACCCCTGGATGCTTGCTTAATTTGTTCTTGTCAATGGATGTGAAACCCTCAGGTTGTATCATATATACATTCTCAGACAGGTTTCCGTTAAGGAAAGCTGTTTTCACATCCATATTCCATATCTAAAAATCAAAATGAGCCGCTATGGCAAGGAGTATCCTTATGGATTTAAGTATAGATACTGGTGAAAAGGTTTCGTCATAGTCAACACCTTGTCTTTGACGATAGCCTTTCCCCACTAATCTAGTTTTATAGGTAATAACATTACTATCCATGTCGGTTTTCATCTTGAAAACCCACTTGCACCCTATAGGCAATATGCCTTTGGGTGGGGCTACAAAGTTCTAAATCAGGTTTTCATACATGAAATCCATTTCTAATTTCATGGCTATTAGCCACCTATCCCTGTCTGAACTATTCAATACCTTTTTGTAACTAGTGGGTTCCTCATCTTTTATGAGCAAGACGTCATTAGATTCACTTATGAGAAATCCATATCTCTCAGAAATCCTACGTGTCCTACTAGATCTACGAGGAGGTGGTGTATCATTAGGTTCAACTACTATCTCATCCATATGAGTAATCAGCTATGGTTCTTGATTAGGCATATCTTCTTTATCTACTGCAGTATCTTAAACTATGCTTAGTTCAATCTCACTCCCATTAATTTTCTATAAGAGAAACTCCTCTAGGAATATAACATGCCTTGAAACAAACACCTTTTGCTCCAAGGGATGATTGAATTGGTAACCCCTCGTTTCCTTAGGGTAACCAATAAATATACACTTATCAGACTTAGCCTCTAGCTTGTCTGATATTGTCCTCTTCACATAAGCAGGATGACCCCATATCTTCAAATAAGATAAATGAGGTTTTCTACTATTCCATACCTTATATGGAGTAGTAGAGATTGCCTTAGTTGGGACTCTATTTAACAAGTAAACAACAATCTCAAGTGCATAACTCCAAAAGGTTTTTGGAAGACTTGCATGCTGCATCATTGACCTAACTATGTCCAACAAGGTTCAGTTTCACTTTTCAGCCACACCATTATATTGTGGTGTGTAAGGTGGAGTCCTTTGGGACAAGATTCCATTGTCCCTTAGATAATATTGAAACTCTTGGCTTAGGTATTCACCACCTCGATCCGATCGAAGTACTTTAATACCTTTCCCAATTTGTTGCTCTACTTCTTTTTTGAAATGTTTAAACCTTTCAATGACTTCAGATTTGTATCTTAACAGATACAAATACCCATATCGTGAATAATCATCGATAAAGGTAACAAAGTAGCTATAACCTCCTATGGAATGAGTTGACATTGGTCCACATACATCAGTATGTATAAGGCCCAATACCTCAATTGCTCGTTCACTTTTTCCGCTGAAGGAAACTTAGTCATCTTTCCTTTTAAGCATGACACACGTGTCTAATGAATCTAATTGATAAGACTCCAAAATGCTATGCTTATGCAATTTGGACATGCATTCATTGCTTATATGACCAAGGCGACAATGCCATTATTGCGAGATTAACTGATTATCTAACTTAGCGTATTTGCTATTTGATTCGATATTGAATATCTCGTTGGATGTATCTAATGTGTAGATTCTATTATTTAACATTCCAGTAGCATAAAGAACACCATTTAACGTAATGTAACAACAATTATTACTAAACATCAAATGATAACCTTTCTTATTCAAACATAAAATAAAAACAATGTTCTTTATTAATGCAGGAATATAAAAACAAACATCCAACTCTAAAACTAGTTTCGTAGGAAGTCACAACATATAAATTCCTTTGGCTACAACAACAACTTTAGCTCTATTGCCAACTCTTAGATATGCTTCTCCCTTAACCAATATTCTTCTGTTCCTAAGCCCCTGTATGTTATTACATATATGTGAGCCACACCCGATATCCAATACCCAAGTGCTAAAAGAAACAGTATGACATTCAATAACAAATATATTTGAAGTAGATTGGGTATCAGATGCCCTTCTATGCTTCAGTGACTCCAGATACTGCTTGCAGTTTCTCTTCGAATATCAATCCTTGCCACAATAATGGCAGGTTCCCTTGGGAGTTAATTCTTCCTTCTTTGCCTTTTTCTTCCCTTTGATTTTGGTTTTTGAGTTCCTTTAAGAGCCTTTCTTTGAGGAGTCAACTAGCATCACCGCCTTCTATTCTTTATTAATAGATGACTCCACTGTTTTGAGTATATTGATCAATTCAGGAATTGTGGACTCAATCTTATTTATCCGATAGTTCGTCACAAATTGTGAATACCTACAAGTCAGATTGTGAAGAATTAAGTTAATACATAATTCATGGTCTATGAAAAACCCTAATGATCCCAATCACTCAATAGAACTATTCATCCTCAGTGTAAACTGCACTGTAGATGAACCCTCCTACATCTTTGATCGAAAGAGGAGTTGGGTGACCTCGAACCTTTCAGATCTCGCCTGCTCATCAAACAACTCTCAAAGATGAATGACAATTGTATTAACATCCATATGCTCATGCTATTTTTGCAACTCAGGAGACATCGATGCTAGCATAATGCAACTCGCTATCTCAGAGTCAGCAACATGTTTCTAGTAAGCCAACTTTTGGTCACCAGATGCATTGTCTGTAGGAGGTTGGAGAAGAACCTCTTCAAGGACGTAAGCTAGCTTTTCAACCTTGAGAACAATTCTTAGGTTGTGAAGCCAGTCTAAGAAGTTTGGCCCAATCAATTTGTTGTTGTCCAAAATAGAATGTAAATTAATGGAGGTCGACATGCTGTTCTAATTTGTACCTAGACATACAAAAAGAGGTGTATAAGAGAGATGAATTTATAATAATGCAAACAATTTACATTAACAAGAAACTCCCACTATTTTTATCAAATTCAATAGCCCTCACTTTGAATTCGAGAGATGGTAGATTATCTCCTAGTGGGTTGATATCCATTATGACTAAGAACAACCTTGGAGAGAGTCCACCAAGCCATTCATAGTCATAATGTTAGGTATCAACAATACCCATTATATATCAAATATATAACTATCACTTTATGCTATCAACTAATTGAATGTTCACATATACACTAGGTTGTTAACTCATTAACATATATACATCCAATGCATATCACTAAATTGCACCTCTGTCCACATTGACCTTTGAAAGAGTCCAACAAATCAATGATTTAAGTTGGGGCTGACCCATTAATCATGAGATCGAATTTAAATGGTTTGAACACATCCAATTTACAAGCCAGGCTTGGAGAGAGTCCAACACCCCAAATTTGAAATTGACCTCTAGTCCTTACCATTTAAAATAAACATCAAATCTCATATGAATTGAACATGCTCGATGTCATGCCAGGCTTGGAGAGAGTCCAACAACCCAAACATGAAAAAGAACTTTGGTTCAACCATATTAATAGAAGGTGTTAGCCCTAATATTTGCACTAGGGATTTCAGGTTATACTTGGTCTCATCTATAACAGGAAATAAACCGAAATATAGAAAAACCAAGGTCACATTAGGAAATAAATTTCCCGATGTGAACATGAGCCGAACAATTGACGCATATGCCATTTTAGGAATTAGATATGTGAACCGTGCAACCTATTCCCTAACACATAGCTACTCTATGCTTAAGCTCTAATGATGTGGTCAACACCTTCGGTGTTTTCTGGCGCATCCTCAGTATTTCCTTTTCTGGTTACAAACATATCCTATATGTAAAATCATGCATACTCTAATATATTATATATAAAAACATCGAACAGGTATATTAAAAATCCACATGCTTTAAATATTCTACTACAACATGCGATCTATGCCAAACAAACAAGGTGGCTCTGATACCACTTGTTGGAGATTTCGGGATAATGCACAGTGAAATAAATAAAAATAAAATAATTTTTATTACATTCTAGACATCCCCTGGGGGCCAAGAAAATTTGCTTTGGCATAATCACATGGAAACACACAAAAGGAGAAGGAGAAGTTATACCTTCGAGATTCTTTTGAATTTGTCGAAACAACAAGCAAGACCAACGGGCCTTCCCTCTATTAGTGTCCATGTCGGGATCACCTGAGACAACTCCTAGAGTAGCAAGCCTTTGTCGTCGATTGGTGTTAGCCAACCAATGAAGACTAGGGAAGAAGAGAAAGGAAAGATGACTACCAAGGAAGAAAACCTAATAAAAACTCTTATACCCAAAGTTTATCAAGGGATCTATTTATAGTTCTCTTGATTAGGGAATCTTAGATGGCTTAAACGGAGCCTATCTTACCATAATTATCCCATAATTAAGGTAAGAAGTATCCAAGAAATTTTCATAAGAGAAATCTCCAAAATGGCGGAGCCGCAACACGCCTGTATATCTTATACACAGCTAGCCGTGCCATGACACACGACCAGTTGTATGTCCTTCTAGGCACAACCCAGGCTTTGGCCATTTTTTGGCTAGAGCCAGAAACAACCCATGCCTTGTTAATCATAACCGTGTGAGGCTCTGTATGATCCATTTTACTTCGTTTAGGTGCAATATGGTTATGCTAAGTCCGAAAAGGTCATAGGAGGTTCCATAGCCTCCGTTGTGTACCCTCTTGGTCTGGTCCAACCAAATATATCCTATCTTATTGAGAATCTCATTCTCAGACTTGTTTTACATCTCAAGATCACCCATAGTGCGTGTGACCCAATAGGTTCCCAGTATGTTGACCATTCATAATTAACCCCTTAATTTTGAATAAATCAAGAGTGGCACCTAGGAGCACATCATGACCCTCAATTGACTTGAAATTCTAAATCGACTCCAGAATATTTCTGAACCCTTCAACAACTATATTTGTTCATGCCTTGTTCCTTTCACTCATCCTATACCCACTTGGTTTAGGACATGGTCTATATGTTTATCCCCACCAGGCTGACTACGTCACACCTAACCCAAGTTAGTTTTCTTGTCTTGTGGATTCAAGTTACTCCTAAATGTTTCCAAGAAGACCATCTTCTTAACATGTTTGCTCTGGCCAAAGACTTCTGAATAACAATCCTGACAAGTGGCTTAGGGTTTACATCTCCTTTACCATGAATGGTGAATCCTTTGTGGGCTTTTCAAACACTTTAGATCACTTTAGCTCATACCCAATCATTCCGGAGTTACATCTATTATGTAAATGGCTGCGAAGAAGTCAAAGTATAAGGTACCATGATCAAGGTGACTTGAATACCTCAAGTCTAAGGAGGCTCACACTCAAGATGCAATGAGACCTTCAACAACATATAGAACCACATGAAGTCTCATAGTAGGTCACTCTAATGAACTAGTTACCATTACTAGCATCCATATGTTCACTCTCAGCATCCCTATACTTCACTTCAGTGAGTATCAAATTCTTAGATAAACCAAGGAGCATAACATGTGCTAGTCTCATAGAATTGATGATGTCCAATCTCATCAATTCATCGACTAGGGATAGTTTCAATACTTGCATATTTACACTGTGCTTCGTTCAGTTACGTATTGCTAAATGATGTGGGGTGCTATATTAAAATTAAGGTCAGGCAGGTCCGACCACGTGCTACACAACTATACCTCGGTTGCTTGTTCATGGCGATCCCATCGATGTCCCCGGATTAAAAAAAATTAATCCTAGACAAAAGGGATTGCCCAAACAACCAAGTCATCGTCGTGCTATTTGTTTAGAGAGGTCACTTGAACAAACTTGTTGTTCAAGCGACCAACCTCTATTCTATGAGTAGTCGCAGAATAGACGATATCCGGATCGCCGTCTTTTGTGTTTATGTTTGGGATCCAAGTATTATTTAGCCATAAACAGAATATATCATGCTCATAATTGAAAAACAAAAACAAACATGTTACAAAAGAGAATAGAGAATCGATATACCTCTCGATCTTCTAATCTATGACCTTCCTCCTTTCGGACATCGTGTGGGTGAGGATCTACCAAAAATTGAAGCTCCTAGATCACCAATCTTCCTTCCTTGCTCGCTCCGAGCAAGAGGAAGAATAGAAACAAGGCTCTTCTCCTTTCTATAGCCAACCAACAAGCAACAAGGAGATTGCTTGCCGTCGACCAACAAGGATAAGGGAGAAGAGTGGTTGCCGGCCAAAAGCTTCAAGGGAGGACCCTAAGCCTTGGTTCCACCGGCCAAGGAAAAGAAGAAGAGCTGCTATGGACGTCGGCCAAGGGATGGAAGGACTTCTATGGGCGCCGACAGCTTGAGGAAGAAGAAAAAGGCAAGGAAAAACTTTCCTTATTAGGTGTCGCCAAGCCCAAACCCTAGCTCCAAGCTCTTGCCGCCAACCTCCAAAAACCCTAGCTTCTCTTGATTGATCTCCATGCCAACCCATTGTTCTCCTTTTATAGAGTTAGGGATAAGCCTCCTTTTAATCTCCACCATTGGTTTTAGGGATTTAATCTCAATCGTCAGATCTAAAGATTTAATCTCAACCGTCGGATCTTAGAGATTTAATCTCTACCTTTGGATCTAGAGTTTTGTTTCTATCCATTGGATCTAAGCTTCATGAGGTGTTAATAGGCTACAATAGGGACCATAAGAAGGAGTTGGATCTTGGCTACCCATGGATCAAGCCCACATAATGTCCAATCCATTAATGATAATCCAATCCACTAAAGGATTATCATTGAACTACCTCACCAACCCCCATAAGATAATATGGGCTCCATATATTATTTATACATTTTCTCCCCGTGTTTATGATCTCGAATTTCCGTCGATTAATTTATTTACTAACCATTAATTAATCGACATCTAACTCCATGAGTAGTACCACTCAACCTTTTCATCATGCCGGACCAAGTCCACTTGCAGGGTTTACATGATGAACCTTATGAGCTCCTCAAGGGGACATCATCATCCTAATATATAGGACACGATTTCCTCCTATAATCAACGTCACAACATATAAATAATATCATCTCCTAACTTACCGAGCCTATCGATTTAATCTATAAATCTCGCCCATTGGTAAATCAAAGAGATGAATACAAAGTATATGTGCCCGTTATTATATCGGGATTAAGAGTATGTACAATATAATATCTGAGGTCTGATTCGATTAAGTAGTCAGTAATAAATCGAATCACCTCTAAGTCGGTCATGCTCAAAACACACAAAGTGCACTAGTGTGATTCTATGGTCAAGACAAACCAATACCAAATCACACTACAACCATTCCGATGGTTTGTCCAAAGCCATCTCGGTTGTGAGCCTTTACTTATACTTTTCAAGGAGCCGATAAGATGATCTCCCGTGTGACACCACACACCATGTTATCTACAATGTCAAGTATTAGACAATATGCATAACCATAAAAATATGCAAACAATGATCATGTGATTCTTATTTCAAAATAAAGATGTTCATACAAAAGATAGACTTTTCAGTATACATCCCTACACTCTCATGCTATGCATCATATTGTGGACTTCAGTACATGAGTTTAAGATCCAATCAAATACATAGATAATGTATACTCAAATAGTGAATTTTATTAATAACTTCTAAGGTGATTGCCTTAGGACACCTCTCACTTCCACTAATAGCCCCCCTTGGGAGAGCAATTTGATGAGGAATATTCCCTTGGAAGGAGTATCTCAAACGAGAAGGAAAATCCCTTTATATATAGATTTTTAAATGAAGAGTTGCCTCGATATTTTTGGGTCCCTCATATTCCTGAATATACTAGTTCTTCAGATCCCAAGGAACATTTGGATAGATTTAAAAATTCAACATTATTACATCGATTCACTGAAGGAGTTAATGTTAGGACCGATGCTCCGCCTAGAAGTGGGGGTGGGGGATGAATAACCTTTCTTGATTAACTACAAGATTTGTTAGCGGAAGCACAAATAAAATAAAAACTAAAACAAGATTAAGAAAGACCATGCTAATACAAGCCTTTAACTTGGTTCACGGTCTCTTGCCGCTAGTCCATGACAATCCTTTAGGTGGATCATTCCTTTAAACTTCCACTATTTTCTCCTTTAGATGAACACAAGGTGTAGAAAAAACTTCTTATAATAAACTCCTCTTCTCAGAAGATGATAGAAGTAGAATTAGAGAAGAATGGAGTAAAAACACTTAGAAAACTTGGAAAGCATGAGAACAGGATTTGGAATGAAAGCACTAGACTTCTCAAGCTTCCCAAGGCCTCCTATTATAGTGAGGAGGCTCATTTTCCCGTTGAGCATGCAGTAGTCGATTGATATATACCAGCAGTCGACTATCACTATAGCTGACCTAATCCAACAACTTCTGACCAAACCTGAACTGCGATCGTCACAACTCAATGGTACACTGATCAGTCGACTAATCACACTGGTAGTCGACTGATCCAGCTATCAGTTTGACTTCTCTAAGAAATCAATCGACTAAGAGTGTTTTTGTGCTCATGTTTAGCTAAATCAGTCGACTGCCAGGGTATGACAGTCAACTGATGGTGGACCAGTCGACTGCCAAACCCTAGCAGTTGAATGATGAGCCACAAAACTTCAGCCCACTCAAGTCAACAGCTTGACCAGTCAGCTTGGCCCAATCGACTGATAACTGTATCAGTCGACTATTGTCGAGTAAACCTCAAAGGTGTTTGAGCATCCGACACTTGATCATAGCCATTTGGGCATGTTCACCTAAGTTGAACTAACCACCCCAGGTTACAATCGCTCAACTCTCATCTTCCCATGGAGTATTCCATCGAAGCTCTCTTTCTTTGGCCTACGCCCCTCAGATGCACTAAGCTTACGACTTCTCCCCATGCTATCCATCGCGTCTTGCCAAGAAGTCTGCTTGTTTTGCCTTAACTCCATTGCTCCTTGTCCGACGGTCCCTTAGATGCGTTCCACACCCTCCTTCACCGACTCAAGGACCCGAGCCATGAGATGAATGAACTTGCCAATGCTTGACCATATCAAGCCACTCATGCGTGATTCACCAAGTCCTGCACAACTGGAACACACATATCAAAATCATAGACATACTAACATAAACTCTTTGACACATACATCAAAACCACGATCATACTTGGGTTGATTGCCTTAACAATCTTCCCCTTTTTGATGTGTGGCAATATTTTTAAGTTAGGTAAAAATACTTAAGGAAAAAGCGAAACATGAATATCAAACTAAGCATGAATATCAAACTCCCTCTTAACACATGCAAGCTCACCCTTAACACATGCTCTAAAATGTTTAACTTAAACCTTAACTTTCTCCCCCTTTGACACTAGCAAAAACATCATACATATCTTATACAAGATGGTATCAAGATTTAAGGGAGTATGAAACACCCAAAACAAATTTGAAAAATTGAAAATTTGGGGTCTTATAGATACCAGTCGACTGGCCTCAAGTTACAGTCGACTGGTATATTCATCAGCCAACTGGTATATGCAGTAGTCGACTAGTTTCTGATAGTGCAGAAACCTTGATTTCTGAAGCCAACTTCAGAAATGCACGAAAAATTCAAAAAAATTTGAAAAATCATGAAATTTTGGGAGCACATTTATTATGAGTTCCTTTATCAAGGAAAATAGATTTTCATGAAAATGCATAAAATTCTCAAAAGTTAGGAAAAAATTCAAAAAAATTTAAATGTTGTATCAACTTGGAAATCTAGTTTTGCCTTTAAATGTTTCAAAGCATTAACTCAAGGTTTTCAAAACATGAAATTGTTTTCAAATTATCAAGAATATCCAACTATGATCTTTGGGCAAGATGTTCATGAGTTATACATTTGCTTTCCCCATAGTTGGACAAAGATTGCTATGTCATGATCCATCTAATGACTCATCAAAATGCCATAAGCATTAGTGAATCATTTGTATCAACTTAACATCTCACCCATGCTATGTGATGTGACCAAACCATATAGGATTTTAGGAGTAGTTTTTGCTCAATCTCGTTACATTTCATACTTGATTCATGCATATTTCACTTTGTTTTGCATGCATTTTCTATTTTCTAGTTCAGTGATTTGTTTGTTGTACTATTGTGTAGAGGAAAAATTTTACAGGGAAAATGACACATTCTTTGAGCAAAAGGAAGATATTTTGCAAGAGGAACAAAAAGAGACACGACTTAGCCATGTGAATCCACACGACTGTGTCCAAACCATAGATTTGGCCACACTAGTGCCACATATGACCTGGCCGTATGGATCCACATGACTGTGTCATGCTGGCTAATTTCGATGTGACTAGGATTCTTTCATGGCTTCAGGTAGCGCTGACTTCAAGTCTATAAAAGGAAAGCCACGACCAAACCCTAGGGAGGAGGCACGACGACTGGGATGGCACACCGGTGCTCTAAAAGGTACCGGAAACTCACAACGGAGAGGAAGGAAGCGACTTGAGGATCGTAATCCGTGCTCCAACACCAAAGAGAATGACCAAGAGTACTGTAATTCAATTCCTATTCATCTTCTACATTGTAATGATTGATTCTATTATGCCTTGTGTCCTTTCTTTTCCATCTATGGAGTAGAATCTTCGATTATAGGATTGGGTAGTAGCTTGTGTAACGTAGAACATGCTAGTTCAAAGGTTAATTTTGTTTATGGATTTTTATTCGCAGTTTGTGTTTGTATGATTTGATGAAGATTGGATTTTAGTTTTCTATCTATTGCGCATAGCCAATACAAGGGGTGACAACTCTTTTATCAATAATCTAGGACAACTAAGGAGAAACCTAGTGGTTGTCCTCATCTCCGGTAACCGTAGGTAGAAGAGTATAAGGGAGTAGGGAACGAGACACATTCCAACTCTTCATAAGGATTGATTTGGCATCCTCGTACCATCTATCTTATCTTAACGAAAGAGTCAGCCTGGTTAGGCATAGGTAGTTCCCGGTAGCAGCGAAAGCTCATCGGGGAAGGGTATAATGTCTCTTCCGCAAAACCATAATTAGAGAACAAGTCAACATTTAATTGATAGCATGTTCCATGTCGCGCAAGTGAAACTGAGGTCCTAGAATCTCCTTTTTGAACCTCAAACCAACCTTCACTTCCTCCGTGCGACACCGTATTTGAGTTAGGACCACCATTAACCTTGCAACCACAACTCTTTGAACTTAACTCCGAACAACAACGTCCACTGATCAATCGGTACTCGAATCTCAGTCTCTGTGGAATCAATAATATATTTATTACTAGACGACATCCGTTCACTTGTGGGCATTGAGCGCGAGTTCACGATTCGAGTCCTTGATGGTTCTCATCATAAGATTTGAGTTGGCATTCACGTACATCATGTTTTTGGTGTCATTGTCGGGGATTGTCGATTCAATATTTAATTGAAAGTGGATAGTTTGGATTGGACCTAGTTTAGATTTATTTTTCCTAGTCTTTATTACTTTCCAGTTTAATTTAGTAATAATTTAGATTTTATTTTTCTTCTAGCTTTAGTAATTTCTAGGAGTTTATTTTTTAGTCTCTTGCCAAAGCACTGATGTTCTTTCCTTATCTAAAATTTTCTATATATAATGATGCAAGCTTACACTCGTGATTATGGTCAATTTAAGGCTGTGAGTTTTGGTAACATTTATTGTGAGCATTATGGAGAAACATGACATACCATTAACGGTTGTCTAGATATATTTGAACCTTCATAATTTGAACAAGAAGATTATACCTACGATTACAACCAATGGCCACAAAATGATTCCTATTCATATAGTTATGACCCTGGATACTTAAACCCTCAGTATTGTCCACCTAAATTCTGACTGGAGCAGATGATAGAAAATTTCATTCAAATGCAACGAGCGGCAAGCACTGAATTCCAACGGCGGCATTCACAGACAGAGACTCAATATTGTTTCCCAAATGAGAATGAGAGTTATGAATCACCATGTAAATTTTATCCAGAACCAAGTCCCCACTTAGAAGCCATGCTAGATAATTTTACTAGGGAATGCAAGGAGAATAGTCGATAATTCACGGAGTTTATGCAATGAAATATAGTAGAAGAAGAAACCAAACGACTAGAAGGTGGCTTTGATGACTGAATTACACTTAATATGGCGGAGACTCACTTTGAACGAATGGATGAGGAAGACGTAGATGACATGGGAAATGAAGAAGGGCAATCCATTCAATCACCACTTAAAGGAGAACTTGAGGATTATATAATTGATACTTTAATCGAGGAGTGCATTGCTTCAATCAAAATACCTCCTAACCTCAAGGACCCAGAGAAGCCTGCCTTAACCCTCACCGAAACTTTAGTTGCCAATAACAAAGCCCTTTTAGTGATTGATAATGATAAAATTTCATTTGACATAATAGAATCTACTGATCAATCTTTTGGTGAAGAAGTTGGTGGTGAGTTATGTTATTTACAACATTTAGACAAAATAGAATATTATGATCAAACTCGTGATAATTCTTTGAAGATAAGCATGCTCAATCTTGAACCAAGGAAGGTAGCTAATAAATATCTTACCCCTCCACGAGCAAGTTTAAGAGATATGGTGATGAGGGACTACAAGGCAGGAGGCATAAAGTGAGTAAATATCTTGCTCTCCCACGGACAAGATTCAAATGCATCTAGAAGGGGAGGATGAAAGATCTCCTTTAGCAATTGGAGCTAAGATGAAGCATAGCAGTAGGTCAAGCTAGAGACCTTAAACAAGTGCTTCTTGGGAGGCAACCCAAGTTTAGTCTTTAGTTGTTTTAATTTTATTGCATTCATGTGTATAATTTAGACTTTGATTTATGGTCATTTACGTTTTTTCAAATAGTTTTAGGACTAGAAAGAACTTGCTAAGTAGAAACAAAAATCATTTTGAGCTTACACGGTGGGGCGTGTGGGAGAATTCGGATCGTGGTGCACTTTGGGAGAGAAACGGGGGGCACATTGTAACGCCCGTGAAATTCTAGCAATTTTACGAGAATTTTGGCTTTATGATGATGGGCTTTATGTGGGCCTTTTTGGAGAAATAAAAGAAAATAAGCCAAAAAGAGATGCAAAGCCTAGGAATTGAACCCCCCACCTCTAGAGATAACCAAGCCTTAGAGATGCACCCACTAACCATAAGCCCAATAGAATCATATCATTAGAGGAAAAGGGGAACCTATAGATAAATGGGAGAAGGGTAAATGAAGAGGCTTGACAAGGAGAAGAGGAACTTCTCTTCCTCCCCTTTATAAAGAAGAGAGAAGTTCCAATTGGCCACTTCTTCCTTCCTTCTTCCTCTTCTCTTCATTCTCACCGAAACCCCAAGCCCTTCTTCCTCCTTTGGCCGAGAGCTCCTTGCAAGCTAGGAGAGAGCTAGGTGACCTCCATTAGGTCATCTCCCCAAGCAAAGCGAAGGAAGTAAGTTTTTCCCCTCACCTGCAGTGTATTAGTTTGATAAGTTAGGTTGCTTGAAAGAAATATGAAATTTTAGCCTTATGAGTTTCGGCCAACTAAGTTGGTGGGCTAGGATTCATGAAAATGCTACTAAGATAGGTTTATATGGGTGGTATGTTTCAAGTAGATACCTTTAGGAGTCCAAAGTCCAAAGGGGATGACCCTATATGGTTCGGCCAACCCCAAGATTTTAGGGTTAGGGTTGCATGAACTTGATTCTAAAGTTATGTTCTTAGATGGTATGTTTCAAGTAAGACCTTTAAGTAACCACCATCCAAGATGATGCCCTTATAGGTTTCGGCCACCCTAGGTAACTAGGGTTAGGGTTGCATAAAAATATTCCTAATGGTGCTATGCTAGGGTGTAGTGCTCATGAATGGATATTAGGTGACAAGAACCCTAGTTGAGCCCTTATAGGTTTCGGCCACCCTAGGTAACTAGGGTTAGGGTTGCATGAAAATATCCCTAAAGATGCTATGCTAGGGTGTAGTGCTCATGAATGGATATTAGGTGACAAGAACCCTAGTTGAGCCCTTATAGGTTTCGGCCACCCTAGGTAACTAGGGTTAGGGTTGCATGAAAATATCCCTAATGAGGCTATGCTAGGTTATAATACTTTATGAACGAATTTTAGGGGACAAAACCTAAGCTTGAGCCCCTTACAAGATTCGGCCAACCAATGATTTTAAGGTTAGGGTTTCATGAAAACACCCCTATATGTAGTTGTGCTATGGGTATGTTTTTTTTATATGACATGAACTATGCTTGTGTGGTGAATATGTTATGATTCAATGCAACATGAAATTAGGCAATGTGATGAACAGGTTTGATGATTTAATATGCCTTGAATAGGCCTAGGAAATAAGCTTCATGTTATGATGTAATGTGCCATGAAATATGCTTAGGTGATGAACATGTTGTGTGAATCAATATGCCATGTATATGTTTAGGGAATATGCCTCAAGTTTATGAATTAGTATGCCATGAAATTAGGTCATGTGATGAACATGTTTTATGATTCAATATGCCATGAATATGCCTAGGAAATGTGCTACATGTTTATGATGTAATGTGCCATGAAGATGGTGATTTGCCTAGGTGAAGAACATGTTTTGTGATTTAATATGTCATGAATATGCTTAGGAAATATGCTTCATGTTTACGATGCAATGAAACATGCTTATGTGATGAACACGTTTATGCTTTAGGACCCCTTTAGGGTACTCTTACGTTATGAATGCATGTGTCCTTATGATAAGATAAGATGGAGATGCTTCCCTTTCAAGTAGGGATCAAGAGCTCTCCTTATGATAAGATAAGATGGAGATGCTTCCCTTTCAAGTAGGGATCAAGAGCTCTCCTTATGACAAGATAAGATGGAGATGCTTCCCTTTCAAGTAGGGATCAAGAGCTCTCCTTATGACATAGTAAGATGGAGATGCTTCCTTTCAAGTAGGGATCAAGAGCTCTCTTATGATAAGATAAGATTAAGATGCTTCCCTTTTATGTTGGGGATCAAGAGCATTCTTTATATTATGACAAGAAAAGAAAAGAATTAAGTATTTTACTTTGCAAGAGGTTAAGTACCCGACGTCAGGTGGTCGTTAATCAAATCCATAGGGACACAAGAAGACGTAAGAGGTCTTGCCTGTAAGACGTAAGAGGTCTTGCTCTAGTAGGACTGGTGGCTCGCTACCCCAGCCTATTAGGGAACGCGCATTATGAGGTACTTAACCTGGGGCCCCCCAAACAAGTTATGATGATTTTGAAGTATCTATAAGTATATGTTTTTGAAAAGGAAAGACTTTTATGATATTGTGTATGCTTATGTTAAATGCTCTGAATGCTTACGAACTAGGTTCCTTATGCATGATAGATGTTATGAAGTTATGATGATATTGAAGTATTTATAAGTATATGTTTTGAAAAGAAAAGACTTTTATGATATTGTGTATGCTTATGTTAAATGCTCTGAATGCTTATGAACTAGGTTCTTTATGCATGCTAGATGTTATGAAGTTATGATGATATTGAAGTATTTGTAAGTATATGTTTTGAAAAGAAAAGACTTTTATGATATTGTGTATGCTTATGTTAAATGCTCTGAATGCTTACTAACTAGGTTCTTTATGCATGCTAGATGTTATGAAGTTATGATGTTTAGAGTTAATTCTAAGTATGTGGTGACTATGTACTTTATGCTAGTTTAGAATTTATGATGTGGAGAAGGTTAAGGGTATAAGAATACTTCACACTGTTCCTTCCGCATGATTAGGGTTATGTTATTACAAATGTTTATGTTCAAGTTAACCAAATGCTTATGATTACGTTCTCTCATGCACGCTTAGTTTATGCAGTTATAACGCTCATGTTCAAAGTATGCCCTGCTTAGATTAATTATGCTTAACCTGCTTATGAACAATTCTATGCCATGCTTAGTTCTTTTGTACTATTACCTGGATATGTTGTTGATTAGTGTTGCTATGAAATGCTTAGGTCATTTTCTATGCCAGCATGCTCATGTTCTAATAGTTTGATGAAATCGTGGCTTTTGTGAGTAGGCAAGGATCTTACTAAGCTATATGCTTATAGTTTATGTTGTCCATATATCGCAGATAAAGGAAGTCCGCACTAGAGGAAGTGGCGTGAGGGGCCATGTGCGTGTGTGATAGTGGCATGGTGGAAGAAGACCCTTCACTATCTGCTTATATTTATATGCTCTAAGAACAATTTAAGACATTGCTTCCGCTTATAAGACTTGTGTTTAATGAGTATCCCTTTACTTAAGAGGTTCGATATGTTAGAACTCATGAACGAATCCTAACGTTATGCATGTTATGAAATAAGATAAGATATGTGGTCATGCTAATGATGAATAAGATAGGTGATGCATGTGCCAAAGAAGGTTTGATTATGATAACTCGCTTAAGCATGTAGACTTTGAACGGATCCATATGTAGTATGCTAATAAAAAAATATAGACTCGAGAGCAGAGATAAGGGCGGGCAGTGGTATCAGAGAGGGTTCACCTTTCCACTATCACACATCAAGCCTCTATCCTGCTATTTCCAAGTAAGTAACTTTATGCATACTTGAGTTTCTTTTATAATGAAGAATGACTCCTATCTAGATAGAAATAATACCTCATCATGTTTTAGTAGACTGGAATCACACTTGTGATCTAGATAGAAATAATACCTCATCATGTTTTAGTAGACTGGAATCACACTTGTGATCTAGATAGAAATAATACCTCATCATGTTTTAGTAGATTGGAATCACACTTGTGAACTAGATAGAAATAATACCTCATCATGTTTTAGTAAATTGGAGTCACACTTGTGATCTAGATAGAAATAATACCTCGTTAGTAAAAAAAAAAAACCATATTTGAGACTCAAATATTAAGGATACCTTACCTTGATTATGATATGAGATATTAGATGCCTGTATGTGAGTAGAAATTATAATAACACCTTAATTAATTATTCATTTATCACTTAGATAACATGAACGGGAGACGTAGTGCTAGAGGGAATGACTCAGCACCCCCACCAGATTTGATGCATGTGGTTACCGAGCTACAGCGTCAGGTCACAGAGCAACAGCTGGTTATCAATGCTCTCACGAATCAACAAGGGAACCCTAGCACCACCCCAGGGACGCAGAACGTAACTCCTAACACGACCACTATGGTGCAAGCACCGCTAATCAATGCTGCCACTGGGGTCCGCAAGCCTATCTCGATTCTGGCAGAGGTCAAACCGAAAATTTCTCAGCCGGCGAACCATGGGATGCCCAAGCCTGGTTCAAAACAGTTGAAAGCATCGTGGAGCTACTGGATTGGCCCGAGCACGAAAAGATAAAATGTGCCTCGTTCTGTCTTTCCGGGGATGCCAGGATGTGGTGGGAGAGAGTCAAAGCGAAGAGACAAGTAAATCAAATGAGGTGGATAGACTTTGAATCGGAGTTCTTCGAGGAGTTCTTTGAGACGGATCACAAATAAGCACTACGATGAGTTTCTCGAGTTCAAAGGCGATCTATCGCTTAGTGAAGCTATGAAACCGGCGCCTCGCCGAGAGTTAGTCAGATCGAGAGGAGAGGATTAGACTCCTGCTGAAAATGTTGCGACCAGAGATAGCCCTGAATGTGGCCGGAGTCAATCGACCCTGCATCGCTGAGGAGTTGTTCAAGAGTGCCACAGTCACGAGCACTACCAACAACAACATCGCGAGTAAGGCACGAACCGGAGAGCCGAAATCTCAGAATACTAGCTGGAAGAGAGACCGCAGTGGCAAGAAGAAACAGTGGAATGGCCCAAGAGGGGGCCCAGGAAACCGCCAAACTGGGTATCCTGACTGTTCTACATGTGGGAAGAAGCATCCGGGGGAATGTCGTCAGGGCACGAGGAAGTGTTACAACTGTGGACGGGAGGGGCACATAGCCTGGAACTGCCCTACCCGAGTTCAGGCACCGCCACAGCAGTATGTCCAGTACCCGGGAGCTCCTCCCCAGCTTCACCAGATGCAGGCTACGATAGAAGGTCCTCAAATAAGTCAAGGGAGACTGGAAGCCCCGCCGGTTGGGACAAATGCCAGGGTGTTCTCCCTCACCAGAGAAGATGTAGCGAGTGCCTCGACGGTTGTCACAGGTCAGCTAATTATTTCCAGTCAATACGCTACTGTCTTGTTTGACACCGGGGCAACCCATTCATTCATCGCTACGCCTTTCATAAGAAAAATAGATAGGCATCCCCAAGCTCTGGACTATGAATTTTTAACAACGTTACCTTCGGGAGAGGTGATGCCATCCACCCATATTCTGCGCGCCGCATCAATTAGGATCGCAGACAGGGAGCTCTATGGTGACCTGATAGTCCTAGATATGTGGGACTATGATGTTATATTAGGCATGGACTTTCTGCACAAGTACGGCGCGTCAATTGAGTGCCGTAAACGGAGGGTAATCTTCCGACCTGAAGCAGAGGTTTCATTTGAATTTATCGGGGAGTTGAAGAAATGAACAAAGAAGTTCTTATCGACAATAAAGGCCCGAAAAATGTTAGAAGACGGATGCACCGGATTTCTCGCGCATGTGGTGGATACCATATCAGCGAAGAACCAGAAGATAGAAGATGTCAGAGTGGTACGTGACCATCCGGAGGTGTTTCCGGATGACCTACCTGGGTTACCACCTGATAGAGAAATTGAGTTCGAGATCGAATTAATTCCCGGAACTAATCCGATCTCCAAGGCACCCTACCGAATGGCGCCAACTGAGTTGAAAGAACTACAGAAAACTCACGGAGTTACTTGGCCAGGGATTTATCCGTCCCAGTCACTCACCATGGGGAGCTCCAGTGTTGTTCATAAAGAAAAGAGATGGGTCTATGCGGATGTGTATAGACTACCGGGCACTGAACAACGTAACCATCAAGAATAGGTACCCCCTTCCCAGGATCGATGACCTGTTCGACCAGCTGAAGGGAGCTACTGTCTTTTCAAAGATCGATCTCAGATCTGGCTATCATCAAGTAAAAGTAAAGCCAGACGATATTCCGAAGACGGCCTTCCGAACAAGATACGGACATTATGAGTTTGTAGTTATGCCCTTTGGCGTAACCAATGCTCCTGCAATGTTCATGGACTTGATGAATCGAGTATTCTCAGCTTTCCTCGACAAATTTGTGATCGTCTTCATCGACGATATTCTCATCTACTCGAGGGACCGAGAAGAGCATCCCCAACACCTGAAGACAGTACTACAGATTCTTCAGAAAGAGCGACTATATGCCAAGTTCTCCAAATGTGAGTTCTGGCTCGATCAAGTGTCATTCTTGGGTCATGTCATCTCTAAAGAAGGAATCATGGTGGACCCAATAAAGATTGAGGCTGTACGGAACTGGAATATGCCAAGGAATGCAAGTGAAATCAGAAGTTTCTCGGCTAGTGCTTACAGAAGTTTGTAGAGGACTTCTCTAGAATTCTATAATGACCCCTCACCAGAAAGGACAAGCAATACAAATGGACTGAGGACTGTGAGAGGAGTTTTACGGAACTGAAGAGGAGACTGACCAGCGCTCCCATTCTGACTCTCCCTGAAGATAATGGAAGCTTCGATATGTATAGTGACGCTTCCAAACTGGGGCTCGGAGCTGTACTTATGCAAAATGGCAAGGTCATCGCTTACGCCTCTAGACAGCTCAAAGAGCACGAAATAAATTATCCTACCCATGACTTAGAACTGGCGGCCGTGGTATTCGCTCTAAAAATATGGAGACACTACTTATACGGGGCTCGGTGCAGGATTTATACCGACCACCAGAGTCTGAGATATTTCTTTACCCAAAAAGACCTAAACATGAGACAACGCAGATGGCTTGAGCTAGTCAAAGATTATGATTGTGAGATATTCTATCACCCAGGAAAGGCCAACAAGGTGGCAGATGCGCTTAGCAGAAAGTCCGGTGCCGCTTTGATGTCCTATCGATGCTATCTCAACCCCACGAAAAGGGAAGTAATGAATGCGGAATAGAAATCATTTCGACAACTTTCCACCATGACGATTACGCCGATGCTGTTCGACTATATAAAGGGAAAGCGAGATGGTGATTCAGACATCCAGAAGTTCAAACAAGAAGTACTGGAATGAAGGGATAATGGATTCCGCATCACCGACGGCGGATTATTATACTTCCGGATCGCCTATGCATTCGAGCGATCCGAGTTCTGAGAAGATACTCGAGGAATCCCATGGAACACCTTATACCATGCATCCTGGATCTAATAAAATGTATCAGGACGTAAGGGATAAATTTTGGTGGTCTGGCATGAAAAGGGATGTGGCTCAAGACGCCAACACTCGACTCCGCCGAAGGTGAAGGCGAACACCGAAACCCGGGGATTATCGGCCAATACAGATTCCCGAGTGGAAATGGGAAGAAATTTCCATGGATTTCATCTCGGGATTACCCAGAACAACAAATGGTTACGATGCTATATGGGTAATCATAGACCGGTTGACAAAGTCTGCCCATTTCCTGGCAATCAAGATGACCTATTCGGTTGGCTGAGCAATAGCTCAATTATATGTCAAGGAAATTATCAAATTACATGGAGTGCCTAAGGCTATTATTTCTGATCGGGATGGCCGTTTTACCTCCCATTTCTGGGAATGTGTTCAGAAGGCTCTTGGCACTAAGTTGAGATTCAAGATCGCTGCTTTCATCCTCGACCATGATTGAGACGGAAAGAGTGAACAGTCCGGAAGATATGTATGCGGCTTGTGCTCTAGACTTTAAGGGAGCCGTGTCGATATTTGTGCTGCGAATTTGCTTACAACAATAGCTACTGGCTACCATTGGAATGGCACCCTATGAAGCTCTATAGAGAAGATGAGTCTCCTATCTCATGGTACGAGGGTGGTGAAAGGAGGGAAATGGGTCTTCAGCCGATATTATTGACAATACCACCCGCGTATACAGAATATCCGCAGAGAATCGAACCGCCGTGAGCCAACAAAAGAGCTATGCGCGGATATGCGCGTGAGACCGTTAGAATTCAAGTCGGGACTGGTATTCCTCAAAGTGACCCCTATGAAGGGAGTGATGAGATTCGAAGGAAGGGTAAACAATCCACGCTACGTGGGACCCTATCCAATATCAGAGTGGGCAAGGTGGCGCAAGTCCGAACCGCCCCAAGAGATGTCGGCTATACACAACGTGTTCCATGTCTCTATGCTCAAGAAATGCATATCCAGAGCGGACCAAGTGATCGAGCCACAAATTGTACACGTTCAAGAGGACCTGAGTATTGAAAGTCGGCCTATCCAGATACTAGACCGAGATGTCAAGAGACTAAGGAACAAAGAGGTGCCCTTAGTAAAGGTCCTGTGGCAGAATTCGCAATATGAGGAGGCTACTTGGGAACGCGAGGAGGACATGAGGCAGAATACCCGTAAATGTTTTAAGTTTCGAGGACGAAACTTTTACAAGGTATGAGGGATTGTAACGCCCATGAAATTCTAGCAATTTTACGAGAATTTTGGCTTTATGATGATGGGCTTTATGTGGGCCTTTTTGGAGAAATAAAAGAAAATAAGCCAAAAAGAGATGCAAAGCCTAGAGATAACCAAGCCTTATAGATGCACCCACTAACCATAAGCCCAATAGAATCATATCATTAGAGGAAAAGGGGAACCTATAGATAAATGGGAGAAGGGTAAATGAAGAGGCTTGACAAGGAGAAGAGGAACTTCTCTTCCTCCCCTTTATAAAGAAGAGAGAAGTTCCAATTGGCCACTTCTTCCTTCCTTCTTCCTCTTCTCTTCATTCTCACCGAAACCCCAAGCCCTTCTTCCTCCTTTGGCCGAGAGCTCCTTGCAAGCTAGGAGAGAGCTAGGTGACCTCCATTAGGTCATCTCCCCAAGCAAAGCGATGGAAGTAAGTTTTTCCCCTCACCTGCAGTGTATTAGTTTGATAAGTTAGGTTGCTTGAAAGAAATATGAAATTTTAGCCTTATGAGTTTCGGCCAACTATGTTGGTGGGCTAGGATTCATGAAAATGCTACTAAGATAGGTTTGTATGGGTGGTATGTTTCAAGTAGATACCTTTAGGAGTCCAAAGTCCAAAGGGGATGACCCTATATGGTTCGGCCAACCCCAAGATTTTAGGGTTAGGGTTGCATGAACTTGATTCTAAAGTTATGTTCTTAGATGGTATGTTTCAAGTAAGACATTTAAGTAACCACCATCCAAGATGATGCCCTTATAGGTTTCGGCCACCCTAGGTAACTAGGGTTAGGGTTGCATAAAAATATTCCTAATGGTGCTATGCTAGGGTGTAGTGCTCATGAATGGATATTAGGTGACAAGAACCCTAGTTGAGCCCTTATAGGTTTCGGCCACCCTAGGTAACTAGGGTTAGGGTTGCATGAAAATATCCCTAAAGATGCTATGCTAGGGTGTAGTGCTCATGAATGGATATTAGGTGACAAGAACCCTAGTTGAGCCCTTATAGGTTTCGACCACCCTAGGTAACTAGGGTTAGGGTTGCATGAAAATATCCCTAATGAGGCTATGCTAGGTTATAATACTTTATGAACGAATTTTAGGGGACAAAACCTAAGCTTGAGCCCCTTACAAGATTCGGCCAACCAATGATTTTAGGGTTAGGGTTTCATGAAAACACCCCTATATGTAGTTGTGCTATGGGTATGTTTTTTTTATATGACATGAACTATGCTTGTGTGGTGAATATGTTATGATTCAATGAAACATGAAATTAGGCAATGTGATGAACAGGTTTGATGATTTAATATGCCTTGAATAGGCCTAGGAAATAAGCTTCATGTTATGATGTAATGTGCCATGAAATATGCTTAGGTGATGAACATGTTGTGTGAATCAATATGCCATGTATATGTTTAGGGAATATGCCTCAAGTTTATGAATTAGTATGCCATGAAATTAGGTCATGTGATGAACATGTTTTATGATTCAATATGCCATGAATATGCCTAGGAAATGTGCTACATGTTTATGATGTAATGTGCCATGAAGATGGTGATTTGCCTAGGTGAAGAACATGTTTTGTGATTTAATATGTCATGAATATGCTTAGGAAATATGCTTCATATTTACGATGCAATGAAACATGCTTATGTGATGAACACGTTTATGCTTTAGGACCCCTTTAGGGTACTCTTACGTTATGAATGCATGTGTCCTTATGATAAGATAAGATGGAGATGCTTCCCTTTCAAGTAGGGATCAAGAGCTCTCCTTATGATAAGATAAGATGGAGATGCTTCCCTTTCAAGTAGGGATCAAGAGCTCTCCTTATGACAAGATAAGATGGAGATGCTTCCCTTTCAAGTAGGGATCAAGAGCTCTCCTTATGACATGATAAGATGGAGATGCTTCCCTTTCAAGTAGGGATCAAGAGCTCTCTTTATGACAAGATAAAATCAAGATGCTTCCCTTTTTGTGTTGGGGATCAAGAGCATTCTTTATATTATGACGATAAAAGAATTAAGTATTTTACTTTGCAAGAGGTTAAGTACCCGACCCGTCAGGTGGTCGTTAATCAAATCCATAGGGACACAAGAAGACGTAAGAGGTCTTGCCCTGGTAAGACGTAAGAGGTCTTGCTCTAGTAGGACTGGTGGCTCGCTACCCCAGCCTATTAGGGAACGCGCATTATGAGGTACTTAACCTGGGGCCCCCCAAACAAGTTATGATGATTTTGAAGTATCTATAAGTATATGTTTTTGAAAAGAAAAGACTTTTATGATATTGTGTATGCTTATGTTAAATGCTCTGAATGCTTACGAACTAGGTTCCTTATGCATGATAGATGTTATGAAGTTATGATGATATTGAAGTATTTATAAGTATATGTTTTGAAAAGAAAAGACTTTTATGATATTGTGTATGCTTATGTTAAATGCTCTGAATGCTTACGAACTAGGTTCTTTATGCATGCTAGATGTTATGAAGTTATGATGATATTGAAGTATTTGTAAGTATATGTTTTGAAAAGAAAAGACTTTTATGATATTGTGTATGCTTATGTTAAATGCTCTGAATGCTTACGAACTAGGTTCTTTATGCATGCTAGATGTTATGAAGTTATGATGTTTAGAGTTAAGTCTAAGTATGTGGTGACTATGTACTTTATGCTAGTTTAGAATTTATGATGTGGTGAAGGTTAAGGGTAAGGTTAAGAATACTTGCGACTATGTTCTTTCTGCATGATTAGGGTTTATGTTATTACAAATGTTTATGTTCAAGTTAACCAAATGCTTATGATTACGTTCTCTCATGCACGCTTAGTTTATGCAGTTATAACGCTCATGTTCAAAGTATGCCCCGCTTAGATTAATTATGCTTAACCTGCTTATGAACAATTCTATGCCATGCTTAGTTCTTTTGTACTATTACCTGGATATGTTGTTGATTAGTGTTGCTATGAAATGCTTAGGTCATTTTCTATGCCAGCATGCTCATGTTCTAATAGTTTGATGAAATCGTGGCTTTTGTGAGTAGGCAAGGATCTTACTAAGCTATATGCTTATAGTTTATGTTGTCCATATACTGCAGATAAAGGAAGTCTGCACTAGAGGAAGTGGCAGGAGGGGCCATGTGCGTGTGTGATAGTGGCATGGTGGAAGAAGACCCTTCACTATCTGCTTATATTTATATGCTCTAAGAACAATTTAAGACATTGCTTCCTCTTATAAGACTTGTGTTTAATGAGTATCCCTTTACTTAAGAGGTTCGATATGTTAGAACTCATGAACGAATCCTTCCGTTATGCATGTTATGAAATGAGATAAGATATGTGGTCATGCTAATGATGAATAAGATAGGTGATGCATGTGCCAAAGAAGGTTTCAGTTATGATAACCTGTTTAAGCATGTAGACTTTGAACGGATCCATATGTAGTATGCTAATAAAAAAAAAATATAGACTAAAGTAGTGCCGCCCTGAGAGCAGATAAGGGCGAGCGTTACACACATAGCCAGGTCATGTGTTTACACACAGCGGTACCCTGTCTGACTCATCTCCCAGCGGCACACATGACCAAGCCATGTGTTTACACATGGCCATGTCACGCAAGGGATAAAAGGGCCACACCGTGTGTTTCACCCCAATCTCGTCATGCACTTCAATTTTTCTTGCGCTAGCTATGTGAAATCGCCTTCCCCACCTTCTAGGAGCCTCTCCAACCTTCAAGAAATACCAAAAGAAGCAAAGATGAGAAGGACAAAGCAAGTGGCACTTCAATACACTACCTCAGAGCGAAGATCAAGGAGAAGAGATGCTCCACAAACTCTGGAGGGAGGTGATGCTCATCCATCCCTTGTAATTCTCAATAATGAGCATAGAGATAGATATAATGTGCTTCTACTCGAAAAATCATTGTAACTAGGTTTTTAGATGACGAACTCTTAGAAACCCTAGGGTTGTTGGGTGATGTTCACGCATTATTTGCGAAAATGGGGTGGGGAGAGATTATGGGGGTATGACACTCAACCTACCCTAGGATAGATTTTAGAATTTTTGAGTTCATTAGAAGCGGAGATTTTGACAGGAAGAGAGAGGGATGAGGGAAGGATTACATTTAGGCTATTCAACATCGAGCACGAGTGGACCTTGCACCAATGGAATAACTGTTTTGGATTGTCTAGTGGAGGAGAGCGGAGGACTCCTGTCGGGTTTAATGGACAGACCTTTTGGACCGAATTAATGGGGGAATATAATTATGACCCTTCTAGATCAAAAGCCTCCCACCTCCACAACCCTATCTTCCGGTACCTTCATCGGGTTATGGCAAGCACCATTTTTGGGAGCGGAGAGAGTGACGGTGTAGTGAGAGAAAGTGAGCTGCTTCGCCTTTGGGATATGCTTCAAGAGAGGAGTAGCATTGATGTAGGTTCCCATTTTATTAGACACCTAGTGAAAATGGGCAAAGCGGCGAGGGGAGAAATTATTTTGGAGGGGCTACTTACCCATATTTTCCATAGGATGGGGTACGACTACACAACACTAGATAGAGTAGAGGGGATCCCTAGGATCGACCTAGGGGTGTGTATGGCGATGAAGATGATAGTAAGAGAAGGGCACTCTTTATGCTTTGTAAGGAAAAATCTACCATCCCTTAGGCTCCCCGACATTGATCGTACTGCCATCACCAACAGCGCCAACTGGCGCTTGGACTAGGTAGTGGAGTCACCACATGCGGGGCCTTCTATTGAGGCACCCCTCTCATCCCCTACCCATCACTCTTCCTCGAGTCCATAGAGGTATAGGAGCCCACACAGTCCACATCGAGAGCCTAAACCAGCACCACCTTCTTTTTCTACTTTTGAGCAGGATGCAGATACATCTGCCTACGATTTTTTTGAGTTTCCATCATGCCTTGACGACATATACACATAGTACCAGACGCAAAGGCAACAATGGGAGGAGCAGAGCACCTATGCACATACAGAGTTTTAGGGCTTACGGGAGCACTTCTAGCAGGCCAAGGAGTTATACGATGAGGCCCGTATCTATTTCCAGGAGGAGGCTGCATATCGGCAGGAGGTTCGACAGCACATGCATGCCCAACAGACACAGTGGTCCCGGGAGGAGGACCACAGAGCATCCGCTACATCCACCAACTCTTAGATCAACCACATGTATATGCGGCATCAGCAGCTAAGCACTAAGTTTTTTCAGGAGCACGACATGCCGAGACTGCCAGACTTCTCACCTTGGCCACCATATTAGAGGTATTGTTTCATACAAGTCTAGGGGGGACCCCAAGTTTTGATATGTTTTGTCTCTAACAGTACTTTCTTTCTTGATATTTGCATTTTAGTCTTAGTTGGCATTCATTTGTTCATGCATAGAGTGTCTAGTTTCTTTCAACACTTAGTTTTTGCTATTTTCAAGCTATCTCAGTAATATTTTTAAGATTTCTTCACAAATTATCTCCGTAAGTAGCCTAACTTCATTTATCTCGTGGTATTTTATTGTTCTAATGAATGTTCTAGACTTGCACTAGTTAGCTCTTATTTTTACACTTACACTCGACGAATATTCTGAAAGGGAGAATCTATTACATACCTAGTTATGATTCATCCCAATAGTCTAGTACCTTGGAATCCATAAGTGACTCTAGA
This sequence comes from Wurfbainia villosa, assembly GCA_025175895.1. NCBI lineage: Eukaryota > Viridiplantae > Streptophyta > Magnoliopsida > Zingiberales > Zingiberaceae > Wurfbainia > Wurfbainia villosa. The sequence goes on from CM045986.1 coordinate 96,144,066, forward strand.
TTTAGCATTTTAGTTACTGGAGATGCTCTGATTGTGTAAGCTCGTTTGGAAAAAATCGAAATCACCCGTGAATATGAGAAGAACAAAAGTTCTATTTGCAAAAAAAAAAAAAAAAATAGTTTGTCGCGGGTGGAAATGGCTAGGTGCCCCTTTGAGACCGAGTTAGGTTACTGGGGAAACACCTACCAATATCTCTTAATACCGAGCATGCCTTTGAGACTTTATGCTAGATTTAGGGAACAACCCTCGCTTAGGGTAGACTAGTGCCTAAAAGTCAGAAACCTTAGGAAAGCTATAAGATGATGAATTAACTTACCATGGAATGATGTATCCCTTAAGAAGATTCACTTAGCACGTGCACGAGAAGCTAACTTTGTGAACCTTTTGAACATATCTATTTTTCTTTGATGGAAAATACCACTTGATAAATCTAGTTAACATGCTGAGTATGAAACAATGCTTTTTAAAATTTCATGGGGGCTGAGGTTTGCTTGAGGACAAACAAAAATTTAAGTCTGGGGGAATTGATGTGAGCAAAATATATATGGTTTTAGGAGTAATTTTTGCGCACATCTCGTTACATCTCATACTTGTTTCATGCATATTTCATTTTTTTTTTGCATGCATTTCCTATTTTCTAGTTCGGAGATCTGCTCATTGTACTTTTATGTGAAGGAGAATATTTTACAAGGAAAACAACACATTCTTTGAGAAAAAGGAAGACATTTGGAAGGAGGAACAGAAGGGGACACAACCTAGCCGTGTGAATCCACACGGTCATGTCCAAACCACGGATTTGGCCACCCAATGCCACACACGGCCTATCCATGTGGATCCACATGGTCATGTGGCACTGGCTTATTTCTACGCAACTAGGGTTCTTTCGTGGCTTTGGGCAGTGCCAACTTCAAGTCTATAAAAGGAAAGCCATGACCAAACCCTAGGGGGAGGCACGCCTGCTGGGACGACATACCGGTACCCTAAAAGTGACCGAAAACTCACAACGGAGAGGAAGGAAGCGGTTCGAGGATCGTAATCCGTGCTCTAATGCCAAAGAGAAGAACCAAGAGTACTGTAATTCAATTCCTATTCATCTTCTACATTGTAATGATTGATTCTATTATGCCTTGTGTCCTTTCTTTTTCGTCTATGGAGTAGAATCTTCGATTCTAGGATTGGAGAGTAACTTGTGTAACGTGGAACATGCTAGTTCGAATGTTAATTCTGTTTATGGATTTTTATTCGCAATTTGTATTTGTTTGATTTGATGAAGATTGGGTTTTGATTTTCTATCTATTGTGCATAGCCGATACAAAGGGTGACAACCCTTGTATCAAAGATCTTGGAGAACTAAGAAGGAACCTAGTGATTGTCCTCATCTCCGGTAACCATAGGTAGAAGAGTATGAGGGAGTAGGGAATGGGACAAGTTATAACTCTTCATAAGGATTGATTTGGCATCCTCGTACAGTTTATCCTATCTTAACTAAAGGGTCGGCCTGGTTAGGCATATGTAGTTCTCGGTAGAAGCAAAAGCTCATCGGGAAAGGGTATGATGTCCCTTCTGCAAAACGATAATTAACGAACCAGTCAACATTTAATTGATAGCATGTTCCATGTCGCACAAGTGAAATCGAGGTCCTAGAATCCCCTTTTAGAACCTCGAACCAACCTTCACTTCCTCCGTATGACACCGTATTTGAGTTAGGACCACCGTCAACCTTGCAACCACAACCCTTAGAACTTAACTCCAAACAACAACGTCCACTGATCAATCAGTACTCGAATCTCAGTCTCTGTGGGATCAATAATCTATTTATTACTTGAAGACATCCATGCACTTGCAGGCGTTGAGTGCGAGCACACGCTTCGAGTTCTCGATGGTTCCCATCGTAAGATTTGAGGTCGCGTTCGCGTGCATCATTATGTTTATCAATCAAGTTATCCTTATGGTGTATTGTGCGATGTAACTAAGGTAATTATACTTAACCAAAAATTTCTCATGCAATGCTACCCAAGTTAAGTATTATCCAATATCACCCATCATGATCATAAGTCAACCATTTAGCAAGGTATGAAATAAGTTCAATTATGGTTGACTATCCTAGGTTTTTATATCCTTTAAGAATTGACTTGGGTACCCAATATAGATTCTTTTCAATAGGGTTTACCAAGTATTCCTTGGGGATCCATTTTCTAGCTACCATTGTTGTTTTTGATTGACCCCTAGCAATTAGGAAATGGTATGATTTTTTGTTCCTTGATTCCTTATATCCTAGGCCTTTCTTATTGAAACTTGCCCTTTGGCTTCCTATGATCATTTTCAAGGTATTAGAGCCTATGGTAAACTTTTCAAGAGCTTTACTAAGATATTCTATCTTTTCCCTTAAAATTTTATTTTCTTCTAAACATGCATTATTTGTACTAGAAGAAGCAACATTATCACGTGAACATGTATCTTTTAGCTTTTCTTCTAGTCTTCTAATCTCATTTTGTAAGCATTTATTTTTCTTCTTTGTTCTAAATAAATCTCTAGTTAAATTTGAAATCATATAAATGACATCTTGAGTAGGGAGATTCTTTACCTCACTTACCCAATCTTCTTCCAATTCCGAAGGTTGTGCTCCCCCTGCATTTGAGCTCTCCTCCTCACTTGTACTTCCTTCTTGTTCGGATGAGGTGGAGGCTACATCATCTACTCCCATGAGTGCAAAATGTGAGATGACCTCCTCTTCCTCCGATGAGGATGAGTTCCATGTAGCTTTTAAGTTTGGGGATTTTTGACTTCTTCTCCTTTTCCTTTAACTTATTCTCCTCTTTCTTCTTGCCTTCTTTCTTCTTGCCTTCTTTCTTCTTGTCATCCTTCTTCCTTTCTTCCTTCTTCTTGTTCAATAGAGGACACTCATCCCTCATGTGTCCTTCTCCTTGGCAATTATAGCATATAATCTTCCTTGTCCTTCTCCTATCATTGGATTTGTTAAATTTAAAACCTTTTAATGCATGTCTTACCCTTCTTACCATATATGCCTCTTCATCGCTATCCATTGAAGAGTGTGAATTGTCATCCAATGAGAGGGGTGAGGTCTTCTTCTTCTTTCCTTTGCATGCAACAAGTGCTACTCCCCTTGATTGATTGATTGGTTCTTCAACTATTCCTTCAAGGTGAGTTTCGTGAAGTTCCATAGTAGAGAAAAATTCTTCTAAAGTACTAACCTCTAGATTCTTGAGATATAGAAGGAATCAACCATGGAGCTCCATTTTGAGGATCGGGGGAATGCGTCAATGACTTTCATAATCATATCCTAGTTTGATAGCTTTTCCCTTCACTTGACAAGCCATTGATTATCTCTTTAAATATAGAATGTAATGATAATACCTTTTTTCCTTTGTCCAATTTGATATTGTTGAGTTGTGACCGGAGAAGATCTCGTCATGCTAATTTGGCTTCGAATGTACCCTCATGAAGCTCAATTAACTTCTCCCACATCTCCTTTGCACTTGAACACTCTCCAACCTGATTTATTTCTTGTTGAGGATGCACATTAAAAAGGTGATGATTGGCCTTTGAATTTGCTAGATGTTCCTCCCTTTGCTTTTTTGTCCATCTTGATTTTTCTATCATCTCGTTGTCTTCATCCTTAGGTACCTCAAAATCATTTTCCATTATTAGCATAATATCAAAATCGGTTTCAAAGAATACCTCCATTATTTTCTTCCACCAAGAAAAGTATCCTTCGAACTTTGGTGGGTGAATATTTATGTCGGCCATTTGATGTGCTTATCATGCCGATGAGTCCGATGATAAGATCTTTGCTCTGATACCACTTGTTAGGAACGATGCTCCGGCTAGAAGGGGGGATGAATAACCTTTCTTGATTAACTACAAGATTTGTTAGCAGAAGCACAAATAAAATGAAGACTAAAACAAGATTAAGAAAGACAATGCTAACACAAGCCTTTAATGTGGTTCACGGCCTCTTGCCGCTAGTCCACGACAATCCTTTAGCTAGATCACTCCTTCAACCTTCCACTATTTTCTCCTTTAGATGAACACAAGGTGGAGAAGAACCTTCTTACAATAAACTCCTGTTTTCAGAAGATGATAGAAGTAGAATTAGAGAAGAATGGAGTAAAAACACTTAGAAAACTTGGGAAGCTTGAGAACAAGATTTGGAACGAAAGCACTAGACTTCTCAAGCTTCCCAAGGCCTCCTTTTATAGAGAGGAGACTGATTTTCCCATTGAGCATACAATAGTCGATTGTTGTATACCAGCAGTTGAGTGCCGCTATAGCTGACATAATCCAACGACTTCTGACCAAGCCTGATCTGCAGTCATCACAGCTCAATGGTACACTGATAAGTCAACTCATCACACTGGCAGTCGACTGATACAACTATCAGTTCGACTACTCCAAGCAATCAGTCGACTAAGAGCATTTCTGTGCTCATGTCCAACAAAATCAGTCGACAGCCAGGGTATGACAGTCGACTGATGATGGACCTGTCGACTGCCAAACCCTAACAGTTGACTGATGGGCCACAAAACATTAGCTGACTCAAGTCAACTGCTTGACCAGTCGACTGACAACCGTATCAGTTGACTTTCATGGGGTAAACCTCAAACTAAGGTGTTTGTGAATCTGACACTTGATCTTAGCCATTTGGTCAAGTGCACTCTAAGTTGAACTAACCACCCCGGATTACAATCGCTCAACTCTCATCTTCCCATGGAGCATTCCATCGAAGCTCTCTTCCTTAGGCATGTGTCCCTTGGATTCACTAAGCTAATGACTTCTCCCCGTGTCATCCTTCACGTCTTGTCATGAAGTTTGCTTCTTTTGGCTTAACTCCATTGCTCCTTGTCCAGCGGTCCCTCGGATGCATTCCACGCCCTCCTTCACCGATTCAAGGACCCGAGCCATGAGATGAATGAACTTGCCAATGCTTGACTGTATCAAGCTACTCATGTGTGATTCATCAAGTCCTGCACAACTAGAACACACATATCAAAAGCATAGACATCCTAACTTAAATTCTTTGACACACATATCAAAACCATGATCATACTTGGGTTGATTGCCCTAATAGTTAAATGTCGAGTTTTTCTTACTACTTTTGTAGGATCTGCACAACAATGGTTTAATACTTTAAAGCCTTAAAGTATTGCTTCGTTTAAAGATTTTTTTTGCGTTATTTTTGAGGCATTTTTTCAGTTCTAAAAAATATCTGCCTTCTCCATTAAGTCTTTTTAATCTTAATCAGAGAGGGAAAAAGACTCTTCGATAATATATACAAAGATTTACTTAGTCAGCACGAGAGATTCCTACAATAGAGCCTAGCATGGTGGTAGGGGCATTTACGCTCGGGTTGAAGGTAGGGTTTTTTCTAATATTTAGCTAAGAAGCGCCCTGTAGATTTTAATGCCTTATTGTCTAGAGTAGAGAAGTTTATTAATCTAGAGGATGCTCAGAAAGCTTGGCAGGAATCTAGAGATTCTCAAATGGTGGAGATGCCAGAGCGTCGAGCTGAATGGGTAAGACATGTACATCCCTCAGGGGAAAGACCTTTATATGCCCCACAATGATGAGTTTCTAAAGCGCTATAAATATTTGTGAAGAACAATTATTGAGAAGGCCAATAGGTGTTGTTAGAGGGCCTCAAAGACCGCTAACTTCTACCTTTTGTTTTTACCATTAGGAATATGGACATAGTACTCAGGATTGTCTACAGTTGGATTTTGTATTACAAAGGATCATGGGGACTTATCCTAGAGTTAGTGTTATGGTCATGAATCAGACCCCATATCAACCAAGGCCATGGGTTAGAAATTGTGTTAGAGGAAATCAGTGGGGGCCTCCTATTAACCGACTTTTCTATCCTGCTCAACTGAGGGAAGAAATTTCTGATAGAGTAATTCCTACAAGTTAGCCTCCTATAAGAGGTGGCATTAATATGATTTCTGGAGGTCCTACTAATGGAGATTCAAATAGGGCCCGAAAAGACATAGCTGAGAAGACTGTTTGGCAGTGATAACTGATGGAGTCAAAGATGGGGAATGAGTTGTGACTCAAGAAGCTAATGATGGGAATCAAGCAAAAGGGCATGAAAGAAAAGAAGCATTCCTCTTTAGATGTTCTTGATGATCCGTTACACATAATTGAAGGTCCAATTACAAGATCTAGAGCTAGGAAGATGACGGAATCACTAAATGTGTTAATTGAAGATTCTAAGGCCAAAGCTACAATTGAAGCGGATTTGACCAAGAGCGAATCATGTGACTTAGTCAACCTAATTCAAGTCATAAATGAGCTTAATTAGCCTCCAACTCGTATTTTGATATAATTCTAATTTTTAGGGTCAATTGCTATCCTTATTTGGGTTGTAATGGTGATGTAAGGCCAATATAGTTATGTAGTCTACTTAGGCCTTTTCTAAATGGGCTTCCTTTTAGCCTTTTAGGGTTTTTAGGTCACCCTAAAACTATAAAGAAAGGGGGTGGCAGCCACACATGTAATCTTTGTTTTTTTTCAATCTATAGCATGGTGAATCTCTTACTTGTTGGTTCTTCATTCAACTATAACTTATCAAGGCATTCCCTTGTGGGGTTCAAAGACTTATCAACCTCAATCCCAAGGTTATGACATCTTCCATCTCCTATACCAAGGTTCATGCTTTCCTAAGCATTGGGTCGAGGTTCTTTCCATCCATCTTATCGATTTTAGACTTTCCTTATTTCTTCTTCAATTTGTTGTGGGTTCTTGAGACTTCTTCTCACCGGATTCATATCAGTTGGTATTAGAGCCTAGATGCTTTCTAAATTTATTTGGTTATCTTTTCTTTTGTTCTTAAATCTTTGTAATACTTTTCATCTATTTTTCTCATCTTTTGATATTTTTTTTATTATTCGAATCTTTGCAAGCCTTATTTAAATTTTTTCCATTTTTTTGCAATTTTCAACAAAAAAAAAAGGGCAAGAAGAAGAAGAAAAAAAAGGGAAAGCCAAAATTTAAAAATTTGTTGGGAAAAATTGAAAAAAAAAAGAAAAGAAAAGAAAGAAAGAAAGAAAGGTAGAAATATTTCTCCTACTAACTTTAATCATTCAATTCTCCATATATTTTGTATGTGCTGCCTAGATTAAATTCTAGCAAATTTCTTTCAGAACTTATTTTATCATTATCTTTCATTTTAGTATTTCCTATAAGATTAAATTCTTGCACCACTTGTCTAGATTAAATTCTGACAAATTTTCTTTTAGCACTTATTTTATACTTATCTTTCAATTCAACATTCCTTTATGCTTTGCCAAGATTAAATTTTGGCAAATTTCTTTTCATCATGTATTTTATCCTTTTCCTTTTAATTCAGTATTTCCTTTAAATTTTGCCACGATTAAATTTTAATACCACTTTCCTAGATTAAATTTTGGCAGAATTTATTTCTGCACTTATTTGAGTTTCTTTATCTTTCAATTCCACTTTTCTTTATGTTCTACCAAGATTCAATTCTGCCATCTCTCATATTTAATTCTATTATTTTCTTCTCCACACTAAATTAAAGTTTATCATTCTACTAAGTGCATTTTTTTTCCTTTTCAATTCCTACCTTGTCTCCCAATCCTTTCTCCATGCACTTGAAAAATTTATATTAGTCAACGAACGGGAATTGCCTCAATTCTAATTTCTTTATAGAGCTAACCGTAGTGAGTTGAGTGATTGAGTGACAACATATTTCTTTAATGATGACTGATGGTGAAGAGACTAGGGTGGGTGAATCATTTGAGAAACATACTTTGAAACAACACTTGGAGTGCATAGAGATCAAATTTAATCAAATCTTAGACAAATTGGAAAGACTACAATTGCAAGATTTCAAAGGAGCCAAATTGGTGGACATCCTACATGATGGTGTTCACTTCTTCGGCCTGCCAAGATCTCCCTTCCCTTCTCGTGGATCGCCGGATCAGTCACCAAAGAGGGTTAAAGATGAGATAAAGAGATATTTTCTTCTTGAATCACCTCGGATCCTATAAGTAGAGGTAGATCTTCCGCTCTGAGAATGAATTTTAGAAATAAGCCAGCTTCTCGGCGCGACCACTCTGACGCTCAAGTCAGTAAAGGTATGGAAAAATATAGAAAGAATAAAGAAGTGAGAAAAAGATCTTTGAGGTACCGAATAGCGAAGAAACAACCATCCCCTGCTCTCTTCTACATCTGCCCTTTTTATAGATGCTTCATCCCGCCACCTCTTTGAAGTGAATTTACTCTAATACCCTCACCCAATTGTCCAGTGTAATCGCTTTTCCCGCCTATATTCAAAATATCTCTTTCAAATGCTTTATGTGCCTTATATTTTCCTCCCAAACATTAATTAAATAAAATATATAAACAAATGACAAAATATCTTATATTAATCATATTTATCCTTCTCAAACTCTTCCTGCTATCCCCCACATTTCAAAATACCCATTCCTCCTTATTTCACCATGTACAGAAAGAACCTCTGTAACCCACATATGGCTCGTGAAACAAACACAATGCTCGGGAAATAAATATACTGCTCGGGAAATAAACATACTGCTCAGGAATTATATATACTACTCAGGAAATGCATACACTGCTCTGTCAACACTATACTTCTCTTCTGAACAATATTGTACTACTCAACTTTACTAGGCCTGGAAATTACATATACTGCTCGGGAGAAACATAAACTACTCGGGAAATACATACACTGCTTGGGGAATACATACACTGCTCGGGAAATGCATACACTGCTCTGTCAACACTATACTTCTCTTCTAAACAATATTGTACTACTCAACTTTATTAGGCCCAGAAATCACATATACTACTTAGGAAATGCATACACTGCTTTGACAATACTCTACTTCTCTTCTGAATAATATTGTGCTACTCAACTCTACTAGGCCCATAAATCACATATACTGCTCAGGAAAAGTACTTACTGTTCAGAGAATGAATGATACTGCTCAGTAAACACACTAACCGCTCAGGATTTCACATAGACTGGTCGGGAAAAGCTTAATCTTGATCAGAAAACCCCCAACCCCTATCATAAGTTCCCCCTCTTTAGTAAAACTAAAGAGCGAAGTTGAATGAAGTTTTTATAAGTGCTCATAACAAAAAATTTCTCTGCCTTAGCTGAAAAACTCCACACCCATCATAAGTTCCCCCTCTTTAGTAAAATTGAAGAGTGAAGTTGAATGAAGTTTTACAAGTTCTCATGAATGCATAGACACTTATCATATCAACCTTAAAATACTCATATCTATCACACTGACATATTAGTCACTGAGCGTTAGATTTTGCATGCAATACTGAGCCTGAACACTATATGAGGCATTGAGCCTTAACTACTATATGAGGTATTTAAGCCTTGACTATAGTATGAGGCATTTGAGCCTTGTATATCATATGAGGTGTTTAAGCCTTAAATACTGTATGAGGCGCTGAGCCTTGTTAGAAATTTATCTGCCTATTATAGCTGACATTATAATTCCCCATGGGGGGAGGTATTTACATAGCCCATAAGCTATTATAGAAGGCATAGGAGCCTTAAGAACACTTTACATATGCCATATAATGGCGTTATAGCTCCCCGTGGAGGAAAATAATTACCTAGCCCATAGGCTTTTATAATAGGCATGAAGCTTTGAAAAATTTTACATATGCCATATAATGGTGTTATAGTTCCCTGTGGGGGAAAATAATTATCTAGCCCATAGGCTGTTATAGGAGGCATATGAGCCTGAGTTAGGTTTCAACACTTAGAAAAAATACTATTAATTTTACAAGAAAATTATAACCAACTTGTCATACCTTAGAAACAATACCATTGCCATAAGAAGAAATTCTGATTAAACATAGGAACCTTTAGCATAAATGTCCTTACTAACTTAGAAAAATTTGATAGCCCTCTTTCCATAAAAGGACATAAGATATCCTTCAAATTCCGCATGAGATGTAGAATGCCTTAGAAAAAATCATACAATCCTTCGCCAAAGAACACTAGATAGCCCAAAACCCTTAAGCATAAAATGCTTTAGCAACATTAATAACACTAGGTTTGTGTATTAGGCACAATATGCCTTAGAAAAAATACTTACAACTTCTACCAGAGAAAAAATTCATTAAGAAAAAACATTAGGATTTATAAAAATTTCAAATCATATTTTCTCTTAACAAACCCCTGCCTTCTCTAACACACCATTCACTCTCCTACTGCGATTGAAACCCTAACTTCCTCCTTCCCCAGCATCTTCCAACTCTCTGTGACCAACTCTTTTTTATGGCCTCTTCCTCCTCCACCATTCCTTGGTACGAAACTACCCTAGCCTATTGACCCTCAACCATCATTTCTTCCTCCGCGAACCAAAATACATGACCGAGGGCTTCACCACCATCATTCCTAATCATGACCAACACCCCCATCTTCCTCTGCCTGGCACCAAACACCCTTTTCACAGGGCAATTAGAAGGAGGTCTCCGTCTTCCTGTCCCAAAACCTCTCTTTCACTTCTTCACCTATTACGACCTCCCAATCAACTAATTAACCCCAAACTCCATCCATATTCTCGTCGGAACCATCATCGTATTTCAACACTTCAACATTCCCCAAACTCCACACGTATTCCATTGCCTTTATCAACTAAAAATTGTCGACTCAGGCGTGTTCTATTTCATGGAACTCCAAGGTTATCAATTCCTAACTGATATGGCCACTTCCCACAAGGGCTGGAAGGATTTATATTTCTTTGTCCCCATGGATCCCCCTCTTTAATTTTCTCTCCACTGGAGAACCACCCTTAAAGATCTCCCTGACCTTAATATTGTTAAAGCTGCCATTAACTTCCCTTCCATCAGAGCCAAACTTAAGAACAAACATTTCAACATCAACGAACTACTTTAAGAGCCTATGTTGTCTTATTACAGACTATCACCCGTTCCATCACTAGATGCACACCCCATTGGTAAGCTTCATTTACTGCAATTGTCTTTATAAATGTAACAATACTATATTTTGCTCCTTGTAGTCTACATATTAGCACCATACCCTGCTCATTTACCATACTTATCTGAAATATATATTAATATTTCATATTGCTCTACAACATTTGATGCCTTGCATTAGATATCCACTATACTTACTAACGAATCACCTGACTTGCACAAGATCTAAACTGATATTGCCACCTCGCACTAAACAGCTACAATTTCTGCCTACCAATATATATATCAATATCAAATTCTGCACACTTACTAAAAAATGTTTATCAACCTTGTGTCTTGCAAAGGATATGATGAGTGTAGCTATTGCCCGGACACTGGCCAAACAACAAAAGAAGAAAAGAAAAAGAGCTGAAATAGCAGCTACCTCCTCTTCCTCCCCTGAACTCCGTACTCCAGTATAACCCCTACTTAACAACTTTATTTTCATTTGAATATCTCAATTTAAACTTACCAAGCATTACTTATACTTCTTTGTCACAACTTCCCTCTAAAATTCCCTCAGTCCCTATCATTACCATTACTGAACTAGACCAACCAACTTTAACTCTAATAATCCCATATCTTATACCCACTTCATCAGAACCAGCAACAAATCCTCCTCCACCAGAACCCATACCCAACCTCTTTCCTTTCCTTGTCACATCACCCTCTACAGAATCTTCTTCTTCAATTCCTCCATCAGAATCTCTACCCTCCTCTGACACATCTATCCATAGTCCACCTCTTGACACCCTCCACGAGCCCATAGAACTCCCCTTATCTCCTTCCTCTTCCTCATCTGCAGACGATCTTCCCTTAATCTCCCTATTCCCCTTCCAGGCGACAAAAACCTCTACCTCCTCCTCGCCCCATAACTCCAGAACCTACAACCTCCTCCCCTTTAGACCTATTAATACAAGCTGTGTCAGATTCCTACCCCAGTCATCTTCTCTCATCCCTTCCTATTATGACTATCTCAGATCCTCTTCCTACACTTCCTTCACCTATCTTTCCTACTGATAGTTTTCCCCCCGTATCAGATTAACCCCTACCGCAACCTGCTTACTTACCCCCTTCTTCAAATACTCACATTATTCAAGAATTACTAGAAAGCCTCCGGACAATAAGTTTCTTTACCTATTAATTATTTTCCTGTACAAACAATTCACTTTACAATACTTCCTTATATTTTCAGAGCCTCTCTATGCTGCAATCCTTCCAACAGTGGCTATCTGATCATCAGAATAAAAAATACAGACCTTCCAGCTCATCCACAGAGCCACTACTACCCCCAACAACACCAATTGCCCCATCAACCTCTTCATTGGGAACCCAAACTAACCCTAAAGAACTTACTACAATCAGTCTGGGCACACAAGTCAACCTTCCCACTTCTCTCGACAGAGCAGCAAAAGAAACAGAACTCCAATGAAAAATACAATGCCTGTAACTGCAAGTAGAGACTTTTTCTGTCGATCGAGAACAAATAATAGCAGATTACAAGAAAGAACTCTCTCTTAATGATACACATATAAGGCGGGTTGTAGGAGCAGGTTAAGCATCAGCCTTGACCATCTCCTCCCAACAATTAGAGATTCAAAAATGGAAACAAAAAGAATGCACTAGAACCTCAAGGCAGGCGAATGCTTCCAACCCATGGAAGATCTCATATATGCTCATATTGCCCTTCAAAACACCACCTTCAATAGCCTGGACGAATTCCACTTTCACTTTGATGTATTACAACAACATTTCCATGCACTGGCCCATACTACAACTGAACAAACTATCCGAGCTAGTCATTTGAACCAGGAACTTTCCCAATTAAAAGAGACCAAACCCGAGAGATGGGTAGATGAGCAAACCGAAATCCTAACCTGAACGACCAAGAAATACAACAAATACTTCCAGGGAGGCTTTGAGGGATCTTTACAAGTAGCCAATGAGAGAAATTACTTTATGACAGGCCTGCCCAACCACCAACTTAGTATAGAAGAAGCTTATAAAATGTTCCCTATGGAGGCCTTCAACACAGACCCAGATACATATTCTGAGTAGTAGTCTTTGTAACTGACACTTTACAATTTCTGAATATCTATAATGAAAAAATTACCTTTGTAACTTTGTTTGTTTCTGAACATGTTTGCAATGAATGTTTACCCTTTCATATTTGCACTATGTCTATCTTTACATCGGTTTATATCGCCCTGCATAGGTTTACCAACTTCTTATAAACAAAGAATGCTCTCCTTATACCATCTTCACCTTATTTGTATAGGCATACCAAGCAAAAAACCCATGAGAACCAAGGATATACTATAATAAATAGCTCAACATTATCAGTCTAGTAGATTAGCATACTTGATAAGAATCCAGGAAACATCCCTCATACTTCTTTAAAATTCTAAGGAGAAACTATTGCCAATATTACTCGGAATACCATAAAATACCTACGCATTTATTTCCAGACTTATAACATGATCATTTTCAATCCTACCCTTATAATTTTCACATATTCAAAAACCAATGCAATATATGTTTCTCAAAAAGGGTCCACACCACTCCTTTTCTAATAGAAATTAACATACCCCAATCTTACCTTATTAGAAGCTGAATTTTATACTTACCCACCATTTTCACCCTAACAAACTTATGTCATATGATTCTATAATACCATTCCTCAAAAATGAGCGGGAAAAGTTGTTATTTCCCTCCTATTCACCCCTTTCTCCCCTATAAATACAGGAGTAATCCCTTCCTTCTCAAGATAAAAAGAAACTCTTCAAAAATCCCTTCCTTCAATACCCTCAAGAAAATGCAATCCCTTTCCTCACTTCCCCATCCATGGTTTACTTCCATCCGTTCCAAAATTATAGGAGAACAATGTCAAACCCTTTCTTCCCATATACAACTTCCCTCCGACTACCACATTATTGCAGCTAACTCCACCAAGCGTCCCCACCTACCTCCTGGTCGCACCAAAATTTTTTTCTCTGATCAAGATTAAGCTTTTATCGAGCATTCTATGTGAAATCCTGAGTGGTTATTGTGTTTCCCGAGCAGTATGATTCATTCCCCGGGTAGTAAGTACTTTTCCCAAGAAGTATATGGGTTTCCCGAGCAATATATGTGATTTATGGGCCTAGTAGAGTTAGTAGTACAATATTGTTCACAAGAGAAGTATAGTGTTGACAGAGCAGTTTATGTATTTTCTGAGCAGTATATGTGATTTTTGGGCCTATTAGAGTTGAGTAGTATAGTATTGTTCAGAAGAGAAGTATAGTGTTGAAAGAGCAGTGTATGTATTTCCCGAGCAGTGTATGTATTCCTTGAGCAGTGTATGTATTTCCCGAGTAGTTTATGTTTCTTCCAAGCAATATATGTGATTTTCAGGCCTAGTAGAGTTGAGTAGTACAATATTATTCAGAAGAGAAGTATAGTGTTGACAGAGCAGTGTATGCATTTCCCAAGTCGTATATATAATTCCCGAGTAGTATGTTTATTTCTCGAGCAGTATGTTTATTTCCCAAGCAGTATGTTTATTTCCCGAGTAGTGTGTTTGTTTCCCGAGCCATATGTGGGTTACGGAGGTTCTTTCTGTACGTGGTGAAATAAGGAGGAATGGGTATTCTGAAATTTGGGGGATAACAGGAAGAGTTTGACAAAGATAAATATGATTAATATAAGATATTTTGTCATTTGCTTATATATTTTATTTAATTAATGTTTGGCAGGAAAATGTAAGGCACGTAAAGCATTTGAAAGAGATATTTTAAATATAGGCGGGAAAAGCAGTTACACTGGATAGCTGGGCAAGGGTATTACAGTAAATTCACTTCAAAGAGGTGGCGGGATGAAACATCTATAAAAGGGGTAGAGGTAGAAGGGAGTAGGGGATGATTGTTTCTTCACTATTCAGTACTTCAAAGAACTTTTTTTCACTTCTTCATTCTTTCTACATTTTTCCATACCTTTACTGACTTGAGCGTCGGAGTGGCCACTCGGGAAGCCGACCTATTTCTAATATTCTTTCTCAGAGTGGCAGATCTACCTCTACTTCTAGGATCCGAGGTGATTCAAGAAGAAGATATATCTTTATCTCATCTTTAACTCTCTTTGGTGACAGATCCAGTGATCTGTGAGAAGGGGAGGGAGATCTTGGCAGGCTGAAGAAGTGAACACCATCACTACACAAGGGACTTGGCAACATAACCTTGATGAGAGTGAAGATGAAGAAAAGTATCCAATTAAAGATGAAGCCCCTATCACTAGTCATGATCTAAATGTGCAATTGAAGGAAAAAGGTGAAGAACAACGAAACAACCTCTTTCATACTCTTTTCCACATTAAGGACAAGGTATGTGGTGTTATTATTGATGGAAAAAGTCACATAGATGTAGCTAGCACCACTTCGGTTGAGAAGTTATGTTTACCTACTACTAATAATCCAAGACATTATAAGCTATAAAGGCTACATGGGCATCGAGAAGTTATGGTTAACAAATAAGTGTTAGTTTCATTTTCTATTGGTAGGTAATATAATGAGGTACTTTGTGATGTAGTGCCAATGCATGTAGGTCATTTGTTTTTAGGTAGACCATGGATGTTTGATAGGAAGGTCTTGTATGATAAGTTCAAAAATTAGTATTCTTTTGTGTTGCATGGTAAACGAGTCACTCTTGTGCCATTAACTCCAAGGCAAGTATATGAAGATCAGTTGAGGGAAAAAATGAGAGTGAAAATATAAATAAATGTGAAAGAAAAAAGAATGAGAAGGAAAAAGAGAATGGAAAAATAAAAACATATAAAAAAGAAAAAGAGTGTGAGAAAAGATTTAATAAGGATGAGAGGAGTGGAAAAAAGAATGAAAAAAGAGGAAGACAACTTTCAAGAGCAAGAGAGAAGAAAAGGGAGTTGTTATGCAAAAGAAAGAGAGATTAAGAGAGTTTGTTTTAATACTAACAATTTTAACTCTACTTTGTTTAGTGTTGTTAAATCTCTTTTGCAGGAATTTGATAATGTATTTCCTAATGAGGTTCTTTATGGATTGCCACCATTTGAGAGAATAGAGTATCAAATCAATTTCATCTTCAAAGTATCAATTCCTGATCGGTCAACCAATAGGAGCAATTCCAAGGAGACAAAGGAGCTTCAAAGGCAAGTCGAAGACTTGATCAAAAAAAGGGTATGTACAAGAAAGTTTTAATCTTTGTGCAATTCTTGTTTTGTTTGTGCCTAAGAAGGATGAAATTTGGAGAATGTGGATTGATTGTTGAGCTACCAATAAGATCATAGTAATGTATCATTATCCTATTTCTAGATTAGATGATCTATTGCATGATTCTTACATTTTCTCTAAAATTACTTTGAGTTATCATCAACTTCACATACATAAGGAAGATGAATGAAAATCTACTTTCAAGACTTAATACATCTTGCATAAAAGGTTAGATATTTCTTTTGGGTTAACTAATATTTTCTTTAGGTTAATGAACCATATCTTGCATGCCAATATTGGGAAGTTTGTTCTAGTAATTTTTAATGCTTTTTGGATTCATAGAAAAACCTTAGATAGGCAATTTAAACTTCAAATTATTTCACAAAATGGAAAGTTTTTTGTTAATAGTCATAAATGTTCTTTTTTCAATATTCAAATTGTGTTTCATGGTGATATTGAGAGTACTAAGGGAATAATTGTCGATGAAGAGAAAGTTAAGATCATACATGAATAACCAATACCAAAAATCATAACTGAGGTATGTATTTTTTATGAGTCGGTTAAGAACTTTAGTACTTTTTCTACACTCTTCAATGAAATTACTAAGAATGTTGAGTTTTATTGGAGTCCTGAGCATGATTTAGCTTTCAATTTATTTAAGGAGAGGCTAAGTTTTGCATTACTTGATTTTGATAAATCTCTTGATATTGGGTATGATGCTTCAAGAATAGATACGAAAATTGTGCTAATGCAAGAAAGCCAATATTTTGCTGATTTTAGTGTGAACATCAATGAAGTGACTTTGAATTTTTCTATTTCTAAGAAAAAGATGATGCTTTGAAGCAAAATTTTTAGAATTGGCAACATTTCTTAAGGCCGAAAGAGTTTATCATAGTGACCTTTTGTTGGAGATTCCAGGATCATATGCAATGGAATAAAGCAAATAAAAATAATTTTTATTACATCCCAGATATCCCTTGGGGGCCAGGAAAACTTACTTTGGCATAATTGCATGAAAAACACATAAGAAGAAGGAGAAGTTATACCTTCGGGATTCTTTTGAATCCATTGAAACAACAAGCAAGACTAACAGGCCTTGCCTCTATCAGTATTCACGCCGGGATCATCTGAGACAACTCCTAGAGCAACAAATCTTTGTCTCCGATTAGTGCTAGCCAACTGGCGGAGACAATAGAAGAGGAGAGAGGAAGGAGCAAAAGCGGCTACCAAGGGAGAAACCTAAAACCAAAACCTTAGCCAAAGATTATCAACGGATCCTTTTATAGATCTCTCGATTAGGTCATCTTATCAGGCTTATACGGACTATATCTTACCATAATTATCCGATAATTAAGGTAAGAATAACCCAGGAAATTTCCATAAGAGAAAATCTCCAAAATCGACGAAGACGCGACACGACCGTGTGGATTCACATGGCCTAGCCATGTGGATTCACATGGCCTGGTCATGTGTCTCTCTGGGCACAGCCCAGACTTTGCCAATTTATGGCCAGAGCCAGACACGACCCATGCCAAGTTAGGCACGACAGAGTGAGGCTCTGTATGGTTAGTTTGACTTCGTTTAAGTGTGATATAGTTGTGCTAAGTTCAACAAGGCCATAGGAGGTTCCATAGCCTCCGTTTCACACCCCCTTGGTCTTGTCCAACCAGACATATCCTCTCTCAACAAGAATCTCATTCTCAGACTTGTTTTACATCTTGATATCACTCGTAGTACGTGTGACCCAATCAGGAGTGGCACCTAGCAGTACATCATGACCCCTAATTGACCAGAAAGTCTAAATCGACTTCAAAACATTTTCTGAACCCTTCAGTAGCTTCAGTTGTTCATGCCTTGTTCGTTTCACTTATCCTATACCCACTTAGTTCAGGACATGGTCTTTTTATTCGTCCCCACTAGGCTGACTACGTCACACCTAGCCCAAGTTATTTTCCTTGTCCTGTGGATTCAAGTTTTTCCTACATGTTCCCAAGAAGACTGTCTTCTTAACATGCTTGCTCTGGCCAGCCACTTCTGAGTAACAATCATGACAAGAGGCCTAGGATATACATCTCCTTTATCAGTAGTAGTGAATCCTGTGTAGGCTATTCAAAAACCTTTGATCACTTTGGCTTATACCTAATCATCCCGGAGTTACATCTACTATGTAGATGGCTGTGAAGAAGTCAAAGTACAAGGCACCATGATCAAGTTGACTTGAATACCTCAAGTCTAAGAAAGCTCACACTCAAGCTGCAATAAGATCTTCAACGACATATAGAACCATATGAAGTCTCATAGCAGGTCACTCCAATGAACTAATTACCATAACTAGCATCAACATGTTCACTCTCAGCATCCCTATGCTTCCATTCAGTGAGTACCAAATGCTTGGATAAACCAAGGAGCATAACATGTGCTAGTCTCATAGAATTGATGATGTCCAATCTCATCAATTCATCGACTAGGGATAGTTTCAATATTTTCATATTTACACATGATGAAATACCCACTAATTGTGATCCAATCATAATTTCTCTCATGCTATGCATCGTATTGTGGACTTCAGTATATGAGTTTAAGATCCAATCAAATACATAGATAATGTATACTCAAATAGTGAATTTTGTTAATAACTTCTAAGGCGATTTCCTTAGGACACCTCTCAATTACATCACCTTTGAACCCGGAGGATGGTTTATGTTCATGAGATAGGATAGGTTCTAACTTAACATTGTAATGTAAATCCTACATTAATGTTTCTAATTTTCTCCTTTTGATGTAGGATGAAGATTCGAGGATAAATCCTTTTTGAGGAGAGGGGGAATGGTGGAGCCAAAATAGTGATAGTTCCTATAAATTTAACATGCTAGGTAAATCATAATATCAATGCTACATTCAATATTTCTAATCTTTCTCCCTTTGATGTCGGTGATGAAAATTCGAGGACGAATGATTTTGAGGAGAGGGGGAATGATGGAGTCAAAGATGGGGAATCAGTTGCAACTCAAAAAGCTAATGATGGGAATCAAGAAAAGGCCATGAAAAAAAAGAAGCATCCCACTTTAGATGTTCTTGATGATCCATTACACATAATTGAAGGTCCAATTACAAGATCTAGAGCTAGGAAGATGACGGAAGCACTAAATGTGTTAATTGATGATTCTAAGGCCATAGCTACAATTGAAGCGGATTTGACCAAGATCAAATCATGTGGCTTAGTCAACCTAATTCAAGCCATAAATGAGCTTAATTAGCCTCCAAGTCATATTTCGATATAATTGCAATTTTTAGGCTCAATTGCTATCCTTATTTGGGTTGTAATAGTGACTTAAGGCCAATATAACAATGTAGTATACTTAGGCCATTTCTAAATGGGCTTCCTTTTGATCTTTTAGGGTTTTTAGGTCATCATAAAGCTATAAATAAAGGGGGTTCACATCAACAACCCTGCCAAGGGCTGGGGGACCTATCTTGGGTTTTGGTGCTAGAGACTTAGAGGGAGTGATGACTCCTCATACTAATTCTTTGTTGATTCGGACCCTTATTGCTAATTTTGATGTAGGAAGAGTCTTTGTAGATATGGACAGTTCAGTGGATATGTTATATTGGTCTACATTATAGAAAATGGGAGTGGGTATAGAGGATTTACAGCCTGAGGTACTTCTTTGTTTGGATTTTTTGGTCATGAAGTACAACCAATGGGGCAAATAAAACTACCTCTGTCATTAGAAGAATAACCGAGAAGAAAGATAGTACTTATTACTTTTACCGTGGTAGATATGCCCTCTTCTTATAATGCTATTTTGGGTCAGTCAGTCTTGGGGAGTTTACAGGCAGTAGCTTCCCCTTGTCATCAAAAGATTAAATTCCTGATTGGAAATGAGGTAGGAGAAGTTAAAGGGGGTCAATAACTTTCCAAAAGGTGTTATGTGGATGTTGTTCAAACAGGAAAGAAGAGAAAGACTTTGAACAAGTCTTTTCAAAAATCTGTTCGATATATGGATACAATATGTGTTATTTAGAAAAGTGGCTCTGATGATATAGGAGAATCTGATAAAGAAACAGTTGTTTTTTATGCTAAGTGTGTTGAACATGTTACATTTATAGCTCGAGAAATTTTTGTACAATTGAAAGCTTCTTTCGTAGAATTCCTTATCAAAAATGTTGTTTTTGCATGGTCACCTTTTAATTTGACATGAATTGATCCTGCCATTATAGAACATAAGTTGTATATTTTGCCTACAATAATGCCTATAAAACAAAACCATTGCCATTTTGGAGTTGGGAAGGATGCAATCATTAAAGAGGAGGTGCAAAAATTGTTGAAAGCAGGGCATATTAGGGAAATACATTATCCATTCTAGTTGTCCAATTAGTGTTGGTGCCTAAGCCATCAGGGAAATGGAGGATGTGTGTAGACTTTCATGATCTCAATAAAGCATATCCTAAAGACTGCTATCCTTTGCCTCATATAGATCAATTAGTAGATTCTACTATAGGACATCAATTTTTTTGATGATGTATGCTTATTATGGATATCATCAGATACCATTGGCATTAGAAGAACAAGATAAAGTTAGCTTTATTACAGCTGAAGGGACCTTTTGTTATATTGTTATGCCATTTGGTCTAAAGAATGCTGGGGCTATTTATCAGAGATTAATGGATAAGATCTTTAAGGAGCAGTTAAGAAGAAACGTTGAGGTGTATGTTGATAATATTCTCGTTAAGACTTTATAGGCCGAGCAGTTAATGTTTGATTTAGAGGAAACTTTTAGTACTTTGCGAAGATTCAAAATGAAGTTCAATCTAGAAAAATGTGTGTTTGGAGTCACACAGGGACATTTCTTGGGATATGTGGTTACTGAGAAGGGTATAAAAGCTAATCCTAGTAAGATTGATGTTATTCAACAAATGCAGCCTCCAAAAAATCTGACGGAGGTACAAAGATTGTTAGGGAGAATTACTGTTTTATCTCGATTCATATCCTAGTTGGAAGATAGGAGTCTTCCCTTTTTCAAAATACTAAAAAGAGCTTCTTGATTTCAATGGGATGAACATTGTGATAAGACTTTTCAATCCTTAAAGGAATATTTGTCTGAACCTCCTTTTTTTCCTAAGCCACAACCTGGAGAGGCGCAATGGATAAATTTGTCCCTTTCTTAAGTTGCTATAAGTTTTGTATTGATACGGTAGGAGCAGAATAAACAACATCTGATTTATTATATTAGTTATCTTTTAAAGGGGTCGAAACTTCATTATACTAATTTAGAAAAGTTAACTTGGGGTTTAGTTTTAACTGCTCAGTGATTACATCCTTATTTTTTATCCCATCCATTGATAGTACTTACTGATACTCCTTTGGGGCGTATACTTACTCATCTTGAAGCTACTAAGATGCTTATTAAATGGGCTGTAGGGATCCCGAGCGATAAACAAAAACTCACAGCGGAAAACTTAGGATCCCTCCAGAGATCCAAGCAAAAAAAAATATACTCGTTTCAATTATCGATTCTATCCTATAGGAATCGAGATTACCTTCAAAGCGTGCCCTTCGGATTCCAGTCAGCAACACTTGCGGATCTCAGCGTGGTCAGGATGTCCACGCCTCTACGGTGCACACACACACGATCTTGGAGAGAAGAGGTAAGCCCTTTCGGTTGTGCTAGCAACCACTCCAAGGTCTCACTTTTCCACTCTTTACTTGGCCCTTTTGTGTTGTCAACGAAAAAAAATAAAATCCGATTCTATTTTTCATTGTCCACGTTGAAGAAGAAGAAGCAACCATAATACACCTTAATGAGACATTAAATGCACTTCCTTATTCTCCATGGTAAAAGAAAGGAAGTCAATTAATGCTCATTAAATGCACATTAATGAGTTTTAAATCCCATTTAAAACCCCATTTATTAATTCGTGTATTATATTATTAATTCGTGTATTATTCATTTTAGCCTTCTTCTCTTGGTTTGACTTGAGTCTAACTCAACATAAACCAATTTGAGTCCAACTCAAATTTAGCCAAGTAATGAGTCTTACTCATTCTAGTTAATCCAATTAACTAATAATTCATTTTAGTCAAACCAAAATGATTTCCTCTCCAAAATAATATGTTCTTTGTGTGTGACCCTATAGGCTCTCATAACTTTGGCATTGTATCCAAAATCATTTTAGATACATAAGCAATGAGCGGCATCTAGCAATACATCATTGCTACCCAAGTGATGAGAATGTCGAGATCCGACAACCTCTTCCGTGACTATTATCATATGGCAGTGTCCTTCTATCCTTGATATCTCAGATCGATCAATGAGGCATAGACCGTTTCACCCTCTTATCAATCTTTATGTTTCTTGATCCCCAAGTAGACTCAAACAAATGAGCTCAATATCTCATATTGACTCATTTGAGCATGGCCATGCATTTCGTGGTCCTACTCTATCAAGAGGCCAAAGATATCACTCCCGTCATATGGGAGGGATAGATCTCATCTACATCACTCACATCCCTCCGCATAATTCGTTACATACTCAGTGATCGCCGTTATAGTCACCCAATTACAGTGTGACGTTAGACGATACCAAAGTAGGTAACTCCTTATGTAGGGAGCCATAGTGACTTCAAGTCTAAGGACTATTCATACCAATAGTCACATGAGAACGTATATGACACTCATATAACGATCCATGATACTTTCTCATGGTGGGTCAATTCAGTATATATAGTCTCCAATATATATACTCATGTATCAATGTGACATCACATATCCATGACTTGTGAGATCAAGTCATCCATTGACCTACATGCTAGTCTCAATGTATCAATATAGCCCTTGTCTATTAATACAATACTCGACTAGGAATATTTAAGAATAGTGTTCTCTACAGCTTCTCATAATCAATTCTACCAATTGATATACTGTAGATAACAACCTACTATTCATGGGCATTATTATATTTATTTAGCTGGCACACGCATAAAGAAATATAATAATCAATCTTTGCCTTTATTAATGAAAGAATATAATACAAAAGTCTCCCTCACCAATCATCTCATAATTGGCACTAAGGGCTCATACTAACATGGGCCACTGAACTTAGTGAATATAATATCACGTATCAGCCTCGTACTCTATTAAGGAATAAGCTTTAGTTGATTTCTTGGTGGAAACCATGCACAAAGAGGAATAAGATCCTTAGATTCTATATGAAGATGGGTCCTCTAGAAAGAGGGTTGTGGGGTAGGAGTAATTTTGATTTCACCACAAGGAGAGGAGGTTATGTTGGAAGTTCGATTGCATTTTAGAGCTTCTAATAATGAGGCTGAGTACGAGGCTTTGTTTATAGCACTCCAGGATGTTAAAAATGTAGGGGATGAGCGAGTAGTGATACATATGGATTCTCAGTTAGTGGTGCAACAGACGAGTGGAGGATTTGAGGTAAAGGATGATAAATGTCGAAATTATTGCGAGTTAGTAGAAAACCCTAAGGGGCACTTTTCAGAGGTATTATTAAAGAAGATTACTCGAGTAGAAAATCACAGAGCTGATGAGTTGGCTCAATTAGCTAGCTCTTTAAGAAATTGGAGTACTAGGGAAGTAATTGCACAGATTGAATTGTTGCCTCAAGGTGAGAAGTCGGAAGAATTAATGGAGGATGATTGGAGAGGGAAGTTGGTATCATTTTTTTAGGATAAGAAGGTTCCGGGGGATCCTATCTGAGCTCGGCAATTTAAACAACAAGTTAGTGGTGCAACATACGAGTGGAGGATTTGAGGTAAAGGATGATAAATGTCGAAATTATTGCGAGTTAGTAGAAAACCCTAAGGGGCACTTTTCAAAGGTATTATTAAAGGAGATTACTCGTGTAGAAAATCACAGAGCTGATGAGTTGGCTCAATTAGCTAGCTCTTTAAGAAATTGGAGTACTAGGGAAGTAATTGAACATATTGAATTGTTGCCTCAAGGTGAGAAGTCGTAAGAATTAATGGAGGATGGTTGGAGAGGGAAGTTGGTATCAGTTTTTCCAGATAAGAAGGTGCCGGGGGATCCTATCCAAGCTTAGCAATTTAAACAACAAGTTATTCATTTTTGCATGTTGAAGGGATTTTTATATAAAAAAACTAGTGTTGGGCCTTTGTTGCCGTGTTTAGGGAATGTTGGTGCTATCGACCTAGATTACGATTGACTAGACTCGAGTTTGACTCGAGCAGTATTTTGATGTCCGACAAAATGTATGACAATGTGATTGTCATGGAAAGTCCAAGCATGGGTCTTGGCAATGGTAAAGTCCAAGTCTTGAGTAATTAGCATGGAAAGTCCTGTTAGAATGTATACTGAAAGCCTAGCTCTTTTCTGTATGAACATTTTATTTTGAAATAAGAATCACATGATCATTGTTTGCATTTTATATATTCATTATATATGTGTGCATATTGTCTAATATTCTACATTGTAGATAACATGGTGCTTGGTGTGGCACAGAAGATCATGTTATCAGTCCCTTGTAAAATATAAGTAGAGGCTCACAACCAAGATGGTTTTGGACAAACCATTGGCATGGTTGTAGTGTAGCTTGGTATTGTTTTATCTTGAACATAGAGTTACACTAGTACACTTAGGTGTATTGAGTAGGACCGACATAGAGGTGATTCAATTTAGTACTGACTACATAATTGAATCGGACCTCGGATATTATGTTGTACATGCTCTTAATCCTAATATAATAACGGGCACATGTACTTAGTATTTATTTCTTTAATTTACCAGTGGGTGAGATTTAGATGGATTAAATCAATATGCCCGGTAAGTTGGGAAATAATATTATTTACATGGTGTGCCGTTGATTATAGGAGGAAACCGTGTCCTATATATTAGGTTGATGATGTCCCCTTGAGGAGCTCATAAGGTTCATCATGTAAACCCAGCTGGTTGACTTAGTCAACATGATGATAAGGTTGAGTGGTACTACTCGAGGAGTTAGATGTTAATTAATTGATGGTCAGTAAATCAATTAATTGACGGACATTCGATATCTTAAACACGGGGAGATTAATGTACAAATAATATATGGAGCCCATATTAATTTATGGGGGTTGGTGAGGTAGTTCAATGATGATCCTCTAGTGGAATGGAACATCATTGATGGATCAAGTATGTGTGGTTCCGATCCATCGGGTGGCCAAGACCCAACTCCTCCTTATGGTCCCTATCGTAGCCTAATATAATCCTTGTGAAGTCTAGATCCAAGAATGTAAAACAAAACCTAGAACCAACGGTTAGGATTAAATCCCTAAGATCCGATGGTTAGGATGAAACCCTAGAACCAACGGTTGGGATTAAATCCCTAAGATCCGATGGTTAGGATGAAACCCTAGAATCGACGGTTGAGATTAAATCCCTAGATCCGACGGTTGGGATAAAACCCTAGATCCGACGGTTGGGATGAAATCCTAGATCCGACGATTAGGATTAAATCCCTAGATCTGACGGTTGGGATAAAACCCTAGATCCGACGGTTGGTATGAAATCCTAGATCCGACGATTAGGATGAAATCCTAGATCCGACGGTTGAGATGAAACCCTAGATCCGACGGTTGGGATAAAACCCTAGATCCGACGGTGGAGGTTAAATCCCTAGATCCGACGGATGAGATTAAAGGAGGCTTAAGCCGTATTCTATAAATAGTTGCTTAGGGTTGGGCGGCAAGGATAAGATAAGGAGATTGGTTTTCGAATTAGGGTTAGGGTTTGGCTCATCTTCCATTGGGCGGCTAGGGTTTGGGCGGCTACAAGCTTGGGCGGCAAGCTAGGGTTTGGCCGGTCATCCCTCTCTTCTCCTCCTTGGTTTTGGGCGGCACTCTTCCCTTTTCCTTGCTCCTTGGCCAGCGGTTCTCCATCCATTGGTGGTCGGCAATCATCTTCCTCCAATCTCTCCAAGGTGGCCGGCGGTTTCCATTCATTTGGTGGCCGGCGAATCATCCACTTGCTCCTTGGCCGGCGGTTGCACCAAATTCCCTAATTTGGTGGTCGGTTCTAGATAGGAAAGTTATTTGTGATTGCTTCTCTTTGTTCGCAGCGGACAAGGTAGAGAAGAAAGTGATCAAGAAGGCTTCAACTCGTGGAGGATCTTCGTCCACACGTCGTCCACGAGAAGGATAGGACATACGATAGAAGATCGTAAGGTATAAAGTTGTTTTTAACTTTATTTACAGATCTGAATATGTTCTTTAATATTTTGATTATGCACGTGTATCAATGGATATATATTGTATAATCATGGACCCCGAAGACAAACACAAAAATCGGCGATCCATCCGTCGTCTTTTCCGCGGCTAACCAACTAGAAGAGTTGTGTTGCTTGAACAACTAGTTTGTTCAAGCGACCACTCAAGTTGTTAGCACGACGACGAATAGGTTGTGCCAAGGAAGCTCATCCCATCCGGATTAAGTCTTTCATTAGTGAAAATTTTAATCCGGGGACATGGGAGCCAATGAGCCTCCGAAGCGACATCCCAACAAGTCCAAGCATGGGTCTTGACAATAGTAAATTCTAAGTCTTGAGTACTTGGCATGGAAAGTCCAAGCATGGGTCTTGGCAATGGAAAGTCCAACATGGGATGGCACGGAATGTCCAAGGGTGTAGTCTTGGCCACATAAATCAAGTGTGTAGTCTTGGCGGTGAAAATCCAAGTCATGGGTACTTGCCATTTGGGAAGTCAAAGGGTTGATATTAGTGGCGTAAAGTCCAAGGGTGGCATCTTGGCAGCATAAGTCAAATAGTTGGCAGCGTAAACCCAATGTGCCTTGGCGGTGTAGACCAGTTTAGCATGACAATAGCCAATGGAAGCACCTAAAGGCTAGCGTATGGATGAACAAGTCATGGATGACTTGGAGGGATCCGATAGGCATGAGGCTGATTGAGGTAGCTAGAAGGCTTAGGTCTAGGCTAAGGATGGTCTAGAGAGTATGAGGGCATCATACTTGGGGTAAACCTCATGAATGAGATGTAGCAGTCGACTGGGTTATGGACCAGTCGACTGGTCAAGTGTTTGACACTTGGAAGCAGAGTCGACACTAAGCAGTCGACATGGATTATGACCAGTCGACTGCCAAGAGTCGACTAGCATTCGACTGCGGCAAGAGGCCTTGGCAGTTAACTACCAGAATTGGGTAGTCGACTGACAATTAGCAGTTGACTGCCATGGAGGGTAGTCGGCTACTACTAGTTTTGGTCGCAAAGGCAAAATGCTAGGTAGTCGACTGAGCAATCGATTACGGGTTTGAGCAGTCGACTGCTAGGAATGACAGTCGACTGGCAGTGTATCCGTCGGCTTGAATGCCAATGTGGATAAAGTCCATTATGAGACAACGACACTATTGGTAGTCGACTGGGGCCTTTTAGTAGTCGACTGCCAAGAAGAAATCCAGGTCGCACGGAGGCTTAAAAGGAGCACGACGGAGAGGATTTCGGTAGTGATTTTCTTGGGTGATTTGAATGGGATAGTTATTACTTTCCAGTCCTTCAAGGCTAGTCCAAGGTAATCAACAAGCAAGCATTCAAAAGCATATTTGTAAAGTTTTCTTTACTTGTATTTGTGTAGTTTATTTTTATTTTCTTGTTGTATCTTGTTTATTGTTATAAACTCTTGTACGAGGTTTCTCCACCTCTGACTTATTGTCGAGAAGGAGATTTATTAGTGGTGTCTACATAACTAGAGCTTGTTGAGCTCGCCCCATGGAGTAAGAACCCTAAGGTTCCAAACCACGTATATCGCTTGTGTTGATTGTGTGTTTGTGTTTGTCGCATTTTGTATTGCATTATTATTATTTCCGCTACGCATAACAAGCTTTGTAGACTAACACGAATGATTTACATCATCGATGAACGAACGTGCCATTCACCCCCCTCTAGCGCTCACCGAAGTTCCTACAAGTGGTATCAGAACTAGGAGCTCTTCTACAGATTAAGAACCAAGAGAAAATGTGCTAGAGGAGATGGAGTTACCTAAGGATGGATTGGGGTATGCCATCAACGTTCCTCCACCATACAACCAAGAAGACTTTCCAGAATGGAGGGCTAGAATGGAGACATTCTTAATGATGGACATAGAGAATTGGTTCATCATCATGGAAGGTTTCAAACCCCTTAGGGATAAGAAGGGAGATATCCTCAAATTATAGAAGTGGACCCAAGAGCAATGCCAAAAATTCAATATTGAGGTTAAGGTAACAAAATTTTTGGACGATTTAATCCCTAATGATATTTTGTGCAAGCTAGGTGAATATCAAGATGCTAAGGAACTATGGAGAAAGTTAGCCAAGTTCCATGAAAAGCTCGCACCGGTCCAAGATAAGGAAAAAGAGGAGTGTTCTTCCACTCAAGCTCAAGGCGAAGAGAGCACATCATCTTCATCGCAAGAGCTTGAGGAATCGGAGTTTGAACGACCATCAACATCCAAGGAAGAGGAAGTTGAAGAAGCCTCCACCTCTAGGTTTGAGGGGGAGGATATTAGATCACCGGAGCCAGAGCAAAATCAAGAAGTAGCTTCAACCTGTGGAAGAGATGAAGAACCAATTCCGACTTCCACCACTCTAGGTAACTCAAGCATTTTCATTAAAAATAAAAATCATATCTTATGCTTTGAGTGTAGGGAAGTAGGACATTACAAGAGTAAATGTCCTAAAAGAATTAAGAAAAGTCAACCGACACTAAAATTTCAAGAAAAGTCAAAGGATGTCGGAGCCC
This sequence comes from Wurfbainia villosa, assembly GCA_025175895.1. Taxonomy (NCBI): domain Eukaryota; kingdom Viridiplantae; phylum Streptophyta; class Magnoliopsida; order Zingiberales; family Zingiberaceae; genus Wurfbainia; species Wurfbainia villosa. The sequence continues at coordinate 96,173,043 of CM045986.1, forward strand.
CAATTAGGAAGAGCAAGGAGCACGTAGTGTGCTTCAAGTGCCAACAACGGGGCCACTATAGAAGTCAATGCCCTAGGGGGAGGAAGAAGACCCAAGAAGGAGCATCACATGTAGGGGAGCTTTAAAAGCAAACCCTAAGGTATATTTTAATAATTCACCTTCGAATTTTAATGTTGAAAAGGTATAATTTTAATTCACTTGCTATTCATCATGATACAAAGCATGCTAAAAATAAATATTTTTGTTTAGGTGCTAAGAGTGATAATTTTAGAATTGAGGAGAAATTTTGGACTAATAACCTTAGAAAAATCTTACCTAGGGAAACTATTATAAAGGTAGAAAACTATTTAGGCAATAACCCAAAGAAGTGTAGGCATATGCCTAGAAGAAATGGTAATGCCCAAAGACTAAATGAAAAATAAAAAATTGGGCAATTAGAATTAGAAAATCCAGCTTTGAGGTTAAGGCTTAAGAAATTAAAAAAGACCCTTAGAAAGATGAAAAATCAATGCAAGGGTAAAATGATCAAAATTTAAGGGTTAGGAGTCAAAGTCTAGGGTCTAGGAGGCAAGGTCCAACTAAGGGAAAAAATGATTTGGGTCACAAACCTAAGCCCAAGGAGACCTATCATAGTGTTTCATTCGATTATGGAACCATCCATTGGTCTAGAAAGACCAAGGTTACTAGGGAAGTTATCCCTAAGGGTAACAATGGTGTGTGCCTAGTGGCTAAGGTTTCAAGGAAACCTAGGGAAGCCACTAACAAGGTTACAAGGGGAGTCACCCCTAGAGTTAACCTAGGCAAGACCACAATGACCAAGGCTTCTAAGCCTAGAAGGGACATTAGGAGGATATCTAGGGAAATTATCCCTAAGGAATACCTAGTAAACCTAAGGAACTCCAATAGGTATTGGGTTCCTAGGAGCGTGATCGATTCACGATAAATGGGTTAGGATGTGTCAATCTTGTTGGATGGGTAGTAAACTCAACCATAGCAAAGTTGACACTTTAGGTCATTTCCAAGATAATGGGATACCATGTAAATAAGGTTGAATTTTATCCTAAAAGATTTTAGGATGTGCCAATATATTTTGTGAATTGTGAAAAATTGATCAAATTGGTACAATTAAGGTTTAGAGGTTTTGGTGTGCCATTTTGGGTTTTTGGTACACTTGGGGGATAAGTGGTAATATGAAAAAAATGTTGGTGCAGGGGCACTAGATAATCGAACCTGTGTTTTGATTATGGCAAAGACACAAAGTTAAGTTTACATCGTTATCTCACGAGCTAAATCGAGTGTGCAGAAAAGTACTAAAGCTGGAGCTGAAGGCTAGCGACACCCGGAGGAAGCCGCGGTGGTCGGGCAACACTCGAGTGACTTCGGAGGGAGCTGAAGGAATCGAGTGGAAGGCCAGAAGCGAGAGCTACAAGGTAAGTATCGAGGAAAGCTCGTGTGAGTGAGAGATTGTAAGGTCGTGTCCTCTTTACGGGGATGACTATAGGCGGCGATCCGACTAAGACTTCCTGTGGAAGGTCTAGGTCGAGATCGGACGGTTAGAAACCGTCGCATTTATCATTTTCCGAGCTAACCTCTTACTGTAGGGAAGTGGCCAGGCTGGCAGTCGACTGCTGGACGTTGGGCAGTCGACTGATGCTCATCAGTCAACTGATGGGAGGCATCAGTCGACTGATGGGAGGCATCAGTCGACTGATGGCGATGAATCAGCCTTTGCGCTAGGTCAAAATGGAAAACATTTGATGCGGCCACTTCGCGATAAAATTTGGACAACTTCGTGATCTGTTCCAAAAAAAGAGGAGACAAATTCAGAGGTCAAAATCTATAAAAGTAGGGGTGGATTCCAACTCCAAACATCATCAAGTTTATTCATCAAGTGCTCCTACAATGCCAACGCTCCAATACCGTCATAATGTCGATGCGACAACAAGCTCAGATCTTCTTCGTCGGTAGCAGCATCTAGTAATATATATTAATATTGTATTCATTGTTTTTATTTGTAACGAGGTGAGGTAGGCTTGTTGCCTCATCCTCGTACTTCTGGATTTTCTAATCGTTGTCTCCTACCTCCAACGATGAGGAGACATTATAGTGCTTTGCCCTCTGTACGCGGTCTAGGACCGATAGGGCCTTGGAGTAGCAACCGCTGGGTTGTGAACCAAGTAAAATAAATGTGTCACTTTATTTTCCACTGTGCTTACTCGTTTACTTGTGTCTCAATGAACGAATTCGAACGAAAGATTTATGATCGCTATTCTCCCCCCCTCTAGAGATGCTTCTCGATCCAACAATTGGTATCAGAGCGGGGGCGCTAAGATTTGGTGAAACCACCGATCTAGCATGTTTTGGTTTTCTATTCATATTTTTTGATTCGTATTATTTTTTTTTGTCTTTTTCCTCCCGCACTACTAATCCAAGACGAAGTCTTGGTACGTTTCTTTTGGTTGTGTGCTTGCAAGTTTTCTCTCTTGGAGTAGCCGACAGTAAAACGGCCATAACTTTTTGCACAAGTGGACTCACATAACGATCTACCTACCAAATCAAAGCTCTCTGAGAGATCTACATTTCATATGAGGTTTTACCCTCGTAACAAGCTATTTCCAGCTCCAAAATCCAACATCTAGTACCCTTTTGGGGACATCAAAGGTCGTAAGTTGTTAGTTTTTGTTAGTTTCTTATTTTTCTCATTTAATTCTGTTTATTTCCTATTTTTTTCCTGTATTACTAATCCAAGACCAAGTCTTGGAATTCCCTTTGGTTTTTATTCGTATTTTGCAAGATACTTAATGGCTCACATTGAGGGGTATAGCACCACCCGACCTCCATTCTTTAACGGAGATGATTTCCGTTATTGGAAAGGTCGGATGGAGTGTTTCTTGAAAAAACAAGTCGAGACTTGGATAATAATCCAAACCGGCTTTGCTCTACCCACTAATGATCAAGGAGAGCCCTTGGATTTCAACAAGTGGACTAACGCAACCAGGAGGCAAATTGAAGCCGATGCAAGAGCAACTCAAATATTGCAATGTGGGTTGTCCAAGGAGGAACTCAACCACATCGGACCATTCATTAGCGCCAAGGACCTATGGAACAAATTAATCGAGCTACACGAAGGAACGTCCTATGCTAAGGTATGTAAACGTGACCTTCTTTTCAATAAGTTGTATAACCTTAAGATGCAGGAACACGAGACGGCGATGCAACTACACGCCCGTGTCCAGGACATTGTCAATGGCCTGCACACCATCGGACACAAGATCAAAAATCGCGACCTACTAAGGTACGTTCTTAATTCATTTCCTAGGACTACCTTGTGGGCATCTATGGTCGATGCCTACAAGGTCTCTAAGGACCTTTTGAAGCTTAGGTTAGACGAATTATTTTCCGAGTTTGAACTTCACGAGCAAACTAACGTGGTCCAGGCCGAGAGAGGTATTGCTCTACTTGCAGGACAAAGAAGCAAGCCACCTACCAGGCAAGAAGATGGACTCGAACCCGACGACGAATTAGAGTCCGAATCCGAAAAGGTGGAAGTAATAGTGAACGTAGTGCGGAAGATCATTCGGAGGGAAAGGAGGCTACTAAAGAATCAAAAGAGGGCACAATTCAAATCAAATCAAAAGAAGGCTTTTCATGCAACATGGGACAACGAAGAAGGCAGCGGCATAGCATGCATGGCAAGACCCGAAGAGTCTGAGTCAGAGTCCGAATCCGAATCCAATTACAACACCGACTCCGAACTCGAGGACTACTTCGAGAAGCAACTCAAAGCCAGACCAAAAAATAAAATTAAGGTTAGCCGCTTACTAATTCATACGCTTTACAATACAATTAAAATGCTTAATAGGAAATTAACTAAGTCCGAGTCTAGGGTTGAGTCGTTACTTGAGGAGGTTGAAACCCTAAAGCAAGAGGCTACTCTAACCTCTTCAACTAGTCAAGTTCAAGAGGGAAACTCAACCCAAATTGAAAAACTTGAGGAGGAGAATTCTTTCTTGAAAGAACGAGTTCAAGAGGTTGAGGCTAGGTTGGAAAAGTTCACGTTGGGATCTAAGAACCTTAATCGACTACTTGGAACCCAAAGAGCCGTCTACAACAAAGTTGGACTCGGATTTAAGTCAAAGACTACGAATAGGTCTTATATGTCTATCGTAAATCGTAGTTATCAAAGAGTCCAAGCATGGGTCCCAAAGGTTTTATTGAATTCAGATATAAGGACTAATAAGTTTTGGATTCTCCAGGATCAAATTCATTATTTGAATAGACCATATTGGTTCAATGGTCCAGGGGGAGCTAACACTAAAATAGTATACCCGCTTACTTAGCAAAACCATTGAATATTTTTTTAATTTGTAGAATGGCTAGATAGGGAAAATAGTTAGTCAACTCTTGACAACATAGTATCAGGATGCGGCGAGATGATAGTACGTTAGGGAAACAAAGTCTCCTGTATTCGAGCTAGATAAGGCGTATCTAGCTTAGTGCACTTGACCGAGTGGAACTAGCTAAAGCTACCTCGCCGTATCCTAAACTAGTTAGACCAGGAAGTAACCCTAAGTGACTTAAGTGATATTTTCTTGAATTTGGCTTTGTCTAAGGAAGTGGTCATTGTTCCGATCAAAGAAGGCCCCTGTGCCTCGCCACGACCTGGATGCCAGTTTCTCGAAAAGTTACTTAACGATCTAAAGGTTAAATCCGAATCTAACCCAAGGTTGACTATCTTTAATCAATTTAAAATCATCTCACAAAACATATAAGGTAAACAAATTATGAGACACATAGAATGGGTGAGATGTTAAGGATAATTGAAATATACTTAAAACAATCTCTTCAAGATACTACTTATTTTCTCAACTGTTGTACTTAACAATTCTTAGGGAAAAGTTTAGCGCCCCCTACATATCTTATACTTCATATATTTGACTAAGGGGGAGAGCAAACTAACCTTAAGGGTTATGTTATAAACCTTTAGATTATTGGTGCAGAGGGACACACCTCGAACCAATCTATCTAACTACTGCTAGACGCATGCTTGGACTCATATTTGATTTATCTAGATGCATGCATATATGACATTATTTTATAAAAAACCCTATTTTATACAAAAACCCAAAAAAAAATTTTATTTATGGCAAAAGGGGGAGAAGAGCGAAAGTTAAGGGGGAGTAACATAAAATTTGATTTTGAAAACTAAAGTATCTCTTTCAAAACTCACCTAGGGTTAAGGGGGAGTTTTGGTTAAGGGGGAGCTTTTGGGAATGACATTCATCATCTACTATACTTGTTTTATGCTTTAATTTCCTTAACTTTGTGTTGGTTTGCCATAGATAAAAATGGGGAGATTGTTGGTGCAGGGGCACTAGATAATCGAACCTGTGTTTTGATTATGGCAAAGACACAAAGTTAAGTTTACATTGTTATCTCACGAGTTAAATCGAGTGTGCAGAAAAGTACTAAAGCTAAAGCTGAAGGCTAGCGACACCCGGAGGAAGCCGCGGTGGTCGGGCGACACTCGAGTGACTTCGGAGGGAGCTGAAGGAATCGAGTGGAAGGCCAGAAGCGAGAGCTACAAGGTAAGTATCGAGGAAAGCTCATGTGAGTGAGAGATTGTAAGGTAGTGTCCTCTTTACGGGGATGACCATAGGCGGCGATCCGACTAAGACTTCCTGTGGAAGGTCTAGGTCGAGATCGGACGGTTAGAAACCGTCGCATTTATCATTTTCCGAGCTAACCTCTTACTACAGGGAAGTGGCCAGAGTGGCAGTCGACTGCTGGACGTTGGCCAGTCGACTGATGCTCATCAGTCGACTGATGGGAGGCATCAATCGACTGATGGCGACGAATCAGCCTTTGCGCTAGGTCAAAATGGATAACATTTGACGCGGCCACTTCGCGATAAAATTTGGACAACTTCGTGATCTGTTCAAAAAAAAGAGGAGACAAATTCTGAGGCCAAAATCTATAAAAGGAGGGGTGGATTCCAACTCCAAACATCATCAAGTTTATTCATCAAGTGCTCCTACAACGCCAACGCTCCAATACCGTCATAATGTCGACGCGACAACAAGCTCAGATCTTCTTCGTCGGCAGCAGCAACTAGTAATATATTTTAATATTGTATTCATTGTTTTTATTCGTAATGAGGTGAGGTAGGCTTGTTGCCTCATCCTCGTACTTCTGGATTTTCTGATCGTTGTCTCCTACCTCCAACGACGAGGAGACGTTATAATGCTTTGCCCTCTGTACGTGGTCTAGGACCGATAGGGCCTTGGAGTAGCAACTGCTGGGTTGTGAACCAAGTAAAATAAATGTGTCACTTTATTTTCCGCTGTGCTTACTCGTTTACTTGTGTCTCAATGAACGAATTCGAACGAAAGATTTACGATCACTATTCTCCCCCCCCCCCTCTAGTGACGCTTTTCGATCCAACAAAAAAGAACTTAATCATAATAAATGACAATTAATACTAAAACTTAGGTATTCTTATACCTTCATATTTTATTTTCCATGATTTGTTTGCCATATGCCATGTCATGACATCATATCTCTTTTTAATCTTATAAAATGTCATGATCATGCTTAGGGTTAGTTTTTATGTCATGTATATTTAGATTTAATCATATGCCATGATATCATGATTATTGGAACATGTTTTATTTAAGCTACCATTATATTCCATAATCATCATTCATGCATTTAGGATAAATGAAAATTTATTTAAGGACAATTGGCATGATTTGAAGTCTCATATATAAGGGAATCAAATAGTGTTGCCTTAGAAAATGCATGAGACCTTAGTTTAAGATGAACAAAACCCACATCTCACATTACATTGACAAGTGTGTGTATTCATACATCCTAGACACATGTGAGATGCTAAGAAATGAGTTAAGTTCAAGGTGCATAGTTCTTGCATCTAGATGAACTCAAACTCATCTTATACCATGGATGAATCATGAGGGAATCTTAGGTACAAGTCATGTGCATTAAGCCCATAGACCATGGTTAAATATAAAGTTTTAAAAACATTTCAAAATCATTTTAAAAAACCATGGTGAAGTCTATCTTTTGATAGAAGTCACCATTGAAGAAGTTGATACATAATAGGTCAAAAGCATTGTAGTTATCAATGGTTTTGAATTTTGTATCAATCTCAATATTTAATGGGTATTTTATTTTTCAAATATTGTTCATCCATTATGATTGTTATAAGTATTATACATATGAAGTTTCACTATTTTTCAAATTATGTATAGTTACTTATGTATTTTCAAACTTTGTTTTCTGAAACATGATTTCTGCACTTATAGAAATCAGTCGACTACCATGGATGGTAGTCGACTGGAGTTAAGGGCAGTCGACTGTTGACTGACAGAGTCGACTGCCAGGTCAGATTTCAGGTAAACAAAGTTTGTTTAGCATGATTTCAACTATGTTAGGCTACCCTAACTGCTCCTAACCCTAAGATATGCTTTGGAAAGTATTATAAAGGGTGAAAATCCATTGGATATGGATTAGGAGAGTTGTTTAGGGTGTGTATCGAATTTTAAGGGAGGTGAAAGTTCAATGTTGAATCTTTGCCCTTAATTTCAATTTGTTAGTGTTCCTATAGGCTTAGGGGCTCTCCAAGGACATTGTTGGTGAAATGGTCAAGGGGGAGCAAGCTTTTAGAGGGAGGTTACCCATCATGGGATGATGGATGTGTTCTTCCTCATAGGGGAGAGAATTTGGAGAAGTGAGGATTGCTTCTCTTTAGTGATATGACACTTATCACTAGGAAGAGTGAAGACATACTAGATGTTTTTGGACCAAGGGGGAGATTGTAAGATCTCATTGGGATATGAGACATTGATACCCTTGGGGAGAGCCTTTTTGATGTATGTCAAAAAGGGAGAGAATTAGTGAAAATTGATGGGAGAATTTGGAATTCCCAATTTGGAAAATTGGAAGGATTGCATTGAGTTAGTATTCTAACTCAAAGGTGTTTGGTTTTTGTCATACATCAAAAAGGGAGAGATTATTGGTGAATTCGACCCAGGTCACAATTGACCAGACTCGAGTTTGACTTGAACAATATTTTGATGTTCGACAAAAAGTATGACAGTGTGATTGTCATGAAAAGTCCAAGTATGGGTCTTAGCAACAGTAAAGTCCAAGTCTTGAGTACTTGACATGGAAAGTCCAAGCATGGGTCTTGGCAATGGTAAAGTACAAGTATTGAGTACTTGGTATGGAAAGTCCAAGCATGGGTCTTGGCAATGGAAAGTCAACATGGGTTGGCATGGAAAGTCCAAGGGTATAGTCTTGGCCACGTAAGTCTAAGTGTGGAGTCTTGGCGATGAAAGTCCAAGTCATGGGTACATGGCATTTGAGAAGTCCAAGGGTTGATATTGGCGGCGTAAAGTCCAAGGGTCAGACTTGTATCTTAACAGATACAAATACCCATATCGTGAATAATCATCAATAAAGGTAACGAAGTAGCTATAACCTCTTATGGCATGAGTTGACATTGGTCCGCATACATCGGTATGTATAAGGCCCAATACCTCAACTGCTCGTTCACCCTTTCCTCTGAAAGGTAGTTTAGTCATCTTTCCTTTTAAGCATGAAACACATGTGTCTAATGAATTTGATTCATAAGACTCCAAAATGCCAAGCCTCTGCAGTTTGGACATGCGTTCATTGCTTATATGGCTAAGACGACAATGCCATAATTGTGAGGTTAATTGATTATCTAACTTAGCGCGTTTGCTATTTGATTCGATATTGAATATCTCGTTGAATGTATCTAACGTGTAGATCCCATTATTTAATATTCCAGTAGCATAAAGAACATCATTTAACATAATGTAACAACATTTATTACTAAACGTCAAATGATAACCTTTCTTATTCAAACATGAAATAGAAATAATGTTCTTTATTAATGCAGGAATATAAAAACAATCATCCAATTATAAAACTAGTCCCGTAGGAAGTCGCAATATATAAGTACCCTTGGCTACTACAGCAACCTTTGCTCCATTGCCAACCCTTAGATCTGCTTCTCCCTTAACTAGTTTTCTTCTGTTCCTCAGCCCCTGTATGTCATTACATATATGTGAGCCACACCCGGTATCCAATACCCAAGTGCTAGAATAAATAGTATGACATTCAATAACAAATATACCTGAAGTAGATTGGGCATCAGATGCCTTCTTCTGCTTCAGTGACTCGAGATACCGCTTGCAGTTTCTCTTCCAATGTCCATCGTTGCCACAATGATGGCAGGTGCCCTTGGGAGTTATTTCTTTCTTCTTTGCCTTCTTCTTCCCTTTAGCTTTTATTTTTGACTTCTTCTTAGAACCTTTCTTTGAGGAGTCAACCAGCATCACCGCCTTCTGTTCCTTCGCAACAGATGACTCCACTGTTTTGAGCATATTGATTAATTCAGGAATTGTGGACTCAATCTTATTCATCTGATAGTCCATCACAAATTGTGAATAGCTACCAGTCAGATTGTGAAGAATTAAGTCAATACTTAATTCATGGTCCATGAAGAACCCTAATGATTCCAATCGCTCAATATAGCTATTCATCTTTAGCGCAAACTGCACTGCAGATGAATCCTCCTGCATCTTCTAGCGAAAGAGGAGCTAGGTGACCTCGAACCTTTGAGATCATGCCTGCTCATCGAACAACTCTCGAAGATGGAAGACAATTGTCTTAGCATCTATATGCTCATGTTGCTTCTGCAACTTAGGAGACATAGACGCTAGCAAAATGCAGCTCGCCATCTCAGAGTCAGCAACATATTTCTGGCAAGCCAACTTTTGGTCACTAGATGCATTGTCTGCAGGAGGTTGGGGAAGAGCCTCTTCAATGACATAAGCTAGCTTTTCAGCCTTGAGAACAATTCTCAGGTTGCGAAGCCAGTCCAAGAAGTTTGGCTCTGTCAATTTGTTGTTGTCCAAAATTGAACGTAAATTAAGGGAGGTCGACATGTTGTTCTAATTAGTACCTAGACATACAAAAAAAAGTGTATAAGAGAGATGAATTAATAGTAATGTAAACAATTTACATTAACAAGAAACTCTCACTATTTTATCAAATTCAATAGCCCTCACTTTGAATTCGAGAGATGGTATGTGATCTTTTAGTGGGTTGATATCCCTTATGACTAAGAACAACCTTGGAGAGAGTCCAACAAGTCATTCATAGTCATAATGTTAGGTATCAACAGTACCCATTATATATCAAATATATAACTATCACTTTATACTATCAACTAATTGAATATTCACATATACATTAGGTTGTTAACTCATTAACATATATACATCCAATGCATATCACCTAATTGCACCTCTGTCTATATTGACCTTGGAGGGAGTCCAACAAATCAATGCTTTCAGTTAGGGCCGGTCCATTTATCATGAGATCAAATTTAAATGATTTGAACACATCCAACTTACAAGTCAGGCTTGGAGATGTTGGATCGAGCGAATCGCTAGAGGGGGGGTGAATAGCGATAAAAACTTCCATTCATTTTGACTCTTGAGTTACACAGCAGAAAGAATAAAACAATAAAAATAAAGAAGACACGAGAATTTTTTACTTGGTTTATAGACTTCGGCTACTACTCCAAGGCCCTAGTGGTTCTTGACCACGCACGGAGGGCAAATCACTAACGAACTCCTCCTCGTTAGAGGTAGGAGTCAATCGGATACAAAACCACGAAAAGGATCGAGATAGAGGGACACTTCCCCTCTTCTCATTACGCTAAAAGCACAATAAAAGAACTCAAATACAGATTGAAACTAAAACAAACTTTTACCAACGACTCGTAGATGAAAAGATGGAGCTCTAGTCATCGTGTCTGCAGCTCTTCGTCATAGGGATGTCGGAGACTCGTAGCATATCGGAAGCACTTGGAGGCTTTTGACATTGATTAAAAACCCTAGGACAACCCCTCCTTTTATAGTTTTTGAGCCCCTCCTCGAAGGTATCTTCAGCCAATCAAATTTAGGCACCAAGCTCCTTGGAATGAGGTCATAAGGCTTGACTCCTCGAAGCTGATCCTTGACCATCAGTCGACTCATGACCATCATTAGTCGACTGATGGCAGTGCCAGTCGAGTCACAGCACTCAGCAGTCGACTGATTTCCAACAGTCGAGTGGCTCTTGTGGGCAGTCGACTGATGCTAGCTGAAATCACAAGTTAGCTTAACAAAAACATAATTTCAACGATCGTCGATCATCCGATCTCGACCTAAACCATCCATGGCATGTCTTTGGTCAGATCTATGCTTAAGACCACCCCGTAAGGAGGATACAACCTCACTTACGCTCACACGCACGAGCTTACCTCGATACTTACTTTGTAGCTCTCGCTTCCGGCCTCCCACTCGATTCCTTCGGCTCCCTCCGAAGTCACTCGAGTGTCGCCCAACTACTACGGCTTCCTCTGGGTGTCGCTAGCCTTCAGCTCAAGCTTTAGCACTTTTCTGCACACTCGATTTAGCTCGTGAGATAATGATATGATCTTAACTTTGTATCGTTTGCTATAATCAAAACTTAGGTTCGACTTAGGTGCCCACTGCACCAACAATCTCTCCCTTTTTGATCTATGGCAAACCCAGATACAAAGTTAAGGAAATAATATGCATGAAGAATAATATGCACGAAGAATAATGAAGGTTAAGTAGAAGTAGTAGAGATTTTCTTCCAAGTCTCCCCCTTGAGGAAACCTCCCCCTTGACCGAGGGTGAGTCTTGAAAGAAGATCTTAATCCTCCCCCTTGATGTTTGCTATTTAGGAAGAGTTTAAGTAATTAACAATTACTTAAAGTTGGCCTTAGTAAAAAAAATTTAAGTTAAGAAGACTTCTTAACTTGGCCCTTTCTTCCTTTTTTTAAAACAGTTAAGTTTAAGTAAATTTGCAAAAAATAAAGTTAAGTAAAAGAAAACATTTACTTAACTTTTAGCCATGAGAATGAGTATGAAGTATTAAGTTAAGTTATCAAAAAAAAATTGATTCCTTAATTTTGAAGTATTAAGTTAAGTTATCAAAAAAAAAAATTGATCCCTTAACTTTGGCCTTTTTCTCCCCCTTTTGCCATATATCGAAAAGAGTGGGGAGTTTTGAAAAAGAAGAAAATATAGGTATTAAGTTTAAGTTTAAAGTCCAATCATGTTTCATATTATTTGAAAATAATATACTGAAAATAAACTCATCTATTGAATGTTCAACTCTTATTTGACTCGATTGATATAAAAGATCAACAAGTCCTAGTCAGAGTCGGTTAATATATATGATTATACTCCGTGGTTCATGGCGATGCACTAGCTCTACATCTGAAACCAGGAGTACGGTCCAAACATCTCACTCCTATCTACGTGGCTAAGTAAATAAACACATTAGTCCTATGTGTTGTGAGATGTATTGGCTCCTTGAATCTATAGGTGCATGATATCTAAGGTATGTCCTATGCTAGTTCCATGAAAAAGTAAAAATAGTAATAAGAAAATATAATTTGTAAATTCTTATTCTACTACACACATGCCCAATTTTCATCTTAATAGACTGAATTCGACTTCGGGTAGGGGTTTAGTAAATAGGTCTGCCAAGTTGGACTTCGATTCGACATATTCGAGTTGTATGGCTCCGTTGGCCACATGTTCTCGAATGAAATGATGTTTGACTTCTATATGTTTGGTCCTAGAGTGACATATTGGATTTTTAGTTAGGTTAATTGAGCAAATGTTATCTATGTGAATTTTAGTGTTTGTAAAGTCTAACTTAAAATCTCGGAGAGTGTGCTTCATCCAAAGAAGCTGAGTGACACACTCACTCATCGTGATGTATTCAGCTTCGGTGGTAGATAAGGCAACACAGTGTTGCTTCATACTGCACCAACTCACAAGACTCGAGCCGAGAAGTTGACAACAACCACTCGTACTCTTTCTATCGAGCTTACTACCGGCATAGTCCGAGTCGGAGTAGTTAGTTAGTTCGAACTCGGTATATCTAGGGTACCAAATATCGACATTAAGTGTACCCTTTAGATATCTAAGGATATGCTTGACTAGAGTTAGGTGAGACTCCTTGGCACAGGTTTGGAACTTTGTGCACATACTTACTGTAAATAAGATATCAGATCGGCTCACAGTTAAGTAAAGGAGACTCCCTATCACGCTCCTATAGTATTTTAAGTCAATTGAATTCCCGGTTACATCTTCTTCTATATTTACATTTGTTGTCATTGGGGTATTAATAATTTAAGCGTCTTGCATTCCAAAGTGATTAATTAATTTCCTAGCATTTTTGCGTTCGTGTAAGTATATTCCATCTTTAGTTTGTTTAATTTGTTGACCTAAGAATAAATTTAACTCACCTACTAAATTCATTTCAAATTCACTTTCCATAAGTGAAATGAATTCATTTAGTAGGATCGAATTGGTTGTTTTGAAAATGATAATGTCTGCGTAGATTTGGGCTATGAATATGTCTTTACCTACGGTTTTTACGAAGAGGGTTGGATCGACTAGGCCTTGGTTAAATCCTTTGGACTTAAGATAAATTGAAAGCCTCTCGTACCAAGCTCAAGGAGCTTGTTTGAGTCCATAGAGAGCTTTCTTTAATCTAAGAACATGGTCGGGTTTATCTAGGCTTTCGAAACCGGAGGGTTGACTAACATAAACCTCCTCCTTAATATATCCATTCAAGAATGTTGACGTTACATCCATTTGAAACAACTTAAATCCTTGATGTGCAACATATGCTAATAACATTCGGATGCACTCTAATCTAGCTGCTGGGGCATAGGTCTCATCGTAATTTAAACCTTCGACTTGACTAAACCCTTTAGCAACTAATCTATCTTGATTTCTAACTAATCTAGCAAGGTAGTTGGATCGGATATTGGAATTATTAATGTTTGGTTGTAAATTATTAGACCTAAATCATCTCACCCATGTCTACATGCTCAAACATGTTAACCTTATATATTCTTGTGAGATGACTTCCAATTTTACTTGATTTTAATTTTAATGATTTTATCACTTGTCACCCTTGCGTTAGATTCGGATTTGACCTTAAGCTCATCAAGTCACCTTTTCAAGATCATGGCTTCCAGGTCATGGCGAGGCACAGAGGCCTTCTTTAATCGAAAAAACAACCACTTCCTTAGACAAAGCCATTTTCAAGAAAATAGAGACTTGACTCACCTAAGACCACTTCCTGGTCTAACTAGTCTAGGATACGGCGACGTAGCTTCAGCTAGTTCCACTCGGTCAAGTGCACAGAACTAGATACGCCTTATCTAGCTCGAATACATGAGACTCCACTTTCCTAGCGTACTATCATCTCGCCGCATCCTGGTACTATGTTACCAAGTATTGACGAGTTATAATCCTATATAACCAAAGAAAAATCAAAATAAATAAAGGACCTAAGCATGCAATTTCTAAATTAAAGCATAAACAAGTTTTGTACTGGCTCCCCTTGGACCGTTGTATCGGTTCGGTCTCTCCACATAGTGGATTTGGCCCTTGGGACCCCAGTACTAGTTGGATCCTAATTTTGAAATCAAAGCGGTCTTAGGGACCTATGCTTGGAATTGTTTTTATGTCAATTTACAATCGACATATATGCATTGTTGGTCGTATTTGAGCTAAACCCTAGTCCGACCTTGTTGTACCCGGTCCATTGCGATCCAATTAGGAGGTCAATTCCCTTTGATCCCAAAGTAAACCTTTCCAATGTGTTCCTAAGATCTTTGACTTGACTTTTCAAGAGTGAGTTCTCAACTTTGAGATTTTCAACCCGAGTTGAGTCCTCCTCTCGAACTCGACTAGTTGAAGAGGTTAGCGAGACCTCGTGTTTGAGGAGTTTAACTTCCTCAACCAGGGTCTCAACCTTGGACTCAGAATTAGCTAACTTCCTAGTTAAGATTTTAATTGCACTGTAATGAGTACTAATAAGAGATCGACTTACTTTAAGCATATCTCTTGAATCGGATGCGGATCCGTGGCTTGTCTTGAATAGAGCTTCATAGTCGGATTCGTCTTCGGGTTCAGACTCGTGCTCCAGTTCTGACTCCTTCTCCGATTCAGTCGGTTTAGCCATGAAGACGTGATCATCATCTTCTTCCTCTAACGCTTCTTCCCACGTAGCATTGAGTGCCTTCTTGAGTGCCTTCTTGAGTTTAGGTGCTTTGTTCATCATCTTCTTCCTCTGACGCTTCTTCCCACGTAGCATTGAGTGCCTTCATCTTTTTCCTTTTTTAAAACAGTTAAGTTTAAGTAAATTTGCAAAAAATAAAGTTAAGTAAAAGAAAACATTTACTTAACTTTTAGCCATGAGAATAAGTATGAAGTATTAAGTTAAGTTATTAAAAAAAATTGATCCCTTAATTTTGAAGTATTAAGTTAAGTTATCAAAAAAAAAATTGATCCCTTAACTTTGGCCTTTTTCTCCCCCTTTTGCCATATATCGAAAAGAGCGGGGAGTTTTGAAAAAGAAGAAAATATAGGTATTAAGTTTAAGTTTAAAGTCCAATCATGTTTCATATTATTTGAAAATAATATACTGAAAATAAGCTCATATATTGAATGTTCAACTCTTATTTGACTTGATTGATATATAAGATCAACAAGTCCTAGTCAGAGTCGGTTAATATATATGATTATACTCCGTGGTTCATGGCGATGCACTAGCTCTACATCTGGAAGCAGGAGTAAGGTCCTAATATCTCACGCCTATCTACATAGCTAAGTACACAAACACATTAGTCCTTTGTGTTGTGAGATGTATTGGCTCCTTAAATCTATAGGTGCATGATATCTAAGGTATGTCCTATGCTAGTTCCATGAAAAAGTAAAAATAGTAATAAGAAAATATAATTTGTAAATTCCTATTCTACTACACACATGCCCAATTTTCATCTTAATAGACTGAATTCGACTTCGGGTAGGGGTTTAGTAAATAGGTCTGCCAAGTTGGACTTCGATTCGACGTATTCGAGTTGTATGGCTCCATTGGCCACATGTTCTCGAATGAAATGATGTTTGACTTCTATATGTTTGGTCCTAGAGTGACATATTGGATTTTTAGTTAGGTTAATTGAGCTAATGTTATCTACGTGAATTTTAGTGTTTGTAAAGTCTAACTTAAAATCTCGGAGAGTGTGCTTCATCCAAAGAAGTTGAGTGACACACTCACCTATCGCGATGTATTCGGCTTCGGTGGTAGATAAGGCAACACAGTGTTGCTTCCTACTGCACCAACTCACTAGATTCGAGCTGAGAAGTTGACAACAACCACTCGTACTCTTTCTATCGAGCTTACTACTGGCATAGTCCGAGTCAGAGTAGCTGGTTAGTTCGAACTCGGTAGATCTAGGGTACCAAATATCGACATTAAGTGTACCCTTTAGATATCTAAGGATATGCTTGACTAGAGTTAGGTGAGACTCCTTGGCACAGGTTTGGAACTTTGCGCACATACTTACTGTAAATAAGATATCAAATCGGCTCACAGTTAAGTAAAGGAGACTCCCTATCACGCTCCTATAGTATTTTAAGTCAATTGAATTCCCGGTTACATCTTCTTCTATATTTACATTTGTTGTCATTGGGGTATTAATAATTTTAGCGTCTTGCATTCCAAAGCGATTAATTAATTCGCTAGCATTTTTGCGTTCGTGTAAGTATATTCCATCTTTAGTTTGTTTAATTTGTTGACCTAAGAAGAAACTCAACTCACCTACTAAATTCATTTCAAATTCACTTTCCATAAGTGAAATGAATTCGTTTAGTAGGATCGAATTGGTTGTTTCAAAAATGATAATGTCTGCGTAGATTTGGGCTATGAATATGTCTTTACCTACGGTTTTTACGAAGAGGGTTGGATCGACTAGGCCTTGGTTAAATCCTTTGGACTTAAGATAAATTGAAAGCCTCTCGTACCAAGCTCAAGGAGCTTGTTTGAGTCCATAGAGAGCTTTCTTTAATCTAAGAACATGGTCGGGTTTATCTAGGCTTTCGAAACCGGAGGGTTGACTAACATAAACCTCCTCCTTAATATATCCATTCAAGAATGTTGACTTTACATCCATTTGAAACAACTTAAATCCTCGATGTGCAGCATATGCTAATAACATTTAGATGGACTCTAATCTAGCTACTGGGGCATAGGTCTCATCGTAATTTAAACCTTCGACTTGACTAAA
Source organism: Wurfbainia villosa (assembly GCA_025175895.1). Lineage (NCBI taxonomy): Eukaryota > Viridiplantae > Streptophyta > Magnoliopsida > Zingiberales > Zingiberaceae > Wurfbainia > Wurfbainia villosa. The sequence continues at coordinate 96,190,270 of CM045986.1, forward strand.
CCCTTTAGCAAATAATCTAGCTTTATTTCTAACTACTTCACCTTTATCATCAAGTTTATTTCTAAATACCCACCTTGTTCCAATGATTGTTTTTTCTTTAGGTGATGGTACTAATTCACATACATCATTCCTAGTGAATTGAGCTAGCTCTTCTTGCATTGCAATAATCCAATCGGGATCAAGAAGAGCTTGGTCAATAGTTTTGGGTTCAATTTTGGAAATGAAGGAGATTTGACTAAGGTTCCGGTATGAAGCTCTAATTTGAACTCCTAGGCTTGGATCACCTATCACTTGGTCGATAGGACGATTCGTTTGAGTCCTAGTTTGATTTGGGTTAGAGTCACCTATCACTTGGTCGATAGGATGACTAGTTTGATTTAGGTTAGAGTCACCTATCACTTGGTCGATAGGATGACTTGGTTGATTTAGGTTAGGATTGATCTCAAGATCAGAGTTGAGTCTGGTATGAATTGGCTCGCTAATTGGGGTTGCTAGGGGTTTTGTAGGTTCATGTCCTTCATCAAACACTACATTAATAGTCTCCTCGACTCTAAGGGTGTCATGGTTATATACTCTATAAGCTCTACTCGTAGTCGAGAATCCTAGAAAGATTTCGGTCGAGGTTTTGGATGTGAATTCCCCTAGGTGATCCTTAGTATTTAGGATATGTACCTTACATCCAAATACCCTAAAGTACTTGATGTTAGGTATTTTATCATAATAAATCTCGTAAGAGGTCTTAAGGTGCTCTTTACGATAAGGATCCTATTTTGGACATAGCACGCCATACTAACGGCTTTCGCCTAAAACCTATCGGGTAGGTTATACTCATTTAACATTGTCCTAGCGGCTTCTTGTAGAGTTCTATTTTTATGTTATACTAGGCCATTCTGTGGTGGGGTTCTAGGGCATGAGAACTCATGGTGGTATCCATTTAGGTTACAGAATTATGTAAACCTGTGGTTCTTGAATTTACCACCATGATCACTCCTAAGTCTTTTGATTTTAAGATTTTGTTGATTTTCTATTAGTTTAAATAGATTGATTAATTGATATAGGGTATCACTTTATTGTTTGATGAACCTAACCCAAGTAAATCTAGAATAGTCGTCAATTATGACTAACTAGAATTGACTCCCATTAAGTGACTTAGCTCCGTGTGAGTCAAAAAGATCCATGTGTAGGATCTCAAGAACACTTTTGGTTCATTCTTGATTAGTTAATTGATATTGTGTCCTAGATTGTTTACCTTGTTGACAAGCATTACATATTTTATTATCCAAGTTGTTGAGGTTAGGCAAACCCCTGACTAAGTCACTCTGACTCATCTTGTGGATGAGTCTTGGGTGCGAGTTACCGAGTCGTCGATGCCACAACCAAGATTTCTCTTGCCGTGTCATAAGACACTTGGTTGAGGAGTTAGTTAAATTAATAGTATAAATATTGTTATTTCTGGTTCCTTTAAGAATTATTTTAGAGTTTGTATTAATTATGCATTCATTTTCTAGAAATATCACCTTATAGTTATTATCACACAACTAGCTTACACTAAGTAAATTATATTGGAAATTTTCTACCAATAAGACATTTTGAATAATAAAGTTAGAGTTGAGCTTAATATCACCTGACCCGATGATTTTGAGCTTCCCTTTGTTTCCGAAGGCTACCGATCCTTGTCGTTTGAATCGAAGCTTTGAAAACTTGAGTTAATCCCTGGTCATGTGTCGGGAGCAACCACTGTCCAACATCCATTGATCCTACACGCAAGGTAGTTGGATCGGATATTGGAATTATTAATGGTTGGTTGTAAATTATTAGACCTAAATCATCTCACCCATGTCTACATGATCAAACATGTTAACCTTATATATTCTTGTGAGATGACATCCAATTTTACTTGATTTTAATTTTAATGATTTTATCACTTGTCACCCTTGCGTTAGATTCAGATTTGACCTTAAGCTCATCAAGTCACCTTTTCAAGATCATGGCTTCCAGGTCATGGCGAGGCACAGAGGCCTTCTTTAATCGAAAAAATAAACCACTTCCTTAGACAAAGCCATTTTCAAGAAAATAGAGACTTGACTCACCTAAGACCACTTCCTGGTCTAACTAGTCTAGGATACGGCGAGGTAGCTTCAGCTAGTTCCACTCGGTCAAGTGCACCGAACTAGATACGCCTTATCTAGCTCGAATACATGAGACTCCGCTTTCCTAGCGTACTATCATCTCGCCGCATCCTGGTACTATGTTACCAAGTATTGATGAGTTATAATCCTATATAACCAAAGAAAAATCAAAATAAATAAAGGACCTAAGCATGCAATTTCTAAATTAAAGCATAAACAAGTTTTGTACTGGATCCCCCTGGACCGTTGTATCGGTTCGGTCTCTCCACATAATGGATTTGGCCCTTGGGACCCCAGTACTGGTTGGATCCAAATTTTTAAATCAAAGCGGTCTTAGGGACCCATGCTTGGATATGTTTTTATGTCAACTTACAATCGACATATATGACTTGTTGGTCGTATTTGAGCTAAACCCTAGTCCGACCTTGTTGTACACGGTCCATTGCGATCCAAGTAGGAGGTCAAGTCCCTTGGATCCCAAAGTAAACCTTTCCAATGTGTTCCTAAGATCTTTGACTTGACTTTTCAAGAGTGAGTTCTCAACTTTGATATTTTCAACCCGAGTTGAGTCCTCCTCTCGAACTCGACTAGTTGAAGAGGTTAGCGAGACCTCGTGTTTGAGGAGTTTAACTTCCTCAACCAGGGTCTCGACCTTGGACTCAGACTTAGCTAACTTCCTAGTTAAGAATTTAATTGCACTGTAATGAGTACTAATAAGAGATCGACTTACCTTAAGCGTATCTCTTGAATCGGATGCGGATTCGTGGCTTGTCTTGAATAGAGCTTCGTAGTCGGATTCGTCTTCGGGTTCAGACTCGTGCTCCAGTTTTGACTCCTTCTTCGATTTAGCCGGTTTAGCCATGAAGACGTGATCATCATCTTCTTCCTCTGACGCTTCTTCCCACGTAGCGTTGAGTGCCTTCTTGAGTTTAGGTGCTTTGTTCTTGATCTTCGGACATTCGGACTTGATATGTCCAAACCTGTTGCATTCATAACACCTAACATTAGAATTTTTAGGCTTACCTTCATTGGGATGAGTGATGGTTGACTTTTGGCCCTTGACCATCCTCCGAACTAGGTTGACTAGTTCAGCCTCCATTTCTGGGTCGACCTCCGAATCAGACTCATCTTCTTCCTCCTTTGGGGGTCGCTTGCTTGCGGTTTTCTTCTTCGAACTTGCAAAAAGTGCTATACCCTTCTCGGGTTCTGAGTTAGACTGTTCATGGATTTTAAAATCCGAAAATAACTCATCTAATCTAAGTTTTGAAAGATCCTTGGAGACCTTGTAGGCATCGACCATGGATGCCCACAAGTGTTGGTACAGTAGGCACCTAAGTCGAACTTGAGTTTTGATTATAGCAAACGATACAAAGTTAAGCTCATGTCGTTATCTCACGAGCTGAATCGAGTGTGCAGAAAATTGCTATAGCTGGAGCTGAAGGCTAGCGACACCCGGAGGAAGCCACGGTGGTCGGGCGACACTCGAGTGACTTTGGAGGGAGCCGAAGGAATCAAGTGGAAGGCCGAAAGCAAAAGCGACATAGTAAGTATCGAGGTAAGCTCGAGTGAGTGAAGTGAAGTGAGGTCGTGTCCTTTGTACGGGGACGTCCTTAGGCGACGATCCGACCCAAGACTTCCCATGGAAGGTCTATGTTGAGATCGGACGGCAAGTGGCCGTCGAATTCACTTATATTTTGAGCTAACTCATTATTGTAGTCAAAAATCCTGGCCATCAGTTCAACCGGCTAGTTCAACCGGGCCAGTTCAATCGGCCAGTTCAACCGATGGTCAAAAATCAGCCTCGAGGAGTCAAGTTTTATCACCATTTTTCAAGGAGTTTTGTGCCCAATTCCTATTGGTTGAAGACCCATTCGATGAGGGGCTTAAAGGCTATAAAAGGAGAGCTTCTCCTAGGGTTTTTCATCATCTCTAAGTGCTCACAAACCTCCACAACTCTGTGTTTTTCCGACAACTCTACGACGAAGTGCTGTCAACAACCCTAGTTTACTTTCTACTCTTTTAGTTGTTGATATTCTTATTTTGTCGTCTCTTTAAATATTGTAATTCCTTTTATTAATCGAGGTTTTCTATCATTGCACTTTACATTAATAGAAGAGAGGGTTTGTCTCTCTATCTTTTCTTTCGAAGTTTTTTTTGTAATCGTCAAACTCCTACCTCCAACGAGTAGGAGTGTTTTTAGTGAATTGCCCTCCGTGCGTGATCAAGGAACACTAGGGTCTTGGAGTTGTAGCCGAAGGCTATGAACCAAGTAAAAAAACATTTGTCTCATTTATTTATAGTTTATCTTTCCGCTGCAATTAACTGTCTACTAGAGTTTTAATGAACGAATTAATAAAAAAAGGTTTATCACTATTCACCCCCTCCCCCCTCTAGCGATCCTCTTCGATCCAACAATTGGTATCAGAGCCGGGGGCGCTTAGATTTGGTGCAACCACCAATCTAGCATTTTCTACAGATTTATTTTTCATTCATTTAAATTTTTCTCCCGCACTACTAATCCAAGACGGAGTCTTGGTACTCTTCGTTTGGTTTTGTTTTGCAAGTATTCGCTTTAGGAGTAGCCGACGGTAAGACGGGCATAACTTTTCGTACAAGTTGATCCACGAAATGGTCTACCTACCAAAACGAAGCTCTCGGAAAGATATACACTTCTTACCAGGGTAAACGCTTGTAACAAGCTGTATTCATCCAGAAATACCATCGTTTAGTACCATTTCCGGGACATCGAAGGTTGTAAGTGCTCATCTTTTATTTTAGTTGATTATTTATCGTTTATTCCTTTTGTTTCTTTTCATTTCCTACATTACTAATCCAAGGCGAAGTCTTGGAACCTTTTTTTCGTGTTCTTTTTTGGTATTTTTTGTGCAAGGTTTCCCTTCCAAATGGCCCGTCTCGAGGGTTTTAGCACCGTCCGACCTCCGTTTTACAACGGACATGATTTCCGTTACTGGAAAGGTCGGATGGAATGCTTTCTCAAAACCCAAATGGACCATTGCGATAAAACGACAAGTCGAAGTGGGTGAATCCTTGGGTTATGACCAATGGACCATTGCGATAAAATGACAAGTCGAAGCTGACGCCAAGGCAACACAAATCCTCCAATGCGGCTTGTCCAAGGAGGAGTTAAATCGTGTCGGCCCCTTCATAAGCGCAAAGGACCTTTGGACAAAGCTAGTGGAGCTACACGAAGGGACCGATGAAGCCAAGGTATGTAAGCGTGACCTTTTATTTAATAAATTATATAATCTAAAAATGCAGGAACATGAAACGGCGACGCAACTCCACGCCCGCGTCCAGAACATAGTCAACAATCTACACGCAATCGGGCAAAAGCTCGAAAACCGTGACCTTATAAGGTATGTCCTAAACTCCTTTCCGAGGACTACCTTGTGGGTTTCATGGTCGATGCCTACAAGGTCTCCAATGATCTTTCTAAACTTAGGTTAGATGAACTTTTTTCTGATTTTGAACTTCATGAGCAGTCTAACTCGGAACCCGAGAAAGGTATAGCACTATTTGCAGGTTCAAAGAAGAAAACCGCTAGCAAGCCACCCCCGAAGGAAGAAGAGGATGAGTCGGATTCGGAGGTCGACTCGGAAATGGAGGTCGAACTAGTCAACCTAGTTCGGAGGATAGTCAAGGGCCAAAAACGAACTGTCACTCGACCCAACAAAGGTAAGCCTAAAAGTTCAAATATTAGATGTTATGAATGCAACAGGTTTGGACATATCAAGTCCGAATGCCTAAAACTCAAGAGCAAGGCACCAAAACACAAAAAGGCACTCAATGCTACTTGGGAAGAAGCTTCCGAGGAAGAAGACGATGATCGAGTCCTCATGGCTAAACCGGTGGAATCGGAGACGAAGTCGGAACCAAAACTTGAATCGAAAACCGAAGACGAGTCGGACTGCGAAGCACTATTCAAGACAAGCCACGGATACGCATCCGGTTCAAAAGATACACTCAAGGTAAGTCGGTCTCTCATTACTACACTTTATAGTGCAATTAAGTTTTTAAATAGAAAGTTAGCTAAGTCCGAGTCCAAGGTCGAGACCCTGGTTGAGGAAGTTAAACTCCTCAAACACGAGGTCTCCCTAACCTCTTCGACTAGTCGAGTTCAAGAGAAGGACTCAACTCGGGTTGAAAAACTCGAAGTTGAGAACTCACTCTTGAAGAGTCAAGTCGAAGATCTTAGGAATACGTTGGAAAGGTTTACTTTGGGATCCAAAGGACTTGACCTCCTACTTGGATCGCAAAGGGCCGTGTACAACAAGGCCGGGCTAGGGTTTAGCTCAAACACGACCAATAAGTCGTATATGTCGATTGTAAGTCGACATAAAAAACATGTCCAAGCATGGGTCCCTAAGACCACCTTGATTTCAAACATAGGATCAAACCAGTACTGGGTTCCCAAGGACCAAATCCACTATGTGGAGAGACCGAATCGATTCAATGGTCCAGGGGGAGCTAGTACGAAACTTGTTTATGTTTTAACTTAGAAATTGCATGCTTAGGTTTTTATTTAGTTGAATTTTTCTTTTTAGAATGGTTAGATAGGACTATAACTCGTCAACACTTGATAACATAGTACCAGGACGCGGCGAGATGATAGTACGCTAGGAAAACGGAGTCTCATGTATTCGAGCTAGATAAGGAGTATCTAGTTCGGTTCACTTGACCGAGTGGAACTAGCTGAAGCTACCACGCTGTATCCTAGACTAGTTAGACCAGGAAGTGGTCTTAGGTGAGTCAAGTTACTATTTTCTTGAAAATGGCTTTGTCTAAGGAAGTGGTCGTTGTTCCGATCAAAGAAAGCCTCTGTGCCTCGCCATGACCTGGAAGCCATGATCTTGAAAAGGTGACTTGATAAGCCTAAGGTCAAATCCGAATCTAACGCAAGGTTGACAAGTGTTTAAGTCATTAAATTTAAATCAAGTAAAATTGGAAGTCATCTCACAAGAACATATAGGGTTAACATGTTTGATCATGTAGACATGGGTGAGATGATTTAGGTTAATAATTTTCAACCAATCTTTAATAAATCCAATATCCGATCCAACTACCTTGCGTGTAGGATCAATGGATGTTGGACAGTGGTTGCTCCCGACACATGACCGAGGATCAACTCAAGTTTTCGAAGCTTCGATTCAAACGACAAGGATCGGTAGCCTTCGGAAATAACGGCAAGCTAAAAATCATCGGATCAGGTGATATTGAGCTTAACTCAAATTTTGTTATTCAAAACGTTTTATTAGTAGAAAATTTTCAATATAATCTACTTAGTGTAAGCCAATTGTGTGATAATCACTATAAGGTCATATTTCTAGAAAATGAATGCGTAATTAATACAAACGAAACCTCTAAAACAATTCTTAAGGGAACTAGAAATAACAACATTTACACTATTAACTTAACTAACTCCTCAACTAAGTGTCTTATGACACGGTAAGAGGAATCATGGTTGTGGCACCGACGACTCGGTCACTCACACCCAAGACTCATCCACAAGATGAGTCAGAGTGACTTAGTCAGAGGTTTGCCTAACCTCAATAACTTGGATAATAAAATATGTAATGCTTGTCAACAAGGTAAACAATCTAGGACACAACATCAACTAACTAATCAAGAATGAACCAAAAGTGTGCTTGAGCTCCTACACATGGATCTATTTGATTCACACGGAGCTAAGTCACTTAATGGAAGTAAATTATGTTTAGTCATTATTGATGACTACTCTAGATTTACTTGGGTTAGGTTCATCAAAAACAAAAGTGATACCCTAGATCAATTAATCAACCTATTTAAGTTAATAGAAAATCAATAAAACATTAAAATCAAAAGACTTAGGACTGATCATGGTGGTGAATTTGAAAACCATAGGTTTAAAGAATTCTGTAACCTAAATGGATACCACCATGAGTTCTCTTGCCCTCGAACTCCACAACAAAATGGCCTAGTAGAACGCAAAAATAGAACCCTACAAGAAGCCGCTAGGACAATGTTAAATGAGTATAACCTACCCGATAGGTTTTGGCGGAAGCCGTGAGTACGGCATGCTATGTCCAAAATAGGATCCTTATGGTAAAGAGGCACCTTAAGACCTCATACAAGATTTATCACGATAAAATACCTAACATCAAGTACTTTAGGGTATTTGGGTGTAAGGTACATATCCTAAACACTAAGGATTACCTAGGGAAATTTACATCCAAAACCACAACCGGAATCTTTCTAGGATACTCGACTACAAGCAGAGCTTATAGAGTATATAACCACGACCCCTTAGAGTCGAGGAGACTATCAATGTAGTATTTGATGAAGGACACGAACCTACAAAACCCCCGGCAACCCCAATTAGCGAGCCGATTCATACTAGACCTAACTCTGATCCGGAGATCAAGTCTAGTGTTAATCCTAATCTAAGTCAACCAAGTCACTCTATTGACCAAGTGATAGATGACTCTAACCAAACTAGAACTCAAACGAGTAAAGTTGTTGACTCAAACCCAAATCCAACTAGGACTCAAACGAATCATCCTATCAACCAAGTGATAGGTGATCCAAGTCTAGGAGTTCGAACTAGAGCCTCATACAGAAACCTTAGTCAAATATCCTTAATTTCCAAAATTGAACCCAAGACTATTGACCAAGCTCTTCTTGATCCCGATTGGATTATTGCAATGCAAGAAGAGTTGGCTCAATTCACTAGGAACGAAGTATGGGAATTAGTACCACCACCTAAAGATAAAACAATCATTGGAACAAGGTGGGTGTTTAAAAATAAAATTGATGATAAAGGTGAAGTAGTTAGAAATAAAGCTAGACTAGTTGCTAAAGGGTTTAGTCAAGTCGAAGGTTTAGATTACGACGAGACTTATGCCCCAGTAGCTAGATTAGAGTCCATTCGAATGCTATTAGCATATGCAGCACATCGAGGATTTAAGTTGTTTCAAATGGATGTGAAATCTGCATTCTTAAATGGATACATTAAAGAAGAAGTTTATGTTAGTCAACTTTAGACAAACCTGATCATGTCCTTAGGTTAAAGAAAGCTCTCTATGGACTTAAACAAGCTCCTCGAGCTTGGTACGAGAGACTTTCAATTTATCTTAAGTCCAAAGGTTTTAACCAAGGTGTAGTTGACCCAACTCTTTTCGTAAAAACCTTAGGTAAAGACATATTCATAGCCCAAATCTACGTAGATGATATTATTTTCGGAACCACCAACTCAATCCTACTAAATGAGTTCATTTCACTTATGGAAAGTGAATTTGAAATGAATTTAGTAGGCAAGTTAAGCTTCTTTTTAGGTCTACAAATTAAACAAACTAAAGATGAAATATACCTACATCAACGGAAATATACTAGGGAATTAATTAAACGCTTTGGAATGCAAGACGCTGAAATTATTAATACCCCAATGGCAACTAATGTGAATATAGAAGAAGATTTAATCGAAAACTCAATTGATTTAAAATACTATAGGAGCGTAATAGGGAGTCTCCTTTACTTAACTGCAAGCCGACCCAATATCTTATTTGCACAAGGTTCTAAACATGTGCCAAGGAGTCTCACCTAACTCTAGTCAAGCGTATCCTTAGATATCTAAAGGGTACACTTAATGTCGGTATTTGGTACCCTAGATCTACCGAGTTCGAACTAACCGGCTACTCCGATTCGGACTATGCCGGTAGTAAGCTGGATAGAAAGAGTACGAGTGGTTGTTGTCAACTTCTCGGCTCGAGTCTAGTGAGTTGGTGCAGTAGGAAGCAACACTGTGTTGCCTTATCTATCACCGAAGACGAATACATCGCGATGGGTGAGTGTGTCACTCAGCTTCTTTGGATGAAGCACACTCTCCGCGACTTTAAGTTAGACTTTATGAACATGAAACTCCATGTAGATAACATTAGTTCAATTAATCTTACTAAGAATTCGATATGTCACTCTAGGACCAAACATATTGAGGTCAAACACCATTTCATTCGAGAACATGTGGCCAACGGAGCCATACAACTCGAATACGTCGAATCGAAGTTTAACTTAGCAGACCTATTTACTAAACCCCTACCCGAAGCCGAATTTAGTCTATTAAGACAAAAATTGGGCATGTGCGTAGTAGAATAGGAACTTGCAAATTATATTTTCTTACTACTATTTCTTAATTTTTATTTTTATGGAACTAGCATAGGACATACCTTAGATATCATGCACCTATAGATTTAAGGAGCCAGTACATCTCACAACACATAGGACTAATGTGTTTGTGTACTTAACCACGTAGACGGGCGTGAGATGTTAGGACCTTACTCCTGGTTCCAGATGTAGAGATAGTGCATCGCTATGAACCACGGAGTATAATCATACATACTAACCGACTCTGACCAGGACCGGTTGATCTTTCATATCAATCAAGATAAATATGAGTCGAACATTTTATAGATGAACTTATTTTCACTATATTATTTTTAAAATAATGTGGAACATTTTCAAATTAATACTTATTTTTTATTCCACACACACCCTCACTCTTTTCGATATATGGCAAAAGGGGGAGAAAAAGGCCAAAGTTAAGGGATAATTTTTTTTATGGCCAAGGCTTAGTTAACTTGTTCGTGTTAACAAAACGGAAAGGTTTACTTAACTTTAAGTTAACTTGTTAACAAAACGGAAGTAAAGGCCAAGGTTAAGAAATCAGTTTTTTGATTTCGTAACTTAAAACTTATTTTAAACACTATGGCCAATATTAAGTAATTGCGGTTACTTAATTCTTTTGTTTAGTAGCAAACATCAAGGGGGAGAGTTAAAACTCTTTCTCAAGTACTCACCCTCAGTCAAGGGGGAGGATTCCTCAAGGGGGAGTACTTAAAAAAAAAGTTTTTATATACTCCTGCTCATTCATTCTTTTTTATACTCCTGCTCATTCATGCATATCTCTTGCTCATTTTGCTTAATGCACTTAATTTATTTTTCTTAACTTTGTATGTGGGTTTGCCATAAATCAAAAAGGGGGAGATTGTTGGTGCAGTAGGCACCTAAGTCGAACCTGAGTTTTAATTATAGCAAACGATACAAAGTTAAGCTCATGTAGTTATCTCACGAGCTGAATCGAGTGTGCAGAAAATTGCTATAGCTGGAGCTGAAGGCTACCGACACCCGGAGGAAACCGCGGTGGTCGGGCGACACTCGAGTGACTTCGGAGGGAGCCGAAGGAATCAAGTGGAAGGCCGGAAGCAAAAGTGACATAGTAATTATCGAGGTAAGCTCGAGGGAGTAAAGTGAAGTGAGGTCGTGTTCTTTGTACGAGGACATCCTTAGGCGACTATGCGACCCAAGACTTCCCATGGAAGGTCTATGTTGAGATCGGACGGCAAGTGGCCGTCGAATTCACTTATATTTTGAGCTAACTCTATATTGTAGTCAAAAATCCTGGCCATCAGTTCAACTGGCCAGTTCAACCGGGCCAGTTCAACCGGCCAGTTCAACCGGCCCAGTTCAACCGATCGTCAAAAATCAACCTCGAGGAGTCAAGCTTTATCACCATTTTTCAAGGAGTTTTGTGCCCAATTCCTATTGGTTGAAGACCCATTCGATGAGGGGCTTAAAGTCTATAAAAGGAGGGCTTCTCCTAGGGTTTTTTATCATCTCTAAGTGCTCACAAACCTCCACAACTCTGCGATTTTCCGACGACTCTACGACGAAGTGCTGTCAACAACCCTAGTTTACTTTCTACTCTTTTAGTTGTTGATATTCTAATTTTATCGTCTCTTTAAATATTGCAATTCCTTTTATTAATCGAGGTTTTCTATCGTTGCACTTTACATTAATAGAAGAGAGGGTTTGTCTCTCTTTCTTTTCTTTCGAGGTTTTTTTTGTAATCGTCAAACTCCTACCTCCAACGAGGAGGAGTGTTTTGAGTGAATTGCCCTCCGTGCCTGATCAAGGATCACTAGGGTCTTGGAGTAGTAGCCGAAGGCTACGAACCAAGTAAAAAAACATTTGTCTCATTTATTTATAGTTTATCTTTCCGCTGCAATTAACTGTCTACTCGAGTTTTAACGAACGAATTAATAAAAAAAGGTTTATCGCTATTCACCCCCCCCTCTAGCGATCTGCTTCGATCCAACAACAAGGTGGTCCTAGGAAATGAGTTTAGTACATACCTGATAATGTCGCGGTTTTCGACCTTTTGTCCGATTGCGTGTAGGTTGTTAACAATATCTTGAACTCGAGCATGAAGTTGCGTCACCGTCTCGTGTTCCTGCATTTTTAGATTATACAACCTATTGAAAAGGATATCACACTTACATACCTTGTCTTTATCGGTCCCTTCGTGTAGCTCCACTAGTTTTGTCCAGATATCCTTTGCGCTGATGAATGGGCCGACGCGATTAAGCTCCTCCTTGGACAAGCCGCATTGGAGGATTTGGGTCGCCTTGGCGTCATCTTCGACTTGTTTTTTTGTAGCATTGGTCCATTAGTCATAATCCAAAGATTCACCCACTTCGTTAGTCGGAAGTGTGAATCCTGTTTGGATTATGATCCACATCCCGATTTGGGTCTTAAAGAAGCACTCCATCCGACCCTTCCAATAACGGAAGTAATTTCCGTTGTAAAATGGAGGTCGTACGGTGCTAAAACCCTCGAGATGGGTCATTGATACAAAAAAACAAGAGAGTGAACAAGAAGAATCTAGCAACGACACAAAAGATCGAAATGTACCAAGACTCGCGTCTTTGATTAGTAGTGCCGAAAAAAAGACTAAACCAATGGAAGAGAAAAAAAAACAAAATAAATAGAAATAAAAAGAAAAAAAATCTGTAGAAAAGCTAGATTGGTGGTTTCACCAAATCTTAGCACCCCCGGCTCTGATACCAATTGTTGGATCGAGTGAATCGCTATAGGGGGGTGAATAGTGATAAAAACTTTCGTTCGTTTCGACTCTTGAGTTACACAGAGAAAGAAAAAAACAATAAAAATAAAGAAGACACGAGAGTTTTTTAATTGCTTCGTAGCCTTCGGCTACTACTCCAAGGCCCTAGTGGTTCTTGACCATGCACGGAGGGCAAATCACTAATGAACTCCTCCTCGTTGGAGGTAGGAGTTAATCGGATACAAAACCACGAAAAGGATCGAGATAGAGGGACACTCCCCCTCTTCTCGTTACGATAAAAGCACGATAAAAGAACTCAAATACAGATTGAAACTAAAATAAACTTTTATCGATGACTCGTAGATGAAAAGATGGAGCTCTAGTCGTCGTGTCTACAGCGCTTCGTCGTAGGTATGTTAGAGACTCGTAGCATATCAGAAGCACTTGGAGGCTTTTGGAATTGATTTAAAACCCTAGGACAACCCCTCATTTTATAGTTTTTGAGCCCCTCCTCGAGGGGATCTTCAGCTAATCAAATTTAGGCACCAAGCTACATGGAATGAGGTGATAATGCTTGACTCCTCGAAGCTGATCCTTGACCATCAGTCGACTGATGGCCATCATCAGTCAACTGATGGCAGTGCCAGTCGAGTCACAACACTCAGCAGTCGACTGATTTCCAACAGTTGAGTGACTCTTGTGGGCAGTCGACTGATGCTAGCTAAAATCACAAGTTAGCTTAACAAAAACATAATTTCGACGGCCGCCGACCATCCGATCTTGACCTAGACCATCCATGGGATGTCTTTGGTCGGAACTACGCTTAAGACCATCCCCGTAAGGAGGATACGACCTCACTTACGCTCACACACATAAGCTTACCTCGATACTTACTTTGTAGCTCTCACTTTCGGCTTCCCACTCGGTTCCTTCGACTCCCTTCGAAGTGTAGGGATGTATACTGAAAACTCTATCTTTTGTATGAACATCTTTATTTTGATATAAGAATCACATGATCATTGTTTGCATTTTTATGGTTATGCAATATTGTCTAATACATTACATTGTAGATAACATGGTGTGTGGTGTCACACGGGAGATCATGTTATCGGCTCCTTGTAAAGTATAAGTAAAGGCTCACAAGCGAGATGACTTTGGATAAACCATCGGAATGGTTGTAGTGTGATTTGGTATTGGTTTGTTTTGACCATAGAATCACACTAGTGCACTTTGTGTCTATTGAGTAGGACCAACTTAAAGATGATTCGATTTATTGCTAACTACATAATCAAATCGGACCTCAAATATTATTTAGTACATGCTCTTAATCCCGATATAATAATGGGCACATATACTTAGTATTCATCTCTTTGATTTACAAATTAGCGAGATTTATAGATTAAATCGATAGGCTCGGTAAGTTGGTAGATGATATTATTTATATGGTGTGCCGTTGATTATAGGAGGAAACCTTGTCCTATATATTAGGATGATGATGTCCCCTTGAGGAGCTCATAAGGTTCATCATGTAAACCCTGCAAGTGGACTTGGTCCGACATGATGAAAAGGTTGAGTGGTACTACTCATGGAGTTAGATGTTGATTAATTAATGGCCAGTAAATTAATTAATTGACGGACATTCGAGATCTTAAACACGGAGAGAAAATGTACAAATAATATATGGAGCCCATATTATCTTATGGGGGTTGGTGAGGTAGATCAATGATGATCCTTTATGTGGATCAGACTTTATGTGAGCTTGATCCATGGGTGGCCAAGATCCAACTCCTCCTCATGGTCCCTAATGTATCCTATTAACACCTCATGAAGCTTAGATCCAATGGATAGAAACAAAACTCTAGATCCAAAGGTAGAGATTAAATCTATAGATCCGACGGTTGAGATTAAATCTCTAGATCCAATGGAGGAGATTAAATCATGGCTTGAGCCCAACTCTATAAATAGAGATTAAAAGTGGGTGGCAACTTGATGATGGCTTAAGGGGATTAGGGTTTGCTTCCTTTGGAGTCTAGGAATCCTAGTTTGTTTAGAATTAGGTTTGGGCGGCTAGGGTTTGGGAGCTAGGGGTGGGCCGCAACAAGTGGAGGAGGGTTTTTCTTCTTCTTCCTATGGTTTGGCCGGTTCCTTCCTTCTTCCCTCTACCTTGGTCGGTGCTCATCCTATTCTTCTTCCCTTCTTCCATGGCCGGCAATTAGGAGAGTAAGGATTAGGGTTTGGAGGCTTAGGGTTTTGGAGGCTTGGGCGACACCAATAAGGAAGTAGTTTCTTTTCTTCTTCCTCTCCCTTGGTGGCCAGTGCCCACAACCTTCTTTCCAGCCCTTGGCCGGCATCCAAAGACCCTCTTATCCTTCTCCTTAGGTGGTGGAAACATGATATAGGGCTTTCCCTTGGTGTCTTGGCCGGTTTCCACCATAATCTCCTTCTCCTTGTTGGCCGGCGACAAGTATCCTTCTTGTTGCTTGTTGGTTGGCTATATGAAGGAGAAGAGCCTTGTTTCTATTCTTCCTCTTGCTTTGGTAGAGCAAGGAAGGAAGATTTGTGATCTAGGAAGCTTTAACTTTTGGTAGATCGTCGCCCACACGACATCCGAAAGGAGGAAGGTCATACATTAAAAGATCGAGAGGTAATACAATTCTCTAATTTTTATATGTTACATGTTTGTATTTGTTTTTCAATTATGAGCATGATATAAATCTGTTTGTGGCTAAATAATACTTGGATCCCGAACATAAACACAAAAACTGGCGATTCGGACATTGTCTATTCCGCGGCTACTCGTAGAATAGAGGTTGGTCACTTGAACAACGAGTTTGTTCAAGTGACCTCTCTAAATGAATAGCACGATGATGACTTGGTTGTTTGGGCAATCCCTTTTGTCTAGGATTAAATTTTTTTAATCCGGCGACATCAAAGGGATCGCCATGATCAAGCAACCGTGGTGAAGTGGAAAGTGAAGTTTCCCCTCACGGACTCGTGAAGCGAAACCCTTCACAAAGTCACTCGAGTGTTACTCGACCACCACGGCTTCCTCCGGGTGTCGCTAGCCTTCAGCTCCAGCTTTAGCTCTTTTCTGCACACTCGATTTAGATCGTAAGATAACGATATGATCTTAACTTTGTATTGTTTGCTATAATCAAAACTTAGGTGCCCACTGCACCAATAGGAGAGAGTCCAATAACCCAAACTTGAAATTGACCTCTGGTCCTTACCATTTAAAATAAATATCGAATCTCATATGAATTAAACATGGTCGATATCATGCTAGGCTTGGAGGGAGTCCAACAACCCAAACACGAAAAAGAACTCTGGTTCAACCATATTAATGGAAAGTGTTAGGCCTAATATTTGCACGAGCG
Source organism: Wurfbainia villosa (assembly GCA_025175895.1). Lineage (NCBI taxonomy): Eukaryota > Viridiplantae > Streptophyta > Magnoliopsida > Zingiberales > Zingiberaceae > Wurfbainia > Wurfbainia villosa. The sequence goes on from CM045986.1 coordinate 96,206,670, forward strand.
ATTTCACATTATTATTGGTCTCATCTAAAAAGGAAATAAAACTAAATATGGAAAAACCAAGGTCACATTAGGTAATGAATTTCCCGACGTGAATGTGAGTCTATGCTTAGGCTCTAACGATGCGGCCAACACCTTCGGTGTTTCCTGGCGCATCATCGGTATTTCCTTTTAGGTTACAAGCATATCCTATATGTAAAACAAGCATACTCTAATCTATCATATAGATAATAATGGCACAGGTATATTAAAACATCAAACATGCTTTAAAATTTCTCCTACAACATGCAATCTATGCCAAAAGAACAAGGTGGCTCTGATACAACTTGTTGGATGTTCCCGGGATCATGTGCAGTGTTATAAGCGAATAAAACAATTTTTATTTCATCCCAGACATCCCCTGGGGGCCAGGAAAACTTATTTTGGCATAATCACATGAAAACACGCAAGGAGAAAGAGAAGTTATACCTTCGAGATTCTTTTGAAACCGTCGAAACCAAAAGCAAGACCAACAGGCCTTGCCTCTATTAGTATCCACGCCGGGATCACCTGAGACAACTCCTAGAGCAGCAAGTCTTTTTCTCTTATTGGTGCTAGCCAACCGGTGGAGATAAGGGAAGAGGAGAGAGGAGAGAGCAACGACGGCTATCAAGGGGAAATCTAAAAACCTAAAACCTCTTCCAAAGATTATCAAGGGATATATTTATATATCTCTTGATTTGGTCATCATAGGAGGCTTCAACGGAACATATCTTACCATAATTATCCCATAATTAACGTAAGAACAACACAGGAAATCTCTATAAAGAGAAATCTCCAAAATCAGCAGAGACGCGACAAGGCCGTGTGTTTTCACATGGCCTGGCTGTGTGGATTCACATGGCCGTGTGAAAACACATGGCCTTGCCGTGTGTCTCTCTGGGGCAGCCCAGACTTTGCCAATTTGTGGCAAGAGCTAGGCACGACCCGTGCCAAGTTAGGCACGGTTGTATGAGACTTTGTATGATCCGTTTGACTTTGTTTAAGTGCGATATGGCCGTGCTAAGTCCAACAAAGTCATAGGAGGTTCCATAGCCTTTGTTTCGCACCCCCTTGGTTTGGTCCAACCAGACCTACCCTCTCTCAATGAGAATCTCATTCCCAGACTTGTTTTATATCTCGAGATCACCCGTAGTGCGTGTGACCCAATAGGTTCCCGGTTATGTTTGTCATTCATAATTAACCCTTTAATTATGAATAGATCATGAGTGGCACCTAGCAGTATATCATGACCCCCAATTGACCGAAAAGTCTAAATCGACTACAGAACATTTTCTGAACCCTTCAGTAGCTACAGTTGTTCGTGCCTTATTCCATTCACTCATCTTATACCCACTTGGTTCAGGACATAGTCTCTGTGTTCGTCCCCACTAGGCTGACTACGTCACACCTAGCTCAAGTTAATTTCCTTGTCCTGTGGATTCAAGTTACTCCTACATGTTCCCAAAAAGACCATCTTCTTAACATGCTTGCTCTGGCGAGAGACTTCTGAGTAACAATCCTGATAAGAGGCCTAGGGTATACATCTCCTTTATCAGGAGTGGTGAATCCTCTATTGGCTATTCAAACACCTTCGATCACTTTGGCTTATACCCAATCATCCCGGAGTTACACCTACTATGTAGATGGCTGCAAAGAAGTTAAAGTACAAGGTGCCATGATCAAGGTGACTTGAATACCTCGAGTCTAAGGAAGCTCGCACTCAAGCCGCAATGAGATCTTCAATGACATATAGAACTATATGAAGTCTCATAGTAGGTCACTCCAATGAACTAGTTATCATAACTAGCATCCACATGTTCCCTCTCAGCATCCCTATGCTTCCATTCAGTGAGTACCAAATGCTTGGATAAACCAAGGAGCACAACATGTGCTAGTCTCACAGAATTGATGATGTCCAATCTCATCAATTCATCGACTAGGGATAGTTTCAATACTTGCATATTTACACATGATGAAATACCCACTAATTGTGATCCAATCACAATTTCTTTCATGCTATGCATCGTATTGTGGCCTTCAGTATATGAGTTTAAGATCCAATCAAATACATAGATAATGTATACTCAAATAGTAAATTTTATTAATAACTTTTAAGATGATTTCCTTAGGACACCTTTAAATTATATCAAGGCTAAGGGTGAGGGCATCATACTTGGGGTTAAACCTCATGGATGAGGTGTAGCAGTCGACTAGTCATGTGTTTGACACTTGGCAGCCGAGTTGACACTGAACAGTCGACTGGGATTATGACTAGTCAACTGTTGAGAGTCGACTAACGTTCGATTGCGTCAAGAGGCCTTGGTAGTCGACTGTCAGAATTGAGCAGTCGATTGGCCATGTGCAATCGACTACCATGGAGTGCAGTCGACTATTGCTGGTTTTGGTCATGAAGGCAAAACACTCAGTAGCCAATTGAACAGTCAGTTATGGGCTTGAGCAGTCGACTGCTGGGAATGACAGTCGACTGCCAGTGTATCCGTTGGCTTGAATGCCAACATGGATCAAGTCTGTTGTGAGACAACGACACTATTGGCAGTCAACTGGGGCATTTTGGCAGTCGACTATCAAGCGGAAATCTAGGTCGCACGGAGGCTTAAAAGGAGCTCGACGGAGAGGATTTTTGCAGCGATTTTCTTGGGTGATTTGAAGGGGATAGTTGTTGCTTTCTTTTCCTTCAAGGCTAGTTCAAGGCAATCAACAAGCAAGCATTCAAAAGCACATTTTTAAAGTTTTCTTTACTTGTATTTGGGTAGTTTATTTGTATTTGCTTGTTGTATCTTATTTATTGTTGTAAACTCTTTTACGAGGAATCTCCACCTCCAACTTGTTGTCGAGAAGGATATTTATTAGTGGTGTGTACATCACTAAAGCTCGTTGAGCTCGCCCCGTGGAGTAGGAACTCTAAGGTTTCGAACCACGTATATAGCTTGTGTTGATTGTGTGTTTGTCGCATTTTGTATTGCATTATTATTATTTCTGTTATGCATAACAAGCTTTATAGACACACACGAATGATTTCCATCATCGTTGAACGAACATGCCATTCACCCCCCCCCCCACCCCCTCCTCTAGCACTCATCGAAGTTCTTACAGGGAAGAAAGACTGAGGTGAATTATGTACTAAGAAAAATACATGAAGGAACTTGTGGAAGTCATATAGGTAGTCGGTCACTGGCTCAGAAGGTATTATTGGATGGTTAATTATGGTTTACTCTAATGAAGGATGCTATTCAGTTAGTACAACAGTGTGAAAGATGTCAATAGCATCAATATTGACAGCACTAGCCGACTGAATATATGAAGTCAGTTGTATCATCTTGTCCTTTTGACTAGTGGGGCATGGATATATTAGGGCTATTTTCGTTCGGGACAAGTTAGAAAAAGTTTCTATTTGTAACTATTGATTATTTTTCTAAATGGGTGGAAGCTGAGCCCTTAGCTTGTATTATAGAACAGATAGTATTAAAGTTTTTATGGAAAAAATATAATATGTCATTTTAGTATACCTAGGCGACTAATATCAGATAATGGGAGCCAGTTTCTCGGTAAAAGTTAGCCAAATGTTGTCAATATCTTAAAATCGAGCAAGTGTTTACATCAATGGCTTATCCTCAAAGCAATGGGCAAACTGAAGTCACTAAAAGGGAATTGGTACATGGGTTAAAAGTTAAATTGGAGCATGTGGGGGGCAGTTGGGTAGAAGAATTACCTAATATATTATGGTCCTTCTGACCTGATTCAAGAGAAAAGGGATCATGCTTTGTATCAAGCTTAAAGGTATCGATCACAAGTGATGAAGTCTTATAATAAAAAGGCGGTACACCATTTTTTTCAAGTATGGGATTTTGTGTTGAAAAAGGTATTGTAGGATCTTTGGTGAGGGCTAGAGGGGGGGTGAATGGTGTGTCTTCGTCGACTTGACAGAATTTGTTCGAGCTTGTCTACGATTGTTAGTACGCAGTGAAAATAATGATAACAAAAACAAATACACACAATGAACAATACACAAGAATATACGTGGCTCAGAACCTTAGGGTTCCTACTCAATGGGGTGAGCTCAACGAGCTCTAGTGATGGACACACCACTAAACAATAGCACTCCTTCTCGGTGACACACCGGAGGTGGAGAAACCTCATACAAGTGATTACAAATAGTAATACAATGAATACAAGAAAATACAAAGATGAAATGAAATACAAGTAAAGAAAATCACTTCACAAGAGAACTTTAAATGCTTTCTTTTTGTTGCTTGCGAAGAGCCTTGAAGGTATGGATTGCAGTAGCAAATCCCCTCCAAATCGCATCAAAGAACCATGCCAAAATTTTTCTCCTCGAGCTCTCTTTAAAGATGCAACTCAGGCTAGATTCCGCCTAGCAGTCGACTGCTCGCGACCATCAGTCGACTTCTCCTGTAGTCATTTTGAGACAACGACTTAATCCACATTGGACAAGTTTCAACGGATAGACAATCAGTCGACTGATCATTCCTCCACTCGACTATCAAACTCTAGTAGTCGACTCAAAAATATTCTGTGCCCGTGTCCTCGACCATCAGTCGATTGCCATCCATGGCAATCGACTGATCAAGACATCAGTCGACTGTCCAATGCTGGCAGTCGACTGTAAAGGCCACACGACTGTAGTTGAATGCTAGTTGACTCCTGTCAAGTCGACTGGTCATAATCTTAGTTGACTGCTAAGAGTCAACTCAGTTGTCAAGTGTCAAAACACTTGACCAGTCGACTGGTACATAACCCCAGTCGACTGATACACGTCAACCATTAGGTTTACTCCTAGTATGATTCCCTCATACTTGCTAGACCACCCTTATCCTATACCTAAGCCTTCTAGCCACCTCCATCAGCCTCACGCCTATTGGATCCCTCCAAGTCGTCCATGACTTGTTCATCCATATGCAAGCCTTCAGATACTTCCATCGACTATTGTCATGCTAAGCTGGTCTACACTGCCAAGGCACATTGGGCTTACGCTGCCAAGACACACACTTGGACTTTACACCGTCAACCATTGGACTTATGCTGCCAAGACTCCACCCTTGAATTTTACACTGCCAATATCAACCATTGGACTTCCCTTGCCAACACATGTTGGACTTTCCATTTGCCAAGACTCAAGCTTGGACTTTCTCTTGCCAAGACCCATGCTTGGACTTTCCATGCCAAACCATGTTAGAATTTCCAATTGCCAAGACTCAAGCTTGGAATTTCCATGCCAAGTACTCAAGACTTGGACTTTACCATCGCCAAGACTCTTGCTTGGACTTTCCATGCCAAGTGTCCCACTTGGACTTCTCCATCATATGGTCAACCCCATGTCAACCATATAGTCAACTCATTATCAAACAATGGTCAACATATTGTCAAACATCAAAACACAAACATCAAGACACTACTCGAGTCAAACTTGGGTTTGGTCAATCTTGACCTGGGCCGATTGTACCAATAATCTCTCCCTTTTTGAAGTTTGACAAAAACAAAATCTTTGAGTTAAAACACTAACTCAATCCAATCCTTCCAAATTTCCAAATTGGGAATTCACAAATTCTCCCCCTTTTTGACATACATCAAAAAGGCTCTCCCCAAAGGTGTCAATGTCTCATATCCCAATGAGATCTTACAATCTCCCCCTTAGTTCAAAAACATCTAGGATGCCTTCACTCTTCCTAGTGATAAGTCCCATATCACTAAAGAGAGGCAATCCTTTAGACGGTGTGGATCAAAATAGAACTATAGCCAGCCAAACTCTTGGCTCGACGGACATGGTTGAGTAGAATTCGGGAGGCAGCAGGAGTAGCCATGGGTTGCAGGCTGCCTCAGCAGAGCAATTGGGCGAGGAGGCCTGGACACAGGTGGTGTAGTGAAAAGGGGATAACCGTCGGGTTAGAGCAGCTCGTATGCGGGTCTCATGAAGAGCGTAGCATGAAATATTAGAAGCTTTCACAGGCCTCTAAAACACATTAGGGGGGGGCTACAACACCTCCTCAGGAGCAGGCAGATACAGATGATGGGGCTATTGGAAACCAAGCTAATAGAGGAACGGATAAGTGGTATCCAGCAATGGTACTTCAGTGGTATGTGTATGGCTCACAATTTTGGGTTTTCTAATCGGGGTCGTATTTTGGTATTATGGGACTCGCAGCGGACTTCCATGGAGATCCTGGAAATGGGGAAACAATATGTGCACTACTGTGTTACATGTAGTGTCACAAAGCGGCAGATTATGGTTACTTTTGCATTTGGCTTGCACTCGGTGGTGGCCCGTAGACCTTTATGGAGCGAGTTGCAGCGGATTAGGGAGCGTATGGTGGAGCCTTGGGTTATCATGGGAGATTTTAACTCGGTGTTATCGATTGCGGATCAGACAAATGGGTTGCCAGTCACGAACTATGGATGATTTACGAGCTCCAACAGTTTATGCACTCATGCGAGATGGATGATTTGCTCTCTATTGGTTGTCAACATACTTGGACTAATGGTACGGTCTCGAGCAAACTTGATAGAATTCTGGACAATTCATAATGGCTTATCCAGGATTTTGATAGTGTGGCAGAGTTTACAGCCCCCAAATGTTTGTCTGACCATTCGTGTGGAATTGTTAGTATTATGGGGCTTAAAACGAGTGGCAAAAGGCCTTTTAAATTCTATAATATGTGGACTCTGCACGGCGATTACAAAGGGCTAGTTGAGACATCTAGGAGGGAACCGGTGGAGGGGTATGCGCAGTTTATTCTGAAGGCAAAGCTGAGGCATCTTAAAGGGAAGCTTCGGAACCATGATCGGCTGGATTTCCAGCATATATCAGAGAAGGCAAAGCAAGCTAAACTCGAGCTGGAGGATGTTCAGCAAGGGCTGCTGGGTGGGGCGGACAGGGATGCCGGTGGGGATCTTGGTGGGGCTGCCTATGCTGGCCTTCGATGGAGGGCTACATTCTTAGCAGATGCGGAGAAGAGTTTCTATCAGCAGCGAGCCAAATCAGCTTATATCAAGGGCAGCGATCGTTGTACTAGGTTTTTCCATGATCTAGTCAAGTGCAACAACAAGCGTAACGCTATAATCTCCATCAGCAAAAGGTCCCGAGAGCAAACCTCGAGCCTTGATTAGGTGACAGCGGAGTTTGTGGCATATTACAGTGAGCTATTGGGCAGGTTTGAGGCATGCCAACCGTTGGATTCGTAGATGTTGACAGGTTCATGGCTATCCGGTGAGCAAGCTGCAGAGCTGATTCTGCCAATTTCTGCCAAGGAGGTCAAGGATGCACTGTTTGACATCGGAGGCGATAAAGCTCCAGGGCTGGATGGGTACAATGCTACATTTTATCGTTCTGCATGGGAGACGGTCCAACACGATGTTGTGGCTGCTGTTCATGAATTTTTCAAGACCGGAAGACAGATCAAGGAGTGGAATCACACATTGATAGTCCTAGTGCCAAAAACCGACCATGCGGTGGAAGTAACCTACTATAGGCTGATCTCCTGCTGTTCGGTATTTTACAAGGTCATCGCCAAGATATTAGTGTTGGGTTTCCGGCACCGCGGCGAGTATGTGTTCAAACATGTTTCGTAAACATGTATACAGCGGAAGAAATAAAAAGAAATAAATCTAATTTATTACATCACACACACCACACACATGCATAGTACAACATGTGTAGACATAATCATAGTTTCAAATTTTTTCAATAAAAGAAAATTATTCTACGTATACCTGACGTATCATGTGTAGCGAGAAAGACATCAACTGGAGTGACTCTCGCTAGAATCGCCTCTATCCGTATCCACGCCGAGTATCATCAGGATGACTTCACAAAGCCACGAGCCTCGTCTTCGTATGAGTCACTAGCCTCGTGTCGAAGACGATGTGATCGAGAGAAGATCACTATCCGAATCAAAATTCGGATTCAAAAATGAGTCCCCAAAACTCGCTTCTTCAGAGAGGTATTCATCAACCGTTTGACAAATTCTTCGTCCTCCACCTATGAGGATTACATGAGATTGAATCCCCAGTAAGGTAGCCACTATCGGAGCTCCAAACACCATCAAAACGACGCTCCGACACGAAGGAAATAAGCTGTCCAAAAAACTGGACAGCTTTGGTGGAGAACTTGCGCCGGCCAAATAAGGAAAGCTAGGTGCTCACCTTGTCGCCGGAGCCAAGGAAGATCACTGGAGGGTCGCCGGCAAGAGTTTGGATGCCGGCAACAACTTGGACGGCGGCACAAGGGCTGGGCGGCATGGAACCCTTGGGCGGCGGCAAGGAGAAGAGAGGGAGAGGGTGGCTAGGTTTTCCAACACCAAAAGTTATCCACGAAAAACCCTTAAGCCATATTTTTATAGAGAACACATTCTCTTAATGGTTATTGGTTCAAAACCAAAATCCGTTAACCCGCTCCAATAACTTAAATTAAAATAAACCAAACTGCGTTGGTCTATTTTAAGTTAAAACGAACAGAACCAACTTTTGGTTCATTCGTTTAAAACAAACCAAACTCCTTTGGTTTATTCTCCACCACTAGATTAGAACCAAACCAATTTGGTTCATCCATAATGTCTTCATAAGACACGAATCATCCACGCTTCCATTGCGACTAAAACAATTTCATGCTCGATCCTTGTTTGGTCCAACCAAACCTAGTTTCTCTCATTCAAAGAATCTCATTCTCAAGCTCATTTTAAATCCTTCGGATTACGCTCGTTGTGCGTGTGACCAAATAGGTTCTCGATTTATGTTGGTCGTCTATAATTAGGCATTAATTATAGAATGATTATGAGTGGCACCTAGTAGTACATCATGATCCCCAATTAATTGAAAAATCAACGGTTGATCCAGAACCACTTCTGAAACCCTTCAGCAGCTACAATGAATCATGCCCCGTTCCCTTCACGCATCTTATACCCACTTGGTTCAGGACATGGTCTATAGTGTCAATCCTCACTAAGTTGACTACGTCACACCTAGCCCAAGTATCATTTTCTCATCCTACGGATTCTAGTTACTGCACATGTATTCAAGAGTACCTTACTCTAAACATGTAATGCTTTGTCCAAAGACATTAGTAACAATCCGACGAGAGGCCATGGGTATACATCTCCTCGCAAGGAGTGGTGAATCCTTTATAGGCTATTCAAACACCTTCGGCCACTTCGACTTATACCCAATCATCCCGGGTTCACATCTCCTAAGAGATGTTTACTTAAGATGTCAAAGCATAAGTCTTCATGACCAAGATGACTTGAATACCGCAAGTCAAAGGAACATCGCACTTAAGCTGCAGTAAGAACTTTATTGACATATCCATATATGCAGAGAACCATATGAAGTCTTACAGCTAGTCACTCCAATGAACTAGTTACCATAACTAGCATCCACGATTAACTCCGAACATCACAATGTCTCCGGCCAGTGAGAATCAGCTGCTTGGATACACCAAGGAGTGTACCTCGTGCTAGTCTCAACAAAATTTATGGTGTCTAAATCCATCAATTCATCGACTAGGGATAATTCTAATACATCACAATTACACATCTAGAGATACTCACTAGTTGTAATCCAATCACAAATTCTCTCATGTTGTGAATCGTATTGCGGACATTCATTAAATGAGTTTAAGATCCAATCAAATACATGAAAACATGTATACTGAATCTTCATTTATCAAATAAATGGTACAACCATAAGGCGATTGCCTTAGGACACCCCTCATATATTACTAACAAACTCCCACTTGGCCTAATGTCAATCACTACGGTATCCAATACCATAAGCTCTAACATGACCCTCAAACTTATTTTGAAGTAATGTCTTAGTTAAAGGATCCTCTAAGTTCCTTTCAGTGGGAATCTACTCAATTTGTATTTCCTTCCTACTAATGATCTCTTTTTGATCAGATGATACTGGCGAAGCACATATTTGGATCATTGATGAGACCACATCAAGTTCAAAGATGAAATTCTTAATCCAAACCACTTCCTTTGCTACTTCTTAAGCTGCAATGTATTCTACCTTAATGGCAGAATCTGCTATAGTGTCAAGCTTGGAACCTTTCCAACTTATTGCGCCTCCTTTCTAGGTGAATACATATCCAGACTAAGACTTGGAATCATCCTTGTCTATCTAAAAGTTGGCATCCATATTCCCATGTATCATCATGTCCCATTCTCCATATATTAGGAACACATCCTTAGTTCTTCTCAAGTACTTAAGGATCGTCTTAACAGCCACCCAATGATCCATTCCTGGATCAGACTAGTATCTGTTCGTGACACTCAGAGCATACGATTCATCAGGCCTTAGACATAACATAACATATATGATAGATCCTATTGTGGATGCATAGGAAATCTTACTCATGCAAATCCTCTCGTCTTCTTGTTGTGCTTATCCCAAGCTTCATACATAGACACGATTATGGAGCGTTTTAGCATGAAGAACTCCAAGAAAGGTTTTCTACCTTTCAGACATGGAGTTCCTTTATCTTAGGAGATGTGTCCTAGATCATCTGAGGAGATAGAAGAGATGAAGGCAGTTCCTTATGCTTCGGCAGTAGGAAGCCTCATGTATGCGATGCTCTGTACGAGACCAGATATCTGATTTGCCGTGGGCATGGTCAGTAGATATCAGAGTAATCCAGGATAGAGACATTGGACTGCGGTAAAGCATATATTGAAGTACCTGAGAAGGACTAGGGATTATATGCTGGTTTACCAGGCAGACAAATTACTCCCTGTGGGTTACACGGATTCCGACTTCCAATCTGATAGGGATAACAGTAAGTCTACCTCAGGTTTTGTGTTTACTTTGGGAGGTGGAGCCATTGTATGGAGGAGTGTCAAGCAGAAGTGCATGGCAGACTCCGCCATGGAAGTTGAGTATGTGGCGGCCTCTGAGGTGGCCAAAGAAGTTGTATGGCTCAGGAACTTCCTGATGGACTTGGATCTGATTCCTAGTTTGCCCAGAACTATCACAATTTATTGTGATAATAGTGGTGCAGTTGGAAACTCGAAGGAACCACGACCCGATAAGGCTAGTAAACACATAGAGCGCAAGTACAACCTAATACGAGAAATCGTAAAGAAAGGAGAAGTTGATGTGGCCAAGATTGCATTAGAGGATAACCTGGCAGATCCTTTCAATAAGGCCCTTTTGGCGAGGCCTTTTGATAGACATGTGGAGGGAATGGGGATCAGATGTATGGCACTTTGAGGACAACATAGTCTTTTATTATAAGTGGGAGATTGTAGGGATGTATACTGAAAAGTCTATCTTTTGTATGAACATCTTTATTTTGAAATAAGAATCACATGATCATTGTTTGCATATTTTTATGGCTATGCATATTGTCTAATACATTACAATGTAGATAACATGGTGTGTGGTGTCACACGGGTGATCATGTTATCGGTTCCTTGTAAAGTATAAGTAAAGGCTCACAACCGAGATGACTTTGGACAAACCATTAGAATGGTTGTAGTGTGATTTCGGATTGGTTTGTCTTGACCATTGAATCACACTAGTGCACTTCGTGTGTATTGAGCAAGACCGACTTAGAGGTGATTCGATTTATTGCTGACTACATAATCGAATCAGACCTAAGATATTATATTGTACATACTCTTAATCCCGATATAATAATGGGTACATATACTTAGTATTCATCTCTTTGATTTACCAATGGGCGAGATTTATAGATTAAATCGATAGGCTCGGTAAGTTGGGAAATGATATTATTTATATGGTGTGTCGTTGATTATAGGAGGAAATTGTGTCCTATATATTATAATGATGATGTCCCCTTGAGGAGCTCATAAGGTTCATCATGTAAACCCTGCAGGTGGACTTGGTTCGGCATGATGAAAAGCTTGAGTGGTACTACTCATGGAGTTTGATTTTGATTAATTAATGGTCAGTAAATTAATTAATCGACGGACATTCGAGATCTTAAACACGGGGAGAAAATGTACAAATAATATATGGAGCCCATATTAACTTATGGGGGTTGGTGAGGTCGATCAATGATAATCCTCTAGTTAAATGGATAATCATTAATGGATTAGACTTTCTATGGGTTTGATCCATTGGGTGGCCAAGATCCAACTCCTCCTCATGGTCCCTATTGTAGCCTATTAATACCTCATGAAGCCTAGATCCAATGGATGAAAACAAAACTCTAGATCCAATGGTAGAGATTAAATCTCTAGAACCGACGGTTGAGATTAAATCTCTAGATCCGACGGTTGAGATTAAATCTTTAGAACCAATGGTGGAGATTAAAACAAGTCTTATCCCTAACTCTATAAAAGGAGGCTTTAGAGTGGGCGGCAACATGATGAATCCCAATTAGAGAAGGAATAGGATTATGGTTTGAGAGGCTTAGGGCTTGGAGGTGTTGGGCGGCCACAAATAAGGAAAGATTTTCCTTTCTTCTCTTCTTCCTCAAGGTGGACGGTGCCCATACAGCCTTTTCCAGCCCTTGGCCGGTGTCTGAACCACTTGTTCCTCTTCTCTTTGGCCGGTGGAAACATAGCTTAAGGTCTTCCCTTGGAGCTTTTGGCCGGCATTCATCTTTCTCACCCTTTTCCTTGTTGGCCGGCGGCAAGGAACTTGCTTGTTGGTTGACTAAAGGATGGAGAAGGGTCTTGTTTCTATTATTCCTCTTGCTCAGAACGAGCAAGGAAGGAAGATTGGTGATCTAGGAGCTTCAACTTTTGGTAGATCGTCGCCCACACGACGTCCAAAAGGAGGAAGGACATACGATAGAAGATCGAGAGGTATAACACTTATCTATCTTCATATTCAACATGTTTGTAATTGTTTTCAATTATATATGCATGATATATTCTGTTTTGTGGCTAAATATACTTGGACCCCGAACAAAAACACAAAAGCCGGCGATCCGTACATCGTCTATTCCGTGGCTATTCGTAGAATAGAGGTTGGTCGCTTGAACAATAAGTTTGTTCAAGTGACTACTCTAATCGAATAGCACGACGATGACAAGGTTGCTTGGGCAATCCCTCTTGTCAAGGATAAATTATTTTATCCGGGGACGTAGAAGGGATCGCCATGAACAAGCGACCGAGTTGAAGTGGGAAGCGAAGTTTCCTACCTTCGTGTGGTATCAGAGCTTCCGGGCAAAACCTTCACACGTCTCCTTCTTCCTCTCCTTGGCCGATGGCAATAACCAAGCAAGGAGGCTTGGTGGTCGGCACTAGATAGGAGAAGAAGATTTTGGTTCTCTTCCCTTGTTCGGAGCAAGCAAGGAAGGGAAGATATGACATCTAGGAGTCTTCGATTCTTGGTTGATCGTCACCCACACGACGTCCAAGATGAGGATAGGTCATACGATAGAAGATCAAGAGGTAAACAAGAGGTATAATTCTTTTTTAGTTTTCTTTCTTGTTCTATGTAATTAGATTATAATTGTATGATCATAGACCCCGATGATAAACACAAAAATCAGTGATCCGTTCATCATCTATTCCGTGGCTAATCGAGGAAAAGATTTAAGTTGCTTGAACAACAAGTTTGTTCAAGTGAGGACTCAAATCGAGAAGCACGATGATGAATCGGTTGCTTGGGTAATCCATTTTCGTCCAGATTAATTTTTTTAATCCAGGGACACGAGATAGGATCGCCATGCACAAGCAACCGAGGTGAAGCGAGAAGCGAAGCTTCAACCTTCAAGTGGTATTAGAGCCACGATTTCCAATTTTGTGTGTTTAGAATTTGGTTACTTTTATGCACTTATCATATATTATGTGTGCCAGATAATAGTAGGATGTGAATAGGCTAACTTTTTGTTTGCAGGCATAAGGTCTAACTATTATGGCCATATATGTGTGTATATGATTATATGTGTGTAATCGTAATATTATTTGAATCCACGGGGTTGATGAGGCTGGTATTTAATTTTTATAATTAAGTATGACATTGTTTAGCCACTCTTTTATTTTAGTTTACTTTCGATCTAGATTTCATGTACACTCCCTTGTGGAGTATAGGATCGATGGATGTAAATTAAAATAATTTTTCTCGGATCAAATCTCCGAATGACTTGTACATGGCGTAGGGAGGAGCGGACGAGGTGGCAACACGACTAGAGGCATATTGGAGAACAAAAGACATAATAGTTAGAAAATATGTTTTTCATATTTATTACTCTTGATTTATATGCTTTTTGTGGTTGCATGATTAAAATTCCTCAAATTTAAATTACTAAGTGGGAGAGGGATATTTTTTAAATTCCCGCGGCCTCCATTACAATTTGACATGTAATGCGAACAAACTTGCGCGTTGTCTTTGAGTGCCTTCCTCCATATCGGATGAGTTTATTTTGCGGATCACTAGGTCAAATATGGTTATAGGAAGTTATTTAGAAGTGTGTGTACTTGCCCCATCGAAAGGCACATAATCCGAGATAATTGCCTTACTATCGGGTAATGGTAAACACTTAGATGGAAATAAAAGTATCCTCCCCATCGGAGTCACTGCTTTTATTTGTAGGGCCGAAGAGGAACCAACTATTAATTTTATTTGTCAAAAAGTAAGGTTGATAGGATAATAAAATTAATGGGTAAAACCTCCTCTTACAAATGTAGAATTCGTATACGTCCACACTATCATGGCATATGATATTCTCGGTGTTTTGAGGTATTGGTTGATTTTAAATTTTTATTGTTTGAGGAATCAATAATTTTTTGAAATCTAAATATTTTTTATCTTTGTGATTCTTAGGTTTCTTCAAAATGACTTTGAACCCACTTGTTGTGATTCTAAAGGAAAACAAACTTATTGGACCTAACTATGTTGAATGGAAAAGAAATTTTGACAATGTCTTAACTGCTGAGGAGTACAAATATGTACTCTTTGAAGAGTGTCCTCCTAAGCCCATAGATGATTCTGGTGAAAAGGAGAAAGAGAGTTATAAGAAGTGGGTCAAGGCTGATGAGATGGCGCGGTGTTACATTTTGGCTTCTATGTCAAATGTATTGCAACATCAGCATCAGGCCATGACTACTACCTATTACATGATGCTCAATCTCAAGGGACTTTTCGGACACCAGAATGGGTTACTAGGCAAGAAGCAAAGAAAAACCTGATGACGACCACCATGGTCGAGGGAACACCCGTGAGGGATGATGTTCTCAAGATGATGGCTCATTTGAATGAGATGGAAGTCCTTGGAGCTGAGATCGATGGGGAAACCTAGGTCGATATCATTCTCTAATCTCTTCCTAGGAGTTTTGAGCAGTTTCAGTTGAACTACAACATGAATAAGAGGTTGTATTCGTTGGCGGAGCTTCTGACAGAACTCCAGGCGATAGAGGGACTTTTTCATTATAGTTCTCAGGGTTTGGTTGCCTAGAAGGTTTCTACTTCTAAGCCGAAAGGCAAGAAGAAGAAGAAACAAGGTGCAGCAAAGGTGTTCAGAGGATCTCAGGGAGGAGTGAAGAAGCTGAAAGGCAAATGCTTCTCTTGCAAGCAGACTGGACATTGGAAGGCGGACTGTCCCAACCGTAAACAGAACAAAGGTATATCTTTTGGTCTAGTTGTTGAAACACGTTAAGTGGTGTTATCTACCGACACCTGGTGTGTAGTTACGGGAGACACTGATCATGTCTGCAACTCTTTGCAGGGGTTACAGGAAACCAGACGACTAGCTGAGGGGGAGATTACCGTCTACATGGGCAATGCTACGAAGGTGGCAGCTATTGCAACGGGAGATGTTTATTTATCTTTTGATAGTAATCAAACTTTGGTTGAGAAATTACTTTTATGTACCTTCATTTAGAAAGAATTTAATTTCAGTTTCTAAATTATTTTTGCATAGATAT
This sequence comes from Wurfbainia villosa, assembly GCA_025175895.1. Classification (NCBI taxonomy): domain Eukaryota; kingdom Viridiplantae; phylum Streptophyta; class Magnoliopsida; order Zingiberales; family Zingiberaceae; genus Wurfbainia; species Wurfbainia villosa. The sequence continues at coordinate 96,222,560 of CM045986.1, forward strand.
TCTATTTATTTTAATGACAGAGTTGTTATAAAAAGGAATAAGGAGATTATCTATTCTGGTACGTTGATAGGAAATTTGTACACTCTTGAACCAAAAGCTCCCACGATGCGAATAGAAATAAATAATTCATCTTCTAAATCTAATAAGAGAAAAGAACCTTTAAAAATGAACCAAACATATCTTTGGCATCTAAGGTTAGGTTATATTAACCTCAGTAAAATTCAAAGGTTGATAGGTGATGGACCTTTGGGTTCATTGGTGGTGGAAGTTTTCCCAACCTGCGAATCTTGCTTTGAAGGTAAAATGACCAAGAGGCCTTTTAAGGCCAAGGGGTATAGAGCCAAAGATGTGTTGGAATTGGTTCATTCTAATTTGTGTGGTCCTATGTCTATCCAGGATAGAGGTGGTTTTGAATATTTCATCTTTTTTGTAGATGATTATTCAATATATGGATACATTTACTTGATGCGTCGTAAGTCTGAATGCTTTGACAGGTTCAAAGAATTCAAGGCTGATATGGAGAAACGTCAAGGTAAAAGTATCAAGATACTATGATCTGATCGTGGTGGTGAGTACCTCTTGGGAGTGTTTAGGAGTTACTTATCAGAGGTTGGGATTCAAGCCCTACTATCTGCACCTGGTACACCCCAACAGAATGGTGTGGCAAAACGAAGGAATAAGACTCTTATGGACATGGCTAGATCGATGATGAGTTATTCTGAGTTATCAGATTCATTCTGGGGTATGCTCTAGATATGACAGTGTATATTCTGAACTTGAAACTATCTAAATCAGTACCTTCTACTCCCATAGAATTGTGGACTGGGCGAAAGCCTAGTCTGAGACATATTCGGATTTGGGGCAGTCCAGCACATGTGCTGAAGGGAGATGCTGGTAAGTTGGAACTTCGTACATAAGTGCGCTTGTTCGTAGGCTATCCTAGTGGAAGGAAAGGTAGTTTTTTCTTTAGTCCTAGAGATCAGAGGGTGACCGTTAGCATGAATGCCCGATTTTTAGAGGAAGACTATGTGATGAACCACAAGCCCATGAGCAAGATTGTTCTGGATGAGTTAAGAGGAGAAGTAACTACTTCAGTACCAATGGTACAAGAGGACATACCATAAGCGATTGAACCGCATGTCATAAAGGATACACAGATGATACCTCGTCGTAGTGGGAGGGTTGTTAGACAACATGAGAGATTTATGTTCTTGGGAGAATCTTTTGATTTGGTCCCTCGCGAACAAGAATTTGATCCCTGGACATATGATGAGGCAATCCAATATAAAGATGTGGTATCTTGGCAAAGGGCTATGATTTCTGAGATAGAATCTATGGATTCAAATTAGCTCTGGGAGCTAGTAGAACCACCCAATGGTGTAAAAGCCATTGGATGCAAGTTGATCTATACAAGAAAGAAAGGAACAGATGGGAAGGTTGAGACCTTCAATGCAAGGCTTGTTGCGAAAGGGTATACTCAGATTGAGGGCATCGATTATGAGGAGACCTTTTCGCTAGTAGCCATGCTTAAGTCTTTTCGGATTCTCTTATCTATTGCTGCTCATATGGATTATGAGGTTTGGCAGATGGATGTCAAGACATCTTTCCTTAATGGAAGTCTTGAAGAAAACATCTATATGGAGCAACCAGAGGGATTCATTGTAAAGGGCAAAGAGCATCTTGTGTGCAAGCTTAATCGGTCCATTTATGGATTGAAGCAAGCTTCGAGATCTTGGAACATCCGCTTTGATGAGGTAATCCAGTCATATGGATTTATTCAAAGTCCGGAAGAGTCTTGTGTATACAAGATATGTGACGAAAACATAATGGTATTTCTTGTACTATACGTAGATTACATTTTACTCATTGGCAACAATGTCAAAGTGTTGTCAGACATAAGGGTATGGTTGTCCAAATAATTTGATATGAATGACTTGGGAGAAGTGGGACACATCCTTGGGATCAAGGTTATAAGGGATCGCAAGAAAAGGATGTTGTGCTTATCTCAAGCTTCATACGTAGACACTATTTTTGCTCATTTTAGCATGCAAAACTCCAAGAAATGTTTTCTACCTTTTAGGCATGGAGTACCTTTATCTAAAGAGATGTATCCTAGAACATCAAAGGAGATAGAGGAGATGAAGGCGGTTTCCTATGCTTCGGCGATAGGAAGCCTCATGTATGCTATTTTATGTACGTGGCTGGATATCTGCTTTGCCGTGGGCATGGTTAGCAGATATCAGAGTAATCTAGGATAGGGGCATTGGACTACGGTAAAGCATATATTGAAGTACCTGAGAAGGACTAGGGATTATATGCTGGTATACCAGGCAGATCAATTACTCCCTATGGGTTACACAGATTCTGACTTCCAATCAGATAGGGATAACAGTAAGTCTACCTTGGGTTTTGTGTTTACTTTGGGAGGTGGAGCCATTGTATGGAGGAGTGTCAAGCAGAAATGCATGGCGGACTCCACCATGGAAGCTTAGTATGTGGCAGCCTCTAAGGAAGCCAAATTAGTTGTATGGCTCAGGAACTTCTTGATGGACTTGGATGTGATTCCTGGTTTTCCCAGAACTATCACAATTTATTGTGATAATAGTGGTGCAGTTTCAAACTCGAAGAAACCACGAGCGCATAAGGCTAGTAAACACATAGAGCGCAAGTACCACCTGATACGAGAGATCGTAAAGCGAGGAGAAGTTGTTGTCGCCAAGATTGCATCAGAGGATAACCTGGTAGATCCTTTCACTAAGGCCCTTCCAGTGAGAGCTTTTGATAGGCATTTGGAGGGAATGGGAATAAGATGTATGGTAGTTGATGGCAGCATAGTCTTTTAGTATGAGTGGGAGATTGTTGGGATGTATACTGAAAGCCTAACCTTTGTATGAATATCTTAATTTTGGAATAAGAATCACATGATCATTTTTTGCATATTTATAGTTATGAATATTGTCTAATACTTTACATTGTAGATAACATGGTGTGTGGTGTCGCATAGAAGATCATGTTATTAGTTCCTTATAGAGTATAAGTAGAGGCTCACAACCAAGATGGTTTTGGACAAACCATTAGCATAGTAGTAGTGTAATTTTGTATTGGTTTATCTTAACCATAGAATTACACTAGTACACTTTGTGTGTATTGGGAAGGATCGACTTGGAGGTGATTCAATTTATTGCTGACTACATAATTGAATCGGACCTCGGATATTATGGTGTACATGCTCTTAATCCCGATATAATAACGGGCACATGTACTTAATATTTATTTCTTTGATTTACCAATGGGCGAGATTTATGGGTTAAATCAATATGCCCGGTGAGTTGGGAAATGAGATTATTTACATGGTGTATCGTTGATTATTAGATGAAACTGTGTCATATGTCTTAGGATGATGATGTCCCCTTGAGGAGCTCATAAGGATCATCATGTAAATCCTGCAGGTGGACTTGGTCCAGCATGATGATAAGATTGAGTGGTACTACCCATGGAGTTAGATGTTAATTAATTAATTAATCAATAAATTAATTAATTAAAGAACATTTGATATCTTAAACACGGGGAGATATTTGTACAATTAAAATATGGAGCCCATATTTAATTATGGGGGTTGGTGAGGTTGATCAAAGATAATCCTTTAGTGGAATGGATTATCATTAATGGATCGGATTATATGTGGGTTGGATCCATTAGGTGGCCAAGATCCAACTCCTCCTCATGGTCCCTATTGTAGCCTATTAAAACCCTCACGAAGTCTAGATCCAACGGACACAATTAAAAGGATACTTGGGCAAAATCTATAAATAGATTTCAAGGCTTGGGCAGCAAGAGTAAGATTGGAGTGCTAGGGTCTGGAGTTTCTAAGGGTTGGGCAGCAAGCAAGCATTGGTTGCTAGGTTTTGCTTCTCCATTACGGCCGGCGGCAACACAAACAAAGGATAAGGGTTTCATCTTATCATTTTCTCTTGGCCGTCTCCTCCTCCTCCTCTCCTAGGGCAGCACCTTCTTCCCTACACTCATGGCCGACGCCCACCTCTCCTTCTTCCTCTCCTTGGCCGGTGGCAACGACCAAGCAAGGAGGTTTGGTGGTCGGCACTAGATAGGAGAAGAAGATTTTGGTTATCTTCCCTTGTTCGGAGCGAGCAAGGAAGGGAAGATACGAGATCTGGGAGGCTTCTATTCATGGAGGATCGTCGCCCACACGACGATAAAGAAGAGGATAGGTCATACAATAGAAGATCAAGAGGTATAATTCTTGTTTAGTTTTCTTTCTTGTTCTATGTAATTGGATTATAATTCTATGATCATGGACCCCAATGATAAACACAAAAACCAGTGATCCATTCATCATCTATTCCATAGCTAATCTAGGAAAAGAGTTAAGTTGCTTGAACAACAAGTTTGTTCAAGCGACGACTCAAATCGAGAAGCACGATGATGAATCGATTGCTTGGGTAATCCATTTTTGTTCGGATTAATTTTTTTAATCCGGGGATGCGAGATAGGATCGCCATGCACAAGCGACCGAGGCAAAGTGAGAAGCGAAGCTTCAACCTTCAATTGGTATCAGAGCCACAGTTTCCGATTTTGTGTGTTTATGATTCGGTTACTTTTATGCACTTATCATATATTATGTGTGCCTGATAATAGTAGGGTGTCTGTAGGCTAACTTTTTGTTTGCAGGCATAAGATCCAACTATTATGGCCATATGTGTGTGTATGTGATTGTATGTGTGTAATCGTAATATTATTTGAATCCTCAGGGTTGACGAGGCTAATATTTATTTTTTGTAATTAAATAGGACATTGTTTAGCCACTCTTTTATTTTAGTATACTTTCGATGTAGATTTCATGTACACTCCCTTGTGGAGTATCGGATCGATATATGAAAATAAAAATAATTTTTCTCTGCTCGGATCTCTGGATGACTTGTACATGGCATAGGGAGGAGTGGACGAGGTGGCAACACGACTGGAGGCATATTGGAGAATAAAAGTCATAATAGTTAGAAAATATGTTTTTCATATCTATTGCTTTTGATTTATATGCTTGTTAAAATTCCTTAATTTTAAATTACTAAGTGGGAGAGGGATATTTTTTAAATTCCCGTGGCCTCCATTACAATTTGACATGTAATGCGAACAAACTTGCGCGTTGTCTCTGAGTACCTTCCTCCATATCGGATGAGTTTGTTTTGCGGATCACTAGGTCAAACATGGTTATAGGAAGTTATTTAGGAGCATGTGTACTTCCCCATCGGAAGGCACATAATCCTAGATAATTGCCTTAGTATCGGGTAATGGTAAACACTTAGATGCAAATAAAAGTATCCTCCCCATCGGAGTCACTGTTTTTATTTGTAGGGCCAAAGAGGAACTAACTATTAATTTTATTTGTCAAAAAGTTGTAGGGATGTATAATGAAAAGTCTATCTTTTGTATGAACATCTTTACAATGAAATAAGAATCACATTATCATTGTTTGCATATTTTTATGGTTATGAAATATTGTCTAATACTTTACATTGTAGATAACATGGTGTGTGATGTCACACGGGAGATCATGTTATCGGCTCCTTGAAAAGTATAAGTAAAGGCTCACAACCGAGATGGCTTTGGACAAACCATCGGAATGGTTGTAGTGTGATTTGGTATTGGTTTGTCTTGACCATAGAATCACACTAGTGGACTTTGTGTGTATTGAGCAGAACCAACTTAGAGGTGATTCGATTTATTGCTGACTACATAATCGAATCGGACCTCAGATATCATTTAGTACATGCTTTTAATTCCGATATAATAACGGGCACATATACTTAGTACTCATCTCTTTGATTTACCAATGGGCGAGATTTATAGATTAAATCGATAGGCTCGGTAAGTTGGGAGATGATATTATTTATATTGTGTGCCGTTGATTATAGGAGGAAATTGTGTCCTATATATTAGGATGATGATGTCCCCTTGAGGAGCTCATAAGGTTCATCATGTAAACCCTGCAGGTGGACTTGGTCCGGCATGATGAAAAGGTTGAGTGGTACTACTCAAGGAGTTAGATGTTGATTAATTAATTGTCAGTAAATTAATTAATTGACGGACATTCGAGATCTTAAACATGGGGAGAAAATGTGCAAATAATATATGGAGCCCATATTATCATATGGGGGTTGGTGAGGTAGATCAATGATGATCCTTTAGTGGATTAGATCATCATTAGTGGATCGAACTTTATGTGGGCTTGATCCATGGGTGGCCAAGATCCAACTCCTCCTCATGGTCTCTAATGTAGCATATTAACATCTCATGAAGCTTAGATCCAATGGATAGAAACAAAACTCTAAGATCCATAGGTAGAGATTAAATCTCTAAGATCTGACGGTTGAGATTAAATCTCTAGATCCGACGGTTGAGATTAAATCCCTAGAACCAATGGAGGAGATTAATTCATGACTTATCCCTAACTCTATAAAAGGAGCGCATGGGAGTTGGCGTGAACATCATCAAGGAGAGCTAGGTTTTGGGCGGCAAGAGAAGGAATCCTAGTTGAGATAGGATTGGGGTTAGGGTTTGGAGGCTAGGGCGGCACCAAATAAGGAAGGTTCTCTTTTCTTCTTCTTCTTTCATTAGTCGGCGTCCAGCTTGTTTTCCAGCCCTCTTCCAGCCTTTGGCCGATGGCAAAGCCTCTCTTATCCTTCTCCTTAGGTGGTGGAAACAAGATATAGGGCTTCCCTTGGTGTCTTGGCCGGATTCCACCACAATGTCCTCCTCCTAGTTGGCCGGTGGCAAGGAATTGCTTTGTTCCTTGTTGGTTGGTTTTAGGGAGGAGAAAAACCTTGTTTCTATTCTTCCTCTTGCTTTGGAAGAGCAAGGAAGGAAGATTTGGGATCTAGGAGCTTCGACTTTTGGTAGATCGTCGCCCACACGACGTCCTAAAGGAGGAAGGTTATACATTAGAAGATGAAGAGGTATATCTATTCTCTTTTCTCTTTTGTTTCTTGCTTGTTTTTGGTTTTCAATTATAAGCATGTTATAAATCTGTAAATGACTAAATAATACTTGGATCCCAAGCATAAACACGAAAACCGGCGATCCGGACATTGTCTATTCCACGGCTACTCGTAGAATAGAGGATGGTCGCTTGAACAACTAGTTTGTTCAAGTGACCTCTCTAAACAAATAGCACGACGATGACTTGGTGGTTTGGGCAATCCCTTTTGTCTAGGATTAAATTTTTTAATCCGGGGACATCGAAGGGATCGCCATGGACAAGCTACCGAGGTGAAGTGGGAAGCGAAGTTTTCCCTCATAGACTCGATAAGCAAAACCCTTCAAAAGTAAGGTTGACAGGATAATAAAATTAATGGGTAAAACCTCCTCTTACAAATGTAGAATTCGTATACGTCCACACTATCGTGGCATACGATATTCTCAGTATTTTGAGGTGTTGGTTGATTTTAAAATTTTATTGTTTGTGGAATCAATAATTTTTTAAAATCTAAATATTTTTTATCTATGTGATTCTTACATTTCTTCAAAATGACTTTCAACCGACATGCTGTGATTCTAAAGGAAAACAAACTTAATGGACCTAACTATGTTGATAGGAAAAGAAATCTAAACATTGTCTTAACTACTGAGGAGTACAAATATGTACTCTTTGAAGAGTTTCCTCCTAAGCCCACAGATGATTCTGGTGAAAAGGAGAAAGAGAGTTATAAGAATTGGGTCAAGGCTGATGAGATGATGCAATGTTACATTTTGGCTTCTATGTTAAATGTATTACAAGATCAGCATCAGGCCATGACTACTGCCTATGACATGATGCTCAATCTCAAGGAACTTTTCGGACACCAGAATCAGGCTACTAGGCAAGAAGCCATGAGAAACTTGATGACGACCACCATCGTCGAGGGAACCCCCGTGAGGGATGATGTTCTCAAGATGATGGCTCATTTTAATGAGCTAGAAGTTCTTAGAGCTAAGATCAATGGGAAAATTCAGGTCGATATCATTCTCCAATCTCTACCTAGGAGTTTAGAGCAGTTTCGCCAGAACTACAACATGAATAAGAGGTTGTATTCATTGGCGGAGCTTTTGACATAACTCTAGATGACAGAGGGACTTTTTCATCAAAGTTCTCAGGCCTTGGTTGTCCAGAAGGTTTCTACTTCTAAGCCAAAAGGCAAGAATAAGAAGAAACAAGGCACAGCAAAGGTGGTGGGAGGATCTCAGAGAGGAGTGAAGAAGCCGAAAAACAAGTGCTTCACTTGCAAGACGATTGGACATTGGAAGACGGACTGCCCCAACCATAAACAAAACAAAGGTATATCTTTTGTTCTAGTTGTTAAAACACGTTTAGCGGTGTTATCTACCAGCACCTGGTGTGTAGATACAGGAGTCACTGATCATGTCTGCAACTCTTTGTAGGGGTTCCAGGAAACCAGACGACTACTTGAGGGGGAGATTACCGTCTACATGGGCAATGCTACGAAGGTGGCGTCTATTGCAGTGGGAGATGTTTATTTATCTTTTGATAGGAATAAAACATTAATTCTGAGAAATTTCCTTTATGTACCTTCATTTAGAAAGAATTTAATTTCAATTTCTAAATTGTTTTTGGATGGATATTCTATTTCTTTTAATTACAGAGTTGTTATAAAAAGAAATAGGGAGATTATCTGTTCATGTACATTGGAAGAAAATTTGTACACTCTTGAACCAAAAGCTCCCACGATGCGAATAGAAATAAATAATTCATCTTCTAAATCTAATAAGAGAAAAGAACCTTCGAAAATGAACCAAATGTATCTTTGGCATCTAAGGTTAGGTTATATTAACCTGAGTATAATTCAAAGGTTAATAGCTGATGGACCATTGGGTTCATTGGTGGTGGAAGATTTTCCAACCAGCGAATCTTGTTTGGAAGGTAAAATGACCAAGAGGCCTTTTATGGCCAAGGGGTATAGAGCCAAAGATGTGTTGGAGTTGGTTCATTCTGATTTGTGTGGTCCTATGTCTATCCAGGATAGAGATGGTTTTGAATATTTCATCTCTTTTATAGACTCTTATTCAAGATATGGATACATTTATTTGATGCGCCGCAAGTCTGAATGCTTTGACAGGTTTAAAGAATTCAAGGCTGATGTGGAGAAACGTCAAGGTAAGTATCAAGACACTACGATCTGATCGTGGTGGTGAGTACCTCTTGGGAGAGTTTAGGAGTTACTTATCAGAGGTTGGGATTCAATCCCAACTATCTGCACCTGGTACACCTCAGCAAAATGGTGTGGCAGAGCAAAGGAATAGGACTCTTATAGAGATGGTTAGATCGATGAAGAGTTATTCTTAGTTACCAGATTTGTTCTGCGGGTATGCTTTGAATACGACAGTGTATTTTTTGAACTTGGTACCATCTAAATTAGTACCTTCTACTCCCACAGAATTGTGGATTGGGCGAAAGCCTAGTTTGAGATATATTCGGATTTGGGAGAGTCCAGCACATGTTCTAAAGGGAGATACTGGTAAGATAGAACCTCGTACAGAAGTGCGCTTGTTCGTAGGCTATCCTAGACAAATGAAAGGTGGTTTGTTCTATAGTCCTAGAGATCAGAGGGTGACCGTTAGCACGAATGCCTAATTTTTAGAGGAAGACTATGTGATGAACTACAAGCCCATGAGCAAGATTGTTCTGGAGGAGTTAAGAGGGGAAGTCACTACTTCTGTACCAAAGGTACAAGAGAACATACCACAAGTGTTTGCACCGTGTGTCATAGAGATACACAGGTGATACCTCGTCGTAGTGGGAGGGTTGTTAGACAACCTGAGAGATTTATGTTCTTGGGAGAATCTTCTGATTTGGTCCCTGGCGAACATGAATCTGATCCCTGGACATATGACGAGGCAATCCAAGATAAAGATGCGGTATCTTGGCAAAGGGCGATGAATTTTGAGATAGAATCTATGGATTCAAATCAGGTCTGGGAGCTAGTAGAACCACCCAATAGTGTAAAAGCCATTGGATGCAAGTGGATCTACAAAAGAAAGAGAGGAATAGACGGGAAGGTTGAGACCTTCAAAGCAAGGCTTGTTGCGAAAGGGTATACTCAGAAAGACGACATAGATTATGAGGAGACCTTTTCGCCAGTAGCAATGCTTAAGTCTATCCATATTCTCTTATCTATTGCTGCTCATATGAATTATGAGGTTTGGCAGATTGATGTCAAGACAACTTTCCTTAATGGAAGTCTTGAAGAAAACATCTATATGGAGCAACTAGAGGGATTCATTGCAAAGGGCAAAGACCATCTTGTGTGCAAGCTTAATCGATTCATTTATGGAATGAAACAAGCTTCGAGATCTTGGAACATCTGCTATGATGAGGTAATCCAGTCTTATGGATTTATTCAAAGTTCGGATGAGTCTTGTATATACAAGAAATGTGATGGAAACATAGTGGTATTTCTGGTACTATACATAGATGACATTTTGCTCATTGGCAATAATGTCAAAGTGTTGTCTGATGTAAGGGTATGGTTGTCCAAACAATTTGATATGAAGGACTTGGGAAAAGTGGGACACATCCTTGGGATCAAGGTTATATGGGATCGCAAGAAATGGATGTTGTTCTTATCTCAAGCTTCATATATAAACACTATTTTGGCTCGTTTTAGCATAAAGAACTCTAAGAAAGGTTTTCTACCTTTTAGGCATGGAGTACCTTTATCTAAAGAGAAGTGTCATAGAACATCAAAGGAGATATAGGAGATGAAGGTGGTTCCTTATGCTTCGGTGGTAGGAAGCCTCATGTATGCTATGTTATGTACGAGGCCGAATATCTGCTTTGCCGTGCGCATGGTTAGCATATATCAGAGTAATCGAGGACAGGGATATTGGACTGCGGTAAAGCATATATTGAAGTACCTGAGAAGGACTATGGATTATACGCTGGTATACCAGGCAGATGAATTACTCCCTGTGTGTTACACAGATTCTGACTTCCAATCAGATAGGGATAACAGTAAGTCCACCTCAGGTTTTGTGTTTTCTTTGGGAGGTGGAGCCATTGTATGGAGGAGTGTCAAGCAGAAATGCGTGGCAGACTCCACCATAAAAGCTGAGTATGTGGTAGCCTCTGAGGCATCCAAAGAAGTTTTATGACTCAGGAAATTATTGATAGACTTGGATGAGATTCTTGGTTTTCCCAGAACTATCATAATTTATTATGATAATAGTGGTGTAGTTGCAAACTCGAAGGAACCACAAGCCCATAAGGCTAGTAAACACATAGAGTGCAAGTACCGCCTGATACTAGAGATCGTAAAGCGAGGAGAAGTTGTTATCGCCAAGATTGCATCAGAGGATAACCTGGCAGATCCTTTCACTAAGGCCCTTCCTGTTAGAGCTTTTGATAGGCATATGGAGGGAATAGGAATCAGATGTATGTCAGTTGATGGCAGCATAGTCTTTTAGTATAAGTGGGAGATTGTTATGATGTATACTGAAAGCCTAGCCTTTGTATGAACATCTTCATTTTGGAATATGAATCACATGATCATTGTTTGCATATTTATAGTTATGAATATTGTCTAATACTTTACATTGTAGATAACATGGTGTGTGGTGTCATACAAAAGATTATGTTATCAGTTCCTTGTAGAGTATAAGTAGATGCCCACAACCAAGATGGTTTTGGACAAACCATTAGCATGGTTGTAGTGTAATTTGGTATTGGTTTATCTTGACCATAGAATTACACTAGTACACTTTGTGTGTACTGAGCAGGATCGACTTAGAGGTGATTCAATTTATACTGACTATATAATTTAATCGGACCTCGGATATTATGGTGTACATGCTCTTAATCCTGATATAATAACGGGCACATGTATTTAATATTTATTTCTTTGATTTACCAATGGGCGAGATTTATGTGTTAAATCGATAGGCCCAGTAAGTTGAGAAATAATATTATTTACATGGTGTGTCGTTGATTATAGGAAGAAACTGTATCTTATGTATTAGGATGATGATGTCCCCTTGAGGAGCTCATAAGAATCATCATGTAAATCCTGTAGGTGGACTTGGTCCAACATGATCATAAGGTTGAGTGGTACTACTCATGGAGTTAGATGTTAATTAATTAATTGTCAGTAAATTAATTAATTAACGAACATTCGATATTTTAAACACGGGGAGATATTTGTACAATTAATATATGGAGCCCATATTTAATTATGGGGGTTGGTGAGGTAGATCAATGATAATCCTCTAGTGGAATGGATTGTCATTAATGGATCAGTTTTTATGTGGGCCAGATCCATTAGGTGGCCATGATTCAACTCCTCCTCATGGTCCCTATTGTAGCCTATTAAAACCCTCTTGAAGCCTTGATTTAATGGACATGATTAAAAGGAGGCTTGGGTGAAATCTATAAATAAATTCTAATGCTTGGGCGGCAAGTGTAAGATTGGACTGCTAGGGTTTGGAGTTTCTAATGGTTGGGCGGCAAGCAAGCATTGGTTGCTAGGTTTTGCTTTTCCATTAGGGTCGGCGGCAATACAAACAAAGGATAAGGGTGTCATCTTCTCCTTTGCTCTTGGTTGGCTCCTCCTTCTCCTCTCCTAGGGCGGCACCTTCTTCCCTCAACTCTTTGTCGGCGGCCACCTCTCCTTCTTTCTCTCCTTGGCCAGCGGCAACAACCAAGCAAGGAGGCTTGGTGATCGGCACTAGATAGGAGAAGAAGATTTTGGTTATCTTCCCTTGTTCGGAGCAAGCAAGGAAGGGAAGATACGAGATCTAGGAGGCATCGATTCTTGGAGGATCGTCGCCCACACGACGTCCAAGAATAGGATAGGTCATATGATAGAAGATCAAGAAGTAAACAAGAGGTATAATTCTTGTTTAGTTTTCTTTCTTGTTCTTTGTAATTGGATTATAATTGTATGATCATGGACCCCGATGATAAACAAAAAAATCGGCGATCCGTTCATCATCTATTCCGTGGCTAATCGAGTAAAAGAGTTAAGTTGCCTGAACAACAAGTTTGTTCAAGGGACGACTCAAATCGAGAAGCATGATGATGAATCTGTTGCTCGGGTAATCCATTTTCATCGGGATTAATTTTTTTAATCCTAGGATGTGAGATAGGATCGCCATGCACAAGCAACCGAGGCGAAGTGAGAAGTGATGCTTCAACCTTCAGACTTTCCATGTCAAGTACTCAAGACTTGGTCTTTACCATAATCAAGACCCATGCTTGGACTTTCCATGCCAAGTGTCCCACTTGGACTTCTCCATCATATGGTTAACTCCATGTCAATTATATAGTCAACTCATTGTCAAACAATGGTGAACTCATTGTCAAACATTAAAACACAAACATCAAGACACTACTCGAGTCAAACTAGAGTATGGTCAATCGTGACCTGGGACGATTTCACCAACAAGTATTACCTGAAGGATGCAAACATAAGTTAGGACCTAAGTGTGAAGGTCCTTTTCAGGTAGAGAGTTGAGCAGGAAAGGGAGCTTACTACTTGAAGGACGCGTAGGGAAGGCTTTTAGCACGACCATGGAATGTGTAAAATTTGCATCCTTTTTTTGGTAGATAAATTTTGTAATATTTTTGTCTTTATTTTTCTTGAAAAATGGAATGGAAAGACTAGATAAAGTGTACTATACTTCAAGTATTATTACAAATATAAAGTTTACATTTTTTCAGTATTGAATTGAAAAGGAAAAGATAGTAGGTCGGGGGGATTGCAGTCTATGGTATTGCCTAAATGTAGAAAAGTGATGGGATGTCCAGGAGGGGGATAGCTTGCTTCTTGGAACTGATTTATGCAGTCATGAAACCCCATTGAAGGAAGTCAAAGCCTCTGTCGAGGAACAGGTCATTGATTGTGGTGGAAGACCAAAAAGTTTCTTCTTGAGTTGTGTTGTTTTTTCCCTTGTATGATGATTGAGCCTGTTTATTGTCCAATGCATTTTGTAAGTAAGTTGTTTGGAATTGAAGGGTTGTAAGTTCTGCTAGGTAAGACTATGCTTTTATGCAAGAAGCCTGTAATTCTCTGTCTAGCTTTTGGTAGCCATCTTGTAGGGATATCTCGTGAGCTTGGCTTTCTTGTAGTTCTTTTTTTAGAGTAGAAGTATATTGGGCCCAGTGATTATTGAGCTGAGTTTTGCTTATGAAGCACTGAAAGGGTGAGTATCAGTATCAATAATAAATAATAATAAAACAATATGCTAACCTGGTTAATGTTTTGTAAGAGGGGATTTGGCAATTCCTCATCTAAGGGTGAAGGAAGAAGGAATGGAGGAATGAGGTTGGTTGAAGAGGTGGGGGTGAGAACATTTGAGGGATAGGTTATGTACAAGTTAGGGGTTTGGGTGACGAGATTTGGAGGTAGAGGTTCAGAAGAGTGTGCTAAGTGACGGGGGCATATTCATCGCTGTAGATGAAGACTTCCGACTTCTTTTCAATCAATACTACAAAGAGTTTGAGGTCTTCCTCGTCGCTCTGTATCTCCTCATCCTTTTTATTATAGTGAGGTAGTTGGCTTGTTTGTGCAGTTGCGTAATTAGTGAAACTTAAAGATATGCGTCCACCCATTAAGTTTTGACTATTTACCTCAGATGGCTGCATTAGAAGAACAATTTGTGTGGGCCATATTGTTCAGTTTAGACCTTGCAAGGCAGTAGTCGAATATCGTCTTCCAGGAAGAGCGTGCACCCCATGGCTGGTGGGGTAATCCACCACACCTTGCACTTCATATGCGAAATTGACATTGGGAGTGTTGGAGAGTCTTCCCACAAGTCCTCTAGTTATCAGTAGGTAGGCTTTTCCATTATGCCACTGTTTATATCTCCATGTAAGGATAGACACCTGAATATTTATATAAAAGTCCCCAGCTATTAGTATAACATCATGTATCACATATACTAATTGACTTCCTCTGGTTAAATCTATTTCCATGTTTGCCAATATCGCCTGGTCCCCTCTCCAGCGATTATCCTAGAATACAATTAGCAACATGGTTCCTTCCTCTTGCCTGTGAAGGGTTTGGATACGTAACTGTAGGATGCCCAGGTGTATATATTGCATCCTTCTTCGTGGTAGCTGGTTGAAGCTTTCTTCCTAGATAAACATTCTATCCAGTTGGCTTCCGTCCGTTACTAGGATCGGTTCATCAAATCTATGCATATACACCTAATGGTGCATGTCTTCTCTTCGGGAATGGTAAAGTACTTCGGCAGCCCTAGTGAAATCACGAGCTGTAAAATAGGCTATGTGTGTGGGTTATAAGCTATAAAGCAGCCCTAGTAAGATTCCTCCTTATTGGGGAAGGCAGCAACATGTGATGGTGGGGCCCAATTAGCACCCAACATCTCTTCCTTTGTTCTATATAAGGAAGGATTGTAAGCCCCTGCAGAGCACTATCAAGCAACCCTTGAGCTCTACTTGGGAAATATGATCATCGAAGAACAAACTTATAAAGTTAGCACACAAGAGCCAAAAGGTCCTAAGTTAGTAAGGAATATGCTATACAACCTGACGGTGGAAATAGAAATTCCAAGAATACCAAGGTTTTCTCTCAAAGCAATTCTTGACATAGGCGCCACAACCTGTTGTGTAGATCAAAAATCAGCTCCACCGGAATCCTTGGAGAAAAACATGTTTGTGGTCAGCTTTAGTGGAATTAACTCCCAACAGACTGCGAATATGAAGATGCACCAAGGATGTATATTGGGGAAAACATTTTTCGAGTTCCTTATACATACAGTTTTCCCATGATCCTCGGAGATAATATACAGATGATTATTGGGTGCAACTTCATAAGATCCATGCATGAAGGACCACGTATCGAGGCAAATGTGGTAACTTTCTATAAAAATCTTACTATATTTAACACTTTATCTTCCGTAACTGCAGCAACAATAAAAGAAATGGATCTGGAGGAAGAGGAATATATCCAAATCAAGGAAATGGTGCACTATTCTGCGGGTCAAACCCAACAAAGATTCAAAGAACAATTTAGCTCATTGCTAGGGGAGCTACGAAACGAAGGTTATATTTGCGAAACCCTCTTAAACATTGGGCAAAAAATCAAATCGTCTGTCAGCTGGATATCAAAAATCTAGACTTTATTATTGAAGACAGACCCCTGAAGCATCTGCCTCTTAATCAAAAGGAAGCCTTTGCAAGGCATATCAAGGATTTACTAGAAATTGGAGTCATCAGACCCAATAAAAGTCGACACAACACTACAACAATTATTGTGAATTCTGGAACAACGATTGATCCCAAAATAGGAGGAGAGATAAAAGGTAAGGAGACGATGACATTTAACTACAAGCATCTTAATGATCTCACAAACAAAGATTAATATAGCCTCCCAGGAATCAACACAATCCTAAAAAAGGTCAGCAATAGTAAAATTTACTCAAAATTTGACCTTAAAAGTGGCTTTCATCATGTGGCAATGCACTTAGACTCAATTGAGAGGACTACCTTTTGGGTCCCAGATGGCTTATATGAATTGCTTGCCATGCCATTCGGACTGAAGAATGCCCCTACTATCTTCCAGAGAAAAATGGACAATTGTTTCTAAGGAGCTGAAGATTTCATAGCGGTGTATATTGATGACATTGGTTTTTTCTCGGAGTGAAGAAGAACATGCCTAGCACCTTCAAAGAATGCTGGGTATCTGGAGACAAAATGGGTTGGTATTAAGCCTAACCAAAATGAAAATAGCAGTGCCTAAATTTAATTTCTGGGAGCTATCCTTGGCAATAACAAGATTAAACTACAGCCACAGATTATTACTAAGATTGTTGATTTCAAAAATGAAGAGCTAAAAACAACAAAAGGAATGAAATATTTGTTGGAGGATCGTGGCCGACAAGAGGGGGGTCAATAGCCCAATACGCGTGTACGGTGGAATCGTCCGTTCATCGCGTACTCGTCTACAATACTCATTAATGAGGAGCAAAAATAATAGTAATACGAATACAAAAGACAAGCATACATAAATACACACGATATACGTGGTTCAGAACCTTAGGGTTCCTACTCCACGGGGTAAACTCAATGAGCTCGTGTTATATGCACGTCACTAACAAAACTCCTTCTCGACAACACGTCGAAGGTGGAGAAACCTCGAACAAGTAATTACACTAAGCAATACAACCAAATACAAATACAAGAAGAAATACAAGTAAAGAATACTTTACAAAACTTTGCTTTGATCACTTGCTTGTTGCTTGCTTTGGATTGCTCTTGAAGGTCTGGAATGCATAAAAAATTTCCCTTCAAAATCAGCCCAAAAACTCTTGCAAAATCCTCCATCTCGAGCTCCATTTATAACCTACATCGAGCTGATTTTTCACCCATCAGTCGACTAGTCTAGTAGCCGTAGTCTCACAACGACTCGATCCATGCTAGCCAAGTTCCAACGGATCCATCATCAGTCGACTGATCATGCTCATCAGTCGACTAATGATCCCATCAGTCGAGTGGTCGACATGATCACTCGACTGGAAAACATTCTGTGCTCGAATTCACCCTTCGACTTCCATCCCTCACCAGTCGACTGATGGTGTCGACAGTCGACTGTCATCCCTCGACAGTTGACTGTTCGGCCAGAACCAGGTCAATCGAACACCAGTTGAACTCATTCATCTTGGAGCAGTCGACTGGAACCTATACTAGTCGACTGATATCTGGTAAAACCTCAAACACCAAGTTTTTTTTGCATCCAACCATCGGGTAAACCCTCAAACACCACGTTTGAGCATTTGACACTCAGCCTTAGCCACTTGGCTAAGTCCACCTCATCTCTCATGGAGTTCCCCATCGAAGTTCTCTTCCTCGGCCTATGTCCCTCAGATACAACAAGCGCACGGCTTCACAATGCCATCCTTTGCGTCTCTTTCCCTCGAAGCCTGCTTCCCTTGGGCCTCACTCCATTCGCTCCCCGTCCAGATGTTCCTCGGATGCACCAAGCGCATGGCTTCGCAATGCCATCCTTCACCGACTCAAGAACCCCGAGCCTACAAGACTTGTGACCTTGCCAAGTCCTCAAGACTTCCCATTGCCAAGGCTACACACTTGGTCTTACTAACACCAAGCCCCATGCTTGGATTTTCCCAACACCAAGCCCCATGCTTTGATTTACATGGCCAACTCATGTTGGACTTCCCATGACAATACCATGTCATAAGTTTTGTCTAACATTAAAATACTGTTCGAGTCAAACTTGAGTCCGGTCAATCATGACTTGGGCCGATTGCACCAACAATCTTGGCTCGAGCTCCTAAACTATGCCTGAAACTATATTCCTAACATTGGAAGACTCCTAAGCCCACTATATGCGAAGACTAGCCCAAATGGTGATAAAAGATTGAATAACCAAGATTGGGCCTTAATCAAAAAAATCAAAGATCTAATCCAGAGGCTACCAGACATGGAAGTTCCCCCAGAAGAATGATTCATTATCCTTGAGGTAGACGGTTGCATGGAAGGATGGGGAGGAATTTGCAAATGGAAAAGGAACAAGTATGTCCCAAGGACAACTGAGAGGGTATGTGCATATGCCAATGAAAAATTCAACCCGCCAAAATCTACCATTGATGCTATTGGTTGCTTCATCAACTTCCTTCCGTTTCTCTAGTTGATGTAGGTCCTCTCCCAAGTCCTTCTCCATTAGTAGTTCCTCATATTGCGATTTGTAGTAGGCAACTTCCTTCTAGAGGCGATCTATTTCTTCTTCACACTAGGAAATATAATATTGCTACTCTTGTATCAACTTCTTGGGAAAAAATGGGGTTGGCACAGAAGGGGCAACTGGTACTTGCTTATTGAAATAGTAAGGTCCGTACAAGTTACATGTGATGACTAAGCAGTTTGGGCAGTGTATCCTTGCCCTCTGTAAAGTTTCCCTTTATGCAAACTAGGTAATTGCAAAATAATAGGTCCAAACTTGGTAGTAAGGCAAGGAAGCTATTGTAAGTCCAAGGGCACACCTGTGTGAGCGAAACCCGGAGAGGAATTGCCCTATTCTAAAGATGTGTGAATTATGACAATAGATGTATCAAACCTGGGAAAAGGTTATCCAGGAGTGGTATGATAACTCCCGTACACCTAACTTGGAATACCAAGACCTTGTATCTTCCACTAAAATATCTACAAACCTGTTAGCCAACAACCTTGCCGTAATATATGATCGAACCTGTTTGTCTTCTAGAGTCACCTGAAAAACTTCAAACTTATTTTAGAAAGGCGTCAGGGGTTAGAACGAGAGCTCCAACAACTCAAAAATGCTTTGAAAATACCTGACTATTGTATACATAGAAAATAAGCCCTTAACAAGGCAGGAAGTACAAGAATTGGTTACTTAGATAGCTGAGCAGCGCAAGTTGGTGGAAAAAGAAGCTTTAAGACTGACAGAAAACCTTAACGAAAAAATAGAAAGGGTTGAGAATTTGCTCCGCAAACTTGAAAGATTGATTGCCTCATGAGCAACTATGTCATCACAAGAAATACCCAAGCCTATAGAGATGCAGTCAAGGCCACCGAGCAAATTGAATCCCCAGCGATCGGATTTGCAAAACCAAGTGATTTCCAGGGATCCACCTCTAGAAACTCGGCTATTATCAGACAAAATAATACATAGATCCAACTTCTGGTTCAAATAGCTGAAAGTGTAAGAGACCTACAGTCAAATCTCAAGACCATTTTGGAACAAACAAAAGGAGGTGTGCAGATAACGCCTATACTAGACGAGCTTGTGGACAAATTAAAGAGCCTATCCCTAGGCCCTATGGAAAGGCCTAAGGAAAGCAAAGGTAAACTTCGAGTCTTCAAGGATCCCTACAAAATATTAAAAGAAGAGCAGGAGATGTGGTATTATCTCCAAGGATCATGGGAAAATTGTATGTATAAGGAACTCAAAAAATGTTTTCCCCAATATACATCCTTCCTTTGCACATCTTCATATTCTTAGTCTGCTGGGAGTTAATTCTACTAAAGCTGACCACAAACGTGTTTTTCTCCAAGGTTTCTAGTGGAACTAATTGTTTATCTACACAGTAGGTTGTGGTGCCTGTGTCAAGAATTGCTTTGAGAGAAAACCTTGGCATTCCTAGAATTTCTATTTCCACCGTCAGGTTGTATAGCTTATTCCTTACTAACTTAGGACCATTTGGCTCTTGTGTGCGAACTTTATATGTTTGTTCTTCGAGGAGCATATTGGTTGCTTCATCAACTTCCTTCCCTTTCTCTAGTTGATGTAGGTCCTCTCCCAATTCCTTCTCCATTAATAGTCCCTCATATTGGGATTTGTAGTAGGCAACTTCCTTCTGTAGGCGATCTATTTCTTATTCACACTAGAAAATATGCTGCTCTTGTATCAACTTCTTGGAAAAAAATAGGGTTGGCACAGAAGGGGCAACTGGTACTTTTTTTGTTGAAATAAGGCCCTTTTTATTCTGTTCCCAAGATCCCCGAGCATCTTGAACCAAAATTTTTCAGACAGCTCTGGTCCTGCAAATAATCTTCTCGTCTTTGCTACCAATATCATATAATCATTCATATATTGGATAATGTTTTTAACATTATCACATGACAGTTTTTCTAGGTCCCGATTAGCTACATCTTGTAAAGTTGAGGATCCTTGGATAGGATCTTCTGAGGAAAACACTCTTCTCATTTGGGAAAGTATATTATGAGTGACTGCTCTTCCTTCTCTTGTGGTTATTAGGGCTTCATATTCCATTGGGTAACTCATTCTCCACTATACCCATGTGATTTTTTCTATTTCGCCCAATAGATTCTCTATGTACTCAATCTTGTCTCGTGGATCTGTAAAACCTTGGTTGGCAACATGGTTCTTTGTAATTGATTCCCATCTTGCAAATGCATCGTCAAAACGACAAAGTTGCTCAGGAATAATAAACATGGTTCCTCCCTGTTGTTGAGTCGAAGGGAGAGTCCACATCTCATTGTTAAGACCACCCCGAAACCTTGTCCTTGAGGGTTACTATTCATAGATGGGTTGTGGACTAGATGGGCCTAGGTCTGCTCTAGCCGACAGGTACCCAAGTGGACCCATAGTTACATCTTTGGGTGGCCTGTAGGGCGAGAGGATAGTGTTGGAAAAGTAAATTTGTTGTTCTTCAGGCTCTGGGTCTACTTCTAAGAGTTGCCGAAGGCTAGGATATTCCATTCCCACAGTGAGTAACTGAGAATTTTCCCCACCACCTGCCGATGTGAACGGATTAACAAATACATCATCATCATTAGGGTAAGAGTCCCATATAGGTGGGGTATCATCAGACAATGTTGTTGTCATCAAGGCCATAGAAATGTGTCAAGGCTTAGAACGAGAGCTCCAACAACTCAAAACTTCTTTGAAAAACCTGACTGTTGTATACATAGAAAATATGCCCTCAACAAGGCAGGAAGTATGGGAATTTGTTACTGAGATAGATGAGCAGCCAAAGTTGGAGAAAAAAGAAGCTTTAAGACTGACAGAAAACCTTAACGAGAAAATAGAAAGGGTGGAGAATTTGTTTCGCAAACTTGAAAGGTGGACCGCCTCATGAGCAACTACGTCATCACAAGAAACACCCAAGCCTATAGAGATGCAGTCAAGGACACCAAGCAAATTGAATCCCCAGCGATCGGATTTGCAAAACCAAGTGATTTCTAGGGACCCACATCTAGAAACTCAGCTATTATTAGACAAAATAATACACAGATCCAACTTCTGGTTCAAATAGAAGAAAGTATAAGAGAAATACAGTCAGATCTCAAGACCCTTTTGGAACAAACTAAAGGAGGTGTGCAGATAACCCCTATAGAATGGTAAGTCCGGTAGGGTAACCGACAAGTAAGCCTCGAGTGGAGAGGTGAGGCTGAGTCCTCTATAGGGCGACAAAGCTAGGCGTTGATCTGACAGATAGTCTACGTGAGACTTAGAAGTTGAGATCGAGTAGTTTTACTAATGCTATCATGTTTCATATTGTTTACTTGTGCTAATCTCATTTTGCAGAGATCAATCGACTGAATGGATTCCAATTGACTGAGGTCCAGTCGACTGGATACCTAGTTAGCAGGATTAGTTGGTGGTTGATCAAAGATCTGGTAGCACAAATGGAAATATTTTCAATCGATTGAAGAGGAAAACTTCCCGATGCAAAGTGGAGTGACCTGGAGTTGACTGGAGTGTGTTCAGTTGACTGGAAGTCCCGAAGTACCATATCGACAAGTTGATGTGGAGTCGATTGGAGGGCATTTCAGTTGACTGGAAAAGATTTATAAAAGAAATGCATGACCAACTCCAAAAAATATAGATCTACAACGTCCAAGTGCTACTACTATTTGTCTTTGTCCACAAGAGCTTCATCCCTTCACGAAGATGCATTTCCAACATTCCGTGCCTACTTCTAAATCTCCAAAAGTGTCGGTATAATTTTTCTCTTAATATTTGTATTCATTTTCTCTTTGATGTACCTAATTTCAAAGAGAAGGTAAAATGTTACCTATCTCTCATTTTTTGTAAAAAGCGAACCCCTCCTAAGTTGAGAGTTCTCGATTCGTAGGGTATTATAGTGATTGCCCATTGAGGTAGCTCTCGGAAGAGCTACAGGCCTTGAAGTAGCAACTCAGCTAGGGTTGCGAACCAAGTAAAAAAGCTTGTCTCTTTATTTCTTTTATTCTGCTGCATACTCATAAATTAAAATATGTTTTTTAAAAATCTAAAGAAAATTTGTAACATCTGGGATTCACCCCCTCAGAGTAATTCGATCCTACAATTAGGGGTTGGTTGAAGGAGAGAAGACCTTTACCATTAGCTTCTTGGATGGCTCCTTCAAATCCTCTCTAAAAATATCTCCCGTGTTTGGATGCCATTTTAGTTAGTGGTTGGGTTTCTTTAGCCATCAATGTTCTGCTTCAATTTCCTTCATGAGGGATAATTCTTTGTGTAGTTGTGCAGCACGACGATTTTGTTCATTACAGACCTCTGATATATACTGGAAGTGTTGGATAAGTATGGAAAAGTGAAACTGGAACTTTGTTATGCTATTGGTGGTCCTCTGATTGAGTTCGTCAAAGGCATTTTTGAGGTCATGCAGGGGTTGGAAACATTGACCCGACTAAAAGTTTCAGTCTTTTTCTTTTTGTATTAGCTTTTGGATTTGCTCCTAGGTTATAGTTAATTCTAATTGTAGTGGTTCTATTTGTTTCTTGTAGAAGGCTACCCTTTCTCGAAGCATTCGAATTATGGTGTCTTTGCAAGCACTTCTCCAATCCACCTCGCACATTTCATATTGGTGTTGAATAAAGGTGTTTCCTTTTTCTACTAGCAGTTGATTTCTCTCTGCAATAGGGGCTTGTATTTGAGCTTGCAGTGTTTGTTGTTGTTGGAGATATGTTTCTTCTTTTTTAGCCCATTCATTGGATTCAAAGGGGCTAGTTTGGATGCCCTTTGAAGAAGAAGAGGGTTATGAGGAAGGAATGGCAGGTGGGGATGTTTATGTGGATTGGGGTGGAGGTTGAAAATGGTGAGTCTAAAATTCTGAGAACCATTGACTAAAGTTGTATAATTTGAAGGTACTCTGTAAGTGAACAAATGAAAGTAACATTAGGAATATATTTATACATTTATATGAATTAATAAAAAGAAGGGAAGCATACCATAACAAGAGTCTGCTAAAGTCTTGTAAAAGATAGAGGATATCAGAATTGATAATGGAAGGAATAACTTGGGGTTGTGAGGAGTCGGCAATGCGGATTTCTGAAAGAGTTGAGGAGGATAAAAGGGGTATGTTGGGAGAGCTGGGACTTGATGGGGGCATAGGAAGTGTCTTGGGAGAGCTTGGAGGATTGGTTGTGTATGCGTCTGATACGTCTTATATCAGTAGGTCAAGGGGAGATGTGGTGGTGTTATCAGGGATTATGGGGCTAGGAGGAGGAGATGAATGATGATGTCATGTAGTAGGGAAAAGGGAGGCTAAGGGAATATTGTTTGCAGAGGAAGTTGGAGGAGGAGAAGGAGGAAAGGTCAATAAGAGTATCAGAGGGGTCAAGAAAGGAAGTAGGGATTTCTATAAGAGGTGTTAAGTCCTGAAGAGGGGGAATTGACGAAGAGTCTGAGGGAATATAGACAAGATCAGTAAGGGTGATGGAAAAGGGAGGCTTTTCTGGTTCTTCAATAGTTAATACCGTGTTATCCTAGAATTTAGAAGGAATCTGTTATAGAGATGTGTAAATTTTTTATAAGGTATTTTTAAATAATGAATAGAAATAATGGAAATGAGTATAAATGGAGATTGAGGTACTTACTGATGAGGTTGAAGGCCGCTTACTGGAAGTAGAGGTGATTGTTGTGGGAAATTTTCTTTTCTTTTGTTTCTTTGCTAGGGTTCTAGCAATGGCAGTGTGCATCATGTCCTCTTCAAGATGAGTATATGTTAGTAAACATTTGGAAACAGAAGCAAGGTAAGTACATAATATGAAATATTAACCTATGGGATGAGCTTCAGAGGAAGGAATAGGGGATAACCCATAGTAAAACAGTATGGGTTCTTGTAGGAGTTCAACAATGTTGTATCACTTGTTTTTAAGCAGGGGTTTGATTGAGGAAAAGTTGTAGTAAGACTTGATACCATTTAGTTCGGGGAGTCGGGGAAGGGAAGTTCTCTAGGTCAAGGAGAATTGTAGAATAGGATCCATGGGGACAAAGAAGTATAGATCTTTCTAACCTTTATGGGAAGCAGGCATATCAGTGAGAAATTGGCAATCTTAGCATGCCATGAAAAAGAAAACACTAGTGTCGACCATCTTGAGTTGATATAAGTAGTGGAAGATATGGGGAGTTTGGGGGATGTTAAGGTGTTTGAAGACAATTAGGGTTCTGGCGAGAATTTGAATGGAGTTGGGAGTCAGTTGATTAATGGGGAGACCGTAAAATACAAGAATGTCAAAAAAGAGTTGGGGGACAGGAAGACAAAAGCCTCCTTCGAGTTGGTATGTGAAGAGGGTGTTGGTGTTGGTTGGGGGTTGGTGAGGTTGTTGATGAGGAGTAGGGATGATGGCGAAGAAGTCTTCTGGGATGTTTATGGGTTCGTGACCAAAGAAAGAATGGTTGAGAGTTAGTTTACTGGGGGTGGTTTAATACCAAGGAAGGGCGGTAAAGGAAGAGGCCATTGGACGAGGAGGCGGTTGTAGAGGTTGTGAAGGTGTCAGAGACGAAGAGGGTTAGGGTTTTGGAGGAGAAGAGTTGAGTTGTGTTAAGTGAGGAGTGAGGAGGTTCTCTTTAAAAAAGGAAAAAAAAAGGAAATGAAGTGAATATGACAGATGAAAGGGGAAAAATGTTATTAAAGAAAATTTATATATTTTTTCTCAATTTTTGTATTTTTTTTCAAAAAGTAAGTGAAATTTTCTTAAAGTGTGTTTCTTTTGCAGGAAGTAGATGATCTTTTCAAGGCTTTTCGCCTAATATAACAACTTAAGGACTTGCTAATTACATTCCCTCTATGGGACTATAACAACCAGTTATAGTGGCTAAGTAAAATTATTTCACAGGTTTACGCCTAATATAACAATCTAAGGGCTAGGTAATTACATTCCATCTGCGGAGCTATAACAACCCGCTATAGTGGCTAAGTAAAATGTTTTCAAGGCTTTATGCCTAATATAGCAGCCTAAAGGCTAAGTAATTACATTCCCTTTGTGGGACTATAACAGTCCACTATAATAGCTAAGTAAAATTTTCTTGGGTTCAACGCCTAATGTGAAAGCTTGAAGGCTAAAATAAATTATTCAGGCTTTACGCTTAGTTACATGGTGATTGTTTTTGAGTTCAGTGAAGTATTCTTGGTGGACACTTGTAAAACTTCATTCGACTTTGTTCTTCAGTATTACTAAAGAGGGGAAACTTAATTAATGATGGGTTTGGGATTTTTTAGCACAACTGGTATTGTGTTTGCTTGAGGTTAGTAAAGTATTTTTAATAGATACTTGTAAAATTTCATTCGACTTTGCTCTTCTGTTTTACTAAAGAGGGGAAACTTATGATGGGTTCAGGATTTTTTATCTCAGCTGGTATTGTGTCTACTTGAGGTTAGTAAATTATTTTTAGTAGATACTTGTAAAACTTCATTCGACTTTGCACTTTATTTTTACTAAAGAGGGGGAACTTATGATGGGTTCGGGATTTTTTAGCTAAAGCAAAGTACTTAGTAAGTTTTTAGAAAACTTCTTTGTATTTATAGATCATTTAGTGTATTTTAGAGTCTAGAGAACTTTATGTTTGTGCAAAATATTTTATAAATTTTCTAAGCAGTCTATGTATTTACTGATCGCCATGTGTATTTTCCGAGCTCAATAGGGATGAGCAGAGTAGTTGATCTAGAGCTCAGGTTTTGACTCGGGCGGGGTGGCGCTAAAACCCTTCCATGTGTGAGATTAGAATAGAGGCCGACAACCGAAGTGCCTTATCCCAAGTGGTAAGCATGAAGGTACATGTTGCAGAGTGCAGGGTTGGCGCTCCTCGTGTGGCAGTTCTTTTGATCGAGTGGCCCAAAGATTGCTCTTATCAACATCGTGGTATCGTGCCTCCAAAAATTCCCGAAAGGGGTTTCTGCTGAGGGGCCGCTTCGGCGGTGGGGCCAGTCACGTAAAAAAGTCTACCATCACAGTTTTGCCCCCAGGGCGACGGCGCGTTGGTAAGGCACGAAGTTCCCCTCTACGCATTCAGGGGTCGATTCTACCCTGGCTGCGCGCGCTGGGCGAGTGGAGATGCACGCTGCCCCCTCGTCCCAGCGTGGTCGATCCTTCTGGGCAGCATGGGTCCTAACGTGTCAGGCCACGCATCACCCTGATTTACCCTCATTGACCGGTGGGGACTCTCGTTGAAGGCCGTGGGGCAGGGCCAGTCAGCCATCAGGACTAGTAGGGAAGAGAAATCGTACCTGATACCTGATGTAAATAAAAAAAAAAAAAAAAGAATAGAGGCCGACAGAGAGAATCGAAGGAGAAGGAGAAATTCGTGAACAAAAGAGGATCCACCTCTATGTTTAAAAGAAATCAAAATAAACTTTATTAATTAAAAAACTATCTATAAATTACAAGAGCCTGAGCTCATCTTTAAATAGGCTAGGAAATGAGAAAGTTTCTTAACAATTAAGAAAGCTAAAAAAATAAACTAAGTTAAATAAAAATTTCTTAAGGAAACCAAAAAAATATATAAAAATTTTAAAACTAAAATTTTAAAATAAAACAAAAAATTCAAAAAAATAATAATAAAATACTAATGAAATTATAAATAGCGACGAAAGCGCACCATGGTAGTGGTCTGGTCCACGGTCAGGTCGTGGTGGTAACCATGACTGTGGATTGGTCTACAGTTAGGTCGTGGTGGGGACCACGATCATGGTGGGGAACACGGGCAGGTCGTGGTCCATACTGGATGAGCCATGAAATGATCCACGCCTGTGGTGGTGACCATGGGTAGGTCGTGGTAGCCTCTAAGAACCCCTTTATACCTCGTTCTGATCCAAAATGAAGGATATCCATGTCAGAGGGCCATGGAGGAGTTGAATACTTTATTTTAGTGCTCAATTTCTCTTTGTCATGATTTAGAGGAAGGTGGGATCACATCATATGATAAAAGTTGATCAAACTATTGGATGTGTCTGCATCAGTCACCCGGGGTTGAAAAGAACTCGACTTCGAGTTCGAACTAGTGTCATCCTCTTCTTTGGAATAAGGACTTATGCTTTCTTTCTCGTCCATTAGCTCCATCACCGATCGCTTTGCTTTTAAATCGAAAATGTTGCTCGGGTGAAGAAGTAGGACATAGGTGACTTTCTCTTGTACGATCATCTCTAAATACTTGGAAATAGAAAGGAAAGGAGAGGTAGAAGATACTAAAATAAGAGTGAGATCCTCTCGCTGGGATGTTAATTTAATCTTCTTCCCTTCGACATAAATGTTCTTCCATCTGTCGTGTATAACTTTGTGATCATGCTACCAAGGTGGGTCCAAGAATATGTAGCTTGCGACTATTGCTTCAACCTTGCGGAGAAGAAGATTCTTTTGAGCAGTCAGTGCCTCATGGTCATCTCCATAAAATACCTTATCATCATCGTAGATGCATATGTATTCTTCAACTAATATGTCATCTACAGTGTAGATGCTATTGTCTCCTTCAACCAATATGCCCATGTCTTATACAATCGGTATATTGTCTTCACTATAGTCATCCTCGTACATGTCCAATTGGAGCTCCATTGTGCTACTCATGTTAAGTGGCACGAGCATGTCATGTTGTGAGGGATTCACCTGCATCGGGCTTCCAGGGTTGAAAAGAACTCATCCTTGAGTTTTGATTAGGTAGACTTGATCCTTGGTGGAGAAATCTAGATTTGAGTCGAAGAGGTTGCTTGGATGAAGTGGTAGGACATAGATTGCTTTCTCTTGTGCGACAACCTTGAAAACCCTAGACATAAAAAGGAAAGAAGAGGTAGAAGGTACCAAAAGAGGAGTGGAATCCTCTTGTCGGAGTGCTAGCATAATATTTTACCCTCCAATGTAGGTGCTCATCAACATCAACCAATCATCTCTCATTTCGTCTTTGGGCGAGAGATCAAGCATTGTCTTGTGGCCATATTCGCAAAGTACTTCGTCATCATCATACTCACCGTAGATGGGATCAGCAATGACCTTGTCAATGTCATTAATCATAGACGGAGTCTTTGAAGGTATGAAACTTCGCTTCCCACTTCAACTCGGTTGCTTGTTCATGGCAATCCCGTCTACGTCTTCGGATAAAAAAATTTATCCTTGACAAAGATGGATTACCCAAGCTACCATTTCTTCGTCGTGCTATTTTATTGGAGTGGTCACTTGAATAAACTTGTTGTTCAAGAAACCTACCTCTTATTTGGGGTCCAAGTAAATTAGCCACATAATAAAAACATACAACAAACAAAGAAACAAAAGGAAAGCAAAAACAAGATTTATACCTCTTGTTTACCTCAAGGTCTTCTATCGTATGTCCTATCCTCCTCTTGGACGTTGTGTGGGAAACGATCCTCCAAGAGATGAAGCCTCCTCGATCACGATCTTCCTTTCCTTGCTCTCTCCGAACAAGAGGAAGTACAGAAACGAAATTCTTCTCTTATCTAGGACCAACCTTCAAGCTCCAAGCTTGATGGTTGCCGCCGGCCCAAAGAGAGGTGTAAGGAGTTGGCGCCGACCAAGAGCTCCAAGGAACAAGACCCTAGCTCTTGTCACCGCCGGCCAAGGATGGAGAGAAGAAGAGGATGAGAACCAGCCAAGGTTGAGAAGAGCAAGATGGGCACCGACCAAGGAGAAGAGGAAGAAGCCTTGCCGCCCAAGGATTCTCCAAACCCTA
Organism: Wurfbainia villosa; assembly: GCA_025175895.1. Taxonomy (NCBI): domain Eukaryota; kingdom Viridiplantae; phylum Streptophyta; class Magnoliopsida; order Zingiberales; family Zingiberaceae; genus Wurfbainia; species Wurfbainia villosa. The sequence goes on from CM045986.1 coordinate 96,251,989, forward strand.
GCCGCCTAATGCCCTCCAAGCCCTAGCGGCCCAAACCCTAATCTCCAAGCAATGCTCTCCATGCCCAAGCCTTGGCCTCCTTTTATAGAGCTAGGCTTAAGCCTCCTTTTAATCTCCACCGTCCCATCTAGGGATTTAATCTCAACCGCCGGAACTAGGGATTTAATCTCAACCGTCGGATCTAGATATTTAATCTCCACCGTCGGATCTAAAGATTTAATCTCCACCTATGGATCTAAAGATTTGATCTCCATCGTCAGATCTAGAGTTTCATTTTCCGTCATTGGATCTAGGGATTTAATCTCAACCGTCGGATCTAGGGATTTAATCTCAACCGTCGGATCTAGAGATTTAATCTCCACCATCGGATCTAAAGATTTAATCTCTACCTTTGGATCTAGAGATTTGATCTCCACCGTCGGATCTAGAGTTTTATTTTCCATCATCGGATCTAGGCTCCATGAGGTTTTTAATAGGCTACAATAGGGACCATGAGGAGGAGTTGAATCTTGGCCACCCAATGGATCAAGCCCACATAAAGTCCGATCCATTAATGATAATCCATTCCACTAGAGGATTATCATTGATCTACCTCACCAACCCCCATATGTTAATATGGGCTCCATATATAATTTGTACATATATCTCCCCGTGTTTAAGATCTCGAATGTCCGTCGATTAATTAATTTACTGACAATTAATTAATCAACATCTAACTCCATGAGTAGTACCACTCAACATTATCATCATGCTGGACAAAGTCCGCCTGCAGGGTTTACATGATGAACCTTATAAGCTCCTCAAGGGGACATCATCATCCTAATATATAGGACACGATTTCCTCTTATAATCAATGACACACCATATAAATAATATCATTTCCCAACTTACCGAGCCTATCAATTTACTCTATAAATCTCGCCCATTGGTAAATCAAAGGAATGAATACTAAGTATATGTGCCCGTTATTATAACGGGATTAAGAGCATGTACAATATAATATCTGAGGTCCGATTCAATTATGTAGTCAACAATAAATCGAATCACCTCTAAGTCGGTCCTGCTCAATACACACAAAGTGTACTAGTGTGATTCAATGGTCAAGACAAACCAATACCAAATCATACTACAACAATTCCAATAGTTTGTCCATAACCATCTCCGTTGTGAGCCTTTTCTTATACTTTACAAGAAACTAATAACATGATCTCCCGTGTGACACTATACACCATGTTATCTACAATGTAATGTATTAGACAATATGCATAACCATAAATATGCAAACAATAATCATGTGATTCTTATTTCAAAAATAAAGATGTTCATACAAAAGATAGACTTTTCAATATACATCCCAACAGTCTTCAATTTCCTCATCAATGTCATCATCGTTGTAGATGGGGTCTTTCATGTTTTCATCATCATCGTAGAGAGGGTCGTTTGTGTCTTCTCCACTTTCATCATTGTAGGTAAAATCTTCAATGTCTTCTTGGAACTTGGTGCTATAAAAGTCATCCTCGTCGTAGATAAGATCTTCCATATTTTCTTCAATGTCATCACTGTTATCTTCATTGTAGATCTAGTCATCCATGTCTTCTCTGAACTCAGTTCTCTCAAGGTTATCCTTGTCATAGATGAGATCTTCCACATTTTCTTCAATGTCGTCATCATTATATTCATTGTAGATAGAGTCTCTTGTGTCTTCTTCAATCAAGTAATACTCCTCAATCCTTCGCCCCATTTTGGAAAGAACTCAACCTTGAGTTCGAGTCAGGATCATTATCTACGTATGACCTCTTGCTTCATTAATCGATCGAGACAGCTCCTTGATTGTTCGGGTGTCCTGTCTCAAGGTAGGAAGATGAAATAATGACTGTGTATAGCTAAGAGGAAGGAAATGACATTTCATCTTCTCCCAATCAGTAATATTGGCCTTGCCTTGTTTCTTGCGGGAGTATTGCAATAGTAACCACCAAGCAAAGGCTTCTCTCTTAAGTGTCATGGCTACCAACTTTACTTTAACATGATCGGGAACTTCTTTGAAATAAAAAATCTATTTGACTTTGTTAATCTAATCAATAAAATTTTCTATGGGTAATGCACTGAAAAACTTGGGAAGCTTGATACGAAAACCAAGGTCTTCATACCATTCTTCATGATTATGGTGATCTCGATGATATAGTTGCTTAAAATTTAAAGTATTGTGTCGATTAAATACCTTACAATCTTTAAGAGTTAGACACTGAGATAACTCTGCAACTTGTCTCTTTAGATCCGTGATGGTTTCTTGGGAACATCGATCCTAGGGTGTGACTTCCTCAATCGGAACCTACCGATCACGTCCATAACCATGACCATGATTACCATCCATGGATCACTGAGATAACTCCATGATTGGTCTCTGTAGATCAATGAGCTCGTGAGTACTTTGATCATGGTGTGTGACTTCCTCAAATGGAACCTACCAATCACGACCATAATCATGTCCTTGTTGACCTTCCATGGATCTAAGGCTCTGATACAAATTGACACAGGCGGGGTAGTGGGGTGGTGCTAAAACCCTTCCATGGGTGAGATTAGACTAGAGGGGGCAGAGAGAATCGAAGGAGAAGGTGAAATTCGTAAACAAAAGAGGATCCACCTCTAAGTTTAAACGAAATCAAAATAAATTTTATTAATCAAAAAACAATCTATGAATTACAAGATCTTGAGCCCATCATTAAATAGGCTAGGGAATGGGAACGTTTCTTAACAAGTAAGAAAGCTAAAAAACTAACAAACTTAAATAAAAATTTCTTAACAAGTAAGGAAGCTAAAAAAACTAAACAAACTTAAATAAATTTTTTTTAATGAAATAGAAAAGAAAATATAAAAATTTTAAAACTAAAATTTTAAAATAAAACAAAAATTTTTTTAAAAAAAAGAAAAATTAATAAAATAAAATATTAATGAAATTCTAAATAGCGGCGGTAGCGCACCATGGTAGTGGTCTAGTCTACAATCAGGGTGTGGTGGTAACCACGACCGTGGACTGGTGCATAATTAGGGCGTGGTGGAGATCACGATCGTGGTGGGGAACACGGGCATGTCGTGGTCCCTATTGGACGAGCCATGAAATGATCCACGCCCATGGTGGTGACTACAAGTAGGCCGTGGTAACCTCTAAGAACTCCATTACACCTCGTTCAAATCCAAAATGAAGGATATCCATGTCGGGGGACCATGGAGGCATTGAAAACTTTATTTTAGAGCTCAATTTCTCCTTGTCATGATTTAGAGAAAGGCAGGACCACATCTTATGATAAAAGTTGATCAAGCTATTGGATGCGCTTACATCACGTTTGTGAAATCAGTATTGAGTAATCAATGTATTGCCTGAGTTGTTTATATATTTCCCGAGCAACCTATGTATTTCCCGAGCTCAATAAAAAAGAGCAGAGAAGTTGATCCAGAGCTCAACTTTGTGAAATAAGTGTTGAGTAATCTATGCATTTCCTCAGTTGTTTATACATTTCCCAAGCAACCTATGTATTTCTCGAGTTCAATAAAGATGAGCAGAGTAGTTGATCTAGAGCTCAGCTTTGTGAAATCAGTATTGAGTAATCTATGTATTTCCCAAGCTGTTTGTATATTTACCAAGTAGCCTATGTATTTCCCGACCGATATGTGTATTTTTCAAGCTCAGTAGGGATAGTCAGTGTAGTTGATCCATAGCTTAATATTTAGTAGTATGTGCAGTTCCCGAGCAGTCTACGTATTTTCCGAGCTCAGTAGAGATGAGTAAAGTAGTTGGTCTAGAGTTTAATATTGAGTATTAAGTGTAGTTCCCGAGCAGCTTATGTATTTCCCGACCAACATGTGTATTCCCCGAGCTCAGTAGGGATAGGTAGTGTAGTTGATCAGGGCTCAGCTTTATGAGGTGCTAGTATTGAGTAGCATATGTATTTCCTGAGCAGCTTATACATCTCTCGACCAGCATGTGTGTTTCCCGAGCACCTTGTCTCTTTTCTGAGTTTCATGTGGATTTCATGAAATTAATAAGGGAAAAGGTCATGGATGTTCTGAAGTATGATAAGATAGGATGTTAAGGGGTTTTTTTGAAGAAAAAGAATTTTTATTGTTATTTGTTAAAAATTTATAAATGGTTTAATTTATTAGGTGCTTAACAAGGAAGAAGGAGGGACACATGGAAGGCAGGGAAGAAGTTATTTAGAAAAGAAACGGGAGCGGTTGCATCTCAACGGACTAGTAAGGTACTAAAGTAAATTCATCTCGAAGAAGGGAAATACAAAATGCCTATAAAAGGAGAAGAGACAGGGAAAAAGGAGGATGGTTTTTTCTTCTCTATTCGATACACTAGAATTTGTTCTCATTTCTTCTTCATTATACTATTTTACTTTCTCAATTTTGACTTGAGCGTCGGAGGTATCATGCCAGTAATGTCGGCCCACCTCTAACATTCTCTTTGAGTGATAGATTTAGTGTTTGGCTCGGGGATTCAAGGTGATAAGCAGGGATTCCCAAGAAAGGAGAAGGGGATCTGAGTGGGTCGAAGAAGAGGACACCATCACTTACCCTTTTAAATCTCCCCAAAAATCTTATGAAAATCTTCCTCCTTGAGCTCCATTTAAAGCTTCCGTCGAGTTGGATTTTCACCTTCCATTCGACTGCTCTTACCCAACAATCAATTAGCCTTAATAACATTATCTCACAACAACTCCATCCATGGCAGTTGAACACTAGAATTTGTTCAACGGATATATCAACACTCGACTACTACCCCGTAGTCGACTAGCCATTCGACTATGCAATAATCTATGCACTGCTACAGTGCCAACAGTCGACTGCCCATCCATGGCAGTCGATTTCTCAAGGCCAATTGACTGCCACAAGCTTGCCGAGTAGTCGAACCTCAATTGACTCCTCGACCAGTCAACTGGTCATAATCTCAGTCGACTGCTCTGAGTCAACTAGGCTCCCTAGTGTCAAACACTCAGCAAGTCAACTGGTCCATAACCCCAATCGATTAGTAAAACTCAAACATGAGGTTTAACCCAAGTATGATCCCCTCATACTTGATTAACCACCCTTAGCCTAAACCTAAGCCTTCTAACCACCTCCATCAGCCTCATGCCCCTTGATTCCTCGAGTTCGTGACTCTTTATCCTTTGCGTTAGCCTTCAAGTGCTTCCGTCGGCTATGTCATGCTAACTGAGTTCTTTGCTAAGGTTCGTTTGGACTTATGCTGCCAAGACCACATGCTTGGACTTTACACTGCAAAAACCTTACCCTTGGACTTCCTTGCCAAAACCCATTCTTGGACTTATGCCACCAGAACCCATGCTTGGACTTTACGCCGCCAAATCTACATTCTTGGACTTCACATTGCCAAGATCCATTTGGATTTACGCTGCCAAGCCCCATGCTTGGACTTTATGCCACTAAAACTACCCTTGGTCTTCCATATTCCCAAAGATTACTTGGACTTTATGTTGCCAAGACTATATTCTTGGACTTATGCTGCCAAGATTATACCTTTGGAGTTTACTAATGCCAAGTACACATGATTTGGACTTTTCTTGCCAAGACCATTCTTGAACTTTTCAATTGCCAAGACCATGCTTGGACTTTTCCATGCCAAGACCATTCTTGGACTTTCCATGCCAAGACTATGCTTGGACTTTCCATGCCTAGTATCGAAACTTGGACATCTGAGGTTGATTGCTCCAACAATCTCCTCCAAATAATCTCCCCTATATGACTTTGGATATCTCAATCATCCACTAGTCATATGATCAAATCATATAGTTGAACATGTTAGTAATATATGAGAGATGTCCTAAGGTAATCGCCTTATTTATGAACCATTTATATGATAAATGAAGATTCACTATTTGAGTATACATGTTTTATGTATTTGATTGGATCTTAAACTGATTTATTGAATGTCCACGATACGATTCACAGCATGAGAGAATTTGTGATTGGATCACAACTAGTGAGTATCTCTACATGTGTAATTGTGATGTATTGGAATTATCCCTAGTCGATGAATTGATGGATTTGGACACCATCAATTCTGTCAAGACTAGCACGAGATATACTCCTTGGTGTATCCAAGCAGCTGATTCTCACTAGCTGGAGACATAGTGATGTCCGGAGTTAATCGTGGATGCTAGTTATGGTAACTAGTTCATTGGAGTGACCAGCCGTAAGACTTCATATGGTTCTCTGCATATATAGATATGTCAATGAAGTTCTTATTGTAGCTTAAGTGTCATGTTCCTTTGACTTGCGGAATTCAAGTCATCTTGATCATGGAGACTTATGCTTTGACATCTTAAGCAAACATCTCTAAGGAGATGTGGACCCGGGATGATTGGGTATAAGTCGAAGTGATCGAAGGTGTTTGAATAGCCTATAAAGGATTCACCACTCCTTGCGAGGAGATGTATACCCATGGCCTCTCGTCAGATTGTTACTAAAGTCTTTGGCCAAAGCATTACATGTTTAGAGTAAAGTACTCTTCAATGCATGTGCAATAACTAGAATCCGTAGGACGAGAAAATGATACTTGGGCTAGGTGTGACGTAGTCAGCCTAGTGGGGACTGACACTATAGACAATGTCCTGAACCAAGTGGGTATAAGATGAGTGAAGGGAATGGGGCACGAATCATTCAATTCTTTGAAGGGTTTGAAAATAGTTACCGGATCAGCGATTGATCTTTTCGGTTAATTGGGGATCATGATGTACTACTAGGTGCCACTCATGATCGTTCTATAATTAATGGTTAATTATAGACGGCCAAGATAAACCGAGAACCTATTTGGTCACATGCACAACGAGCGTAATCCAAAGGATTTAAAACGAGCTTGAGAATGGGATTCTCAGACCGAGAGAAACTAGGTTTGGTTGGACCAAACATAAAGCGAGCATGAAATCGTTTCAGTCGCAATGGAAGCGTGGATGGGTCGTGTCTTATGAAGACATAATGGATGAACCAAAATGGTTTGGTTCTAATCCAATGGAGGAGAATAAACCAACGGGTTTGGTTTATTTTAAACGAATGAACCAAAAGTTGGTTCGGTTCGTTTTAACTTAAAATAAACCATCATGGTTTGGTTTATTTTAACTTATCTTAATGGAGCGGGTTAATGGGCCTAATGGTTATGATCCAATAACCATTAAGAGAATTAGTTCTCTATAAAAGAGGGCTTAAGGGATAATTAAGCCCTAATCCAAAAACCCCTAGCCCTAAGGTTGCCGCCCACCTCCTCCTTGGAGCTCTCGGCGCCAACCTATTGCCGCCGACAAAGCTCCTCCAACCAGCGTCCAGAAGGCTACTTTCTTCCCCCTCGCCGGTGTCGAGCTGCTGCCGGTTAGTGCTCCGGTGATCTCCTTCAAGTTTGGCATCAAGGTGAGCTCTATCTCCCTTGGTTGGCCGGCGCCTATCACCTCCACCAAAGCTGTCCAGTTTTCTGGACAGCTTGTTCTCCTCTCGTCGGAGCGTCGTTTGGACGATGGTTAGAGCTCCGACAGCGGCTAACTTACCGGGGATTTGATCTCCGGTAATCCTCTGAGGTGGAGGACGAAGGATTCGTCAATTGGTTGACGAATACCTCTCCGGAGAAGCGAGTTTTGAGAACTCGTATTAGGATCCGAATTTGGATTCGGATCGTGATCATCTCTCGATCACGTCGTCTTCAACACGAGGCTAGTAACCCGTACGAAGACGAAGCTCGTGGCTTAGCGAATTCATCCCGAGGAACTCGGCGTGGATACGGATAGAGATGATTCTAGCGAGGATCGTTCCGGTTGATACCGTTCCCGCTACACGTCATACGAAAGGTATAACGTAGATAAATTTCCTTTTATTGCAAATTTAAATTTATGGTTATGTCTACACTTGTTGTAATATGCATGCGTGTGTTGTGTGTGTTGTAATAAATGTAGATTTATTATTTTTATTGCTTCCGCTGTGTTCATGTTTACGAAACGTGATCGAACACACACACGCCGCGGTGCCGGAAACCCAACAGTGGTATCAGGGCCCAGGTTGTGTTTCTACATAATCGTAAAATGGTTTTGCGATAGTCATAATGTTATTTCTGGAAATTTTCTAATTTTGGAAATTTAGAAGTATTTATGGAAATTTTTCAATTTTGGAAAGTTTAGATGTATTTATGGAAATCTTCCACTTTTGGAAAGTTGGAAGTATTTATGGAAATTGATATTTTCCATAAATAAAATATTTGATTAGATTCTGGAAATTTATTTCCTAATTTAATCATGATTTGATTTGGAGAATCAAATCTTAAAATATTTTATTTCCATAAGTAGTTTTGATGATTTAGGAAATTGGTTTCCTAAATTGATTTTTCTTAATCAATTATTTTCATAAATAAAATATGTGATTAGATTTGGAAATTTGTTTCCTAATTCAATCATGATTTGATTTGGAGAATCAAATCTTAAACATATTTTATTTCCATAAATAGTTATGACAAATAAGGAAATTATGTACATGACATAATTGTATGTCATGTAATTGCATTAGATGCATAACATTATGCCATGCGTGTCGTGACATGTAGATGTATGTCATGTATGCCATGCCATGTAGATAATAGTTATTTGCATGCAAAGAGGATGAGACATAAAACCCTAACTCAATATTAAAGCCTACACCTTCCATTAATATGGTTAGAACCAGAGTTCTATTTCTTGTTTGGGTTGTTGGACTCACTCCAAGCCCGGCTTGAACCTAAACATGTTCAAATCATTGGAATAGTTTAACTCTAATATGGTAAGAGTCAGAGGTCAATCGTTAGTTTGGGTTGTTGGACTCACTCCAAGCCTGGCTAATTTGTTGAATGCGCTCTAACAATATTAAAACTATTTCGCGATTAATGGGTCGGCTCTAACTTGGAGCATCGATTTATTGGACTCACTCCAAGGTCGATGTGAAGAGAGGTGAAGTTGGGTGCTATGCATATGATGCATACTTGTTAATGTGTTAACAACCCAATGTATGTGTAAACATTCAATTAGTTGATAGCACATTGTGATAGTTACATATACATGATATGTAATCGGTATACTTGATACCCACCATCATAGCTAAGAATGGCTTGTTGGACTCACTCCAAGGTTGTTCTTATCTATATTGGATATCAGCCCATTCGGAGATTGACCTACGATCTCCCGAATTGATTTCAAGGGTTTTTGAAATTCGAAAAAATGAATGGGATTTATAAATGTATATTGATGCATTTTAAAAATCATTTTCTCATATATGCTCGTTTTGTATTTCTAAGATTGATCATGATGTCTTTGAATTTGCGTTCCATTTTGGATTCGAATAAATTGACTGGGCCGAACTTCTTGGACTAGCTTAGAAACTTGAGAATTGTTCTCAAGGTGGAAAAGCTTGCGTATGTCCTCGAAGCACCTCTTCCCGCCCATCCTAGTGACAATGCAACTCTAGACCAATTGTTGGCCTATCAGAAACATGTGAGTGATTCTGAACAAATGAGTTGCATCATGCTAGCCATGATGGAACCCAAGCTACGAAAGCAGCATGAGCATATGGATGCTTATATCGTAGTCCTTCATCTTTATGAGTTGGTTGATGAGCAAGTGAGATTCGAAAGGTTCGAAGTCTTCAAGCTCCTCTTCACCTCTGAGATGTAAGAAGGTTCATCTGTGGTACTGCTCAACATGCTGAAGACTGTGGAGCCTTCTGAGAAGCATGAGCAGGGGACGGTGTTGTTAGTTGATTCCTCGAAGAAAGGTTCTAAGAGGGAGTCAAAGGAACAGCAGAAGGGGAAGAAGAAAAAAAAGGCTAAGAAGGTAGAACTAGCACAAAAGGAAACTTGCCATCATTATGGCAAGGAGAGCCATTGGCGAAGAAACTGCAAAAACTATCTTGAGTCCGTGAAGAAGAATAAGGCATCAGATGCCCCATCTTCTTTAGATATCTTCGTTATTGATTGTTATTCTATTTCCTCAGACACTTGGGTATTGGATACTGGGTGTGGCTCACATATAAGTAATGACATACATGGGCTAAGGAATAGAAGAAGACTCGTCAAGGGAGAGTCAAATTTACGTGTTGGGAATGGAGCAAAGGTTACTGCACTCGCCAACAGAACGTATTTGTTGAAACTCCCTGCAGGACTTGTCTTAGAACTGGACAATTGCTTTTGTGTTCCTTCGTTGATAAAGAACATCATTTCTATTTCTTGTTTAAATAGAAATGGGTACCATTTGACTTTTAGTAATAATTGTTGTTACATAAATTTGAATGGAGTTCTTTATGGGTCTGGAACTTTAAGCAATGGTGTTTATACGTTGGACGTATCCAGTGGCGTTTTCAATATCGAAGCGAGCAACAAGCGTGCTCGAAAGGATAATCAATTAGACTTCTACATGTGGCATTGTCGTCTTGGCCAAGTAAGCAAGAAACGCATGTCCGAATTACACCGATGTGGAATTCTAGAATCTTTGGAATTGGATTCATACGATACATGCAAATCATGCTTAAAAGGCAAGATGACTAAGTTACCTTTTACTGGAAAAGGTGAATGAGTGGGAGAGTTACTAGGTCTAATACATACTGATGTATGTGGACCTATGTCAACTCAAGCTTTAGGAGGCTATAGCTACTTCATTACCTTCACCGATGATCACTCACAGTTTGGGTATGTGTTCTTGATGAAACACAAGTCTGAAGCCTTTGAAAGGTTCAAAGAATTAAGAAATGAAGTAGAGAAACAACATGACAAGAGTATTAAAATACTTCAATCGGATCGAGGTGGTGAATACTTAAGTCAAGAGTTTCTTGATTATCTAAGAGACAATGGTATATTGTCTCAATGGACTTCGCCATATACACCACAGTATAATGGTGTATCTGAGAGGCGTAACCGGACCTTGTTGGACATGGTCAGGTCAATGATGAATCATGCGACTCTTCCCAAGTCCTTTTGGGGCTATGCACTTCAGACAGCTGTTTACTTGTTAAACAGAATGTCTACCAAGGTAGTCTCAACTACTCCATATGAGATATGAAATAGTAAGAAACCTCATGTATCTTACTTGAAGATATGGGGATGTCCTGCTTATGTGAATCGGACAGTATCAGACAAATTGGATGCTAAGTCTGATAAATGTCTATTTATTGGATACCCTAAGGAAACAAGGGGTTACCAATTCTATCATCCTGTGGAACAAAAGGTGTTTGTTTCAAGGCATGCTGTGTTTCTAGAGAAAGAGTTTCTCTTGCAAGAAAACAGTGGGATTGTCGTCGAGCTTGAGGAGGCTCGAGAAACTCAAATAGACATTGATGAGATACTTGGTGAAGCACAACAGCCGACAACTCATAGTGATGAGCAATCGGCTGGACCTGTTGTAACACCACATCTTCGTAGATCTTGTAGAACACGCAATATTCCCGAGAGATATGGATTTCTCGTAAGTGAATCGAACGACGTGTTACTCATTGATGATGAGGAGCCTACCAGTTATGAAGAAGTGCTGACAATTTCAGAAAGGGATAAGTGGCTTGGTGTCATGAAGTCGGAAATGGATTCCATGTATGAAAACCAAGTTTGGAACTTGGTTGACCCACCTGAAGGTATAAAGCCTATAGGGTGCAAGTGGGTTTTCAAGAAGAAAACCGACATGGATGGTAATGTGATTACCTATAAGGCTAGATTGGTGGCGAAAGGATATCGTCAAAAACAAGGCGTTGATTATGACGAAACCTATTCGCCTGTAGCTATGCTTAAATCCATTCGGATGCTCTTGGCCATAGCAGCTCATTATGATTATGAGATATGGCAGATGGATGTGAAAACAATTTTCCTTAATGGAAACCTGCTCGAGGACGTGTATATGATACAGCCTGAGGGTTTCACATAGATTGATAAAACCAAGGTATGCAAATTACGACGGTCCATTTATGGATTGAAGCAAGCATCCAGAAGCTGGAATATCCATTTTGATGAGACCATCAAAAAGTTTGATTTCTCACAAAATCCAGACGAACCTTGTGTGTACAAGAAGGTTAGTGGGAGTGCAGTCGTGTTCCTAGTATTATATGTCGATGACATATTACTTATAGGAAATGATGTTTCAATCTTACAGTCAGTTAAGGTTTGGTTATCCAAGACATTCTCCATGAAAGACCTGGGAGAAGCAACCTACATCCTCGGGATTAAGATCTATAGAGATAGATCGAAACGGTTGCTTGGTCTTTCGCAGTCTACATATATAGACCGACTGCTAAAGAGGTTTAGCATGTCGGAATCCAAGAAAGGTTTCCTACCCATCAGGCATGGGGTACACCTTTCGAAGTCTATGTGTCCGCGCACAGAAGATGAGAGGATTTGCATGAGTAAGATTCCCTATGCATCCGCAATAGGATCTATCATGTATGCTATGTTATGTACGAGGCCCGATGTATCGTATGCTCTGAGTGTCACGAGCAGATACCAGTCCGATCCAGGAATGGATCATTAGGTGACTGTTAAGACGATCCTTAAGTACTTAAGAAGAACTAAGGATGCGTTCTAATATATGGAGAAGGCTACATGGTGATATGCGTGGGTATACGGATGCGGATCGAGACATGACAAGGATGATTCCATGTCTTAGTGCGGGTATGTATTCACAGAATGGAGGCGCAATAAGTTGGAAAGGTTCCAAGCTTGACACTATAGCGGATTCTGCCACTAAGGCAGAATACATTGCAGCTTTGGAAGCAGCAAAGGAAGCGGTTTGGATCAAGAAGTTCATCTTTGAACTTGATGTGGTCTCATCAGCGATCCAAACATGTGCTTCGCCGCTATCATCTTATCAGAGAGATCATCAGTAGGAACGAAATAAAAATCGAGAAAATTCCCACTGAAAGGAACTTAGCGGATCCTTTGACTAAGGCATTACCTCAAAGTAAGTTTGAGGGTCATGTTAGAGCTTATGGTATTGGATACCGTAGCGATTGACATTTGGCCAAGTGGGAGTCTGTTAGTAATATATGAGAGATGTCCTAAGGCAATCGCCTTATGTATGAACCATTTATATGATAAATGAAGATTCACTATTTGAGTATACATGTTTTATGTATTTGATTGGATCTTAAACTCATTTACTGAATGTCCACGATACGATTCACAGCATGAGAGAATTTGTGATTGGATCACAACTAGTGAGTATATCTACATGTGTAATTGTGATGTATCGGAATTATCCCTAGTCGATGAATTGATGGATTTGGACACCATCAATTCTGTCGAGACTAGCACGAGGTATACTCCTTGGTGTATCCAAGCAGCTGATTCTCACTAGCTGGAGACATAGTGATGACCGGAGTTAATCGTGGATGCTAGTTATGGTAACTAGTTCATTGGAGTGACCAGCCGTAACACTTCATATGGTTCTCTGCATATATAGATATGTCAATGAAGTTCTTACTATAGCTTAAGTGCGATGTTCCTTTGACTTGCGGTATTCAAGTCATCTTGATCATGGATACTTATGCTTTGACATCTTAAGCAAACATCTCTAAGGAGATGTGGACCCGGGATGATTGGGTATAAGTCGAAGTGATCGAAGGTGTTTGAATAGCCTATAAAGGATTCACCACTCCTTGCGAGGAGATGTATACCCATGGCCTCTCGTCGGATTGTTACTAAAGTCTTTGGCCAAAGCATTACATGTTTAGAGTAAAGTACTCTTGATGCATGTGCGTAACTAGAATCCAGTAGGGCGAGAAATGATACTTGGGCTAGGTGTGGCGTAGTCGGACCTAGTGAGGGTGACACTATAGACCATGTCTGAACCAAGTGGGTATAAGATGAGTGAAGGGAATGGGGCACGAATCATTCGAACTTGAAGGGTTTGAGAAATAGTTACGGATCAATTGTTGATCTTTTGGTTAATTGGGGATCATGATGTACTACTAGGTGCCACTCATGATCGTTCTATAATTAATGGTTAATTATAGGCGACCAACATAAACCGAGAACCTATTTGGTCACCGCGCTGGCGTAATCCAAAGGATTTAAAACGAGCTTGAGAATGGGATTCTCAGACCGAGAGAAACTAGGTTTGGTTGGACCAAACATGAAGCGAGCATGAAATCGTTTCAGTCGTAATGGAAGCGTGGATGGGTCGTGTCTTATGAAGACATAATGGATGAACCAAAATGGTTTGGTTCTAATCCAATGGAGGAGAATAAACCAAAGGGTTTGGTTTATTTTAAACGAATGAACCAAAAGTTGGTTCGGTTCATTTTAACTTAAAATAAACCATCATGGTTTGGTTTATTTTAACTTATCTTAATGGAGTGGGTTAACGGGCCTAATGGTTATGATCCAATAACCATTAAGAGAATTAGTTCTCTATAAAAGAGGGCTTAAGGGATAATTAAGCCCTAATCCAAAAACCCCTAGCCCTAAGGATGCCGCCCACCTCCTCCTTGGAGCTCTCGGCGCCAACCTATTGCCGCCGCCCAAAGCTCCTCCAACCGGCGTCCAGAAGGCTGCTTCCTTCCCCCTCGCCGGTGTCGAGCTACTTCCGGTTAGTGCTCCGGTGTGTTGGATTTCCTGCACCGCGGCGTGTGTGTGTTCGATCATGTTTCGTAAACATGAGCACAGCGGAAGCAATTAAAATAATAAATCTATATTTATTACAACACACACAACACACGCATGCATATTACAACAAGTGTAGACATAACCGTAAATTAAAATTTGCAATAAAAGAAATTTGTCTACGTTATACCTTTCGTATGACGTGTAGCGGGAACGGCATCAACCGGAACGATCCTCGTAAGAATCGTCTCTATCCGTATCCACGCCGAGCTCCTTGGGATGACTTCGCTAAGTCACGAGCTTCGTCTTCGTACGGTTTACTAGCCTCGTGTTGAAGACGACGTGATCGAGAGATGATCACGATCCGAATCCAAATTCGGATCCTGAAATGAGTTCTCAAAACTCGCTTCTCCAGAGAGGTATTCGTCAACCGTTTGACGAATCCTTCGTCCTCCACCTCAGAGGATTATCGGAGATCAAATCCCCGGTAAGTTTGCCACTGTCAGAGCACTAACCGTCGTCCAAACGACGCTCCGACGAGAGGAGAAGAAGCTGTCCAGAAAACTGGACAGCTTGGTGGAGGAGTAGGCGCCGGCCAAAAACAAGGAAGCCAAGTGCTCACCTTGATGCCAAACCTAAGGAGGATCGCCGGAATTCTTCCGGCAGCAGTTCGACGCCGGCGAGGAGGAAGGAAGCAGCCTTCTAGACGCCGGTTGGAGGAGCTTTGGGCTGGGCGGCGACAGCTTAGGGTTGGGCGCCGAAATCACCAAGGGTGAGGTGGGCGGCAACTACCATTAGGGTTTTTGGATTAGGGTTTAAGCCCTATTTTATAGAGAACTAATTCACTTAATGGTTAATGGATCATATCCATAAAGCCCGTTAACCCGCTCCATTAAGATAAGTTAAAATAAACCATACCATGATGGTTTATTTTAAGTTAAAACGAACCGAACCAACTTTTGGTTCATTCGTTTAAAATAAACCAAACCCTTTGGTTTATTCTCATCCATTTGATTAGAACCAAACCATTTTAGTCCATCCATTATGTCTTCATAAGACACGGCCCATCCACGCTTCCATTGCGACTGAAACAATTTCATGCTCGCTTTATGTTTGGTCCAACCAAACATAGTTTCTCTCGGTCTGAGAATCCCATTCTCAAGCTCGTTTTAAATCCTTTGGATTACGCTCGTTGTGCGTGTGACCAAATAGGTTCTCGGTTTATGTTGGGCGTCTATAATTAACCATTAATTATAGAACGATCATGAGTGGCACCTAGTAGTACATCATGAATCCCAATTAACCGAAAAGATCAACAGTTGATCCAGAACTATTTCTGAAACCCTTCAGTAGCTCGAATGAATCGTGCCCCATTCCCTTCACTCATTTTATACCCACTTGGTTCAGGACATGGTCTATTGTGTCAGTCCCCACTAGGCTGACTACGTCACACCTAGCCCAAGTATCATTTCCTCGTCCTACGGATTCTAGTTACTCCACATGTATCGAAGAGTACCTTACTCTAAACATGTAATGCTTTGGCCAAAGACTTTAGTAACAATCCGACGAGAGGCCATGGGTATACATCTCCTCGCAAGGAGTGGTGAATCCTTTATAGGCTATTCAAACACTTTCGATCACTTCGACTTATACCCAATCATCCCGGGTCCACATCTCCTTAGAGATGTTTGCTTAAGATGTCAAAGCATAAGTCTCCATGATCAAGATGACTTGAATACCGCAAGTCAAAGGAACATCGCACTTAAGCCACAGTAAGAACTTCATTGACATATCTATATATGCAGAGAACCATATGAAGTCTTACGGCTGGTCACTTCAATGAACTAGTTACCATAACTAGCATCCACGATTAACTCCGGACATCACAATGTCTCCAGCCAGTGAGAATCAGCTGCTTAGATACACCAAGGAGTATACTGCGTTAGTCTCGATGTAATCGATGGTGTCCAAATCCATCAATTCATCGACTAGATAATTCGATACATCACAATTACACATGTAGAGATACTCACTAGTTGTGATCCAATCACAAATTCTCTCATGCTGTGAATCGTATCGTGGACATTCAGTAAATGAGTTTAAGATCCAATTAAATACATGAAACATGTATACTCAAATAGTGAATCTTCATTTATCATATAAATGGTTCATACATAAGGCGATTGCCTTAGGACATCTCTCATATATTACTAACAGACTCCCACTTGGCCTAATGCCAATCGCTACGGTATCCAATACCATAAGCTCTAACATGACCCTCAAACTTACTTTGAGGTAATGCTTTAGTCAAAGGATCCACTAAGTTCCTTTCAGTGGGAATTTTCTCGATTTGTATTTTGTTCCTACTGATGATCTCTCTGATAAGATGATAGCGGCGAAGCACATGTTTGGATCATTGATGAGACCACATCAAGTTCAGAGATAAACTTCTTGATCCAAACCGCTTCCTTTGCTGCTTCCAAAGCTGCAATGTATTCTGCCTTAGTGGCAGAATCCGCTATAGTGTGAAGCTTGGAACCTTTCCAACTTATTGTGCCTCCATTCTAGGTGAATACATACCCAGACTGAGACATGGAATCATCCTTGTCTATCTGGAGCTGGCATCCGTATACCCATGTATCACCATGTCCCCTTCTCCATATATTAGGAACACATCCTTAGTTCTTCTCAAGTACTTAAGGATCGTCTTGATAGTCGCCCAATGATCCATTCCTGGATCGGACTGGTATCTGCTCGTGACACTCAGAGCATACGATACATCAGGCCTCGTACATAACATAGCATACATGATAGATCCTATTGCGGATGCATAGGGAATCTTACTCATGCAAATCCTCTCGTCTTCTGTGCGCGGACACATAGACTTCGAAAGGTGTACCCCATGCCTGATGGGAAAATTACCTTTCTTGGATTCCGACATGCTAAACCTCTTTAGCACTCGGTCTATATATGTAGACTGCAAAAGACCAAGCAACCGTTTCGATCTATCTCTATAGATCTTAATCCCAAGGATGTAGGTTGCTTCTCCCAGGTCTTTCATGGAGAATGTCTTGGATAACCAAACCTTAACTGACTGTAAGATTGACACATCGTTTCCTATAAGTAATATGTCATCGACATACAATACTAGGAACACGACTGCACTCCCACTAACCTTCTTGTACACACAAGGTTAAATGCGGATTTTGTGAAATCAAACTTTTTGATCGTCTCATCAAAACGGATATTCCAGCTCCTGGATGCTTGCTTCAATCCATAAATGGACCGTCGCAATTTGCATACCTTGGTTTTATCAACCGATGTGAAACCCTCAGGCTGTATCATATACACGTCCTCGAGAGAGTTTCCATTAAGGAAAGCTGTTTTCACATCCATCTGCCATATCTCATAATCATAATGAGCCGCTATGGCCAGGAGCATCCGAATGGATTTAAGCATAGCTACAGGCGAATAGGTTTCGTCATAATCAACACCTTGTTTTTGACGATATCCTTTGCCACCAATCTAGCCTTATAGGTAATCACATTACCATCCATGTCAATTTTCTTCTTGAAAACCCACTTGCACCCTATAGGCTTTATCCATTCAGGTGGGTCAACCAAGTTCCAAACTTGGTTTTCATACATGGAATCCATTTCCGACTTCATGGCACCAAGCCACTTATCCCTTTCTGAACTTGTCAGCACTTCTTCATAACTGGTAGGCTCCTCATCATCAATGAGTAACACGTCGTTCGATTCACTTACGAGAAATCCATATCTCTCAGGAATATTGCGTGTTCTACGGATCTCTGAAGATGTGGTGTTACAATAGGTCGAGATTGCTCATCACTATGAGTTGTCGGTGTTGTGCTCACCAGTATCTCATCAATGTCTATTTGAGTCTCTCGAGCCTCCTCAAGCTCGGCGACACTCCCTTTGTTTTCTTGCAAGAGAAACTCTTTCTCTAGAAACACGGATGCCTTGAAACAAACACCTTTTGTTCCACAGGATGATAGAATTAGTAACCCCTTGTTTCCTTAGGGTATCAATAAATAGACATTTATCGGACTTAGCATCCAATTTATGCGATCTGATCCGCTTCACATAAGCGAGACAACCCCATATCTTCAAGTAAGATACATGAGGTTTCTTACTATTCCATATCTCATATGGAGTAGTTGAGACTACCTTGGTAGGCATTCTGTTTAACAAGTAAACAGCTGTCTGAAGTGCATAGCCCCAAAAGGACTTGGGAAGAGTTGCATGATTCATCATTGACCTGACCATGTCCAACAAGGTCTGGTTACGCCTCTCAGATACACCATTATCCTGTGGTGAATATGGCGGAGTCCATTGAGACAATATACCATTGTCTCTTAGATAATCAAGAAACTCTTGACTCAAGTATTCACCACCTCGATCCGATCGAAGTATTTTAATACTCTTGTCATGTTGTTCCTCTACTTCATTTCTGAATTCTTTGAACCTTTCAAAGGCTTCAGACTTTGTGTTTCATCAAGAACATATACCAAAACCGTGAATGATTATCGGTGAAGGTAATGAAGTAGCTATAGCCTCCTAAAGATTTAGTTGACATAGGTCCACATACATCAGTATGTATTAGACCTAGTAACTCTCCCACTCGTTCACCTTTTCCAGTAAAAGGTAACTTAGTTATCTTGCCTTTTAAGCATGATTCGCATGTATCGTATGAATCCAATTCAAACGATTCCAGAATTCCACATCGGTGTAATTCGGACATGTGTTTCTTGCTTACATGGCCAAGACGACAATGCCACATGTAGGAGTCTATTTGATTATCCTTTCGAGCACGCTTGTTGCTCGCTTTGATATTGCAAATGTCACTAGATACGTCCAACGTATAAACACCATTGCTTAAAGTTCCAATCCCATAAAGAACTCCATTCAAAGTTATGTAACAACAATTGTTACTAAAAGTCAAATGGAACCCATTTCTATTTAGACAAGAAATAGAAATGATGTTCTTTATCAACGAAGGAACATAAAAGCAATTGTCCAGTTCTAAGACAAGTCCTACAGGGAGTTCCAACAAATACGTTCCGATGGCGAGTGCAGCAACCGTTGCTCCATTCCCAACACGTAAATTTGACTCTCCCCTTGACGAGTCTTCTTCTATTCCTTAGCCCATGTATGTCATTACATATATGTGAGCCACACCCAGTATCAAATACCCAAGTGTAATAGGAAATAGAATGACAATCAATAAAGAAGATTTCTGAAGAAGATGGGGCATCCGATGCCTTATCCTTCTTCATGGACTCAAGATAAATCTTGCACTTTCTTCGCAAATGTCTCTCCTTGCCATAATGATGGCAAGTTTCCTTTTGTGCTAGTTCTAGCTTCTTAGCCCTTCTCTTCTTTCCCTTCTGCTGTTCCTTTGACTTCCTCTTAGAACCTTTCTTTGAGGAATCAACTAACAGCACCGTCCCCTGCTCATGCTTCTCAGAAGACTCCACAGTTTTCAGCATATTGAGCAATACCACAGATGAACCTCCTAGCATCTCAGAGGTGAAGAGGAGCTTTGAGACTTCGAACCTTTCAAATCTCACTTGCTCATCAACCAACTCACAAAGATGAAGGACTACGATATGAGCATCCATATGCTCATGCTGCTTTCGTAGCTTGGGTTCCATCGTGGCTAGCATAATGCAACTCATTTGTTCAGAATCACTCACATGTTTCTGATAGGCCAACAATTGGTCCAGAGTTGCATTGTCACTAGGATGGGCGGGAAGAGGCGCTTCGAGGACATACGCAAGCTTTTCCACCTTGAGAACAATTCTCAAGTTTCTAAGCTAGTCCAAGAAGTTCGGCCCAGTCAATTTATTTGAATCCAAAATGGAACGCAAATTCAAACACATCATGATCAATATATTAACTTATAAATACAAAACGAGCATATATGAGAAAGATGATTTTAAAATGCATCAATATACATTTATAAATCCCATTCATTTTTTGAATTTCAAAAACCCCAAAATCACTTCGGGAGATCGTAGGTCCATCTCCGAATGGGCTGATATCCATCATAGTTATGAACAACCTTGGAGAGAGTCCAATAAGCCATTCATAACTACGACAGTAGGTATCATCTATAACGATTGCATATCCCGTATATGCAACTATCACAATGTGCTATCAACTAATTGAATGTTCACACATACATTGGGTTGTTAACACATTAACAAGTATGCATCATATGCATAGCACCCAACTTCACCTCCCTTTACATCGACCATGGAGAGAGTCCAACAAGCCGATGCTCCAGGTTAAAGCCAACCCATTAATCAGGACATAGTTTTAATACGGCTAGAGCGCATTCAACCAATTAGCCCAGCTTGGAGAGAGTCCAACAACCAAAGCTAACGATTGACCTCTGACTCTTACCATATTAGTATTAAACTATTCCATGGTTTGAACATATTCAGGTTCGAGCCGGGCTTGGAGAGAGTCCAACAACCCAAACAAGAAACAGAACTCTGGTTCTAACCATATTAATGGAAGGTGTAGGCTTTAATATTGATTAAGGGTTTTTATGTCTCATCCTCTTTGCATGCAAATAACTATTATCTACATGGCATGGCATACATGGCATACATCTAGATGTCACGACACGCATGGCATAATGTTATGCATCTAATGCAATTACATGGCATACAATTATGTCATGTATATAATTTCCTTATATGTCATAACTATTTATGGAAATAAAATATGTTTAAGATTTGATTCTCCAAATCAAATCATAATTAAATTAGGAAACAAATTTCCAAATCTAATCACATATTTTATTCATGGAATTATTTGATTAAGGAAAATCTATTTAGGAAACCAATTTCCTAAATCATTAAAACTACTTATGGAAATAAAATATTTTAAGATTTGATTTCCCAAATAAAATCATGATTAAATTAGGAAACAAATTTCCAGAATCTAATCAAATATTTTATTTATGGAAAATATCAATTTCCATAAATACTTCCAACTTTCCAAAAGTGGAAGATTTCCATAAATATTTCTAGACTTTCCAAAATTGAAAAATTTCCATAACTACTTCTAAATTTCCAAAATTAGAAAATTTCCAGAAATACATTATCATGAAACCATTTCACGATTATGTGAAACACAACTACAGGCTCTGATACCCTTTGTTGGGTTTTTCCGGCACATGGCGTGTGTGTTCGATCATGTTTCGTAAACATGAGCACAGCGGAAGCAATTAAAATAATAAATCTATATTTATTACAACACACACAACACACGCATGCATATTACAACAAGTGTAGACATAACCGTAAATTAAAATTTGCAATAAAAGAAATTTATCTACGTTATACCTTTCGTATGACGTGTAGCGGGAACGGCATCAACCGGAACGATCCTCGTAAGAATCGTCTCTATCCGTATCCATGCCAAGCTCCTCGGGATGACTTCGCTAAGTCATGAGCTTCGTCTTCGTACAGGTTACTAGCCTCGTGTTGAAGACGACGTGATCGAGAGATGATCACGATCTGAATCCAAATTCGGATCCTGAAACGAGTTCTCAAAACTCACTTCTCCGGAGAGGTATTCGTCAACCGTTTGACGAATCCTTCGTCCTCCACCTCAGAGGATTACCGGAGATCAAATACCCGGTAAGTTAGCCGCTGTCGGAGCACTAACCGTCGTCCAAACGATGCTCCGACAAGAGGAGAAGAAGCTGTCCAGAAAACTGGACAGCTTGGTGGAGGAGTAGGCACCGACCAAAAACAAGGAAGCCAAGTGCTCACCTTGATGCCAAACCTAAGGAGGATCGCCGGAACTCTTCCGGCAGCAGTTCGACGCCGGCGAGGAGGAAGGAAGAAGCCTTCTAGACGCCGGTTGGAGGAGCTTTAGGTGGCGTTGGATTAGGGTTTAAGCCCTATTTTATAGAGAACTAATTCTCTTAATGGTTAATGGATCATATCCACAAAGCCCGTTAACCCGCTCCATTAAGATAAGTTAAAATAAACCAAACCATGATGGTTTATTTTAAGTTAAAACGAACCGAACCAACTTTTGGTTCATTCGTTTAAAATAAACCAAACCCTTTGGTTTATTCTCATCCATTGGATTAGAACCAAACCATTTTGGTCCATCCATTATGTCTTCATAAGACACGGCCCATCCACGCTTCCATTGCGACTGAAACAATTTCAGGCTCGCTTTATGTTTGGTCCAACCAAACATAGTTTCTCTCGGTCTGAGAATCCCATTCTCAAGCTCGTTTTAAATCCTTTGGATTACACTCGTTGTGCGTGTGACCAAATAGGTTCTTGGTTTATGTTGGCCGTCTATAATTAACCATTAATTATAGAACGATCATGAGTGGCACCTAGTAGTACATCATGATCCCCAATTAACCGAAAAGATCAACGGTTGATCCAGAACTATTTCTGAAACCCTTGATGCTCGAATGAATCGTGCCCCATTCCCTTCACTCATCTTATACCCACTTGGTTCAGGACATGGTCTATTGTGTCAGTCCCCACTAGGCTGACTACGTCACACTTAGCCCAAGTATCATTTCCTCGTCCTACGGATTCTAGTTACTCCACATGTATCGAAGAGTACCTTACTCTAAACATGTAATGCTTTGGCCAAAGACTTTAGTAACAATCCGACGAGAGGCCATGGGTATACATCTCCTCGCAAGGAGTGGTGAATCCTTTATAGGCTATTCAAACACCTTGATCACTTCGACTTATACCCAATCATCCGGGTCCACATCTCCTTAGAGATGTTTGCTTAAGATGTCAAAGCATAAGTCTCCATGATCAAGATGACTTGAATACCGCAAGTCAAAGGAACATCGCACTTAAGCCACAGTAAGAACTTCATTGACATATCTATATATGCAGAGAACCATATGAAGTCTTATGGCTGGTCACTCCAATGAACTAGTTACCATAACTAGCATCCACGATTAACTCCGGACATCACAATGTCTCCAGCCAGTGAGAATCAGCTGCTTAGATACACCAAGGAGTATACCTCGTGCTAGTCTCGACAGAATTGATGGTGTCCAAATCCATCAATTCATCGA
Source organism: Wurfbainia villosa (assembly GCA_025175895.1). NCBI lineage: Eukaryota > Viridiplantae > Streptophyta > Magnoliopsida > Zingiberales > Zingiberaceae > Wurfbainia > Wurfbainia villosa. The sequence goes on from CM045986.1 coordinate 96,275,696, forward strand.
CTAGGGATAATTCAGATACATCACAATTACACATGTAGAGATACTCACTAGTTGTGATCCAATCACAAATTCTCTCATGCTGTGAATCATATCGTGGACATCCAGTAAATGAGTTTAAGATCCAATCAAATACATGAAACATGTATACTCAAATAGTGAATCTTCATTTATCATATAAATGGTTCATACATAAGGCGATTGCCTTAGGACATCTCTCATATATTACTAACACGGTGATCTCCTTCAAGTTTGGCATCAAGGTGACCTCTATCTCCCTTGGTTGGCCGGCGCCTATCACCTCCACCAAAGCTGTCCAGTTTTCTGGACAGCTTGTTCTCCTCTCGTCGGAGCGTCGTTTGGATGACGGTTAGAGCTCCGACAGCGGCTAACTTACCGGGGATTCGATCTCCGGTAATCCTCTGAGGTGGAGGACTGGCGATTCACAATTGGTTGACGAATACCTTCATGGAGAAGGTTTTAGTTTTAGAACTCAGACAGATCCGAATTTGGATTCGGATCGTGATCATCTCTCACGTCGTCTTCAACACGAGGCTAGTAACCCGTACGAAGACGAAGCTCGTGGCTTAGCGAAGTCATCCCGAGGAACTCGGCGTGGATACGGATAGAGACGATTCTAGCGAGGATCGTTCCGGTTGATGTCGTTCCCGCTACACGTCATACGAAAGGTATAACGTAGATAAATTTCCTTTTATTGCAAATTTAAATTTACGGTTATGTCTACACTTGTTGTAATATGCATGCGTGTGTTGTGTGTGTTGTAATAAATGTAGATTTATTATTTTTATTGCTTCCGCTGTGTTCATGTTTACGAAACGTGATCGAACACACACACGCCGCGGTGCCGGAAACCCAACAGAACAATGGGCAAACCCATTGTCAAACATCGAAACACTACTCGAGTCCCACTCGAGTTTGGTCAACATTGACCCGGGGCTTGTTGCACCAGCACTTACAATAGTAATACACAACAAATACAAATATAACAAAAAGCACAAAAGAAAACTTTACAAGAATTCTTTTAATCTCTTGATTGCTTTTGGTTGCTTTGGATGAGCTTGGAAGGTCTGAAATGCAACAACAAATCCCCTCCCAATTCACCAAGAACCAGCAACCCTTCCTTCTCCCGCAACTTGCATTTAAGGGTTTCGCTTGGGCTGATTTTTCGCCTAGCAATCAACTTCCAAAAGCCCTAGTCGATTGTCCACCTATCTGTTTTCTCACAACAGACTAATCCATGTCGGCTTTCTGTCAACGAACACTTGAGCAGTCGACTGCCATTAGCATTAGTCGATTGACAAACCTTTAACTGACTACCCAGTAGACTACGAGACCTTCTATCCACATGTCCATTAACGATAGTCGACTGTCGATCCATGACAGTTGACTTTCAATAGCTAGTTGACTGGTCTAACCCACCAGTCAACTACTAGAGCCATATTCAACAGTCAAACCACAGTCAACTACTTACCAATCGATTGCTCGAGTCAACTAGGCCTCCTGAGTATTGTGCACTCAACCAGTCGACTGGTCAATACCACCAGGTGACTAGTAAACGTCAAACATGATGTTTAACTCAAGTATGATCTCCTGATACTTGATACTCACCTTAGGCCTAGACCTAAGCCTTATAGACACCTTTATCAGCTTCATTCCCTTAAGGTGTTGATGCAGAGAGCATCACTACTTGGTTTTGATGTATGAACCATAGTTAATGTTAGGACTTACTTGTGTTCTAATATCAGTGTTAAGTGTGCAGACTTAACAGGAAGCCTTAATAGGTCGTGTTCACCGGATACTAGGCAGATGACTTGATAGATCAGAAGGATCAGACACTAGTCATGAAGTCTAGATGGGTCGTGTGGACCGGACATTTGGCATGGAGACCAATTGGGTGAGGAGACAGAACAATCGGCAAAAAGTCTAGTTGGGTTAGGAAGAGCGGACAACTTGTGGAAGCCTTGGTGGGTAAGATCGGGTGTCATGAATGGTAAGTCCAGCAAGTAGCTGGCAGGTAAGCCTCGAGTGAAGAGGTGAGGTCGAGTCCTTTTTAGGGGGACAAAGCTAGGTATCGATTCGACACAGAGTCCGCATGGGACTTAGAAGTCGAGATCGAGCAGATTTACTACTGCTATCCTATTTTGTATTATCTATTTGTGTTAATCTCATTTTGGAGGGAGCAGTCGACTGAATGGACTACAGTCGACTAATGTCCAGTCGATTGGATACCTAGTTGGTAGGATTAGATGATGATCGTTCGAAGATCTGGCAATACAGATGGAAATAGTTTCAGTCGACTAGGGAGTTTCAGTCGACTAAAGAGGTAAACTTCTCGATATGAAGTCAGGTGACCTGGATTCGACTGGAGCGTGTTCAGTCGACTGGAATACTAGAAGTTTCATATCGATGGGCTAATGTGGAGTCGACTGGAAGTCATTCCAGTCGACTGAAAAAGGTCTATAAAACAAATGCTCGACCAACTCAGAAAATAAGACTGTTACTACGACGAAGTGCTACCTCAATTCATTCTTGTCTGCTAGAGCTTCAAATCCTCACAAAGACGTACATCCGACACTCTGTGCCTACTTCCAAATTTCCTTTAGTGTTGGTATAACTTAGCTCTAATTTTGTTTGAATTCATTTTCGCTTTGTGTACTTAATTTCAAAAGAGAAGGTAGTGTGTTACCTATCTCTCATTAATTGTAAAAAGCAAACCCCTCCGAAGTCGAGAGTTCTCGAGTCAGAGGGTATATAGTGATTTCCCATTGAGGTAGCTCTCGGAAGAGCTACGGGCCTTGGAGTAGCAACTCTATTGGGGTTGTGAATCAAGTAAATAAATTGTGCCTTGATTTCATTTATTCTGCTGCTTACTCTAATTGAAAATATAAAATAAGTTTTAAAAATCTAAAGAAAATTACAACCTTTGAGATTCACCCCCTCTCTCGGAATATTTCGATCCTACAATTGATATCAGAGCAGGGTGTTGGGATGTATATTGAAAGCCTAGCCTTTGTGTGAACATCTTCATTTTGGAAATAAGAATCACATGATCATTGTTTGTATTTTTGCACATTGTAGATAACATGGTGTGTTGTGTCACACAGAAGATCATGTTATCAGTTCCTTGTAGAGTATAAGTAGAGGCTCACAACCACGATGGTTTTGGACAAACCATTGGCATGGTTGTAGTGTGATTTGGTATTGACTTATCTTAACCATAGAATTACACTAGTATACTTTGTGTGTATTGAGCAGGACTGATTTTGAGATGATTCAATTTATACTGACTATATAATTGAATCAGACCTCAAATATTATGATGTACATGCTCTTAATCCCGATATAATAACGGGCAAATGTACTAGTATTTATTTGTTTGATTTACCAATGGGCGAGATTTATGTGTTAAATCGATAGGCTTGGTAAGTTGGGAAATAATATTATTTAAATGGTGTGCCATTGATTATAGGACGAAACCGTGTCCTATATACTAGGATGATGATGTCCCCTTGAGAAGCTCATAAGGTTCATCATGTAAATTTTGCAGGTGGACTTGGTCCAACATGATGATAAGGATGAGTGGTACTACTCATGGAGTTAGATATTAATTAATTAAATTGTTAGTAATTTAATTAATTAATGGACATTCGATATCTTAAATATGGGGAGATATTTTATACAAATAATATGTGGAGCCTATATTTATTTATGGGGGTTGGTGTGGTAGATCAATAATGATCCTCTAGTGGAATGGATCATCATTAATGGATCGGGTTTTATATGGGTCGGATCCATTGGGTGGCCAAGATCGAACTCCTCCTCATGGTCCCTATTGTAGCCTATTATAAATACCTCAAGAAGCCTAGATCTATAAAAGGTGGTGGAGAGGCTTGGGCTATGCTACGAAGGTGGAAACTATTACAGAGGGAGATGTTTATTTATCTGTTCAAAGAAATAAAACTTTGGTTCTGAGAAATTTCCTTTATGTAGCTTCATTTAGAAAGAATTTAATTTCAGTTTCTAAATTGTTTTTGGATGGATATTCTTTTTCTTTTAATGGCAGAGTTATTATAAAAAGGAATAGGAAGATTATCTATTCTGGTGCATTGGTAGAAAATTTATACACTCTTGAACCAAAAACTCCCACGATGCAAATACAAATAAATAACTCATTTTCTAAATCTAATAAGAGAAAAGAACCTTCGAAAATGAACCAAACATATCTTTGGCATCTAAGGTTAGGTCATATTAACCTGAGTAGAATTCAAAGGTTAATAGATGATGGAGCTTTGGATTCATTGGTGGTGGAAGATTTCCCAACTTGCAAATCTTGCTTGGAAGGTAAAATGACCAAGAGGCCTTTTAAGGCCAAGGGGTATAGGGCCAAAGATGTCTTCGAATTGGTTCATTCTGATTTGTGTGGTCCTATATCTATCCAGGATAGAGGTGGATTTGAATATTTCATCTCTTTCATAGATGATTATTCAAGATATGGAAACATTTACTTGATATGCCGCAAGTCTGAATGCTTTGACAGGTTCAAAGAATTCAAGGTTGATGTGGAGAAACGTCAAGGTAAAAGTATCAAGACACTACGATCTGATCGTGGTGGTGAGTAACTCTTGAGAGAGTTTATGAGTTACTTATCAATTGCTGGGATTCAATCCCAACTGTCTGCACCTGATACACCCCAATAGAATGGTGTGGAGGAGAGAAGGAATAAGACTCTTATGGAGATGGTTAGATTGATGATTAGTTATTATGAGTTACCAGATTCATTCTGGGGGTATGCTCTGGATACGATAGTGTATATTCTAAACTTGGTATCATCTAAATCAGTACCTTCTACTCCCACAAAATTATGGACTGGGTGAAAGCCTAGTATGATACATATTCGAATTTGGGATAGTCTAGCACATGTGTTGAAGGGAGATGCTGGTAAGTTGGAATCTCGTATAGAAGTGCGCCTGTTCGTAGGCTATCCTAGAGGAACGAAAGGTGGTTTGTTCTATAGTCCTAGAGATCAGAGGGTTATCGTTAGCACGAATGCCCAATTTTTAGAGGAAGACTATGTGATGAACCACAAGTCCATGAGCAAGATTATTCGTGAGGAATTAAGAGAGGAAGTCACTACTTTAGTACCAATGGTACAAGAGGACATACCTCAAGTGACTGCACCGTGTGTCACAGGGGATACACAAATGATACCTCGTCGTAGTGGGAAGGTAGTTAGACAACTTGACAGATTTATGTTCTTGGGAGAATTTTCTGATTTGGTCCCTGGCGAACATGAACTTGATCCCTGATTTGGCATGGTTGTAGTGTGATTTTGTATTGATTTATCTTGACCAAAGCATTACACTAGTACACTTTGTGTGTATTGAGCAGGACTGATTTTGAGGTGATTCAATTTATACTGTCTATATAATTGAATCGGACCTTAGATATTATGATGTACATGCTCTTAATCCCGATATAATAACGGCCACATGTACTTAGTATTTATTTTTTTGATTTACCAATGGGCGAGATTTACGTGTTAAATCGATAGGCCTGGTAAGTTGGAAAATAATATTTTTTACATGGTGTGCCATTGATTATAGGAGGAAACCGTTTCCTATATACTAGGATGATAATGTCCCCTTGAGGAGCTCACAAGGTTCATCATGTAAATCCTACAGATAGACTTGGTCCAACATGATGATAAGGATGAGTGATACTACTCATTGAGTTTGGTATTAATTAATTAAATTGTTAGTAATTTAATTAATTAATGGACATTCGATATTTTAAACACGGGGAGATATTTTGTACAAATAATATGTGGAAACCATATTTATTTATGGGGGTTGGTGAGGTAGATCAATGATGATCCTCTAGTGGAATGGATCATCATTAATGGATCGGATTTTATGTGGGTCGGATCCATTGGGTGGCTAAGATCCAACTCCTCCTCATGGTCAATATTGTAGCCTATTATAAATACCTCAAGAATCCTAGATCTATAAAAGGTGGTGGAGAGGCTTGGGCGAGAGACACAATTGGTTGTGCTAGGGTTTGGGTTAGCATGGAGAAGCTTGGGTGGCAAGCATTGGAGGCTAGGGTTTCCTTCCTTAGGGTTGGCGACAAGTTTATCGTTTTGATTCCCTTCTCTCAACCTTTGGTTGGCGCCACCCTTCTCTCATCCTTTGGTCGGTGCCCCATCTCCTCCTCTCCTAGGGCCGGCGGCAACAATGGTGAGGGTTCCTCCTTTCTTTTGTCTTGGCCAGTAAACCCTCTCCCTCTCCTTAGGGCCGGCAGACACCAAGCTTGGTTGTTGGTGGTCGGCACAAGCAAGGAGAAGAAGGGAGCTTTTGTTCTTCCTTGTTCGGAGAGAGCAAGGAAGGGAACACATGATCTAGGAGGCTTCGACTCTTGGAAGATCGTCCCCCACACGACGTCCAAGAGGAGGATAGGAATACAATAGAAGATCAAGAGGTAAAACAAGAGGTATAATCTTGTTTAGCTTTGATTCTAGTTCTTTTGTATTCTGTATGTTATTGATTAACATGGACCCCGATGATAAACACAAAAATTGACGATCCATTCATCACCTATTCCGTAGCTAATCGAAGAAAAGAGTTAGGTTGCTTGAACAACAAGTTTATTCAAGCGACTACTCAAATCGAATAACATGATGACGGATCGGTTGATTGGGTAATCCATCTCCGTCCGAATTAGTTTTAGTTGATAAAATTTTAATCAGGGAATGCGTGATAGGATCGTCATGCACAAGCGAACGAAGCGAGAAGCAATTCCTTTCACAGGGGTGCTTCGAATTTGGTTAAACCTCGAACGAGAGCAATAGAATTTTCTATAGTCTCAACATTTTTGCATTTTTAATATTTTTTATTTTTATTAATTTTTTCTTTAGAATAAATTTTTATTAATTTTTTCTTTAGAATAACTTTTTATTAATTTTTCTTTTAGAATATAATTTTAATAAATTTTTCTACACGTAAATTAATTTTAATTAATTTTTCTGCCTCGAGATTAATTTTAATTAAATTATTCTTCATCTAGATTAATTTTAATTAAATTTTTCTGCATCTAGATTAATTTTCTTTAATTTTATAAATTTTATTTAATTTTTATTATTTAGATTAATTTTATTTAATTTTCTGCACCTAAATTAATTTTAATTAATTCTTTGCATCTTAATTAATTTTATTTAATTTTCTACATCTAGATTAATTTTAATTAATTTTCTTCATCTAGATTAATTTTAATTAATTTTCTACATTTATATTAATTTTATTAATTTCTCTGCATCTAGATTAATTTTAATTAATTTTCTGTATCTATGTTAGTTTTAATTAATTTTATACTTCTAAATTAATTTTAATTAATTTTCTTCATTTAGATTAATTTTATTTAATTTTCTGCAGTTATATTAATTTTATTTATTTTTTTTCATCTAGATTAATTTTAATTAATTTTTTTATATCTAGACTAAATTTAATTAATTTTTCGGTATTAACTTAATTTTTATCATTTTCTGCACGTAGCTTAATTTTTATTTTAGAATAATTTTTACTTTTGACTTAGAATATATTTTCCATTAATTTTTGCACTTAATATAAATTTTATTCTTGCATAATATTATTTAATTTAAATAACTCTAGGAATAATTCTCAATTTTAATTACTTCAAATAATAGAAAAAACTATTAATAAAAGATTTATTTAGAAATGTCGGTTTTAGAAGGGTATAGCACCGTTCATCTTCCTCTCTTCAACGGAGAGGAATTTTTCTATTGATAAAGGCGAATGAAGTGCTACATGAAGACCGACCTAGAGGTCTGGTTTTCGATTAGGAAGGGTTTCTTCTCTCCGATAGGCGACTCGGGTGAGTTGTTAGTGTAGGAACGTCGGTGACCGCTAGGGGGGGTGAATGGCACGTTCGTTCGCTTAGTGGAACTCAATCGTGCTTGTCTCTATAAAATGATTAGTGTGCAACGGAAAATAAAAGCACAAACTAAAACAAAGACAAACAACACAATGACACAAACACAACAATATAACATGGTTCGGAACCTTAGGGTTTCTACTCCACGAATTGGGCTCGAATGAGCCCTAGCGATGCAAACACCACCACTAATCAATAATACTGCTTCTCAACAAGTCGGAAGTGGAGAAACCTTGTACAACGATTACAAAAGTAATACAAGAAAATATAAATGAAATACCACAAAAGAAGTAAAGAACACTTTATAAAACTCTTTTGAATGCTTGCTTGTTGATCGCCTTGGACTAGCCTTGAAGGACTGGAAACCACCAACTATTCCCCTTCAAATCGCACAAGAAAATCGCTGCTAAATTCTTCATTTTGAGCTACTTTTATAACCTGCATTGGGTTGATTTCGCCCCTAGAAGTCGACTGCCATAAGGCCCCAATCGACTGCCAATAGTGTTGTTGTCTCACAATGGACTTGATCCACGTCAGCATTCAAGCCAACGGATACACTAGCAGTTGACTGTCATTACCCATCAATCGACTGCCAAGTCCGTAGTCGACTGACCAGTTGACTACCGAGTATTCTGCCCTCGTTACCAACCCATCAGTCAACTGCCCCTTCATGGCAGTTGACTGATCAAGCAGTCGAGGCACCTTGCAACTGTGGCCGCCGCAGCCGAGGCCAGTCGAGGCGCCGCCTCGACTGGGATACCAATCGAGGTGCCAGTCTAGGCGCCTTGCATCTGTGACGGCAGCTTGACCACAGTCGATCGTCAATCAACTCACGGCACTCGACAGGTCATAATCCCAGTCGACTACTATAAGTTGACTCGGCTGTCAAATGTCAAAACACTTGACCAGTCGACTGGTCTATGACCCCAGTCGACTGATACACCTCAACCATGAGGTTTAAATTAAGTATGATCCACTCATACTTGCTAGACCATCCTTAGCTAGAGCTAAACCTTCTAGCCACCTCCGTTATCCTCACACCCATTGGATCCCTCCAAGTCATCCATGACTTATTCATCCATACCCTAGCCTTCAAGTGCTTCCATAGGCTATTGTCATGCTAAGCTGGTCTACATCGCTAAGGTACATTTGGGCTTACGATGCCAAGACACATGCTTACACTTTACACCGCCAAACCATTTGACTTATGCTACCAATACTCTCGCTCAGACTTTACGCCGCCAATATCAACTCTTGGACTTCCCTTGCCAACCCATGTTGGACTTTCCATTTTCCAAGACTCAAGCATGGACTTTCCCTTGCCAAGACCCATGCTTAGACTTTCCATGTCAACCCATGTTGGACTTTCCATTTGCTAAGACTCAAGCTTGGACTTTCCCTTGCCAAGACCCATGCTTGGACTTTCCATGCCATGTACACAAGACTTGAACTTTCCATTTCCAAGTGTCGCACTTGGACTTCTACATTATAGTCAATCCCAAGTCAACCATCTAGTCAATCCATTATCATACAACGGTCAACTCCTTTTTCAAACATCAATGTCAAACATCAAAACACTACTCGAGTCTAACTCAAGTCTGGTCAATCATGATCTGGGCTTATTGCACCAACAATCTCTCCCTTTTTGATGTTTGACAAAAACCAAACACCTTTGAGTTAGAACACTAACTCAATCCAATCCTCCCAATTGTCCAAATTGGGAATCCCAAATTCTCCCCCTTTTTGACATACATCAAAAAGGCTCTCCCCAAGGGTGTCAATATCCCATATCCCAATGAGATCTTACAATCTCTCCCTTGGTCCAAAAACATCTAGGATGCCTTCACTCTTCCTAGTAATAATTCTCATATCACTAAAGAGAGGCAATCCTTCAAACTCTCCCAATTTTTCAACTTGGGTATCTCACATTCTCCCATTTTCTAATTCTCCAAAATTCTCTCCTTTATGAGGAAGAACACATCCATCATCCCATGATGGATAACCTCCCACTAAAGGCTTACTCCCCCTTGACCATTGCACCAATAATGCCCTTGGAGAGTCCTTAAGCTTATAGGAACACTAAACCATCAAAATTAAGGTTACCTTAAACTTGATACACACCCAAACAACTCTCCTAATCTATATCCAATGGATTTTCACCTTTTCAAATGCTTTCCAAAGTATATCCTAGGATTAGGAGCAGTTAGGGTAGTCTACACAGCTGAAATTAGGCTAAATAACTTTTATCTAAGGCATTTTTCTAAGGTAACACTATTTGATTCCCTTATACATGGGACTTCAAGTCATGACATAGTCCTTAAATCAATTTTATTAATGCATGAATGATGATTATGATATAAATGATAACATAAATAAACATATGTCAGTAATCATGATGTCATGTCATATGATTAAATCTAAATACACATAACATAAAAGATAAATCCTAAGCATGATTATGACATTTTATATGATAAAAATGAATATGATGTCATGACATAGTAAGACAAACAAAGCATGGCAAGTATAAAATACTAAGGTATAAAATACCTAAGTGTTAAGTATTAATTTCCATTTGTTAAGATTAAATTCATTTTGCCATATTATTACTTATCTCCTAAGTGTGCCAAAATCCAAAATGACACACTATGACCTCTAAACCTAGTTTGTGCCAATTTGATTGGTTTTCCAACTTTCTTAAGTTATATTAGTACATCCTAAAATCCTTTAGGATATAAAATTAAATTTCATTTCCAAGGTACTAATAGCCTTGAAAATGATTTAAAGTGTCAACTTTGCTATGGTTGAGTTAACTACCCATCCAATCAAGGTTGACACATCCTAAGCGATTTAGCATGAATCGATCACGCTCCTACGAACCCAATATCTATTGGAGCTCCTTGGGTTTACTAGATATTCTTTAGGGATAACTACCCTAGATACCTTCCTAATGACCCTCCTTGACTTTGAAGCCTTGGTCATTGTGGTCTTGCCTAGGTTAACTCTAGGGGTGACTCCCCTTGTATCCTTCTTAGTGGCTTCCCTAGGTTTTTTCGAAACCTTAGCCACTAGGCACTTGCCATAGTTAACCATAGGGATTACTTCCCTGGTATCCTTGGCTCTCCTAGTCCCAAGTTGTGTTCCATAATCGAATGGAACACTATGGTAGGTCTCCTTGGGCTTAGGTTTGTGACCCAATCCTTTATCGCCTTTGGATGAACATTGCCTCCTAGACCCTAGGTTTTGACTCCTTGATCCCATATTTTGACCATTTTACACTTGAATTTGATTTTGTATTTTCCTAAGGGTCTTCTCCATCTTCTCAAGTTTTGACCTCAAAACTTGATTTTCAAATTCTAATTTTTCTAATTTAATGGGCCTATTATTTCCTTGAGTAGATTTGTTCTTTCTAGGCATATGTCTAGATTAAAGCCTTTGAAAAGTTCAAAGAATTCAAGAATGAAGTACAAAACCAGCTTGGCAAGAGTATTAAGATACTTCGATCAGATCGAGGTGGTGAATACCTTAACCATGAGTTTCGTGACTATCTAGCTGAGTGTGGGATTCTATCCCAACTCACTCCTCCTAGAACACCACAGTGGAATAGTATATCTGAAAGGAGGAATCGTACCCTATTAGATATGGTACGATCGATAATGAGTCACACAGATCTTCCTATATCTTTTTGGGGATATGCTCTAGACACAGCAACCTTTACCCTTAACCGTGTACCATCCAAGGCTGTCATAAAGACACCATATACGATATGGACAGGGAGAAATCCCAAGATATCTTTCATGAGGATTTGGGGTTGTGAGGCTTACGTTCGACGTCAAGTCTCAGATAAACTCGGACCCAAATCCGATAGGTGCTATTTTATTGGATATCCCAAGGATACAAAGGGATATTACTTCTACATTCCCAGTCAGCACAAAGTGTTTGTGGTAAAGGCTGGGGTTTTTCTAGAAAGGGATTTTGTTTCTAGAAAAACTAGTGGGAGTACGTTCGATCTTGAAGAAATTCAAGATAAGGACCATAGCACTGAGGCCTTGATGGAGGTTGAACAGGAACCACAAAGTGTTGTGGGTGATGAGATTGTTGCACAAAGAGTTGTGGAAAAATCACCTGTTCATGTAGACCTACCACTTCGCAGGTCTGATAGGGTATGTCGTCAGCCTGAGAGATATTCATTTCTCTTGTCTGACCATGATAACGTTATGCTCATTAAGAATGAGCCTACCTCCTATCAGGAAGCTGTGATGAGCCCAGATTCTGAGAAATGGCTAGAGGCCATGAGATCCGAGATGGAATCCATGTACACCAACCAAGTATGGACTTTGGTTGATCCACCTGAAGGGGTCAAACCCATTGGGTGTAAGTGGGTCTTTGGGATAAAGACTGACATGGATGGACTTACGCATACCTATAAGGGACGATTGGTGGCTAAAGGTTTCAAGCAAATTCATGGTATTGACTATGATGAAACCTTTTCTCCAGTGGCGATGTTTAAGTCAATTCGGATCTTGCTTGCTATTGCAGCATACCACGATTATGAGATCTGCTAGATGGATGTCAAAACTGCATTTCTGAATTGAAACTTACTCGAGGATGTGTACATGATAGAACCTGAGGGTTTTGAAGATCCACAACATACTGTGAAAGTATGCAAGCTGCAAAGGTCCATTTATGGGCTAAAGCAAGCCTCTCGGAGCTGGAATCTTCGATTCGATGATGCGATCAAATAGTTTGGTTTCATCAAGAATGAAGATGAACCCTGTGTCTACAAAAGGGTTAATGGGAATATAGTTGTCTTCCTTGTATTGTATGTAGATGATATACTGCTCATTGGGAATGACATCCCTTCGCTACAGTCAGTGAAGACTTGGCTGAGGACGTGCTTCTCAATGAAGGACTTAGGTGAAGCAGCCTGTATTCTAGGCATCAAGGTCTATAGAGATAGATCTAAGAGATTGCTTGGCCTAAGTCAGAGTGCATACATTGACACAGTATTACTACGGTTTGCCATGCAGAATTCCAAGAAGGGACTTCTGCCGATGTCACATGGTGTGAGTCTTTCGAACACTCAAAGTCCCTCTTCTAGAGAGGAGAGAGACTGCATGGATAAGATCCCTTATGCATGTGCTATAGGATCTATCATGTACGCCATGATGTGTACTCGTCCTGATGTCTCGTATGCTTTGAGCATGCCGAGTAGATACTAGTCAGATCCAGGTGAGCATCACTGGATAGCAGTCAAGAATATTCTTAAGCACTTGAGAAGGACTAACGAATATTTCTTGATATTTGGAGGCGATGAGGAGCTAGTTGTAAAGCGTTACAGTGATGCCACCTTCCAAACTGACCAAAATAATTATAGATCACAGTCAGGGTTCGTGTTTTGCTTGAATGGTGGCGCTGTAAGCTGGAAGAGTTCGAAGCAGGACACAGTTGCTGATTCTACAACAGAAGCCGAGTATCTTGCTGCATCTGAGGCAGCAAAGGAGGCAGTTTGGATCCGCAAGTTCAATACTGAGCTTGGGGTGGTTCCTAGCATTGCAGATCCTATAGAGCTCTATTGTGACAACAATGGAGCGATTGCACAGGCTAAGGAACCTCGCTCACACCAGCGGACCAAACACATACTACAGCGCTTCCATCTCATTCGAGAGATTATTAATAGAGAAGATGTGAAGATTTGCAGAGTACCCACAGAGGCTAACATCGCAGATCCCTTGACCAAGGCTTTGGCACAGAAAAAGCATGATGGTCACACTAGGTCATTGGGTATTAGATACTACGGTGATTGACACTAGTGCTAGTGGGAGATTGTTAGTTAAAGCCCTAGAGTCAATCATGTGATGATTGTTGTATGGACTTTATTGTATCATATTCCTATTTATAAAGGTATGGTTATTATATTTACTTGTATTGGTGCCAAATAACTAAATATAATAATGTCCTTGAGTAGTAGGTTTTTATCTATATCAATCAATTGGTTGAATCGATAATGAGATGATATAGAGAACACTACTCTTAATAATTCCTAGTCGAGTATTAACATTCAGGGACAATGTTAATGCGTAGAAACTAGCATGTAGGTCAACACGATAACTTGATCTCACAAGTCATGGATATGAGATATCAAGTTGACACATGGGTATGCATTGGAGAATGTATACTGAATGACCCGCCATGAGAAAGTATCATGGATCATTATATGAGTATCACAAACTTTCTCATGTGGCTATTAGTATGACTATTAGTCCTTAGACCTGAAGTCACCATAGTTCCCTACATAAGGAGTTGCATACTTTGGCTTCGTCAAACGTCACCCGTAAATGGGTGGACTATAAAGGTGATTACTGGGTATGTAACAAATTATGTGGAGGGATGTGAGTGATGTAGATGGGATCTATCCCTCCTATATGACGGGGTTGACATCGATATTCTTGATAGAGTGAGACCACGAAGTGCATGGCCATGCCCAAATGAGTCAATATGAGATATTGAGCTCATTTGATTAGAGTGAGTCTACTTGGAGTTCAAGATATAGATTGTACCGAGGATGACATGGTCTATGCCTCAATTGGTCAATCTAGATGTCAAGGATAGAGGGACATTGTCACATATTGTGAGAGTCACAATTAGTAGTCACAAGGGTGATGTTGGAGCTCAACATTCTTGTAACTTGGGTAGCAATGATGTGTTGCTAGATATCGCTCATTGCATATGTTCCTAAATCGGTTTAGGGACATTGCCAACGTTACAAGAACGTATAGAATCACACACTAAGGGCAATTAGATGGAGATTAGGTTCATATGATGAACCATGAGGATTAGGTTCATGGGACAAACCAAATTGGATTAAGAGTAATCCTAATTAGAATAATTGAGTTGGACTCAATTTGATTCAAGTGTTGAATGAGTCTAATTTAGATTTGATTCATCAAATCAATTTAAATTAATGAATAGAGATTCATTAAATTAAATTGACTTGAATCAAATGGTTGGATTTGATCAACCATTGGAGATAAGAGGTCAAGTTTGACTTGAGAGGGAAGATGAAAGGTCAAGTTTGACTTAACCAAATGCCATGTCATGATGATGACTTGGCATGGCCAACCAATGATGATGCTCCACATCATCATTGACTTAGCATGTGGTGCCACCTCATGAGGGAGACCACGAGCCATTGGCTCTTTGAGGAGTTACATGCATGCATGTAACCCCCCCCCCCCCCTATGAAAAGTGGCCGGCCACTATTACCATTAGATGAGAATTTTGTTGTGTAAGTTACACAACTTCATCTTCTTCCTTGGATCACCCTCTCAAGCTCTCCCAAACTCCTTGGACAAAATTCCTAAATGGTGCTAGCACACTCTACGGTATTTTTCTCCACCTATTGCTTGTGTGGATACCAATAGAGGAGTGTGAACTTGACACTCTCGAGTTCCGGCGAACCTTTTGGACAAGCAGGATTTGCGAAGGGTGTTGCATCGAGGGTAACTTCTTATCATGTAGATCTAGAGTAGATCTAAAGGTATTAAACACATACATGTTAGTTTTATATTTTATACTTCGCACGGATCTGTGGCCAGGAATTCTGAGGTTTTCGCAATGCAAAAAGCAGTTTTTGCGGCTCGGAAAACCCAACAGTGTTATCAGAGCCACATGCAAAGCATGTATGTGTTTCATTTTTGTGATTTTTATATTAGATATAAAAATTACAGAATTTTATGTTTCTGTAAATTTCCTATTTTTATATAATTTTTGGGTATTTTTCTCGAAGAGTCGAAGCAACGAGTGTTGGGACACTTGTCGCCTTCAACCACTGAGAAAAACTCTCCGAAACGACGAGTTCTCGCTTTAGGTTTTTGGGACAGTGACTTAAGTCGCTGTAAGATAGTAGTAGGGACACTCACAAAGTTTATTTTGTGAGTATGGACGCTGCCCCAATCCCCGAAAGGGGCCTTGTCCTGCGATCGCAACCGGAAACCGCTTAGCGGGACCATTACGGAGAGGTGACTAATAAAATTGAAAAAAAAATAGGAATATTTATAGAAATTTTCTGTAAAAATACATAATTTAGAATTATGTATAATTCTATGATTGTCATGGCCCAATGACCCCAATTTGATTGGATTATAATGTGTTGTAATTCAGAATACGACCTGCGTGCCGTTTTTGTGGTTGTGCGTGTTGTATAGTGTATGCGACCTGCGCTTCGTACCTCTTCTTTTGAAAATCTAGTTGTAAATAGTTTTAGACTCGAATGTAACTCGAGTTTCATATTTTTAATGTACAAAATGGAGTGGTGGAAAGTCCACTTGTAGACGAAGTTACGAGAAGGGTGTCGACGACACATGGCGGTCAAAGGAAGCGCTTGGAGAAGCCGCTAGCCTTAGGTTGACCGTCCGATCTTCTCATTGGCTTGAGAAGATCGTAGTAGGGCCATGACTACATCACAATTAATTATATATATATATGTTGATATATATATATATATATATATATATATATATATATATATATATATTTTTATATATATATATATATATATATATATATATATATATATATATATATATATATATATATATTTGATTTTGCTTGTATGTATGTGATGCATGCTAGTAGAATAATGCTTGTATGTATATGATGCATGCTAGGATAATTTGTTGGTGCAGTAGGCACCTAAGTCGAACCTGAGTTTTGATTATAGCAAACGATACAAAGTTAAGCTTATGTCGTTATCTCACGAGCTGAATCGAGTGTACATAAAATTGCTATAGCTGGAGCTGAAGGCTAGCGACACCCGGAGGAAGCCGCGGTGGTCGGGCGACACTCGAGTGACTTCGGAGGGAGCCGAAGGAATCAAGTGGAAGGCCGGAAGCAAAAGCGACATAGTAAGTATCGAGGTAAGCTCGAGTGAGTAAAGTGAAGTGAGGTCGTGTCCTTTGTACGGGGACGTCCTTAGGCGACGATCCGACCCAAGACTTCCCATGGAAGGTCTATGTTGAGATCGGACGGCAAGTGACCATTGAATTCACTTATATTTTGAGATAACTCTTTATTGTAGTCAAAAATCCTGGCCATCAGTTCAACCGGCCAGTTCAACCGGGCCAGTTCAATCGGCCAGTTCAACCGGTGGTAAAAAATCAGCCTCGAGGAGTCAAGCTTTATCACCATTTTTCAAGGAGTTTTGTGCCCAATTCCTATTGGTTGAAGACCCATTCGATGAGGGGCTTAAAGGCTATAAAAGGAGGGCTTCTCCTAGGGTTTTCATCGTCTCTAAGTGCTCACAAACCTCCACAACTCTGCGATTTTCCGACGACTCTACGACGAAGTGCTGTCAACAACCCTAGTTTACTTTCTACTCTTTTATTTGTTGATATTCTTATTTTGTCGTCTCTTTAAATATTGAAATTCCTTTTATTAATCGAGGTTTTCTATCGTTGCACTTTACATTAATAGAAGAGAGGGTTTGTCTCTCTATCTTTTCTTTCGAAGTTTTTTTGTAATCGTCAAATTCCTACTTCCAACGAGGAGTGTTTTTAGTGAATTGCCCTCCGTGCGTGATCAAGGATCACTAGGGTCTTGGAGTAGTAGCCGAAGGCTACAAACCAAGTAAAAAATCATTTGTCTCATTTATTTATAGTTTATCTTTCCATTGCAATTAACTGTCTACTCGAGTTTTAACGAACGAATTAAAAAAAAGGTTTATCGCTATTCACCCCCCCCTCTAGCGATCCGCTTCGATCCAACAATTGGTATCAGAGCCGGGGGCGCTTAGATTTGGTGAAACCACCAATCTAGCATTTTTTACAGATTTATTTTTCATTCATTTAAATTTTTTCTCCCACACTACTAATCCAAGACGAAGTCTTGGTACTCTTCGTTTGGTTTTGTTTTGCAAGTATTCGCTTTTGGAGTAGCCGATGGTAAAACTGGCATAACTTTTCGTACAAGTTGACCCACGAAACGGTCTACCTACCAAAACGAAGCTCTCGGAAAGATCTACACTTCTTACCAGGGTAAACCCTCGTAACAACCTGTATTCATTCCAAAAAACCATTGTTTAGTACCATTTCCGGGACATCGAAGGTTGTAAGTGCTCATCTTTTATTTTAGTTGGTTATTTCTCATTTATTCCTTTTGTTTATTTTCATTTCTTACATTACTAATCCAAGGCGAAGTCTTGGAACCTTTTTTTTTTGTGTTTTTTTTTGGTATTTTTTGTGCAAGGTTTCCCTTCCAAATGGCCCATCTCGAGGGTTTTAGCATCGTCCGACCTCTGTTTTACAACGGAGATGATTTCTGTTACTGGAAAGGTCAGATGGAATGCTTTCTCAAAACCCAAATTGAGATGTGGATCATAATCCAAACGGGTTTCACACTTTCGACTAATGAAGTGGGTGACTCCTTGGATTATGATCAATGGACCATTGCGACAAAATGACAAGTCGAAGCCGACGGCAAGGCAACACAAATCCTTCAATGCGGCTTGTCCAAGGAGGAGTTAAATCGCGTCGGCCCCTTCATAAGCACAAAGGACCTTTGGACAAAGCTAGTGGAGCTACACGAAGGGACCGATGAAGCCAAGGTATGTAAGCGCGACCTTTTATTTAATAAATTATATAATCTAAAAATGCAGGAACATGAAACGGCGATGCAACTCCACGCCCACGTCCAAGACATAGTCAACAATCTACACGCGATCGGGCAAAAGGTCAAAAACCGTGACCTTATAAGGTATGTCCTAAACTCCTTTCCGAGGACTACATTGTGGGCATCCATGGTCGATGCCTACAAGGTCTCCAAGGATCTTTCTAAACTTAGGTTAGATGAACTTTTTTCTGATTTCAAACTTCATGAGCAGTCTAACTCGGAACCCGAGAAAGGTATAGCACTATTTGCAGGTTCAAAGAAGAAAACCGCTAGCAAGCCACCCCCGAAGGAAGAAGAGGATGAGTCCGATTCGGAGGTCGACCCAGAAATGGAGGCCGAACTAGTCAACCTAGTTCAGAGGATAGTCAAGGGCCGAAAGTGAACCGTCACTCGACCCAACGAAGGTAAGCCTAAAAGTTCTAATATTAGGTGTTATGAATGCAACAGGTTTGGACACATCAAGTCCGAATGCCCAAAGCTCAAAAGCAAAGCACCAAAATACAAAAAGGCACTCAACGCTACATGGGAAGAAGCTTCCGAGGAAGAAGACAATGATTGAGTCCTCATGGCTAAATCGGTGGAATCAGAGACGGAGTCAGAATCGGAACTTGAATCGGAAATCGAAGATGAGTCGGACTGTGAAGCACTATTCAAGACAAGCCACGGATACGCATCCGGTTCAAAAGATACACTCAAGGTAAGTCGGTCTCTCATAACTACACTTTATAGTGCAATTAAGTTTTTAAATAGAAAGTTAGCTAAGTCTGAGTCCAAGGTCGAGACCCTGGTTGAGGAAGTTAAACTCCTCAAACACGAGGTCTCCCTAACCTCTTCGACTAGTCGAGTTCAAGAGAAGGACTCAACTCGGGTTGAAAAACTCGAAGTTGAGAACTCACTCTTGAAGAGTCAAGTCGAAGATCTTAGGAATACGTTGGAAAGGTTTACTTTGGGATCTAAAGGACTTGACCTCCTACTTGGATCACAAAGGGCCGTGTACAACAAGGTCGGGCTAGGGTTTAACTCAAACACGACCAATAAGTCGTATATGTCGATTGTAAGTCGACATAAAAAACATGTCCAAGCATGGGTCCCTAAGACCACCTTTATTTCAAACTTAGGATCAAACCAGTACTGGGTTCCCAAAGACCAAATCCACTATGTGGAGAGACTGAATCGATTCAATGGTCCAGGGGGAGCTAGTACAAAATTTTTTTGTGTTTTAACATAGAAATTGCATGCTTAGGTTTTTATTTAGTTTGATTTTTCTTTTTAGAATGGTTAGATAGGACTATAACTTGTCAATACTTGATAACATAGTACCAGGACGCGGCGAGATGATAGTACGCTAGGAAAGTGGAGTCTTGTGTATTCGAGCTAGATAAGGCGTATCTAGTTCGGTGCACTTAACCGAGCGGAACTAGCTGAAGCTACCTCGCCATATCCTAGACTAGTTAGACTAAGAAGTGGTCTTAGGTGAGTCAAGTCTCTATTTTCTTGAAAATGGTTTTGTCTAAGGAAGTGGTCGTTGTTTCGATCAAAGAAGGCCTCTGTGCCTCGCCACGACCTGGAAGCCATGATCTTGAAAAGGTGACTTGATAAGCCTAAGGTCAAATCCGAATCTAACGCAAGGTTGACAAGTGTTTAAGTCATTAAATTTAAATCAAGTAAAATTGGAAGTCATCTCACAAGAACATATAGGGTTAACGTGTTTGATCATGTAGACATGGGTGACATGATTTAGGTTAATAATTTTCAACCAATCTTTAATAAATCCAATATCCGATCCAACTACCTTGCGTGTAGGATCAATGGATGTTGGACAGTGGTTGCTCCCGACACATGACCGGGGATCAACTCAAGTTTTCGAAGCTTCGATTTAAATGACAAGGATCGATAGCCTTCGGAAATAACAGCAAACTCAAAATCATCGGATCAAGTGATAATGAGCTTAACTCAAATTTTGTTATTCAAAATATTTTATTAGTAGAAAATTTTCAATATAATTTACTTAGTGTAAGCCAATTGTGTGATAATAACTATAAGGTCATATTTCTAGAAAATGAATGCGTAATTAATACAAATGAAACTTCTAAAACAATTCTTAAGGGAACTAGAAATAACAACATTTACACTATTAACTTAACTAACTCCTCAACTAAGTGTCTTATGACACGGCAAGAGGAATCATGGTTGTGGCACCGACGACTCAGTCACTCACACCCAAGACTCATCCACAAGATGAGTCAGAGTGACTTAGTCAGAGGTTTGCCTAACCTCAATAACTTGGATAATAAAATATGTAATGCTTGTCAACAAGGTATACAATCTAGGACACAACATCGACTAACTAATGAAGAACGAACCAAAAGTGTGCTTGAGCTCCTACACATGGATCTATTTGATTCACAAGGAGCTAAGTCACTTAATGGAAGTAAATTCCGTTTAGTCATTATTGATGACTACTCTAGATTTACTTGGGTTAGGTTCATCAAACACAAAAGTGATACCCTAGATCAATTAATCAACCTATTTAAGTTAATAGAAAATCAACAAAATATTAAAATCAAAAGACTTAGGACTGATCATGGTGGTGAATTTGAAAACCATAGGTTTACAAAATTCTGTAACCTAAATGGATACCACCATGAGTTCTCTTGCCCTAGAACTCCACAACAAAATGGCCTAGTAGAATGCAAAAATAGAACCCTACAAGAAGCCGCTAGGACAATGTTAAATGAGTATAACCTACCCGATAGGTTTTGGGCGGAAGCCGTGAGTACGACATGCTATGTCCAAAATAGGATCCTTATGGTAAAGAGGCACCTTAAGACCTCATACGAGATTTATCACGATAAAATACCTAACATCAAGTACTTTAGGGTATTTGGGTGTAAGGTACATATCCTAAACACTAAGGATTACCTAGGGAAATTTACATCCAAAACCACGACCGGAATCTTTCTAGGATACTTGACTACAAGCAGAGCTTATAGAGTATATAACCACGACACCCTTAGAGTCGAGGAGACTATCAATGTAGTATTTGATGAAGGACACGAACCTAAAAACCCCCGACAACCCCAATTAGCAAACCGATTCATACTAGACCCAACTCTGATCCGGAGATCAGGTTTAGTGTTAATCCTAACCTAAGTCAACCAAGTCACTCTATTGATCAAGTGATAGATGACTCCAACGAAACTAGAACTCAAACGAGTCATCCTATGGATCAAGTTGTAGACTCAAATCCAAATCCAACTAGGACTCAAACGAATCATCCTATCGACCAAGTGATAGGTGATCCAAGTCTAGGAGTTCGAACTAGAGCCTCTTACAGAAACCTTAGTCAAATATCTTTGATTTCTAAAATTGAACCCAAAACTATTGACCAAGCTCTTCTTGATCCCGATTGGATTATTGCAATGCAAGAAGAGTTGGAGCAATTCACTAGGAAGGAACTATGGGAATTAGTACCACCACCTAAAGATAAAACAATCATTGGAACAAGGTGGGTATTTAGAAATAAAATTGATGATAAAGGTGAATTAGTTAGAAATAAAGCTAGACTAGTTGCTAAAGGGTTTAGTCAAGTCGAAGGTTTAGATTACGACGAGACCTATTCCCCAGTAGCTAGATTAGAGTCCATTCGAATGCTATTAGCATATGCAGCACATAGAGGATTTAAGTTGTTTCAAATGGATGTGAAATCTGCATTCTTAAATGGATACATTAAAGAAGAAGTTTATGTTAGTCAACCCCCCGGCTTCGAAAGTTTAGACAAACCCGATCATGTCCTTAGGTTAAAGAAAGCTTTCTATGGACCTAAACAAGTTCCTCGAGCTTGGTACGAGAGACTTTCGATTTTTCTTAAGTCCAAAGATTTTAACCAAGGTGTAGTTGACCCAACCCTTTTCGTAAAAACCTTAGGTAAAGACATATTCATAGCCCAAATCTACGTAGATGATATTATTTTCGGAACCACCAAATCAATCCTACTAAATGAGTTTATTTCACTTATGGAAAGTGAATTTGAAATGAATTTAGTAGGCGAGTTAAGTTTCTTCTTAGGTCTACAAATTAAACAAACTAAAGATGGAATATACCTACATCAACGTAAATATACTAGGGAATTAATTAAACGCTTTGGAATGCAAGATGCTAAAATTATTAATACCCCAATGGCAACTAATGTTAATATAGAAGAAGATGTAATTGGAAACCCAATTGATTTAAAATACTATAGGAGCGTAATAGGGAGTCTCCTTTACTTAACTGCAAGCCGACCTGATATCTTATTTGCAGTAAGTATGTGCGCAAGGTTTCAAACCTGTGCCAAGGAGTCTCACCTAACTCTAGTCAAGCGTATCCTTAGATATCTAAAGGGTACACTTAATGTCGGTATTTGGTATCCTAGATCTACCGAGTTCGAACTAACTGGCTTCTCCGATTCGGACTATGCCGGTAGTAAGCTCGATAGAAAGAGTACGAGTGGTTGTTGTCAACTTCTCGGCTCGAGTCTAGTGAGTTGGTGCAGTAGGAATCAACACTGTGTTGCCTTATCTACCACCGAAGCCGAATACATCGCGATGGGTGAGTGTGTCACTCAGCTTCTTTGGATGAAGCACACTCTCCGCGATTTTAAGTTAGACTTTACGAACACAAAACTCCACGTAGATAACATTAGTTCAATTAATCTTACTAAGAATCCGATATGTCACTCTAGGACCAAACAAATAGAGGTCAAACACCATTTCATTCGAGAACATGTGGCCAACAGAGCCATACAACTCGAATACGTCGAATCGAAGTCTAACTTAGCAGACCTATTTACTAAACCCCTACCCGAAGCCGAATTTAGTCTATTAAGACGAAAATTGGGCATGTGAGTAGTAGAATAGGAACTTGCAAATTATATTTTCTTACTACTATTTCTTAATTTTCATTTTTATGGAACTAGCATAGGATATACCTTAGATATCATGCACCTATAGATTTAAGGAGCCAGTAGATCTCACAACACATAGGACTAATGTTTTTGTGTACTTAGCCACGTAGATGGGTGTGAGATGTTAGGACCTTACTCCTGGTTCCAGATGTAGAGCTATTGCATCGCTATGAACCACAGAGTAAAATCATACATATTAACCGACTCTGACCAGGACTGGTTGATCTTTCATATCAATCAAGCCAAATATGAGTCGAACATTTTATAGATGAACTTATTTTCAATATATTATTTTTAAAATAATGTGGAACATTTTCAAATTAATACTTATTTTTTATTCCACACACACCCTCACTCTTTTCGATATATGGCAAAAGGGGGAGAAAAAGGCCAAAGTTAAGGGATACTTTTTTTTATGGCCAAGGCTTAGTTAACTTGTTCGTGTTAACAAAACGGAAAGGTTTACTTAACTTTAAGTTAACTTGTTAACAAAACGGAAGTAAAGGCCAAGGTTAAGAAATCAGTTTTTTGATTTCTTAACTTAAAACTTATTTTAAACACTATGGCCAATATTAAGTAATTGCGGTTACTTAATTCTTTTGTTTAGTAGCAAACATCAAGGGGGAGAGTTAAACCTCTTTTTCAAGTACTCACCCTCAGTCAAGGGGGACGATTCCTCATGGGGGAGCACTTGCAAAAAAAGTTTTTATATACTCCTGCTCATTCATGCTTTTTTATACTCCTGCTCATTCTTGCATATCTCTTGCTCATTTTGCTTAATGCACTTAATTTATCTTTCTTAACTTGTGTGTGGGTTTTCCATAAATCAAAAAGGGGGAGATTATTGGTGCAGTAGACACCTAATTCGAACCTCAGTTTTGATTATAACAAATGATACAAAGTTAATCTCATGTCATTATTTCACGAGCTGAATCGAGTGTACAGAAAATTGTTATAGCTGGAGTTGAAGGCTAGCGACACCCGGAGGAAGCCGCGGTGGTCGGGCGACACTCGAGTGACTTCGGAGGGAGCCGAAGGAATCAAGTGGAAGGCCGGAAGCAAAAGTGACATAGTAAGTATCAAGGTAAGCTCGAGTGAGTAAAGTGAAGTGAGGTCGTGTCCTTTGTACGGGGACGTCCTTAGGCGACGATCCGACCCAAGACTTCCCATGGAAGGTCTATGTTGAGATCGGACGGCAAGTGGTCGTCGAATTCACTTATATTTTGAGCTAAGACTTTATTGTAGTCAAAAATCCTGGCCATCAGTTCAACCAGCCAGTTCAACCGGGCCAGTTCAACCGGTGGTCAAAAATCAGCCTCGAGGAGTCAAGCTTTATCACCATTTTTCAAGGAGTTTTGTGCCCAATTCCTATTGGTTGAAGACCCATTCGATGAGGGGCTTAAAGGCTATAAAAGGAGGGCTTCTCCTAGGGTTTTTCATCATCTCTAAGTGCTCACAAACCTCCACAACTCTGCGATTTTCCGACGACTCTACAACGAAGTGCTGTCAACAACCCTAGTTTACTTTCTACTCTTTTAGTTGTTGATATTCTTATTTTGTCGTCTCTTTAAATATTGCAATTCCTTTTATTAATTGAGGTTTTCTATCGTTGCACTTTACATTAATAGAAGAGAGGGGTTGTCTCTCTATCTTTTCTTTCGAAGTTTTTTTGTAATTGTCAAACTCCTACCTCCAACGAGGAGGAGTGTTTTTAGTGAATTGCCCTCCGTGCGTGATCAATGATCACTAGGGTCTTGGAGTAGTAGCCGAAGGCTACGAACCAAGTAAAAAAACATTTGTCTCATTTATTTATATTTTATCTTTCCGCTGCAATTAACTGTCTACTCGAGTTTTAACGAAATAATTAAAAAAAAGGTTTATCGCTATTCACCCCCCCCCCCCCTCTAGCGATCAGCTTCGATCCAACATAATTTTCTTTTATGTATATGATGCATGCTAGAATAATATATGTATGTATGTGATGCATGCTAATATAGGATAATAAAGGCCTTAATGCGTATATGATACACATTACGATTAGATTAGATATTAATCGAATCAACTCGTAAATGCCTACCAGGTCCTTGATACCCATCACTACCTCGATCATTTGTAGTTGTTGAATCTTCCAAAGCAGAGCAACGCATATTATCTTGGTAGGGTGCGAGGGACAATCTTGGTCCCGCCTATCACGGCTTGGGTTAGAGTATGCTCAATTAGATTGAGTAAAACTAGTTAACTCAATTGGATCGAGTAGAACTATAGGCATATTCCAATCGTTGGAAAGATAGGATAAGATCGCATTTACACTAAATCTTGGGCAATTTAGCCAAAGCTAAATCAAGGTCTTTTGTAAATGTGCATCTTGATCCTATAAACAAGAGTTGCATAGAGATGTAATCGGTAATGTGTTACCCACCGATGGTACTAAGTCTTGGGCGATTTAGCCAAAGCTAACTCAAGGCTTAGTATGATGTGGATCTTGTCCCGCAAGAATTATAGCAAGTTTGTATGAATCTAGTAATGTGGTTTGACCACATCCATAACTCGATTCTACAAAATTCCTATAATTCAGTGGGAGCATCATTTGATTAAAGGCCTAATTAAATGATAAAAGGAATATGATATTAATTATCTGCATTGTATGTTGTAGATTACAATGTCGACAAACACAAACACTCTCTCTGCGTTCTGTCCTTGAGAAGGACAAGCTCAATGGAGCAAATTTCCTGGACTGGTATAGGAACCTGAGAATTGTTATCACCCAAGAAAGGAAGTTGTACGTCCTAGAGCAGCCCATTCCGGAGGCACCTTCTGCCACTGCCTCACGAGCTGACAAAGATGCTTACAAGAAGCATCAAGATGATGCATTAGATGTGTCATGTCTAATGCTCGTGACCATGAACTCTGAGCTTCAGAAGCAACACGAGTTCATGAATGCTTATGATATGGTTGGACATCTTCGTCAACTATATCAAGGACAAGCAAGGCATGAGAGATATGAAGTCTCTAAGGCATTGTTTGGGTCCAAAATGCAAGATGGGACTCTTGTAGGTCCATATGTACTCAAGATGATTGGGTACGTAGAAAACCTACAAAGGCTGGGATTCCCACTTGGCCAATAGCTGGCCATTGACCTGACCTTGCAATCTTTGCCACAAGCCTACAATCAATTTCTCATGAATTACAACATGAATGAAATTGATAAGCCACTGCCTGAGATGCTCAACATGTTAAGAACTGCTGAGCTTAACCTTAAGAAGGGAAAATATGAAACCATTTTGATGGTGCACAAAAAGAAAGGTAAGGGCAAGCCTAAAGGTAAGGGAAAGTCCCAAGCCAAGGGCAAAGGCAAAGAACTTAAACCCAAAGGAGGGGTAGCCAAGGAAGTGGCTTGCTTCCAATGCAAGGAAGCTGGACACTGGAAGCGTAACTGCAAAGCTTACCTGGAAGATCTTAAGAAGAAAAGAAGTGAGACTTCTACTTCAGGTATAAATGTTATAGAAGTCAATCTATCTATTTCTTCATCATGGGTATTAGATACCGGATGTGCATCTCACATTTGTACCAATATGCAGGCGCTGAGAAATAGCAGGGCATTGACAAAGGGCGAGGTGGGCCTACGAGTAGGCAATGAAGCAAGGGTTGCTGCTGTTGCTATAGGAACTTATAATCTATCTTTGCCCTCTGGGCTTGTACTAGAATT
The DNA here is from genome assembly GCA_025175895.1 of Wurfbainia villosa. Classification (NCBI taxonomy): domain Eukaryota; kingdom Viridiplantae; phylum Streptophyta; class Magnoliopsida; order Zingiberales; family Zingiberaceae; genus Wurfbainia; species Wurfbainia villosa. The sequence continues at coordinate 96,302,980 of CM045986.1, forward strand.
AGATGAATGTTGTTATGTGCCTGCTTTGACTAAGAACATAATTTCGATTTCTTGTTTGGACAAGAAAGGATTTACATTTATAATAAAGAACAAATGTTGTTCAGTTTATTTAAATGATATGTTCTATTGTAGTGCACCTCTAATGAATGGACTCTACTTTCTAGACATAGAGAGCCCTATCTATAACATAAGTACCAAGAGGTTCAAGTCAAATGAGTTGAACCAAACCTATCTCTGGCATTGTCGCTTAGGTCACATAAATGAGAGTCGCTTATCTCAGCTCAATAAGGATGGGTTGCTAGTCTCATTTGATTTTGAATCATATGAGACATGCGAGTCTTGCCTTTTAGGCAAGATGACCAAGATTCCCTTTAGTGGACACAATGAAAGAGCAACAGATTTGTTAGGACTTATACATAGTGATGTATGTGGTCCTTTCAATGTTGCTGCTAGAGGTGGTTACAGGTACTTCATTACATTTACTGATGAATTCAGTAGATATGATTATGTGTATCTTATGACACATAAATCAGAATCTTTTGAAAAGTTCAAAGAATTCAAGAATGAAGTACAAAACTAGCTTGGCAAGAGTATTAAGATACTTCGATCAGATCGAGGTGGTGAATACCTTAGCCATGAGTTTCGTGACTATCTAGCTGAGTGTGGGATTCTATCCCAACTCACTCCTCCTAGAACACCACAGTGGAATGGTGTATCCAAAAGGAGCAATCGTACCCTATTAGATATGGTACAATCTATGATGAGTCACACAGATCTTCCTATATCCTTTTGGGGATATGCTCTAGACACAGCAACCTTTACCCTTAACCGTGTATCATCCAAGGCTGTCATAAAGACACCATATACGATATGGACAGGGAGAAATCCCAAGATGTCTTTCATGAGGATTTGAGGTTGTGAGGCTTGCGTTCGACGTCAAGTCTCAGACAAACTCGGACCCAAATCCGATAGGTGCTATTTTGTTGGATATCCCAAGGATACAAAGGGATATTACTTCTACATTCCAAGTCAGCACAAAGTGTTTGTGGTAAAGGCTGGGGTTTTTCTAGAAAGGGATTTTGTTTCTAGAAAAACTAGTGGGAGTACGTTCGATCTTGAAGAAATTCAAGATAAGGACCATAGCACTGAGGCCTTGATGGAGGTTGAACAGGAACCACAAAGTGTTGTGGGTGATGAGATTGTTGCACAAAGAGTTGTTGAAAAATCACATGTTCATGTAGACCTACCTCTTCGCAGGTCTGATAGGGTATGTCATCAGCCTGAGAGATATTCATTTCTCTTTTCTGACCATGATGACGTTATGCTCATTGAGAATGAACCTACCTCCTATCAGGAAGCTGTGATGAGCCAAGATTTTGAGAAATTGTTAGAGGCCATGAGATCCGAGATGGAATCCATGTACACCAACCAAGTATGGACTTTGGTTGATCCACCTGAAGGGGTCAAACCCATTGGGTGTAAGTGGGTCTTTAGGAGAAAGACTGACATGGATGGACTTACGCATACCAATAAGGGTCGATTGGTGGCTAAAGGTTTCAAGCAAATTCATGGTATTGACTATGATGAAACCTTTTCTCCAGTGGCGATGTTTAAGTCAATTTGGATCTTGCTTGCTATTGCAGCATACCACGATTATGAGATCTGGCAGATGGATGTCAAGACCACATTTCTGAATAGAAACTTACTCGAGGATGTGTACATGGCACAACCTGAGGGTTTTGAAAATCCACAGCATACTGGGAAAGTATGCAAGCTGCAAAGGTCCATTTATGGGCTAAAGCAAGCCTCTCGGAGCTGGAATCTTCGATTCGATGATGCGATTAAATAGTTTGGTTTCATCAAGAATGAAGATGAACCCTGTGTCTACAAAAGGGTTAATGGGAATACAGTTGTCTTCCTTGTATTGTATGTGGATGACATACTGCTCATTGGGAATGACATCCCTTCGCTACAGTCAGTGAAGACTTGGCTGAGGACGTGCTTCTCAATGAAGGACTTAGGTGAAGCAGCATGTATTCTAGGCATCAAGATCTATAGAGATAGATCTAAGAGATTGCTTGGCCTAAGTCAGAGTACATACATTGACACGGTATTACTATGGTTTGCCATGCAGAATTCCAAAAAGGGACTTCTGTTGATGTCACATGGTGTGAGTCTTTCGAAGACTCAAAGTCCCTCTTCTAGAGAGGAGAGAGACTTCATGGATAAGATCCCTTACGCATCTGCTATAGGATCTATCATGTATGCCATGCTGTGTACTCGTCCTGATGTCTCGTATGCTTTGAGCATGACGAGTAGATACCAGTCAGATCCAGGTGAGCGTCACTGGATAGCAGTCAAGAATATTCTAAAGTACTTGAGAAGGACTAAAGAATATTTCTTGATATTTGGAGGCGATGAGGATCTAGTTGTAAAGGGTTACAGCGATGCCAGCTTTCAAACTGACCAGGATGATTATAGATCACAGTCAGGGTTCGTGTTTTGCTTGAATGGTGGCGCTTTGAGCTGGAAGAGTTTGAAGCAGGACACAGTTGCTGATTTTACAACAGAAGCCGAGTATATCGCTGCATCTGAGGCAGCAAAGCAGGCAGTTTGGATACGCAAGTTCATTACTGAGCTTGGGGTGGTTCCTAGCATTGCAGATCCTATAGAGCTCTATTGTGACAACAATGGAGCGCACGTTCAGTTGCATGTTGCTAAACCATGGTGGAAAAGAGAACCAGATCACAGGTTCCAACTATTATGAGATTACCGATAGAGGAGATGTGAAGATTTGCAGAGTACCCACAGAGGCTAACATCGCAGATCCCTTGACCAAGGCTTTGGCACAAAAAAAACATGATGGTCACACTAGGTCATTGGGTATTAGATACTACGATGATTGACACTAGTGCTAGTGGGAGATTGTTAGTGAAAGCCCTAGAGCCAATCATGTGATGATTGTTGTATGGACTTTATTGTATCATATTCCTATTTATAAAGGTATGGTTATTATATTTACTTGTATTGTGCCAAATAACTAAATATAATAATGTCCTTGAGTAGTAGGTTCTTATCTATATCAATCGATTGGTTGAATCGATAATGAGATGATATAGAGAACACTACTCTTAATCATTCCTAGTCGAGTATTAACATTCAGGGACAATGTTAATACGTAGAGACTAGCATGTAGGTCAACACGATAACTTGATCTCACAAGTCATGGATATGAGATATTATGTTGACACATGGGTATGCATTGGAGAATGTATACTGAATGACCCGCCATGAGAAAGTATCATGGATCGTTATATGAGTATCACATACTTTCTCATGTGGCTATTAGTATGACTATTAGTCCTTAGACCTGAAGTCACCATAGTTCCCTACATAAGGAGTTGCATACTTTGGCTTCATCAAACGTCACCCGTAAATGGGTGGACTATAAAGGTGATTACTGGGTATGTAACAAATTATGCGGAGGGATGTGAGTGATGTAGATGGGATCTATCCCTCCTATATGACGGGGGTGACATCGATATTCTTGATAGAGTGAGACCACGAAGTGCATGGCCATGCCCAAATGAGTCAATATGAGATATTGAGCTCATTTGATTAGAGTGAGTCTACTTGGAGTTCAAGATATAGATTGTATCGAGGATGACATGGTCTATGCCTCAATTGGTCAATCTAGATGTCAAGGATAGAGGGACATTGTCACATATTGTGAGAGTCACAATTAGTAGTCACAAAGGTGATGTTGGAGCTCAACATTCTTGTAACTTGGGTAGCAATGATGTGTTGCTAGATACCGCTCATTGCTTACGTTCCTAAATCGGTTTAGGGACATTGACAACGTTACAAGAACCTAGAGGGTCACACACTAAGGGCAATTAGATGGAGATTAGGTTCATATAATGAACCATGAGGATTAGGTTCATGGGATGAACCAAATTGGATTAAGAGTAATCCTAATTAGACTAATTGATTTAGACTCAATTTGATTCAAGTGTTGAATGAGTCTAATTTAGATTTGATTCATCAAATCAATTTAAATTAATGAATAGAGATTCATTAAATTATTTTGACTTGAATCAAATGGTTGGATTTGATCAACCGTGGGAGATAAGAGGTCATGTTTGACTTGACTTGAGAGGGAAGATGAAAGGTCAAGTTTGACTTGACCAAATGCCATGTCATGATGATGACTTGGCATGGCTGGCCGATGATGATGCTCCACATCATCATTGACTTAGCATGTGGTGCCACCTCATGAGGGAGACCAAGAGCCATTGGCTCTTGGAGGAGTTACATGCAAGCATGTAACCACCCCCCCCCCTCCTAAGAAAATTGGCCGACCACTATTACCATTAGATGAGAATTATTTTGTGTAAGTTACACAACTTCATCTTCTTCCTTGGATCACCCTCTCAAGCTCTCCCAACCTCCATGGCCAAAATTCCTAAAGGGTGATAGCACACTCTAAGTTATTTTTCTCCACCTATTGCTTGTGTGGATACCAATAGAGGAGTGTGCACTTGACACTCTCGAGTTCCGGCGAACCTTTTGGACGAGAGGGATTTGCGAAGGGCGTCGCATCGAGGGTAACTTCTTATCATGTAGATCTATAGTAGATCTAAAGGTATTAAACACATACATGTTAGTTTTATATTTTATACTTGATCCGTAGGTTTCAACGCAAAAAGCGCGGCTCGAAAAACCAATAATACCGAGGTGCGCTGAGGCGCTTGCGCCCGCTCATGGCTGCTCGACCATAATTGATCGCCAATCGACTCACGGCAGTCGACTGGTCATAATTCAAGTCGACTGCTACATGTTGACTCAGCTGCCAAGTGTTAAAACACTTGACCAGTCGACTGGTCTATAACCTCAGTCGACTGATACACCTCAACCATGAGGTTTAACTCATGTATGATGCCCTCCTACTTACTAGACCACCCTTAGCCTAGATCTAAACATTCTAGCCACCTCCATTAGCCTCACACCTATTGGATCCCTCCAAGTCATCCATGACTTGTTCATCCATACACTAGCCTTTAAGTGCTTCCATCGGCTATTGTCATGCTAAGCTGGTCTACAACGCCAAGGTACATTTGGGCATACGCTACCAAGACACTTGCTTACACTTTATGCCACTAAAGAATTGGACTTATGCTACCAAGTCTCCTGCTTGGACTTTATGCCGCCAATATCAACTCTTGGACTTCTCTTGCCAACCCATGTTGGACTTTCCATTTGCTAAGACACAAGCTTGGACTTTCCCTTGCCAAGACCCATGCTTGGACTTTCCATGCCAACCCATGTTGAACCTTCCATTTTCCAAGACTCAAGCTTGGACTTTCCCTTGCCAAGACCCATGGTTGGACTTTCCATGCCAAGTACACAAGACTTGGACTTTCCATTGCCAAGTGTCCCACTTGGACTTCTCCATTATAGTCAACCCCAAGTCAACCATCTAGTCAACCCATTGTTAAACAACGGTCAACTCCTTTGTCAAACATCAAAATACTACTCGAGTCCAACTCGAGTCTGGTCAGTCATGACCTAGCCCGATTGCACCAACAGCTAGAATTGGAGAACTGGACCATGGACATTAGAAAATGGGCTCAAGTCGATTACAAGGCACTTAACACCTTGCAATGCAGACTTTCCAAAGAAGAGCTCATTAGGGTGGGTCCATTCGAAAACTCTAAGGAATTATGGGACAAATTAATTGAATTATATGAAGGTACAAAATGACACTAGGATAGCTAAATGGGACATGTTACTAAATAAATTATTTAATTGTAAAATGAACGAAAATAAAAATTCTAGTCAACTCCATACAATAATAAAAGACATTTTAAATGGATTACATTTAATAGGACACCAAATAGAAAATAGGGACATAGTTAGGTATACACTTAAGGCATTCCCGAGTAATGCCTTATGGGCATCCATTGTCGATGCCTATAAGGTTTCCAGGGATCTTTCCACAATTAGACTAGATGAATTATTTTGCAAACTTGAACTACACGAACAAGCTAACTCAGGTCAAACTGAGAATGGTATTTCTTTAGTGGAAAGTTCGACCAAAAAGGAAAGAAAAGTGAAAAATTAGTTCGAAGACGAGTTGGAGTCAGAACCAAACGGAGAAGAGGAGATCGTAAATATGGTCCGGAAGATGTTCAACTGGAGAAAAAGGTTTACGAAGAAGGATACTAAGAAAGTTATCGACAACAAGCCGAGACCCCAATCGGAAGTGACCTACTATGAGTGCAAAGGAAAAGGACATTTCAAGTCAGAGTGCATGAATCTAAAATATGAAGAAAAATTGAAAAAAGAAAAGAAGAAGAAAGTGCTTAAGGCAACTTGGGATGAATCGTCTTGGGAAGAGTCGGACGCAGAAGAGACGAAGAGAAGACTCATGGCATTTATTGACGAATCAAGCTCCGAAGCTGAGTCGAGTTCCGAATACGAGTCTAATTCCGAGTCCGAGAGAAGCCACGGATCTGTATCTATTTCCGAAGGACTATACGAGGTAACTTCTCCCTTAGAAGATAAGTTGTATAATATAATTGCATGCCTAGGTAGGAAGTTAGCTAAGCCTGAGAATCGAGTCGACTCGCTACTTAAGGAAGTCCAAGTACTTAAGGAGCAAGTCAACTCGAAGACTTCGACTTGCCAAACTAAGGATAGAAACTCAACTCAAGTTGCAAAGCATGAGGAAGAGAACTCAGTTTTGAAAAGGCAAGTAGAAGATCTAACTGGATCATTGGAAAGGTTCACTTCGGGCTCTAAGTACATCAACATGATGCTTAGATCTTAGCGAGCCTTATACAATAAGTCTAGACTTAGACACAAAGCTAAATCCTCCTATAAATCATACATGTCATTACTTAGCCGAAACACTAAGAATCGAGTCCAAGGATGGGTTCCTAAGTCTAGCTTAGTCAACCAAGTTGGAGCAAATCAATTTTGGGTTCCCAAGAGTCAAGTTCACTTAGTGAACAAAACTCAACCTAGCTATCACATAGGGGGAGCTAACACTTTGCTGGTTTCATTGTTTAGTTAAACTCTTGCATGCTTTAGTTTACTTTACTTGCTTAATTTAGAATGGACTAGATAGGAAACAAATTAGTTTATGTTGTGATGTATACTGAAAAGTCTATCTTTTGTATGAACATCTTTATTTTTGAAATAAGAATCACATGATCATTGTTTACATATTTATGGTTATGCATATTATCTAATACATTACATTGTAGATAACATGGTGTGTAGTGTCACACGGAAGATCATGTTATCAGTTCCTTGTAAAGTATGTTGGTGCAATCGACCCAAGTTGACTGACTCGAGTTTGACTCGAGCAGTATTTTGATGATAGACAAAACTTATGACATGGGATTGTCATAGGGAAGTCCAACATGGAGTTGGCATGGAAAATATAAGCATGGAGCTTGGTGTGGAAAAGTCCAAAGCATTGCGAAGTCGTGCGCTTGGTGCTTGGTAAAAAATGCATTGCGAAGTCGTGTGCTTGGTGCATTTGGGAAGTCTTGAGAACTTGGCAAGTTCACTAGGCTCGGGGCCCTTGAGTCGGTGAAAGATGGCATTGCGAAGCTGTGCACTTGGTACATCTGAGGGACCGTTGGATGGGGAGCGAATGGAGTGAGGCCCAAAGGGGAAGCAGACTTCGAGGGCAAAACGAGAAGGATGGCATTGCGAAGCCGTGCGATTGGTGAATCCGAGGAACATAGGCTAGAAGGAGAGAGCTTCGGTGGGGAACTCCATGAAGGATGAGGTGGACTTGGCCAAGTGGCTAAGACTGAATGTCGGATACTCAAACAACTTGGTGTTTGAGGTTTTACCTGACATTAGTCGACTGACATAGGTGCCAGTCGACTGCTCTGAGTCGACTAGGGTTCGACTGGTGTTCGACTGAACACGGTCTGGCTGATCAGTCGACTGCCAAGGGATGACAATCGACTGGTGACACCATCAGTCGACTGATGAGGGATATCAGTCGACTGATCGCACTGTGCACGGGCACAGAAGCTAGTCAAGCTCGCCAACACTCAACTGATGGGTTACCAGTCGACTGATGGATACCATCAGTCGACTGATGTGTGATCCGTTGGAACTTAACCAACGTGGATATGACCGTTGTGAGACAATGGCTACAGGACAAGCTGACTGATGGTCACGATCAGTCAACTGATGGGGGATTTCAACAAACCTTTTGGGAAGCTATTGGAGGGGAATTGCTGATGCATTCCATAACTTCAAGAGCCATCTAAAGCAAGCAACAAACAAAGTGATCAAAGCAATCGGTGAAAGTTTTCTTGTGTATTGTATATATGTATTTGCTTGTATTTCATATTACTTGTAGTAATAGCTTGTACGAGGTTTCTCCACCTCCGACGTGTTGTCGAGAAGGAGTGTTAGTTAGTGTCGTGCGCATAACTAGAGCTCGATGAGCTCGCCTGTGGAGTAGGAACAATTCGGTTCCGAACCACGTATATCTTGTATATTGTTGTGTCCTTGCATTGTTGTTATCATTATTATTGTTATTTTCACTGTGCTAACGACAATCGTAGATGAGCACACAAGAAGAATGATCGTATTCCACTGTACGACGATTGAGGGCTATTCACCCCCCCCCTCTAGCTGGCCAACATCGACCCTACAAGTGGTATCAGACCCAAGGCGCTTGTCGAGGACTAACCGCAAACACAAGCACTACAAGATGGCCGGCTACAACCTCTAACCACCAAAATTCGAAGGAGATTTTCAATGGTGGAGAAGAAAAATGGAGGTATATCTAGAAAATGATTTTGATTTCATGCTAATCTTAGAAAGTGGTTTCGAATTGCCTAGGGATGAAAGAAATAGGCAAATTGAGAAATCAAGGTGGACCCAAGACCAAATCAAGGACTTCGAGACAAATCTCAAGGTAATCAAATTACTTAGTGATTTGATTCCTAACAACATTTGGTCTAGGTTGGGTAATTTTAGGGATGCCAAGGAATTATGGGAGAAGATAATGAAATTCTAAGAGAATTCCCAACCGACACAAGTAGAGGAGAATGCCGAGGAAGAAGCACCATCCACATTCGAAGAAGTGGATGACTTGGAGGAAACCTCCACCTCTAGCATTGAGGGGGAGGAAAGGGTCTCCATTACGGAGGAAATTCAAAACGAAGCATCTACCTTCGGAAGATGTGATCAAGAGGCTTCCACCACCTCCGTAGGTAACTCAAGTGTTGTGATTTTAAATAACGATGATATAATAAGCTTTGAGTGTAGGGAGAAAGGGCATTACAAGAGTAAATGCCCAAAATTGGCTAAGGAAAAGGCATCGACACCAAAAGTCAACCGAAAGTTAAAGGATGCCAGAGTCTGTTAGTAATATATGAGAGATGTCCTAAGGCAATCGCCTTATGTATGAACCATTTATATGATAAATGAAGATTCACTATTTGAGTATACATGTTTTATGTATTTGATTGGATCTTAAACTCATTTACTGAATGTCCACGATACGATTCACAGCATGAGAGAATTTGTGATTGGATCACAACTAGTGAGTATCTCTACATGTGTAATTGTGATGTATCAGAATTATCCCTAGTCGATGAATTGATGGATCTGGACACCATCAATTCTGTTGAGACTAGCACGAGGTATACTCCTTGGTATATCCAAGCAGCTGATTCTCACTGGCTAGAGACATAGTGATGTCCGGAGTTAATCGTGGATGCTAGTTATGGTAACTAGTTCATTGGAGTGACCAGCCGTAAGACTTTATATGGTTCTCTGCATATATAGATATGTCAATGAAGTTCTTACTGTGGCTTAAGTGCGATGTTCCTTTGACTTGCGGTATTCAAGTCATCTTGATCATGGAGACTTATGCTTTGACATCTTAAGCAAACATCTCTAAGGAGATGTGGACCGAGATGATTGGGTATAAGTCAGTGATCAAGGTGTTTGAATAGCCTATAAAGGATTCACCACTCCTTGCGAGGAGATGTATACCCATGGCCTCTCGTCGGATTGTTACTAAAGTCTTTGGCCAAAGCATTACATGTTTAGAGTAAAGTACTCTTCGATACATGTGGAGTAACTAGAATCCGTAGGACGAGGAAATGATACTTGGGCTAGGTGTGACGTAGTCAGCCTAGTGGGGACTGACACAATAGACCATGTCCTGAACCAAGTGGGTATAAGATGAGTGAAGGGAATGGGGCACGATTCATTCGAGCTACTGAAGGGTTTCAGAAATAGTTCTGGATCAACCGTTGATCTTTTCGGTTAATTGGGGATCATGATGTACTACTAGGTGCCACTCATGATCGTTCTATAATTAATGGTTAATTATAGACGGCCAACATAAACCGAGAACCTATTTGGTCACACGCACAACGAGTGTAATCCAAAGGATTTAAAACGAGCTTGAGAATGGGATTCTCAGACCGAGAGAAACTATGTTTGGTTGGACCAAACATAAAGTGAGCATGAAATTGTTTCAGTCGCAATGGAAGCGTGGATGGGCTGCGTCTTATGAAGACGTAATGGATGGACCAAAATGGTTTGGTTCTAATCCAATGGATAAGAATAAACCAAAGGGTTTGGTTTATTTTAAACGAATGAACCAAAAAGTTGGTTCGGTTCGTTTTAACTTAAAATAAACCATCATGGTTTGGTTTATTTTAACTTATCTTAATGGAGCGGGTTAACGGGCTTTATGGATATGATCCATTAACCATTAAGAGAATTAGTTCTCTATAAAAGTGGGCTTAAGGGATTGTTAAACCCTAATCATCCAAAACCCTAAACCTTGGCCGCCCAACATAGTTGCCGCCCACCTCCTTGGTGATTTCGGCGCCCAGCTTTGTGCCGCCGTCCAAGACCCTTGCCGGCGTCCAAGCTCCAGCCGGTGAACCTCCGGCGACCCTCCTGTGATCTCCTATAGGTTTGGCATCAAGGTGAGGCTTTTCTCTCCTTGTTTTGGCCGGCGCCTACTCCTCCACCAAGCTGTCCAGTTTTCTGGACAGCTTCTCCTCCTCTCGTCGGAGCATCGTTTGGACGACGGTTAGTGCTCCGACAGCGGCTAACTTACCGGGGATTTGATCTCCGGTAATCCTCTGAGCTGGAGGACGAAGGATTCTTCAAACGGTTGACGAACACCTCTCCGGAGAAGCGAGTTTTGAGAACTCGTTTTGGATCCGAATTTGGATTCGGATCGTGATCATCTCTCGATCACGTCGTCTTCAACACGAGGCTAGTAACCCGTACGAAGACGAAGCTCGTGACTTAGCGAAGTCATCCCGAGGAGCTCGGCGTGGATACGGATAGAGACGATTCTTACGAGGATCGTTCCGGTTGATGCCGTTCCCGCTACACGTCATACGGAAGGTATAACGTAGTTTAATTTCCTTTTATTGCAAATTTTAATTTACGGTTATGTCTACACTTGTTGTAATATCATGCGTGTGTTGTGTGTGTTGTAATAAATATAGATTTATTATTTTTTAATTGCTTCCGCTGTGCTCATGTTTACGAAACATGATCGAACACACACACGCCGCGGTGCCGGAAACCCAACAGTGGTATCAGAGCCCAGGTTGTGTTTCGACATAATCGTAAAAATGGTTTTGCGATAGTCATAATGTATTTCTGGAAGTTTTCTAAATTTTGGAAATTTAGAAGTATTTATGAAAATTTTTCAATTTTGGAAAGTCTAGAAATATTTATTGAAATCTTCCACTTTTGGAAAGTTGGAAGTATTTATGGAAATTTATATTTTCCATAAATAAAATATTTGATTAGATTCTGGAAATTTGTTTCCTAATTTAATCATGATTTGATTTGGGAAATCAAATCTTAAAATATTTTATTTCCATAAGTAGTTTTAAAGATTTAGGAAATTGGTTTCCTAAATAGATTTTCCTTAATCAAATAATTCCATGAATAAAATATGTGATTAGATTTGGAAATTTGTTTCCTAATTTAATTATGATTTGATTTGGAGAATCAAATCTTAAACATATTTTATTTCCATAAATAGTTATGACATATAAGGAAATTATATACATGACATAATTGTATGCCATGTAATTACATTAGATGCATAACATTATACCATGCGTGTCGTGACATGTAGATGTATGCCATGTATGTCATGCCATGTAGATAATAGTTATTTGCATGCAAAGAGGATGAGACATAAAAACCCTTAATCAATATTAAAGCCTACACCTTCCATTAATATGGTTAGAACCAGAGTTCTGTTTCTTGTTTGGGTTGTTGGACTCTCTCCAAGCCCAGCTCGAACCTGAATATGTTCAAACCATGGAATAGTTTAATACTAATATGGTAAGAGTCAGAGGTCAATCGTTAGCTTTGGTTGTTGGACTCTCTCCAAGCTGGGCTAATTGGTTGAATGCGCTCTAACCATATTAAAACTATGTCCTGATTAATGGGTTGGCTTTAACCTGGAGCATCGGTTTGTTGGACTCTCTCCAAGGTCGATGTAAAGGGAGGTGAAGTTGGGTGCTATGCATATGATGCATACTTGTTAATGTGTTAACAACCCGATGTATGTGTGAACATTCAATTAGTTGATAGCACATTGTGATAGTTGCATATACGGGATATGCAATCGATATAGATGATACCTACCGTCATAGTTATGAATGGCTTGTTGGACTCTCTCCAAGGTTGTTCATAACTATGATGGATATCAGCCCATTCGGAGATGGACCTACAATCTCCCGAAGTGATTTTGGGGTTTTTGAAATTCGAAAAATGAGTGAGATTTATAAATGTATATTGATGCATTTTAAAATCATTTTCTCATATATGCTCGTTTTGTATTTCTAGGTCAATAAATTGATCATGATGTCTTTGAATTTGCGCACTATTTTGGATTCGAACAAACTGACTGGGCCTAACTTCCTGGACTGGCTTAGAAACCTGAGAATTGTTCTCAAGGCGGAAAATCTTGCATATGTCCTTGAAGAGCCTCTTCTTGACCGTCCTAAGGACGATGCAACTCCAGACCAAATGTTGGTCTATCAGAAGCATGTGGCAGATTCTGAGCTGGCGAGTTGCATCATGCTAGCGGCGATGGTACGAGTGCGCAGGCAATGGATGCTAACACTATGGTCTTCCATCTTCATGAGTTGTTCGATGAGCAAGCGAGATCCAAAGGTTCGAGGTCTCTAGGCTCCTCTTCACCACGAAGATGCAAGAAGGTTCGTCTCAGAGTACGCTTTGTGCTAAAGATGAATGGGTACATCGAGCGGCTAGCTACCCTCGGTTTTGTGATGGATCATGAGTTAAGTATTGACTTAATTCTGCATTGTTTGCCCAAGAGTTTCTCGCAATTTGTGATGAACTATCGGATGAACAAATTGGAATCCACCATTCCCGAGATCCTCAATATGCTGAAGACTGTGGAGCCTTCTGTGAAGCATGAGGAGAAGGCGGTTCTGTTAGTTGATTCCTCAAAGAAAGGTTCTAAGAGGAAGGCAAAAGAACAGAAGAAAGGAAAGAAAAAGGCAAAGAAGGCGGAACCAGCGCAAAAGGGCACTTGCCATCACTGTGGCAAGGAAGGCCACTGGCGAAGAAACTGCAAGATTTATCTTGAGTCCATGAAGAAGAAGAAGGCATCCGATGCCCCATCCTCTTCAGGTATCTTCGTTATTGATTGTCATTCTATTTCCTTAGACACTTGGGTATTGATCATCGGGTGTAGCTCACATATATGTAATGACATACATGAGCTAAGGAATAGAAGAAGACTTGTCAGAGGGGAGTCAATTTTGCGAGTTGGCAATGGAGCAAAGGTTGCTGCGGTCGCCATCGGAACTTATTTGCTGAAGCTCCCTAGTGGACTAGTCTTGGAACTGGACAATTGCTATTATGTTCCTTCTCTAATAAAGAACATTGTTTCTATTTCCTGCTTAAATAGAAATGGTTTCCATTTAACGTTTAGTAACAATTGTTATTATATAACTTTGAATGGCGTACTTTATGGAACTGGAACTTTGAGTAATGACATTTATACGTTGGACGTATCCAGTGACATTTTCAATATCGAAGCGAGCAACACGCGTGCTCGAAAGGATAATCACATAGACTCCTATATGTGGCATTGTCGTCTTGGCCATATAAGCAAGAAACGCATGTCCGAATTACACCGATGTGGAATTCTGGAATCGTTTGAATTGGATTCATACGATACATGCGAATCATGCTTAAAAGGCAAGATGACTAAGTTACCTTTTGGAAAAGGTGAGCAGTGGGAGAGTTACTAGGTTTAGTACATCGATGTATGTGGACCTATGTCAACTCAAGCATTAGGAGGCTATAGCTACTTCATTACCTTCACCGATGATCACTCACGGTTTGGGTATGTGTTCTTGATGAAACACAAGTCTGAAGCCTTTGAAAGGTTCAAAGAATTCAGAAATGAAGTAGAGAAACAACATGACAAAAGTATTAAAATACTTCGATTGGATCGAGGTGGTGAATACTTAAGTCAAGAGTTTCTTGATTATCTAAGAGACAATGGCATATTGTCTCAATGGACTCCGCCCTATACACCACATAATGGTGTATCCGAGAGGCGTAATCGACCTTTTTGGACATGGTCGTAAATGATGAATCATGCAACTCTTCCCAAGTCCTTTTGGGGTTATGCACTTAGACGGTTTTTACTTGTTAAGCAGAATGCCTACCAAGGTAGTCTCAACTACTCCATATGAGATATGGAATGGTAAGAAACCTCATGTATCTTACTTGAAGATATGGGGTTGTCCGCTTATGTGAAGCGGATCAGACGGACATAAACCGGATGCTAAGTCCGATAAATGTCTATTTATTGGATACCCTAAGGAAACAAGGGCTTACCAATTCTATCATCCTGTGGAACAAAAGGTGTTTGTTTCAAGGCATGCTGTGTTTCTAGAGAAAGAGTTTCTCTTGCAAGAAAACAGTGGGAGTGTCGTCGAGCTTGAGGAGGCTCGAGAGACTCAAATAGACATTAAAGAGATACAGTGAAGCAACTCATAGTGATGAGCAATCGGCTGGACCTATTGTAACACCACATCTTCGTAGATCTGGTAGAACACGCAATATTCCTGAGAGATATGGATTTCTCGTAAGTGAATCGAACGATGTGTTACTCATTGATGATGAGGAGCCTACCAGTTATGAAGAAGTGCTGACAAGTTCAGAAAGGGATAAGTGGCTTGGTGCCATGAAGTCGGAAATGGATTCCATTTACGAAAACCAAGTTTGGAACTTGGTTGACCCACCTGAAGGCATAAAGCCTATAGGGTGCAAGTGGGTTTTCAAGAAGAAAACCGACATGGATGGTAATGTGATTACCTATAAGGCTAGATTGGTTGCGAAAGGATATCGTCAAAAGCAAGGTGTTGATTATGACGAAACCTATTCGCCTGTAGCTATGCTTAAATCCATTCGGATGCTCCTGGCCATAGCGGCTCATTATGATTATGAGATATGGCAGATGGATGTGAAAACAGCTTTCCTTAATGGAAACTTGCTCGAGGACGTGTATATGATACAGCCTGAGGGTTTCACATCGGTTGATAAAACCAAGGTATGCAAGTTGCGACGATCCATTTATGGATTGAAGCAAGCATCCAGGAGCTGGAATATCCGTTTTGATGAGACGATCAAAAAGTTTGATTTCTCACAAAATCCAGACGAACCTTGTGTGTACAAGAAGGTTAGTGCGAGTGCAGTCGTGTTCCTAGTATTGTATGTCGATGACATACTACTTATAGGAAACGATGTGTCAATCTTACAGTCAGTTAAGGTTTGGTTATCCAAGACATTCTCCATGAAAGACCTGGGAGAAGCAACCTACATCCTTGGGATTAAGATCTATAGAGATAGATCGAAACGGTTGCTTGGTCTTTCGCAGTCTACATATATAGACCGAGTGCTAAAGAGGTTTAGCATGTCGGAATCCAAGAAAGGTTATCTGCCCATCAGGCATGGGGTACACCTTTCGAAGTCTATGTGTCCGCGCACAGAAGACGAGAGGATTTGCATGAGTAAGATTCCCTATGCATCCGCAATAGGATCTATCATGTATGCTATGTTATGTACGAGGCCCGATGTATCGTATGCTCTGAGTGTCACGAGCAGATACCAGTCTGATCCAGGAATGGATCATTGGGCGGCTGTTAAGACGATCCTTAAGTACTTGAGAAGAACTAAGGATGTGTTCCTAATATATGGAGAAGGGGACATGGTGATACGCGGGTATACAGATGCCAGCTTCCAGACAGACAAGGATGATTCCAGGTCTCAGTCTGGATACGTGTTCACCTTGAATGGGGGCGCAGTGAGTTGGAAAAGTTCCAAACAAGAGACTGTAGCGGATTCTACCACTGAGGCAGAATATATTGCAGCTTCGGAAGCAGCAAAGGAAGCGGTTTGGATCAAGAAGTTCGTTCATGAACTTGGTGTGATTCCGGCCTTTGTTGAAGCAATACCGGTCTACTGCGACAACAATGGAGCAATTGCACAGGCGAAAGAGCCAAGGTCTCATCAACGATCCAAACATGTGCTTCGCCGCTATCATCTTATCAGAGAGATCATCAGTAGGAACGAAATACAAATCGAGAAAATTCCCACTGAAAGGAACTTAGCGGATCCTTTGACTAAAGCATTACCTCAAAGTAAGTTTGAGGGTCATGTTGGTGCTTATGGTATTGGATACCGTAGCGATTGGCATTAGGCCAAGTGGGAGTCTGTTAGTAATATATGAGAGATGTCCTAAGGCAATCGCCTTATGTATGAACCATTTATATGATAAATGAAGATTCACTATTTGAGTATACATGTTTTATGTATTTGATTGGATCTTAAACTCATTTACTGAATGTCCACGATACGATTCACAGCATGAGAGAATTTGTGATTGGATCACAACTAGTGAGTATCTCTACATGTGTAATTGTGATGTATCGGAATTATCCTAGTCGATGAATTGATGGATCCGACACCATCAATTCTCATGAGACTAGCACGAGGTATACTCCTTGGTGTATCCAAGCAGCTGATTCTCACTGGCTGGAGACATAGTGATGTCCGGAGTTAATCGTGGATGCTAGTTATGGTAACTAGTTCATTGGAGTGACCAGCCGTAGGACTTCATATGGTTCTCTGCATATATAGATATGTCAATGAAGTTCTTACTGTGGCTTAAGTGCGATGTTCCTTTGACTTGCGGTATTCAAGTCATCTTGATCATGGAGACTTATGCTTTGACATCTTAAGCAAACATCTCTAAGGAGATGTGGACCCGGGATGATTGGGTATAAGTCGAAGTGATCGAAGGTGTTTGAATAGCCTATAAAGGATTCACCACTCCTTGCGAGGAGATGTATACCCATGGCCTCTCGTCGGATTGTTACTAAAGTCTTTGGCCAAAGCATTACATGTTTAGAGTAAAGTACTCTTCGATACATGTGGAGTAACTAGAATCCGTAGGGACGAGGAAATGATACTTGGGCTAGGTGTGACGTGAGTCGACCTAGTGGGGATCGACACAATAGACCATGTCCCAACCAAGTGGGTATAAGATGAGTGAAGGGAATGGGGCACGATTCATTCGAGCTACTGAAGGGTTTCAGAAATAGTTCTGGATCAACCATTGATCTTTTAGGTTAATTGGGGATCATGATGTACTACTAGGTGCCACTCATGATCGTTCTATAATTAATGGTTAATTATAGACGGCCAACATAAACCGAGAACCTATTTGGTCACACGCACAACGAGTGTAATCCAAAGGATTTAAAACGAGCTTGAGAATGGGATTCTCAGACCGAGAGAAACTATGTTTGGTTGGACCAAACATAAAGTGAGCATGAAATTGTTTCAGTCGCAATGGAAGCGTGGATGGGCTGCGCCTTATGAAGACGTAATGGATGGACCAAAATGGTTTGGTTCTAATCCAATGGATAAGAATAAACCAAAGGGTTTGGTTTATTTTAAACGAATGAACCAAAAAGTTGGTTCGGTTCGTTTTAACTTAAAATAAACCATCATGGTTTGGTTTATTTTAACTTATCTTAATGGAGCGGGTTAACGGGCTTTATGGATATGATCCATTAACCATTAAGAGAATTAGTTCTCTATAAAAGTGGGCTTAAGGGATTGTTAAACCCTAATCATCCAAAACCCTAAACCTTGGCCGCCCAACATAGTTGCCGCCCACCTCCTTGGTGATTTCGGCGCCCAGCTTTGTGCCGCCGTCCAAGACCCTTGCCGGCGTCCAAGCTCCAGCCGGTGAACCTCCGGCGACCCTCCGGTGATCTCCTATAGGTTTGGCATCAAGGTGAGGCTTTTCTCTCCTTGTTTTGGCCGGCGCCTACTCCTCCACCAAGCTGTCCAGTTTTCTGGACAGCTTCTCCTCCTCTCGTTGGAGCATCGTTTGGACGACGGTTAGTGCTCCGACAGCGGCTAACTTACCGGGGATTTGATCTCCGGTAATCCTCTGAGGTGGAGGACGAAGGATTCGTCAAATGGTTGACGAACACCTCTCCGGAGAAGCGAGTTTTGAGAACTCGTTTTGGATCCGAATTTGGATTCGGATCGTGATCATCTCTCGATCACGTCGTCTTCAACACGAGGCTAGTAACCCGTACGAAGACGAAGCTCGTGACTTAGCGAAGTCATCCGGAGGAGCTCGGCGTGGATACGGATAGAGACGATTCTTACGAGGATCGTTCCGGTTGATGCCGTTCCCGCTACACGTCATACGGAAGGTATAACGTAGTTTAATTTCCTTTTATTGCAAATTTTAATTTACGGTTATGTCTACACTTGTTGTAATAGCATGCGTGTGTTGTGTGTGTTGTAATAAATATAGATTTATTATTTTTTTAATTGCTTCCGCTGTGCTCATGTTTACGAAACATGATCGAACACACACACGCCGCGGTGCCGGAAACCCAACAGAGTCCACACAACTAGAAGCAAAAAGTACATTGTGTGTTTTAAATGCAATTTAAAGGGACACTACCGAAGCCAATGCCCTAGGGGGAGGAAGAAAGGGCAAGAAGGTGTATCTCATGTAGGAGGAGCTTCTAAAGTTAACCCTAAGGTAAATTTAGTTAATGCACCTTCATTTCCTAGAATTAAAAAACATGCTAAGAATTATTTTAGTTCTCTTGCAATTATAAATGAGAAGCATGCTAGTAGAAATAATAAAGTTTATTGCTTAGGTGCCAAGCATGTTCATATAACTAAGGACAAAGCTCGGACCAATAACACTAGACCAATCCTACCTAAGGAGCCAATTAGGAGAATAGAAGAGAACTTGGGTATTAACCCCAAGAAATCTAGGCATATGCCTAAAAGGAAAAACAATTCCCAAAAACCAAATGAAAAATCAAAATTGGGAAAATTAGAATTAGAAAACCAAGTCTTGAGGTCAAGACTTGAAAAATTGGAAAAGACCCTTAGGATTATACAAAATTCAGTTCGAGGGTCAAATGCCCAAAAGTCAAGACCTAGGGTTCAAGAACGGTCCAAGGGCAAGAAGGGTTTGGGTCACAAACCTATGTCCTATCATAATGTTCCATTTAATTATGGAACAACGTCTAGGTCTAGAAAAACCAAGGCTAATAGGGAAGCCATCCCTAAGTCTAGCCATGGTATGTGTTTAGTGGCTAAGGACTTAAGAAAAACCAAGAAAGTCACTATGAAGGTCATTGGGGGAGTTACCTCAAGAGTTGACCTAAGAAAGACCCAAAAGACTATGGCTTCAAAGCCTAAAAGGGTCATTAGGAAGGTATCTAGGGAAGTCATCCCTAGTGAATACCTTGTTAACCCAAGGAGCTCCAATAGGTATTGGGTTCCTAAGAGCGTGATCGATTCATGCTAGATGGGTTAGGGTGTGTCAACCCTAAGTGGATGGGTAGCTAACCTAGCCATGATGAGTTGACACATTAGGATATGCCAATATGCTTTGAGAAGTTGAAAAATGATTAAATTGGCACAAATAAGTCTTAGAGGTATTGGTGTGCCATTTTGGGTTTATGACACACTTGGGAGATAAATGGCTTTAAGGCAAAATGGAATTAATCCTAGAAATGACAATTTGGATTTAACACTTAGGTATTCCATACCTTAGTATATTTTTATTTGCCATGATTTATTTGCCTTGCCATGTCATGACATCATTTTCATTTTTATCTCTAAAAAGGTCATGATCATGTTTAGACTTAGTTTTATATGTCATGGATGCTAAAATGTCATTCACATGCCATGACATCATGATTTTGGCACATGCTTAGTTATATCATATATATGCCATAATCATATCATGCATAAAATAAAATGAAATTAAGGACTATGGCATGATTTGATGGGAATCAAATAATATCGCCTTAGAATATGCATGAGACCATTAAAGAACCAAAAACCCACATCTTACTAGACTAATTGACTTGTATGTGTTTTACACATCTAGATACAAGTGAGATGTTTAGGAAAAAAGAATTAAAGGTTTTGAAAACATTTTGAAAAACCTTGGTGAAGTCTATCTTTTGATAGATCTCACCAGTGAATGGGATGATACAAAGAGGGCTCATTATTGAAGCTTTTCTAACCTTTTGAACATTGTGTTAATCTCATTAATTTGTGGGTAAAATAATTTTCTAATATTTTTCACCCATAGTGTTAGTAATAAGTAATATGCATATGAATTTTCACGATTTTTCAACTTATGTATATTTACTTATGGATTTCGAAAATCCAATTTTTGAAATTAAAAAATTGCATAATGCAGTTATCAGTCGACCACATCTAATGGAAGTTGACTAATGGCAAATCCAGTTGACTAGTATCTGACAGAGTCGACTGGCACAGGCTAATTTCGAGTAAACCTTGGTGGTTAGGCCCATGTTCAGCTTTGTTTTGGTCCCCTAACTACTCCTAACCCTAGGACATGCTTGGGAGAGCATTAGAAAGGGTGGAAATTCATTGGACATGGATTAGGAGAAATGTTTAGGGAGAGTATCAATTTTAAGGTGGATAACAGTTCATTGTTGAACTTTGCCTTAATTTTTGATTTGGTTGATGTTCCTATTGGCTTAGGGACTCTCCAAGGACATTGTTGGTACAATGGTCAAGGGGGAGCAAGCCTCTAGGGGGAGGTATCCATCATGGGAAGATGGATGTGTATTTCCTCATGGGTGGAAAATTGCGTTGCCTCTTTTTAAGTGATATGGGATCACTAGAAAGATTGTAGGCATGTGTTTCCTCCAAGGGAGAGATTGTAAGATCTCATTGGGATATGAGACATTCATACCCTTGGGGAGGACCTTTTTGATGTAATGTCAACAAGGGGGAGAAGTTACCAAGTTACCAATTAGGGGTTCCTTGGAATTCTCATTGGGATATGAGAATTGCCAATATAGGAGAATTAGTAGACTTGAGATGGTAGTTTTGTCAATCATCAAAAAGGGAGAGATTGTTGGTGCGATCGGCCCAGGTTGACTGACTTGAGTTTGACTCGAGCAGTATTTTGATGATAGACAAAACTTATGAAATGGGATTGTCATAGGGAAGTCCAACATGGAGTTGGCATGGAAAATACAAGCATGGAGCTTGGTGTGGAAAAGTCTAAAGCATTGCGAAGCTGTGCGCTTGGTGCTTGGTGAGAAATGCATTGCGAAGTCGTGTGCTTGGTGCATTTGGGAAGTCTTGAGAACTTGGCATGTTCACTAGGCTCGGGGCCCTTGAGTAGGTGAAGGATGATATTGTGAAGACGTGCACTTGATGCATCCAAGGGACCGCCGGACGGGGAGCGAATGGAGTGAGGCCCAAAGGGGAAGCAGACTTCAAGGGAAAAATGAGAAGGATGTCATTGCGAAGTCATGCACTTGTATTTCATATTACTTGTAGTAATAGCTTGTACGAGGTTTCTCCACCTCCGACGTATTGTCAAGAAGGAGTGTTAGTTAGTGTCGTGCGCATAACTAGAGCTCAGTGAGCTCGCCCATGGAGTAGGAACCATTCAGGTCCGAACCACGTATATATTGTGTATTGTTGTGTGCTTGCATTGTTGTTATCATTATTATTGTTATTTCCACTGCGCTAACGACAATCGTAGACGAGCACACAAGAAGAATGATCGTATTCCACCGTACGACGATTGAGGGCTATTCACCCCCCTCTAGTCGGCCAACATCGACCCTACAAAGTATAAGTAATGGCTCACAACCGGGATGGTTTTGGACAAACCATTGGTATGGTTGTAGTGTAATTTGGTATTGGTTTGTCTTGACCATAGAATTATACTAGTATACTTTGTGTGTATTGGGCAGGACCGACTTAGAGGTGATTAAATTTATTGCTGACTACATAATTGAATCGGACCTCGGATATTATGGTGTACATGCTCTTAATCCCTATATAATAACGGGCACATGTACTTAGTATTTATTTCTTTGATTTACCAATGGGCGAGATTTATAGATTAAATCGATAGGCTCGGTAAGTTGGAAAATGATATTATTTACGTGGTGTGCCGTTGATTATAGGAGGAAATCATGTCCTATATATTAGGATGATGATGTCCCCTTGAGGAGCTCATAAGGATCATCATGTAAACCCTGCAGGTAGACTTGGTCCGGCATGATGATAAGGTTGAGTGGTACTACTCATGGAGTTAGATGTTGATTAATTAATCATCAATGAATTGATTAATTGACCGACATTCGAGATCTTAAACACGAGGAGATATTTGTACAATTAATATATGGAGCCCATATTTATTTATAGGAGTTGGTGAGGTAGATCAATGATAATCCTCAAGTGGAATGGATTATCATTAATGGATCATATTTTATGTGGGCCAGATCCATTGGGTATCCAAGATCCAACTCCTCCTCATGGTCCCTATTGTAGCCTATTAAAACCCTCATGAAGCCTAGATCCGACGGTGGAAAATGGAACTCTAGATCCGATGGTGGAAATTAAATCTCTAGATCCGACGGTGGAGATTGAAATGAGGCTTAAGCCTAGCTCTATAAAAGGAGGGCTAAGGGTTTGGGCGTGGAACATCTTTGGGAGATTAGGGTTTTTGGCTTGGGCGGCAACAAGTGGAAGGATTAGGGTTTGTTTCCTTCTCTTCCTATGGTGTATTCGGCGCCCATCTTCTTCCTCCTTACTTTGGTCGGCGCCCATACCTCTTCCTATTCTTCTCCTTGGCCACCGGCAAAAAGGATGAAGGTTCTTACTTTGGAGCATTTGGTTGGCACCCATTATTCATTCTCCCTCTCCTTGGTGGCAGACGACAACAACAAAGAGGAGAAGGTGGCTTGATCTTTCTTCAAAGGGATTGTGTCCAGAACTAGATAGGAGAAGAAGGGAGCTTATTATCTTCCTTTGTTCGGAGCAAACAAGGAAAGGAAGATACGTGATCTAGGAGGCTTCATCTCATAGAGGATCGTTGCGCACACAATGTCCAAGAGGAGGATAGGACATATGATAGAAGACCAAGAGGTAAACAAGAGGTATAATTCTTGTTTTGGTTTCCTTTTGTTTCTTTATATGATGTATGTAATTGCATGTGGCTAATTTACTTGGACCCCGAAGACAAACACAAAAATCGGTGATCCATAGATCATCTATTCCGTGACTAATCGAGGAAAAGAGTTAGGTTGCTTGAACAACTAGTTTGTTCAAGAGACCACTCTAATCAAATAGCACGATGATGGATCAATTGCTTTGGTAATCCATCTTCGTCTTGGATTAATATTTTTTAATCTAGGGACATAGATGGGATCGCCATTCACAGTTGACCGAAGTGAAGTGGGAAGCGAAGCTTCAACCTTCAGTTTAAACTTGAACAACCTAGTACTAAGACGAAGTGAACTGATAGTAAGTTAGGGAAGCTCTTCGAAGTGCATGTCTAGGAAGTGGTCGTTGCTTCGATATCCAAGAAGGCCATGTGCCTCGCCACGACCTAGTGCACTAAGTCGAGTGGAATTGACCGAAGCTAACTCACTAAGTCTTTGACTAGTTAGACCAAGGTTTAGTCCAAAGTGAATCAAGTACTTGATTCCTTCATTGACTTTGTTTAGGAAGTGGTCGTTGCTCCGATATCCAAGAAGGTCGTGTGCCTCACCACGACCTGGAAGTCAATGCTGAAAAAACCTACTTGACTAGCTCAAGATAAGCTTGAATCTAACACAAGTTTAAAAACTTTAAAATTGCTCATTAAATTTAATTAAGATAAAAAATATCTCATCTCACAAAACTCATAGGATTAATGTGTATTAAATAGCTTGGGTGAGATGATTTATAATTTAATCAAGCTTAATTAGCTTAATACAATTTACGTAACTTAACAAATTTAAACTAAACAAACTTACTTTAACTAAACCTAACTTAATAAATTTAATTAAAATAAACTTAACTTAACTTAAACTAACAAACTTACTTTAAACTAAACTTAACTAACAAATTAACTTAACAAATTTATTTAACAAAACAACTTAACAAACAAATTAATTTAATTAAACTTAACTCAACCCAACCAAATTTAATCAACTCAACTTAATCAATTCAATTTAATCAAATTAAATCAATCAACAAAATTAATCTAGTAAAAACTAAATCGAACTAAACATAA
This sequence comes from Wurfbainia villosa, assembly GCA_025175895.1. Lineage (NCBI taxonomy): Eukaryota > Viridiplantae > Streptophyta > Magnoliopsida > Zingiberales > Zingiberaceae > Wurfbainia > Wurfbainia villosa. The sequence goes on from CM045986.1 coordinate 96,327,680, forward strand.
AAATTAAAATTAATCGATTTCAATCGATTGGACCATTTCCAATTGACTCAAAAAAAGTTGACTGAATCAACTTCAATTGCCTCCAAGTCTCGGGAAGGTAAAAATGCGACTTCAGTCGACTGAAACTTATTTAGTTGGCTGAAATGCAATGGTAGATAAAAGATAAGTGTCGGAATAAATGGTAAAATTAATTACAGTTGACTGAAAAAAAGTCCAGTCGACATTAATTCAATTGACTTAACTATTTCCAGTCGATTGAATTCTCTCTATAAGACCAGCGCTAGGTGTTAGCGTCAGCCCTTAGTGCCTAGGTGTTAGCGTCAGCCATTAGTACAATCATGATATGATTGATTAGGGATCATGTGTATAATATTTCATTAATAACAGGCAAAGATTGATTATTATATTTACTTTATGCGTGTGCCAGCCAAATAAATATAATAATGCCCTTGAATAGTAGGTTCTAATATACAGTATATCAATTGGTTGAATTGATTATGAGAAGCTGTAGAGAACACTATACTTTAACATTCCTAGTCAACTATTGTTTTAATAGACAAAGGGATATATTGATATATTGAGAGTAGCATATCGGTCAATGAATGACTTGATCTCACAAGTCATGGATATGTGATATCACATTGACACATGGGTATATATATTGGAGAATATATGTACTAAATTGACCCGCCATGAGAAAGTGTCATGGATCATTATATGAGTGTCATATACTTTTTCATGTGACTATTGGTATGAATAGTCCTTAGACCTAAAGTCACTACAGTTCCCTACATAAGGAGTTATGTACTTTGGTATCATCTAACGTCACCCGTAACAGGGTGCACTATAACGGCGATTACTAGGTATGTAACGAATTATGCGGAGGGATGTGAGTGATGTAGATGGGATCTATCCCTTCCATATGACGGGAGTGATATCTTCGGCCTCTTGATAGAGTATGACCACGAAATGCATAGTCATGCTCAAATGAGTCAGTATGAGATATTGAGCTCATTTGTTTGAGTCTACTTGGGGATCAAGAAACACAAAGATCGATAAGGGGATGACACGGTCTATGCCTCATTGATCGATCTAATATATCAAGGATAGAAAGGACACCGTCATACATGATAATAGTCACGAAAAGGTTGTCGGATCTCGACTTTCTTGTAACTTGGGTAGCAATGATGTATTGCTAGATGCTGCTCATTGCTTATGCATCTAAAAGGAGGTTTTACAAACATTGCCAAAATTACAAGTGCCTATTGGGTCACAAACAAAAGGAATTCTATTTTAGAGATGGTTTCTTTTAGTTAAATAAAAGAACAATTAAGAAAATGGCCAAGACTTGAGTTAGACTCAAGCTGGTTAAACTTGAGTTAGACTCAAGTTAAACAATGGAAGATGATTCATCATGCAAGAGAATACCAAGGGTCTTGGTATTCACAATGAGGAGATGAGAGATTTTCTTGCATTGATGAAAGAGAATACCAAGGGTCATGGTATTCATTAGAAGATAAGGCAGTTGATGGCTTTATGGCTAGAGAGGCTTTCAACGTGAAAGCTAGAGAGGCTTTGGTGTTTTTGGACGTGCAAGCCAAAAGCTCCTCTCCTTCTTCTCTTTCTTTTCTTCCAAGTGCTCTTGGTGGTTTGCTAGGGTTGCTAGCACAACGTGACTCCAAAACTGCTAAGTGTTAGAATGGATACCATGGAGATACAGTTGTTCTTGCTGTATTGAGATTCGGGAGCGCTTGGATTGGCGGGATTGCGAAGGGCTTTCATCGAAGGTATACTTCTTCTTCTAGATAAGATCTAGATAAAGTAGAATAATCGAAATGACTTATATGTTTTGCATGGATATCTAGAGCAATTCGATTTATATTTTGTTTCTGCTGCGGTTGTGCGAAGTATTCGCCCGCGATATTGTGAAATCACGATCCAAATTTTCCCAACACTTGGGCAGCGCCAAGTCGACTCACAACCACCTTAATCCACTGCGAAAACTTATTTTGAGATCTTAAAAGTGTTTAGTTCATCATTTCTCTCTGATAACATCATCTATAATGCCGAGGTAAAATCCTAAATTCTAAATTCAATTATTTTTAAAAAATATTAAATAGTTGTAATTTAATTAGGGGTAAAAGGTGAGCTATTGAGGTTGAGTCATCTACTCTATGCATGGACATTAGGTTCCCTATTGAGGGGCATAGGATTAGATTTGAGAACACTCTTTATACTTTCATGCCTACTAGATACATCAGCAAACCATTTTTTAGTAACTGATGCACATCTAGTATAGAAATCATAACACATTATGGATTAGAAAAATTAGTTTATTGTAAAAACTCTATTAACATAGACTTATGTGTAGAGTTTTTCAATAATTTTCATAAAATTGATGATCTTGCATATTCGACTAGAGTACAGGGTAAGGATTTTATTTTTACCCCCTCTATGTTGAGAGAGCATCTAGGACTCAAGCATTCATCATGTCCGGTTGCATGTTTTCCATCCACTGAGTTACCGTATGGTGACCCCTACTCGCACATTACATTAGATAGGATACACTTGCATATATTTGGTGAGGAGAGAACTCCATCTGTGAGTATCTTCAGTTCTACTAGACTCAGAGTATAGGACTATGCCCTGTACCGAGTCATAGTGAACTGCATTTTGCCACTCACCACTAGAGACATCGCTATGATGCGTCCCTATGATTCATTTCTACTTTATACACTTAGTCATAGATTAGATATAGACATTAGTTTACAGATGTTCCATTCCATCATTCATCATTCTAGGTCAGTTACTAGTAGAAAGGCACATTTGCCTTACTGCCATGTCATCACATCCTTACTAGCCACATTAGGATTTGATGTTACCACAGGTAACATCAAACAACTTAATAAGTATGACATGATAGGTTCTAGACAATTTGGTTTAGCTAAAATAGGTTTATATGAGAATAATGTCCTAGCATAGAAGAGAGATGGCCCTCAGCCCCAGCCCCAGCCTGAGCTGGAGCAGAAGCCTGATCCTGAGATGGACCCCGAGCACCACTCCGAGTCTGAGCATTAGGAAGCCCCAGAATTCGATAGTCTATCACCATTTCTTGGGATTCTATCACCTCCTATTATAGCAGAGAGATTATCCAAATTGAAGGATGCGATGCAGCGCCATGAGCAGCAGCATCAGGCTCGTCATCTTGAGATGATGCAAATGCTCCAAGCACAGAGAGAGGATCATCGAGAGATGATGGAATTGTTTAGATCTTGGAGCATGGATCATCCACCCGCTCCACCATCTGACTAGGACTGTTTTACTTATGCTAGTTGTTACTATTTGAACTTAAATAATAAATTGATAACTTTTAAATCTTGGTTGTGATTTGGGTTATGCTAGATAGACTAGGAAGCTTTTATGTTCATTACTCAAAATATATTTTTTAAAGTAATATTATATCCTATTATTTTTAAAAGAAATTTAAAAATCAATCTAGCCTAGGACAATTTAGATTTCATGATCCTATAGACTTAGGTAAGCCTTTTGATGTGAGCAAAACATATAGGATTTTAGGAGTAGTTTTCGTTCAGATCTTGTTACATTTTATGTTAGTTTCATGCATATGTTACTCTATTCTTGCTCACATTGCCTATTTTCTGGTTCGGAGGTCTGCTCATTGTACTTTTGTGTGTAGGTTAGCTTTTTTGGTGAAAAAGATGCATTTTTAGAGCAAAGGAAGGACTTTCGCAGCTAGACGCAGAGTGGGACACGACTAGGGCATGTGGATTCACACGGCTGTGTCCAATGGGCGAAGAACAACACCCCAGGGTCGCACATGGCCTGAATGTGTGGAAACACACGGCCGTCTGGCGGCCCAATGGATTTGCGTGACTAGGGCTTTTTCCGAATTTTACAGCAGTCTGAGGCAATGTCTATATAAGGATGGCTCCGCCCAAACCCTAGGGAGGAGGCACGACAGCTAGGACGACACACTGATACCCTAAAAAGCTTCGGTAACTCACAATAGGGAGGAGGAACACTGCCGAAGGTCCACAACTTGCAATACAATACCCGAGAGAAGATCACGAAGCATAGTATATCTCTATTTCTGTGCTCTATTCCTATTGTATTTGAACTTAAACATGTTTTGTGAGTCTTCCTTCGTATATATGGAGTAGTACTTTCGATTCTACGATTAGGGAGTAGCTTGTGTACATAAACAATGTTAGTTCATATTAAATTCTGGCCATAAGTTTGATTTGACAATTGGTAGTTGATCTCTATTATTTCTACGTGTGTTTGACTTTTTTTCCACTATGCTTAGGCGATACGAGGTGGTGACAGCCCTCGCAATCTAGAATTTAGGAGGTTTGATCCAAGGAACCTAGGGGTAAACATGACCTCCCGTAACTACGGCGAGAAGGGAGCGGTAGAATCGGAAATGGTCCACCGCAAGGATTGATTTGGCATCCTCGTACCCTCTATCCCATCCTTTTGGGTGGAGATAGCTCCCGGTGAATGCGTTGGCTCTGCGGGAGAGTGTATGATGTCCCTTCCCCAAAACCGTAGGTAGACATTTAGATGACGCCAATTGACAACATTGTTCTGTGGTACACAAGCAAAATTGAAGTCCTAGAATCGCCTTTTAAGACCCCGGCACACTCTTTTCCTCCCCCGTGTGACACCGTACAGAGTAGGGTCCACCGATAGTCCTCACCAACCGACTCTCTCAGAGATTACGTCCGAACAATCGCAACCACATAGTGTATTGGTTTTCGAATCCCAGTCCCTGTGGGATCGATAAATCTTTATTACTTGACAACATTCGTGCACTTGCGGGCGTTGAGCGTGAGCGTGCGCTTTGAGTCCTTGATGGTATCCATCGTGAGATTCGAGGTCGCGTCCGTGCGCATCAAGTTTTTGGCACTGTTGCCGGAGACTATCGATTCGATATCAAATTTGACATCGTTGCCGGAGACTGTCGATTCGATATCAAATCGAACGATGGTAAATTGGATCGGACTTAGGATTAGATTATTTACTTGCTTTATTTTCTTTAGTTCTATTTTCCAGATTTAGTTTTTATTTTCAGCAGTTGCTTTTTTTATTTATTTACTTATTACATCTTAGATTTTTATTTTCTAGGCTTATTTATTTTTTGCTTTTAGCATTAGGTTAGCACTCTTAACTTCATAGTTTGGTTAATTGTATGCTTAGACGATTAGGGTCGGAAGGTTTAATTCCGATTGACTTAGAGATTAAGGGAACCTTTCACCGTCGGAGAGCAGCACAGCAAAAGAAGGAAGATCAAGCTGCATCTGAGGTGAACATAAGAAGTCGACCTTTGCGGGACTACGAAGATCCTAGCGATAGAGGATTCAGGCCGAGCATAGTTGGACCGTCTATTTCGGTGAATACTTTGAGCTGAAGCCAGCACTTATACATATGGTCCAACAGAGCCAATTCGGGGGAGTTGCGACTGAAGACCCGAACCAACATCTTGAGGATTTTCTTGAAATCTACTCAACTATGAAACTGAACGGAGTCCCTTCTGATGCGCTCCGCCTGAGCCTGTTCCCATTTTCACTTTGGGATAAGGCTAATACTTGGCTTCACTCTCTACCCTCTAGCAGCATCACCACATGGGAACAGTGTGAGTAGCAGTTTCTGAATAAATACTTCACACCAAGTAAGACAGCTCACATAGGCCACCTTATCATGATTTTTCATCATAAGGAGGGGGAGTCCTTATTCGAAGCATGGGATCGCTACAAGGGGCTACTTTATCAATGCCCCCACCACGGACTGGAGAGGTGACTAGTGATCCACATTTTCTATAATGGGATCGCTTACGCCATGAAGATGTCCTTGGATTCTACTGCAAGAGGAGCATTAATGAACAAGACCATAGAGGAGGCAGAGGAGCTTATCGAAGAGGTGACACAAAACCACCATCAATGGGCTTCCGAATGTGGTCAACCCACGCCTACAGCAGGACGATACACTGTCAACACCATGGACCACCTTTCAGCAAGGATGGAAGCGCTCAGCAGATGGTTTGAATCTTTGAATCCTTCATCTGCATATGCGGCCATTGATTTTGGAGAGGGAGCGACAGCGTATCGTGAGGACCACTAAGGAGGGCAAGGGACCTTAGACGAGTAGATTGAGCATTGTGACGTGGTTGGGGACTAAGATCAAAGGCCCCACAACCCATACTCCAATACCTACAATCCCGGATGGAGAAATCACTCGAATTTCTCCTACAAAAATAACTCGGGAAACCCCCAACCATCCGAAGGGTATGGGCAACAGTAGGGAAATGGGCAGCGACCACAGAAGTCCAGACTGGAACTGATGATGGAGGACTTCATCGCTACCCAAACTAAGGCCAATGAGGAATTTCGTCGCCAACATCAGAAGTCTGAAGAAGCACTGAGAGACTTGAAGGCCACCGTTGACAACCTTGCAAGTCATACCCGGATGTTGGAGGCACAAGTGGCCCAAAGAGCCCAATCTGTGTCACAACCTATGAAGAACTCTCCGGTGAGCCAAGGAAAAGAGGAAGGAGTGGGGCAGAATAGTCAATTCGCCAAGGGGTGTGCAACCATGATTACCATCCTACCTGACCAAGCTGAGTTTGAAGAGAAGATTCAAGTACAACTTGAAGAGCCTAGTGAATTTGTTATCCTCTGCTCGATTTATGGGGAGAGCTTCGATGAAGCACTATGAGACTTGGGGTCATTAGTCAGTGTGATGCCCTACGCATATTTTCTAAAAATGGGACTGAGCGGGCTCCAACCAGCGAATCTTGGTATTATTATAGGGATGATTCAGTAAAGAAGCCCATTGGCTTGCTACCACACGTTCCTGTGATGATTGAGGATTTCATGATACCCACGGACTTCATCATACTGGACACAGGACCGAATCCCTAGAATCCCATCATTCTGGGAAGGCCTTTTCTAGCAACAGTAGGGGCATGCATAGATGTGAAGGCACATCAGATCTCTCTGGAGGTAGATGGGGAGATCATCCTTTTCAGCCTTTCGGAGGACAGAGCTCCCTACTTTAACGACTTCACGATTAGCATAATGAAGCCAGAACCTCCATATCAAGATCCCGAGACGGATGTATGGAGGTTCACTGAACCTAGTGCGGTCGAGCTAAACGACCTTAAACAAAGTGCTTCTTGGGAGGCAACCCATGTTTTGTTTTAGATTTCCCTTTTCGATTGCATTGCATATGTTTGTTTGATTTTAGTTTTGATTTCCATCACATTTAGAGTTAGGAATAGAAAAGAACTTTGCTAGGCAAAACTGAGAACCATATTAGCCTACACGGCGAAGTGTATGATGAAATTTGGGCCATGGTGAATAAATGGGCGAAAAATGGGGACACACGACCTGCCCGTGTGTTTTCCCATGGCCGTGCCCGATTGACCAGAGGCGCACATGGCCTGACCATGTGTTTTCACATGGCCGTGGCGCGCGAGGTTAAAAGGGGTGAGCCGTGTATTTTCACCCCATTTGTGTCGTGTGCTTCAAAAGTTTGTGCCCTAGCCGTGTGATTTCATTTTCCCCTTCCTCTAGAAGCATTTCTAACCTCTAAAGAAGCCAAAAGGAGCAAGGATGAGAAGGACCAAGACCGTAGCATCCCGATTCGGCGCCTCGGAGTGACGAACAAGGAGAGCCGACGCCCCTCAAGCTCCGGAAGAGGGTAACACCCTACCCCCTCTACTTTTTTGCAATAATGAACATAGAGATAGGTACAATATGCTCGCTACTCGTAAACTTACTCCTACAAGGTACTTAGATGAGGATTTGCTAGAATCTTTAGGGTTGTTGGGTGATATGCAAACCCTATTTGCAAAAATGGGGTTGGAAGAGATTATGGGAATAAATCACCTAACCTACCCTATGATAGTTTTGTAATTTTTTAGTTCTTTAGAGGTGGAAGTTTTAACGGGTAGAGAGAGAGAGGAGGGTAGGATAACTTTTAGTCTTTTTAATATTGAGCATGAGTGGACCCTTCACCAATGGAACTCATGCTTTGGCTTGCCAAGCGGCGGAGAGAGAAAGACCCCTAATGGGTACAACTCTCGTATGATTTGGACTAAGTTGACAGGGGAGCATGCTTATGACCCATCTAGGACGAAAGCACAATGCCTCCAAAACCCCATCTTTCGATACCTACACGGCATCATAGCCAGTACCATATTTGGTCATGGGGAGAGTGACGGTGTAGTTAGAGCCAGCGAGCTGCTTTGCTTATGGGATATGCTACAAGAAAGGAGTAGCATCGATGTAGGGTCCCACTTCATTAGACACTTAGTGAAGATGGGCAAAGCGGCATGCGGAGAGATCAATGTGGGAGGCCTACTTACCCACATTTGTTATAGGATGGGGTATGACTACACAACATTGGAGAGTATAGAGGGGAGCCCTAGGATCGACCTAGGAGTATGCATGGCCATGAAGATGATTGTAAGAGAAGGAGACTCCTTATGCTATGTAAGAAAAAATCTTACAGCCCTTAGGCTCCCCGACCTGGATCGTACCACCATCGCTATTTGCGCCAACTGGCGCTTAGACCTGATAGTGGAGTCCACTCCACATGAGGGACCGTCTACATCAGCACCCATCTCTCCACCTTTGTATCACTCTCCCTCCAGTCCACACATGCATAGGAGCCCACCTAGTCCACGCCGACATGAGCCTACACCTGAACCACCACCTTTTCCCACTTTTGAGCAGGATGAAGGTACGTCGGCCAATGATTTCTCAAAGTTCCGATCGTGCCTCGACGATATTTACACTGAGCAACAAACGCAGAGGAAGTGATGGGAGGAGCAGAGCGCCTATAGCTTAACTCCATTTATCTTGTCGTATTTTATTTTATTCTCTCTATTGAATGTTCTAGACTTACACTAGTTAGACTTATTTTTTGCACTTACACATGTTGAACATTCTGAAAGGGAGAATCTAGTACATACCTAGTTATGATTCACTTCAGTAGTCTAGTACTTTGGAATCCATAGGTGACTCTAGGTTTAGCATTTTAGTTACTGGAGATGCTCGGATTGTGTAAGCCCATTCGAAAAAATCAAAATCCCTGTGAGCCGAAAAAAAAGAAAAAAAAAATATAAAAGAAAAAAAGAAATGAGAAAAAAAAAGAGAGAGAAGAAGAAGAAGAAAAAAAGGAGATTATGAGGGGTAAATAAATAGTTGTCTTGGGTGGAAATGGCTAGGTGCCCCTTTGAGACCGAGTTTGGTTACTGGGGAAACACCTCCCAATTTCTCTCAATACCGAGCATGCCTTTGAGACTTTATGCTAGATCTAAGGAATGACCCTCGCTTTGGGCAAGTAAGTGCCTAAGAGCCGAAAACCTTAGGAAAGCTCTGGGGTGACGACTTAACTCACCATGAAATGGGCATCCCCTAAGAATGATTTGCCTAGCACGAGCATGAGGAGCTAACTTAGTGAATTTTTAGAGTATATCTATTTTGCTTTAATTGAAAATACCACCTGATAAATTTAGTTAGCATGTTAATTATTGAACAATATCTTTTTAAAATTTTATGGCACTGAGATTTGCTTGAGGACAAGCAAAGATTTATGTCTGGGGGAAGTGATGTGAGCAAAACATATAGGGTTTTTAGAGTAGTTTTCGCTCACATCTTGTTACATTTTGTGTTAGTTTCATGCATATGTTACTCTATTCTTGCACGCATTGCCTATTTTCCATTTTGGAGGTCTGCTCGTTGTACTTTTGTGTGCAGGTTAGCTTTTCTGGAGAAAAAGATGTATTTTCGGAGCAAAGGAAGGACTTTCGTAGCTAGACGCAAAGTGGGACACGGCCAGGGTGTGTGGATTCACACGACCGTGTCCAATAGGCGAAGAATAGCACCCCAGGGCCACACACAGCCTAGCTGTGTGGAAACACATGGTCGTGTGGCACCCCGACGGATTTGCGCGACTATGGCTTTTTCTAGATTTTACAGCGGTCCGAGGCGATGTCTATATAAGGATGGCTCCGCCCAAACCCTAGGGAGGAGGCACAACGGCTAGGACGTCACGCCGAAGCCCTAAAAAGCTTCGGTAACTCATAGTAGGGAGGAGGAACGCCGCCGGAGGTTCTCAACTTGCAATACAACTCCAGCGAGAAGATCACGAAGCATAGTATATCTCTATTTCTGCGCTCTATTCCTATTGTATTCGAAGTTAAACGTATTTTGTGATTCTTCCTTTGTATTTATGGAGTAGTACTTTCGATTCTACGATTAGGGAGTAGCTTGTGTACATAAACAATGTTGGTTCATATTAAATTCTGGCCATAAGTTTGATTTGACAATTGGTAGTTGCTCTATATTATTTCTACGAGTGTTTGGCTTTCATTTCGCTGTGCTTAGGCGATACGAGGTGGTGATAGCCCTCAAAATCTAGAATTTAGGAAGTTTGATCAAAGGAACCTAGGGGTAAACATGACTTCCCGTAACTGCGGCGAGAAGGGAGCGGTGGAATCGGAAACGGTCCACCGCAAGGATTGATTTGACAACCTCGTACCCTCTATCCCGTCCTTTTGGGCGGAGATAGCTCCCGGTGAATGTGCGGCTCTACGGGATAGTGTATGATGTCCCTTCCCCAAAACCGTAGGTAGATGTTTAGACGACGCCAATTTACAACATTGTTCTGTGGTACACAAGCAAAACCGAAGTCCTAGAATCGCCTTTTAAGACCCCGACACACTCTTTTCCTCCTCCGTGTGACACCGTACAGAGAACGGTCCACCGATAGTCCTCACCAACCGACTCTCTCAGAGATTACGTCTGAACAATCGCAACCACTTAGTGTATTGGTATTCGAATCCCAGTCCCTGTGGGATCGATAAATCTTTATTACTTGATGACATCCGTGCACTTGCGGGTGTTGAGCGCGAGTGTGCGCTTTGAGTCCTCAACGGTATTCGTCATGAGATTCTAGGTCGCGTCCATGCGCATCACCTTCACATCTCACAAACACCTAAGATTACCTATTTATGTATTGAGCAACGAAGATAAGTGTGAGATGTTAGCACTGTACCCCTAGTTCTAGATGTAGATTTAGTGCATTGACATGAACCAATACAGGGTTTACAAGAGCAGATGAATCACTTAAGTGACTAACTCTAATTCAATGCTTGATGATAATTTTGTATCACTTGAGATAATAAAGAGTTGGACATTTGCTTTAAGGACAATTTTTAGATGTGTATTTTTAAGTATAAAAATAATATTTTGGAATTCATGCTTAGTCATATTTTCTATTATTAAATTGAAAATTTTGAAAATTTTAAGGTTCATTTAAATTTTTAGCTATTATTAAGGGGGAGTTTTAAAATTTTTGAAAATTTTGATAATTTAAAAATTATTTTTTATTGATGGGGAATGAAATTTTTTTAAAATTTTGAAAATTGAAAAATATTTTTGAGTGAAAGTGAGAAATTTTGAAAATTTAAAATTTAAAAAATATTTGTTATTGAGGGGGAGTTTAAAAAAAAATATTTTGTGGGGTAGTTAGAAAATTTTGAAAAACGTTGAAAATTTTTGAATTCGAAGAATGTTTTTTTTAAGGCGGAGTAAGAATTTTTGAAAATTTAGAGTTTGAAAAATGTTTTTATTAAGGACAATTTTTGAAAATTAGAACTTTAAAGAATTTCAAAGATTTTTTTGAAAATATTTTAAAGGGGATCATTAATATATTTTGAAAATTTAGACATTAAAAGTTTTGAGAATTTTAGAAATTTAATCTTTTGAAAATTTTGAATCCAAAAAATATAAGGAGATATCTCGTCTTTAAAAGAAAATCTCAATTAAGGGTAGTATTGATATATTATTTTCAAAACTTAATCATTTTTTATAGAATTTGATCTTTAGTTTGTAAACTTTAATTCTCATCTTATGGAATTTTGAACTTAATGTTGTTTTTTGATGTATGCCAAAGGGGGAGAGAGGAGATTTAAAGTTAGAAAGAAGAGACCTAAAGAGAGGGAGATTTAAAGTCCTTTATGCATATGAGCATGTCATGCATATTCAATGCATTTCTGATATGTGCTATATTTGGATATTGCAGTTTAATTCTCCTAACTTTAACTGATGTGTTGTCATACATCAAAAAGGGGGAGATTGTTGATGCAGAGAGTATCACTCCTTGGTTTTGATTTATGAACCATAGTTAACGTTAGTACTTACTTGTGTTCTAATATCAGTGTTAAGTGTGCAGACTTAACAGGAAGTCCTAGTAGGTCATGTTGACCAGATACTAGGCAGATGACTTGACAGATCAGGAGGACCGAACACCAGGTATGAAGTACAGATGGGTCGTGTGGATCGGACATTTGGCATGAAGACCGATTGGATTATGAGACTGGACAATCAGCAAAAAGTCTAGCTGGGTCAGGAAGACTGGACAATTGGTGAAAGCCTTGGCGGGTAAGATCGGATGTCAAGAATGGTAAGTCCGACAGGTAGTCGGCAGGTAAGCCTCAAGTGAAGATGTGAGGCCGAGTCCTTTTTAGGGGGACAAAGCTAGGCGTCAATCCAATAGAAAGTCCGCGTGGGACTTAGAAGTCGAGATCGAGCAATATTACTATTGCTATCCTATTTTGTATTATCTATTTATGCTAATCTCAATTTGCATGGATCAGTCGAATGAATGGACTACAGTCGACTGATGTCCAGTCGACTGGGTATGTTTTAGTTGATTGGATACCTAGTAGGCAGGATTAGCTGATGATCGTTCGAACATCTAGCAGCAAAGATGGAAAGAGTTTCAGTCGACTGAGGAGTTTCAGTTACCAGAAGAAGCAAACTTCCCGATACGGAGCAAGGTGACCTCGAGTCGACTAGAGCTTGTGCAGTCGACTAAAATACAAGAAGTTCCATATCAACGGGCTGATGTGGAGTCAACTGGAAGGCATTTCAGTCAACCTAAAAAGGTCTATAAAACAAATGCTTGACTAGCTCTAAAAATAAGATTGTTACTACATCGAAGTGTTGCCTCTATTCATTCTTGTCTGCTAGAGCTTCAAATCCTCACAAAGACATACATCCGACACTTCGTGCCTACTTCCAAATTTCCTTTAGTGTCGATATAATTTAGCTCTAATTTTGTTTGTATTCATTTTTTCTTTGTGTACTTAATTTCAAAAGAAAAGGTAGTGTGTTACCTATCTCTCATTATTTGTAAAAAGTGAACCCCTCCGAAGTCGAGAGTTCTCGAGTCGGAGGGTATATAGTGATTGCCCATCGAGGTAGATCTCGGAAGAGCTACGAGCCTTAGAGTAGCAACCCTGTTGGGGTTGTGAACCAAGTAAATAGATTGTGTCTTGATTTCATTTATTCTGCTACTTACTCTAATTGAAAATATAAAATAAGTTTTAAAAATCTAAAGAAAATTGTAACCTTAGAGATTCACCCCTTTCTCTCAGAATATTTCAATCCTACATAGGGTTCATCTGAGTCCTCTATGAATCCTTCTCCCTTTGCACTAGTCTTCATGTGCTTTCATTAGCTTTGTCATGCCATGGTGTACCTTTGCCAAGAGGTCAGGCCTCTGGGACTTCTCCATTGCCAAGTCTCAATGCTTGTACTTTCACCATCAAGACACTTGAACTTACATGGTCAAGACTATACCCTTGGACTTTTGCTTTTCCAAGTATTCATACTTGGACTTTCGCCAACAAGACTATTAGTTATATATGAAAGTTGTCCTAAGGCAATCACCTTATGGTTGTACCATTTATTCGATAAATGAAGATTCACTATTTGAGTATACATGTTTTCATGTATTTGATTGAATCTTAAACTCATTTATTGAATGTCCACAATACGATTCATAGCAAAAGAGAATTTGTTATTAGATCACAACTAGTGAGTATCTCTACATGTATAATTGTAATGTATTGGAATTATCCCTAGTCGATGAATTGATGCATTCAGACATCATCAATTCTATTGAGACTAGCATGAGTTGTACTATATGGTTTATCCAAGCAGTTGTTTCTCACTGGCTGGTCACATTGGGATGTCCGGAGTTAACCGTCGATGCTAGTTATGGTAACTAGTTCATTGGAGTGACCAGGTGTAAGACTTCATATGGTTCTCTGCATATATAGATATGCCAATGAAGTCCTTACTATAGCTTAAGTACGATGTTCCTTCGACTTGTGGTATTCAAGTCATCTTGGTCATGGAGACTTATGCTTTGACATCTTAAGTAAGAATCTCCGAGGAGATGTGGACCCGGGATGATTAGGTATAAGTCGAAGTGGCTGAAGGTGTTTGAATAGCCTACAAAGGATTCACTACTCCTTTTGACAAGATGTATACTCTATGGACTCTCGTCGATTGTTACTAAAGTCTTTCGACAAAGCATAACATGTTTAGAGTATGATACTTTTAGATACATGTGTAACAATTAGAATCTATAGAACGATGAAAAGATACTTAGGCTAGGTGTGACATTGTCAGCTTTGTGGGGACTGACACAATAGACAATGTCCTAAACCAAGTGGGTATAAGATGAGTGAAGGGAACGTGGAACGATTCACTCTAGCTGCTGAAAATTTTCAGAAGTTGTTCTGGGGTCAACCGTGAAGGGTTGGAAACTTCGCTTCCCGCATCAACTCGGTTGCTTGTTCATGGCGATCCCTTCTACGTCCCCGGATAAAAAAAATTTATCCTTGACAAGGAGCGATCACCCAAGCTACCATTTCATCGTCGTGCTATTCGATAAGAGTTGTCACTTGAACAAACTTGTTGTTCAAGCAACTAACCTCTATTCTATGAATAGCCACGGAATAGACGATGTACGAATCGTCGGCTTTTGTGTTTGTATTCAGGGTCCAAGTTAATTTAGCCACATAACAATAACATACAACATACAAAGGACAAAAGGAAAACAAAACAAAAATTTATACCTCTCGATCTTCTATTGTATGTCCTTCCTCCTTTTGGACGTCATGTGGGCGACGATCTTCCAAAAGTAGAAGCCTCCAAGATCGCGATCTTCCTTTCCTTGCTCGCTCTGAACAAGAGGAAGTATATAAACAAAACTCTTCTCCTTCCTTTAACCAACCACAAACCACCAACCTTGTTGCTTGTCGCCGGCCAAGAGGAGAAGAAGGATGGTGGACGCCGGCCAAAACTCCAAGGGAAGAGACCCTAGGCTTTGTTTCCACCGGCCAAGGAGAAGAGGATGAAGAGGTTGAACGTCGGCCAAAGAAGAGGAGAGGCTAGTTGGGCGCCGGCCAAGAAGAAGAAGAAAAAGGAAAAACTTTCCTTAATTGTGGCCGCCCAAGCCTCCAAGCCCGAGCCGACCAAACCCTAATCCTATCTTGCTTCTAATCCCCCTTGCCGCCCACCCTAATCCCTCCTTTTATAGAGTTAGGATTAAGCCTTGTTTTAATCTCCACCATCGGTTCTAAGGATTTAATCTCAAGTGTCAGATCTAGAGATTTAATCTCAACCATCGGATCAAGTGATTTAATCTCTACCATCGGATATGGAGTTTTGTTTTCCATCATTGGATCTAGGCTCCATGAGGTTTTAATAGGCTACAATAGGGACCATGAGGAGGAGTTGGATCTTGGCCACCCAATGGATCAAGCCCACATAAAGTCCGATCTATTAATGATAATCAAATCCACTAGAGAATTATCATTGATCTACCTCACCAACCCCCATAAGTTAATATGGGCTCCATATATTATTTGTATATTTTTCTCCGCGTGTTTAAGATCTCAAATGTCCGTCGATTAATTAATTTACTGACAATTAATTAATCAACATCTAACTCCATGAGTAGTACCACTCAAACTTATCATCATGTCGGACCAAGTCCACCTATAGGATTTACATGATGAACCTTATGAGCTCCTCAAGGGGACATCATCATCCTAATATATAGGACATTGTTTACTCCTATAATCAACGACACACCATATAAATAATACTATTTCCCAACTTACCGAGCCTATCTATTTACTCTATAAATCTCGCCCATTAGTAAATCAAAGAAATGAATACTAAGTATATGTGTCCGTTATTATATCGGGATTAAGATCATGTACAATATAATATCTGAGGTCCGATCCGATTATGTAGTCAGCAATAAATCGAATCACCTCTAAGTTGGTCTTGCTTAATACACACAAAGTGTACTAGTGTGATTATCTGGTCAATACAAACCAATACCAAATCACACTAAAATCATTCCAATGGTTTTTCCATAACCATCTCGGTTGTGAGCCTTTACTTATACTTTACAATGAACGGATAACATGATCTCCTGTGTGACACTACACACCATGTTATCTACAATGTAATGTATCAGACAATATGCATAACCATAAATATACAAACAATGATCATGTGATTCTTATTTCGAAAATAGAGATGTTCATACAAAAGATAGACTTTTTAGTATACATCCCAACAATCTCCCACTTATACTAAAAGACTATGTTGTCCTCAAACTGTCATACATCTGATTCTCATTCCCTCCACATGCCTATCAAAAGCTCTCGCTGGAAGGGCCTTAGTGAAAGGATCTACTAGGTTATCATCCGATGCAATTTTGGCCACAACAACTTCTCTCTTTACGATTTCACATATCAGGTGGTACTTGTGCTCTATGTGTTTACTTGCCTTAAGGGCTCGTGCTTCCTTCGAGTTTGCAACTGCACCACTATTATCACAATAAATTGTGATAGTTCTGGGCAAACCAGGAATCACATCCAAGTGCATCAAGAAGTTTCTGAGCCACACAACTTCTTTGGCCACCTCAGAGGCTGCCACATACTCAGCTTCCATGGTGGAGTCGGTCACGCATTTCTTCTTGACACTCCACCATACAATGGCTCCACCTCCCAAAGTAAACACAAAATCTGAGGTAGACTTACTGTTATCCCTGTCTGATTGGAAGTCAGAATCTGTGTAACCCACGGGGAGTAATTGGTCTGCCTGGTAAACTAGCATATAATCCCTAGTCCTACTCAGGTACTTCAATATATGCTTTACCGTAGTCCAATGTCCCTGTCCTGGATTACTCTGATATTTGCTGACCCTGTCCTGCATCGCATACATGAGGCTTCCTACTGTCAAAGAATAAGGAACAACCTTCATCTCCTCTATATCCTCAAATGTTCTAGGACACGTCTCCTTAGATAAAGGAACTCTATGCCTGAAAGATAGAAAACCTTTCTTGGAGTTTTGCATGCTAAAACGATCCATAATTGTGCCTATGTATGAAGCTTGAGATAAGCACAACATTCTTTTCCGGCGATCCCTTATAGCCTTGATCCCAAGGATGTGTCCCACTTCTCCCAAGTCCTTCATATCAAACTGTTTAGACAACCATACCCTTATGTCTGATAATACCTTGACATTGTTGCCAATTAATAAAATATTATCTACGTATAGTACAAGAAATACCACTATGTTTCTGTCACATCTCTTGTATACACAAGACTCATCCAGACTTTTAATAAATCCAAAAGACTGGATTACCTCATCATAGCAAATGTTCCAAGACCTCGAAGCTTGCTTCAATCCATAAATGGACCGATTAAGCTTAAACACAAGATGCTCTTTGCCCTTTGTAATGAATCCTTCTGGTTGCTTCATATAGATGTTTTCCTCAAGACTTCTATTAAGGAAAGGTGTCTTGGCATCCATCTACCATACCTCATAATCCATATGACCATAAATGCATAAGAGAATCCGGATAGACTTAAGCATGGCTACCGGTGAAAAGGTCTCCTCATAATCGATACCCTCTTTCTATGTATACCCTTTCGCAACAAGCCTTTCTTTGAAGGTCTCAACCTTCCCGTCTATTCCTCTCTTTCATTTGTAGATCCACTTGAATTCAATGGTTTTTACACCTTCAGGTGGTTCTACTAGCTCTCAGACCTGATTTGAATCCATATATTCAATCTCAGCATTCATTGTACTTTGCCAAGATACTGCATCTTTATCTTGGATTGCCTCGTCATATGTCTAAGGATCAGGTTCATATTCGCCAGGGACCAAATCAGAAGATTCTCCCAAGAACATGAATCTATCAGGCTATCTAATAATTCTCCCACTAAGATGAGGTATCACCTGTGTATCCTCTGTGACACGCGGTGTAGTGACTTGTGGTATATCCTCTTGTACCGGTGGTACTGAAGTAGTGACTTCCCTTTTCAATTTCTCCAGAACAATCTTACTCATGGGCTTGTGGTTCATCACATAGTCTTCTTCTAGAAATCTGGCGTTCGTGCTAACGATCACCTTCTGATCTCTAAGACTATAAAACAAACCATCTTTCGTTCCTCTAGGATATCCAACGAACATGCACACTTCTGTACGAGGTTCCAACTTACCAGCATCTGCCTTCAGCACATGTGCTGAACTCCCCAAAATCCGAATATGTCTCAGACTAAGCTTTCACCCAGTCCACAATTCTGTGGGAGTAGAAGGCACTGATTTAGATGGAACCAAGTTCAGAATGTACACTGTCGTGTCTAGAGCATATCCCTAGAACGAATCTGGCAACTCAGAATAACTCATCATCGATCTAACCTTCTCTATAAGAGTCCTATTCCTTCGCTCCGCTACACCATTCTGTTGGGGTGTGCCAGGTGTAGCCAATTGGGATTGAATCCCAGCCTCTGATAAGTAATTCCTAAACTCTCCCAAGAGGTACTCACCACGACGATCAGATCGTAGTGTCTTGATACTTTTACCTTGACATTTCTCCACATCAGCCTTGAATTCTTTGAACTTGTCAAAGCATTCAGACTTGCGGCGCATCAAGTAAATGTATCTATATCTCAAATAATCATCTATAAAAGAGACGAAATACTCAAAACCACCTCTAGCCTGGATAGACATAGGACCATACGAATCAGAATGAACCAATTCCAACTCATCTTTGGCTCTATACCCCTTGGCCTTAAAAGGCCTCTTGGTCATTTTACCCTCCAAGCAAGATTCGCAGGTTGGGAAATCTTCCACCACTAATGAACCCAAATGTCCATCAGCTATCAACCTTTGAATTCTTGTTAGGTTAATATGACCAAGTCTTAGATGACAAAGATATGTTTGGTTCATCATCGAAGGTTCTTTTCTCTTATTGGAATTAGAAGATGAGTTATTAACTTCTATTTGCATAGTGGGAGATTTTGGTTCAAGTGTATACAAATTTCCTATAAATGTACCAAAACAAATAATCTACCTATTCCTTTTTATAACAACTCTTTCATTAAAAAAAATAGAATATCCATCCATAAACAATTTAGAAACCGAAATTAAATTCTTTCTAAATAAAGATTCACAAAGGAAATTTTTACGAACCAAAACTTTATTTCTCTCAAAAGCCAAATAAACATCTCCCACTGCAACAACCACCACCTTTGTGGCATCGCCCAAGTATACGGTAATCTCCCCCTCAGCCAGTCATCTGGTTTCCTGGAACCCCTGCAAAGTATTGCATACATGATTAGTGGCTCCCATATCTACACACCAGGTGCCAGTAGATAACACCGCTAAACATGTTTCAACGACTAGACCAAAAGATATACCTTTGTTCTGCTTACGGTTGGGCCAGTCCTTCTTCTAGTGTCCAGTCTGCTTAGAAGTGAAGCACTTGCCTTTCGGCTTCTTCACTCCTCCCTGAGTTCCTCCCACCGCCTTTGCCACATCTTGTTTCTTCTTCTTCTTGCCTTTCGGCTTAGAAGTAGAAACCTTTTGGGCAACCATGGCTTGCGCCTGAGCACTCTGACGAAAAAGCCCCTCTGCCACCTGGAGTTCTAACAGAAGCTCTGCCAACGAATACAACCTCTTGTTCATGTTGTAGTTCAGGTGAAACGGCTCAAAACTCCTATGTAGAGACTGGAGAATGATATCGACCTGGGATTCCCCATCGATCTCAGCTTCGAGGACTTCTAGCTCATTTAAATGAGTCATCATCTTGAGAACATGATCCCTCACGGGTGTTCCCTCGATCATGGAGGTCGTCTTCAAGTTCCTCATGACTTTTTGCTTAGCAACCCGATTCTGGTGTCCAAAAAGCTCTTTGAGATTGAGCATCATGTCATAAGCAGTGGGCATGGCTTGATGCTGATGTTATAGTATATTTGACATAGATGACAAAATATAACATCGGTCTTGATCCACTTCTTATAACTCTCCTTCTCCTTTTCCCCAGAATCATCTGTAGGCTTAGAAGGGCACTCTTCGAGGAGTACATATTTGTATTCCTCTGCAGTCAAGACAATGTCAAGATTCCTCTTCCAATCAACATAATTGGGTCCAGTAAGTTTATTTTCTTTCAGTATCACAGCAAGCGGGTCGAAAGTCATTTTGAAAAAACCTAAGAATCACATAGATCAAAACATTAGATTTCAAAAAATTATTGATTCCTCAAACAATAAAATTTGAAAATCAACCAACACCTTAAAACAACAAGAATATCGTATGCCACGATAGTGTGGACATATACAAATTCTACATTTGTAAGAGGAGGTTTCTGTTAGGGATCGTTTGGAACAGCTAGAGGGGGGGGGTGAATAGCGTAGATGAAATTCAATCTCGTTCTTGTCTACAATTTCGTTAGCGCAACGGAAATAGAAAAGTAATAACGATAACGAAATGCACAACACGCTAACACAATAATATAACGTAGTTCGGAACCACACGGTTCCTACTCCACGGATCGAGCTCTAAAGAGCTCTAGTGATGCACACACACTCACTAATCACAAATACTCCTTCTCGACACAAGTCGGAGGTGGAGAAACCCCTTACAAGTAATGTTACAACAATAAGATACTAATACAAGCAATTACAATAATGAAATACAATGCAAGTAAAGAAAACTACTTTACAATTGCCTTTGGATTGCTTGATTGCTTGGTTGCTTGAAATCACCTTGGAGACCCTGATTTGCAACAGCAAATCGCTCCAAAACCCTCAAGAAACCGATGTCAAAACCCTCCATCACGAGCTCCTTATAAAGCTTCAACCTGTGCTGGAAAAGGTCGATCAGTCGACTGATCGGGACCATCAGTCGACTGATGCCACTGTTGTCGTGAGACAACGGCTAGATCCACGTTGGATAAGTCCAACGGATCTACCATCAGTCGACTGATTGTGACCATCAGTCGACTGATGGAGTCCTCACTCGACCAGTCGAGTCTCGACTCCATGCGGGCCGATTTCGAGCACCGATCGATAACACGATCGATCCGATCGCTCGAGCCATCAGTCGACTGCCCACCTCTAGCAGTCGACTGCTAGGCCATAACCTGCAGTAAAACCCTAGTTGACTCGGTCCAGTCGACTTCCACATGGCACCAGTCGACTGGCACACATCAAACATGAGGTTTTAACCCAAGTATGGTTCCCCCATACTTGCTAGACCACCCTTAGCCTAGACCTAAGCCTTCTAGCCACCTCCATCAGCCTCACACCTCTCGGATCCCTCCAAGTCATCCATGACTTGTTCATCCATCGCGCTAGCCTTCAGGTGCTTCCATCGGCTATGTCATGCTAACGGTGTCTACACCGCCAAGTCACATTGGACTTACGCCGCCAAGACTCCGCTTGGACTTTACGCCGCCAACCATTGGACTTATGCTGTCAAGACTCCCGCTTGGACTTTACGTCGCCAATATTAATCCCCTTGAACTTTCTCTTGCCAACCCATGTTGGACTTTCCATGCCAAGACCATACTTGGACTTTCCTTGCCAACCCATGTTGGACTTTCCATGTCAAGTACTCAAGACTTGGACTTTACCTTGCCAAGACCCATGCTTGGACTTTCCCAAATGCCAAGTGTCCCACTTGGACTTTCCATGCCATGTATTCAAGACTTGGACTTCCCTATGACAATTACATTGTCATATGTTTTTGTCGAACATCAAAACATCACTCGAGTCAAACTCGAGTCCTGGTCAATCGCGACCTGGGCTGATTGCACCAACAATCTCCCCCTTTTTGATGTTTGACAAAAACCAAACAAATTATTGAGTTAGAACACTAACTCAAATCCCTTACCAATTATCTCAAATTGGTAAACACTCACCAAATGTTCTCCCCCAAACATTCTCCCCCTTTTTGACTAACATCAAAAAGGTTTCCTCTCCAAGGAGGTCAATGTCTCATGTCCCAATGAGATCTTACAATCTCCCCCTTGGTCCAACAATACTTAGGATGCCTACCATCTTCCTAGTGATAAGTCCAATATCACTCAAGAGAGGCAATCCCATTTACTCTCCCAATTTCCAAATTGGGTCTCTCAAAAGTCCCATCAATTTCCCAATTGATGTCATATTCTCCCAATAACTTCTCCTCTTCAAAGAGAAAAACACATCCATCATCCCAAGATGGATACCTCCCCCTAAAGGCTTGCTCCCCCTTGACCATTGCACCAACAATGTCCTTGGAAAGTCCCTAAGCCAATAGGAACTCTAAACCATCAAAATTAAGGTTAGAAATTCAACATTGAACTTTCCAACACCATAAATTGATACAAACCCTAAATACTTCTCCTAATCCATATCCAATGGATTTTCACCCTTTATAATGCTTCCCAAAGCATATCCTAGGGTTAGGAGTGATTAGGGACCATAAAGCTGAAATCGGGTTAAACAACCTTGTTTACCCCAAATCGCTACGATCGAGTGATTGAAATCGATCATTGGCACCTCCATCGATCGGCCACCAATGGCGATCGGTGATAATTAATTTCAATTTGATTATCGAGTTGAATTTCCAAAAAATCATAAATAATTATACGTATATCGAAAAATCATGAAATTTGATACGTATAATACCTATGACCAATACAATGGGTGAAAAATATTTGAAAATTATTTTACCCATAAAATGTTGAAATTGGCACAAAGTTTAAAACCATTGAAATTTTTCAATGTTTTGGTCCTACTTTGTATCAACTTCATCAATGGTGATTGCTATCAAAAGATAGACTTCACCAAGGTTTTTCAAAATGATTTTAAAATGTTTTCAAAACCTTGTTTTGGATCATACTCCTTGGGCTCTATGAACATGACTTGTACACAAGCTTTCCCAATGATCCACAAATAGAATTAGATGAGTTTTAGTTCATCTAGATGCAAAAACTATGCACCTTGAACTTAACTCATATCCTAGCATCTCACATGTATCTATGGTGTATAAATACACATACATGTCAGTTAGATGTGAGATGTGGGTTTTGTTCTCCCTAAACTAGGGTTTCATGCATCTTCTAAAGCAACTCTACTTGATTCCCTTATAAATGGGATTTCAAGTCATGCCATAGTCCTTAAATCAATTTTAATCAAGTTAATGCATGAATGTATGATCATGGCAGAAATAATAGCATTATTAAAACATGGCCAATGATCATGATGTCATGGCATATGATAAAATTTAAAAACACATGACATTTAAAACCTTAAACCTAAGCATAATCATGACATATAAAAATGATTAAAAAAATGATGTCATGGCATATGGCAATCAAGGCATGGCAAATAAAATATATAGGTATGGTAATACCTAAATTTTAATATTAATTGTCATTTGATATAATTAAGTATATTTTGCCATATTAACCTAAATTTTCCCAAGTGTGCCAAAAACCCAAAATGGCACACTACGACCTCTAAACCTAAATTGTGCCAATTTGACCATTTTATCAAGCTTCTCAAATAATATTGGCACACCCTAAAATCTTTTAGGATGATAATTCAAATCTATTTCCAAGGTATCCATAACCTTGAAAATAACCTAAAGTGCCACCTTTGCCATGGTTGAGTTAACTACCCATCCATTTAAGGTTGGCACACCCTAACCCATCTAGCATGAATCAATCACGCTCTTAGGAATCCAAAACCGATTTGAGCTCCTAGGGTTAATTAGGTACTCCTTAGGGATAACCTCCATAGATACCTTCCTAATGACCCTTCTAGGCTTAGAAGCCTTGGTCATTTTTGTTTTGCCATGGTTAACTCTAGGGGTGACTCCTCTTGCAACCTTCTTAGTGGCCACCCTAGGTTTCTTAGAAACCTTGGCCACTAGGCACAACCCTTGGTCAACTCTAGGGATGACTTCCCTATTGACCTTGGTCTTCCTAGACTTAGTGTTCCATAATCAAATGGAACACTATGATAAGTCACCTTGGACTTAGGTTTGTGACCCAAACCATTCTTGCCCTTGGTTGACTTTTGACTCTTAGGTCCTAGATGTTGACTTTGACTTCTTGACCTAGGAGTTTGACCATTAGACCCTTTAAAATGATTTTGCATAGTGTTGAGGGTCTTCTTAAGTTTTTCAAGCCTTGACCTCAAGGCTTGGTTTTCTAATTCTAATTTCCCAATTTTAGAATTTTGATTTAAATCTTGGGCATTGGACTTCCTTGGCATACGCCTAGTCCATTTTGGATTAACACCTAGATGTTCTTGTATTTTCTTAATAGATTCCCTAGGTATGGTTTTTCTAGGGACATTAGTCCCAAATTTCTCCTTATTACTAAAATGGACACTTTTAGCTCCTAATAAAAAACATTTATTCCTATTAGCATGCTTTTCATAAATTGCAGGAGAATTTAAATTCCTAGCATGCTTTTTAACATTTAAATTAGAAGATGCACTACTAAAGTGTACCTTAGGGTTAACCTTAGCTCCCCCTACTTGTGATGCTTCTTCTTGGGTCTTTTTCCTCCCCCTAGAGCATTGACTTCTATAATGCCCCTTTTGATGGCACTTGAATCATATAATATGCTCCTTGCTCTTTTGACTTGGGGAACCGGCATCCTTTGACTTTTGTTGACTTTTGGGCGCCGGAGAAGCTTTCCTAACTTTCTTTGGGCATTTGCTCTTGTAATGCCCATACTCCCTACACTCAAAGCACATTATATGATTTTTATTGGAAGATAAAGTGTTTGATTTACCTAGGGTGGTGGTAGGTGCCGGAGTTGAATTTTGAGCTTCCTCATTTTGATCGGATGTTGAAGGCTCTTCTTATGGTTGCTCCGGTGTAGAGGATGGTCTCTCCTCCTCAATCCTAGAAGTAGATGCTTCTTCCATCTCTTCTACTTCTTCTTTCTCCGATCCGGAAGTTGACTCCATCTCAACTTCTGATTCCTCACTTTCACTTGAGGATGAACTCTCCTCATGGAATCTTGCCAATTTTCTCCATAGCTCCTTGGCATACATGTAATCCCCTAGCTTGCACAAAACATCATTAGGGATTAAATCTTCCAAAAGTTTCGTTACCTTAACTTCGGTCTTGAGCTTTTGACGTTGCTCTTGGGTCCACTTTTTCAATTTTAGGACATTCCCCTTCTTATCCCTAGGGGGTTCAAGGCTTTCAACGAGGATGAACCAATCCTCTATGTTCATCATCAAGAATGTTTCCATTCTTGCTCTCTACGCCGGAAAATATTCTGGATCATATGGAGGTGGAGTATTGATATCCCATCCAAGCTTGTCTTGGAATTCCATCTTCACCCTCTATCCTTTTGTCTTAGCTCCGGGCAGTTAGTCCGTAGAAGAGCCCCGGGCTCTGATACCACTTGTTAGGGATCGTTTGGAACGGCTAGAGGGGGGGTGAATAGCGTAGATGAAATTCAATCTCGTTCTTGTCTTCAATTTCGTTAGCGCTGCGGAAATAGAAAAGTAATAACGATAACGAAATGCACAACATGCTAACACAACGATATAACGTGGTTCGGAACCGCACGGTTCCTACTCCACGGATCGAGCTCTAAAGAGCTCTAGTGATGCACACGCACTCACTAATCACAAATACTCCTTCTCGACACAAGTCGGAGGTGGAGAAATCCCTTACAAGTAATCTTACTACAATAAGATACTAATACAAGCAATTACAATAATGAAATACAATGCAAGTAAAGAAAACTACTTTACAATTGCCTTTGGATTGCTTGATTGCTTGGTTGCTTGAAATCACCTTGGAGACCCTGATTTGCAACAGCAAATCCCTCCAAAACCCTCAAGAAACCGATGTCAAAATCCTCCATCACGAGCTCCTTATAAAGCTTCAACCTGTGCTGGAAAAGGTCGATCAGTCGACTGATCGGGACCATCAGTTGACTGATGCCACTGTTGTCGTGAGACAACGGCTAGATCCACGCTGGATAAGTCCAACGGATCTACCATCAGTCGACTGATTGTGACCATCAGTCGACTGATGGAGTCCTCACTCGACCAGTCGAGTCTCGACTCCGATGCGTGGCGATTTTCGAGCACCCGGTCGATAACACGATCGATCATTGCTCGAGCCATCAATCAATCGCCCACCTCGGCGATTTGCTAGGCCATAACCCGCAGTCAAACCCTAGTTGACTCGGTCCAGTCGACTTCCACATGGTACCAGTCGACTGGCACACCTCAAACATGAGGTTTTAACCCAAGTATGGTTCCCCCATACTTGCTAGACAACCCTTAGCCTAGACCTAAGCCTTCTAGCCACCTCCATCAGCCTCACGCCTCTCGGATCCCTCCAAGTCATCCATGACTTGTTCATCCATCGCGCTAGCCTTCAGGTGCTTCCATCGGCTATGTCATGCTAACGGTGTCTACACCGCCAAGGCACATTGGACTTACGTCGCCAAGACTCCGCTTGGACTTTACGTCGCCAACCATTGGACTTATGCTGCCAAGACTCCCGCTTGGACTTTACGCCGCCAATATCAATCCCCTTGGACTTTTTCTTGCCAACCCATGTTGGACTTTCCATGCCAAGAACATGCTTGGACTTTCCTTGCCAACCCATGTTGGACTTTCCATGCCAAGTACTCAAGACTTGGACTTTACCTTGCCAAGACCCATGCTTGGACTTTCCCAAATTCCAAGTGTCCCACTTGGACATTCCATGCCAAGTATTCAAGACTTGGACTTCCCTATGACAATTACATTGTCATATGTTTTTGTCGAACATCAAAACATCACTCGAGTCAAACTCGAGTCCCGGTCAATCGTGACCTAGGCCGATTGCACCAACAGTTTCACCCATTAATTTTACTATCTTGTTAACCTAACTTTTTGACAGATAAAATTAATAGTTGGTTCATCTTCGGCCCTACAAATAAAAGCAGTGACTTCGATGGGGAGGATACTTATATTTGTATCTAAGTGTTCACTTTTACTCGGTACCAAGGTAATTATCTCGGGTTATGTGCCTTCTGATGGGGAAGTACACACGCTCCTTAATAATTTCCTATAACCATATTCTACCTTGTGATCCCCAAACAAACTCATCCGATGTGGAGGAAGCCACTTAGAGCCAACACGCAAGTTTGTTTGCATCACATGTCAAATCGTAATGGAGGCCGTGGGAATTTATAAAAATATCCCTCTCCTACTTAGTAATTTAAAATTGAGGAATTTTTTAGCCTACGACATGCATATCAAACAATAAACAATAAATATGAAAATTAAATATTTTCCAACTATTATGACTTTTGTCTTCAATATGTCTTCCGTCGTATCGCCATCTCGTTCGCTCCTCCCTACGCCATGTACAAGCCATCCGGAGATCCGGGCCGAAAAAACTATTTTAATTTACATCCATCGATCCTATACTCCACGAATGAGTGTACATAAAATCTAGATCAAAAGTAAACTAAAATAAAAAGAGTGGCTAAACAATGTCGTATCTAATTGCAAAAATTAAATACTAGCCTCGTCAACCCCGAGGATTCAACAAAATATACAATTACACAAATACAATCACATACACACATATGGCCATAATAGTTGGATCCTATGCCTGCAACCAAAAAGTTAACCTTCGCACATCCTACTATTATCCGACAGATATAATATATGAAAAGTGCAAAAAAGTAATCGAATCCTAAACACACAAAACCCGAAACCGTGGCTCTGATACCACTTGAAGGGTTGGAAACTTCACTTCTCACTTCAACTCGGTCGCTTGTTTATGGCGATCCCTTCTACGTCCCCGGATAAAAAAAAATTTATTCTTGACAAGGAGGTATCACCCAAGCTACCGTTTCATTGTCATGCTATTCGATTAGAGTTGTCAATGAACATACTTGTTGTTCAAGCAACCAACCTCTATTCTACAATTAGCTGCGGAATAGACGATGTACGGATCGGTGACTTTTGTGTTTGTATTCGGGGTCCAAGTTAATTTAGCCACATAACAATAACATACAACATACAAAGGGACAAAAGGAAAACAAAACAAAAATTTATACCTCTCGATCTTCTATTGTATGTCCTTCCTTCTTTTGGACGTCGTGTGGGCGACGATCTTCCAAAAGTAGAAGCCTCCAAGATCGCGATCTTTCTTTCCTTGCTCGCTCCGAAGTATAGAAACAAAACTCTTCTCCTTCCTTTAACCAACCACCAAGCACCAACCTTGATGCTTGCCCCCGGCCAAGAGGAGAAGAAGGATGGTGGACGCCGGCCAAAACTCCAAGGGAAGAGACCCTAGTCTTTGTTTCCTCCGGCCAAGGAGAAGAGGATGAAGAGGTTGGATGCCGACCTAGGAATAGGAGAGGCTAGTTGGGCGCCGGCCAAGAAGAAGAAGATAAAGGAAAAACTTTCCTTAATTGTGGCCGCCCAAGCCTCCAAGCCCTAGCCGCCCAAACCCTAATCCTATCTTGCTTCTAATCCCCCTTGCCGCCCACCCTAATCTCTCCTTTTATAGAGTTAGGCTTAAGCCTTGTTTTAATCTCCACCGTCAGTTCTAGGGATTTAATCTCAACCGTCGGATCTAGAGATTTAATCTCAACCGTCGGATCTAGAGATTTAATCTCTACCGTCGAATCTAGAGTTTTGTTTTCCATCATTGGATCTAGGCTCCATGAGGTTTTAATAGGCTAAATAGGGACCATGACGAGGAGTTGGATCTTGGCCACCCAATGGATCAAGCCCACATAAAGTCCGATCCATTAATGATAATTCAATCAACTAGAGGATTACCATTGATCTACCTCACCAACCCCCATAAGTTAATATGGGCTCCATATATTATTTGTAAATTTTTCTCCCCATGTTTAAGATCTCAAATGTCCGTCGATTAATTAATTTACTGGCAATTATTTAATCAACATCTAACTCCATGAGTAGTACCACTCAACCTTATCATCATGCCGGACCAAGTCCACCTGCAGGGTTTACATGATGAACCATATGAGCTTCTCAAGGGTACATCATCATTCTAATATATAGGACATGGTTTCCTCCTATAATCAACTACACACCATATAAATAATACTATTTCCCAACTTATCGAGCCTATCGATTTACTCTATAAATCTCGTCCATTGGTAAATCAAAGAAATGAATACTAAGTATATGTGCCCTTTATTATATCGGAATTAAGAGCATGTACAATATAATATCTGAGGTCCGATTCGATTATTTAGTCAACAATAAATCGAATCACCTCTATGTCGGTCCTGCTCAATACACACAAAGTGAACTAGTGTGATTCTAGGGTCAAGACAAACCAATACCAAATCACACTACAACCATTCCAATGGTTTGTCCATAACCATCTCGGTTGTGAGCCTTTACTTATACTTTACAATGAACTGATAACATGATCTCCTGTTTGACACTACACACCATGTTATCTACAATGTAATGTATCAGACAATATGCATAACCATAAATTTGCAAACAATGATCATGTGATTCTTATTTCAAAAATAGAGATGTTCATACAAAAGATAGACTTTTAGTATACATCCCAACAAACCATTGATTTTTCGATTAATTGGGGATAATGATATACTACGAGGTGCCACTTATGATCATTCTATAATTAATAGTTAATTGTAGACGGCCAACATAAATTGGGAACCTATTTGATCACACGCACTACGAGTGTTATCCAAAATATTTAAAACGAGTTTGAGAATGGGATTCTCAAATCGAGAGAGACTTGGTTTGGTTGGACCAAACAAGGAGCGAACATGAAATTGTTTCATGGTCTATTGAGAATCGGAAGAATGGATGGGCCAAGTCTTTTGAAGACATGATGGATGAACCAAATTGGTTTGGTTCTAATCCATTGGTGGAAAATAAATCAAAGGGGTTTAGTTTGCTTTAAACAAATGAACCAAAATTGGTTTAGTTTATTTTAACTTAAAATAGACCAACGCGATTTGGTATATTTTAACTTAAATTAATGGAGCGGGTTAACGGGTTTTGGTTGTGAACTAATAACCATTGAGAGAAGGTTTCTTGATAGTCAAGAAATACGTTATCTATAAGTAAGAGGGTTGAGACAAATTTCGTAGACGACTTAGATTTAGAGAAACCCTAGCCACCCTCTTCTCCTCTACTTGCTTGTGCGCCGCCCCCTTGGTGTTGTCGCCACCAAAGCCCAACCACCGGCCAGCCTTAAGCCATCGGCCTGTTAGGGAATTGCTTCTCGCTTCGGACGCTGGTGCATGGCGATCCTATCTACATCCCCGGAATAAAATAATTAATCCTTGATGAAGACGGATTACCCAAGCAACCGATCGATCATCATGCTATTCGATTCGAGTGGTCTCCTGAACAAACTTGTTGTTCAAGCAACCTAACTCTTTTCCACAATTAGCCACAGAATAGATGATGTACGGATCGCCGATTTTTATGTTTATCTTCGGGGTCCAAGTAAATTAGCCACATGCATTATACAAAAGAACTAAATCAAAATAAACAAGATTATACCTCTTGTATACCTCTTCATCTTCTATTGTATGTCCTATCCTCCTCTTGAACGTTGTGTGGGCAACGATCCTCCAAGAGTTGAAACTTCCTATATCTCTTTCTTCCCTTACTTGTTCGCTTCGAACAAAGGGAAGAATACTCAACACTTCTTCTCCAATCTAGTGCCGACCACCAAGACACCAAACTTGTTGTTGCCACTGGAAAAGGAGAGGAAGAAGGAGATGGTGTGGGCGCAGGCCAAGAGCTCCAATGGAAGAAACCCTAACACTTGTTGCCGCCTGCCAAAGGAGAAGAAGAGAGGGATATGGCCGCCAACCAAGAAGAGAAAGGAGAAGAGGGGCGCTGGATAATCCTTAGGAAGATAGGAAAACCTTCCACTTGTTGCCGCCCAATACCTCTCCAAACCCTAGCTACCCAACTCTTGAAGAAAATCCTAATCTCCAAAAGGATTAGTTGCCACCCAAGCCAAGGAGGAAACCGTAAAATTCCAATTCTTTTATGCCGCCCAAGCCTTTGCCTCCTATTTATAGATTTTGTCCAAACCACCTTTTAATCATGTCCGTTGGATCTAGGTTTCATGAGAGTTTTAATAGGCTACAATAGGGACCATGAGGAGGAGTTGGATCTTGGCCACCCAATGGATTCGGCCCACATAAAATCTGATCCATTAATTATAATCCATTCCACTAGAGGATTATCATTGATCTACCTCACCAACCACCAAAAATAAATATGGGATACATATATTAATTGTACAAATATCTTCCCGTGTTTAAGATCTCGAATGTCCATCCATTAATTAATTTACTGACAATTAAACCTCATCATCATGCCGGACCAAGTCCACCTGCAGGGTTTATATGACGATCCTTATGAGCTCCTCAAGGGGACATCATCATCCTAATACATAGGACACGGTTTCCTCTTATAATCAACAACATACCATGTAAATAATATCATTTCCCAACTTACCCAGCCTATTGATTTAATATATAAATCTCGCCCATTAGTAAATCAAAGAAATAAATACTAAGTACATGTGCCCGTTATTATATCAGGATTAAGAGCATGTACACCATAATATCCGAGGTCCGATTCAATTATGTAGTCAGCAATAAATTGAATCACCTCTAAGTCGGTCCTGCTCAATACACACAAAGTGTACTAGTGTAATTCTATGGTCAAGACAAAACAATACCAAATTACACTACAACCATACCAATGGTTTGTGTAAAACCATCTCGGTTGTGAGCCTCAACTTATACTCTACAAGGAACTAATAACATGATCTTCCGTGTGACACTACACACCATGTTATCTATAATGTAATGTATCAGACAATATGCAAAACCATAAATATACAAACAATGATCATGTGATTCTTAATTAAAAAATAAAGATGTTCATACAAAGAATAGATTTTTTAGTATACATCCCAACAATCTCCCACTGAAGGTTTTGCCCGGAAGCTAAGCTCTGATAGCACTTGAAGGTAGGAAACTTCGCTTCCCACTTCAACTCGGTCGCTTGCTCATGGCGATCCCTTCTACGTCTCCGGATAAAAAAATTTATCCTTGTCAAGAGGGATTACCCAAGCAACTATTTCATGGTCGTGCTATTCGATTAGAGTAGTCACTTGAACAAACTTATTGTTCAAGCAACCAACCTCTATTCTATGAATAGTCGCGGAATAGACGATGTACGGATCGCCAGCTTTTGTGTTTATGTTCGGGGTCCAAGTTATATTAGCCACAAAACAGAATATATCATGCATATATAATTGAAAAACAATTACAAATATGTTACATATGAAGATAGATAAGTGTTATACCTCTCGATCTTCTATCGTATGTCCTTCCTCGTTTTGGACGTTGTGTGGTCGACGATCTACCAAAAGTCGAAGCTCCTAGATCACCAATCTTCCTTCCTTGCTCACTCCGAACAAGAGAAAGAATAGACACAAGACCCTTCTCATTCCTTTAGCCAACCAACAAGCACCGAGCAAGTTGCTTGCCACTGGCCAACAAGGAAAAGGTGAGAAAGATGAATGCCGGCCAAAAGCTCCAAGGGAAGACCTTAAGCTATGTTTCCACCGGACAAGGAGAAGAGGATCAAGTGGTTTGGACGCTGGCCAAGGGCTGGAAAAAAGATTATGGCCATCGGCCACCTTGAGGAAGAAGAGAAGAAAGGAAACTCTTTCCTTATTTGTGGCCGCCCAACACCTCCAAGCCCTAAGCCTCTCAAACCCTAATCCTATTCCTTCTCTAATTGGGATTCATCATCTTGCCGCCCACCCTAAAGCCTCCTTTTATAGAGTTAGGGATAAGCCTTGTTTTAATCTTCACCATTAGTTCTAGGGATTTAATCTCAACCGTCGGATCTAGAGATTTAATCTCTACCTTTGGATCTAGAGTTTTGTTTTCATC
The DNA here is from genome assembly GCA_025175895.1 of Wurfbainia villosa. Classification (NCBI taxonomy): domain Eukaryota; kingdom Viridiplantae; phylum Streptophyta; class Magnoliopsida; order Zingiberales; family Zingiberaceae; genus Wurfbainia; species Wurfbainia villosa. The sequence goes on from CM045986.1 coordinate 96,360,860, forward strand.
CATTGGATCTAGGCTTCATGAGGTATTAATAGGCTACAATAGGGTCCATGAGGAGGAGTTGGATCTTGGCCACCTAATGGATCAAGCCCACATAAAGTCCGATCCATTAATGATAATCCAATCCACTAAAGGATTATCATTGATCTACCTCACCAACCCCCATAAGTTAATATGGGCTCCATATATTATATGTACATTTTCTCCCCGTGTTTAAGATCTCGAATATCCGTCGATTAATTAATTTACTGACCATTAAATAATCAACATCTCACTCCATGAGTAGTACCACTCAACCTTTTCATCATGCCGGACTAAGTCCACCTACAGGGTTTACATGATGAACCTTATGAGCTCCTCAAGGGGACATCATCATCCTAATATATAGGACACGGTTTCCTCCTATAATCAACGGCACACCATATAAATAATATCATTTCCCAACTTACCGAGCCTATCAATTTAATCTATAAATCTCACCCATTGGTAAATCAAAGAAATGAATACTAAGTATATGTGTCTGTTATTATATCAGGATTAAGAGTATGTACAATATAATATCTGAGGTTCGATTCGATTATGTAGTCAGTAATAAATCGAATCACCTCTAAGTCGGTCCTGCTCAATACACACAAAGTGTACTAGTGTGATTCTATGGGCAAGACAAACCAATACCAAATCACACTACAACCATACTAATGGTTTGTCCAAAGCCATCTCGGTTGTGAGCCTATACTTATACTTTACAAGGAGCCGATAATATGATCTCCCGTGTGACACCACACACTATGTTATCTACAATGTAATGTATTAGACTATATGCATAACCATAAAAATATGCAAATAATGATCATGTGATTCTTATTTCAAAATAAAGATGTTCATACAAAAGATAGACTTTTCAGTATACATCCCAACAATCTCCCACATATACTAAAAGACTATGTTGTCCTCAAACTGTCATACATCTGATCCTCATTCCCTCCACATGCCTATAAAAAGTTCTCGCCGGAAGGGCCTTAGTTAAGGATCTGCCAGGTTATCCTTTGATGCAATCTTGGCCACAACAACTGTAATGGCCGTAAAATTCCTAGAAATTTTACATGAATTTTTGCATGATTATAATGAGTTTTATGTGGGCTCTTTCAAAAATAAAAGAAATAGAGCCAAAAAGGGATGCATGGCCCAGGAATTGAACCCCAAACCTCTAGTGGATAGCTAAGCCCTAAGATGCATCCAATAACCAGAAGCCCAACAGGGTTGTACTATTAGAGGAATATGGGAAATAATAGATAAGGGTAAGGGAGGCTAAGGGACACCTTCAAGTGAATAAATAGGGAATGAGGAGACGAGAAAAGTCATTTTTCATTCTCCACTTCTCCTCTTCTTCTTCCTCACCGAAAACCCTAGGCTCCCTCTTCCATTTTTCGAAAGCTAACCAAGCTAGGAGAAGGCTCTAATCTTGGCACAACCTAGGGTATTTTCCAACTATTAACAAAGCGAAGGATGTAAGTATCCCCTCACCTGCATACAAGTTGTTTCGATTGATGTTATTATGTAAACCCCTTCATGAACTTTCGGCCAATACCCTTCTTTGTGTTTTCCATGATGATCCATGCTATACCTTGTATGAATATGATGATGATAGGTTGCTAGATAGGTTTGGTTAAGTGTTAGATCTTAATAACTTCAAGAAACTTTCGGCCAAGACCCTTCTTTGTGTTTTCCATGATGATCCATGCTATACCTTGTATGAATATGATGATGATAGGTTGCTAGATAGGTTTGGTTAAGTGTTAGATCTTAAAAACTTCAAGAAATTTTCGGCCAAGACCATTCTTTATGTTTTCCATGATGATCCATGCTATACCTTGTATGAATATGATGATGATAGGTTTCTAGATATGTTTTGTTAAGTGGTTGATCTTCAAACCCTCATATAACTCTCGGCCAAGCCCCCTTTGGACCCCTAATGTTTTTCTTATGCCATGCTCTAGATGAGTTCATGCTGTGTCTTGATGTTAGATGAAGAAAACATGTTCTATGCTATGCTCTAGATGAGTCCATGATATGTTTTGATGTTAGATGGAGATAACATGTTCTATGCTATAATCTAGATGAGTTCATGATATGTTTTGATGTTAGATGAAGATAACATGTTGTTAGCTAACCTAAATTTAAGTGGTTATTCCTTTAAGTTCCTTGAACCATTCGGCCAAGACCCATGTAGGTCTATTATGCTATAATCTATAAGTTGTCATGCTATGTTATGAATATAGATGAAGGTAACATTTTGTTAGTTAACCTAAATTTAAGTGGTTGATCATTTAAGTTCCTTGAACCATTCGGCCAATACCCATTTAGGTCTATTATACTATGATCTATAAGTTGTTATGCTATGTTATGAATGTAGATGAAGGTAACATGTTGATAGCTAAGCTAGATTTAAGAAATGGACCTTAGGATTCCTTGAAGCTCTCGGCCAAGACTTATCTAAACTCCTAAGTGCCTTCCATGCAATGATTTATATGCGAAAGAATTAATATGTGGTTGGTTAGATTATATATAAGTTGTTTAGGGTTTATACATGCGAAAGATTCCATGCCATGAAGTTTAGATCACACCATGTTATGTTTGTTCATGATGTTTATACCATGCCCTATATGTGTGTGATGTTAGAATGATGTTAAGTAGTCCTTGCTCAAGTTGTTTAGTATGATTGGTTTATATGTCACAACCATATGTCCATGTTAATTGTAGGAATGCATGATTAGGTTCTGCTCATTACCATGTTAAATGCATGATCATGTTATACTCATTGCCTTGTAAATTGTATGAATGTATGATATGTTATAAAGAAGGAACATGATATGTATGAAAAGAAATATGATATGTTATGAAGAAGGAACATGATATGTTATGAAAAGCAATATGATATGTTATGAAGAAGAAATATGTTATGATATGAAGAAGAAATAGGATATGCCATGATAAGGAACATGATATGTTTATGAAAACAAATATGATATGTTATGATAAGAAGCATGATATGTATTTTACTTTCTGCATGGCTTGTACCAGGACCCTAACAAGGCCCAAGGGATGGGCTCCTACGTGCCCCTGGGTCCACGGTCGTAGTATGGACTCAGTACGGGATGGGCTCTCAGATGCCCTAGGCCGACATCCATAAGTACGGGCTTAGGATGGGCTTCTGTTATGCTGCCCCTAGAACGACGGACTTAGTACGGGCCTAGTACTCTAGTGGGTTTGGGATTAGCTACCTCAGGTCTATTAGGGATGCACGCTATGACGATGATGATGTGGTACAATGTCGTGCCCAATATGTTGAGATTATGTTTAAATACCTATAATATATGTTTTCAAACAGCATCCTGCATATATCCTTAGTTCAAGTCTGGATCATTATGATGTTATATGCATGTTATGCTTGCTTATGTTCTTGTGTGTTTACATGCATGTTATGCTTGTTTATGTTCTTGTATGTTTATATGCATGTTATGCTTGCTTATGTTCTTGTATGTTTATATGCATGTTATGCTTGCTTATGTTCTTGTATGGTTATATGCATGTTATGTTTATTTATGTTCTTGAATGTCTATATGAACGTGATGTTTATGTTCTAGTATGTTTATATGCATGCTATGCTTATATGTTCTTGTATGTTTACATGAATGCCATGCTTATAAGTGTTATATGATCATGTCACTACTCTATGTTTAATGCTTGACATATGATTTTTGTGAGTAGGACAGGATCTTACTAAGCCTATGTGCTTATAGTTTATGTTCCCTTGTACTGGAGATAAGGGTAAAGGGTGGCTAAACTAAAGGGAGCAGTAGGAGGGGCAAAGTGTGTGTGGTAGTAGCATGGTGGAGGAGATCTGTTTATGTTTCCCATACTTATGCATGTTTTTCCTTTAAGATGATTTTTTATGAACTTGAACTAAGTACTTATGAAATAATGATGCATGCTCTATGATTAAAAAGAAGTAATTATGAAATGATGATGCATGTTTATGTTTAAAAGAAGGAAAAAAAAAGAAGTCTAAAGTCTTCCGCTGTAATGCATGTATGTACGATCGCGTCGCATCGCCCCTCGGAACCCCTAGAAAGGGCGAGCGTGACAGCAACTTCTCCTCTCTTTATGATTTCTCATATCAGGTGGTACTTGCGGTCTATGTGTTTACTTGCCTTATGGGCTCGTGGTTCCTTCGAGTTTGCAACTGCACCACTATTATCACAATAAATTGTGATAGGAATCACATCCAAGTCCATCAGGAAGTTCCTGAGCCACACAACTTCTTTGGCCGCCTCAGAGGCTGCCTGTTAGTAATATATGAGAGATGTCCTAAGGCAATCGCCTTATGTATGAACCATTTATATGATAAATGAAGATTCACTATTTGAGTATACATGTTTCGTGTATTTGATTGGATCTTAAACTCATTTACTGAATGTCCACGATACGATTCACAGCATGAGAGAATTTGTGATTGGATCACAACTAGTGAGTATCTCTACATGTGTAATTGCGATGTATCAGAATTATCCCTAGTCGATGAATTGATAGATTTGGACACCATCGATTCTGTCGAGACTAGCACGAGGTATACTCCTTGGTGTATCCATGCAGCTGATTCTCACTGGCTGGAGACATTGTGATGTCCGGAGTTAATCGTGGATGCTAGTTATGGTAACTAGTTCATTGGAATGACCAGCCGTAAGACTTCATATGGTTCTCTGCATATATAGATATGTCAATGAAGTTCTTACTGTAGCTTAAGTGCGATATTCCTTTGACTTGCGGTATTCAAGTCATCTTGATCATGGAGACTTATGCTTTGACATCTTAAGCAAACATCTCTAAGGAGATGTGGACCCGGGATGATTGGGTATAAGTCGAAATGATCGAAGGTGTTTGAATAGCCTATAAAGGATTCACCACTCCTTGCGAGGAGATGTATACCCATGGCCTCTCGTCGGATTGTTACTAAAGTCTTTGGCCAAAGCATTACATGTTTAGAGTAAGGTACTCTTCGATACATGTTAAGTAACTAGAATCCGTAGGACGAGGAAATGATACTTGGGCTAGGTGTGATGTAGTCAGCCTAGTGGGGACTGACACTATAGACCATGTCCTGAACCAAGTGGGTATAAGATGAGTGAAGGGAATGGGGCACGAATCATTCGAGCTACTGAAGGGTTTCAGAAATAGTTCTGGATCAACCGTTGATCTTTTCGATTAATTGGGGATCATGATGTACTACTAGGTGCCACTCATGATCGTTCTATAATTAATGGTTAATTATAGATGGCCAACATAAACCGAGAACCTATTTGGTCACACGCACAACTAGCGTAATCCAAAGGATTTAAAACGAGCTTGAGAATGGGATTCTCAGACCGAGAGAAACTAGGTTTGGTTGGACCAAACATGAAGCGAGCATGAAATCGTTTCAGTCGCAATGGAAGCGTGGATGGGCCGTGTCTTATGAAGGCATAATGGATGAACAAAAATGGTTTGGTTCTAATCCAATGGAGGAGAATAAACCAAAGGGTTTGTTTTATTTTAAACGAATGAACCAAAAGTTGGTTCGGTTCGTTTTAACTTAAAATAAACCATTATGGTTTGGTTTATTTTAACTTATATTAATGTAGCGGGTTAACGGGCCTCATGGTTATGATCCAATAACCATTAAGAGAATTAGTTCTCTATAAAAGAGGGCTTAAGGGATTGTTAAGCCCTAATCCACAACCCTAAGTTGCCGCCCACCTCTCCTTGGAGAAATTCGGAGCCAACTCTCCTCCTCCTTGCCGCCGCCCACCTTGAGGCTCCAACCGACGTCCAGAAGGTGCTGACCTTCCCTCTCGCTGGTATCGAGCTGCTGCCAGTTGGTACTCCGGTGATCTCCTTTAGGTTTGGCATCAAGGTGAGCTTTATCTTCCCTTGGTTGTCCGGCGCCTATCTTCTCCACCAAAGCTGTCCAGTTTTCTGGACAGCTTGTTCTCCTCTCGTCGGAGTGTCGTTTGGACGACGGTTAGAGCTCCGACAGCGGCTAACTTACCGGGGATTCGATCTCCAGTAATCCTCTGAGGTGGAGGATGAAGGATTCGTCAATCGGTTGACGAATACCTCTCCGGAGAAGCGAGTTATGAGGACTCGTCTTTGCATCCGAATTTGGATTCGGATCGTGATCATCTCTCGATCACGTCTTCTTCAACACGAGGCTAGTAACCCATACGAAGACGAAGCTCGTGGCTTAGCGAAGTCATCCTAAGGATACTCAGCGTGGATACGGATAGAGACGATTCTAGCGAGGATCGTTCCGGTTGATGCTGTTCCCGCTACACGTAATACGAAAGGTATAACGTAGTTAAATTTCCTTTTATTGCAAATTTAAATTTACGGTTATGTCTATACTTGTTGTACTATGCATGCGTGTGATGTGTGTGTTGTAATAAATGTAGATTTATTAATTTTATTGCTTCCACTGTGCTCATGTTTGCGAAACGTGATCGAACACACACACGCCGCGGTGCCGGAAACCCAACACTGCCACATACTCAGCTTCCATGGTAGAGTCCGCCACGCATTTCTGCTTGACACTCCTCCATACAATGGCTCCACCTCCCAAAGTAAACACAAAACCTGAGGTAGACTTACTGTTATCCCAATCTGATTGGAAGTTGGAATCTGTGTAACCCACAGGGAGTAATTGGTCTGCCTGGTAAACTAGCATATAATTCTTAATCCTTCTCAGGTACTTCAATATATGCTTTACCACAGTCCAATGTTCCTGTCCTGGATTACTCTGATATCTGTTGACCATGCCCACGGCAAAGCAAATATCTTGTCTCGTACATAGCATCGCATACATGAGGCTTCCTACTGCCGAAGCATAAGGAACCGCCTTCATCTCCTCTATCTCCTCAGATGTTCTAGGACACATCTCCTTAGATAAAGGAACTCCCTGCCTTAAAGGTAGAAAACCCTTCTTGGAGTTCTGCATGCTAAAACGATCCATAATGGTGTCTATGTATAAAGCTTGAGATAAGCACAACATCCTTTTCCTGCGATCCCTTATAACCTTGATCCTAAGGATGTGTCTCACTTCTCCCAAGTCCTTCATATCAAACTTTTTGGACAACCATACCCTTACGTCCGATAACACCTTGACATTGTTGCCAATTAACAAAATGTCATATACATATAGTACAAGAAATAACACTACGTTTCAGTCACATCTCTTGTATACACAAGACTCATCCGGACTTTAAATAAATCCATAAGACTGGATTACCTCATCAAAGCGGATGTTCCAAGACCTTCAAGCTTGCTTCAATTCATAATTGGACCGATTGAGCTTACATACAAGATGCTCTTTCCCTTTGCAATGAATCCCTCTGGTTGCTTCATATAGATGTTTTCATCAAGACTTCCATTAAGGAAAGTTGTCTTGACATCCATCTGCCACACCTCATAATCCATATGAACTGCAATGCGTAAGAGAATCCGGATAGACTTAAGCATGGCTACTGGCAAAAAGGTCTCCTCATAATCGATACCCTCTTTCTGAGTATACCCCTTCGCAACAAGACTTGCTTTGAAGGTCTCAACCTTCCCATCTATTTCTCTCTTTCTTTTGTAGATCCACTTGCATCCAATGCTTTTTACACCATCGGGTGGCTCTACTAGCTCCCAGACCTGATTTGAATCCATAGATTCAATCTTAGTATTCATTGCACTTTGCCAAGATACTGCATCTTTATCTTGGCTTGCCTCGTCATATGTCTAGGGGTCAGGTTCATGTTCGCCAGGGACCAAATCAGAAGATTCTCCCAAGAACATGAATATATCAGGCTATCTAACAACCCTCCCAATATGACGAGGTATCACCTATGTATCCTCTGTGACACACGGTGTAGTGACTAGTGGTATATCCTCTTGTACCAGTGGTACTGAAGAAGTGACTTCCCCTTTTAATTCCTCTAGAACAATCTTACTCTTGGGCTTGTGGTTCATCACATAGTCTTCCTCTAAAAATCTGGCGTTCGTGCTAACGATCACCCTCTGATCTCTAGGACTATAAATCAAACTACCTTTCATTCCTCTAGGATAGCCAACGAACATACGTACTTCTGTACGAGGTTCCAACTTATCAGTATCTGCCTTCATCACATGTGCTGGACTCCCCCAAATCCGAATATGTCTTAGACTAGGCTTTCGCCCAGTCCACAATTCTGTCGGAGTAGAAGGCACTGATTTAGATGGAACCAAGTTCAGAATGTACACTGCCATATCTAGAGCATATCCCCAGAATGAATATGGCAACTCAGAATAACTCATCATCGATCTAACCATCCCCATAAGAGTCCTATTCCTTCGCTCTGCTACACCATTCTGTTGGAGTGTGCCAGGTGAAGACAATTGGGATTGAATCCTAGCCTCTGATAAGTAATTCCTAAACTTTCCCAAGAGGTACTCACCACCACGATCAGATCATAGTGTCTTGATACTTTTACCTTGACGTTTCTCCGCATCAGCCTTGAATTCTTTGAACTTGTCAAAGCATTCAGACTTGCGGCGCATTAAGTAAATGTATCCATATATCGAATAATCGTCTATTAAAGAGACGAAATACTCAAAACCACCTCTATCCTGGATAGACATAGGACCACACAAATCAGAATGAATCAATTCTAACACATCTTTGACTCTATACCCCTTGGCCTTAAAAGGTCTCTTGGTCATTTTACCCTCCAAGCAAGATTCGTAGGTTGGGAAATCTTCCACCACTAATGAACCCAGAGGTCCATCAGCTATCAACCTTTGAATTCTGCTTAGGTTAATATGACCAAGCCTAAGATGCCAAAGATATATTTGGTTCATCTTCGAAGGTTCTTTTCTCTTATTGGAATTAGAAGGTGAGTTATTAACTTCTATTTGCATCGTGGGAGCTTTTGGTTCAAGTGTATACAAATTGCCTACCAACGTACCAGAACAAATAATCTTCCTATTCCTTTTTATAACAACTCTGTCATTAAAAGAAATAGAGTATCCATCCATAAACGATTTAGAAACCGAAATCAAATTCTTTATAAATAAAGGTACATAAAGGCAATTCTTAAGAACAAAAACTTTATTTTTCTCAAAAGACAAATAAACATCTCCCACTGCAACAGTTGCCACCTTTGTGGCATTGCCCAAGTAAATGGTAATCTCCCCTTCAGCTAGTCATCGGGTTTCCTGGAACCCCTGTAAAGTATTACAGATATGATCAGTGGCTCCCGTATCTACACTCCTGGTGTCGGTAGATAATACCGCTGACCATGTTTTAACGACTAGACCAAAGGATATACCTTTATTCTGCTTCGGATTGGGATAGTCCTTCTTCCAATGTCCATCCTGCTAGCAAGTGAAGCACTTGCCTTTTGGCTTCTTCACTCGTTCCTGAGATCCTCCCATCACCTATGCCCCAGCTTGTTTCTTCTTCTTCTTGCCTTTCGGCTTAGAAGTAGAAACCTTTTGAGCAACCATGACCTAAGCCTGAGCAAGCCCTTCTGTCGTCTAGAGAATAATATCGACCTGGGTTTCCCCATCGATCTCAGGTTCGAGGACTTCCAACTCATTCGCAGGCTTTGGAGGACACTCTTCGAATAATACATACTTGTACTCCTCAGCAGTTAAGACAATATTTAGAATCCTTTTTCCAATCAACATAGTTGGGTCCAGTAAGTTTATTCTCTTTCAGTATCACAGTAAGCGGGTTGAAAGTCATTTTGAAAGAAAACCTAAGAATCACATAGATCAAAACATTAGATTTCAAAAAATTATTGATTCCTCAATCAATAATATTTTAAAATCAACCAACACCTCAAAACACCGAGAATATCGTATGCCACGATAGTGTGGACGTATACGAATTCTACATTTGTAAGAGGAGGTTTTACCCATTAATTTTACTATCTTCTCAACCTAACTTTTTGGCAAGTAAAATTAATAGTTGGTTCCTCTTTGGCCCTATAAATAGAAGCAGTGACTCCGATGGGGAGGATACTTATATTTGTATATAAGTGTTCACCATTACTCGGTACCAAGGCAATTATCTTGGGTTATGTGCCTTCCGATGAGGAAGTACACACACTCTTTAATAATTCCCTATAACCATATTCGACCTTGTGATCCGCAAACAAACTTGTCCGATGGGGAGAAAGGCACTCAGAGCTGACGTGCAAGTTTGTTTGCATCACATGTCAAATTGTAATGGAGGTCGTGGGAATTTATAAAAATATCCCTCTCCCACATAGTAATTTGAAATTGAGGAATTTTCTAGCCTACGACATGCATATCAAACAATAAGCAACAAATATGAAAAATAAATATTTTCCAACTATTATGGCTTTTGTCTTCAAAATGTCTCCCGTCGTATCGCCATCTCGTCTGCTCCTCCTACGCCATGTACGAGTCATCCAGAGATCCAAGTCGAGAAAAAATATTTTAATTTACATCCATCGATCCTATAGTCCATGAAGGAGTGTACATGAAATCTAGATCGAAAGTAAACTAAAATAGAAAGAGTGGCTAAACAATGTTGTATCTAATTTACAAAAATTAAATACTAACCTCGTCAACCCCGAGGATTCAACAAAATATACAATTACACACATACAATCACATACACACATATTGCCATAATAGTTGGATCCTATGCCTGCAACCAAAGAGTTAACCTACGCATATCCTACTATTATCCGACACATATAATATACGAAAAGTGCATAAAAGTAACCGAATCCTAAAACACAAAACCGAAAACTGTGGCTCTAATACCACTTGAAGGTATTGCCTGGAGGCTAAGCTCTGATACCACTTGAAGGTAGGAAACTTCGCTTGCCACTTCAACTCGGTCGCTTGTTCATGGTGATCCCTTCTACGTCCCCGGATAAAAAAATTTATCCTTGACAAGAGGGATTACCCAAGCAACCGTTTCATCGTCGTGCTATTCGATTAGAGTAGTCACTTGAACAAACTTGTTGTTCAAGCAACCAACCTCTATTCTACGAATAGCCGTGGAATAGACGATGTACGGATCGCCGGTTTTTGTGTATATGTTCGGGGTCCAAGTTATATTAGCCACAAAAAAGAATATATCATACATATATAATTGAAAATCATTTACAAACATGTTACATATGAAGATAGATAAGTGTTATACCTCTCAATCTTCTATCGTATGTCCTTCCTCCTTTTGGACGTCGTGTGGGCGACGATCTACCAAAAGTCAAAGCTCCTAGATCACCAATCTTCCTTCCTTGCTCGCTCCGAACAAGAGGAAGATTAGAAATAGGACCCTTCTCCTTCCTTTAGCCAACCAACAAGCACCAAGCAAGTGTCTTGCCGCCGGCCAACAAGGAAAAGGTGAGAAAGATGAATGCCAGCCAAAAGCTCTAAGGGAAGACCTTAAGCTATGTTTCCACCGGGCAAGAAGAAGAGGATCAAGTGGTTTGGATGCCGGCCAAGGGCTGGAATAAAGATTATGGCTGTCGGCCACCTTGAGGAAGAAGAGAAGAAAGGAAACTCTTTCCTTATTTGTGGTTGCCCAACACCTCCAAGCCCTAAGCCTCTCAAACCCTAATCCTATTCCTTCTCTAATTGGGATTCATCATCTTTCCGCCCACCCTAAAGCCTCCTTTTATAGAGTTAGGGATAAACCTTGTTTTAATCTCCACCATTGGTTCTAGGGATTTAATCTCAACCATCAAATCTAGAGATTTAATCTCTACCTTTGGATCTAGAGTTTTGTTTCCATCCATTGGATCTAGGCTTCATGAGGTATTAATAGGCTACAATAGGGACCATGAGGAGGAGTTGGATCTTGGCAACCCAATGGATCAAGCCCACATAAAGTCCGATCCATTAATGATAATCCAATACACTAAAGGATTATCATTGATCTACCTCACCAACCCCCATAAGTTAATATGGGCTCAATATATTATATGTACATTTTCTCCCCGTGTTTAAGATCTCGAATGTCAATCGATTAATTAATTTACTGACCATTAATTAATCAACATCTAACTCCATGAGTAGTACCACTCAACCTTTTCATCATGCCGGACCAAGTCCACCTGCAGGGTTTACATGATGAACCTTATAAGCTCCTCAAGGGGACATCATCATCCTAATATATAGGACATGGTTTCCTCCTATAATCAATGGCACACCATATAAATAATATCATTTCCCAACTTACTTAGCCTATCGATTTAATCTATAAATCTCGCCCATTGGTAAATCAAAGAAATGAATACTAAGTATATGTGCCCATTATTATATTGGGATTAAGAGTATGTACAATATAATATCTGAGGTCCGATTCGATTATGTAGTCTGCAATAAATTGAATCACCTCTAAGTCGGTCCTGTTCAATACACACAAAGTGTACTAGTATGATTCTATGGTCAAGATAAACCAATACCAAATCACACTACAACCATACCAATGGTTTGTCCAAAGCTCTCTCGGTTGTGAGCCTATACTTATACTTTATAAGGAGCCGATAACATAATCTCCCGTGTGACACCACACACCATGTTATCTACAATGTAATGTATTAGACAATATGCATAACTATAAAAATATGCAAATAATGATCATGTGATTCTTATTTCAAAATAAAGATGTTCATACAAAAGATAGAATTTTCAGTATACATCCCAACACACACTTATACTAAAAGACTATGTTGTGCTCATACTGCCTTACATCGTATTCTCATTCCCTCCACATGCCTATCAAAAGTTCTCGCTGGAAGGGCCTTAGTGAAATGATCTGCCAGGTTATCCTATGATGAAATCTTGCCTACAACTTCTCCACGCTTTATGATCTCTCGTATCAGGTGGTACTTGAGCTCTATGTGTTTATTTGCCTTATGGGCTTGTGGTTTCTTTGTATTTGCAACTGCACCACTATTATCATAATAAATTGTGAAAGTTCTGGGCAAACCAGGAATCACATCCAAGTCCATCAAGAAGTTCCTGAGCCATATAGCTTCTTTGGCCGGCTCAGAGTCTACCACATACTTAGCTTCCATGGTGGAGTCCGCCATGCATTTCTGCTTGACACTCCTCCATACAATGGCTCCACCTCCTAAAGTAAACACAAAACCTGAGGTAGACTTACTGTTATCCCTATCTGATTGGAAGTCGAAATCTGTATAACCCACAGAGAGTAATTGATCTGCCTGGTATACCATCATATAATCCCAAGTCCTTCTCAGGTACTTCAATATATCCTTTACCGGAGTCCAATTTCCCTATCCTGGATTACTCTGATATCTGTTGACCATGCCCACGACAAACCAGATATCCATCCTCAAACATAGAATAGGATAAATGAGGTTTCCTACCGCCAAAGCATAAGGAACCGCCATCATCTCCTTTATCTCCTTTGATGTTATAGGACACATCTCTTTAGATAAAGGTACTCAATGGCTAAAAGGTAGAAAACCTTTCTTAGAGTTCTGCATACTAAAATGAGCCAAAATGGTGTCTATGTATGAAGCTTGAGATAAGCACAACATCCTTTTCCTGTGATCCCTTATAACCTTGATCCTAAGGATGTGTCCCACTTCTCCCACGTCCTTCATATCAAATTATTTATACAACCATACCCTTACGTCTGATAATACTTTGACATTGTTGCCAATTATCAAAATGTCATCTACGTATAGTACAAGAAATACCATTACATTTCCATCACATCTCTTGTATACACAAGACTCATCCGGACTTTGAATAAATCCATAAGACTAGATTACCTCATCAAAGTGGATGTTCCAAGATCTCAAAGCTTGCTTCAATCCATAAATGGACCGATTAAGCTTGCACACAAGATTCTCTTTGCCCTTTGCAATGAATCCCTCTAGTTGCTCCTTATAGATGTTTTCCTCAAGACTTCCATTAAAGAAAGTTGTCTTGACATCCATCTGCCACACCTCATAATCCATATGAGCAGCAATACATAAGAGAATCCAGATGGACTTAAGCATGGCTCCCGGTGAAAAGGTCTCCTCATAATCGATACCCTCTTTCTGAGTATACCCTTTCGCAACAAGCCTTGCTTTGAAGGTCTCAACCTTCCTATCTATTCCTCTCTTTCTTTTGTAGATCCACTTGCATCCAATGGTTTTTACACCATTGGGTGGTTCTACTAGCTCCCAAACCTGATTTGAATCCATAGATTCTATCTCAGAATTCATTGCACTTTACCAAGATACCGCATCTTTATCTTGGATTGCCTCGTCATATGTCCAAGGATCATGTTCATGTTCGGCAGAGACCGAATAAGAAGATTCTCCCAAGAACATAAATCTATCAGGTTGTCTAACAACCGTCCCACTACGACGAGGTATCACCTGTGTATCCTCTATGACACGCGGTGCAGTGACTTGTGGTATATCCTTTTATACCGGTGGTACTGAAGTAGTGACTTCCCCTTTCAATTCCTCCAGAACAATCTTACTCATGGGCTTGTGGTTCGTCACATAGTCTTCCTCTAGAAATCTGGCGTTCATGCTGACGATCACCCTCTGATCTCTAGGACTATAAAACAAACCACCTTTAATTCTTCTACGATAGCCAATGAACATGCGCACTTCTGTATGAGGTTCCAACTTACCAGCATCTGCCTTTATCACATGTGCTGGACTCCCCCAAATCCGAATATGTCTCAGACTAGGCTTTCGCCCAGTCCACAATTATGTGGGAGTAGAAGGCACTGATTTAGATGGAACCAAGTTCATAATATACACTATCGTATCTAGAGCATATCCCCAGAACGAATCTGGCAACTCAAAATAACTCATCATCGATCTAACCATCTCCATAAGAGTCCTATTCCTTCACTTTGCTACACCATTCTGCTGGGGTGTGCAGGTGTAGACAATTGAGATTGAATTCTAGCCTCTGATAAGTAATTCCTAAACTCTCCCAAAAGGTACTCACCACCATGATCAAATCGTAGTATCTTGATACTTTTACCTTGACGTTTCTCCACATCAGCCTTGAATTCTTTGAACTTGTCAAAGCATTCCGACTTGCGGCGCATCAAGTAAATGTATCCATATCTTGAATAATCATCTATAAAAGAGACAAAATATTCAAAACCATCTCTAGCCTAGATAGACATAGGACCACACAAATCAGAATGAACCAATTCCATCACATCTTTGGCTCTATACACCTTGGCCTTAAAAGGCCTCTTGGTCATTTTACCTTCCAAGCATGATTTGTAGGTTGGGAAATATTCCACCACTAATGAACCCAAAGGTCCATCAGCTATCAACCTTTGAATTCTACCCAGGTTAATATGACCTAACCTTAGATACCAAAGATATGTTTGGTTCATTTTCGAAGGTCCTTTTCTCTTATTAGATTTAGAAGATGAGTTATTTACTTCTATTTGCATCGTGGGAGCTTTTGGTTCAAGGGTATATAAATTTCCTATCAATGCACTATAATAGATAATCTCCCTATTCCTTTTTATAATTACTCTATCATTAAAAGAAATAGAATATCCATCCAAAAACAATTTAGAAATCGAAATCAAATTCTTTCTAAATAAAGATATATAAAAGAAATTTTTCAGAACCAAAGTTTTATTCCTATCAAAAGATAAATAAACATCTCCCACTGCAATAACTGCCACCTTCGTAGCATTGCCCAAGTAAACGGTAATCTCCCCCTCAGCTAGACGTCTGGTTTCCTAGAACTCCTGCAAAGTATTGCAGACATGATCAGTGGCTCTCGTATCAACACACCAGGTGTTGGTAGATAACATCGCTAAACATGTCTCAACGACTAGACCAAAAGATATACCTTTGTTCTGCTTCCGGTTGGGGCAGTCCATCTTCCAATGTCCAATCTGCTTACAAGTGAAGCACTTGGCTTTCGGCTTCTTCACTCCTCCTTGAGATCCTCCCGCTACCTTTGCTCCACCTTGTTTCTTCTTCTTCTTGCCTTTCGACTTAGAAGTCGAAACCTTTTGAGCAACCATGGCCTGAGCTTGAGCACTCTAATGAAAAAGCCCCTCTATCGCCTAGAGTTCTGTCAGAAGCTTCGCCAACAAATACAACCTCTTATTCATGTTGTAGTTCAGGCAAAACTGCTCAAAACTCCTAGGTAGAGATTGGAGAATGATATCGACCTGGGTTTCCCGATCGATCTCAGCTCCAAGGACTTCCAACTCATTCAAATGAGTCATCATCTTGAGAACATGATCCCTCATGGGTGTTCCCTCAATCATGGTGGTTGTCATCAAGTTCCTTAAGGCTTCCTGCCTAGCAGCCTGATTCTGGTGTCCAAAAAGTTCATTGAGTTTGAGCATCATGTCATAAGCAGTAGGCATGGCTTGATGCTGATGTTGCAATACATTTGACATAGAAGGCAAAATGTAACACCGCACCATCTCATCAGCCTTTATCCACTTCTTATAACTCTCTTTCTCCTTTTCCCTAGAATTATCCACAGGCTTAGGAGGACACTCTTCGAAGAGTACATACTTGTACTCCTCAGCAGTCAAGACAATATCTAGATTTCTTTTCCAATCAACATAATTGGGTCTAGTAAGTTTATTTTCCTTTAGTATCACAGCAAGTGCGTTGAAAGTCATTTTTGAAAAACCTAAGAATCACATAGATCAAAACATTATATTTCTAAAATTTATTGATTCCTCAAACAATAAAATTTTAAAATCAACCAACACACAAAACACCGAGAATATCGTATGCCACGATAGTGTGGACATATACGAATTCTATATTTGTAAGAGGAGGTTTTATCCATTAATTTTATTATCCTGTCAACCTTACTTTTTAACAAATAAAATTAATAGTTAGTTCCTCTTCGGCCCTACAAATAAAAACAGTCACTCCGATGGGGAGGATACTCCTATTTGCATCTAAGTGTTCACCATTACTCGATACTAAGGCAATTATCTCAGATTATGTGCCTTCCGATGGGGAAGTACACATGCTTCTAAATAATTTCCTATAACCATATTTGACCTTGTGATCTGCAAAACAAACTTATCTGATGGGGAGGAAAGCACACAGAGCCGACGCTCAAGTTTGTTTCCATCACATGTCAAATTGTAATGGAGGCCATGGGAATTTTAAAAAAAATATCACTCTCCCACTTAGTAATTTAAAATAAGGAATTTTCCTAGTACACAACATGCATATCAAACAACAAGCAATAAATATGAAAAAAAATATTTTCCAACTATTATGGCTTTTGTTTTGCAATATGTCTCCTATCGTGTCACCATCTTGTTCGCTCCTCCATACACCATGTACAAGCCATCAGGAGATCCGAGCCGAGAATAATTATTTTAATTTACATCCATCAATCCTATACTCCACAAAGGAGTGTACATGAAATCTAGATCAAAAGTAAACTAAAATAAAAGAGTGGCTAAACAATGTCATACTTAATTGCAAAAATTAAATACTAGTCTCGTCAACCCCGAGGATTCAAATAATATTACAATTACACACATCCAATCACATACACACACATATGACCATAATAGTTGGATCTTATGCCTGCAACCAAAAAGTTAGCCTACGCACATCCTACTATTATCCGACACACATAATATATGATAAGTGAATAAAAGTAATCGAATCCAAAACACACAAAACCGAAAACCGTGACTCTGATAACACTTGTTAGGGAATTGCTTCCCGCTTCGGTTGCTCATGCATGGCGATCCTATCTATCTCCCCAGATTAAAATAATTAATCTTTGACGAAGGTGGATTACCCAAGCAACCGATCCATCATCGTTCTATTCGATTTGAGTGGTCTCTTGAACAAACTTGTTGTTCAAGCAACCTAACTCTTTCCCACAATTAGCTGCGGAATAGATGATGTACGGATCGCTGGTTTTTGTGTTTATCTTTAGGGTCCAAGTAAATTAGCCACATGCATTATACAAAAGAACTAAATCAAAATAAACAAGATTATACCTCTTGTATACCTCTTCATCTTCTATTATATGTCCTATCCTCTTCTTGAATGTTGTGTGGGTAACGATCCTCCAAGAGTTGAAACTTCCTAGATCTCTTTCTTCCCTTCCGTGTTCGTTCCGAACAAAGGGAAGAATACTCAACACTTCTTCTCCTATCTAGCACCGACCAACAAGCCACCAAACTTGTTGTTGATATCGGCCAAGGAGAGGAAGAAGGAGATGGTGTGAGCACCGGCCAAGAGCTCCAAGGGAAGAAACCCTAACACTTGTTGCCGCCGGTAAAAGGAGAAGAAGAGAGGGATATGGGTGCCTACCAAGAAGAGAAAGGAGAAGAGGGGTGCCGGCTAAACCTTAGGGAGAAAGGAAAACCTTCCACTTGTTGCCACCTAAGTCCTCTCCAAACCCTAGCCGCCAAACTCTTGAAGCAAACCCTAATCTCCAAAAGGATTAGTTGCCGCCCAAGCCAAGGAGCAAACCCTAGAATTACAATTCTTTTATGCCGCCCAAGCCTTTGCCTCCTATTTATATATTTTGCCCAAACCTCCTTTTAATCGTGTTCGTTGGATCTAGGTTTCATGAGGGTTTTAATAGGCTACAATAGGGACCATGAGGAGGAGTTGGATCTTTGCCACCGAATGGATCCGACCCACATAAAATCCAATCCATTAATGATAATCAATTCCACTAGAGGATTAGCATTGATCTACCTAACCAACCCTCATAAATAAATATGGGATCCATATATTAATTGTACAAATATTTCCTCGTGTTTAAGATCTTGAATGTCCATCAATTAATTAATTTATTAACAATTAATTAATCAATATCTAACTCCATGAGTAGAACCACTCAACCTCATCATCATGCCAGACCAAGTCCACCTACAGGGTTTACATGATGATCCTTATGAGCTCCTCAAGGGGACATCATCATCCTAATACATAGGACACGATTTCCTCTTATAATCAACATCACATCATGTAAATAATATCATTTCCCAACTTACCAAGCCTATTGATTTAATCTATAAATCTCGCCCATTGGTAAATCAAAGAAATAAATACTAAGTACATGTGTCTGTTATTATACTGGGATTAAGAGCATATACACCATAATATTTGAGGTCCGATTCAATTTTATAGTTAGCAATAAATTGAATCACCTCAAAGTCAGTCCTGCTCAATACACTCAAAGTGTACTAGTGTAATTCTATGGTTAAGACAAACCAATACAAAATTACACTACAACCATACCAATGGTTTGTCCAAAACCATCTCGGTTGTGATCCTCTACTTATACTCTACAAGGAACTGATAACATGATCTTCCGTGTGACACCACACACCATGTTATCTACAATGTAATGTATCATACAATATGCATAACCATAAATATGCAAACAATGATCATGTGATTCTTATTTAAAAAATAAAGATGTTCATATAAAGAATAGACTTTTCAGTATACATCCCAACATTACCAGCCACCACTCGCAGGCCATCAACTGGCCAGCTGTCTAGCCGCCGACCCTTGTAGTCGCCGGCCACCTTGCTCTCGCCGGCCAATTTGTTTGACCAGCACTTTTGAGGTAACAAGTTCGTGGAACTTGTTTTGTAATCGTCTCTCGGATCACATCGTCTTCAACGCGAGACTAGTATCTCTCATCAAGAATGAGCTCGTAGCTTGTTGAAGCTATCTCGATGATACTCGGCATGGATACGGATAGAGGCGAAACTTGCGAGGGTCGCTAAGGTTGATGTCATTTCCGCTTCACATAATTCGTCAAGTATACCTAGAGTAGTTTTCTTTATTGCAAAATTTGAAATTATGATTATGTTTATACTGTTGTATCTTGTATGCGTGTGGTGTGTGATGTAATAAAATAGTTTATTACTAACTTTTTTAGAAAGTTTAGAAAAATTATGGAAATTTAAATTAGTTAAGAAATTCAAATTAGGAATTTCCTGGTGTGATTAGGAAATTAGATTTAGGAAATTTGTTTCCTAAATTAAATTTGAATTTCCTTAATTAATATTTTTCATAAATAAAATATGTGATTAGATTTTGAAATTTGTTTCCTAATTTAATCGATGAGATTTTATTTGAGAAATCAAATCACAAATATATTTTATTTTCAAAATTAATTATGACAATTTGGAAATTACTTGAACATGTCATAATTGTATGCCATGTAATTGCATTAGATGCATATCATTATGCCATGCGTGTCGTGCCATGTAGATGCATTAGTTACACATATGTATGTCACACGTGCCATGCCATCTAGATAATAGTTATTTGTATGGAAAGGAGAATGAAACAACAAAACCTTTACACAATATTAAAGCCTACACCTTCCATTATTATGGTTTGAACCGGAGTTATGTTTCTTGTTTGGGTTGTTGGACTCTCTCCAAGCTCGGCTCGAACCTGAACATGTTCAAACCATTGAAGTAGTTTAATACTAATATGGTAAGAGTCAGAGGTCAATCTTTAGTTTGGGTTGTTGGACTCTCTCCAAGCCTGATTAAACGATTGAATGTGCTCTAACCATATTAAAACTATTTCTTGATTAATGGGTTGGCTTTAACTTAGAGCATCGGCTTGTTGGACTCTTTCCAAGGATGATGTGAAGGGAGGTGAAATTGGGTGCTATGCATATGATGCATACTTGTTAATGTGTTAAAAACCCAATGTTTGTGCGAACATTCAATTAGTTGATAGCACAATGTGATAGTTACATATATGTGATATGTAATTGGTATATTCGATACCTACCATCATGGCTATGAATGGCTTGTTGGACTCTCTCCAAGGTTGTTTTTATATATGTTGGATATCAGCCAATTCGGAGATGAACCTACGATCTCCCGAATTGATTTTGAGGGTTTTTGAATTCGAAAAATGAATGGTATTTATATAACTGTATGTTGATGCACTTTAAATCATCTTTCTCATATATGCTCAATTTGCATTTCTAGGTTAATCACTTGATCATGATGTTTTTGAATTTGCATTCTATTTTGGATTCGAATAAATTGACTGGGCCAAACTTCTTAGACTGGCATAGAAACCTGAGAATTGTTCTCAAGGTGAAAAAGCTTGCGTATGTCCTCGAAGAGCCTCTTCCCACCCGTCCTAAGGATGATGCAACTCCGGACCAATTGTTGACCTATCAGAAACATGAGAATAATTCTGAACTAGCGAGTTGCAGCATGCTAGCTACAATGGTTCCCGAGCTTCAGAAGCAACATGAGCATATGGATGTTAATACCATAGTCTTTCATCTTTATGAGTTGTTTGACGAGCAAGCGAGATCTGAAAGGTTCGAAGTCTCCAAGCTCCTCTTCACCTCTAAGATGCAAGAAGGTTCATCTGTGGTGCAATTTGTGCTAAAGATGAATGGGTATATCGAGCGGTTAGCTACACTCGGATTTGTGATGGATCATGAAATAAGTATTGACTATTCTACATTGTTTGCCCAAGAGTTACTCATAGTTTGTGATGAACTACCGGATGAAAAAACTTGAATCCACCATTCCTGAACTCCTCAACATGCTGAAGATTGGATCTTAAACTCATTTACTGAATGTCCACAATACGATTCATAGCATAAGAGAATTTTTGATTGGATCACAACTAGTGTGTATCTCTACATGTGTAATTGTGATGTATTGGAATTATCCCTAGTCGATGAATTGATGCATCCAAACACCATCAATTCTGTTGAGACTAGCATGAGTTGTACTCTTTGGTTTATCCAAGTAGTTGTTTCTCACTGACTGGTGACATTTGGGATGTTCGGAGTTAACTATGGATGCTAGTTATGGTAACTAGTTCATTGGAGTGACTAGCTGTAAGACTTCATATGGTTCTCTGCATATAAAGATATGTCAATGAAGTCCTTACTACAGCTTAAGTGCGATGTTCATTCGACTCGCGGTATTCAAGTCATCTTGGTCATGGAGACTTATGCTTTGACATCTTAAGTAAGTATTTCTGAGGAGATGTAGACCCGAGATGATTAGGTATAAGTTAAAGTGGCCGAAGTTGTTTGAATAGCCAACAGAGGATTCACCACTCCTTGCGAGGAGATGTATACTGTATGGCCTCTCGTCGGATTGTTACTAAAGTCTTTGGCCAATGCATAACATGTTTAGAGTATGGTACTCTTGGATACATGTGCAGTAACTAGAATCCACAGGACGAGGAAAAGATACTTGGGCTAGATGTGACATAGTCAGCCTAGTGGGGACTGACATAATAGACCATGTCCTAAACCAAGTGGGTATAAGTTGAGTGAAGCAAATGGGGCACGATTCACTATAGCTGGTGAAAGGTTTCAGAAGTTGTTCTAGGGTCAACCGTTGATTTTTTTGGTTAATTTGGGATCATAATATACTATTAGGTTCCATTCATGACCGTTCTATAATTAATGGTTAATTATAGACTGCCAATATAAACTGGGAAGCTATTTGATCAGAGTGTTATCCGAAGGATTTAAAATGAGTTTGAGAATGAAATTCTCAGATCGATAGAGAATTGGTTTGGTTGGACCAAACATGGAGCGAACATGAAATTGTTTCAGTCAAATCGGAAGAATGAATGGGTCGAGCCTTTTGAAGACATGATGGATGAACCAAATTGGTTTGGTTCTAATCCAATGGTGGAAAATAAACCAAAGGGGTTTGGTTTGTTTTAAATGAATGAACCAAAATCTGTTTGGTTTGTTTTAACATAAAATAAAATAATGCGGTTTGGTTTATTTTAACTTAAATTAATGGAGCGAGTTCACGGATTTTCGTTATGAACCAATAATCGTTGAGAGAAGGTTTTTTGATAGTCAATAAATATGTTCTCTATAAGTAAGAGGGTTGAGACAAATTTCGTAGATGACTTAGGTTTAGAGAAACCCTAGCCACCCACTTCTCCTCTCCTTGCCTGTGCATCGCCCCATTGGTGTTGTCGCCGCCCAAGCCCAGCCGTTGGCCACCTTGTTGTCACCGACCAACTTGTTTGGTCAGCACTTCCTAGGTAACAAGTTCGTGGATCTTGTTTTGTGATCGTCTCTCGAATCATATTCTCTTCAATGCGAGACTAGTATCTCTCGTTAAGACGGAGCTTGTAGCTTGTTGAAGCTATCCCGACGATATTCGGTGTGGATATGGATAGTGGCGAAACTTTCGAGGGTCGCTAAGGTTGATGCCATTTCCGCTTCACGTAATTCGTCAGGAATACCTAGAGTAGTTTTCTTTATTGCAAAATTTGAAATTACGATTATGTATACACTGTTATATCTTGCATGCGTGTGGTGTGTGTGATGTAATAAAATAATTTATTACTAACTTTATTTTCTTCCACTGTACATGTTTACGAAACATGTTCGAACACACAACCACATCGGTGCCCCGGAAACCCAACAAAGACTACACACTTGGACCTATATGGCCAAGACTACACCCTTAGACTTTTCTTTTATCAAGTATCCATACTTGGACTTTTGCCGCCAAGACTCAACCTTTGAACTTTTCCCTACCAAGTATCAATACTTGGACTTTCCCTTGCCAAGACTCCACCCTTGGACTTTTCCTTTCCAAGTCTCCAAACTTGGACTTCTACTCGAGTCTCACTTGGGCTTGGTCAACCATTGACATGAGGTCGATTGTTCCAATAATCTCCTCCTCACAATCTCCCCCATATGACCTTGGATATCACAATCATCTACTAATCATATTGTCAACATATGGTCAAACTCATATTGTCAAACCAATTGACAAACTCATTGTCAAAGGCTATTGTCAAACAATAAAAATCCTACTCGAGTCTCACTTGAGTTTGGTTAATCGTGACCTGGGTCGATTGCACCAACAATCTTTCCCTTTGTGATGTTTAACGATACATTTAAGTTAGGTGGCAATGCCTCTAACTTCAGATATCCCATAAGTATAACTCGACTCTTCTTATGCCAAGGCATAATGAAAGTTTACCTAACTTAAATCCTCATTTCTCCCCCTTTGGCATACATCAAAAAGCCTATTAAGGTTTTCAATGTCTCATCTTCTAATGAGAGCCTTCATTCTACCCCTTGGTTCAAAATTATCTTGGATGCCTTCACTCTTCTTAGTGATACAACTCTTATCACTAAATGAGAGGCAATTTTTCATTCTCCCCATTAAAAACATCCATTATCCCTTGATGGATAAACTCCCTCTAAAGGCTTACTCCCCCTTGACCATTTCACTAATAATGTCCTTAGAGAGTTCCTAAGCCAATAGGAAATCTAAACCATCAAAAATAAGGGTAAAAGTTCAAACTTAAACTTTAATCTCTCTTAAAATTTGATTTTCACCCTAATCAACTCTCTAATTTATTTTCAATGAACATTTCCCCCTTCCAATCTTCTCTAAGGATATCATAGGATTATGAGCAGTTTGGGTACTTAGGGGTGTTGATAAATAGCTAAACAACCCTTGTTCCCTAAAATTAGCATTAGCAGTCAACTGAAATTAGTAATCAGTCAACTACACTACCACCAGTCGACTGCCACCTGCGACAGTCCACTATTTTCTGCAGTTGGAGAAATCAGACTTCATAAATGAATTTTGAAAATTCATAAGTAATATTATGTGTCTAGAAAAATCATGAAAATTTATATATAAAATACTTATGTAAAATAATATGGGTGAAAAATAATTTTGTATAAAAATATCCGTTACTTTGAAGAATTAATACAAAGTTTAAAACCATTGAAACCTTCAATGTTTTTTTTCTAACTTTGTGTTAATATTCTAGATAGACTTCACTAAGGTTTTTCAAAATGTGTTTGAAATTGGTTTCAAACCTTAATTTCAATCATGGGTTTTGGGCTAGATGTACATGGCTTGTACATTAGTTTTCCTCATAATTTATCTTTATGATTAAAAGAGTTTAAGTTCATTTTGATGTACCATATAAGCACATTGAACTCAACTCAATTTCTAAATATCTCACTTGTGTCTAGGGTGTATCAATACACACACTTGTCATCCTATGGGTTTGTGAGATGTGTTGGTGCAGGGGCACCAGATAATCGAACCTAGATTTTTGATAATGGCAAAGATTCAAAGTTAAGTTATTTTGTTATCTCATATGCTATGTTGAGTGTGTAAGTAATGTGTTAGACGTTGCTAAGGTCAAAGACACCAGGAGAATCTCGACGGGACAAGAAACCTCGGTGGTCAGTTGACCAAGTCAAAAGACGCCAAGAGAATCTCAGAAAGTCGAGAAACCTCAATGATCGAGTGACTGGAAGCTAAGTGACATGTCAGAAGGACCAAAGGTAAGCAAGGTATGAACCTTGTGTGGAGAGGACAAGTCGTGTCCTTAGTACGGGGACAATCGTAGGTGATGGTCTGACTAAGGCTTCCGGAGGAAGGCCGAAGTCGAGATCAGATAGTCCAGGACTATCATAGTGCATGTCATTATATATTTTTTGTGCTAACCATGTAATGCAAGTAACTACTCAAGGCATCAGTCAATTTGAGTAAACATCAGTCGACTGGATTACCATCAGTCGACTGATGAAAGAAGCAATCGACTGGTAATGAACGTGGACACATTGAAGAAGAGTCAAGATAAGAGCCACAATGTTAGGGATAAAGATAAGGTTTGATCCAGATCTAGATCTCAATGTGCTAGGGTTTGGAAGGCTATAAAAGAAGGAGTGAGGCACCCTCTATTTATTAATTAAAAAGGCTCCCAAAGTGCTCCATCGATCTAAGGCTTTCTTCTCCATGCAACAACGCCGTAACGCCGACCAAGCTACTTGTGTTCATTTGTTAATCGATACTTTTTCTTATCTCTTGTTTATTAATTGCTAATAGGAGAGGTAGGCTTGTTACCTCCTCTTCAACATTTTTTGTATTGATTCAAATCTCTTACCTCCAACGAGGAAGAGTTTTAGTGAATTGCCCTTCAAAGGCGATCAAGGATCGCAGAGCTTTGAACTAGCAACAACTAAGCTGTGAACCAAGTAAAACTCATTATACACTTTGGTTTGTATTTTTGTATTTTCCGCTGCGAATTATTTTGGTTTCCAAATAAAATAAAAGAAAAGCTTTAATACGCTATTCACACCCCCCTCTAGCATCGTTTCAATCCTACAAGATGTGGATTTGTTCTTCCCTAAATCTAAGGGTTCATGCATTATATCTAGACATATTCATTTGATTCCTTTATATAGGACATCAAATAATGTCATTTATCCTTAAATTCAATTTTAATAATCTTAATGCATGAATTATTATCATGGCATAAATGATTACATAAATTAAAACATTTGCTCATGATGTCATGATATAATATAGATAAACCTAAGTATTAGAATGACATAAATTAACCTAAGTATTATTCATGACATTTTAAATAATCATATTAAGCATGATGACATGGCATATGACAAACAAAATATGACAAATTTTATAAAATAAAGGTATAGAAATACCTAAGTATTAAAATCTAATTTGTAATTTTCTAGGATGCCATAATGCTCTAATCTCCCTTGAGTGTGCCAAAGTCCCAACTTCGCACACTATTGACTATAACCTATTTGTGTCAATTATAATAAATTTTCAAACATCATAATTTCTATAGGCACATCCTAAAACCTCTTAGGATTTAATTCTTATCTCATTTCCAAGGTATCATATTATCTTGAAAATACTCTAAAGTGCCAACTCTAAATAATTAGGTTAACTGTCCATCCATTTAAGGTTGACACTGTTGGGATGTATACTGAAAGCCTAGCCTTTTTATGGACATCTTCATTTTGAAATAAGAATCACATGATCATTGTTTGCATTTTATATATGTGCATATTGTCTGATACTTTACATTGTAGATAACATGGTGTGTGGTGTCACATAGAAGATCATGTTATCAGTTCCTGGTAGAGTATAAGTAGAAGCTCACAACCAAGATGGTTATGGACAAACCATTGCCATGGTTGTAGTGTAATTTGGTATTGGTTTAACTTGACCATAGAATTACACTAGTACACTTTGTGTTATTGAGCATGACTGATTTATTGCTGATTCAATTTATTGCTGACTACATAATTGAATCAGACCTCAGATATTATGGTGTACATGCTCTTAATCCCGATATAATAACGGGCACATGTACTTAATATTTATTTCTTTGATTTACCAATGAGCGAGATTTATGGATTAAATCGATAGGCCCGGTAAGTTGGGAAAAATATTATTTACATGGTGTGCTGTTGAATATAGGAGAAAACCGTGTCCTATGTATTATGATGATGATGTCCCTTTGAGGAGCTCATAAGGATCATCATGTAAATCCTGCATGTGGACTTGGTCCAACATGATGATGAGGTTGAGTGCACTACTCATGGAGTTAGATGTTAATTAATTAATTGTCAGTAAATTAATTAATTAAAGAACATTCGATATCTTAAATACGAGGAGATATTTGTGCAAATAATATGTGGAGCCCATATTTATTTATGGGGGTTGGTGAGGTAGATCAATGATAATCCTCTAGTGGAATGGATCATCATTAATGGATCGGGTTTGTGTGGTTCGGATCCATTGGGTGGCCAAGATCCAACTCCTCCTCATGGTCCCTATTGTAGCCTATTATAAATACCTTGTGAAGCCTAGATCTATAAAAGGGGATGGAAAGGCTTGGGCGGCAACTTGATTTTTGGGGTTGTGCTAGGGTTTGGGTTGGCATTGAGAGGGTTGGGGCGGCAAGCATTCGAGGCTAGGGCTTCCTTCCTTAGGGTCGGCGACAAGGTTAGGGTTTGGACTCCCTTCTCTCAACCTTTGGCCAGCGCCCTCCCTCCCTTCTCTCAACCCTTGGCCGGCACCCTCCCTTCTCTCAACCCTTTGTCGGCGCCCTCCCTTCTCTCAACCCTTGGCCGGCGCCCCATCTTCTCCCTCTCCTTGGTCGGCGGCAACAACCAAGCAAGGAGGCTTGTGGTCGGTGCTAGATAGGAGAAGAAGGGAGTTTGTATCTTCCTTTGTTTGGAGAGAGCAAGAAAAGGAAGATACGTGATCTAGGAGGCTTCAATTCTTGGAAGATCATTTCCCACACAATGTCCAAGAAGACGATAGGTAATACAATATAAGATCAAGAGGTAAACAAGAGATATAATTCTTGTTTAGTTTTCTTTCTTGTTCTATGTAATTGGATTATAATTGTATGATCATGGACCCGAAGATAAATGCAAAAACCAGCGATCCGTACATCATCTATTCCGCAGCTAATCGAGGAAAAGAGTTAGGTTGCTTGAACAACAAGTTTGTTCAAGTGACCACTCAAATCGAATAGCACGATGATGGATCAGTTGCTTGGGTAATCCATCTTAGTCTGGATTAATTTTAATCTGGGGACGTGTGATAGGATCACCATGCACAAGCGACCGAAGCGGGGGAAGTAATAATGTTTTCCCTTCAAAGGGTATCAGAGCCACGATTTCTAGTTTTGTGTGTTTTGAATTTGGTTACTTTTATACACTTATCATATATTATATGTGCCAAATAATAATAGGATGTGCATAGGCTATCTTTTTGCTTGCAGGCATAAGATCCAACTATTATGGCCATATGTGATTGTTTGTGTATAATTGTAATATAATTTGAATCCTCGGGGTTGACGAGGCTAGTATTTAATTTTTGTAATTAAGTACGACATTATTTAGTCACTCTTTTATTTTAGTTTACTTTCGATCTAGATTTCATGTACACTCCTTTGTGGTGTATAGGATCGATGGATGTAATTAAAATAATTTTTCTCGGCTCGGATCCCCTTCGAGAGGATGGCTTGTACATGGCGTAGGGAGGAGCGGACGAGGTGCCAACACGACTAGAGGCATATTGGAGAACAAAAGCCATAATAGTTGGAAAATTTGTTATTTTCCATATTTATTGCATTTGATTTTTATGCTTGTTGTGCTTGCATAGTTAAAATTTCTCAATTTTAAATTACTAAGTGGGAGAGGGATATTTTTTTAAATTCCCGCGGCCTCCATTACAATTTGACATGTGATGCGAACAAACATGCGCGTTGGCTCTCAGTGCCTTCCTCCATATCAGATGAGTTTGTTTTGCAGATCACTAGGTCAAATATGATTATAGGAAGTTATTTAGGAGTGTGTGTACTTCCCCATCGGAAGGCACATAATCTGAGATAATTGCCTTAGTATTGGGTAATGGTGAACACTTAGATGCAAATAAGAGTATTCTCCCCATTGGAGTCACTGCTTTTATTTGTTGGGCCGAAGAGGAACCAACTATTAATTTTATTTGTCAAAAAGTGAGGTTGACAGGATAATAAAATTAATTGATAAAACCTCCTCTTACAAATGTAGAATTCGTATACGTCTACACTATCGTGGCATATGATATTCTCAGTGTTTTGAGTTGTTGGTTGATTTTAAAATTTTATTATTTGAGGAATCAATAAATTTTAAAATCTAAAGTTTTTGATCTATGTGATTCTTAGGTTTTTTAAAATGACTTTCAACCCACTTGCTGTGATTCTAAAGGAAAATAAACTTACTGGACCTAACTATGTTAATTGGAAAAGGAATCTAGACATTGCCTTAAGTATGGAGGAGTACAAATATGTACTCTTCGAAGAGTGTCCTCCTAAGCCTACAATTTATTCTGTTGAAAAGGAGAAAGAGTGTTATAGGAAGTGGATCAAGGCTGATGAGATGGTGCAGTGTTACATTTTGGCTTCTATATCAAATGTATTGCAACATCAACATCAGGCCATTAATACTACCTATGACATGATGCTCAATCTCAAGGAACTTTTCGAACACCAGAATCGGGCTGCTAGTCAAGAAGCCATGAAAAACTTGATGACGACCACCATGGTCGAGGGAACACCCGTGAGGAATCATATTCTTAAGATGATGGCTCATTTGAATGAGTTAGAAGTCCTTAAAGCTGAGATCGATGGGGAAACCCAAGTCGATATCATTCTCCAATCTCTACCTAGGAGTTTTGAGCAGTTTCACCTGAACTACAACATGAATAAGAGGTTGTATTCGTTGGCGTAGCTTCTGACAGAACTCCAGGCAGTAGAGGGGCTTTTTCGTCAGAGTTCTCAGGCTTTGGTTACTCAGAAAGTTTCTACTTCTAAGCCAAAAGGCAAGAAGAAGAAGAAACAAGGCACAGCAAAGGTGGTGGGAGGATCTCAGGGAGGAGTGAAGAAGTCGAAAGGCAAGTGCTTCACTTACAAGCAGACTAGGCATTGAAAGGCGGACTATCCCAACTACAAACAAAACAAAGGTATACTTTTGGTCTTGTCGTTGAAACATGTTTAGTGGTGTTATCTATCGATACCTGGTGGTAGATATAGGAGCCACTGATCATGTCTGCAACTCTTTGCAGGGGTTCCAGGAAACCAGACGACTAGCTGAGGGGAAGATTACCGTCTACATGGGCAATGCTATGAAGGTGGCGGCTATTGCAGTGGGAGATGTTTATTTATCTTTTGATAGGAATAAAACATTGGATCTGAGAAATTACCTTTATGCACTTTCATTTAGAAATAATTTAATTTTAGTTTCTAAATTATTTTTGGATGGATATTCTATTTCTTTTCATGACAGAGTTGTTATAAAAAGGAATAGGGAGATTATCTGTTCTGGTGCATTGGTAGGAAATTTATACACTCTTGAATCAAAAGCTCCCACGATGTAAATAGAAATAAATAATTCATCTTCTAAATCTAATAAGAGAAAAGAACCTTCGAAAATGAATCAAACGTATCTTTTATAGGATCGATGTTAGCCGGCTAGAGGGGGGTTAATAGCCCTCTTTTGTTGTATGAACGGAATTGCTTGTCTACAAAGATGATTAGCGCAACAGAAACAAAACTAAACAAGCAATTTAAACAAGAAACAAAATAGACAATGCTAACAAACAATATAACATGGTTCACGGCCTTGTCGCTAATCTACGATCCGATTCGTCTCCAGTGAATCACCCCGAAACCAATCCACTATTGGTCTCTCCCTTTTGCCCAAGCAAGGTGGAGGTAAACCTTTACAACTCAAGAACACTCCTTTTACAATAGATGTGAATGAAAACTACACGAAGGAGTTTAAGCTTTGTGGGGCACTTAGTAGGATGTTTTGAGCATGAAGATTAACCATCTAAAAGCCCCCACCCTCTCTTTTTATAGAGAGGAAGCAATTCTTCCCGTTGGACACTATTAGTCGACTGATGGTGATATCAGTCGACTAATGTTGACTCCAACGGCTTCTGACCAGGCCGGATTCGTGGGATCCACGACCAATTTTCTAACAGTCATATGATCAGTCGACTTCCAGTCGAGTGACCCGCAAGCTCGACTAGCTTCTGTGCCCGTGCATAGTGCTATGAGTCGACTGCTCCCATTCAGTAGTCGACTGATGTCGACTTGACTCGTCAGCCACACTAGTCGTGTAACGCCCGCCTTTCCCATCCTCCTAACACACATCCTATACACGGGCGGCGGCGCTATGCGATCATACATTCATGCATATAACAGCGGAAGCATTTAAAAACTCTTTACAACTTTTATCTCTAATTACATTAACCCAATCAACCTAATAATTTAATCATGGTAAAAGGTCTTAGCAATTTATTTAACTAAACATGTATTAACCATTTCAAGGTTCATAAAAATAAACATGAGTAAAAACCATAGAAAGCATTAACGTCTCCTAACAGTTTACACAAACTGAAAATCATGCATAAGTCCGTATATGAAAAATGATCTCGTCCACCATGCCACTGCCACACACATCTTTGCCCCTCCTGCTGCTCCCTTTAATTTATCCTTTCCATGCCCTTTTATACAGTACAAGGAAAGTAAACTGTAAGCACATAGGCTTAGTAAGGTCCTTTCCTACTCACAAAAACATGCGTCATGAATTAAACGTAAAGTAATGACATGTTTGTTTAAACAACATATGAGCACAACATTTATTTAAAGTAGAGATATGATCAATTTAGGAAATGAACATAAACTTAGTATTTTCATCGCAATAATACATTGTCTCTAAACATGATAATTCGATGAACATAAAATGGTATATGCAGAATGCTCTTTGAAAATATATAGTTTATATACTTAAACATAATCTCAACATATTGGGCCTGGCATTGTACCACATACATCATTCGCGCGCATCCTAAATAGATTCAAGGTAGCTAATCCCGAACCTACTAGGTTACTAGGTCCGTACTATGTCCGTCGACCTAGGGGCAACCTTGGGGCCCATCCCGTGGACCTTGTTAGGGTTCGGTACAAGCAATGCATAAAGTAAAATAACATAATGTTCTTTATCCTAAAGAGTGTTCTTGTCCCCACTCTTAGGGAAACATTTCTTAGACATTTCATATACGTGAGTCATGCCTAACATGGGTGAAAACATAAGCATGTAGCATAGCATAAATCGGCATGAGTACAATTTAACATGGCATAAGGTAGTGACATAAGGAAAATTAAGCTAACATAAATAGAAATCATCATCTAACATGCATAACGTGGAAAAATTTCAACAAAAATAATTTCTCTAATCATATTAGCCAAACCTTCTACACATAGTTCTAGATCCCTTCGTTCAAAATCAAGCATACAACATTACATCGTAAGCACTTATACTGTAGGTGAGGGGATACTTACATCCTACGTTTATTCACCAATTTATATCGTTAGACTTCTCAAAGAGAAGACCACCTACATGTTTCCTTGCTTTAGCGTAATTCTCTACAAAGTCCCTCTAGAAAATCTCCTCTTGAATTATTTCATGGTGGAGAAATTATAGAGGCTCTCTATTTTTTTCTTTTGTTTTCCTCGGTGGAGAGAGGATCGACGTTTGGAAAAAAATGAGAGAGAGAGATGAGAGGCGGTGTGAGAGAAGAGGAGGTGTGGGTGTTGGTCGACGTTGGGAGAGAAGAGGAGGAGAGAGAGTGCATGGGTGGGCAGCTGGAAAAAAAATGAGAGAGAACAAATAAAAGAAATCTATATATATAAATTAGGCTTTTTCTTAACCTAATTACCCCTTTAAATAATTAGTCAAATTAACCAATCTCTTCTTTTTTTTCTCCTATAGATATATTTTGTTATATCCTACTCATTGGTAATCTTATGACTCAATGGTAGGAAGCCTATTCTTCTAAACCAACGGTTGATGGTTCGAGCCTCGGCTAACAAACTATTTATTCGTTTTTTTATTTTAATTCCTATTCTTAATTATTTCTATTATTATTATTATTATTATTATTATTATATTACAATTTTTATTATTTCTATTCTTATTCTTATTTCGATTTTTCTCTAATAAAAATATAGGAGTTAAAATTTAGGGTGTTACGATCCCTTATACCTTATAAAAGTTTCGTTCTCGAAACTTAGAATAGATCGGGGTACTTTTGCTTCATATCTTCCTCACGTTCCCAGGTTGCTTCTTCAACCCTTTGACTTTGCCATAAGACTTTTACTAACGGTATTTCTTTATTTCTTAGTTTTCTGACTACTCGATCTATTATCTTAATAGGTCGACTTTCATAGCTCAGGTCCTCTTGAATTTGCACTGTCTGTGGCTCGACCACTTGGTCGGTACTGGAAATGCACTTCTTAAACCTCAAGACATGGAACACATTGTGAATAGCAGACATCTCCTGAGGTAGTCCTAGCTCGTAAGCTACCTTGCCAACTCTTTTCAGGATCTTGTACGGTCCTACGTATCGCGGACTTAGCTTTCCTTTCTTCCCGAATCTCATTATTCCTTACATAGGAGCTACCCGGAGAAATACCAAATCTCCGACATTGAATTCCCAAGGTCTACGTCGCTGATCCGCATAGTTCTTCTGCCGGCTCTAAGCAGTCTCTATTCTTTGGTGAATATTCTGTATCGCTCGAGTGGTGTCGTCGATGAAATCCGTCTGAAGTCCCATCTCTTTCTTCTCACCACCTTCGTACCAACAGATCGGAGACCTACATCACCTCCCATATAATGCTTCATAAGGTGCCATTCCGATGGTAGCTATTATTGTAAGCGAATTCCGCTAAACATAAGTAGCGGCACCAACTCCCTTTGAAATCCAAGGCACAAGCTCGTAACATGTCATCCAGTACTTAGTTCACCCTTTCTGTTTGCCCATCTGTCTGATGATTTCCTTAGCATATAATTGAGCCAGTTGCTCATTCGAATATGTCATCTTGATCGCTAGGAAATGAGCTGACTTTGTCAATCTGTCAATGATAACCCATATAGCGTCATATCCGTTCGTAGTCCTGGGAAGACCTGAAATGAAATCCATAGAGATGTCTTCCCATTTCCACTCCGGAATTTGGATCGGTTGAAGAACTCCTCCAGGCTTCTGGTGTTCTGCTTTAACTCGCTGGTAGGTCAGGCAGGTACTGACGTGCTGAGCTACGTCCCTCTTCATATCGGACCACCAAAACTTCTCTTTCAGGTCTTGATTCATTTTTGTGGATCCCGAATGCATAGAATAGGGGGTTCCGTAAGCCTCCTCTAATATCTTTTTGAGTAGTTCCAAATCGTTAGGGATACATAACCGACCCCTAAGGTATAAGACTCCGCTATTAGCAATACGGAAACCCTCGCCTTTTCCTTCTAGGATCTCCTACTTGATCCTCTGGAGACTTGGATCATTACTTTGTTTTATTAATATGTCATCGAATAGTGCTGGTATTATTGTCATGGTCGAAAGCTGCCCGGAAATAACCTCGATTCCATAGCGCATAATTTCCTTCTCCAGCGGTCGAGACAATATGGATAAGGACATCAAGGTGGCACTGGACTTCCTGCTGAGTGCATCGGCCACTTTGTTTGCCTTGCTAGGATGGTAAAAGATCTCGTAGTCATAGTCCTTCATGAGCTCCAACCATCTGCGTTGTCTCATATTGAGGTCCATCTGAGTGAAGAAATACCGCAGACTCCGGTGATCCGTATAAATCTTGCACTGTGCTCCCTACAAATAGTGCCTCCATACCTTGAGAGTGAAGACCACAGCTGCTAGCTCTAAATCGTGAGTGGGATAGTTCTTTTCATGTTCCTTGAGTTTCCTAGAGGCATAGGCAATAACTTTACCCCTCTGTATAAGTACATCTCCGAGTCCCAATCCGGAGGCATCGCTGTACATGTCGAAGCTCTTGTCATTCTCTAGGAGAGTAAGGATTGGAGCACTTGTAAGTCTCCTTTTCAGCTCCAAGAAACTCTTCTCACATTCCTCCATCCATACATACTTCTTGTTCTTCCGAGTGAGAACTGTTATAGGTGCTGCTATTCTGGCGAAGTCTACAACGAATTTCCGGTAATAGCCCGCTAATCCGAGAAAACTCCTCACTTCACTAGCATTCTTTGGCCTGCTCTAGTTACTCACAACTTCAATCTTTCTTGGGTCTACCATAACTCCGTCTTTGGATATAATATGACCCATAAAAGATACTTGATCGAGCAAGAATTTACATTTGGAGAACTTGGCATATAGTTGCTTTTCTCGAAGAATCTATAATACCATCTTCAGGTGTTCGGCATGCTCTTCATGATTTCTCGAATAGACGAGGATATCATCAATGAAGATGATCACGAACTTGTCAAGAAACGCCAAGAATACCCAATTCATTAGGTCCATGAACATAGCAGGAGCATTCGTCACTCCGAAAGGCATGACTACGAACTCATAATGTCCGTATCTTGTTCGAAAAGCTATCTTCATTATATCATTTGGTTTCCACTTTCACTTGATGATAGCCAGACCTTAGGTGAATCTTAAAGAAGACGGTGACACCCTTTAACTGGTCGAATAAGTCGTCAATCCCTGGTAAAGGGTATCTATTCTTGATCGTCACATTATTTAGCACTCGATAGTCTATGCACATTCGCATAAACCCATCTTTCTTCTTTACCAACAGTACTGGAGCTCCTTATGGAGAGCAAAAAATTGTCTCATCGACTCTATTACTACGTCTTCCATATATTACTGTCTCATCGACTCTATTACTACGTCTTCGATATATTACTTGTCTCATCGACCCTATGACTAAGTCTTCTAGCCATGCTTATCTTCATATATTATAATAAGGCTAGCATAAGGTTATCATTCATATTTATTTATGCATATTTAAACTAAAGGCTAGCATAAGGTTATCATACATATATTCATGCATATTTAAGCTAAAAGCATTTCTTATCTTACATGAAAGAAATAGAGTAGGCATAGAATTTCTTACTTAGAGCGGCAGGATTAGGAGCTTGATGTGTGTGTAGTGGAAAGGCAGAACTGGGCTCTGATACCACCTGTAACGCCCTCTCTTCCTGTCCTCCTAACACACATCCTATAGACGGGCGGCAACGCTACGCGATCATACATTCATGCATATAACAACGTGTTAGTTTTAGCCCTAGAACCAATCATGTAATGGTTGAATAGGGAACATTTTGTATCATGTTCTATAAAGGAAAAGGATTGGTTATTATATTTATGTCTTGCTTGTGCTAGCTAAATTAAATATAATAATGCCCTAGAAAAGTAAGTTCTTATCTACAACACATCAATTGGCAGAATTGATTATGAGAGGCTATAGAGAACACTTTCCTAAATGTTCCTAGTAAAGTATTAATATTCAAGGGCAATATTAATACATAAAGACTAGCATGTAGGTCAATTGATGACTTGATCTCACAAGTCATGGATATATGATATCAAGTTGACACATAAGTATATATTAAAGAATATATACTGAACTGACCCGCCATAAGAAAGTTTCATGGATCCCCATATGAGTGTCGTAAACTTTCTCATGTGACTATTGGTATGAATAGTCCTCAAACCTGAAGTGACTACGGTTCCCTACATAAGGAGTTATGTACTTTGGTATCGTCAAACGTCACCCGTAACAGGGTGGACCATAAAGGCAATTACTGGGTATATAACAAATTATGCGGAGGGATGTGAGTGATGTAGATGGGATCTATCCCTCCCATATGACGGGAGTGATATCTGTGAGCCCCTTGATTGAGTAGAACTACTAAAATGCATGGCCATGCTCGAATGAGTCAATATGAGATATTGAGCTCATTTGTTTGAGTTAGTTTACTCAGGGATCAAGAAACACATAGATTGATCGAGGATGACACGGTCTATGCCTCATTGGTCAATCTGATATCAAGGATAGAAGGACACGGTCATACATTATAGTAGTCACGGAAAGGTTAGTCGGATCTTGACTTATTTCGTAACTTGGGTAGCAATGATGTATTGCTAGATGCCGCTCATTGCTTGTGTATCTAAAAGAGTTTAGATCCATTGCCAACGTTATGAGAGTCTATAGGGTCACACACAATGAGCATGATGATTAGAAGAATTAGTGCATTCTAGTTTGACTAGAATAATTTGGGAATAAGCTTAAGTACAAAATGGTTTTTGGACTTTAAGCTTAATGAGAATTTTAGCTTATTGATTTAATGAGATTAATTCAATATGCTAAGCTTATTAATTTAATAAGATTAAATAAATATGTTATCATGATAGCCTAAGCTTAATTGATTTAATAAGATTAATTCAATATGTTACCTTATTGATTTAATGAGATTAATTCAATATGATAACATAAGCTTATTGAATTAATAAGATTAATTCAACATGCATGAATGCCACATAAGCATGCCACCTAAGCATGCCACATAAGCAATCCACCTAAGCTTGATGAGGTGGAAGGAGACAAAGGGTTTTGACCTTTGGAATTTCTCCACATGTGGGCGGCCAAACAAGGAGTGATTATTTTTCAATGCAATTGATTGCATTGAATGTGATAGGAGGTGAAAGGTTTTTCAATCCTATAAAACACTCCATGGGGTGGCCGGCCAAGGGGTTGAAGCTTGAG
This sequence comes from Wurfbainia villosa, assembly GCA_025175895.1. Classification (NCBI taxonomy): domain Eukaryota; kingdom Viridiplantae; phylum Streptophyta; class Magnoliopsida; order Zingiberales; family Zingiberaceae; genus Wurfbainia; species Wurfbainia villosa. The sequence continues at coordinate 96,398,833 of CM045986.1, forward strand.
GCTTGGAGAGAGCTTGGTGGTGAGAGGCTTTGGTTGTGTGGCTTTTGTGAGTGTAGGCTAGCAAGAAGAGTGGTCTTCTTCTTTCTTTCTCTTTTTCCCTACCTTCCTCTCCTTTAGGGACTTCTTTAGCAAGAAGTAAAGGAGAGCTCTTCTAGTTTCTTTTGTGAGACAAGAGCTTGCTCGTGTGGATACATATAGAGGCACGGACATTTGAATGTGCTAAAAGATCCAACAAACCCAAGGAGAAGCGGGATTAAAAAGGGCACGCAACAAAGGTAATATTCTCCTATAAGATAGGTTTTTCTTTTAGAGAAATTTATTTTTTGTACGAGGTTTTCTTTCGCAAGGATCACTTGGAAGGGATCCTATTTTTCCGTTGTGCATATGCTATTTTACATATTCAAATCCCTATAGTGGTATCAGAGCCACTTGCGAAAGATCGTATAAAAATAGGTTTTCTCTATTTTATATATGATATAGAAGTAGGATAAATTTTATTATGAGTTGATAATTGCATTAGCAATTTTTCAAACATAATAAAATATCCGATATCTTTTAAAAGTTAAAATTGACATGGTGCATGGTTATGGCCTAGTCCCAAAAAGTTTGTGAATGTGTGTGTTGTAATTCTTAATACGGCCTGCGTGTCGTGCCTTTCTCCTAAAATTCTTGTTGTAAAATTAGTTTTAGACTCGAATGTAACTCGAGTATTTCTCCTTTTGTAATATACAAAATAAAGATGGAGGGTCCATTGGAAGATGACGTTACAAGGAGGAAGTCAACAACACAAGACAACCAAAAGGAAGCACTTGGGAGAAGATGCTATCCCTAGGTTAACCAATCAATCTTTTCATTGGCTTGAGAAGATTGTAGAATAAGGGCCATAACCATGACACACTTAGTTTAATATGTATGTGATGCATGTTAATTTAGCTTATATGTGATGTATGCTAATATGTATGTGATGCATGTTTAAGTTTATTTCTTAATAAGTCAAAAACGATATGCCTACCAAAGTTTGGTACTCACTACTTCCTCGATCATTTGTTGTTGGGTTTGCCAAAGCAAAGCAATGCATTTTATCTTGGAAGAGTGTGAGTGGACAATCGTGATGTCCCGCTATCAAACTTGGTTATGACTTAATTAAGTTTTTCTTAATTAATTAATAAAGTAGAGGCATATATTAGCTTTGAACATAAGTTTTAAAAAAATTAGTTTTGTGTGATTTCCTAACATCAGCTTTGTCTTAGAAAGTGGTCGTTGCTTCGATATCAAAGAAGGCCTCTGTACCTTGCCACGGCCTGGAAGCTGGTTTAGGAATAAGCACTAAACTAATCTAAACTTAACCAAATCTATTAAAGAGTTACATCAGATGTAATTGGCAAAAGATTGCCTACCTAATCATACTACGTCTTAGGCGATTAGCCAAAGCTAACTCAAGACGAAGTATGATGTGGATCTTTATCCCATATAAATTTATAGCTAAATAGAAGCTAATGATGTAAGCAAAATGTATTTGCCTACATCAATGATTAGCTCATATCAAAGCTATGAGAATTTAGTGGGAGCCTAATTTAATTAAAGGCCTAATTAAATGACTTAGGTATGATACTTAATTTTGCATTTTAATGTTGTAGATCACCATGTCATCTAACACGACACACCCCCTCAACTTGCGATCTGTCCTAGAGAAAGACAAGCTCAATGGAGCTAACTTTCTAGACTGGTATAGAAACATGAGGATTATCCTCAAGCAAGAACGTAAATTGTATGTCCTAGAGCAGTCTATCCTTGAAACACCCGCCCCTGCGGGCACTCATGCTGAAAAGGATGCTTATAAGAAGCATCAAGATGAAGCATTAGATGTGTCATGTCTTATGCTTGCCACCATGAACTCTGAGCTTCAGAAGCAACATGAGAACATGGATGCCTATGGTATGATTGAGCATTTGAAACAACTATATCAAGGACAAGCTAGGCACGAGCGTTTTGAAGTGTCTAAGGCTCTTTTTGCATGCAAGATCCAAGAAGGAACACCTGTAGGAACTCACGTACTTAAAATGATAGGGTACGTTGAGAACCTTGAAAGACTAGGTTTTCCACTGAGCCAAGAATTGGCAACCGATGTTATCCTGCAATCATTGCCGGAAGCATATAATCAATTCGTCATGAATTATAACATGAATGAAATTGATAAGCCTTTGCCTGAGATTCTCAGCATGTTAAGAACTGCTGAACCGAATCTCAATAAGAAAGTTAGTAACGTACTAATGGTCAAGAAGGGCAAAGGTAAGCACAAAGGCAAGGGTAAGACCCAAGCCAAAGGCAAGGCCAATTCATCCACTTCAAAGGGTAAAGGTAAAGTACCTAAGGAAGGGGATTGTTTCCATTGCGGTGAGACTGGACACTGGAAGCGGAACTGCAAAGTCTACCTTGAGGAAGTAAAAAAGAAAAGAAGTGGGACTTCTGCCTCAGGTATACACGTTATAGAAGTTAATCTATCTATTTATTCTACATGGGTATTAGATACCGGATGTGCATCTCACATTTGTACTAATGTGCAGGGACTGAGAAATAGTAGACTAATGGCAAAAGGCGAAGTGGACCTACGAGTAGGCAATGGCGCAAAAGTTGCTGTTGTAGCTGTAGGAACATATTCTTTGTCTTTGCCCACTGGGCTTATCTTAGAACTAGAGGAGTGCTTTTATGTACCTGCATTAACGAAGAACATAATTTCTGTATCTTGTTTAGACAAGAAAAACTTTTCTTTTATAATAAAGGACAAATGTTGTTCCATTTATTTGAATGAAATGTTCTATTGTAATGCACCACTTATGAATGGTCTCTATGTTCTAGATTTAGAAAACCCAATTTATAACGTAAATACCAAACGGTTCAAATCGAATAATTTGAACCAAACATATCTCTGGCACTGTCGCCTAGGTCACATAAATGAAAAACGCATATCCCAACTCCATAAAGATGGATTATTGGACTCATTTGATTTTGAATCATATGAGGTATACGAATCTTGTCTTTTAGGAAAGATGTCTAAAACTCCATTTAGTGGACATGGAGAGAGAGCGACGGACTTGTTAGGACTCATACATACTGATGTATGTGGCCCTTTCAATGTCGAAGCCAGAGGAGGCTATAAGTACTTTATTACTTTCACTGATGATATGAGTAGATTTGGCTACTTATATTTGATGAGACATAGGTCAGAATCCTTTGAAAAGTTCAAAGAATTCAAGAATGAAGTACAAAACCAACTTGGTAAGCGTATTAAGCTACTTCGATCAGATCGAGGTGGTGAATACCTTAGTCAAGAGTTTTGTGATCACCTGGTTGAGTGTGGGATAATATCCCAACTCACTCCACCTGGAGAACCACAATGGAATGGTGTATCTGAGAGGAGAAATCGTACTCTATTATATATGGTACGATCAATGATGAGCCAGACTGATCTACCTACTTCCTTTTGGGGTTTAGCTCTAGAGACAGTCGCTTTCACACTTAATCGCGTCCCATCAAAAGCCGTAGAAAAGACACCATATACGTTATGGACTGGGAAGAGTCCCAAAATGTCTTTTATAAAGATTTGGGGTTGTGAAGCTTATGTTAGACGTCAAGTCTTAGATAAACTAGGACCCAAAACAGATAAGTGTTATTTTGTAGGATATCCCAAGGAAACTAAGGGATATTACTTTTACAATCCCACGCTTAGCAAGTTGTTTGTTGCCAGAAATGTTGTATTTCTAGAAAGAGAATTTATTTCTAGAAAAACTAGTGGGAGTAAAATTCATCTTGAAGAAATTCAAGATGAAGATAACACTAAGGCTTCGATAGAAAATGAACAGGCACCACAAAGCGTTGTGGATCAGAAAATTGTTGTCCAAAGAGTTGTGGAGCAAACACCTGTTCAAGTAGACCAATCTCTTCGTAGATCTGATAGGATCCGTCGTCAACCCGAGAGATATTCTTTTCTCTTGACTGACAACGGTGATGTATTGCTTGTCGATCTTGACGAGCCTGCATCCTATCAAGAAGCTATGATGAGCCCAGATTCTGAGAAATGGGTAGAGGCCATGAGATCCGAAATGGAATCCATGTACACTAACCAAGTATGGACCTTGGTTGATCCTTCTGAAGGGGTAAAACCCATTGGGTGTAAGTGGGTCTTTAAAGTAAAGACTGACATGGATGGTAATAAGCATACCTATAAAGGTAGATTGGTGGCTAAAGGATTCAAACAAATTCATGGTATTGACTATGATGAAACCTTTTCACCAGTTGCGATGCTTAAATCCATTCGGATTATACCTGCTATTGCAGCCTACCACGATTATGAGATCTAGCAGATGGATATCAAAACTGCTTTTCTGAATGGAAAGCTACTCGAGGATGTGTACATGATATAGCCTGAGGGTTTTGAAGATCCAAAGCATCCTGGAAAGGTATGCAAACTGCAAAGGTCCATTTATGGACTAAAGCAAGCCTCTCGAAGCTGGAATCTTCGATTTGATGATGCAATCAAGGAGTTTGGTTTCATCAAGAATGAAGATGAACCTTGTGTCTACAAGAGAAATAGTGGGAGCACAGTTGTATTTCTTATCTTGTATGTAGATGACATACTTCTCATCGGAAATGATATTCCCTCACTCCAGTATGTGAAGATGTGGTTAGGGAATTATTTCTCGATGAAAGACTTAGGTGAAGCTGCCTATATTCTAGGCATCAAGATCTATAGAGATAGATCTAAAAGATTACTTGGCCTAAGTCAGAGTACATAGATTGATAAAGTGCTAGATCGTTTTTCTATGCAAAATTCCAAGAAAGGATTTCTACCTTTATCACATGGTGTGAGTCTTTCGAAGACTCAATGTCCCTCTTCTAAGGAGGAGAGAGATCGCATGGATAAGATCCCTTATGCATCTGCTATAGGGTCTATCATGTACGCCATGCTTTGTACTCGTCCTGACGTCTCGTATGCTTTGAGCATGACGAGTAGATACCAGTCGGATCCAGGTGAAAGTCACTGGATAGCAGTCAAAAATATTCTTAAATACTTACGAAGAATGAAAGAATATTTCCTGATATTTGGAGGCAATGAGGAGCTAACTGTAAAGGGTTACAGTGATGCAAGCTTCCAAACAGACAAGGATGACTATAGATCGCAATCGGGGTACGTGTTTTGCCTGAATGGTGGAGCTGTGAGCTGGAAGAGTTCGAAGCAGGACACAGTTGCTGATTCTACAACAGAAGCCGAGTATATTGCTGCGTCTGATGCAGCAAAGGAGGCTGTTTGGCTCCGCAAGTTCATCAGTGAACTTGGGGTAGTTCCTAGCATTGCAGATCCAATAGACCTCTATTGTGACAACAATGGGGCTATTGCACAGGCTAAGGAACCTCGATCACATCAGCGGACCAAACACATACTGCGGCGCTTCCATCTCATTCAAGAGATCATCGATAGAGGAGATGTGAGGATATGCAGAGTACCGACAGAAGCTAACATCGCAGATCCATTGATCAAGGCTTTGGCACAGAGGAAGCATGATGGTCACACTAGGTCACTAGGTATCAGATATTATAGTGATTGGTACTAGTGCTAGTGGGAGATTGTTAGTTATAGCCCTAGAACCAATTATGTGATGGTTGAATAGGGATCATTTTGTATCATATTCTATAAAGGCAAAAGATTGGTTATTATATTTACGTCTTGCTTGTGCCAGCTAAATTAAATATAATAATGCCCTAGAAAAGTAAGTTCTTATCTACAGCACATCAATTGGCAGAATTGATTATGAGAGGCTGTAGAGAACACTTTCCTAAATGTTCCTAGTAAAGTATTAATATTCAATGGCAATATTAATACATAAAGATTAGCATGTAGGTCAATTGATGACTTGATCTCACAAGTCATGGATATATGATATCAAGTTGACACATGGGTATATATTAGAGAATATATACTTAACTGACCCGCCATGAGAAAGTTTCATGGATCGTCATATGAGTGTCATAAACTTTCTCATGTGACTATTGGTATGAATAGTCCTCAAACCTGAAGTCACTATGGTTCCCTACATAAGGAGTTATGTACTTTGGTATCGTCAAACGTCACCCGTAACAGGGTGGACCATAAAGGCGATTACTGGGTATATAACAAATTATGCAGAGGGATGTGAGTGATGTAGATGGGATCCATCCCTCCCATATGACGGGAGTGATATCTGTGGGCCCCTTGATTGAGTAGAACTACTAAAATGCATGGCCATGCTCGAATGAGTCAATATGAGATATTGAGCTCATTTGTTAGAGTTAGTTTACTCAGGGATCAAGAAACACATAGATTGATCGAGGATGACACGGTCTATGCCTCATTGGTCAATCTGATATCTAGGATAGAAGGACACGGTCATACATTATAGTAGTCACGGAAAGGTTAGTCGGATCTTGACTTATTTCGTAACTTAGGTAGCATTGATGTATTGCTAGATGCCGCTCATTGCTTGTGTATCTAAAAGAGTTTAGATCCACTGCCAACGTTATGAGAGCCTATAGGGTCACACACAAAGAGCATGATGATTAGAAAAATTAGTGCATTCTAGTTTGACTAGAATAATTTGGGAATAAACTTAAGTACAAATGGTTTTTTGACTTTAAGCTTAATGAGAATTTTAGCTTATTGATTTAATGAGATTAATTCAATATGCTAAGCTTATTAATTTAATAAGATTAAATAAATATGTTATCATGATAGCCTAAGCTTAATTGATTTAATAAGATTAATTCAATATGTTACCTTATTGATTTAATGAGATTAATTCAATATGATAACATAAGCTTATTGAATTAATAAGATTAATTCAACATGCATGAATGCCACATAAGCATGCCACATAAGCATGCCACCTAAGCTTGATGAGGTGGAAGGAGACAAAGGGTTTTGACCTTTGGAATTTCTCCACATGTGGCCGGCCAAACAAGGTGTTGATTATTTTTCAATGCAATTGATTGCATTGAATGTGATAGGAGGTGAAAGGTTTTTCAATCCTATAAAACACTCCATGGGGTGGCCGGCCAAGGGGTTGAAGCTTGAGGCTTGGAGAGAGCTAGGTGGTGAGAGGCTTTGGTTGTGTGGCTTTTGTGAGTGTAGGCTAGCAAGAAGAGTGGTCTTCTTCTTCCTTTCTCTTTTTCCCTATCTTCCTCTCCTTTAGGGACATCTCTAGCAAGAAGTAAAGGAGAGCTCTTCTAGTTTCTTTTGTGAGACAAGAGTTTGCTCGTGTGGATACATATAGAGGCACGGACATTTGAACGTGTTAAAAGATCCAACAAACCCAAGGAGAAGCGGGATTAAAAAGGGCACGCAACAAAGGTAATATTCTCCTATAAGATAGGTTTTTCTTTTAGAGAAATTTATTTTTTGTACGAGGTTTTCTTTCGCAAGGATCACTTGGAAGGGATCCTATTTTTCCATTGCGCATATGCTATTTTGCATAATCAAATCCTTACACAACGGAAGCATTTAAAAACTCTTTACAACTTTGAACTCTAATTACATTAACCCAATCAACCTAACAATTTAATCATGGCAAAAGGTCTTAGGAATTTATTTAACTAAACATATATTAACCATTTCACGGTTCATAAAAATAAACATGAGTAACAACCATAGAAAGCATTAATGTCTCCTAACATTTTACACATAAACTAAAAATCATGTATAAGTTCGTATATGAAAAATGATCTCGTCCACCATGCCACTGCCACACACATCTTTGCCCCTCCTGCTGCTCCCTTTAATTTATCCATTCCTTACCCTTTTCTACAGTACAAGGAAAGTAAACTGTAAGCACATAGTCTTAGTAAGGTCCTTTCCTACTCACAAAAACATGCATCATGAATTAAACGTAAAGTAATGACATGTTCGTTTAAACAACATATGAGCACAGCATTTATTTAAAGTAGAGACATGATCAATTTAGGAAAAGAACATAAACTTAGCATTTTCATTGCAACAGTACATTGTCTCTAAACATGAAAATTCGATGAACATAAAATTGTATATGCAGGATGCTCTTTGAAAACATATAATTTATATACTTAAACATAATCTCATCATATTGAGCCCGGCATTGTACCACATACATCATTTGCGCGCATCCTAAATAGATCTGAGGAAGCTAATCCCGAACCTACTAGGTTACTAGATCCGTACTATGTCCGTCGACCTAGGGGCAACCTTGGAGCCCATCCCATGGACCTTGTTAGGGTCCGGTACAAGCCATGCATAAAGTAAAATAACATACATGTTCTTTGTCCTAAAGAGTGTTCTTGTCCCCACTCTTAGGGAAACATTTCTTAGACATTTCATATACGTGAGTCATACCTAACATGGGTGAAAACATAAGCATGTAGCATAGCATAAATCGTCATGAGTACAATTTAACATGGCATAAGGTAGTGACATAAGGAAAATTAAGCTAATATAAATAGAAATCATCATCTAACATGCATAACGTGGAAGAATTTCAACAAGAATAATTTCTCTAATCCTATTAGCCGAACCTTCTACATATAGTTCTAGATTCTTTCATTCAAAATCAAGCATACAACATTACATCGTAAGCACTTTTACTGCAGGTGAGGGGATACTTACAACCTATACTTTTTCACCAATTTATACCGTTAACTTCGCAAAGAGAAGACCTCCTACGTGTTTCCTTGCTTTAGCGTGATTCTCTACCAAGTCCCTCTTGAAAATCTCCTCTTGAATTATTTCACGGTGGAGAAATTATAGAGACTCTCTCTTTTTTTTTTCTTTTGTTTTCCTCGATGGAGAGAGGATCGACGTTTGGAAAACAATGAGAGAGAGAGATGAGAGGCGGTGGGAGAGAAGAGGAGGTGTGGGTGTTGGTCGGCGTTGGGAGAGAAGAGGAGGAGAGAGAGCGAATGGGTGGGCGGCTGGAAAAAAAATGAGAGAGAACAAATAAAAGAAATCTATATATATAAATTAGGATTTTTCTTAACCTAATTACCTTTTTAAATAATTAGTCAAATTAACCAATCTCTTTTTTTTCGCCTATAGATATATTTTGTTATATCCTACTCATTGGTAATCTTATGACTTAGTGGTCAGAAGCCTATTCTTCCAAATCAACGGTTCATGGTTCGAGCCTCGGCTAACGAACTATTTATTCATTTTTTTTATTTTAATTCCTATTCTTAATTATTTCTATTATTATTATTATTATTATTATTCTATTCCTATTTTTATTATTTCTATTCTTAATCTTATTTCGATTTTTCTCTAATAAAAATATAGGAATTAAAATTTAGGGTGTTACAATCCCTTATACCTTATAAAAGTTTCGTCCTCGAAACTTAGAATAGCTCAGGGTACTTTGTCTTCATGTCATCCTCACATTCCCAAGTTGCTTCTTCAACCCTTTGACTTTGCCATAAGACTTTTACTAACGATATTTCTTTATTTCTTAGTTTCCTGACTGCTCGATCTATTATCTTAATAGGTCGACTTTCATAGCTCAGGTCCTCTTGAATTTGCACTGTCTGTGGCTCGACCACTTGGTCGGTACTGGAAATGCACTTCTTAAGCATCAAGACATGGAACACGTTGTGAATAGCAGACATCTTCTGAGGTAGTCCTAGCTTGTAAGCTACCTTGCCAACTCTTTTCAGGATCTTGTATGGTCCTACATATCGTGGACTTAGCTTTCCTTTCTTCCCGAATCTCATTATTCCTTTCATAGGAGCTACCCGGAGAAATACCAAATCTCCGACATTGAATTCCCAAGGTCTACGTCGCTGATCCGCATAGTTCTTCTGCCGGCTCTAAGCAGTCTCTATTCTTTGGTGAATATTCTGTATCGCTCGAGTGGTGTCGTCGATGAAATCCGTCTGAAGTCCCATCTCTTTCTTCTCACCACCTTCGTACCAACAGATCGGAGACCTACATCACCTCCCATATAATGCTTCATAAGGTGCCATTCCGATGGTAGCTTGGTAGCTATTATTGTAAGCGAATTCCGCTAAACATAAGTAGCGGCACCAACTCCCTTTGAAATCCAAGGCACAAGCTCGTAACATGTCATCCAGTACTTGGTTCACCCTTTCTGTTTGCCCATCTGTCTGATGATTTCCTTAGCATATAATTGAGCTAGTTGCTTATTCGAATATGTCATCTTGATCGCTAGGAAATGAGCTGACTTTGTCAATCTGTCAATGATAACCTATATAGCGTCATATCCGTTCGTAGTCCTAGGAAGACTTGAAATGAAATCCATAGAGATGTCTTCCCATTTCCACTCCGGAATTTGGATCGGTTGCAGAACTCCTCCAGGCCTCTGGTGTTCTGCTTTAACTCGCTGGCAGGTCAGGCAGGTACTGACATGCTGAGCTACATCCCAATTCATACCGGACCACCAGAACTTCTCTTTCAGGTCTTGATACATTTTGGTGGATCCCGGATGCATAGAATAGGGGGTTCCGTGAGCCTCCTTTAATATCTTTTTGACTAGTTTCGGATCGTTAAGGATACATAACTGATCCCTAAGGTATAATACTCTGCTATTGGCGATAATGAAACCCTCGCCTTTTCCTTCTAGGATCTTCTACTTGATCCTCTGGAGACTTGGATCATCACTTTGTTTTGCTAATATGTCATTGAATAGTGCTGGTATTATTGCCATGGTCGAAAGCTACCCGGAAATAAACTCGATTCCATAGCGCATAATTTCCTTCTCCAGCGGTCGAGACAATACCGATAAGGACATCAGGGTGGCACTAGACTTCCTGCTAAGTGCATCGGCCACTTTGTTTGCCTTGCCAGGATGGTAAAAGATCCCGCAGTCATAGTCCTTCATGAGCTCCAGCCATCTGCGTTGTCTCATACTGAGGTCCTTCTGAGTGAAGAAATACCGTAGACTCCGGTGATACGTATAAATCTTGTACTGTGCTCCCTACAGATAGTGCCTCCATACCTTGAGAGCGAAGACCACAGCTGCTAGCTCTAAATCGTGAGTGGGATAGTTCTTTTCATGTTCCTTGAGTTGCCTAGAGGCATAGGCAATAACTTTACCCCTCTGCATAAGTACATCTCCGAGTCCCAATCCAGAGGAATCGTTGTACATGTCGAAGTTCTTGTTGTTCTCTGGGAGAGTAAGGATTGGAGCACTTGTAAGTCTCCTTTTCAGCTCCAAGAAACTCTTCTCACATTCTTTCATCCATACATACTTCTTGTTCTTCCGGGTGAGAAGCTATAGGTCTTTGCTATTACTGGCGAAGTCTTTTAAATTCGTAATAGCCCGCTAATCCGAGAAAACTCCTCACTTCGCTAGCATTCTTTGGCCTGCTCCAGTTACTCACAGATTCAATCTTTCTTTGGTTTACCATAACTCCGTCTTTGGATATAATATGACCCAGAAAAGATACTTGATCGAGCCAGAATTTACATTTGGAGAACTTGGCATATAGTTGCTTTTCTCGATGAATCTATAATACCACCTTCAGGTGTTCGACATTCTCTTCTTGATTTCTCGAATAGACGAGGATATCGTCAATGAAGACGATCACGAACTTGTCAAGAAACGCCGAGAATACCCGATTCATTAGGTCCATGAACATAGCAGGAGCATTCGTCACTCTGAAAGGCATGACTACGAACTCATAATGTTCGTATCTTGTTCGAAAAGTTGTCTTCGTTATATCATTTGGTTTCACTTTCACTTGATCATAGCCAGACCTTAGGTGAATCTTAGAGAAGACGGTGGCACCCTTTAACTGGTCGAATAGGTTGTCAATCCGTGGTAAAGGGTACCTGGTCTTGATCGTCACATTATTTAGCACTCGATAGTCTATGCACATTCGCATAAACCCATCTTTCTTCTTTACCAACAGTACTGGAGCTCCCTATGGAGAGCAAAATACTGTCTCATCGACTCTATTACTATGTCTTCCATATATTACTGTCTCATCGACTCTATTACTACGTATTCCATATATTACTTGTCTCATCGACTCTATGACTACGTCTTCTAGCCATGCTTATCTTCATATATTATAATAAGGCTAGCATAAAGTTATCATTCATATTTATTTATGCATATTTAAACTAAAGGCTAGCATAAGGTTATCATACATATATTCATGCATATTTAAGCTAAAAGCATTTCTTATCTTACATGAAAGAAATAGAGTAGGCATAGAATTTCTTACTTAGAGCGGCAGGATTAGGAGCTTGATGTGTGTGTAGTGGAAAGGCAAAACTGGGCTCTGATACCACTTGTAACGCCCACCCTTCTTGTCCTCCTAACACACATCCTATAGACGGGCTACAGCGCTACGCGATAATACATTCATGCATATAACAACGGAAGCATTTAAAAACTCTTTACAACTTTGAACTCTAATTACATTAACCCAATCAACCTAACAATTTAATCATGGCAAAAGGTCTTAGGAATTTATTTAACTAAACATATATTAACCATTTCAAGGTTCATAAAAATAAACATGAGTAACAACCATAGAAAGCATTAACGTCTCCTAACAGTTTACACATAAACTAAAAATCATGTATAAGTCCGTATATGAAAAATGATCTCGTCCACCATGCCACTGCCACACACATCTTTGCCCCTCCTGCTGCTCCCTTTAGTTTATCCATTCCTTGCCCTTTTCTACAGTACAAGGAAAGTAAACTGTAAGCACATAGTCTTAGTAAGGTCCTTTTCTACTCACAAAAACATGCATCATGAATTAAACGTAAAGTAATGACATGTTCGTTTAAACAACATATGAGCACAACATTTATTTAAAGTAGAGACATGATCAATTTAGGAAAAGAACATAAACTTAGCATTTTCATCGCAATAGTACATTGTCTCTAAACATGATAATTCAATGAACATAAAATGGTATATGCAGGATGCTCTTTGAAAACATATAGTTTATATACTTAAACATAATCTCATCATATTGGGCCTGGCATTTTACCACATACATCATTCGCGCGCATCCTAAATAGATCCGAGGTAGCTAATCCCGAACCTACTAGGTTACTTGGTCCGTACTATGTCCGTCGACCTAGGGACAACCTTGGAGCCCATCCTGTGGACCTTGTTAGGGTCCGGTACAAGCCATGCATAAAGTAAAATAACATACATGTTCTTTGTCCTAAAGAGTGTTCTTGTCCCCACTCTTAGGGAAATATTTCTTAGACATTTCATATACGTGAGTCATACCTAACATGGGTGAAAACATAAGCATGTAGCATAGCATAAATCGGCATGAGTACAATTTAACATGGCATAACGTAGTGACATAAGGAAAATTAAGCTAACATAAATAGAAATCATCATCTAACATGCATAACGTGGAAGAATTTCAACAAGAATAATTTCTCTAATCCTATTAGCCGAACCTTCTACACATAGTTCTAGATTCTTTCGTTCAAAATCAAGCATACAACATTACATCGTATGCACTTATACTGCAAGTGAGGGGATACTTACATCCTACGCTTTTTCACCAATTTATACCGTTAGACTTCGAAAAGAGAAGACCTCCTACATGTTTCCTTTCTTTAGCGTGATTCTCTACCAAGTCCCTCTTGAAAATCTCCTCTTGAATTATTTCACGGTGGAGAAATTATAGAGGCTCCCTTTTTTTTTCTTTTGTTTTCCTCGGTGGAGAGAGGATCGACGTTTGGAAAAAAAAGATGAGAGAGATGAGAGGCAGTGGGAGAGAAGAGGAGGTGTGGGTGTTGGTCGGCGTTGGGAGAGAAGAGGAGGAGAGAGAGCGCATGGGTGGGCGGCTGAAAAAAAAATGAGAGAGAACAAATAAAAGAAATCTATATGTATAAATTAGAATTTTTCTTAACCTAATTACCCCTTTAAATAATTAGTCAAATTAACCAATCTCTTCTTTTTTTTGCCTATAGATATATTTTGTTATATCCTACTCATTGGTAATCTTATGACTAGTGGTGGGAAGCCTATTCTTCCAAACCAACGGTTCATGGTTCGAGCCTCGGCTAACGAACTATTTATTCTTTTTTTTTTATTTTAATTCCTATTCTTAATTATTTCTATTTTTATTATTATTATTTTTATTCTATTCCTATTTTTATTATTTCTATTCTAATTCTTATTTCGATTTTTCTCTAATAAAAATATAGGAATTAAAATTTAGGGTATTACAAATTGTCGATCGACTTGGAGCAGTCGACTGCCATCACATGGCAGTCGACTGGTGCCGGGTAAAACTCAAACCTTACATCCGTTTGAGCTTCCGGTGGTCGGATAAACCTCAACCCTTACGGTCGAGCCTCCGACACTCAGCAATTCGGCCAAGTTCACCTAATGAGCTACTTACTATTCACTCATTCTCTCATCTCACTTGAAGTCTCTCGCCGAAGCTCTTTTCGTTCGCGACCACATCCCTCGGCAGCATCAAGCGCATGGCTCTGCAATGCTCCTTCGCGTTTCTTGCCCTCGAAGTCTTCTTCTTTGGCTTCTCTTCAAGTCATCTCGTCCGGCGGTCCCTCGGCAGCATCAAGCGCACGGCTCTGCAATGCTCATTCTCTGACTCAAGCACGAGGTTGTGAGTGGTGACACCTGCCTAAGCTCCATGTGCGAATTACTAAGTCCCACAAGACTCCAACGCACATATCAAATCCAATCATCCTAACTTAAACCCTTTGCCACACACATCAAAACCATATCACATGGGTTGATTGCTTTAACAATCTCCCCCTTTTTGATGTATGACAATTCGTTTAAGTTAGGTAAACAAAAATAACATAAACATAAGGAAGGAAAGCATGTAAGTAAAAACATGAGTATAACAACTCCCCCTAAAACATGCAACTCCCCCTTAAGACATGCTAAACTTCCCTATTAGCATGATTAACTTAAACTTCCCTATTTCTCCCCCTTTGACACCATCAAAAACATTTATCCAAATGTTATAAACCAAGGTATCAACTCTAAGGAGGAAAAAATACCAAAAATCAAACAAAACCTGATGAAATAAGGTTACTGTGCTCGTGCACTGTACATCAGTTTACTGGTTCAGACTACCAGTCGACTGACACGCAAAATATAAGTTTTCTGATTTTTTTGGATGAAATTCAGAAATGCAGTACAAATTCCAAAAAATTCGAAAAATCTTGAAATTTTGAAAACACATTTCTTTTAAGGTCCTTTATTAGTGAAAAATGAGTTTTCATGAAAATTACTTATATTTTCAATGATTTGCCAAAAATCCAAAAGCTTCAAAAATAACTAGTGTTTTGATCAAGTTTGTATCCATTTTAACACCTAGTTTTGCTTTAGATTGTTTCAAAACATGAAAGCACAAATTTTAAAGTAAGAAATGGTTTTGAAAACATATGAAATATCCAACCATGATCTTTGGGCAATATGTCTATGAATTAAACATAAGCCTTCCCCATGATTGGTCTATTATTGCTATTTTGATACTTAGAATGACCATCTAAATGTCATAGGCATTAGTGGACCAATAGTATTATCCTAACATCTCACCCATACTATGTTTTCAATCAAAGTTATCCTTATGGTGAATGTGAGTGTTCCTAAAGGTATTTATATACTTAACCTTCAAATTCATGCAATTCTACCCATGGTTAAGTATCACTCTAGCATACCACATGATCATAAAAATATATATGCATTGATTTCACATTATGATCATGAACCACATGTATCAATCAATTTGTAATCATGCATTGGGTATAAAATCATGATAATAAGTCAAGTATCACCCATAGCATGAGCTAAATTCTATTGCCCATGATTATATATTAAATGTCAAGATCATAAATCATGATTGCAAACATATATAACAATTACATTAACTATCATGATTTAAGCATTATTATCAATTTATGGGCACATTATCATCACCCAACACTATTTCAAAAATTAAGTCCCGCAATCCTAAGTCAACCAAATAATATGATATAAGTAAAATCCATATGATTGACTATCCTAGGGTTTTTCTAACCCTTAAGGATGGATTTAGGAACCCAATACATGTTCTTTCCTATGGGGTTCACTAAATATTTCTTAGGGATCCATTTTCTAGCAATTGTCTTATTTTTTTTTGACCCCTAGCAATTAAACATTTATAGGTCTTTTCATTTGTCTTTCCCTTATATCCTAGGGTTTTTCTATTGAAGCTTGCCCTTTGCCTCCCTATAATCATATTAAGAGTGTTGGAGCCAATGGTGAATTTTTCTAGGGCTTTGGTCAAATGGTCTACCTTTTCCCTTAACATCCTATTTTCCTCAATGCATTCATCATTAACATCAAAAGGCATGTAGCATGCATCATCATCATTAGAAGAAATATTATCATTAATATTTAAGCATGCTTGTTCTAATTTATTTTCTAAAGCCTTAATTTGATCTAGCATGCATTTGTTCTTTTTCTTAGCCCTAAATAAATCCTTAGTAAGGCTAGAAATCATGGAAACTATTTTATTGGGTGAGAGATTCGTTACCATAGTCTTCATGTCTTCTTCTTCGGATGAGGAGGATGATGAAGAAGCTCCCCCTTCACTAGAGCTCTCCTTACTTGTGCTTCTTTCTTCTTGCTCGGAGGAGGAGGTATCTAGGTCATCAAATGCCATTAGTGCCAAATTTGTGACAAAGACATTTTCTTCCTCCGATGATGACAATGAGGAGGAAGGATCATCCCAAGTCCTTGCCTTGAGTGCTTTGGCCTTTCCTTTTTCTTTTGTATTCTTCTCTTCTTCCTTCTTCTTGCTCCCCTTCTTCTTTTCCTCTTTCTTCCTCCTCTCTCCTTTGCTCTTGTTCAAGAGAGGACAATCATCTCTTATATGTCCCTCTTGTTGGAAATTGTAGCATATGATCTTCCTCTTGTGCCTTCTCCTATCATAAGATTTGTTATATTTTAAATTTTTCAAAGCACGTCATACCTTCCTTACCATATAAGCATCTTCATTGCTATTCATGGAGGATGATGAGAATGCTTCATCGGAGGAGGAGGGAGTCTCTATCTTCTTCTTCTTCCCTTTGTTTGCTACTAGGGCTACTCTTCTTGATAGCTTGATGCTTGATTCTTCCATCACTCCCTCAAGTCTTGTTTCATGGAGCTCCATGGTTGAGAAGAACTCATCTAAGGTACTCACTTCT
This sequence comes from Wurfbainia villosa, assembly GCA_025175895.1. NCBI lineage: Eukaryota > Viridiplantae > Streptophyta > Magnoliopsida > Zingiberales > Zingiberaceae > Wurfbainia > Wurfbainia villosa. The sequence goes on from CM045986.1 coordinate 96,416,039, forward strand.
AGGTTCTTTGACATGTAGAAGGAGTCCACCATTGAGCTCCATTTTGATGACCGAGGAAAAGCGTCGATTGCTTTCATAAGCGTATCCCGGTTCGAAAGTTTTTCTCCTACACTTGTTAGCCCAATTAAAATTTATTTAAACCTAGAATGTAAACAGGTTACCTTTTCTCCCTTTTCAAGTTTGATATTTGTTAGTTGGGAGGGGAGGAGGTCTCTGCTTGCAAGCTTGGCCTCCGAGGTACCTTCATGAAGCTCTACTAGCTTCTCCCACACCTCTTTAGCACTTGCACATTCTCCTATCCGGTTGATCTCTTGTTGGGGGAGCACATTGTACAATTGATGCTTGGCATTCGAATTTGCCAAGTACTCCTCTCTTTGTCTCTTGGTCCATCTTGTCTTCTCTATTTGCTCTCCATCCTCATCCCTAGGTATCTCGAAACCATTTTCCATTATTAATAGAATTTTGAAATTGGTTTCGAAAAATACCTCCATTCTCTTCTTCCACCAAGAGAATTCTCCCTCGAACTTTGGTGGGTAAATGTTAGAGCCGACCATCCTTGATTGTTCTTGTTGCGGCGGTTAGTCCTCGACAAGCTTCCTTGGCTCTGATACCACTTGTAGGATCGATCTTGGCTGACTAGAGGGGGGTGAATAGCCCTCTTTCGTTGTATGAACGGAATTGCTTGTCTAAAACGATGATTAGTGCAACAGAAACAAAACTAAACAAGCAATTTAAACAAGAAAAATAATAGATAATGCTAACAAACAATATAATGTGGTTCATGTCCTCGCCGCTAATCCATGGTCTAATTCATCTCCGATGAATCACCCCGAAACCAATCCACTATTGGTCTCTCCCTTTTGCCCAAACAAGGTGGAGGTAAACCTTTACAACTCAAGAACACTCCTTCTTTTACAATAGATGTGAAAGAAAACTAGAAGGAGTTTAAGCTTTGTGGGGCACTTAGTAGGATGTTTTGATCATGAAGATTAACCATCTAAAAGCCCCCACCCTCTCTTTTTGTAGAGAGGAAGCAATTCTTCCCATTGGACACTATCAGTCGACTGATGGTGTCATGCCCCGAGAGTATGCCGTGCCGAAAAGAAAACGGACGGCATCTCCCCTGTACGTGGCAACATATCGGGTTAATACAAGGCCCGTAGGCCCACAACAACAATATGATATACATAGATATCAACATATCAAACGCAGCGGAAACATACAACAGATAAAACAATATACAATGACCCAACTGTGCACTCCGGAGTGACATGACACAACAAGAAACATAATAGAAGCCACATCGAAAGCCAAATATATACAATAGGTCCGTATATCACAGATACGAAAACAATACGGCTAAAACCACAAAATGACAATCCACACAAATACCACAATGCGGATTAAATATCCATCCGTCCGGTGTGAGATGGGATCAACTGGCGGAGCTCCGAATGTCCAAAGAATCTTCTACCTGTTATCTGGGCGACAGGAAGCCCAGGGTCCCCGGGTGGTGAGTATAAACTCAGGGGTAATATATAGAAAGTGCATGAACAACATATAAGGATAGATCTACAAGTATACATGTGAAGATCTATAGGTATACAGCATGAGTCCGATAGACATACAGTCATATCCAAATCTAATAACAAGTAACTACAGTAAAATCATACTCAATGTATATACTAAACTGATCAACTGAACATAAAGTAATGTACCAACGTACCTGACGGTCTGTAACACCATATGCTAGATCATTCTGAACAGATTTACAATAACATAACTCATATAACGTACCAAGTCAATCTCATACCTGACCAATACTCCAACATATGAACAGTATATGATCACCTGTAATAACAACCTGGTCCATACCACACAATAACATGATGTTAATCAAATGCATATAACAATCTGAATCAATGCATGTATCATGCTCAACACATAGCAGTAAATAAAATGCAAATGGCATGTATCATGATGTACAAGCATGTGCAACAATCATAACTCAATCAAATGCAGCATCTCACAGACATATGTAAAACATATATCAAATACATACATACATATATATTAGCAATGCATATGCATGGTCACTGTCTGCGGACCCGTCCAACCACGACCCCAGAGTGGCCAGGGTGGCACTACAAATGACAACTAGCCCGACTCCAGCTGCCACCACTCTCGAGTGGCCTAGTTGGGTAGTATGACTGAGTAGCGTATAAGTGTAAAAAGCTAACTACTCCTAGGGGCCCCTGTTGCAAGCCACGCTGTCCCTACCCATGAGTAGACAAACGCCGCACATAGGACAACTGCACGTCAAACAACCACCATCTATAGTGGACGAGTGCTAACACCACTCTGCACAGTGGTCAGGTGCACATCTCCAGCTACCACCATCCATAGTGGCCGAGCACGGCACATCCAATGCTCTGCCCTCAACCCTGCTACCACTACCCCAAGTGGCCGGGGAGGCAGAATGACTGACGACCCGTCTCATCCATAAGGGAGACCCAGTCGTTAGCATGCATGCAAATGTAATGATGCATAGATCCACACAAGTATCCTCGCAACACTCCCTATCTCACGGGGAGTCCTGGTCAACCAAAAGTCAACTATGCAAGGACTACAATCCACAAGACTCTCTCTAACGTACAAAGAGTCATACTCATCTGACAGTCAACCACGCTCAGATTTCTAGTCAGTAGCGAGATACTATCGACCATCCATATAACCATACACAGATATACGATCCATAATGGATATACAATCATGCTAGGACCTCTAGTCCGTAACCACATTTTGACAACCACACACATTTATCTATGCACAGACAACTAAATCCACCATAGATGCACAACTAATATGTGTACGATACAACTATCGACTCCATAACCCAATTCATCACCTAACCCTAGTGATGTAATATAGTAACCCAATCTGAGGTTACAAAGATAACCCTAACCACCTGTACTTATTGAACATTCATCAGCTAATACATAATAGGGTTTATAGTTCCTATCCGAGCTAGATAATCAATGCAGTACTAGAGTTTATATCTCAAAGGTCAAGGCAGTACAAGGATATGATTAAATAAGAGTGGATTTAAGGTAAACAGGTATAAACATATATCCAAGATCATGCACTAGAATTTGATCAAAACTACCGGACCAGGTAGATATTACCCACATGATACGAAGCTCGAATAATCCTCACGGCCGCAGACCTGCTTCGTATCCCAAACCTACACAATAGTAATAAATTATGGTTAAGTACAAGTATCCAACAAGTATACAAACTAAACACTACTTCGTTTCTATGTTCGCATCATTTCCTCGTCTCCGAGATAGAAATCCCGATTACCCAAATCTGATACACCATAATCAGACTCGCTCCCACATCAACAAGATCAATAAACCGGCTTACCTCAATATCCAAATTACCACAGCTAATCCATTCACACACTAAATCATCAATCCTCCAACAATATTATTCCAACTAAATCCACATTTAGCTATTGACCAGAATGTTACACAATCTTAGGATAGCAAATTGAAATAGCAAATCTAAAACAATTTGTGAACTACATCCACCACAATTCCAATAATCTTAAACCAAAACATTACAAACTGCATAATCTATAGGTAAACCACTCCTCAACAATCAGCTACAAAATCAATCAAAGGAAAACCTAATAAACTAACCACCATCCGGACAGCTTACCATCATATTAAACCACCACCTTCCTGTTCTAATTCAGATCCAACTCATCAGATCAATCTCAATAATCAACAAATCATAGTAAATGAAAGAACAGAGGCTGAATCAAACTAGCAATTGACCAGAAATCCATCGTATCATAATCACACCGGCACACTATAACTCATAGCAATACAGATGAAACAAATGGGCATACCCGAAACTTACCGATCAGATCATCTCCGGCAGCCCTTTCTCGTCTCCTATTCACCGAGCAATCCAATCTCCAAACACTATGACGGAAGCTCACGACAAAAGAAGGCGTCGTCATTTGCTTTCATCTAGGTCGACGGAGCACAACTTAGAGATGGCGGCCTGAACCAAGGGCGGCGACTGGAACAGAGGGCAACTTATTGCTGCTCGTGGTGGCAGATCATTCGGCTGGCTGCTGCAGATGCTCGACGGCTTGGCGACTAACAAAAATGGGAAAGGCGACGGCGATCACGTCGGTTGGAGGAGCTCGCTACCGACGAGATCTGCATAAGGAAGAGAACACATCCGACGAGTCAATCCCCAATGAATGTAGGCGGCGACTGGGAGTGGCAGTCGTAGACATCCGACGAAACTGGCGACGACGAGCAGCTCCGACAGCGATGACAACGTGGTAGAAGAGACAAGGCACCGGGGATAAGTCGACGCGTCCAGCTGTGGCGGAGATCGGCTGGCTCGAGCGTCGACGGTGGCAGATCGTCGGAAGAGGTGAGCCGCGGCAAAAGGAAATTAGAGGGAGAGACGAGGTCGCGATTTGAGGAGAAGAAGGAATCGCGAAATCGGGAGGAGGAGAAAGAAATCGGGGCTGGAAAAGGAATTGGGATCGGGTTCGAGAGGGTTTTAAGGGTCGATCAACGACTTGAGCTAACTCAAGTCCAGCCACAACCAAACCTAGATCTAACCCAATCCAGTTCAAGCCCAATCCGAAACCAGCCCAATGGACTCAATCCAACTAGCTAATCAACCTCATTAGCCCACTAATTAAGCCCAATTAATCCACTAATTATACCCAATTAATTAAAGGGTTTAATCCATATATAAGTTTTTTTTTTTCGTATTTTACAGATGGTGACATCAGTCGACTAATGTTGACTCCAATGACTTCTGACAAGGCTGGATTCATGGGATCTGCAGTCGATTTTCCAACAGTCATATGATGAGTCGACTGATGTCGACTTCCAGTCGAGTGACTCGCGAGCTCGACTAGCTTCTGTGCTCGTGCACAGTGCTAAGAGTCGACTGCTCCCATTCAGCAGTCAACTGATGTCGACTTGACTCATCAGCTACACAAGTCGATTACCGATCGACGTGGAGCAGTCTACTGCCATGACATGGTAGTCGATTGGTGCCAGGTAAAACTCAAACCTTACATCCGTTTGAGCTTCCGGCGGTCGGGTAAACCTCAACCCTTATGGTCAAGCCTCTGACACTCAGCCATTCGACCAAGTTCATCTAATGAGCTACTTACAATTCACTCATTCTCTCATCTCACTTGAAGTCCCTCGCCGAAGCTCTCTTCGTTCGCAGCCACGTCCCTCGGCAGCATCAAGAGCATAGATCTACAATGCTTCTTTGCGTTTCTTGCCCTCGAAGTCTGCTTCCTTGGCTTCGCTTCAAGTCATCTTATCCGACGGTCCCTCAGCAGCATCAAGTGTAAGGCTCTGCAATGCTCCTTCTCCGACTCAAGCACGAGGTTGTGAGTGCTGACACCTACCTAAGATCCATGTGCGAATTACTAAGTCCTGCAAGACTCCAACGCACATATCAAATCCAATCATCCTAACTTAAACTCTTTGCCACACACATCAAAACCATATCACATGGGTTGATTGCCCTAACATATTTGGAATCTAAGGTTAGGTCATATTAACCTGAGTAGAATTTAAAGGTTGATAGCTGATTAACCTTTGGGTTCGTTAGTAGTGGAAGATTTCCCAACCTGCGAATCTTGCTTAGAAGGTAAAATGACCAAGAGGTCATTTAAGGCCAAGGGGTATAGAGCCAAAGATGTGATGGAATTGGTTCATTCTGATGTGTGTGGTCCTATGTCTATCCAGGCTAGAGGTGGTTTTGAATATTTCATCTCTTTTATAGATAATTATTCAAGATATGGATACATTTACTTGATGTGATGTAAGTCTGAATGCTTTGACAGGTTCAAAGAATTCAAGGCTGATGTGGAGAAACATCAAGGTAAAAGTATCAAGACACTACGATCTGATTGTGGTGGTGAGTACCTCTTGGTAGAGTTTAGGAGTTACTTATCAAAGGCTGGGATTCAATCCCAACTGTCTGCACCTGGTACACCCAAGTAGAATGGTGTGGCGAAGCAAAGGAATAGGACTCTTATGTGTTGGTGCAACAATGCCCCAAGCATTTATATGTTTTTATATTTGGATAATCATCTAAGTTAGGCAATACCTTGTGATATAATTGTGAACATGTTTAAGTGATAGGAAAATCCAAGTATGAAGACTTGGTAAAGGCAAAGTCCAAGTGTGATCTTGGCAAAGGAAGTCCAAAGGCAAGTCTTGGCAGCGTAAGTCCAAGCATGTAGTCTTGGTGGCGTAAAGTCCAAGCACGCTTTGGCAAATGGAAACCCAAGACATGATAAAACCAAAGGAAGCTCTTGGAAGCAAAGCGCAAAGTATGAACAAGTCGCGGACTCGGAGGGATCCTGGAGGTGCAAGGCTTAAGGAAGAGCTAGAAGGTTGAGTCTAGGTCTAGAGGGTAAATTCAAGTATGAATTATTCATACTTGATAAGTATCAGTTGACTTAAATGATGTATCGATCGTTAGGGTGTTTGGTAGTCGGTGGCGACAAACAATGCGCCTTAGTTGTGCCCGATCGATGTCGCCATCAATCGGATCGATCAGTCGACGCGGGCATAGAATGGAGTCTCACACGGTGATCACTTGATCGATCGTTTCATCACCGATCGATGAAGTGATCACCGATCGATTATCTACCGTTGGAAATGGCGGCGTATCTCTGCGGTTGCTCGTCGAAGCCGTTCGTTTTGCCGGTAGTCGACTGATGTTGTACATCAGTCGACTGATCGTGCTCCAACGGGAAAAATTACCCTCTCTCTATAAAAAGAGAGTTGGTGGTGGCTTTGAGGGCTAATGCTTACAATATGATCTTTCTCTCAAGCCCCCCACAAATTCTCTAAGCTTTCAAGTGTTTAATTCTCCTCCTCCTCTCTAATCTTCATCTACATCCTTTGTAAGAAGAGGAGGGTTTGTAAAAGAGAAAGCTTCTTAGTGGAATCGCTTGGGTTGATCCACCTTAAGGATCACCATGGAATAGGAGCGTTATCTCCGAACCATGTAAAGGCCTTATGTTAGCATTGTGTTTTCATTTCTATTTATATTGTATTTGTTGTGCTTCCGCTAACCATTCTTGTAGAAACAAAAACGAGCTATTCACCCCCCCCCCTTTAGCTTCCAAGGATCCCTTACAAGTGGTATCAGAGCTCTGATCCCTTCGGATGACTTAACCATCAACCGGAGCATAATGGCATTTCAAGAGGGGTATAGAATGGCGAGGCCTCCTTTCTTCGACGGCAACGATTTCGGCTACCGGAAAGGTAGGATGGAGTATTATCTTATGAATGATATTGATAATTGGTTTAGTGTTGTAGATGGATTTGAGAAGCCGATCGATGAACACGGAGCGCCCATACCGACTAAGGATTGGACGAGGGACATGGCCAAGAAGGCTCAAGTCAACACCAAAGTAACAACCACACTTCAATGTGGGTTGTCAAAAGAGCAACTAAGCAAGGTGGGGCATTTTGATTCGGCGAAGGAGCTTTGGGAGAAGCTAATTGAGCTCAACGAAGGATCAAAGGACACAAGAAGAGCCAAGAGAGACCTCTTGATAGGCCAACTCCAAAGTTTCACAATGAAGACCAATGAGACCATGAGCCAAATGCACGGTCGCTTCAAGGAAGTAGTCAACGGACTACATGTGATAGGTGAGAAGGTTGACAACCGAGACCTTATGAGGTATATTCTCCAAGCCTTCCCTAGAACAACCTTGTGGGCTTTAATGGTGGATGCCTACAAGGTTTCTAGGGACTTTTCTTTGGTTAAATTAGATGAACTTTTTTGTGAATTTGAATTACATGAGCAAGCTAATACTTCGTCAAAAGAGAAAGGTGTAGCTCTCTTTGTAGGGAAGAAGGGCAAAAAGAAGAAAGAAAAGAAAGAAGTATCTTCCTCATCCGAATCCGAGGATGAGTCATCAAGTAGCGACGACGAGCTATCGGCTAGTGAGGTAGCTCACTATGTGAAGAAGTTTGGTGGGAGGTCAAGAAAACTCACCAAGAAGGATGTTTCAATCCTCCAAAGGTAAAACCTCATATAGTTCAATTTCTACCTCTAACATTACTTGTTATGGATGCAACAAGAAAGGGCATATCAAGCCAAATTGGCCGGAACTAAAGAAGAAGGAGGAGAAGGAAAAGAAAAAGAAGGAAAAGAAGGAGAAGAAGAAGAAGGAGGCAATGGTGGCACAAACGTGGGACACACTAAGCTTGGAGGACTCTTCCGATGATGAAGAAATGTGTCATACCACCTAGAACCTAGCTCTCATGGCTTTGAAGGAGGAAGCCGGAAGTTCAAGTGAGGAGTCTTCATGCTCATCCTCAAGCGAAGAATCATCATCAAGTGATGATGAGGTAAGAGACTCCCCTTGGATAGAGTTACTTTATAAAATCATTGCATGCCTTCAAAATGTCTTAAATAAATCAAAAACTAAAATTAAGGACTTAAAAGTAGAAATTAAGTCACTTAAAAATGTAGAACCACTTTGTGATGATGCATGTACACTTAGGAATGAGAATGATGAACTTAGGAAGGAAATAGGTGATTTACATACATGTTTAGAAAAGTTCACAAATTGGTCCAAGTATCTTGATATGATTCTTAGGGACCAAAGAGCAATTTATAACAAGGCCGGCATAGGATACAAGCCTAAGTAAAAGGAAGTAGCCTTCACCTCTCTAGTTAGTAGAAAACCAACTATTAGGATCAAGGCTAAAAAGACTTGGGTCCCCAAAAGTTATATAGTTGATATTATTGGTCCTAAAATTTGGGTGCCTAAGGCTTGCATTTTTCATGTTGTATAGGTAGAAGAACCAAGCTTATGGATTGTTGATAATGGGTGCTCAAAACACATGACCGGTGATGAGAGCAAATTTTCCACCATCAACCACACTAGCAAGAGGAAAGTGTCTTTTAGAAATAGTGGTAAACTTAAGATCCTAGGAAAAAGCACAATTGAGGTATCCCCAAATCTTGTCATTCATAAAGTGTTATTAGTTAAAAATATAAAATTTAATTTACTTAGTGTAAGCCAACTATATGATGCAAATTTTGATGTTCAATTTGACTCTTCAAAATGTTTTATAAGACACAAAACCTTAAATGATTGCATGCTAGTAGGTTTTAGTAAATCAAATATATACTATGTTGATTTATCATATGCTACTAATGCTTCCACTAAGTGTCTTATTACAAAAGAGGAAGAGAGTTGGCTTTGGCATAGGAGGCTAGAGCACATAAACATGAAAAACATAGCCAAAATAGCCAAAATGAAGTTAGTCAAAGGGTTTCCAAAAGTCAAGTTTCTCAAGAACAAAATGTCTGATGCATGCCAAGAAGGGAAACAATCAAAAACATCACACAAAGGTAAAACTTTACTTAGTACCGCTTTGAAGGTTTTCCGGAACTGAAGCTCTGATACCACTTGAAGGTAGGAAACTTTGCTTCCCACTTCAACTCGGTCGCTTGTTCATGGCGATCCCATCTACGTCCTCGGATTAAAAAAATTAATCCAAGACAATTAGGGATTACCTAAGCAACTGTTTCATCGTTGTGCTATTCGAATAAAGTGGTCACTTGAAAAAACTTGTTGTTCAAGCAACCTACCTTTATTCTTCGAATAGCCACAGAATAGACGATGTACGGATCACCGGTTTTAGTGTTTGTATTCGGGGTCCAAGTAAATTAGCCACATAACAAAACATACATCATGCATATAATTGAAAAACAATTATAGACATAATACAAAAGAATATAAACAAGAATTGTACCTCTCGATCTTCTATTGTATGTCCTTCCTCCTTTTGAACATCGTGTGGGCGACGATCTTCCAAAAGTCGAAGCTGTAAGGGATCGATATGGCCGGCTAGAGGGGGGTGAATAGCCCTCGTACGTTGGACGTCGTAAATTGCTCGTCTACAAAACTAATTAGCGCAAGCGGAATATACAATTATAAGTAAAGACAAGCAAAATATAACCAAGCAATACAAACACCGAGATATAACGTGGTTCACGGCTACGCCGCTAATCCACGGTCCGATTCGTCCACGGTGAATCACTCCGCCAAAACCAATCACTATCGGTCTCTCCTTTGCACAAAGCTAGGTGGAGGTAACCTTTACAACCAAGATCACTCTTCTTACAATAGGATTGAAGTAAAGACAAGTAAGAAGAGTTTAGAGCTTGTGGGGCACTAGGAAGATTGTTTGGAGTATGAGCATTAGCCTCTCAAAGGCTTACACCCTCTCTTTTTATAGAGAGGGCTAACTTCTTCCCGTTTACGCCATCGGATCATTGCCGCCCTCGGCGATCATTGCCGTCCTGCGGCCTCGAACACGTCGGATCCCGAGTTGTAGTCCAACGGAACTCTTGGCGATCGTGATGGACCTCATCGGATCGGCTGCTCCTCGTAGTCGCCCGATCGGCTCTGACGGTAATGCCGAACCCTTATTGACCCGATCACGCGCCTTGGATCGATGATCTCTTGGCGATCGGCCAACGTATGGCAGTCGACTGCTGGCCACAATCCAGTCAGTCGTATACCAGTCGAACTCACTCGACTGGTGTCGGGAAAACCCATCCGACACTTGGCCAAATGGCCAAGTTTCACCTAAGAGCTACCCTTCCCTGGGTTACAATCGCTCACTCTCATTTCTCGGAGTCCCTCGCCTTCGAAGTTCTCTTCGTTCTCGGCCACGTCCCTCGGCAGCATCAGGCGCACGGCTCTGCAATGCTCCTTCGCGTCTCTTGCCTCGAAGTCTACTTCCTCCGGCTTCACTCCAAGCTTCTCGTCCGGCGGTCCCTCGGATGCTCCAAGCGCACGGCTTCCGCAAAGCTATCCTTCACCGACTCAAGGCACGAGTCATGAGATGTGAAACTCGCCACGGCTCCATGTGCGAATTACTAAGTCCTGCACGACTTCAACGCACATATCACATCAACATATCAAACTAACTTAAACCCTTTGCCACACTATCAAAACCATATCACGGCAAGAGATTGCCCTAACAATCTCCCCCTTTTTGATGTGTGGCAATCCGTTTAAGTTAGGTAAAAACATTTGATATAAATTCTAAGGTAAGAAAGCATGTAAAGATAAACATGATATAGCAACATGCAACTCCCCCTTAATCCATGAAACTCTCCATGTAAATTTTCTCCCCTTATCATATATTTCTCCCCCTACAATATATTTCTCCCCCTAAAATATATTTCTCCCCCTTAAGTGATTAACTTAAACATACTTATTTCTCCCCCTTTGACACCATCAAAAAGATTAACACTAAGTTATAAGCTCATGGCATCAAGTATAATGGAGGGAAAAATATGTCAAGTTGATTTAAAAATTGAGTACCATTTGTTGATGGCATCAAGTATATTTCTACCACTTGTTGGTGGCATCAAGTATATTTTTTCCACTTGTAGGAGGTTTACAAACTGAATTCGGCCTTCAATATTCTGATTTACAGGCCACCATGATCGCATCGGTATGGCAATGACCGCACAAATGAATCCATATTTCTGATTTTCTGGACGAATTTCAGAAATGCATTATAAATTCCAGAAAATATGAAAATCATGAAATTTTGGAAACATATTTCTTTTAAGTATATCTATCAATGAAAAATAGTTTTTCATGAAAACTCATTATATTTTCTTGTTTTTGCCAAAAATCCAAAAGTTCTAAAAACCACTAGGTTTTTGATCATTCTAGTATCAAGTTAGCTACCTAGTTTTGCATCCAATTGTTTCAAAACATGAATACATGCATTTTAGGGTAAGAAATTATTTTGAAAACATATGAAATATCCAACCATGATCTTTGGGCAATATGTCTATGAATTAAACATAAGCCTTCCCCATGATTGGTCTATTATTGCTATTTTGATACTTTAAATGACCATCTAAATGCCATAGGCATTAGTAGACATTTGTATCATCCTACCATCTCACCCATGCTAAGTTTGCAATCAAGTTAGCCTATAGTGAGTGTGAGATGTATCCTAGGGGGTATTTGTATATACTTAACCCATATATTCATGCAATTCTATCATGGTTAAGTATCAACCTAACATCCTACATGATCATAATGACATATATGAATGAATTCTACATTATGATCATGAAACTCATGTATCCATCAAATAATAGTCATGCATTAGGTATTATACGATGATAATAAACAAGTTATCACCTAAAGCATGATTTAAACCTATTTCTAGTGATAACGTGCCAAATTTCAAAATCATAAATCATGATTTAAAACATACATAGGAATTACAACAATCATCATGATTTAAGCATTATTACCTATTTATGGGTACGTTATCATCACCCAACACTATCTAAAAAATGTTGTCCCGTCATCCTAAGTCAACCAAATTATGATATAGGTCAAGTTCATATGGTTGACTACCCTAGGGTTATTCTAACCCTTAAGGATGGATTTTGGAACCCAAAATAGATTCTTTCCTATTGGGTTCACTAAATATTCCTTGGGGATCCATTTCTTAGCAATTACTTTCTTTTTATCTTGTCCCCTAGCTATTAGGCATTTGTAGGCCTTTTCATTTTTCTTTTCCTTGTAGCCTAGGCCTTTCTTGTTGAAACTAGCTCTTTGGCTCCCTAAGATCATATTTAAGGTGTTGGAGCCAATAGTGAATTTCTCTAGGGCTTTTGTTAAATAATCTACCTTTTCCCTTAAAGCCCTATTTTCATTTATACATGCATCACTAACATCCAAAGGCATATAATCATGTGAGCATGCTTCATTTAAGCTAGAAGAAATATTATCATTTAAGCATGCATTTTCTAGTCTATTTTCTAGGTCCTTAATTTGATCAAGCATGCATTTATTTTTCTTCTTAGCTCTAAATAAATCTCTAGTTAAGCTAGAAACCATGAAAACTATTTTCTTAGGGGTTAGATTTGTTACCATAGTTTCCATGTCCTCTTCTTCTTCGGATGAGGAGGATGTGGAGGCTCCCCCTTCACTTGAGCTTTCCCCACTTGAGCTTGATCCTTCATTTTCGGATGAAGAGCAATCCAAATCATCAAAGGCCATCAAGGCTAAATTGGTGACAAAGGCATTCTCCTCATCCGATGATGAGGAGGAGGATGAGGATGGGTCATCCCAAGTCCTTGCCTTGAGAGCCTTAGCCTTTCCCTTCTCCTTTGTTTTCTTTTCTTCTTCCTTTCTCTTGCTCCCCTTCTTCTTCTTCCTCTTCTCTTCTTTCTTTTTCTTCTCTTCCTTGCTCTTGTTTAGGAGGGGACAATTGTCCCTTATGTGCCCTTCTCCTTGGCAATTATAGCATATGACCTTCCCCCTTGGTCTTCTCATCCTATCATTAGATTTATCAAATCTAAAATTCTTAAATGCACGTCTTACCCTCCTTACCATGTAGGCTTCTTCGGTGCTATCCATGGAGGAAGAGGAAGACGCTTCGTCATCGGAGGAGGAGGGGATTTCCATCTTCTTCTTCCCCTTACTCGCCAATAGTGCTACTCCTCTTGAGGGTTGAATTTTAGGCTCCTCTTGTATTCCCTCAAGTCTAGTTTCGTGGAGTTCCATTGTTGAGAAGAACTCCTCCAAGGTGCTCACTTCTAAATTCTTTGAGATATAGAATGAGTCCACCATGGAGCTCCACTTTGAGGACCGGGGAAAGGCATCTATGGCCTTCATTACCATATCCCGGTTTGATAGCTTCTCACCTACACTTGTTAGTCCATTTAAAATTTCTTTGAATCTAGAATGCAAAGAAATTACCTTTTCTCCCTTTTCGAATTTGATGTTGGATAGTTGGGAGCGGAGGAGATCTCTCCTTGCTAGCTTTGCCTCGGATGTGCCTTCATGAAGCTCAATTAGCTTCTCCCACATCTCCTTGGCGCTTAGGCATTCTCCTATTCGGTTGATTTCTTGTTGGGGGAGCACATTGAAGAGATGGTGCTTGGCTTTGGAGTTTGCAAGGTGCTCTTCCCTTTGCCTTTTGGTCCATCTTGATTTTTCAATTGGTTTCCCCTCTTCATCCCTAGGCAAAACGAAACCGGATTCCATTGTAATCATTATATCAAAATCCGTTTCGAAAAATACCTCCATTCGCTTCTTCCACCAAGCGAATTCTCCTTCAAACTTCGGAGGATGGATGTTGGAGCCGGCCATTTTGATGTAGGGCTTGTTGCGGCGGTTAGTCCGGTGACAAGCAACCTCGGCTCTGATACCACTTGTAAGGGATCGATATGGCCGGCTAGAGGGGGGTGAATAGCCCTCGTACGTTGGACGTCGTAAATTGCTCGTCTACAAAACTAATTAGCGCAAGCGGAATATACAATTATAAGTAAAGACAAGCAAAATATAACCAAGCAATACAAACACCGAGATATAACGTGGTTCACGGCTACGCCGCTAATCCACGGTCCAATTCGTCCACGGTGAATCACTCCGCCAAAACCAATCACTATCGGTCTCTCCTTTGCACAAAGCTAGGTGGAGGTAACCTTTACAACCAAGATCACTCTTCTTACAATAGGATTGAAGTAAAGACAAGTAAGAAGAGTTTAGAGCTTGTGGGGCACTAGGAAGATCGTTTGGAGTATGAGCATTAGCCTCTCAAAGGCTTACACCCTCTCTTTTTATAGAGAGGGCTAACTTCTTCCCGTTTGCCGCCATCAGTCGACTGCCGCCCTTGGCAGTCGACTGCCGTCACTACAACGGCCTCCGAACACGTCGGATCCCGACCGTTGTAGTCCAACGGAACTCTTGGCAGTCGACTGATGGACCTCATCGATCATTCGCCTCCGTATCGGCGCTTGATCGGCTACGGTCTGGCGAACCCTTATTGACGATCATTGCGCCTTGGCGATCGATGGTCTCTTCGCGATCGATGCCCACGTATGGCGATCATTGCTGGCCACAATCGATCGATCGTATACGGTCGAACTCACTCGACTCGGAAGCGATCAGACCGCCATGACATGATCGGCGGTGTCGGGAAAACCCATCCGACACTTGGCCAAATGGCCAAGTTTCACCTAAGAGCTACCCTTCCCCGGGTTACAATCGCTCACTCTCATTTCTCGGAGTCCCTCGCCTTCGAAGTTCTCTTCGTTCTCGGCCACGTCCCTCGGCAGCATCAGGCGCACGGCTCTGCAATGCTCCTTCGCGTCTCTTGCCTCAAAGTCTACTTCCTCCGGCTTCACTCCAAGCTTCTCGTCCGGCGGTCCCTCGGATGCTCCAAGCGCACGGCTTCCGCAAAGCTATCCTTCACCGACTCAAGGCACGAGTCATGAGATGTGAAACTTGCCACGGCTCCATGTGCGAATTACTAAGTCCTGCATGACTTCAACGCACATATCACATCAACATATCAAACTAACTTAAACCCTTTGCCACACCATCAAAACCATATCACGGCAAGAGATTGCCCTAACAGAAGCCTCCTAGACCACTAATCTTCCTTTCCTTGTTCACTCTGAACAAAGGAAGATCATAAAACAAAACTCTTCTCCTTTCTAGAATCGACCACCAAACCACCTTGCTTGGTGATTGCCGCCTGCCATGGAGACAACAAGGAGTAGACGAAGAGGATGGAGTGGGCATCGACCAAGAGCTCCAAGGGAAGAACCCTAACCCTAGTCACCGGCGGCCAAGGATAGAGAGAAGAAGAGGATGAGCACTGGCCAAGGTTGAGAAGATCAAGTTGGGTGCCGGCCAAGGAGAAGAGAAGGAATCCTTGCCGCCCAAGGATTTCCCAAAACCCTAGCCGCCCAAACCCTAATCTCCAAGCAATGCTCTTGCCGCCCACCCCTTAAGCCTCCTTTTATAGAGCTAGGCCTAAGCCTCATTTAATCTCCACCATTGGATCTACGGATATAATGTCAATCATCGGATCAAAGGATTTAATCTCAAACGTCAGATCTAGAGATTTAATCTCTACCATCGGATCTAAAGATTTAACCTCCACCGTTGGATCTCGAGATTTAATCTCCATCGTCGGATCTAGAGTTTTATTTTCCATCATCGGATCTAGGCTCCATGAAGCTTTAATAGGTTACAATAGGGACCATGAGGAGGAGTTGGATCTTGGCCACCCAATGGATCAAGCCCACATAAAGTCCGATCCATTAATGATAATCCATTCCACTAGAGGATTATCATTGATCTACCTCACCAACCCCCATAAGTTAATATGTGCTCCATATATTATTTTTACATTTATCTCCCCATGTTTAAGATCTCGAATGTCCGTTAATTAATTAATTTACTGACAATTAATTAATCAACATCTAACTCCATGAGTAGTACCACTCAATTTTATCATCATGTCGGACCAAGTCCACCTGCAGGGTTTACATGATGAACCTTATGAGCTCCTCAAGGGGACATCATCATCCTAATATATAGGACATGGTTTCTTCCTATAATCGACGACACACCATATAAATAATATCATCTCCCAATTTACTGAGCCTATCGATTTACTCTATAAATCTCGCCCATTGGTAAATCAAAGAAATGAATCCTAAGTATATGTGCCCGTTATTATATCGGGATTAAGAGCATGTACAACATAATATCTGAGGTATGATTCAATTATGTAGTCAACAATAAATCGAATCACCTCTAAATTGATCCTGCTCAATACACACAAAGTGTACTAGTGTAATTCTATAGTCATGACAAACCAATACCAAATTATACTTACAACCATACCAATGCTTTGTCCATAACCATCTCGGTTGTGAGCCTTTACTTATACTTTACAAGGAACTGAGAACATGATCTCCCGTGTGACACTACACACCATGTCATCTACAATGTAATGTATTAGACAATATGCATAACCATAAATATGCAAATAATGATCATGTGATTCTTATTTCAAAATAAATATGTTCAGACAAAAGATAGACTTTTCAGTATACATCCCAATAATCTCCCACTTATACTAAAAGACTATGCTGTCCTCAAACTGCCATACATCTGATTCCCATTCCCTCCACATGCCTATCAAAAGCTCTCGCTGGAAGGGCCTTAGTGAAAGGATCTGCCAGGTTATCCTTCGATACAATCTTGGCCACAGCAACTTCTCCTCTCTTTACGATTTCTCGTATCAGGTGGTACTTGCGCTCTATGTGTTTACTTGCCTTATGGGCTCGTGGTTCCTTCGAGTTTGCACCTGCACCACTATTATCACAATAAATTGTGATAGTTCTTAGCAAACCAAGAATCACATCCAAGTCCATCAAGAAGTTCCTGAGCAATACAACTTCTTTGGCTGCCTCTGAGGATGCCACATGCTTAGTTTCCATGGTAGAGTCCGCCACGCATTTCTGCTTGACACTCCTCCATACAATGGCTCCACCTCCCAAAGTAAACACAAAACCTGAGGTAGACTTACTGTAATCCCTATCTGATTGGAAGTCGGAATCTGTGTAACCCACAGGGAGTAATTGGTCTTCCTGGTAAACTAGCATATAATCTCTAGTCCTTCTCAGGTACTTTAATATATGCTTTACTGCAGTCTAATGTGCTTGTCCTGGATTCCTCTTATATCTGCTAACCATGCCGATGGCAAAGCTGATATCCGATCTCGTACATAACATTGCATACATGAGGTTTCCTACTCCCGAAGCATAAGGAACTGCCTTCATCTCCTCTATCTCCTTAGATGTTCTAGGACACATCTCCTTAGATAAAGGAACTCCATGCCTGAAAGGTAGAAAACCTTTCTTGGAGTTTTGCATGCTAAAACGATTCATAATTGTGTCTATGTATGAAGATTGAGATAAGCACAACATCCTTTTCTTGCGATTCCTTATAACCTTGATCCCAAGGATGTGTCCCACTTCTCCCAAGTCCTTCTTATCAAACTATTTGGACAACCATACCCTTACGTCCGATAACACTTTAAAATTGTTGCCAATTAACAAAATGTCATCTACGTATAGTATAAGAAATACCACTACGTTTCCGTCACATCTCTTGTATACACTAGACTCATCCGGACTTTAAATAAATCCATAAGACTGGATTACTTCATCAAAGTGGATGTTCCAAGACCTCGAAGCTTGCTTCAATCCATAAATGGACCGATTAAGCTTTCACACAAGATACTCTTTGCCCTTTATAATGAATCCCTCTGGTTGCTTCATATAGATGTTTTCCTCAAGACTTCCATTAAGGAAAGTTGTCTTGACATTCATCTGCCACACCTCATAATCCATATGAGCAGCAATTCATAAAAGAATCTGGATAGACATAAGCATGGCTACCAGCGAAAAGGACTCCTCATAATCAATGCCCTCTTTCTGAGTATAACCTTCCGCAACCTTCCCATCTATTCCTCTCTTTCTTTTGTAGATCCACTTGTATCCAATGACTTTTTACACTATTGGGTGGTTCTATTGGCTCACATACCTGATTTGAATCCAAAGATTCAATCTCAGGATTCATTGCACTTTGCCAAGATACCACATCTTTATCTTGGATTGCCTCGTCATATGTCTAGGGATCAGGTTCATGTTTGTCAGGGACCAAATCAGAAGATTCTCCCAAGAACATGAATCTATCAAGCTGTCTCACAACCTTCCCACTATGACGAGGTATCACCTGTGTATCCTCTGTGACATGCGGTGCAGTGACTTGTTTATGGTACTGAAGTAGTGACTTCCGCTTTCAATTCCTCCAAAACAATCTTACTCATGGGCTTGTGGTTCATCACATAGTCTTCCTCTAGAAATATGACGTTCATGCTGACGATCACCCTCTGATCTCTAGGACTATAAAACAAATTACCTTTCATTCTTCTACGATAGCCAACGAACATGCACACTTCTGTACGAGGTTCCAACTTACCAGCATCTGCCTTTATCACATGTGCTGGACTCCCCCAAATCCGAATATGTCTCAGACTGGGCTTTCGCCCAGTCCACAATTCTGTGGGAGAAGATGTTGGAATGTATACTGAAAGCCTAGCTCTTTTTGTATGAACATTTTATTTTGGAATAAGAATCACATGATCATTGTTTGCACTTTATATATTTACTATATATGTGTGCATAATGTCTAATATTTTACATTGTAGATAACATGGTGCTTGGTGTGGCACAAAAGATCATGTTATCAGTCCCTTGTAAAATATAAGTAAGAGGCTCACGACCAAGATGGTTTTGGACAAACCATTGGCATGGTTGTAGTGTAGCTTGGTATTGTTTTGTCTTGAACATAAAGTTACACTAGTACACTTAGGTGTATTGAGCAGGACCGACACAGAGGTGATTCAATTTAGTACTGACCACATAATTGAATCGAACCTTGGATATTATGTTGTACATGCTCTTAATCCCGATATAATAACGGGCACATGTACTTAGTATTTATTTCTTTGATTTACCAGAGGGTGAGATTTAGATGGATTAAATCAATATGCCCGGTAAGTTGGGAAATGATATTATTTACATGGTGTGCCGTTGATTATAGGAGGAAACCGTGTC
The DNA here is from genome assembly GCA_025175895.1 of Wurfbainia villosa. Taxonomy (NCBI): domain Eukaryota; kingdom Viridiplantae; phylum Streptophyta; class Magnoliopsida; order Zingiberales; family Zingiberaceae; genus Wurfbainia; species Wurfbainia villosa. The sequence continues at coordinate 96,435,611 of CM045986.1, forward strand.
CTATATATTAGGTTGATGATGTCCCCTTGAGGAGCTCATAAGGTTCATCATGTAAACCCAGCTGGTTGACTTAGTCAACATGATGATAAGGTTGAGTGGTACTACTCGAGGAATTAGATGTTAATTAATTGATAGTCAGTAAATCAATTAATTGACGGACATTCGATATCTTAAACACGGGGAGATTAATGTACAAATAATATATGGAGCCCATATTAATTTATGGGAGTTGGTGAGGTAGTTCAATGATGATCCTCTAGTGGAATGGAACATCATTGATGGATCAAGTTTGTGTGGTTCTGATCCATCGGGTGGCCAAGAACCAACTCCTCCTTATGGTCCCTATCGTAGCCTAATATAATCCTTGTGAAGTCTAGATCTAAGAATGTAAAACAAAACCTAGAACCAACGGTTGGGATTAAATCTCTAGATCCGATGGTTAGGATGAAACCCCAGAACCAACGGTTGGGATTAAATCCCTAGATCCGATGGTTAGGATTAAATCCCTAGATCCGACGGTTGGGATAAAACCCTAGATCCGACGGTTGGGATGAAACCCTAGATCCGATGGTCGGGATGAAACCCTAGATCTGACGGTTGGGATGAAATCCTAGATCCGACGGTTGGGATGAAACCCTAGATGCGACGGTTGGGATAAAACCCTAGATCCGACGGTGGAGATTAAATCCCTAGATCCGACGGTGAAGATTAAAGGAGTCCTAAGCCTAACTCTATAAAAGGAAAGGTTAGGGTTGTGCGGCAAGAATAAATTGAATTGGAATTAGGGTTTGGCTCTTCTCAAAGTGGGCGGCTAGGGCTTTGGAGCTAGGGTTTTTGGGCGGCAACCTTCATCCTTCTAGTTGTTGCCAGCGCCCATCATTCTCCATCAACACTTGGCCGGCGCCCATCCTCAAGGCCTCTCTTTTATTCCTTGGCCGGCGGTTCTCCTTCCATTGGTGGCCGGCGTTCACTTCTCCAATCTCCAAGGTGGCCGGCGGTTCCTTTTGTATTAGTGGCCGACGCTTCATCCATTCGTTCCTTGGCCGGCGGTTGCATCAAACTCCCTAGCTTGGTGGTTGGTTCTAGATAGGAAAGGTATTGTTGGTTCTTCTCTTTGTTCGCAGCGGACAAGGAAGGGAAGAACGTGATCTAGAAGGCTTCTACTCGTGGAGGATCTTCGTTCACACGTCGTCCACGAGAAGGATAGGACATACGGTAGAAGATCGTAAGGTATAAAGTTTTTTAACTTCATTTACAGATCTGAGCATGTTCTTTTATGTTTTGATTATACATGTATGCGTATGAATATATATTGTATAATCATGGACCCCGAAGACAAACACAAAAACTGGCGATCCGTCCGTCGTCTCTTCCGCGGCTAACCAACTAGAAGAGTTGTATTGCTTGAACAACTGGTTTGTTCAAGCGACCACTCAAGTTGTTAGCACGACAACGAAATGGTTGTGCTAAGGAAGCTCATCCCATCCGGATTAATTCTTTCATTAGTGAAAATTTTAATCCGGGGACATGGGAGCCAATGAGCCTCCGAAGCGACTCCCAATAAGTGGTATCAGAGCCACGGTTTCCGGTTTTGTGTGTTTTGGATTCGGTTAATTTTTATGCACTTTTTCATATATTATATGTGTCGGATAATAGTAGGATATGTGTAGTTTAACTCTTTGGTTGCAGGCATAAGATCCGACTATTATGGCCATGTGTGTGTATGTGAATGGATGTGTGTAAATATTTATTATTTGAATCCTCGGGGTTGAAGAGGCTAGATTAGTATTTAATTTTTGTAATTAAATACGACATTGTTTAGCCACTCATTTTAGTTTACTTTCGATCTAGATTATTTGTACACTCCTTCGTGGAGTATAGGATCGATGGATGTAAATAAAATGATTTATCTCGGCTTGGATATCTTTGGTGACTTGCGCACGGGAAAAGGTGGAGCGGATGAGGTGGCGACACGACGGGATGCATATTGGAGGACAATGCCATAATAGTTGGAAAAATTCTGTTTTTTCCATATTTATTGCTTATTTGTTTTATATGCATGTTGTGTATGTTTTAAAATTCCTTATTTTCAATTTACTAAGTGGGAGAGGGATATTTTAATTAATTCCCGCGGCCTCCATTACAATTTGACGTGTGATGCAAACAAACTTATGTGTTGGCTCTGAGTGCCTTCCTCCCTGCGGACGGGTTTGTTTGCGGATCACTAGGTCAAATAATGGTTATAGGAAATTATCTAGGAGCATGTGTACTTCCACAGCGGTAAGGCACATAATCCGAAATAATTCCCTTAGTATCGTGTAATGGTGCACACTTAGATGCAAATAAAAGTATCCTCCCCATCGGAGTCACTGCTTTTATTTGTAGGGCCAAAGAGGAACCAACTATTAATTTTATTTGTCAAAAAGTAAGGTTGACAAGATAATAAAATTAATGGGTAAAACCTCCTCTTACAAATGTAGAATTCGTATACGTCCACACAGCGTGGCATGCGATATTCTCGGTGATTTGAGGTGTTGGTTGATTTCGGGATTTTATTGTTTTGAGGAATCAATAATATTTGAAATCTAATATTTTGATCATTGTGATTTTTAGGTTTTTCAAATGGCTTTCAACCCACTTGCTGTGATTTTAAAAGAAAACAAACTTACTGGACCAAACTACATTGATTGGAAAAGAAACTTGGATATTTTCTTAACTGCGGAGGAGTACAAATTTGTACTCTTCGAGGTCTGTCCTCCTAAGCCCTCCGATGACTCTGATGAAAAGAAGAAAGAACGTTATAAGAAATGGGTCAAGGCAGATGAGATGGCGCGGTGTTACATTTTGGCATCTATGTCAAATGTGCTGCAACATCAGCATCAGGCCATAGCCACAGCTTATGACATGATGTTCAATCTCAAGGAACTTTTCGGACATCAGAGTAGGGCGGCTAGGCAGGAGGCAATGAGAAACTTGATGACGACCACCATGATCGAGGGAACACCCGTTAGGGATCATGTTCTCAAGATGATGGCTCATCTTAATGAGATGGAAGTCCTCGAAGCTGAGATCGATGGGGAAACCCAGGTCGATATCATTCTCCAGTCTCTGCCTAGGAGTTTTGAGCAGTTCCGCCTCAACTACAACATGAACAAGAGGTTGTATTCGTTGGTGGAGCTTCTGACAGAACTCCAGGCGGCAGAGGGGCTTTTTCGTCAGAGTGCTCAAGCCATGGTCGCTCAGAAGGTTTCTTCCTCTAAACCGAAAGGTAAGAAGAAGAAGAAGCAAGGTGGAGCGAAAAAGGTGGCAGTGGGACCTCAGGCAGGAGTGAAGAAGCCGAAAGGCAAGTGCTTCGCTTGCAAGCAAACTAGACATTGGAAGGCAGACTATCCTCGCCGAAAGAACAAAGGTATATCTTCTTGTTTAGTTGTTGAAATATGTTTAGCGGTGTTATCTACCAGTGCCTGGTGTGTAGATACAGGAGCCACTGATCATGTCTGCAATACTTTGTAGGGGTTCCATGAAACCCGACGACTAGCTGAGGGAGAGATTACCGTCTTCATGGGCAATGCTTCAAAGGTGGCGGCTATTGCAGTGGGAGATGTTTATTTATCTTTTGATAGGAATAAAGTTTTGGTTTTGAGAAATTGTCTTTATGTACCTACTTTTAGAAAGAATTTGATTTCAGTTTCTAAATTGTTTATGGATGGATATTCTGTTTCTTTTAATGACAAAGTGGTTATAAAAAGGAATAGGGAGATTATCTGTTCTGGTACATTGGTTGGCAATTTATATACTCTTGAACTGAAAACTCCCACGATGCATATAGAAGTAAATAACTCATCTTCTAAATCTAATAAGAGAAAAGAACCTTCGCAGATGAACCAAACATATCATTGGCATCTAAGGCTTGGTCATATTAACCTAAGTAGAATTCAAAGGTTGATAGCTGATGGACCTTTGGGTTCATTAGTGGTGGAGGATCTCCCAACCTGCGAATCTTGCTTGGAAGGTAAAATGACCAAGAGGCCTTTCAAGGACAAGGGGTATAGAGCCAAAGATGTGTTAGAATTGGTTCATTATGATTTGTGCAGTCCTATGTCTATCCAGGCAAGAGGTGGTTTTGAATATTTCGTCTCTTTTATAGACGATTATTCAAGATATGGATACATTTACTTGATGTGTCGCAAGTCTGAATGCTTTGACAGGTTCAAAGAATTCAAGGCTGATGTGGAGAACCGTCAAGGTAAAAGTATCAAGACATTACGACATAATCGTGGTGGCGAGTACATCTTGGGAGAGTTTAGGAATTACTTATTAGAGGCTGGGATTTAATCCCAATTGTCTGCACCTGGCACACCCCAGCAGAATAGTGTAGCGGAGCAAAGGAATAGGACTCATATGGAGATGGTCAGATCGATGATGAGTTATTCTGAGTTACCTGTTTCGTTCTGGGGGTATGCACTGGATACGTCAATGTATACTCTAAACTTGGTTCCATCTAAATCAGTACCTTTTACCCCTATAGAATTGTGGACTGGGCGAAAGCCTAGTCTAAGACATATTCGGATATGGGGGAGTCTAGCAAATGTGCTGAAGACTGATGCTGGTAAGTTGGAACCTCGTACAGAAGTATGCATGTTTGTTGGCTACCCTAAGGGAACGAAAGGTGGTTTGTTTTATAATCCTAGAGATCAAAGGGTGATCGTTAGCACGAACGCCAGATTTCTAGAGGAGGATTATGTAATGAACCACAAGCCCACGAGTAGGATTGTTCTTGAGGAGTTAACAGGGGAAGTCCCGACTTCAGTACCACCGGTACAAGAGGAGACACCACAAGTCACTGCACCGCGTGTCAAAGAGCATACACAGCAGGCACCTCGTCGTAGTGGGAGGGTTGTTAGACAACCCGAGAGATTCATGTTTTTGGGAGAGTCTTCGGACTTAGTCCCAGGTGAACATGAATCGGATCCCTGGACATATGATGAGGCACTCCAAGATCGAGATGCGGTATCTTTGCAAAGTACGATGAATTCAGAGATAGAATCTATGGATTCTAATCAGGTCTGGGAGCTAGTAGAGCCACCCGATGGTGTAAAAACCATTGGATGCAAGTGGATCTACAAGAGAAAGAGAGGAGTAGACGGGAAGGTTGATACCTTCAAAGCTAGGCTTGTTGCGAAAGGGTATACTCAGAAAGAGGGTATCGATTATGAGGAGACCTTTTCACCGGTAGCTATGCTTAAGTCTATCCGGATTCTCTTATCTATAGCTGCTCATATGAATTATGAGATTTAGCAGATGGATGTCAAGACAGCTTTCCTTAACGGAAGTCTTGAGGAGAACATCTATATGCGGCAACCAGAGGGATTCATTGCTAAAGGCAAAGAACATCTTGTATGTAAGCTTAATCGGTCCATTTATGGATTGAATCAAGCCTCTAGATCTTGGAACATCCACTTTGATGAGGTAATCCAGTCATATGGATTTATTTAAAGTCCGGATGAACCTTGTGTATACAAGAGATGTGACGGAAACGTAGTGGTGTTCCTTGTACTATACATAGATGATATTTTGTTAGTTGGAAACAATATCAAAGTGTTATTAGACGTAAGGGTATGGTTGTCCAAACAGTTTGACATGAAGGACTTGGGAGAAGTGGAACACATCCTTGGGATCAAAGTTATAAGGGATCGCAAGAAAAGGATATTGTGCTTATCTCAAGCTTCATACATTGACACTATCCTTGCTCGTTGTAGCATGAAGAACTCCAAGAAAGGTTTCCTACCTTTTAGGCATGGAGTTCCTTTATCTAAAGAGATGTGTCCCAAAACATCAAAGGAGATAGAGGACATGAAGGCGGTTCCTTATGCTTCGGCAGTAGGAAGCCTTATGTATGCTATGCTATGTACGAGATCAGATATCTGCTTTGCCGTGGGCATGGTTAGCAGATATCAGAGTAATCTTGGACAGGGACATTGGACTGCGGTAAAGCATATATTGAAGTACCTGAGAAGGACTAGGGATTATATGCTAGTTTACCAGGCAGATCAATTAGTCCCTGTGGGTTACACGGATTCGGATTTCCAATCAGATAGGGACAAGAGTAAGTCTACCTCGGGGTTTGTGTTTACTTTTGGAGGTGGAGCCATAATGGAGAAGTGTCAAGCAGAAATGCACGGCGGACTCTACCATGGAAGCTGAGTATGTGGCAGCCTCTGAGGCAGCCAAGGAAGCTGATGGCTCAGGAACTTCTTGATGGACTTGGATGTGATTCCTGGTTTGCCCACAACAATCACAATTTATTGTGATAACAGTGGTGCAGTTGCAAACTCGAAGGAACCACGAGCCCATAAGGCAAGTAAACACATAGAGCGCAAGTACCACCTTATACGAGAGATCGTAAAGCGAGGAGAAGTTGCTGTCGCCAAGATTGCATCAGAGGATAACCTGGCGGATCCATTCACTAAGCCCCTTTCAGCGAAAGCGTTTGATAGGCATGTGGAGGACATGGGGATCAGATGTATGGCAGAGTGATGACAACATAGTCTTTTAGTATAAGTGGGAGATTGTTGGAATATATACTGAAAGCCTAGCTATTTTTGTATGAACATTTTATTTTGGAATAAGAATCACATGATCATTGTTTGCACTTTATATATTTACTATATATGTGTGCATAATGTCTAATATTTTACATTGTAGATAACATGGTGTTTGGTGTGGCACAGAAGATCATGTTATCAGTCCCTTGTAAAATATAAGAGGCTCACGACCAAGATGGTTTTGGACAAACCATTGGCATGGTTGTAGTGTAGCTTGGTATTGTTTTGATTTGAACATAAAGTTACACTAGTACACTTAGGTGTATTGAGCAGGACCGACATAGAGGTGATTCAATTTAGTACTGACTACATAATTGAATCGGACCTCGGATATTATGTTGTACATGCTCTTAATCCCGATATAATAACGGGCACATGTACTTAGTATTTATTTCTTTGATTTACCAGAGGGTGAGATTTAGATGGATTAAATCAATATGCTCGGTAAGTTTGGAAATGATATTATTTACATAGTGTGTCGTTGATTATAGGAGGAAACCGTGTCCTATATATTAGGTTGATGATGTCCCCTTGAGGAGCTCATAAGGTTCATCATGTAAACCCAACTGGTTGACTTAGTCAACATGATGATAAGGTTGAGTGGTACTACTCGAGGAATTAGATGTTAATTAATTGATGGTCAGTAAATCAATTAATTGACGGACATTCGATATCTTAAACACGGGGAGATTAATGTACAAATAATATATGGAGCCCATATTAATTTATGGGAGTTGGTGAGGTAGTTCAATGATGATCCTCTAGTGGAATGGAACATCATTGATGGATCAAGTTTGTGTAGTTCTGATCCATCGGGTGGCCAAGATCCAACTCCTTCTTATGGTCCCTATCGTAGACTAATATAATCCTTGTGAAGTCTAGATCTAAGAATGTAAAACAAAACCTAGAACCAACGGTTGGGATTAAATCTCTAGATCCGATGGTTAGGATGAAACCCCAGAACCAACGGTTGGGATTAAATCCCTAGATCCGATGGTTAGGATTAAATCCCTAGATCCGACGGTTGGGATAAAACCCTAGATCCGACGGTTGGGATGAAACCCTAGATCCGACGATTGGGATGAAACCCTAGATCCGATGGTTGGGATGAAATCCTAGATCCGACGGTTGGGATGAAACCCTAGATCCGACGGTTGGGATAAAACCCTAGATCCGACGGTGGAGATTAAATCCCTAGATCCGACGATGGAGATTAAAGGAGTCCTAAGCCTAACTCTATAAAAGGAAAGCTTAGGGTTGGGCGGCAAGAATAAATTGAATTGGAATTAGGGTTTGGCTCTTCTCAAAGTGGGCGGCTAGGGCTTTGGAGCTAGGGTTTTTGGGCGGCAACCTTCATCCTTCTAGTTGTTGCCGGCGCCCATCATTCTCCATCAACACTTGGCCGGCGCCCATCCTCAAGGCCTCTCTCTTATTCCTTGGCCGGCGGTTCTCCTTCCATTGGTGGCCGACGTTCACTTCTCCAATCTCCAAGGTGGCCGGCGGTTCCTTTTGTATTGGTGGCCGGCGCTTCATCCATTCGTTCCTTGGCCGGCGGTTGCATCAAACTCCCTAGCTTCGTGGCCGGTTCTAGATAGGAAAGGTATTGTTGGTTCTTCTCTTTGTTCGCAGCGGACAAGGAAGGGAAGAACGCGATCTAGAAGGCTTCTACTCGTGGAGGATCTTCGTCCACACGTCGTCCACGAGAAGGATAGGACATACGGTAGAAGATCGTAAGGTATAAAGTTTTTTAACTTCATTTACAGATCTGAGCATGTTCTTTTATGTTTTGATTATACATGTATGCGTATGAATATATTGTTAGGGATATTTGGAACGGCTAGAGGGGGGGTGAATAGCATCAATCTCAAGTTGTCGAAAATCTATCGCGTTTGTTTCTACAATTTCGTTAGCGCAGCGGAATATAGATAATGAAAGCAATAACGAAATATACAATCACGCTAACACACTGATATAACGTGGTTCGGAACCACATGGTTCCTACTCCATGGATCGGGTTCGTACGAACCCTAGCGATGCCACAACCACCACTAATCAATAAACTCCTTCTCGACAACAAGTCGGAGGCGGAGAAACCTCGTACAAATGTTTACAACAATAAACAAGTAAATACAAGCAAATACAATATGAATTACAAATGCAAGTAAAGGAAAAACACTTTACAAGAGCTTTGGATTGCTTGATCTTTGATTGCCTTGAACTAGCTTTGAAGGACTGGAGAGCACCAACTTCCCCCTTCAATTTCGCTCAAGAAAATCACTATCTTTTCCTCCATCACGAGCTCCTTATATAGCTTCAATCTATGCTGGAAAAAGTCGACGAGTCGACTGATCGGGACCATCAGTCGACTGATGCCACTGTTGTCGTGAGACAACGGCTAGATCCACGCTGGATAAGTCTAACGGAACCTTCATCAGTCGACTGATTATGACCATCAGTCGACTGATGGAGTCCTCACTCGACCAGTCGAGTCTCGACTCCATTCTGGCGATTTCGAGCACCACGGTCGGATCGATCACACGATCACGATCGCTGAGCCATCACCGAGCCCACCTGGCGATGATCGCTAGGCCATAACCCGCAGTCAAACCCTAGTTGACTTGGTCCAGTCGACTGCCACATGGCACCAGTCGACTGGCACACCTCAAACATGAGGTTTTAACCCAAGTATGGTTCCCCCATACTTGCTAGACCACCCTTAGCTTGGACCTAAGCCTTCTAGCCACCTCCATCATCCTCACGCCTCTCGGATCCCTCCAAGTCATCCATGACTTGTTTATCCATCGCGCTAGCCTTCAGGTGCTTCCGTCGGCTATGTCATGCTAACGGTGTCTACACCGCCAAGGCACTTTGGACTTACGCCGCCAAGACTCCGCTTGAACTTTACGCCGCCAACCATTGGACTTATGCTGCCAAGACTCCCGCTTGGACTTTACGCCGCCAATATCAAACCCTTGGACTTCTCAAATGCCAAGACTCAAGCTTGGACTTTCTCTTGCCAACCCATGTTGGACTTTCCATGCCAAGACCATGCTTGGACTTTCCTTGCCAACCCATGTTAGACTTTCCATGCCAGGACATCCTTGCCAACCCATGTTGGACTTTTCATGCCAAGACCATGCTTGGACTTTCCTTGTCAACCCATGTTGGACTTTTCATGCCAAGACCATGCTTGGACTTTCCTTGCCAACCCATGTTGGACTTTACATTGCCAAGACCCATGCTTGGACTTTCCTTGTCAACCCATGTTGGACTTTACATTGCCAAGACCCATGCTTGGACTTTTCCCAATGCCAAGTGTCCCACTTGGACTTTCCATGCCAAGTACTCAAGACTTGGACTTTACCAAATGACAATTACATTGTCATATGTTTTTGTCGAAACATCAAAACATCACTCGAGTCAAACTCGAGTCCTGGTCAATCGTGACCTGGGCCGATTGCACCAACAATCTCCCCCTTTTTGACGTTTGAAAAAAACTAAACAAATTATTGAGTTAGAACACTAACTCAAATCTTTTACCAATTATCTCAAATTGGTAAATACTCTCCAAATGTTCTCCCCCTTTTTGACTAACATCAAAAATATTTTCTCCCCAAGAGGGTCAATGTCTCATGTCACAATGAGATCTTACAATCTCCCCCTTGGTCCAAAAATACTTAGGATGTCTACCATCTTCCTAGTGATAAGTCCAATATCACTCAAGAGAGACAATCCCATTTACTCTTCCAATTTCCAAATTGGGTCTCTCAAAAGTCCCATCAATTTCCCAATTGATGTCATATTCTCCCAATAACTTCTCCTCTTCAAGGAGAAAAACACATTCATCATCCCAAGATGGATACCTCCCCCTAAAGGCTTGCTCCCCCTTGACCATTGCACCAACAATGTCCTTGGGAAGTCCCTAAGCCAATAGGAACTCTAAACCATCAAAATTAAGGTTAGAAATTCAACATTGAACTTTACAACACCTTAACATTGATACAAACCCTAAACAACTCTCTTAATCCATATCCAATGGATTTTCACCCTTTATAATGCTTCTCAAAGCATATCCTAGGGTTAGGAGTGATTAGGGACCTTTACCATAGCTGAACATGGGCTAACCAACTTAGTTTTCCCGAAATCAGCCTTGGCAGTCGACTCTGTCAGCTACGATTATGATCACACACTCATCGATCGTGCCACTCAGGCGATTCGACTAATCAAATTTTTGAATTTCAGTTATCAGAATCGAGTTTTGGAAATTCATAAATAATTATACGTTTATCGAAAAATCACGAAATTGATACGTATAATACCTATGACACATACAATGGGTGAAAAATATTTTAAAATTATTTTACCCATAAAATAGTGAATTTGATACAAAACTCAAAACCATTGAAATTTTCAATGTTTTGGCCCTATTTTGTATCAACTTCATCAATGGTGATTGCTATCAAAAGATAGACTTCACCAAGGTTTTTCAAAATGATTTTAAAATATTTTCAAAACCTTATTTTGGATCATATTCCTTGGGCTCTATGCACATGACTTGTACACAAGCTTTCCCAATGATCCACAAATAAAATTGGATAAGTTTTAGTTCATCTAGATGTAAAAACTATGCACCTTGAACTTAACTCATATCCTAGCATCTCACATGTATCTAGGGTGTATAAATACACATACATGTCAATTGGATGTGAGATGTGGGTTTTGGTTCATTTAATCTAGGGTTTCATGCATTTTTCTAAGGCAACCCTACTTGATTCCCTTATAAATGGGACTCCAAGTCATGCCATTGTCCTTAAATCAATTTCAATCAAATTATCTTAAATGCATGAGTGATTATGGCATTAGAGATGATATAGATAAACACATGCTCATAATCATGATGTCATGGCATAAGATGAAATCTAAAAACACATGACATTTAAAGCCTTAATCCTAAACATGTACATGACATATAGAATGATTAAAAATAAGCATGATGTCATGGCATGTTATATGGCAAACAAAGCATGACATATAAAATATATAGGTATAGTAATACATAAATTTTAATATTAATTGTCATTTGATATAATTAAGTATATTTTGCCATATTAACCTAAATTTTCCCAAGTGTGCCAAAAACCCAAAATAGCACACTATGGCCTCTAAACCTAAATTGTGCCAATTTGACCATTTTATCAAGCTTCTCAAATAATATTGGCACACCCTAAAATCTTTTAGGATGATAATTCAAATCTATTTCCAAGGTATCCATAACCTTGAAAATAACCTAAAGTGTCACCTTTGCCATGGTTCAGTTAACTACCCATCCATTTAAGGTTGGCACACCCTAACCCATCTAGCGTGAATCAATCACGCTCTTAGGAACCCAAAACCGATTTGAGCTCCTAGGGTTAATTAGGTATTCCTTAGGGATAACCTCCATGGATACCTTCCTAATGACCCTCCTAGGCTTATTAGCCTTGGTCATTTGGGTCTTACCTAGGTTGACTCTAGGGGTAACTCCCCTTGCAACCTTCTTAGTGGCCACCCTAGGTTTCCTAGAAACCTTAGCCACTAGGCACAACCCTTGGTCAACTCTAGGGGTGACTTCCCTATTGACCTTAGTCTTCCTAGACCTAGTTTGTGTTCCATAATCAAATGGAACACTATGGTAAGCCACTTTAGGCTTAGGTTTGTGACCCAAACCTTGCTTGCCCTTGGTTGACTTTTGACTCTTAGATCATAGGTGTTGACTTTGACTTTTGGACCTAGAAGTTTGACTAATTGACCCTTGCATTTGATTTTGCATACCCTTAAGGGTCTTTTCAAGTTTTCCAAGCCTTGATCTCAAGGCTTGATTTTCCTTTTCTAATATCTTAATTTTTGATTTTTCATTTTCTCTTGAGATATTTTTATTTCTAGGCATATGTCTAGATTTCTTAGCATTAAAGCCAAGATGTTCTCCTATTTTCTTAATGATTTCCTTAGGTAATATATTTTTAGGGACATTAGTCCCTAATTTCTTCTTATTTCCTAAGTGAATACTCTTAGCTCCTAGGCAAATATATCTATTATTTCTAGCATGCTTTTCATGCACAATAGCAAGACTATTAAAATTATTCCTAGCATGCTTCTTATCCCTAGAAATTGAAGGTGCATTAATAAATTTTACCTTAGGGTTTTCCTTGGAGGCTCCCCCTACTTGTGTTGCTCCTTCTTGCCCTTTCTTCTTTCCCCTTGGACATTGACTCCGATAATGTCCCTTTGAGTTGCACTTGAAGCATATAATATGCTCCTTGCTCTTTTGACTTGAGGGACCGGCATCCTTGGCCTTTGGTGCTGGTGGAGCTTTCCTAACCTTCTTTGGGCACTTACTCTTATAATGCCCAAATTTCCTACACTCAAAACACATAATGTTATTTTTATTTTGAATTGAGGTGTTTGATTTACCGATGGTGGTGGAGACCGGAATTGGACTTTGGGCTTCTTCATCTTGACCGGATGTCGAAGCTTCTTCTTCTTGATGTTCCGGTATGAAGGTTCTCTCCTCCCCTCAATCCTTGAGGTGGATGCTTCTTCCACTTCCTCCACCTCTTCCGACCCGAAAGTTGACTCCTCACTTTCTTGTGAGGATGATGATGATTCTTCTTCGGTATCCTCCTCTTCCAAGTCTTCTTGGACCGATTCGGGATTGTCATGGAACTTGATCAACTTGTTCCACAACTCCTTGGCATCCCTATAGCTTCCTAATCTGGATAAAATATCATTAGGTATCAAATCAATCAACATTTTTGTTACCTTAACGGTTGTCTTGAATTTTTCCCGTTGCTCCTCGGTCCATCTCTTCATCTTGAGGATTTCGCCGTTTTCTCCTCTCGGAGCATCAAAACCTATAGTCACGGCAAACCAATTTTCTATATTCGTCATTAGAAAATATTCCATCCTACCTTTCCAATACGCAAAATGTTCGCGGTTGAAGGAAGGTGGGATGTTGACGTCGTCACCCAATCTTTCCTCAAATTCCATATTCTTCCCTCTAGCTTCTTGACTCCGGGTTGTTAATCCGTAGAAGAGCCCCAGGCTCTGATATCACTTGTTAGGGATATTTCGAACGGCTAGAGGGGGGTGAATAGCGTCAATCTCAAGTTGTCGGAAATCGATCACGTTTGTTTCTACAATTTCGTTAGCGCAGCGGAATATAGATAATAAAAGCAATAACGAAATATACAATCACGCTAACACAATGATATAACGTGGTTCGGAACCACATGGTTCCTACTCCACGGATCGGGTTCGTACGAACCCTAGCGATGCCACAAACACCACTAATCAATAAACTCCTTCTCGACAACAAGTCGGAGGCGGAGAAACCTCGTACAAATGTTTACAACAATAAACAAGTAAATATAAGCAAATACAATATGAATTACAAATGCAAGTAAAGGAAAAACACTTTACAAGAGCTTTGGATTGCTTGATCTTTGATTGCCTTGAACTAGCTTTGAAGGACTGGAAAGCACCAACTTCCCCCTTCAATTTCGGTCAAGAAAATCGCTATCTTTTCCTCCATCACGAGCTCCTTATATAGCTTCAATCTGTGCTGGAAAAAGTCGATCAGTCGACTGATCGGGACCATCAGTCGACTGATGCCACTGTTGTCGTGAGACAACGGCTAGATCCACGCTGGATAAGTCCAACGAAACCTTCATCAGTCGACTGATTATGACCATCAGTCGACTGATGGAGTCCTCACTCGACCAGTCGAGTCTCGACTCCATTCTGTGGCCGATTTCTCGAGCGCGGTCGGTGATCACACGATCGGGCCGATTTGCTAGCCATCGATCGTGCCCACCTCTGCAATCGATTTGCTAGGCCATAACCGTGATCAAACCCTAGTTGACTTTCGGTCGGTCATTGCCGCCACATGGCACCGATCATTGGCACACCTCAAACATGAGGTTTTAACCCAAGTATGGTTCCCCCATACTTGCTAGACCACCCTTAGCCTAGACCTAAGCCTTCTAGCCACCTCCATCAGCCTCACGCCTCTCGGATCCCTCCAAGTCATCCATGACTTGTTCATCCATCGCGCTAGCCTTCAGGTGCTTCTGTCGACTATGTCATGCTAACGGTGTCTACACCGCCAAGGCACATTGGACTTACGCCGCCAAGACTCCGCTTGGACTTTACGCCGCCAACCATTGGACTTATGCTGCCAAGATTCCCGCTTGGACTTTACGCCGCCAATATCAAACCCTTGGACTTCTCAAATCCCAAGACTCAAGCTTGGACTTTCTCTTGCCAACCCATGTTGGACTTTCCATGCCAAGACCATGCTTGGACTTTCCTTGCCAACCCATGTTGGACTTTTCATGCCAAGACCATGCTTGGACTTTCCTTGCCAACCCACATTGGACTTTTCTTGCCAACACCATGCTTGGACTTTCCTTGCCAACCCATGTTGGACTTTACATTGCCAAGACCCATGCTTGGACTTTCCTTGCCAACCCATGTTGGACTTTACATTGCCAAGACCCATGCTTGGACTTTTCCCAATGCCAAGTGTCCCACTTGGACTTTCCATGCCAAGTACTCAAGACTTGGACTTTACCAAATGACAATTACATTGTCATATGTTTTTGTCGAAACATCAAAACATCACTCGAGTCAAACTCGAGTCCTGGTCAATCATGACCTGGGCCGATTGCACCAACATAAATATTGTATAATCATGGACCCCAAAGACAAACACAAAAACCTGTGATCCGTCCGTCGTCTCTTCCGTGGCTAACCAACTAGAAGAGTTGTGTTGCTTGAACAACTAGTTTGTTCAAGGACCACTCAAGTTGTTAGCATGACGACGAAATGGTTGTGCTAAGGAAGCTCATCCCATCCGGATTAATTCTTTCATTAGTGAAAATTTTAATCCGGAGACATGGGAGCCAATGAGCCTCCGAAGCGACTCCCAATAGTAGAAGGCACTGATTTAGATGGACCAAGTTCAGAATATACACTATCGTATCTAGAGCATATCCCCAGAACGAATCTGGCAACTCAGAATAACTCATCATCCATCTAACCATCTCCATAAGTGTCCTATTCCTTCGCTCTGCTACACCATTCTGCTGGGGTGTGTAGGTGCAGACAATTGGGATTGAATCCAAGCCTCTGATAAGTAATTCCTAAACTCTCCCAAAAGGTACTCACCACCACGATCAAATCGTAGTGTCTTGATACTTTTACCTTGACGTTTCTCCACATTAGCCTTGAATTCTTTGAACTTGTCAAAGCATTCCGACTTACGGCGCATCAAGTAAATGTATCCATATCTAGAATAATCGTGTATAAAAGAGACGAAATATTCACAGCCACCTCTTGCCTGGATAGACATTGGACTACACAAATCAGAATGAACCAATTCCAACACATCTTTGGCTCTATACCCCTTGGCCTTGAAAGGCCTCTTGGTCATTTTACCTTCCAAGCAAGATTAACAGGATGGGAAATCTTCCACCACTAATGAACTCAAAGGTCCATCAGCTATCAACCTTTGAATTCTGCTTAGGTTAATATGACCAAGCCTTAGATGCCAAAGATATGTTTTGTTCATCTTCGAAATTTTTTTTCTCTTATTGGAATTAGAAGATGAGGTATTAACTTCTATTTGCATTGTGGGACCTTTTGGTTCAAGTGTATATAAATTTCCAATCAATGCACCAGAACAGATAATCTTCCTATTCGTTTTTATTCCAACTCTGTCATTAAAAGAAATAGAATAACCATCCATAAACACTTTAGAAACCGAAATCAAATTCTTTCTAAATAAGGGTACATAAAGGCAATTTTTAATAACACAAACTTTATTCCTCTCAAAAGACAAATAAACATCTCCCACAGCAACAACCACCACCTTTGTGGCATTGCCCAAGTATACGGTAATCTCTCCCTCAGCCAGTCGTCTGATTTCCTAGAACCCCGGTAAAGTATTGCAGACATGATCAATGGCTCCCGTATCTACACACCAGGTGCTAGTAGATAACACCGCTAAAAATGTTTCAACGATTAGACCAAAAGATATACCTTTGTTCTACTTCCGGTTGGGGTAGTCCTTCTTCTAGTGTCTAGTCTACTTGCAAGTGAAGCACTTGCCTTTCGGTTTCTTCACTCCTCCTTGAGTTCCTCCCGCCACCTTTGCCCCAGCTTGTTTCTTCTTCTTCTTGCCTTTCAGCTTAGAAGTAGAAACCTTTTGGTCAACCATGGCCTGCGCCTGATCACTTTGACGAAATAGCCCCTCTACCGCCTGGAGTTCTGTCAGAAGCTCCGCCAACAAATACAACCTTTTATTCATGTTGTAGTTCAGGCGAAACTGCTCAAAACTCCTAGGTAAAGACTGGAGAATGATATCGACCTGTGTTTCCCCATCGATCTCAGCTCCGAGGACTTCCAGCTCATTCAAATGAGCCATCATCTTGAGAACATGATCCCTCACGGGTGTTCCCTTGATCATGGTGGTCGTCATCAAGTTCCTCATGGCTTCCTGCCTAGCAGCCCGATTCTGGTGTCCAAAAAACTCTTTGAGATTGAGCATTATGATATAAGCAGTGGCCATGACTTGATGCTGATGTTGCAGTACATTTGACATAGATGCAAAAATGTAACATCGCGTCATCTCATCAGCCTTAATCCACTTCTTATAACTCTCCTTCTCCTTTTCCCCAGAATCATCCGTAGGCTTAGGAAGGCACTCTTCGAGGAGTACATATTTGTATTCCTCAGTAGTCAAGACAATGTCAAGATTCCTCTTCCAATCAACATAATTGGGTCCAGTAAGTTTATTTTCTTTCAGTATCATAGCAAGTGGGTTGAAAGTCATTTTGAAAAACCTAAGAATCACATAGATCAAAACATTAGATTTCAAAAAATTATTGATTCCTCAAACAATAAAATTTTAAAATCAACCAACACCTCAAAACACCGAGAATATCGTATGTCACGATAGTGTAGACGTATACGAATTCTATATTTGTAAGAGGAGGTTTTACCCATTAATTTTACTATCTTGTCAACCTAACTTTTTGACAAATAAAATTAATAGTTAGTTCCTCTTCAGCCCTACAAATAAAATCAGTGACTCTGATGGGGAGAATACTCCTATTTGCATCTAAGTGTTCACCATTACTTGGTACCAAGGTAATTATCTCGGGCTATGTGCTTTTCGATGGGGAAGTACACACGCTCCTTAATAATTTTCTATAACCATATTCGACCTTGTGATCCGCAAACAAACTCATCTGATTTGGAGGAAGGCACTCAGAGTCATCGCACAAGTTTGTTTACATCACATGTCAAATCAAAATGGAGGTCGTGGGAATTTATAAAATATCCCTCTCCCACTTAGTAATTTAAAATTGAGGAATTTTCTAGCCTACGACATGCATATCAAACAATAAGCAATAAATATGAAAAAGAAATATTTTCCAACTATTATGGCTTTTGTCTCCAATATGTCTCCTGTCGTATCGTCATCTCGTCCGCTCCTCCATACGCTATGTACGAGCAATCTGGAGATCCGAGTCGAGACTAACTATTTTAATTTAGATCCATCGATCCTAAACTCCTCGAAGGAGTGTAGATGAAATCTAGATTGAAAGTAAACTAAAAATAAATGAGTGGTTAAACAATGCCGTACTTAATTACAAAAATTAAATACTAGCCTCGTCAAGCCCGAGGATTCAAAAAATATATAATTACACACATACAATCACATACACAAATATGGCCATAATAGTTGGATCCTATGCCTACAACGAAAAAGTTAACCTAGCACATCCTACTATTATCCGGCACATATAATATATGAAAAGTGTATAAAAGTAACCGAATACTAAACACACAAAATTGAAAATCGTGGCTCTGATTCCACTTGAAGGTTTTTCGGAACCAAAGCTCTGATACCACTTGAAGGTAGGAAACTTTGCTTCCCACTTCAACTCGTTCGCTTGTTTATGGCGATCCCATCTTCGTTCCCGAATTAAAAAAATAAACCCAAGACAATTAGGGATTACCCAAGCAACCGTTTCATCATCGTGCTATTCGAATAGAGTGGTCACTTGAACAAACTTGTTGTTCAAGCAAGCTACCTCTATTCTTCGAATAGCCACAGAATAAACGATGTACGGATCACCGATTTTTTTGTTTGTATTCGGGATCCAAGTAAATTAGCCACATAACAAAACATACAATATGCATATAATTGAAAAATAATTATAGACATAATACAAAAGAATATAAACAAGAATTATACTTCTCGATCTTCTATTGTATGTCCTTCCTCCTTTTGGACGTTGTGTGGGCGACGATCTTCCAAAAGTCGAAGCCTCCTAGATCACCAATCTTCCTTTCCTTGTTCACTCTGAACAAAGGAAGATCATAAAACAAAACTCTTCTCCTTTCTAGAACCGACCACCAAACCACCTTGCTTGGTGATTGCCACCAGCCAAGGAGAGAACAAGGAGTAGATTAAGAGGATGGAGTGGGCGCCGACCAAGAGCTCCAAGGGAAGAACCCTAACCCTAGTCACCGCCGGCCAAGGATGGAGAGAAGAAGAGGATGAGCACCGACCAAGGTTGAGAATATCAAGTTGGGCATTGGCCAAGGAGAAGAGAAGGAATCCTTGCCACCCAAGGATCCCCCAAAACCCTAGCCACCCAAACCCTAATCTCCAAGCAATGCTCTTGTCGCCCACCCCTTAAGCCTCCTTTTATAGATCTAGGCCAAAGCCTCCTTAAATCTCCACCATCGAATCTAGGGATATTATCTCAACCGTCGGATCTAGGGATTTAATCTCAACCGTCGAATCTAGGAACCATGAAGAGGAGATGGATCTTGGCCATCCAATGGATCAAGCCCACATAAAGTCCGATCCATTAATGATAATCCATTCCATTAGAGGATTATCATTGATCTACCTCACCAACCCCCATAAGTTAATATGGGCTCCATATATTATTTGTACATTTATCTCCCCGTTTTTAAGATCTCGAATATCCGTCAATTAATTAATTTTCTAACAATTAATTAATCAACATCTAACTCCATGAGTAGTACCACTCAACCTTATCATCATGCCGGACCAAGCCCACCTATAGGGTTTACATGATGAACCTTATGAGCTCCCCAAGGGGACATCATCATCCTAATATATAGGACACGGTTACCTCCTATAATCAATGGCACACCATATAAATAATATCATCTGCCAACTTACCGAGCCTATCGATTTACTCTATAAATCTAGCCCATTGGTAAATCAAAGAAATGAATACTAAGTATATGTGTCCGTTATTATATCGGAATTAAGAGCATGTACAACATAATATCTAAGGTCCGATTCGATTATGTAGTCAACAATAAATCAAATCACCTCTAAATCAGTCCTGCTCAATACAAACAAAGTGTACTAGTGTAATTCTATGGTCAAGACAAACCAATACCAAATTACACTTACAACCATACCAATGGTTTGTCCATAACCATCTAGGTTGTGAGCCTTTACTTATACTTTACAAGGAATTGATAATATGATCTCCCGTGTGACACTACACACCATGTCATCTATAATGTATTGTATTAGACAATATGCATAATCATAAATATGAAAACAATGATCATGTGATTCTTATTTCAAAATAAAGATGTTCATACAAAAGAAAGACTTTTCAGTATACATCCCAACACGCTTTACCTTTAGAGCTATTGCATATGGACTTATATGATTGTCATAGTACCCCTTCCATGATTGGTAGTAAATATTGCTTAGTGATAGTAGATGATTTCTCTAGATTTACTTGGGTATTTTTCATGAAAAATAAGGATGAAACCCTAGGAATAGTCATAGGATTTAGCAAGAGAGTAGAGAATGAAAGAAAACTCAAAATCAACCAGATCTGTAGTGATCATGGTGGAGAATTTGAGAATTCTAATTTCTCAACCTTTTGCCTAGAACAAGGGTACAAGCATGAATTTTCTTTTCCTAGAACACCCCAACAAAATGGGGTTGTGGAAAGGAAGAATTGTGCCTTACAAGAAGCGGCTAGGACTATGCTTAATGCATATTCTTTACCTAGCTACTTGTGGGCGGAAGCGGTTAATACCGCTTGCTATATCCAAAATAGGGTTTTAATTCATAGGTTTTTAGGAAAACCCCCTTTTGAACTATGAAATGGTACAATTCCAACAATTCACTATTTTAAGGTCTTTGGATGAAAAGTCTATATTTTAAATACCACAGATAACCTAGGTAAATTTGAGTCCAAAGCGGATGAGGTAATCCTAGTTGGATACTCATCCACTAGTGTAGGATATAGAGTTTACAATAAAAGAACTCAAAAAATTGAGGAATCTTCAAATGTCAAATTTGATAAAACCTTTAATACATATCCTAGGAAATCCCCCATTGATGATGATATCAATGACAAAAATCAAGAAATTACCCAAAAATTTAAAGATTTAACTTTAGGGGGTAATGATAAAGGGGGAGAGTTAAATAAAGGGGGAGTAAGAGGTGATTCCGATGATGAAAGAAGGGTTGAGGATAATCATGATCAAACTCAATTTAACACACCTCCTAGAACAATAAGAGTTCATCAAAATCACCCTCTAGACCAAATTGTGGGTAAATTATCTCAAGGTGTTAGGACTAGGTCATTTCATAGGGATCCCTCTAGTCATATAACACTAATATCCCAAATTGAGCC
This sequence comes from Wurfbainia villosa, assembly GCA_025175895.1. Lineage (NCBI taxonomy): Eukaryota > Viridiplantae > Streptophyta > Magnoliopsida > Zingiberales > Zingiberaceae > Wurfbainia > Wurfbainia villosa. The sequence continues at coordinate 96,456,972 of CM045986.1, forward strand.
CAAAATAATTAAAGATGCATTACTTGATTCGGATTGGATCTTAGCAATGCAAGATGAATTGGCTCAATTTGAAAGGAGTCAAGTTTGGGAGTTAGTTCCTAGACCTAATGATAGTACCGTTATTACTACAAGATGGGTCTTTAGGAACAAACTAAATGATCAAGGTAATATCACTAGAAATAAGGCAAGGTTAGTTGCAAGGGGCTTCAATCAAGTTGAAGGACTTGATTATGATGAAACATATGCCCCGATTGCTAGATTAGAGTATATTAGAATCCTATTAGGATATGCCTCCCACATGGGTTTTAAACTCTATCAAATGGATGTAAAGTCGGCATTCCTAAATGGGTTCATTAAGGAGGAAGTTTATGTAGAACAACCTCCCGGGTTTGAATGTGATGACTATTCAAACCACGTATAAAAGCTTAAGAAAGCTTTGTATGGTTTGAAACAAGCTCCCCAGGCTTGGTATGAAAGATTATCGTCTTTCCTAATCTCCAAAGATTTTAGAAGGGGTAATGTAGATCAAACTCTATTTATAAAATCAACACCTAAGGACATCTTTGTAGCCCAAGTATATGTTAATGACATTATCTTTGGGTCAACAAATGATGAACTTCTTCAAGATTTTATCAAGAATATGGAAAATGAGTTTGAGATGAGTCTAGTTGGGGAACTAAATTTCTTCCTAGGATTACAAATCAAACAAACAAGTGAAGGAATTTATGTTTACCAAACCAAATATGCTAAAGAAATAATTAAGAAATTTGGTTTGGAAAATACTAAGGTAGTGTCAAGACCTATGGCAACCAATACTAGAATAGATAATGATAATGAAGGAAAATCAATAGATTCAAAGCTTTATAGAAGCATAATTGGTAGCCTCCTCTACTTAACCGCTAGTAGACCTGATATTTTATTTACGGTTGGTATGTGTGCTAGGTACCAATCATGTGCAAAAGAATCTCATTTAGTTGTCGTTAAGAGGATCTTAAGATATATTAAAGGCACACAAAATGTAGGACTATGGTACCCTAGGACTAGGTCTTTTAATTTGGTTAGGTACACCGATTCTGATTATGTCGGTTGCAAATTGGATCGGAAGAGCACTAGTGGTGGATGCAAATTCCTTGGGTCCTCCCTAGTAAGTTGGAGTAGTAGGAAGCAACCTTGTGTTGCTCTATCAACCACCGAGGCCAAATATGTGGCTATGGGTTGTTGTGTAGCTCAACTACTATGGATGAGACATACTTTAGAGGACTATGAGCTACTTTACTCCAACATCAAAGTATTTTGTGATAATGTGAGCATTATAAATTTGACCAAAAATCCGGTGCATCACTCTAGGACCAAGCACATTGAAGTAAAACATCACTTCATTAGAGATTATGTGGCTAAGAGGAACATTGAGCTAAATTACATTGAATCTAAGTCCAATCTTGCTGACATCTTTACCAAGCCTCTCCCCGAAGTAGAATTTTCATCACTTAGGAGAGAACTTGGAATGTGCTTCGTTGAATAGAGGTGTAGGTTTGCATGATCATATAAAAAATCTAGGTTTTATACCTCTATACATCTCACAAAAGACCTAAGAAACCATGAATTTTGTATTTAGACACTTAGACATCATGTGAGATGTTAGGAAGATGCACTTGGTTCATCATTCTTGTTATGATGCATTACTATGAACCAAAGTGTCATCTAGAGACATTAATCCTTCATTGAACAAATCATTGGGAAGACTTATACACAATAATGTGCATATAGCTCGAAGAATATGATTAGAAATGTCAAACAAAACATAATTTAAACTATGTTAATCATATTTTGAAAAACAGATTTCAAGTGGAACACAAAAGTGATACAAAGTTTGCCAAAACATTAGAACTTTTGTTAGTTTCCAAGTTTGTATCAATCTTCAAATCTGGAAAATATATATTTTTCAAATTATTTTTCTGTGATAAAGGATGATTTCTGAAATGTGTACACAAAATTTCGTGATTTTTCGAGGTCTCTAGAATTTTTAATGCATTTATGAAATTAGGATGAAAAGGATGAAATTCGGATTTCAGGCATATCAGTCGACTGATACTCTCATTTTTCTACAAATTCAGCCCATTTCCTGGTTTTGGTTGTAATTCTTAAGTGTCCTAACCCTAAGTATGATAATCTTCAACAACAAGAAGGTTTAGGACTAATTGATGCAGTGTTTTAGGGGGGAAATCATAATCTATATATTTTCATTCCCTACACTCATATATTTAGCTAAGAGTCCATGGGTGAAAATAGATTTTCAAAAACATTTTAAAATCACTTTAGAAAACCTTGGTGATGTCTATCTTTTGATAGCAATCACTATTAATGAAGTTGATACAAAGTAGATCAAAAACTTGAAAGTTTTAATGGTTTTTGAACTTTGTATCAATCTCCTATTTTAATTGTTAAAATATTTTTCCAAGATTTTTCATTGATTGTATATGTTATAAGTATTATACATATGAAATTTTGTGTTTTTTCAAGCTATGTATAATTACTTAGGATTTTTCAAACTTGAATTCTGATAATTGAAAAACTAGGTTTTTCAGTTATCAGTCGACTAAACCTACAGGGCTGATTGGTGATGGGCACGCGATTGCCTTGGTGAATCGCCTGCCAAAATCCACAGCGGCAAAACTTCCTAGAAAAATTGCTCGCGCAAAATCACCTCGCAAAACTACCGCACCTCGCGCGCGCGGCGGCGGGAACTGGCTAAACGACTAGTGACCGCCTGGCAGAAGTTCTCTGGCCAAACTTCCTTAGCGCATGGCTATCAGTCGACTACTGCTTGGTGCCAGTCGACTAATGGGCACTTCAGTCGACTGGTTTCTGAGGGACTCGACTGGTACGCTGAGTTTTCTAAAAAATATCTCCATTTCCTAGTATTTAGTGTACTTTTGATGTCCTAAATCTATGGCATGATAATATTCATTATAGAAAAGTTTTAGGACTGTTTTATGTAATGTTTTAGGGGTAGTTTCCTCATATCAAAGTTTTTCATTCCCTTAACTTATATTGTTGGTGCAAAGTTAGGATATAACCTCCAACTCTTTGTTAGGCTTTGCTCCACAAGTTTGTCATTAATCATGAACCATATCTTGGATTAAGGGGGAGCTTAATTTCAATTTTATGCCTTAATTCAAGATACACAAAATTTCACTCTTTTATGCAGATTTATGTATTATTCTCTTTTTGATGTATGTCAAAGGGGGAGAAGGAATGTTTAAGTTAGAATTCATATTGGAATTATGATGGAAATATGATTATGTTCATGAATGTTTAAGATAGAATTCATATTGGAAATATGATTATGTGCATGTGTTAAAGACCTAACTTAAATGATTTCCAAACATCAAAAAGGGGGAGATTGTTGGTGCAACAATGCCCCAAGCATTTATATGTTTTGATGTTTGGATAATCATCTAAGTTAGGCAATACTTGTGATCTAATTGTGAACATATTTAAGTGACAGAAAAATCCAAGTATGAAGACTTGGTAATGGCAAAGTCCAAGTGTGATCTTAGCAAAGGAAGTCCAAAGGCAAGTCATGGCAGAGTAAGTCCAAGCATGTAGTCTTGGCGGCGTAAAGTCCAAGCACGCTTTGGCAAAGGGAAACCCAAGATATGACAAAACCGAAGGAAGCTCTTGGAAGCAAAGCGCAAAGGATGAACAAGTCGCGAACTCGGAGGGATCCTGGAGGCGCATGGCTTAAGGAAGAGCTAGAAGGTTGAGTCTAGGTCTAGGGGGTAAATTCAAGTATGAATTATTCATACTTGATAAGTATCAGTCGATTGATACGATGTATCAGTCGACTGTTAGGGTGCTCGACTGAGTCAGGCTGAAAGGTTGATGAACGGTCGACTGCCTAGTCGTGGCAGTGGACTGATGTCGCCATCAGTCGACTGCCAGTATTGTCAGTCGACTGATCAGGTCGATGATTGGCACAGAATGGAGTCTCACTCAGTGATCACTCGACTGATCGCTTCATCAGTCGACTGATGAAGTGATTAGTTGACTGATTATACAGCCGTTGGAAATGGGGGTTGCGTATCTCCGTGGATTTGCTTCGTAAGAAGTCGTCGGCTTCGGTGATAGTCGACTAATGTTGTACATCAGTCGACTGAACGTGGTCCAATGGGAAAAACAACTCTCTCTCTATATAAAGAGGGCTGGTGGTGGCTTTGAGGGCTAATGGTTACATTCTGATCTTTCTCTCAAGCCCCCCACAAATTCTCTAAGCTTTCAATTGTTTAATTCTCCTCCTCCTCTCTAATCTTCATCTACATCCTTTGTAAGAAGAGGAGGGTTTGTAAAAGAGAAAGCTTCTTAGTGGAATCGCTTGGGTTGATCCACCTTAAGGATCGCCGTGGAGTAGGAGCGTTATCTCCGAACCACGTAAAGGCCTTGTGTTAGCATTGTGTTTTCATTTCTATTTATATAGTATTTGTTGTGCTTCCACTAACCATTCTTGTAGAAACAAAAATGAGGTATTCACCCCCCCCCCCCTCCCCCCTCTAGCTTCCAAGGATCCCTTACATTATGGAGATGGTTAGATCAATGATGAGTTATTTTAAGTTACCAGATTCGTTCTGGGAGTATGCTATGGATACAACAGTGTATATTCTGAATTTGGTACCATCTAAATTAGTACCTTCTACTCCCACAGAATTGTAGACTAGGCGAAAGCTTAGTCTGAGACATTCGGATTTGGGGTAGTCCGGCACATGTGCTGAAGGGAGATGCTGGTAAGTTAGAACCTCATACAGAAGTGCGCTTGTTCGTAGGCTATCCTAAAGGAATGAAAGTTGGTTTGTTCTATAGTCCTAGAGATCAGAGGGTGATCATTAGCACAAATGCCCGATTTTTAGAGGAAGACTATATGATGAACCACAAGGCCATGAGCAAGATTGTTCTAGAGGAGTTAAGAGGGAAAGTCCCTACTTCAGTACCAATGGTACAAGAGGACATACCACAAGTGACTGCACCGCGTGTCACAGAGGATACATAGGTGATACATCGTCGTAGTGGGAGGGTTATTAGACAACCGAGAGATTTATGTTCTTGGGAGAATCTTCTGATTTGGTCCCTGGCGAACATGAATCTGATCCTTGGACATATCACTACTAAAAATGAACCTTTTAACGACGGGAAATCCCATCGTTAAAGAGTCAATTCCCATCATTGATGAGTTTTAACAATGGTATTAAATACCGTAGGAAGTTGTCACTAAAAGGCCCCGTCCGAAAAAAATTAACGACGGGAATAAAAGTATCGTCGTTAATAGCCTTTAACGATGGTATTCACTACCGTCGTTATTGATAATAATGACGCGTTTATATACCGTCGTTATTGGCAACAACGACAGTCAGATGTACCGTCATTAATAACAACAACGACGATTATATATACCATCGTTAATAACAACAACGACGGGTATATGTACCGTCATTAGTAATTTAATATTATTTAATTATTTAACGACGGTTTAACATATCGTCGTTAATGATAACAATGATGGGTCGTTATATAGTTATTATTTTGTCATTATTACCTGTAAACAATTCACAATACATATTAATGAATGTTACTAAAAATCAAAACACAATATATTAAAATCAAAATATCATATATATTAAAATATCATCAGTAGTTTTACATCATTAAAATTGTAAAATTAACGTCCATCTACATCAAAAGAAAACATTTCATTGATGTCTTCATGTGCAAAATGTTGACTATGCAAAAAATGAAGCACTGCAATGCAACCCATCGCAGTCTTGTATGCTTGACTCAACGATTGCTTCCAACATATACAACACCAGCAACAAGACACATCCTTGACCTCACCTTTGCAACACAAACCTAAACCAGTAGAAAATAGCAAATCACTGCTGTCACTTGAACGTGGCTTGTATATGAATGGTAGTTCATGAGGAGCACCGACAAAAACAAATTCCACCATGTTCTTCAATTTCTTAGCAAGTGATGAAGTTTTTCCTTTAATATTTAAAGCATTTTGTCTGAACCCATGCAAGCATAGAGTCCTTATCTTTTTGTCCATGTTATTCCCTGAATAACATACCAAGAATTTGGTGCATAATTATAGTTAGGAGAGTTATATTGACCAAGATAAACAACAACCAAGGATACTCAAACACAAGTAACATCTAGTGAAGGGCATAAAATGAAGAAAAGATATACAACATTTCCTCCTCATTTTTTTTGTTTTAATCTCAAGGACCTTAATAAGATTTCATTTAACAAGAACCAGAGCAGGAATATATTAACTCATTTCTCAACTGTAGAGTTCTTTAAAGAAAAAAATGAAGTTAAAAAAAAATGAAACATGTCTCTGTTTTTTTTCATTATCAAAAGGAAGATTGTTTGATTTTAACTTGATTACAAACCTTACCATGAGTCCTACACAACTGTGCTAGCTTGATATCAGGAAAGTTGGAATTCAAAATAACCATTTCATTCAAGGAATCAGGTGAAACATCTTCATGCTCATCCTCCTTTAACATCATTGGATTGCTTCCCTTGCCATTTTTTCGGCATAACTCACAAACATAAACTCGGATGGAAATGACTTGGGCACAAGTTCATTCCAGTAGTAAGCATATAATAGTTCATGCAATAAGAAACATAAAATCAAGGGTTTTGATTCTCCAGCTAATTAATATCCATAAAGTGAAGAATTCCACTTATTGAAATGAAAATTTTGAACTATGATCATCATAGGCAAGTGCAAATCACAGTAAATTTTTTTAATCAAACCACAAAATTAACAACACTAACAAATTAGCAATTGTTTTGATAAATAGTAACTACTAAGAACATTCTAAAAAAAATTAAAGACTTTTTAAATTACTTCATCCTTGGTTACATTTTCTTGAGGCAGGCACTAGATGGAATATCTGTTCATGAAAGACTCGAGGAAAGAACCAACACATGTATAATAAGTAAAATATATTTTTGTTACAAGAGTACAACACATATTACATATTAAACATAATAGAGGGTAAGATAAATAGTAAAACATATTAACATATTTTTGTTATAGGATTGCAATATTTTTTGCATAAACCAACTTTATCTCCTCTAAACATAACCAACATTCACAATAATTGACAAAAGAAACAAGAACATTGCAATAATAGTTGTCTAACATTATAACAACATATTAAATAATATTACAACAAAGCAAGAACAAAGTTTTAGGGAATACCAATCAATTAGCATCCAAAGATGATTTTTGAGAGTCGATGATCCTATAACAAATACATTATTAGATTAATTAAATCAAAAAAATATAAAAAATATATTTAGAAGTTTAAAACACTTACACCAGGAAAATAAAGATTTATAAACATATCTCCTCATCTTTGATAAGCTTCAAGGATATCATCTATATCGGTGGACATTGAATCTCTCTCCATTAACATATGATATGAGTATCGAGGATATGTCTTTGTAATCGATCATTAGTCTATTCTTGATGAATTTACTTTGCAATTGATCATTAGTCTATTCTTGATGGAGCTATAAATTTATTCAAAAAATATATATAGGTTGGATGGGACATTATTAGTCTAACACAAGGTATGTTTACTATACTAGTCTAAGAAAAGATTAGATAATTTTTTTTTTCAAGCATGATGAGTGGATGTGCTAGTTCATTTTATTACTCACATATGGGCAAAAAGATGACACACCTGGATACCCTATTTCTAAAGGAAAAAAAGTCACCAATACTAAAAAAACATAGTTGAAGAAAAAACTTTTTCTAATGCTTCTAGATTAATCTGTAGTAAACGTGCCAAGATGCTTTGTAAATCAAAGACAACTACATAAATTTAATTTATTTTAAGAATGTTCAAATAAGGCTACTCTACACTTTGAAATATTAGGTAGGCAAACTCAAGAACATTTTTACAAATAGTGTGTCCTAATCAACTTGATCAAAGCCTAGTGAGTATAATATCTTTCATGAGCAGAATTTCTTAGAGTTTTCTTCATAACATTTTCAGATAACTCTGGCAATGGAGAAATGTATATATATATTTGTATAATTAGTGTAGATTTCGGTAGGACTATATCCAGGTTTCATTTTTTGAGATGGAAACAAAATTTGTTAGGAACAAGCAAAAAATTTTACAACGAGATCTCAGTGTTTCATCTAATTTAATGAAACAAATTCAAATCTACGAAGGTGATCATTTAGCAAAAGAATAATGGGAGCAAAATCAACCAGATCTCAGCATTTCACAAAAAATCAAATCAACCAGATTATCTCAAAAAAACCAGCCAAAAAATAAAATAAAAAAAATAAAAAACTGAATCTTTAAGCAAAAGGAAGCAAAAAATATCACCTCAAATAGGAGCTTGGAGATCAAGGATTGTTGGACTAATGGGATTCATTTGGAGATCAGGGAATCTCTACCGCACCAGACTGTCGATCACTCGAGAGAGGCAGAAATGGAGGTTGTCATAGAGGCGAAGCTACGAAGGTGAGTAGTCATAGAGGTGGATGGGGATTGCCGATGGGAATCGCTGATGGAAACTGGTTGGGGATCGCCGATGGAAACCAGAGATGGAGAGGAAAGAAGCCGCGTTGAGAAATAACCTAGCGTAGTATTGATATTGATTTAGGAGAAAAAGTTAAAGGAAAAAATATAAGAAAAGAAATAAAATGAATAAAATAAAGATAGTTTTTAATGAATAAAAATGAAAAAAAAATGTGAAAATGGATATAAATAAAATTATATTTTCATAATTAAAAAAAGCATAATGAAAATGATTATAATTTTTAAAAATAAGTTTTCGACCAGTAAACAAAGCGATTTAGAGTCTCGACTTTATAAAAAAAACAAAAAAAAGTAATAACGATGGGAGAAAAAATCCATCATTGAAGGTCTTGCAATAACAAAGGGAGGAAATATCATCGTTAAAGGTATGCCATTAACAACGGAAATAAAAAATACCATCGTTGATGATAAAGTATCAACGATGGGACAAAATATTATCGTTAATGCGTATTCATTAACGATGGGCACTAAATATGGTCATTGTTTAACCACCAATAACGACGGTATTTGATAATGTTATTAAATTTCATCATTAAAAGTATATTTTCTACTAGTATGATGAGGCAATCCAAGATAAAGATGCAGTATTTTGGCAAAGGGTGATGAATTCTTAGATAGAATCTATGGATTCAAATCAGGTTTAGGAGCTAGTAGAACCACCCAATGGTGTAAAAGACATTGGATGCAAGTGGATCTACAAAAGAAAGAGAGGAACAGATGGGAAGGTTGAGACCTTCAAAGCAAAGCTTGTTGCGAAAGGGTATACTCAGAAAGAGGGTATCGATTATGAGGAGACCTTTTCGCCAGTAGTCATGCTTAAGTCTATCCGGATTCTCTTATCTATTACTGCTCATATGGATTATGAGGTTTGACAGATGGATGTCAAGACAACTTTCCTTAATGGAAGTCTTGAAGAAAACATCTATATGAAGCAACTAAAGGGATTCATTGAAAAGGGCAAAGAGCATCTTATGCGCAAGCTTAATCAATCCATTTATTGATTGAAGCAAGCTTCGAGATCTTGGAACATTCGTTTTGATGAGGTAATCCAATCATATGGATTTATTCAAAGTCCGAATGAGTCTTGTGTATACAAAAGATGTGACGGAAACGTAGTGATATTTCTTGTACTATACATAGATGACATTTTTCTCATTGGAAACAATGTCAAAGTGTTATCAGATGTAAGGATATGGTTGTCCAAACTGTTTGATATGAAGGACTTGGAAGAAGTGGGAAACATCCTTGGGATCAAGGTTATAAACACTTGGAAGAAGTGTGTTTATCTCAAGCTTCATACATAGACACTATTTTAGCTCGTTTTAGCATGAAAACCTCCAAGAAAGGTTTTCTACCTTTTCGGCATGGAGTACCTTTATCTAAAAAGATGTGTCCAAGAACATCAAAGGAGATAGAGGAGATTAAGATGGATCCTTATGCTTCGGCAGTAGGAAGCCTCATGTATGCTATGTTATGTACGAGACCGGATATCTGCTTTGTCATGGGCATGGTTAGCATATATCATAGTAATCCAGGACAGAGACATCTGACTGCGGTAAAGCATATATTGACGAACCTGAGAAGGACTAGGAATTATATGCTAGTATACCAGGCAGATCAATTACTCCCTGTGGGTTACACAAATTTTGACATCCAATCAGATAGGGATAACAATAAGTCTACCTTGGGTTTTGTGTTTACTTTGGGAGGTGGAGTCATTGTATGGAGGAGTGTCAAGCAGAAATGGGTGGCGGACTTGTTGGAATGTATACTGAAAGCCTAGCTCTTTTTGTATGAACATTTTATTTTGGAATAAGAATCACATGATCATTGTTTGCACTTTATATATTTATTATATGTGTTTGCATATTGTCTAATATTTTACATTGTAGATAACATGGTGCTTGGTGTGGCACAGAAGATCATGTTATCAGTCCCTTGTAAAATATAAGTAGAGGCTCAGAACCAAGATGGTTTTGGACAAAACATTGGCATGGTTGTAGTGTAGCTTGGTGTTGTTTTGTCTTGAACATAGAGTTACACTAGTACACTTAGGTGTATTGAGCAGGACCGACATAGAGGTGATTCAATTTATTGTTGACTACATAATTGAATCGGACCTCGGATATTATGTTGTACATGCTCTTAATCCCGATATAATAACAGGCACATGTACTTAGTATTTATTTCTTTGATTTACCAGAGGGTGAGATTTAGATGGATTAAATCAATATGCCCGGTAAGTTGGGAAATGATACTATTTACATGGTGTGCCGTTGATTATAGGAGGAAACCGTGTCCTATATATTAGGTTGATGATGTCCCCTTGAGAAGCTCATAAGGTTCATCATGTAAACCCAGCTGGTTGACTTAGTCAACATGATGATAAGGTTGAGTGGTACTACTCGAGGAGTTAGACGTTAATTAATTGATGGTCAATAAATCAATTAATTGATGGACATTCGATATCTTAAACACGGGGAGATGAATGTACAAATATAATATGGAGCCCATATTAATTTATGGGGGTTGGTGAGGTAGTTCAATGATGATCCTCTAGTGGAATGGAACATTATTGATGGATCAAGTTTGTGTGGTTTCGATCCATCGGGTGGCCAAGATCCAACTCCTCTTTATGGTCCCTATCGTAGCCAAATATAATCCTCATGAAATCTAGATCCAAGGATGTAAAACAAAACTCTAGAATCGACGGTTGGGATTAAATCCCTAGATCCGACAGTTGGGATAAAACCCTAGATCCGACGGTTGGGATGAAACCCTAGATCCAAAGGTTGGAATGAAATCCTAGATCCAACGGTTGGGATGAAACCCTAGATCCGACGGTTGGGATAAAACCCTTGATCCGACAGTGGAGATTAAATCCCTAGATCCGACGGTGGAGATTAAAGGAGACTTAAGCCCAATTCTATAAATAGAGGGCTTAGGTTGGGCGGCAAGTAATGGTTCAATAGGAGTTAGGGTTTTAGGTTGGGCGGCTAGGGTTTGGAAGTTTTGGCTTGGGCGGCAACTCTTGGACAAGTGGCCGGCGCCCATCTTCTTCCATCAAGACTTGGCTGGCGCCCATCCTCTTGGTCCCTCTCTTATTCCTTGGCCGGCGGCAACCTCTCTTCAAGGTTGGCCGGCGTTCTAGTTCTAGAAAGGAGAAGTTTTGTTGGTTCTTCTCTTTGTTCTCAGCGAACAAGGAAGGGAAGAAAGCGATCTAGAAGGCTTCTACTCGTGGAGGATCTGTTGGGTTTCCGGCACCGCGGCGTGTGTGTGTTCGATCATGTTTCGTAAACATGAGCACAGCGGAAGCAATTAAAATAATAAATCTATATTTATTACAACACACGCATGCATATTACAACAAGTGTAGACATAACCGTAAATTAAAATTTGCAATAAAAAAAATTATCTACGTTATACCTTTCGTATGACGTGTAGCGGGAACGGCATCAACCGGAACGATCCTCGTAAGAATCGTCTCTATCCGTATCCACGCCGAGCTCCTCGGGATGACTTCGCTAAGTCACGAGCTTCGTCTTCGTACGGGTTACTAGCCTCGTGTTGAAGACGGCGTGATCGAGAGATGATCACGATCCGAATCCAAATTCGGATCCTAAAACGAGTTCTCAAAACTCGCTTCTCCGGAGAGGTATTCGTCAACCAATTGACGAATCCTTCGTCCTCCACCTCAGAGGATTACCGGAGATCAAATCCCCGGTAAGTTAGCCGCTGTCGGAGCACTAACCGTCGTCCAAACGACGCTCCGACAACAAAGAAATAAGCTGTCCAGAAAAACTGGACAGCTTTTGGTGGAGGAATAGAGGCCGGCCAAGGAGAGATGGAAGCTCACCTTATCACCGAACCTAGAGGAGATCACCGGAGGGTCGCCGGAGGTTCACCGGCTTAAGCTTGGTCGCTGGCAACAAGTTGGACGGCTGCACAAAAGCTGGGCGGCACCTTAGGGTTGGGCGCCAAAAACTCCAAGGAGGTGGGTTAGTTTTAGGGTTAGGGTTTAAGCCCTATTTTATAGAGAACTAATTCTCTTAATGGTTAATGGATCATATCCATAAAGCCCGTTAACCCGCTGCATTAGGATAAGTTAAAATAAACCAAACCATGATGGTTTATTTTAAGTTAAAACGAACCGAACCAACTTTTGGTTCATTCGTTTAAAATAAACCAAACCCTTTGGTTTATTCTCCTCCATTGGATTAGAACCAAACCATTTTGGTTCATCCATTATGTCTTCATAAGACACGGCCCATCCACGCTTCCATTGCGACTGAAACGATTTCATGCTCGCTTTATGTTTGTTCCAACCAAACCTAGTTTCTCTCGGTCTGAGAATCCCATTCTCAAGCTCGTTTTAAATCCTTTGGATTACGCTCGTTGTGCGTGTGACCAAATAGGTTCTCGGTTTATGTTGGCCGTCTATAATTAACCATTAATTATAGAACGATCATGAGTGGCACCTAGTAGTACATCATGATCCCCAATTAACCGAAAAGATCAACGGTTGATCCAGAACTATTTCTGAAATCCTTCAGTAGCTCGAATGAATCGTGACCCATTCCCTTCACTCATCTTATACCCACTTGGTTCAGGACATGGTCTATTGTGTCAGTCCCCACTAGGCTGACTACGTCACACCTAGCCCAAGTATCATTTCCTCGTCCTACGGATTCTAGTTACTCCACATGTATCGAAGAGTACCTTACTCTAAACATGTAATGCTTTGGCCAAAGACTTTAGTAACAATCCGACGAGAGGCCATGGGTATACATCTCCTCGCAAGGAGTAGTGAATCCTTTATAGGCTATTCAAACACCTTCGATCACTTCGACTTATACCCAATCATCCCGGATCCACATCTCCTTAGAGATGTTTGCTTAAGATGTCAAAGCATAAGTCTCCATGATTAAGATGACTTGAATACCGCAAGTCAAAGGAACATCGCACTTAAGCCACAGTAAGAACTTCATTGACATATCTATATATGCAGAGAACCATATGAAGTCTTACGGCTGGTCACTCCAATGAACTAGTTACCATAACTAGCATCCACGATTAACTCGGACATCACAATGTCTCCGCCGGTGAGAATCACCGCTTGGATACACCAAGGAGTATACCTCGTGCTAGTCTCGGTCCAAATCCATCAATTCATCGACTAGGGATAATTCCGATACATCACAATTACACATGTAGAGATACTCACTAGTTGTGATCCAATCACAAATTCTCTCATGCTGTGAATCGTATCGTGGACATTCAATAAATGAGTTTAAGATCCAATCAAATACATAAAACATGTATACTCAAATAGTGAATCTTCATTTATCATATAAATGGTTCATACATAAGGCGATTGCCTTAGGACATCTCTCATATATTACTAACAGACTCCCACTTGGCCTAATGCCAATCGCTACGGTATCCAATACCATAAGCTCTAACATGACCCTCAAACTTACTTTGAGGTAATGCTTTAGTCAAAGGATCCGCTAAGTTCCTTTCAGTGGGAATTTTCTCGATTTGTATTTCGTTCCTACTGATGATCTCTGATAAGATGATAGCGGCGAAGCACATGTTTGGATCGTTGATGAGACCTTGGCTCTTTCGCCTGTGCAATTGCTCCATTGTTGTCGCAGTAGACCGGTATTGCTTCAACAATGGCCGGAATCACACCAAGTTCATGAACGAACTTCTTGATCCAAACCGCTTCCTTTGCTGCTTCCGAAGCTGCAATGTATTAATCCGCTATAGCCTCAAGCTTTGGAACCTTTTCCAACTTATCGCGCCTCCATTCAAGGTGAATACATATCCGCATCGAGACATGGAATCATCCTTGTCACGAAGCCGCATCCGTATACCCACGTATCACCATGTCCCCTTCTCCATATATTAGGAACACATCCTTAGTTCTTCTCAAGTACTTAAGGATCGTCTTAACAGCCGCCCAATGATCCATTCCTGGATCGATCGTATCCGCCGTGACACTCGTGAGCATACGATACATCGGGCCTCGTACATAACATATCATACATGATAGATCCTATTGCGGATGCATAGGGAATCTTACTCATGCAAATCCTCTCGTCTTCTGTGCGCGGACACATAGACTTCGAAAGGTGTACCCCATGCCTGATGGGCAGATAACCTTTCTTGGATTCCGACATGCTAAACCTCTTTAGCACTCGGTCTATATATGTAGATCATGAAGACCACAACCGCTTCGATCTATCTCTATAGATCTTAATCCCAAGGATGTAGGTTGCTTCTCCTGTGTCTTTCATGGAGAATGTCTTGGATAACCAAACCTTAATCGATCAGAAGATTGACACATCGCTTCCTATAAGTAATATGTCATCGACATACAATACTAGGAACACGATCGCACTCTACTAACCTTCTTGTACACACAAGGTTCGTCTGGATTTTGTGAGAAATCAAACTTTTTGATCGTCTCATCAAAACGGATATTCCAGCTCCTGGATGCTTGCTTCAATCCATAAATGGATCATCGCAATTTGCATACCTTGGTTTTATCAACCGATGTGAAACCCTCAGGCTGTATCATATACACGTCCTCGAGCAGGTTTCCATTAAGGAAAGCTGTTTTCACATCCATCTGCCATATCTCATAATCATAATGAGCCACTATGGCCAGGAGCATCCGAATGGATTTAAGCATAGCTACAGGCGAATAGGTTTCGTC
Source organism: Wurfbainia villosa (assembly GCA_025175895.1). NCBI lineage: Eukaryota > Viridiplantae > Streptophyta > Magnoliopsida > Zingiberales > Zingiberaceae > Wurfbainia > Wurfbainia villosa. The sequence continues at coordinate 96,472,320 of CM045986.1, forward strand.
ATAATCAACACCTTGTTTTTGACGATATCCTTTCGCCACCAATCTAGCCTTATAGGTAATCACATTACCATCCATGTCGGTTTTCTTCTTGAAAACCCACTTGCACCCTATAGGCTTTATCCTTCAGTGGGTCAACCAAGTTCCAAACTTGGTTTTCATACATGGAATCCATTTTCACTTCATGGCACCAAGCCACTTTATCCCTTTCTCAACTTGTCAAGACTTCTTCATAACTAGTAGGCTCTCATCATCAATGAGTAACACGTCGCTCGATTCACTTACGAGAAATCCATATCTCTCGTGAATATTGCGTGTTCTACTGCATCTACGAAGATGTGGTGTTACAATAGGTCCAAATTGATTGCTCATCACTATGAGTTGTCGTGCTTCACCGTATCTCATCAATGTCTATTTGAGTCTCTCGAGCCTCCTCAAGCCTCGACGACACTCCCACTATTTTCTTGCAAGAGAAACTCTTTCTAGAAACACAAAGATGCCTTGAAACAAACACCTTTTGTTCCACAGGATGATAGAATTGGTAACCCCTTGTTTCCTTAGGGTATCCAACAAATAGACATTTATCAGACTTAGCATCCAATTTGTCTGATACAGTCCACTTCACATAAGCAGAACAACCCCATATCTTCAAGTAAGATACATGAGGTTTCTTACCATTCCATATCTCATATGGAGTAGTTGAGACTACCTTAGTAGGCATTCTGTTTAACAAGTAAACAGCTGTCTGAAGTGAATAACCCCAAAAGGACTTGGGAAGAGTCGCATGATTCATCATTGATCTGACCATGTCCAACAAGGTCCTAAGCATTACGCCTCGATACACCATTATGCTGTGGTGTATAGGCGAGTCCATTGAGATAATATGCCATTGTCTCTTAGATAATCAAGAAACTCTTGACTTAAGTATTCACCACCTCGATCCGATCGAAGTATTTTAATACTCTTGTCATGTTGTTTCTCTACTTCATTTCTGCATTCTTTGAACCTTTCAAAGGCTTCAGACTTGTGTTTCATCAAGAACACATACCCAAACCGTGAGTGATCATCGGTGAAGGTAACGAAGTAGCTATAGCCTCCTAATGCTTGAGTTGACATAGGTCCACATACATCAGTATGTATTAGACCTAGTAACTCTCCCACTCGTTCACCTTTTCCAGTAAAAGGTAACTTAGTCATCTTGCCTTTTAAGCATGATTCGCATGTATCGTATGAATCCAATTCAAACGATTCCAGAATTCCACATCGGTGTAATTCGGACATGCGTTTCTTGCTTATATAGCCAAGACGACAATGCCACATATAGGAGTCTATTTGATTATCCTTTCGAGCACGCTTGTTGCTCGCTTCCATATTGAAAATGTCACTGGATACGTCCAACGTATAAACACCATTGCTTAAAGTTCCAATCCCATAAAGAACTCCATTCAAAGTTATGTAACAACAATTGTTACTAAAAGTCAAATGGAACCCATTTCTATTTAGACAAGAAATGATGTTCTTTATCAACGAAGGAACATAAAAGCAATTGTCCAGTTCTAAGACAAGTCCTACAGGAGTTCCAACAAATACGCTGATGGCGAGTGCAAAGAACCGCTTGCTCCATTCCCAACACGTAAATTTGACTCTCCCCTTGACGAGTCTTCTTCTATTTCTTAGCCCATGTATGTCATTACATATATGTGAGCCACACCCAGTATCAAATACCCAAGTGTCTGAGGAAATAGAATGACAATCAATAAAGAAGATTTCTGAAGAAGATGGGGCATCCGATGCCTTATCCTTCTTCATGGACTCAAGATAAATCTTGCACTTTCTTCGCAAATGGCTCTCCTTGCCATAATGATGGCAAGTTTCCTTTTGTGCTAGTTCTACCTTCTTAGCCCTTCTCTTCTTTCCCTTCTGCAGTTCCTTTGACTTTCTCTTAGAACCTTTCTTCGAGGAATCAACTAACAGCACCGTCCCCTACTCATGCTTCTCAGAAGACTCCACAGTCTTCAGCATATTGAGCAGTACCACAGATGAACCTCCTAGCATCTCAGAGGTGAAGAGGAGCTTTGAGACTTCGAACCTTTCGAATCTCACTTGCTCATCAACCAACTCACAAAGATGAAGGACTACGATATGAGCATCCATATGCTCATGCCGCCAGAGCTTGGGTTCCATCGTGGCTAGCATGATGCAACTCATTTGTTCAGAATCACTCACATGTTTCTGATAGGCCAACAATTGGTCTAGAGTTGCATCGTCACTAGGACGGGCGGGAAGAGGCGCTTCGAGGACATTTACAAGCTTTTCAACCTTGAGAACAATTCTCAAGCTTCTAAGCCAGTCCATGAAGCTCGGCCCAGTCAATTTATTCGAATCCAAAATGGAACGCAATTCAAAGACATCATGATCAATCTTAGAAATACAAAACGAGCATATATGAGAAAGATGATTTTAAAATGCATCAATATACATTTATAAATCCCATTCATTTTTCGAATTTCAAAAACCCCAAAATCACTTTGGGAGATTGTAGGTCCATCTCTGAATGGGCTGATATCCATCATAGTTATGAACAACCTTGGAGAGAGTCCAACAAGCCATTCATAAGTACGACGGTAGGTATCAACTATACCGATTGCATATCACGTATATGCAACTATCACAATGTGCTATCAACTAATTGAATGTTCACACATACATCGAGTTGTTAACACATTAATAAGTATGCATCATATGCATAGCACCCAACTTCACCTCCCTTTACATCGACCTTGGAGAGAGTCCAACAAGCCGATGCTCCAGGTTAAAGCCAACCCATTAATCGGGACATAGTTTTAATATGGTTAGAGCGCATTCAACCAATTAGCCCAGCTTGGAGAGAGTCCAACAACCAAAGCTAACGATTGACCTCTGACTCTTACCATATTAGTATTAAACTATTCCATGGTTTGAACATATTCAGGTTCGAGTCGGGCTTGGAGAGAGTCCAACAACCCAAACAAGAAACAAAACTCTGGTTCTAACCATATTAATGGAAGGTGTAGGCTTTAATATTGATTAAGGGTTTTTATGTCTCATCCTCTTTGCATGCAAATAACTATTATCTACATGGCATGGCATACATGGCATACATCTACATGTCACGACACGCATGGCATAATGTTATGCATCTAATGCAATTACATGGCATACAATTATGTCATGTATATAATTTTCTTATATGTCATAACTATTTATGGAAATAAAATATGTTTAAGATTTGATTCTCCAAATCAAATCATAATTAAATTAGGAAATAAATTTCCAAATCTAATCACATATTTTATTCATGGAATTATTTGATTAAGGAAAATCTATTTAGGAAACCAATTTCCTAAATCATTAAAACTACTTATGGAAATAAAATATTTTTAGATTTGATTTCCCAAATCAAATCATGATTAAATTAGGAAACAAATTTCCAGAATCTAATCAAATATTTTATTTATGGAAAATATCAATTTCCATAAATACTTCCAACTTTCCAAAAGTGGAAGATTTCCATAAATACTTCTAGACTTTCTAAAATTGAAAAATTTCCATAAATACTTCTAAATTTCCAAAATTTAGAAAATTTCCAGAAATATATTATGACTATCACAAAACCATTTTTACGATTATGTCGAAACACAACCTGGGCTCTGATACCACCGTTGGGTTTTCGGCACCGCGACGTGTGTGTGTTCGATCATGTTTCGTAAACATGAGCACAGCGGAAGCAATTAAAATAATAAATCTATATTTATTACAACACACACAACACACGTATGCATATTACAACAAGTGTAGACATAACCGTAAATTAAAATTTGCAATAAAAAAAATTATCTACGTTATACCTTTCGTATGACGTGTAGCGGGAACGACATCAACCGGAACGATCCTCGTAAGAATCGTCTCTATCCGTATCCACGCCGAGCTCCTCGGGATGACTTCGCTAAGTCACGAGCTTCGTCATCATACGGGTTACTAGCCTCGTGTTGAAGACGACGTGATCGAGAGATGATCACGATCCGAATCCAAATTCGGATCCTAAAACGAGTTCTCAAAACTCGCTTCTCCGGAGAGGTATTCGTCAACCAATTGACGAATCCTTCGTCCTCTACCTCAGAGGATTACCGGAGATCAAATCCCCGGTAAGTTAGCCGCTGTCGGAGCACTAACCGTCGTCCAAATGACGCTCCGACAACAAAGAAACAAGCTGTCCAGAAAAACTGGACAGCTTTTGGTGGAGGAATAGAGGCCGGCCAAGGAGAGATGGAAGCTCACCTTATCACCGAACCTAGAGGAGATCACCGGAGGGTCGCCGGAGGTTCACCGGCTGAAGCTTGGTCGCCGGCAACAAGTTGGACGGCTGCACAAAAGCTGGGCGGCGGCACCTTAGGGTTGGGCGCCGAAAACTCCAAGGAGGTGGGCGGCAACTAGGTTGGGCGGCCAAAACTTGATTAGTTTTAGGGTTAGGGTTTAAGCCCTATTTTATAGAGAACTAATTCTCTTAATGGTTAATGGATCATATCCATAAAGCCCGTTAACCCGCTCCATTAGGATAAGTTAAAATAAACCAAACCATGATGGTTTATTTTAAGTTAAAACGAACCGAACCAACTTTTGGTTCATTCGTTTAAAATAAACCAAACCCTTTGGTTTATTCTCCTCCATTGGATTAGAACCAAACCATTTTGGTTCATCCATTATGTCTTCATAAGACACGGCCCATCCACGCTTCCATTGCGACTGAAACGATTTCATGCTCGCTTTATGTTTGGTCAAACCAAACCTAGTTTCTCTCGGTCTGAGAATCCCATTCTCAAGCTCGTTTTAAATCCTTTGGATTACACTCGTTGTGTGTGACCAAATAGGTTCTCGGTTTATGTTGGCCGTCTATAATTAACCATTAATTATAGAACGATCATGAGTGGCACCTAGTAGTACATCATGATCCCCAATTAACCGAAAGATCAGCAGTTGATCGAACTATTTACGAAACCCTTGATGGCTCGAATGAATCGTGCCCCATTCCCTTCACTCATCTTATACCCACTTGGTTGGGACATGGTCTATTGTGTCTCCCACTAAGTGACTACATCACACCTAGCCCAAGTATCATTTCCTCGTCCTACAGTTCTAGTTACTCCACTATCGAAGAGTACCTTACTCTAAACATGTAATGCTTTGGCCAAAGACTTTAGTAACAATCCGAGAGAGGCCATGGGTATACATCTCCTCGCAAGGAGTGGTGAATCCTTTATAGGCTATTCAAACACCTTCGATCACTTCGACTTATACCCAATCATCCCGGGTCCACATCTCCTTAGAGATGTTTGCTTAAGATGTCAAAGAATAAGTCTCCATGATCAAGATGACTTGAATACCGCAAGTCAAAGGAACATCGCACTTAAGCCACAGTAAGAACTTCATTGACATATCTATATATGCAGAGAACCATATAAAGTCTTACGGCTGGTCACTCCAATGAACTAGTTACCATAACTAGCATCCACGATTAACTCCGGACATCACAATGTCTCCAGCCAGTGAGAATCAGCTGCTTGGATACACCAAGGAGTATACCTCGTGCTAGTCTCGACAGAATTGATGGTGTCCAAATCCATCAATTCATCGACTAGGGATAATTCCGATACATCACAATTACACATGTAGAGATACTCACTAGTTGTGATCCAATCACAAATTCTCTCATGCTGTGAATCGTATCGTGGACATCCAGTAAATGAGTTTAAGATCCAATCAAATACATGAAACATGTATACTCAAATAGTGAATCTTCATTTATCATATAAATGGTTCATACATAAGGCGATTGCCTTAGGACATCTCTCATATATTACTAACAGGATCTTCGCCCACACATCATCCACGAGGAGGATAGGACATACGGTAGAAGATCGTGAGGTATAAAAGTTTTACAACTTTATTTTCTGATCTTAGCATGTTCTTTTATGTGTTGATTATACAAGTGTGCATATGTATATATTTTGTATAATGATGGACCCCGAAGACAAACATAAAAACTGGCGATCCGTCCGTCGTCTCTTCCGCGGCTAACCAACTAGAAGAGTTGCGTTGCTTGAACAACTAGTTTGTTCAAGTGATCACTCAAGTTGTTAGCACGACGACGAATTGGTTGTGCTAAGGAAACTCATCCCATCCAGATTAATTCTTTCATTAGTGAAAATTTTAATCCGGGGACATGGGAGCCAATGAGCCTCCGAAGCAACTCCCTTCAATTGGTATCAGAGCCACGGTTTCCGATTTTGTGTGTTTTGGATTCGGTTACTTTCATGCACATATCATATATTGAGTATGCCGGATAATAGTAGGATGTGCGTAGACTAACTTTTTGGTTGCAGGCATAAGATCCGACTATTATGGCTATTTGGTTGTATGTGATTGTTTTGTGTGTGATTGTATGTATATTATTTGAATCCTCGGGGTTGACGAGGCTAGATTAGTATTTAATTTTTGTAATTTAATACGACATTGTTTAGCCACTCATTTTAGTTACTTTCGATCTAGATTATTTGTACACTCCTTCGTGGAGTATAGGATCGATGGATGTAAATTAAAATGATATATCTCGGCTCGGATCTCTTTGGTGACTTGCGCACGGGAAAAGATGGAGCGGACGAGGTGGTGACATGACGGGATGCGTATTGGAGAACAATGCCATAATAGTTAGGAAAATTCTGTTTTTTCCATATTTATTGCTTATTTGTTTTATATGCATGTTGTGTATGCTTTAAAATTCCTCAATTTCAATTTACTAAGTGGGAGAGGGATATTTTAATTAATTCCTGCGGCCTCCATTACAATTTGACGTGTGATGCAACAAACTTGCACGTTGGCTCTGAGTGCCTTCCTCCCCATCGGATGGGTTTGTTTGCGGATCACTAGGTCAAATAATGGTTATAAGAAATTATTTAGGAGCGTGTGTACTTCCCCATCGGTAAGGCACATAATCTGAAATAATTCCCTTAGTATCGTGTAATGGTGCACACTTAGATGCAAATAAAAGTATCCTCCCCATCGGAGTCACTGCTTTTATTTGTAGGGCTAAAGAGGAACCAACTATTAATTTTATTTGTCAAAAAGTAAGGTTGACAAGATAATAAAATTAATGGGTAAAACCTCCTCTTACAAATGTAGAATTCATATACGTCCATACTATCGTGGCATGCGATATTCTCAGTGTTTTGAGGTGTTGGTTGATTTCGGAATTTTATTGTTTTGAGGAATCAATAATATTTGAAATCTAATATTTTGAACATTGTGATTCTTAGGTTTTTCAAATGGCTTTCAACCCACTTGCTGTGATATTAAAAGAAAATAAACTTACTGGACAAAACTATATTGATTGGAAAAGAAATCTGGATATTGTCTTAACTGCGGAGGAGTACAAATTTGTACTCTTCGAGGTCTGTCCTCCTAAGCCCATCGATGACTCTGATGAAAAGGAGAAAGAACGTTATAAGAAATGGATCAAGGCAGATGAGATGGCGCGGTGTTACATTTTGGCATCTATGTCAAATGTGCTGCAACATAAGCATCAGGCCATGGCCATAGCTTATGACATGATGTTCAATCTCAAGGAACTTTTCGGACATCAGAGTAGGGCGGCTAGATAGGAGGTGATGAGAAACTTGATGACGACCACCATGATCGAGGGAACACCCGTTAGGGAATATGTTCTCAAGATGATGGCTCATCTTAATGAGATGGAAGTCCTCGGAGCTGAGATCGTTGGGGAAACCCAGGTCGATATCAGTCTCCAGTCTCTGCCTAGGAGTTTTGAGCAGTTCCGCCTCAATTACAACATGAACAAGAGGTTGTATTCGTTGGCGGAGCTTCTGACAGAACTCCAGGCGGCAGAGGGGCTTTTTTGTCAAAGCGCTCAAGCCATGGTTGCTCAGAAGGTTTCTTCTTCTAAACCGAAAGGTAAGAAGAAGAAGAAGCAAGGTGGAGCGAAGAAAGTGGCAGTGGGACCTCAGGCAGGAGTGAAGAAGCCGAAAGGCAAGTGCTTCACTTGCAAGCAGACTGGACATTGGAAGGCGGACTGTCCTCGCCGAAAGAACAAAGGTGTATCTTCTTATTTAGTTGTTGAAACATGTTTAGCGGTGTTATCTACCAGTGCCTGGTGTGTAGATACAAGAGCTACTGATCATGTCTGCAATACTTTACAGGGGTTCCAGGAAACCCGACGACTAGCTGAGGGAGAGATTACCGTCTTCATGGGCAATGCTTCAAAGGTGGCGGCTATTGCAGTAGGAGACGTTTATTTATCTTTTGATAGGAATAAAGTTTTGGTTTTGAGAAATTGTCTTTATGTACCTACTTTTAGAAAGAATTTAATTTCAGTTTCTAAATTGTTTATGGATGGATATTCTGTTTCTTTTAATGACAAAGTGGTTATAAAAAGGAATAGGGAGATTATCTGTTCTGGTACATTGGTTGGAAATTTATATACTCTAGAACCGAAAACTCGCACGATGCATATAGAAGTAAATAACTCATCTTCTAAGTCTAATAAGAGAAAAGAACCTTCGCAAATGAACCAGACATATCTTTGGCATCTAAGGCTTGGTCATATTAACCTAAGCAGAATTCGAAGGTTGATAGCTGATGGACCCTTGGGTTCATTAGTGGTGGAGGATCTCCCAACCTGCGAATCTTGCTTGGAAGGTAAAATGACCAAGAGGTCTTTCAAGGCCAAGGGGTATAGAGCCAATGATGTGTTAGAATTGGTTCATTCTGATCTGTGCGGTCCTATGACTATCCAGGCTAGAGGTGGCTTTGAATACTTCGTATCTTTTATAGACGATTATTCAAGGTATGGATACATTTACTTGATGCGCCGCAAGTCTGAATGGTTTGACAGGTTCAAAGAATTCAAGGCTGATGTGGAGAACCGTCAAGGTAAAAGTATCAAGACACTACGATCTGATCGTGGTGGCGAGTACCTCTTGGGAGAGTTTCGGAGTTACTTATCAGAGTCTGAGATTCAATCCCAATTGTCCGCACCTAGCACACCCCAGCAGAATGGAGTGGCGGAGCGAAGGAACAGGACTCTTATAGATATGGTCAGATCTATGATGAGTTATTCTGAGTTACCTGATTCGTTCTGGGGGTTTGCTCTGGAAACAGCAGCACACATTATGAACTTGGTTCCATCTAAGTCAGTACCCTCTACTCCCACAGAGTTGTGGACTGGGTGAAAACCTAGTCTAAGACATATTCAGATTTGGGGTAGTCCAGCACATGTGCTGAAGGGAGATACTGGTAAGTTGGAATCTCGTACAGAAGTACGCTTGTTTGTTGGCTACCCTAAGGGAATGAAGGGTGGTTTATTCTATAGTCCTAGAGATCAGAAGGTGATCGTGAGTACGAATGCTAGATTTCTAGAGGAGGACTATGTGATGAACCACAAGCCCACGAGTAGGATTGTTCTTGAGGAGTTGACAGGGGAAGTCTCGACTTCAGTACCACCGGTACAAGAAGAGTTACCACAAGTCACTGCACCGTGTGTCACAGAGCATACATAGGAGGCACCTCGTCGTAGTGGGAGGGTTGTTAAACAACCCGAGAGATTCATGTTTTTGGGAGAGTCTTCGGACTTAGTCCTTGGTGAACATGAACCTCATCCCTGGACATATGACGAGGCACTCCAAGATAGAGATGCGGTATCTTGGCAAAGAGAGATGAATTCAGAGATAGAATCTATGGATTCTAATCAGGTCTGGAAGCTAGTAGAACCACTCGATGGTGTAAAAGCCATTTGATGCAAGTGGATCTACAAGAGAAAGAGAGGAGTAGACGGGAAGGTTGACACCTTCAAAGCAAGGCTTGTTACGAAAGAGTATACTCAGAAAGAGGGTATCGATTATGAGGAGACCTTTTCGCCGGTAGCTATGCTTAAGTCTATCCGGATTCTCTTATCTATAGCTGCTCATATGGATTATGAGATTTGGCAGATGGATGTCAAGACAACTTTCCTTAACAAAAGTCTTGAGGAGAACATCTATATGCGGCAACCAGAGGGATTCATTGCTAAAGGCAAAGAGCATCTTGTATGTAAGCTTAATCGGTCCATTTATGGATTGAAGCAAGCTTCTAGATCTTGGAACATCCGCTTTGATGAGGTAATCCAGTCATATGGATTTATTCAAAGTCCGGATGAGCCTTGTGTATACAAGAGGTGTGACGGAAATGTAGTGGTGTTTCTTGTACTATACGTAGATGACAATTTGTTAGTTGGCAACAATATCAAAGTGTTATCAGACGTAAGGGTATGGTTGTCTAAACAGTTTGACATGAAGGACTTGGGAGAAGTGGGACACATCCTTGGGATCAAGGTAATAAGGGATCGCAAGAAAAGGATGTTGTGCTTATCTCAAGCTTCATACATTGACACTATCCTTGCTCGTTTTAGCATGCAGAACTCCAAGAAAGGTTTTCTACCTTTTAGGCATGGAGTTCCTTTATCTAAAGAGATGTGTCCTAAAACATCAAAGGAGATAGAGGACATGAAGCCGGTTCCTTATGCTTCGACAGTAGGAAGCCTCATGTATGCTATGCTATGTACGAGACCAGATATCTGCTTTGTCGTGGGCATGGTCAGCAGATATCAGAGTAATCCTAGACAGGGATATTGGACTGCGGTAAAGCATATATTGAAGTACCTGAGAAGGACTAGGGATTATATGCTGGTTTACCGGGCAGATCAATTTGTCCCTGTAGGTTACACGGATTCGGATTTCCAATCAGATAGAGACAACAGTAAGTCTACCTCGGGGTTTGTGTTTACTTTTGGAGGTGGAGCCATAGTATGGAGGAGTGTCAAGCAGAAATGCGTGGCAGACTCCACCATGGAAGCTGAGTATGTGGCAGCCTCTGAGGCAGCCAAGGAAGCTGTATGGCTCAGGAACTTCTTGATGGACTTGGATGTGATTCCTGGTTTGCCCAGAACTATCACAATTTATTATGATAATAGTGGTGCAGTTGCAAACTCGAAGGAACCACGAGCCCACAAGGCGAGTAAACATATAGAGCGCAAGTACCACCTTATACGAGAGATCGTAAAGCGAGGAGAAGCTGTTGTCGCCAATATTGCATCAGAGGATAACCTGGTGGATCCATTCACTAAGGCCCTTCCAGCGAAAGCGTTTGATAGGCATGTGGAGGACATGGGGATCAGATGTATGGCAGTGTGATGACGGTATAGTCTTTTAGTATAAGTGGGAGATTGTTGGAATGTATACTGAAAGCCTAGCTCTTTTTGTATGAACATTTTATTTTGGAATAGAAATCACATGATCATTGTTTGCACTTTATATATTTATTATATTTGTGTGCATATTGTCTAATATTTTACATTGTAGATAACATGGTGCTTGGTGTGGCACAAAAGATCATGTTATCAGTCCCTTGTAAAATATAAGTAGAGGCTCATAACCAAGATGGTTTTGGACAAACCATTGGCATGGTTGTAGTGTAGCTTGGTGTTGTTTTGTCTTGAACATAGAGTTACACTAGTACACTTAGGTGTATTGAGCAGCACCGACATAGAGGTGATTCAATTTATTGCTGACTACATAATTGAATCAGACCTCGGATATTATGTTGTACATGCTCTTAATCCCGATATAATAACGGGCACATGTACTTAGTATTTATTTCTTTGATTTACAAGAGGGTGAGATTTAGATGGATTAAATTAATATGCCCGGTAAGTTGGGAAATGATATTATTTACATGGTGTGCTGTTTATTATTGGAGGAAACCGTGTCCTATATATTAGGTTGATGATGTCCCCTTGAGGAGCTCATAAGGTTCATCATGTAAGCCCAGCTGGTTGACTTAGTCAACATGATGATAAGGTTGAGTGATAATACTCAAGGAGTTAGACGTTAATTAATTGATGGTTAGTAAATCAATTAATTGACGGACATTCGATATCTTAAACACGGGGAGATGAATGTACAAATAATATATGGAGCCCATATTAATTTATGGGGGTTGGTGAGGTAGTTCAATGATGATCCTGTAGTGGAATGGAACATCATTGATGGATCAAGTTTGTGTGGTTCCGATCCATCGGGTGGCCAAGATCCAACTCCTCCTTATGGTCCCTATCGTAGCCTAATATAATCCTCATGAAATCTAGATCTAAGGATGTAAAACAAAACTCTAGAATCGACGGTTGGGATTAAATCCCTAGATCCAACGGTTGGGATAAAACCCTAGATCCGACGGTTGGGATGAAACCCTAGATCCGAAGGTTGGGATGAAATCCTAGATCCGACGGTTGGGATGAAACCCTAGATCCGACGGTTGGGATAAAACCCTAGATCCGACGGTGGAGATTAAATCCCTAGATCCGACGGTGGAGATTAAAGGAGGCTTATGCCCAATTCTATAAATAGAGGGCTTAGGTTGGGCGGCAAGTAATGGTTCAATAGGAGTTAGGGTTTTAGGTTGGGTGGCTAGGGTTTGGAAGTTTTGGCTTGGGCGACAGCTCTTGGACAAGTGGCCGGCGCCCATCTTCTTCCATCAAGACTTGGTCGGCGCCCATCCTCTTGGTCCCTCTCTTATTCCTTGGCCGGCGGAAACCTCTCTTCAAGGTTGGCCGGCGTTCTAGTTCTAGAAAGGAGAAGTTTTGTTGGTTCTTCTCTTTGTTTACAGCGAACAAGGAAGGAAAGAACGCGATCTAGAAGGCTTCTACTCGTGGAGGATCTTCGCCCACACGTCGTCCACGAGGAGGATAGGACATACGGTAGAAGATCGTGAGGTATAAAAGTTTTACAACTTTATTTTCTGATCATAGCATGTTCTTTTATGTGTTGATTATACAAGTGTGCATATGTATATATTTTGTATAATCATGGACCCCAAAGACAAACACAAAAACCGGCGATCCGTCCGTCATCTCTTCCGCGGCTAACCAACTAGAAGAGTTGTGTTGCTTGAACAACTAGTTTGTTCAAGTGATCACTCAAGTTGTTAGCACGACGACGAATTGGTTGTGCTAAGGAAACACATCCCATCCAGATTAATTCTTTCATTAGTGAAAATTTTAATCTGGGGACATGGGAGCCAATGAGCCTCCGAAGCAACTCCCTTCAGGACTCCACCATGGAAGCCGAGTATGTGGCAGCCTCTGAGACAGCAAAAGAAGCTGTATAGCTCAGGAACTTCTTTATGGACTTTGGTGTGATTCCTGGTTTGTCCAGAACTATCACAATTTATTGTGATAATAATGGTGGAGTTTCAAACTCGAAGGAACCACGAACCCATAAGGCAAGTAAACACATAGAGCGCAAATAACTCCTGATATGAGACATCGTAAAGTGAGGAGAAGTCGTTGTCGCCAAGATTGCATCAGAGGATAACCTAGCAGATCCTTTCACTAAGGCCCTTCTAACGAGAGCTTTTGATAGGCATGTGGAGGGAATGGGAATCAGATGTATGGTAGTTTGATGGCACTATAGTCTTTTAGTATAAGTGGGAGATTGTTGGGATGTATACTGAAAGCATAGCCTTTGTATAAACATCTTCATTTTGAAATAAGAATCACATTATCATTGTTTGCATTTTATATTTGTGCATATTGTATGATACTTTACATTGTAGATAACATGGTGTGTGGTATCACACAGAAGATCATGTTATCAGTTCCTTATAGACTATAAGTAGAGGCTCACAACCAAGATAGTTTTGGACAAACCATTGGCATGGTTGTAGTGTAATTTGGTATTGGTTTATCTTGACCATAGAATTACACTAGTACACTTTGTGTGTATTGAGCAGGATTGATTTAGAGGTGATTCAATTTATTGCTGACTACATAATTAAATTAGACCTCGGATATTATAGTGTACATGCTCTTAATCCCGATATAATAATGGGCAATTGTACTTAATATTTATTTCTTTGATTTACAAATGGGTGAGATTTATGGATTAAATTGATAGGCCCGGTAAGTTGGGAAATAATATTATTTACATGGTGTGTCGTTGATTATAGGAGGAAACCGTGTCCTATGTATTGGGATGATGATGTCCCCTTGAGGAGCTCATAAGGATCATCATGTAAATCCTGTAGGTGGACTTGGTCCAGCATTATGATGAGGTTGAGTGGTACTACTCATTGAGTTAGATGTTAATTACATAATTGTAAGTAAATTATTTAATTAATGGACATTCGATATCTTAAACGTGGGGAGATATTTGTATAAATAATATGTGGAGCCCATATTTATTTATGGGGGTTGGTGAGGTAAATCAATGATAATCCTCTAGTGGAATGGATCACATTAATGGATGGGGTTTGTGTGGTTTGGATCCATTGGGTGGCCAAGATCCAACTCCTCCTCATGGTACCTATTGTAGCCTATTATAAATACCTCGTGAAGCCTAGATCTAGAAAAGGGGATGGAAAGGCTTGGGCGGCAACATGATTTTTGGGGTTGTGCTAGGGTTTGGGTTGGCATTGAGAGGGTTGGGGCGACAAGCATTGGAGGCTAGGGCTTCCTTCCTTAGGGCCAGCGGCAAGTTTAGGGTTTGGACTCCCTTCTATCAACCTTTGGCCGGCACCCTCTCTCCCTTCTCTCAACCCTTGGCCGACACCCCATCTACTCCCTCTCCTTGGCAGGCGGCAACAACCAAGCAAGGAGGCTTGATGGTCGGTGCTAGATAGGAGAAGAAGGGAGTTTGTATCTTCCTTTGTTCGGAGAGAGCAAGGAAAGGAAGATACATGATCTAGGAGGCTTCAATTCATGGAAGATCGTTCGCAACACAACGTCCAAGAAGAGGATAGGTCAAACAATAGAAGATCAAGAGGTAAACAAGAGGTATAATTCTTATTTAGTTTTCTTTCTTGTTCTATGTAATTGGATTATAATTGTATGATCATGGACCTCGAAGATAAACGCAAAAACCAGCGATCCGTACATCGTCTATTCCGCGGCTAATCGAGGAAAAGAGTTAGGTTGCTTGAACAACAAGTTTGTTCAAGCGACCACTCAAATCGAATAGCAAGATGATGGATCAGTTGCTTGGGTAATCCATCTTCGTCTGGATTAATTTTAATCCAGGGACGTGTGATAGGATCGCCATTCACAAGTGGCCGAAGCGGGAGAAGCAATAATGTTTTCCCTTCAGACACACTCTATACCCATCTAGCGTGAAGGGATCACACTCCTAGGAACCCAAAACCTATTGGAGCTCCTTGTATTTACTAGGTACTCACTGGAGATTACCTCCCTTAGTACCTTTCTAATGACTCTCTTAGGTTTGATAGTGCAGTTCAACAAGCCCCGAGTCAATGTTGACCAAACTCGAGTGGGACTTGAGTAGTATTTTGATATTTACAATGGGTTTGATCATTATTTAACAATATGTTTTAACTATATGTTAACCATATGACTAGTGGATGACTTGGATATCCAAAGTCATATGTGGGAGATTATTTAGGGAAGATTATTGGAGCAATCAACATCAGAAGTCCAAGTTCGAATACTTGGCATGGAAAGTCCAAGCATGGTCTTGGCATGGAAAGTCCAAGAATGTTCTTAGCATGGAAAAGTCCAAGCATGGTCTTGGCATGGAAAGTCCAAGAATGTTCTTAGCATGGAAAAGTCCAAGCATGGTCTTGGTAAGGAAAGTCCAAGTCATGGGTACTTGGTAATGGTAAAGTCAAAAGGTATAGTCTTGGCAGCATAATGTTGCAATCAGCTCAGGTCATGATTAAGTAGACTTGAGTAGTAATTTGATGTTTGACAATGTGATTGTCATGGGAAGTCCAAGAATGGTCTTGGCATTTGAGAAGTCCAAGTCAAGTGTACTTGGGAATGGAAAGTCCAAGTCATGGGTACTTGGCAATGGAAAATTCTTGGGTACTTGGCAATTGAGAAGTCCAAGAATGGATCTTGGCAAAGGAAACGCCCAAGCATGGGTCTTGGAAATGGTAAAGTCCAAGTCATGGGTACTTGGCAAGGAAAGTCTAAAGGTATAGTCTTGGCGACATAAGTCCAAGTGTGTAGTCTTGGCGTCGTAAAGTCCAAGTGAACTTTAGCGGTAAAAGTCCAAGTATGGATACTTGGCAATTGGGAAGTCCAAGGGTGTGATATTGGCGGCGTAAAGTCCAAGTTGTAGCCTTGGCGACATAAGTACAAACATTTGTCTTGGCAGCATAATTCTAAATGTATCTTGGCAAAGTAGACCCCGTTAGCATGACAATAGCCGATAGAAACACTTGAAGGCTAGCGTATGGATGAACAAGTCATGGATGACTTGGAGGGATCTGATAGACATGAGGCTGATGGAGGTGGCTAAAAGGCTTAGGTCTAGGCTAAGGGTGGCCTGTCAAGTATGAAGGGATCATACTTGAGTTAAACCTCATGTTTGAAGTTTATCAGTCGAGTGAGGTTATGGATGAGTTGACTGGCCGAGTGTTTGACACTTGTCAACCTAGTCAACTTGGATCAGACGACTGAGGCTCGACTGCTGATCTTTGGCCTTGGCAGTTGACTGTTAGCATTTAACAGTTGACTGGTTCACAAGCAGTCGACTGATTTAAGTGGACACGAGCACATAAACTTTGGTAGTCGACTGGCCAGTCGGCTGTCTAACAACAGTCGACTTTTGGCAAGGGCAGTCGACTGCTATAGTATATGTTGGAGTTTTTTCAGCATGGATTGAGTCATTCTGAGACAACGACAGTATTAGCAGTCCACTGGTACCTTTTAGCAGTCGACTGCTAGGCTCAAAATTAGCTCAGTGCAGGTTATAAAAGAATCCCGAGATGGAGGATTTTGTAGTGATTTTTTGGAAGATTTTGAAGGGGAATTGTTATTGCATTCCAGATCTTCAAGAGCAATCCAAAGCAAGTAACAAGCAAGCAATCAAAAGCACTCTTGTAAAGTTTTTTTTGCATTTCATTTGTATACTTGTATTTGCTTGGTGTATTAATTTTGTAATCTTGTTGTAAGAGGTTTCTCCACCTTCGAAGTGTTTTTTGAGAAGGAGAGGTTTATTAGTGGTGGTGTGCATCATTAGAGCTCACTTGAGCTCGACCCTTAGAGTATGAACCATAGGTTCTGAACCATATTATAACGCTGTGTATTGCATGTGTTGTGTTTGTCTCGTGTTATGTTTATTTCTATTTGTATTCCGCTGTGCACACTAACATTTTATAGACGAACGTGAACAAATTCCAAGTGACAAAGCAAAATCGCTATTCACCCCCCTCTAGTGACGCATATGTTCCTAACAAGTGGTATCATAGTGGATCGCTCTTCAAGGCTTGACAACCAAGGGAGCATCGCTAGAGGTGAAGAAGATGAAGTTTCAAGAGAGATTGGGCGACGACATCATGGTTCTGCCTACCTTCGATCGCGAAAATTTTGAATATTGGAAAGGTAGAATGATGTATTTTTCTTATGTGTGATTATGATAATTGGATTAGTGTTATAGTAGGGTTCGATGCTCCAAAGGATGAAAAGGGGAGAATACTTAATAAGAAAAAGTGGAGCAAGGAGTAAATCCGATATTTCAACATAAACAATAAGGTAACGAGTATATTGATTAATGTGTTACCTAACGATATTTTGGAAAAGTTAGGTGAGTTTAAGGATGCTAAGGAACTATAGAGTAAGTGTAGGGATCTTATGTGAAAAACACATCGCAAAACGCAGTGGAAAATTGGATCCCTCTAGAGATCCATGTGTATACATAATAAATATGTCGTTCTTACAACTACATCTAGTTAAGAGATTACCCTTAATGCGTAGCCCTTAGCAATCCTAGAAGCAATCTTTTGCAATGGATCTCAGCGCGATCAAGATGGTCACGCCTCTATGGTATCCACATGAACACTCTCTTTTGGAGAAAAGAAGAGTTGTGCTAGCAACACTACACAAGGTTTCTTAGCCCAAGAAAAGTTTCGACCAAGAAGAAGAAGAACAACAAAAGTTTTCTCATTCATGAAGAATAATCCAAAAACCTTTTTTATTCATCTTATGAATACCAAAGGTTTTGGATCTTTTTATATTCCACCTTTAATGCATGATTAATCCACATTAATCATGCATGATGAATGCATATCCATTCATCTTCTTCAATTGGTTTAATTTGAGTCTAACTCTAATTGATCAAACTTGAGTCTAACTCATGTTTCAACCCAATCAATGAGTCTAACTCAATGATTCCAATTCAATAGCCTAATGGTTCATTTAGTCAAACTAAAATGAACCTCATCTCCAAAACAACATGTTCTTTGTGTGTGACCCAATAGGTTCTCGTAACGTTGCCAATGTCTCTAAAACTCCTTTTAGAAACATAAGAAATGAGTGGCATCTAGCAATGCATCATTGTTACCCAAGTGACAAGAATGTCAAGATTCGACAAAACCTTTCTGTGACTATTATGTTGTATGACTCAATCCTTCTATCTTTGACACCTAGATTGATCAATGAAGCATAGACCGTGTCATCCTCTTATCAATCTTTGTGTTTCTTGACCTCCAAGATGACTACCTTAATCAAATGTGCTCAATATCTCATATTGACTTATGTGAGCATGACCATGCATTTTAGTAGTCCTACTTTATCAAGGGGCACACACATATCACTTCCGTCGTATGGAAGGGATAGATCTCATCTCTATCACTCACATCCCTCTGCATAATTCATTGCATACCCAGTGATCGACATTAAAGTCCACCATGTTACAGGTGACATTTGTTGATACCAAAGTATACAACTCCTTATATAGGGAACCATAGTGATTTCAGATCTAAGGACTATTCATACCAATTGTCACTATGAGAATATTTATGACACTCATATAATGATTCATGAAACATTCTCACAGCGGATCAGTTCAGTATATATTCTCTAATATATACTCATGTGTCAACTTGATATACAATATCCATGACTTGTGAGATTATGTTATCAGTTGACCTACATGCTAGTTTCCACGTATTAATATTATGCTTGCATATTAATACTTGACTAGGAACAATTACGAGCAGTGTTCTAAACATATATCTACCGTATCCCACTATCAAGTCACCAACTTGATATGTTGTAGACTATAACCAACTACCCTATCATATTATTATATTTATTCAAATGGCACATCAATGAAGTAAATACAATAACCATAAACTTTGCCTTTATTATGAAATATGAGTTTCCCTTACTAATCATCTCGTAATTTATTGACACTAAGGGCTAATACTAACATTCTTCCACTAGTACTAGTACCAATCACCGAATTATTGAATACACAGTAACCTAGTTAGACCATCTTGCTTCCTCTATGCCAAAGACTTGGTCCAAGGATCCGCAATGTTAGTATCGGTTGGTATTCTGCATATTCTACGGGGCTCAGTATGCCAGGAATAACACCAAGCTCAGAAATAAACTTTCTGATCCAAACAACCTCTTTTGCTGCAGCTAAAGCAGCAATATGCTCGGCCTCTATAGTAGAATCAACTATTGTTTCTTGCTTTGAACTCTTCTAGCTCATAGAACCACCATTTAAGCAAAATACATATCCTAATTGCGGTATGGAATCATCCTTGTCAGTTTGAAAGCTTGCATCGTTGAACCCTTTACAACGAGCTCCTCATTGCCTCAAAATATCAAGAAATAATCTTTTGCCCTTCTCAAGTACTTAAGAATATTCTTAACTATTGTCAGGTGACTTCCATCCAGATTTGACTAGTATCTGCTCGTCATGCTTAACACATATGAAAAGTCAAGGCTAGTATATATCATGGCGTACATAATACACCCTATAGAAGATGCATAAAGAATCTAATCCATGTGATTCCTTTCTTCCTTAGAAGAAGGAGCCTTCGAAAGGCTCACACCATGTGACATACACAGAAATCCCTTATAGGAATTCTGCTTGGCAAAATGATTAAGCACCTTGTCAATATATGTACTATGACTGAGGCCAAGTAGTCTATTAGATCTATCTCTATAGATCTTGATGCCCAATATATAGGTTGCTTCTCCTAATTCATTCATTGAGAAACAATTCCCAAGCCAAGTCTTCACAGATTGTAGCATAGGGATATCATTTCCAATGAGAAGTATGTCATATACATACAAGATGAGAAAAATAACTGTGCTCCCACAAATCCTCTTGTAGACACTGTAGGACCATTGAGGTCACTAGAAGAAGGATTGAATAGCGTCGATCATCGATACTTGAACTTTTACAGAGAAACACACTTGTTCGACAAAAAGAAACGGAAACAAAGGAATACAAACAACACACACAATAACATAGGTTTTTTACTTGGTTCACAGTTCCCCGCACGAACTGCTACGTCCAAGGCCTACCTCTACTCTTTCTCCTTCTCGAAAAAGCTCCGAAGGTGGAGAAACTTTGGGATGTATACTGAAAGCTTAGCCTTTGTATGAACATATTTATTTTTAAAATAAGAATCACATGATCATTGTTTGCATTTTATATTTATTATATGTATGCATCTTGTCTAATACTTTACATTGCAGATAACATGGTGTGTGGTGTCACACAGAAGATCATGTTATCAGTTCCTTGTAGAGTATAAGTAGAGGCTCACAACCAAGATGGTTTTAGACAAACCATTGACATGGTTGTAGTGTAATTTGGTATTGGTTTATCTTGACCATAGAATCACATTAGTACACTTTGTGTGTATTGAGCAGGACCGACTTAGAGGTGATTCAATTTATTGCTGACTACATAATTGAATCAGACCTCGGATATTATGGTGTACATGCTATTAATCCCGATTTAATAATGAGCACATGTACTTAATATTTATTTCTTTGATTTACCAATGTACGAGATTTATAGATTAAATCGATAGGCTCGGTAAGTTGGAAAATAATATTATTTATATGGTTTATCGTTGATTATAGGAGGAAACCATGACCTATGTATTGGGATGATGATGTCCCCTTGAGGATCTAATAAGGATCATCATGTAAATCCTACAGGTGGACTTGGTCCAGTATGATGATAAGGTTGAATGGTACTACTCCTGGATTTAGATGTTGATTAATTAATTGTCAGTAAATTAATTAATTAACTGACATTCAATATCTTAAACATGGAGAGACATTTGTACAATTAATATATCGAGCCCATCTTTAATTATGGTGGTTAGTGAGGTAGATCAATGATAGTCCTCTTGTGGAATGGATTATCATTAATGGATCGGATTTTATGTGGGAAGGATCCATTGGGTGGCCAAGATCCAACTCCTCCTCATGGTCCATATTGTAGCCTATTAAAACCCTCAAGAAGCCTAGATCCAACGGACACGATTAAAAGGAGGCTTGGACAAAATCTATAAAAAAGGTCCATGCCTTGGGCGGCAAGAGATGAGAGTTGTGGTTTAGGGTTTTGGAGTTGGCATTGGAGGCTTGGGCGGCAATTTTGGTTTTGGCTTCTCCTTGTGGGCGGCGGCAACACAACCTAGGGTTTAGCCCTTATTTTGGGCGGTGCCTCCCTCTCTCTCTCTCTAGCTTAGCCAGTAGCTCCTTCCTCTTGGTCGTCGGCAACAAGAGGCCTCTCTTGGCTGGCGCCCACTCTTCCTTCTTCCTCTCCTTGGTCAGCGGCAACAACCAAGCTAGGAGCTTGGTGGTCGGCACTAGATAGGAGAAGAAGGGTTCGATCATCTTCCCATTGTTCTGAGTGAACAAGGTAGGGATGAACGAGATCTAGGAGGCTTCGTTTTTTGGTAGATCATCGCCCACGCGACCTCCAAGAACAGGATAGGACATATGATAGAAGATCAAGAGATAAACAAGAGTTATAATTCTTGTTTAAGTTTCTTTCTTGTTCTATGAAATTTTTATGTAATTGTATGTGGTTAATTTACTTGGACCCCGAAGATAAACACAAAAATCGGCGATCCGTACATCATCTATTCCACGGCTAATCGAGGAAAAGAGTTAAGTTGCTTGAACAACAAATTTGTTCAAGTGACCACTCTAATCGAATAGCACGATGATGGATCGGTTGCTTGGATAATCCGTCTTTGTCAAGGATTAATTTTTTTTAATCCGGGGATGTAGATAGGATCACCATGCACAAGCGACCAAGTTGAAGCGGGAAGCGAAGTTTCTCCCTTCAAGTGGTATCAGAGCCACGGTTTCCTATTTTGTGTATTTAGGATTCGGTTACTTTTATGCAATTATCATATATTATGTGTGCCGGATAATAGTAGGATGTGCGTAGGCTAAATTTTTGGTTGCAGGCATAAGATCCAACTATTATGGCCATATGTGTGTGTATGTGATTGGATATGTGTAATTGTAATATTATTTGAATCCTCGGGGTTGACGAGGCTAGTATTTAATTTTTGTAATTAAGTACGATATTGTTTAGCCACTCTTTTATTTTAGTTTACTTTCGATCTAGATTTCATGTACACTCCTTTGTGGAGTATAGGATCGATAGATGTAAATTAAAATAATTATTCTCGGCTCGGATCTCCGGATGGCTTGTAGATGGTGTATGGAGGAGTGGACGAGATGACGACACGACGGGAGGTATATTGGAAAACAAAAGTCATAATAGTTGGAAAATATTTTTTTTCATATTTATTGCCTCTTGTTTGATATGTATGTTGTGTGCTTGGAAAATTCCTCATTTTAAATTACTAAGTGGGAGAGGGATATTTTTTAAATTCCCATGGCCTCCATTACAATTTGACATGTGAGGCAAATAAACTTGCGCGTTGGCTCTGAGTGCCTTCCTCCCTATCAGATGAGATTGTTTTGTGGATAACTAGGTCAAATATGGTTATAGGAAATTATTTAGGAGTGTGTGTACTTCCCCATCGGAAGGCACATAATCTGAGATAATTGCCTTAGTATCGGGTAATGGTGAACACTTAGATGCAAATAAGAGTGTCCTCCCCATCGGAGTCACTGCTTTTATTTGTAGGGCTGAAGAGGAACCAAATATTAATTTTATTTGTTAAAAAGTAAGGTTGACAGGATAGTAAAATTAATGGGTAAAAGCTCCTCTT
Source organism: Wurfbainia villosa (assembly GCA_025175895.1). Taxonomy (NCBI): domain Eukaryota; kingdom Viridiplantae; phylum Streptophyta; class Magnoliopsida; order Zingiberales; family Zingiberaceae; genus Wurfbainia; species Wurfbainia villosa. Next base: position 96,495,426 of record CM045986.1, read on the forward strand.
ACAAATGTAGAATTCGTATACGTCCACAGGAAAATAAACTTACTGGACCTAATTATGTGGATTGGAAAAGGAATCTGGATATAGTCTTGACTGCTGAGGAGTACAAGTATGTACTTCTCGAAGAGTGTCCTCCTCAGCCTACGGATGATTCTAGGGAATAGGAGAAAAAGAGTTATAAGAAGTGGATCAAGGCTGATGAGATGACGCGGTGTTACATTTTGGCTTCTATGTCAAATGTATTGCAGCATCAGCATGAGGCCATGAATACTGCTTATGATATGATGCTCAATCTCAAGAAACTTTTCAGACACCAGAATCGGGCTGGTAGGCAGGAAGCTATGAGAAACTTCATGACAACCACCATGAAGGTAGGAAACTTCACTTCCCACTTCAACTCGGTCGCTTGTGCATGACGATCCCATCTATATCCCCGGATTAAAAGAATTAATCCTTGACGAAGAGGGATTACCCAAGCAACCGTTCCATCGTCATGCTATTCGATTAGAGTGGTCATTTGAACAAACTTGATGTTCAAGTAACCTACCTCTTTTCTTCGATTAGCCATGGAATAGACGATGTATGGATCACCGATTTTTGTGTTTGTCTTCGGGGTCCAAGTAAATTAGCCACATACAAAATATACAACATGCATAGAATAAGAAAAGATTCATAAACAAGAATTATACCTCTTGTTATACCTCTTGATCTTTTTTGTATGTCCTTCCTCCTTTTGGACGTTGTGTGGGCGACGATCTTCCAAAAGTCAAAGCCTCCTAGAATACGCTCTTCCCTTCCTTGCTCGCTCAAAACAAAGGGAAGAATGAAACGAAACTCTTTCTCCTATCTAGGACCGGCAACCAAGCTCCAAACTTGATGTTGTCGCCGACCAAGGAGGGGATGTAGGGCGCCGGCCAACCTTGAAGAAAGGTTGCTGCTGGCCAACCTAGAGAGAGAGAGAATGGAAGGAGCTATTGGCGATCTAGAGAGAGAGACGATGGTGGTGATGCCACCGGCCAAGAGGAGCACAAAACCCTAGTCTTATTTGTTGTATCGATGCGGTTCGCTAGAGGGGGGGGGTGAATAGCGAAAAACCTTTCCTTTTCTTTTCGTTCGTTAAAACTCGAGAGATAATTAATTGCAGTGGAAATGTAAAGTAAAAGGAGACAATGAAGTTTTACTTGGTTCGTAGCCTTCGGCTACTACTCCAAGGCCCTAGTGGTCCTTGACCACATACGGAGGGCAAAAGCACTAAAGGAACTCCTCCTCGTTGGAGGTAGGAGTTAATCGATACAAGAAGGAAAAAGCTTGAGGTAGAGGGACACTCCCCCTCTCCTCGTATACGATAAAAGCTCCGAAAAGAAATGAACTTAAATAAAAACTAAAACCGATGTTACAATAAGAGAGAATTTAAGACCTAGACGTCGGAGAGAAAGCACTTCGTGGTCGAAAAGTTGTAGCTTGGCGGAGGCTTTTGGAAGCTTTAGAATGATGATGAAAACCCTAGGTTTGTCCCTCCTTTTATAGCCTTTGAGCCCCTTTTCGAGAGCAACCCTAGCCAATCACAATTGAGCACCAATCTCCTTGAAATGGGGTGATAAGCCTTGACTCCTCGAATCTGATCATTGACCATCAGTCGACTGATGGCCATCATCGATCGGTGATGGCGACATCGGTCGATTGCGACCTCCGTGATCGGTGATTGGCGCGGTCGAGTCCTCAAGTAGCGATCGTGATGCTTACTGCAAGGCAAAGTTAGCTTAAAGAAAACATTATTTCAATGGCCTTCGACCGTCCGATCTCGACCTAGACCATAGATGGGATGTCTTTGGTCGGATCTACGCTTAAGACTATCCCCGTAAGGAGGATACGACCTCACTTACGCTCACACACACGAGCTTACCTCGATACTTACCATGTCGCTTTTGCTTCCAGCCTTCCACTCGATTCCTTCGGCTCCCTCCGAAGTCACTCGAGTGTCGCCCGACCACCGCGGCTTCCTCCGGGTGTCGCTAGCCTTCAGCTCCAGCTATAGCAATCTTCTGCACACTCGATTCAGCTCGTGAGATAACAACATGAGCTTAACTTTGTATCGTTTGCTAAAATCAAAACTCAGGTTTGACTTAGGTGCCTACTGCACCAACAATCTTCCCCTTTTTGATTTATGGCAACCCCACATACAAAGTTAAGAAAGACAAATTAAGTGCATTAAGTAAAATGAGCAAGAGATATGCATGAATGTGTAGGAGTATATAATAACTCTTTTTCAAGTGCTCCCCCTTGAGGAATCCTCCCCCTTGACCGAGGGTGACTACTTGAGAAAGAGTTTTAACTCTCCCCCTTGATATTTGCTACTAAAAACAATGTGTTTAAAATAAGTTTTAAGTTAAGAAATCAAAAAATTAATTTCTTAACCTTGGCCTTTACTTCCATTTTGTTAACAAGTTAACTTAGAGTTAATTACTATTTATTATTTTTTTTTGTATTGTTGACGAAAACAAGTTAACTAAATGTGTTTAAGTTAAGAGTTCCCTTAACTTGTTTTGTTAACTTAAAGTTAAGTAAGCCTTGGCCATAAAAAAAATTGGTCCCTTAACTTTGGTCTTTTTCTCGTTAACTAAAAGTTAAGTAAATTATTTTTTTGTATTGTTAATGAAAACAAGTTAACTAAATGTGTTTAAGTTAAGAGTTCCCTTAACTTGTTTTGTTAACTTAAAGTTAAGTAAGCCTTGGCCATAAAAAAAAATTGATCCCTTAACTTTGGCCTTTTTCTCGTTAACTAAAAGTTAAGTAAATTATTTTTTTGTATTGTTAATGAAAACAAGTTAACTAAATGTGTTTAAGTTAAGAGTTCCCTTAACTTGTTTTGTTAACTTAAAGTTAAGTAAGCCATAAAAAAAATGATCCCTTAACTTTGGCCTTGATCCCTTAACTTTGGCCTTTTTCTCCCCCTTTTGCCATTTATCGAAAAGAGTGAGGGTGTGTGTGGAATAAGTTTTAATTTTAAAGTCCAAGCATGTTCCACATTATTTTGAAAATAATATACTGAAAATAAGTTCATCTATAAAATGTTCGACTCATATTTGGCTTGATTGATATGAAGGATCAACCAGTCCTGGTCAGAGTCGGTTAGTATGTATGATTATACTCCGTGGTTCATAGCGATGCACTAGCTCTACATCTGGAACCAGGAGTAAGGTCATAACATCTCATGCCCATCTACGTGGCTAAGTACACAAACACATTAGTCCTATGTGTTGTGAGATGTACTGGCTCCTTAAATCTATAGGTGCATGATATCTAAGGTATGTTCTATGCTAGTTCCATAAAAAATGAAAATTTAGAAATAGTAGTAAGAAAATATAATTTGCAAGTTCCTATTCTACTATGCACATGCCCAATTTTCGTCTTAATAGACTAAATTCGGCTTCGGGTAGGGGTTTAGTAAATAGGTCTGCTAAGTTAGACTTTGATTCGACGTATTCGAGTTGTATGGCTCCGTTGGTCACATGTTCTCGAATGAAATGGTGTTTGACCTCTATATGTTTGGTCCTAGAGTGACATATTGGATTCTTAGTAAGATTAATTGAACTAATATTATCTACGTGAAGTTTAATATTCGTAAAGTCTAACTTAAAGTCGCGGAGGGTGTGCTTCATCCAAAGAAGTTGAGTGACACACTCACCCATCACAATGTATTCGGCTTCGGTGGTAGATAAGGCAACACAGTGTTGCTTCCTACTACACCAACTCACTAGACTCGAGCCGAGAAGTTGACAACAACCACTCGTACTCTTTCTATCGAGCTTACTACCGGCATAGTCCGAATCGGAGTAGCCGATTAGTTGAACTCCGTAGATCTAGGATGCAAATACCAGCGTTAAGTGTACCCTTTAGATATCTAAGGATAAAGCTTAACTAGGGTTAGGTGAGACTCCTTAGCACGAGGTTTGAAACACAGCGCACATACTTCTTGAATAGGATGTCGGGTCGACTATGATTAAGTATAGGAGACTCCCTCTTACGCTCCTATAGTACTTTAAGACAATGGACTTACTTTCTAGGTCTTCTCCTATGTTAACATTAATCGCCATTGGGGTGTTTATTATCTTAGCGTCTTGCATTCCAAATCTTTTAATTAACTCCTTAGTGTATTTTTGTTGATATAGGTATATACCATCCTTAGTTTGTTTAATTTGTAGACCTAAAAAGAAACTTAACTCGCCTACCAAGTTCATTTCGAACTCACTTTCCATGAGTGAAAGCGAACTCGTTTAGTAAAATTTGAGTTAGAGGTTCCAAAAATTATATCGTCTCGTAAATTTGAGCTATGAATATTTCTTTACCTAAGGTTTTACAAAGAGAGTTGGGTCAACTAAGCCTTGGTTAAACCCTTTTGACTTAAGATGGATTGAAAGTCTCTCGTACCAAGCTCGAGGAGCTTGTTTAAGTCCATAGAGAGCTTTCTTAAGTTTTAGAACATGGTCGGGTTTATCTATATTTTCGAATCCGGGGGGTTGGCTATTATAAACTTCTTCTTTAATGTATCCATTTAGGAATGCCGACTTAACATCCATTTGAAACAGCTTAAATCCTCGATGTGCGGCATAAGCTAGCAACATTCGAATGGATTCGAGTCTAGCTACTGGGGCATAGGTTTCGTCGTAATCTAAGCCTTCGACTTGACTAAACCCTTTGGCGACTAACCTAGCCTTGTTTCTAACTACTTCACCTTTATCATCAAGCTTATTTCGAAACACCCACCTTGTTCCAATTATCGTTTTGTCTTTAGGTGGTGGTACTAATTCCCACACTTCATTCCTAGTAAATTGAGCTAGCTCTTCTTGCATTGCAATAATCCAATCGGGATCAAGAAGAGCTTGTTCAATTGATTTGGGTTCTATCTTTGAAATTAAGAAAATTTGACTAAGGTTCCTATAGGATGCTCTAGTTTAAACTCCCAGATTAGGATCTCCTATCACTTGATCGATAGGGTGGTTAGTCTGAATCCTACATTGGGTTGGGTTTGTGTCACCTAATGCTTGATCAATGGGGTGACTTGGTTGAACACTAGTTTGACTCGGATCACTTGTCACTTGATCGACAAGAGAAGTTGGTTGATGTGGATTAGACTCGATCTCAGGGTCGGAGACGAGTTTGGTATCAGTGGGCTCAACACTTGGGGTCATTAAGGGTTTTGTAGGTTCGGGCACTTCATCGAACACTACATTAATAGTCTCTTCGACTTTAAGGGTATCGTGGTTATATACCCTATAGGCCCTACTCGTGGTTGAGTATCCTAAGAAGATTCCGGTGGAGGTTTTGGATTTGAATTTCCCTAGGTGGTTCTTAGTGTTTAAGATATGTACCTTACATCCAAATACCCTAAAGTACTTGATGTTGGGTACTTTATTGTGATAAATCTCGTAGGAGGTCTTAAGGTGCCTCTTTACCATAAGGATCCTATTCTGGACATAGCAAGCCGTGCTAACGGCTTCTGCCCAAAACCTATCGGGTAGGTCGTATTCGTTCAACATGGTCCTAGCGGCTTCTTGTAGAGTTCGGTTTTTCCGCTCCACTAGGCCATTTTGTTGAGGGGTCCTAGGGCAAGAGAATTCATGGTGGTATCCGTTTAGGTTACAGAAGTCGGTGAACCTTTGATTTTCGAATTCACCACCATGATCGCTTCTAAGTCTTTTAACCTTAAGATTTTTTTGATTCTCGATTAATTTGAATAGATTGATTAATTGATCTAGGGTATCATTTTTATGTTTGATGAACCTAACCCAGGTAAACCTGGAGTAGTCATCAATTATGACTAAGCAATATTGACTTCTATTGAGTGACTTGGCTCCATGTGAATCGAATAGATCCATATGCAGGAGCTCAAGTACACTTGAGGTTCGTTCTTGGTTGGTTAACTTGTGTTGTGTCCTAGGTTGTTTTCCTTGTTGACAAGCATTACAGATTTTATTAACCAAATTGTTGAGGTTGGGTAAGCCTCTGACTAAGCCACTTTGACTCATCTTGTGGACGAGTCTTGGGTGCGAGTGACCGAGTCGTCGGTGCAACAACCATGATTCCTCTTCCTGTGTCATAAGACATTTGGCTGAGGATTTGATTAAGTTAATTGCATAAATGTTATTTGTCCTAGTTCCTTTGAGTATTGTTTTAGCTATTTTATTTGTTTTAATTACACATTCATTTTCTAAAAATACGACCTTATAGTTATTGTCACATAATTGGCTTACGCTAAGCAGGTTATATTAAAAATTCTCTACAAGTAATACATTTTTAATAACAAAATTCGAATTAAGCTCGATATCACCTGATCCGATGATTTTGAGCTTGCCGTTATTCCCAAAGGCTACCGATCCTTGTCGTTTGAATCGAAGCTTCGTGAATTTGAGTTGATCCCCGGTCATGTGTCGGGAGCAACCGCTGTCCAACATCCATTGATCCTACACACAAGGTGGTTGGATTGGATGTTAGATTTTATTTTTATTTTTATTTTTAAAAAAAAAAAATTGGTTGTAAGTTGTTAAACCTAGGTCATCTCACATGAGTCTATATGATCAAGGATGTTATACTTATGTGTTTTTTGTGAGATGACTTCCAATTAAGTTGATTAAGTGCATTTAGGTTCAAGTAATTTTATGTTAGATTTGGATTTGACCCTAGGCTTGTCAAGTTTACCTTTTCAAGATCATGACTTCCAGGTCGTGGCGAGGCACAGGGGCCTTCTTTTATCGGATCATCGATCACTTCCTTAGACAAAGTCATTTTCAAGAAAATGATGACTTGACTCACCTAAGACTATTTCCTAGTATAACTGGTTATTTTTGAAAAGAGGCTCCCCGAGGCTCAATCTTTTCGAAGGATTTTAGTTGGTTATGTACGTGTTCTAAGTGAGTTCACAAGTTTTAAAAAAAAATTCTAAGCATGCAATTTCTAAGTTAAAGCACAAACATGTTTTGTACTGGCTCCCCCTAGATCGTTGAATCGGTTCGGTCTATCCACATAGTGGATTTGGTCCTTGGGAACCCAGTACGGGTTGGATCCTAGAGTTGAAATCAAAAAGTTCTTAGGGACCCATGCTTGGACATGTTTCCTATGTTGACTTACAATCGACATATACGACCTATTAGTCGTGTTTGAGTTAAACCCTAGTCCAGCCTTGTTGTACACGACCCTTTGAGATCCAAGTAGGAGGTCAAGTCCTTTGGATCCCGAAGTGAACCTTTCCAACGTGTTCCTAAGATCTTCAACTTGACTTTTCAAGAGAGAGTTCTCAACTTCGAGCTTTTCAGCTCGAGTTGGGTCCTCTTCTCGAACTTGACTAGTCGAAGAGGTTAGGGAGACCTTGTGTTTGAGGAGTTTGACCTCCTCAACCAGGGTCTCGACCTTGGATTCGGACTTAACTAATTTCCTAGACAAAAAACTAACCGTATTATGTAAAGTATTAAATAAAGTTCGACTCACTTTAAGGGTATCTTTTGAACCGGATGTGTATCCGTGGCTTGACTTGAAGGTAGCTTCGTAGTCCGAGTCATCCTCAGGTTCTGACTCAAGTTCAGGTTCGGTCTCCGTGTCTGACTCAATCGATTTCGCCATGAAGACGTGGTCTTCGTCTTCTTCGGATGACGCTTCTTCCCATGTTGCGTTGAGGGCCTTCTTGTGCTTAGGTGCTTGGTGGTTGAGCTTGGGGCACTCGGACTTGATATGTCCAAACCTGTTACACTCATAACACCTAATATTAGAACTTTTAGGCTTACCTTGGTTGGATCAAGTCATGGTTCGCTTTCGTCCTTCGAGATAGGTTCATTAGTTCGACAGTCAACTCCGAGTCAACTTCTTCTTCGGACTCGTCTTCCTCCTCGGTTGGTGGTGGCTTGCTTGCGATTTTCTTCTTCTTTGAACCTGCAAACAAGGCTATACCCCTCTCGGGTTCCGAGTTGGACTGCTCATGTAATTCGAAATCTGAGAATAATTCGTCTATTCTAACTTTAGAAAGGTCCTTGGAGACCTTGTAGGCATCGACCATGGATGCCCACAAGGTAGTCCTCGGAAAAGAGTTTAGAACATACTTTATAAGGTCGTTCTTTTCGACCTTTTACTCGATTGCGTGTAGGTTGTTGACGATGTCCTGGACACGGCGTGAAGTTGCGTTGCGAACTCGTGTTCCTGCATTTTTAGATTATATAATTTATTGAATAAAAGGTCGCGCTTACATACCTTGGCTTCATCGGTCCCTTCGTGTAGCTCCACTAGTTTTGTCCAAAGATCTTTTGCGCTTATGAAGGGGCCGACACGATTTAACTCCTCCTTGGACAAGCTGCATTGGAGGATTTGTGTTGCCTTGGCATCGGCTTCGACTTGTCGTTTTGTTGCAACGGTCCATTGATCATAATCCAAGGAGTCACCCACTTCATTAGTCGGAAGTGTGAAACCCGTTTGGATTATGATCCACATCTCGATTTGGGTTTTGAGAAAGTATTCCATCCGACCTTTCCAGTAGCGGAAATCATCTCCGTTGTAAAACGGAGGTCGGACGGTGCTAAAACCCGCGAGATGGGCCATTAGAACAAAAAACAAGGAGACTAAAAAGAAGACCTAGCAACGACAAAAACAAACGAAAGTACCAAGACTTGTGTCTTGGATTAGTAGTGTGGGAAATAAAAAGAAACAAACGAAAAATAGAAAGTTAAGCAAAGAAATAAGAAACTAAATAAAAAGTAAGTACTCACAACCTTCGATGTCCCCGAAAGGATACTAAACGTCAATTTTTGAGGATGAAAACAACTTGTTACGGGGGTAAACCTTGGTAAGAAGTGTAGATCTCTGCGAGGGCTTCGATTTGGTAGGTAGACCGTGTCGTGGGTCAACTTGTACGAAAAGTTATGCCCGTTTGACCGTCGGCTACTCCAAAAGCGAATGCTTGCAAAACAAAACCAAACGAAGAGTACCAAGACTTCGTCTTGGATTAGTAGTGCGGGAGAAAAATTTAAACAAACAAAAAACAAATCTGTAAAAAATGTTAGATTGGTGGTTTCACCAAATCTAAGCGCCCCTGGCTCTGATACCAATTGTTTGATCGATGCGGTTCGCTAGAGGGGGTGAATAGCGATAAAAACTTTTTCTTTCGAATTCGCTTCAAGACAAATATACGCAGCGGAAATATAAATAAAAATTAAATGAGACAAATAGTTTTTTACTTGGTTCGTAGCCTTCGGCTACTACTCCAAGGCCCTAACAGTCCAAGACCGTGTACGGAGGGCAATTCACTAAAACACTCCTCCTCGTTGGAGGTAGGAGTTTACGATTACAAAAAAAACTTTCGAAGCACAAGATAGAGAGACAAACCCTCTCTTCTATTAAAATGAAAATGCAACGATAGAAAGCCTCAATTAACAAACTAATTGCAAGATTAAAAGAAATGACAAGATAAGATTATACCAACAACTCGAAGATAGGACTTAAACTAGGGTTATTGGCAGCACTTCGTTGTCGTAGAGTTGTCGGAGAGTCGCAGTGTTGCAGAGGCTTTTGAGCACTTAGAATTGATTGAGAAACCCTAGGTTTGGCCCTCCTTTTATAGCCTTTGAGCCCCTTTTCGAGAGGAACCTTAGCCAATCACAATTGAGCACCAATCTCCTTGAAATGGGGTGATAAGCCTCGACTCATCGAATCTAATCATTGACCATCAGTCGACTGATGGCCATCATCAGTCGACTGATGGCAGCATCGGTCGAGTGATGACCTTCGACAGTCGACTGATTGATGGCGGTCGAGTCCTCCAAGCTGGCAGTCGACTGATGCTTGCTGCAAGTCAAAGTTAGCTCAACAAAAACATAATTTCGATGGTCGTCGACCGTCCGATCTCGACCTAGACCATCTATAGGATGTCTTTGGTCGGATCTACGCTTAAGATCATCCCCATAAAGAGGATACGACCTCACTTACGCTCGCACACATGAGCTTACCTCGATACTTACATGTTTCTTTTGCTTCCGGCCTTCCACTCGATTCCTTCGGCTCCCTCCGAAGTCACTCGAGTGTCGCCCGACCACCGTGGCTTCCTCCGGGTGTCGCTAGCCTTCAGCTCCAGCTATATCAATCTTCTGCACACTCGATTCAGCTTGTGAGATAACGATATGAGCTTAACTTTGTATCGTTTGCTATAATCAAAACTCAAGTTCGACTTAGGTGCCTACTGCACCAACATAAGATTCCCTATGCATCCACAATAGGATCTATCATGTATGCTATATTATGTACGAGGCCAAATGTATCGTATGCTCTGAGTGTCATGAGAAGATATCAGTCTGATCCAGGAATGGATCATTGGGTGACTGTTAAGACATTCCTTAAGTACTTAAGAATAACTAAGGATGTGTTCCTAATATATGGAGAAGGTAATATGGTAATACGTGGGTATACGGATGCCAGCTTCCAGACAGACAAGGATTATTTTAGGTCTCAGTCTGGGTATGTATTTAACTTAAATGGAGGAGCAATAAGTTGGAAAAGTTCCAAGCAAAACACTGTAGCAGATTCTACCACTGAGACAGAATACATTTTAGCTTTGGAAGCAGCAAAGGAAGCGGTTTGGATTAAGAAGTTTGTCTCAAAACTTGATGTGGTCTCATCAATAATCCAAACATGTGTTTCGCCGCTATCATTTGATCATAGAGATCATAAGTAGGAAGGAAATACAAATCGAGAAGATTCCCACTAAAAGGAACTTAGCGAACCCTTTAACTAAGGCCTTACCTCAAAGTAAGTTTGAGAGTCATGTTAGAGCTTATGGTATTGGATATTGTGGCGATTGACATTAGGCCAAGTGGGAATTTGTTAATAATATATGAGAGGTGTCCTAAGGCAATCACCTTATTATTGTATCATTTATTTGATAAATGAAGATTCACTATTTGAGTATGCATGTTTAAATGTATTTGATTGGATCTTAAACTCATTTACTGAATGCCCACAATACGATTCGCAACATGAGAGAATTTGTGATTGGATCACAACTAGTGAGTAGATCTACATGTGTAATTGTGTTGTTTTGGAATTATCCCAAGTCGATGAATTGATGGATACAAACGCCATTGACTCTATTGAGACTAGCAAGAGGTATACTCTTTTGTTTATCCAAGCAGCTATTTCTCACTGGCTGGAGACATTGGGATGTCCGGAGTTGATCGTGGATGCTAATTATGGTAACTAGTTCATTAGAGTGACTAGCTGTAAGACTTTATATGGTTCTCTGCATATATGGATATGTCAACGAAGTTCTTACTGCAGCTTAAGTGCGATGTTCCTTCGACTTGCAGAATTAAAGTCATCTTGGTCATGGAGACTTATGCTTTGACATCTTAAGCAAGTATCTCCAAGGAGATGTGGACCCGAGATGATTGGGTATAAGTCGAAGTGGCAGAAGGTGTTTGAATAGCCTACAAAGGATTCACCGCTCCTTGCGAGGAGATGTATACCCTATGGCCTGACTTGAAGGTAGCTTCATAATCCGAGTCATCCTCAGGTTCTGACTCAAGTTCAGGTTTGGTCTCCATGTCTGACTCAATCGATTTTGCCATGAAGACGTGGTCTTCGTCTTCTTCGGATGACGCTTCTTCCCATGTCGTGTTGAGGGCCTTCTTGTGCTTAGGTGCTTGGTGGTTGAGCTTGGGGCACTCGGACTTGATATGTCCAAACCTGTTACACTCATAACACCTAATATTAGAACTTTTAGGCTTACCTTGGTTGGGTCGAGTCGTGGTTCGCTTTCGTCCCTTGGCTATCCTTCGAGCTAGGTTCATTAGTTCGGTAGTCAACACCGGGTCAACTTATTCTTCGGACTCGTCTTCCTCTTCGGTTGGTGGTGGCTTGCTTGCGATTTTCTTCTTCTTTGAACCTGCAAACAAGGATATACCCCTCTCGGGTTCCGAGTTGGACTGCTCATGTAATTCGAAATCTGAGAATAATTCGTCTATTCTAACTTTAGAAAGGTCCTTGGAGACCTTGTAGGCGTCGACCATGGATGCCCACAAGGTAGTCCTCAGAAAAGAGTTTAGAACATACCTTATAAGGTCACGGTTTTCGACCTTTTGCCCGATTGCGTGTAGGTTGTTGACGATGTCCTGGACTCGGGCGTGAAGTTGCGTTGTGGACTCGTGTTCCTGCATTTTTAGATTATATAATTTATTGTATAAAAGGTCGCGCTTACATACCTTGGCTTCATCGGTCCCTTCGTGTAGCTCCACTAGTTTTGTCCAAAGATCTTTTGCGCTTATGAAGGGGCCGACGCGATTTAACTCCTCCTTGGACAAGCCGCATTGGAGGATTTGTGTTGCCTTGGCATCGGCTTCGACATGTCATTTTGTTGCAACGGTCCATTGATCATAATCCAAGGGGTCACCCACTTCATTAGTCGGAAGTGTGAAACCCGTTTGGATTATGATCCACATCTCGATTTGGGTTTTGAGAAAGCATTCCATCCGACCTTTCCAGTAGCGGAAATCATCTCCGTTGTAAAACGGAGGTCGGACGGTGCTAAAACCCTCGAGATGGGCCATTAGAACAAAAAACAAGGAGACTAAAAAGAAGACCTAGCAACGACAAAAACACACGAAAGTACCAAGACTTGCGTCTTGGATTAGTAGTGTGGGAAATAAAAAGAAACAAACGAAAAATAGAAAGTTAAGTAAAAGAAATAAGAAACTAAATAAAAAGTAAGTACTCACAACCTTCGATGTCCCCGAAAGGCTACTAAACGTCAATTTTTGAAGATGAAAACAACTTGTTACGGGGGTAAACCCTAGTAAGAAGTGTAGATCTCTGCTAGGGCTTCGATTTGGTAGGTAGACCGTGTCGTGGGTCAACTTGTACGAAAAGTTATGCCCGTTTGACCGTCGGCTACTCCAAAAGCGAATGCTTGCAAAACAAAACCAAACGAAGAGTACCAAGACTTCGTCTTGGATTAGTAGTGCGGGAGAAAAATTTAAACGAACGAAAAACAAATTTGTAAAAAATGTTAGATTGGTGGTTTCACCAAATCTAAGCGCCCCCGGCTCTGATACCAATTGTTGGATCGATGCGGTTCGCTAGAGGGGGGGGGGTGAATAGCGATAAAAACTTTATCTTTCGAATTCGCTTCAAGACAAATATACGCAGCGGAAATATAAATAAAAATTAAATGAGACAAATAGTTTTTTACTTGGTTCGTAGCCTTCGGCTACTACTCCATGGCCCTAACGGTCCTAGACCGTGTACGGAGGGCAATTCACTAAAACACTCCTCCTCGTTGGAGGTAGAAGTTTACGATTACAAAAAAAACTTTCAAAGCACAAGATAGAGAGACAAACTCTCTCTTCTATTAAAATGAAAATGCAACGATAGAAAGCCTCAATTAACAAACTAATTGCAAGATTAAAAGAAATGACAAGAAAAGATTATACCAACCACTCGAAGATAGGACTTAAACTAGGGTTGTTGGCAGCACTTCGTTGTCGTAGAGTTGTCGGAGAGTCGCAGCGTTGCGGAGGCTTTTGAGCACTTAGAATTGATTGAGAAACCCTAGGTTTGGCCCTCCGTTTATAGCCTTTGAGCCCCTTTTCGAGAGGAACCTTAGCCAATCACAATTGAGCACCAATCTCCTTGAAATGGGGTGATAAGCCTTGACTCCTCGAATCTGATCATTGACCATCACGATCCGATGGCGATCATCGAGTGTCGACCTCACAATCGACTAATCGACGGCAAATGAGTCCTCCAAGTCGGGCAATGATCGTGATGCTTGCTGCAAGTCAAAGTTAGCTCAACAAAAACATAATTTCGACGGTCGTCAACCGTCCTATCTCGACCTAGACAATCTATAGGATGTCTTTAGTCGGATCTACGCTTAAGATCATCCCCATAAAGAGGATATGACCTCACTTACACTCGCACACACGATCTTACCTCGACACTTACATGTTGCTTTTGCTTCAGGCCTTCCACTCGATTCCTTCGGCTCCCTCCGAAGTCACTCGAGTGTCGCCCGACCACCGCGGCTTCCTCCGGGTGTCGCTAGCCTTCAGCTCCAGCTATATCAATCTTCTGCACACTCAATTCAGTTCGTGAGATAACGATATGAGGTTAACTTTGTATCGTTTTCTATAATCAAAACTCAAGTTCGACTTAGGTGCCTACTGCACAAACATAAGATTCCCTATGCATCCACAATAGGATCTATCATGTATGCTATATTATGTACGAGGCCAAATGTATCGTATGCTCTGAGTGTCATGAGAAGATATCAGTCTGATCCAGGAATGGATTATTGGGTGACTGTTAAGACAGTCCTTAAGTACTTAAGAATAACTAAGGATGTGTTCCTAATATATGGAGAAGGTCAAACGGTAATACGCGGGTAGACAGATGCCAGCTTCCAGACAGACAAGGATTATTTTAGGTCTCAGTCTGGGTATGTATTTACTTTAAATGGAGGAGCAATAAGTTGGAAAAGTTCCAAGCAAAACACTGTAGCAGATTCTACCACTGAGACATAATACATTTTAGCTTTGGAAGCAGCAAAGGAAGCGGTTTGGATTAAGAAGTTTGTCTCAAAACTTGATGTGGTCTCATCAATAATCCAAACATGTGTTTCGCCGCTATCATTTGATCATAGAGATCATAAGTAGGAAGGAAATACAAATCGAGAAGATTCCCACTAAAAGGAACTTAGCGAACCCTTTAACTAAGGCCTTACCTCAAAGTAAGTTTGAGAGTCATGTTAGAGCTTATGGTATTGGATATTGTGGCGATTGACATTAGGCCAAGTGGGAAATTGTTAATAATATATGAGAGGTGTCCTAAGGCAATCACCTTATTATTGTACCATTTATTTGATAAATGAAGATTCACTATTTCAGTATACATGTTTAAATGTATTTGATTGGATCTTAAACTCATTTATTGAATGCCCACAATACGATTCGCAACATGAGAGAATTTGTGATTGGATCACAACTAGTGAGTAGATCTACATGTGTAATTGTGTTGTATTGGAATTATCCCTAGTCGATGAATTGATGGATACAAACGCCATTGACTCTATTGAGACTAGCACGAGGTATACTCTTTGGTTTATCCAAGCAGCTATTTCTCACTGGCTAGAGACATTGGGATGTCCGGAGTTGATCGTGGATGCTAATTATGGTAACTAGTTCATTGGAGTGACTAGCTGTAAGACTTTATATGGTTCTCTGCATATATGGATATGTCAATGATGTTCTTACTGCAACTTAAGTGCGATGTTCCTTCGACTTGCAGAATTAAAGTCATCTTGGTCATGGAGACTTATGCTTTGACATCTTAAGCAAGCATCTCCAAGGGGATGTGGACCCGAGATGATTGGGTATAAGTCGAAGTGGCAGAAGGTGTTTGAATAGCCTACAGAGGATTCACCGCTCCTTGCGAGGAGATGTATACCCTATGGCCTGACTTGAAGGTAGCTTTGTAGTCCGAGTCATCCTCAGGTTCTGACTCAAGTTCAGGTTTGGTCTCCGTGTCTGACTCAATCGATTTCGCCATGAAGATGTGGTCTTCGTCTTCTTCGGATGATGCTTCTTCCCATGTCGCGTTGAGGGCCTTCTTGTGCTTAGGTGCTTGGTGGTTGAGCTTGGGGCACTCGGACTTGATATGTCCAAACCTGTTACACTCATAACACCTAATATTAGAACTTTTATGCTTACCTTGGTTGGGTCGAGTCGTGGTTCGCTTTCGTCCCTTGGCTATCCTTCGAGATAGGTTCATTAGTTCGGCAGTCAACTCCGAGTCAACTTCTTCTTCGGACTCGTCTTCCTCGTCGGTTGGTGGTGGCTTGCTTGCGATTTTCTTCTTCTTTGAACCTGCAAACAAGGCTATACCCCTCTCGGGTTCCGAGTTGGACTGCTCATGTAATTCGAAATCTGAGAATAATTCGTCTATTCTAACTTTAGAAAGGTCCTTGGAGACCTTGTAGGCGTCGACCATGGATGCCCACAAGGTAGTCCTCGGAAAAGAGTTTAGAACATACCTTATAAGGTCACGGTTTTCGACCTTTTGCCCGATTGCGTGTAGGTTGTTGACGATGTCCTGGACTCGGGCGTGAAGTTGCGTTGCGGACTCATGTTCCTGCATTTTTAGATTATATAATTTATTGAATAAAAGGTCGTGCTTGCATACCTTGGCTTTATCGGTCCCTTCGTGTAGCTCCACTAGTTTTGTCTAAAGATCTTTTGCACTTATGAAGGGGCCGACGCGATTTAACTCCTCCTTGGACAAGCCGCATTGGAGGATTTGTGTTGCCTTGGCATCGGCTTCGACTTGTCATTTTGTTGCAACGGTCCATTGATCATAATCCAAGGAGTCACCCACTTCATTAGTCGGAAGTGTGAAACCCGTTTGGATTATGATCCACATCTCGATTTGGGTTTTGAGAAAGCATTCCATCCGACCTTTCCAGTAGCGGAAATCATCTCCGTTGTAAAACGGAGGTCGGACGGTGCTAAAACCCTCGAGATGGGCCCTTAGAACAAAAAACAAGGAGACTAAAAAGAAGACCTAGCAACGACAAAAACACACGAAAGTACCAAGACTTGCGTCTTGGATTAGTAGTGTGGGAAATAAAAAGAAACAAACCAAAAATAGAAAGTTAAGCAAAGAAATAAGAAACTAAATAAAAAGTAAGTACTCACAACCTTCGATGTCCCCGAAAGGCTACTAAACGTCGATTTTTGAGGATGAAAACAACTTGTTACGGTGTTAAACCCCAGTAAGAAGTGTAGATCTCTGCGAGGGCTTCGATTTGGTAGGTAGACCGTGTCGTGGGTCAACTTGTACGATAAGTTATGCCCGTTTGACCGTCGGCTAATCCAAAAGTGAATACTTGCAAAACAAAACCAAACGAAGAGTACCAAGACTTCGTCTTGGATTAGTAGTGCGGGAGAAAAATTTAAACGAATGAAAAACAAATTTGTAAAAAATGTTAGATTGGTGGTTTCACCAAATCTAAGCGCCCCCGGCTCTGATACCAATTGTTGGATCGATGCGGTTCGCTAGAGGGGGGGGGTGAATAGCGATAAAATTTTTTTCTTTCGAATTCGCTTCAAGACAAATATACGCAGCGGAAATATAAATAAAAATTAAATGAGACAAATAGTTTTTTACTTGGTTCGTAGCCTTCGGCTACTACTCCAAGGCCCTAACGGTCCTAGACCGTGTATGGAGGGCAATTCACTAAAACACTTCTCCTCGTTGGAGGTAGGAGTTTACGATTACAAAAAAAAACTTTCAAAGCACAAGATAGAGAGACAAACCCTCTCTTCTATTAAAATGAAAATGCAACGATAGAAAGCCTCAATTAACAAACTAATTGCAAGATTAAAAGAAATGACAAGACAAGATTATACCAACAACTCGAAGATAGGACTTAAACTAGGGTTGTTGGCAGCACTTCGTTGTCATAGAGTTGTCGGAGAGTCGCAGCGTTGCGGAGGTTTTTGAGCACTTAGAATTGATTGAGAAACCCTAGGTTTGGCCCTCCTTTTATAGCCTTTGAGCCCCTTTTCGAGAGGAACCTTATCCAATCACAATTGAGCACCAATCTCCATGAAATGGGGTGATAAGCCTTGACTCCTAGAATCTGATCATTGACCATCAGTCGACTGATGGCCATCATCGATCGATGGCAAAGATCGACATCGATCAGTCTTGACCTTCCAGCGATCGGCCCGATTGGCGACGATCGAGTCCTCCAAGTCGATCGTGATGCTTGCTGCAAGTCAAAGTTAGCTCAACAAAAACATAATTTCGACGGTCGTCGACCGTCCGATCTCGACCTAGACCATCTATAGGATGTCTTTGGTCGGATCTACGCTTAAGATCATCCCCATAAAGAGGATATGACCTTACCTCGACACTTACATGTTACTTTTGCTTCCGGCCTTCCACTCGATTCCTTCGGCTCCCTCCGAAGTCACTCGAGTGTCGCCCGACCACCGCGGCTTCCTCCGGGTGTCGCTAGCCTTCAGCTCCAGCTATATCAATCTTCTATACACTCGATTCAGCTCGTGAGATAACGATATGAGGTTAACTTTGTATCGTTTTCTATAATCAAAACTCAAGTTCGACTTAGGTGCCTACTGCACCAACATAAGATTCCCTATGCATCCACAATAGGATCTATCATGTATGCTATATTATGTACGAGGCCAAATGTATCGTATGCTCTGAGTGTCATGAGAAGATATCAGTCTGATCCAAGAATAGATCATTGGGTGATTGTTAAGACAATCCTTAAGTACTTAAGAATAACTAAGGATGTGTTCCTAATATATGGAGAAGGTCACACGGTAATATGCGGGTATACGGATGCCAGCTTCCAGACAGACAAGGATATTTTAGGTCTCAGTCTGGGTATGCATTTACCTTAAATGGAGGAGCAATAAGTTGGAAAAGTTCCAAGCAAAACACTGTAGCAGATTCTACCACTGAGACAGAATACATTTTAGCTTTGGAAGCAGCAAAGGAAGCGGTTTGGATTAAGAAGTTTGTCTCAAAACTTGATGTGGACTCATCAATAATTCAAACATGTGTTTCGCCGCTATCATTTGATCATAGAGATCATAAGTAGGAAGGAAATACAAATCGAGAAGATTCCCACTAAAAGGAACTTAGCGAACCCTTTAACTAATGCCTTACCTCAAAGTAAGTTTGAGAGTCATGTTAGAGCTTATGGTATTGGATATTGTGGCGATTGACATTAGGCCAAGTGGGAATTTGTTAATAATATATGAGAGGTGTCCTAAGGCAATCACCTTATTATTGTACCATTTATTTGATAAATGAAGATTCACTATTTCAGTATACATGTTTAAATGTATTTGATTGGATCTTAAACTCATTTATTGAATGCCCACAATACGATTCACAACATGAGAGAATTTGTGATTGGATCACAACTAGTGAGTAGATCTACTTGTGTAATTGTGTTGTATTGGAATTATCCCTAGTCGATGAATTGATGGATACAAACGCCATTGACTCTATTGAGACTAGCACGAGGTATACTCTTTGGTTTATCCAAGCAGCTATTTCTCACTGGCTGGAGACATTGGGATGTCCGGAGTTGATCGTGGATGCTAATTAAGGTAACTAGTTCATTGGAGTGACTAGCTGTAAGACTTTATATGGTTCTCTGCATATATGGATATGTCAACGAAGTTCTTACTGCAGCTTAAGTGCGATGTTCCTTCGACTTGCAGAATTAAAGTCATCTTGGTCATGGAGACTTATGCTTTGACATCTTAAGCATGCATCTCCAAGGAGATGTGGACCCGAGATGATTGGGTATAAGTCGAAGTGGCAGAAGGTGTTTGAATAGCCTACAGAGGATTCACCGCTCCTTGCGAGGAGATGTATACCCTATGGCCTGACTTGAAGGTAGCTTCGTAGTCCGAGTCATCCTCTGGTTCTGACTCAAGTTCAGGTTCGGTCTCCGTGTCTAACTCAATCGATTTCGCCATGAAGATGTGGTCTTCATTTTCTTCGGATGACGCTTCTTCCCATGTCGCGTTAAGGGCCTTCTTGTGCTTAGGTGCTTGGTGGTTGAGCTTGGGGCACTCGGACTTGATATGTCCAAACCTGTTACACTCATAACACCTAATATTAGAACTTTTAGGCTTACCTTGGTTGGGTCGAGTCGTGGTTCGCTTTCGTCCCTTGGCTATCCTTCGAGCTAGGTTCATTATTTTGGCAGTCAACTCCGGGTCAACTTCTTCTTCGGACTCGTCTTCCTCCTCGGTTGGTGGTGGCTTTCTTGCGATTTTCTTCTTCTTTGAACCTGCAATCAAGGCTATACCCCTCTCGGGTTCCGAGTTGGACTGCTCATGTAATTCAAAATCTGAGAATAATTCGTCTATTCTAACTTTAGAAAGGTCCTTGGAGACCTTGTAGGCGTCGACCATGGATGCCCACAAGGTAGTCCTCAGAAAAGAGTTTAGAACATAACTTATAAGGTCGCGGTTTTCGACCTTTTGCCCGATTGCGTGTAGGTTGTTGACGATGTCCTGGACTCGGGCGTGAAGTTGCATTGCGGACTCGTGTTCCCGCATTTTTAGATTATATAATTTATTGAATAAAAGGTCGCGCTTACATACCTTGGCTTCATCGGTCCCTTCGTGTAGCTCCACTAGTTTTGTCCAAAGATCTTTTACGCTTATGAAGGGGCCGACGCGATTTAACTCCTCCTTGGACAAGCCACATTGGAGGATTTGTGTTGCCTTGGCATCGGCTTCGACTTGTCGTTTTGTTGCAACGGTCCATTGATCATAATCCAAGGAGTCACCCACTTCATTAGTCGTAAGTGTGAAACCCGTTTGGATTATGATCCACATCTCGATTTGGGTTTTGAGAAAGCATTCCATCCGACCTTTCCAGTAGCGGAAATCATCTCCGTTGTAAAACGGAGGTCGGACGGTGCTAAAACCCTCGAGATCGGCCATTAGAACAAAAAACAAGGAGACTAAAAAGAAGACCTAGCAACGACAAAAACACACGAAAGTACCAAGACTTGCGTCTTGGATTAGTAGTGTGGGAAATAAAAAGAAACAAACGAAAAATAGAAAGTTAAGCAAAGAAATAAGAAACTAAATAAAAAGTAAGTACTCACAACCTTCGATGTCCCAGAAAGGCTACTAAACGTCGATTTTTGAGGATGAAAACTACTTTTTATAGGGGTAATCCCCAGTAAGAAGTGTAGATCTCTGCGAGGGCTTCGATTTGGTAGGTAGACCGTGTTGTGGCTCAACTTGTACGAAAAGTTATGCCCGTTTGACCGTCGGCTACTCCAAAAGCGAATGCTTGCAAAACAAAACCAAACGAAGAGTACCAAGACTTCGTCTTGGATAATTAGTGCGGGAGAAAAATTTAAACGAACGAAAAACAAATCTGTAAAAAAAAATGATAGATTGGTGGTTTCACCAAATCTAAACGCCCCCGGTTCTGATACCAATTGTTGGATCGATGCGGTTCGCTAGAGGGGGGGGGGTGAATAGCGAAAAACCTTTCCTTTTCTTTTCGTTCGTTAAAACTCGAGAGATAATTAATTGCAGCGGAAATGTAAAGTAAAAGGAGACAATGAAGTTTTACTTGGTTCGTAGCCTTCGACTACTACTCCAAGGCCCTAGTAGTCCTTGACCACGTACGGAGGGCAAAAGCACTAAAGGAACTCCTCCTCGTTGGAGGTAGGAGTTAATCGATACAAGAAGGAAAAAGCTTGAGGTAGAGGGACACTCCCCCTCTCCTCGTATACGATAAAAGCTCCGAAAAGAAATGAACTTAAATAAAAACTAAAACCGACGTTACAATAATAGAGAATTTAAGACCTAGACGTCGGAGAGAAAGCACTTCGTTGTCGAAAAGTTGAAGCTTGGCGGAGGCTTTTGGAAGCTTTAGAATGATGAAGAAAATCCTAGGTTTGACCCTCCTTTTATAGCCTTTGATCCCCTTTTCGAGAGGAACCTTAGCCAATCACAATTTAGCACCAATCTCCTTGAAATGGGGTGATAAGCCTTGACTCCTCGAATCTGATCATTGACCATCAGTCGACTGATGGCCATCATCGATCGTGATGGCGACATCGATCGATTGTCGACCTCCGCCGATCGATTGACAACAGTCGAGTCCTCCAAGCTGGCAATCGACTGATGCTTACTGCAAGGCAAAGTTAGCTTAAAGAAAACATTATTTCAACGGCCTTCGATCGTCCGATCTCGACCTAGACCATCGATGGGATGTCTTTGGTCGGATCTACGCTTAAGACCATCCCCGTAAGGAGGATACGACCTCACTTACGCTCGCACACACGAGCTTACCTCGATACTTACCATGTCGCTTTTGCTTCCGGCCTTCCACTCGATTCCTTCGGCTCCCTCCGAAGTCACTCGAGTGTCGCCCAACCACCGCGTCTTCCTCCGGGTGTCGCTAGCCTTCAGCTCCAGCTATAGAAATCTTCTGCACACTCGATTCAGCTCGTGAGATAACAACATGAGCTTAACTTTGTATCGTTTGCTAAAATCAAAACTCAGGTTTGACTTAGGTGCCTACTGCACCAACATTATTTTCCATCGCCCAAAAGGAAGAGGAAACCCTAGGGTTGCCACCGCCCACCTCTCCTCTCAAGCCAATCTCCAAAACCCTAATCTCCAAAAAGTATTCTCACGCCCAAGCCTTGACCCTCCTTTTATAGAGCTAGGCTTAAGCCTCCTTTTAATCTCCACCATCGGATCTAGAGATTTAATCTCAACCGTCAGATCTAGAGATTTAATCTCCACCGTTGGATCTAGAGTTTCATTTTCCATCATCGGATCTAGGATTCATGAGGGTTTTAATAGGCTACAATAGGGACCATGAAGAGGATTTGGATCTTGGCCACCCAATGGATCAAGCCCACATAAAGTCTGATCCATTAATGATAATCCATTCCACTAGAGGATTATCATTGATCTACCTCACCAACCCCCATAAATTAATATGAACTCCATATATTATTTGTACATTTTTCTCCCCATGTTTAAGATCTTGAATGTCCGTCAATTAATTAATTTACTGACAATTAATTAATCAAAATCTAACTCCATGAGTAGTACCACTCAAACTTATCATCATGCCAGACCAAGTCCACCTGCAGGGTTTATATGATGAACCTTATGAGCTCCTCAAGGGGACATCATCATCCTAATATATAAGACACGGTTTCCTCCTATAATCAACGACCCACCATATACATAATATCATTTTCCAACTTATCGAGCCTATCGATTTACTCTATAAATCTCGCCCATTGGTAAATCAAGAAAATAAATACTAAGTACATGTGCCCATTATTATATCGGGATTAAGAGCATATAGACCATAATATCCGAGGTCCGATTCAATTATGTAGTCAGCAATAAATCGAATCATCTCTAAGTCGGTCCTGCTCAATACACACAAAGTACACTAGTGTAATTTTATGGTCAAGACAAACTACTACCAAATCACACTACAACCATACTAATGGTTTGTCCATAACCATCTCGGTTGTGAGCCTTTACTTATACTTTACAAGGAACTGATAACATGATCTCCTGTGTGACACTACACACCATGTTATTTACAATGTAATGTATCAGACAAATATGCATAGCCATAAATATGCAAACAATGATAATGTGATTCTTATTTCAAAAATAAAGATGTTCATTCAAAAGATAGACTTTTCAATATACATCCCAACAATCTCCCACTTATACTAAAAGACTATGCTGTCCTCATACTGCCATACATCTGATTCTCATTCCCTCCACATGCCTATCAAAAGCTCTCGCTGGAAGGGCCTTAGTGAAAGGATCTGTCAGGTTATCCTCTGATGCAATCTTGGCCACAACAACTTCTCCTTGCTTTACGATTTCTCGTATCTGGTGGTACTTGCGCTCTATGTGTTTACTTGCCTTCGAGTTTGCAACTACACCACCGTTATCACAATAAATTGTGATAGTTCTGGGCAAACCAGGAATCACATTCAAGTCCATCAAGAAGTTCCTGAGCCATACAACTTCTTTGGCCCCCTGAGAGGCTGCCACATACTCAGCTTCCATGATTGAGAACGCCACACATTTCTGCATGACACTCCTCTATACTATGGCTCCACCTCCCAAAGTAAACACAAAACCCGAGGTAGACTTACTGTTATCCCTATCTGATTAGAAGTAGGAATCTGGGTAACTCACAGGGAGTAATTGGTCTGCCTGGTAAACTAGCATATAATCCCTAGTCCTTCTCAGGTACTTCAATATATGCTTTACCGCAGTCCAATGTCCCTGTCCTGGATTACTCTAATATCTGCTAACCATGCCAATGACAAAGCAGATATCTGGTCTCGTACATATCATATCATACATGAGGCTTCCTACTGCCGACGCATAAGGAACCACCTTCATCTCCTTAGATGTTCTAGGACACATCTCCTTTGATAAAGGAACTCCATGCCTAAAAGGTAGAAAACCTTTCTTGGAGTTATGCATGCTAAAACGATCCATAATGGTGTCTATGTATGAAGCTTGAGATAAGCACAACATCCTTTTCTTGCGATCGCTTATAACCATGATCCCAAGAATGTGTCCCACTTCTCCCAAGTTCTTCATATCAAATTGTTTGGACAACTATACCCTTATGTCCGAAAACACTTTGACATTGTTGCCAATTAAACAAATGTCATCTATGTATAGTACAAGAAATACCACTACGTTTTCATCACATCTCTTATATACACAAGACTTATCCAGACTTTGAATAAATCCATAAGACTGGATTACCTCATCAAAGCGGATGTTCCAAGATCTCGAAGCTTGCTTCAATCCATAAATGGACCGATTAACTGCACACAAGATGCTCTTTGCCCTTTGCAATGAATCCTTCTGGTTTCTTCATATAGATGTTTTCCTCAAGACTTCCATTAAGGAAAGTTGTCTTGACATGCATCTACCATACCTCATAATTAATATGAGCAGCAATACATAAGAGAATCCAGATAGACTTAAGCATGACTATCGGTGAAAAGGTCTCCTCATAATCGATTCCCTCTTTCTGAGTATACCCCTTCGCAATAAGCCTCACTTTGAAGGTCTCAACCTTCCCATCTATTCGTCTCTTTCTTTTGTAGATCCACATGCATCCAATGGCTTTTACACCATTGGGTGGTTCTACTAGCTCCTGGACTTGATTTGAATCCATAGATTCTATCTCAGAATTCATTGCACTTTGCCAAGATACCACATCTTTATCTTGGATTGCCTCGTCATATGTCCAGGGATCAGGTTCATGTTTGCCAGGGACCAAATCAAAAGATTCTCCCATGAACATGAATCTATCAGGCTATCTAACAACCCTCCCACTATGGCGAGGTATCACCTATGTATCCTCTGTGACACATGGTGCAATCACTTGTGGTATATCCTCTTGTATCGGTGGTACTGAAGTAGTGACTTCCCCACTCAATTCCTCCAGAACAATCTCACTCATGGGTTTGTGGTTCATCACATAGTCTTCCTCTAGAAATCTGGCGTTCGTGCTATCAATCATCCTCTGATCTAGAGGACTATAAAACAAACAACCTTTCGTTCCTCTAGGATAGCCAACAAACACGTGCACTTCTGTACGAGGTTCCCACTTACCAGCATCTGCCTTCAACACATGTGCTAGACTCACCCCAATCCAAATATGTCTCAGACTAGGCTTTCACCCAGTCCACAAATCTGTGGGAGTAGAAGACACTGATTTAGATGGTACAAAGTTTAGAATATACACTGTCGTGTCTAGAGCATATCCCCAAAACAAATCTGGCAACTCAGAATAACTCATCATTAATCTAACCATCTCCATAAGAGTCTTATTCCTTCGCTCTGCTACACCATTCTGCTGGGGGGTGCCAGGTGCAGACAATTGGGATTGAATCCCATCCTCTGATAAGTAATTCCTAAACTCTCCCATGAGGTACTCACCACCACGATCAGATCGTAGTGTCTTGATAGTTTTACCTTGACGTTTCTCCGCATCAGCCTTTAATTCTTTGAACTTGTCAAAGCATTCAGACTTACGGTGCATCAAGTAAATGTATCCATATCTTGAATGATCGTCTATAAATGAGATAAAATATTCAAAACCACCTCTTGCCTGGATAGACATAGGACCACACAAATCAGAATGAATCAATTCCAACACATCTTTGGCTCTATACCCCTTGGCCTTAAAAGACCTCTTGGTCATTTTACCCTCCAAGAAAGATTCGCAGGTTTGGAAATCTTCCACGACTAATGAACCCAGAGGTCCATCAGCTATCAACCTTTGAATTCTGCTTAGGTTAATATGACCTAACCTTAGATGCCAAATATATGTTTGGTACATTTTTCGAAGGTTCTTTTCTCTTATTAGAATTAGACGATGAGTTATTTACTTCTATTTGCATCGTGGGAGCTTTCGGTTCAAGGGTATATAAATTTCCTCTCAATACACCAGAATAGTTAATCTCCCTATTCCTTTTTATAACAACTCTGTCATTAAAAGAAATAAAATATCCATCCATAAATAATTTATAAACCGAAATCAAATTCTTTCTAAATAAAGGTACATAAAGGAAATTTTTCAAAACAAAAACTTTATTTCTCTCAAAAGATAAATAAACATCTCCAACTACAACAGCCGCCACATTCGTAGCATCGCCCAAGTAAATGGAAATCTCCCCCTCAGCTAGTCGTCTGGTTTCCTAGAACCCCTGCAAAGTATTACAGACATGATCAGTGGCTCACGTATCTACACACCAGGTGCCAGTAGATAACACCGCTAAAAATGTTTCAATGACTAGACCAAAAGATATACCTTTGTTCTGCTTCCGGTTGGAGCAGTCCTTCTTCCAATGTCCAGTCTGCTTGTAAGTGAATCACTTGCCTTTCGGTTTATTCACTCCTCCCTGAGATCCTCCTGCCACCTTTGCCCCACCTTGTTTCTTCTTCTTCTTGCCTTTCGGCTTAGAAGTAGAAACCTTTTGAGCAACCATGGCCTGAGCCTGAGCACTCTGACGAAAAAACCCTCTGCTGCCTAGAGTTCTGTCAAAAGCTCCACCAATAAATACAACCTCTTGTTCATGTTGTAATTCAGGCGAAACTGCTTAAAACTCCTAGGTAGAGACTGGAGAATGATATCAACCTGTGTTTCACCATCGATCTCAGCTCCAAGGATTTCCAACTCATTCAAATGAGCCATCATCTAGAGAACATGATCCCTCACAGGTGTTCCCTCGATCATGGTGGTCGTCATCAAGTTTCTCATGGCTTCCTACCTCGCAGCCCGATTCTGGTGTCTGAAAAGCTCTTTGAGATTGAGCATCATGACATAAGCAGTGGGCATGGCTTGATGCTGATGTTGCAATACATTTGACATAGAAGCCAAAATGTAACACCGCGCCATCTCATCAGCTTTTATCCACTTCTTATAACTCTCCTTCTCCTTTTCCGCATTTTTTCATCCGCAGGCTTAGAAGG
This sequence comes from Wurfbainia villosa, assembly GCA_025175895.1. NCBI lineage: Eukaryota > Viridiplantae > Streptophyta > Magnoliopsida > Zingiberales > Zingiberaceae > Wurfbainia > Wurfbainia villosa. Next base: position 96,522,521 of record CM045986.1, read on the forward strand.
ACACTCTTTGAAGAGTACATACTTGTACTCCTCAGTAGTCAAGACAATATCAAGATTCCTCTTCCAATCAACATAATTGGGTCCAATAAGTCTATTCTCTTTTAGTATCACAGCAAGCGGGTTGAAAGTCATTTTTGAAAAACCTAAGAATCACATAGATCAAAACATTAGATTTCAAAAAAATTTTGATTCCTCAAACAATAAAATTTTAAAATCAACCAAAACCTCAAAACATCGAGAATATTATATGCCACGATCGTGTGGACATATACGAAATCTACATTTGTAAGAGGAGGTTTTGCCCATTAATTTTACTATCTTGTCAACCTAAATTTTTGACAAATAAAATTAATAGTTAGTTCCTCTTTGGCCCTACAAATAAAAGCAGTGATTCCGATGGGGAGGATACTCCTATTTGTATCTAAGTGTTCACCATTACTCGATACCAAGGAAATTATCTCAGATTATGTGCCTTCCGATGGGGAAGTACACACGCTCCTAAATAATTTCCTATAACCATATTTGACCTTGTGATCTGCAAAACAAACTCATCTGATGGGGACGAAGGCACTCAGAGCCGACGTGCAAGTTTGTTTGCATCACATGTCAAATTGTAATGAATGCCGTGGGAATTTAAAAAAATATCCCTCTCCCACTTAGTAATTTAAAATTGAAAAATTTTCCTAGCACACGACATGCATATCAAACAAGAAGCAATAAATATGAAAAAAAATATTTTCCAACTATTATGGCTTTTGTTCTCCAATATGCCTCTTGTCGTATTGTCATCTCGTCCGCTCCTCCCTACGCCATGTACAAGTCATCCGGAGATCCGAGCCGAGAATAACTATTTTAATTTACATCCATCGATCCTATACTGCACGAAGGAGTGTACATGAAATCTAGATCGAAAGTAAACTAAAATAAAAGGAGTGGCTAAACAATGTCATACTTAATTACAAAAATTAAATACTAGCCTCATCAACCCTGAGGATTCAAATAATATTACACACATGCAATCACATACACACACATATAGCCATAATAGTCGGATCTTATGCCTACAACCAAAAAGTTAGCCTACACATATCCTACTATCATCCGACACATACAATATATGATAGGTGCATAAAATTAACCGAATCCAAAACACACAAAATAAAAAACCGTGGCTCTGATACCACTTGAATGTAGGAAACTTCGCTTCCTACTTCAACTCGGTTGATTGTGCATGGCAATCCCATCTACGTCCCCGGATTAAAAAAATTAATCCTTGACGAAGACCCAAGCAGCCGTTCCATCGTTGTGATATTTGATTAGAGTGGTCACTTGAACAAACTTGTTGTTCAAGTAACCTACCTCTTTTCTTCGATTAGCCACGGAATAGACGATATATGGATCGCCGGTTTTTGTGTTTGTCTTTGGGGTCCAAGTAAATTAGCCACACACAAAATATACAACATGGATAGAATAAGAAAAGATTCATAAACAAGAATTATACCTCTTATTATACCTCTTGATCTTCTATTGTATGTTTCTCCTTTTGGATGTCGTGTGGTCGACGATCTTCTAAAAGTCGAAGCCTCCTAGAACATGATCTTCCCTTCCTTGCTCGCTCAGAACAAAGGGAAGAATGAAACGAAACTCTTTCTCCTATCTAGGACCGGCCACCAAGCTTCAAGCTTGATGTTGCCGCCGGCTAAGGAGGGGATGTAGGGCACCGACCAACCTTGAAGAAAGGTTGCCGCCGGCCAACCTAGAGAGAGAGAGAGAATGGGAGGAGTTGTCGCCGATCTAGAGAGGGAGAGGATGGTGGTGATGCCGCCGGCCAAGAGGAGCACCAAACCCTAGTCTTGTTTGCCGCCGCCTAATGAACGGGGTATTTGTCGTGGTACTGTTACAAATTAATTACCAAACCCTCTCTGCGCTAATATAGCATAGTGAACGACTTGGATCGTTTCCCAACGAGTGTAATCAATAAAATTATAGTCTTAGGATCGCTAATTATTGCTGGAGTTTTGCAAATGTAACAATGGGTTTGGATCGAAATAAAACTAATCCTACTGAACAAAAAGACAATGCACATAATCAAACTCTAATCTAACTAAACTATAATTGAGATGAAATTAAAAGAAACTTAAACTAAACATTCAAACAAGAAAGTACAAGAACATGGAAGATAAATGTAAAGCAAAGCATGGAATTAAATCTAACTTAACTAACTGCAACCTAATTACTAAAGAGACATTTAATCAAACATCAAAGAGGCATGAAACAAATTAAACAAAGTGCGTGCAAATAACATGGAAGATATTCGATGACAAAGATTCAATACAAATAAAAGTGAAAAGCATTCAACACATCAATGAATCTAGCAATGGGCTGTCCGAAATCTGAAATTTCTAGTATGGCGGTCGGAAGCTGCAATAAGAGTTGCTGGAGGCTGAAATAGAGCTCACCGGAGGCTGAAATAGAGCTGTGGAGGCTGTAAATGGAGATAAAACCTAAAGGCACAACCAACTCCTCTTCAGCCGGTAGTGAAGTTGATGATGAAGAGAAATGGGCTACAAAAGCTAGAATTGAAACTGGTTAGCCGGATGAAATGAAGAAGGTGCTGTGATAACAAGCCGAAGAGAAGGTGCTGCCGGTGAAGAAGAGATGTGATCGGAGGCAAGGGTTGCTACCGGCGATGAATGAAGGAGCAGAAATGGAGCTGCCACTGGTGTGATGGTAATCGGAGATGCTGGAGATGAAATAGCACCACCAGCCTTGGTAGAGGAAATGGATGGTTGGCCGGCGGTGCTTGGAGGTGAAACGGCGATGGAGCGACGGTGATGAAGAAACTGCGTGCGTCGGCTGAAATCCCGTGAGAAGAAAAGCCACCCCTACCCCAATAAATCTCTAAGCCTAATTACCACCCAAATCAAGATCTAATCCCACGACTGGAATTGCTCTGATCTTTTATGGATGGATCTGATCAATCTGAATGGGCGATCACGATCAAACCGTTCCGGATGAAAGGCTAAGATGTCTATATCTGAATGTATGGACCGGATCTCTCCAGATCTGGATGGATGGCTCAAAATTAATCAGATCTCCTTGGATGATCAGGATCAATCAGATGTGATTCCTTAGATCAGATTACTTTAGATCTGCATCAATGGTTCTGATTGTTTTTGCTTGATCTCTCTCTTTTGGTCTTTAAATCAAGCCCAACTTGGTTTGACTTGACTCGAATCATGCCTCCTTTTAATTTCGTACAAAATCACATTCATAATATGAGAAATAATATCGTATTTGTAGGAAAATTACAATTAAGCTCAAAATAAATCCAAACTCATAAAACATGCTAACAATCAACAATTAATCACATGAAAGAGTAAAAAGTATCAAATCTAGGAGCAAAAATAATGTACTAAAATGTTGTTATCAAATTCCCCCACACTTATTCTTAGACGTCCCGAGCAAGTAAAAAAACTAAAAAAATATATCCAAGAACATATCCCTATCATACCCTAGCAATACCTTGAAAATAGTAAAACATAATTACTTAGGATCATCAAGTTTTGAGAATCTAGGCACTCATATTCCATTTCCTACACAAGTCAATAAGCAAGGTAATTTCAATCAACTTGAATAGATTAAGCATGATAGAACCTGACAAGGTATATATATGCACTGATACACACATAACAAATATGGAACTGAAGCTCACTCAAAACTGCTTATGATATTGCACTACCATATGCTTGCTAATCTTCTACTTCTCCATTACTTTGAACATAAGCACACATAAATCAAGAGGACTTATCAAAAGTAGTGATGAAGCCAATATGAATTCCAAAGAACAAGAAAGATAGGCAACACAGAAGACTAAAAGAACATGAGAGCATTGGAGTATTCACATGATGACTACAACAAAATATAAGCAAGAAATCACTCAAACACATCCAACACTCAACTTCCTTGTACCCTTTTCAATGTAATACACAAATTAAACATTCACACATCTCCAAAAATATTTACCCTCAACAAACTCTCAATCCAAGAATGCTTCCACGTGACAAAGCCAAATAGATAAGAATAACATCCTCAAAAACTCAATATCACTAATATGAGAATTTTGAAACCATGAGAATGCTTATTTTTATTCATCAATCACATATCATGCAAAGAAAAATACAACATTTGTTTGTTTTTTTTCTTCTTGTTGTTTTTTTTTCTTTTCTTCTTTTTTTTTTCTCTTTTTTTTTCTTTCAACATTTTTTCGTGTTCTTTTTTGAATCAAACAAAGATACGTGATTGTGATGATGATAAATTTGGACTCCCATGTTTCAACCGGTGAAAATCTCCTCTCAACAAAAAAAAATCAAAAGAATGTAACAATATATTTCATCCCTTTTTTCACATTTAACACTCTCCCCCACACTTAAACTTGTCCGTCCCGGACAATGTACTCATCATGTAACCCCAAAAAACTCTCATCATATGATAAGGAAAGGAAAACCAACAAAGATGTGAAAGTGACAATATAATGACAATGAGAAGATATATCAAGGAAGCTACAATGTCATGCAAGTATCAGGTGGAATGTATGACGAGTAACAATAACAAAGAAAAGGGGAGAAAATACAAGAGAAATTGCCTCCATCATATTTATGCAAACTCGTATTATTGTAATTTCAAAAAGAATCAAAGCAAGTTCTAGAGTGTCAAGTATCACAAGTGTTATCACACACAAGAGGATAAAGGATAGACATGACAATAAACCTCACTAGGTGAATAAAAATATCGAGTTTAATCTATCAAGATAGAGTCCATCACGATAACAAATGACTAAATGCAAGTAATGTAATTAATCATACCAATGAATCCAAAACTCAATAGTCAAACTTAATTATGTTTTATAATTTTTAAAGCACTACGAAAGGATTTGTAAGGAATTATTGAAACCACTATGACAAAGTAAATAAAACCACATAAGGTGTGAAGTAAAAGAACAAAACAAGAATGTAACAACACAAACAGAAAGATAAAGAAAGATAAAAGCAAGAAAAGAAAGGAACGAACTCCCCTGAATTCCTGGCGGTTGAAGACAATTCAGAAGTCGTAGACATTGAGGGAGTGGAATGCTTCGAGAAAAGATCCTTCTCGGCAGTTGAAGTCGGTTCAGAAGTAAAATCCACACTGGAGGTAGAATGGATCGAGAGAAAGCGAACGCCTTCTTCAAGTGGTCAGGATAGTATTGCACTGCTTCTTCTAATATGATCGCCTTCTTATATGTCTTCTCTAGAGGTCGAAAGCAATTCATCAGAAGTTTCCAGCCTGGAGGTTGGATTATTGCATTCAGTGTTGAGGCCTTTATGAGCAAAATGTTGGAGGCTTTTGCTATGGCAGAAGTGTCCAGTCTGGAGGTCTCCAACTATCCATCACTCCTATGTCAGCCTGGTAATTCTGGGTGTTGATATTTAGCAGTTGCTCCTCTTCTTCTTGACATGCATACTCCAAGGAATCAGGGAGAAGATCTAATCGTAGATCCTTTTGTTGCACAACTGAAGGAAACAACTCCGAGAGTGCTGCTTCTTCTGCAATATTATCTTCAATAAAACTACAAGAAGATTCAGTTGGCAACTCATCAATAGTATCATCCACATTTAGAATAGTAGCAACTTCATCAAAACCTTAACATGCATCAATATCAACAATAATATTTGCAACAATACTAATATCATCTAGTGTTCAACATGTATCAATAATATCATCACATTCCACAACATTAGTATACTCATCTATATATGAAGCATCAAAAATTACATCATTATCATCATGCAGAATAGCAAAGGAGTCCTGTAGAGCCGTAGAAGTAGAGGCAAGCATATCTGCAACTCTGCAATTCACCTTCTCAAGCACATGAGTTTGACTTGGCATAAAACAATGAGGAATAGCCTCTAACTGAGGTTGAATGACTTCTTGTGCTTGCATATGCTGAGACTTCTGTGGGCTTTTAAACATTGAGTTAGTCTGAAACTCAGGCGACAACCTCTGAAATATTAGTGGAGGTTGATAAGAATGTTGTGAATTCACAGCCATGACCTCAATAATTTCTCTAGCCTGAGTCGAAGTCTTGTTGACTAGGGCCCCTCCACTAGCTACATCAATCATACATCTTGTTGGGATGTATACTGAAAAGTCTATCTTTTGTTTGAACATCTTTATTTTGAAATAAGAATCACATGATCATTGTTTGCATAATTTTATGGTTATACATATTGTCTAATACATTACATTGTAGATAACATGGTGTGTGGTGTCACACGAGAGATCATGTTATCGGCTCCTTGTAAAGTATAAGTATAGGCTCACAACCGAGATGGCTTTGGACAAACCATTGGTATGGTTGTAGTGTGATTTGGTATTGGTTTGTCTTGACCATAGAATCACACTAGTACACTTTGTGTGTATTGAGAAGGACCGACTTAAAGGTGATTCAATTTATTGTTGACTACATAATCGAATCGGACCTCAGATATTATGTTGTGCATGCTCTAAATCCCGATATAATAACGGGCACATATACTTAGTATTCATTTCTTTGATTTAACAATGGGCGAGATTTATAGATTAAATTGATAGGCTCGGTAGTTGGGAAATGATATTATTTATATGGTGTGCCATTGATTATAGGAGGAAACCGTGTCCTAAATATTAGGGTGATGATGTCCCCATGAGGAGCTCATAAGGTTCATCATGTAAACCCTGCAGGGGGACTTGGTCCGCCTTGATGAAAAGGTTGAGTGGTACTACTCATGGAGTTAGATGTTGATTAATTAATGGTTAGTAAATTAATTAATCGACGGACATTCGAGATCTTAAACACGAGGAGAAAATGTACAAATAATATATGGAGGCAATATTAACTTATGGGGGTTGGTGAGGTAGATCAATGATAATCCTTTAGTGGATTGGATTCTCATTAATGGATCGAACTTTATGTGGGCTTGATCATTGGGTGACCAAGATCCAACTCTACCTCATGGTCCCTATTGTAGCCTATTAATACCTCAAGAATCCTAGATCCAATGGATGGAAACAAAACTCTAGATCCAAAGGTAGAGATTAAATCTCTAGATCCGACGATTGAGATTAAATCTCTAGATTCGATGGTTGAGATTAAATCCCTAGAACCAATGGTGGAGATTAAAACAAGGTTTATTCCTAACTCTATAAAAGGAGAGGAGGGGTGGGCGGCAAGAGGAATCCCATTAGAGATAGGATTAGGGTTAAGGTGGGCGCCAAGCTTGAGGGTTAGGGTTTGGAGTTTGCGGCACCAAATAAGGAAACTTATTCCTTATCTTCTTCTTCCTCAAGGTGGTCGGCTCCCATACAGCCCTTTCCAGCCCTTCATCGACGTCCAAAGCATCCCTTCTCCCTCTCTTTGGCCGATGGAAACATAGCTTAAGGTCTTCCCTTGGAGCTTTTGGCCGGTATTCATCTTTCTCACCCTTTACCTTGTTGGTCTGCGTCAAGCAACTTGCTTGTTGCTTGTTGGTTAACTAAAGGAAGGAGAAGGGTCTTGTTCCTATTCTTCCTCTTTCTCGGAACGGAAGATTGGTGATATAGGAGCTTCAACTTTTGGTAGATCGTCGCCCACATGACGTCCAAAAGAAGGAAGGTCATACAATAGAAGATCGAGATGTATAACACTTATCTATCCTCATATGTAACATGTTTGTAATTTTTTTTCAATTATATATGCATGATATATTTTGTTTTGTGGCTAATATAACTTGGACCCCGAACATAAACACAAAAGCTGACGATCCGTACATCGTCTATTCCACGGCTATTCGTAGAATAGAGGTTGCTCGCTTGAACTACAAGTTTGTTCAAGTGACATCTCTAATCGAATAACACGATGATGACAAGGTTGCTTGGGCAATCCCTCTTGTCAAGGATAAATTTTTTTTATCTGGGGACGTAGAAGGGATCACTATGAACAAGCGACCAAGTTGAAGTAGGAAGCAAAGTTTTCCCTCCTTTCAAGTGGTATCAGAGCCACGGTTTAAGGTTTTGTGGGTTTAGGATTCAGTTACTTTTATGCACTTTTCATATATTATATGTGCCGGATAATAGTAGGATATGCGTAGGTTAACTCTTTGGTTACAAGCATAGGATCCAACTATTATGACCATATGTGTGTATGTGATTGTATGTGTGTAAATGTATATTTTGTTGAATCCTCGGGGTTGACGAGGCTAGTATTTAATTTTTTGTAAATTAGATACGACATTGTTTAGCCACTATTTTTATTTTAGTTTACTTTCGATCTAGATTTCATGTACACTCTCTTGTGGAGTATAGGATCGATGGATGTAAATTAAAATAGTTTTTAGTCTCGGCTCGGATCTCCGGATGGCTCGTACATGGCGTAGGAGGAGCAGACGAGATGACGATACGACGGGAGACATATTGAAGACAAAACACATAATAGTTGGAAAATAATTATTTTTCATTTTTATTGCTTATTGTTTGATATGCATGTCGTAGGCTAGAAAATTCCTCAATTTCAAATTACTAAGTGGGAGAGGTAAATTTTTATAAATTCCCACGGCCTCCTTTACGATATGACAAGTGATGGAAACAAACTTGCGCGTCGGCTCTGAGTGCCTTCCTCCCCATCGGATGAGTTTGTTTGCAGATCACAAGGTCGAATATGGTTATAGGAAATTATTAAGGAGCGTGTGTACTTCCCCATCAGAAGGCACATAACTCGAGATAATTACCTTGGTACTGAGTAATGGTGAACACTTATATACAAATATAAGTATACTCCCCATTGGACTCACTGCTTTTATTTGTAGGGCCAAAGAGGAACCAACTATTAATTTTACTTGTCAAAAAGTTAGGTTGACAAGATAGTAAAATTAATGGGTAAAACCTCCTATTACAAATGTAGAATTCGTATACGTCCACACTATCGTGGCATACGATATTCTCGGTGTTTTGAGGTGTTGGTTGATTTTAAAATATTATTGTGTGTGGAATCAATAATTTTTTGAAATCTAATGTATTGATGTATGTAATTTTTCAAAATGACTTTCAACCCGCTTACTGTGATACTGAAAGAGAATAAACTTACTAGACCCAACTATGTTGATTGGAAGAGGAATCTTGACATTGTCTTGACTGCTGAGGAATACAAATATGTACTCCTCGAAGAGTGCCCTCCTAAGCCTGCGGATGATTCTGGGGAAAAGGAGGAGAGTTATAAGAAGTGGATCAAGGTCGATGAGATGGCGCGGTGTTACATTTTGGCATCTATGTCAAATGTACTGAAACATCAGCATCAAGCCATGCCCACTGCTTATGACATGATACTCAATCTCAAAGAGCTTTTCGGGCACCAGAATCGGGCTGCAAGGCAGGAAGCCATGAGAAACTTGATGACGACCACCATGATCGAGGGAACACCTGTGAGGGATCATGTTCTCAAGATGATGGCTCATTTGAATGAGTTGGAAGTCCTCGGAGCTGAGATCGATGGGGAAACCCATGTCGATATCGTTCTCCAGTCTCTACCTAGGAGTTTTGAGCAGTTTCGCCCGAACTACAACATAAACAAGAGATTGTATTCGTTGGCGGAGCTTCTGATATAACTCCAGGCGACAGAGGGGCTATTTCGTCAGAGTGCTCAGGCGCATGCCATGGTGACCCAAAAGGTTTCTACTTCTAAGCCAAAAGGCAAGAAGAAGAAGAAACAAGCTGGTAGACCCACCCAATGGTTTATACTTCTAAGAATGCTGAGACTGAATCTATGGATTCAAATCAGGTCTGGGATCTAGTAGACCCACCCGATGGTGTAAAAACCATTAGATACAAGTGGATCTACAAAAGAAAGAGAGAAATAGATGGGAAGGTTGAGACCTTCAAAGCAAGGCTTGTTGCGAAGGGGTATACTCAAAAAGAGGGTATCGATTATGAGGAGACCTTTTCGCCGGTAGCCATGCTTTAGTCTATGCGGATTTTCTTATGCATTTCAGCTCATATGGATTATGAGGTGTGGCAGATGGATATCAAGACAGCTTTCCTTAATGGAAGTCTTGAGGAAAACATCTATATGAAGCAACCAGAGGGATTCATTGCGAAGGGCAAAGAGCATCTTGTATGTAAGCTTAATCGGTCCATTTATGGATTGAAGCAAGCTTTGAGGTCTTGGAACATCCGCTTTGATGAGGTAATCCAGTCTTATGGATTTATTCAAAGTCCGGATGAGTCTTGTGTATACAAGAGATGTGACGGAAACGTAGTGGTATTTTTTATACTATACATAGATGACATTTTGTTGATTGGCAACAATATCAAGGTGTTATCGGACGTAAGTGTATGGTTGTCCAAACAGTTTGATATGAAGGACTTGGGAGAAGTGGGACACATCCTTGGGATCAAGGTTATAAGGGATCGCAGGAAAATGATGTTGTGCTTATCCCAAGCTTCATACATAGACACAATTATGGATCATTTTAGCATGCAAAACTCCAAGAAAGGTTTTCTACCTTTCAAGAATGGAGTTCCTTTATCTAAGGAGATGTGTCCTAGAACATCTGAGGAGATAGAGGAGATGAAGGCAGTTCCTTATGCCTCGGCAGTAGGAAGCCTCATGTATGCGATGTTGTGTACGAGACCAGATATCTGTTTTGCCGTAGGCATGGTCAGTAGATATCAGAGTAATCCAGGATAGGGAAATTGGACTGCGGTAAAGCATATATTGAAGTACCTGAGAAGGACTAGGGATTATATGCTAGTTTACCAGGAAGACCAATTACTCCTTGTGGGTTACACATATTTTGACTTCTAATCATATAGGGATAACAGTAAGTCTACCTCAGGTTTTGTGTTTACTTTGGGAGGTGGAGCCATTGTATGGAGGAGTGTCAAGAAGAAATGCATGGCGGACTCTACCACTTAAGCTGAGTATGTGGTAGCCTCTGAGGCGGCCAAAGAAGTTGTGTGGCTCAGGAACTTCCTGATGGACTTGGATGTGATTCCTGGTTTGCTCAGAACTATCACAATTTATTGTGATAAAAGTGGTGCAGTTGCAAACTCGAAGGAACCACGAGCCCATAAGGCAAGTAAACACATAGAGCGCAAGTACCACCTGATACGAAAAATCGTAAAGAGAGGAGAAGTTCCTGTGGCCAAGATTGCATCGGAGGATAACCTGGCAGATCCTTTCACTAAGGCCCTTCCGGCGAGAGCTTTTGATAAGCATGTGGAGGGAATGGGAATCAGATGTATGGCAGTTTGAGGACAGCATTGTCTTTTAGCATAAGTGAAAGATTGTTGGGATGTATACTGAAAAGTCTATCTTTTGTATAAACATCTTTATTTTAAAATAAGAATCACATGATCATTGTTTGCATATTTTTATGGTTATGCATATTGTCTAATACATTACATTATAGATAAAATGGTGTGTGGTGTCACACAGGAGATCATGTTATCGGCTCCTTGTAAAGTATAAGTATAGGCTCACAACCGAGATCGCTTTGGACAAACCATTGGTATGGTTGTAGTGTGATTTGATATTGGTTTGTCTTGATCATAGAATCACACTAGTACACTTTGTGTGTATTGAGAAGGATTGACTTAGAGGTGATTCGATTTATTGCTGACTACATAATTGAATCAGATCTCAGATATTATATTGTACATACTCTTAATCCCGATATAATAACGGGCACATATACTTAGTATTCATTTCTTTGATTTACCAATGGGTGAGATTTATAGATTAAATCGATAAGCTCGGTAAGTTGGGAAATGATATTATTTATATGGTGTACCGTTGATTATAGGAGAAAACCGTGTCTTATATATTAGGGTGATGATGTCCCCTTGAGGAGTTTATAAGGTTCATCATGTAAACCCTGTAGGTGGACTTGGTCCGGCATGATGAAAAGGTTGAGTGGTACTACTCATGGAGTTAGATGTTGATTAATTAATGGTTAGTAAATTAATTAATTGACGGACATTCGAGATCTTAAACACAGGAAGAAAATGTACAAATAATATATGGATCCCATATTAACTTATGGGCGTTGGTGAGGTAGATCTATGATAATCCTTAGTGGATTGGATTATCATTAATGGATCGGACTTTATGTGGGCTTGATCCATTGGGTGGCCAAGATCCAACTCCTCCTCATGGTCCCTATTGTATCCTATTAATACCTCATGAAGCCTAGATCCAATGGATGGAAACAAAACTCTAGATCCAAAGGTAGAGATTAAATCTCTAGATCCGACGGTTGAGATTAAATCTCTAGATCCGACGGTTGAGATTAAATCCCTAGAACCAATGGTGGAGATTAAAACAAGGATTATCCCTAACTCTATAAAAGGAGAGGAGGGGGTGGGCGGCAAGAGGAATCCCATTAGAGATAGGATTAGGGTTAAGGTGGGCGGCAAGCTTGAGGGTTTGGAGTTGGAGTTGGCGGCACCAAATAAGGAAACTTATTCCTTATCTTCTTCTTCCTCAAGGTGGTCGGTGCCCATACAACCCTTTCCAGCCCTTGGACGGCATCCAAAGAATCCCTTCTCCCTCTCTTTGGCCGGTGGAAACATAGCTTAAGGTCTTCCCTTGGAGCTTTTTGCCGGTATTCATCTTTCTCACCCATTTCCTTGTTGGTCGGTGGCAAGCAACTTGCTTGTTGCTTATTGGTTGACTAAAGGAAGGAGAAGGGTCTTGTTCCTATTCTTCCTCTTGCTCGGAATGAGCAAGGAAGGAAGATTGGAGATCTAGGAGCTTCAACTTTTGGTAGATCGTCGCCCACACGACGTTCGAAAAGAAGGAAGGTCATACAATAGAAGATAGAGAGGTATAACACTTATCTATCCTCATATGTAACATGTTTTTAATTGTTTTTCAAAAATATAAGCATGATATATTCTGTTTTGTGGCTAAAATAACTTGGACCCCGAACATAAACACAAAAGCCGACGATCCGTACATCATCTACTCTGCGGCTATTCGTAGAATAGAGGTTTATCGCTTGAACAATAAGTTTGTTCAAGTGACTACTCTAATCGAATAGCACGACGATGACAAGGTTGCTTGGACAATCCCTCTTGTCAAGGATAAATTTTTTTTATCCGGGGACGTAGAAGGGATCGCCATGAACAAGCGACCGTGTTGAAGTAGCAAGCGAAGTTTCCTACCTTCACATTTGTCCATGTGGAGTAGTCCATCATAGAAGTGCAGGATGAGTAGGTGATTGCTAATTTGGTGATGGGGGCAACTAGCACACAATCTTTTGAATCTCTCCCAATACTCATGTAGAGTCTCTCCTATCCTTTGCCCAATACCACAACTGCTCTTCCGAATTGCTATGGTTCTGGATGTAGGGAAAAACTTTTCCAAAAGGACTTTCTTCATTTCACTCCAACATGTAATAGAGTCAGGAGGAAGATAATAGATCCAATCCTTTGCCTTATCTAATAAAGAGAATAGGAATACTCTATAAGCATAATAACCTCCTGTGATATACCTTGTGGCTTCATTGCTGAGCATACCATATGAAATTCTTGCAAGTGCCTAATTGGATCTTTGCTAGTATGCCCATGGAATTTCAGAAGCACAACTATAATTTTAAAGAGTTTAAAATCCACATTTAATTCAGGAAACTGAATGCAAAAAGATTGGCAACAAATATTCGGTGCAGTTAGTTCCATGATAGTTCTATTAATCCCTGAATCATAAGCCTGATGAAAGCCTCCTAATCTCTGATAATAGGGATCCATGATAAAAAAGATTTCCTATTTTTATCCTGAAACACTAGGAAATAAAATCAAAAGATACAGAAAACATGCAAAATAAAACACATGGATATACAAGACATAAAAGAACTAAACCCTCAACAAAAGTTTTGAATTTTGATTTGAATTTTTTTTTTTTAGAAAAATTGACAAACAATCCTAATTCTACTATGCATCATTACACTCCCCGGCAACGGCGCCAAAATTTGATGAACGGGGTATTTGTCATGGTACCGTTACAAATTAATTACTAAACCCTCTCTGCGCTAATTGTCACGCCCGCCCTTTTCTCGTAATCTAGAGGGGAAAGAAAGGGCAGCGTGACGCGAACACAATACGTGCATATACAGCGGAAGACTTTAAACTTTAGAAAAAAAATGGAACATGGAACATGCATTTACCTTCAACTATGCAAATAACTCAACATTCTTAACCATGTAACAGATGAACATTTACTAAGCATGCATAATCATTTCATAAGGACACTACTTGGTTCAAGTTCATTATAATCAACATAATGGAGTTATGGGAGCCTAAATACAGGTATAGAGTACATGGACATCAATGAGGCATTCAAAGTATCATCTAGGTACATGGTTCTCCATCACATAACAATTCAATCAGGATAAGAAGGTTCTTAGCAATTCTTTAACTAAATCAAGTGTATAACAGGCCAAGGTTTCATAAAACATAACGAGTATAGTTTCACATCAAGTATAACCCTCAAAACAAGTCTAATTTAACACCAAGTAGCAACCATCAAAACATCAAGTAGTGATCAACTCTTAACAACAAACATGCAAAACTTTAAAACATGCATAAGTCTTGGAACATAAAACAGATCGCTTCCACCATGCCACTGCCACACACACTTTTCCCCTCCTGCTGCTCCCTTTAGTTTAGCCATTCTTTACCCTTTTCTGCAATACAAGGGAAACATGAAACTATAAGCACATAGGCTTAGTAAGATCCATTCCTACTCACAAAAGCCATACATCAGGTATTAGACATAGAGTAGTGAAATGTTCATATAGACAACATATAGGCATAGCATTCATATAAAAGTCTTGACATGATCATTTAGGAACATAAGACTAGAATTCATAAAAACATTGACATGTTCATCTAGACACATATAGGCATAGCATTCATACAAAAGTCTTGACATGATCATTTAGGAACATAAGACTAGAATTCATAAAAACATGATAATCGCATAGACATGAAATGGGTATATGCAAGATGTTCTTTGAAATCATATATTTTATAGGTACTTAAACATAAATCTCAACATGAGGGCCCGACATTGTACCACATACATCATTTTGCTCGCATCCCTAAATAGATCCGAGGTAGCTAATCCTGAACCTACTAGGGTACTAGGCACGTACTATGATCGTCGACCTAGGGGAAACGTAGGAGCCCATCCCGTACTAGGTTCGTACTATGACCATCGACCAAGGGGCACATCGGAGCCCATCCCATGGACCTTGCTAGGGTCTAGTACAAGCCATACAAAAGTAAAATAGCATATCATGTTCCTTATCATAACATAAAGAGTGCTCTTAGTCCCCATTCATAGGGAAGCATCTCTTAGGCATTTCATCATACATACTTGTACATCATGACGCAATGAGCATAACATAAGCATACATCAATACAATTAACATAGACATGAGGTAGTGGCATAAACAAATCATGATATCATAAAGTCTAACTATCATCATGACAACATCACATATATATATATATACATCATGACATAGAAGATCATTAGTAAGCATAAGCATGTTTTAAGGATGATAACCAATACCATCACATACTACCTAACATGGGGGATTTTTAGCAACCATATTGGGGCTTGGAATCTCTTCCTAACACTAATTATTGGTCTTGGCCGCAACCCCTAATGGAGGTTTTAAGAAAACAAACTCTCAAACATACTAACACAAGGCCTAACTAACATCATGTTAACATCATATATACATATAGCATGGCATGGAAGATCATTAGTGAGCCCAAGCAGGGGCTTGGCCGAAACTCTAATAGAGGTTTTAAGGAATCAAATACTCAAACAACTTACATAAAGCCTAACTAACATCATGTTAACATCTTATATACATGTAGCATGACATGGAAGATCATTAGTAGGCAAAAACATGGTCTTGGCCGAAACCCTAATAGAGGTTTTATGGATTCAAATACTCAAACAACTTACACAAAGTCTAACTAACATCATGTTAACATCATATATACATGTAGCATGGCATTGAAGATCATTAGTAGGCACAAACATGGTCTTGGCCAAAAACTCTAATAGAGGTTTTAAGAAAACACACATTCAAACTTACTAACACAAGGCCTAACTAACATCATGTTAACATCATGTTAACATCATATATACATATAGCATGGCATGGAAGATAACTAGTAAACATAAGTAGATACTTGGCCAAAACTTCCAAGAGAAGGTCTTAGGAAATCAAACACTCAAACATACTTGTACAAAGTCTAACTATCAACATGTTAACATCATATATAGATATATCATGGCATGGAAGATCATTGGTGAGCATGAACATGGTTTGGCCGAAACATCCAAGGAAGGGTCTTAGGAAATCAAACACTCAAACATACTTGTACAAAGTCTAACTATCAACATGTTAACATCATAAATAGATATATCATGGCATGGAAGATCATTGGTGAGCCTGAACATAGTTTGGCGGAAACCCTAATAGAGGTTTTAAGGATTCAAATACTCAAACAACTTACACAAAGCCTAACTAACATCATGTTAACATCATATATACATGTAGCATGGCATGGAAGATCATTAGTAGCCCAAACATGGTCATGGCCGAAAACTTCCAAGGGGGTTTTTAAGAATTCAAACACTAAAAACAACTTGTACTGAAGGTGAGGGGATAACTTACATCCTTTCGCTTGGTTTACTATAAGAACTATACCCTTGGTGTCAAGACAAGGCCTCTTTTGTTTCTTCTTGAGCTTTCGGAAATGGGAGAAGGAGAGGATGGGTTTTGGTGAAGGAAGAAGAAGAAGGAAGGAGAGAATGATTTGTTGTTCTCTTGCCTCCTCACTTACTCTTATTTATTCTAAGTGAAGGTGTCCATTTGCCTCCCCTACCCTTATCTAACCTTTCTCTTACCCTTCTAACAACACACCCCTACTGGGCTTCTGGTTATCACATGCATCATAAGGTTTAGTTACTTGCTTGGAGGTTCAAGGTTCAAACCCTGGGCCATGCATCCTTTTTGGCTCTATTCTCTTTTATTTTTGAAAGAGCCCACATAAAAGCCCATTATAATTATGCAACAATTCTTATAAAATTTTCTAGAATTTTTACGGGCGTTATAGTCTTTCATACCTTTTAAAAGTTTCGTGCTCGAAACTTAGAACAACTCTAGATACTTCTGTTTCATGTCCTCCTCACGTTCCCAGGTGGCTTCTTCGTACCGTTGATTTTGCCACAGGACCTTCACTAAGGGCATCTCTTTATTCCTTAGTCTTTTGACTCCTTGATCTAGTATCTGGATAGGCCGACTTTCATAACTTAGGTCCCCTTGAACTTGCACTATTGTGGCTCAATCACTTGGTCTGTATTGGAAATGCACTCCTTGAGCATCAAAACGTGGAACACATTGTGAATAGCCAACATCTCTTGAGGCAGCTCTAGCTCGTAAGCTACCTTGTCGACTCTCTTTAGGATCGAATACGGTCCCACATAGCGCAGACTCAGCTTACCCTTCCTTCCGAATCTCGTCACTCCCTTCATAGGGGCTACCTTGAGGAATACCGAATCCCCGACTTTGAATTCCAATGGTCTACGCCGCATATCCGCATAGCTTTTTTGCCGACTCTGAGCAGTTTCAATTCTTTGGCGGATGTTCTGTATAGCTCGGGTAGTGTCGTCAATGAAATCTATTTGGAGTCCCATCTCCGTCTTTTCACCACCCTCGTACCAGCATATAGAAGATCTACATCTCCTCCTGTATAGAGCCTCGTAGGGCGCCATTCCAATAGTAGCTTGGTAGCTATTATTGTAGGCGAATTTTGCCAAGCATAAGTATCGCCACCAGCTCCCTTTGAAATCCAAGACGCAAGCTCGTAACATATCCTCCAATACTTGGTTCACCCTTTCTGTCTGTCCATCAATCTAAGGATGAAAGGCATGTTAGTAATATATGAGAGATGTCCTAAGGCAATCGCCTTATGTATGAACCATTTATATGATAAATGAAGATTCACTATTTGAGTATACATGTTTTATGTATTTGATTGGATCTTAAACTCATTTACTGAATGTCCACGATACGATTCACAGCATGAGAGAATTTGTGATTGGATCACAACTAGTGAGTATCTCTACATGTGTAATTGTGATGTATCGGAATTATCCCTAGTCAATGAATTGATGGATTTGGACACCATCAATTCTGTCGAGACTAGCACGAGGTATACTCCTTGGTGTATCCAAGCAGCTGATTCTCACTGGCTGGAGACATAGTGATGTCTGGAGTTAATCGTTGATGCTAGTTATGGTAACTAGTTCATTGGAGTGACCAGCCGTAAGACTTCATATGGTTCTCTACATATATAGATATGTCAATGAAGTTCATACTATGGCTTAAGTGCGATGTTCCTTTGACTTGCGGTATTCAAGTCATCTTGATCATAGAGACTTATGCTTTGACATCTTAAGCAAGCATCTCTAAGGAGATGTGGACCCGGGATGATTGGGTATAAGTCGAAGTGATCGAAGGTGTTTGAATAGCCTATAAAGGATTCACCACTCCTTGCGAGGAGATGTATACCCATGGCCTCTTGTCGGATTGTTACTAAAGTCTTTGGCCAAAGCATTACATGTTTAGAGTAAGGTACTCTTCGATACATGTGGAGTAACTAGAATCCGTAGCACGAGGAAATGATACTTGGGCTAGGTGTGACGTAGTCAGCCTAGTGGGGACTGACACAATAGACCATGTCCTGAACCAAGTGGGTATAAGATGAGTGAAGGGAATGGGGCACGAATCATTCGAGCTGCTGAAGGGTTTCAGAAATAGTTCTGGATCAACCGTTGATTTTTTCGGTTAATTGGGGATCATGATGTACTACTAGGTGCCACTCATGATCGTTCTATAATTAATGGTTAATTATAGATGGCCAACATAAACCGAGAACCTATTTGGTCACACGCACAACGAGCGTAATCCAAAGGATTTAAAACGAGCTTGAGAATGGGATTCTCAGACCGAGAGAAACTAGGTTTGGTTGGACCAAACATAAAGCGAGTATGAAATTGTTTCAGTCGCAATGAAAGCATGGATGGGCCGAGTCTTATGAAGACGTAATGGATGAACCAAAATGGTTTGGTTCTAATCCAATGGAGGAGAATAAACCAAAGGGTTTGGTTTATTTTAAACGAATGAACCAAAAGTTGGTTCGGTTAAAATAAACCATCATGGTTTGGTTTATTTTAACTTATCTTAATGGAGCGGGTTAACGAGCCTAATGGTTATGATCCAATAACCATTAAGAGAATTAGTTCTCTATAAAAGAGGGCTTAAGGGATAATTAAGCCCTAATCCAAAACCCTAGCAAGAGTTGCCGCCCACTTCATCCCCTCTAAGAGTTGGCGCCAACCTCCATTGCCGCCCAGCCCCTTGTGCCGCCGTCCAGCTCCTTGCCGACGTCCAAGCTTCAGCCGGTGATCCTCCGGCGACCCCTCCGGTGATCTCCTTTAGGTTTGGCATCAAGGTGAGCTTTATCTTCCCTTGTTTGGCCGGCGCCTACTCCTCCACCAAAGCTGTCCAGTTTTCTGGACAGCTTGTTCTCCTCTCGTCGGAGCGTCGTTTGGACGACGGTTAGAGCTTCGACAGCGCCTGACTTACCGGGGATTCGATCTCCGGTAATCCTCTGAGGTGGAGGATGAAGGATTCGTCAATCAGTTGACGAATACCTCTCCGGAGAAGCGAGTTTTGAGGACTCATTTTGGATCCGAATTTGGATTCGGATCTTGATCATCTCTCGATCACATCGTCTTCAACACGAGGCTAGTAACCCGTACGAAGACGAAGTTCGTGGCTTAGCGAAGTCATCCTAAGGATACTCGGCGTGGATACAGATAGAGACGATTCTAGCGAGGATCGTTCCGGTTGATGTCGTTCCCGCTACACGTGATACGAAAGGTATAACGTAGTTAAATTTCCTTTTATTGCAAATTTAAATTTACGGTTATGTCTACACATGTTTTACTATGCATGCGTGTGATGTGTGTGTTGTAATAAATATAGATTTATTATTTTTATTGCTTCCGCTGTGCTCATGTTTACGAAACGTGATCGAACACACACACGGCGCGGTGCCGGAAACCCAACAGTGGTATCAGAGCCCAGGTTGTGTTTCGACATAATCGTAAAATGGTTTTGCGATAGTCATAATGTTATTTCTGGAAATTTTCTAATTTTGGAAATTTAGAAGTATTTATGGAAATTTTTCAATTTTGGAAAGTCTAGAAGTATTTATGGAAATCTTCTACTTTTGGAAAGTTGGAAGTATTTATGGAAATTGATATTTTCCATAAATAAAATATTTGATTAGATTCTGGAAATTTATTTCCTAATTTAATCATGATTTGATTTGGGAAATCAAATCTTAAAATATTTTATTTCCATAAGTAGTTTTGATGATTTAGGAAATTGGTTTCCTAAATAGATTTTCCTTAATCAAATTATTTTCATAAATAAAATATGTGATTAGATTTGGAAATTTATTTCCTAATTCAATCATGATTTGATTTGGAGAATCAAATCTTAAACATATTTTATTTCCATAAATAGTTATGACAAATAAGGAAATTATGTACATGACATAATTGTATGTCATGTAATTGCATTAGATGCATAACATTATGTCATGTGTGTCGTGACATGTAAATGTATGCCATGTATGTCATGCCATGTAGATAATAGTTACTTGCATGCAAAGAGGATGAGACATAAAAACCCTTAAACAATATTAAATCCTACACCTTCCATTAATATGGTTAGAACCAGAGTTCTGTTTCTTGTTTGGGTTATTGGACACTCTCCAAGCCCGGCTCGAACCCGAACATGTTCAAACCATGGAATAGTTTAATACTAATATGGTAAGAGTCAGAGGTCAATCGTTAGCTTTGGTTGTTGGACTCTCTCCAAGCTGGGCTAATTGGTTGAATGCGCTCTAACCATATTAAAACTATTTCGATTAATGGGTTGGCTTTAACCTGGAGCATCGGCTTGTTGGACTCTCTCCAAGGTCGATGTAAAGGGAGGTGAAGTTGGGTGCTATGCATATGATGCATACTTGTTAATGTGTTAACAACCCGATGTATGTGTGAACATTCAATTAGTTGATAGCACATTGTGATAGTTTCATATACGTGATATGCAATCGGTATAGTTGATACCTACCGTTGTAGTTATGAATGGCTTGTTGGACTCTCTCCAAGGTTGTTCATAACTATGATGGATATCAGCCCATTCGGAGATGGACCTACGATCTCCCGAAGTGATTTTGGGGTTTTTGAAATTCGAAAAATGAATGGGATTTATAAATGTATATTGATGCATTTTAAAATCATTTTCTCATATATGCTCGTTTTGTATTTCTAGGTCAATAAATTAATCATGACGTCTTTGAATTTGCGCACTATTTTGGATTCGAACAAATTGACTGGGCCTAACTTCCTGGACTGGCTTAGATACCTGAGAATTGTTCTCAAGGCGGAAAAGCTTGCATATGTCCTTGAAGAGCCTCTTCCTGACCGTCCAAAGGACGATGCAACTCCAGACCAAATGTTGGTCTATCAGAAGCATGTGGCAGATTCTGAGCTGGCGAGTTGCATCATGCTAGCGGCGATGGTACCTGAGCTGCAAAAGCAGCATGAGCATATGGATGCTAATACTATAGTCTTCCATCTTCATGAGTTGTTCGATGAGCAAGCGAGATCCGAAAGGTTCGAGGTCTCTAGGCTCCTCTTCACCACGAAGATGCAAGAAGGTTCGTCTGTAGTGCAGTTTGTGCTAAAGATGAACGGGTACATCGAGCGGCTAGCCACCCTCGGTTTTGTGATGGATCATGAGTTAAGTATTGACTTAATTCTGCATTGTTTGCCCAAGAGTTTCTCACAATTTTTGATGAACTATCGGATGAACAAATTAGAATCCACCATTTTCGAGCTCCTCAATATGCTGAAGACTGTGGAGCCTTCTGTGAAACATGAGGAGAAGGCGGTTCTGTTAGTTGATTCCTCAAAGAAAGGTTCTAAGAGGAAGGCAAAAGAACAGAAGAAAGGAAAGAAGAAAAAGGCAAAGAAGGCAGAACCAGTACAAAAGGGCACTTGCCATCACTGTGGCAAGGAAGGCCACTGGCAAAGAAACTGCAAGATTTATCTTGAGTCCATGAAGAAGAAGAAGGCATCCGATGCCCCATCCTCTTCAGGTATCTTCGTTATTGATTGTCATTCTATTTCCTTAGAAACTTGGGTATTGGATATTGGGTGTGGCTCACATATATGTAATGACATACAGGGGCTAAGGAATAGAAGAAGACTTGTCAGAGGGGAGTCAAATTTGCGAGTTGGCAATGGAGCAAAGATTGCTGCGGTCGCCATCGGAACTTATTTGCTGAAGCTCCCTAGTGGACTAGTCTTAGAACTGGACAATTGCTATTATGTTCCTTCTCTAATAAAGAACATTGTTTCTATTTCCTGCTTAAATAGAAATGGTTTCCATTTGACGTTTAGTAACAATTGTTGTTATATAACTTTGAATGGCGTACTTTATGGAACTGGAACTTTGAGTAATGACATTTATACGTTGGACGTATCCAGTGACATTTTCAATATCGAAGCGAGCAACACGCGTGCTCGAAAGGATAATCAAATAGACTTTTATATGTGGCATTGTCGTCTTGGCCATATAAGCAAGAAACACATGTCCGAATTACACCAATGTGGAATTCTGGAATCGTTTGAATTGGATTCATACGATACATGCGAATCATGCTTAAAAGGCAAGATGACTAAGTTACCTTTTACTGGAAAAGGTGAACGAGTGGGAGAGTTACTAGGTCTAATACATACTGATATATGTGGACCTATGTCAACTCAAGCATTAGGAGGATATAGCTACTTCATTACCTTCACCGATGATCACTCACGGTTTGGGTATGTGTTCTTGATGAAACACAAGTCTGAAGCCTTTGAAAGGTTCAAAAAGTTTAGAAATGAAGTAGAGAAACAACATGACAAGTGTATTAAAATACTTCGATCCAGGAATGGTATATTGTCTCAATGGACTCTGCCCTATACACCACAACATAATGGTGTATCTGAGAGGCGTAACCGGACCTTGTTGGACATGGTCAGGTCAATGATGAATCATGCGACTCTTCCCAAGTCCTTTTGGGGTTATGCACTTCAGACAGCCGTTTACTTGTTAAACAGAATGCCTACCAAGGTAGTCTCAACTACTCCATATGAGATATGGAATAGTAAGAAACCTCATGTATCTTACTTGAAGATGTGGGGTTGTCCTGCTTATGTGAAGCGGACTATATCAGACAAATTGGATGCTAAGTCTGATAAATGTCTATTTATTGGATACCCTAAGGAAACAAGGGGTTACCAATTCTATCATCTTGTGGAACAAAAGGTGTTTGTTTCAAGGCATGCTGTGTTTCTAGAGAAAGAGTTTCTCTTGCAAGAAAACAGTGGGAGTGTCGTCGAGCTTGAGGAGGCTCGAGAGACTCAAATAGACATTGATGAGATACCTGGTGAAGCACAACAGCCGACAACTCATAGTGATGAGCAATCGGATAAACCTATTGTAACACCACATCTTCGTAGATCTGGTAGAACACGTAATATTTCTGAGAGATATGGATTTCTTGTAAGTGAATCGAACGACGAGTTAATCATTGATGATGAGGAGCCTACCAGTTATGAAGAAGTGCTGACAAGTTCAGAAAGGGATAAGTGGCTTGGTGCCATGAAGTCGGAAATGGATTCCATGTATGAAAACCAAGTTTGGAACTTGGTTGACCCACCTGAAGGGATAAAGCCTATAGGGTGCATGTGGGTTTTCAAGAAGAAAACCGACATGGATGGTAATGTGATTACCTATAAGGCTAGATTGGTGGCGAAAGGATATCGTCAAAAACAAGGTGTTGATTATGACGAAACCTATTCGCCTGTAGCTATGCTTAAATCCATTCGGATGCTCCTGGCCATAGCGGCTCATTATGATTATGAGATATGGCAGATGGATGTGAAAACAACTTTCCTTAATAGAAACCTTCTCGAGGACGTGTATATGATACAATCTGAGGGTTTCACATCGGTTGATAAAACCAAGGTATGCAAATTGCGACGGTCCATATATGGATTGAAGCAAGCATCCAGGAGCTGGAATATCCATTTTGATGAGACCATCAAAAAGTTTGATTTCTCATAAAATCCAGACGAACCTTGTGTGTACAAGAAGGTTAGTGGGAGTGCAGTCGTGTTCCTAGTATTGTATGTTGATGACATACTACTTATAGGAAACGATGTTTCAATCTTACAGTCAGTGAAGGTTTGGTTATCCAAGACATTCTCCATGAAAGACCTGGGAGAAGCAACCTAAATCCTCGGGATTAAGATCTATAGAGATAGATCGAAACGGTTGCTTGGTCTTTCGCAGTCTACATATATAGACCGAGTGCTAAAGAGGTTTAGCATGTCGGAATCCAAGAAAGGTTTCTTACCCATCAGGCATGGGGTACACCTTTCGAAGTCTATGTGTCCGCGCACAGAAGACGAGAGGATTTGCATGAGTAAGATTCCCTATGCATCCGCAATAGGATCTATCATGTATGCTATGTTATGTACAAGGCCCGACGTATCGTACGCTCTGAGTGTCACGAGAAGATACCAGTCCGGTCCAGGAATGGATCATTGGGCGGCTGTTAAGACGATCCTTAAGTACTTGAGAAGAAATAAGGATGTGTTCCTAATATATGGAGAAGGGTACATGGTGATACGTGGGTATACGGATGGCAGCTCCAGAAAGACAAGGATGATTCCATGTCTTTGTCTGGGTATGTATTCACCTGGAATGGATGCGCAATAAGTTGGAAAGGTTCCAAGCTTGACACTATAGCGGATTATGCCACTAAGGTAGAATACATTGCAGCTTTGGAAGCAGCAAAGGAAGCGGTTTGGATCAAGAAGTTCATCTCTGAACTTGATGTGGTCTCATCAATGATCCAAACATGTGCTTCGCCGCTATCATCTTATCAGAGAGATCATCAGTAGGAACGAAATACAAATTGAGAAAATTCCCACTGAAAGGAACTTAGCGGATCCTTTAACTAAGGCATTACCTCAAAATAAGTTTGAGGGTCATGTTCGAGCTTATGGTATTGGATACCGTAGCGATTGGCAATAGGCCAAGTGGGAGTCTGTTAGTAATATATGAGAGATGTCCTAAGGCAATCGCCTTATGTATGAACCATTTATATGATAAATGAAGATTCACTATTTGAGTATACATGTTTTATGTATTTGATTGGATCTTAAACTCATTTACTGAATGTCCACGATACGATTCACGGCATGAGAGAATTTGTGATTGGATCACAACTAGTGAGTATCTCTACATGTGTAATTGTGATGTATCGGAATTATCCCTAGTCGATGAATTGATGGATTTGGACACCATCAATTCTGTCGAGACTAGCACGAGGTATACTCCTTGGTGTATCCAAGCGGTGATTCTCCTTGATTCTCGAGACATAGTGATGTCCGGAGTTAATCGTGGATGCTAGTTATGGTAACTAGTTCATTGGAGTGACCAGCCGTAAGACTTCATATGGTTCTCTGCATATATAGATATCTCAATGAAGTTCTTACTGTGGCTTAAGTGCGATGTTCCTTTGACTTGCGGTATTCAAGTCATCTTGATCATAGAGACTTATGCTTTGACATCTTAAGCAAGCATCTCTAAGGAGATGTGGACCCGGGATGATTGGGTATAAGTCGAAGTGATCGAAGGTGTTTGAATAGCCTATAAAGGATTCACCACTCCTTGCGAGGAGATGTATACCCATGGTCTCTCATCGGATTGTTACTAAAGTCTTTGGCCAAAGCATTACATGTTTAGAGTAAGGTACTCTTCGATACATGTGGAGTAACTAGAATCCGTAGCATGAGGAAATGATACTGGGCTAGGTGTGACGTAGTCAGCCTAGTGGGGACTGACACAATAGACCATGTCCTGAACCAAGTGGGTATAAGATGAGTGAAGGGAATGGGGCATGAATCATTCGAAATCTTGAAGGGTTTGAAATAGTTACGGATCAACCGTTGATCTTTTAGGTTAATTGGGGATCATGATGTACTACTAGGTGCCACTCATGATCGTTCTATAATTAATGGTTAATTATAGACGGCCAACATAAACCGAGAACCTATTTGGTCACACGCACAACGAGCGTAATCCAAAGGATTTAAAACAAGCTTGAGAATGGGATTCTCAGACCGAGAGAAACTAGGTTTAGTTGGACCAAACATAAAGCGAGCATGAAATCGTTTCAGTCGCAATGGAAGCATGGATAGGCCGAGTCTTATGAAGACATAATGGATGAACCAAAATGGTTTGGTTCTAATCCAATGGAGGAGAATAAACCAAAGGGTTTGGTTTATTTTAAACGAATGAACCAAAAGTTGGTTCGGTTCGTTTTAACTTAAAATAAACCATCATGGTTTGGTTTATTTTAACTTATCTTAATGGAGCGGGTTAACGGGCCTAATGGTTATGATCCAATAACCATTAAGAGAATTAGTTCTCTATAAAAGAGGGCTTAAGGGATAATTAAGCCCTAATCCAAAACCCTAGCAAGAGTTGCCGCCCACTTCATCCCCTCTAAGAGTTGGCGCCAACCTCCATTGCCGCCAAGCCCCTTGTGCCACCGTCCAGCTCCTTGCCGACGTCCAAGCTTCAGCCGGTGACCCTCCAGCGACCCCTCCGGTGATCTCCTTTAGGTTTGGCATCAAGGTGAGCTTTATCTTCCCTTGTTTGGCCGGCGCCTACTCCTCCACCAAAGCTGTCCAGTTTTCTGGACAGCTTGTTCTCCTCTCGTCGGAGCGTCGTTTGGACGACGGTTAGAGCTCCGACAGTGGCTGACTTACCAAGGATTCGATCTCCGGTAATCCTCTGAGGTGGAGGACGAAGGATTCGTCAATCGATTGACGAATACCTCTCCGGAGAAACGAGTTTTGAGGACTCTTTTTGGATCCGAATTTGGATTCGGATCGTGATCATCTCTCGATCACGTCGTCTTCAACACGAGGCTAGTAACCCGTACGAAGACGAAGTTCGTGGCTTAGCGAAGTCATCCTAAGGATACTCGGCGTGGATACGGATAGAGACGATTCTAGCGAGGATCGTTCCGGTTGATGTCGTTCCCGCTACACGTGATACGAAAGGTATAACGTAGTTAAATTTCCTTTTATTGCAAATTTAAATTTACGGTTATGTCTACACATGTTGTACTATGCATGTGTGTGATGTGTGTGTTGTAATAAATATAGATTTATTATTTTTATTGCTTCCGCTGTGCTCATATTTACGAAACGTGATCGAACACACACACGCCGGAAACCCAACAAGGCAGTACTAAATAATAGCTTCGTGTCAAGGGCCTTCTGAACACATTCCTAGATATGGAAAATAAAGCAACCATCTCTATCAGAAATGATGGTCTTAGGAATCCCATGTAGTCTGTGAAGGAAGGAAACTTTGCTTCCCACTTCAACTCGGTCGCTTGTTCATGGCGATCCCATCGATGTCCCTGGATTAAAAAAATTTAATCCTAGACAAGAAGGGATCACCCAAGCAACTGTTTCTTCGTCGTGCTATTCGATTAGAGTGCTCACTTGAACAAATTTGTTGTTCAAGCCATCAACCTCTATTCTACGAATAGCCGCAGAATAGACGATGTACGGATCGTCGACATTTGTGTTTATATTCGGGGTCCAAGTTATATTAGCCACAAAACAGAATATATAACATACATATGATTGAAGAACAAATATAGACAACTTACAAAAGAATATAAACAAACATTATACCTCTTGATCTTCTATTGTATGTCCTTCCTAATTTTGGACGTTGTGTGGGCGACAATCTTCCAAAAGTCGAAGCTCCTAAATCACTAATCTTCCTTCCTTGCTCGCTCCGAACAAGAGGAAGTATAAAAAAAAACCCTTCTCTTTCCTTTAGCCAACCAACAAGCACCAACCTAGATGCTTGCCGTTGGCCAACAAGGAGAAGGGATGAGGAAGATGGATGTCGGCCAAAAGCTCAAAGGGAAGAACCTAAGCTTTGTTTCCATCGGCCAAGGAGAGGAGAAGGAGGGCTTGAACGCTGGCCAAACAGAGGAGAAGGAGGGCTTGAACGCTAGCCAAGGAGAGGAGAAGGCTTTTTTGGGCACCGACCAACAAGAAGAAGAAAAGAAAAGGAAAATATTTCCTTAATTGAGGCCGCCGAACACCCTTGCTCCTTGCCGCCCAAAACCCTAGCTCCTCCCTTGATTCTTGTTCTCCACGCCAACCCTAATCATCTCCTTTTATAGAGTTAAGGATAAGCCTTGTTTTAATCTCCACTATTGGTTCTAGGGATTTAATCTCAACCGTCGGATCTAGAGATTTAATCTCAACCGTCGGATCTAGAGATTTAATCTCTACCGTTGGATCTAGAGCTTTATTCTCATCCATTGGATCTAGGCTTCATGAGGTTTTAATAGGATACAATAGGGACCATGAGGAGGAGTTGGATCTTGGCCACCAAATGGATCAAATCCACATAAAGTCCGATCCATTAATGATAATCCAATCCACTAAAGGATTATCATTGATCTACCTCACCAACCCCAATAAGTTAATATGGGCTCCATATATTATTTGTATATTTATCTCCCCGCCTTTAAGATCTCGAATATCTATCGATTAATTAATTTACACACCATTAATTAATCAACATCTAACTCCATGAGTAGTACCACTCATCCTTATCATCATGCCAGACCAAGTCCACCTGGAGGGTTTACATGATGAACCTTATGAGCTCCTCAAGAAGACATCATCATCTTAATATATAGGACACGGTTTCCTCCTATAATCAATGACACACCATATAAATAATATCATTTTCCCAACTTACCGAGTCTATCGATTTAATCTATAAATCTCGCACATTGGTAAATCAAAGAAATGAATACTAAGTATATGCCCGTTATTATATCAGGATTAAGAGCATGTACAATATAATATTGGAGGTCCGATTCGATTATCTAGTCAGCAATAAATCGAATCACCTCTAAGTTGGTCCTGCTCAATACACACAAAGTGCACTAGTGTGATTCTATGGTCAAGACAAACCAATACCAAATCACACTACAACCATTCCAATGGTTTGTCCAAAGCCATCTCGGTTATGAGCCTTTACTTATACTTTACAAGGAACCGATAACATGATCTCCCGTATGACACCACATACAATGTTATCTACAATGTAATGTATTAGACAATATGCATAGCCATAAATATGCAAATAATGATCATGTGATTCTTATTTCAAAATAAAGATGTTCAAACAAAAGATAGACTTTTCAGTATACTTCCCAACAATCTCCCAATTATACTAAAAGACTATGTTGTTCTCAAACTGCCATACATCTAATTCCCATTCCCTCCACATGCCTATCAAATGCTCCCGCCGGAAGGGACTTAGTGAAAGGATTTGCCAGGTTATCCTCCGATGCAATCTTGGCCACAGTAATTTCTCCTCTTTTTATAATTTCTCGTATCAAGTGGTACTTGCGCTCTATGTGTTTACTTGCCTTATGGGCTCATGGTTCCTTCAAGTTTGCAACTGCACCACTATTATCACAATAAAATTGTGATAGTTTTGTGCAAACCTAGAATCACATCCAAGTCCATCAAGAAGTTCCTGAGGCACACAACATCTTTGGCGGCCTCAGAGGCAGCCACATACTCAGCTTCCATGGTAGAGTCCGCCGCATATTTCTGCTTGACACTCCTCCATACAATGGCTCCACCTCCCAAAGTAAACACAAAACCTGAGGTAGACTTACTGTTATCCCTGTCTGATTGGAAGTCGAAATCTGTGTAACCTACAGGGAGTAATTTGTCTGCCTGGTAAACTAGCATATAATCCCTAGTCTTTCTCAGGTACTTCAATATATGTTTTACCGCAGTCCAATGTTCCTGTCCTAGATTACTCTGATATCTGCTAACCATGCCCACGGAAAAGCAGATATCTGGTCTTGTACATAGCATCGCATACATGAGGCTTCCTACTGCCGAAGCATAAGGAACTGCCTTCATCTCCTCTATCTCCTCAGATGTTCTAGGACACATCTCCTTAGATAAAGGAACTCCATGCCTGAAAGGCAGAAAACCCTTCTTGGAGTTCTGCATGCTAAAACAATCCATAATGGTGTCTATTTATGAAGCTTGAGATAAGCACAACATCCTTTTCTTGGTATCCCTTATAACCTTGATCCCAAGGATGTGTCTCACTTCTTCCAAGTCCTTCATATCAAACTGTTTGCACAACCATACCCTTATGTCCGATAACACCTTGACATTGTTTCCAATTAACAAAATGTCATCTACGTATAGTACAAGAAAAACCACTACCTTTCCATCACATCTTTTGTATTTTCAAGACTCATTCGGACTTTGAATAAATCCATAAGACTAGATTACCACATCAAAGCGGATGTGCCAAGACCTCGAAGCTTAATTCAATCCGTAAATGGACTGATTAAGCTTACACACAAGATGCTCTTTGCCCTTTGCAATGAAACCTTCTGGTTGCTTCATATAGATATTTTCCTCAAGACTTCCATTAAGGAAAGTTGTCTTGACATTCATCTGTCATACCTCATAATCCATATGAGCAGCAATACATAAGAGAATCCGGATAGACTTAAGCATGGCTACCGGCGAAAAGGTTTCCTCATAATCGATACCCTCTTTCTTAGTATTCCCCTTCGCAACAAGCCTCGCTTTGAAGGTCTCAACCTTCCTGTCTATTCCTCTCTTTCTTTTGTAGATCCACTTGCATCCAATGGTTTTTAAACCATCGGGTGGTTCTACTAGCTCCCAGACCTGATTTGAATCCATATATTCAATCTCAGCATTCATTGCACTTTGCCAAGATACTGTATCTTTATCTTGGATTGCCTCATCATATGTCCAGGGATAAGGTTCATGTTCGCCAAGGACCAAATTAGAAGATTCTTTCAAGAACATGAATCTATCGGGCTGTCTAACAACCCTCCCACTACGATGAGGTATCACCTGTATATCCTCTGTGACATGCGGTGCAGTGACTTGTGGTATATCCTCTTGAACCGGTGGTACTGAAGAAGTGACTTCCCCTTTCAATTCCTCCAGAACAATCTTACTCATGGGCTTGTGGTTCATCACATACTCTTCCTCTAGAAATCTAGCGTTCGTGCTAACGATCACCCTATGATCTCTAGGACTATAAAACAAACCGCCTTTTGTTCCTCTAGGATAGCCAACGAACATGCATACTTCTGTACGAGGTTTCAACTTACCAGCATCTGCCTTCAGCACATGTGCTGGACTCCGCTAAATCCAAATATGTCTTAGACTAGGTTTTCGCCAAGTCCACAATTCTGTGGGAGTAGAAGGCACTGATTTAGATGGGACCAAGTTCAAAATATACACTGTCGTATCTAGCGCATATCCCCAGAACGAATCTGGCAACTCAGAATAACTCATCATCGATCTAACCATATCCATAAGAGTCTTATTCCTTCGCTCGGCTACACCATTCTACTGGGGTGTGCAAGGTGCAGACAATTGGGATTGAATCCCAGCCTCTGATAAGTAATTCCTAAACTCTCCCAAGAGGTACTCACCACCACGATCAGATCGTAGTGTCTTGATACTTTTACCTTGACGTTTCTCAGCATCAGCCTTGAATTCTATGAACTTGTCAAAGCATTCAGACTTGCAGCGTATCAAGTAAATGTATCAATACCTTGAATAATCGTCTATAAAAGAGACAAAATATTCAAATCCATCTTTATCCTGGATAGACATAGTACCACACAAATCAGAATGAACCAATTCTAACACATCTTTGGCTCTATACCCCTTGGCCTTAAAAGGCCTCTTGGTCATTTTACCCTCCAAGCAAGATGCACAGGTTGGGAAATCTTCCACCACTAATGACCCCAAAGGTCCATCAGCTATCAACCTTTGAATTCTGCTTAGGTTAATATGACCAAGTCTTAGATGCCTAAGATATGTTTGGTTCACCTTCGAAGGTTTTTTTCTCTTATTGGAGTTAAAAGATGAGTTATTAACTTCTATTTGCATCGTGGGAGCTTTTGGTTCAAGTGTATATAAATATCCTATCAATGTACCCGACAGATAATCTCCCTATTCCTTTTTATAACAACTTTGTAATTAAAATAAATAGAATATCCATCCATAAACAATTTAGAAACCGAAATTAAATTCTTTCTAAATAAAGGTACATAAAGGCAATTTTTATGAACCAAAACTTTATTTTTCTCAAAAAGATAAATAAACATCTCCCACTGCAACAGCCGCCACCTTTGTGGCATCGCCCAAGTATACGGTAATCTCCCCCTCAGCAAGTCGTCTGGTTTCCTGGAACTCTTGCAAAGTATTGCAGACATGATCAGTGGCTCCCGTATCTACACACCAGGTGCGGGTAGATAACACCGCTAAACATGTTTCAACGACTAAACCAAAAGAAATACCTTTGTTCTTCTTGTGGTTGGGGCAGTCCTTCTTCCAGTGTCCAGTCTGTTTACAAGTGAAGCACTTGCCTTTCGGCTTCTTCACTCCTCCCTATGTTCCTCCCACCGCCTTTGCCCCAGCTTATTTCTTCTTCTTCTTGCCTTTCGGCTTAGAAGTAGAAACCTTTTGGGCAACCATGGCTTGTGCTTGTGCACTCTGATGAAATATCCCCTCTGCCACCTGGAGTTCTGTCAGAAGCTCCACCAATGAATACAACCTCTTGTTCATGTTGTAGGTCAGGCAAAATTGCTCAAAACTCCTAGGTAGTGACTGAAGAATGATATCGACCTGGGTTACCCCATCGATCTTAGCTTCGAGGACTTCTAACTCATTCAAATGAGCCATCATCTTGAGAACATGATCCCTCACAGGTGTTCCCTCGATCATGGTGTTCGTCATCAAGTTCCTCATGGCTTCCTACCTAGCAGCCCTATTCTGGTGTCTGAAAAGCTCTTTGAGATTGAGCATTATATCATAAGCAGTGGGCATGGCTTGATGCTGATGTTGCAGTACATTTGACATAGATGCCAAAATGTAACACCGCGCCATCTCATCGGCCTTAATCCACTTCTTATAACTCTCCTCTTTTTCCCCAGAATCATTTGGAGGCTTAGGAGGGCACTCTTCGAGGAGTACATATTTGTATTCCTCTGCAGTCAAGACAATTTCAAGATTCCTCTTCCAATCAACATAGTTGGGTCCAGTAAGTTTATTTTCTTTCAGTATCACGACAAACGAGTTGAAAGTCATTTAGAAAGAAAACCTAAGAATCACATAGATCAAAAACATTAGATTTCAAAAAATTATTGATTCCTCAAACAATAAAATTTTAAAATCAACCAACACATCAAAACACCGAGAATATCGTATGCCACGATAGTGTGGACGTATACGAATTCTACATTTGTAAGAGGAGGTTTTACCCATTAATTTTACTATCTTATCAACCTAACCTTTTGACAAGTAAAATTAATAGTTGGTTCCTCTTCGACCCTACAAATAAAAGCAGTGACTCTAATGGGGAGTATACTTATATTTGTATCTAAGTGTTCACCATTACTCGATACCAAGGTAAATATCTCGGGTTTGTTAGGACCCTTGGAATGGCTAGAGGGGGGTGATTAGCCTTTCTTCTTTTCTACAAAAAATGTTAGCGGAAGCAATACAAAATATAAACACAAATCAAAGAAAGAACAAAGCTAACACCCGATGTACGTGGTTCGGAGATGACTCTCCTACTCCACGGCAATCCGTAAGGTGGATTAGCCCTAATCAACCTTCACTAGAACCTCCTTTGGATGAACCAAGGTGGAGAAACCTTTCTTACAATGCTCTCCTCTTCTTTACAATGATGGATGATCAAGAACAAGAGAAGAGGAGGATTTAAATCACTAAAAACACTTGGAAGGCTTGGTGAGCACGAGAGTATAGTTAGGAGCAAGAGCACTAGCTTCACCAAGCTCCCCATGGCCCCTTTTTATAGAAGAGGGGTTGTTTTTCCCATTAGCGTCGATCGACCGATGCATGCCATCGATCATTCTTTATCGGCTCAACGGCTCAAACGCGATCTCCGCGGCGATTCGTAGCCACAATTT
The DNA here is from genome assembly GCA_025175895.1 of Wurfbainia villosa. NCBI lineage: Eukaryota > Viridiplantae > Streptophyta > Magnoliopsida > Zingiberales > Zingiberaceae > Wurfbainia > Wurfbainia villosa. Next base: position 96,556,868 of record CM045986.1, read on the forward strand.
CCAACGGCCAGGTGATCGATCGGTGATCCTCCATCGATCGTGATGGGGTGATCGATCGAGTGATCAAGGCGATCGAGTGAGGCGCGCATTCTGCGGCGATATTTCCCTTGATCACCGGATCGATGCCCTTTTCGGTCGATGTGATCGCACATCATCGATCGATCCGATCAAGGCGGTCGGGATGGTCGTGGTTTCATCTCGACTCGATCGAGCGCTGACGGTCGGTGATCGATACATCGTATCAGTCGACTGATACTCATCAAGTATGAGTAATTCATACTTGATTTTATACCCTAGACCTAGACTCAACCTTCTAGCTCCTCAATAAGCCTTACGCCTTCAGGATCCCTCCGAGTCCGCGACTTGTTCATCCTTTGCGCTTTGCTTCCAAGGGCTTCCTTCGGTTTCGTCATGTCTTGGGTTGCCAAATTCTTGGACTTTACGCCGCCAAGACTACAAGCTTGGACTTATGCTGCCAAGACTTTACTTTGGACTTCCTTTTCCAAGGTTCACTTTGGACTTTATGCTGCCAAGACTACAAGCTTGGTCTTATGCCGCCAAGTCCATCCCTTGGACTTCCTTTGCCAAGATCATACTTGGACTTCCTTTTACCAAGTACTTCATCCTTGGATTTCCCTGTCACTTAAACACATTCGTAATTAGATCACAAGATATTGCCTAACTTAGATGATTAGCCAAACATCCAAACAAATAAATGCTTGGAGCATTGTTGCACCAACAATCTTCCCCTTTTTGATGTTTGACAATCATTTAAGTTAGGTCTTTAAAGATACACACATAATCATCTAACTTAAGCATTCCTTCTCCCCCTTTGACATACATCAAAAAGAGAAGGATGAAAGAATTAAGAATGTTGGATCTTGGACTAAGGTATTAGATTGAAATTAAGCTCCCCCTTTGTTGGGTTTCCGGCACCGTGGCGTGTGTGTGTTCGATCATGTTTCGTAAACATGAGCACAGCGGAAGCAATAAAAATAATAAATACTCCTATTTATTACAACACACACAACACACGCATGCTATTACAACAAGTGTAGACATAACCGTAAATTAAAATTGCAACAAAAGGAAATTAAACTACGTTATACCTTCCGTATGACGTGTAGCGGGAACGGCATCAACCGGAACGATCCTCGTAAGAATCGTCTCTATCCGTATCCACGCCGAGCTCCTCGGGATGACTTCGCTAAGTCACGAGCTTCGTCTTCGTACGAGTTACTAGCCTCGTGTTGAAGACGACGTGATCGAGAGATGATCACGATCCGAATCCAAATTCGGATCCAAAACGAGTTCTCAAAACTCGCTTCTCCGGAGAGGTATTCGTCAACCGTTTGACGAATCCTTCGTCCTCCACCTCAGAGGATTACCGGAGATCAAATCCCCGGTATGTTAGCCGCTGTCGGAGCACTAACCGTCGTCCAAACGACGCTCCGACGAGAGGAGGAGAAGCTGTCCAGAAAACTGGACAGCTTGGTGGAGGAGTAGGCGCCGGCCAAAACAAGGAGAGAAAAGCCTCACCTTGATGCCAAACCTTTAGGAGATCACCGGAGGGTCGCCGGAGGTTCACCGGCTGAAGCTTGGTCGCCGGCAACAAGTTGGACAGCGGCACACAAGCTGGGCGGCAGCAGCTTTTGGTGTTGGCGCCGAATAGGAGAGGGAGGGGGTTTGGGCGGCCAAAAACTAGATTAGTCTTAGGGTTAGGGTTTAATCCCTATTTTATAGAGAACTAATTCTCTTAATGGTTAATGGATCATATCCATAAATCCCGTTAACCCTCTCCATTAAGATAAGTTAAAATAAACCAAACCATGATGGTTTATTTTAAGTTAAAACGAACCGAACCAACCTTTGGTTCATTCGTTTAATATAAACCAAACCCTTTGGTTTATTCTCATCCATTGGATTAGAACCAAACCATTTTGGTCCATCCATTATGTCTTCATAAGACACGGCCCATCCACGCTTCCATTGCGACTGAAACAATTTCATGCTCGCTTTATGTTTGGTCCAACCAAACATAGTTTCTCTCGATGCGAGAATCCCATTCTCAAGCTCGTTTTAAATCCTTTGGATTACACTCGTTGTGCGTGTGACCAAATAGGTTCTCGGTTTATGTTGGTGTCTATAATTAACCATTAATTATAGAACGATCATGAGTGGCATCTAGTAGTATATCATGATCCCCAATTAACCGAAAAGATCAACGGTTGATCTAGAACTATTTCTGAAACCCTTCAGCAGCTCGAATGATTCGTGCCCCTTTCCCTTCACTCATCTTATACCCACTTGGTTCAGGACATGGTCTATTGTGTCAGTCCCCACTAGGCTGACTACGTCACACCTAGCCAAGTATCATTTCCTCGTCCTACGGATTCTAGTTACTCCACATGTATCGAAGAGTACCTTACTCTAAACATGTAATGCTTTGGCCAAAGACTTTAGTAACAATCCAACGAGAGGCCATGGGTATACATCTCCTCGCAAGGAGTGGTGAATCCTTTATAGGCTATTCAAACACCTTCGATCACTTCGACTTATACCCAATCATCCCGGGTCCACATCTCCTTAGAGATGTTTGCTTAAGACGCCAAAGCATAAGTCTCCATGATCAAGATGACTTGAATACCGCAAGTCAAAGGAACATCGCACTTAAGCCACAGAAGAACTTCATTGACATATCTATATGTCGAGAGAACCATATGAAGTCTTACGGTGGTCACTCAATGAACTAGTTACCATAACTAGCATCACGATTAACTCAGGACATCACTATGTCTCCGGCCCGGTGAGAATCGGTGCTTGGATACACCAAGGAGTATACCTCGTGCTAGTCTCGGCGAATTGATGGTGTCGAATCCATCAATTCATCGACTAGGGATAATTAGATACATCACAATTACACATGTAGAGATACTCACTAGTTGTGATCAATCACAAATTCTCTCATCTTTGTGAATCGTATCGTGGACATTGATAAATGAGTTTAAGATCAATCAAATACATAAAACATGTATACTCGAATAGTGAATCTTCATTTATCATATAAATGGTTCATACATAAGGCGATTGCCTTAGGACATCTCTCATATATTACTAACAGACTCCCACTTGGCCTAATGCCAATCGCTACGGTATCCAATACCATAAGCTCGAACATGACCCTCAAACTTGCTTTGAGGTAATGCTTTAGTCAAGGGATCCGCTAAGTTCCTTTCAGTGGGAATTTTCTCGATTTGTATTTCGTTCCTACTGATGATCTCTCTGATAAGATGATAGCGGCGAAGCACATGTTTGGATCGTTGATGAGACCTTGGCTCTTTCGCCTGTGCAATTGCTCCATTGTTGTCGCAGTAGACCGGTATTGCTTCAACAATGGCCGGAATCACACCAAGTTCATGAACGAACTTCTTGATCCAAACCGCTTCCTTTGCTACTTCCGAAGCTGCAATATATTCTGCCTCAGTGGTAGAATCCGCTACAGTCTCTTGTTTGGAACTTTTCCAACTCACTGCGCCCCCATTCAAGGTTAACATTATCGGTGAGACACGGAATCATCCTTGTCTGTCTGGAAGGGCATCTGTATACCGCGTATCACCATGTCCCCTTCTCCATATATTAGGAACACATCCTTAGTTCTTCTCAAGTACTTAAGGATCGTCTTATGACCCAATGATCCATTCTGGATCGGTGGTATCTGCTCGTGACACTCGAGCATCGATACATCGGGCCTCGTACATAACATAGCATACATGATAGATCCTATTGCGGATGCATAGGGAATCTTACTCATGCAAATCCTCTCGTCTTACGTGCGCGGACACATAGACTTGAAAGGTGTACCCCATGCACGATGGCGTGATAACCTTTCTTGGATTGACATGCTAAACCTCTTTGCTTTTCGGTCTATATATATAGGCTGCGAAAGACCAAGCAACCGTTTGATCTATCTCTATAGATCTTAATCCCAAGGATGTAGGTTGCTTCTCCCGAATCTTTCATGGAGAATGTCTTGGATAACCAAACCTTAGCCAGTAAGATTGACACATCGTTTCCTATAAGTAATATGTCATCGACATACAATACTAGGAACACTGTTGCACTCCCACTAACCTTCTTGTACACACAAGGTTAAATGCGGATTTTGTGAAATCAAACTTTTGATCGTCTCATCAAGCGGATATTCGACTCTGGATGCTTGCTTCAATCCATAAATGGATCGTCGCAATTTGCATACCTTGGTTTTATCAGCGATGTGAAACCCTCGGTGTATCATATACACGTCCTCGGCGAGTTTCCATTAAGGAAAGCTGTTTTCACATCCATCGCCATATCTCATAATCATAATGAGCCGCTATGGCGGGGAGCATCCGAATGGATTTAAGCATAGCTCTACGGCGAATAGGTTTCGTCATAATCAACACCTTGTTTTTGCGATATCCTTTGCCACCAATCTAGCCTTATAGGTAATCACATTACCATCCATGTCGGTTTCTTCTTGAAAACCCACTTGCACCCTATAGGCTTTATGCCTTGGTGGGTCAACCAAGTTCCAAACTTGGTTTTCGTACATGGAATCCATTTCGACTTCATGGCACCAAGCCACTTATCCCTTCTGAACTTGTCGGCACTTCTTCATAAGCTGGTAGGCTCCTCATCATCAATGAGTAACACGTCGTTCGATTAAACTACGAAATCCATATCTCTCGGGAATGTTGCGTGTTCTACGGATCTCTGAAGATGTGGTGTTACAATAGGTCGAGATTGCTCATCACTATGAGTTGTCGGCTGTTGTGCTTCACCAGGTATCTCATCAATGTCTATTTGAGTCTCTCGAGCCTCCTCAAGCTCGACGACACTCCCCCTGGTTTCTTGCAAGAGAAACTCTTTCTCTAGAAACCACATGCCTTGAAACAAACACCTTTTGTTCCAGGATGATAGAATTAGTAACCCCTTGTTTCCTTAGGGTATCAATAAATAGACATTTATCGGACTTAGCATCAATTTGCGTCTGATCCGCTTCACATAAGCAGGACAACCCCATATCTTCAAGTAAGATACATGAGGTTTCTTACTATTCCATATCTCATATGGAGTAGTTGAGACTACCTTGGTAGGCATTATATTTAACAAGTAAATAGCTGTCTGAAGTGCATAGCCCCAAAAGGACTTGGGAAGAGTTGCATGATTCATCATTGACCTGACCATGTCCAACAAGGTCGATTCGCCTCTCGGATACACCATTATCTTTGTGGTGTATAGGCGGAGTCCATTGAGACAATATGCCATTGTCTCTTAGATAATCAAGAAACTCTTGACTTAAGTATTCACCACCTCGATCCGATCGAAGTATTTTAATACTCTTGTCATGTTGTTTCTCTACTTCATTTCTGAATTCTTTGAACCTTTCAAAGGCTTCAGACTTGTGTTTAATCAAGAACACATACCCAAACCGTGAGTGATCATCGGTGAAGGTAATGAAGTAGCTATAGCCTCCTAATGCTTGAGTTGACATAGGTCCACATACATCAGTATGTACTAAACCTAGTAACTCTCCCACTCGTTCACCTTTTCCAGTAAAAGGTAACTTAGTCATCTTGCCTTTTAAGCATGATTCGCATGTATCGTATGAATCCAATTCAAACGATTCCAGAATTCCACATCGGTGTAATTCGGACATGCATTTCTTGCTTATATGGCCAAGACGACAATGCCACATATAGGAGTCTATGTGATTATCTCTTCGAGCACGCGTGTTGCTCGCTTCGATATTGAAAATGTCACTGGATACGTCCAACGTATAAATGCCATTACTAAAAGTTCCAGTTCCATAAAGTACGCCATTCAAAGTTATATAACAACAATTGTTACTAAACGTTAAATGGAAACCATTTCTATTTAAGCAGGAAATAGAAACATTGTTCTTTATTAGAGAAGGAACATAATAGCAATTGTCCAGTTCCAAGACTAGTCCACTAGGGAGCTTCAGCAAATAAGTTCCGATGGCGACCGCAGCAACCTTTGCTCCATTGCCAACTCGCAAATTTGACTCCCCTCTGACAAGTCTTCTTCTATTCCTTAGCCCCTGTATGTCATTACATATATATGAGCTACACCCAGTATCCAATACCCAAGTGTCTAAGGAAATAGAATGACAATCAATAACGAAGATACCTGAAGAGGATGGGGCATCGGATGCCTTCTTCTTCTTCATGGACTCAAGATAAATCTTGCAGTTTCTTCGCCAGTGGCCTTCCTTGCCATAGTGATGGCAAGTGCCCTTTTGCGCTGGTTCCGCCTTCTTTGCCTTTTTCTTTCCTTTCTTCTGTTCTTTTGCCTTCCTCTTAGAACCTTTCTTTGAGGAATCAACTAACAGAACCGCCTTCTCCTCATGCTTCACAGAAGGCTCCACAGTCTTCAGCATATTGAGGAGCTCGGGAATGGTGGATTCCAATTTGTTCATCCGATAGTTCATCACAAATTGTGAGAAACTCTTGGGCAAACAATGAAGAATTAAGTCAATACTTAACTCATGATCCATCACAAAACCGAGGGTAGCTAGCCGCTCGATGTACCCGTTCATCTTTAGCACAAACTGTACTACAGACGAACCTTCTTGCATCTTCATGGTGAAGAGGAGCCTAGAGACCTCGAACCTTTCGGATCTCGCTTGCTCATCGAACAACTCATGAAGATGGAAGACCATAGTGTTAGCATCCATATGCTCATGCACTTTTGCGGCTCGGTACCATCGCCGCTAGCATGATGCAACTCGCCATTTCGAGAATGCCACATGCTTACGATAGACCAACATTTGATGCAGGTTGCATCGTCCTTAGGGCCCCTTCAAGGACATATGCAAGCTTTTCCGCCTTGAGAACAATTCTCAGGTTTCTAAGCCAGTCCAGGAAGTTAGGCCCAGTCAGTTTGTTCGAATCCAAAATAGTGTGCAAATTCAAAGACGTCATGATCAATTTATTGACCTAGAAATACAAAACGAGCATATATGAGAAAATGATTTTAAAATGCATCAATATACATTTATAAATCCCATTCATTTTTCGAATTTCAAAAACCCCAAAATCACTTCGGGAGATCGTAGGTCCATCTCCGAATGGGCTGATATCCATCATAGTTATGAACAACCTTGGAGAGAGTCCAACAAGCCATTCATAACTACGACGGTAGGTATCAACTATACCGATTGCATATCACGTATATGCAACTATCACAATGTGCTATCAACTAATTGAATGTTCACACATACATCGGGTTGTTAACACATTAACAAGTATGCATCATATGCATAGCACCCAACTTCACCTCCCTTTAGATCGAACTTGGAGAGAGTGAAACAAGACGATGCTCAAGGTTTAAGGCAACCAATTAATCGTGACATAGTTTTAATATGGTTAGAGCGCATTCAACCAATTAGCCCAGCTTGGAGAGAGTCCAACAACCAAAGCTAACGATTGACCTCTGACTCTTACCATATTAGTATTAAACTATTCCATGGTTTGAACATATTCAGGTTCGAGCCGGGCATGGAGAGAGTCCAACAACCCAAACAAGAAACAGAACTCTGGTTCTAACCATATTAATGGAAGGTGTATGCTTTAATATTGATTAAGGGTTTTTAATGTCTCATCCTCTTTGCATGCAAATAACTATTATCTACATGGCATGACATACATGACATACATCTACATGTCACGACACGCATGGCATAATGTTATGCATCTAATGCAATTACATGGCATACAATTATGTCATGTCTATATTTCCTTATATGTCATAACTATTTATGGAAATAAAATATATTTAAGATTTGATTCTCCAAATCAAATCATAAGTAAATTAGGAAACAAATTTCCAAATCTAATCACATATTTTATTCATGGAATTATTTGATTAAGGAAAATCTATTTAGGAAACCAATTTCCTAAATCATTAAAACTACTTATGGAAATAAAATATTTTAAGATTTGATTTCAAATCAAATCATGATTAAATTAGGAAACAAATTTCAATCTAATCAAATATTTTATTTATGGAAAATATCAATTTCCATAAATACTTCCAACTTTCCAAAAGTGGAAGATTTCCATAAATACTTCTAAATTTCCAAAATTAGAAAATTTCCAGAAATACATTATGACTATCGCAAAACAATTTTACGATTATGTCGAAACACAACCTGGGCTCGATACCAATCAAGGTTTCCGCACCGTGCGCAGTGTGTGTTCGATCATGTTTCGTAAACATGAGCACAGCGGAAGCAATAAAAATAATAAATACTCCTATTTATTACAACACACACAACACACGCATGCTATTACAACAAGTGTAGACATAACCGTAAATTAAAATTGCAACAAAAGGAAATTAAACTATGTTATACCTTCCGTATGACGTGTAGCGGGAACGGCATCAACCGGAACGATCCTCGTAAGAATCGTCTCTATCCGTATCCACGCCGAGCTCCTCGGGATGACTTCGCTAAGTCACGAGCTTCGTCTTCGTACGAGTTACTAGCCTCGTGTTGAAGACGACGTGATCGAGAGATGATCACGATCCGAATCCAAATTCGGATCCAAAACGAGTTCTCAAAACTCGCTTATCCGGAGAGGTATTCGTCAACCGTTTGACGAATCCTTCGTCCTCCACCTCAGAGGATTACCGGAGATCAAATCCCCGGTATGTTAGCCGCTGTCGGAGCACTAACCGTCGTCCAAACGACGCTCCGACGAGGAGAAGCTGTCCAGAAAACTGGACAGCTTGGTGGAGGAGTAGGCGCCGGCCAAAACAAGGAGAGAAAAGCCTCACCTTGATGCCAAACCTATAGGAGATCACCGGAGGGTCGCCGGAGGTTCACCGGCTGAAGCTTGGTCGCCGGCAACAAGTTGGACGGCGGCACACAAGTCGGGCGGCAGACTTTTGGTGTTGGCGCCAATAGGAGAGGGAGGGGTTTGGGCGTGCCAAAACTAGATTAGTCTTAGGGTTAGGGTTTAATCCCTATTTTATAGAGAACTAATTCTCTTAATGGTTAATGGATCATATCCATAAAGCCCGTTAACCCGCTCCATTAAGATAAGTTAAAATAAACCAAACCATGATGGTTTATTTTAAGTTAAAACGAACCAACCAACCTTTGGTTCATTCGCTTAATATAAACCAAACCCTTTGGTTTATTCTCATCCATTGGATTAGAACCAAACCATTTTGGTCCATCCATTATGTCTTCATAAGACACGGCCCATCCACGCTTCCATTGCATCAAACAATTTCATGCTTTCGCTTTATGTTTGGTCCAACCAAACATAGTTTCTCTCGGCCGAGAATCCCATTCTCAAGCTCGCTTTAAATCCTTTGGATTACACTCGCTGTGCGTGACCAAATAGGTTCTCGGTTTATGTTGGCCGCCTATAATTAACCATTAATTATAGAACGATCATGAGTGGCACCTAGTAGTACATCATGATCCCCAATTAACCGAAAAGATCAACGGTTGATCCAACTATTTCTCAAACCCTTCAGAAATCGAATGAATCGTGCCCCATTCCTTCACTCATCTTATACCCACTTGGTTCAGGACATGGTCTATTGTGTCACTCCCACTAGGCCGACTACATCACACCTAGCCCAAGTATCATTTCCTCGTCCTACGATTCTAGTTACTCCACATGTATCAAGAGTACCTTACTCTAAACATGTAATGCTTTGGCCAAAGACTTTAGTAACAATCCGACGAGAGGCCATGGGTATACATCTCCTCGCAAGGAGTGGTGAATCCTTTATAGGCTATTCAAACACCTTCGATCACTTCGACTTATACCCAATCATCTCGGGTCCACATCTCCCTAGAGATGTTTGCTTAAGATGTCAAAGCATAAGTCTCCATGATCAAGATGACTTGAATACCGCAAGTCAAAGGAACATCGCACTTAAGCCACAGTAAGAACTTCATTGACATATCTATATATGCAGAGAACCATATGAAGTCTTACTACGGGTCACTCCAATGAACTAGTTACCATAACTAGCATCCACGATCAACTCCGACATCACTATGTCTCCAGGAGAATCACCGCTTGGATACACCAAGGAGTATACCTCGTGCTAGTCTCGACAGAATTGATGGTGTCCAAATCCATCAATTCATCGACTAGGGATAATTCCGATACATCACAATTACACATGTAGAGATACTCACTAGTTGTGATCCAATGACAAATTCTCTCATGCTGTGAATCGTATCGTGGACATTCAGTAAATGAGTTTAAGATCCAATCAAATACATTAAACATGTATACTCAAATAGTGAATCTTCATTTATCATAAAAATGATTCATACATAAGGCGATTGCCTTAGGACATCTCTCATATATTACTAACACCCTTAATCCAAGATAGGATGTAAATTACATTTGAAGCAAAGCATAATCTAAAATTCAAAAGTTAAATCCTAACTTTGCACCAACAATGGTTTTGGGGATAAAAGGATAGAATTTATTGAAACTCCCTAAACCATCAGTATTGTACCCTAAAACTCGTTTATACGCAATATTATCATACTAGAGTGGTAGGACATCAAAAATATACCAAATATCAGAAAATGGAGCTTATTATCAGAAAACCCAGTGTATCAGTCGACTGGTATCTGAACCAGTCGACTGCTACGCCTGAAATCGAAATTTCAGCCTTTTCATCCCATTTTCAGAAATGCGATAGAAATTCCATAAATGTCAAAAAATCACGAAATTTTGCGTACCCATTTCTGAAATCATATTTTATTAAGGAAAAATAATTTGAAAAATATATGTTTTCCAGATTTCAAGATTGATACAAATCTGGAAACTTACAAAAGTTCTAAAGAATTTTAAACCTTTGTATCACTTTTGTGATTCACTTGAAAACTGTTTTCCAAAATATAATGAACATAGTTTAAAATATATATGATTTGGAATTTCCAACCATGTTCTTAGAGCTATGTACTCATTACTTGAATACAAGCCTTCCCAATGGTTGGTCCATAAGGTATTTATGTCTCTAGGTGTGTCATTGGTTCATAGTAATGCATCATAACAAGCATGATGAGCCAAGTACACCTTCCCTATTATCTCACATGGTTCTAAGTGTTTCAATACAAAAATCTGTTAGTTATAGCCCTAAGAACCAATCATGTGATGGTTGAATAGGGAACATTTTGTATCATATTCTATAAAGGCAAAGGATTGGTTATTATATTTAAGTCTTGCTTGTGCCAGCTAAATTAAATATAGTAATGCCCTAGAAAAGTAGGTTCTTATCTACAGTACATCAATTGGCAGAATTGATTATGAGAGGCTGTAGAGAACACTTTCTAAATGTTCCTAGTCAAGTATTAATATGCAAGGGCAATATTAATACATAAAGACTAGCATGTAGGTCAATTGATGACTTGATCTCACAAGTCATGGATATATGATATCAAGTTGACACATGGGTATATATTAGAGAATATATACTGAACTGACCCGCCATGAGAAAGTTTCATGGATCGTTATATGAGTGTCATAAACTTTCTCATGTGACTATTGGTATGAATAGTCCTCAGACCTGAAGTCACTACGGTTCCCTACATAAGGAGTTATGTACTTTGGTATCGTCAAACGTCACCCGTAACAGGGTGGACCATAAAGGCGATTACTGGGTATATAACAAATTATGCGGAGGGATGTGAGTGATGTAGATGGGATCTATCCCTCTCATATGACGAGAGTGATATCGGTGGGCCCCTTGATTGAGTAGAACTACTAAAACGCATGGCCATGCTCGAAAACTTAACCAAAGCTATTAAAGAGTTACATCAGATGTAATTGGCAAAAGATTGCCTACCTAATTATACTACGTCTTGGGCGATTAGCCAAAGCTAACTCAAGACGAATTATAATGTGGATCTTTATCCCATATAAATTTATAGCTAAATAGTAGCTATGAGAATTTAGTGGGAGCCTCATTTAATTAAAGGCCTAATTAAATGATTTAGGTATGATACTTAACTTTGCATTTTAATGTTGTAGATCACCATGACATCTAACACGACACACCCCCTCAACTTGCGATCTGTCCTTGAGAAGGACAAGCTTAATGGAGCGAACTTTCTTGACTGGTATAGGAACTTGAGGATTATCCTCAAACAAGAACGCAAATTGTATGTCCTAGAGCAGTCTACCTCAAACACTGCCCATATGGCCACTCACTTGAAAAGGATGCTTATAAGAAGCATCAAGATGACGCATTAGATGTGTCATGTCTTATGCTTGCCACCATGAACTCTGAGCTTCAGAAGCAACATGAGAACATGGATGCCTATGATATGGTTGAGCATTTGAAACAACTATATCAAGGACAAGCTAGGCACGAGCGTTTTGAAGTGTCTAAGGCTCTTTTTGCATGCAAGATGCAAGAAGGAACACCTGTAGGAACTCACGTACTCAAAATGATTGGGTACGTTGAGAACCTTGAAAGACTAGGTTTTCCACTGAGCCAAGAATTGGCAACCGATGTTATCCTCGCAATCGTTGCGAAGCATATAATCAATTCGTCATGAATTATAACATGAATGAAATTGATAAACCTTTGCTCGAGATTCTCGATGTTAAGAATCACAACCGATCTCAAAAAGAAAGTTAGCAACGTACTAATGGTCAAGAAGGGCAAAGGTAAGCGCAAAGGCAAGGGTAAGACCCAAGCCAAAGGCAAGGCCAATTCATCCACTTCAAAGGGTAAAGGTAAAGTACGCGGTGAGTGAGATCGACACCGAAGCGGAATCGCAAAGTCTACCTTGAGGAAGTAAAGAATAAAAGAAGTGGGACTTACCGTATACACGTTATAGAAGTTAATCTATCTATTTCTTCTACATGGGTATTAGATACGGATGTGCATCTCACATTTGTAATAATGTGCAGGACCGAGAATAGTAGACAAATGGCAAAAGGCGAAGTAGACCTACGAGTAGGCAATGGCAAAAGTTGTCAGCAAATGTAGAGAACATATTCTTTGTCTTTGCCCATCGGGCTTATCTTAGAACTAGAGGAGTGCTTATATGTACCTGCATTGACAAAGAACATAATTTCTGTATCTTGTTTAGACAAGAAAAACTTTTCTTTTATAATAAAGGACAAATGTTGTTCCATTTATTTGAATGAAATGTTCTATTGTAATGCACCACTTATGAATGGTCTCTATGTTCTAGATTTAGAAAACCCAATTTATAACGTAAATACTAAGCGGTTCAAATCGAATGATTCAAACCAAACATATCTCTGGCACTGTCGCCTAGGTCACATAAATGAAAAATGCATATCCCAACTCCATAAAGATGGATTATTGGACTCATTTGATTTTGAATCATATGAGGTATGCGAATCTTTCCTTTTAGGAAAGATGACTAAAACTCCATTTAGTGGACATGGAGAGAGAGCGACGGACTTGTTAGGACTCATACATACTGATGTATGTGGGCCTTTCAATGTCGAAGCCAGAGGAGGCTATAAGTACTTTATTACTTTCACTGATGATATGAGTAGATTTGGCTACTTATATTTGATGAGACATAAGTCAGAATCCTTTGAAAAGTTCAAAGCATTCAAGAATGAAGTACAAAACCAACTTGGTAAGGGTATTAAGCTACTTCGATCAGATCGAGGTGGTGAATACCTTAGTCAAGAGTTTCGTGATCACCTGGCTGAGTGTGGGATAATATCCCAACTCACTCCCCCTGGAACACCACAATGGAATGGTGTATCTGAGAGGAGAAATCGTACTCTATTAGATATGGTACGATCAATGATGAGCCAGACTGATCTACCTACTTCCTTTTGGGGACTAGCTCTAGAGACAGCCGCTTTCACACTTAATCGCGTCCCATCAAAAGCCGTAGAAAAGACACCATATACGATATGGACTGGGAAGAGTCCCAAAATGTCTTTTATAAAGATTTGGGGTTGTGAAGCTTATGTAAGACGTCAAGTCTCAGATAAACTAGGACCCAAATCAGATAAGTGTTATTTTGTCGGATATCCCAAGGAAACTAAGGGATATTACTTTTACAATCCCACACTTGGCAAGGTGTTTGTTGCCAGAAATGCTGTCTTTCTAGAAAGAGAATTTATTTCTAGAAAAACTAGTGGGAGTAAAATTCATCTTGAAGAAGTTCAAGATGACGATAACACTAAGGCTTCGATGGAAAATGAACAGGAACCACAAAGTGTTGTGGATGAGGAAATTGTTGCCCAAAGAGTTGTGGAACAAACACCTGTTCAAGTAGACCAACCTCTTCGTAGATCTGACAGGATCCGCTGCCAACCCGAGAGATATTCTTTTCTCTTGACTGACAATGGTGATGTATTGCTTGTCGATCTTGACGAGCCTACATCCTATCAAGAAGCTATGATGAGCCCAGATTCCGAGAAATGGCTAGAGGCCATGAGATCCGAAATGGAATCCATGTACACTAACCAAGTATGGACCTTGGTTGATCCACCTGAAGGGGTAAAACCCATTGGGTGTAAGTGGGTCTTTAAAGTAAAGACTGACATGGATGGTAATAAGCATACCTATAAAGGTAGATTGGTGGCTAAAGGATTCAAACAAATTCATGGTATTGACTATGATGAAACCTTTTCACCAGTTGCGATGCTTAAATCCATTCGGATCATACTTGCTATCGACCTACCACGATTATGAGATCTGGCGCAGATGGATGTCAAAACCGCTTTTCTGAATGGAAAGCTACTCGAGGATGTGTACATGACACAGCCTGAGGGTTTTGAAGATCCAAAGCATCCTGGAAAGGTATGCAAACTGCAAAGGTCCATTTATGGACTAAAGCAAGCCTCTCGAAGCTGGAATCTTCGATTCGATGATGCAATCAAAGAGTTTGGTTTCATCAAGAATGAAGATGAACCTTGTGTCTACAAGAGAAATAGTGGGAGCACAGTTGTATTTCTTGTCTTGTATGTAGATGACATACTTCTCATCGGAAATGATATTCCCTCACTCCAGTCTGTGAAGATGTGGTTAGGGAATTGTTTCTCAATGAAAGACTTAGGTGAAGCTGCCTATATTCTAGGCATCAAGATCTATAGAGATAGATCTAAAAGATTACTTGGCCTAAGTCAGAGTACATACATTGATAAAGTGCTAGATCATTTTGCTATGAAAAATTCCAAGAAAGGATTTCTGCCTTTATCACATGGTGTGAGTCTTTCGAAGACTCAATGTCCCTCTTCTAAGGAGGAGAGAGATCACATGGATAAGATCCCTTATGCGTCTGCCATAGGGTCTATCATGTACGCCATGCTTTGTACTGCTCCGACGTCTCGTATGCTTTGAGCATGACGAGTAGATACCAGTCGGATCCAGGTGAAAGTCACTGGATAGCAGTCAAAAATATTCTTAAATACTTACGAAGAACGAAAGAATATTTCCTGATATTTGGAGGCAATGAGGAGCTAGTTGTAAAGGGTTACAGTGATGCAAGCTTCCAAACAGACAAGGATGACTATAGATCGCAATCGGTAATGTGGTTTTGCTCGAATGGTGGAGCCGTGAGTGGAAGAGTTCAAAGCAGACACAGCTTCTTGATTCTACAATGTAAGCCGAGTATATTGTCGATCCGATGCAAAGAAAGGAGGTCGTTTGGCTCCGTAAGTTCATCGCTGAACTTGGGGTAGTTCCTAGCATTGCAGATCCAATAGACCTCTATTGTGACAACAATGGGGCTATTGACAGCTAAGGAACCTCGATCACATCAATGACCAAACACATATCGCGGGCGCTCCATCTCATTCGAGAGATCATCGATAGAGGAGATGTGAGGCGAAGCTAACATTGCAGATCCATTGACCAAGGCTTTGGGCACAGAGGAAGCATGATGGTCACACTAGGTCACTAGGTATTAGATATCATAGTGATTGGTACTAGTGCTAGTGGGAGATTGTTAGTTATAGCCCTAAGAACCAATCATGTGATGGTTGAATAGGGAACATTTTGTATCATATTCTATAAAGGCAAAGGATTGGTTATTATATTTAAGTCTTGCTTGTGCACCTAAATTAAATATAGTAATGCCCTAGAAAAGTAGGTTCTTATCTACGACATCAATTGGCTGAATTGATTATGAGAGGTCAGAGAGAACACTTTCTAAATGTTCCTAGTCAAGTATTAATATGCAAGGGCAATATTAATACATAAAGACTAGCATGTAGGTCAATTGATGACTTGATCTCACAAGTCATGGATATATGATATCAAGTTGACACATGGGTATATATTAGAGAATATATATCGAATCAATTCGCCATGAGAAAGTTTCATGGATCGTTATATGAGTGTCATAAACTTTCTCATGTGACTATTGGTATGAATAGTCCTCGGACACGAAGTCACTACGGTTCCCTACATAAGGAGTTATGTACTTTGGTATCGTCAAAGCGTCACCCGTAACAGGTGGACCATAAAGGCGACATCGGGTATATAACAAATTATGCGGAGGGATGTGAGTGATGTAGATGGGATCTATCCTCTCATATGACGAGAGTGATATCGGTGGGCCCTTTGATTGAGTAGAACTACTAAAACGCATGACCATGCTCGAATGAGTCAATATGAGATATTGAGCTCATTTGTTTGAGTTAGTTTACTCAGGGATCAAGAAACACATAGATTGATCGAGGATGACACGGTCTATGCCTCATTGATCAATCTGATATCAAGGATAGAAGGACACGGTCATATATTATAGTAGTCACGGAAAGGTTAGTCGGATCTTGACTTATCTCGTAACTTGGGTAGCAATGATGTATTGCTAGATGCCGCTCATTGCTTGTGTATCTAAAAGAGTTTAGGTCCACTGCCAACGTTATGAGAGCCTATAGGGTCACACACAAAGAGCATGATAATTAGAGGAATTAGAGTATTCTAGTTTGACTAGAATAATTTGGGAATAAGCTTAAGTACAAAATGGTTTTGGACTTTAAGCTTAATGAGAATTTTAGCTAATTGATTTAATGAGATTAATTCAATATGTTACCTTATTGATTTAATAAGATTAATTCAATATGATAACATAAGCTTAATTGAATTAATAAGATTAATTCAATATGATTGAATTAATAAGATTAATTCAACATGATAACATAAGCTTAATTGAATTAATAAGATTAATTCAACATGCATGAATGCCACATAAGAATGCCACATAAGCATACCACATAAGCATGCCACCTAAGCATCCACCTAAGCTAGATAAGGTGGAAGGAAACAAAATGGTTTTGTCTCCTTAAGTGGCCGGCCAAACTTGTGTCCCAATGCAATGGATTGCATTGAATGTGTGGAGGTGAAAGGGTTTTTCCAACCCTATAAAAGACCCCATGAAGTGGCCGGCCAAAGCAAGTGTTGTTGTGGTTGTGAGAGAGCTTGGTGGAAGCTTTGGTTGTGTGGGTTTGTGAGTGTAGGCTAGCAAGAAGAGGAGTCTTCTTCTTCCTTTCTCCTTTTCCCTCTCTTCCTCTCCTTTAGGGACTTCTCTAGCAAGAAGTAAAGGAGAGCTCCTCTAGTTTTTCTTTTGTGAGACAAGAGCTTGCTCGTGTGGATACATATAGAGGCACGAACACTTGAACGTGCTAAAGATCCAACAAACAAAAGGAAGAAGCGGGATTAACAAGGGCACGCAACAAAGGTAATCCTCTCCTATAAGATAGGTTTGGTTTAGAGAAATTTATTTTATACGAGTTTGCTTTCGCATGGATCACTTGGAAGGGATCCTAATTTTTCCGTTGCGCATATGCCATTTGGCATAAAGAATTCCCTACAAAATCAAGGTTTCTTAAGGCTTTTTGTGAGATGTATCAAGGTTTAAAGATAACAAATAAACATGGGATCATGCAAACCTAGAATGTTACTCTACAAAGTACATACCAAGCTCTCTCCTTAAAAATGAAAATTCATTTTCGGGAAGAGCTTTGGTGAAGATATCGGCAAGGTTGGACTTAGATTCTACATAATTGAGTTCAATGTCCCCTCTTGCCACATGATCTCTTATGAAGTGATGTTTCACTTCAATGTGCTTGGTCCTAGAGTGATGTACCGGATTTTTGGTCAAATTGATGGTACTCACATTATCACAATAAACTTTAATGTTAGAGTAGTGTAGCTCATAGTCCACAAGAGTATGCCTCATCCAAAGTAATTGAGCTACACAACCACCCATAGCCACATATTCGTCTTCGGTGGTTGATAAAGCAACACAATGTTGCTTCCTACTACTCCAACTAACTAGGGAGGACCCAAGAAATTGGCATCCACCACTAGTACTTTTCCTATCCAATTTGCACCCGACATAATCGGAATCGGTATAACCAAGTAATTCAAATGACCTAGTCCTAGGATACCAAAGTCCTACATTTAGGGTGCCTTTAATATACCTTAATATTCTTTTGACGGCTACCAAGTGTGATTCTTTGGCACAAGATTGGTATCTTGCACACATACCTACCGCAAATAAAATGTCGGGTCTACTAGCGGTTAGGTATAGTAAGCTACCAATCATACTCCTATAAAGTTTAAGATCAATTGATTTACCTTCATGATCACTATCTATCCTAGTGCTAGTGGCCATAGGAGTGGTTACAATTTTGGCATTTTCCAAACCAAATTTCTTGATCATTTCATTTGCATATTTGGTTTGATAAATATGAATACCCTCATTGGTTTGTTTGACTTGTAAGCCTAGGAAAAAGGTAAGCTCTCCAACCAAACTCATTTCAAATTCATTTTCCATATTTTTTATAAAGTCTTGAAGAAGATCATCATTTGTTGACCCAAAGATGATATCATCAACATATACTTGGGCTATGAATATATCTTTTAACGTTGACTTTATAAACAAAGTTTGATCTACTTGGCCTCTTCTAAAATCCTTAGAAATTAAGAAGGATGACAATCTTTCATACCATGCCCGGGGAGCATGTTTTAACCCATATAATGCTTTCCTAAGCTTACATACATGATTTGGATAATCTATGTTCTCAAATCCGGGAGGTTGCTCTACATATACTTCCTCCTTAATAAAACTATTTAAGAATGCCGATTTAACATCCATTTGGTAACGTTTAAATCCCATGTAGGAAGCATACCCTAAGAGAATCCTAATAGATTCTAACCTTGCAACCAGGGCATAAGTCTCATCGTAGTCAAGCCCCTCAACTTGATTGAATCCCCTAGCAACCAACCTAGCTTTATTTCTAGTGATATTTCCTTGATCATCTAGCTTATTCCTAAAGACCCATCTTGTAGTAATTATGGTGCTATCATTGGGTCTAGGTACTAGTTCCCACACTTGACTTCTCTCAAATTGACCCAATTCATCTTGCATTGCCAAAATCCAATCCGGATCATGTAATGCATCATTGATCGATTTGGGCTCAATTTGTGAGATAAGAGCAACTTGACTAGTAGGAGGTCTATGAAATGACCTAGTTCTTACTCCTTGAGATAGATCTCCTACAACTTGGTCAAATGGATGATCTTGATGAATTCTTAAGTTTCTAAAAGGGGTTTCAATTTGATCATTGTTATCTTCCACCCTTCTTTCATCATCGGAGTCTCCTCTTCCTCCCCCTTGATCATTACCCCTAATGGTCAAATTTTGAAGTTTTTGGGTAATGTCTTGATTATTGTCATTAATATCCTTATCAATGGAGGACTTTCTAGGGTAGGTACTAGTAGTTTCATCAAATTGAACATTGGAAGACTCCTCAATCCCTTTGGTTCTCTTATTGTAGACTCTATACCCTCTACTTGTGGATGAGTATCCAACTAGGATTCCCTCATCCGCTTTTGATTCAAATTTTCCTAAGTTATCTTTGGTGTTTAGAATATAAACTTTACATCCAAAGACTTTGAAATAATGAATTGTGGGTATAGTCCCATTCCATAATTCAAATGGTGTTTTTCCTAAAAACCTATGGATTTGAACCCTATTTTGGATATAGCAAGCGGTATTAACCGCTTCCGCCCACAAGTAGCTAGGTAGAGAATATGCATTAAGCATAGTCCTAGCCGCCTCTTGTAGGGAACGATTTCTCCTTTCCACCACCCCATTTTGTTGGGGTGTTCTCAGACAAGAGAACTCATGCTTGTACCCTTGCTCTAAACAAAATTGTGAAAATTTTAGATTTTCAAATTCACCACCATGATCACTACGGATCCGGTTGATTTTGAGACTCTTTTCATTTTCAACCCTTTTACTAAATCCTATGATTATTTCTAAGGTATCATCCTTATGTTTCATAAAATAGACCCAAGTATACCTAGAAAAATCATCTACTATAACCAAACAATATTTATTACCATTCAAAGATGGAGTACTATGGCAATCAAATAAGTCAAGATGCAATAATTCTAATGGTAAAGAGGTATTGGTTAGGGTTTTACCTTTGTGTGATGCCTTTGTTTGTTTTCCTTCTTGGCATGAATCACACAATTTGTTCTTGACATACTTGATCTTTGGTAGCCCTTTGACCAACTCCATCTTGGCTACCTTGGCTATGTTTTTCATGTTGATATGCCCCAATCTTCTATGCCATAGCCAACTTTCCTCTTCTTTTGCAACAAAACACTTAGTAGAAATGTTAGAAGCATATGAAAGATCAACATAATAAATGTTTGATTTCCTATATCCAACTAACAAACAATCATTTAACTCCTTGTGTCTAATCATGCATTTTGAGGATTCAAAAGAGACATGATAGTTTGCATCACAAAGTTGACTAACACTTAATAAATTAAATTTCATATTTTCAACTAGCAATACTTTGTGAATAACAATTTTAGGGGATACCTCAATTGTACCTCTACCTAATATCTTGAGTTTTCCACTATTCCCAAAGGACACCGCTCCCTTCTTCACATATTTAATTGTGGAGAACTTGCTCACATCGGTCATATGTGTTGAGCAACCGCTATCCACAATCCACATACCTCGCTCTCCTACCTAAATCACATGAAAAACACAAGCTTTTGGTACCCAAACATTTGGACCGGTAACATTAAGTAAAAACTTCTTAGGTACCCAAGCTTTCTTAACCTTACCCTTAAAGGTTGCTTTCCTATTAATTAATGAAATATAAGCAACTTCTTTTTCTTTTGGCTTATATCCTAACCCGGCCTTGTTATAAACCGCTCTTTGTCTACTAAGAATCATATCAAGACACTTTGAGCCATTTGAAAATTTTTCTAAACATGCTTTCAATTCACTAACCTCATCCTTAAGTTTGTCATTTTCTTCCCTAAGCATGCAAGAGTCAATATGTGAAGGCTTTTCATTCTTAATGGCCTTTAGTTCTACCTTCATGCTCTTAACCTTAGATTTTGACTTATCTAGAGCTTCTTTAAGATAAGCAATTGATTTATAGAGAAGCATAACCTTGGGAGAATTCATTACCTCATCGTCACTAGATGACGATTCATCACTTGAAGAATCTTCTTGACTTGATGTGTCGGAATCATCTTCTAATGCCATGAGTGCCACATGGCGTGTGATGTCGCAACGCTCATCATCGGATGAAGAGTCTTCAACACTTGGTGTGTCCCATGTGGTTTGAGCCACCATGGCCTCCTTCTTCTTCTTTTCCTTCTTGTCCTTCTTTTTCTTTTCCTCCTTCTTCTTTAGCTCCGAGCAATTCGGCTTTATATGCCCCTTCTTATTGCAAGCATGGCAAATCACATTATTGCTAAAACTTGAACTACCATTAAATTTACCTTTTGAGGAATGAGACCCCTTCCTTGCTTCTCTATTCTTGAACTCTCTTGACTTTCTATAAAGCTTCTTGACGAAATTTTCCATTTCACTAGATGAGTCCCCATCGCTACTTGACTCATCCTCCGACTCGGATGATGATGATGCTTCTTTTCTTTCCTTCTTCTTCTTTTCTTTCTTGTCCTTCTTTTCAACAAATAGAGCTAACCCCTTTTCCTTAGAGGACATGTTAGTTTGCTCATGTAATTCAAACTCACAAAATAATTCATCAATTTTAATTTGAGATAAATCCCTAGTTACCTTAATGGCATCAACTATTGAAGTCCATAAAGAATTTCTAGGAAATGCTTGTAAAATATATCTTACCAAATCCTGGTTGTCAACTCGCTCACCTATGATATGGAGTCCGTTTACAATTTCCTTGAACCTTCCATGCATTTGACTTACGGTTTCATGCATCTTCATTTGGAAGGCTTGAAGTTGTCCAATTAATAGGTCCTTCTTGGCCCTCTTTGATTCCTTGGAACCTTCATTTAGCTCAATGAGCTTTTCCCATAGCTCCTTGGCGGATTCAAAAGGCCCTACCTTGTTGAGTTGCTCCATTGTGACGCCGCATTGGATGGTGAGGATGGCCTTTGCATTTGATTCAAATTTCTTGTTTATTTCTCTTGTCCAATCCTTGCTTGGAAAAGGATGTCCATGTTCATCCACCGGTTCCTCGAAGCCATCTACAACACTATGCCAAATTTCAATATTACTCATAAGATAGTACTTCATCCTACCTTTCCAATACGCAAAGTGACTCCCATCGAAAAGCGGTGGCTTGGCGATGCTATATCCCTCTTGAAGAGCCATTGATGTCTTGGTTGATGGTGAGATCTTCCAAGCTATCCGGGCTCTGATACCACTTGTTAGGACCCTTGGAATGGCTAGAGGGGGGGTGATTAGCCTTTCTTCTTTTCTACAAAAAATGTTAGCGGAAGCAATACAAAATATAAACACAAATCAAAGCAAGAACAAAGCTAACACCCGATGTACGTGGTTCGGAGATGACGCTCCTACTCCACGGCAATCCGTAAGGTGGATTAGCCCTAATCAACCTTCACTAGAACCTCCTTTGGATGAACCAAGGTGGAGAAACCTTTCTTACAATGCTCTCCTCTTCTTTACAATGATGGATGATCAAGAACAAGAGAAGAGGAGGATTTAAATCACTAAAAACACTTGGAAGGCTTGGTGAGCACGAGAGTATAGTTAGGAGCAAGAGCACTAGCTTCACCAAGCTCCCCATGACCCCTTTTTATAGAAGAGGAGCTGTTTTTTCTGTTGGGCGTCGATCAGTCGACTGATGCATGCCATCAGTCGACTGCCGCCGAAGCCAATGACTTCTGAAACGCGATCTCCGCGGAGATTCATAGCCGTAATTTCCAACGGCCAGGTGATCAGTCGACTGATCCCTCCATCAGTCGACTGATGGGGTGATCAGTCGAGTGATCAAGGCAGCAGTCGAGTGAGACTGCATTCTGTGGCGATATTTCCCTTGATCAGTCGACTGATGCCCTTTTCAGTCGACTGATCGCAGCATCAGTCGACTGATCTGATCAAGGCAGTCAACTGTGTTAGTTATAGCCCTAAGAACCAATCATGTGATGGTTGAATAGGGAACATTTTGTATCATATTCTATAAAGGCAAAGGATTGGTTATTATATTTAAGTCTTGCTTGTGCCAGCTAAATTAAATATAGTAATGCCCTAGAAAAGTAGGTTCTTATCTACAGCACATCAATTGGCAGAATTGATTATGAGAGGCTGTAGAGAACACTTTCTAAATGTTCCTAGTCAAGTATTAATATGCAAGGGCAATATTAATACATAAAGACTAGCATGTAGGTCAATTGATGACTTGATCTCACAAGTCATAGATATATGATATCAAGTTGACACATGGGTATATATTAGAGAATATATACTGAACTGACCCACCATGAGAAAGTTTCATGGATCGTTATATGAGTGTCATAAACTTTCTCATGTGACTATTGGTATGAATAGTCCTCAGATCTGAAGTCACTACGGTTCCCTACATAAGGAGTTATGTACTTTGGTATCGTCAAACGTCACCCGTAACAGGGTGGACCATAAAGGCGATTACTGGGTATATAACAAATTATGCGGAGGGATGTGAGTGATGTAGATGGGATCTATCCCTCTCATATGACGAGAGTGATATCGGTGGGCCCCTTGATTGAGTAGAACTACTAAAACGCATGGCCATGCTCGAATGAGTCAATATGAGATATTGAGCTCATTTGTTTGAGTTAGTTTACTCAGGGATCAAGAAACACATAGATTGATCGAGGATGACACGGTCTATGCCTCATTGATCAATCTGATATCAAGGATAGAAGGACACGGTCATATATTATAGTAGTCACGGAAAGGTTAGTCGGATCTTGACTTATCTCATAACTTGGGTAGCAATGATGTATTGCTAGATGCCGCTCATTGCTTGTGTATCTAAAAGAGTTTAGGTCCACTGCCAACGTTATGAGAGCCTATAGGGTCACACACAAAGAGCATGATGATTAGAGGAATTAGAGTATTCTAGTTTGACTAGAATAATTTGGGAATAAGCTTAAGTACAAAATGGTTTTTGGACTTTAAGCTTAATGAGAATTTTAGCTAATTGATTTAATGAGATTAATTCAATATGTTACCTCATTGATTTAATAAGATTAATTCAATATGATAACATAAGTTTAATTGAATTAATAAGATTAATTCAATATGATAACATAAGCTTAATTGAATTAATAAGATTAATTCAATATGATAACATAAGCTTAATTGAATTAATAAGATTAATTCAACATGCATGAATGCCACATAAGAATGCCACATAAGCATGCCACATAAGCATGCCACCTAAGCATCCACCTAAGCTAGATAAGGTGGAAGGAAACAAAATGGTTTTGTCTCCTTAAGTGGCCGGCCAAACAAATGTCCCAATGCAATGGATTGCATTGAATGTGTGGAGGTGAAAGGGTTTTTCCAACCCTATAAAAGACCCCATGGAGTGGCCGCCCAAAGAATTGTAGGTGTGGTTGTTGGGAGCTTGAGGCTTGGAGAGAGCTTGAGAGCTTATTGTTGTGTGGCTTTTGTGAGTGTAGCAAGAAGAGTAGTCTTCTTCTTCCCTTCTCTTTTTCCCTAGCTTCCTCTCCTTTAGGGACTTCTCTAGCAAGAAGTAAAGGAGAGCTCCTCTAGTTTTCTTTTGTGAGACAAGAGCTTGCTCGTGTGGATACATATAGAGGCACGGACACTTGAACATGCTAAAGATCCAACAAACAAAAGGAAGAAGCGGGATTAACAAGGGCACGCAACAAAGGTAATCCTCTCCTATAAGATAGGCTTGGTTTAGAGAAATTTATTTTATACGAGTTTGCTTTCGCATGGATCACTTGGAAGGGATCCTAATTTTTCCGTTGCGCATATGCCATTTGGCATAAAGAATTTACAAAGGGTATCAGAGCCACTTTCTATAGATCGTATAAAATAGGTTTTCTCTATTTTATATGTGATATAGAAGTAGGATAAATTTTATTATGAGTTGATAATTGCATTAGCAATTGTCAAACATAATAAAATATCCAATGTCTTTTAAAAGTTAAAATGACATGGTGCATGGTTATGGCCTAGTCCCAAAAGGTTTGTGAATGTGTGTGTGTTGTAATTCTTAAATACGGCCTGCGTGTCGTGCCTTCCTCCTAAAATTCTTGTTGTAAAATTAGTTTTAGACTCGAATGTAACTCGAGTATTTCTCCTTTTGTAATGTACAAAACAAAGATGGAGGGTCCATTGGAAGATGAGGTTACAAGGAGGAAGTCAACACACAAGACAACCAAAAGGAAGCACTTAGGAGAAGATGCTATCCCTAGGTTGACCAATCAATCTTTTCATTGGCTTGAGAAGATTGTAGAATAAGGGTCATAACCATGACATGCTTAGTTTAATATGTATGTGATGCATGTTAGTTTAGCTTGTATGTGATGCATGATTAGTTTAGCTTATATGTGATGTATGCTAATATGTATATGATACATGTTTATTTCTTAATAAGTCAAAACGATATGCCTACCAAAGCTTGGTACTCACTACTTCCTCGATCATTTGTTATTGGGTTTGCCAAAGCAAAGCAATGCATTTTATCTTGGAAGAGTGCGAGTGGACAATCGTGATGTCCCGCTATCAAACTTGGTTAAGACTTAATTAAGTTTTCTTAATTAGTTAAGAAAGTAGAGGCATATATTAGCTTTGAACATAAGTTTTAAAATTAGTTTTATGTGATTTCCGAACATCAGCTTTGTCTTAGAAGTGGTCGTTGTCTCGATATCCAAGAAGGCCTCGTGCCTCGCCACACCGAAGCCGGTTTAGGAATAAACACTAAACTAATCTAAAACTTAACCAAAGCTATTAAAGAGTTACATCAGATGTAATTGGCAAAAGATTGCCTACCTAATTATACTACGTCTTGGGCGATTAGCCAAAGCTAACTCAAGACGAATTATAATGTGGATCTTTATCCCATATAAATTTATAGCTAAATAGTAGCTATGAGAATTTAGTGGGAGCCTCATTTAATTAAAGGCTTAATTAAATGATTTAGGTATGATACTTAACTTTGCATTTTAATGTTGTAGATCACCATGACATCTAACACGACACACCCTCAACTTGCGATCGTCCTTGAGAAGGACAAGCTTTAATGGAGCGAACTTTCTTGATCGTATAGGAACTTGAGGATTATTTGCTAAGAACGCAAATCGAGTGTCCTAGAGCAAATACCTCAAATACCCGCCTACGGCCACTGTGGTAAAAGGATGCTTATAAGAAGCATCAAGATGACGATTAGATGTGTCATGTCTTATGCTTGCCACCATGAACTCGAGCTTCGTATAACATGAGAACATGGATGCCTATGATATGGTTGAGCATTTGAAACAACTATATCAAGGACAAGCTAGGCACGAGCGCTTTGAAGTGTCTAAGGCTCTTGCATGCAAGATGCAAGAAGGAACACTGTAGGAACTCACGACTTAAAATGATTGGGTACGTTGAGAACCTTGAAAGACTAGGTTTTCCACTGAGCCAAGAATTGGCAACCGATGTTATCCTGCAATCATTGCCGGAAGCATATAATCAATTCGTCATAAATTATAACATGAATGAAATTGATAAACCTTTGCTCGAGATTCTCAAAGATGTTAAGAATCACAACCGAAACTAAAAAAGAAAGTTAGCAACGTACTAATGGTAAAGAAGGGCAAAGGTAAGAGCAAAGGCAAGGGTAAGACCCAAGCCAAAGGCAAGGCCAATACATCCACTTCAAAGGTTAAAGTAAAAGTACCTAAGGAAGGGGACTGCTTCCATTGCGGTGAGACTGGACACTGGAAGCGGAACCGCAAAGTCTACCTTGAGGAAGTAAAGAAGAAAAGAAGTGGGACTTCTGCCTCAGGTATACACGTTATAGAAGTTAATCTATCTATTTCTTCTACATTGGTATTAGATACCGGATGTGCATCTCACATTTGTATTACTGTGCAGTGTCTGAGATATAGTAGACAAATGGCAATAGGCGATGTAGACCTACGAGTTGGCAATGGCAGAGTCAGAGGGAACATATTCTTTGTCTTTGCCCACTGGGCTTATCTTAGAACTAGAGGAGTGCTTATATGTACCTGCATTGACAAAGAACATAATTTCTGTATCTTGTTTAGACAAGAAAAACTTTTCTTTTATAATAAAGGACAAATGTTGTTCCATTTATTTGAATGAAATATTCTATTGTAATGCACCACTTATGAATGGTCTCTATGTTTTAGATTTAGAAAACCCAATTTATAACCAAACGGTTCAAATCGAATGATTTGAACCAGACATATCTCTGGCACTGTCGCCTAGGTCACATAAATGAAAAATGCATATCCCAACTCCATAAAGATGGATTATTGGACTCATTTAATTTTGAATCATATGAGGTATGCAAATCTTGCCTTTTAGGAAAGATGACTAAAACTCCATTTAGTGGACATGGAGAGAGAGCGACAGACTTGTTAGGACTCATACATACTGATGTATGTGGGCCTTTCAATGTCGAAGCCAGAGGAGGCTATAAGTACTTTATTACTTTCACTGATGATATGAGTAGATTTGGCTACTTATATTTGATGAGACATAAGTCAGAATCCTTTGAAAAGTTCAAAGCATTCAAGAATGAAGTACAAAACCAACTTGGTAAGCATATCGCTACTTCGATCGATCGAGGTGGTGAATACCTTAGTCAAGAGTTTCGTGATCACCGGCCGAGTGTGGGATAATATCCCAACTCACTCCGAACACCACAATGGAATGGTGTATCTGAGAGGAGAAATCGTACTCTATTAGATATGGTACGATCAATGATGAGCCAGACTGATCTACCTACTTCCTTTTGGGGACTAGCTCTAGAGACAGCCGCTTTCACACTTAATCGCGTCCCATCAAAAGTCGTAGAAAAGACACCATATACGATATGGACTGGGAAGAGTCCCAAAATGTCTTTTATAAAGGTTTGGGGTTGTAAAGCTTATGTAAGACGCCAAGTCTCGGATAAACTAGGACCCAAATCGATAAGTGTTATTTTGGGATATCCCAAGGAAACTAAGGGATATTACTTTTACAATCCCACACTTGGCAAGGTCTTTGTTGCGAAATGTCAGCTTTCTAGAAAGAGAATTTATTTCTAGAAAAACTAGTGGGAGTAAAATTCATCTTGAAGAAGTTCAAGATGACGATAACACTAAGGCTTCATGGAAAATGAACAGAACCACAAAGTGTTGTGGATGAGGAAATTGTTGCCCAAAGAGTTGTGGAACAAACACTGCTCAAGTAGACCAACCTCTTCGTGAGATCCGACAGGATCCGTCGTCAACCCGAGAGATATTCTTTTCTCTTGACTGACAATGGTGAGGTCTTGCTTGTCGATCTTGACGAGCCTACATCCTATCAAGAAGCTATGATGAGCCCAGATTCCGAGAAATGGCTAGAGGCCATGAGATCAGAAATGGAATCCATGTACACTAACAAAGTATGGACCTTGGTTGATCCACCTGAAGGGGTAAAACCCATTGGGTGTAAGTGGGTCTTTAAAGTAAAGACTGACATGGATTGTAATAATCATAAATATAAAGTTAGATTGGTGGCTAAAGGATTCAAACAAATTCATGGTATTGACTATGATGAAACCTTTTCACGATATGATGCTTAAATCCATTCGGATCATACTTGCTATTGCGACCTTACCACGATTATGAGATCTGCAGATGGATGTCAAACCGCTTTTCGAATGGAAAGCTACTCGAGGATGTGTACATGACACACCGAGGGTTTTGAAGATCCAAAGCATCCTCGGAAAGGTATGCAACCGCAAAGGTCCATTTATGGACTAAAGCAAGCCTCAAGCCGGAATCTTCGATTCGATGATGCAATCAAAGAGTTTTGTTTAATCAAGAATGAAGATGAACCTTGTGTATACAAGATAAATAGTGGGAGCACATTTGTATTTCTTTTCTTGTATGTAGATGACATACTTCTCATCGGAAATGATATTCCCTCACTCCACTGTGAAGATGTGGTTAGGGAATTGTTTCTCGATGAAAGACTTAGGTGAAGCCGCCTATATTCTAGGTATCAAGATCTATAGAGATAGATCTAAAAGATTACTTGGCCTAAGTCAGTACATACATTGATAAAGTGCTAGATCGCTTTTGCTATGCAAAATTCCAAGAAAGGATTTCGCTTTATCACATGGTGTGAGTCTTTCAAGACTCAATGTCCCTCTTCTAAGGAGGAGAGAGATCGCATGGATAAGATCCCTTATGCGTCCGCCATAGGGTCTATCATGTACGCCATGCTTTGTACTCGTCTTGACGCCTCGTGATGCTTTGAGCATGACGAGTAGATACTACGATCGGATCCAGTGAAAGTCATCGGATAGCAGATAAAAATATTCTTAAATACTTACGAAGAACGAAAGAATATTTCCGATATTCGAGGCAATGAGGAGCTAGCTGTAAGAAGGGTTACAGTGATGCAAGCTTCCAAATGCATAAAGGATGACTATAGATCGCAATCGGGTATGTGTTTTGCCTCGAATGGTGGAGCCGTGAGTGGAAGAGTTCAAAGCAGACACGATTGATTCTACAATGGAGTATATTGTCGCATCCGATGCAAAGAAAGGAGGTTGTTTGGCTCCGTAAGTTCATCAGTGAACTTGGGGTAGTTCCTAGCATTGCAGATCCAATAGACCTCTATTGTGATAACAATGGGGCTATTGCACAGGCTAAGGAACCTCGATCACATCAGCGGACCAAACACATACTGCGGCGCTTCCATCTCATTCGAGAGATCATCGATAGAGGAGATGTGAGGATATGCAGAGTACCGACAGAAGCTAACATTGCAGATCCATTGACCAAGGCTTTGGCACAGAGGAAGCATGATGGTCACACTAGGTCACTAGGTATTAGATATCATAGTGATTGGTACTAGTGCTAGTGGGAGATTGTTAGTTATAGCCCTAAGAACCAATCATGTGATGGTTGAATAGGGAACATTTTGTATCATATTCTATAAAGGCAAAGGATTGGTTATTATATTTAAGTCTTGCTTGTGCCAGCTAAATTAAATATAGTAATGCTCTAGAAAAGTAGGTTCTTATCTACAGCACATCAATTGACAGAATTGATTATGAGAGGCTGTAGAGAACACTTTCTAAATGTTCCTAGTCAAGTATTAATATGCAAGGGCAATATTAATACATAAAGACTAGCATGTAGGTCAATTGATAACTTGATCTCACAAGTCATGGATATATGATATCAAGTTGACACATGGGTATATATTAGAGAATATATACTGAACTGACCCGCCATGAGAAAGTTTCATGGATCGTTATATGAGTGTCATAAACTTTCTCATGTGACTATTGGTATGAATAGTCCTCAGACAAGTCACTACTTCCTACATAAGGAGTTATGTACTTTGGTATCACAAACGCCACCCGTGAATAGGTGGACCATAAAGGCGACATCGGGTATATAACAAATTATGCGGAGGGATGTGAGTGATGTAGATGGGATCTATCCCTCATATGACGCGAGAGTGATATCGGTGGCCCCTTGATTGAGTAGAACTACTAAAACGCATGGCCATGCTCGAATGAGTCAATATGAGATATTGAGCTCATTTGTTTGAGTTAGTTTACTCAGGGATCAAGAAACACATAGATTGATCGAGGATGACACGGTCTATGCCTCATTGATCAATCTGATATCAAGGATAGAAGGACACGGTCATATATTATAGTAGTCACGGAAAGGTTAGTCGGATCTTGACTTATCTCATATCTTGGGTAGCAATGATGTATTGCTAGATGCCGCTCATTGCTTGTGTATCTAAAAGAGTTTAGGTCCACTGCCAACGTTATGAGAGCCTATAGGGTCACACACAAAGAGCATGATGATTAGAGGAATTAGAGTATTCTAGTTTGACTAGAATAATTTGGGAATAAGCTTAAGTACAAAATGGTTTTTGGACTTTAAGCTTAATGAGAATTTTAGCTAATTGATTTAATGAGATTAATTCAATATGTTACCTCATTGATTTAATAAGATTAATTCAATATGATAACATAAGCTTAATTGAATTAATAAGATTAATTCAATATGATAACATAAGCTTAATTGAATTAATAAGATTAATTCAATATGATAACATAAGCTTAATTGAATTAATAAGATTAATTCAACATGCATGAATGCCACATAAGAATGCCACATAAGCATGCCACATAAGCATGCCACCTAAGCATCCACCTAAGCTAGATAAGGTGGAAGGAAACAAAATGGTTTTGTCTCCTTAAGTGGCCGGCCAAACAAATGTCCCAATGCAATGGATTGCATTGAATGTGTGGAGGTGAAAGGGTTTTTCCAACCCTATAAAAGACCCCATGGAGTGGCCGGCCAAAGAATTGTAGGTGTGGTTGTTGGGAGCTTGAGGCTTGGAGAGAGCTTGAGAGCTTATTGTTGTGTGGCTTTTGTGAGTGTAGCAAGAAGAGTAGTCTTCTTCTTCCCTTCTCTTTTTCCCTAGCTTCCTCTCCTTTAGGGACTTCTCTAGCAAGAAGTAAAGTAGAGCTCCTCTAGTTTTCTTTTGTGAGACAAGAGCTTGCTCGTGTGGATACATATAGAGGCACGGACACTTGAACGTGCTAAAGATCCAACAAA
This sequence comes from Wurfbainia villosa, assembly GCA_025175895.1. Taxonomy (NCBI): domain Eukaryota; kingdom Viridiplantae; phylum Streptophyta; class Magnoliopsida; order Zingiberales; family Zingiberaceae; genus Wurfbainia; species Wurfbainia villosa. The sequence goes on from CM045986.1 coordinate 96,589,007, forward strand.
CAAAAGGAAGAAGCGGGATTAACAAGGGCACGCAACAAAGGTAATCCTCTCCTATAAGATAGGCTTGGTTTAGAGAAATTTATTTTATACGAGTTTGCTTTCGCATGGATCACTTGGAAGGGATCCTAATTTTTCCGTTGCGCATATGCCATTTGGCATAAAGAATTCCCTACAAACTGATGGTCAGGGTTTCATCCTGACTCAGTCGAACGCCTGACCAGTCGACTGATACATCGTATCAGTCGACTGATACTCATCAAGTATGAGTAATTCATACTTGATTTTATACCCTAGACCTAGACTCAACCTTCTAGCTCCTCAATAAGCCTTGCGCCTTCAGGATCCCTCCGAGTCCGCGACTTGTTCATCCTTTGCGCTTTGCTTCCAAGAGCTTCCTTCGGTTTCGTCATGTCTTGGGTTGCCAAATGCTTGGACTTTACGCCGCCAAGACTACAAGCTTGGACTTATGCTGCCAAGACTTTACTTTGGACTTCCTTTGCCAAGGTTCACTTTGGACTTTATGCTGCCAAGACTACAAGCTTGGTCTTATGCCGCCAAGTCCATCCCTTGGACTTCCTTTGCCAAGATCATACTTGGACTTCCTTTTACCAAGTACTTCATCCTTGGATTTCCCTGTCACTTAAACACATTCGTAATTAGATCACAAGATATTGCCTAACTTAGATGATTAGCCAAACATCAAAACATATAAATTCTTGGAGCATTGTTGCACCAACAGGGTTATGTGCCTTCCGATGGGGAAGTACACACGCTCCATAATAATTTTATATAACCATATTCGACCTTGTGATCTGCAAACAAACTCATCCGATGGGGAGGAAGGCACTCAGAGCCGACGCGCAAGTTTGTTTGCATCACATGTCAAATCGTAATGGAGGCTGTGGGAATTTATAAAAATATCCCTCTCCCACTTAGTAATTTGAAATTGTGGAATTTTCTAGACTACGACATGCATATCAAACAATAAGCAATAAATATGAAAAATAAAATTTTTCCAACTATTATGGCTTTTGTCTTCAATATGTCTCCCGTCGTATCGCCATCTCGTCTGCTCCTCCCTACGCCATGTACAAGCCATCCGGAGATCCGAGCTGAGAAAAAATATTTTAATTTACATCCATCGATCCTATACTCCACGAGGTGTTGGTGCAGTAGGCACCTAAGTCAAACCTAAGTTTTGATTATATCAAACGATACAAAGTTAAGCTCATGTCGTTATCTCACGAGCTAAATAGAGTGTGCAGAAAATTGTTATAGCTGAAGCTGAAGGCTAGAGACACCTGGAGAAAGCCACGGTGGTCGGGCGACACTCGAGTGACTTCGGAGGGAGCCGAAGGAATCGAGTGGAAGGCCGAAAGCGAAAGCGACACAGTAAGTATCGAGGTAAGCTTATGTGTGTGCGAGAGTATGTGAGGTCGTATCCTCTTTACGGGGATGATCTTAAGCGTACATCCGACCAAAGACATCCTATAGGTGGTCTAGATCGAGATCGGATGGTCGGAGGCCGTCGAAATAATGTTTTTGTTAAGCTAACTTTGCCTTGCAGCTAGCATCAGTTGACTGCCAGCTTGGAGGACTCGACTGCCATCCAACAGTCGACTGCCTGAGGTCAGGATTCGACTGATGCTGTCATAAGTCGACTGATGATGACCATCAGTCGACTGGTGGTCAAGGATCAGCTTCGAGGAGTCAAGGCTTATCACCTCATTTCAAGGGGTGTGGTGCTAAAATATGATTGGCTAGGGTTCCTCTCGAAAAGGGGCTCAAAGGCTATAAAATAAGGGCCTATTGTATGGTTTTTTCATCAATTCTAAGCTTCCAAAATCCTCTGCCAAGCTACAAATTTCCGACAACGAAGTGCTTCTTCTCCGACGTCTAGGTTTTAATTGTTTTCATTTTATTACGTCGGTTTAAGTTTTATTTCAGTTCATTACTTTCAATTCTCGGAGCGTTTATCGTAATGAGGAGAGGGGGAGTGTCCCTCTACCTCAAGATTTATGCTTCATTTGTATCAATTAACTCCTACCTCTAACGAGGAGGAGTTCTTTAGTGTTTTTGCCCTCCGTACGTGGTTAAGGACCACTAGGGCCTTGGAGTAGTAGCCAAAGGCTATGAACCAAGTAAAATTCCCTTGTCTCTTTTACTTTACATTTACATTTCCATTGCGTATAAGTGTTTTGAAAAGAAAATAAAAGGTTTATCACTATTCACCCCCCCTCTAGCGATCCGCTTCGATCCAACAATTGGTATCAGAGCCGGCGGTTGCTAAGATTTGGTTAAACCACCGATCTAGATTTTTATAGATTTTTTTTTCTTTTTTAATTCTGTTTATTCCAGATTTATTTCATCTGGTTAGTTTTTCTCCCACACTACTAATCCAAGACGCGAGTCTTGGTACATTTTCGTGTGTTTTTGTCATTGCTAGGTTTTTCGTCTTCATCTCCTTGTTTCTTTTATTTTAATGGCCCATCTCGAGGGTTTTAGCACCATCTGACCACCATTTTACAACAGAGATGACTTCCATTATTGGAAGGGTCAGATGGAATGCTTTCTCAAAACCCAAATCGAGATGTGGATCATAATCCAAACAGGTTCACACTTCCGACTAACGAAGTGGGTGAATCCTTGGGTTATGACCAATGGACCATTGCGACAAAACAACAAGTCGAAGCCGATGCCAAGGCAACTCAAATTCTCCAATACGGTTTGTCCAAGGAGGAACTAAATCGCATTGGCCCCTTCATCAGTGCAAAGGACCTTTGGACAAAGCTAGTGGAGCTACACGAAGGGACCCATGAAGCCAAGATATGTAAGCGAGATCTTTTATTTAATAAACTATATAATCTAAAAATGCAGGAACATGAGTCCGCGACGCAGCTTCACACCCGCGTTCAAGACATAGTCAACAATCTACACGCAATCGGGCAACAGGTCGAAAACCATGACCTTATAAGGTATGTTCTTAACTCCTTTCCGAGAACTACCTTGTGGGCATCCATGGTCGATGCCTACGAGGTCTCCAAGGATCTTTCGAAACTTAGGTTAGATGAATTATTTTCTGATTTTGAACTTCATGAGCAGTTTAACTCGGAAGCCGAGAAGGGTAAAGCACTTTTTGCAGGTTCAAGGAAGAAAACCGCAAGCAAGGCACCTCCGAAGGAAGAAGAGGATGAGTCTGATTCGGAGGTCGATTCGAAAATGAAGGCCGAACTAGTCAACCTAGTTCGGAAGATAGTCAAGGACCGAAAATGAACCGTCACTCGACCCAATGAAGGTAAGACTAAAAGTTCAAATATTAGATGCTATGAATGCAACAGGTTTGGACATATCAAGTACGAATGCCAAAAACTCAAGAGAAAAGCACCAAAACACAAAAAGGCACTCAATGCTACTTGGGAAGAAGCATCCAAGGAAGAAGATAATGATCGTGTTCTCATGGCTAAACCGGTGGAATCGGAGACAGAGTCAGAACCGGAACTTGAATCGGAAATTGAAGACGAGTCAGACTGCGAAGCACTATTCAAGACAAGTCACGGATACGCATTCGGTTCAAAAGATACACTCAAGGTAAGTTGATCCCTCATTAGTACACTTTATAGTGCAATTAAGTTTGTAACTAAAAAATTAGCTATGTCCGAGTCCAAGGTCGAGACCCTGGTTGAAGAAGTTAAACTCCTCAAACACGAGGTCTCCCTAACCTCTTCGACTAGTCGAGTTTAAGAGGAGGACTCAACTCGGGTTGAAAAACTCGAAGTTGAGAACTCACTCTTGAAGAGTCATGTCAAAGATCTTAGGAACATGTTGGAAAGGTTTACTTTGGGATCCAAAGGACTTGACCTCCTACTTGGATCGCAAAGGGCCGTGTACAACAAGGTCGGACTAGGGTTTAGCTCAAATTCGACCAACAAGTCGTATATGTCAATTGTAAGTCGACATAAAAAACATGTCCAAGCATGGGTCCCTAAGACCACCTTGATTTAAAACTTAGGATCCAACTAGTACTTGGTTCCCAAGGACCAAATCCACTATGTGGAGAGACCGAATCGATTCAACGGTCCAGGGGGAGCTAGTACGAAACTTGTTTGTGTTTTAACTTAGAAATTGCATGCTTATGTTTTTATTTAGTTTGATTTTCCTTTTTAGAATGGTTAGATAGGACTATAACTCATCAATACTTGATAACATAGTACCAGGATGCGGCGAGATGATAGTACGTTAGGAAAGCGGAGTCTTGTGTATTCGGGCTAGATAAGGCGTATCTAGTTCGGTGCACTTAACCTAGCGAAACTAGCTGAAGCTACCTCGTCGTATCCTAGACTAGTTAGACCAGGAATTGGTCTTAGGTAAGTCAAGTCTCTATTTTCTTGAAAATGGCTTTGTCTAAGGAAGTGGTCGTTGTTCCGATCAAAGAAGGCCTCTGTGCCTCGCCATGACCTAGAAACCATGATCTTGAAAAGGTGACTTGATGAGCCTAAGGTCAAATTCGAATCTAACACAAGGTTGACAAGTGTTCAAGTCATTAAATTTAAATCAAGTAAAATTGGAAGTCATCTCACAAGAACATATAGGGTTAACATGTTTGATCATGTAGACATGGGTGAGATGATTTAGGTTAATAATCTTCAACCAATCTATAATAAATCCAATATCCGATCCAACTTCCTTGCGTGTAGGATCAATGGATGTTGGACAGTGGTTGCTCCCTACACATGACCGGGGATCAACTCAAGTTTTCGAAGCTTCGATTAAAATGACAAGGATCAGTAGCCTTCGAAAATAACGGCAAGCTCAAAATCATCGGATCAGGTGATATTGAGCTCAACTCAAATTTTGTTATTCAAAATGTTTTAGTAGTAGAAAATTTTCAATATAATTTACTTAGTGTAAGCCAATTGTGTGATAATAACTATGAGGTCATATTTCTAGAAAATGAATGCGTAATTAATACAAATGAAACTTCTAAAATAATTCTTAAGGGAACTAGAAATAACAATATTTACACTATTAACTTAACTAACTCCTCAACTAAGTGTCTTATGACACGGCAAGAGGAATCATGGTTGTGGCACCGACGACTCGGTCACTCACACCCAAGACTCATCCACAAGATGAGTCAGAGTGAATTAGTCAGAGGTTTGCCTAACCTCAATAACATGGATAATAAAATATGTAATGCTTGTCAACAAGGTAAACAATCTAGGACACAACATCAACTAACTAATCAAGAACGAACCAAAAGTGTGCTTGAGCTCCTACACATGGATCTATTTGATTCACACGGAGCTAAGTCACTTAATGGAAGTAAATTATGCTTAGTCATAATTGATGACTATTCTAGATTTACTTGGGTTAGGTTCATCAAACACAAAAGTGATACCCTAGATCAATTAATCAGCCTATTTAAATTAATAGAAAATCAACAAAGCATTAAAATCAAAAGACTTAGGACTGATCATGGTGGTGAATTCAAGAACCATAGGTTTACAGAATTCTATAACCTAAATGGATACCACCATGAGTTCTCTTGCCCTATAACTCCATAACAAAATGGCCTAGCAGAACGCAAAAATAGAACCCTACAAGAAGTCGCTAGGACAAGGTTAAACGAGTATAACCTACCCGATAGGTTTTGGGCGGAAGCCGTGAGTACGACATGCTATGTCTAAAATAGGATTCTTATGGTAAAGAGGCACCTTAAGACCTCATACGAGATTTATCACGATAAAATACCTAACATCAAGTACTTTAGAGTATTTGGGTGTAAGGTACATATCCTAAACACTAAGGATTACCTAGGGAAATTTACATCCAAAACCATGACCAGAATCTTTCTAGTATACTCGACTACAAGTAGAGCTTATAGAGTATATAATCATGACACCCTTAGAGTCGAGGAGACTATCAATGTAGTATTTGATGAAGGACATGAACCTAGAAAACCCCCGGCAATCCCAATTAGCGAGCCGATTCATACTAGACCTAACTCTGATCTAGAGATCAGGTCTAGTATTAATCCTAACCTAAGTGAACCAAGCCACTCTATCGACCAAGTGATAGATGACTCTAACCAAACTAGAACTCAAATGAGTCATCCTATTGATCAAGTTGTAGACTCAAACCCAAATCCAACTAGGACTCAAACGAATCATCCTATTGACCAAGTGATATGTGATCCAAGTCTAGGAGTTCAAACTAGAGCCTCATATAGAAACCTTAGTCAAATCTCCTTGATTTCTAAAATTGAACCCAAAACTATTGACCAAGCTCTTCTTGATCTCGATTGGATTATTGCAATGCAAGAAGAGCTGGCTCAATTCACTAGGAACGAAGTATGGGAATTAGTACCACCACCTAAAGATAAAACAATCGTTGGAACAAGGTGGGTGTTTAGAAATAAACTTGATGATAAAGGTGAAGTAGTTAGAAATAAAGCTAGACTAGTCGCTAAAGGGTTTAGTCAAGTTGAAGGTTTAGATTACGACGAGACCTATGCCCCAGTAGCTAGATTAGAGTCCATTCGAATGCTATTAGCGTATGCTGCACATCGAGGATTTAAGTTGTTTCAAATGGATGTGAAATCAGTGTTCTTAAATGGATACATTAAGGAAGAGGTTTATGTTAGTCAACCTCCCTGTTTCGAAACTTTAGACAAACTCGACCATGTCCTTAGGTTAAAGAAAGCTCTCTATCGACTTAAAAAAACTCCTCGAGCTTAGTACGAGAGACTTTCGATTTATCTTAAGTCCAAAGGATTTAACCAAGGTGTAGTTGACCCAACTATTTTCGTAAAAACCTTAGGTAAAGACATATTCATAGCCCAAATCTACGTAGATGATATTATTTTCGGAACCACCAACTCGATCCTACTGAATGAGTTCATTTCACTTATAGAAAGTGAATTTGAAATGAATTTAGTAGGCGAGTTGAGTTTCTTATTAGGTCTACAAATTAAACAAACTAAAGATGGAATATACCAACATCAACGCAAATATACTAGGGAATTAATTAAATGCTTTGGAATGCAAGACGCTAAAATTATTAATGCCCGAATGGCAACTAAGGTGAATATAGAAGAAGATGTAATCAGAAACTCAATTGATTTAAAATACTATAGGAGCGTAATAGTGAGTCTCCTTTACTTAACTGTAAGCCGACCTGATATCTTATTTGCAGTAAGTATGTGCGCAAGGTTCCAAACCTATGCCAAGGAGTCTCACCTAACTCTAGTCAAGCGTACTCCTTATATATCTGAAGGGTACACTTAATGTCAGTATTTGGTAGCCTAGATCAACCGAGTTCGAACTAACCGGCTACTCCGATTTGGACTATGCCAGTAGTAAGCTAGATAGAAAGAGTACGAGTGGTTGTTGTCAACTTCTCGGCTCGAGTCTAGTAAGTTGGTGCAGTAGGAAGCAACACTGTGTTGCCTTATCTACCACCGAAGCCGAATACATCGCAATGGGTGAGTGTGTCACTCAACTTCTTTGGATGAAGCACACTCTCCGCGACTTTAAGTTAGACTTTACAAATACTAAACTTCACGTAGATAACATTAGTTCAATTAATCTTACTAAGAATCCGATATGTCACTCTAGGACCAAACATATAGAGGTCAAACACCATTTCATTCGAGAACATGTAGCCAACGGAGCCATACAACTCGAATACGTCGAATCGAAGTCTAACTTGGCAGACCTATTTACTAAACCCCTACCCGAAGCCGAATTTAGTCTATTAAGATGAAAATAGGCATGTGCGTAGTACAATAGGACTTTGCAAATTATATTACTACTATTTCTTACTTTTCATTTTTCATGGAACTAGTATAGGACATTGAAGGGAGTGCCCTTGGTTGAGTCAGAGTCTCATTGCCTCCCATGTCCCCGGATTAAAATTTTATCAACTAAAACAAATCCGGACGGGATGAGTTTCCGAAGCACAACTGTTTCGTCATCGTGCCAACGACTCGAGCGATCGCTTGAACAAACTTGTTGTTCAAGCAATCAACTCTTCTAGTCGGTTAGCCGCGGAAGAGATGACGAACGGATCTCCGGTTTTTGTGTTTCTTATCGGGGTCCATGATTATACAAATACAAACAAATGCAAACTAGTATAATCAACATATACTAACATAAAGAACATAAGCTAGCATATCTTATCATAACAGGATCAAGAATAAAGTTTGTAAAACTTTTATACCTCTTGGTCTTCTACCGTATGTCCCATCCTCCTCGTGGACATCGTGTGGGCGAAGATCCTCCACGAGTTGAAGCCTCCTAGATCACGTTCTTCCCTTCCTTGCTCGCTCCGAACAAATAAAAGAACCAAACAAAAACTCCTTCTCCTATCTAGAACCGACCACCAAGCCGAGGAGCTTGATATAGCCGCCGGCCAAGGAGTAGATAATTAAGCGCCGGACAACCTTGAAGAAAGGTTGCCGCCGGCCACCAAGGAGAGAGGGAGAAGGAATAATTGGTATGGGCGCCGACCAAAGCAAGGAGGAAGAAGATGGGCGCCGGCTACCAATTAGGAAGAGAAGGAAACAAACCTTAATCCTTCCAAGGATTGCCGCCCAAACCTTTTCCCAAACCCTAGCCGCCCAAGCCAAAAACCCTAATCTCCTTCTTGATATATATCTATATTACACGCCCAAGCCCTTAGCCCTACTTTTATAGAGTTGAAGCGATCTGGGAGACTTGGTCTCCACCGTCGGATCTAGGGTTTCATCCCAAGTCGGATCTAGGGTTTCATCCCAACCGTCGGATCTAGGGTTTCATCCCAACCGTCGGATCTAGGGTTTCATCCCAACCGTCGGATCTAGGGTTTCATCCCAACCGTCGGATCTAGGGTTTCATCCCAACCGTCGGATCTAGGGTTTCATCCCAACCGTCGGATCTAGGGTTTAATCCCAACCGTAGGATCTAGGGTTTAATCCCAACCCGTCGGATCTAGGGTTTCATCTGGATCTAGGTTTTATGTTCCATCATTGGATCTAGGCTCCTTGAGGTTTTAATAAGGCTACAATAGGGACCATGAGGAGGAGTTGGATCTTGGCCACCCGATGGATCGAAACCACACAAACTTGATCCATCAATGATGTTCCATTCCACTAGAGGATCATCATTGATCTACCTCAACAACCCCCATTTATATGGGTTTCATATATTATTTGCACAACTATCTCCCCGTGTTTAAGATATCGAATGTCCGTCAATTAATTGATTTACTGACCATCAATTAATTAACATCTAACTCCTCAAGTAGTACCACTCAACCTTATTATCATGTTGACTAAGTCAACCCGCGGGGTTTACATGATAAACCTTATGATCTCCTCAAGGGGACATCATCAACCTAATATATAGGACAGGGTTTCCTTCTATAATCAATGGCACACCATGTAAATAATATCATTTCCCAACTTACTGGGCTTATTGATTTAATCTATAAATCTCACCCATTGGTAAATCAAAGAAATAAATACTAAGTACATGTGCCGATTATTATATCGGGATTCAGAGCATTTGCAACATAATACCCGAGGTCTGATTCAATCATATAGTTAGCAATAGATTGAATCACCTCTATGTCGGTCCTGCTCAATACACACAAAATGTACTAGTGTAATTTTATGGTCAAGATAAACCTATACCAAATCACACTATAACCATGCAAATGGTTTGTCTAAGACCATCTTGGTTGTGAGCCTATACTTATATTCTACAAGGAACTGATAACATGATCTTCTGTGCCTCACCAAGCACCACGTTATCTATAATGTAGAGTATTAGACAATATGCACATATAATAAATATAAAGTGCAAACAATGATCATGTGATTCTTATTTCAAAATAAAGATGTCCATACAAAAGGCTAGGCTTTCAGTATACATCCCAACAATCTCCCACTTATACTAAAAGACTATGCTGTCATCACACTGCCATACATCTGATCCCCATGTCCTCCACATGCCTATCAAATGCTTTCGCTGGAAAGGCCATAGTGAATGGATCCTCCAGGTTATCCTCTGATGCAATCTTGGCGACAACTACTTCTCCTCGCTTTACGATCTCTCGTATCAGGTGGTACTTGAACTCTATGTGTTTACTCGCCTTATGGGCTCGTGGTTCGTTCGAGTTTGCAACTGTACCACTGTTATCACAATAAATTATGATAGTTCTGAGCAAACCAGGAATCACATCCAAGTCCATCAAGAAGTTCTTGAGCCATATAGCTTCCTTGGCTGCCTCAGAGGCTGCCACATACTCAGCTTCCATGGTAGAGTCCGCCACGCATTTCTGCTTGACACTCCTCCATGCTATGGCTCCACCTCCAAAAGTAAACACAAACCCCGAGGTAGACTTACTGTTGTACCTATCTGATTGAAAATCAGAATCCGTGTAATCCACAGGGACTAATTGATCTGCCCGGTAAACCAGTATATAATCCCTAGTCCTTCTCAGGTAGTTCAATATATGCTTTACCGCAGTCCAATGTCCCTGTCCAGGATTACTCTGATATCTGCTAACCATGCCCACGGCAAAGCAGATATCTGGTCTCGTACATAGCATAGCATACATGAGGCTTCCTACTGCCGAAGCCTAAGCAACCACCTTCATCTCTTCTTTCTCCTTTGATGTTTTGGGACACATCTCTTTAGATAAAGGTACTCAATGCCTAAAAGGTAGAAAACCTTTCTTGGAGTTTTGCATGCTAAAATGAGCAAGGATAGTGTCAATGTATGAAGCTTGAGATAAGCACAACATCCTTTTCTTGCGATCCCTTATCACCTTGATCCCAAGGATGTGTCCCACTTCTCCCAAGTCCTTCATGTCAAACTGTTTGGACAACCATACCCTTACGTCTGATAACACTTTGATATTGTTGCCAACTAACAAAATGTCATCTACGTAAAGTACAAGAAATACCACTACGTTTCCGTCGCATCTTTTGTATACACATGGCTCATCCGGACTTTGAATAAATCCATATGACTGGATTACCTCATCAAAATGGATGTTCCAAGATCTCGAAGCTCGGTTCAATCCATAAATGGACCGATTAAGCTTACACACTAGATGCACTTTGCCTTTAGCAATGAATCCCTTTGGCTGCTGCATATAGATGTTCTCCTCAAGACTTCTGTTAAGGAAGGCTGTCTTGACATCCATCTGCCAAATCTCATAATCCATATGAGCAGCTATAGATAAGAGAATCCGGATAGACTTAAGCATAGCTACTGGCGAAAAAGTCTCCTCATAATCGATACCCTCTTTCTGAGTATACCCTTTTGCAACAAGCCTAGATTTGAAGGTCTCAACCTTCCCGTCTACTCCTCTCTTTCTTTTATAGATCCACTTGCATCCAATGGCTTTTACACCATCGGGTGGCTCTACTAGCTCCCAGACCTGATTAGAATCCATAGATTCTATCTCAGAATTCATCGCTCTTTGCCAAGATACCGCATCTTCATCTTGGAGTGCCTCGTCATATGTCAAGGGATCAGGTTCATGTTCGCCATGGACCAAGTCCAAAGACTCTCCCAAGAACAAGAATCTATCAGGCTGTCTCACAATCCTCCTACTATGATGAGGTATCACCTGTGTATCCTCAGTGACACGCGGTGCAGTGACTTGTGGTATATCCTCTTGTACCGGTGGTACTGAAGTAGCGACTTCCCCTCTTAATTCCTCCAGAACAATCCTACTCTTGGGCTTGTTGTTCATCACATAGTCTTCCTCTAGAAATTGGGCATTCGTGATAACGATCACCCTCTGATCTCTAGGATTATAAAACAAACCACCTTTCGTTCCTCTAGGGAAGCCCACAAACATGCACACTTCTGTACGAGGTTCCAACTTACCAGCATCAGCCTTCAACACATGTGCTAGACTCACCCATATCCGAATATGTCTCAGACTAGGCTTTCGCCCAGTCCACAATTCTATGGGGGTAGAAGGCACTGATTTAGATGGAACCAAGTTCAGAATATACACTGTCATATCCAGCGCATACCCTCAGAACAAATCTAGCAACTCAGAATAACTCATCATCGATCTAACCATCTCCATAAGAGTCCTATTCCTTCGCTCTGCTACACCATTCTGCTGGGGTGTGCTAGGTGCAGACAATTGGGATTGAATCCTAGCCTCTGATAAGTAATTCCTAAACTCTCCCAAGAGGTACTCACCACCACGATCAGATCGTAGGGTCTTGATACTTTTACCTTGACGGTTCTCCACATCAGCCTTGAATTCTTTGAACCTGTCAAAGCATTCAGACTTGCGGCGCATCATGTAAATGTATCCATATCTTGAATAATCGTCTATAAAAGAGACGAAATATTCAAAACCGCCTCTAGCCTGGATAGACATAGGACCGCACAAATCAGAATGAACCAATTCTAACACATCTTTGGCTCTATGCCCCTTGGCCTTGAAAGGCCTCTTGGCCATTTTACCTTCCAAGCAAGATTCGCAGGTTGGGAGATCCTCCACCACCAATGAACCCAAAGGTCCATCAGCTATCAACCTTTGAATTCTACTCAGGTTAATATGAACAAGCCTTAGATGCCAAAGATATGTTTGGTTCATCTTCGAAGGTTCTTTTCTCTTATTGGAATTAGAAGATGAGTTATTAACTTCTATATGCATCGTGGGAGCTTTTGGTTCAAGAGTATACAAATTGCCAACCAATGTACCTGAACAGATAATCTCTCTATTTCTTTTTATAACAACTCTGTCATTAAAAGAAACAGAATATCTATCCATAAATAATTTAGAAACCGAAATCAAATTCTTTCTAAATGTAGGTACATAAAGATAATTTCTCAAAACCAAAACTTTATTTCTATCAAACAATAAATGAACGTCTCCCACTGCAATAGCCGCCACCTTTGTAGCATTGCCCATGTATGTTGAGATGTATACTGAAAGCCTAGCTCTTTTTTGTACGAACGTTATTTTGAAATAAGAATCACATGATCATTGTTTGCACTTTATATTTATTATATATGTGCATATTGTCTAATACTTTACATTGTAGATAACATGGTGCTTGGGTGTGGCACAGAAGATCATGTTATCAGTCCCTTGTAGAGTATAAGTAGAGGCTCACAACCAAGATGGTTTTGGACAAACCATTGGCATGGTTGTAGTGTAGCTTGGTATTGTTTTATCTTGAACATAGAGTTACACTAGTACACTTAGGTGTATTGAGCAGGACCGACATAGAGGTGATTCAATTTATTGTTGACTACATAATTGAATCGGACCTCGGATATTATGTTGTACATGCTCCTAATCCCGATATAATAACGGGCACATGTACTTAGTATTTATTTCTTTGATTTACCAAAGGGTGAGATTTCTATGGATTAAATCAATAGGCCCGATAAGTTGGGAAATGATATTATTTACATCTTGTGTCATTGATTATAGGAGGAAATCGTGTCCTATGTATTAGGTTGATGATGTCCCCTTGAGGAGCTCATAAGGTTCATCATGTAAACCCTGCAGGTTGACTTAGTGAATATGATGATAAGGTTAAGTGGTACTACTCGAGGAGTTAGATGTTAATTAATTGATGGTCAGTAAATCAATTAATTGACGGACATTCGATATCTTAAAGACGGGGAGATGGATGTACAAAAAATATATGGAGCCCATATTAATTTATGGGAGTTGGTGAGGTAATTCAATGATGATCCTCTAGTGGAATGGAACATCATTGATGGATCAAGTTTGTGTGGTTCCGATCCATCGGGTGGCCAAGATCCAACTCCTCCTCATTGTCCCTATCGTAGCCTAATATAAACCTCATTAAGTCTAGATCAAATGATGGAAAAAAAATCTCTAGATCCGACGGTTGAGATTAAATCTCTAGATCTGACGGTTGAGATTAAATCTCTAGAACCGACGGTTGAGATTAAATCTATAGATCTGACGGTTGGGATTAAATACCTAGAACCGACGGTGGAGATTAAATCTCTAGATCCGACGGTTGGGATTAAAACCCTAGAACCGACGGTTGAGATTAAATCTCTAGATCCGACGGTTGAGATTAAAACCCTAAAACCGACGGTGGAGATTAATCCAAGGCCTAAACCTAACTCTATATATATGGGAGAATGGGTTGGGCGGCCACAAGGATTTGGTTGAATGATTTGGATGATGGAAATTTGGGTTTAGCCTCTCATTGCTTCGGCGGCAAGAAACCCTAAGGAGGAAACCCTAATTGGATTAGGGTTTGGCTCTTTGGTTGGGCGGCAAGGTTTGGAAGGAAGAGTGGGCGGCAACTTGTGGAGGATCTCTTCTTCTTCCTAGAAGGTGGTCGGCTCCTAGATCTCTTCCCTCCACCTTGGTTGGGCGGCAAGAAACTGTTAGGGCAATCTCTTGCCGTGATATGGTTTTGATGGTGTGGCAAAGGGTTTAAGTTAGTGTGTTATGTTTATTTGATATGTGCGTTGAAGTCGTGCAGGACTTAGTAATTCGCACATGGAGCCATGGCGAGTTTCACATCTCATGACTCGTGCCTTGAGTCGGTGAAGGATAGCTTTGCGGAGGCCGTGCGCTTGGAGCATCCGAGGGACCGCCGGACGAGAAGCTTGGAGTGAAGCCGGAGGAAGTAGACTTCGAGGCAAGAGACGCGAAGGAGCATTGCAGAGCCGTGCGCCTGATGCTGCCGAGGGACGTGGCCGAGAACGAAGAGAACTTCGAAGGCGAAGGACTCCGAGAAATGAGAGTGAGCAATTGTAACCCGGGGAGGGGTAGCTCTTAGGTGAAACTTGGCCATTTGGCCAAGTGTCGGATGGGTTTTTCCGACACCAGTCGACTGCCATGGAATGGCGGATCGGCGATCTAATCGAGTGTAGCTCGGCCGGTATCTGGCTTGGCCCGGTTTGTGGCGGATCGGCCATCGTTAGCGATCGCTGCCGAACCGATCGGCTATTCTTTGAAAAGCGTGATCGGCCCCGTCAATAGGGTTTTAGCCCGCAGAACGCTTCGTAGCCGGAGGCGGTCGACTCGACGTGATCGGCGGTGAGGTCAGCGGTCGCCAAGAGTTCATGGACAACAGCGGTCGGCATCCGGCGTGTTCGGAGGCCGTTGTAAGCCCTCTCTATAAAAAGAGAGGGTGTGAGCCTTTGAGAGGCTAATGCTTAAGTTCAAAACAATCTTCCTAGTGCCCCACAAGCTCTAAACTCTTCTTACTCGCTTTTAATCCATTCTATTTGTAAGAAGAGTGATCTTGATTGTAAAGGTTACCTCCACCTAGCTTGGTGCAAAGGAGAGACCATTTAGTGGATTGGTTGAGCGGAGTGATTCACCGAGGACGAATCGGGGACCGTGGATTAGCGGCGTAGCCGTGAACCACGTTACATCTTGTGTTAGCATTGTCTATTTCCTTTGCTTTGTCTTTATTTGTTTAATTTGCTTGTATTGTTGTTTCCGCTTGCGCTAATCTAATTGTAGACGAGCAAATTTCGATAGACAACGAACGAGGGCTATTCACCCCCCTCTAGCCGGCCATATCGATCACTTACAAGTGGTATCAGAGCCGAGGTTGCTTGTCACCGGACTAACCGCCGCAACAAGCCCTACATCAAAAATGGCCGGCTCCAACATCCATCCTCCGAAGTTTGAAGGAGAATTCGCTTGGTGGAAGAAGCGAATGGAGGTATTTTTCGAAACGGATTTTGATATAATGATTACAATGGAATCCGGTTTCATTTTGCCTAGGGATGAAGAGGGGAAGCCAATAGAGAAATCTAGGTGGACCAAGAAGCAAAGAAAGGAGCACCTTGCAAACTCCAAAGCCAAGCACCATCTCTACAATGTGCTTCCTCAACAAGAAATCAACCGAATAGGAGAATGCCTAAGCGCCAAGGAGATGTGGGAGAAACTAATTGAGCTCCATGAAGGCACATCCGAGGCGAAGCTAGCTAGGAGAGATCTCCTCCGCTCTCAACTATCCAACATTAAATTAGAAAAGGGGGAAAAGGTAATCTCTTTACACTCTAGGTTTAAGGAAATTTTAATTGGGCTAACAAGTGTAGGTGAGAAGCTATCGAACCGGGACATGCTCATGAAGGCTATAGATGCCTTTCCCCGGTCCTCAAAGTGGAGTTCCATGGTGGACTCCTTCTATATGTCCAAGAACTTGGAAGTAAGTACCTTGGAGGAGTTCTTCTCGACAATGAAGCTCCACGAAACGAGGCTTGAAGGAATTCAAGAAGAGCCAAGAATTCAACCCTCAAGAGGAGTAGCATTGTTGGCAAACAAGGGGAAGAAGAAGATGGAAGTCCCCTCCTCCTCGGATGATGAAGCCTCCTCCTCCTCCATGGATAGCACCGAGGAAGCCTACATGGTAAGGAAGGTGAGGCGTGTATTTAAGAATTTTAGATTTGATAAATCAAATGATAGGAATAGAAGACCGAGGGGGAAGGTGATATGCTACAATTGCCAAGGAGAGGGACACATAAGGGACAATTGTCCTCTCCTAAACAAAAGCAAGGAAGAGAGGAAAAAGAAAGAAGAAAAGAAGAAGAAAAAGGGGAGCAAGAAAAAGAAGGAAGAGGAGAAGAAGACAAAAGAAAAGGGGAAGGCCAAAGCATTCAAGGCCAAGACATGGGATGATCCTTCCTCATCCTCCTCCTCATCATCGGATGAGGAGAATGCCTTTGACGACTTGGATTGCTCCTCCTCCGAAAATGAAGGATCAAGCTCAAGAGGAGAGAGCTCAAGTGAAGGGGGAGCCTCCTCCACATCATCATCCTCCTCATCATCCGAAGAAGAAGAAGAGGACATGGAAACTATGGTAGCCTCTCCTAGTAAAATAGTTTCTATGATTTCTAGTTTAACTAGGGATTTATTTAGAGCAAAGAAGAAAAATAAATGCATGCTTGAACAAATTAAGGACTTAGAAAATAAGCTAGAAAATGCATGCTTAAATGATAATGATATTTCTTCTTGCCATGATGATGCATGCTCACATGACTATATGGCTTTGGATGTTAATGATGCATGCATAGAAGAAAATAGGGCATTAAGGGAAAAGGTAGATTATTTAACCAAAGCCCTAGGAAAATTCACAATTGGCTCCAACACCTTGAATATGATCATAGGGAGCCAAAGGGCAAGTTTTAACAAGAAAGGCCTAGGATATAAAGAGAAGAAAAATGAGAAGGCCTATAGATGCCTAATAGCTAGGGGACAAGACAAAAACAAAGTAATAGCTAAGAAATGGATCCCCAAGGAATTTCTAGTGAACCCCATAGGTAAAAATCTATTTTGGGTTCCAAAATCCATCCTTAAGGGTTAGAAAACCCCTAGGGTAGTCAACCATATGAACTTGACCTATATCATATTTTGGTTGACTTAGGATGACGGGACACCATTTTTAGATAGTGTTGGGTGATGATAACGTGCCCATAAATAGGTAATAATGCTTAAATCATGATGATTGTTGTAATTCCTATGTTTTAAATCAGTGATTTATGATTTTGAAATTTTGGCACGCTATCACTTCAGAAATAGGTTTAATCATGCTTTAGGTGATACTTTATTTATTATCATCATATAATGCCTAATGCATGGTTATAATTTGATGAAAACATGTATTTCATGATCATAATGTGAAATTAATTGATATATGTCATTATGATCATGTAGGTTGTTAGGTTGATACTTAACCATGATAGAATTGCTTATATATATTGGTTAAGTATATATATACAAATACCCCCCTAGGATGCATCTCACACTCACTATAGGCTAACTTGATTGCAAACTTAGCATGGGTGAGATGTTAGGATGATACAAATGTCCACTAATGCCTATGGCATTTAGATGGTCATTTAAAGTATCAAAATATCAATAATAGACCAATCATGGGGAAGGCTTATGTTTAATTAATAGACATATTGCCCAAAGATCATGGTTGGATATTTCTAATGTTTTCAAAACAATTTCTTACCTTAAAATACATGTATTCATGTTTTGAAACAATTGGATGCAAAACTAGGTAGCTAACTTGATACTAACATGCTCAAAAACTAGTGGTTTTTCAAGTGTTTGGATTTTTGGCAAATCTTGTAAAATATAATGATTTTTCATGAAAAACTATTTTTCCTTGATAGATATACTTAAGAGAAATATGTTCCTCGAATTTCATGATTTTTCGAATTTTCGAAATTTTAATGCATTTCAATTTCATCCGTAAAATCGAAATTGGCTTCTTGTGCTCGACCATACTTGATAAATGATCGTGGCCTGTAAATCAGAATATTGAAGGCCGAATTCAGTTTGTAAACCTCCTACAAGTGGTAGAAATATACTTGATGCCTCCTACAGTTTTTAAATCAACTTGACATATTTTTTTCCTCCATTATACTTGATGTCATGAGCTTATAACTTAGTGTTAATCTTTTTGATGGTGTCAAAGGGGGAGAAATAAGTATGTTTAAGTTAATCACATTAGGGGGAGAAATATATGTAGGGGGAGAAATATATGTAGGGGGAGAAATATATGATAAGGGGAGAAAATTTGCATGAAGAGTTTCATGGATTAAGGGGGAGTTGCATGTTGTTATATCATGTTTATCTTTACATGCTTTCTGACCTTAGAATTTATATCAAATGTTTTTACCTAACTTAAACGGATTGCCACACATCAAAAAGGGGGAGATTGTTAGGGCAATCTCTTGCCGTGATATGGTTTTGATGGTGTGGCAAAGGGTTTAAGTTAGTGTGTTATGTTTATTTGATATGTGCGTTGAAGTCGTGCAGGACTTAGTAATTCGCACATGGAGCCATGGCGAGTTTCACATCTCATGACTCGTGCCTTGAGTCGGTGAAGGATAGCTTTGCGGAAGCCGTGCGCTTGGAGCATCCGAGGGACCGCCGGACGAGAAGCTTGGAGTGAAGCCGGAGGAAGTAGACTTCGAGGCAAGAGACGCGAAGGAGCATTGCAGAGCCGCGCTGATCGCCGAGGACGTGGCCGAGTACGAAGAGAACTTCTTAGGCGAAGGACTGCGAGAAATGAGAGTGAGCGATTGTAACCCGGGGAGGGGTAGCTCTTAGGTGAAACTTGGCCATTTGGCCAAGTGTCGGATGGGTTTTTTCGACACCGGTCATCGCCATGGAATGGCAATGATCGCCCGAGTCAGTGTAGCTCGGCGGTATCTATTGATCGATCGGTTTGTGGCGCAATCGATCGCCATACGCTGGCCGATCAAGACTAGATCATTGCAAGGCGCGGTCGATCGTCAATAGGGTTTTGGCCAGAACCGCCAGAGCCGATCGGGCGGTCGACTACGGGGTCGGCAGCCAATCGGTGAGGTCCGGTGATCGCCCAAGAGTTCCGTTGGACAACAACGGTCGGCATCAACGTGTTCGGAGGCCGCTAGTCCGGCAATGCCGCCATGGGCGGCAGTCGACTGATGGCGGCCAACGGGAAGAAGTTAGCCCTCTCTATAAAAAGAGAGGGTGTGAGCCTTTGAGAGGCTAATGCTTAAGTTCAAAACAATCTTCCTAGTGCCCCACAAGCTCTAAACTCTTCTTACTCGCTTTTAATCCATTCTATTTGTAAGAAGAGTGATCTTGATTGTAAAGGTTACCTCCACCTAGCTTGGTGCAAAGGAGAGACCATTTAGTGGATTGGTTGAGCGGAGTGATTCACCGAGGACGAATCGGGGACCGTGGATTAGCGGCGTAGCCGTGAACCACGTTACATCTTGTGTTAGCATTGTCTATTTCCTTTGCTTTGTTTTTATTTGTTTAATTTGCTTGTATTGTTGTTTCCGCTTGCGCTAATCTAATTGTAGACGAGCAAATTCCGATAACCAACGAACGAGGGCTATTCACCCCCCTCTAGCCGGCCATATCGATCACTTACAGAAACCATAAGGAAGAAACCCTAATTAGATTAGGGTTTGGCTCTTATGGTTGGGCGGCTAGGGTTTGCAAGAAGGTGGGCGGCAACTATAGGAGAGGAGTTCTTCTTCTTCCTAGGGTGTGGCCGACTCCTTCCTCTATTCCCTCCACCTTGGCCGGCGCCCAACATATTCCCTTTCTCCTCTTCACTCCATCTTGGCCGGCAGCACTAGGAGCTAGGGTTTGTCCCTAGTTCGATTCCTTGGTTGTTTTCATTTTGTTCTCTCTATTCTTGGGGCTGGCGGCATCAATCCTTTGTGGATTGGTGGTTGGCTCAAGCAATAAGGGAAAGAGAGTTCTTCTTTCTTTGGATTGAAGAAGATCTAGGAAGCTTCAACTTGTGGAGGATCTTCGCCCACACGAAGTCTACAAGGAGGTTAGGACATACGATAGAAGATTGAGAGGTATAAAAGTTTTACAACTTTTATTATTGATCTTTGCATGTTCTTATTGTTATGCTAGCTTATGTTCTTTATGTTAGTATGTGTTGATTATACTAGTTTACATTAGTATGTATTTGTATAATCATGGACCAAAAAAAAAAACACAAAAACCGGCGATCCGTCCGTCGTCTCTTCAGCGGCTAACCGACTAGAAGAGTTGATTGCTTGAACAACAAGTTTGTTCAAGCGATTGCTCGAGTCATTAGCACGACGACGAATTGGTTGTGCTTAGGAAACTCATCCCATTTGGATTAGTTTTCATTAGTGAAAATTTTAATCTGGGGACATGGGAGCCGATGAGCCTCCGAGGAATAGCACATTCCCAACAATGTAGACGGTAATTTCTCCTTCAGCTAGTCATCAGGTTTCCTGGAACCCCTGCAAAGAATTGCAGACATGATCAGTGGCTCCCGTATCTACACACCAGGTACCGGTAGATAACACCACTAAACATGTTTCAACGACTAAGCCACAAGATATACCTTTGTTCTACTTTAGGTTGGGGCAGTCTTTCTTCCCATGTCCAGTCTTCTTACAAGTGAAGCACTTGCCTTTCGGCTTCTTCACTCCTCCCTGAGGTCCACCTGCCACCTTTGCTCCATCTTGTTTCTTCTTCTTCTTGACTTTCGGCTTAGAAGTAGAAACCTTCTGAGCAACCATGGAACCATGCCTTCGGATGGTTCCCTTGTTCGGTTCCTTGGTTGGCCATCTTGTTCTCTCTTTTCATGGGGCCGGCGGCATCAAGTCTTTGTGGCTTGGTGGTTGGCTCAAGCAAGAAGGGAAGGAGAGTTCTTCTTTCTTTTGATTGAAGAAGATCTAGGAAGCTTCAACTTGTGGAGGATCTTCGCCCACACGAAGTCTACAAGGAGGTTAATGTTGGGATGTATACTGAAAGCCTAGCTCTTTTGTATGGACATCTTTATTTTGAAATAAGAATCACATGATCATTGTTTGCACGTTATATTTATATGTGTGCATATTGTCTAATATTTTACATTGTAGATAACATGGTGCCTGGGTGCGGCACAGAAGATCATGTTATCAGTCCCTTGTAGAATATAAGTAGAGGCTCACAACCAAGATGGTTTTGGACAAACCATTGGCATGGTTGTAGTGTAGCTTGGTATTGTTTTATCTTGAACATAGAGTTACACTAGTACACCTCGGTGTATTGAGCAGGACCGACATAGAGGTGATTCCATTTATTGCTGACTACATAATTGAATCGGACCTCGGATATTATGTTGTACATGCTCATAATCCCGATATAATAACGGGCACATGTACTTAGTATTTATTTCTTTGATTTACCAGAGGGTGAGATTTCTATGGATTAAATCAATATGCCCGGTAAGTTGGGAAGTGATATTATTTACATGGTGTGCCGTTGATTATAGGAGGAATCCGTGTCCTATATATTAGGTTGATGATGTCCCCTTGAGGAGCTCATAAGGTTCATCATGTAAACCCTGCAGGTTGACTTAGTCAACATGATGATAAGGTTGAGTGGTACTACTCGAGGAGTTAGATGTTAATTAATTGATGGTCAGTAAATCAATTAATTGACGGACATTCGATATCTTAAACACGGGGAGATGAATGTACAAATAATATATGGAGCCCATATTAATTTATGGGGGTTGGTGAGGTAGTTCGATGATGATCCTCTAGTGGAATGGAACATCATTGATGGATCAAGTTTGTGTGGTTCCGATCCATCGGGTGGCCAAGACCCAACTCCTCCTCATGGTCCCTATCGTAGCCTTATATAAACCTCATGAAGTCTAGATCAAATGATGGAAAACAAATCTCTAGATCCGACGGTTGGGATTATTTCCTAGAACCGACAGTTGAGATTAAATCTCTAAATCCGACGGTTGAGATTAAAACCCTAGAACCGACGGTGGAGATTAAACCAAGGCCTAAACCTAACTCTATATAAAAGGGAGAGGAAAGGTTGGATAAGGTGGGCGGCAAGAAAATTGGGAATTAGTTCCTATATTTTTGGCTACCTCATCAATAACCAATTTTCTCCTAAGTTCTATATAAGGGAGCATGGGTTGGGCGGCAACTAAGTTTTATGGATGGTTCATGATGGATGCTAAGGAAATTAGGGTTTTGCCTAGCATTACTTGGGCGGCAAGCAACCTCAAGGAGGAAACCCTAATTAGGGTTTTGGTTCCTTAGGTTGGGCGGCCAAGGTGGTGGAGCTAGAGGGGGCGGCAACCTATGGATAAGCTTGTCTTCTTCCTTGGAGGTGGCTAGCTCCTAGATCTCTCCTCTCCACCATGCTTAGGCGGCAAGACACCTATGGAGGAAACCCTAATTAGATTAGGGTTTGGCTCTTTGGATTAGGCGGCTAGGTTTGGAAGTTATGGTTGGGCGGCAACTATAGGGGAAGGGCTCATCTTCTTCCTTCTAAGGGTTGGCGCCACTACCTTCTCTTCCTCTACCACTCACAAGAAATCCAAAGGAAGCTTGGTTGGGCGGCTAGGGTTTGGAAGGTAAGGTAGGTGGCAACTATAGGGGAAGTGTTCTTCTTCTTCCTAGGGTGTTGGCCGGTTCCTATCCTTTTTCCTATACCTTTGGTGGTGCCCAACCTATTCCTCTTTTCCCTTTGTTTTCCTCTTGGCGGCACTAGTAGCTAGGGTTTGTCCCTAGTTGGTTGTAGTTGTTTCCATTATGTTCTCTCTATTCTTGGGGCCGGCGGCATCAATCCTTTGTGGATTGGTGGTTGGCTCAAGCAAGAAGGGAAAGAGAGTTCTTCATTCTTTGGATTGAAGAAGATCTAAGAAGCTTCAACTTGTGGAGGATCTTCGCCCACACGAAGTCTACAAGGAGGTTAGGACATACGATAGAAGATCAAGAGGTATAAAAGTTTTATAACTTTAATTTCAGATCTGAGCATGTTCTTATATATGATGATTATACATGTGTGTATATGAATATATATTGTATAATCATGGACCCCGAAGACAAACACAAAAACCGGCGATCCGTCCGTCGTCTCTTCCGCGGCTAACCGACTAGAAGAGTTGTGTTGCTTGAACAACTAGTTTGTTCAAGCGATCGCTCGAGTCGTTAGCACGACGACGAATTGGTTGTGCTTAGGAAACTCATCCCATCCGGATTAGTTTTCATTAGTGAAAATTTTAATCCGGGGACATGGGAGCCTATGAGCATTCCGAGAAATAGCACGGTTGCCAACAGTTAAGACATACGATAGAAGATCGAGAGGTATAAAAGTTTTACAAGTTTTATTATTGATCTTTGCATGTTCTTATTAATATGTTTGTACGTGTTGATTATACATGTCTACATCCATATGTATTTGTATAATCATGGACCCTGAAGATAAACACAAAAACCAGCGATAGGTCTGTCGTCTCTTCCGCGGCTAATCGACTAGAAGAGCTTGGTTGCTTGAACAACTAGTTTGTTCAAGCGATTGCTCAAGTCGTTAGCACGACGACAAATTGGTTGTGCTTAGGAAACTCATCCCATCCAAATTAGTTTTCATTAGTGAAAATTTTAATCTGGGGACATGGGAGCCAACGATCCTCCCAGCAATGCCATCAGTTAGGACCTTACTCCTGATTCCAGATGTAGAGCTAGTGCATCGCCATGAACCACGGAGTATAATCATACATACTAACTGACTCTGACCAGGACTGGTTGATCTTTCATATCAATCATGCAAAATATGAGTCAAACATTTTATAGATGAGCTTATTTTCAGTATATTATTTTCAAAATAATGTGGAACATGCTTGGACTTTAAATTTAATACTTATTTTTTTTATTTATTCCACACACCCTCACTCTTTTCGATATATGGCAAAAGGGGAAGAAAAAGGCCAAAGTTAAGGGATCAATTTTTTTTCATATGACCAATGTTTACTTAACTTTAAGTTAACAAAACAGAAGTAAAGGCCAAGTTAAGAGAATTCTTAACTTAAACACATTTACTTAACTTTAAGTTAACTTGTTTTTGTTAACAAAATGGAAGTAAAGGGCAAGGTTAAGAAATCAATTTTTTGATTTCTTAACTTAAAACTTATTTTAAACACTTTGTCCAATATTAAGTAATTTCGGTTACTTAATTCTTTTTTAGTAGAAAACATCAAGGGGGAGAACTCTTTCTCAAGTACTCACCCTCGGTCAAGGGGGAGGATTCCTCAAGGGGGAGCACTTGAAAAAGAGTTTTTATATACTCCTGCTCATTCATACTCATTTTGCTTAATGCACTTAATTTATTTTTCTTAACTTTGTATGTGGGTTTGCCATAAATCAAAAAGGGGGAGATTGTTGGTGCAGTAGGCACCTAAGTCGAACCTGAGTTTTGATTATAGCAAATGATATAAAGTTAAGCTTGTGTCGTAATCTCACAAGCTAAATCGAGTTTGCAAAAAATTGCTATTGCTGGAGCTGAAGGCTAGCGACACCCGAAGGAAGCCGCGGTGGTCGGGCGACACTCGAGTGACTTCGAAGGGAGCCGAAAGAATCGAGTGGAAGGTCGGAAGCGAAAGCGACATAGTAAGTATCGAGGTAAGCTCGTATGTGTGCGAGAGTAATTGAGGTCGCATCCTCTTTACGGGGATGATCTTAAGCGTAGATCCGACCAAAGGCATCCTATAGGTGGTCTAGGTCAAGATCGGATGGTCAGAGGTCGTCGAAATAATGTTTTTGTTAAGCTAACTTTGCCTTGCAGCTAGCATCAGTCGACTGCCAGCTTGGAGGACTCGACTGCCGTCCAACAGTCGACTGCCTGAGGTCAGCATTCGACTGATGCTTCCATCAGTCGAATGATGATGGCCATCAACCGACTGGTGGTCAAGGATCAGCTTCGAGGAGTCAAGGCTTATCACCTCATTTCAAGGGGAGTGGTGATCAAATGTGATTGGCTAGGGTTCCTCTCGAAAAGGGGCTCAAAGGCTACTAAAGGAGGACCTACCCTAGGGTTTCTTCATCAATTCTAAGCTTCCAAAACCCTCCGCCAAGCTACAACTTTCCGACAACAAAGTGCTTCTTCTCCGACGTCAAGGTTTTAATTGTTTTCATTTAATTACATCAGTTTAAGTTTTTATTTCAGTTCATTACTTTCAATTCTCGGAGCTTTTATCGTAACGAGGAGAGGGGGAGTATCCCTCTACCTCAAGTTTTGTGCTTCATTTGTATCGATTAACTCCTACGTCAAACGAGGAGGAGTTCTTTAGTGTTTTTGCCCTCCGTACGTGGTCAAGGACCACTAGGGCCTTGGAGTAGTAGCCGAAGGCTACGAACCCAGTAAAATTCCCTTGTCTTTTTTGTTGGGATGTATACTGAAAAGTCTGTCTTTTGTAAGAACATCTTTATTTTGAAATAAGAATCACATGATCATTGTTTGCATATTTTTATGGCTATGCATATTGTCTAATACATTACATTGTAGATAACATGGTGTGTGGTGTCACACGGGAGATCATGTTATCGGTTCCTTGTAAAGTATAAGTAAAGGCTCACAACCGAGATGGCTTTGGACAAACCATTGGAATGGTTGTAGTGTGATTTGGGATTGGTTTGTCTTGACCATAGAATCACACTAGTGCACTTCGTGTGTGTTGAGCAGGACCTACTTAGAGGTGATTCGATTTATTCCTAACTACATAATCGAATCAGACCTCAGATATTATATTGTACATACTTTTAATCCCGATATAATAACGGGCACATATACTTAGTATTCATCTCTTTGATTTAACAATGGGCGAGATTTATAGATTAAATCGATAGGCTCGGTAAGTTGGGAGATGATATTATTTATATGGTGTGCCATTGAATATAGGAGAAAACCGTGTCCTATATATTAGGATGATGATGTCCCCTTGAGGAGCTCATAAGGTTCATCATGTAAACCCTGCAGGTGGACTTGGTCCGGCATGATGAAAAGGTTTTGTGGTACTACTCATAGAGTTAATGTTGATTAATTAATGGTTAGTAAATTAATTAATCGACGGACATTCGAGATCTTAAACACGGGGAGAAAATGTACAAATAATATATGGAGCCCATATTAACTTATGGGGGTTGGTGAGGTAGATCAATGATAATCCTTTAGTGGATTGGATTATCATTAATGGATCGGACTTTATGTGGGCTTGATCCATCAATGGCCAAGATGCAACTCCTTCTCATGGTCCCTATTGTAGCCTATTAAAACCTCATGAAGCTTAGATCCAATGCATAGAAACAAAACTCTAGATCCAAAGGTAGAGATTAAATCTCTAGATCCGACGGTTGAGATTAAATCTCTAGATCCGATGGTTGAGATTAATTCCCTAGAACCAACGGTGGAGATTAAAACAAGGATTATCCCAAAACTCTATAAATGGAGGCTTAAGTGTTGGCGTGGAGAGCAAGAGGCAAAGGGAGAGGCTAGGGTTTTGGGCGGCAAGGAGAATAAGGGGTGGCAACACCAAATATGGAAACAATTTCCTTATCTTCTTCTTCCTCTAGCTTGCCGGCACCCATACAACCCCTTCCAGCTCTTGGTCAGTGTCCAAAGTATGTCCTCTCCTTCTAGTTGGCCGGTGGAACCAAGGATTAGGGTCCTCCCTTGAAGCTCTTGGCCGGCAACCATTGTTTTCTCTCTTCTTCCTTCTTGGCCGGTGGCTATCTCCAACCTTGGAGTTTGGTGGTTGGTTGAAAGAAGGAAAAGAACCTTGTTTCTATTCTTCCGCTTGCTCAGAACGAGCAAGGAAGGAAGATTGGTCATCTAGGAGTTTTAACTTTTGGTAGATCGTCGCCCACACGACGTCCGAAAGGAGGAAGGTCATATAATAGAAGATCAAGAGGTATATCGATTCTCTATTTTCATATGTTACATGTTTGTTTTTGTTTTTCAATTATATGCATGATATATATTCTGTTTTGTGGTTAAATAATACTTGGATCCCAAACATAAACACAAAAACCGATGATCTGAACATCGTCTATTCTACGACTATTCGTGGAATAGAGGTTGGTCACTTGAACAACAAGTTTGTTCAAGTGACTACTCTAAATGAATAGCACGACGATGACATGGTTGCTTGGGCAATCCCTTTTGTCTAGGATTAATTTTTTTTAATCTGGGGACATCGATGGGATCTCCATGAACAAGCGACCGAGTTAAAGTGAGAAGCGAAGTTTCCCCTCACTGATCAAACCCAACAATTGGTATCATAGCCAAGGTTTTCGGTTTTGTGTGTTTAGGATTCAGTTACTCTTATGCATTTTTCATATATTATATGTGTCGGATAATAGTAGGATATGCATAGGTTAACTCTTTGGTTGCATGCATAAGATCCGACTATTATGGCCATATGTGTGTATTTGATTGTATGTGTATATTTTGCTGAATCCTCGGGGTTGATGAGGCTAGTATTTAATTTTTTGTAAATTAGATACGACATTGTTTAGCCATTCTTTTTATTTTAGTTTACTTTCGATCTAGATTTCATGTACACTCCCTTGTGGAGTATAGGATCAATGGATGTAAATTAAAATAGATTTTAGTCTCGGCTCGGATCTTCGGATGGCTCGTACATGGTGCAGGAGGAGCGGACGAGAAGGCGATGCGACTGGAGACATATTGAAGACAAAAGCCATAATAGTTGGAAAATAATTTATTTTTCATATTTATTGCCTATTGTTTGATATGCATGTCGTAGGCTAGAAAATTCCTCATTTTCAAATTACTAAGTGGAAGGGGAAAATTTTTTATAAATTCCCACGATCTCCATTACGATTTGACAAGTGATGCAAACAAACTTGCGCGTCGGCTCTGAGTGCCTTCCTCCCCATCGGATGAGTTTGTTTGTGGATCACAAGGTCGAATATGGTTATAGGGAATTATTAAGGAGCGTGTGTACTTCCTGATCGGAAGGCACATAACCCGAGATAATTACCTTGGTACCGAGTAATGGTGAACACTTAGATACAAATATAAGTATCCTCCCCATCGGAGTCACTACTTTTATTTGTAGGGCCAAAGAGGAACCAACTATTAATCTTACTTGTCAAAAAGTTATGTTGACAAGATAGTAAAATTAATGGGTAAAACCTCCTCTTACAAATGTAGAATTCGTATACGTCCACACTATTGTGGCATACGATATTCTCGGTGTTTTGAGGTGTTGGTTGATTTTAAAATTTTATTGTTTGAGGAATCAATAATTTTTTGAAATCTAATGTTTTGATCTATGTGATTCTTAGGTTTTCTTTCAAAATGACTTTCAACCCACTTGCTGTGATATTGAAAGAGAATAAACTTACTGGACCCAACTATGTTGATTGAAAGAGGAATCTAGACATTGTCTTGACTACTGAGGAATAGAAATATGTACTCCTCGAAGAGTGCCCTCCTAAGCCTGTAGATGATTTTGGGGAAAATGAGAGAGAGAGTTATAAGAAGTCGATCAAGGCCGATGAGATGGTGCGGTGTTACATTTTGGCATCTATGTCAAATGTACTGCAACATCAGCATCAAGCCATGCCCACAGCTTATGCCATGATGCTCAATCTCAAAGAGCTTTTCGAAAACCAAAATCATGCTACGAGGCAAGAAGCCATGAGAAACTTGAAGACGACCACCATGATCGAGGGAACACCCATAAGGGATCATGTTCTCAAGATGATGGCTCATTTGAATGAGCTGGAGGTCCTTGGAGCTGAGATCGATGGGGAAACCCAGGTCGATATCATACTCTAGTTTCTACCTAGAAGTTTTGAGCAGTTTTGCCTAAACTACAACATGAACAAGAGGTTGTATTCGTTGGAGGAACTTTTGACAGAACTCCAGGCGGCAGAGGGACTATTTCGTCAGAGTGCTCAGGCACATGCCATAGTGACACAAAAGGTTTCTACTTCTAAGGCGAAAGGCAAGAAGAAGAAGAAACAAACTGGGGCAAAGGAAATGGGAGGTACTCATGGAGGAGTGAAGAAGCTGAAAGGCAAGTGCTTCACTTGTAAGCAGACTGGACACTGGAAGAAGGACTGCCCTAACCACAAGCAGAACAAAGGTATATCTTTTGGTCTAGTCGTTGAAACATGTTTAGTGGTGTTATCTACCGACACCTGGTGTGTAGATACGGGAGCCACTGATCATGTTTGCAATACCTTGCCGGGGTTCCAGGAAACTAGATGACTGGCTGAGGGGGAGATTACCGTGTACTTGGGCGATGCCACGAAGGTGACGGCTATTGCAGTGGGAGACGTTCATTTATCTTTTGAGAAAAATAAAGTTTTGGTTCTTATGAATTGCCTATATGTACCCTTATTTAGAAAGAATTTAATTTCGGTTTCTAAATTGTATATGGATGGATATTCTATTTCTTTTAATGACAGAGTTATTATAAAGAAGAATAGGGACATTATCTGTTCTGGGGCATTGATAGGAAATTTGTACACACTTGAACCAAAAGCTCCCACGATGCAAATTAAAATTAATAACTCATCTTCTAATTCCAATAAGAGAAAAAAACCTTCGAAGATGAACCAAACATATCTTTGGCATTTTAGGCTTGGTCATATTAACCCAAGCATAATTCAAAGGTTGATAGCTGATGGACCTCTGGGTTCATTAGTGGTGGAGGATTTCCCAATCTGCGAATCCTGCTTGGAGGGTAAAATGACCAAGAGGCCTTTTAAGGCCAAGGGGTATAGAGCCAAAGATGTGTTAGAATTGGTTCATTCTGATTTGTGTGGTCCTATGTCTATTTAGGCTTTAAGTGGTTTTGAGTATTTTGTCTCTTTTATAGACGATTATTCGAGATACTGATACATTTACTTGATGCGCCGCAAGTCTGAATGCTTTGACAAGTTCAAAGAATTCAATGCTGATGTAAAGAAACATCAAGGTAAAAGTATCAAGGCACTACGATCTGATCGTGGTGGTGAGTACCTCTTGGGAGAGTTTAGGAATTACTTATTAGAGGCTGGGATTCAATCCCAATTGATTGCACCTGACACACCCCAGCAGAATGGTGTAGCAGAGCGAAGGAATAGGACTCTTATACATGTAGGAAATGTGCTATTCCTCGGAATGCTCATCGGGTCCCATGTCCCCGGATTAAAATTTTCACTAATGAAAACTAATCCGGATGGGATGAGTTTCCTAAGCACAACCAATTCGTCTTCGTGCTAACAACATGAGTGATCGCTTGAACAAACTAGTTGTTCAAGCAACACAACTCTTCTAGTCGGTTAGCCGCGGAAGAGACGACGGACGGATCGCCGGTTTTTGTGTTTATCTTCGGGGTCCATGATTATACAAATACATACAAATGTAAACTAGTATAATCAACATATACTAACATAAAAAACATAAGCTAGCATATCAATAACAACATGCAAAGAACAATAATAAAAGTTATAAAACTTTTAAACCTCTTGATCTTCTATCGTATTTCCTAACCTCCTTGTAGACTTCGTGTGGACGAAGATCCTCCACAAGTTGAAGCATCCTAGATCTTCTTCAATCCAAAGAAAGAAGAACTCTCTTTCCCGTCTTGCTTGAGCCAACCACCAATCCACAAAGGATTGATGCCGCCGGCCCCAAGAATAGAGAGAACAAAATGGAAACAAAACTCATCTCTTATCTAGGACCAAGCATCAAGCTCCAAGCATGATGTTTGCCGCCGGTCCAAAGAGAACAAGAAGAGGATGAGAGGAATAGGTTGAGCACCGACCAAGGTAGAGGGAAAAAATCTAGGAGCCGACAACACCCTAGGAAGAAGAAGAAGATATCCTCTCATATAGTTGCCGCCCACTTTCTCCTCCATAACCTAGCCGCCCAACCAAGGAAAGGAAAACTCTAGGGTTTCTTGCTGCCCACTAATGGAAGGGCAAACCCTAATTTCCCAAACCAACCTAATCCATAGAAAGAAGGGTGAAGCTTGGGCGCCGACCAAACCAAGGAGGAAGGAGGAAGAAGGGTTGCCGCCCACCATCATGGACTAAACCCTAACCCTAGCCTCTTCCTATTTCTTGCCGCCCAACCATGGTGGAAGGAGGAGATCTAGAACCGGCCACCTTCCCTAGGAAGAAGAAGAACTCTTCCACAAGTTGCCGTCCACTCTCCTATCCTCACCCTGGCCGCCCAACCCAAGGAGCCAAACCCTAATTAGGGTTTCCTCCTTAGGGTTTCTTGCCGCCCAAGCAAAGAGAGGCTAAACCCTAATTTCCATCATCCCAAAAAAAACTTTTTACCGCCCAACCCATGCTCCCTTATATATAGAGTTAGGTTTAGGCCTTGGTTTAATCTCCACCGTCAGTTCTAGAGTTTTAATCTCAACCGTCGGATCTAGAGATTTAATCTCAACCGTCGATTCTAGGGTTTTAATCCCAACCGTCGGATCTAGAGATTTAATCTCAACCGTCGGATCTAGGGATTTAATCCCAACCGTCGGATTTAGAGATTTGTTTTCCATCATTTGATCTAGACTTCATGAGGTTTATATTAGGCTACGATAGGGACCATGAGGAAGAGTTGGGTCTTGGCCACCTGATGGATCGGAACCACACAAACTTGATTTATCAATGATGTTCCATTCCACTAGAGGATCATCATCGAACTACCTCACCAACCCCCATAAATTAATATGGGCTCCATATATTATTTGTACATCCATCTCCCCGTGTTTAAGATATCGAATATCCATAAATTAATTGATTTACTGACCATCAATTAATTAACATCTAAATCCTCGAGTAGTACCACTCAACCTTATCATCATGTTGACTAAGTCAACCTGTAGGGTTTACATGATGAACCTTATGAGCTCCTCAAGGGGACATCATCAACTTAATACATAGGACACGGTTTCCTCCTATAATCAACGGCACACCATGTAAATAATATCATTTCCCAACTTACCGGGCATATTGATTTAATCCATAGAAATCTCACCCTCTGGTAAATCAAAGAAATAAGTATTAAGTACATGTGTCCGTTATTATATCGGGATTAAGAGCATGTACAACATAATATCCGAGGTCGGATTTAATTATGTAGTCAGCAATAAATTGAATCACCTCTATGTCGGTCCTGCTCAATACACCTAAGTGTACTAGTGTAACTTCATGTTCAAGAGAAAACAATACCTAGCTACACTACAACCATGCCAATGGTTTGTCCAAAACCATCTTGGTTGTGAGCCTCTACTTATATTCTACAAGGAACTGATAACATGATCTTCTGTGCCACACCAACCACCATGTTATCTACAATGTAAAATATTAGACAATTTTGCATAATCATAAAATATGCAAACAATGATCATGTGATTTTTATTTCAAAATAAAGATGTTCATACAAAAGAGCTAGGTTTTCAGTATACATCCCAACAATCTCCCACTTATACTAAAAGACTATGCTGTCAACATACTGCCATACATTTGATTCCCCTTCCCTCCACATGCCTATCAAAGCTCTCGCTAGAAGGGCCTTAGTGAAAGGGTCTACCAGGTCATCCTCTGATGCATGCTAGGCGACAACAACTTCTACCTCCTTTACGATTTCTCGTATCAGGTGGTACTTGCACTCTATGTGTTTACTAGCCTTATGGGCTCGTGGTTCCTTCGAGTTTGCAACTGCACCATTATTATCATAATTAATTGTGATAGTTCTAGGCAAACCTGGAATCACATCCAAGTCCATCGAAGTTCTGAGCCACCACTTCTTTGGCGCCTCATAGGCGCCACATACTACTTCCATGGTGGAGTCCACCGCATTTCTGTGGGACACTCCTCCATACAATGGCTCCACCTCCTAAAGTAAACACAAAACACGAGGTAGACTTCTTATTATCCTATCGATTGGAAATCAGATCCATGCAACCCACGGGAGTAATTAGTGCGCGGTAAACTAGCATATAATCCCTAGTCCTTCTCGGGCACTACAATATATGCTTTTTACAGCGATCCAATGTCCTCTGGATTACTCACGATGTCTGCTAACCATGCCCATGGCAAAGCAGATATCTTGTCTCGTACATAGCATACATGAGGCTTCCTACTGCCGAAGCATAAAGAACCGCCTTCAGCTCCTTTATCACCTCAGATGATCTAGGATACATCTCCTTAGATAAAGGAACTCCATGCCTGAAAGGTAGAAAACCTTTCTTGGAGTTTTGCATGCTAAAACGATCCATAATCGTGTCTATGTATGAAACTCGGGATTAGCACACTAACCTTGATCCCAAGGATGTGTCCCACTTCTCCCAAGTCCTTCAAAACTGTTTGGACAACCATATCCTTACGTCTGATAACACTCTGATATTGTTGCCAACTACCAAAATATTATATACGTATAGTACAAGAAATACCACTACGTTTCCGTCACATCTCTTGTATACACAAGACTCATCCAGACTTTGAATAAATCCATAAGACTGATTTACCTCCTCAAAGCGGATGTTCCAAGACCTCGAAGCTTGCTTCAATCCATAAATGGACCGATTAAGCTTACATACAATACGCTCTTTGCCCTTAGCAATGAATCCCTCTGGTTGCTTCATATAGATGTTTTCCTCAAGACTTCCATTAAGGAAAGCTGTCTTGACATCCATCTATCACACCTCATATTCCATATGAGCTGCAATGCATAAGAGCTCCCAGACCTGACTTGAATCCATAGATTCAATCTCAGTATTCATTACACTTTGCCAAGATGTTGTATTTATATCTTGGATTGCCTCGTCGTATGTCTAGGGATCAGGTTCATGTTTGCTAGGGACCAAATCAGAAGATTCGTCCAAAAACATGAATCTAAGAGGTTGTCTAACAACCCTCCCACTACGACGGGGTATCATCTGTGTATCCTTTGTGACACGTGGTGCAGTGACATGTGGTATATCCTCTTGTACCGATGGTACTAAAGAAGTGACTTCCCTTTTAACTCCTCCAGAACAATTTTACTCTTGGGCTTGTGGCTTATCACATAGTCTTCCTCTAGAAATCTGGCGTTCGTGTTGACGATCACTCTCTGATCTCTCGGACTATAAAACAAGTCAGAATA
This sequence comes from Wurfbainia villosa, assembly GCA_025175895.1. Taxonomy (NCBI): domain Eukaryota; kingdom Viridiplantae; phylum Streptophyta; class Magnoliopsida; order Zingiberales; family Zingiberaceae; genus Wurfbainia; species Wurfbainia villosa. Next base: position 96,623,441 of record CM045986.1, read on the forward strand.
ACTCATCATCGATCTAATCATCTCCATAAGAGTCCTATTCCTTCGCTCTGCTACACCGTTCTGCTAGGGTGTGCCAAGTGCAGTCAGTTGGGATTGAATCCCAACCTCTGATAAGTAGTTCCTAAACTCTCCCAAGAGGTTCTCACCACCACGATCAGATCGTAGTGTCATCCATATCTTGAATAATCATCTACAAAAGAGATGAAATATTCTAGATTACCTCTTGCCTAGATAGCCATAGGACCACACAAATCAGAATGAACCATTTCTAACACATCTTTGGCTCTATACCCCTTGGCCTTAAAAAGGCCTCTTGGTCATCTTACCCTCCAAGCAAGATTCGTAGGTTGGGAGATCCTCCACCACTAATGAACCCAAAGGTCCATCAGCTATCAACCTTTGAATTCTGCTTAGGTTAATGTGACCAAGCCTAAGAAGCCAAAGATATGTTTGGTTCATCTTCGAAGGTTCTTTTCTCTTATTGGAATTAGAAGATGAGTTATTAACTTCAATTTGCATCGTGGGAGGTTTTGGTTCAAATTTCCTTTCAATGTACCTGAATAGATATTCTCCCTATTCCTTTTTATAACAACTCTATCATTAAAAGAAATAGAATATCCATCCATAATAATATAGAAACTGAAACTAAATTCTTTCTAAATAAAGGTACATAAAGGGAATTTTCCAGAACCAAAGTTTTATTATTTTCAAGAGATAAATAAAACTTCTCCCACTGCAATAGCCGCCACCATCATGGCATTGCCCAAGTAAATGGTAATCTCCCCTTTAGCTAGTCATCGAGTTTCCTGGAACCCCTGCAAATTGTTGTAGACATGATTAGCGGCTCCCGTATCTACTCACCAGGTGCCGGTAGATATTACCGCTAATCATGTTTCAATGACTAGTCCAAAAGATATACCTTTGTTCTGTTTTGGATTGAGACAGTCCTTCTTCCAATGTCCATCCGTCTTGCAAGTGAAGTACTTGCCTTTCGGCTTCTTCACTCTTCCCTGAGATCCTCCGACCATCTTTGCTTCACCTTGTTTCTTCTTCTTCTTGCCTTTCGGCTTAGAAGTAGAAACCCTTTTGAGCAATGATGGCTTGAGGACACTCTTTGAAGAGTGCATACTTGTACTCCTTAGCAGATAAGACAATATCTAGAATCTTTTTCAATCAATATTATTTGGATACAGTAAGTTTATTTCCTTTAGTATCACAATAAGTGGACTGAAAGTCATTTTGAAAATCCTAAGAATCACATAGATCATTACTTTAGATTTCAAAAAATTATTGATTCCTCAAACAATAAAATTTCGAAATCAACCAACACCTCAAAACACCGAGAATATCGCATGCCACGATAGTGTGGACGTATACGAATTCTACATTTGTAAGAGGAGGTTTTACCCATTAATTTTATTATCTTGTCAACCTTACTTTTTGACAAATAAAATTAATAGTTGGTTCCTCTTTGGCCCTAAAAATAAAAGCAGTGACTCCGATGGGGAGGATACCTTTTATTTGCATCTAAGTGTGCACCATTACACGGTACTAAGGGAATTATTTCGAATTATGTGCCTTACCGCTGTGGAAGTACACACGCTCCTAGATAATTTCCTATAACCATTATTTGACCTAGTGATCCGCAAACAAACTCATCCGATGGGGAGGAAGGCACTCAGAGCCGACGCGCAAGTTTGTTGCATCACATGTCAAATTGTAATGGAGGCCGCGGGAATTAATTAAAATGTCCCTCTCCCACTTAGTAAATTGAAAATGAGTAATTTTCAAGCACACACAACATGCTTATTATTACTGTAGATTTCAATAAAAATTATTGATTCCTCAAACAATAAAATTTCGAAATCAACCAACACCTCAAACACCGAGAATATCGCATGCCACGATAGTGTGGACGTATACGAATTCTACTTTTGTAAGAAGAGGTTTAACCCATTAATTTTATTATCTTGTCAACCTTACTTTTTGACAAATAAAATTAATAGTTGGTTTCTCTTCGGCCCTACAAATAAAACTACTTTTTATTTGCATCTAAGTGTGCACCATTACACGGTACTAAGGGAATTATTTCGGATTATGTGCCTTACCGCTATGGAAGTACACACGCTCCTAGATAATTTCCTATAACCATTATTTGACCTAGTGATCCGCAAACAAACTCATCTGATGGGGAGGAAGGAACTCAGAGCCGACGCACAAGTTTGTTGCATCACATGTCAAATTGTAATGGAGGCCGCGGGAATTAATTAAAATGTCCCTCTCCCACTTAGTAAATTGAAAATGAGGAATTTTCAAGCACACACAACATGCTTATTATTACTGTAGATTTCAATAAAAATTATTGATTCCTCAAACAATAAAATTTTGAAATCAACCAACACCTCAAACACCGAGAATATCGCATGCCATGATAGTGTGGACGTATACGAATTCTACATTTGTAAGAGGAGGTTTAACCCATTAATTTTATTATCTTTTCATCCATAATTTTTGACAAATAAAATTAATAGTTGGTTTTTCTTCGGCCCTACAAATAAAACTACTTTTTATTTGCATCTATGTGTGCACCATTACACGGTACTAAGGAAATTATTTCGGATTATGTGCCTTACCACTGTGTAAGTACACACGCTCCTAGATAATTTCCTATAACCATTATTTGACCTAGTGATCCGCAAACAAACTCATCCGATGGGGAGGAAGGCACTCAGAACCGACGCGCAATTTTGTTGCATCACATGTCAAATTGTAATGGAGGCCGCGGGAATTAATTAAAATGTCCCTCTCCCACTTAGTAAATTGAAAATGAGGAATTTTCAAGCACACACAACATGCATATAAAACAAATCAGCAATAAATATGGAAAAAACAGAATTTTTCCAACTATTATGGCATTGTTCTCCAATATGCGTCCCGTCGTGTCGCCACCTCGTCCGCTCCTCCTACGCCATGTACGAGCCATCCGGAGATCCGAGCCGAGAATAAAACCTATTTTATTTTACATCCATCGATCCTATTCTCCACGAGAGAGTGTACATGAAATCTAGATCGAAAGTAAAAGAAAATAAAGAGTGGCTAAACAATGCCGTATTTAATTACAAAAATTAAATAGTAATCTAGCCTCGTCAACCCCGAGGATTCAAATAATATACATACAATCACACACAAACAACCACATACACACATATAGCCATAATAGTCGGATCTTATGCCTGCAACCAAAAAGTTAGCCTACGCACATCCTACTATTATCCAGCATACTCAATATATGATATGTGCATGAAAGTAACTGAATCCTAAACACACAAAACCGGAAACCTGGCTCTGATACCATTTGTTGGCAATGTGCTATTCCTTGGAATGCTCATTGGCTCCCATGTCCCCGGATTAAAATTTTCACTAATGAAAACTAATCCGAATGGGATGAGTTTCCTAAGAACAACAAATTTGTCGTCGTGCTAACAACATGAGCGATCGCTTGAACAAACTAGTTGTTCAAGCAACATAACTCTTCTAGTCGGTTAGCCGCGGAAGAGACGACGGACGGATCGTCGGTTTTTGTGTTTATCTTCGGGGTCCATGATTATACAAATACATACAAATGTAAACTAGTATAATCAACATATACTAACATAAAGAACATAAGCTAGCATATCAATAAGAACATGCAAAGAACAATAATAAAAGTTATAAAACTTTTATACCTCTTGATCTTCTATCGTATGTCCTAACCTCCTTGTAGACTTCGTGTGGGCGAAGATCCTCCACAAGTTGAAGCATCCTAGATCATCTTCAATCCAAAGAAAGAAGAACTCTCTTTCCCTTCTTGCTTGAGCCAACCACCAATCCACAAAGGATTGATGCCGCCGGCCCCAAGAATAGAGAGAACAATATGGAAACAAAACTCATCTCTTATCTAGGACCAACCATCAAGCTCCAAGCATGATGTTTGCCGCCGGTCCAAAGAGAACAAGAAGAGGATGAGAGGAATAGGTTGAGCACCGACCAAGGTAGAGGGAAAAGATCTAGGAGTCGGCAACACCCTAGGAAGAAGAAGAAGATATCCTCTCTTATAGTTGCCGCCCACTTTCCCCTCCATAACCTAGCCGCCCAACCAAGGAAAGGAAAACTCTAGGGTTTCTTGCCGCCCACTAATGGAAGGGCAAACCCTAATTTCCCAAACCAACCTAATCCATAGAAAGAAGGGTGAAGCTTGGGCGCCGGCCAAACCAAGGAGGAAGGAGGAAGAAGGGTTGCCGCCCACCATCATGGACTAAACCCTAACCCTAGCCTCTTCCTATTTCTTGTAGCCCAACCATGGTGGAAGGAGGAGATCTAGAACCGGCCACCTTCCCTAGGAAGAAGAAGAACTCTTCCACAAGTTACCGCCCACTCTCCTTTCCTCACCCTGGCCGCCCAACCCAAGGAGCCAAACCCTAATTAGGGTTTCCTCCTTAGGGTTTCTTGCCGCCCAAGCAAAGAGAGGCTAAACCCTAATTTCCATCATCCCAAAAAAAACTTTTTGCCTCCCAACCCATGCTCCCTTATATATAGAGTTAGGTTTAGGCCTTGGTTTAATCTCCACCGTCGGTTCTAGGGTTTTAATCTCAACCGTCAGATCTAGAGATTTAATCTCAACCGTCGGTTCTAGGGTTTTAATCCCAACCGTTGGATCTAGAGATTTAATCTCAACCGTCGGATCTAGGGATTTAATCCCAACCGTCGGATTTAGAGATTTGTTTTCCATCATTTGATCTAGACTTCGTGAGGTTTATATTAGGCTACGATAGGGACCATGAGGAGGAGTTGGGTCTTGGCCACGTAATGGATCGGAACCACATAAACTTGATCCATCAATGATGTTCCATTCCACTAGAGGATGATCATCGAACTACCTCACCAACCCCCATAAATTAATATGGGCTCCATATATTATTTGTACATCGATCTCCCCGTGTTTAAGATATCGAATGTCCATAAATTAATTGATTTACTGACCATCAATTAACTAACACCTAAATCCTCGAGTTGTACCACTCAACCTTATCATCATGTTGACTAAGTCAACCTGCAGGGTTTACATGATGAACCTTATGAGCTCCTCAAGGGGACATCATCAACCTAATACATAGGACACAGTTTCCTCCTATAATCAACGGCACACCATGTAAATAATATCATTTCCCAACTTACAGGGCATATTGATTTAATCCATAGAAATCTCACCCTCTGGTAAATCAAAGAAATAAGTATTAAGTACATGTGCCCGTTATTATATCGGGATTAAGAGCATGTACAACATAATATCCAAGGTCCGATTCAATTATGTAGTCAGCAATAAATTGAATCACCTCTATGTCGGTCCTGCTCAATACACCTAAGTGTACTCGTGTAACTTTATGTTCAAGACAAAACAATACCAAGCTACACTACAACCATGCCAATGGTTTGTCCAAAACCATCTTGGTTGTAAGCCTCTACTTATATTCTACAAGGAACTAATAACATGATCTTCTGTGCCACACCAAGCACCATGTTATCTACAAAGTAAAATTTTAGACAATTTTGCATAATCATAAAATATGCAAACAATGATCATGTGATTCTTATTTCAAAATAAAGATGTTCATACAAAAGAGCTAGGCTTTCAGTATACATCCCAACAATACAGACGGTTAGATCGATGATGAGTTATTCTGAGTTACCAAATTTGTTCTGGGGATATGCTCTGTATATGGCGGTGTATATTCTGAACTTGGTTCCATCTAAATCAGTGCCTTCTACTCCCACAGAATTGTGGACTGGGCGAAAGCCTTGTCTAAGAGATATTCAGATATGGGGGAGTCCAGCACATGTGCTGAAGGCAGATGCTGGTAAGTTGGAACCTCGTACTGAAGTACGCATGTTCATTGGCTATCCTAGAGGACCGAAAGGTGGTTTGTTTTATAGTCCTAGAGATCACAGGGTGATCGTTAGCACGAATGCCAGATTTCTAGAGGAAGACTATGTGATGAGCCACAAGCCCAAGAGTAAAATTGTTCTGGAAGAATTAAAAGGGGAAGTCACTTCTTCAGTACCACCGGTACAAGTGGATATACCACAAGTCACTGCACCGCGTGTCACAGAGGATACACAGGTGATACCTCATCGTTGTGGGAGGGTAGTGAGATAGCCTGATAGATTCATGTTCTTGGGAGAATCTTCTGATTTGGTCCCTGGCGAACATGAACCTGATCCCTGGACATATGACGAGACAATCCAAGATAAAGATGCAGTGTCTTGGCGAAGTGCAATGAATGCTGAGATTGAATCTATGGATTCAAATCAGATCTAGGAGCTAGTAGAACCACCCATTGGTGTAAAATCTATTGGATGCAAGTGGATCTACAAAACAAAGAGACGAATAGATGGGAAGGTTGAGACCTTCAAAGCGAGGCTTGTTGCGAAGGGGTATAGTCAGAAAGAGGGTATCGATTATGAGGAGACTTTTTCACCGGTAGCCATGCTTAAGTCTATCCAGATTCTCTTATGCATAGCAGCTCATATGGATTATGAGGTGTGGTAGATGGATGTCAAGACAGTTTTCCTGAATGGAAGTCTTGAGGAAAACATCTATATGAAGCAACCAGAGGGATTCATTGCGAAGGGCAAAGAGCATCTTGTATGTAAGCTTAATCGGTCCATTTATGGATTGAAGCAAGCTTCGAGGTCTTAGAACATCCGCTTTGATGAGGTAATCTAGTCTTATGGATTTATTCAAAGTCTGGATAAGTCTTGTGTATACAAGAGATGTGAAGGAAAAATAGTGATATTTCTTGTACTATACGTAGATGTCATTTTGTTGATTGGTAACAATATCAAGGTGTAATCGGATATAAGGGTGTGGTTGTCCAAACAGTTTGATATGAAGGACTTGGGAAAGGTAGGACACATCCTTGGGATCAAGGTTATAAGGGATCACAGGAAAAGGATGTTGTGCTTTTCCCAAGCTTCATACATAGACACGATTATGGATCGTTTTAGAATGCAGAACTCCAAGAAGGGTTTTCTACCTTTCAGGCATGGAGTTCCTTTATCTAAGGAGATGTGTCCTAGAACATCTGAGGAGATAGAGGAGATGAAGGCGGTTCCCTATGCTTCGGCGGTAGGAAGCCTCATGTATGCAATGCTATATACGAGACCAGATATTTGCTATGTCGTAGGCATGGTCAGAAGATATCAGAGTAATCTAGGACAGGGACATTGGACTGTGGTAAAGCATATATTGAAGTACCTGAGAACGACTAGGGATAATATGCTAGTTTACCAGGCAGACCAATTACTCCCTGTGGGTTACACGGATTCCGACTTCCAATCATATAGGGATAACAGTAGTCTACCTCAGGTTTTATGTTTACTTTGGGAGGTGGAGCCATTGTATGGAGGAGTGTCAAGAAGAAATATGTTGCGGACTCCACCATGGAAGCTGAGTATGTGGCAGCCTCTGAGGCAGCTAAAGAAGTTGTGTGGCTCAGGAACTTCCTGATGGACTTGGATGTAATTCCTGGTTTGCCCATAACTATCACAATTTATTGTGATAATAGTGGTGTAGTTGCAAACTCGAAGGAACCACGAGCCCATAAGGCTAGTAAACACATAGAGCGCAAGTACCACCTGATACGAGAAATCGTAAAGAGAGGAGTAGTTGTTGTGGCCAAGATTGCATCAGAGGATAACCTGACAGATCCTTTCACTAAGGCCCTTCCGGCGAGAGCTTTTGATAGGCATGTGGAGGGAATGGGGATCAGATGTATGGCAGTTTGAGGACAACATAGTCTTTTAGTATAAGTGGGAGATTGTTGGGATGTATACTGAAAAGTCTGTCTTTTGTAAGAACATCTTTATTTTTAAATAAGAATCACATGATCATTGTTTGCATATTTTTATGGCTATGCATATTGTCTAATACATTACATTGTAGATAACATGGTGTGTGGTGTCACACGGGAGATCATGTTATCAGTTCCTTGTAAAGTATAAGTAAAGGCTCACAACCGAGATGGCTTCGGACAAACCATTGGAATGGTTGTAGTGTGATTTGGGATTGGTTTGTCTTGACCATAAAATCACACTAGTGCACTTCGTGTGTGTTGAGCAGGACCAACTTAAAGGTGATTCGATTTTTTCCTGACTACATAATCGAATCAGACCTCAGATATTATATTGTGCATACTCTTAATCCCGATATAATAATGAGCACATATACTTAGTATTCATCTCTTTGATTTACCAATAGACGAGATTTATAGATTAAATCAATAGGCTCGGTAAAGTTGGGAGATGATATTATTTATATGGTGTGCCGTTGATTATAGGATGAAACCATGTCCTATATATTATGATGATGATGTCCCCTTGACGAGCTCATAAGGTTCATCATGTAAACCCTGCAGGTGGACTTGGTCCGGCATGATGAAAAGGTTGAGTGGTACTAATCATGGAGTTAGATGTTGATTAATTAATGGTCAGTAAATTAATTAATCAACGGACATTCGAGATCTTAAACACGGGAAGAAAATGTACAAATAATATATGGAGCCTATATTAACTTATGGGGGTTGGTGAGGTAGATCAATGATAATCGTTTAGTGTATTGGATTATCATTAATGGATCGGACTTTATGTGGGCTTGATCCATGGGTGGCCAAGATCCAACTCCTCCTCATGGTCCCTATTGTAGCCTATTAAAACCTCATGAAGCTTAGATCCAATGGATAGAAACAAAACTCTAGATCAAAGGTAGAGATTAAATCTCTAGATCTGACGGTTGAGATTAAATCCCTAGAACGAATGGTGGAGATTAAAACAAGGCTTATCCCTAAACTCTATAAAAGGAGGCTTAAGGGATGGCGTGGAGAGAAAGAGGCAAAGGGAGAGGCTAGGGTTTTGGGCGGCAAGGAGAATAAGGGGTGGCGGCACAAAATAAGGAAACAATTTCCTTATCTTCTTCTTCCTCTAGCTGTCCGGCGCCCATACAACCCCTTCCAGCTCTTGGCCAGCATCCAAAGTAGCTCCTCTCCTTTTAGTTGGCCGGTGGAACCAAGGCTTAGGGTCCTCCCTTGAAGCTCTTGGCCGGCAACCATTGTTTTCTCTCTTCTTCCTTCTTGGCCGGTGGCTATCTCCAACCTTGGAGTTTGGTGGTTGGTTGAAAGAAGGAAAAGTGCCTTGTTTCTATTCTTCCTCTTGCTTGGAACGAGCAAGGAAGGAAGATTGGTGATCTAGGAGCTTCAACTTTTGATAGATCGTCACCCACACGACGTCCGAAGGAGGAAGGTCATACAATAGAAGATCGAGAGGTATATCGATTCTCTATTTTCATATGTTACATGTTTGTTTTTGTTTTTCAATTATATGCATGATATATATTCTGTTTTGTAGTTAAATAATACTTGGATCCCGAACATAAATACAAAAATCGACGATCCGTACATCGTCTATTCCGCGGCTATTCGTGGAATAGAGGTTGGTCACTTGAACAACAAGTTTGTTCAAGTGACTACTCTAAACGAATAGCACGACGATGACATGGTTGCTTGGGCAATCCCTTTTGTCTAGGATTAAATTTTTTTAATTCGGAGACATCGATGGGATCGCCATGAACAAGTGACCGAGTTAATGTGGGAAGCGAAGTTTCCCCTCACGGATCAAACCCAACATCTTTTACTTTACATTTACATTTCCGCTGCGTATAAGTGTATTGAAACGATTTCGAAAAGAAAATAAAAGGTTTATCGCTATTCATCCCCCCTCTAGCGATCCGCTTCGATCCAACATGAGGGAGTGTACATGAAATCTAGATCAAAAGTAAACTAAAATAAAAAGAGTGGCTAAACAATGCCGTATCTAATTACACAAATTAAATACTAGCCTCGTCAACCCCGAGGATTCAACAAATATACAATTACACACATACAATCACATACACACATATGGCCATAATAGTTGGATCCTTTGCCTGCAAGCAAAAAGTTAACCTACGCATATCCTACTATTATCTGGCACATATAATATATGAAAAGTGTATAAAAGTTATCGAATCCTAAACACACAAAACCAAAATCTGTGGCTCTGATACCACTTGAAGGGTTTTGCCCGGAACCAAGTGCTTTGATACCACTTGAAGGTAGGAAACTTTGCTTCCCACTTTAACTCGATCGCTTGTTCATGGCGATCCCATCGATATCTCCGGATTAAAAAAAATTTAATCCTAGACAAGAAGGGATCACCCAAGCAACCATTTCATCATCGTGCTATTCGATTAGAGTGGTCACTCGAAAAAACTTGTTGTTCAAGCCACCAACCTCTATTCTACGAATAGCCGCAGAATAGATGATGTACGGATCGCCGGCTTTTGTGTTTATATTCGGGGTCCAAGTTATATTAGCCACAAAACAGAATATATATCATACATATGATTGAAGAACAAATATAGACAACTTACAATAGAATATAAACAAACATTATACCTCTTGATCTTCTATTGTATGTCCTTCCTCCTTTTGGACGTCGTGTGGGCGATGATATTCCAAAAGTCGAAGCTCCTAGATCACCAATCTGTCACGCCCGCCCTTTCCAGGGGTTCAGAGGGCGGCGTGACGCGATCGTACATACTTGCATTACAGCGGAAAACTACATATACTTCTTACAGCAGAAGACTTTAAACTTTTTTTTTTCTTTAAAACATAAGCATGCATCATCATTTCATATTACTTAGTTCCAGTTCATGACATTCAACTTAAAGAAAACATGCATAATTGTGGGAAACATAACAGATCTTCTCCACCATGCCACTACCACACACACTTTGCCCCTCCTCTAGCTCCCTTTAGTTTAGCCATCCTTTACCCTTATCTGCAATACAAGGGAACATAAAACTATAAGCACATAGGCTTAGTAAGATCCTGTCCTACTCACAAAAACCATACGTCAAACATTAAGCATAGAGTAGTGACATGATCATATAAGCTCATATAAGCATAACATTCATATAAACGTACACGAACATATAAGCAAGCATAACATGCATATAAATATACCAGAACATAAGCATAACATTCATTTAAACATTCAAGAACATAAGCAAGCATAACATGCATATAAACATACCAGAACATAAGTATAGCATTCATGTAGAAGAAATGACATGAGCATTCAGAACCATATAAGCATAACAACCATAATAACATCATAATGTCCTAGACATGAAATAAAGGTATATGCAAGATGCCCTTTGAAAACATATATATTATAGGTACTTAAACATAATCTCAACATATTGGGCCCGACATTGTACCACATGCATCATCATCACAGCGCACATCCCTAATAGACCCGAGGTAGATAATCCCAAAGCCACTAGAGTACTAGGCTCGTACTATGTCCGTCGGCCTAGAGGCAACATAACATTGAAGCCCATCCTAAGCCCATACTTATGATCGTCGGCCCAGGGCATCTTGGAGCCCATCCCATACTGAGTCCGTACTACGACCGTCGACCCAGGGGCACGTAGGAGCCCATCCCTTGGACCTTATTAGGATCCTGGTACAAGTCATGCAGAAAGTTAAATAGCATATCATGTTCCTTATCATAACATATCATATTTCTTTTCATAAACATATCATGTTCCTTATCATGGCATATCATGTTTCTTCTTCATAGCATATTGTGTTCCTTCTTCATAACATATCATATTTCTTTTCATAACATAGCATGTTCCTTCTTTATAACATATCAGGTTTCCTTCTTCATAACATATCATATTTCTTTTCATATCATATCATGTTCCTTCTTTATGACATATCATATACTCATACAATTAACATGGCAATGAGCATAACATAATCATACATTCATACAATTAACATGAAAATGAGCATAACCTAATCATACATTCATACAATTAACATGGACATAAGGTAGTGACATCAACCAATCATGTTATCATAAAATCTAACTAACATCATATTTGCATCTTTTTCTACATGTAGCATGGCATGGAGGACTTAGTAGAGGGCATGTACATGGGCTGGCCGAAACCCTAAGGGAGGGTTCTTAGGAGTTTACATGCTAAACAACTTGTGCAAGGCCTACGTAACATCATACTAACATCACACACATATAGGGCATGACATAAACATCATGAACAAGAATAACATGGTGTGATCTAAACTTCATGGAGTTCTACCAAAAATTTTAAACCCTAAACAACTTGTACATGATCTATCTAACCACATATTAATTTTATCACATATAAATCATGGCATGGAAGGACCTTAGGAGTTTAAATGAGTCTTGGACGAGAGCTTCAAGGAATGCTAAGATCCATTTCTTAAATCTAGCTTAGCTATCAACATGTTACCTTCATCTACATTCAAACATAGCATGACAACTTATAGATCATAGCTTGATAGACCTAAATGGGTCTTGGCCAAATGTTTCAAGGAACTTTAAAGATCAACCACTTAAATTTAGTTTAGCTAACAACATGTTATCTTCATCTACAATCAAAACATAGCATGACAACTTATAGGTCCTAACATGATAGACCATTAGGGGGTCTTGGCCGAATGTTTCAAGGAACTTTAAAGATCAACCACTAAAATTTAGTTTAGCTAACATGTTATCTTCATCTACAATAAAAACATAGCATGGCAACTTATACGTCCTAGCATGATAGACCATTAGGGGGTCTTGGCCGAATATTTCAAGGAAGTTTAAAGATCAAACACTTAAATTTAGTTTAGCTAACAACATGTTATCTTCATCTAACATTAAAACATAGCATGAACACATCTAGAGCATAGCATAGAAAACCATTCGGGGTCCAAAGGGGGGCTTGGCCGAGAGTTTTATGAAGGTTGGAGATCAAACACTTAACTTTAGTTTAGATATCAACATACTATCTTCATCTACAATCAAAACATAGCATGACCACATATAGAGCATAGCATAGAAAAACCATTAGGGGTCAAAGGGGACTTGGCCGAGAGTTTCATGAAGGTTTGAAGATCAAACACTTAACCAAACCTATCTAGAAACCTATTATCATCATATTCATACAAAGTATAGCATGGACCATCATGGAAAGCAAAAGGAGGGTCTTTGCCGAAAGTTTTCATGTAGCTTTTTCTTAATAACTTCAATTGAAACAACTTGTATACAGGTGAGGGAATACTTACATCCTTCGCTTTGTTTAATAGTTGGAAAAACACTCTAAGTGATGCCAACCTAGAGCCTTCATCTAGCTTAGTTAGTTTTCGGAAAATGGAAGAGGGGAACGAGTAGGGTTTCGGTGAGGAAGAAGAAGAGAAGGAGAGAATGACAACTGTGATTTCTCATGTCTCCTCATTCCCCTATTTATTCACTTGAAGGTGTCCCTTAGCCTCCCTTACCCTTATCTATCATTTCCCATACCCTTCTAATAGCACTACCCTGCTGGGCTTTTGGTTATTGGATGCATCTTAAGGTTTAGCTATCTACTTAGAGGTTAGGGGTTCAATCCCTGGGCCATGCATCCTTTTTGGCTCTATTTCTTTTATTTTTGAAAGAGCCCACATAAAGCCCATTATAATTATGCAAAAATTCTTATAAAATTGCTAGGAATTTTACGGGCGTTACAATCCTTCATACCTTTTAAAAGTTTCAACGTCGAAACTTAGAATAACTCTGGGTACTTCTGCTTCATGTCCTCCTCGCGTTCCCATGTGGCTTCTTCGTACCATTGATTTTGACACAGGACCTTCACTAAAGGCACTTCTTTATTCCTTAGTCTTTTGACTTCTCAATCTAGTATCTAGATAGGCCGACTTTCATAACTCAGGTCCTCTTGAACTTGCACTTTTTTTGCCTCGATCACTTGGTCCGTACTAGAAATGCACTTCAAATATCGTTGTGAATAGCCGACATCTCTTGAGGCAGCTCTAGCTCGTAAGCTACCTTGCTAACTCTCTTCAATATCGGATACAGTCCCACATAGTGCGGACTCAACTTAACCTTCCTTATGAATCTCATCACTCCCTTCATATGGGCCACTTTAAGGAATAGCAGATCCTTGACATCAAATTCTAACGGTCTACGCCACATATCTGCATAGCTCTTTTGTCGGCTCTGAGCAGTTTCAATTCTTTGGCGGATATTCTGTATAGCTCGGGTGGTGTCGTTAATGAAATCTATTTGATGTCCCATCCCCTTCTTTTCACCACCCTCGTACCAACAAATAGGAGATCTACATTTCCTCCCGTATAGAGCCTCGTAGGGTGCCATTCCAATAGTAGCTTGGTAGCTATTATTGTAGGTGAATTCTGCCAAGCTTAAGTATCGGCACCAGCTCCCTTTGAAATCATGGGCGCAAGCTCGTAACATATCCTCCAGTACTTGATTTACCCTTTTGGTGCCGTCGTCCGTACGAGGATGGAGCGATCTTGAATAATAGCTTGTGCCAAGGGCCTTCTGAACACATTCCCAGAAATGGGAAATAAAGTGACCATCTCTGTCAGAAATGATGGTCTTAGAAATCCCATGTAATCTGATAATTTCCCTAGCATATAATTGAGCCAATTGCTCCGTCGAATAGGTCATCTTGATTGCTAAGAAGTGGGCAGACTTCGTCAATCTATCCACAATTACCCATATAGCATCATATCCATTCGTCGTCTTGGGCAGTCCTGAGATGAAATCCATAGAAATATCTTCCCATTTCGATTCTGGAATTTGGATCGACTGCAGTGTTCCTCCAGGTCTTTGGTTATCTGCTTTAACCCTTTGGCTGGTCAGGTAGGTACTGACATACTGAGCCACATCTCTTTTCATACCGAACCACCAAAATTTCCTTTTTAGATCTTGGTACATTTTGGTGGTTCCTAGATGCATCGCATAAGGGGTTCCGTGAGCTTCCTCAAATATCTTCTTCCGTAATTCTGGATCATCGGGATTACACAAGCGATCCCTGAGGTAGAGTACTCCACTGTCAGAGATATGAAATCCTTCATCCTTTCCTTCTAGGACCTCTTGCTTGATCTATTGAATGCTCGGGTCGCGGGCTTGCTTTTCTAATATATCGTCGAACAGCGTCGGCACTATTGTCATGGTAGAAAGCCATTCGAAAATGATTTCAACCCCGTATCGCATAATTTCCTTTTCTAAGGGTCGAGATAATCCCGATAGAGACATCAAGGTGGCACAGGAATTCCTGCTGAGTGCATCAACCACCTTGTTCACTTTTCCTGGATGGTAGAAGATCTTGCAGTCATAATCCGTGATGAGCTCGAGCCATCTACGTTGTCTCATGTTTAGGTCTTTCTGTGCGAAGTAATATTTCAGACTCTGGTGATCTATATAAATCCTACACTGAGCTCCATATAGATAGTGCCTCCATGTTTTGAGAGCAAAGACCACGACCGCTAGCTCTAGATCATTAGTGGGATAATTCCTTTCATGTCCCTTGAGTTGCCCAGACGCGTAGGCAATGACCTTGCAATTCTGCATGCGTACAACTTCGAGTCCCAACTTGGAAGCATCGCTGTACATGTCGAAGCCTTCGTTACTATCCGGAAGAGTAAGGATTGAAGCACTAGTCAGTCTCCTTTTCAATTCTGTGAACTCTTCTTGCAGGCGTCCATTCATTCATACTTTTTGTTCTTTCTGGTGAGAACTGTCATAGGGGCTCCAATTCTAGAGAAGTTCTCTACAAACTTCCTTTAGTAGCTTGCTAGTCCAAGAAAGCTTCTGATTTCGCTGGCATTCTTTGGCCTTTTCTAGTTACTCACAACTTCAATCTTTATTGGGTCTACCATCACTCCTTGCTTGGATATAACGTGACCCAAAAATGATACTTGATCGAGCCAGAACTCACATTTGGAGAACTTTGCATACAACTACTTTTCCCGAAGAATTCGATTCATCAGATCATAGAAGGTGCATTCGTCACTCCAAAAGGATTAACTAAGAACTCATAATGTCCGTATGTTGTTCGGAAAGCCGTCTTCGGTATATCATCTAGTTTCACTTTCACTTGATGATAGCCAGACCTCAGATCAATCTGAGAGAAGATGGTGGCACCCTTTAACTGGTTGAACAGGTCATCAATCCATGGTAAAAGGGTACCTGTTCTTGATCGTCATATTATTTAGCGCTCGGTAGTCTATGCACATTCGCATAGACCCATCTTTCTTTTTTACCAACAGTACTGGCGCTCCCCATGGAAAGCAAAATACTGTCTCATCGACTCTATCACTACATTTTCCAACCATGTTTATCTTCATATATTATAATGAGGCTAACATATGATTATCATACATATATTCATGCATATTTAAACTAAAGGCTAGCATGAGATTATCATACATATATTCATGCATATTTAAACTAAAAGCATTTCTTATCATACATGAAAGAAATAGAGTAGGCATAGAATTTCTTACTTGGAGCGGCAGGATTTGGAGCTTGATGTGTGTGTAGTGAAAAGGCAGATTGTCCTCTGATACCAACCTGTCATGCCCGCCCTTTCCAAGGGTTCGGAGGGTCGCGTGATGCGATCGTACATACTTGCATTACAGCGAAAGACTACATATACTTCTTATAGTGGAAGACTTTAAACTTTTTTTTCTTTCTTTCTTTTAAACATAAGCATGCATTATCATTTCATAATACTTAGTTCTAGTTGATGACATTCAACTTAAAGAAAACGAGCATAAGTGTGGGAAACATAATAGATCTTCTCCACCATGCTACAACCACACACACTTTGCCCCTCCTGCTGCTCGTTTTAGTTTAGCCATCCTTTACCCTTATCTGCAATACAAGGAAACATAAAACTATAAGCACATAGACTTAGTAAGATCTTGTCCTACTCACAAAAACCATACATCAAGCATTAAGCATAGAGTAGTGACATGATCATATAAGCTCATATAAGCATAACATTCATAGAAATGTACACGAACATATAAGCAAGCATAACATGCATATAAACATACCAGAACATAAGCATAGCAATCATGTAAACATTAAAGAACATAAGCAAGCATAACATGCATATAAACATACCAGAACATACGCATAGCATTCATTTAGAAGAAATGACATAAGCATTCAGAACCATATAAGCATAACAACCATAATAACTTCATAATGACCTAGACATGAAATAAAGGTATATGCAAGATGTTTTTGAAAACATATATATTATAGGTACTTAAACATAATCTCAACATATTGGGGCCGACATTGTACGACATACATCATCATCATAGCGCGCATCCCTAATAGACCCGAGATAGCTAATCCTGAACCCACTAGAGTACTAGGCCCGTACTATGTCCGTCGGCCTAGGGGCAACATAACATAGAAGTCCATCCTATGCCCGTACTTATCACCGTCGGCCTAGGGCATCTGGGAGCCCATCCCATACTTAGTCTGTACTACGACCGTCGACCCAGGGGCACGTAGGAGCCCATCCCTTGGACCTTATTAGGGTCCTGGTACAAGCCATGCAGAAAGTAAAATAGCATATCATGTTCCTTATCATAACATATCATATTTCTTTTCATAAACATATCATGTTCCTTATCATGGCATATCATGTTTCTTCTTCATAGCATATCGCGTTCCTTCTTCATAACATTTCATATTTCTTTTCATAACATAGCATGTTCCTTCTTTATAACATATCATATTTCTCTTCATATCATATCATGTTCCTTCTTTATGATATATCATATACTCATATAATTAACATGGCAATGAGCATAACATAATCATGCATTCATACAATTAACAAGGCAATGAGCATAACCTAATTATACATTCATACAATTAACATGGACATAAGGTAGTGACATTAACCAATCATGCTATCATAAAATCTAACTAACATCATATTTGCATCTTTTTCTACATGTAGCATGGCATGGAGGACTTAGTAGAGGGCATGTACATGGGCTGGCGAAACCCTAAGGGAGGGTTCTTAGGAGTTTACATGCTAAACAACTTGTGCAAGGTCTACGTAACATCATACTAACATCACACACATATAGGGCATGGCATAAACATCATGAACAAGCATAACATGGTGTGATATAAACTTCATGGAGTTCTACCAAAAATTTTAAACCCTAAACAACTTGTACATGATCTAACTAACCACATATTAATTTTATCACATATAAATTAGGGCATGGAAGGCCCTTAGGAGTTTAAATGAGTCTTGGCCGAGAGCTTCAAGGAATCCTAAGATCCATTTCGTAAATCTAGCTTAGCTATCAACATGTCACCTTCATCTACATTCAAACATAGCATGACAACTCATAGATCATAGCATGATAAACCTAAATGGGTCTTGGCCGAATGTTTCAAGGAACTTTAAAGATCAACCACTTAAATTTAGTTTAGCTAACAACATGTTATCTTCATCTACAATCAAAACATAGCATGGCAACTTATAGGTCCTAGCATGATAGACCATTAGGGGGTCTTGGCCGAATGTTTCAAGGAACTTTAAAGATAGACCACTTAAATTTAGTTTAGCTAACAACATGTTATCTTCATCTACAATCAAAACATAGCATGGCAACTTATAGGTCCTAGCATAATAGACAATTAGGGGGTCTTGGCCGAATATTTCAAGGAACTTTAAAGACCAACCACTTAAATTTCGTTTAGCTAACAACATGTTATCTTCATCTAACATAAAAACATAGCATGAACACATATAGAGCATAGCATAGAAACCCATTAGGGGTCCAAAGGGGGGCTTGGCCGAGAGTTTTATGAAAGTTGTGTTGGATCGATTTGAGCGCTAGAGGGGGGGTGAATAGCGATAAGAAAAAACTTTTCGTAATCGTTCGAATTGGCACGAGTAAATGCAGCGGAAAGATAGCAATAAATAAATAAAAACACGAGGGGTTTTTACTTGGTTCGTAGCCTACGACTACTACTCCAAGGCCCTAATGGTCCTTGACCACGCACGGAGGGCAAATATTAAACGAACTCCTTCTCGATAGAGATAGGAGTTAAGCGAATACAAAAACTCAATAAAGATTCAAGGTAGAGGGACACTCCCCCTCTCCTTGATATGATTTAAAGCTTGAAAATAAAGACAACTTATACAAAATTAAATATTATACCGACGACTTCAAGGATTGGAGGTAGCTTCGTCGTAGGGATGTCGGAGAGTCGGAGCGTATCGGAAGCACTTGGAAGCTTTTGAATTGATGAAAAACCCTAGGTTTGGCCCTCCTTTTATATCCTTTAAGCCCCTCAACGAATGGGTCTTCAACCATTCACAAATGGGCACAAAACTATTTGAAAAATGGTGATAAAGCTTGACTCCTCGAGGCTGATTTTTGACCACCGGTTGAACTGGCCGGTTGAACTGCCGGTTGAGTTTGGCCGGTTGAATCGCCATTGGAATCGGCAGCCACGATTTTTGACTAAAAAAGGAGTTTAGCTCAAAATACAAGTGAATTCGACGGCCACTTGCCGTCCGATCTCAACATAGACCTTCCATGGGAAGTCTTGGGTTGGATCGTCGCCTAAGGACGTCCCCGTACAAAGGACACGACCTCACTTATGCTTGCACACACGAGCTTACCTCGATACTTACTTGTCGCTTTTGCTTCCGGCCTTCCACTCGATTCCTTCAGCTCCCTCCGAAGTAACTCGAGTGTCGCCCGACCACCGCGGCTTCCTCCGGGTGTCGCTAGCCTTCAGCTCCAGCATTGAGACTTTTCTGCACACTTGATTTAGCTCGTGAGATAACAATATAAGCTTAACTTTGTATCGTTTGCTATAATCAAAACATAGGTTCGACTTAGGTGCCCACTGCACCAAAAATCTCCCCCTTTTTGATTTATGGCAAACCCACATACAAAGTTAAGCAAGCATGAAGAATAATAATGTGCATGAGAGAAAAAAAATGAAGATTAAGTTGGAGTAGTAAGGATTTTCTTCAAGTACTCCTTGAGGAAACCTCCTTGACCGAGGGTGAGTCTTTGAAGAAAGACCTTAATCCTCCCCTTGAGGGTTGCTTTAAGTAATTAACATTACTTAAAATTAGCTTTAGTAAAACGCTTTTAAAATTAGCTTTAGTAAAATGTTTTAGTTAAGCCCTTTCTCCCCTTAAGTAAAACACTAACGACATAAATAAGTTAAGAATTCTCTTAACTTGGCCTTTGTCAAAAGTTAAATAAGTTCTCAAAACCTAAAGTTAACTTTTGGTTTAAACATGAAGTAAGAGTTAAGTTATCAAAAATTTGAAAAATTTGACCCCTTAACTTTGGCCTTTTCTCCCTTTTGCCGTATATCGAAAAGAGTAAGGGGTGTGTGGAAATCAAAATAATTGCTAAATTTAAAGTCCAAACATGTTCCACATTTTTTATTAAAAAAATAGTATATTGAAAATAACCTCATCTATGAAATGTTCGACTCATATTTGGCTTGATTGATATGAAGGATCAACCAGTCCTGGTCGGAGTCGGTTAGTATGTATGATTATACTCCATGGTTCATAGCGATGCACTAGCTCTACATCCGAACTGTGAGTAAGGTCCTAACATCTCACGCCCATCTACGTGGCTAAGTACACAAACACATTAGTCCTATGTGTTGTGAGATGTATTGGCTCCTTAAATCTATAGGTGCATGATATCTAAGGTATGACCTATGCTATTTTCATGAAAAAGTAAGAAATAGTAGTAATATAATTTGCAAAACCTATTCTATTACGCACATGCCTAATTTTCGTCTCAAGAGACTAAATTCGGCTTCGGGTAGTGATTTAGTAAATATGTCTGCTAGGTTAGACTTCGAGTCAACATATTCGAGTTGTATGGAGCCGTTGGCTACATGTTCTCAAATGAAATGGTGTTTTACCTCTATATGCTTTGTTCTTGAATGGCATATAGGGTTCTTAGTTAGATTTATCGAACTTATGTTGTCTACAAAAATTTTAGTTTTGGTGAAGTCCAACCTAAAGTCTCGGAGAGTGTGCTTCATCCAAAGAAGCTGAGTTACACACTCACCCATCGCAACGTATTCGGCTTCGGTGGTAGATAAGGCAACACAATGTTGCTTCCTACTGCACCAACTCACTAGACTTGAGCCGAGTAGTTGACAACAACCACTCGTGCTCTTTCTATCGAGTTTACTACCGGCATAATCCGAATCGGAGTAGCCGATTAGTTCGAACTCCATAGATCTAGGGTACCAAATACCAACGTTAAGTGTACCCTTAAGATATCTAAGGATACGCTTAACTAGGGTTAGGTGAGACTCCTTAGCAGTTTGAAACACAGGCACATACTACTCGCGAATAGGATGTCGGGTCGACTCATGATTAAGTATAGGAGACTTCCTATCGCGCTCCTATAGTACTTTAAGTCAATGGACTTACTTTCTAGGTCTCTTCCCATGTTAACATTAATCGCCATCAGTGTTTATTATCTTAGCGCCTTGCATTCCAAATCTTTAATTAACTCCTTAGTGTATTTTTGTTGATATAGGTATATACCATCCTTAGTTTGTTTAATTTGTAGACCTAAAAGAAACTTAACTCGCCTACCAAGTTCATTTCAAACTCACTTTCCATGAGTGAAACGAACTCGCTTAGTAAGGCCGAAAGTTAGAGGTTCCAAAAATTATATCGCCTACGTAAATTTGAGCTATGAATATTTCTTTACCTAAGGTTTTTACGAAGAGAGTTGGGTCAACTAAGCCTTGGTTAAACCCTTTTGACTTAGATGGATTGAAAGTCTTCTCGCATCAAGCCTCGAGGAGCTTGTTTAAGTCCATAGAGAGCTTTCTTAAGTTTTAGAACATGGTCGGGTTTATCTAGATTTTCAATCCGGGGTTGGCTAACATAAACTTCTTCTTTAATGTATCCATTTAGGAATGCCGACTTAACATCCATTTGAAATAGCTTAAATCTCGATAAAAGTGCATAAGCTAGCAACATTCGAATGGATTCGAGTCTAGCTATCGGGGCATAGGTTTCTGCTGTAATCTAAGCCTTCGACTTGACTAAACCCTTTGGCGACTAACCTAGCCTTGTTTCTAACTACTTCACCTTTATCATCAAGCTTATTTCTAAACACCCACCTTGTTCCAATTATCGTTTTGTCTTTAGGTGGTGGTACTAATTCCCACACTTCATTCCTAGTAAATTGAGCTAGCTCTTCTTGCATTGCAATAATCCAATCGGATCAAGAAGAGCTTGTTCAATTGATTTGGGTTCTATCTTTGAAATTAAGGAAATTTGACTAAGGTTCCTATAGGATGCTCTAGTTCAACTCCTAGATTAGGATCTCCTATCACTTGATCGATAGGGTGGTTAGTCCGAATCCTAGATTGGGTTGGGTTTGTGTCACCTAATGCTTGATCAATGGGGTGACTTGGTTGAACACTAGTTTGACTCGGATCACTTGTCACTTGGTCGACAAGAGAAGTTGGTTGATGTGGATTAGACTCGATCTCGTCACGAGTTAGGTCTAGTATGAGTAGGCTCGCTAATTGGGGTTGTTTGGGGTTTTGTAGGTTCGTGTCCTTCATCAAATACTACATTGATAGTCTCCTCGACTCTAAGGGTGTCGTGGTTATATACTCTATAAGCTCGGCTTGTAGTCGAGCATCCTAGAAATATTCCTACGTGGTTTTGGATGTAAATTTCCTAGGTAATCCTTAGTGTTTAGAATATGTACCTTACACCCAAATACCCTAAAGTACTTGATGTTAGGTATTTTATCGTGATAAATCTCATACGAGGTCTTAAGGTGCCTCTTTACCATAAGGATCCTATTCTCGACATAGCAAGCGTGCTAACTGGCCACGCGCCAAAACCTATCGTAGGTTATATTCGCTCAACATGGTCCTAGTGGCTTCTTGTAGAGTTCGGTTTTTCCGCTCCACTAGGCCATTTTGTTGAGGGGTCCTAGGGCAAGAGAATTCATGGTGGTATCCGTTTAGGTTACAGAAGTCGGTGAACCTTTGATTTTCGAATTCACCACCATGATCGCTTCTAAGTCTTTTAACCTTAAGGTCTTTTTGATTCTCGATTAATTTGAATAGATTGATTAATTGATCTAGGTATCATTTTTATGTTTGATGAACCTAACCTGTAAACCGAGTAGTCGCCAATTATGACTAAGCAATATTGACTTTTATTGAGTGACTTGGCTCCATGTGAATCGAATAGATCCATATGCTGAGCTCAAGTACACTTGAGGTCTGCTCTGGTTAGTTAACTTGTGTTGTGTCCTAGGTTGTTTTCCTTGTTGACAAGCATTACAGATTTTATTAACCAAGTTGTTGAGGTTGGGTAAACCTCTGACTAAGCCACTCTGACTCATCTTGTGGACGAGTCTTGGGTGCGAGTGACCGAGTCGTCGGTGCCACAACCATGATTCCTCTTCCTGTGTCATAAGACATTTGGCTGAGGATTTGATTAAGTTCATTGTATAAATGTTATTTGTCCTAGTTCCTTTGAGTATTGTTTTAGCTGTTTTATTTGTTTTAATTACACATTCATTTTCTAAAAATACGACCTTATAGTTATTGTCACATAATTGGCTTACGCTAAGCGTTATATTCAAAATTCTACAAGTAATACATTTTAATAACAAAATTCGAGTTAAGCTCGATATCACCCGATCCGATGATTTTGAGCTTGCTTATTCCCAAAGGCTACCGATCCTTGTCGCTTGAATCAAGCTTTGTGAATTTGAGTTGATCCTCGGTCATGTGTCGGGAGTACCATCGCCCAACATCCATTGATCCTACACACAAGGTGGTTGGATTGATGTTAGATTTTTATTTTTAAATTGGTTGTAAGTCGTTAAACCTAGGTCATCTCACCCGAGTCTATATGATCAAGCATGTTATACTTATGTGTTTTGTGAGATGACTCCCAATTAAATTTATTAAGTGGATTTAGGTTTAAGTGATTTTATGTTGAGATGATTTTCAATTAAATTGATTAAGTGGATTTAGGTTCAAGTAATTAGGATTTAGGTTCAAGTAATTTTATATTGAGATGATTTTCAATTAAGTTGATTAAGTGGATTTAGGTTCAAGTAATTTTATGTTGAGATGATTTTCAATTAAGTTTGATTAAGTGGAGTTAGGTTCAAGTAATTAGATTTAACTCAAGGCTTGTCAAGTTTACCTTTTCAAGATCATGGCTTCGGTCGTGGCGAGGCAGGGGCCTTCTTTATCGGATCATCGACCACTTCCTTAGACAAAGCCATGTTCAAGAAAATGATGACTTGACTCACCTAAGACTATTTCCTAGTCTAACTAGTTATTTTTGAAAAGAGGCTCCCGAGGCTCAATCTTTCAAGGATTTTAGTTGGTTATTTGAAAAGAGGCTCCCGAGGCTCAATCTTTTCGAAGGATTTTTTAGTTGGTTATTTGTGTATTCCAAGTGAGTTAAAAAACAACAAAAAAAACTAAGCATGCAATTTCTAAGTTAAAGCACAAACATGTTTTGTACTGGCTCCCCCTAGACAGTTGAATCGGTTCGGTCTATCCACATAGTGGATTTGGTCCTTGGGAACCCAGTACGAGTTAGATCCTAGAGTTGAAATCAAAGTGGTCTTAGGGACCCATGCTTGGACACATTTTTTATGTCTACTTACGATTGACATATACGACTTATTGGTCGTGTTTGAGCTAAACCCTAGTCGGCCTTGTTGTACACGGCCCTTTGCGATCCAAGTAGGAGGTCAAGTCCTTTGGATCCCAAAGTAAACCTTTCCAACGTATTCCTAAGATCTTCGACTTGACTTTTCAAGAGTGAGTTCTCAACTTCGAGTTTTTCAACCCGAGTTGAGTCCTTCTCTTGAACTCGACTAGTCGAAGAGGTTAGGGAGACCTCGTGTTTGAGGAGTTTAACTTCCTCAACCAGGGTCTCGACCTTGGACTCGGACTTAGCTAACTTCCTAGACAAAAACCTAACCATATTATGTAAAGTATTAAATAAAGTTCGACTCACTTTAAGGGTATCTTTTGAACCGGATGCGTATCCGTGGCTTGACTTGAAGGTAGCTTCGTAGTCCGAGTCATCCTCAGGTTCTGACTCAAGTTCAGGTTCGGTCCGTGTCTGACTCAATTGATTTCGCCATGAAGACGTGGTCTTCGTCTTCTTCGGATGACGCTTCTTCCCATGTCGCGTTGAGGGCCTTCTTGTGCTTAGGTCCTTGGTGGTTGAGCTTGGGGCACTCGGACTTGATATGTCCAAACCTGTTACACTCATAACACCTAATATTAGAACTTTTAGGTTTACCTTGGTTGGGTCGAGTCGTGGTTCGCTTTCGTCCCTTGGCTATTCTTCGAGCTAGGTTCATTAGTTCAATCAATTCCGGTCAACTTCTTCTTGACTCGCCTTCCTCCTCGGTTGGTGGTGGCTTGCTTGCATTTTCTTCTTCTTTGATCCTGCAAATAAAGCTATACTCTCTGGGTTCCGAGTTGGATTGTTCATGTAATTCAAATTGGAAAAGAGTTCATCTAACCTAATTTTAGAAAGATCCTTGAGACCTTGTAGGCATCGACCATGGATGCCCACAAGGTAGTCCTCGGAAAAGAGTTTAGAACATACCTTATAAGGTCGCGGTTTTCGACCTTTTGCCCGATTGCGTGTAAGTTGTTGTGATGTCCCGGACACGGGCGTGGAGTTGCGTCGCGGATTCGTGTTCTGCATTTTTAGTGTGTACAATTTATTGAATAACAAATCACGCTTACATACCTTGGCTTGATCCGATCCTTCGTTAACTCGATTAGTTTAGTCCAAAGATCCTTTGCGCTTATGAAGGGGCCGACGCGATTTAACTCCTCCTTGGATAGGACGCATTGAGGATTTGTGTTGTTGCCTTGGCGTCGGCCGACTTGTCGCTTTGTTGCAATAGTCCATTGATCATAATCCAAGGAGTCACCCACTTCATTAGTCAAGTGTGAAACCTGCTTGGATTATGATCCACATCTCGAGTTGGGTTTTGAGAAAGCATTCCAACCGACCCTTCCAATAACCGAAGTCATCTACGTTAAAAAACGGAGGACGCACGGTGCTAAAACCCTCGAGATGGGCCATTGAAACAAAAAGACAAAAAGAGACGAACACACAAAAGCTAGCAAAGACAAAAACTCAAAACAAGTACCAAGACTCACGCCTTGGATTAGTAAAAGGGAGAGAATTTAACAAACAAAATAAATAGAAATAAACAGAATTAAAAGAAAATAAATCTGTAAAAAAGCTAGATTGGTGGTTTCACCAAATCTTAGCAACCCCTACTGATACCAATTGTTGGATCGATTTGAGCTAGAGGGGGTGAATAGCGATAAGAAAAAACTTTTCAAATCGCTCGAATTGGCACGAGTAAATGCAATGGAAAGATAGCAATAAATAAATAAAAACACGAGGGGTTTTACTTGGTTCAGAGCCTACGGCTTACTCCAAGGCCCTAATGGTCCTT
The DNA here is from genome assembly GCA_025175895.1 of Wurfbainia villosa. NCBI lineage: Eukaryota > Viridiplantae > Streptophyta > Magnoliopsida > Zingiberales > Zingiberaceae > Wurfbainia > Wurfbainia villosa. The sequence continues at coordinate 96,649,957 of CM045986.1, forward strand.
AACCACGCACGGAGGGCAAATATTAAACGAACTCCTTCTCGATAGAGATAGGAGTTAATACAAAACTCAATAAAGATTCAAGGCAGAGGGACACTCTCTCTTGATATGATTTAAAGCTTGAAAATAAAGACAACTTATACAAAATTAAAGATTATACCGACGACTTCAAGGATTGGAGGTTGAAGCTTTAGTCGTCGTCTCTAGCCGTCGTAGGGATGTCGGAGAGTCGGAGCGTCGGAAGCACTTGGAAGCTTTTGAATTGATGAAAACCCTAGGTTTGGCCTCCTTTTATAGCCTTTAAGCCCTCAACGAATGGGTCTTCAACCAATCACAAATGGGCACAAAACTCCTTGAAAAATGGTGATAAAGCTTGACTCCTCGAGGCTGATTTGGCTGAATCGCCGGTTGAACTGACGCCGGTTGAACTGGCCGGTTGAACTGGCAGCCACGATTTTTGACTAAAAAAGGAGTTTAGCTCAAAATACAAGTGAATTCGACGGCCACTTGCTGTCCGATCTCAACATAGACCTTCCATGGGAAGTCTTGGGTTGGATCGTCGCCTAAGGACGTCCCCGTACAAAGGACACGACCTCACTTATGCTTGCACACACGAGCTTACCTCGATACTTACTTGTCGCTTTTGCTTCCGGCCTTCCACTCGATTCCTTCAGCTCCCTCCGAAGTAACTCGAGTGTCGCCTGACCACCGCGGCTTCCTCCGGGTGTCGCTAGCCTTCAGCTCCAGCATTGAGACTTTTCTGCACACTTGATTTAGCTCGTGAGATAACAATATAAGCTTAACTTTGTATCGTTTGCTATAATCAAAACATAGGTTCGACTTAGGTGCCCACTGCACCAACAAGTTGGAGATCAAACACTTAACTTTAGTTTAGATATCAACATACTATCTTCATCTACAATCAAAACATAGCATGACCACATATAGAGCATAGCATAGAAAAACCATTAGGGGTCAAAGGGGAGTTGGCTGAGAGTTTCATGAAGGTTTGAAATCAAACACTTAACCAAACCTATCTAGAAACCTATTATCATCATATTCATACAAAGTATAGCATGTACCATCATGGAAAGCATTAGGAGGGTCTTGGCCGAAAGTTTTCATGTAGCTTTTTCTTAATAACTTCAATCGAAACAACTTGTATGCAGGTGAGGGGATACTTACATCCTTCGATTTGTTTAATAGTTGGAAAAACACCCTAAGTGATGCCAACCTAGAGCCTTCTTCTTGCTTGGTTAGTTTTCGGAAAATCGAAGAGGGGAAGAAGTAGGGTTTCGGTGAGGAAGAAGAAGAGAAGCAGAGAATGACAACTTTGATTTCTCATGTCTCTTCATTCCCCTATTTATTCACTTGAAGGTGTCCCTTAGCCTACCTTACCCTTATCTATCATTTCCTATACCCTTCTAATAGCACAACCCTGCTGGCCTTTTGGTTATTTGATGCATCTTATGGTTTAGCTATCTAGTTAGAGGTTTGGGGTTCAATCCCTGGGCCATGCATCCTTTTTGGCTCTATTTCTTTTATTTTTGAAAGAGTCCACATAAAGCCCATTATAATCATGTTAAAATTCTTGTAAAATTTCTAGGAATTTTACAGGCATTAGAATCCTTCATACCTTTTAAAAGTTTTGTCCTCGAAACTTAGAATAACTCTGGGTACTTCTGCTTCATGTTCTCCTCGTGTTCCCAGGTGGCTTCTTCATACCGTAGATTTTGCCACAGAACCTTCACTAAAGGCACTTCATTATTCCTTAGTCTTTTGACTTCTCGGTCTAGTATCTGGATAGGCCGACTTTCTTAACTCAGGTCCTCTTGAACTTGCACTATTTGTGGCTCGATCACTTGGTCCGTATTGGAAATGCACTTCTTGAGCATCGAAACGTGGAACACGTTGTGAATAGCCGACATCTCTTGAGGTAGCTCTAGCTCGTAAGTTACCTTGCTAACTCTCTTCAATATCAGATACGGTCCCACATAGCGCGGACTCAGCTTACCCTTCCTTCCGAATCTCATCACTCCCTTCATAGGGGCCACTTTGAGGAATACGAGATCCCCGACTTCAAATTCTAACGGTCTACGTCGCATATCTGCATAGCTCTTTTGTCGGCTCTGAGCAATTTCAATTCTTTGGGGGATATTCTGTATAGCTCGGGTGGTGTCGTTAATTAAATCTGTTTGAAGTCCCATCCCCTTCTTTTCACCACCCTCGTACCAGCATATAGGAGATCTACATTTCCTCCCATATAGAGCCTCGTAGGGTGCCATTCCAATAGTAGCTTGGTAGCTATTATTGTAGGCAAATTTTGCCAAGCATAAGTATCGGCACCAGCTCCCTTTGAAATCCAGGGTGCAAGCTCGTAACATATCCTCCAGTACTTGATTTACCCTTTTGGTCTGTCCGTCCATCTGAGGATGGAAGGAAGTACTGAATAATAGCTTCGTGCTTAGTGCCTTCTGAACACATTCCCAAAAATGGGAAATAAAGCGACCATCTCTGTCAGAAATGATGGTCTTAGGAATCTCATGTAATCTGATAATTTCCCTAGCATATAATTGAGCCAATTGCTCCATCGAATAGGTCATCTTGATTGCTAAGAAGTGGGCAGACTTCGTCAACCTGTCCATAATTACCCATATAGCGTCATATCCATTCGTTGTCTTGGACAGTCTTGAGATGAAATCCATAGAAATATCTTTTCATTTCCATTCTGGAATTTGGATCGGTTACAGTGTTCCTCCATGTCACTGGTGTTCTTCTTTAACCCTCTGGCAGGTCAGGCAGGTACTGACATACTAAGCCACATCTATTTTCATACGGAACCACCAGAATTTCCTTTTTAGACCTTGGTACATTTTGGTGGTTCCCGGATGCATCGCATATGGGGTTCCGTGAGCTTCCTCAAATATCTTCTTCCATAATTCTGGATCATCGGGAATACACAAGCGATCCCTGAGGTAGAGTACTCCACTGTCAGAGATACGAAATCCATCATCCTTTCCTTCTACGACCTCTTGCTTGATCCTTTGAATGTTCGGGTCACGGGCTTGGTTTTCTGATATATCGTCGAATAGCGTCGGTGCTATCATCATGGTAGAAAGCCATCCGAAAATGATTTCAACCCCGTATCACATAATTTCCTTTTCTAAGGGCCAAGATAATCCCGATAGAGACATCAAGGTGGCACAGGACTTCCTGTTGAGTGCATCGGCCACCTTGTTCGCTTTTCCTGGATGGTAAAAGATCTCGCATTCATAATCCTTGATGAGCTTGAGCCATCTACGTTGTCTCATGTTTAGGTCTTTCTGTGTGAAGAAATATTTCAGACTTTGGTGATCTGTATAAATCCTACACTGAGCTCCATATAGATAGCGCCTCCATGTTTTGAGAGCAAAGACCACGGCCGCTAGCTCTAGATCATTAGTGGGATAATTCCTTTCATGTTCCTTGAGTTTCCTAGACGCATAGGCAATGACCTTGCCATTCTACATTAGTACAGCTCTGAGTCCCAACTTGGAAGCATCGCTGTACATGTCAAAGCCTTTGTTACTGTCCGAAGGAGTAAGGATTGGAGCACTGGTCAGTCTCCTTTTAAATTCTATGAAACTCTTCTCGTAGGCGTCCGTCCATTCATACTTTTTGTTCTTTCTGGTGAGAACTGTCATAGGGGTTGCAATTCTAGAGAAGTTCTCTACAAACTTCCAGTAGTAGCTTGCTAGTCCAAGAAAGCTTCTGATTTCATTGGCATTCTTTGGCCTGTTCTAGTTACTCACAGCTTCAATCTTTATTGGATCTACCATCACTCCATGCTTGGATATAACGTGACCCAAAAATGTTACTTGATCAAGCCAGAACTCACGTTTAGAAAATTTTGCATACAGCTGCTTTTTCTGAAGAATCCGATTCATCAGATCATAGCAGGTACATTCGTCACTCCGAAAGGCATAACTACGAACTCATAACGTCTGTATCTTGTTCGGAAAGCCATCTTCGGTATATCATCTTGTTCCACTTTGACTTGATGATAGCCAGACCTCAGATCAATCTGAGAGAAGACGGTGGCACCCTTTAACTGGTCGAACTGGTCGTCAATCCGTGGTAAAAGGGTACCTGTTATTGATCGTCATATTATTTAGCACTCGATAGTCTATAAACATTCGCATAGACCCATCTTTCTTCTTTACCAACAGTACTGGAGCTCCCCATGGTGAGCAAAATACTGTCGCATCGACTATTTTACTACATTTTCCAACCATGTTTATATTCATATATTATAATGAGGCTAACATAAGATTATCATACATATATTCATGAATATTTAAACTAAAGGCTAGCATAAGATTATCATACATATATTCATGCATATTTAAACTAAAAGCATTTATTATCATACATGAAAGAAATAGAGTAGGCATAAAATTTCTTACTTGGAGTGGCAGGATTTGGAGCTTGATGTGTGTATAGTGGAAAGACAGATCTGCTCTGATACCAACCTGTCACGCCGGCCCTTTCCAGGGGTTAGGAGGGTTGCGCGACGCTATCGTACATACTTGCATTACAGCGGAAGACTACATATACTTCTTATAGCGGAAGACTTTAAACTTTTTTTTTCTTTCTTTTAAACATAAGCATGCATCATCATTTCATAATACTTAGTTCCAGTTCATGACGTTCAACTTAAAGAAAACGTGCATAAGTGTGGAAAACATAAAAGATCTCCTCCATCTTGCCACTACCACACACACTTTGCCCCTCCTGCTGCTCCCTTTAGTTTAGCCATACTTTACCCTTATCTGCAATACAAGGGAACATAAAACTATAAGCACATAGGCTTAGTAAGATCCTATCCTACTAACAAAAACCATACATCAAGCATTAAGCATAGAGTAGTGACATGATCATATAATCTCATATAAGCATAACATTCATATAAAAGTACACGAACATATAAGAAAGCATAACATGCATATAAACATACCAGAACATAAGCATAGCATTCATGTAAACATTCAAGAACATAAGCAAGCATAACATGCATATAAACATACCAGAACATAAGCATAGCATTCATGTAGAAGAAATGACAAGAGCATTCAGAACCATATAAGCATAACAACCATAATAACATCATAATGACCTAGACATGAAATAAAGGTATATGCAAGATGCTCTTTGAAAACATATATATTATACGTACTTAAACATAATCTCAACATATTGGGCCCGACATTGTACCACATACATCATCATCATAGCGCACATCCCTAATAGACCCGAGGTAGCTAATCCCGAACCCACTAGAGTACTAGGCCCATACTATGTCCGTCGGCCTAGGGGCAACATAACATAGAAGCCCATCCTAAGCCCGTACTTATGAGTGTCGGCCTAGGGCATCTGGGAGCCCATCCTGTACTGAGTCCGTACTATGACCGTCGACCCAAGGGCACGTAGGAGCCCATCCCTTGGACCTTATTAGGGTCCTGGTACAAGCCATGCAAAAAGTAAAATAACATATCATGTTTCTTATCATAACATATCATATTTCTTTTCATAAACATATCATGCTCCTTATCATGGCATATTATGTTTCTTATTCATAGAATATCGTGTTCCTTCTTCATAACATATCATATTTCTTTTCATTACATAGCATGTTCCTTCTGTATAACATATCATATTTCTTTTCATATCATATCATGTTCCTTCTTTATGACATATCATATACTCATACAATTAACATGGCAATGAGCATAACATAATCATACATTCATACAATTAACTTTGCAATGAGCATAACCTAATCATACATTAATACAATTAACATGGACATATGGTAGTGACATCAACCAATCATGCTTTCATAAAATCTAACTAACATCATATTTGCATCTTTTTCTACATGTAGCATTACAAGGAGGACTTAGTAGGGGGCATGTACATGGGCTGGCCGAAACCCCAAGGGAGGGTTCTTAGGAGTTTACATGCTAAACAACTTGTGCAAGGTCTACTTAACATCATACTAACATCACACACATATAGGGCATGGCATAAACATCATGAACAAGAATAACATGTGTAGGGATGTATACTGATAAGTCTATCTTTTCTATGAACATCTTTATTTTTGAAATAAAAATCACATGATCATTATTTGCATATTTTTATGGTTATGCAATATTGTCTAATACGTTACATTATAGATAACATGGCGTGTGGTGTCACACGAGAGATCATGTAATCGGCTCCTTGTAAAATATAAGTAAAGGCTCACAACCGAGATGGCTTTGGACAAACCATCGGAATGGTTGTAGTGTGATTTGGTATTGGTTTGTCTTGACCATAGAATCACACTAGTTCACTTTGTGTGTATTGAGCAGGACTGACTTAAAGGTGATTCGATTTATTGCTGACTACATAATCGAATCGGATCTCAGATATTATTTAGTACATGCTCTTGATCCCGATATAATAACTGGCACATATACTTAGTACTCATCTCTTTGATTTACCAATGGGCGAGATTTATAGATTAAATAGATAGGCTTAGTAAGTTGGGAGATGAAATTATTTATATGGTGTGTCGTTGATTATAAGAGGAAAGTGTGTCCTATATATTAGGATGATGATGTCCCCTTGAGGAGCTCATAAGGTTCATCATGTAAACCATGCAGGTGGACTTGGTTCGGCATGATGAAAAGGTTGATTGATACTACTCAAGGAGTTAGATGTTGATTAATTAATGGTTAGTAAATTAATTAATCGATGGACATTCGAGATCTTAAACACGGGGAGAAAATGTACAAATAATATATGGAGCCCATATTATCATATGGGGGTTGGTGAGGTAGATCAATGATGATCCTTTAGTGGATTGGATCATCATTAGTGGATCGGACTTTATGTAGGCTTGATCCATGTGTGGCCAAGATCCAACTCCTCCTCATGGTCCCTAATGTAGCCTATTAACACCTCATGAAGCTTAGATCCAAAGGATAGAAACAAAACTCTAGATCCAATGGTGGAGATTAAATCTCTAGATCCGACGGTTGAGATTAAATCTCTAGATCCGACGATTGAGATTAAATCCCTATAACCAATGGAGGAGATTAATCCAACGCATAAACCCAACTCTATAAATAAGGCTTATTTGCTTGGATGACAACATAATGATAATGGGATTAGGGTTTGCTTCCTTTGGAAGCTAGGAATCCTAGTTGGTTTAGGATTAGGTTTGGGTGGCTAGGGTTTTGGGAGCTAAGGGTGGGCGACCACAAGTGGATGAGGGTTTCCTTCTTCTTCCTAAGGTTGGTCGGCCACTATTCTTCTCCTCTCTACCTTGGCATGAGCTCATCCTATTCTTCTTCCCCTCTTCCATGGCTGACCAAAAGGAGAGCTAGGATTAGGGTTTGGAGGCTTAGGTTTTAGGAGGCTTGGGTGGCACCAAATAAGGAAGGTTTCTTTCTTCTTCATCCCTTGGTTTCCGATGCCCACAGCCCTATCCCAGCACTTGGGTAGCATCCAAAGACCCCTTCTCCTTCTCCTTAGGTGGTGGAAACAAGATATAGGGATTTCCCTTGGTGTCTTGGCCGGTTTCCACCATTATCTCCTTCTCCTTGTTGGCCGGCGGCAAGCATTTCTTATGTTGCTTGTTGGTTGGCTATAGGAAGGAGATGAGCCTTGTTTCTATTCTTCCTCTTTCTTTGGAAGAGCAAGGAAGGATGATTTGCGATATAGGAGCTTCGACTTTTGATAGATCGTCGCCCACACGACGTCCAAAAGGAGGAAGATCATACATTAGAAGATCGAGAGGTATACCTATTCTACTTTCTTCTTTTGTTTGTTGCTTGTTTTTGTTTTTCAATTATAAGCATGTTATAAATCTGTAAATGGCTAAATAATACTTGGATCCCGAGTATAAACACGAAAACCAGCGATCCGGACATCGTCTATTCCGCGGCTACTCGTAGAATAGAGGATGGTCGCTTGAACAACTAGTTTGTTCAAGTGACCTCTCTAAACGAATAGCACGATGATGACTTGGTGGTTTGGGCAATCCCTTTTATCTAGGATTAAATTTTTTTTTAATCCGGGGACATCGAAGGGATCGCCATGGACAAGCTACCGAGGTGAAGTGGGAAGCGAAGTTTCCCCTCACAGACTCGATAAGCAAAACCCTTCAATTGGTATCAGAGGCAAGGTTTTTGGTTTTGTATGTTTAGGATTCGATTAATCTTTATGCACTTTTTCATATATTATATGTGCCGGATAATAGTAGTATATGCGTAGTTTAACTCTTTGGTTGCAGGCATAAGATCCGACTATTATGGTCATATGTGTGTATGTGATTGTGTGTGTGTAAATATTTATTTTGTTGAATCCTCGGGGTTGACGAGGCTAGTATTTAGTTTTTGGTAAATTAAATACGACATTGTTTATCCGCTCTTTATTTTATTTTACTTTCGATCTAGATTTCATGTACACTCCCTTGTGTTGTATAGGATTGATGGATGTAAATTAAAATTGGTTTTAGTCTCGGCTCAGATCTCCGGATGGCTCGTACATGGCGTAGGAGGAGCAGACGAGATGGCGATGTGACGGGTGTCATATTGAAGACAAAAACCATAATAGTTGGAAAATAATTTATTTTTCATATTTGTTGCTTTTTGTGTGATATGCATGTCGTAGCCTAGGAAAATTTTTCAATTTCAAATTACTAAGTGGGAGAGGGATATTTTTATAAATTCCCGTGGCCTCCATTACGATTTGACAAGTGATGCAAACAAACTTGCACGTCGGCTTTGAGTACCTTCCTCCATATCGGATGGGTTTGTTTGCGGATCACAAGGTTGAATATGGTTATAGGAAATTATTAAGGAGCGTGTGTACTTGCCCATCGTAAGGCACATAACCCGAGATAATTATCTTGGTACCGAGTAATAGTGAACACTTAGATACAAATATAAGTATCCTCCCCATCGGAGTCACTGCTTTTATTTGTAGGGCCAAAGAGGAACCAACTAAATGGGTAAAACCTCCTCTTACAAATGTAGAATTCGTATACGTCCACACTATCATGGCATACAATATTCTCGGTGTTTTGAGGTGTTGGTTGATTTTAAAATTTTATTGTTTGAGGAATCAATAATTTTTTGAAGTCTAATGTTTTGATTTATGTGATTCTTAGGATTTTCAAAAATGACTTTCAGTCCACTTACTATGATACTAAAGGAAATAAACTTACTGTACCCAGATAATGTTGATTGGAAGAGGAATCTAGATATTGTCTTATCTACTAAGGAGTACAAGTATGCACTCTTCGAAGAGTGTCCTCAAGCCATGGTTGCTCAAAAAGGTTTCTACTTCTAAGTCGAAAGGTAAAAAGAAGGAGAAACAAGGTGGAGCAAAGGTGGTGGGACGATCTCAGGGAGGAGTGAAGAAGCCGAAAGGCAAGTACTTCACTTTCAAGCAGGATGGACATTGGAAGAAGGACTGTCCCAATCCAAAGCAGAACAAAGATATATCCTTTGGACTAGTCGTTGAAACATGATTAGCGGTGTTATCTACCGGCACCTGGTGTGTAGATATGGGAGCCACTAATTATGTCTACAATACTTTGTAGGGGTTCCAGGAAACTCGACGATTAGCTAAAGGGGAGATTACCATTTACTTGGGCAATGCCATGATGGTGGCGGCTATTGCAGTGGGAGAAGTTTTATTTATCTCTTGAGAAAAATAAAACTTAGGTTCTGGAAAATTCCCTTTATGTACTTTTATTTATAAAGAACTTAGTTTCAGTTTCTAAATTGTTTATGGATGGATATTCTATTTCTTTTAATGACAGAGCTGTTATAAAAAGGAATAGGGAGAATATCTGTTCAGGTACATTGATAGGAAATTTGTATACACATGAACCAAAACCTCCCACGATGCATATTGAAATTAATAGCTCATCTTCTAATTCCAATAAGAGAAAAGAACCTTCGAAGATGAACCAAACATATCTTTGGCATCTTAGGCTTGGTCATATTAACCTAAGCAGAATTCAAAGGTTGATAGCTGATGGACCTTTGGGTTCATTAGTGGTCGAAGATTTCCTAACCTGTGAATCTTGCTTGGAGGGTAAGATGACCAAGAGGCCTTTTAAGACCAAGGGGTATAGAGCCAAAGATATGTTAGAATTGGTTCATTCTGATTTGTGTGGTACTATGTCTATCCAGGCTAGAGGTGGTTTTGAGTATTTCATCTCTTTTATAGACGATTACTCAAGATATGGATACATTTACGATGCCCGCAAGTCAGATGCTTTGACAAGTTGAAGAATTCAAGGCTGATGTGGAGAAACGTCAAGGTAAAAGTATCAAGACACTACGATCTGATCGTGGTGGTGAGTACCTCTTGGGAGAGTTTAGGAACTACTTATCAGAGGCTGGGATTCAATCCCAATTGACTGCACCTTGCACACCCCAGTAGAATGGTGTAGCAGAGCGAAGGAATATGACTCTTTTGGAGATGGTTAGATCGATGATGAGTTATTCTGACTTGCCAGATTCTTTCTGAGGATATGCTCTAGATACGGCGGTGTACATTCTGAACTTGGTTCCATCTAAATCAGTGCCTTCTACTCCCACATAATTGTAGACTGGGTAAAAGCCTAGTCTAAGACATATTCAGATATGGGGAGTCCAGCACATGTGCTGAAGGCAGATGCTGGTATGTTGGAACCTCATACAGAAGTACGCATGTTCGTTGGCTATCCCAAGGGAACGAAGAGTGGATTGTTTTATAGTCCTAGAGATCAGAGGGTGATCGTTAGCACGAACGCCAGATTTCTAGAGGAAGACTATGTGATGAGCCACAAGCCCAAGAGTAAAATTATTCTGGAGGAGTTAAAAGGGGAAGTCACTTCTTTAGTACCGTCGGTACAAGAGGATATACCACACGTCACTGCACCGCGTGTCATAGAAGATACACAGGTGATACCTCATCGTAGTGGGAGGGTTGTGAGACAGCCTGATAGATTCATGTTCTTGGGAAAATCTTCTGATTTGGTCCCTGGCAAACATGAACCTGATCCCTGGACATATGACGAGGCAATCCAAGATAAAGATGCAGTATCTTGGCAAAGTGCAATGAATGTTGAGATTGAATCTATGGATTCAAATCAGGTCTGGGAGCTAGTAGAACCACCCGATGATGTAAAAACCATTGGATGCAAGTGGATCTACAAGAGAAAGAGTGAAATAGATGGGAAGGTTGAGACCTTCAAAGCGAGGCTTGTTGCGAAGGGGTATACTCAGAAAGAGGGTATCGATTATGAGGATACCTTTTTTGTCGGTAGCCATGCTTAAGTCAATCTATATTCTCTTATGAATAGCAGCTCATATGGATTATGAGGTGTGGCAGATGGATGTCAAGACAGCTTTCCTTAATGGAAGTCTTGAGGAAAACATCTACATAAACCAACCAAAGGGATTCATTGCTAAGGGCAAAGTCGGTCCATTTATGGATTTAAGCAAGCTTCAATGTCTTGGAACATCCGATTTGATGAAGTAAATCAGTCTTATGGATTTATTCAAAATCTGGGTGAGTCTTGTGTATACAAGAGATGTGACGGAAACGTAGTGGTATTTCTTATACTATACGTAGATGAGATTTTGGTGATTGGCAACAATATCAAGGTGTTATCGGGCGTAAGGGTATGGTTGTCCAAATAGTTTGATATGAAGGACTTGGGGGAGGTGGGACACATCCTTGGGATCAAGGTTATAAGGGATCGAAGGAAAAGGATGTTGTGCTTATCCCAAGCTTCATACATAGACATGATTATGGAGCGTTTTAGCATGTAGAACTCCAAGAAGGGTTTTCTACCTTTCAGGCATGGAGTTCCTTTATCTAAGGATATGTGTCCTAGATCATTTGAGGAGATAGAGGAGATGAAGGCGGTTCCTTATGCTTCGGCAGTAGGAAGCCTCATATATGCGATGCTATGTACGAGACCAGATATCTTCTTTGTCGTGAGTATGGTGAACAGATATCAGAGTAATCCAGGACAGAGACATTGGACTACGGTAAAAGCATATATTAAAGTGCCTGAGAAGGACTAGGGATTATATGCTAGTTTACCGGGCAGACTAATTACTCCCTGTGGGTTACACGGATTTCGACTTCTAATCTGATAGGGATAACAGTAAGTCTACCTCAGGTTTTGTGTTTACTTTGGGAGTTGGAGCCATTGTATGGTGGAGTGGCAAGAAGAAATGCGTGGCGGACTCCACCATAGAAGCTGAGTATATGGCAGGCTCTGAGGCGGCCAAAGAAGATGTGTGGCTCAAGAACTTTTTGATGGACTTGGATGTGATTCCTGGTTTGCCCAGAACTATCGCAATTTATTGTGATAATAATGGTGCAGTTGCAAACTCGAAGGAACCACGAGCCCATAAGGTGAGTAAACACATAGAGCGCAAGTACCACCTGATACGAGAAATTGTAAATGAGGTAGAAGTTGTTGTCACCTAGATTGCATTAGAGGATGACCTGGTAGACCCTTTTCACTAAGGCCCTTCTAGCAAGAGCTTTGATAGGCATGTGGAGGGAAGGGGAATCAGATGTATGACAGTATGAGGACAGAATAGTCTTTTATTATAAGTGGGAGATTGTAGAGATGTATACTGAAAAGTCTATCTTTTCTATGAACATCTTTATTTTTGAAAAATGAATCACATGATCATTGTTTGCATATTTTTATGGTTATGCAATATTGTCTAATACGTTACAATGTAGATAACATGGTGTGTGGTGTCACATGAGAGATCATGTAATCGGCTCCTTGTAAAGTATAAGTAAAGGCTCACAACCGAGATGGCTTTGGACAAACTATTGGAATGGTTGTAGTGTCATTTGGTATTGGTTTGTCTTGACCATAGAATCACACTAGTGCACTTTGTGTGTATTGAGTATGACCGACTTAGAGGTGATTCGATTTATTGCTGACTACATAATCGAATCGGACCTCAGATATTATTTAGTACATGCCCTTAATCCCGATATAATAACGGGCACATATACTTAGTACTCATCTCTTTGATTTACCAATGGGCGAGATTTATAGATTAAATCGATAGGCTCGGTAAGTTGGGAGATGATATTATTTATATGGTGTTCCATTGATTATAGGAGGAAACTGTGTCCTCTATATTAGGATGATGATGTCCCCTTGAGGAGCCCATAAGGTTCATCATGTAAACCCTGCATGTGGACTTAGTCCAGCATGATGAAAAGGTTGAGTGGTACTACTCAAGGAGTTAGATGTTGATTAATTAATGGTCAGTAAATTAATTAATCGACGGACATTCAAGATCTTAAACACGGGGAGAAAATGTACAAATAATATATGAAGCTCATATTATCATATGGGGGTTGGTGAGGTAGATCAATGATGATCCTTTAGTGGATTGGATCATCATTAGTGGATCGGACTTTATGTAGGCTTGATCCATGGGTGGCCAAGATCCAACTCCTCCTCATGGTCCCTAATGTAGCCTATTAACACCTCATGAAGCTTATATCCAAAGGATAGAAACAAAACTCTAGATCCAAAGGTGGAGATTAAATCTCTAGATCCGACGGTTGAGATTAAATCTCTAGATCCGACGATTGAGATTAAATCCCTAGAACCAATGGAGGAGATTAATCCAAGGCATAAACCCAACTCTATAAATAAGGCTTATTTGCTTGGACGGCAACTTAATGATAAGGGGATTAGGGTTTGCTTCCTTTGGAGGCTAGGAATCCTAGTTGGTTTAGGATTAGGTTTGGGTGGCTAGGGTTTTGGGAGCTAAGGGTGGGCGGCCACAAGTGGATGAGGGTTTCCTTCTTCTTCCTAAGGTTGGCCGGCCACTATTCTTCTCCTCTCTACCTTGGCATGAGCTCATCCTATTCTTCTTCCCCTCTTCCATGGTCGACCAAAAGGAGAGCTAGGATAAGGGTTTGGAGGCTTAGGGTTTAGGAGGCTTGGGTGGCACCAAATAAGAAAGGTTTCTTTCTTCTTCATCCCTTGGTGGCCAGCGCCCACAGCCCTATCCCAGCCCTTGGGTGGAATCCAAATACCCCTTCTCCTTCTCCTTAGTTGGTGGAAACAAGATATAGGGCTTTCCCTTGGTGTCTTGGCCGGTTTCCACTATTATCTTCTTCTCCTTGTTGGTCGGCGACAAGCATTTCTTATGTTGCTTGTTGGTTGGCTATAGGAAAGAGGGTCTTGGCCGAAAGTTTTCATGTAGCTTTTTCTTAATAACTTCAATCGAAACAACTTGTATGCAGGTGAAGGGATACTTACATCCTTCGCTTTGTTTAATAGTTGGAAAAACACCCTAAGTGATGCCAACCTAGAGCCTTCTTCTTGCTTGGTTAGTTTTCGGAAAATGGAAGAGGGGAAGGAGTAGGGTTTCAGTGAGGAAGAAGAAGAGAAGGAGAGAATGACAACTTTGATTTCTCATGTCTCCTCATTCCCCTATTTATTCACTTGAAGGTGTCCCTTAGCCTCCCTTACACTTATCTATCATTTCCCATACCCTTCTAATAGCACAACCCTGCTGGGCTTTTGGTTATTGGATGCATCTTAAGGTTTAGCTATCTACTTAGAGCATTGGGGTTCAATCCCTGGGTCATGCATCTTTTTTTGCTCTATTTCTTTTATTTTTGAAAGAGCCCACATAAAGCCCATTATAATCATGCAAAAATTCTTGTAAAATTGCTAGGAATTTTACGGGCGTTACACAATCTTCCTTCCTTGCTCGCTCCGAACAAGAGGAAGTATAGAAACAAAACCCTTCTCCTTCCTTTAGCCAACCAACAAGCACCAACCTAGATGCTTGCCGCCGGCCAACAAGGAGAAGGGATGAGGAAGATAGATGCTAGCCAAAAGCTCCAAGGGAAGACCCTAAGCTTTGTTTCCACCGGCCAAGGAGAGGAGAAGAGGGCTTGAACGCCAGCCAAGGGGAGGAGAAGGCTTGTTTGGGCGCCGGCCAACAAGAAGAAGAAGAGAAAAGGAAAATCTTTCCTTAATTGAGGCCGCCCAACACCCTTGCTCCTTGCCGCCCAAAACCCTAGCTCCTCCCTTTATTCATGTTCTCCACACCAACCCTAATCATCTCCTTTTATAGAGTTAGGGATAAGCCTTGTTTTAATCACCACCATTGGTTCTAGGGATTTAATCTCAACCGTCGGATCTAGAGATTTTATCTCAACCGTCGGATCTAGAGATTTAATCTCTACCGTTGGATCTAGAGTTTTGTTTTCATCCATTGGATATAGGCATCATGAGGTTTTAATAGGCTACAATAAAAACCATGAGGAGGAATTGGATCTTGGCCACCCAATGGATCAAGCCCACATAAAGTCCGATCCATTAATGATAATCCAATCCACTAAAGGATTATCATTGATCTACCTCACCAACCCCCATAAGTTAATATGGGCTCCATATATTATTTTTACATTTATCTCCCCGTGTTTAAGATTTCGAATGTTTGTCGATTAATTAATTTACTGAATATTAATTAATCAACATTTAACTCCATGAGTAGTACCACTCATCCTTATCATCATGCCGGACCAAGTCCACCTGCAGGGTTTACATGATGAACCTTATGAGCTCCTCAAGGGGACATCATCATCCAAATATTGAGGACACAGTTTCCTCCTATAATCAATGGCACACCATATAAATAATATCATTTCCCAACTTACCGAGCCTATCGATTTAATCTATAAATCTCGTCCATTGGTAAATCAAAGAAATGAATACTAAGTATATGTGCCAGTTATTATATCGAGATTAAGAGCATGTAAAATATAATATCTGAGGTCCGATTCGATTATGTAGTCAGCAATAAATCGATTTACCTCTAAGTCGGTCCTGCTCAATACACACAAAGTGCACTAGTGTGATTCTATGGTCAAGACAAACCAATACCAAATCACACTACAACAATTCCAATGGTTTGTCCAAAGACATCTCGGTTGTGAGCCTTTACTTATACTTTACAAGGAGCCGATAACATGATCTCCTATGTGACACCACACACCATGTTATCTACAATATAATGTATTAGACAATATGCATAGCCATAAATATGCAAACAATGATCATGTGATTCTTATTTCAAAATAAAGATGTTCATACAAAAAGCTAGACTTTTTCAGTATACATCCCAATAGTCTGATAATTTCCCTAGCATATAATTGAGCCAGTTGCTTAGTCAAGTAGGTCATCTTGATTGATAAGAAGTGGGCAGACTTCGTCAATCTATCCACGATTACCCATATAGCATCATATCCGTTCGTCGTCTTGGGTAGTCCTGAGATGAAATCCATAGAAATATCTTCCCATTTCCATTCTGAAATTTGGATTGGCTGCAGTGTTCCTCCAGGTCTCTGGTGTTCTGCTTTAACCCTCTAGCAGGTTAGGTAGGTACTGACATACTGAGCCACATCTCTTTTCATACCGAACCACCAGAATTTCCCTTTCAGATCTTGGTACATCTTGGTGGATCCAGGATGCATCGCATAGGGTGTTCCATGAGCTTCCTCAAATATCCTCTTCCATTACTCTGGATCGTGGGGAATACATAAGCGATCCCTGAGGTATAGTACTCTACTGTCAGCGATACAAAATCCATCATCCTTTCCTTCTAGGACCCCTTGCTTGATCCTTTGGATGCTCGGGTCACGGGCTTGCTTTTCTAATATATCGTCGAATAGCGTCAGTTCTATCGTCATGGTAGAAAGCCATCCAAAAATGATTTCAACCCCGTAACACATAATTTCCCTTTCTAGGGGCTGAGATAATACCAATAGAGACATCAAGGTGGCACCGGACTTCCTGCTGAGTGCATCGACCACTTTGTTCGCTTTTCCTAGATGGTAGAAGATCTCGCAGTCATAGTCCTTGACTAGCTCGAGTCATCTGCATTGTCTTATGTTTAGGTCTTTCTGTGTGAAGAAATATTCCAGACTCTGGTGATCTGTATAAATCCTACACTGAGTTGCATATAGTTAATGCCTCCATGTTTTGAGAGCAAGGCCCACGGCCGCTAGCTCTAGATCGTGAGTGGGATAATTCCTTTCATGTTCCTTGAGTTGCCTAGAGGCGTAGGCAATGACCTTGCCATTCTGCATGAGTACAACTCTGAGTCCCAACTTGGAAGCGTCGCTATACATGTCGAAGCCTTCGTTACTGTCCGGAAGAGTAAGGATTGGAGCACTGGTCAGTCTCCTTTACAATTCCGTGAAACTCTTCTCTCAGGCGTCCATCCATTCATACTTTTTGTTCTTTCTGGTAAGAACTATCATAGGGGCTGCAATTCTAGAGAAGTCCTCTACAAACTTCCTGTAGTAGCTTGCTATCCCGAGGAAGCTCTTGATTTCGCTGGCATTCCTTGGCCTGTTCGAGTTACTCACAGCTTCAATCTTTATTGGGTCTACCATCACTCCGTGCTTTGATATAACGTGACCCAAAAATGATACTTGATCAAGCCAGAACTCGCATTTGGAGAACTTTGCATACAACTGCTTTTCCCAAAGAATTTGTAATACCATATTCAGGTGTTCGGCGTGCTCTTCTTGGGTTCTCGAATATATCAGGATATCGTCGATGAAAAGGATCACAAATTTGTCGAGGAATGTCGAGAAAACCTGATTCATCAGATCCATGAACATAGCAGGTGCATTCGTCACTCCGAAA
Source organism: Wurfbainia villosa (assembly GCA_025175895.1). Taxonomy (NCBI): domain Eukaryota; kingdom Viridiplantae; phylum Streptophyta; class Magnoliopsida; order Zingiberales; family Zingiberaceae; genus Wurfbainia; species Wurfbainia villosa. The sequence continues at coordinate 96,667,712 of CM045986.1, forward strand.
GGCATAACTACGAACTCATAATGTCCGTATCTTGTTTGGAAGGTCGTCTTTGGTATATCATCAAGTTTCACTTTCACTTGATGATAGCCAGACCTTAGATCAATCTTAGAGAAGATGGTGGCACCGTTTAACTGGTCGAACAGATCATCAATCCGTGGTAAAGGGTACCTATTCTTGATCGTCATATTATTTAGCACTCGGTAGTCTATGCACATTCGCATAGACCCATCTTTCTTCTTTACCAATAGTACTAGAGCTCCCCATGGAGAGCGACTTGGGCGTATAAGTCTCTTGTCGAGTAACTCCTGTAGCTATCCCTGGAGTTCATTCAATTCAGTCGGCGCCATATAGTAAGGTGCTTTAGAGATCGGGTTAGTACCAGGAATCAATTTAATCTCAAATTCAATTTCTCTATCAAGGGCTAACACTGGTAGTTCATATAGGAATACCCCTGGGTAGTTGCCTAGCCAGCCATGCTTATCTTCATATATTATAATAAGGCTAGAATAATATTATCATACATATATTCATGCATATTTAAACTAAAAGCATTCCTTATCATACATAAAAGAAATAGAGTAGGCATATAATTTCTTACTTGGAGTGGCAGGATAGGAGCTTGATATGTGTGTAGTGGAAAGGCAGATCAGCTCTGATACCAACCTGTCACGCCCGCCCTTTTCTCGTAATCTAGAGTGGAAAGAAAGGGCGGCGCGACGCGAACATAAATAGGTGCATATACAGCGGAAGACTTTAAACTTTAGTAAAAAATGGAACATGGAACACGCATTTACCTTCAACCATTCAAATAACTCAACATTCTTAACCATGTAACAGATGAACATTTACTAAGCATGCATAATCATTTCATAAGGACACTACTTGGTTCAAGTTCATGATAATCAACATAATAGAGTTATGAGAGCCTAAATACAGGTATAGAGTACATGGACATCAATGAGGCATTCAAAGTATCATCTAGATACATTGTTCTCCATCACTTAACAATTCAATCAGGATAAGAAGGTTCTTAGCAATTCTTTAACTAAATCAAGTGCTTAACATGCCAAGGTTTCATAAAACATAACGAGTATAGTTTCACATCAAGTATAACCCTCAAAACAAGTCTAAGTTAACACCAAGTAGCAACCATCAAAACATCAAGTAGTGATCAACTCTTAACAACTAACATGCAAAACTTTAAAACATGCATAAGTCTTGGAACATAAAATAGATCGCTTCCACCATGCCACTGCCACACACACTTTACCCCTCCTGCTGCTCCCTTTAGTTTAGCCATTCTTTACCCTTTTCTGCAGTACAAGGGAAACATGAAACTATAAGTACATAGGCTTAGTAAGATCCTTTCCTACTCACAAAAGTCATACATCAAGTATTAGACATAAAGTAGTGACATGTTCATCTAGACAACATATAGGCATAGCATTCATATAAAAGTCTTGACATGATCATTTCGGAACATAAGACTAGAATTCATAAAAACATTGACATGTTCATCTAGACACATATAGGCATAGCATTCATACAAAAGTCTTGACATGATCATTTCAGAACATAAGACTAGAATTCATAAAAACATGATAATCACATAGACATGAAATGGGTATATGGTAGATGTTCTTTGAAAACATATATTTTATAGGTACTTAAACATAAATCTCAACATGAGGGCCTAACATTGTACCACATACATCATTTTGCGCGCATCCCTAAATAGATCCGAGGTAGCTAATCCCGAACCTACTAGGGTACTAGGCCCGTACTACGACCGTCGACCTAGGGGCAACGTAGGAGCCCATCCCGCACTAGGTCCGTACTATGACCGTCGACCTAGGGGCACATAGGAGCCCATCCCATGGACTTTGCTAGGGTCCAGTACAAGCCATACAAAAGTAAAATAGCATATCATGTTCCTTATCATAATATAAAAAGTGCTCTTAGTCCCAATTCATAGGGAAGCATCTCTTAGGCATTTCATCATACATACTTGTACATCATGACGCAATGAGCATAATATAAGCATACATTAATACAATTAACATGGACATGAGGTAGTGGCATAAACAAATAATGATATCATAAAGTCTAACTATCATCATGTCAACATCACAAATATATATACATCATGGCATAGAAGATCATTAGTAAGCATAAGCATGTTTTAAGGATGATAACCAATACCATCACATACTACATAACATGGGGGATTTATAGCAACCATAGAGGGGCTTGGAATCTCTTCCTAACCCTAATATTGGTCTTGGCCGCAACCCCTAATGGAGGTTTTAAGAAAACAAACTCTCAAACATACTAACACAAGGCCTAACTAACATCATGTTAACATCATATATACATATAGCATGGCATGGAAGATCATTAGTGAGCCCAAGCAAGGGCTTGGCCGAAACTCTAATAGAGGTTTTTAAGGATTCAAATACTCAAACAACTTACACAAAGCCTAACTAACATCATGTTAACATCTTATATACATGTAGCATGGCATGGAAGATCATTAGTAGGCAAAAACATGGTCTTAGCCGAAACCCTAATAGAGGTTTTAAGGATTCAAATACTCAAACAACTTACACAAATCCTAACTAACATCATGTTAACATTATATATACATGTAGCATGGCATGGAAGATCATTAGTAGGCACAAACATGGTCTTGGCCTAAAACTCTAATAGAGGTTTTAAGAAAACAAACATTCAAACATGCTAACACAAGGCCTAACTAACATCATGTTAACATCATATATACATATAGCATGGCATGGAAGATAACTAGTAAACTTAAGTAGAGACTTGGCAGAAACTTCCAAGGGAAGGTCTTAGGAAATCAAACACTCAAACATACTTGTACAAAGTCTAACTATCAACATGTTAACATCATATATAGATATATCATGGCATGGAAGATCATTGGTCAGCATGAACATGGTTTGGCCGAAACATCCAAGGGAGGGTCTTAGGAAATCAAACACTCAAACATACTTGTACAAAGTCTAACTATCAACATGTTAACTTCATATATAGATATATCATGGCATGGAAGATCATTGGTGAGCCTGAACATGGTTTGGCCGAAACCCTAATAGAGGTTTTAAGGATTCAAATACTCAAACAACTTACACAAAGCCTAACTAACATCATGTTAACATCATATCTACATGTAGCATGGCATGGAAGATCATTAGTAGCCCAAACATGGTCATGGTCGAAAACTTCCAAGGGTTTTTTTAAGAATTCAAACACTAAAAATAACTTGTACTGCAGGTGAGGGGATTACTTACATCCTTTCACTTGGTTTACTATAAGAACTATACCCTTGGTGTCAAGACAAGGCCTCTTTTGTTTCTTCTTGAGCTTTCGGAAATGGGAGAAGGAGAGGATGGGTTTCGGTGGAGGAAGAAGAAGAAGGAAGGAGAGAATGATTTGTTGTTCTCTTGCCTCCTCACTTACTCCTATTTATTCTAAGTGAAGGTGTCCCTTTGCCTCCCCTACCCTTATCTATCCTTTCTCTTACCCTTCTAACAACACACCCCTGCTGGGCTTCTAGTTATCACATGCATCTTAAGGTTTAGTTACCTTCTTGGAGGTTCAGGGTTCAAACCCTGGGCCATGCATCCTTTTTGGCTCTATCCTCTTTTATTTTTGAAAGAGCCCACATAAAAGCCCATTATAATCATGCAACTATTCTTATAAAATTTGCTAGAATTTTTATGGGCGTTACACTAATATAGCATAGTGAATGGCCTGAATCGTTTCCCAACGAGTGTAATAATAGAATAATAGTCTTAGGATCGTTAATTATTGCTGGAGTTTTGCAAATGTAACAAGGGGTTCGGATCGAAATAAAACTAATCCTACTGAACAAAAATACAATGCACGTAATCAAACTCTAATCTAACTAAACTATGATTCTGATGAAATTAAAAGAAACTTAAACTAAACATTCAAACAAGAAAGTACAAGAACATGGAAGATAAATGTAAAGCAAAGCATGGAATTAAATCTAACATAACTAACTGCAACCTAATTACTAAAGAGACATTTAATCAAACATCAAAGAGGCATGAAACAAATTAAACAAAGTGTGTGCAAATAACATGGAAGATATTCGATGACAAACATTCAATACAAATAAAAGTGAAAAGCATTCAACACATCATTGAATCTAGCAATGGGCTGTTCAAAATCTGAAATTGCTGGTATGGTGGTCGGAAGCTGCAATAAGAGCTGTTGGAGACTAAAATAGAGTTGACCGGAAGCTGAAATAGAGCTGTGGAGGCTGTAAATGGAGATAAAACCTAAAGGAAGAACCGACTCCTCTTCAGCCGCCGGTGAAGTTGATGATGAAGAGAAATGGGCTGCAAAAGCTAGAATTGAAACTAGTTATCCAGACGAAATGAAGAAGGTGCTATGATAACAAGCTGAAGAGAAGGTGCTGCCAATGAAGAAGAGATGTGATCGAAGGCAAGGGTTGCTGTCGGCGATGAATGAAGGAGAAGAAATGGAGTTGTCGCCGGTGTGATGGTAACCGAAGATGCTAGAGATGAAATAGCACCGCCGGCCTTGGTGGAGGAAATGGATGGCTTGTCGGTGGTGCTTGGAGGTGAAACGACGATGGAGCGACGGTGAGGAAGAAACTGTGTGCATCGGTTGAAATCCCGTGAGAAGAAAAGCCACCCATACCCCAATAAATCTCTAACCCTAATTACCACCCAAATCAAGATCTGATCTGACGACTGGAATTGCTCTGATCTTTTACGGACGAATCTGATCAATCTGAATGGGCGATTATGACAAACCATTCCGGATGAAAGGCTAAGATGTCTAGATCTGAATGTATGGACCGGATCTCTCCAGATCTGAATGGATGGCTCAAAATTAATCGGATCTCATTGGACGATCAGGATCGATCAGATCTGCTTCCTTAGATCAGATTACTTTAGATTTGCATCAACGATTCAGATTGTTTCTGCTTGATCTCTCTCTTTTGGTCTTGAAATCAAGCACAACTTGGTTTGACTTGACTCGAATCATGGCTCCTTTTAATTTCCTACAAAATCACATTCATAATATGAGAAATAATATTGTATTTGTAGGAAAATTACAATTAAGCTAAAAATAAATCCAAACTCATAAAACATGCTAACAATCAACAATTAATCACATGAAAGAGTAAAAAGTATCAAATCTAGGAGCAAAAATAATGTACTAAAATGTTGTTATCACCGCCCAAAAGGAAGAGGAAACCCTAGGGTTGCCGCCGGCCACCTCCCCTCTCAAGCCATTCTCCAAAACCCTAATCTCCAAAAAGTATTCTCATGCCCAAGCCTTGGCCCTCCTTTTATAGAGCAAGGCTTAAGCCTCCTTTTAATCTCCACCGTCAGATCTAGAGATTTAATCTCGACTATCGGATCTAGAGATTTAATCTCAACCGTCGGATCTAGAGATTTAACCTCCACCATTGGATCTAGAGTTTCATTTTCCATCATCAGATCTAGATTCATGAGGGTTTTAATAGGCTACAATAGGAACCATGAGGAGGAGTTGGATCTTGGCCACCCAATGGATCAAGCCCACATAAAGTCTGATCCATTAATGATAATCTATTCCACTAGAGGATTATCATTGATCTACCTCACCAACCTCATAAATAAATATAGGCTCTATATATTATTTGTACAAATGTCTCCCCGTATTTAAGATTTCGAATGTCCATCAATTAATTAATTTACTGACAATTAATTAATCAACATCTAACTCCATGAGTAGTACCACTCAACCTTATCATCATGTCGGACCAAGTCCACCTGCAGGGTTTACATGATGAACCTTATGAGCTCCTCAAGGGGACATCATCATCCTAATATATAGGACACAATTTTCTCCTATAATCAACGGCACACCATATAAATAATATCATTTCTCAACTTACCAAGCCTATCGATTTACTCTATAAATCTCGCCCATTGGTAAATCAAGGAAATAAATACTAAGTACATGTGCCAGTTATTATATCGGGATTAAGAACATGTACACCTTAATATCCGAGGGTCGATTCAATTATGTAGTCAGCAATAAATCGAATCACCTCTAAGTCGGTCTTGCCCAATACACACAAAGTGCACTAGTGTAATTCGATGGTCAAGACAAACCAATACCAAATCACACTACAACCATACCAATGGTTTGTCCATAACCATCTCGGTTGTGAGCCTTTACTTATACTTTACAAGAAACTGATAAAATGATCTCTTATGTGACACTACACACCATGTTATCTAAAATGTTACGTATCAGACAAATATGCATAACCATAAATATGCAAACAATGATCATGTGATTCTTATTTCAAAAATAAAGATATTCATACAAAAGATAGACTTTCAGTATACATCCCAACACACCATGGTTGAGGGAACACCTGTGAGGGATCATGTTCTCAAGATGATGGCTCATTTGAATGAGCTAGAAGTCCTTGGAGCTGAGATTGATGGGGAAACCCAGGTCGATATCATTCTCCAATCTCTACCTAGGAGCTTTAAGTAGTTTCTCTTGAACTACAACATGAATAAGAGGTTGTATTTGTTGGCGGAGCTTCTGACAGAACTCCAGGCAGTAGAGAGACTTTTCCATCAAAGTTCTCAGGCTTCGGTTGCCCAAAAGGTTTCTACTTCTAAGCCGAAAGGCAAGAAGAAGAAGAAATAAGGTGCAGCGAAGGTGGTGGGAGGATCTCAGGGAGGAGTGAAGAAGATGAAAGACAAGTGCTTCACTTGCAAGCAGACTGGACATTGGAAGGTTGACTGCCCCAACCAGAAGCAGAACAAAGGTATATCTTTTGGTCTAGTTGTTAAAACATGTTTAGTGGTGTTATCTACCAGCACATGGTGTGTAGATACGAGAGCCACTGATCATGTCTACAACACTTTGCAGGGGTTCCAGGAAACCAGACAACCAGTTGAGGGGGAGATTACCATCTACATGGGCAATGCTACGAAGGTGGTGGCTATTGTAGTGGGACATGTTTATTTATATTTTGATAGGAATAAAACTTTGGTTCTGAGAAATTGCCTTTGTGTACCTTCATTTAGAAAGAATTTAATTTCAATTTCTAAATTGTTTCTGGATGGATATTCTATTTCTTTTAATGACAAAGTAGTTATAAAAAAGAATAGGGAGATTATCTGTTCTGGTGCATTGGTAGGTAATTTATATACACTTGAACCAAAAGCTCCCACGATGCAAATAAAAATAAATAACTCATCTTCTAAATCTAATAAGAGAAAAGAACCTTCGAAAATGAACCAAACATATCTTTGGCATCTAAGGTTAGGTCATATTAACCTAAGTAGAAGTCAAAGGTTGATAGCTGATGGAACTGTGGGTTCATTAGTGGTGGAAGATTTCCCAACCTGCGAATCTTGCTTGGAAGGTAAGATGACCAAGAGGCCTTTTAAGGCCAAGGGTTATAGAGCCAAAGATGTGTTCGAATTGGTTCATTCTGATTTGTGCAGTCCTATGTCTATCTTGGCTAGAGGTGGTTTTAAATATTTTGTCTCTTTTATAGATGATTATTCAAGATATGGATATAATTACTTGATGCGTCACAAGTCTGAATGCTTTGATAGGTTCAAATAATTCAAGGCTGATGTGGAGAAACATTAAGGTAAAAGTATCAAGACACTACGATCTGATCGTGGTGGTGAGTACCTCTTGGGAGAGTTTAGGAATTACTTATCAAAGGCTTGGATTCAATTCCAATTATCTGCACCTGGCACACCCTAGTAGAATGGTGTAGTGGAGCAAAGGAATAGGACTCTTATGGAGATGGTAAGATCGATGATGAGTTATTCTGAGTTACCAGAATCGTTCTGGGCATATTCTCTGGATACGACAGTATATATTTTGAACTTGGTACCATCTAAATCAGTGCCTTCTACTCCCACAGAATTATGGACTAGGCGAAAGCCTAGTCTTAGACATATTTGGATTTGGGAGAGTCTAGCACATGTGTTGAAGGCAGATGATGGTAAGTTGGAACCTCGTACAGAAGTGCGCTTGTTCATAGGCTATCCTAGAGGAACTAAAGGTGGTTTGTTCTATAGTCCTAGTGATCAGAGGGTGATCGTTAGCACGAATGGTAGATTTTTAGAGGAAGACTATGTGATGAACCACAAGCCCATGAGCAAGATTTTTCTAGAGGAATTGAGAGGGGAAGTCACTACTTCAGTACCACCGGTACAAGAGGACATACCACAAGTGACTGCACCGCGTGTCATAAAGGATACATAGGTGATACCTCATTGTAGTGGGAGGGTTGTTAAACAACATGATAGATTTTTGTTCTTGGAAGAATCTTTTGATTTGGTCCCTAGAGAACATGAACCTGATCCCTGGACATATAACGAAGCAATCCAAGATAAAGATGCAGTATCTTGGCAAAGTGCAATGAATTTTGAGATAGAATCAATAGATTCAAATCAAGTCTGGGAGCCAGTAGAACCACCTAATGGTGTAAAAACCATTGGATGTAAGTGGATCTACAAAAGAAAGAGAAGAATAGACAGTAAGGTTGAGACCTTCAAAGCAAGGCTTGTTGCGAAAGGGTATACTCAGAAAGAGGATATCGATTATGAGGAGACATTTTCTTCGGTAGTCATGCTTAAGTCTATCTGGATTCTCTTGTCTATTACTACTCATATGGATTATGAGGTGTGGCAGATGGATATCAAGACAACTTTCCTTAATGGAAGTCTTGAGGAAAACATCTATATGGAGCAACCAGAGGGATTCATTGCAAAGGGCAAAGAGCATCTTGTGTGCAAGCTTAATCGGTCCATTTATGGATAGAAGCAAGCTTCGAGATCTTGGAACATCCGCTTTGATTAGGTAATCTAGTCATATGGATTTATTCAAAGTCCGGATGAGTCTTGTGTATACAAGAGATGTGACGGAAACGTAGTGGTATTTCTTATACTATATATAGATGACATTTTTCTCATTGGCAACAGTGTCAAAGTGTTATCAGATGTAAGGGTATAGTTGTCCAAACAATTTGATATGAAGGACTTGGGAGAAGTGGGACACATCTTTGGGATCAAGTTTATAAGGGATCGCAAGAAAAGAATGTTGTGCTTATCTCAAGCTTCATACATAGACACTATTTTTGCTCGTTTTAGCATGCAAAACTCAAAGAAAGGTTTTCTACCTTTTAGGCATGGAGTACCTTTATCTAAAAAGATGTGTCTTAGAACATCAAAGGAGATAGAGGAGATGAAGGCAGTGTTGGATCGAGAAGCGTCGCTAGAGGGGGGGGGGGTGAATAGCGAGCGTAAAATTTTCGATTCGTTCATTCGATATACTAGCAAGCATAGCGAAAAAGTAAAAAGACAAGTTTATTTTTACTTTGTTCACAACCCAGCGGTTGCTACTCCAAGGCTCTAACGGTCCTAGACCGCGTACGGAGGAGAAAACACTATAAGATCTCCTCCTCATTGGAGGTAGGAACAAAGATCACAAAACTGAAAGTACGAGGATGAGCCAACAAGCCTCCCTCACCTCGTTACGATTAAAACAAATAATAGAATAACAAAAATAATTACTTGTTGCTGCTGCCGACGAAGAAGATTAGAACTTGTCGTCGCGTCGGCGTTATGATGGTATTGGAGCTTTGACGTTGTAGGAGCACTTGAGAATAATCATGATGAATGTTTGGGTTGGAATCCTTCCCTCTTTTATAGATTTTGGCCTCTGAATAAGTCTCCTCATCTTTTGGAACAGATCACGAGGTTGTACCAAATTTTATCGTGAAGTGACCGCGTCAAACATTATCTATTTTGTCCTAGTGCAAAAGGTTGATTCGTTGCCATCAGTCGACTGATGCCTTCCATCAGTCGACTGATGAGCATCAATCCACTGCACAATGACCAGCAGTCAACTGTCAGCCTAGCCACTTCCCTGCAATAAGAGGTTAGCATGGAAAATGATAAATGTGACGGTTTCTTACCGTCCGATCTCGACCTAGACCTTCGACAGGAAGTCTTAGTCGGATCGCCGCCTACGGTCTTCCCCGTACAGAGGACACAACCTTACCATCTCTCACTCACATAAGCTTACCTCTGGTCCTTTAATATCTGTCACTTTGCTTCCGGTCTTTCACCTAGGTTCTTCGACTCCCACGAAGTTCCCTCGGTGTTGCCCGACTACCACAGCTCCCTCTGGGTGTCGCTGACCTTTGACTTAGCTTAGCCTTTCTGCACACTTGATTTAGCTCATGAGACAACGATGTAAACTTAACTTTGTGTCTTTGCCATAATCAAAACACAGGTTTGATTATCTGGTGCCCTTGCACCAACAGACGATTCCTTATACTTCGGCGGTAGGAAGCCTCATGTATGCTATGTTATGTACGAGGTCGGATATCTGCTTTGCCATGGGCATGATTAGCATATATCAGAGTAATCCAAAATAGGGACATTGGATTGTGGTAAAGCATATATTGAAGTACCTGAGAAGGACTAGGGATTATATGCTGGTATACCAGGAAGATCAATTACTCCCTATGGTTTTATAGATTCTGACTTCCAATCAGATAGGGATAACAGTAAGTCTACCTTGGGTTTTGTATTTACTTTGGGAGGTGGAGCCATTCTATGGAGAAGTGTCAAGCAGAAATGCGTGGCGGACTCCACCATGGAAGCTGAGTATGTGGCAGCCTCTGAGGCAGCCAAAGAAGCTGTATGGCTCAGTAACTTCTTGATGGACTTGGATGTGATTCCTGGTTTGCCCTAAACTATCACAATTTATTGTGATAACAGTGGTGCAGTTGCAAACTCGAAGAAACCACGAGCCCATAAGGTAAGTAAACACATAGAGTGCAAGTACCACCAGATATGAGATATCGTAAAGCGAGAAGAAGTTGTTGTGGCCAAGATTGCATCAGAGGATAATCTGGCAGATCCTTTCACTAAGGCCCTTCCAGCTAGAGCTTTTTATAGGTATATTGAGGGAATGGGAATAAGATGTTTGGCAGTTTGATTGCATCATAGTCTTTTAGTATAAGTGGGAGATTGTTGGGATGTATACTGAAAGCCTAGCCTTTGTATGAACATATTTATTTTTAAAATAAGAATCACATGATCATTATTTGCATTTTATATTTTTCATATGTATGCATCTTGTCTAATACTTTATATTGTAGATAAAATGGTGTGTGGTGTCACACAGAAGATCATGTTATCAGTTCCTTATAGAGTATAAGTAGAGGCTCACAACCAAGATGGTTTTGGACAAACCATTGGCATGGTTGTTGTGTAATTTGGTATTGGTTTATCTTGACCATAGAATTATACTAGTACATTTTGTGTGTATTGAGTAGGACCGACTTAGAGGTTATTCAATTTATTGCTGACTATATAATTGAATCAGACCTCGGATATTATGGTGTACATGCTCTTAATCCCGAAATAATAACGATCACATGTACTTAATATTTATTTTTTTTATTTACCAATGGGCGAGATTTATGGATTAAATCTATAGGCTCGGTAAATTCGGAAATAATATTATTTACATTGTGTGCCATTGATTATAGGAGGAAATCGTGTCCTATATATTGGGATGATGATGTCCCCTTGAGGAGCTCATAAGGATCATCTTGTAAATCGTGCAGGTGGACTTGGTCCAACATGATGATAAGGTTGAGTGGTACTACTCATGGAGTTAGATGTTGATTAATTAATTGTTAGTAAATTAATTAATTAATGGATATTCTATATCTTAAACACGGGGAGACATTTGTACAATTAATATATGGAGCCCATATTTAATTATGGGGCTTGGTGAGGTAGATCAATGATAATCCTCTAGTGGAATGGATTATCATAAATGGATCAAATTTTATGTGGGTCAGATCTATTGGGTGGCCACGATCAAACTCCTCCTCATGGTTTCTATTGTAGCCTATTAAAACCCTCAAGGAACCTAAATCCAACGGACACGATTAAAAGGAGGCTTGGACAAAATCTATAAATAAGGTCCAAGGCTTGGGCGGCAAGAGATGAGAGTTGTGGTTTAGTATTTTGGAGTTGGATTTGGAGGCTTGGGCAGCAACTTAGGTTTTGGCTTCTCCTTGTGGGCGGCAGCAACACAACCTAGGGGTTGGCCCTTGTTTTTGGCGGCGCCTCCCTCTATCTCTCTAGCTTTCCTAGTGGCTCCTCCCTCTCTTTCTCTCCTTTGGCCGGCAGCAACAAGAGACCTCTCTTGGCCGACGCCCACTCTTCCTTATTCCTCTCCTTGGTCGGCGGTAACAACCAAGCTAGGAGCTTGGTGGTCGACACTAGATACGAGAAGAAGGGTTCGGTCATCTTCCCATTGTTCGGAGCGAGCAAGGTAGGGAAGAATGAGATCTAGGAGGCTTCGTTTCTTGGTAGATCGTCGCCCACGCGACGTCCAAGAAGAGGATAGGACATACGATAGAAGATCAAGAGGTAAACAAGAGGTATAATTCTTGTTTAAGTGTCTTTCTTGTTCAATTCAATTTGCATGTAATTGTATGTGGTAATTTACTTGGACCCCGAAGACAAACACAGAAATCGGTGATCCGTACATCATCTATTCCTCGGATAATTAAGGAAAAGAGTTAGGTTGCTTGAACAACAAGTTTGTTCAAGCGACCACTCTAATCAAATAGCACGATGATGGATCGGTTGCTTGGGTAATCCGTCTTCATCTAGGATTAATTTTTTTTAATCCGGGGATGTAGATAAAATCACCATGCACAAGCGACCAAGTTGAAGCGAGAAGTGAAGTTTCTCCCTTCAGAAACCTCTTAATACAAGTTTACAAGAGTTACACAAGAACTTATAGCTGAAAGAGTTTGAGAAGAGTAGGATTACAATATGCAGTATTAGCTAGGGCTTCTTCTCTTCACCCTTTGGATTTCCTTTGAGGGTGTTTGGAGCATGAGGATGAAGGAAAATGCTGGAGAATCGCTTCAAAGACTATAGTGAATAGTAGAGTTGAGTTTTGAGGAAAAGAGCCGGAGAAAGCTTTTATAACGAACCATATTAGGGCTTTTTTCACCCGTGCAGTCGAGTCGCCTCGACTGTCGTTTGATTACCATTCGCAATGGTATGTTTTCCCCCTCAATTTTGACTTATCACCCATTGTAACATAGGTCTAGTCGAGGAGATGGATCATCACCTCGACTGGTAAACTTAGTCGAGCTTCCAGTCGAGCCTACCTCGCTTCTGTTTCAACTAAACAGAGCTTCAGTCAAGGCATCTTCTATGGATTTCTACTTAAGTTATGCTACGCCAGTCGAGGCTGCAATTGACACCGCCTTGCTTCTGTTCGATAGATCAAAGCACTAGTCGAGGCACCACCTCGACTGATATGGTCTCTGCTCAAAGCATCCTACCCCAGTCGAGGTGGAAATCGACTTTGCTTGCTACTGTTCGAATGAAAGAAGCACCAATCGAGGTGCCTCCTCGAATGCTACGGGTCTGTTCAAAGCAAGATACCCTAGTAGAGGTGAAAATCGACTTTGGCTTGCTTCTATTAGAGTGAAAAAAGCACTAGTTGAGGCGCCACCTCAATTGATATTGATTTCTCAACAACTGCGAGGCTAGTCTAGCTATCTCTTAAAACCTAACCACTTCCTGTTGAGGCGATGCCTTGACTGGGTAGGCTTTAGACCAGTCCTGAGCTCTGAGCTCAACAATTCATCCAGGATAATGGGTACCAGTCAAGGTGCCACCTCGACTGATAATGAAATCAGTCGAGGTGCTGCCTCGACTACTGCCTTGACCCTTGTTCGTTTGAACTCGTCTACAGTTGAAACCATGCCTAAGAAGAGGTCTACCTTGTACCCTTTACCTGATGCCTGTGAACCACTTTTCATAGGTCTTCCATGCCATGAATCGCTTCCGGATCATTATCTGCCAAGACTTTTCATCCAGGTCTTCATGCCAAGACTCCTCCTCCGGGTCGTCATGCCAAGACTCCTCATCTGGGTATTTATGCCAAGACTTCTCATTCGGGTCTTCATGTCAAGACTCCTCATCCTAGTCTTCATGCCAGAACTCCTCGTTTGAGTCTTCACTTACCAAGACATCTCGTCCAGGTCTTCATGCCAAGTCTTCTCGTCCGGGTCTTCATGCTAGGATTCCTCGTTCGAGTCATCATGTCAGGACTCCTTGTCCGAGTCTTCACTTGCCAAGACATATCATCCGGGACTTCATGCCAAGACTCCTCGTCCAGGACTTCATTACCTTGCATCCGATCCTCGACCTACAAGAAATTTTTTGAAAATACATCTCAACCAACTGCGTGAGAAAACACATAATTATCACATTGACTTAAACCCTTTTGAAACACCAAAATATCATTTGGGCCTGATTGCACCAATAATCTACCCATTTTTGATGTTTAACAACATGGTTTAAGTTTAGGTGATGCAATTATAGTACAATATAATATTCTCAGAATTGTACATAATTTGTAGTATTTCAGAACTTCATCGAATCATCAAATCAAGATGTGCAATAAGATTTTCATGCCATATTCAAATAAGATGGATTTACAGTAAGATTGTCATGATTTTCAAAATTTCCAGGACTTAAAGGTTTAAGTCCCATTTTAAACTTTAACACTTAAACTTAAACATCACTTATCTCTCCCCCTTTGGCAAACACACAAAAAGATCATAGGGATGTTGGGAGTATAGGGAATACAATAACCCAAAAAAAAAAAAGAATTAAATTGAGCAATTTATAGTATCCTTCCCATGAATCCTTACCCCTAGTTATCCAATGCACCAACAATGTATTTCAATAAAATGGATGTCGATCGTGTTTTTTTTTATTGAACCATACATATTGAGAGGAATGGAGAACTCCACTAGGAAAAAAAAATTGCCAGAGTTTCCCCTTAAAATAGTTGTGATAAAACCTACTAACAAAATTTTAACACATATAGACAGTGAAAAAGAAATACCAAACTCATATTCATAAGTGAGAAAAAAAAACTGTAAACATTCAACATTAAAAACATTTTTACACAGATTCACTACATTCCATTAACCGTGTCTATTTTACAGAATTCCTAAATTTTCCACACTTTTCCAAAATTCTAAAACTTAGATACACACAAAAAGAAATGTCAAAGCTACATGGTCGGTGAAGAAGGACCCGAAGAATCAGTCGCCAGGGAGCATAGGAGTGTGAGTATTTCCGTCTGTTGGTCCAAAATTTGTGTTTGTCTGGTAGAAACTTCCGAGAGACACATATCCATGGTCTTCTGAAGCCCCTCAAATCTAGTATCAATAGTCATCTAGAGGTCCTCAAACCTAGTATCAACTTCCTCGGTGAACTCAACATAATCTTGGAGCAAGCTATCTAGCTGCTCGGAGACAGAAGAATAGGGTTCATCAGCTAGAGCTAAAGGTTCTTCTTCTTCTTGTATGCCCATGTCCCATCTCTCACTGGCCTGGTGTACATCTGCCCACTCAACACTCCGATAAGCCTGGGATATGTTGGCCAAGGAAATTTTTTGGCATTTTATGAAATCAAAGTCTGACATTTGCTTGATCTTGCCCTTGCTCGTGTTTATACCTATGGACTCTAACCAAAAAGTAATTATATGTCCAAATGGCATGTAGACTTTCTTTTGGATAGGGATTGTGAAGTGGACAATGCAAAGAAAAATGTTTAATGCAACATTAAAGTCAAGATGATTCTTTAGGAGGTGGAGGGTGAGTAAAAGATGTGGTCTTAATTTATCTTGCCCCCGTGTGACAATAGGGAGAATGCAACCTATAATGACCTTATATAGGACATTGTCAGTGCAGCTAATGTCATGCCTGGAAATAAGTTAAGACCGAGTTTTCGTGGTCTTCTAAAGAAATATTCATGAATGGCATTGATGGAGTAACCTTCAATAGGTTCTCGAATGCTCGGAGAGCATTCTAGAACTTACTATGACTCTATACACTCTAGGAATGCCCTGAGAATATCAGGAGTGAATTAGATATCCCTCTTGGCTGCCCTACTTTTATATATAAGTCTATCTCCTGTATGTTGCAGATTATTATAGAACTCAGAAACTAAGTCTATGTTAATATGATGATCACAGTAGACTAGTTTACTAAGCCTATAAAAATCAATTACACCTATTACATTTCAAGAAAATGCAATGAAAAACTCTCTATCTAAGGAGCGAGTAGGCATCAGCTGGAAAGAGAATAGATATATCTCTTGATCTTCTAATGTATGACCTTCCTCCTTTTGGACGTCGTGTGGGCGACAATCTTCCAAAAGTCGAAGCTCCTAGATCGCAAATATTCTTTCCTTGCTCTTCCAAAGAAAGAGGAAGAATAGAAACAAGGTTTTTCTCCTCCCTAAAACTAACCAACAAGGAGCAGAAAAAATCCTTGCCGCCGGCCACAAGAGAGAAGAAGACAATGATGGAAAACAACCAAGACACCAAGGGAAGCCCTATATCTTGTTTCCACCACCTAAGGAGAGAGAGAAGAGAAGCTTTGGCCGCTGGCCAAGGTTGGAAGAGGGCTGGGAGAGCTACTGGACGTCGGCCAATGAAGCAAGAAGGAAGAAGAACCTTCCTTATTTGGTGCCACCCAAGCCTCCAAACCCTAACCCTAATCTTATCTCAACTAGGATTCCTTCTCTTACCGCCCAAACCCTAGCTCTCTTGATGTAGTTCATATTTGCCTACAACAACTAGTAGTCGAGGCTACATTCGAGTGCACCTCGATTCTGTTTGCCTGTTGCAACTAGCAGTCGAGGCATTATTGAAATGCCTCGAATGTTAATCTGATATTCCATTTTCCTAAGTATTTTAAGTCCTAAAATCATTGCCCTTAAGTCCCTAAACCATTTTACAAGTGTCAATACACTTGATAGAAATTTTCTAACATATTTTTGACATTTAACTTGAGTTTTATTATTGTTTAGGATGTCCAACCAATTTGACTTGGTTGAAATTTCCAATCATGATCATAGAAACAAATCCACATGAATTATGTATTGGCCTTCCCCATAATTGGTCAACTTAATGATTTGTATTATTTCCAATCTCATTACTCAAGTTGATGCATCATAACAAGCATTTTGAGTAAATTGGTTGCTCCTAACATCTCACCTCTATCTAACAATACACAAACATGGTTAATCATATAGTTTGTGTGAGATGTTTTACAAGGCATTTTCCCATTTCTCTTGTACTTATGGATTAGTCTTTAAGATCATGGAGAGGTTTTAATCAGCAACATACATTCCTAATTCTCTTTTTAAATAACTGAATTCATTTTCTGGAAGAGGTTTTGTAAAAATAACAGCAAGATTAGCCTGTGACTCAACATGATCACTAATGAAGTAATGTCTCACTTCAATGTGTTTCGTCCTGGATGATGGACTGGATTTTTAGTCAAGTTTATTGTGATAATGTTATCACAAAGAAATTGCACATTTTTATATGAAAACCCATAATCTTCTAGGGTATGAGTCATCCATAGCAATTGCAATACACTTTCTCCCATGGTTATATACTCAGCCTCAGTCATAGAGAGAGCGGCAGAATGTTGCTTTCAACTCGACTAACTAATAAATGTTGAACCTAGAAATTGACAACCCCCACTCGTGCTTTTCCTATCTAGTTTGCATTCTGCATAATTGGAATCGGTATAGCCTACTAAATCAAAAGATTCAGTTCGCGGATACCACAATCCTACAGTTTTGGTTACTTTAAAGATATCTCATAATTCTTTTAATAGCAACCCAATGAGACTCTTTCGCACTCGATTGATATCGTGCGCACATACCCATAGCAAATACTATATCAGGTCTACTCACTGTAAGGTATAAAAGCCTACCTATGGCACTCCAATAAAGTTTCAAATCAATAGATTTCTCATCTACATCACTATCTAAATGAGTGTTTTGTTCCATTGGGGTGAAAACCTCCTTTACATTTTCCATGTTGAATCTTTTTAGCAATTCCAAAGCATATTTTGATTGATGGATATGAATTCCTTCTTTGGTTTGTTTGATTTGTAGTCCAAGGAAAAAAGTCTCTTACTAGACTCAACTCAAACTCACTCTTCATGTGTTCTATGAATTCATTGAGGTAATCCCTATTGTTAGAGCCACAAATTATGTCATCAACATAAATCTGAGCTACAAATATATCTTTACCATTTCTTTTCAGAAATAGTGTGGGATCAATTTGACCTCTTCTAAAACCCTTTTCAACTAGGAAGGTTGACAACCTTTCGTACCAAGCACGAGGTGATTGTTTCAGCCCGTAAAGAGCCTTCATAAGCTTATACACGTGGTTTGGAAATTCAAAATTTTCAAACCCCGGTGGTTGCTCAACATAGACTTATTCCTTAATAAGACCATTCAAAAATGCAGACTTCACATTCATTTGATATAATTTGAAGCCCTTATATGCTGCAAATGCTAGCATAAGTCTTATGGATTCTTGTGAAAATTTAAGCACAGACTCAAGTCAGCCTTGACCTGCGCCTAGACTGGTCAATCAGTCGAGGTGCTCAACTAATTGGCTCGACTACTGATTGTGGGAATAAATAAGGAAAACTTTTTTCTGCGTCTCCCAAACCCAATTTCTCAGCGTTTCTTCGTTCGCGATTTCTCCTTCGGTTTTTCCCTTTGCCATCGTCGCTTGAGTCTCCGGTGATATTCAACGCCGTCTATCCCTAGACTACCTCTCTTGGACCCAATCTAATCTAGGGTAAGTGTTCTTGCCTCTCCTACCATTTCTAGGTCAAAGCCCTAACTCTAATCCAACGGTTCTCCACCGCTAGGGTTCGCCGACCATTCACCTGAGAAAGTGATATTTGACTAAGGTCTCTCCATCTCTAAGGTCAAACGCTAACCCTCTTTGAACAAATTCAACGACAATGGCACCTAAGTATAAGACTCTTCCTCCTTTTCTTTCATTTTCGCATTTCGTAGTTAAGTATTGGTCACTAATCATTTTTTTGTCCATATCATTCATCATTCCACATCATATCACATTAATCTTACACCTTGGGCATAATTTTGCATCTC
Organism: Wurfbainia villosa; assembly: GCA_025175895.1. Taxonomy (NCBI): domain Eukaryota; kingdom Viridiplantae; phylum Streptophyta; class Magnoliopsida; order Zingiberales; family Zingiberaceae; genus Wurfbainia; species Wurfbainia villosa. The sequence goes on from CM045986.1 coordinate 96,686,833, forward strand.
TAGGCAAAAAAGAAAAGAAACCGAGGTTAGTAGGAAAGAAACATCTCGAAAGAAACCTTTTACAGTCTCTCGATTTCCTTCCGAATATCATCAGCATTCATTCATGAATCATATCTTGCTACGGGTCCATAGGTTTCATCATAATCAAGTCCCTCAACTTGATTGTAACCTTTGGCAACAAACCTAGCCTTATTTCTTACAATCTCTCCCTTATCATTCATTTTATTCCTAAATACCAATTTTGTGCCAATTATAGTAGCTTTATCATGCCTTGGGACAAAATCCCAAATTTGACTTCTCTCAAATTGTCCCAATTCATCTTGCATTGCTATGATCTAGTCCGGATCAAGCAAAGCTTCATCAATTACTTTTGGTTCAATTTCAGAGATCAATTCTACTTGATTTACTTCATTCCTAAAAAATGATATAGTCCTCACCCCATGATGGATGTCTCAAACAACTTGGTCTAGGGGATGACTAGAGACCATTCTAGTGGATCTTGGTACTTGAGATGTTTCTTGAACCTCACAATTTAGCACAAGCTCATGTGATGACCTTTCTGACCTAGGGTTTTCATTATCGGAGTCAAATCTAACTCCCCCTACATTAGTGTTCTCATTCAAAATCAATTTCTTGAGTTCGAACAGAAGTTCATCACCTTCTACCTTAGAATCAATTTGTGTTTTACTTTCTTCAAAAACTACATTTGATGATTCCTCCACCAAATTTGTTCTTTTGTTATACACTCGATAAGCCTTACTTGTGAGGGAATATCCTACAAGGATACCTTCATCCACTTTAGCAATGAATTTCCCTAGATGATCCTTAGTGTTTAAAATGAACACCTTGCAACCAAATACCCAAAGTTGATTGATTGTTGGTGGTTTTCCAAACCATAGTTCATGAGGTGTTTTTCCTATGAATCTATGTATCCAAACTCTGTTTTGAACATAGTATGCAGTATTAATAGCCTTAGCCCACAAATAACTACTCATTTAGCATACTCCTTATAGCTTCTTGTAAGACTCTATTCTTCCTCTCTACCAAACCATTTTGTTGTGGTGTCCTAGGAGTGGAGAATTCGTGTTTGTACCCTTTTTCTAGACAAAATTACTTAAACCTCATATTTTCAAATTCTCCTCCATGATCGCTTATAATTGTTTTAATTATTGCATTTTTCTCATTCTCAATTATTCTACAGAAAGGAATAAAAATTTCTAATGATTGATCCTTATGTTTGAGAAAGAAAGTCCAAGTATATCCAGTATAGTCATCTACTACTACCAAATAATATCTACTACCATTCAAGTATTTAGTTGAGCTACTATCAAACAAATCCATATGCAATAAATCTAAAGCACTTCACGTAATTACAACGTTTTTGCTTTTGTGTTATGCTTATACTTGTTTACCTTTTTGACATGCATCACATAGTTTGTCCTTTTCATACTTGAGCAATGGTAGTCCTCGCACAAGTTCTTTCTTGGCCAACCTCTTGATGTTCTTCATGTTGACATGTGCGAGTCTTCGATGCCATAGCCATGAATCATCTTCTTTAGACAAAATACACTTCAAATGCATGTTAGTAGCACTACTAAACTGAACTTGATAGATATTTTCCTTCCTAGTTCCTACTGACATGGTAGTGTTGGATTCATTATGTTTAATTAAGCATTGAGTTGAATAAAATTCTACTCTATACCCTTCATCACATAATTGACTAACACTCAAAAGATTAAAAGTCATTCCTTTAACTAGCAGGATATCCTTAATCCTAAATTGTTCATAAATAAAAATGTCTCCTACTCCTATGACCTTTAGTTTACCACTATTACCAAAAGAAACAGTACCTTTACTTCTATTTTTAATTGAAGCAAACTTTGAAGAGTCCCCGGTCATGTGCTTGGAGCATCCACTATCTACAAACCATATCATCAGACACTCCCACTTGACTGGTACCTATTCAAACAAGAAATACAAGATCTTTTGGAACCCAGATTTTGGGTCCATTAGAATTCACAACATATTGTTTATAAATCCATGCTTTAGTTACCTTAGCTTTAACACAATGAGTTCTATTAACTAAAGACATGAAACTAAATTCTTTTTGTTTCAGTTTATACCCTATTCTAGCTTTGTTATAGACTGCCCTTTGGGCATCTAGAATCATGTTAAGGGTTTTAGAGCTCATTGTGAATTTCTCAAGTGTTCACTTGAGATCATAAACTTGTGCTCTCAAAGAGTTGTTCTCTTCTCTATGTTCTTCAACCAGAGAAGTATTAGTCCTTTTTTTCATCAGAAATTGAGTTAAGGTTTCTAAATTCCTCTACCTCAGATTTTAAAACCTTAACCTTACTCCTAGATCTATTTAAGGCATTAGTTAAACATGCTATTGTTTCTTATAACTTATCTAATTCAAGAGAGGTTACCTCATCATCAAATGAAGATGATGTGTCTTCTGGTGACGTTCCAGTCTTACTTTCATCTCCCTCTGAATCTGAATTGTTTAGAGCCATTAGAGCAACATGTTTGGTTCCTTTTTCCTTAACTTCCTCCTCTGAAGAGTTGGAAGAAGACTCATCTCACGTTACCTTCAATGCCTTCTTCGTCCTAGGCTTGTCCTCTTTCTTTGTGAGGTCAGGACACTCACATTTGATGTGCCCCTTCCTGTTACATTCAAAGCAAACAACATCAGTTTTGCCTATGAATTTATGTGATGTCTTACCCTTCTTCTTGTCCGTGAAATTTTCTTCCCATCCTTCTTCTTGTATTTTCTACTTCTTCTCATCATTCTCCTCACGAAATTCTCTATCTTAGTGGAAGAGGATTTATCATCACCATCGCTACATGACTCGGATGAAGATGAAGATGGCTCCCTCTTCTTCTCCTTTTTCTTGTCCTCCTTTTTCTTGTCCTCCTTGTATCGCTTACCTACAATAAAAAAAAATACCTTTCTCTTTTGGACCCTTATTAGCTTTTGGGATGTATACTGAAAAGTCTATCTTTTGGATGAACATCTTTATTTCTGAAATAAGAATCACATGATCATTGTTTGCATATTTATGGTTGTTGGAATGTATACTGAAAGCCTAACTCTTTTTGTATGAACATTTTATTTTGGAATAAGAATCACATGATCATTGTTTGCACTTTATATATTCACTATATGTGTGTGCATAATGTCTAATATTTTACATTGTAGATAACATGGTGCTTGGTGTGGCACAGAAGATCATGTTATCAATCCCTTATAAAATATAAGTAAGAGGCTCACGACCAAGATGGTTTTGGACAAACCATTGGCATGGTTGTAGTGTAGCTTGGTATTGTTTTGTCTTGAACATAAAGTTACACTAGTACACTTAGGTGTATTGAGCAGGACCGACATAGAGGTGATTCAATTTAGTACTGACTACATAATTGAATCGGAACTCGGATATTATGTTATACATGCTCTTAATCCCGATATAATAACGGGCACATGTACTTAGTATTTATTTCTTTGATTTACCAGAGGATGAGATTTAGATGGATTAAATCAATATGCCCGGTAAGTTGGGAAATGATATTATTTACATGGTGTGTCGTTGATTATAGGAGGAAACCGTGTCCTATATATTAGGTTGATGATGTCCCCTTGAGGAGCTCATAAGGTTCATCATGTAAACCCAGCTGGTTGACTTAGTCAATATGATGATAAGGTTGAGTGGTACTACTCGAGGAATTAGATGTTAATTAATTGATGGTTAGTAAATCAATTAATTGACGGACATTCGATATCTTAAACACGGGGAGATTAATGTACAAATAATATATGGAGCCCATATTAATTTATGGGGGTTGGTGAGGTAGTTCAATGATGATCCTCTAGTGGAATGGAACATCATTGATGGATTAAGTTTGTGTGGTTCCGATCCATCGGGTGGCCAAGATCCAACTCCTCCTTATGGTCCCTATCGTAGCCTAATTTAATCCTTGTGAAGTCTAGATGTAAGAATGTAAAACAAAACCTTGAACCAACGGTTGGGATTAAATCCCTAGATCCAATGGTTAGGATGAAACCCCAGAACCAATGGTTGGGATTAAATCCTTAGATCCGATGGTTAGGATTAAATCCCTAGATCCGATGGTTAGGATTAAATCCCTAGATCCGACGGTTGGGATAAAACCCTAGATCCGACGGTTGGGATGAAACCCTAGATTCGACGGTTGGTATGAAACCCTAGATCCGACGGTTGGGATGAAATCCTAGATCCGACAGTTGGGATGAAACCCTAGATCCGACGGTTGGGATAAAACCCTAGATCCGACGGTGGAGATTAAATCCCTAGATCCGACGGTGGAGATTAAAGGAGTCCTAAGCCTAACTCTATAAAAGGAAAGCTTAGGGTTGGGCGGCAAAAAAAAAATTGAATTGGAATTAGGGTTTGGCTCTTCTCAAAGTGGGCGGCTAGGGATTTGGAGCTAGGGTTTTTGGGCGGCAACCTTCATCCTTCTAGTTGTTGCCGGCGCCCATCATTCTCCATCAACACTTGGCCGGCGCCCATCCTCAAGGCCTCTCTCTTATTCCTTGGCCGGCGGTTCTCCTTCCATTGGTGGCCGGCGTTCACTTCTCCAATCTCCAAGGTGGCCGGCGGTTCCTTTTGTATTGGTGGCCGGCGCTTCATCCATACGTTCCTTGGCCGGCGGTTGCATCAAACTCCCTAGCTTGGTGGCTGGTTCTAGATAGGAAAGGTATTGTTGGTTCTTCTCTTTGTTCGCAGCGGACAAGGAAGGGAAGAACGCGATCTAGAAGGCTTCTACTCGTGGAGGATCTTCGTCCACACGTTGTCCACGAGAAGGATAGGACATACGGTAGAAGATCGTAAGGTATAAAATTTTTTAACTTAATTTACAGATCTGAGCATGTTCTTTTATGTTTTGATTATACATGTATGCATATGAATATATATTGTATAATCATGGACCCCGAAGACAAACACAAAAACCGGCGATCCGTCCGTCGTCTCTTCCGCGGCTAACCAACTAGAAGAGTTGTTTTGCTTGAACAACTAGTTTGTTCAAGCGACCACTCAAGTTGTTAGCACGACGACGAAATGGTTGTGCTAAGGAAGCTCATCCCATCCGGATTAATTCTTTCATTAGTGAAAATTTTAATCCGGGGACATTGGAGTCAATGAGCCTCCGAAGCAACTCCCAACAAGTGGTATCAGAGCCACGGTTTCCGGTTTTGTGTGTTTTGGATTCGGTTAATTTTTATGCACTTTTTCATATAATATATGTGCCGGATAATAGTAGGATATGCGTAGTTTAACTCTTTGGTTGCAGGCATAAGATCCGACTATTATGGCCATGTGTGTGTATGTGAATGGATGTGTGTAAATATTTATTATTTGAATACTCGGGGTTGATGAGGCTAGATTAGTATTTAATTTTTGTAATTAAATACGGCATTGTTTAGCTGCTCATTTTAGTTTACTTTCGATCTAGATTATTTGTACACTCCTTCGTGGAGTATAGGATCGATGGATGTAAATAAAATGATTTATCTCAGCTCGGATATCTTTGGTGACTTGTGCACGGGAAAAGGTGGAGCGGACGAGGTGGCGACACGACGGGATGCATATTGGAGGACAATACCATAATAGTTGGAAAAATTCTGTTTTTTCCATATTTATTGCTTATTTGTTTTATATGCATGTTGTGTATGTTTTAAAATTCCTCATTTTCAATTTACTAAGTGGGAGAGGGATATTTTAATTAATTCCCGCGGCCTCCATTACAATTTGACGTGTGATGCAAACAAACTTGTGTGTTGGCTCTGAGTGCCTTCCTCCCTGCAGACGGGTTTGTTTGCGAATCACTAGGTCAAATAATGGTTATAGAAAATTATCTAGGAGCATGTGTACTTCCACAGCGGTAAGGCACATAATCCGAAATAATTCCCTTAGTATCGTGTAATGGTGCACACTTAGATGCAAATAAAAGTATCCTCCCCATCGAAGTCAATGCTTTTATTTGTAGGGCCAAAGAGCAACCAACTATTAATTTTATTTGTCAAAAAGTAAGGTTGACAAGATAATAAAATTAATGGGTAATACCTCCTCTTACAAATGTAGAATTCGTATACGTCCACACAGCGTGACATGCGATATTCTTGGTGATTTGAGGTGTTGGTTGATTTCAGGATTTTATTGTTTTGAGGAATCAATAATATTTGAAATCTAATATTTTGATCATTGTGATTCTTAGGTTTTTCAAATGGCTTTCAACCCACTTGCTATGATTTTAAAAGAAAATAAGCTTACTGGACCAAACTACATTGATTAGAAAAGAAACTTGGATATTGTCTTAACTGCGGAGGAGTACAAATTTGTACTCTTCGAGGTCTGTCCTCCTAAGCCCTCCGATGACTCTGATGAAAATGAGAAAGAACGTTATAAGAAATGGGTCAAGGCAGATGAGATGGCGCGGTGTTACATTTTGGCATCTATGTCAAATGTGCTGCAACATCAGCATCAGGCCATAGCCACAACTTATGACATGATGTTCAATCTCAAGGAACTTTTTGGACATCAGAGTAGGGTGGCTAGGTAGGAGGCAATGAGAAACTTGATGACGACCACCATGATCGAGGGAACACCCATTAGGGATCATGTTCTCAAGATGATGGCTCATCTTAATGAGATGGAAGTCCTCGGAGCTGAGATCGATGGAGAAACCCAGGTCGATATCATTCTCCAGTCTCTGCCTAGGAGTTTTGAGCAGTTCCGCCTCAACTACAACATGAACAAGAGGTTGTATTCGTTGGCGGAGCTTCTGACAGAACTCCAGGCGGCAGAGGGGCTTTTTCGTCAGAGTGCTCAAGCCATGGTTGCTCAGAAGGTTTCTTCCTCTAAACCGAAAGGTAAGAAGAAGAAGAAGCAAGGTGGAGCGAAGAAGGTGGCAGTGGGACCTCAGGCAGGAGTGAAGAAGCCGAAAGGCAAGTGCTTCACTTGCAAGCAGACTGGACATTGGAAGGCAGACTGTCCTCGCCGAAAGAACAAAGGTATATCTTCTTGTTTAGTTATTGAAACATGTTTAGAGGTGTTATCTACCAGTGCCTGGTGTGTAGATACAGGAGCCACTGATCATGTCTGCAATACTTTGCAGGGGTTCCATGAAACCCGGTGACTAGCTGAGGGAGAGATTACCGTCTTCATGGGCAATGCTTCAAAGGTGGCGGCTATTGCAGTGGGAGACGTTTATTTATCTTTTGATAGGAATAAAGTTTTGGTTTTGAGAAATTGTCTTTATGTACCTACTTTTAGAAAGAATTTGATTTCAGTTTCTAAATTGTTTATGGATGGATATTCTGTTTCTTTTAATGACAAAGTGGTTATAAAAAGGAATAGGGAGATTATCTGTTCTGGTACATTGGTTGGTAATTTATATACTCTTGAACCGAAACTCCAACGATGCATATAGAAGTAAATAATTCATCTTCTAAATCTAATAAGAGAAAAGAACCTTCGCAGATGAACCAAACATATCTTAGGCATCTAAGGCTTGGTCATATTAACCTAAGTAGAATTCAAAGGTTGATAGCTGATGGACCTTTGGGTTCATTAGTGGTGGAGGATCTCCCAACCTGCGAATCTTGCTTGGAAGGTAAAATGACCAAGAGGCCTTTCAAGGCCAAGGGGTATAGAGCCAAAGATGTGTTAGAATTGGTTCATTCTGATTTGTGCGGTTCTATGTCTATCCAGGCAAGAGGTGGTTTTGAATATTTCGTCTCTTTTATAGATGATTATTCAAGATATGGATATATTTACTTGATGCACCGCAAGTCTGAATGCTTTGACAGGTTCAAAGAATTCAAGGCTGATGTGGAGAACCGTTAAGGTAAAAGTATCAAGACATTACGATCTGATCGTGGTGGCGAGTACCTCTTGGGAAAGTTTATGAATTACTTATCAGAGGCTGGGATTCAATCCCAATTGTCTGCACCTGGCACACCCCAGCAGAATGGTGTAGCGGAGTGAAGGAATAGGACTCTTATTGAGATGGTCAGATCGATGATGAGTTATTCTGAGTTACCTGTTTTGTTCTGGGGGTATGCACTGGATACGGCAATGTATACTCTGAACTTGGTTCCATCCAAATCAGTACCTTCTACCCCTGTAGAATTGTGGACTGGGCGAAAGCCTAGTCTAAGACATATTCAGATATGGGGGAGTCCAGCACATGTGCTGAAGGCTGATGCTGGTAAGTTGGAACCTCGTACAGAAGTATGCATGTTTGTTGGCTACCCTAAGGGAACGAAAGGTGGTTTGTTTTATAATCCTAGAGATCAAAGGGTGATCGTTAGCACGAACGCCAGATTTCTAGAGGAGGATTATGTAATGAACTACAAGCCCACGAGTAGGATTGTTCTTGAAGAGTTAACAGGGGAAGTCCCGACTTCAGTACCACTGGTACAAGAGGAGACACCACAAGTCACAGCACCGCGTGTCATAGAGCATACACAGCAGGCACCTCGTCGTAGTGGGAGGGTTGTTAGACAACCCGAGAGATTCATGTTTTTGGGAGAGTCTTCGGACTTAGTCTCGGGTGAACATGAACCAGATCCCTGGACATATGACGAGGCACTCCAAGATCGAGATGCGGTATCTTGGCAAAGTGCGATGAATTCAGAGATAGAATATATGGATTCTAATAAGGTCTGGGAGCTAGTAGAGCCACCCGATGGTGTAAAAACCATTGGATGCAAGTGGATCTACAAGAGAAAGAGAGGAGTAGACGGGAAGGTTGAGACCTTCAAAACTAGGCTTGTTGCGAAAGGGTATACTCAGAAAGAGGGTATCGATTATGAGGAGACCTTTTCGCCGTAGCTATGCTTAAGTCTATCCGGATTCTCTTATCTATAGCTGCTCATATGGATTATGAGATTTGGCAGATGGATGTCAAGACAGCTTTCCTTAACGGAAGTCTTGAGGAGAACATCTATATGCGACAACCAGAGGGATTCATTACTAAAGGCAAAGAACATCTTGTATGTAAGCTTAATCGGTCCATTTATGGATTGAAGCAAGCCTCTAGATCTTGGAACATCCGCTTTGATGAGGTAATCCAGTCATATGGATTTATTCAAAGTCCGGATGAACCTTGTGTATACAAGAGATGTGACGAAAACGTAGTGGTGTTTCTTGTACTATACGTAGATGATATTTTGTTAGTTGGTAAGAATATCAAAGTGTTATCAGACGTAAGGGTATGGTTGTCCAAACAGTTTGACATGAAGGACTTGGGAGAAGTGGGACACATCCTTGGGATCAAAGTTATAAGGGATCGCAAGAAAAGGATGTTGTGCTTATCTCAAGCTTCATACATTGACACTATCCTTGCTCGTTTTAGCATGCAGAACTCCAAGAAAGGTTTCCTACCTTTTAGGCATGGAGTTCCTTTATCTAAAGAGATGTGTCCCAAAACATCAAAGGAGATAGAGGACATGAAGACGGTTCCTTATGCTTCGGCAGGTGGAAGCCTTATGTATGCTATGCTATGTACGAGACCGAATATCTGCTTTGCCGTGGGTATGGTTAGCAGATATCAGAGTAATCCTGCACAGGGACATTGGACTGCGGTAAAGCATATATTGAAGTACCTAAGAAGGACTAGGGATTATATGCTGGTTTACCGGGCAGATCAATTAGTCCCTGTGGGTTACACGGATTCGGATTTCCAATCAGATAGGGACAAGAGTAAGTCTACCTCGGGGTTTTTGCTTACTTTTGGAGGTGGAGCCATAGTATGGAGGAGTGACAAGCAGAAATGCGTGGCGGACTCTACCATGGAAGCTGAGTATGTGGTAGTCTCTGAGTCAGCCAAGGAAGTTGTATGGCTCAGGAACTTCTTGATGGACTTGGATGTGATTCCTAGTTTGCCCAGAACTATCACAATTTATTGTGATAAAAGTGGTGTAGTTGCAAACTCGAAGGAACCACGAGCCCATAAGGCAAGTAAACACATAGAGCGCAAGTACCACCTTATACGAGAGATTATAAAGCGAGGAGAAGTTGTTGTCGCCAAGATTGCATCAGAGGATAACCTGGCGGATCCATTCACTAAGGCCCTTCCAGCGAAAGCGTTTGATAGGCATGTGGAGGACATGGGGATCAGATGTATGGCAGAGTGATGACGGCATAGTCTTTTAGTATAAGTGGGAGATTGTTGGAATGTATACTGAAAGCCTAGCTCTTTTTGTATGAACATTTTATTTTGGAATAAGAATCACATGATCATTGTTTGCACTTTATATATTTACTATATATGTGTGCATAATATTTAATATTTTACATTGTAGATAACATGGTGCTTGGTGTGGCATAGAAGATCATGTTATCAGTCCCTTGTAAAATATAAGTAAGAGGCTCACGACCAAGATGGTTTTGGACAAACCATTGGCATGGTTGTAGTGTAGCTTGGTATTGTTTTGTCTTGAACATAAAGTTACACTAGTACACTAAGGTGTATTGAGCAGGACCGACATAGAGGTGATTCAATTTAGTACTGACTACATAATTGAATCGGACCACGGATATTATGTTGTACATGCTCTTAATCCCGATATAATAACGGGCACATGTACTTAGTATTTATTTCTTTGATTTACCAGAGGGTAAGATTTAGATGGATTAAATCAATATGCCCCGTAAGTTGGGAAATGATATTATTTACATGGTGTGTCATTGATTATAGGAGGAAACCGTGTCCTATATATTAGGTTGATGATGTCCCCTTGAGGAGCTCATAAGGTTCATCATGTAAACCCAGCTGGTTGACTTAGTCAGCATGAAGATAAGGTTGAGTGGTACTACTCGAGGAATTAGATGTTAATTAATTGATGGTCAGTAAATCAATTAATTGACGGACATTCGATATCTTAAACACGGGAAGATTAATGTACAAATAATATATGGAGCCCATATTAATTTATGGGGGTTGGTGAGGTAGTTCAATGATGATCCTCTAGTGGAATGGAACATCATTGATGGATCAAGTTTGTGTGGTTCCGATCCATCGGGTGGCCAAGATCCAACTCCTCCTTTTGGTCCCTATCGTAGCCTAATATAATCCTTGTGAAGTCTAGATCTAAGAATGTAAAACAAAACCTAGAACCAACGGTTGGGATTAAATCCCTAGATCCGATGGTTATGATGAAACCCCAGAACCAACGGTTGGGATTAAATCCCTAGATCCGATGGTTAGGATTAAATCCCTAGATCCGATGGTTAGGATTAAATCCCTAGATCCGACGGTTGGGATAAAACCCTAGATCCGACGGTTGGGATGAAACCCTAGATCCGACGGTTGGGATGAAACCCTAGATCCGACGGTTGGGATGAAATCCTAGATCTGATGGTTGGGATGAAACCCTAGATCCGACAGTTGGGATAAAACCCTAGATCCGACGGTGGAGATTAAATCCCTAGATCCGATGGTGGATATTAAAGGAGTCCTAAGCCTAACTCTATAAAAGGAAAGCTTAGGGTTGGGCGGCAAAAAAAAAAATTGAATTGGAATTAGGGTTTGGCTCTTCTCAAAGTGGGTGGCTAGGGCTTTGGAGCTAGGGTTTTTGGGCGGCAACCTTCATCCTTCTAGTTGTTGCCGGCGGCCATCATTCTCCATCAACACTTGGCCGGCGCCCATCCTCAAGGCCTCTCTCTTATTCCTTGGCCAGCGGTTCTCCTTCCATTGGTGGCCGGCGTTCACTTCTCCAATCTCCAAGGTGGCCGGCGGTTCCTTTTGTATTGGTGGCCGACGCTTCATCCATTCGTTCCTTGGCCGGCGGTTGCATCAAACTCCCTAGCTTGGTGGCCGGTTCTAGATAGGAAAGGTATTGTTGGTTCTTCTCTTTGTTCGCATAGGATAAGGAAGGGAAGAACGCGATCTAGAAGGCTTCTACTCATGGAGGATCTTCGTCCACACGTCGTCCTCGAGAAGGATAGGACATACGGTAGAAGATCGTAAGGTATAAAGTTTTTTAACTTCATTTACAGATCTGAGCATGTTCTTTTATGTTTTGATTATACATGTATGCGTATGAATATATATTGTATAATCATGGACCCCGAAGACAAACACAAAAACCGGCGATCCGTCCGTCGTCTCTTCCGCGGCTAACCAACTAGAAGAGTTGTGTTGCTTGAACAACTAGTTTGTTCAAGCGACCACTCAAGTTGTTAGCACGACGACGAAATGGTCATGCTAAGGAAGCTCATCCCATCCGAATTAATTCTTTCATTAGTGAAAATTTTAATCCGGGGACATGGGAGCCAATGAGCCTCTGAAGCGACTCCCAACAATGGTTATGCATATTGTCTAATACATTACATTGTATATAACATGGTGTGTAGTGTCACCCAGGAGATCATATTATCAGTTCTTTGTAAAGTATAAGTAAAGGCTCACAACCAAGATGGTTTTGGACAAACCATTTTTCACCCCCCGAGAGCATGACGAGCCGAAAATCAAACGGACGACATCTCCCCTGTACGTGACAACATTTCGGGTTTATACAAGACCCGTAGGCCCACAATAACAACATAACATATAAATTAAATACAACAACTACTCAAAGCACAGCGGAAACATAATACAACAAGCTACACACATGCATACCGGTATGACTAACACATCACAACAACACGAAACCTCGACAAAATCTGAATCTACAACATAGTACATCAGGAAAACTCCAAATACATAACACCATGTACGGAAAGCCCAAAACAAACATGGGAACCTCGGAGGTGAGATGAGATGTCAGCCAGCAGTGCTCCAAGCCATCACGATGTCTTCTACCTGTTACCTAGGTGACAGAAAAACCCAGGGTCCGTGGTGGTGGTGAGTAAAACTAAGCAAGTAATAGAAAAACATGTATATATGTAATATCACATGTATTTCAACAACATAATCTAGAGGTACAACAGGTATATTAGCATAGTATATAAATACAATCATATACCGTCTAACCAAATAAACAACGTAAAATGCAGACATACCTGAAGTCTGCTACGCTACTCTGATCCAAACTGAACATATATCCAATATATATATAACAGGAAGAGTAAGATCAACTCACAATATACTCAAGCTACAGGTCAAGGTATCTAATGGTCTATCCAACACATACCAGTATCCGACACAACCGTATAACATATGCAAGAAGCATGCATGAATATGATGTACAATCAAATGCAGCAAGCATAATACAATCAAATGCAACGTCACAATAAGCATATATATATAGACTACATCTATATATGTATACTAATCACAATCATTCATATATATATATACATGCATATATGTATATATATGGCAATATGCAAAAATTCCATAAGTCGGCAAAGCAACATTCATGGTCATGTCGGCTCACCCTCAAGTTACGTATTGCTAGCCCGATGATCTTAGCGAAATTGGCTCGGCGTGACCATGTAGCTCGCACCAGAAATCTACTCTCGGTCGGTGGGAAGTATGATCGAGTAGCATATAAGCATAAAGAGCAAGCTTCACGATGGGGGTCCCTGCTGTTGGCCACTCCGACAGTCACTACCCATGAGTGGTCTGTTAGTAATATATGAGAGATGTCATAAGGAAATCACCTTATATTTGAACCATTTATATGATAAATGAAGATTCACTATTTGAGTATACATGTTTTCATGTATTTGATTAGATCTTAAACTCATTTACTGAATGTCCACGATATGATTCACAGCTTGAGAGAATTTGTGATTGGATCACAACTAGTGAGTATCTCTACATGTGTAATTGTGATGTATCTGAATTATCCCTAGTCGATGAATTGATGGATTTGGACACCATTGATTTTGTCGAGACTAGCACGAGGTATACTCCTTGGTGTATCCAAGCAGCTGATTCTCACTGGCTGGAGACATTATGATGTCTGGAGTTAATCGTGGATGCTAGTTATGGTAACTAGTTCATTGGAGTGACCAGCCGTAATACTTTATATGGTTCTCTGCATATATAGATATGTAAATGAAGTTCTTAATGCAGCTTAAGTGTGATGTTCCTTTGAATTGCGGTATTCAAGTCATCTTAATCATAAAGACTTATGCTTTGACATCTTAAGTAAGCATCTCTAAGGAGATGTGGACCCGGGATAATTGGATATAAGTCGAAGTGATCAAAGGTGTTTGAATAGCCTATAAATGATTCACCACTCCATGCGAGGAGATGTATACCCATGGCCTCTCGTCGGATTGTTACTAAAGACTTTGGCCAAAGCATTACATGTTTAGAGTAACGTACTCTTCGATACATGTGCAGTAACAAGAATCCGTAGGACGAGGAAATGATACTTGGGCTAGGTGTGACGTAGTCAGCCTAGTGGGGACTGACACTATAGACCATGTCCTGAACTAAGTGGGTATAAGATGAGTGAAGTGAATGGGGCACGATTCATTCGAGCTGCTGAAGGGTTTCAGAATTAGTTCTGGATCAACCATTGATCTTTTTGATTAATTTGGGATCATGATGTACTACTAGGTGCCACTCATGATCGTTCTATAATTAATGGTTAATTATAGACGACCAACATAAACTGAGAACCTATTTGGTTACACGCACAACGAGCTTAATCCGAAGGATTTAAAACGAGCTTGAGAATGAGATTCTCAGACCGAGAGAAACTAGGTTTGGTTGGAGCAAACATGGAGCGAGCATGAAATCGTTTTTGTCGCAATAGAAGCATGGATGGGCCATGTCTTATGAAGACATGATGGATGAACCAAATTGGTTTGGTTCTAATCCAATGGAGGAGAATAAACCAAAGGGTTTGGTTTGTTTTAAACGAATGAACCAAAGTTGGTTCGGTTCGTTTTAACTAAAAATAAATCATTATGGTTTGGTTTATTTTAACTTAAATTAATGGAGCGGGTTAACGGGCTTTTGGTTATGATACGATAACCATTAAGAGAATTTGTTCTCAATAAAATAGGGCTTAAGGGTTTTGTTAAGCCCTAATAAAAATCCAAAACCAAGCAACCCTAATAGTTGCCGCCCCTCCTCTCCTTGGTAAAGTCGGCGCCAACAGCCCCCCTTGCCGCCGCCCACCAGCTAGCTCCCTTGCCGGCGTCCAGAAGGTGCTGTCCTTCCCTCTTTCTGGCGTCGAGCTGCTGTCGGAGGAGCTCTGGTGATCTCCCTTGGGTTCGGCAATAAGGTGAGCTTCAACTTTCCCTTTTGGCCGGCCCTTATTCCTCCACCAAGCTGTCCCATTTTCTGGACAGCTTGTTTCCTTCTCGTCGGAGCGTCGTTTGGACGACGTTTGGAGCTCCGACAGCAGTAGTCTTGTCGGGGATTCGATCTCTGGTAATCCTCATAGGTGGAGGATGAAGTATTCGTCAAACAGTTGACGAATACCTCTCCGGAGAAGCGAGTTTTTGAGGACTCGTTTTGGATCCGAATTTTGATTCGGATCGTGATCTTCTCTCGATCACATCATCTTCAACACGAGGCTAGTCACCCGTACGAAGACGATGCTCGTGACTTTGTGAAGTCATCTTGAAGATACTCGGCGTGGATACGGATAGAGACGATTCTAGCGAGAATCGTTCCGGTTGATGCCTTTCCCGCTACACGTGATACATCTGGTATACGTAGTTTAAATTTCCTTTTATTGCAAAATTTGAATTTACGGTTATGACTACACATGTTGTACTATGCATGCGTGTGGTGTGTGTATTGTAATAAATTTGATTTATTGTTTTATTCCTTCAACTGTGCACATGTTTACGAAACATGTTCGAACACACACTCGCCGCGGTGCTGAAAACCCAACAGTGGTATCAGAGCCTAGGTTGTGTTTCGACATAATCATAAAATTGTTTTGCGATAGTCATAATGATATTTCTGTAAATTTTCTACTTTTGGAAAGTTAGAAGTATTTATGGAAAATTTTCAATTTTAGAAAGTCTAAAAGTATTTACGGAAATCTTCTACTTTTGGAAAGTTGGAAGTATTTATGGAAATTGATATTTTCCATAAATAAAATATTTGATTAGATTTTAGAAATTTGTTTCCTAATTTAATCATGATTTGATTTGGGAAATCAAATCTTAAAATATTTTATTTCCATAAGTAGTTTTGATGATTTAGAAAATTGGTTTCCTAAATTGACTTTCCTTAATCAACTATTTCAACAAATAAAATATATGATTATATTTGGAAATTTATTTCCTAATTTAATCATGATTTGATTTGGAGAATCAAATCTTAAACATATTTTATTTCCATAAATAGTTATGACATATAAGGAAATTTTGTACATGACATAATTGCATTAGATGCATATTATTATGTCATGCATGTCGTGACATGTAGATGTATGTCATGTAGATAATAGTTATTTGCATGCAAAGAGGATGAGACATAAAAACCCTTACTCAATATTAAAGCCTACACCTTCCATTAATATGGTTAGAACCAGAGTTCCGTTTCTTGTTTGGGTTGTTGGACTCTCTCCAAGCTCGGCTCGAACCCAAACATGTTCAAACCATGGAATAGTTTAATACTAATATGGTAAGAGTTAGAGGTCAATCATTAGCTTTGGTTGTTGGACTCTCTCCAAGCCAGGCTAATTGGTTGAATGCACTCTAACCATATTAAAACTATTTCTCGATTAATGGGTTGGCTTTAACCTGGAGCATCGGCTTGTGGGACTCTCTCCAAGGTCGATGTTAAGGGAGGTGAAGTTGGGTGTTATGCATATGATGCATACTTATTAATGTGTTAACAACCCGATGTATGTGTGAATATTCAATTAGATGATAGCACATTGTGATAGTTTCATATACGTGATATGCAATCGGTATATTTGATACCTACCATTGTAGTTATGAATGACTTGTTGGACTCTCTCCAAGGTTGTTCATATCTATATTGGATATCAGCCCATTCGGAGATGGACCTACGATCTCCCGAAGTGATTTTGAGGTTTTCAAAATTCAAAAAATGAATGGGATTTATGAATGTATATTGATGCATTTTAAATCATCTTTCTCATATATGCTCGTTTTGTATTTCTAAGTTAATCTATTGATCATGATGTCTTTGAATTGCATTCCATTTTGGATTCGAATAAATTAACTGGGCCGAACTTCTTGGACTGGCTTAGAAACTTGAGAATTGTTCTCAAGGTTGAAAAGTTTGCAAATGTCCTCGAAGCGCCTCTTCCTACCCGTCCTAGTGACAATGCAACTCTGGACCAATTGTTGGCCTATCAGAAACATGTGATTGATTCTGAAATGGTGAGTTGCATCATGCTAGCCACGATGACACCTGAACTGCGGAAGCATCATGAGCATATGGATGCTCATACCATAGTCTTTCATCTTTATGAGTTGGTAGATGAGCAAGTGAGATTCGAAAGGTTCGAAGTGTCCAAGCTCCTCTTCACCTCTGAGATGCAAGAAGGTTCATCCGTGGAACTGCTCAACATGCTGAAGACTGTGGAGCCTTCTGTGAAGCATGAGCAGGGGACCGTGCTGTAAGTTGATTCCTCGAAGAAAGGTTCTAAGAGGAAGTCAAAGGAATAGCAGAAGGGGAAGAAAAAGGCTAAAAAGGCAGAACCAGCTCAAAAGGACACTTGCCATCATTATGGCAAGGAGGGCCATTGGTGAAGAAATTGCAAGATTTATCTTGAGTTCGTGAAGAAGAATAAGGCATCGGATGCCCCATCTTCTTCAGATATCTTCGTTATTGATTGTCATTCTATTTCCTTAGACACTTGGGTATTGGATACTGGGTGTGGCTTACATATATTTAATGACATACATGGACTAAGGAATAGAAGAAGACTCGTCAAGAGAGAGTCAAATTTACGTGTTGGGAATGGAGCAAAGGTTGCTGCACTCGCCATCGAAACGTATTTGTTGAGACTCCCTACAGGACTTGTCTTAGAACTGGACAATTGCTTTTATGTTCCTTCGTTGATAAAGAACATCATTTCTATTTCTTGTTTAAATAGAAATGGGTATCATTTAACTTTTAGCAACAATTGTTGTTACATAACTTGGAATGGCGTTGTTTATGGGACTAGAACTTTAAGCAATGGTATTTATACGTTGGACGTATCCAGTGACATTTTCAATATCGAAGCGAGTAAAAAGCGTGCTCGAAAAGATAATCAATTAGACTCCTACATGTAGCATTGTCGTCTTGGCCATGCAAGCAAGAAATGCATGTCCGAATTACACCGATGTGGAATTCTACAATCGTTTGAATTAGATTCATATGATACATGTGAATCATGCTTAAAAGGCAAGATGACTAAGTTACTTTTTATAGGAAAAGGTGAACGAGTGGGAGAGTTGCTAGGTCTAATACATACTGATGTATGTGGACCTATGTCAACTCAAGCTTTAGGAGGCTATAGCTACTTCATTACCTTCATCGATGATCACTCATGGTTTTGGTATGTGTTCTTGATAAAACACAAGTCTGAAGCCTTTGAAAGGTTCAAAGAATTCGGAAATGAAGTAGAGAAACAACATGACAAGAGTATTTAAATACTTCAATCGGATCGAGGTGGTGAATACTTAAGTCAAAAGTTTCTTGATTATCTAAGAGACAATGGTATATTGTCTCAATGGACTCCGCCATATACACCGCAGCATAATGGTGTATCTGAGAGGCGTAACTGGACCTTGTTGGACATGGTCAGGTCAATGATGAATCATGTGAATCTTCCCAAGTCCTTTTGGGGCTATGCACTTCAGACAACTGTTTACTTGTTTAACAGAATGCCAACCAAGGTAGTCTCTACTAATCCATATGAGATATGGAATAGTAAGAAACCTCATGTATCTTACTTGATAATATGGGGTTGTCCTGCTTATGTGAAGTGGACTGTATCAGACAAATTGGATGCTAAGTCTGATAAATGTCTATTTATTGGATACCCTAAGGAAACAAGGGGTTACCAATTCTATCATCCTATGGAACAAAATGTGTTTGTTTCATGTCATGTTGTGTTTCTAGAGAAAGAGTTTCTCTTGCAAGAAAATAGTGGGAGTGTCGTCGAGCTTGAGGAGGCTTGAGAGACTCAAATAGACATTGAAGAGATACCTGGTGAAGCACAATAGCCGATAACTCATAGTGATGAGCAATCGGCTGGACCTATTGAAACACCACATCTTCGTAGATCTGGTAGAACACACAATATTCCTGAGAGATATGGATTTCTCATGAGTGAATCGAACAACGTTTTACTCATTGATGATGAAGAGCCTAACAGTTATGAAGAAGTTCTGACAAGTCCAGAAAGGTATAAGTGGCTTGAAGCCATGAAGTCGGAAATGGATTCCATGTATGAAAACCGAGTTTGGAACATGGTTGACCCACCTGAAGGCATAAAGCCTATAGGGTGCAAGTGGGTTTTCAAGAAGAAAACTGACATGGATGGTAATGTGATTACCTATAAGGCTAGATTAGTGGCAAAAGGTTATCGTCAAAAGCAAGGTGTTGATTATGACGAAACTTATTCGCCTGTAGCTATGCTTAAATCCATTCGGATGCTCCTAGCCATAGCGGCTTATTATGATTATGAGATATGGCAAATGGATGTGAAAACATCTTTCCTTAATGGAAACCCGCTCGAGGACGTGTATATGATACAGTCTGAGGGATTCACATTGGTTGATAAAACCAAGGTATGCAAATTGCGACGGTCCATATATGGATTGAAGCAAGCATCCAGGAGATGGAATATCCATTTTGATGAGACAATCAAAAAGTTTGATTTCTCACAAAATCCAGACGAACCTTGTGTGTACAAGAAGGTTAGTGGGAGTTTAGTCGTGTTCCTAGTATTGTATGTCGATGACATATTACTTATAGGAATGTTGTTTCAGTCTTACAGTTAGTTAAGATTTGGTTATCCAAGACATTCTCCATGAAAGACCTTGGAGAAGCAACCTACATCCTCGGGATTAAGATTTATAGAGATAGATCAAAACGGTTGCTTGGTCTTTCACAGTCTACATATATAGACCGAGTGCTAAAGAGGTTTAGCATGTCGGAATCTAAGAAAGGTTTCCTACCCATTAGGCATGGGATACACCTTTCGAAGTCTATGTGTCCGCACACAGAAGATGAGAGGATTTGCAATAGTAAGATTCCCTATGCATCCGCAATAGGATCTATCATCTATGCTATGTTATGTACGAGACCCGATGTATCGTATGCTCTGAGTGTCATGAGTAGATACCAGTCTGATCTAGGAATAGATCATTGGGCGGCTGTTAAGACAATCCTTAAGTACTTGAGAAGAACTAAGGATGTGTTCCTAATATATGGAGAAGGGAACATGGTGATATGTGGGAATACGGATGCCAGCTCCAGACAGACAAGGATGATTCTATGTCTCAGTCTGGGTATGTATTCACCTAGAATGGAGGCGCAATAAGTTGGAAAGGTTCCAAGCTTGACACTATAGCGGATTCTGCCACTAAGGAAGAATACATTGCAGCTTTAGAAGCAGCAAAGGAAGCGGTTTGGATCAAGAAGTTCATCTCTAAACTTAATGTTGTCTCATCAATGATCCAAACATCTGCTTCACTGCTATCATTTGATCAGAGAGATCATTAGTAGGAAGGAGATACAAATCGAGAAAATCCCCCCTGAAAGGAACTTAGCGGATCCTTTGACTAAGGCATTACCTCAAAGTAAGTTTGAGGGTCATGTTAGAGCCTATAGTATTGGATACCGTAGCGATTGGCATTAGGCCAAGTGGGAGTTTGTTAGTAATATATGAGATATGTCCTAAGGCAATCGCCTTATATTTGAACCATTTATATGATAAATGAAGATTCACTATTTGAGTATACATGTTTTCATGTATTTGATTAGATCTTAAACTCATTTACTGAATGTCCATGATACGATTCACAGCATGAGAGAATTTGTGATTGGATCACAACTAGTGAGTATCTCTACATGTGTAATTGTGATGTATCTGAATTATCCCTAGTCGATGAATTGATGGATTTGGACACCATTGATTTTGTCGGGACTAGCACGAGGTATACTCCTTTGTGTATCCAAGCAGCTGATTCTCACTGGCTGGAGACATTATGATGTCCGGAGTTAATCGTGGATGCTAGTTATGGTAACTAGTTCATTGGAGTGACCAGCCGTAAGACTTCATATGGTTCTCTGCATATATAGATATGTCAATGAAGTTCTTACTCCAGCTTAAGTGCGATGTTCCTTTGACTTGCGGTATTCAAGTCATCTTGATCATAAAGACTTATGCTTTGACATCTTAAGCAAGCATCTCTGAGGAGATGTGGACCCGGGATGATTGGGTATAAGTCGAAGTGATCGAAGGTGTTTCAATAGCCTATAAAGGATTCACCACTCTTTGCAAGGAGATGTATACCCATGGCCTCTCGTCGGATTGTTACTAAAGTCTTTGGCCAAAGCATTACATGTTTAGAGTAAGGTACTCTTCGATACATGTGCAGTAACTAGAATCCATAGGACGAGGAAATGATACTTGGGCTAGGTGTGACGTAGTCAGCCTAGTGGGGACTGACACTATAGACCATGTCCTGAACCAAGTGGGTATAAGATGAGTGAAGTGAATGGGGCACGATTCATTCGAGCTGCTGAAGGGTTTCAGAATTAGTTCTGGATCAATCGTTGATCTTTTCAGTTAATTGGGGATCATGATGTACTACTAGGTGCCACTCATGATCATTCTATAATTAATGATTAATTATAGACGACCAACATAAACTGAGAACCTATTTGGTCACACGTACAACGAGCTTAATCCGAAGGATTTAAAACGAGCTTGAGAATGAGATTCTCAGACCGAGAGAAACTAGGTTTGCTTGGACAAAACATGGAGCGAGCATGAAATCGTTTCAGTCGAAATGGAAGCGTGGATGGGCCGTGTCTTATGAAGACATAATGGATGAACCAAATTGGTTTGGTTCTAATCCAATGGAGGAGAATAAACCAAAGGGTTTGGTTTGTTTTAAACGAATGAACCAAAGTTGGTTCGGTTCGTTTTAACTTAAAATAAACCATCATGGTTTGGTTTATTTTAACTTAAATTAATGGAGCAGTTTAACGGGCTTTTGGTTATGATCCGATAACCATTAAGAGAATTTGTTCTCTATAAAATAGGGCTTAAGGGTTTTGTTAAGCCCTAATAAAAATCCAAAACCAAGCAACCCTAATAGTTGCCGCCCCTCCTCTCCTTGGTGAAGTCGGTGCCAACAGCCCCCCTTGCCGCCGCCCACCACCTAGCTCCCTTGCCGGTGTCCAGAAGGTGCTGTCCTTCCCTCTTGCCGGCATCGAGATGCTGCCGGAGGAGCTCCGGCGATCTCCCTTGGGTTCGGCAATAAGGTGAACTTCAACCTTCCCTTTTGGCCGGCCCTTATTCCTCCACCAAAGCTGTCCAGTTTTCTGGACAGCTTGTTTCCTTCTCATCGGAGCGTCGTTTGGATGACGTTTGAAGCTCCGACAGCGGTAGACTTGCTGGGGAATCGATCTCCGGTAATCCTCATAGGTAGAGGATGAAGGATTCGTCAAACGGTTGGCGAATACCTCTCCGGAGAAGAGAGTTTTTGAGGACTCATTTTGGATCCGAATTTTGATTCGAATCGTGATCTTCTCTCGATCACATCGTCTTCAACACGAGGCTAGTAACCCGTACGAAGACGAGGCTCATGACTTTGTTAAGTCATCCCGAAGAGACTCGGCGTGGATATGGAGAGAGACGATTCTAGCGAGAATCGTTCCGGTTGATGCCTTTCCCGCTACACATGATACGTCAGGTATACGTAGTTTAAATTTTCTTTTATTGCAAAATTTGAATTTACGGTTATGTCTACATATATTGTACTATGTATCCGTGTGGTGTGTGTGTTGTAATAAATTAAATTTATTATTTTATTCCTTCCGATGTGCACATGTTTACGAAACATGTTCGAACACACACTCGCCGCGGTGCCGGAAACCCAACATGGTCGAGTGCCACACACGCAGGACTACGACATGCAAATCAAACTACCACCGTCTATAGTGGTAAAGTGTGACACCACAATGCTCTGCCCTCACACCGATTACTCCTCCTATGAGTAACCGTGGGGGCAGGATGACTGACGACACTCTCAACCACAAGGGAGACCTCGTCGCCAGCGTGCATGTAAATGACATGAATGCAATGTCTCACATACAGACATCCACCATAGACTCTCTATTCTATAGAGAATCATACTAACCAGATCAACGCACTCTCTATCCTATAGAGAGTCATACTCAACTGATCATAATACTCTCTATCCTGTAAAGAGTCATACCAATCTAATCGACGCACTCTCTATTCTGTAGAGAGTCGTACTCAACTGATCATAATACTCTCTATCCTATAGAGTGTCATACCAATCTAATCGACACACTCTCTATCCTGTAGATTGTCGTACTCAACTGATGGACGCACTCTCTATCCTGTAGAGAGTCGTACTCATATGATTATAACAAGCTAGGACCACCGGTCCGTAATGACACACTAAGTATCATTCCCCTGACCATTTACACAATACATGGTCGGTGGTAAAATGCAACCTAAGGGTACTAGAACTAACCCTTGGTTCAAGACATTATCTACCTACGGATGACCTTTTTGCCCAATGTACAATCAGGTTGTCATCTGGACTTTACTATTTGCACTTAACTTAAACAAATTCTAAGTTACTTACATCACCTATATGTATAACTCCTAATCATGGTAAAATAAACATGATAGCAGCAATGGAGTTAATAGCCAATGGTAAAGTATCAAGCATACGATAAATAAGAACAGAGTCAAGGTAACATGATCATATAAGATGATCATGCATCTAAATCTGTATGCATTAAACTACCTGACCAGGGTAGTAATTACCCACTTGCTGCAAAGATCGTACTGATTGTCTTCATATCCGAATCTCTGTCGTGAATCAACATCCTGCAACCAATGAATGCAACATATATTTAAGTTCTACTATCAATCTAATAGTATAACTAAACCAATTCCTTTATCAAATACAAATTAGAACTCCCAATCATCAATCTCCAACTCACAGATCGATCAACCCACCATAATTCATCCAGATACAAAGATCTAACTAACCAGCTGCAGTACCACAGCTGCGCTACTTCCCTCAATTAAACACCATCTAGATGTTACTCCGAAAAACTCACACTGCACTACCCCCTTTTGAAAACCCATCGTCGACACCAATACACCACACTCTATCAGGCCTTTCTCACTCTACCACAACCGAGCAAACCATTACAAACATCTCAATAGTATACATATAAGCAAACTCACCCTCAAATCCCTTGGTCACAAAATAGCTTAGCTTCATGCCAACACGGGGAACACAACACGTGACACCCACTGCACAAAATAGACAACTCCTCCACGGCTATGAACCAAGACTAGTCACTCTCAAGCATCACAATTAGGAACATTTACAAGGAATTTATCTCACACAACAACCATCAACACTCACATGGCAGCAATCGATCCATAATCATAATGGACAGAAATGAAGAGGGTGATCAAGCTATATACCTTCCAATGGAAGCTACGTCAGCAGTACTCCCTCCTATCCCCTGTTCTGCTCGACTGAAAAAAAAACTCCACTGCCCAAATCTATCGATCAATTCAGAAGGAGAAATAGCCACAACACATCACAGCCATTCAACCAAATGGAATTCACAGCACAAATAGGAAATCAATCGTGCTTACCCAAAGTTGAACCTCGTCGGCAGTAAAATCCCCGACAACCAGCAGCCCTGTTCACCAGATCACCAACTGCCCAAATCGCTAGGTCAAGCTTCGTGAAGGGAAATCACAGCCGGAATTCATTCGCAAGTAGATCCCTTCTGAGATCAAGGAAAAACGAGATCGGACAGCGCCTTACCTAGCACTCATACCGATCGCCGGCGCAACCTTCACTTCGATCGGGAAGAACGACTTCTAATTTGGGACCGCCGCTGACTCGTATTCCCGGCCTTTGCTTGTCGACGCCTGTCGGCCTCTTCTCCTATAGCCGGATCTCCAACCGGAAATACATCGACAGCGACTGAGATGCAGTGGAGACGATGACACAGAGAGATCGCGGGAGAGGCGAGGGATATCAAGAGTCGGGAAGAAGGGAATCGCGAGGAGGCTGTGCGCAGCGGAGAAGAAAAGAAGGGATTTTTTGACTTGGAACAATGCTCGGCGAAGTCGGCGAAAAGTCGGCGACGAATGAAGAAAGTCGTCGTCTGGGGTTAATGAGGTACGGCTGAAACGTTTTGCGCGGAGAAATCGTGTGTGGCAGAAAATGCCGAACGAACCACAAACGGGTTGGATTTCTCTTTGGGTTTTAACGGGTTATTGAGTTGGGTTTCAAATCCAATAAACCATTAACCCTAGATTTAATTAAATATAGGTTAATTAAACAATTAAAATTTCTTAAGCTAGGTTAGATATAATTAACTCCTAACCATACTAATTTTTTTTTCCTGGTATTTTACACCATTTGCATGGTTGTAGTGTGATTTGGTATTGGCTTGTCTTGACCATAGAATCACACTAGTACACTTTGTGTGTATTAAGCAGGACCGACTTAGAGGTGATTCGATTTATTGCAAACTACATAATCAAATCGAACCTCAGATATTATGTTGTATATGCTCTTAATCCCGATATAATAACGGGCTAATATACTTAGTATTCATTTCTTTGATTTACCAAAGGGCGAGATTTATAGAGTAAATCGAAAGGCTCAGTAAGTTAGGAAATGGTATTATTTATATGGTGTATCGTTGATTATAGGAGGAAACCGTGTCCTATATATTAGGATGATGATGTCCCCTTGAGGAGCTCATAAGGTTCATCATGTAAACCCTACAGGTGGACTTGGTCCGACATGATGATAAGGTTGAGTGGTACTACTCATGGAGTTAGATGTTGATTAATTAATTGTCAGTAAATTAATTAATTGATGGACATTCGAGATCTTAAATACGGAGAGATAAATGTATAAATAATATATGGAGACCATATTAACTTATGAGGATTGGTGAGGTAGATCAATGATAATCCTCCAGTGGAATGGATTATCATTAATGGATCGGACTTTATGTGGGCTTGATCCATTGGGTGGCCAAGATCCAACTCTTCCTCATGGTCCCTATCATAGCCTATTAAAAACCTCATGGAGCCTAGATCCGATGAAGGAAGATGAAACTCTAGATCCGACGGTGGACATTAAATCTTTTGAACCGACGGTTGAGATTAATTCTCTAGATCTGATGGTTGAGATTAAATCCCTAGAATCGACGGTGGAGATTAAAAGGAGGCTTAAGCCTAGCTCTATAAAAGGAGACATAGGGGGTGGGTGGCAAGAAATTGAAAGGAGATTGTTTCTTTGGGCAGCTAGGGTTTGGAGAGCTTTGGAGGGCTAGGGTTTGGTGGAGGCTTGGGCGGCAAGACCATCTCCTTCCTCAGGATTTGGCTGGTGCCCCTTTCCTTTTCTCAACCTTTGCCGGCAGCCAATCTCTTCTTCCTCTTCTCCTTGGCCGGTGGAAACAAGGGTAAGGGTGGTTCCTTGGAGCTCTTGGCCAACGCCCACTTCCTCCTCTATTCCTTGGCCGGCGGCATCATCAATTCTCTTGACTTGGTGGCCGATCTTAGATAGGGAAGAGTTTCATTTCTATACTTCCTCTTGTTCGGAGCGAGCAAGGAAAGAAGTTCGTGATCTAGGAGGCTTCATCTCTTGGAGGATCGTTGCCCACACAATGTCCAAGAGGAGGATAGGACATACAATAGAAGATCTTGAGGTAAACAAGAGGTAAAAATCTTGTTTTGTTTTCCTTGTTTGTTTCATTGTATATTGTATGTATGGCCTGTGGCTAAATTTACATGGACCCCGAATACAAATGCAAAAACCAGTGATACGTACATCGTCTATTCCGCAGCTACTCGTAGAATAGAGGTTGGTTGCTTGAACAATAAGTTTGTTCAAGTGACTACTCTAATCGAATAGCACGATGATGAAACTGTTGCTTCGGTAATCCCTAATTGTCTTGGATTAATTTTTTTTTAATCCGGGGATGAAGATGGGATCGCCATGAACAAGTGACCAAGTTGAAGTGGGAAGCGATGTTTCCTACCTTCAAGTGGTATCAGAGATACGATTTCCAGTTTTGTGTCTTTAGAATTCGATTATTTTATGCACTTATCATATATTTTATATGCCAGATGATAGTAGGATGTGCGTAGGCTAACTCTTTGGTTGCAGGCATAAGATCCAACTATTATGGTCATATGTGTGTATGTGATTGTATGTGTGTAATTGTATATTTTTTGAATCCTCGGGGTTGACGAGGCAAGTATTTAATTTTTGTAATTAAGTACGACATTGTTTAGCCACTCATTTATTTTAGTTTACTTTCGATCTAGATTTCATGTACACTCCTTCGAGGAGTTGATGATCGATTGATGTAAATTAAAATAGTTAGTCTCGGCTGGGATCTCTGGATGGCTCGTACATGGCGTGGGGAGGAGCGGACGAGATGGCGATACGATAGGAGGCATATCGGAGATAAAAGCCATAATAGTTGGAAAATATTTCATTTTCATATTTATTTCTTATTGTTTGATATGCATGTCGCAGGCTAGAAAATTCCTCAATTTTAAATTACTAAGTAGAAGAGGGATATTTTATAAATTTCCACAGCCTCCATTACGATTTGACATGTGATACAAACAAACTTGTGCGTCAGCTCTGAGTGCCTTCCTCTACATCGGATGAGTTTGTTTGCAGATCAAAAGTTCAAATATGGTTATAGAAAATTACTAAGGAGCGTGTGTACTTCCCCATCGGAAGGCACATAACCCAAGATAATTACCTTGGTATCGAGTAATGGTGAACACTTAGATGCAAATAGGAGTATCCTCCCCATCGGAGTCACTGCTCTTATTTGTAGAGTCGAAGAGGAACCAACTATTAATTTTATTTGGCAAAAAGTTAGGTTGACAAGATAGTAAAATTAATGGGTAAAACCTCCTCTTACAAATGTAGAATTCGTATACGTCCACACTATCGTGGCATACGATATTCTCGGTGTTTTGAGGTGTTGGTTGATTTTAAAATTTTATTGTTTGAGGAATCAAAATTTTTTTGAAATCTAATGTTTTGATCTATGTGATTCTTAGGTTTTTCAAAATGACTTTCAACCCTCTTGCTGTGATACTGAAAGAAAATAAACTTACTGGACCCAATTATGTTGATTGGAAGAAGAATCTTGACATTGTCTTGACTGCTGAGGAATACAAATATGTACTCCTCAAAGAGTGCCCTCCTAAGCCTGCGGATGATTCTGGGGAAAAGGAGAAGGAAAGTTATAAGAAGTGGATTAAGGCTGATGAGATGACGCGATGTTACATTTTGGCATCTATGTCAAATGTACTGCAACATCAGCATCAAGCCATGCACACTGCTTATGACATGATGCTCAATCTCAAAGAGCTTTTCAGACACCAGAATCGGGTTACGAGGCAGGAAGCCATGAGGAACTTGATGACGACCACCATGATCGAGGGAACACCGGTGAGACATTATGTTCTCAAGATGATAGCACATTTGAATGAGCTGGAAGTCCTCGGAGCTGAGATCGATGGGGAAACCTAGGTCGATATCATTCTCCAGTCTCTACCTAGGAGTTTTGAGCAGTTTCGCCTGAACTACAACATGAATAAAAGGATGTATTCGTTAGTGGAGCTTCTGATAGAACTCCAGGCGGCGGAGGGGCTATTTCGTCAGAGTGCTCAGGCGCAGGCCATGGTTGCCCAAAAGGTTTCTACTTCTAAGTCGAAAGGCAAGAAAAAGAAGAAACAAGCTGGGGCAAAGGTTGCAGGAGGAACTCAGGGAGGAGTGAAGAAGCCGAAAGGCAAGTGCATCACTTGCAAGCAAACTAGACACCGGAAGATGGACTACCCCAACTGGAAGCAGAACAAAGGTATATCTTTTAGTGTAGTCATTGAAACATGTTTAGCGATGTTATGTACCGGCACCTGGTGTGCAGATACGGGAGCCACTGATCATGTCTACAATACTTTGCAGGCGTTCTAGGAAACCAGCCGACTGGCTGAAGGGGAGATTACCGTATACTTGGGCGATGCCACGAAGGTGGGGACTGTTGCAGTGGGAGATGTTTATTTGTCTTTTGAGAGGAATAAAGTTTTAGTTCTTAAAAATTGCCTTTATGTACCTTTATTTAGAAAGAATTTGATTTCGTATTCTAAATTGTTTATGGATGAATATTCTATTTCTTTTAATGACAGAGTTGTTATAAAAAGGAATAGGGAGATTATCTGTTTTGGTGCATTGATATGAAATTTGTATACACTCGAACCAAAAGCTCCCACGATGCAAATAGAAGTTAATAGGTCATCTTCTAATTCCAATAAGAGAAAAGAACCTTCGAAGATAAACCAAACATATCTTTGGTATCTAAGGCTAGGTCATATTAACCTAAGCAGAATTCAAAGGTTCGTAGTTGAACCTCTGGGTTCTTTAGTGGTGGAAGATTTCCCAACCTGCGAATCTTGCTTGGAGGGTAAAATGACCAAGAAACCTTTTAAGGCCATGGGGTATAGAGCTAAAGATGTGTTGGAATTGTTTCATTCTGATTTGTGTGGTCCTATGTCTATCTAGGCAAGAGGTGGCTTTAAATATTTCATCTCTTTTATAGACGATTATTCAAGGTATGGATACATTTACTTGATACGCCACATGTCTGAATGCTTTGACAAGTTCAAAGAATTCAAGGCTATGTGGATAAACGTCAAGGTAAAAGTATCAAGACACTACAATATGATCATGGTGGTGAGTACCTCTTGAAAGAGTTTAGGAATTACTTATTAGAGGCTTGGATTCAATCCCAATTGTCTGCACCTGGCACACCTCAGCAGAATGGTGTAGCAGAATGAAGGAATAGGACTCTTATGGAGATGGTTAGATCGATGATGAGTTATTCTGAGTTGCTAGATTCGTTCTCGGGATATGCTCTAGATACGATAGTGTATATTCTGAACTTGGTTCCATCTAAATCAGTGTCTTCTACTCCCACAGAATTTTGGACTGGGCAAAAGCCTAGTCTAAGACATATTCGAATTTGGGGGAGTCCAACACATGTGTTGAAGACAGATGCTGGTAAGTTATAACCTCGTATAGAAGTGCGCATGTTCGTTGGCTATCCTAGAATAACGAAAGGTGGTTTGTTTTATAGTCCTAGAGATCAGAGGATGATCGTTAGCACGAACGCCAGATTTCTAGAGGAAGACTATGTTATGAACCACAAGCCCATGAGTAAGATTGTTCTGGAGGAATTGAAAGGGGAAGTCACTACTTCAGTACCACCGGTACAAGAGGATATACCATAAGTCACTGCACCGCATGTCATAGAGGATACACAAGTGATACCTTATCGTAGTGGGAGGGTTGTGAGACAGCCTGATAGATTCATGTCCTTGGGACAATCTTCTGATTTGGTCCCTGGCGAACATGAACCTGATCCCTGGACATATGACGAGGCAATCCAAGATAAAGATGCGGTATCTTGGCAAAGTGCAATGAATGTTGAGATTGAATCTATGGATTCAAATCAGGTCTGGGAGCTAGTAGAACCACCCAATGGTGTAAAAGCCATTAGATGCAAGTGTATCTACAAAAGAAAGAGAGGAATAGACAGGAAGGTTTAGACCTTCAAAGCAAGGCTTGTTGCGAAGGGGTATACTCAGAAAAAGGGTATCGATTATGACGAGACCTTTTCGCCGATAGTCATTCTTAAGTCTATCCGGATTCTCTTATGTATTGTTGCTCATATGGATTATGAGGTATGACAGATGGATGTCAAGACAGCTTTCCTTAATGGAAGTCTTGAGGAAAACATCTATATGAAGCAACCAGAGGGATTCATTGCAAAGGGCAAAGAGCATCTTGTGTGTAAGCTTAATCGGTCTATTTATGGATTGAAGCAAGCTTCGAGGTCTTGGAACATTCGCTTTGATGAGGTAATCCAGTCTTATGGATTTATTCAAAGTCCGGATGAGTCTTGTGTATACAAGAGATGTGACGGAAACGTAGTGATATTTCTTGTATTATACATAGATGACATTTTGTTAATTGGTAACAATGTCAAGGTGTTATTGGGCGTAAGGGTATGGTTATCCAAACAGTTTGATATTAAGGACTTGAGAAAAGTGGGACACATCCTTGGGATCAAGGTTATAAGGGATCGCAAGAAAAGGATGTTGTGCTTATCTCAAGCTTCATACATAGACATAATTATGGATTGTTTTAGCATGCAAAACTCTAAGAAAGGTTTTCTACCTTTCAGGCATGGAGTTCCTTTATCTAAGGAGATGTGTCCTAGAACATCAAAGGAGATAGAGGAGATGAAGGTGGTTCCTTATACTTCGCCAGTAGGAAGCCTCATATATTCCATGCTATGTACGAGACCGGATATCTACTATGTCGTGGGCATGGTTAACATATATCAGAGTAATCCAGGACATGGACATTGGACTGCGTTAAAGCATATATTAAAGTACCTGAGAAGGACTAGGGATTATATGCTAGTTTACCATGCATACCAATTACTCCCTGTGGGTTACACAGATTTCGACTTCCATTCAGATAGGGATAACACTAAGTCTACCTCAGGTTTTGTGTTTACTTTGGGAGGAGGAGCCATTGTATGGAGGAGTGTCAAGGAGAAATGCATGGCGGACTCTACCATAGAAGCTAAGTATGTGGCAGCCTCTGAGGCAGCCAAAGAAGCTGTGTGGCTGAGGAACTTCTTAATGGACTTGGATGTGATTCCTGGTTTACACAGAACTATCACAATTTATTGTGATAATAGTGGTACAATTGCAAACTCGAAGTAACCACCAGCCCATAAGGCAAGTAAACACATAGAGCGCAAGTACCACCTGATACGAGAAATCATAAAGGAGGTAGAAGTTGCTATCGCCTAGATTGCATCAGAGGATGACCTGGTAGACCCTTTCACTAAGGCCCTTCTAGCAAGAGCTTTGATAGGCATGTGGAGGGAATGGGAATCAGATGTATGGCAGTATGAGGACAGCATAGTCTTTTAGTATAGGTGGGAGATTGTTGGGATGTATACTAAAAAGTCTATCTTTTGTATGAACATCTTTATTTTTAAAATAAGAATCACATGATAATTGTTTGTGTATTTATGGTTATGCATATAGTCTAATACATTACATTGTATATAACATGGTGTGTAATGTCACACGGGAGATCATGTTATCAGTTCCTTGTAAAGTATAAGTAAAGGCTCACAACCAAGATGGTTTTGGATAAACCATTGGCATGGTTGTAGTGTTATTTGGTATTGGTTTGTCTTGACCATAGAATCACACTAGTACACTTTGTGTATATTGAGAAGGATCGACTTAGAGGTGATTCAATTTATTGCTGACTACATAATCGAATCGGACCTCAGATATTATGTTGTACAAGCTCTTAATCCTGATATAATAACGGGCACATATACTTAGTATTCATTTCTTTGATTTACCAAAGGGAGAGATTTATAGAGTAAATCGTTAGGCTCGGTAAGTTGGGAAATGGTATTATTTATATGGTGTGCTGTTGATTATAAGAGGAAACCGTGTCCTATATATTAGGATGATGATGTCCCCTTGAGGAGCTCATAAGGTTCATTATGTAAACCCTGCAGGTGGACTTGGTCTGGCAAGATGATAAGGTTGAGTGGTACTACTCATGGAGTTAGATATTAATTAATTAATTGTCAATAAATTAATTAATTGATGGGCATTCGAGATCTTAAACACAGGGAGATAAATTTACAAATATTATATGGAGCCCATTTTAACTTATGGGGGTTGGTGAGGTAGATCAATGATAATCCTCTAGTGGAATGGATTATCATTAATGGATCGGACTTTATGTGGCCTTGATCCATTGCGTGGCCAAGATCCAACTCCTCCTCATGGTCCCTATCGTAGCCTATTAAAAACCTCATGGAACCTAGACCTAATGATGGAAGATGAAACTCTAGATCCGACGGTGGAGATTAAATCTTTAGAACCGACGATTGAGATTAATATTCTAGATCCGACGGTTGAGATTAAATCCCTAGAACCAATGGTGGAGATTAAAAGGAGGCTTAAGCCTAGCTCTATAAAAGGAGGCATAAGGGGTGGGCGGCAAGAAATTGAAAGGAGATTGTTGATTTGGGCGGCAAGGGTTTGGAGTGCTTTGGGCGGCTAGGGTTTGGTGAAGACTTGGGCGGCAAGACCATCTCCTTCCTAGGGTTTTGGCTAGTGCCACTTTCCTTTTCTCAACCTTGGCTGGCACCCAATCTCTTCTTACTCTTCTCCTTGGCCGGTGGAAACAAGGGTAAGGGTGGTTCCTTGGAGCTCTTGGCCGGTGCCCACTTCCTCCTCTATTCCTTGGCCGGCGGCATCATCAAGTCTCTTGACTTGGTTGCCGATCTTAGATAGGGAAGAGTTTCGTTTCTATACTTCCTCTTGTTCAGAGCGAGCAAGGAAAGAAGTTCGTGATCTTGGTAGCTTCATCTCTTCGAGGACCGTTGCCCACACAATGTCCAAGAGGAGGATAGGACATATGATAGAAGATCTTGAGGTAAACAAGAGGTATAAATCTTGTTTTGTTTTCCTTGTTTGTTTCTTTGTATATTGTATGTATGGCTTGTTGCTAAATTTACTTGGACCCCGAATACAAACACAAAAACCGGCGATCCATACATCGTCTATTCCGCGGCTACTCGTAGAATAGAGGTTGGTTGCTTGAACAACAAGTTTGTTCAAGTGACTACTCTAATCGAATATCACGATGATGAAACGGTTGCTTGGGTAATCTCTAATTGTCTTGGATTAATTTTTTTTAATCCTGGGATAAAGATGGGATCGACATGAACAAGCGACCGAGTTGAAGTGGGAAGTGAAGTTTCCTACCTTCATTAGCTTGTTCATGCAGGTCCATTTCACAAAATAATTCATCTAGTTTTACTGTTGATAAATTCCTTGACACTTTGTAGGCATGTACCATAGATGACCATAAAGTATTTCGGGGAAAATATTTCAGAACATACCTAATTGTGTCTCGATTTTCTATACCTTCTCCAACCGAATGCATCCCATTTAGTAGTTCATTGAACCTTATGTGCAATTCACCAATAGTCTCGCCATCCCTCATAGCAAAATTCTATAGCTGGTTCATATAGTGATCTCGTTTTTCTATTCTTGAGTCTCTTGTCCCTTCATTGAGCTCAATCAATTTGTTCCAGAGGTCATGAGCACTGTTGAATGGGCCAATTTTATTGAGTTAGTCTTTCGCTAAGCCACATTGTAGAGTTACGGTGCCCATGGCATTTGCTTGTGCCTTGTGTCTTTGTTTAGCAGTCCATTGCGCAGATTCAAGGACCCTTCCTTCTGCATCCATTGGTGGAGTCAAGCCTTCCATCACATAGAACCACATATCTATCTCAGTCATGAGATAGTATTCCATTCGGCTTCGCCAGTATTGAAAGTCAGTTCCATCGAAGAAAGAAGGTTGGTTTGTGTTGTAGCCTTCTTGCATTGCCATTTGAGCTTGCTTTTGCGGTTGTGAATCCGGAGAAGAGCACCAAGCTATGATACCACTTATAGAATTTTTGGCGACGCTAGAAGGGGGTTGAATAGCATCGATCGTCGATACTTGAACTTTTACAAAGAAACAAGCTTGTTCGACGAAAAGCAGTAAAAACAAAGGAAGAAAAATAGCACACACAAGAGCACATGTTTTTTACTTGGTTCACATTTCCCCCAACGAACTGCTTTGTCCAAGCCCTATCTCTACTCTTTCTCCCTCTCGAAAAAGATCCGAAG
Organism: Wurfbainia villosa; assembly: GCA_025175895.1. Taxonomy (NCBI): domain Eukaryota; kingdom Viridiplantae; phylum Streptophyta; class Magnoliopsida; order Zingiberales; family Zingiberaceae; genus Wurfbainia; species Wurfbainia villosa. The sequence goes on from CM045986.1 coordinate 96,721,841, forward strand.
GTGGAGAAACCTCTTAATACAAGTTTACAAGAGTTACACAAGAACTTATAGCAGAAAGAGTTTGAGAAGAGCAGGATTACAATATGCAGTATTATGTAGGGCTTCTTCTCTTCACTCTTTTGATTTCCTTTGAGGATGTTTGGAGCTAGGAGGATAAAGGCAAAATGTTGGAGAATAACTTCAAGGAGTATAGTGAAAAGTAGAGTCGAGTCCTGAGGAAAAGATCTAGATAAAGCTTTTATAACGAACTAGATTAGGACTTTTTCAGCCCGCGCAGTCGAGTCGCCTCGATTGTCATTTGATTACCATTCACAATGGTAAGTTTTCCCCCTCAATTTTAACTTATTGCACATTGTAACATAGGTCCAGTCGAGGCGATGGATCATTGCCTCGACTGGTAACCTTAGTTAAGCTTCCAGTCGAGCCTACCTCGATTCTATTTCAATTGAACAGAGCATCAGTCGAGGTGCCGCCTCGACTGCTATGGATTTCTTCTTAAGATATGCTACACTAGTAGAGGTTACAATCGACATCGTCTTGCTTCTGTTCGATCGAACAAAGCATGAGTCGAGGCGCCACCTCGACTATTATGCGTCTCTTTTCATAGCATCCTACCCTAGTCGAGGTGGCAATCGACTTTGCCTTGCTTCTATTCGAGTGAAAGAAGCATCAGTCGAGGCACTGCCTCGACTACTATGGGTCTGCTCAAAGCATGCTACCCTAGTCGAGGTGGCAATCGACTTTGCCTTGCTTCTATTCGAGTGAAAGAAGCACTAGTCGAGGTGCCACCTCGATTGATATTGCTTTCTCAGCAACTACGAGGCTAGTTGAGCTGTCTCTTAAAACCTAACCACGTCCAATCGAGGAGACGCCTCCACTGGGTAGGCTTTAGACCAGTTCTGAGCTCTGACCTCAGCAACTCATCCAGGATAATAGGTACCAGTCGAGGTGCCACCTCGAATGATAAGCTAATCAATCGAGGAACTACCTCGACTACTGCCTTGACCCTTGTCCGTTTCAACTCGTCTAGAGTTGAAACCATGCCTAAGAAGAGGTCTACCCTGTACCCTTTACCTGATGCCTATCAACCATTGTTCATAGGTCTTCCGTGGAAAGAATAGCTTCAGGGTCTTCATCCGCCAAGTCTTCTTGTCTGAGTCTTCATGCCAAGACTCCTCATCCGAGTCCTCATACCAAGACTCCTCGTCCGGGTCTTTATGACAAGACTTCTAGTCTGAGTCTTCATGCCAGGACTCCTCATCCGGGTCTTCATGCCAGGACTCCTCATCCAGATCTTCACTTTCCATGACATCACATCCGGGTCTTCATGCCAAGTCTTCTCATCTGAGTCTTCATGTCAGGACTCCTCATCCAGGTCTTCATGCCATGACTCCTCATTCGGGTCTTCACTTGCCAAGATATCTCATCTGGGTCTTCACTTGCCAAGACATCTCATCTAGGACTTCTTTTCAAGACTCCTTGTCCGGGACTTTGTTACCTTGCATCCGGTCCTCGGCCTGCAAGGAATTTTTTGAAAATACATCTCTACTAACCTCGTGAGATAACACATAATTATCAACTTGACTTAAACCCTTGTCAAACACCAAAACATAATTTGGGTCCGATTGCACCAACAGACACAAGGTTCATCTTTGTTCTTTATGAAACTAAACATTTTGATTGCATCATCAAATCTAAGATTCCAGCTTCGAGAAGCTTGCTTTAAACTATAGATGAACCTTTGCAACTTACATACCTTTCCAATAACCTTTGGATCTACAAAACCCTCAGGTCGTGTCATGTACACATCCTCAAGTAGATTTTCATTAAGAAATGCAATTTTGCCAGATTTCATAATCATGGTTAGCTGCAATAGCAAGCATGATTGGAATAGATTTAAGCATCCAACTAGTGAATAGGTGTCATTATAGTCTATACCATCAATCTACTTGAATCCTTTAGTTATAAATAGCCCTTTATAGGTATGCATATGACCATCCATGTCAGTCTTTCTTTTAAAGACCCACTTACACCCAATGGGTTTGACCCCTTCAAGTAAATCAACCAAAGTCCATACTTGGTTAGTGTAGATGGATTCCATTTCGGACCTCATGGTCTCTAGCCATTTCTCAGAATCTGGGCTCATTATAGCTTCTTGATAGGTTGTAGGCCCATTGAAATCAACAAGCATTACATCACCGTGGTCACACAAATAAAAAGAATGTCTCTCAAGTTGAAGATGTATCCTATTAGATCTGCATAGTGCATGGTCTACTCGAATAGGTTGTGCCACAACTTCATGCAGTGTTATAGATTCATAATCTTCACCACCTTGTAGTGCCTGTTCGATTTCCATCAAGGCTTCATGGCTATCTTGTGTATCTCGAATTTCTTCAAGATCAACTTTACTCCCACTAGTTCGTTTAGAAATAAATTATCTTTCCAAAAAAATACCATTTCTGGCCACAAATACTTTGCCTTGTGTGGGATTATAAAAGTAATATCCCTTAGTTTCCTTGGGATATCCAACAAAATAGCACTTATCTGATTTGAATCCTAATTTATTTGAGAATTATCAGCTAACGTAAGCCTCACAACCCCAAGACATCTTGGGACTCTTCCTAGTCCATATCGTATATGGTGTCTTTATGATTGCCTTAGACGGAACGCGGTTAAGAGTGAAAGCAACGGTCTCTAAAGCATATCCCCAGAAGGAAGAAGGAAGATCTGTCTGACTCATCATTGATCGTACTATATCTAATAAAGTATGATTTATCCTTTCTTATACACCATTCCACTTGGTGTTCTAGGTGGAGTGAGTTGAGATATTATCCCAAACTCAACTAGATGGTCATAAAACTCTTGGCTAAGGTATTCACCTTCGACCGAAGCATCTTAATACTCTTACCAAGTTGGTTTTGTACCTTATTCTTGAATTCTTTGAACTTTTCAAAGGATTCAGATTTGTGTTTCATAAGATACACATAGCCATATCTACTGAAAACATCAGTAAATGTAATGAAGTACTGATAGCCTCCTCTAGCTGCTACTTTGAAAGGGCCACAAACATCAGTATGTATGAGTCCTAACAAATCATTAGCTTTCTCATTGTGTCCACTAAAAGGAGTCTTTGTCATCTTGCCTAGTAGACAAGATTCGCATACCTCATATGATTCAAAATCAAATGAGTCCAAAAGTCCATCCTTATGGAGTTGAGATATGTAACTCTAATTTATGTGACCCAAGCGACAATGCTAGAGATATGCTTGATTCAAATTATTAGTTTTGAACCGTTTGGTATTTATGTTATAGATTGGGTAATGAAAATCTAGAACATAGAGTCCATTCATAAGATGTGCTCTACAATAGAACATTTAACTTAAATAAATAGAACAACATTTTTCCTTTATTATAAATGAGAAACCACTCTTATCCAAACAAGAGATAGAGATAATGTTCATATTTATAGTAGGTACATAATAACACTCTTCTAGTTCCAAGATAAAACCACTAGGCAAAGATAAGGAATATGTTCCTACAACTATAGCAACAACCCTTGTGCCATTGCCTACGCGTAGGTCAACTTCCCCTTTTGTCAACGATCTACTATTTCTCAGGCCTTGCACATTAGTACAACCACTATCTAATAACCATGAAGAAGAAATAGATAGATTAACTTCTATAACATATATACCCAAGGCATAAGTCTCACTTCTCTTCTTCTTAACTTCCTCTAGGTACAACTTGCAGTTCCTCTTCCAATGTTTGGTCTCATTACAATGGAAGCAGGTTCCTTCCTTAGGCACCCCACCTTTAGGTTTCAATGCTTTAGCCTTGCCTTTATCTTGGGTCTTACCCTTTCCTTTGGACTTCTTTTTGCCTTTGCCCTTTTTAACCATGAGTACAGTACTAGGTTGAATCTTCTTAAGATTGCTTTCAACAGTTCTTAACATGCTTAACAACTCTGGCAATGGTTTGTCAATTTCATTCATGTTATAGTTCATGAGAAATTGACTATAGCTTTTAGGCAATAATTGTAGAATAAGATCAGTGGCCAATTCTTGACCCAATGGAAATCCCAATATTTCAAGGTTCTCAACGTACCCAATCATTTTGAGTACATGTGTTCCTATAGGAGTTCCTTCATGCATTTTGCATCCAAATAATGCCTTTTACATCTCAGATCTCTCATGCCTTGCCTTCCCTTGATATAACTGTTTAAGATGTATAACCATATCAAAAGCATCTATGTTCTCATATTTCTTCTGAAGCTCAGAGTTCATAGTAGCAAGCATAAGGCATGATACTTCTAATGCATCATCTTGATGCTTTTTATAAGCATCCTTATTAACACAAGTGGCAGTACTGGCGGGTGGTTCAGGAAGGGTTTCTCTAGGACATACAGTTTTCATTCTTGCTTGAGAACAATTCTTAAATTTCTGTACAAGTCAAGAAAATTAGCTCCATTGAGCTTGTCCTTATCAAGGACAGATTGCAGAGAGAGAGTATTCGACATATTTGAGGACATGGTGATCTACAAAATGAAATGAAGAAATAAACTCATATTTCTATTATTTAATTAGATCTTTAATTAAATGAGTTTTCCACTGTACAAGTGGAGCAAGATCCATATTATACTTCATCCTAAGTTAGCATTGGCTAATTTCCCAAGACTTGTATAATTTAGGTAGGCACTATGTACCAATTACACCATGTAACTCTTGCATAGAAGAACACTATTTGTTCATTTACCGATCGTATGAGATATGCCTCTAAGTTTTTCCAATCTTATTGAGATAACTCAGTTAAGTCACACCCAAAGTTCAATAGTCGGACATCATAATTGTCCAATCGCACTCTACCAAGATAAATCGAGTCATTTCGCTTTGACAAACATACTATAATTGGTCGAGGTAGTCATGAGTACTAAATTTTGGTGGCCATATATTTGTTGACCTAATTATGATAACTAATTTAATTATGGATGCATCACATACAATCATTCTAATGACACATATCACATATATGTAGAAAAGGAACATGACATGGTTATGACCCATAATCTACGATTTTCTCAAGCCAATTAGAAGATTGATGGGTCAACCTAGGGATAACATCTTCTCCAAGTGCATCCTTTGGTTGTCATGTGTTGTTGACTTCTTCTTCCTTTCTCATCTTCATCCAGTAGACTAGTACTAGTTTACATGTACATTACAATGGAGAAACCTCGAGATACATTCGAGGATAAACTAATTGTACAATCATGAATATATAAGTGGAAGGCATGACACGTAGGTCGTATTATGAATTACAACATGCACACACACACACACATCCAATCACATTGGGGTAAGGGGCCATAACCATGAACCATGACACATAATTCACAAAGATCTATGACATGTAAAGTTTATTATGATGCAAAACATGATTTATGAGCCACTGCGCTATAACGATCCTGCTAGCTGGTTAACCGGCGAGGTCAAGGGGCAGCGCCCCTTGTGAGGGTTGCAGGAGGCAACATTGTATTATTTTGGCAACAAATAAATCAGCAAAGGTTGTTGTCCATCAACAGTTACCAGGCATTGCTAAAAAAATTCAGCAACCATTAGTGTCCATTGATGACAAATTAGCAGCCGTTAGTGATTGAACAAAAAATGTCCAACAACAAATAGAACCATCCATCAACAATCAGCACACTTGCTTAATGGACAACACACTTGCTGTTTAGTATTGTGGCTAAGCACGTTTTGTCAAACAAAATCATCTAAACAATCGTGCACTTATAATAAACAATTCATGCAGATTTATATCACATATAAAATAACAATACAATGATGTTTATATATACACAAGTGGCTCTGATACCATTATAGGGATCTTATGCGAAAAAACATCCCAAAACGCAGTGGAAAATTGGATCTCTCTAGAGATCCATGTGTATACATAATAAATATGTTGTTCTTACAACTACATCTAGTTGAGAAATTACCCTTGATGCGTAGCCCTTCGCAATCGTGATAGTAACCTTTAGTAATGGATCTCAGCATGATTAGGATGGTCGTGCCTCTATGGTATCCACACGAACACTCTCTTTTGGAGAAAAGAAGAGTTGTGCTAGCAACACTACACAAGGTGTCTTAACCCAAGAAAAGTTTCGGCCAAGAAGAAGAAGAACAATAATGGTTTTCTCATTTATCAAGAATAATCCAAAAACCTTTTATATTCATCTTATGAATACCAAAGGTTTTGGAACCTTTTATATTCCACTTTTAATGCATGATTAATCCACAATAATTATGCATGATGAATGCATATCCATTCATCTTCTTCAATTTGTTTAATTTGAGTCTAACTCAAATTGATCCAACTTGAATCTAACTCATGTTTTGACCCAATTAATGAGTCTAACTTATTGATTCCAATTCAATAGCCTAATGGTTTATTTAGTCAAACTAAAATAAAGCATATCTCTAAAACAACATGTTCTTTATATGTGACCCAATAAGTTCTCGTAACATTGGCAATGTTTCTAAAATCCCTTTAAGAAACATAAGTAATGAGTGACATCTAGAAATGCATCATTGCTACCCAAGTGACAAGAATGTCGAGATCCGACAAAACCTTTCTGTGACTAATATGTTGTATGACACAATCCTTCTATCATTGATATCTAAATTTATCAATGAGGTATAGACCATGTCATCCTCTTATCAATCTTTGTGTTTCTTGATCTCCAAGTAGACTACCTTAATCAAATGAGCTCAATATCTCATATTAACTTATTTGAGCATGGTGATGCATTTTAGTTGTCTTACTTTATCAAGGGGCCCACAGATATCACTTTCGTCATTTGGAAAGGAAAGATCCCATCTCTATAACTCACATCCCTCCTCATAATTCATTGCATATCCAGTGATCGACTTTATAGTCCACCTTGTTATAGGTAATGTTTGTCGATACCAAAGTATACAACTCCTTATGTAGGGAACTGTAGTGATTTCTGGTCTAAGGACTATTCATACCAATTGTCACTATGAGACTATTTATGACACTCATATGACGATCCATGAAACATTCTCATGGCAAATCAGTTCAATAAATATTCTCTAATATATACCCATGTGTCAACTTGATATCCTATATCCATGACTTGTGAGATTAAGTAATCAGTTGACCTACATGCTAGTCTCAACTTATTAATATTATGCTTGCATATTAATACTTGACTAGGAATAGTTACGAGTAGTGTTCTAAACATATATCTACTGTATCCCACTATCAAGTCACCTAATTGATATGTCGTAGACTAGAACCAACTATCCTAGGATATTATTATATTGATTCAAATGTCACATCAATTAAGTGAATACAAGAACCATAAACTTTCCCTTTATTATGAAATATGAGTTTCCCTTACCAATCATCTCATAATCGATTGCCACTAAGGGCTAATACTAATAGTAAGCTAGCTAAGCTCCATGAAGAACCCTCAACGACTCAAGAAACAGAGGAGCCCAAGGAACAAGAATGATCAACAGTCTGATGTGGAGATGATAATGAGACCAAAGAAGCAAGTTCATCATCCTCACAAGAGCTTGAGGAATCGGAGGATGAAAGGCCATCAACATTCGAGGAAGAGGAAATTATGGAAGTCTCTGTTGAGATTCCGGCACCGCGGCGTGTGTGTGTTCGATCATGTTTCGTAAACATGAGCACAGCGGAAGCAATTAAAAATAATAAATCTATATTTATTACAACACACACAACACACGCATGCATATTACAACAAGTGTAGACATAACCGTAAATTAAAATTTGCAATAAAAGAAATTTATCTACGTTATACCTTTCGTATGACGTGTAGCGGGAACGACATCAACCGGAACGATCCTCGTAAGAATCGTCTCTATCCGTATCCACGCCGAGCTCCTCGGGATGACTTCGCTAAGTCACGAGCTTCGTCTTCGTACGGGTTACTAGCCTCGTGTTGAAGACGACGTGATCGAGATGATCACGATCCGAATCCAAATTCGATCCTAAAACGAAGTTCTCAAACTCGCTTCTCCGAGAGGTATTCACAACCGCTTGACGAATCCTTCGCCCTCCACTTAGAGGATTACCGGAGATCAAATCCTCGTAAGTTAGCCGCTGTCGAGCACCAACCGTCGCCCAAACGACGCCCGATAACAAAGAAACAAGCTGTCAAGAAAACTGGACAGCTTGGTGGAGGAATAGAGGCCGCTAAGGAAAGATGAAAGCTCACCTTATCACCGAACCCAAAAGAGATCACCGGAGGGTCGCCGAGGGTCGGAGGTTCTCCGCTGAAGCTTGATGCCGCAAAGTCTTGGACGGCACAAGCAAGGCTGGGCGGCGGCAGCTTTAGGGTTGGCGCCAATTAACTCCAAGGTGGAGGTGGGCGGCAACTCAAGGGGCTAGGGTTTGGATTAGTTAGCTTAACATAATCCCTTAAGCCCTCTTTATAGAGAACTAATTCTCTTAATGGTTAATGGATCATATCCATAAAGCCCGTTAACCCGCTCCATTAAGATAAGTTAAAATAAACCAAACCATGATGGTTTATTTTAAGTTAAAACGAACCGAACCAACCTGTGGTTCATTCGTTTAATATAAACCAAACCCTTTGGTTTATTCTCATCCAGTGGATTAGAACCAAACCATTTTGGTCCATCCATTATGTCTTCATAAGACACGGCCCATCCACGCTTCCATTGCGACTGAAACAATTTCATGCTCGCTTTATGTTTGGTCCAACCAAACATAGTTTCTCTCGGTCTGAGAATCCCATTCTCAAGCTCGTTTTAAATCCTTTGGATTACACTCGTTGTGCGTGTGACCAAATAGGTTCTCGATTGATGTTGGCCGTCTATAATTAACCATTAATTATAGAACGATCATGAGTGGCACCTAGTAGTACATCATGATCCCCAATTAACCGAAAAGATCAACGGTTGATCCAGAACTATTTCTGAAACCCTTCAGCAGCTCGAATGAATCGTGCCCCATTCCTTTCACTCATCTTATACCCACTTGGTTCAGGACATGGTCTATTGTGTCACCCTCACTAGGTCGACTACGCCACACCTAGCCCAAGTATCATTTCCTCGTCCCTACGGATTCTAGTTACTCCACATGTATCAAGAGTACTTTACTCTAAACATGTAATGCTTTGGCCAAAGACTTTAGTAACAATCCGACGAGAGGCCATGGGTATACATCTCCTCGCAAGGAGTGGTGAATCCTTTATAGGCTATTCAAACACCTTCGATCATTTCGACTTATACCCAATCATCTCGGGTCCACATCTCCTCGGAGATGTTTGCTTAAGATGTCAAAGCATAAGTCTCCATGATCAAGATGACTTGAATACCGCAAGTCAAAGGAACATCGCACTTAAGCCACAGTAAGAACTTCATTGACATATCTATATATGCAGAGTACCATATGAAGTCTTACGGCTGGTCACTCCAATGAACTAGTTACCATAACTAGCATCCACGATTAACTCCGGACATCACAATGTCTCCAAAGGAGAATCACCGCTTGATACACCAAGGAGTATACTGGTTAGTCTCGATGTAATCCGATGGTGTCCAAATCCATCAATTCATCGACTAGGGATAATTCCGATACATCACAATTACACATGTAGAGATACTCACTAGTTGTGATCCAATCACAAATTCTCTCATGCTGTGAATCGTATCGTGGACATTCAGTAAATGAGTTTAAGATTCAATCAAATACATGAAACATGTATACTCAAATAGTGAATCTTCATTTATCATATAAATGGTTCATACATAAGGCGTTTGCCTTAGGACATCTCTCATATATTACTAACAGACTCCCACTTGGCCTAATGCCAATCGCTACGGTATCCAATACCATAAGCTCGAACATGACCCTCAAACTTATTTTGAGGTAATGCCTTAGTCAAGGGATCCGCTAAGTTCCTTTCAAAGGGGAATTTTCTCGATTTGTATTTCGCTCTACTGATGATCTCTCCGATAAGATGATAGCGGCGGCTACATGTTTGGATCGTTGATGAGACCTTGGCTCTTTCGCTCAGGCAATTGCTCCATTGTTGTCGCAGAGAGACCGTATTGCTTCAATAATGGCCGAAATCACACCAAGTTCATGAACGAACTTCTTGATCCAAATCGCTCTTCGCCGCCCGCCGCAATGTATTCTCGCCTCGTGGTAGAATCCGCCATGCCTCTTGTTTGGAACTTTTCCAACTCATCGCGCTCTATTCAAGGTGAACACGATCCGCATCGAGACCGAATCATCCTTGTCTGTCTCGAAGCCGCATCCGTGATACCCAGATCACCATGTCCCCTTCTCCATATATTAGGAACACATCCTTAGTTCTTCTCAAGTACTTAAGGATCGTCTTAACAGCCGCCCAATGATCCATTCCTAGATCAGACTGGTATCTGCTCGTGACACTCAGAGCATACGATACATCGGGCCTCGTACATAATATAGCATACATGATAGATCCTATTGCGGATGCATAGGGAATCTTACTCATGCAAATCCTCTCATTTTCTGTGCGCGGACACATAGACTTCGAAAGGTGTACCCCATTCCTGATGGGCAGATAACCTTTCTTGGATTCCGACATGCTAAACCTCTTTAGCACTCGGTCTATATATGTAGACTGCGAAAGACCAAGCAACTGTTTCGATCTATCTCTATAGATCTTAATCCCAAGGATGTAGGTTGCTTCTCCCAGGTCTTTCATAGAGAATGTCTTGGATAACCAAATCTTAACTGACTGTAAGATTGACACATCGTTTTCTATAAGTAATATGTCATCGACAAACAATACTAGGAACACGACTGCACTCGCACTAACCTTCTTGTACACACAAGGTTCGTCTGGATTTTGCGAGAAATCAAACTTTTTGATCGTCTCATCAAAACGGATATTCCAGCTCCTGGATGCTTGCTTCAATCCATAAATGGACCGTCGCAATTTGCATACCTTGGTTTTATCAACCGATGTGAAACCCTCAGGCTGTATCATATACACGTCCTCGAGCCATTTCCATTAAGGAAAGCCGTTTTCACATCCATCCGCCATATCTCATAATCATAATGAGCCGCTATGGCCGTGAGCATCCGAATGGATTTAAGATAGCTACAAAGTAATAGGTTTCCCATAATCAACACCTTGCTTTTGACGCATATCCTTTCGCCACCAATCTAGCCTTATAGGTAATCACATTACCATCCATGTCGGTTTTCTTCTTGAAAACCCACTTGCACCCTATAGGCTTTGATGCCTTCAGTGGGTCAACCAAGTTCCAAACTTGGTTTTCATACATGGAATCCATTTCGACTTCATGACACCAAGCCACTTATCCCTTTCTGAACTTGTCAGCACTTCTTCATAACTGGTAGGCTCCTCATCATCAATGAGTAACACGTCATTCGATTCACTTACGAGAAATCCATATCTCTCAGGAATATTGCGTGTTCTACCAGATCTACGAAGATGTGGTGTTACAATAGGTCCAAATTGATTGCTCATCACTATGAGTTGTCTACCGTCAGCTTCATCGTATCTCATCAATGTCTATTTGAGTCTCTCGAGCCTCCTCAAGCTCGACGACACTCCCACTGCTTTCTTGCAAGAGAAACTCTTTCTCTAGAAATACAAAGATGCCTCAAACAAACACCTTTGTTCCACAGATGATAGAATTGGTAACCCCTTGTTTCCTTAGGGTATCCAATAAATAGACATTTATCGACTTAGCATCCAGCTTTGTCCGATACAAATTCGCTTCACATAAGGTGACAACCCCATATCTTCAAGTAAGATACATGAGGTTTCTTACCATTCCATATCTCATATGGAGTAGTTGAGACTACCTTGGTAGGCATTCTGTTTAACAAGTAAACAGCTGTCTGAAGTGCATAGCCCCAAAAGGACTTGGGAAGAGTTGCATGATTCATCATTGACCTGACCATGTCCAACAAGGTCCGGTTACGCCTCTCAGATACACCATTATGCTGTGGTGTATAGGGCGGAGTCCATTGAGACAATATGCCATTGTCTCTTAGATAATCAAGAAACTCTTGACTTAAGTATTCACCACCTCGATCTGATCAAAGTATTTTAATACTCTTGTCATGTTGTTTCTCTACTTCATTTCTGAATTCTTTGAATCTTTCAAAGGCTTCAAACTTGTGTTTCATCAAGAACACATACCCAAACCGTGAGTGATCATCGGTGAAGGTAATGAAGTAGCTATAGCCTCCTAATGCTAGAGTTGACATAGGTCCACATACATCAGTATGTATTAGACCTAGTAACTCTCCCACTCGTTCACCTTTTCCAGTAAAAGGTAACTTAGTCATCTTGCCTTTTAAGCATGATTCGTATGTATCATATGAATCCAATTCAAACGATTCCAGAATTCCACATCGGTGTAATTCGGACATGCGTTTCTTGCTTACATGGCCAAGACGACAATGCCACATATAGGAGTCTATTTGATTATCCTTTCGATCACGCATGTTGCTCGCTTCGATATTGAAAATATCACTGGATACGTCCAACGTGTAAACACCATTGCTTAAAGTTCCAGTCCCATAAAGAACTCCATTCAAAGTTATGTAACAACAATTGTTACTAAAAGTCAAATGGTACCCATTTCTATTTAAACAAGAAATAGAAATGATGTTCTTTATCAACGAAGGAACATAAAAGCAATTGTCCAGTTCTAAGACAAGTCCTACAGGGAGTTCCAACAAATACGTTCCGATGGCGAGTGCAGCAACCGTTGCTCCATTCCCAACACGTAAATTTGACTCTCCTCGACGAAGTCTTCTTCTATTCCTTAGCCCATGTATGTCATTACATATATGTGAGCCACACCGATCGAATACCCAAGTGTCTGAGGAAATAGAATGACAATCAATAAAGAAGATTTCTGAAGAAGATGGGGCATCCGATGCCTTATCCTTCTTCACGGACTCAAGATAAATCTTGTACTTTCTTCGCAAATGGCTCTCCTTGCCATAATGATGGCAAGTTTCCTTTTGTGCTAGTTCTACCTTCTTAGCCCTTCTCTTCTTTCCCTTCTGCTATTCCTTTGACTTCCTCTTAGAACCTTTCTTCGAGGAATCAACTAACAGCACCGTCCCCTGCTCATGCTTCTCAGAAGACTCCACAGTCTTCAGCATATTGAGCAGTACCACAGATGAACCTCCTAGCATCTCAGAGGTGAAGAGGAGCTTTGAGACTTCGAACCTTTTGAATCTCACTTGCTCATCAACCAACTCACAAAGATGAAGGACTACGATATGAGCATCCATATGCTCATGCTGCTTTCGTAGCTTGGGTTCCATCGTGGCTAGCATGATGCAACTCATTTGTTCAAAATCACTCACATGTTTCTGATAGGCCAACAATTGGTCCAGAGTTGCATTGTCACTAGGATGGGCGAGAAGAGGCGCTTCGAGGACATACACAAGCTTTTCCACCTTGAGAACAATTCTCAAGTTTCAAAGCTAGTCCAAGAAGTTTGGCCCAGTCAATTTATTTGAATCCAAAATGGAATGCAAATTCAAACACATCATGATCAATATATTAACTTAGAAATACAAAATGAGCATATATGAGAAAATGATTTTAAAAATGCATCAATATACATTTATAAATCCCATTCATTTTTCGAATTTCAAAAACCCCAAAATCACTTTGGGAGATTGTAGGTCCATCTCCGAATGGGCTGATATCCATCATAGTTATGAACAACCTTGGAGAGAGTCCAACAAGCCATTCATAACTACGACGGTAGATATCATCTATACCGATTGCATATCCCGTATATGCAACTATCATAATGTGCTATCAACTAATTGAATGTTCACACATACATCGGGTTGTTAACACATTAACAAGTATGCATCATATGCATAGCACCCAACTTCACCTCCCTTTACATCGACCTTGGAGAGTCCAACAAGCCGATGCTCCAGTTAAAGCCAACCCATTAATCAGACATAGTTTTAATATGGTTAGAGCGCATTCAACCAATTAGCCCAGCTTGGAGAGAGTCCAACAACCAAAAGCTAACGATTGACCTCGACTCTTACCATATTAGTATTAAACTATTCCATGGTTTGAACATATTGAGGTTGGTGGGCTTGGAAGAGTCCAACAACCCAAACAAGAAACAGAACTCTGGTTCTAACCATATTAATGGAAGGTGTAGGCTTTAATATTGATTAAGGGTTTTTATGTCTCATCCTCTTTGCATGCAAATAACTATTATCTACATGGCATGGCATACATGGCATACATCTACATGTCACGACACGCATGACATAATGTTATGCATCTAATGCAATTACATGGCATACAATTATGTCATGTATATAATTTCCTTATATGTCATAACTATTTATGGAAATAAAATATGTTTAAGATTTGATTCTCCAAATCAAATCATAATTAAATTAGGAAACAAATTTCCAAATCTAATCACATATTTTTTTCATGGAATTATTTGATTAAGGAAAATCTATTTAGGAAACCAATTTCCTAAATCATTAAAACTACTTATGGAAATAAAATATTTTAAGATTTGATTTCCCAAATCAAATCATGATTAAATTAGGAAACAAATTTCCAGAATCTAATCAAATATTTTATTTATGGAAAATATCAATTTCCATAAATACTTCCAACTTTCCAAAAGTGGAAAATTTCCATAAATACTTCTAGACTTTCCAAAATTGAAAAATTTCCATAAATACTTCTAAATTTCCAAAATTTAGAAAATTTCTAGAAATACATTATGACTATCGCAAAACCATTTTTACGATTATGTCGAAACACAACACAGGCTCACGATACCCTTTGTTGGGTTTTAGACATGTGTGTTCGATCATGTTTCGTAAACATGAGCACAGCGGAAGCAATTAAAAATAATAAATCTATATTTATTACAACACACACAAAACACACATGCATATTACAACATGTGTAGACATAACCGTAAATTAAAATTTGCAATAAAAGAAATTTATCTACGTTATACCTTTCGTATGACGTGTAGCGGGAATGACATCAACCGGAACGATCCTCGTAAGAATCGTCTCTATCCGTATCCACGCCGAGCTCCTCGGGATGACTTCGCTAAGTCACGAGCTTCGTCTTCGTATGGGTTACTAGCCTCGTGTTGAAGACGATGTGATCGAGAGATGATCACGATCCGAATCCAAATTCGGATCCTAAAACGAGTTCTTAAAACTCGCTTCTCCGGAGAGGTATTCGTCAACCGTTTGACGAATCCTTCGTCCCCCACCTCAAAGGATTACCGGAGATCAAATCCCCGGTAAGTTAGCCGCTGTCGGAGCACTAACCGTCATCCAAACGACGCTCCGACAACAAAGAAACAAGCTGTCCAGAAAAACTGGACAGCTTTTGGTGGAGGAATAGAGGCCGGCTAAGGAAAGATGGAAGCTCACCTTATCACTGAACCCAAAGGAGATCGCCGGAGGGTCGCCGGAGGTTCTCTGGCTGAAGCTTGGACGCCGGCAAAGTCTTGGACGGCTGCACACAAGCTGGGCGGCGGCAGCTTTATGGTTGGCGCCAATTAACTCCAAGGTGGAGGTGGGCAGCAACTCAAGGGGGCTAGGGTTTGGATTAGTTTGGGTTTAACAATCCCTTAAGCCCTCTTTTATAGAGAACTAATTCTCTTAATGGTTAATGGATCATATCCATAAAGCCCGTTAACCCGCTCCATTAGGATAAGTTAAAATAAACCAAACCATTATGGTTTATTTTAAGTTAAAACGAACCGAACCAACTTTTGGTTCATTCGTTTAAAATAAACCAAACCCTTTGGTTTATTCTCATCCATTGGATTAGAACCAAACCATTTTGGTTCATCCATTATGTCTTCATAAGACACGGCCCATCCACGCTTCCATTGCGACTGAAACAATTTCATGCTCGCTTTATGTTTGCTCCAACCAAACATAGTTTCTCTCGGTCTGAGAATCCCATTCTCAAGCTCGTTTTAAATCCTTTGGATTACACTCGTTGTGCGTGTAACCAAATAGGTTCTCGGTTTATGTTGGCCGTCTATAATTAACCATTAATTATAGAACGATCATGAGTGGCACCTAGTAGTACATCATGATCCCCAATTAACCGAAAAGATCAACGGTTGATCCAGAACTATTTACAAACCCTTGATAGCTCGAATGAATCGTGCCCCATTCCCTTCACTCATCTTATACCCACTTGGTTCAGGACATGGTCTATTGTGTCAGTCCCCACTAGGCTGACTACGTCACACCTAGCCCAAGTATCATTTCCTCGTCCTACGGATTCTAGTTACTGCACATGTATCGAAGAGTACTTTACTCTAAACATGTAATGCTTTGGCCAAAGACTTTAGTAACAATCCGACGAGAGGCCATGGGTATACATCTCCTCGCAAGGAGTGGTGAATCCTTTATAGGCTATTCAAACACCTTCGATCATTTCGACTTATACCCAATCATCTCGGGTCCACATCTCCTCGGAGATGTTTGCTTAAGATGTCAAAGCATAAGTCTCCATGATCAAGATGACTTGAATATCACAAGTCAAAGGAACATCGCACTTAAGCCACAGTAAGAACTTCATTGACATATCTATATATGCAGAGTACCATATGAAGTCTTATGGCTGGTCACTCCAATGAACTAGTTACCATAACTAGCATCCACGATTAACTCCGGACATCACAATGTCTCCAGCCAGTTAGAATCAGCTGCTTGGATACACCAAGGAGTATACCTCGTGCTAGTCTCGACAGAACTGATGGTGTCCAAATCCATCAATTCATCGACTAGGTATAATTCTGATACATCATAATTACACATGTAGAGATACTCACTAGTTGTGATCCAATCACAAATTCTCTCATGCTGTGAATCGTATCGTGGACATTCAGTAAATGAATTTAAGATCCAATCAAATACATGAAACATGTATACTCAAATAGTGAATCTTCATTTATCATATAAATGGTTCATACATAAGGCGATTGCCTTAGGACATCTCTCATATATTACTAACAGACTCCCACTTGGCCTAATGCCAATCGCTACGGTATCCAATACCATAAGCTCGAACATGACCCTCAAACTTATTTTGAGGTAATGCCTTAGTCAAGGGATCCGCTAAGTTCCTTTCAGTGGGAATTTTCTCGATTTGTATTTCATTCCTACTGATGATCTCTGTGATAAGATGATAGCGGCGAAACACATGTTTGGATCGTTGATGAGACCTTGGCTCTTTCGCCTGTGCAATTGCTCCATTGTTGTCGCAGTAGACCGGTATTGCTTCAACAATGGCCGGAATCACACCAAGTTCATGAACGAACTTCTTGATCCAAACCGCTTCCTTTGCTGCTTCCGAAGCTGCAATGTATTCTGCCTCAGTGGTAGAATCCGCTACAGTCTCTTGTTTGAAACTTTTCCAACTCACTGCGCCCCCATTCAAGGTGAACACGTATTCAGACTGAGACCTGGAATCATCCTTGTCTGTTTGGAAGTTGGCATCCGTATACCCGCGTATCACCATGTCCCCTTCTCCATATATTAGGAACAGATCCTTAGTTCTTCTCAAGTACTTAAGGATCTTCTTAACAGCCGCCCAATGATCCATTCCTGGATCAGACTTGTATCTGCTTGTGACACTCAGAGCATACGATACATCGGGCCTCGTACATAACATAGCATACATGATAGATCCTATTGCGGATGCATAGGGAATCTTACTCATGCAAATCCTCTCGTTTTCTGTGCGCGGACACATAGACTTCGAAAGGTGTACCCCATGCCTGATGGGCAGATAACCTTTCTTGGATTCCGACATGCTAAACCTCTTTAGCACTCGGTCTATATATGTAGACTGCGAAAGACCAAGCAACTGTTTTGATCTATCTCTATAGATCTTAATCCCAAGGATGTAGGTTGCTTCTCCCAGGTCTTTCATGGAGAATGTCTTGGATAACCAAACCTTAACTGACTGTAAGATTAACACATCGTTTCCTATAAGTAATATGTCATCGACATACAATACTAGGAACACGACTGCACTCCCACTAACCTTCTTGTACACACAAGGTTCGTCTGGATTTTGCGAGAAATCAAACTTTTTTATCGTCTCATCAAAACGGATATTCCAGCTCCTGGATGCTTGCTTCAATCCATAAATGGACCGTCGCAATTTGCATACCTTGGTTTTATCAACCGATGTGAAACCCTTAGGCTGTATCATATACACGTCCTCGAGCAGATTTCCATTAAGGAAAGCTGTTTTCACATCCATCTGCCATATCTCATAATCATAATGAGCCGCTATGGCCAGGAGCATCCGAATGGATTTAAGCATAGCTACAGGCGAATAGGTTTCGTCATAATCAACACCTTGCTTTTGACGATATCCTTTCGCCACCAATCTAGCCTTATAGGTAATCACATTACCATCCATGTCGGTTTTCTTCTTGAAAACCCACTTGCACCCTATAGGCTATATGCCTTCAGGTGGGTCAACCAAGTTCCAAACTCGGTTTTCGTACATAGAATCCATTTCCGACTTCATGGCACCAAGCCACTTATCCCTTTCTGAACTTGTCAGCACTTCTTCATAACTGGTAGGCTCCTCATCATCAATGAGTAACACGTCGTTCGATTCACTTACGAGAAATCCATATCTCTCGGGAATATTGCGTGTTCTACCAGATCTACGAAGATGTGGTGTTACAATAGGTCCAGCCGATTGCTCATCACTATGAGTTGTCGGCTGTTGTGCTTCACCAGGTATCTCATCAATGTCTATTTGAGTCTCTCGAGCCTCCTCAATCTCGACGACACTCCCACTATTTTCTTGCAAGAGAAACTCTTTCTCTAGAAACACAGCATGCCTTGAAACAAACACCTTTTGTTCCACAGGATGATAGAATTGGTAACCCCTTGTTTCCTTAGGGTATCCAATAAATAGACATTTATCAGACTTAGCATCCAGTTTGTCTGATACAGTCCGCTTCACATAAGCAGGACAACCCTATATCTTCAAGTAAGATACATGAGGTTTCTTACCATTCCATATCTCATATGGAGTAGTTGAGACTACCTTGGTAGGCATTTTGTTTAACAAGTAAACAGCTGTCTGAAGTGCATAGCCCCAAAAGGACTTGGGAAGAGTTGCATGATTCATCATTGACCTGACCATGTCCAACAAGGTTCAGTTACGCCTCTCAGATACACCATTATGTTGTGGTGTATAGGGCGGAGTCCATTGAGACAATATGCCATTGTCTCTTAGATAATCAAGAAACTCTTGACTTAAGTATTCACCACCTCGATCTGATCAAAGTATTTTAATACTCTTGTCATGTTGTTTCTCTACTTCATTTCTGAATTCTTTGAACCTTTCAAAGGCTTCAGACTTGTGTTTCATCAAGAACACATACCCAAACCGTGAGTTATCATCGGTGAAGGTAATGAAGTAGCTATAGCCTCCTAATGCTAGAGTTGACATAGGTCCACATACATCAGTATGTATTAGACCTAGTAACTCTCCCACTCGTTCACCTTTTCCAGTAAAAGGTAACTTAGTCATCTTGCCTTTTAAGCATGATTCGTATGTATCGTATGAATCCAATTCAAACGATTCCAGAATTCCACATCGGTGTAATTCGGACATGCATTTCTTGCTTACATGGCCAAGACGACAATGCCACATATAGGAGTCTATTTGATTATCCTTTCGAGCACGCGTGTTGCTCGCTTCGATATTGAAAATATCACTGGATATGTCCAACGTATAAACACCATTGCTTAAAGTTCCAGTCCCATAAAGAACTCCATTCAAAGTTATGTAACAACAATTGTTACTAAAAGTCAAATGGTATCCATTTCTATTTAAACAAGAAATAAAAATGATGTTCTTTATCAACGAAGGAACATAAAAGCAATTGTCCAGTTCTAAGACAAGTCCTACAGGGAGTTCCAACAAATACGTTCCGATAGCGAGTGCAGCAACCGTTGCTCCATTCCCAACACGTAAATTTGACTCTCCCCTTGACGAGTCTTCTTCTATTCCTTAGCCCATGTATGTCATTACATATATGTGAGCCACACCCAGTATCGAATACCCAAGTGTCTGAGGAAATAGAATGACAATCAATAAAGAAGATTTCTGAAGAAGATGGGGCATCCGATGCCTTATCCTTCTTCACGGACTCAAGATAAATCTTGTACTTTCTTCGCAAATGGCTCTCCTTGCCATAATGATGGCAAATTTCCTTTTGTGCTAGTTCTAACTTCTTAGCCCTTCTCTTCTTTCCCTTCTGCTGTTCCTTTGACTTCCTCTTAGAACCTTTCTTCGAGGAATCAACTAACAGCACCGTCCCCTGCTCATGCTTCTCAGAAGACTCCACAGTCTTCGACATATTGAGCAGTACCACAGATGAACCTCCTAGCATCTCAGAGGTGAAGAGGAGCTTTGAGACTTCGAACCTTTTGAATCTCACTTGCTCATCAACCAACTCACAAAGATGAAGGACTACGATATGAGCATCCATATGCTCATGCTGCTTTCGTAGCTTGGGTTCCATCGTGGCTAGCATGATGCAACTCATTTGTTCAGAATCACTCACATGTTTCTGATAGGCCAACAATTGGTCCAGAGTTGCATTGTCACTAGGATGGGCGGGAAGAGGCGCTTCGAGGACATACACAAGCTTTTCCACCTTGAGAACAATTCTCAAGTTTCTAAGCTAGTCCAAGAAGTTTGGCCCAGTCAATTTATTTGAATCCAAAATGGAATGCAAATTCAAACACATCATGATCAATATATTAACTTAGAAATACAAAACGAGCCTATATGAGAAAATAATTTTAAAAATGCATCAATATACATTTATAAATCCCATTCATTTTTCGAATTTCAAAAACCCCAAAATCACTTCGGGAGATTGTAGGTCCATCTCCGAATGGGCTGATATCCATCATAGTTATGAACAACCTTGGAGAGAGTCCAACAAGCCATTCATAACTACGACGGTAGGTATCATCTATACCGATTGCATATCCCGTATATGCAACTATCACAATGTGCTATCACCTAATTGAATGTTCACACATACATCGGGTTGTTAACACATTAACAAGTATGCATCATATGCATAGCACCCAACTTCACCTCCCTTTACATCGACCTTGGAGAGAGTCCAACAAGCCGATGCTCCAGGTTAAAGCCAACCCATTAATCAGGACATAGTTTTAATATGGTTAGAGCGCATTCAACCAATTAGCCTAGCTTGGAGATAGTCCAACAACCAAAGCTAACGATTGACCTCTGACTCTTACCATATTAGTATTAAACTATTCCATGGTTTGAACATATTCAGGTTCGAGCCGGGCTTGGAGAGAGTCTAACAACCCAAACAAGAAACAGAACTCTGGTTCTAACCATATTAATGGAAGGTGTAGGCTTTAATATTGATTAAGGGTTTTTATGTCTCATCCTCTTTGCATGCAAATAACTATTATCTACTTGACATGGCATACATGACATACATCTACAAGTCACGACACGCATGGCATAATGTTATGCATCTAATGCAATTACATGGCATACAATTATGTCATGTATATAATTTCCTTATATGTCATAACTATTTATGGAAATAAAATATGTTTAAGATTTGATTCTCCAAATCAAATCATAATTAAATTAGGAAACAAATTTCCAAATCTAATCACATATTTTATTCATGGAATTATTTGATTAAAGAAAATCTATTTAGGAAACCAATTTCCTAAATCATTAAAACTACTTATGGAAATAAAATATTTTAAGATTTGATTTCCCAAATCAAATCATGATTAAATTAGGAAACAAATTTCCAGAATCTAATCAAATATTTTATTTATGGAAAATATCAATTTCGATAAATACTTCCAACTTTCCAAAAGTGGAAGATTTCCATAAATACTTCTAGACTTTCCAAAATTGAAAAATTTCCATAAATACTTCTAAATTTCCAAAATTTAGAAAATTTCCAGAAATACATTATGACTATCGCAAAACCATTTTTACGATTATGTCGAAACACAACCTGGGCTCTGATACCACTGTTGGGTTTCCGGCACCGCGGCGTGTGTGTGTTCGATCATGTTTCGTAAACATGAGCACAGCGGAAGCAATTAAAAATAATAAATTTATATTTATTACAACACACACAACACACGCATGCATATTACAACAAGTGTAGACATAACCGTAAATTAAAATTTACAATAAAAGAAATTTATCTACGTTATACCTTTCGTATGACGTGTAGCGGGAACGGCATCAACCGGAACGATCCTCGTAAGAATCGTCTCTATCCGTATCCACGCCGAGCTCCTCGGGATGACTTCGCTAAGTCACGAGCTTCGTCTTCGTACAGGTTACTAGCCTCGTGTTGAAGACGACGTGATCGAGAGATGATCACGATCCGAATCCAAATTCGGATCCTAAAACGAGTTCTCAAAACTCGCTTCTCCGGAGAGGTATTCGTCAACCGTTTGACGAATCCTTCGTCCCCCACCTCAGAGGATTACCGGAGATCAAATCCCCGGTAAGTTAGCCGCTGTCGGAGCACTAACCGTCGTCCAAACGACGCTCCGACAACAAAGAAACAAGCTGTCCAGAAAAACTGGACAGCTTTTGGTGGAGGAATAGAGGCCGGCTAAGGAAAGATGGAAGCTCACCTTATCACCAAACCCAAAGGAGATCGCCGGAGGGTCTCCGGAGGTTCTCCGGCTGAAGCTTGGACGCCGGCAAAGTCTTGGACGGCTGCACACAAGCTGGGCGGCGGCAGCTTTAGGGTTGGCGCCAATTAACTCCAAGGTGGAGGTGGGCGGCAACTCAAGGGGGCTAGGGTTTGGATTAGTTCGGGTTTAACAATCCCTTAAGCCCTCTTTTATAGAGAACTAATTCTCTTAATGGTTAATGGATCATATCCATAAAGCTCGTTAACCCGCTCCATTAGGATAAGTTAAAATAAACCAAACCATGATGGTTTATTTTAAGTTAAAACGAACCGATCCAACTTTTGGTTCATTCGTTTAAAATAAACCAAACCCTTTGGTTTATTCTCATCCATTGGATTAGAACCAAACCATTTTGGTTCATCCATTATGTCTTCATAAGACACGTCCCATCCACGCTTCCATTGCGACTGAAACAATTTCATGCTCGCTTTATGTTTGGTCCAACCAAACATAGTTTCTCTCGGTCTGAGAATCCCATTCTCAAGCTGTTTATAAATCCTTTGGATTACACTCGTTGTGCGTGTGACCAAATAGGTTCTCGGTTTATGTTGGCCGTCTATAATTAACCATTAATTATAGAACGATCATGAGTGGCACCTAGTAGTACATCATGATCCCCAATTAACCGAAAAGATCAACGGTTGATCCAGAACTATTTCTGAAACCCTTCAGTAGCTCGAATGAATTGTGCCCCATTCCCTTCACTCATCTTATACCCACTTGGTTCAGGACATGGTCTATTGTGTCAGTCCCCACTAGGCTGACTACGTCACACCTAGCCCAAGTATCATTTCCTCGTCCTACGGATTCTAGTTACTGCACATGTATCGAAGAGTACTTTACTCTAAACATGTAATGCTTTGGCCAAAGACTTTAGTAACAATCCGACGAGAGGCCATGGGTATACATCTCCATGCAAGGAGTGGTGAATCCTTTATAGGCTATTCAAACACCTTCGATCATTTCGACTTATACCCAATCATCCCGGGTCCACATCTCCTCGGAGATGTTTGCTTAAGATGTCAAAGCATAAGTCTCCATGATCAAGATGACTTGAATACCGCAAGTCAAAGGAACATCGCACTTAAGCCACAGTAAGAACTTCATTGACATATCTATATATGCAGAGTACCATATGAAGTCTTACGGCTGGTCACTCCAATGAACTAGTTACCATAACTAGCATCCACGATTAACTCCGGACATCACAATGTCTCCAGCCAGTGAGAATCAGCTGCTTGGATACACCAAGGAGTATACCTCGTGCTAGTCTCGACAGAACTGATGGTGTCCAAATCCATCAATTCATCGACTAGGGATAATTCCGATACATCACAATTACACATGTAGAGATACTCACTAGTTGTGATCCAATCACAAATTCTCTCATGCTGTGAATCGTATCGTGGACATTCAGTAAATGAGTTTAAGATCCAATCAAATACATGAAACTTGTATACTCAAATAGTGAATCTTCATTTATCATATAAATGGTTCATACATAAGGCGATTGCCTTAGGACATCTCTCATATATTACTAACAGTCTCCACCTCCTGGATTGAGAGGGAGGATAGACCTTCCACGCCGGAGGAAGAGCAAGAAGAATCTTCAACATCCGGGAGAGATGAAGAACAAATTCAAAATTTTAGCCTAGATAACTCAAGCACAATGAATAAAAATAAATATCATATTGTGTGTTTTGAGTGTAGGAAAAATGGACATTACAAGAGTAAGTGTCCAAGGCGACTCAAGAAGACATCACAAGTGGTGCAAAAGCCTAAGTATGCCAGTGGCCCGGTACAAAAGAGCAAGGAGCATATCATTTGCTTCAAGTGCAATCAAAGGGATCACTAGGGGAGGAAGCAAACCAAGGGCAAAGGAGGAGCATCACATGTAGGGGGAGCTTCTAAAGCAAACCCTAAGGTAATTTTAAATAATGCTCCTACTTTACGTAATGATAAGAAGCATGCTAGAAATTTCCTTACTATTACTCATGAAAAGCATGCTAGAAATAACAAATATTATTGCTTAGGTGTCAAACATGTTAATTTACCTAAAGAAAAATCTAGAACCAATAATTCAAGAACAATTCTTCCTAAGGAAGCTATTAGGAAGATAGAGAACCATTTAGGCATTAACCCTAAGAAGGATAGGCATATGCCTAAGAGGAGGAACAATGGCTAAAGAACAAATGAAAATTCAAAATTTGAGCCATTAGTGGCAGAAAATCAAACATTGAGGTCAGGGCTTGAGAAATTGGTGAAGACCCTTAGAAGAATGATAAATTCAATTAATGGGTCTAATGATAAAAAATTAGGGTCTAGGAGGCAAGAGTCTTCCAAGGATAGGAAAGGCTTGGGTCAAAAGCCTTAGTCCAAGGAGGTTATGCCAACCTACCGTAGCATTCCATTTGACTATGGAACCACCCATAGGTCTAGGAAAACCAGGGTTACTAGGGAAGTCATCCCTAAGGCTAACCATGGTAAGTGTCAAGTGACTAAGGTTTTGAAGAAGTCTAAAAAGGTCACTAGAAAGGTTACAAGGGGAGTTACTCCTAGAGTTGACCTTGATGAGACCCAAATGACCAAGGCTTCAAAGCCTAGAAGGGTCATTAGAAAGGTACTAAGGGAAGATATCCCTAGTGTGTATCTAGTAAACCCAAAGAGCTCCAATAGGTATTGGGTTCCTAGGAGCGTGATTCCCTTACGCTAGATGGGTTAGGGTGTGCCAACTTGAATTGGTAAAGTAGTTAACCTAAGCATAGCAAAGTTGGCACCTTAGGAAATTTACAAGGTTGTGGGATACCTTGGAAATGATTTTCGAGTTTTGGTCTTAATTAGGATGTGGCAATTACATTTGAGAAATTTGAAAAATTGATCAAATTGGCACAAGTTAGGTTTTAGAATCATAGTGTGCCATTTTTGGTTTTTGGCACATTTGGGTTATCATGGCAATGTTGGTAAATTTTAGAAAACAATAATTGGACTTAACACATAGGTATCCTTATACCCTTTTTATTTTATATTTGCCATGTTTTGTTTGCTTTTCCATGGCATGACATCATGCTTCATATAAAAATATTTAAATGTCTTAATAATGTTTAGTTAAATGTCATGCTTATGTTTAGGTTTAGGTTTATGCCATGACATCTTGATTATTGGCTATGCCTTATTTATGCTATCATTATATGCCATGATCATATCTCATGCATTTAGGTTAATTAAAATTGATTTAAGGACAATGACATGATTTGAAGTCCCATGATAAGGGAGTCAAATAGAGTTGCCTAGAAAAATGCATGAGACCTTAGACTAGAAAATAAACAAAACTCACATCTCACATTAAATTTACATGTGTGTGTAGTGATACAACTTAGACATGTGTGAGATGCTAGAAAATGAGTTATGTTCATGTGCTTATTTAGTACATCATAATGATTCTAGAACTCATTAAATGATAATGAGGAATCATGAGGAAAGCTAATGTACAAGTCATGTACATCTAGCTCATAGACAATCGTTCAAAATAAGGTTTTGAAAACATTTTAAATTTTTTTTTAAAAACCTTGGTGAAGTCTATCTTTTGATAGCAATCACCATTGATGAAGTTGATACAAAGTAGGTTCAAAACATTGAAATTTTCAATGTTTTTGAACTTTGTATCAATCTCACAATTTAATGGGTATTTTCATATTAAATTATTTTTCACCCATAATGATTGACATAAGTATTATACGTATGAATTTTCTTTATTTTTCAAATTATGTATAATTACTTATGATTTTCCAAAATTCCTTTCTGATTTCTAATTTCTGTGTTTGAATATATCAATCAACTGCTGCTTGAGGGCAATCGACTGATGCTGATGGAAGTCAACTGATTGCTGATTAAGTCTACTGCTGAGCTAATTTCGGATAAACAAGTTTTTTTAGCCCATTTTCAACCATCTCTAGGTACCCTAACATCTCCTATCCCTAGGATATGCTTTGGAAAGTATTGGAAGGGTGAAAATTCATTCGAAATGAATTAGGAGACTTGTTTTGGGTGATGTATCAAATTTTAAGGTGTGTGAAAGTTCAAGTTTGAACTTTTGCCCTTAATTTTGATGGTCTAGTGTTCCTATTGGCTTAGGAACTCTCTAAGGACATTATTGGTGCAATGGTCAAGGGGGAGCATGCCTTTAGGGGGAGGTTATACATCAAGGGATGATGTATGAGTTTCTTCTAAAAGGGGGAGAGTTGGAGAATAGTAAGGATTGCCTCTTATTTAATGATATGTGATTTATCACTATGAAGAGTGAAGGCATCCAAGATGATTTTGGACCAATGGAGAGATTGAGTTATTTTATTTTGATATGAGATACGGATACCCTTGGGGGAGACTTTTTGATGTATGTCAAAAAGGGGGAGAATTGATGGCTTGAGTTAGGTAGCCTAACTCAAAGGTTTTGTCAAACATCAAAAAGGGGGAAATTGTTGGTGCGATCGACCCAGGTCATGATTGACCATACTCGAGTTTGACGGGAGTAGTATTTTGATGTTTGACAAAACGATTGACAATGTGATTGTCATGGGAAGTCCAAGAATGGTCTTGGCATTTGAGAAGTCCAAGTCATGGGTACTTGGCAATGGAAAGTCGAAGTCATGGGTACTTGGCAATGGAAAGTCGAAGTCATGGGTACTTGGCAATGAAAAGTCCAGGTCATGGGTACTTGTCAATTGAGAAGTCCAAGTATTGGTCATCGCAAAGGAAAAGTCCAAGCATGGGTCATTGAAATGGTAAAGTCCAAGTCATGGGTACTTAGCAAGGAAAGTTCAAAGGTATAATCTTGGTGGCTAAGTTGAAGTGTGTTGTCTTGGTGGCGTAAAGTCCAAGTGAACTTTGGCAGTAAAATTCCAAGTATGGATACATGGCAATTGGAAAGTCCAATGGTGTGATATTGGCAGCATAAAGTCCAAGCTATAGTCTTGGTAGCATAAGTCAAATGTTTGGCGGCGTAAAGTCTAAGCGTTTGTCTTGACAGCATAAGTCTAATTGTATCTTAGCATAGTAGACCCCGTTAGCATGACAATAGATGATGGAAGCTCTTGAAGGCTAGTGTGTGGATGAATAAGTCATGGATGACTTAGAGGGATCTGATAGGCGTGAGGCTGATGGAGGTGGCTAGAAGCTTAGGTATAGGCTAAGGGTGATCTATCAAGAATGAAGGGATCATACTTGAGTTAAATCTCTTGTTTGAGATTTATCAGTCGACTGGCCGAGTGTTTAACACTTGGCAGCCTAGTTAACTTGGATCGATCATGGGATTATAACCGATCGTGATCGAGTCGTGAGGCTCGATCTTGATTAGTGGCCTTGCGCGATCGCTAGGGTTTAGCGGTCGGTCATCGATTGATTTAAGTGGACACGAGCACAGAAGCTTTGGACATCGACTGTTAGGCAACAGTCGACTGATGTAGTATCCGTTGGTATTTTTCCAGCGTGGATTGAGTTGTTGGGAGACAACTACACTATGAGCAGTCGACTAGTGCCTTTTGGAAGTTGACTGCTAGGTGTGAAATCAGCTCAATGCAGGTTATAAAAGTAGCTCGAGATGGAGGATTTTACAATGATTTTTGGCGAGATTTCGAAGAGGAATTGTTGCTACATTTCAATCCTTCAAGTGTAATCTAAAGCAAGCAACAAGCAAGCAATCAAAAACACTCTTGTAAAGTTTTCTTTGCATTTCATTTGTATACTTGTATTTTCTTGGTGTATTACTTTTGTAATCTTTTTGTAAGAGGTTTATCCACCTTCAGAGTGTTTTCTAAGAAGGAGAGTGATGGTGTCGGGCTTTCTAGAGCAGCATGAGTGTTTCTAGAGCAGTTTGTATATTTCTAGGGCAGTATCATCAGTTCTAGGATAGTATAAGTAGTTCCAGAGTAGTGTGTGTATTTCCAGGGCAGTGTGTTTATTTCCAGAGCTGTGTGAATAGTATAGAGAAGTAGGAGTATTTCTAGGGCATTGTCATAAGTTTCAGATGAGTAGTTCCAGAGCAGTGTGTATTTTTAGGGTTGTGTGAACATTTTCAGAGCAGTATGTGTAGTTCTAGGGTAGTGTGAATATTTCCAGAGCAGTATGTGTATTTCCAGGGTAGTATCATCAGTTCTAGGATAGTATAAGCAGTTTCAGAGCAGTGTGTGTATTTCAGGGCAGTATATGTATTTCTAGGATAGTGGAAAATATTCCAGGGCAGTATGGGCAGCTCCAGAGTAGTATGGGTTGTTCTAGAGTAGTGCATATATTTATGTTCAGTTCCAGAGCAATATGAATATTTCCAAGGTAGTATGTTTGGTTCCAGAACAGTATGAATAGTTCCAGGGCAGTATGGGCGGTTCCAGGGCAGTATGGGCGGCTCCAGGGCAGTATGGGCGATTCCAGAGCAGTATGGGTGGTTCTAGAGTAGTGTGTATATTTATGTTCGGTTTTAGAGCAATATTAATATTTCCAGGGCAGTGTGATCAATTCCAGGGCAGTATGTCTATTTCCTAACCAGTAAAGGTAATTTTTGACGGTGTGTGTATAATCTTCGAAAGGAAAGTGCATTAGGGGCAGAGTAGTTCATATACTTCCTGAGCAGTATATGTAGTTCCCGAGCAGTATGTTTTAATCCCGAGTAGTTCCCGAACTATGCGAGGAGGTTTGGGGTTCCTCTTGTATCGGCTAAAATTAGGAGGAGTGGATGATTAAGGATAGCAGGGGGAGTTTAAGGGTGATAAACATGATTAAATAAAATATTTTATCATTTGTTTATATTTTATAAATTTAATGTTTGGCACGGGATCGAATGACACTAGGAATGATCGACGAAGATATTTTAAATATAGGCGGGAAAAGCGATTATAGGGACAGCTGGGTAAAGGGTATTAAAGTAAATGCACCTTGAGGAGAAGGTGGTTGGTTCATCTATAAAAGGGGTAGAGGAGGATGAGGCAAGGGATGGTCTTTTCTTCTACATTTGGTATCTCCGAGATCTCTCTTCTTCTTCAGTTCATAACTTTTTTCTCATACTTATACTAACTTGAGCATTGGAGTGGCCGCGCTGGTAAGTCGGCCAACCCTTAACGCTCTTCCTTGGTGTGTTAGACTTAGCTCAGTTTCTAAAATCAAGGGTGACTCTCGTAGCTAATCTTTTCCCTTTCGACCCTCTCTCTCAGTGTCAGATCAAACAATCCATAAGGAGAGGAAGGGGGATCTTGGTGATCTAAAGAAGCAAGCACCATCAAATTGGCATTGTCTGTGGGAACCTTAACAAAAAGTCGTGATGGTGAATACTAGAAGAATGATGAAGGAGCCAACGGAAGGAGAGAAGTCCATCTCTAGTACCTCTCAGGGGGGTACGAGCAAAAGGCATCGGGAACCTTTATATAAGGAAGATCTTATGCAAATTATGGCTGAAATGATGTATCAGATGTCACAAAGGAACACCCCGAAGAAGGTTAAAGAGGACGACATCTCTGGTAGTGATTCTGAGGAAGAAGGGGGTAAGACTTCTTAGTTGAAGAAAGGTTCTTTTTGTGCTCACCAAAAAATGAGGGGGAAAGAAAAATGTGTTGCTTCTTCAGGTAATGTACCACCGGAGGGGGAAGTTCCTGCAATAGGTACTATTGTACAAATAGAGGAGGAAACTCTTTTTGTTGAGAATTTATTAAATGATGAATTTCCCCAACATTTGTGACTTCCTTAAATATATGAATATGTCGATTCTTCTGATCCTAAAGATCATTTAAGAAAATTTAAAAATGCTACTATGTTATATCGTTATACCGATGGGGTTAAATGATGGGTATTCCTTACTACCTTAGTGGGACTGACAGGACAATGGTTTAGTGAGTATTACATCCTTTAAGGATTTCTCCACGCTATTTTTAAGACATTTCTCTATTTCTAGGAAACATTTTCTTCAATCTTTAAGTCTTTTTGATCTTAAGCAAAGAGAGCCAGAAAGTTTCCGACAATATATGCATATTTTTACACAATCTGCTAGTGAAATTCTTACTTTAGAACCTGGTATGATGATGGGAGCCTTCACCTAGGGGCTCAGAGAGGGGGATTTCTTTAAATCTTTGGCTAAGATGCCTCCTACAAGCTTTGAAGATCTATTATCCTGGGCTGAGAAAGGACGCTCATAAATCTCGATGAACTTCTCAGGAATTCAGAATAATGGAGAGACCTGACGGGAGGGTTGAATGGGTGAGGTTTGTGCGCTCCCAAGAAGACAGATCTTTATATTTTCCTCCATTCCAATTTTCTAAGGAGAGGGCTATGAATATTTGCATAGAGCATCGATTGTTGTGAAGACCCTTTGGAGCTGACAGAGGGTCTAGGAGATTACCAACTCCTACTTTTTGTGCTTCCATCAAGAATATGGACATGATACTCAGAATTGCCATCATTTTGACTTGGAGCTACAGAGAATTATAGGAGCTCATCCTCATGTTCAGAATTGGTTATGAATCTAGCCCCTTATTAGTAGGGGTTTGGGGAAAGAATTATGAAGAGGGAATCCCAGATCTCTTGTAAATCAGCCTGTGCAGCATGTACATATAAGGGAGATAGTCCCCGATCGGGTTTAGCATGTTAATCAACCACCTGTGGTAGGTTCTATCAACATGATAGTTGGTGGCTCCACTAATGGAGATTCTAACAGAGCACAAAAAAGACACAATAGAGAGGAATGTGCAGCTGTTGCTGCTTTTCCCAGGGTCCAAGGGCCCATAGGTTTTGATGTTAATGATTTAGAGGGAGTGATAACCCCTTATACCGATGCTTTGGTCATTCAAGTTCTTATTGCCAATTTCGATGTGGGAAGAGTTTTTGTTTACCTGGACATTTTAGTGGATATTTTATATTGGGTAGCTCTGAAACAAATGGGAGTTGCTGTAACTGATCTACAGCCGGTAGGAACTTCTTTATTTGGGTTTTCTGGACATGAGGTATAGCTGATGGGCCATATCAAGTTACCTTTATCTTTGGGAGAAGAGCCAAGGAGAAGGACTGTACTTATTAGTTTCACCATGGTGGATATGCCTTCTTCCTATAATGCTATCCTAAGTAGGCATGTTTTGAGAAGTTTACAGGCTGTGGCTTCTCCTTACCATCAGAAGATTAAGTTCCTTATAGGGAATGAAGTAGGGGAGGTAAAAGGTGACCAACAGCTCTCCCGTAGATGCTATGCAGATGCTATTAGGACGAGGCAAAAGGGAAAATTTGTTAATAAGTCTTTGCAGAATCCTAAATATGGAGATACAATGTGTATTGTTCAAAAGGGAGCTACTGAGGAGATAGGAGAGCCTGATAAAGAGGCAATTGTGTTAGATGATAAGTGTGCTGAACATGTTGCCTTTATAGCTCGGGATCTCCCCATGCAGCTTAAAGCAGAGTTAATACAATGCCTTAATAAAAATATGGATATTTTTACATGGTCTCCACAGGATTTGTCAAGAATTGATCCTAGTGTCATGGAGCACAAATTGTATATTTTACCTACCGCAGTTCTTGTAAAGCAGAAGCGCCGACATTTAGGAGCAATGAAAGATGCTATTATTAAAGAAGAAATATGTGAATTGTTGAAGGTTGGGCATATCAGAGAAATACAGTACCCAACTTGGTTGTCTAATGTAGTATTAGTGCCTAAACCATCAAGAAAAAAAATGGGGAAATAGAGACATATTAAGCATGGTATAACAAGTATGGTAAAAAAAAAACATAGTATTGCCTATGTCTAAAAAATTAGTAGAGTTGCCTGGAGGAGGGTAACCAACTGCTTTGAATTGGTTGATGCAATCCTAAAAGCCCTAATGAAGGAAGGCGAAACCTCTGTCCAAGAACATATCATTGATGGTAGCAGAAGTCCAAGAGTTTTCATAGGAAATGTTGGTTTCTTCTGAAAGTGGTCGGGATTTTAAGAAATCTAGGGTATTTGTAGATAAGTGATCTGGAATTGGAGAGCTGATAATTTTACACGGTCAGCTTGTGCTTTTATAAAAGAAGCTTGCAATTCTCTCTTGAGTCATTGTAGGCTTGTTGCAGTGATGATTCCCTGGCTTGATACCCCTGTAGTTCCCTTTTAAGTGTGTTAGTATACTGAATCCATTTGTTATTCAGGTGATGGATGCTGATGATGCCCTGAAAAAGAGGGTATTAGTACTAAGAAAGAGGAAAACAAGAAAATAATATGCTAACCTCGTTAATACTGGATAGCAAGGAATCTAGTGGATCAGGTACTTAGGGGGAGGAGAGAGGTGTTGGTGGAGTCTGACAAAGGGGATGGGGTTGAAGAGTAAGTTTTAGTTGAGGGGGATGAGGTGGGGTAGGATGGTTACAGGATGATAAGGGGATGGTATCAGCAACCTATAGTAGGAGTGACTCTTGAAAGAAGGGAGGTAAGTTGAAATTTGCAAGTTTATTAACAGTAAGTAGAAACGTAGTTAGGGAAAGAAACCTTACCGAGCATGTCAGTCAACTGCAGGGGGTAGATATTTCTGACGAGTGATTGATGCATGCGATCGCGACCTCAAATCTCGTGATGGAGGTCATCGAGGACTCGAAGCGCATGCTCGCGATCAACGCCCGCAAGAGCACGGATGTCGTCAAGTAATAAATGATTATCGATCCCACAGGGACTGAGATTCGAATATCAGTACGTTCAGTGGTTTAAATTGTTCAGACGTAAAATTTAAGAGGTTTTGACTTGTGAGGGTTGTCGGTGGACTATACTCTATACGGTGTCACACAGAGGAGGAAGGGAGCATGTCGAGGTATTCAAAAGTGATTCTAAGTATTCGGTTTCGCTTGTGTGTCACAAAATAATGTTGTCAATTGGCATTGTCTAGACGTTTAGCTATGGATTTGTGGAAGGGACATCATACATTCTCCCGAAGAGCCACCGCATCTACCGGGAGCTATCTTCGTCTAAAAGGATGGGATAGATGGTACGAGGATGTCGAATAAATCCCTACGATGAACTGTGTCCGATTCCATCACATCCTTCTACCCACGGTTATAGGAGTTCAAGTTTGTTGGGTTTCCGGCACCTCGGCGAGTGTGTGTTCGAACATGTTTCGTAAACATGTGCACATCGGAAGGAATAAAAATAATAAATCTACATTTATTACAACACACACATCACACGCATGCATAGTACAACATGTGTAGACATAACCGTAAATTTAAATTTTGCAATAAAAGGAAATTTAACTACGTATACCTTTCGTATCACGTGTAGCGGGAACGACATCAACCGGAACGATCCTCGCTAGAATCGTCTCTATCCGTATCCACGCCGAGTATCTGTTGGAGATTTGACGCCGCTAGAGGGGGGTGAATAGCGATGTGACCATACGAAGATGGAATTCGATCGTGATCGTGTCTACAATTTCGTTAGCGCAGCGGAATATAGAAATGAAAGCAATAACGAAATACAACAATCACGAACACAAAGATATAACGTGGTTCGGAACCACACGGTTCCTACTCCACGGATCGAGCTCTAACGAGCTCTAGCGATGCCAATGCAATCACTAATCAATAAACTCCTTCTCGACAACAAGTCGGAGGCGGAGAAACCTCATACAAACGTTTACAACAATAAACGAAAGAAATACAAGCAAATACAAAGGAAATGTAAAGAACACTTTACAAACTAGGGTTTTGAGCGCTTGCTTGTTGGTTTCTTGGATGAGCTTGAAGGACCCTGAAATGCACCTGCAAATTGCCTTCAAATCGCCTCACCAAAGCTCCCAAAAATCTGATTCTTGAGCCTTCCACGAACAGCTGCTTTTATCCTCCATCGGGCCGATTTCCTTATCACGATCGCCATAAGTCCCGATCGATCGCCAAGATCAGAATCGCGGAGACAACGGCTCAATCCACGCTGGACAAGTTCCAACGGACTCTTACGATCGGCCAACATTGGCCGATCGCGCTAGTCGATCGTAGTCGACGCCGATCGGCTGAGCATTCGTGCGCCGAACTAGTAGTCGATCGCCGACTCTTGGCAATGATCGTCGAGACATCAGTTCGATTGCTCAATGAGAAGTCGAATGCCGGAGCAGCACTCTTAAACGGCAATAACTCAAGTCGACTCACGCACGATGAACCGCCATAATGTCGATCACCGCCAACCTCAAAGATGAGGTTTTAACCCAACGTATGGTGCCCCCATACTTGCTAGACCACCCTTAGCCTAGACCTAAGCCTTCTAGCCACCTCCATCAGCCTCACGCCTCTCGGATCCCTCCAAGTCATCCATGACTTGTTCATCCATCGCGCTAGCCTCCACGTGCTTCCCTCGGCTATGTCATGCTAACGGTGTCTACACCGCCAAGGCACATTGGACTTACGCCGCCAAGACTCCGCTTGGACTTTACGCTGCCAATATCAAACCCCTTGGACTTCCCAAATGCCAAGACTCAAGCTTGGACTTTCCCTTGCCAACCCATGTTGGACTTTCCATGCCAAGACCCATGCTTGGACTTTCCATTTGCCAAGACCCATGCTTGGACTTCTCATTTGCCAAGACCCATGCTTGGACTTCTCATGCCAAGTACTCAAGACTTGGACTTTCCCAAATGCCAAGTACCCATGACTTGGACTTTCCATGCGCCAAGTGTCCCACTTGGACTTTTCATGCCAAGTACTCAAGACTTGGACTTTACCAAGTGCCAAGTGTCCCACTTGGACTTTCCATGCCAAGTACCCATGACATGGACTTTACCTTACCAAGACCCATGCTTGGACTTTCCAAAATCACATGGTCAACCCTAGTCAACCATTAAGGTCTTCCCCGAGTTAAACTCGAGTCCGGTCAAACATGACCCGGGTCGATTGCTCCAACAATCTCCCCAACATATTAACCGACATTAATGTCAAACATCAATGCCAAACCACTTTGTCAAATCCCTTTGTCAAACATCAAAACATCACTCTAGTCAAACTCGAGTCTGGTCAATCGTGACCTGGGCCGATTGCACCAACAATCTCCCCCTTTTTGATGTTTGACAAAAAACCAAACAAATCATCTGAGTTAGACCACTAACTCAAATCCCTTACCAATTATCCCAAATTGGTAAACACTCTCCAAATGTTCTCCCCCAAACATTCTCCCCCTTTTTGACTAACATCAAAAAGGTTTTCTCTCCAAAGAGGTCAATGTCTCATGTCCCAATGAGATCTTACAATCTCCCCCTTGATCCAAAAATAAATACCTAGGATGCCTACTATCTTCCTAGTGATAATTCACATATCACTCAAGAGAGACAATCCTATACTCTCTCCCAATTTCCAAATTGGGTATCAACAACCCATCAATTTTCCCAATTGATGATACTCTCCCAATAACTTCTCCTCTTCAAGGAGAAAAACACATCCATCATCCCAAGATGGATACCTCCCCCTAAAGGCTTGCTCCCCCTTGATCATTGCACCAACAATGTCCTTGGGAAGCCCCTAAGCCAATAGGAACTCTAAACTATCAAAATTAAGGTTCTAAGTTCAACATAGAACTTTCACTCACCCTAAATTTGATACTTTGACCTAACACAGCTCCTAATCCATATCCAATGGATTTTCACCCTTTATAATGCTTCCTAAAGCATATCCTAGGGTTAGGAGTGATTAGGAACCTTTTCCATAGCTGAACACGGGCTAAACAAACCTTGTTAACCCGAAATCAGACTTGGCAGTCGACTCCTGACAGTAATCAGTCGACTGCCACTCACATCAATCGACTGCCACACAGGGCAGTCGACTGATAACTGAAAATCTCAATTTTCAGCTATCAGAAATGAATTTTTAAAATTCATAAATAGTTATACGTAATTCGAAAAATCGTGAAAATTCATATGTATAATACTTATGACACACACAATAGGTGAAAAATATTTGAAAATTATTTTACCCATAAAATAGTGAGTTTGATACAAAACTCAAAACCATTGAAATTTTCAATGTTTTGGCCCTATTTTGTATCAACTTCATCAATGGTAATTGCTATCAAAAGATAGACTTCACCAAAGTTTTTCAAAATAATTTTAAAATGTTTTCAAAACCTTATTTTGGATCATATTCCTTGGGCTTTATGTACATGACTTGTACACATGCTCTCCCAATGATCCACATTGAATTAAAATGAGTTTTGGTTCAACTAGATGCAAAAACTATGCACCTTGAACTCAACTCATATCCTAGCATCTCACATGTATCTAGGGTGTATAAATACACATACATGTCAATTGGATGTGAGATGTGGGTTTTGGTTCATTTAATCTAGGGTTTCATGCATTTTTCTAAGGCAACCCTACTTGATTCCCTTATAAATGGGACTCCAAGTCATGCCATTGTCCTTAAATCAATTTCAATCAAATTATCTTATAAGCATGAGTGATTATGGCATTAGAGATGATATAGATAAACACATGCTCATAATCATGATGTCATGGCATAATATGAAATCTAAAAAACACATGACATTTAATCCTTAATCCTAAACATGTACATGACATATAGAATGATTAAAAATAAGCATGATGTTATGGCATGTTATATGGCAAACAAAGCATGGCATATGAAATATATAGGTATAGTGATACCTAAATTTTAATATTAATTGTCATTTCATATAATTAATTATATTTTGCCATATTTCTATTTTTCTCCCAAGTGTGCCAAAAGCCCAAAATGGCACACTAACCTCTAAACCTAAATTGTGCCAATTTTGATCATTTTATCAAACTTCTCAAGTAATATTGGCACATCCTAAAACTTTTAGGATTAAGACTCAAATGTATTTCCAAGGTAACCATAACCTTGAAAACATTCTGAAGTGCCACCTTTAGCATGATTGAGTTAACTACCCATCCAATCAAGGTTGGCACACCCTAAACCCATCTAGCGTGAATCAATCACGCTCTTAGGAACCCAAAACCGATTTGAGCTCCTAGGGTTAATTAGGTATTCCTTAGGGATAACCTCCCTAGATACCTTCCTAATGACCCTCCTAGGCTTGTTAGCCTTGGTCATTTGGGTCTTACCTAGGTTGACTCTAGGGGTAACTCCCCTTGCAACCTTCTTAGTTGCCACCCTAGGTTTCCTAGAAACCCTAGCCACTAGGCACACCCTTTGGTCAATTCTTGGGATGACTTCCCTATTGACCTTGGTCTTCCTAGACCTAGTTTGTGTTCCATAGTCAAATGGAACACTATGGTAAGCTACCTTAGGCTTAGGTTTGTGACCCAAACCTTGCTTGCCTTTGGTTGACTTTTGACTCTTAGGTCCTTGGCATTGACTTTGACTTTTAGACCTTTGACTTTGACCATTTGACCCTTTAAATTGGTTTTGTATATTCCTAAGGGTCTTTTCAAGTTTTTCAAGCCTTGACCTCAAGACTTGATTTTCCTTTTCTAATTTCCAGATTTTAGAATTTTGATTTAAATCTTGGGCATTGGACTTCCTAGGCATATGCCTAGTCCATTTAGGATTGAAACCTAGGCGTTCTCCTATTTTCTTGATAGATTCCCTAGGTAAAACATTTTTAGGGACATTAGTCCTAAATTTCTCCCTATTATCTAAGTAGACATTCTTAGCTCCTAAGCAAAAATGCTTGTTCCTATTAGCATGCTTTTCATAAATTGCAAGTGAATTGAAATCCCTAGCATGCTTTTGCTTGTAAATTGAAGAAGGAGCAAAATTAGAAGTTACCCTAGGGTTTGCCTTAGCTCCCCCTACATATGATGCTCCATTTTGAGTCTTCTTGCTCCCCCTAGGACATTGACTCCTATAATGTCCTTTTGAAATGTACTTGAAGCATATGATGTGCTCCTTGCCTTTAGGTGTTGGGGAACCAGCATCCTTGACTTTTGGCGCCGGTGGAGCTTTCCTAATCTTCTTTGGGCACTTTCTCTTATAGTGCCCGGCTTCCCTACACTCAAAACATATGATATGATTTTTATTATAAATTGACATGTTTGAGTTACCTATAGTGGTGGAAGGTGTTGGAATTGAAACTTCTTCATCTTGACCGGATGTGGAAGCTTCTTCTTGATGCTCCGGTGTTGAGGAAACTCTAATCTCCTCCTCAATCCTAGAAGTGGATGCTTCTTCCACTTCCTCCACCTATTCTGATCCAGATGTTGATTCCCTATCAACCTCCAAATCGTCAAGCTCTTTGGATGAAGATGTACTTGCTTCTTTTTGAGCTTGAGAGGGTGATGGTCCTTCTTCTTGGACGGGTGATAGACATTCATGGAGCTTGGACAAATCGCTCCATAGCTCCTTGGCATCCACGTAGTCACCTAGGCTACACAAGAGATCATTAGGAATTAAATCAAAAATGAATTTGATTACCTTCTTGTTTTTATCGAATTGTTGGAGTTGCTCCTCACTCCATCTCTTCTTCTTGAGAAATCCTCCCTTTTGTCCCTTAGGATATTCAAATCCTTCCATCAAGATAGACCATTCTTCGAAGTCCCTCATCATTAGGAAGTCTTCAATTCTTGACTTCCATTGCTTAAACCCTTCTTGTCCATAGAAGGATTAAGGGATTGGTGTGTTAATGTTCCATCCCAATTGTTCTTTCATCTTCACCCTCTAGCTTCTTTGTCATAGCTCCCGGCAGTTAGTCCGTAGAAGAGCCCCGGGCTCTGATACCACTTGTTGGAGATTTAACGCCGCTAGAGGGGGGGTGAATAGCGATGTGACCGTACGAAGATGGAATTCGATCGTGATCGTGTCAACAATTTCGTTAGCACAGCGAAATATAGAAATGAAAGCAATAACGAAATACAACAATCACGAACACAAAGATATAATGTGGTTCGGAACCACACGGTTCCTACTCCATGGATCGAGCTCTAACGAGCTCTAGCGATGCCAATGCAATCACTAATCAATAAACTCCTTCTCGACAACAAGTCGGAGGCGGAGAAACCTCGTACAAACGTTTACAATAATAAATGAAAGAAATACAAGCAAATACAAAAGAAATGTAAAGAACACTTTACAAACTAGGGTTTTGAGCGCTTGCTTGTTGGTTGCTTGGATGAGCTTGAAGGACCCTGAAATGCACCTGCAAATCGCCTTCAAATCGCCTCACCAAAGCTCCCAAAAATCTGATTCTTGAGCCTTCCACGAACAGCTGCTTTTATCCTCCATCGGGCTGGATTTCTGCCTATCAGTCGACTGCCATAAGTCCCTCATTGCCGACCGCCAAAGATCAGAGTGAGACAACGGCTCAATCCACGTTGGACAAGTTCCAACGGGACTCTTGGCAGTCGACTGCCAACATTGGCAGTCGACTGCCAGCCGCATAGTCGACTGCCCAGTCGGCTACGGAGCATTCTGTGCTCGCGGCTGAACTAGCGCGATCGGACTTAGCCAAATGATCGTAGATATCGCTTGATCGCTCAATGAGCGATCGCCAGAGCAGTTCCAGCTCTTAAACGGCAGTCGAACTCAAGTCGACTCACGGCAGTCGAACCGGCCATAATGCCAGTCGACTGCCAACCTCAAAGATGAGGTTTTAACCCAAAGTATGGTGCCCCCATACTTGCTAGACCACCCTTAGCCTAGACCTAAGCCTTCTAGCCACCTCCATCAGCCTCACGCCTCTCGGATCCCTCCAAGTCATCCATGACTTGTTCATCCATCGCGCTAGCCTCCACGTGCTTCCCTCGGCTATGTCATGCTAATGGTGTCTACACCGCCAAGGCACATTGGACTTACGCTGCCAAGACTCCGCTTGGACTTTACGCTGCCAATATCAAACCCCTTGGACTTCCCAAATGCCAAGACTCAAGCTTGGACTTTCCCTTGCCAACCCATGTTGGACTTTCCATGCCAAGACCCATGCTTGGACTTTCCATTTGCCAAGACCCATGCTTGGACTTCTCATTTGCCAAGACCCATGCTTGGACTTCTCATGCCAAGTACTCAAGGCTTGGACTTTCCCAAATGCCAAGTACCCATGACTTGGACTTTCCATGCGCCAAGTGTCCCACTTGGACCTTTCATGCCAAGTACTCAAGACTTGGACTTTACCAAGTGCCAAGTGTTCCACTTGGACTTTCCATGCCAAGTACCCATGACTTGGACTTTACCTTGCCAAGACCCATGCTTGGACTTTCCAAAATCACATGGTCAACCCTAGTCAACCATTAAGGTCTTCCTCGAGTCAAACTCGAGTCCGG
This sequence comes from Wurfbainia villosa, assembly GCA_025175895.1. NCBI lineage: Eukaryota > Viridiplantae > Streptophyta > Magnoliopsida > Zingiberales > Zingiberaceae > Wurfbainia > Wurfbainia villosa. The sequence continues at coordinate 96,762,934 of CM045986.1, forward strand.
TCAAACATGACCCGGGTCGATTGCTCCAAAAATCTCCCCAACATATTAACCGACATTAATGTCAAACATCAATGTCAAACCACTTTGTCAATTCCCTTTGTCAAACATCAAAACATCACTCGAGTCAAACTCGAGTCTGGTCAATCGTGACCTGGGCCGATTGCACCAACAGTATCTTCGGGATGACTTCGCTAAGTCACGAGCCTCATCTTCGTACGAGTTACTAGCCTCGTGTTGAAGACGATGTGATCGAGAGAAGATCACGATCCGAATCCAAATTCGGATGCAAAGACGAGTCCTCAAAACTCGCTTCTCCGGAGAGGTATTCGTCAACTATTTGACGAATCCTTTGTCCTCCACCTATGAGGATTACCGGAGATCGAATCCCCGGTAAGTAAGGTGCTGTCGGAGCTCCAAACGTCATCCAAACGACACTCCGACGAGAAGGAACAAGCTGTCCAGAAAACTGGACAGCTTTGGTGGAGACCTTGCGCCGGCCAAATAAGGAAAGCGACTTGCTCACCTTGTCGCCGGAGCCAAAAAAGATCACCAGAGCTCCTCCGGTAGCAGCTCGATGCCAGCAAGTGGAGAAGACGGCAGCAGCTGGTCGCCGGTTGGAGGAGGTGGGTGGCGGCAACAAGATTGGCGTCGATTAGATGGAGAGGAGGGAGAGGTGGGCGGCCAAAACTAGGTTAGGGCTTTTGATTAGGGCTTAACAAACCCTTAAGCCCTCTTTTATAGAGAACTAATTCTCTTAATGGTTATTGGATCATAACCATAAGGCCCGTTAACCCGCTCCATTAATTTAAGTTAAAATAAACCAAACCATGATGGTTTATTTTATGTTAAAACGAACCGAACCAACTTTGGTTCATTCGTTTAAAATAAACCAAACCCTTTGGTTTATTCTCCTCCATTGGATTAGAACCAAACCATTTTGGTTCATCCATTATGTCTTCATAACGCTTCCATTGCGACTGAAACAATTTCATGCTCGCTTCTTGTTTGGTCCAACCAAACCTAGTTTCTCTCGGTCTGAGAATCTCATTCTCAAGCTCGTTTTAAATCCTTCGGATTACGCTCGTTGTGCGTGTGACCAAATAGGTTCTCGGTTTATGTTGGTCGTCTATAATTAACCATTAATTATAGAACGATCATGAGTGGCACCTAGTAGTACATCATGATCCCCAATTAACCAAAAAGATCAACGGTTGATCCAGAACAATTTCTGAAACCCTTCAGCAGCTCGAATGAATCGTGCCCCATTCCCTTCACTCATCTTATACCCACTTGGTTCAAGACATGGTCTATAGTGTCAGTCTCCACTAGGCTGACTACGTCACACCTAGCCCAAGTATCATTTCCTCGTCCTACGGATTCTAGTTACTACACATGTATCGAAGAGTACCTTACTCTAAACATGTAATGCTTTGGCCAAAGACTTTAGTAACAATCCGACGAGAGGCCATGGGTATACATCTCTTCACAAGGAGTGGTGAATCCTTTATAGGCTATTCAAACACCTTCGATCACTTCGACTTATACCCAATCATCCCGGGTCCACATCTCCACAGAGATGCTTGCTTAAGATGTCAAAGCATAAGTCTTTATGATCAAGATGACTTGAATACCACAAGTCAAAGGAACATCGCACTTAAGCTACAGTAAGAACTTCATTGACATATCTATATATGCAGAGAACCATATAAAGTCTTACGGCTGGTCACTCCAATGAACTAGTTACCATAACTAGCCTCCACGATTAACTCCGGACATCACAATGTCTCCAGCCAGTGAGAATCAGTTGCTTGGATACACCAAGGAGTATACCTCGTGCTAGTCTCGATAGAATTGATGGCGTCCAAATCCATCAATTCATCGACTAGGGATAATTCTGATACATCACAATTACACATGTAGAGATACTCACTAGTTGTCATCTAATCACAAATTCTCTCATGCTGTGAGTCGTATCGCGGACATTCAGTAAATGAGTTTAAGATCCAATCAAATTCATGAAACCATGTATACTCAAATAGTGAATCTTCATTTATCATATAAATGGTTCATACATAAGGCGATTGCCTTAGGATATCTCTCATATATTACTAACAGACTCCCACTTAGCCTAATGCCAATCGCTACGGTATACAATACCATAAGCTGTAACATGACCCTCAAACTTACTTTGAGGTAATGCTTTAGTCAAAGGATCCGCTAAGTTCCTTTCAGTGTGGATTTTCTCGATTTGTATTTCTTTCCTACTGATGATCTCTCTGATAAGATGATAGCGGCGAAGCACATGTTTGGATCATTGATGAGACCACATCAAGTCCAGAGATGAACTTCTTGATCCAAACCGCTTCCTTTGCTGCTTCCAAAGCTGCAATGTATTCTTCCTTAGTGGCAGAATCCGCTATAGTGTCAAGCTTGGAACCTTTCCAACTTATTGCGCCTCCATTCCAGGTGAATACATACCCAGACTGAGACATGGAATCATCCTTGTCTGTTTGGAGTTGGCATCTGTATACCCACGTATCACCATGTACCCTTCTCCATATATTAGGAACATATCCTTAGTTCTTCTTAAGTACTTAAGGATCATCTTAACAGCCACCCAATGATCCATTCCTGGATCAGACTGGTATCTGCTCGTGACACTCAGAGCATACGATACATCGGGCCTCGTACATAACCTAGCATACATGATAGATCATATTGCGGATGCATAGGGAATCTTACTCATGTAAATCCTCTCATCTTCTGTGCGTGGACACATAGACTTTGAAAGGTGTACCCCATGCATGATGGGTAGGAAACCTTTCTTGGATTCCGACATGCTAAATCTCTTTAGCACTCGGTCTATATATGTAGACTGCGAAAGACCAAGCAACCATTTCGATCTATCTCTATAGATCTTAATCCCGAGGATGTAGGTTGCTTCTCCCAGGACTTTCATGGAGAATGTCTTGGATAACCAAACCTTAACTGACTGTCAGATTGAAACATCGTTTCATATAAGTAATATGTCATCGACATACAATACTAGGAACACGACTGCACTCCCACTAACCTTCTTGTACACACAAGGTTCGTCTGGATTTTGTGAGAAATCAAACTTTTTGATCGTCTCATCAAAACGGATATTCCAGCTCCTGGATGCTTGCTTCAATCCATATATGGACCGTCGCAATTTGCATACCTTGGTTTTATCAACCGATGTGAAACCCTCAGGATGTATCATATACACGTCCTCGAGAAGATTTCCATTAAGGAAAGCTGTTTTCACATCCATCTGCCATATCTCATAATCATAATGAGCCGCTATGGCCAGGAGCATCCGAATGGATTTAAGCATAGCTACAAGCGAATAGGTTTCGTCATAATCAACACCTTGCTTTTGACGATATCCTTTCGCCACCAATCTAGCCTTATAGGTAATCACATTACCATCCATGTCGGTTTTCTTCTTGAAAACCCACTTGCACCCTATAGGCTTGATGCCTTCAGGTGGGTCAACCAAGTTCCAAACTCGGTTTTCGTACATGGAATCAATTTCCGACTTCATGGCACCAAGCCACTTATCCCTTTCTGAACTTGTCAGCACTTCTTCATAATTGGTAGGCTCCTCATCATCAATGAGTAACACGTCGTTTGATTAACTTATGAGAAATCCATATCTCTCAGGAATGTTGCATTTTCTACCAGATCTACGAAGATGTGGTGTTACAGTAGGTCCAGCCGATTTCTCATCACTATGAGTTATCAGCTGTTGTGCTTCACCAGGTATCTCATCAATGTCTATTTGAGTCTCTAGAGCCTCCTCAAGCTCGTCGACACTCCCACTATTTTCTTGCAAGAGAAACTCTTTCTCTAGAAACACAGCATGCCTTGAAACAAACACCTTTTGTTCCACAAGATGATAGAATTGGTAACCCCTTGTTTCCTTAGGGTATCCAATAAATATACATTTATCAGACTTAGCATCCAATTTGTCTGATACAGTCCGCTTCACATAAGCTGGACAACCCCATATCTTCAAGTAAGATACATGAGGTTTCTTACCATTCTATATCTCATATGGAGTAGTAGAGACTACCTTGGTTGGCATTCTGTTTAACAAGTAAACAGTTGTCTGAAGTGCATAGGCCCAAAAGGACTTAGAAAGATTCGCATGATTCATTATTGACCTGACCATCTCCAACAAGGTCTGGTTTCGCCTCTCAGATACACCATATGCTGTGGTGTATATGGCGGAGTACATTGAGACAATATGTCATTGTCTCTTAGATAATCAAGAAACTCTTGACTTAAGTATTCACCACCTCGATTCGATCGAAGTATTTTAATACTCTTGTCATGTTGTTTCTCTACTTCATTTCTGAATTCTTTGAACCTTTCAAAGTCTTTAGACTTGTGTTTCATCAAGAACACATACCCAAACCGTGAGTGATCATCGGTGAAGGTAATGAAGTAGCTATAGCCTCCTAAAGCTTGAGTTGACATAGGTCCACATACATCATTATGTATTAGACCTAGTAACTCTCCCACTCGTTCACCTTTTCCAGTAAAAGGTAACTTAGTCATCTTGCCTTTTAAGCATGATTCGCATGTATCATATGAATCCAATTCAAATGATTCCAGAATTCCACATCGGTGTAATTCGGACATGTGTTTCTTGCTTATATGGCCAAGACAACAATGCCACATGTAGGAGTCTAATTGATCATCCTTTCGAGCACGCTTGTTGCTCGCTTCAATATTGAAAATGTCACCGGATACGTCCAACGTATAAATGCCATTGCTCAAAGTTCCAATTCCATAAAGTACGCCATTCAAAGTTATATAACAACAATTGTTACTAAACTTCAAATGGAAACCATTTCTATTTAAGCAGGAAATAGAAACAATGTTCTTTATTAGAGAAGGAACACAATAGCAATTATCCAGTTCCAAGACTAGTCCACTAGGAGCTTGACAAATAAGTTGATGGCGGCCAGACCTTTGCTCCATTGCCAACTCATAATTTGACTCCCCTCGACAAGTCTTCTTATTCCTTAGCGCCTGTATGTCATTACATATATGAGAGCCACACCCAGTATCCAATACCCAAGTGTCTAAGGAAATAGAATGACAATCAATAACGAAGATACCTGAAGAGGATGGGGCATCGGATGCCTTCTTCTTCTTCATGGACTCAAGATAAATCTTGCAGTTTCTTCGCCAGTGGCCTTCCTTGCCACAGTGATGGCAAGTGCCCTTTTGTGCTGGTTCTGCCTTCTTTGCCTTCTTGTTCTTCCCTTTCTTCTGTTCTTTTGTCTTCCTCTTAGAACCTTTCTTTGAGGAATCAACTAACAGAACCGCCTTCTCCTCATGCTTCACAGAAGGCTCCACAGTCTTCAGCATATTGAGGAGCTCAGGAATAGTGGATTCTAATTTGTTCATCCGATAGTTCATCACAAATTGTGAGAAACTCTTGGGCAAACAATGCAGAATTAAGTCAATACTTAATTCATGATTCATTACAAACCTGAGGGTGGCTAGCCACTCGATGTACTCATTCATCTTTAGCACAAACTGCACTACAGACGAACCTTCTTGCATCTTTTTGGTGAAGAGGAGCCTGGAGACTTCGAACCTTTCGGATCTCACTTGCTCATCAAACAACTCGTGAAGATGGAAGACCATGGTATTAGCATCCATATGCTCATGCTGCTTTTGCAGCTCAGGTACCATCGCCACTAGCATGATGCAACTCGCCAGCTCAGAATCTACCACATGCTTCTGATAGACCAACATTTAGTCTGGAGTTGCATCGTCCTTATGACGGTTGGGAAGAGGCTCTTCAAGGACATATGCTAGCTTTTCCGCCTTGAGAACAATTCTCAGGTTTCTAAGCCAGTCCAGGAAGTTAGGCCCAGTCAGTTTGTTTGAATCCAAAATAGTGCGCAAATTCAAAGACGTCATGATCAATCGATTGACCTAGAAATACAAAATGAGCATATATGAGAAAATGATTTTTAAAATACATCAATATACATTTATAAATCCCATTCATTTTTCGAATTTCAAAAACCCCAAAAGCACTTCGGGAGATCGTAGGTCCATCTCCGAATGGGCTGATATCCATCATAGATATGAACAACCTTAGCGAGAGCCCAACAAGCCATTCATAACTATGATGGTAGGTATCATCTATACCGATTGCATATCACGTATATGCAACTATCACAATGTGCTATCAACTAATTGAATGTTCACACATACATCGGGTTGTTAACACATTAACAAGTATGCATCATATGCATAGTACCCAACTTCACCTCCCTTTACATCGACCTTGGAGAGAGTCCAACAAGCCAATGCTCCAGGTTAAAGCCGACCCATTAATCAAGAAATAGTTTTAATATGGTTAGAGCGCATTCAACCAATTAGCCCGGCTTGGAGAGTGTCCAACAACCAAAGCTAACGATTGACCTCTGACTCTTACAATATTAGTATTAAACTATTCCATGGTTTGAACATGTTCGGGTTCGAGTCGGGCTCGGAGAGAGTCCAACAACCCGAACAAGAAACGGAACTCTGGTTCTAACCATATTAATGGAAGGTGTAGGCTTTAATATTGAGTTAGGGTTTTTATGTCTCATCCTCTTTGCATGAAAATAACTATTTTCTACATGGCATGACATACATGACATACATCTACATGTCACGACACGCATGACATAATGATATGCATCTAATGCAATTACATGGCATACAATTATGTCATGTACAATATTTTCTTATATGTCATAACTATTTATGGAAATAAAATATGTTTAAGATTTGATTCTTCAAATCAAATCATTATTAAATTAGGAAACAAATTTCCAAATCTAATCACATATTTTATTTGTGGAAATAGTTGATTAAGGAAAGTCAATTTAGGAAACCAATTTCCTAAATCATCAAAACTACTTATGGAAATAAAATATTTTAAGATTTAATTTTCCAAATCAAATCATGATTAAATTAGGAAACAAATTTCCAAATCTAATCAAATATTTTATTTATGGAAAATATCAATTTCCATAAATACTTCCAACTTTCCAAAAGTGGAAGATTTCCATAAATACTTCTAGACTTTCTAAAATTGAAAATTTTCCATAAATACTTCTAACTTTCCAAAAGTAGAAAATTTCTAAAAATATCATTATGACTATCGCAAAACAATTTTACGATTATGTCGAAACACAACCTGGGCTCTGATACCACTGTTGGTTTTCGACACCGCGGCGAGTGTGTGTTCGAATATGTTTCGTAAACATGTGCACAGCGGAAGGAATAAACATAATAAATCTACATTTATTATAACACACACATCACACGCATGCATAATACAACATGTGTAGACATAACCGTAAATTTAAATTTTGCAATAAAAGGAAATTTAACTACGTATATCTTTCGTATCACGTGTAGCGGGAACGACATCAACCGGAACGATCCTCGCTAGAATCGTCTCTATTCATATCCACGCTGAGTATCTTCGGGATGCCTTCGCTAAGTCACGAGCCTTGTCTTCGTAAGGGTTACTAGCCTCGTGTTGAAGATGATGTGATCGAGAGAAGATCACAATCCGAATCCAAATTCGGATCCAAAGACGAGTCCTCAAAACTCGCTTCTCCGGAGAGGTATTCGTCAACCGTTTGACGAATCCTTCGTCCTCCACCTATGAGGATTATCGGAGATCAAATCCACGGTATGTAAGGTGCTGTCGGATCTCCAAACGTCGTCCAAACGACGCTCCGACGAGAAGGAAACAAGCTGTCCAGAAAACTGGACAGCTTTGGTGGAGACCTTGCGTCGGCCAAATAAGGAAAGCAACTTGCTCACCTTGTCGCCGGAGCCAAGGAAGATCACCGGAGCCCCTCCGGCAGCAGCTCGATGCCGGCAAGTGGAGAAGACGGTAGCAGCTGGTCGCCGGTTGGAGGAGGTGGGCAGCGGCAACAAGATTGGCACCGACTAGATGGAGAGGAGGGAGAGGTGGGCGCCCAAAACTAGGTTAGGGCTTTTGATTAGGGCTTAACAAACCCTTAAGCCCTCTTTTATAGAGAACTAATTCTCTTAATGGTTATTGGATCATAACCATAAGGCCCGTTAACCCGCTCCATTAATTTAAGTTAAAATAAACCAAACCATGATGGTTTATTTTAAGTTAAAACAAACCGAACCAACTTTGGTTCATTCGTTTAAAATAAACCAAACCCTTTGGTTTATTCTCCTCCATTGGATTAGAACAAAACCATTTTGGTTCATCCATTATGTCTTCATAAGACACGGCCCATCCTCACTTCCATTGCGACTGAAACAATTTCATGCTCGCTTCTTGTTTTGTCCAACCAAACCTAGTTTCTCTCGGTCTGAGAATCTCATTCTCAAGCTCGTTTTAAATCCTTCGGATTACGCTCGTTGTGCGTGTGACCAAATTGGTTCTCAGTTTATGTTGGCCATCTATAATTAACTATTAATTATAGAACGATCATGAGTGGCACCTAGTAGTACATCATGATCCCCAATTAACAGAAAAGATCAACCGTTGATCCAGAACAATTTCTGAAACCATTCAGTAGCTCGAATGAATCGTGCCACATTCCCTTCACTCATCTTATACCCACTTGGTTCAGGACATGGTCTATAGTGTCATTCCCCACTAGGCTGACTATGTCACACCTAGCCCAAGTATCATTTCCTCGTCCTACGGATTCTAGTTACTGCACATGTATCGAAGAGTACCTTACTCTAAACATGTAATGCTTTGGCCAAAGACTTTAGTAACAATCCGACGAGAGGCCATGGGTATACATCTCCTCGCAAGGAGTGGTGAATCCTTTATAGGCTATTCAAACACCTTCGATCACTTCGACTTATACCCAATCATCCCGGGTCCACATCTCCACAGAGATGCTTGCTTAAGATGTCAAAGCATAAGTCTTTATGATCAAGATGACTTGAATACTGCAAGTCAATGGAACATCACACTTAAGCTACAGTAAGAACTTCATTGACATATCTATATATGCAGAGAACCATATGAAGTCTTACGGTTGGTCACTCCAATGAACTATTTACCATAACTAGCATCCACGATTAACTTTGGACATAACAATGTCTCCAGCCAGTGAGAATCAGCTTCTTGGATACACCAAGGAGTATACCTCATGCTAGTCTCGACAGAATTGATGGTGTCCAAATCCATCAATTCATCGACTAGGGATAATTCCGATACATCACAATTACATATGTAGAGATACTCACTAGTTGTGATCCAATCACAAATTCTCTCATGCTGTGAGTCGTATTGCGGACATTCAGTAAATAAGTTTAAGATCCAATCAAATATATGAAACCATATATACTCAAATAGTGAATCTTCATTTATCATATAAATGGTTCATACATAAGGCGATTGCCTTAGGACATCTCTCATATATTACTAACAAAGTTTACCCCTAAGTTCCTTATATAAAATCCCCTAAATCTTTGATACGAGGGTTGTCACCCCTCGTATCGCCTAAGCACAGCAGGTAGAAAACCAAACACAGATAGATATAGTAAAAACTACTACCAATTGCCAAATTAAACTCAAAGGCAGAATTTAACATAAACCAACATTGTAATGTGCACACAAGCTACTCCCTAATCCTAGAAACGATAGAATTACTCCATGTATATGAAGGAGGAATCACAAAGCATGTACATGTTCTAATACATCAGAATGAAAATGTAGGAACAAGGGATTACAATGCTTTCGTGGTCTTCTCTCCGGCGTTGAAGTGGAAGGCGTGAACCTCCGGTGGCATTCCTCCTTCCCGTTGCGAGTTTCCGAAGCTTTTTAGGGCTTCGGTGTGTCATCCTAGCCATCGTACCTCCACCATAGGGTTTGGGCGGAGCCATCCTTATATACGAATCACCTCAGACCACTGTAAAATTTGGAAAAAGCCCTAGTCGCGCAAATATGGCGGTCGCCACACGACCGTGTGTTTCCACACTGCCAGGTCGTGTGCGGCCCTAAGTTGGCTGATCTTGCCCATTGGACACAGTCGTGTGTATCCACACGCCCTGCCCGTGTCCCATTATGCGTCTAGTTGCAAAATGTCAATCTTTTGATCTGAAAGTGCACCTTTTTCTCTCGAAATGATAACCTGCACCCAAAAGTACAAAGAGTAGACCTCCGAACCAGAAAATAGGAAATGCGCACAAAATAAAGTAACATAATCTCAAAACTAACATAAAATGTAATGAGATGTGAGCGAAAACTACTCCTAAAATCCTATATGTTTCGCTCACATCACTTCCCCCAAACGTAAATCTTTGCTTGTCCTTAAGCAAACCTTAGTACCATGAAATTTAAAAAGACACTTAGCATGACAACTAAATTTATCAAGTGGTATTTACAATCAAAGTAGAAAAAATATGTTCTAGAAATTCACTAAGTTAGCTCCTCGTGCTCATGCTAAGCTAATCATTTTTAGGGGATACTCGTTCCATGGTGAGTTAAGTCGTCTTCCTATAGCTTTCCTAAGGTCTCAAGCTCTTAGGCACTTACCTACCCAAAGCGAGGGTTGTTCCATAGATCTAGCACAAAGTCTCAAAGGTGTGCTCGGTATTGAGAGAAATTGGTAGGTGTTTCCCGAGTAACCAAGCTCGGTCTCAAAGGGGTATCTAGCCATTTCCACCCACAACAACTGTTTTTTTATCCCTCATAATCTTCTCTCTCTCTCTCTCTTTTTTTTTCTTTTCATTCTTTTCTTTTTCATCTTTTTTTTCACTGGGATTTTGATTTTTCCAAATGGGCTTACACAATCTGAGCATCCCCAGTAACTAAAATGCTAAACCTAGAGTCACCTATGGATTCCAAAGTACTAGACTACTAAGATGAATCATAACTAGGTATATACTAGATTATCCCTTTCAGAATGTTCGACGTGTGTAAGTATAAAAATAAAGCTAACCAGTGTAAGTCAAGAACATTTATTAGAGTGAATAAAATAAAATACCACGAGATAAATGAAGTTAAGCTACATATGAGAACAACTCATGTAAGCAACTTTTTATAAATACTACTGAGGCAGCTTTACAGATAACAAAAACTAAGTACTGAAAGAAATTCAACAACCCATGCATTAATAAATGAATGAAAATACTAGAAAAGAAACTACTGCTAGGAAATAAAACAAAATAAGCTTTGGGGTCCTCCCCCCTAGACTTAAATGAAAATATACCTCTAGTATGGTGGACGAGGTGGAAAGTCGGAGAGCCTCAGCATCTCTGGATCCTGGGAGAACCTGCTGCTGAGCCGTTGATGCCACATGTACATATGGTCAATCTGGGAGCTGGTGGATGCAGTGGTTACTCGGTGCTCCTCCTTTCTAGCCCACTATGCCTGCTGGGCATGCATGTGCTGTCGTATCTCCCTAGGGTAGGCGGCCTCATCCTGGCGACCATCATCCTCCTTCTGGAAGTATATGCGCGCCTCGTCATAGAACTCCTCAGCCTGCTGGAAATGCTCCCGGAAGCCCTGGAACTCCACCTTCATGTAGGCGCTCTGCTCCTCCCATCATTTCCTCTGCGTCTGCTGCTCAGTGTATATGTCGTCGAGGCATGATAGGAACTCCGAGAAATCATAGGCCGACGTACCTATATCTTGCTCAAAAATGGAAAAATGTGGTGTTGCAGGTGCAGACTCATGTCGCCATGGACTAGGTGGGCTCCTATGCATGTGTGGACTGAAGGGAAAGTGATATAAAGGTGGAGAGATGGGTGCCGATGTGGATGGTCCCTCATGTGAAGGGGACTCCACTATCAGGTCCAAGTGCCAGTTGGTGCCTGTAGTGATGGTGGTACGATCAGGGTTGGGGAGCCTAAGGGCCATCAAATTTTTCCTTACAAAACATAAGGAGTGTCCTTCTCTCAGAATCATCTTCATGCCCATGCACACTCCTAGGTCAATCCTAGGGCTCCCCTCTATACTCTCTAATGCAGTGTAATCGTACCCCATCCTATGGCAAATGTGGGTAAGTAGGCCCCCCACATTAATCTCTCCTCGTGCTACTTTACCCATCTTAACTAAGTGTCTGATGAAGTGGGATGCTACATCGATGCTACTCCTTTCTTGTAGCATATCCCAGAGGCAAATCAGCTCGCTAGCTCTAACTACACCGTCACTCTCATCATGACCAAATATAGTACTGGCCATAATGCAGTGGAGGTATCGGAAGACGGGGTTTTGGAGGCACGACGCTTTGGCCCTAGAAGGGTCATAAGCGTGTTCCCCCGTCAACTTGGTCCAAAATACCCGAGAGTTAAACCCAATAGGGATTCTTCTCTCTCCCCCACTCGGCAAGCCAAAGCATGAGTTCCATTGGTGAAGGGTCCACTCATGCTCAATGTTAAAAAGCCTAAAAGTTATCCTACCCTCCTCGCTCTCTCTACCCATTAAAATTTCCGTCTCTAAGGAACTCAAAAATTCTAGAACTATCCTAGGGTAGGTTGAGTTCCTTATTCCCATAATCTCTTCCCACCCCATTTTTGCAAATAGGGCTTGAATATCACCCAACAACCCTAAAGACTCTAGAAAATCTTCATCTAAGTACCTAGTAGCAGTGAGTTTACGAGTAGAAAGCATATTATATTTATCTCTATGTTCATTATTGCGAAAAAGAAGAGTGGGTAGGGTGTTACCCTCCTCCGGAGCTTGAGGGGCGTCGGCCCTCCTTGGTTGTCGCTCTGAAGCACCGGATCGAGGTGCTACCTACTTGGTCCTCCTCATCCTTGCTTCTTTTGGCTTTCTTTGAGGTTAAAAGTGCTTCTAGATGGTGAGGAAGATGAAACCACACGGCTAGCGCAAGAGCATTCGAAGCACAAGGTGCAAATGGGGTGAAAACACACGGCTCACCCCTTTTAACCTCGCGAGACACGGCCGTGTGAAAACACACGGCTAGGCCGTGTGTGCCTCGGGTCAGTCGGGCACGGCCATGGGAAAACACACGGTCCGGCCGTGTGTCACCATTTCTCTCTCCGTTTTGTGTTAGGGTTCGAATTTTCTCATACATTTTGCCGTGTAGGTTAATATGGATTTTATTTTTGCCTAGCAAAGTTCTTTTCTAGTCCTAACTCTAAATGAGATGGAAATCAAAACTAAAATTAAATGAATGCATGCAATACAATCAAAGGGAAACCTAAAACTAAACTTCGGTTGCCTCCCAATAAGCGCTTTGTTTAAGGTCATTTAGCTCGACCGCACTCCACTATCAACTCGACTCTGGAGGTTCAGTTAACCTCCATTCATTTGTCTCAAAAGCTTCATCTGGCGGTTCTGGATTCATTATGCTAAATGTGGAGCCGTCAAGGTAGGGGGCTCTGTGCTCTGAAAGGCTGAAGAGGATGATCTCCCCATCTACCCCTAGGAAGATCTGGTGTGCCTTCACATCTATGCACGCTCCTGCAGTTGCCAGAAAAGACCTTCCCAGAATGATGGAATTCTGGGGATTAGGTCCTCTGTCCATTATGATAAAGTCCGTGGGTATCACGAAATCCTCAATCATCACAGGCACGTGTGGTAGCTTGCCAACGGGCTTCTTGATCGTTTTGTCCACTATACGTATACCTATGCCCGTTGGTTGTATATTACCCAGTCCCATATCCAAGTAGAATGCATAGGGCATCACACTCACTGATGACCCCAAGTTGCACAGTGCGTTATCGAAGCTTTCTCCATAAATCAAGCAGGGAATAACAAATTCACCGGGGTCCTCAAGCTGTAGTGGAATCTTTTCTTCAATTTTAGCTTGGTCAGGTAGGGTGGAAATCATGGTTGCACACCCCTTGGCGAATTTGCTACTCTACCCCACTCCTTCCTCTTTAGCTTGACTCACCGGAGAGCTCTTCACAGGTTGCGACACGGTTTGGGCTATTTGGGCTACTTGCATCTCCAACATCCTGGGGTGACTTGTAAGGCCGTCAACGGTGGCCTTCAAGTCCCTAATTGATTCTTCATACTTCTGATGTTGGCGAAAAAATTTCTCTTTTGCCTTAGTTTGGGTAGCAATGAAGTCCTCCATCATCAGTTCCAATCTGGACTTCTGCAGTCGCTGCCCATTGCCCTGCTGCTGCCCATACCCCCCTGATGGCTATGAGTTTCCCGAGTTATTCTTATAGGAGAAATTCGGGTGATTCCTCCATCATGGATTGTAGGTGTTGGAGTATGAGTTGTTGGGCCTTTGGTCGCAGTCCCCAATCGCATCGCAATGCTCGATCTGCTCTTCTGAGGTTCCTTCCCTCCATAGTGGTTCTCTCGATACGCCGCTACTCCCTCTCTAAAGTCAATGGCTGCACATACAAATGAAGGATTCAAAGATTCGAATCATCTGCTGAGCATGCCCATCCTTGCTGCTAGATGGTCCATGGAGTTTATAGTGTATTGTCACGTTACAGGCGTAGGTTGACCATGTTCGGAAGGCCATTGATGGTGGTTCTAGGCCACCTCTTCTATCAGCTCCTCTACTTCCTCTATGGTCTTGTTCTTCAGTGCTCCTCCTACAACAGAATTCAGGGACATCTTCTTGGCGTATGCGATCCCATTGTAGAAGATGTGGATCACCAGCCACCTCTCTAGTCCGTGGTGGGAGCATTAGTAGAGTAGCCCCTTGTAGCAATCCCAAGCTTCGAATAAGGACTCACCTGTTGGTGCAGGGGCACTAGATAATCGAACCTGTGTTTTGATTATGGCAAAGACACAAAGTTAAGTCTACATTGTTATCTCACGAGCTAAATCAATTGTGCAGAAAAGTGTTAAAGCTGGAGCTGAAGGCTAGCGACACCCGGAGGAAGCCGCGGTGGTCGGGCGACACTCGAGTGACTTCGGAGGGAGCCGAAGGAATCGAGTGGAAGGCCGAAAGCGAGAGCTACTATCGAGGTAAGCTCGTGTGAGTGAGAGATTGTAAGGTCGTGTCCTCTTTATGGGGATGACCGTAGGCGGCGATCCGACTAAGACTTCTTGTGGAAGGTCTAGGTCGAGATCGGACGGTTAGAAACCGTCGTATTTATCATTTTCCAAGCTAACCTCTTATTGCAGGGAAGTGGCCAAGTGAGTCATCACTGGAAAATGGAGCGATCGTGATGCCCATCGGATCGGTGATGGAGGCATCAGTCGACTGATGGCGACGATTCAGCTTTTGCGCTAGGTCAAAACGGATAACGTTTGATGCGGCCACTTCACGATAAAATTTGGACAACTTCATGATCCGTTCCGAAATAAGAGGAGACAAATTCAGAGGCCAAAGTCTATAAAAGGAGGGGAGGATTCCATCTCCAAATCACATCAAGTTTATTCATCAAGTGCTTCTACAACGCCAATGCTCCAACATCGTCATAACGCCGACGCGACGTCAAGTTTCGATCTTCTTCATCGGCAGCAGAATCAAGTAATATTTTTGATATTGTATTCTTTATTTTTCTTCATAACGAGGTGAGGTAGGGTTGTTGCCTCATCCTCGTATATTCGGTTTTGTGATCGTTGTCTTTTACCTCCAACGAGGAGGAGACGTTATAGTGTTTTGCCCTTCGTACGCGGTCTAGGACCGATAGGGCCTTGGAGTAGCAACCGCTGGGTTGTGAACCAAGTAAAATAAACGTGTTCATTTATTTTTCCCTGTGCTTACTTTGCGTATCGAACGAACGAAAAAGAAAAGATTTACGATTGCTATTCTCCCCCCCTCTAGCGACGCTTCTCGATCCAACATCCCCCTCCTAGCGGAAGCTCGTGATAAGATGGCGCATGTGAACAGTCTTGCTTGGTGGAAAGTATTTGTTCAAAAACTGCTGCTCACATTGCTCCCATGTAGTGATGCTCCCCGAAGGTAAGGAGTGAAGCCATGCCTTAGCCTTATCCCGCAGTGAGAATGGGAATAGGCTCATGCGGATCGCGCCAGTAGGGACTCCGTTCATTTTCATTGTTGAGTAGATTTCTAAAAATGCCTCAAGGTGCCGGTTCGGGTCTTCAGTCGTAGCTCCCCTGAATTGACTCTATTGGACCATATGTATAAGTGTCGATTTCAGCTCAAAGTTATTTGCCGAAATAGATGGTCCAGCTTTACTCAGCCTAAATCCTCTAGCGCTAGGAGCTGTGTAGTCCCGCAGAGGTCGGCTACCTGTGTTCACATCGGATGCGGCTTGATCCTCCATCCTTCACTTCTAAGCTCTCTGGCGATGAAAGGTTTGCTCAATTTCTAAGTCGATCAGAATTAAGCCTTCTGATCCTAAGCGTCTAAGCATATGATGAACCAAGCTACAAAAATTAGGAGTGCTAACTAATTCTAAAAGCAGAAAATAAAACAATCTAGCTAATAAAATCTGAGATGCAAAAAGGAAATAAAAACAACTACTGCTAGAATCAAATAAAAACTAAATCTAAATATGGAAGATTTAGAACTAAAGTAACTAAAGAAAACTAGAAGAAAATAAAACAAGTAAATAAATCTAATCCTTAGTCCGATCCAATTCTCCACTATTCGATTTGATATAAATCGATTAGTCCCCAGCAACAGCACCAAAAACTTGATGCACGCGATCACGACCTCAAATCTCACGACGGAGGCCGTGGAGGACTCGAAGCGCACGCTCGTGCTCAATGCCCACAAGTGGAAGGATGTCGTCAAGTAATAAAAAAGTATCGATCCCACAGGGACTGAGATTCGAATATCGGTACATTTAGTGGTTTAAATTGTTCGAACGTAAACTCTAAGAGGTTTTTACTAGTGAGGGTTGTCAGTGGACTATACTATATACGGTGTCACACGGAGGAGGAAGGGAGCATGCTAAGGTTTTCAAAAGTGATTCTAGGACTTCGGTTTAGCTTGTGTGTCACAAAACAATGATGTCAATTGACGATGTCTAGACGTTTAGCTATGGTTTTGTGGAAGGAACATCATACACTCTCCGGAAGAGCTACCGCATCTATTGGGTGTTATCTCCATGTAAAAGGACAGGATAGACGGTATGAGGATGCCGAATCAATCCCTACGTTTAACCGTGTTCTATTCCATCGCATCCTTCTAGCCATGGTTATAGGAGATCAGGTTTACCACTAGGTTCCTTATATAAAATCCCCTAAATCTTAGATACAAGGGATGTCACCCCTCGTATCACCTAAGTACAGCAGGTAGAAAACCAAACACATAGATATAGTAAAAACAACTACCAATTGCCAAATTAAACTCAAAGGCAGAATTTAACATGAACCAACATTGTAATGTGCACACAAGCTACTCCCTAATCCTAGAATCGAAATAATTACTCTATGTATATGAAGGAGGAATCACAAAGCATGTACATGTTCGAATACATCAAAATGAAAACGTAGGATCATAGGATTACAATGCTTTCGTGGTCATCTCTTCGGCGTTGAAGTGCAAGGAGTGGACCTTCAGTGGTGTTCTCCTCCCCGTTGCGAGTTCCCGAAGATTTTTAGGGATTCAGTGTGCCATCCTAGCCATCGTGCCTCCCCCCCTAGGGTTTTGGCGGAGCCATCCCTATATAGACATCACCTCGGACCGCTATAAAATCCGAAAAAAGCCCTAGTCGTGCAAATCTGGCGACCGCCACATGGCCGTGTGTTTCCACATGGCCAGGCCATGTGCGGCCCTAACTTGGCTGATTTCTCCCATTGGACATGGGCGTGTGTATCCATACGCCCTGACCGTGTCCCATTCTGCGTCTAACTACAAAATGTCTATCTTTTGCTCTGAAAGTGTGCCTTTTTCTCTCGAAATGCTAACCTGCACCCAAAAGTACAAAGAGAAGACCTCCAAACAAACAAAATAGGAAATGTGCACAAAATAAAGTAACATAAGCACGAAACTAACATAAAATGTAATGAGATGTGAGAGAAAACTACTCCTAAAACCCTATATGTTTCACTCACATCAGCGATATTGTGGATTTGGTTAGTAGCTGACTTAAGTCAAATTGTTCTTCTGAAAGTAATAAGGTCATCATTTGGTATTCTTTATGATCTCGATAGAAGCCTAAGGAGGGTCGGGGAGGAAGGATAGTTTCCCATGTAGGGGGGAAAGCAAAAGGAGAAGTGGAGTGCACAAAGAAGCAGTGCTCTTTGTGGCCTTTGTGAGAAGAAGGGATACTGGTAATAAATTGAAAGTCTGATCGAGCTTGAAAGTAGAATATGCCTATTTATGATGATTTTATTTGGAAAAAGCAATAGAAAACGAAGGTTGAGGGAGTAACTAATAAAAAGAAAGTGATAAGGTAAAAACCTAGCATAAATCGGAAAGAGTTTTGGCTCAATTTGTTTAAGGGAACGGAGAAGTACTCTCATATTTCAAGAAGGAAGGGGTGGATAGGAAAAAATAGACCAGCTTCTATTTGCTCCAAGAAGAAAGCTTTAGTGCGTCCGGGGGGATGATGAGGACGTTCAGTCGAATTAGCTACAATGATGTGATACCCAGACGGGAGTTGTATTCGAGAGGAGAGGGATTGACAATGTTCCCCTATCATTTTGGAGCCTATGGAAGAAAACTAGGGTCATGGGATTGAGGTGATGGGTTGTATTTTCTGGAAAATATAGGACAGTGGAGCCTAAAGGGTTTCTTGGCAGGATTGAAGGAGAAAGAAGTTTCTGTATTTATAGATTAGGAAAAGGTTTAGATGGGAGGGAAATAACAACTTTTCCCACTTGATGTGGTGAGGTGGTGATTCTAGGATTGTGTGGCATAGGTTTGTTAGGGTGCAAATGGTGGGTAGGCAAAGAATTCAGTTTTTAATAAGGGGAGATGGGGGTATAGCAGTTTCTGTTATAGGACAATTGGGTGGGGCAATTTCTGAATGACAAATGATGCTTTTTGTCAAGGAATTTCTAGAAAGTATTCAGTTTGGTGTATCTGTTCAGATAATTGAGATTATAAGGAAAATGTTTATTTATTTACAGACTAAAAATATAGTTAGTACAAGGTGTATTTTTTACGAAGGATGCTAACGGACCTATATAGGACATTATAAAGTATTGCATAAATGAGCATAATTCGAGGGAATAAAACATTCATTGTAAAAGATGTGCAAGTACAGAAAATTCATTCATATATTAGAATACGATTGTTCAAAAATATTACAAGGATAGATTTTGAAAGTTATTGCTCTGACTCGGTATCAGAGTCAGTTAGAAAGGCTTCTAGAGGAATACTTCTATAGGTTTCTTCTAGGTCGAGCTCATGGAAAGGTGCACCAGGTATAAAGTACTTCTTCTCATTGGCCTAGTATAGGGCACCCTCGAATCCTCTTTGGAAGTGTTTGCTTATTTGCTTGTAGGATCTTTTCAAAAATTTGGTCTGCTCTATTGCTCATCTTTCACCCTTTGTCTCTTTTAATTCAGACAACTCTTGATTAGTTAGTTGGCTTTGATGATTTGGTCGTGGACAGTAGTGGCTAGCATATTGAAATGTTGTTTTAGGATGTTGAACTTAAAGTGGAACTCATCTAAGCTAGTATAGATGGTCGCTTTCAAAGCCAAGTGGGCGTCGTATACATCTTCTAAAGGTTGAAATAGTTTGCCAGTATGGAGGTGCCAGTTGCTTTCCTTTTGTTTCCATTTGAAGAGTTGGGATTGTTGGTGGGCTATGGTTTTCTCTGATGCTTTAATCTGTTCTTGTAGTCACTTTATGTGTGGATCTTTGAGAGAGAGGTTTTTTTTTTGTGGTATGATGTTATTTTCTCCTAATCGATGAAGAGGGTTTCAACTTGAAGTTGTAGCCAGTTTACTTTTTGTTGAAGTTCATTTTCTTTGGCTGCTTGATCACGGGAAGGAGGAAGACTGGCCTGTGTGCCCAGGGTGACGGTTGTAGTTTCTTCGGGGTCAGTTTAAGTGCCCGTTGATGAGGTTAAGGGGGCATTGCGCATGATAAAAGATGGCAATGGTTCTGTGGAGGTAGAGGGCCTGCAGTGCTAACTTTGGAAGCCAGAGAACCACTATTCGATGGTGTGAAACTTGGAAGTACTCTGAAAAATATAGGGAGGTATTGTAAAAGGGATTGTTTGTGCAGGAAAATAATTAGTAGGTGAAGAAACTTACTGTCGGGAGGCTTTCTTTTAGTTCTTGAATAATGGGAGGAATATCAGAGGAAAGGGGGTGGTAAGTGGGTTGCTACAGAAGTGAATTTGGTATGGGTGGATGTTATCAGGGAGAGAGTCAGGTGAAGGAACTGAAGAAGGAGGATTTGAAATAGGCATAACAGGAAGGGTGGAAAGTAGATGGCAAGGGTAGGAGTCTGATACAGCCTGTACTAGTAAGTCTAAGGGGGTCAAGGTTGTAGGTTCAGAAGTGGGGTGGCTGATGGAAAGTGGGGGTTTTTGTCGTCTGGTGGGGAATAAAGATATTAGAGGACGATCATCTCCTGAAGAGGAGGAAGACGAAGAGGAAAGGTCAATAGGTTCAATATGGGTGTCAGAGGCAGGATTGGGTGTAGGTGAATAAGAGGAGGAAAAAGGATTCAAGGGAGGAATAGTGGAAATGGGATCAGAAGAAAAGGTGAGGATTATAAAGGGAAAGAGATTGGGGATTGGTTCAATTTGAGGAGGAAGGGGGATATTAATGAACGTATGGAAAGGTTGATCTAGTTCATCAGAAGTGATGATGGGGACTTGTGTTAATGTTGGAGGGACCTGTGTCAAAGAAATATATGTAATGTTGTTAAGAATTGTAAATATATTGGTTGTAAGTAGTGAAGGTTGAGTAAAGGTTAGTTACTGAGGTGAGTGGTTCGAGGGTGGACGATGATGTGGTATTTGATCTTTTTCTCTTCTTCTATTTGTTGGCCAAGGTCCTGGTAATGGTAGTGCCCTGTTAGTAATATATGAGAGATGTCCTAAGGCAATCGCCTTATATATGAACCATTTATATGATAAATGAAGATTCACTATTTGAGTATACATGTTTCATGTATTTGATTGGATCTTAAACTCATTTACTGAATGTCCACGATGCGATTCACAGCATGAGAGAATTTGTGATTGGATCACAACTAGTGAGTATCTCTACATGTGTAATTGTGATGTATCAGAATTATCCCTAGTCGATGAATTGATGGATTTGGACGCCATCAATTCTGTCGAGACTAGCACGAGGTATACTCCTTGGTGTATCCAAGCAGCTGATTCTC
The DNA here is from genome assembly GCA_025175895.1 of Wurfbainia villosa. Taxonomy (NCBI): domain Eukaryota; kingdom Viridiplantae; phylum Streptophyta; class Magnoliopsida; order Zingiberales; family Zingiberaceae; genus Wurfbainia; species Wurfbainia villosa. The sequence goes on from CM045986.1 coordinate 96,784,143, forward strand.
ACTGGCTGGAGACATAGTGATGTCCGGAGTTAATCGTGGATGCTAGTTATGGTAACTAGTTCATTGGAGTGACCAACCGTAAGACTTCATATGGTTCTCTGCATATATAGATATGTCAATGAAGTTCTTACTGTGGCTTAAGTGCGATGTTCCTTTGACTTATGTATTCAAGTCATCTTGATCATGGAGACTTATGCTTTGACATCTTAAGCAAACATCTCTAAGGAGATGTGGACCCGGATGATTGGGTATAAGTAAGTGATCGAAGGTGTTTGAATAGCCTATAAAGGATTCACCACTCCTTGCAGGAGATGTATACCCATGGCCTCTCGTCTGATTGTTACTAAAGTCTGCCAAAGCATTACATGTTTAGAGTAAGGTACTCTTCGATACATGTGGAGTAACTAGAACTGTAGGACGAGGAAATGATACTGGGCTAGGTGTGACGTAGTCACTTAGTGGGGATCGACACAATAGACCATGTCCCAACCAAGTGGGTATAAGATGAGTGAAGGGAATGGGGCACGATTCATTCGAGCATCAAGGGTTTCGTAAATAGTTCGATCAACCGCTGATCTTTTCGCTAATTGGGGATCATGATGTACTACTAGGTGCCACTCATGATCGCTCTATAATTAATGGTTAATTATAGACGGCCAACATAAACCGAGAACCTATTTGGTCACACGACAACGAGTGTAATCCAAAGGATTTAAAACGAGCTTGAGAATGGGATTCTCGCATCGAGAGAAACTATGTTTGGTCGACCAAACATAAAGCGAGCATGAAATTGTTTCAATGCAATGGAAGCGTGGATGGGCCGTGGTCTTATGAAGACATAATGGATGGACCAAAATGGTTTGGTTCTAATCCAATGGATGAGAATAAACCAAAGGGTTTGGTTTATATTAAACGAATGAACCAAAGGTTGGTTCGTTCGTTTTAACTTAAAATAAACCATCATGGTTTGGTTTATTTTAACTTATCTTAATGGAGCGGTTAACGGGCTTTATGGATATGATCCATTAACCATTAAGAGAATTAGTTCTCTATAAAATAGGGCTTAAACCCGTGCCGCCAACCTCCTTGAGCTTGATTTTGTGCCAGCCCATCTCCTTGCCGGGCCCAAGCTTCAGCCGTGATCCGCGACCTCCGTGATCTCCTATAGGTTTGGCATCAAGGTGAGCTTCTTTCCTTGTTTTGGCCGGGCGCTATATTCTCACTCAAAGCTGTCCAGTTTTTCTGACAGCTTCTCTCTCGCGAGCGCTGCTTGGACGACGGTTAGTGCTCCGACAGCGCTAACTTACCGATTTGATCTCCGTAATCCTCTGAGGTGGAGGACGGCGATTCGGCCAATCGGTTGACGAATACCTCTCCGGAGAAGCGAAGTTTTGAGAACTCGCTTTAGGATCCGAATTTGATTCGATCGTGATCATCTCTCGATCACGCCGCCTTCAACACGAGGCTAGTAACCCGCACGTAAGACGGCTCGTGGCTTAGCGGTAAGTCATCCCGAGGAGCTCGGGTGGGATACGGATAGAGACGATTCTACGAGGATCGCTCCGCTTGATGCCGTTTCGCTTACACGCCATAATGAAAGGTATAATGTAGATAATTTCTTTTATTGCAAATTTTAATTTACGGTTATGTCTACACTTGTTGTAATATGCATGCGTGTGTTGTGTGTTGTAATAAATATAGATTTATTATTTATAATTGCTTCCGCTGTGCTCATGTTTACGAAACATGATCGAACACACACACGCCGCGGTGCCGGAAACCCAACAGTGGTATCAGAGCCCAGGTTGTGTTTCGACATAATCGTAAAAATGGTTTTGCGATAGTCATAATGTATTTCTGGAAATTTTCTAAATTTTGGAAATTTAGAAGTATTTATGGAAATTTTTCAATTTTGGAAAGTCTAGAAGTATTTATGGAAATCTTCCACTTTTGGAAAGTTGGAAGTATTTATGGAAATTGATATTTTCCATAAATAAAATATTTGATTAGATTCTGGAAATTTGTTTCCTAATTTAATCATGATTTGATTTGGGAAATCAAATCTCAAAATATTTTATTTCCATAAGTAGTTTTAATGATTTAGGAAATTGGTTTCCTAAATAGATTTTCCTTAATCAAATAATTCCATGAATAAAATATGTGATCAGATTTGGAAATTTGTTTCCTAATTTAATTATGATTTGATTTGGAGAATCAAATCTTAAACATATTTTATTTCCATAAATAGTTATGACATATAAGGAAATTATATACATGACATAATTGTATGCCATGTAATTGCATTAGATGCATAACATTATGCCATGCGTGTCGTGACATGTAGATGTATGCCATGTATGTCATGCCATGTAGATAATAGTTATTTGCATGCAAAGAGGATGAGACATAAAAACCCTTAATCAATATTAAAGCCTACACCTTCCATTAATATGGTTAGAACCAGAGTTCTTTCTTGTTTGGGTTGTTGGACTTTCCAAGCCCTACTCAACCTCGAATATGTTCAAACCATGGAATAGTTTAATACTAATATGGTAAGAGTCAGAGGTCAATCGTTAGCTTTGGTTGTTGGACTCTCTCCAAGCTGGGCTAATTGGTTGAATGCGCTCTAACCATATTAAAACTATGTCCCGATTAATGGGTTGGCTTTAACCTGGAGCATCGGCTTGTTGGACTCTCTCCAAGGTCGATGTAAAGGGAGGTGAAGTTGGGTGGTATGCATATGATGCATACTTGTTAATGTGTTAACAACCCGATGTATGTGTGAACATTCAATTAGTTGATAGCACATTGTGATAGTTGCATATACGGGATATGCAATCGGTATAGATGATACCTACCGTCGTAGTTATGAATGGCTTGTTGGACTCTCTCCAAGGTTGTTCATAACTATGATGGATATCACCCCATTCGAAATGGACCTACAATCTCCAAGTGATTTTGGGGTTTTTGAAATTAAAAATGAATGGGATTTATAAATGTATATTGATGCATTTTAAAATCATTTTCATATATGCTCGCTTTTGTATTTCTAGGTCAATAAATTGATCATGACGTCTTTGAATTTGCGCACTATTTTGGATTTGAAATAAAGATCGAGCCTAACTTCGGATCGGCTTAGAAACACGAGAATTGTTCTTAAGGCGGAAAAGCTTGCATATGTCCTTGAAGAGCCTCTTCTGACCGTCCCTAAGGATGATGCAACTCGACTCAAATGTTGGTCTATCGAAACATGTGCGGTTCGAAATGGCGAGTTGCATCATGCTAGCGGCGATGGTACCTGAGCTGCAAAAGCAGCATGAGCATATGGATGCTAACACTATGGTCTTCCATCTTCACGAGTTGTTCGATGAGCAAGCGAGATCCGAAGGTTCGAGGTCTCTAGGCTCTTCACCACGAAGATGCAAGAAGGTTCGCTCAGAGTACGCTTTGTGCTAAAGATGAACGGTACATCGAGCGCTAGCTACCCTCGGTTTTGTGATGGATCATGAGTTAAGTATTGACTTAATTCTGCATTGTTTGCCCAAGAGTTTCTCGCAATTTGTGATGAACTATCGGATGAACAAATTGGAATCCACCATTCCCGAGCTCCTCAATATGCTGAAGACTGTGGAGCCTTCTGTAAAGCATGAGGAGAAGGCGGTTCTGTTAGTTGATTCCTCAAAGAAAGGTTCTAAGAGGAAGGCAAAAGAACAGAAGAAAGGAAAGAAAAAGGCAAAGAAGGCGGAACCAGCGCAAAAGGGCACTTGCCATCACTGTGGCAAGGAAGGCCACTGGCGAAGAAACTGCAAGATTTATCTTGAGTCCATGAAGAAGAAGAAGGCATCCGATGCCCCATCCTCTTCAGGTATCTTCATTATTGATTATCATTCTATTTCCTTAGACACTTGGGTATTGGATACTGGGTGTAGCTCACATATATGTAATGACATACAGGGGCTAAGGAATAGAAGAAGACTTGTCAGAGGGGAGTCAAATTTACGAGTTGGCAATGGAGCAAAGGTTCGCGTCGCCATCTAACTTATTTGCTGAAGCTCCCTAGTGGACTAGTCTTGGAACTGGACAATTGCTATTATGTTCCTTCTCTAATAAAGAACATTGTTTCTATTTCCTACTTAAATAGAAATGGTTTCCATTTAACGTTTAGTAACAATTGTTGTTATATAACTTTGAATGGCGTACTTTATGGAACTGGAACTTTGAGTAATGGCATTTATACGTTGGACGTATCCAGTGACATTTTCAATATCGAAGCGAGCAACACGCGTGCTCGAAAGGATAATCACATAGACTCCTATATGTGGCATTGTCGTCTTGGCCATATAAGCAAGAAACGCATGTCCGAATTACACCGATGTGGAATTCTGGAATCGTTTGAATTGGATTCATACAATACATGTGAATCATGCTTAAAAGGCAAGATGACTAAGTTACCTTTTACTGGAAAAGGTGAACGAGTGGGAGAGTTACTAGGTCTAATACATACTGATGTATGTGGACCTATGTCAACTCAAGCATTAGGAGGCTATAGCTACTTCATTACCTTCACCGATGATCACTCACGGTTTGGGTATGTGTTCTTGATGAAACACAAGTCTGAAGCCTTTGAAAGGTTCAAAGAATTTAGAAATGAAGTAGAGAAACAACATGACAAGAGTATTAAAATACTTCGATCGGATCGAGGTGGTGAATACTTAAGTCAAGAGTTTCTTGATTATCTAAGAGACAATGGCATATTGTCTCAATGGACTCCGCCCTATACATCACAGCATAATGGTGTATCTGAGAGGTGTAACCGGACCTTGTTGGACATGGTCAGGTCAATGATGAATCATGCAACTCTTCCCAAGTCCTTTTGGGGCTATGCACTTCAGACAGTTGTTTACTTGTTAAACAGAATGCCTACCAAGGTAGTCTCAACTACTCCATATGAGATATGGAATAGTAAGAAACCTCATGTATCTTACTTGAAGATATGGGGGTTGTCCTGCTTATGTGAAGCGGACTGTATCAGACAAATTGAATGCTAAGTCTGATAAATGTCTATTTATTGGATACCCTAAGGAAACTAGGGGTTACCAATTCTATCATCCTGTGGAACAAAAGGTGTTTGTTTCAAGGCATGCTGTGTTTCTAGAGAAAGAGTTTCTCTTGCAAGAAAACAGTGGGAGTGTCGTCGAGCTTGAGGAGGCTCGAGAGACTCAAATAGACATTGATGAGATACCTGGTGATGCACAACAGCTGACAACTCATAGTGATGGGCAATCGGCTGGACCTATTGTAACACCACATCTTCGTAGATCTGGTAGAACACGCAATATTCCTGAGAGATATGGATTTCTCGTAAGCGAATCGAACGACGTGTTACTCATTGATGATGAGGAGCCTACCAGTTATGAAGAAGTGCTGACAAGTTCAGAAAGGGATAAGTGGCTTGGTGCCATGAAGTCGGAAATGGATTCCATGTATGAAAACCAAGTTTGGAACTTGGTTGACCCACCTGAAGGGATAAAGCCTATAGGGTGCAAGTGGGTTTTCAAGAAGAAAACCGACATGGATGGTAATGTGATTACCTATAAGGCTAGATTGGTGGCGAAAGGATATCGTCAAAAACAAGGTGTTGATTATGATGAAACCTATTCGCCTGTAGCTATGCTTAAATCCATTCGGATGCTCCTGGCCATAGCGGCTCATTATGATTATGAGATATGGCAGATGGATGTGAAAACAGCTTTCCTTAATGGAAACCTGCTCGAGGACGTGTATATGATACAGCCTGAGGGTTTCACATGGGTTGATAAAACCAAGGTATGCAAATTGCGACGATCTATTTATGGATTGAAGCAAGCATCCAGGAGCTGGAATATCCGTTTTGATGAGACAATCAAAAAGTTTGATTTCTCACAAAATCCAGACGAACCTTGTGTGTACAAGAAGGTTAGTGGGAGTGCAGTCGTATTCCTAGTATTGTATGTCGATGACATACTACTTATAGGAAACGATGTTTCAATCTTACAGTCAGTGAAGGTTTGGTTATCCAAGACATTCTCCATGAAAGGCCTGGGAGAAGCAACCTACATCCTCGAGATTAAGATCTATAGAGATAGATCGAAACGGTTGCTTGGTCTTTCGCAGTCTACATATATAGACCGAGTGCTAAAGAGGTTTAGCATGTCGGAATCCAAGAAAGGTTTCCTACCCATCAGGCATGGGGTACACCTTTCGAAGTCTATGTGTCCGCGCACAGAAGATGAGAGGATTTGCATGAGTAAGATTCCCTATGCATCCGCAATAGGATCTATCATGTATGCTATGTTATGTACGAGGCCCGATGTATCGTATGCTCTGAGTGTCACGAGAAGATACCAGTCCGATCCAGGAATGGATCATTGGGCGGCTGTTAAGACGATCCTTAAGTACTTGAGAAGAACTAAGGATGTGTTCCTAATATATGGAGAAGGGTACATGGTGATACGTGGGTATACGGATGCCAGCTCCAGACAGACAAGGATGATTCCATGTCTTTGTCTTGGTATGTATTCACCTGGAATGGAGGCGCAATAAGCTGGAAAGGTTCCAAGCTTGACACTATAGCGGATTCTACCACTAAGGCAGAATACATTGCAGCTTTGGAAGCAGCAAAGGAAGCGGTTTGGATCAAGAAGTTCATCTCTGAACTTGATGTGGTCTCATCAATGATCCAAACATGTGCTTCGCCGCTATCATCTTATCAGAGAGATCATCAGTAGGAACGAAATACAAATCGAGAAAATTCCCACTAAAAGGAACTTAGCGGATCCCTTGACTAAGGCATTACCTCAAAATAAGTTTGAGGGTCATGTTCGAGCTTATTGTATTGGATACCGTAGCGATTGGCATTAGGCCAAGTGGGAGTCTGTTAGTAATATATGAGAGATGTCCTAAGGCAATCGCCTTATATATGAACCATTTATATGATAAATGAAGATTCACTATTTGAGTATACATTTTCATTTATTTGATTGGATCTTAAACTCATTTACTGAATGTCCACGATGCGATTCACAGCATGAGAGAATTTGTGATTGGATCACAACTAGTGAGTATCTCTACATGTGTAATTGTGATGTATCGGAATTATCCCTAGTCGATGAATTGATGGATTTGGACACCATCAATTCTGTCGAGACTAGCAAGAGGTATACTCCTTGGTGTATCCAAGCAGCTGATTCTCACTAGCTGGAGACATAGTGATGTCCGGAGTTAATCGTGGATGCTAGTTATGGTAACTAGTTCATTGGAGTGACCAACCGTAAGACTTCATATGGTTCTCTGCATATATAGATATGTCAATGAAGTTCTTACTGTGGCTTAAGTGCGATGTTCCTTTGACTTGCGGTATTCAAGTCATCTTGATCATGGAGACTTATGCTTTGACATCTTAAGCAAACATCTCGAGGAGATGTGGACCCGGATGATTGGGTATAAGTCAAGTGATCGAAGGTGTTTGAATAGAATTTAATTGATTAACCACTCCTTACGAGGAGATGTATACCCATGGCCTATCTTCGGATTGTTAATAAATTCTTTGTAGAACGCATTACATGTTTAGAGTAAGGTACTCTTCGATACATGTGGAGTAACTAGAATCTGTGGGACGAGGAAATGATACTTGGGCTAGGTGTGACGTAGTCACCTAGTGGGGATGACACAATAGACCATGTCCCGAACCAAGTGGGTATAAGATGAGTGAAGGAATGGGGCACGATTCATTCGAGCATCAAGGGTTTCGTAAATAGTTCGATCAACCGCTGATCTTTTGCTTAATTGGGGATCATGATGTACTACTAGGTGCCACTCATGATCGCTCTATAATTAATGGTTAATTATAGACGGCCAACATAAACCGAGAACCTATTTGGTCACACGACAACGAGTGTAATCCAAAGGATTTAAAACGAGCTTGAGAATGGGATTCTCGGTCGAGAGAAACTATGTTTGGTTGGACCAAACATAAAGCGAGCATGAAATTGTTTCAGTCGCAATGGAAGCGTGGATGGGCCGTGTCTTATGAAGACATAATGGATGGACCAAAATGGTTTGGTTCTAATCCAATGGATGAGAATAAACCAAAGGGTTTGGTTTATATTAAACGAATGAACCAAAGGTTGGTTCGGTTCGTTTTAACTTAAAATAAACCATCATGGTTTGGTTTATTTTAACTTATCTTAATGGAGCGGGTTAACGGGCTTTATGGATATGATCCATTAACCATTAAGAGAATTAGTTCTCTATAAAATAGGGCTTAAACCCTTACCCTAAGAACTAATCAAGTTTTGGCCGCCCAACATAGTTGCCGCCCACCTCCTTGGAGTTTTCGGCGCCAACCCTAGGTGTGCCGCCGCCGAGCCTTTGTGCCGCCGTCCAAGTCATTGCCGGCGACCAAGCTTCAGCCGGTGAACCTCCGGCGACCCTCCGGTAATCCTCTGAGGTGGAGGATGAAGGATTCGTCAATTGGTTGACGAATACCTCTCCGGAGAAGCGAGTTTTGAGAACTCGTTTTAGGATCCGAATTTGGATTCGGATCGTGATCATCTCTCGATCACGTCGTCTTCAATACGAGGCTAGTAACCCGTATGAAGACGAAGCTCGTGACTTAGCGAAGTCATCCCGAGGAGCTCGGCGTGGATACGGATAGAGACGATTCTTACGAGGATCGTTCCGGTTGATGCCGTTCCCGCTACACGTCATACGAAAGGTATAACGTAAATAATTTCTTTTATTGCAAATTTTAATTTACGGTTATGTCTACACTTGTTGTAATATGCATGCGTGTTGTGTGTGTTGTAATAAATATAGATTTATTATTTTTAATTGCTTCCGCTGTGCTCATGTTTACAAAACATGATCGAACACACACACACCGCGGTGCCGGAAACCCAACAGTGCCCATCTTGTCTTCTACAAGGATAAAGGGTGATTAGGAATTATAAATTCGATAAGAATGCAGAATTTGATAGTAATAGTTCATTTTTTTGCACGAAGTAACAACGCTAATGCAGGGGTGGTGCAGGTTTGTTGATTAGGGGATATGTAGAATTAAATGTTATAGATATAGAAATTGTAGGTTAAGGGTTTTGAGACATGATGCCAAAAGAGTATGATAAGAAAATGTGATATGTTTCTGGTTTACAAGTTAAGGAATAAAATGACAGTATTTTTTATATAAAGGCAATTGTTGTAAGGGAAAAAAGAAGGGAAACTTACCGATAGGGTGTGCATTTAGTGAGGGAATGGGGGATAACCCATAATATGATAAAATGGGCTCTTTTTTGTGTTCAGTGATGCTGAAATACTTGTTCCTCAGTTTTCTTCAATAGAGGGGAAGTCAATGGTAGCTTTAATGGTTTTTGGGTCAGGAAGATCCGGAAGGGAAGTTTTCCAGCGAGAAGAAAATGGAAGAGGGGGATATGCAACAATGAAGAAGTAGAGCTCTTTCCAGCCTTTATTTGAGGAGGGTATGTTAGTCAAGAATTGGTAACCTTGACGGGCCATGAAATAGAAAACAAAAGTGGTCGGCCATTTTCAGTTGGTAGAGGTGGTGGAATATGTGGGGGTACATGAGGGATGTTGAGGTGATGGAAGACGATAATGGTGCCTACTAGGATGCGAAGGGAGTTGGGTGTTAGTTGATTAACCGGAAGGCCATAGTAGAAGAGGATATGATAGAAAAGTTTTGGGAGGGGGAGACGGAGGCCTCCTTCTAGCTGCCCTGTGAATAGGGTGTTGGTTCCAGCCGGAAGTAGATGGGGGTGTTGGGAGTGATTGAGGATGATGATGGTGGAATCTTCGGGGAGGTATTTGGGGTCGTGGCGGAAAAAGGAATGGTTTAAGGAGAGTTGGCTAGGTGTGGTTTCGTAATAAGGAGCAGTGGAAGACGATGAGGCCATGGAGAAGAAGGGGTTGTCAGAGAATTGAAGGTGTCAGGGAAGGGGGTTAGGGTTTTTGAGGAGAATCGTAGGGGAACGATGGGGAGTTGGCAAGGGAAAGAGTGGTATATAGTGGTTAAGCGTGGGTTGCATTAAAGCATTTTTATTAATATTTTTGGAGGAAATTTTCCTTACTTTTGGTGCTTATTACGAAGTTAGAGGCAGATGGAAGTGTTTTTGAGAAGGTTATTAATTTTTCTAAAGGATTTCAGGTCATCTAATGATTTGTGATAAAAGGTTATGTTTCACATGAAGGTGGAAGGGTTTTTTATATCCTTTTATGCAAAACGGTGATAAAATTTTTTCGGGGGCATGGGGTGCTTGGTATAATCCGGGATTATGTTACATTCATATACAAAGGGCCATTGGTATTTTATGTATATATTCATATTCTCTTTGGTAGTTATTAATGAAATTTGTATAGGCAGTTATTATGCTTGGTGGGAATTCCTTTTTTCTTATTTCAATGGTATTATTTCTAAGGTGTGACATGTTGGGTACTATTTCTTTTAAGTGTTGGAAACTAATTCAGGCTCCGTGCCTACTATAATAGCTTAAGGGCTAAATAGCTTTATGCCCCCACGGGGAACTATAACGCCTCTATATGGCATATGTAAAGGATTTTTACGGTTCTCCTATAAAAGCCTAAGGGCTAGATAGCCATTTTCCCCCACGGGGAACTATAACGCCTCTTTATGGCATATGTAAGGGATTCTTATGGCTCTCCTATAAAAGTCTAAGGGTTAGATAGCTATTTTCCCCCACAGGGAGCTATAATGCAATATATAATGGGCAGATAACATGCTAACACGGCTCACTGCCCCCTAAAGTATTCTAAGGCATAAACACCTATTACAATATTCTAAGGCATAAACGGCTCTTACAATATTCTAAGGCATAAACGCCTCGTACAAAATTTAGGGCATAAGCACCTCATACAATATCTTAAGTATGAAATATCTCATATATTAGTCATGGTGCAATTGTTGGGATGTATACTGAAAGCCTAGCTCTTTTGTATGAACATTTTTATTTTTTGAAATAAGAATCACATGATCATTGTTTACACTTTATATTTATTATATGTGTGCATATTGTCTAATATTTTACATTGTAGATAACATAGTGCTTGGTGTGGCACAGAAGATCATGTTATCAGTTCCTTGTAAAATATAAGTAGAGGCTCACAACCAAGATGGTTTTGGACAAACCATTGGCGTGGTTGTAGTGTAGCTTGGTATTGTTTTGTCTTGAACATAGAGTTACACTAGTACACTTAGGTATATTGAGCAGGACCGACAAAGAGGTGATTCAATTTATTGCTGACTACATAATTGAATCGGACCTCGGATATTATGTTGTACATGCTCTTAATCCCGATATAATAACGGGCACATGTACTTAGTATTTATTTCTTTGATTTACCAAAGGGTGAGATTTCTATGGATTAAATCAATATGCCCGGTAAGTTGGAAAATGATATTATTTACATGGTGTGTCGTTGATTATAGGAGGAAACCGTGTCCTATATATTAGGTTGATGATGTCCCCTTGAGGAGATCATAAGGTTCATCATGCAAACCCTGCAGGTTGACTTAGTCAACATGATGATAAGGCTGAGTGGTACTACTCGAGAAGTTAGATGTTAATTGATTGATGGTCAGTAAATCAATTAATTGACGGACATTCGATATCTTAAACACGGGGAGATGGATGTACAAATAATATATAGAGCCCATATTAGTTTATAGGGGTTGGTGAGGTAATTCAATGATGATCCTCTAGTGGAATGGAACATCATTGATGGATCAAGTTTGTGTGGTTCCGATCCATATGGTGGCCAAGATCCAACTCCTCCTCATGGCCCCTATCGTAGCCTAACATAAACCTCATGGAGCCTAGATCCAATGATGGAACATAAAATTCTAGATCCGACGGTTGAGATTAAATCTCTAGATCCAACGGTTGAGATTAAATCTCGAGATCCCACTACAACAAAAAATCGAATAGACAACGGTGAAAAACCGTTGTCTATTAGCCAAAAAATCTATGGTTAATCGACCCATTGTGGAAAGTGGTTTGGGCAAAGACAACGGTGAAAAACCGTTGTAGATTTAAGGAAAAGACAACGGTGAAAAACCGTTGTCTATTGGCAAAAAAATCCGTGGTAAATCGACCCGTTTTGAAAAGTGGTTCGGGCAAAGACAACGGTGAAAAACCGTTGTCATTTCAAAGATAAGACAACGGTTTTTAACCGTTGTCTTTGACCAAACCACTATTCACAACGGGGCGATTTACCACGGATTTTTTTGCCAATAGACAACAGTTTTTCACCGTTGTCTTTTCCTTAAATCTACAACAGGTTTTCACCGTTGTCTTTGACCGACCCCCGATTTACCACGGTTTTTTTTTGCTCATAGACAACGGTTTTTCAGCGTTATCATTTCTCAACGGTTACTCTATAACATAATAAACCGTTGTAGATTTATAGTGTTGCATTTTTAATATAAATCATACAACATCAAAAAGAATTATAGAAAACATATATATACACTCTCACTTGTAGCAATGTAAATTACAAGGTCACATTACATTTTAAATGATCACTTTTACCGATATATATTAAAAAGTACTGTGACAAAACAACTACACATCATATGCACCAAAAGTATTTGAATAGCAAAACACTCAGACTAGTCCTTCGTGGGGAAGAATTGATTAAAGATAATATCAGAGCAGGGAGAACTCCAGTCAAGACCATAACCAAAAGATGTATGTACATGCACTTAAATTTCTCCTAATCATCAGATATGTGATCTTGTATTCAATCAGCCCACTCCGAACATACCTCATCAATTTCCTTTGCACCTATCACAGAATTTGTGAACTGCATGTGAAAAAATGAAAATGTAATTAAACGCTATGGTATCAATATAAAAATTTGAAAATATATCTAATATTACTATTCATCATAGGGAAGACTTGTCAAAGGATGCGGCGCCTTCAATTATCTCTCTCATATATCGTAAAACAAAATACCTGCATTGAGCTCCATCCGGTTGAAGGGGAACCTGTGATGGAAAAAAATTATAGTAGTTATTCTGATAGTAAAATTTGATACATAAATTATACACGACATAAAAAAAGTTGGCATAAGGGAAAAAAAAATTGTCATTTAATTTCAATTGTCATTAACAGCAAAGTGAGATTTATCTGATTTTAATAGAATAACTAATGACAAGATCTAGAGCAAAGAAGAAGATTTGCATATTTCTTTTAATGATTTAGTAAAAGTTATGACAGGCCTACAAAACCTTTGCTTACATTGAAGTAATAATAAATTTGTAATAAGAATTTACTTTTACGATAGTCCTACACAACTTTTATCATTTGTTTTTTTTCCTCTTGCAGAAGAATACAGGATGTAAACAGTTTACATGATCTTTCCCGAAATTCCTTGTGCCATAAAGTCACCTGATCACATGATGATTTTCAAGCTGGATTCTATTTTAAAAAATGCAACAATTAAGAGCGATAGTGAGAAAATTATTGCAATGCAAATTAGAAGGGTACTACCAGTATCGCAGGAAATTCAGAGCACACTGTCATTTTGCTCCAGGAATCAGCATCGCAGCCAATTCAGAGCACAATGTCAATTTGCTCCAGAACACAATGTCGATTGGCAAAACACTCCAGAATAGATTGGAGTAAGTAGGCCGATCAGAGCACAATGTCAATTTAGCCACAGTCAAGAAGAAGATGAAGGCAAAACAAATTGTCGGGGAGGAGGTCAGATTAGGTTATGCTTAACAAAAAATAAGGAATTTGTATATCTAACTCGAACTAATTTGATACCCACCTCAGCCAATTCCAGAATAGATCGGAGTTATCTGAAGATTATCAAAATGTCACTAAATAATTCACAAATAACTTGATTATATAAATGTCACTAAATAACAAATAAAGTTCATGAACAGAACTCATATACAAATAAGCAAGTTTATTTTCAACAGGAATATAATCATGTTGTAGTCCATACGTAGTTGAGCTTGCTAAAATATGTGTAAATATTAAGAAAAACAAATAACAAGTAAGCAACACAAAGTTGAAATTCTTACAATCTCCTGTAAGGGTTGATAAATTTGGAGGTGCAGTGACTATCACAAAGGATCAAACTGGCATTTCATTATTGTGTTGCAAAATTATCTGACATATAAAGCAGTATCATTTACCAAACCAGATTTGATGCCGGTGTGGTAAACCATCATCAAATTTATGGGATAAAGAGTATCATTTACAGATAACATATAATAGATAAAGTAGTATCATCTACCAAAACAGAAATAATCGAGTGACAAATAAAATAAAGCAATCCCATAAGATATAGCAAATTTATGGGAAAAAAATATAATTCCAATCCAAAGTAACACAAGGTGACACAAAGACAAACCAAAACATTAACGTAGGATTTAAATTTAAATATAATTTCCACACTAAGGTAAAACATCATCAACCCAAGTTCCGTCACAATCTTCACGCATGTACGGTGGTTCATTGTCATCTAATTCGTCAACATCCATTATTGGGAGCCCTCGGGAAAAACATTGATAGTTTGTTGCAGTTTCTTCCAAATTATCACCAATAATATTTTCAAAGTAGTCTCTACTAGGAGTTGCAAGTGCAACAGACCATGTGGGATCTTCAGGGTCTTCAAGGTAAAAAACTTGTTTCGCTTGACTACCTAAGATGAATGAATCCGATTTAAACCCTATCCTTTTGAGGTTTACTAATGTGAAACCATGTTCATCTACTTTAATACCACCATTATTATCAACCCAAATACATTTAAACACTGGAATTCGATAGAGCTGGTAATCGAGCTCCCATATTTCATCAATAACGCCATAGTAACCGATACAATTGGATTCCTATCCTTTGCACTAGAAAGTTGCATAGTCTTTGCAACTAAGCTTACTCCAGAATTTTGCACTACCCGCACATCATCACGCTCTTTTGTGTGATAAGTAACCCCAGCAATTAAATATGCAGAATACTTGAATACTCGCGTGCTAAGTCCATGCGCCAACCACTTTAATTGTTCAGAGATTTGATGTGTCGAATGGTTAATTGCATTTGCAACCTATAAATTGCAAAATGCAAAAGTTGAATTATATATTAATCTTCATAAATTATAAATACCCCCATTAATTTGCATGTAACTTACAGTATCATGCAACCACGGAATAAAAGTCCGATTGTGCTCATCTTGTAACCACTTTTTTGACTTTGCTTTCTGATGAAATGTTGCCTTCAAATGAGCCATGTGTTTGCTGTTGAAGAAACGATTAGATACTAGAATTTAATGTCGCATTTGAAAGTAGCAATGAGTTGGAGAAATTAATCGATATTTGGCTCTATCTCATCATTATTTTCTAATACGTGACGATGTGCTTGCTCCCACTTTTCATGATTGGTGGAGTGCACTCGATCTCGTGATAAAGGTCTGGTAAACTCCAATTGACGATTCCTTGTTGGGATGCCAACAGTGTGCACATTAAATGTAGTTCGAGCTAACAAAGCAGCACACTAATTAGAAGACTAGTTAGTAAATCAATTTCCTTCGGACGTTATCCAATACATCTGCTTCTTCAAATGATATATAGCTTCACGAAATAGAAATAGGTACCAACCACCATGGAAAACTAACCAAAGCTTCGCAAAAGTCTCACAAACTGGGGATACAAAGAAAAATAAAGGAAGGGCACTAAATGAATAACTTCATCATTGAAACCAACCAACAAGCTAAACTCAAGTCTTATTTAAAACATATACCTAGCATAACTAACTTTGTTATTTCCTGAGAGTAAATTATTGTAGAACTAAAAATCAAAACTTGCAAAATAAATGAAGCCGGCTGATCCTCATTTTATGCTATAGGGCATGGCAGACAAGCCTAGCTCAAGCCTTATTTTGAATTGTTTACATAGATAGTGAAAGTTTAAAGCATATGCCTAGCATAACAAACTTTCTTATTCACAAGAGTAAATGACTGAAGAACAAAAAAAACTCAAAGCTTGCAAAAATAAATAAATCTATTTGATCCTCATTTTAGTCTAAGCCTATAAGGCTATACCCCCAAAAGTTATGTGAAGAAGAACAATTTGCCATAGTTATGAGATTAAAATGGGCAAAACAATTAGAATAACATCTCATTTTGAAAATTTCGATATAGGTATATTGTGAGACGCTTTCTAACTTTCTCTGTGTCAAGATAAAAATGGGGGGAATAAATCAACCGTTGATAATGAAATAAAAAAAGGGAAGAATGAGAAGAAGATGGAAGTGCGAAAAAAAGAAGATTGGCATAAGAAAGTGTACCTCCCGATCGAGACGTCGTAGACCACGCCCTTGATCTCCATCAGCAGGGCCTTCTTGGGGTCGGATCCGTCATACGCCCTTAGCTCCTCCAGCGTAATGCCCCCCAGTCGAAAAGGCTCAGGCGGCGGAATGAGTGCCTCCTACGTCGAGAGAATCGGCGGCGCCAGCGACCTCTTGACGGCAGCTTCATCGTCTGGGTAGACGAAGAAGGCGGAAAGGAGGTGGTAGACGCATGCCACGAGGGCGAGGATGGTGAAGAAGGAGGTGGGTGTGAGGCCCGTGCAGGCGTCGATCGTCGCCACCAGCGACAAGGAGAACGCCATGGCGAAGAGCAATGGGACTGGAAGAAGGTCGCTAGGGATTGGGAGATAGAAATGGAGCAACAAAAAAGGAAAGGTTAGTCAGGTCGGAGCTCTCTTTCAAATAGAAGTTTCCTCGACTCAAAACACACGCATTGTTTATAGACAAATTAATTTAAAACACGCACACAACTTCTATTTAAATTCTAAATTAATTTAAAATTTAAAATTTCTTGGAAATTTCCTTGAACCATCTTGACTGGTAGACATGAGAGACATTGAACGGAGCAAAAGCAATATTTGACTGTGCTTTAGAGAATTATTTATTAACACCTGCACAACATGATAACCCTAAACCAAGAGTTTATGACACTGAACCTATTGGGACGGAATCAGGACGCTGAACGATGGACGAAGGTCGACGGACGGAGGTCGAGCAATGGCCGACAGAAAAGAAAGAGAACGAACAGAGGGCGACCAACCGTGAGAATGTGGCGCGGAAGAAGATGGGATGGACGAGCGCGCAACGGAGAACGGGAAAGGTTTTTTGGGAAGTATAAACCGCGGAGGTTTTTGGAAAGTAAGAACGGCGAAGAAGTTTAGGGAAGATTTATTTAACCAAACAAATTTTTAAATATATATAACAACTTTTAAAAAAAATATTGTTGTAAATATTGTTTAAAAAATATATATAAACTTTTAAATATATTGTTGTAAACGTATATATTTATAATTTTTTTTAAAAAAAAATTATTTCCAATAATTTAAAAAAAAATAGTATTAATAATTAAAAAATTAATTTCACCGTTGTATTATAATAATAAAATAGTATTAATAGTATTATAAACTTTTAAAATTTCATTGACAACGGTTTAAAACCGTTGTAATATTATCACAACGATAACAAAAAAATTCTCATTGACAACGGTTGATTGCACCGTTGTCCCAACTGTTGTTGAGATAAAAAAAAACCTTAAAGACAACAATTCTGGAAAACCATTGTAAAATGTGTTGTTGATTTAAAAAAAAAATGCTCAATGACAACGGATATTGTCAAACCGTTGTCTTTTGTGTTATATGGGCGCTCAAAGACAACGGTTTTGTCAAAAACCGTTGTCTTTTAACAAAAAGACAACGGTTTCCCGTAAAACCGTTGTCTTAGAGGTGTTGTCTTTTAGCATTTTTGTTGTAGTGTCCGACGGTTGAGATTACATCTCTAGATCTGACGGTGGAGATTAAATCCCTAGATCTGACGGATGGGATGAAACCCTAGATCCGACGGTTGGGATGAAATCCTAGATCCGACGGTGGAGATTAAATCCCTAGATCCGACGGTGGAGATTAAAGGAGGCTTAAGCCCAACTCTATAAATAGAGGGCTAAGGCTTGGGCGGCAACCTAATGCTAAGAAGATTAGGGTTTAGGGAGAGTTTTTGGGTGGCAAGATTAGGGTTTAGAACCCTAATGCTTGGGCGGCAACATTATGGTTTAGAACCCTAATGTTTGGGCGGCGTCCATTGTCCATGAGGTGTGGCCGGCGGCAAGAAAGGTAAGAGATTAGCTTCTCGTCTTCCTCTCTTGCCCGGAGCATCCTCTCCTCTTCTCTATCAAGGTTGGCCGGCGGCAACCTTCTTCTAGGTTGGTCGGTAATCCTTTTATTCTCTTTGGGCCGGCGGCAAACATCATGCTTGGAGCTTGATGGTTGGTCCTAGATAAGAGATGAGTTTTGTTTCCATACTTCTTCTTGTTCGGAGCGAGCAAGGAAAGAAGATCGTGATCTAGGAGGCTTCAACTTGTGGAGGATCCTCTCCCACACGAAGTCTACAAGGAGGTTAGGACATACGATAGAAGATCGAGAGGTATAAAAGTTTTACAAGTTTTATTATTGATCTTTGCATGTTCTTATTAATATGCTAGCTTATGTTCTTTATGTTAGTATGTGTTGATTATACTAGTTTACATTTGTATGTATTTGTATAATCATTGACCCCGAAGATAAACACAAAAACCGGCGATCCGTCCGTCGTCTCTTCCGCGGCTAACCGACTAGAAGAGTTTGGTTGCTTGAACAACTAGTTTGTTCAAGCAATCACTCAAGTCGTTAGCATGACGACGAATTGGTTGTGCTTACGAAACTCATCCCATCCGGATTAGTTTTCATTAGTGAAAATTTTAATCCGGGGACATGGGAGCCGATGAGCCTCCGAAGCAATTCCCAACAAATGGTATCAGAGCCACAGTTTCTAGTTTTGTGTGTTTTGGATTCGTTTACTTTCACGCACTTATCATATATTGTATATGTCGGATAATACTAGGATGTGAGTAGGCTAACTTTTTGGTTGCAGGCATAAGGTCCAACTATTATGGCGATATATGTGTGTATATCATTGCATGTGTGTGTGATTGTATATTATTTGATTCCTCGGGGTTGACGAGGCTAAATTAGTATTTAATTTTTGTAATTAAATACGGCATTGTTTAGCCACTCATTTTAGTTTACTTTCAATCTAGATTATTTGTACACTCCTTCGTGGAGTATAGGATCGATGGATGTAAATTAAAATGATATATCTCGGCTCGGATCTCTTTTGTGGCTTGCACACGGAAAAGGTGGAGCGGACGAGGTGGTGACACGACGGGACGCATATTGGAGAACAATGCCATAATAGTTGGAAAAATTCTAATTTTTTCCATATTTATTGCTGATTTGTTTTATATGCATGTTGTGTGTGCTTAAAAATTCCTCATTTTCAATTTACTAAGTGGGAGAGGGATATTTTAATTAATTCCCGCGGCCTCCATTACAATTTGACGTGTGATGCAACAAACTTACGTGTCGGCTCTGAGTGTCTTCCTCCCTGCGGATGGGTTTGTTTGCGGATCAATAGGTCAAATAATGGTTATAGGAAATTATCTAGGAGCGTGTGTACTTCCACAGCGGTAAGGCACATAATCCGAAATAATTCCCTTAGTATCGTGTAATGGTGCACACTTAGATGCAAATAAAAGTATCCTCCCCATCGGAGTCACTGCTTTTATTTGTAGGGCCAAAGAGGAACAACTATTAATTTTATTTGTCAAAAAGTAAGGTTGACAAGATAATAAAATTAATGGATAAAACCTCCTCTTGCAAATGTAGAATTCGTATACGTCCACACTAGCGTGGCATGCGATATTCTCGGTGTTTTGAGGTGTTGGTTGATTTCGGAATTTTATTGTTTTGAGGAATCAATAATATTTGAAATCTAATATTTTGATCATTGTGATTCTTAGGATTTTCAAAAATGACTTTCATTCCACTTACTATGATACTAAAGGAAATAAACTTACTGTACCCAAATAATGTTGATTGGAAAAGAATCTACATATTGTCTTATCTGCTAAGGAGTACAAGTATGCACTCTTCGAAGAGTGTCCTCAAGCCATGGTTGCTCAAAAAGGTTTCTACTTCTAAGCCGAAAGGCAAGAAGAAGGAGAAACAAGGTGGAGCAAAGGTGGTGGGAGGATCTCAGGGAGGAGTGAAGAAGCCGAAAGGCAAGTACTTCACTTGCAAGCAGACTGGACATAAGAAGAAGGATTATCCCAATCCGAAGCAAGAACAAATGTATATCTTTTGGTCCAGTCGTTGAAACATGGTTAGAGGCATTATCTACCGGCACCTGGTGGGTAGATACGAGAGCCACTAATCATGTCTGCAACACTTTGCAGGGGTTCCAGGAAACCCGACGACTAGCTAAAGGGGAGATTACCATTTACTTGGGCAATGCCATGAAGGTGGTGGCTATTGCAGTGGGAGAAGTTTTATTAATCTCTTAAGAAAAATAAAATTTTGGTTCTAAAAAATTCCCTTTATGTACCTTTATTTAGAAAGAATTTAATTTTGGTTTCTAAATTGTTTATGGATGGATATTCTATTTCTTTTAATGACAGAGTTGTTATAAAAAGGAATAGAGAAAATATCTGTTCAGGTACATTGATAGGAAATTTATAAACACTTGAACCAAAAACCTCCCACGATGCAAATTGAAGTTTATAACTCATCTTCTAATTCTAATAAGAGAAAAGAACCTTCGAAGATGAACCAAACATATCTTTGGCATCTAAGACTTGGTCATATTAACCTGAGTAGAATTCAAAGGTTGATAGCTGATGGACCTTTAGGTTCATTAGTGGTGGAGGATCTCCCAACCTGCAAATCTTGCTTGGAAGGTAAAATGACCGAGAGGCCTTTTTAGGCCAAGGGGTATAGAGCCAAAGATGTGTTAGGAATGGTTCATTTTGATTTGTGTGGTCCTATGACTAACTAGGCAAGAGGTAGTCTCGAATATTTCGTCTCTTTCATAGATGATTATTCAAGATATGGATGACACCACAATCTGATCGTGGTGGTTAGTACCTCTTGGGAGAGTTTAGGAACTACTTATCAGAGGTTGGGATTCAATCCCAATTGTCTGCACCTAGCACACCCCAACAGAATGGTGTAGTAGAGCGAAGGAATAAGACTCTTATGGAGATGGTTAGATCGATGATGAGTTATTCTGACTTGCCAGATTCGTTCTGGGGATATGCTCTAGATATGGCGGTGTACATTCTGAACTTGGTTCCATCTAAATCAGTGCCTTCTACTCCCACAGAGTTGTGGACTAGGCGAAAGCCTAGTCTAAGACATATTCGGATATGGGGGAGTCCAGCACATGTGCTGAAGGCAGATACTGGTAAGTTGGAACCTCATACAGAAGTGCTCTTGTTTGTTGGCTATCCTAAGGGAACGAAGGGTGGTTTGTTTTATAGTCCTAGAGATCAGAGGGTGATCGTTAGTACGTATGCCAGATTTCTAGAGGAGGACTATGTGATTGACCACAAGCCCACTTGTAGGATTGTTCTTGAGGAGTTGACAGGGGAAGTCCCGACTTCAGTACCACCGGTACATGAGGATATACCACATGTCATTGCACCGCGTGTCACAGAGGATACACAGGTGATACCTCGTCGTAGTGGGAGGGTTGTGAGATAGCCTGATAGATTCATGTTCTAGGGAGAATCTTCTGATTTGGTCCCTGGCGAACATGAACCTGATCCCTGGACATATGACGAGGCAATCCAAGATATAGATGCATCATCTTTGCAAAGTGCAATGAATACTGAGATTGAATCTATGGATTCAAATTAGGTCTGGGAGCTCTTATGCATAGCAGCTCATATGGATTATGAGGTGTGCCAGAAGGATGTCAAGATAGCTTTCCTTAATGGAAGTCTTGAGGAAAACATCCATATGTAGCAACCAGAGGGATTCATTGCTAAGGGCAAAGAGCATCTTGTTTGTAAGCTTAATCGGTCCGTTTATGGATTGAAGAAAGCTTCGAGGTCTTGGAACATCCGCTTTGATGAGGTAAATCCAAACTTATGGATTTATTCAAAGTCCGGATGAGTCTTGTGTATACAAGAGATGTGACGGAAACGTAGTGGTATTTCTTGTACTATACGTAGATAATATTTTGGTAGTTGGCAACAATATCAGAGTGTTATCAGACGTAAGGGTATGGTTGTCCAAACAGTTTGATATGAAGGACTTGGGAGAAGTGGGACACATCCTTGGGATCAAGGTTAGTGTGCTAATCCAAAGCTTCATACATAGGCACGATAATGGATCATTTTAGCATGCAAAACTCCAAGAAAGGTTTTCTACCTTTCAGGCATGGTGTTCCTTTATCTAAGGAGATGTGTCCTAGATCATCTGAGGAGATAGAGGAGATGAAGGCCGTTCTTTATTCTTCGGCAGTAGGAAACCCCATGTATACGATGCCATGTACGAGACCCGATATCTGCTATGTCGTGGGTATGGTCAACAGATATCAGAGTAATCTAGGACAGGGACATTGGACTGTGGTAAAACATATATTGTAGTGCCTAAGAAGGACTAGGGATTATATGCTAGTTTACCGGGCAGACCAATTACTCCCTGTAGGGTACACGGATTCCGATTTCCAATCTGATAGGGGTAACAGTAAGTCTACCTCAGGTTTTGTATTTACTTTGGGAGGTGGAGCCATTGTATGGAGGAGTGTCCAGCAGAAATGCGTGGCGGACTCCACCATGGAAGCTGAGTATGTGGCACCCTATGAGGCGGCCAAAGAAGCTGGGTGGCTCAGGAACTTCCTGATGGACTTGGATGTGATTCCTGGATTGCCCAGAACTATCACAATTTATTGTGATAATAATGGTGCAGTTGCAAACTTGAAGGAACCACGAGCCCATAAGGTAAGTAAATGCATAGAGCACAAGTACCACCTGATACGAGAAATCGTAAAGGAGGTAGAAGTTGTTGTCGCCTAGATTGCATCAGAGGATGACCTGGTAGACCTTTTCACTAAGGCCCTTCTAGCGAGAGCTTTGATAGGCATGTGGAGGGAAGGGGAATCAGATATAGGGCAGTATGAGGACAGCATAGTCTTTTAGTATAAGTGGGAGATTGTTGGGATGTATACTGAAAGCCTAGCTCTTTTGTATGAACATTTTTATTTTTTGAAATAAAAATCACATGATCATTGTTTGCACTTTATATTTATTATATGTGTGCATATTGTCTAATATTTTACATTGTAGATAACATGGTGCTTGGTGTGGCACAGAAGATCATGTTATCAGTTCCTTGTAGAATATAAGTAGAGGCTCACAACCAAGATGGTTTTGGACAAACCATTGGCACGGTTGTAGTGTAGCTTGGTATTGTTTTGTCTTGAACATAGAGTTACACTAGTACACTTAGGTGTATTGAGCAGGACCGACATAGAGGTGATTCAATTTATTGCTGACTACATAATTGAATCGGGCCTCGGATATTATGTTGTACATGCTCTTAATCCCGATATAATAACGGGCACATGTACTTAGTATTTATTTCTTTGATTTACCAAAGGGTGAGATTTCTATGGATTAAATCAATATGCCCGGTAAGTTGGGAAATGATATTATTTACATGGTGTGCCATTGATTATAGGAGGAAACCGTGTCCTATATATTAGGTTGATGATGTCCCCTTGAGGAGTTCATAAGGTTCATCATGTAAACCTTGCAGGTTGACTTAGTCAACATGATGATAAGGCTGAGTGGTATTACTCGAGGAGTTAGATGTTAATTGATTGATGGTCAGTAAATCAATTAATTGACGGACATTCGATATCTTAAACACGGGGAGATGGATGTACAAATAATATATGGACCCCATATTAGTTTATGGGGGTTGGTGAGGTAATTCAATGATGATCCTCTAGTGGAATGGAACATCATTGATGGATCAAGTTTGTGTGGTTCCGATCCATCGGGTGGCCAAGATCCAACTACTCCTCATGGTCCCTATCGTAGCCTAACATAAACCTCATGGAGCCTAGATCCAATGATGGAACATAAAACTCTAGATCCGACGGTTGAGATTAAATCTCTAGATCCGACGGTTGAGATTAAATCTCTAGATCTGACGGTTGAGATTACATCTCTAGATCCGACGGTGGAGATTAAATCCCTAGATCCGACGGATGGGATGAAACCCTAGATCCGACGGTTGGGATGAAACCCTAGATCCGACGGTGGAGATTAAATCCCTAGATCCGATGGTGGAGATTAAAGGAGGCTTAAGCCCAACTCTATAAATAGAGGGCTAAGTCTTGGGCGGCAACCTAATGCTAAGAAGATTAGGGTTTAGGGAGAGTTTTTGGGCGGCAAGATTAGGGTTTAGAACCCTAATGCTTGGGCGGCAACATTAGGGTTTAGAACCCTAATGTTTGGGCGGCGCCCATTGTCCATGAGGTGTGGCCGGCGGCAAGAAAGGTAAGAGATTAGCTTCTCGTCTTCCTCTCTTGCCCGGAGCATCCTCTCCTCTTCTCTATCAAGGTTTGCCGGCGGCAACCTTCTTCAAGGTTGGTCGGTAATCCTTTTATTCTCTTTGGGCCGGTGGCAAACATCATGCTTGGAGCTTGATGGTTGGTCCTAGATAAGAGATGAGTTTTGTTTCCATACTTCTTCTTGTTCGGAGCGAGCAAGGAAAGAAGATCGTGATCTAGGAGGCTTCTACTTGTGGAGGATCTTCGCCCACACGAAGTCTACAAGGAGCTTAGGACATACGATAGAAGATCGAGAGGTATAAAAGTTTTACAACTTTTATTATTGATCTTTGCATGTTCTTATTAATATGCTAGCTTATGTTCTTTATGTTAGTATGTTTTGATTATACTAGTTTACATTTGTATGTATTTGTATAATCATTGACCCCGAAGATAAACACAAAAACCGGCGATCCGTCCGTCGTCTCTTCCGCGGCTAACCGACTAGAAGAGTTTGGTTGCTTGAACAACTAGTTTGTTCAAGCGATCACTCAAGTCGTTAGCACGACGATGAATTGGTTGTGCTTAGGAAACTCATCCCATCCAGATTAGTTTTCATTAGTGAAAATTTTAATCCGGGGACATGGGAGCCGATGAGCCTCCGAAGCAATTCCCAACAGCAGTACCTCATACAGTATGTAGGGATTAATGTTTGATATATCAGTATGGTAGATGTGGTTGTGGAAGGTTAATATAATAGTGTTGGCACATTCATGGGAACTTGTAAAACTTCACTCGACTTCGCTCTGTAGTTTTACTAAATAGGGGGAACTTATGATGGGTGTGGGGTTTTTTTTAGCTAAGATAGAGATTTTTTTTTTGTTGTAGACACTTGTAAAACTTCACTCGACTTCGCTCTTTAGTTTTACTAAAGAGGGGGAACTTATGATTATGTCGGGGTTTCCAGAGTAGTGTCAGTGTTTCCAGAGCAGTATGTGTATTTCTAGGGCAGTGTCATCAGTTCTAGGATAGTATAAGAAGTTCCAGAGCAGTGTGTGTATTTCCAGGGCAGTGTGTGTATTTCCATAGTTGTGTGAATAGTCCAGAGCAATAACAGTATTTCCAGGGCAGTGTCATAAGTTCCAGATGAGTAGTTCCAGAGCAGTGTGTATTTTCAGGGTTGTGTGAACGTTTCCAGAGCAGTATGTGTATTTCCAGGGTAGTGTCATCAGTTCCATGAAAGTATAAGTAGATTCAGAGTAGTGTGTGTATTTCCAAGGCAGTATGTGTATTTCTAGGATAGTGGGAACAATTCCAGGACAGTATGGCCAGCTCCAGAGCAGTATGGGTAGTTCTAGAGCAGTGCGTATATTTATGTTCTGTTCCAGAGCAATATGAATATTTCTAGGGCAATATGTTTGGTTCCAGAGTAGTATGAATAGTTCCAGGGAAGTATAGGTGGCTCTAGAGCATTATGGGTGGTTCTAGAGAAGTGCGTATATTTGTTGGACTTTCCGAGCCGCAAAAACCGCTTTTTGCGTTGCGGAAACCTTGGAAGCCCGGCCACGGATCCGTGTGAAGTATAACAAAAATAAATTCATGTATGTGTTATGGAAAACCTAGATCTACCTTAGATCTACAAGATGAGAGCATTACTCTCATAGCGACGCCCTTCGCTTATCCCGCTCGTCCAAACGCTTTGCCGGAACTCAAGAGTGTCAAGTGTACACTCCCCTATTGGTATCTACACGGACAAATGGTGGAGAAAAACAACCTAGAGTGTGCTAGCACTCCTTGGTAGTCTCAGCAAGATGAGGAATTGGGAGAGCTTGAGAAGGAGAGCAAGGAAGAAGAAGATGTTGTTAATTCCAATAACATCACCATCTAATGGAAAAGTGGTCGGCCACTTCAATTTGGGAGGTTACATGCATGCATGTAACTCCAAGAGCCAATGGCTCTTGGTTTCCCTCATGAGGTGGCACTACATGATAAGTCCATGATGATGTGGAACATCATTATTGGTCGGCCCCCATGCCAAGTCACCATGACATGGCAATTGGTCAAGTCAAAATTGACCATTCATCTTCTCTCTCAAGTCAAGTCAAACTTGACCTATTATTTCCCATGGTTGATCAAATCTAACCACTAGATTCAAGTCAATTTGATTTGATTAATCTCTATTCATTAATTTAAATTGAATAAATGAATCAAATCTAAATTAGACTCATTCAACACTTGAATCAAATTGAGTCTAACTCAATTAGTCTAATTTGGATTACTCTTAATCCAATTTGGTTCATCCCATGAACCTAATCCTCATGGTTCATCATATGAACCTAATCTCCATCTAATTGCCCTTTGTGTGTGACCCTATAGGTTCTTGTAACATTGGCAATTCTCCTAAACTGATTTAGGAACACAAGCAATGAGCGGCATCTAGCAACACATCATTGCTACCCAAGTTACAAGAATGTTGAGATCCAACATGACCTTTGTGACTACTAATTGTGACTTTCACAATATGTGACAATGTCCCTCTATCCTTGACATCTATATTGACCAACTGAGGCATAGACCGTGTCATCCTCAGTACAATCTATACCTTGAACTCTAAGTAGACTCACTCTAATCAAATGAGCTCAATATCTCATATTGACTCATTTGGGCATGGTCATGCACTTCATGGTCTCACTCTATCAAGAATAACGATGTCACTCCCGTCATATAGAAGGGATAGATCCCATCTACATCACTCACATCCCTCGGCATAATTTGTTACATACCCAGTAATCGCCTTTATAGTCTATCCATTTACGGGTGACGTTTGACGAAGCCAAAGTATGCAAATCCTTATGTAGGGAACCATGGTGACTTCAGATCAAAGGACTAATAGTCATACTAATAGTCACATGAGAAAGTATATGACACTCATATAACGATCCATGATACTTTCTCATGGCGGTTATTTAGTATACATTCTCCAATGCATACCCATGTGTCAACTTGATATCTCATATCCATGACTTGTGAGATCAAGTCATCGTGTTGACCTATAGGCTAGTGTCTACGCATTAACATTGTCCCTGAATGTTAATACTTGACTAGGAATGATTAAGAGTAGTGTTCTCTATTTCATCTCATTATTGATTCAACCAATCGACTAATATAGATAAGAACCTTCTACACAAGTACATTATTATACTTAGTTATTTGGTACCAATACAAGTAAATATAATAACCAAGCCTTTATAAATAGAAATATGATACAATAAAGTCCATACAACAATCATCACATGATTGGTTCTAGGGCTTTTACTAATAATCTCCCACTAGCACTAGTGCCAATCACTGTAGTATCTAATACCCCATGACCTTGTGTGACCATCATGCTTTTTCTGTGCCAAAGCCTTGGTCAAGGGATCTGCGATGTTAGCCTCTGTGGGTACTCTGCAAATCTTCACATCTCCTCTATCGATAATCTATCGAATGAGATGGAAGCACCGTAGTATGTGTTTGGTCCGCTGGTGTGAGCGAGGTTCCTTAGCCTGCTCAATAGCTCCATTGTTGTCACAATAGAGCTCTATAGGTTCTGCTATGCTAGGAACCACCCCAAGCTCAGCAATTAACTTGCGGATCCAAACTGCCTCCTTTGCTGCCTCTGATGCAGTGATATACTCGGCTTCTATTGTAGAATCATCAACTATGTCCTGCTTCGAACTCTTCCAGCTCACAATGCCACCATTCAAGAAAAACATGAACTCTGACTCTGATCTATAATCATCCAGGTCAGTTTGAAAGTTGGCATCACTGTAACCCTTTACAGCTAGCTCCTCATCACCTCTAAATATCAAGAAATATTCTTTAGTCCTTCTCAAGTACTTAAGAATATTCTTGACTGCTATCCAATGATGCTCACCTGGATCTGACTGGTATCTACTCGTCATGCTCAAAGCATACGAGACATCAGGACGAGTACACAGCATGGTGTACATGATAGATCCTATAGCAGATGCGTAAGGGATCTTATCCATGCGGTCTCTCTCCTCTCTAGAAGAGGGACTTTGAGTCTTCGAAAGACTCACACCATGTGACATCGACAGAAGTCCCTTCTTGGAATTCTGCATGGCAAACCATAGTAATACCGTGTCAATATATATACTCAGACTTAGTCCATGCAATCTCTTAGATTTATCTCTATAGATGTTGATGCATAGAATACAGGTTGCTTCACCTAAGTCCTTCATTGAGAAGCACGTCCCCAGCCAAGTCTTCATAGACTGTAGCGAAGGGATGTCATTCCCAATGAGTAGTATGTCATCCACATACAATACAAGGAAGACAACTGTGTTCCCATTAACCCTCTTGTAGACACAGGGTTCATCTTCATTCTTGATGAAACCAAACTGTTTGATCGCATCATCGAATCGAAGATTCCAGCTCCGAGAAGCTTGCTTTAGCCAATAAATGGACCTTTACAGCTTGCATACTTTCCCAGTTTGCTGTGGATCTACAAAACCCTCAGGTTGTGTAATGTACACATCCTCGAGCAAGTTTCCATTCAGAAATGCGGTTTTGACATTCATCTGCCAGATCTCATAATCATGGTATGCTGCAATAGCAAGCATGATCCGAATGGACTTAAACATCGCCACTGGAGAAAAGGTTTCAACATAGTCAATACCATGAATTTGCTTGAAACCTTTAGCCACCAATTGGCCATTATAGGTATGTGTAAGTCCATCCATGTCAATCATTCTCTTAAAGACCCACTTACACCCAATGGGTTTGACCCCTTTAGGTGTATCAACCAAAGTCCATACTTGGTTGGTGTACATGGATTTCATCTCGGATCTTATGGCCTCTAGCCATTTCTCAGAATCTGGGCTCATCACAGCTTCCTGATAGGAGGTAGGCTCATTCTCAATGAATATAACATCATCATGGTCAGACAAGAGAAATGAGTATCTCTTAGGCTGACGACGTACCCTATTAGACCTGCGAAGAGGTAGGTCTACCTGAATAGGTGGTTGTTCCACAACTCCTTGTGCAACAATCTCATCACCCACAACACTTTGTGGTTCCTATTCAACCTCCATCAAGGCCTCAGTGCTATGGTCCTTATCTTGAATTTCTTCAAGATCGAACATACTCCCACTAGTTTTTCTAGAAAAAAAATCCCTTTCTATAAATACCCCAGTCTTTGCCACAAACACTTTGTGTTGACTGGAAATATAGAAGTAATATCCCTTCATCTCCTTGGGATATCCAACAAAATAGCACTTATCGGATTTGGGTCCCATTTTGCCTAAGACTTGACGTCGAACGTAAGCCTCACAACCCCAAATCCTCATGAAAGATATTTTGGGATTTCTCCCTGTCCATATTGTATATGGTGTCTTTATCATAGCCTCGGATGGTACACGGTTAAGTGTGAAGGCTGCTGTGTCTAGAGCATATCCCCAAAATGATATAGGAAGATCTGTGTGACTAATCAGAGATCGTACCATATCTAATAGGGTACGATTCCTCCATTCGGATACACCATTCCACTGTGGTGTTCCAGGAGGAGTGAGTTGGGATAGAATCCCACACTCAGCTAAATAGTCAAGAAACTCATGACTAAGTTATTAACCACCTCGATCTAATCGAAGTATCTTAATACTCTTGCCAAGTTGGTTTTGTACTTCATTCTTGAATTCTTTGAACTTTTCAAAGGATTCAGATTTATGTGTCATAAGATACACATAATCATATCTACTAAAGTCATCAGTAAATGTAATGAAGTACGTGTAACCACCTCTAGTAGCAACATTGAAAGGACCACATACATCACTATGTATAAGTTCTAACAAGTCATTGCTCTCTCGCTGTGTCCACTAAAGGGAGTCTCGGTCATCTTGCCTAAAAGGCAAGACTCGCATGTCTCATATGATTCAAAATCAAATGAGTCCAGCAGCACATCCTTATGGAGCTGAGATAAGCGACTCTCATTTATGTGACCTAAGCGACAATGCCAGAAATAGGTTTGGTTCAACTCATTTGACTTGAACCTTTTGGTACTTATGTTATAGATGCGGCTCTCTAAGTCTAGAAAGTAGAGTCCGTTCATTAGAGGTGCACTACAATAGAACATATTATTTAAATAAATTGAACAACATTTGTTCTTTATTATAAATGTAAATCCTTTCTTGTCCAAACAAGAAACCAAAATTATGTTCTTAGTTAAAGCAGGCACATAACAACATTCATCTAGTTCTAGTACAAGCCCAGAGGGCAGAGATAGATCATAAGTTCTAGTACAGCAATAGCAGCAACTCTTGCTCCATTGCCTACTCGTAGGTCTACCTCGCCCTTTGTCAATGCCCTACTATTTCTCAGCGCCTGCACATTGGTACAAATGTGAGATGCACATCCGGTATCTAATACCCATGAAGAAGAAATAGATAGATTGACTTCTATAACATTTATACCTGCAGTAGAAGTCTCACTTCTCTTCTTCTTAAGATCTTCCAGGTATGCTTTGCAGTTACGCTTCCAGTGTCTAGCGTCCTTGCAGTGAAAACAGGTTTACTCTACCGATTTTTACTTTTCAAGATAGATTAACTAATCTAAAGAAAAACAAAAAAGAAATTCCATTGAAATGTATTTTTATTGACCAATCAGAATTACCTTATCGGACCTATAATTGTCTCAAAAGGTCGAATATACATACACTATTAGAACTTTTAAGCAAGAGTAAAGAAGATCTTATGAGAATTGAATATTTTCGGAACCCCTCCTTTGGGTTTCAGTTCTTTGCCTTTGCCCATGGCTTGGGACTTTCCCTTATATTTAGGCTTGCCCTTTCCTTTCTTCTTTTGCACCATCAAAATGGAGTCAGATTTTCCCTTCTTAAGGTTGAGCTCAACAGTTCTCAACATGCTGAGCATCTCAGGCAGTGGCTTATCAATTTCATTCATGTTGTAATTCATGACAAATTGATTGTAGCTTTTTGGAAAAGACTGTAAGATCAAGTCAGTGGCCAGCTCTTGGCCAAGTGGGAATCCCAATCTCTGTAGGTTTTCTACGTACCAAATCATCTTGAGTACATATGGACCTACGGGAGTCCCATCTTGCATCTTGGACTTAAACAATGCCTTAGAGACCTCATATCTCTCGTGCCTTGCTTGTCCTTGATATAGTTGACGAAGATGTTCAACCATATCATACGCATTCATGAACTCGTGTTGCTTCTGAAGCTCATAGTTCATGGTCACGAGCATGAGACATGACACATCTAATGCATCATCTTGATGCCTCATGTAAGCATCTTTGTCAGTTCGCGAGGCTGTGGCGAGAGGTGCCTCTGGAATGGGTTGATCCAGGACTTATAGTTTCCTTTCTTGGGTGAGAACAATTCTTAGGTTCCTGTACCAATCCAAGAATTTTGCTCCATTAGAGCTTGTCCTTCTCAAGGACAAAACGCAGGGAGAGAGTGTTCGTATTTGTCGACATAGTAATCTACAACATACACAATGCAGAAAATTAATATCATATTCCTTTTATCATTTAATTAGGCCTTTAATCAAATGATGCTCCCACTGAATTATAGGACTTTTGTAGAATCGAGTTATGGATGTGGTCAAACCACATTACTTGATTCATACAAACTAGATATAATTCTTGCGGGACAAGATCCACATCATACTATGCCTTGAGTTAGCTTTGGCTAAATCGCCCAAGACTTAGTATGATCGGTAGGTAACACATTACCGATTACATCTCTATACAACTCTTGTTTATAGGATCAAGACCCACATTTACAAAAGACCTTGAGTTAGCTTTAGCTAAATCGCCCAAGATTTAGTGTAAATGCGATCTTATCCTATCTTTCCAACGGTTGGAATATGCCTATAGTTCTACTCGATCCAATTGAGTTAACTATTTTTACTCAATCTAATTGAGCTTACTCTAACCCAAGCCATGATAGGCGGGACCAAGATTGTCCCTCCACACCCTACAAAGATAATATGCGTTGCTCTGCTTTGGCAGATTCAACAACTATAAATGATCGAGGTAATGATGGGTATCAAGATTTGGTAGTCATTTTCAAGTTGATTCGATTAGGATCTGATCTAATCGTGAATGTGTATCATATACGCATCAAGGCCTTTATTATCCTACAATAACATGCATCACATACATACAAGCATTATTCTAGCATGCATCATATACATACAAGCAATATATATATATATATATATATATATATATATATATATATATATATATTAATTGTGATGTGGTCATGGCCCTAGTACGATCTTCTCAAGCCAATAAGAAGATCGGACGGTCAATCTAGGGTTAGCGGCTTCTGCAAGCGCCTCCTTTGACCGCCATGTGTTGTCGGCACCCTTCTCGTAACTCCGTCTACTAGTGGACCATCCACAGCTCTATTTTGTACATTACAAACATGAAACTAGAGTTACATTCCGGTCTAAAACTATTTACAACTAGAATTTTAAAAGAAGAGGCACAACGCGCAAGTCGCATACCCTATACAACATGCACAACCATAAAAATGGCACGCAGGCCATATTATGAATTACAACACATTTATCATCCAATCATATTGGGGTTCTTGGGCCATGACCATGATAGAATTATACATAATTCTAAATTATATATATTACAGAAATTTATATAATTTTTCCTTTTTTTAAAAAAATTTATGAGTGACATCTCCGTAACGGTCCCGCTAAGCGCTTTTCGGGCGCGATCTCGGGACAAGGACCCTTTCGGGGATAGGGGCAGCGCCCTACTCACAAAAATAAACTTTGTGAGTGTCCCTACTTGACCTTATAGTGACTTAAGTCGCTGTCCCAAAAACCTAAAGCGAGAACATGCCGTTTCGGAGAGTTTTTCTCGGTGGTTGAAGCCTATAAGTGTCCCAACACTTGTTGCTTCGACTCTTTGAGAAAAATATCCAAAAAATCTATAAAAATAGGAAATTTATAGAAACTTAAAAATATGTAATTTTTATATCTAATAAAAAAACTACAAATTTAAAACACACACATGCTTCGCACGTGGCTGTGATACCACTGTTGGACTTTCCGAGCCGCAAAAACCGGTTTTTGTGTTGCGAAAACCTTGGAAACTTGGCCACGGATCCGTGCGAAGTATAACAAATATAAATTCATGTATGTGTTATGGAAAACCTAGATCTACCTTAGATCAACATGATGAGAGCGTTACCCTCGTAGCGACGCCCTTTGCTTATCCCGCTCGTCCAAATGCTTTGCCGGAACTCAAGAGTGTCAAGTGTACACTCCTCTATTGGTATCCACATGGACAAATGGTGGAGAAAAACAACCTAGAGTATGCTAGCACTCCTTGGTAGTCTTAAAAAGATGAGGAATTGGGAGAGCTTGAGAATGAGAGCAAGGAAGAAGAAGATGTTGTTAATTCCAATAACATCACCATCTAATGGAAAAGTGGTCGGCCACTTCAAGTTGGGAGGTTACATGCATGCATGTAACTCCAAGAGCCAATGACTCTTTGTCTCCCTCATGAGGTGACACTACATGATAAGTCCATGATGATGTGGAACTTCATCATTGGTCGGTCCCCGTGCCAAGTCACCATGACACGGCAATTGGTCAAGTCAAAATTGACCATTCATCTTTCCTCTCAAGTCAAGTCAAACTTGACATATTATTTCCCATGGTTGATCAAATCTAACCACTTGATTCAAGTCAATTTGATTTAATGAATCTCTATTCATTCATTTAAATTGATTCAATGAATCAAATCTAAATTAGACCCATTCAACACTTGAATCATATTGAGTCTAACTCAATTAGTCTAATTTGGATTACTCTTAATCCAATTTGGTTCATCCCATGAACCTAATCCTCATGGTTCATCATATGAACCTAATCTCTATCTAATTACCCTTTGTGTGTGACCCTATAGGTTCTTGTAACGTTGACAATGCTCCTAAACCGATTTAGGAACATAAGAAATGAGCGGTATCTAGCAACACATCATTCCTACCCCAGTTACAAGAATGTTGAGATCCAACATCACCTTTGTGACTACTAATTGTGACTCTCACAATATGTGACAATGTCCCTCTATCCTTGACATCTAGATTGACCAACTGAGGCATATACCATGTCATCCTCGGTACAATCTATATCTTGAACTCCAAGTAGACTCACTCTAATCAAATGAGCTCAATTCTCATATTGACTCATTTGGGCATGGCCATGCACTTCGTGGTCTCACAGTATCAAGAATAACGATGTCACTCCCGTCATATAGGAGGGATAGATCTCATCTACATCACTCACATCCCTCCGCATAATTTGTTACATACCCAATATTCGCCTTTATAGTCCACCCATTTATAGGTGACGTTTAACGAAGCCAAAGTATGCAACTCCTTATGTAGGAAACTATGGTGACTTCAGGTCCAAGGACTAATAGTCATACTAATAGTCACATGAGAATATATATGACACTCATATAACAATCCATGATACTTTCTCATGGGGGGTCATTCAGTATACATTCTCCAATGCATACCCATGTGTCAACTTGATATCTCATATCCATGACTTGTGAGATCAAGTCATTGTGTTGACCTACATGCTAGTGTCTACGCATTAACATTGTCCCTGAATGTTAATACTTGACTAGGAATGATTAAGAGTAGTGTTCTCTATATCATCTCATTATCGATTCAACCAATCGATTGATATAGATAAGAACCTTCTACTCAAGGACGTTATTATACTTAGTTATTTGGCACCAATACAAGTAAATATAATAACCATGCCTTTATAAATAGGAATATGATACAATAAAGTCCATACAACAATCATCACATGATTGGCTCTAGGGCTTTCACTAACAATATTTATGTTCTGTTCTAGAGCAATATAAATATTTCCACGACAGTGTGATCAATTCCAGGGCAGTATGTCTATTTCTTGACCAGTAAACGTAATTTCTGAAGGTGTTTGTACAGTGTTTGGAAGGAAAGTGCAGTAGGGGCAGAGTAGTTTATATACTTCCTGAGTAGTATATGTAGTTCCTGAGTAGTATGTTTTAATCCCGAGCAATTCCCGAACTATGCGAGGAGGTTTGGGGTTCCTCTTGTATCTGGTAAAATTAGGAGGAGAGGATGATTAAGGATAGCAAGGGGAGTTTAAGGGGGATAAACATGATTAAATAAGATATTTTTTCATTTGTTTATATTTTATAAATTTAATGTTTGGCAGGGGATCGAATGGCACTAGGAGTGATCGAGGAAGATATTTTAAATATAGGTGGGAAAAACGATTACCGGGACAGCTGGATAAAGGGTATTAAAGTAAATGCACCTCGAGGAGAAAGTGGTTGGTTCATCTATAAAAGGGGTAGATGAGGATGTTGCAAGGGATGGCCTTTTCTTATCCATTTGGTATCTCCGAGATCTCTCTTCTTCTCTAGTTCATAACTTTTTCTCATACTTATACTAACTTGAGCGTCGAAGTGGCTGTGTTGGGAAGTCGACCAACCCTTAATGCTCTTCCTTGGTGTGTCAGACTCAGCTCAGTTTCTATGATCAAGAGTGACTCTCGCAGCTAATCTTTTCCCTTCCGACCCTCTCTCTCACTGTCAAATCCAGCAATCCATAAGGAGAGGAAGGGGGATCATGGGGATTCAAAGAAGCAAGCACCATCAGAGTGGTTTATTAGTGGTGGTGTGCATCACTATAGATCACTTGAGCTTAAACCGTGGAGTATGAACCATAGGTTATGAACCACGTTATATCGCCGTTTATTGCATGTGTTGTGTTTGTCTCATGTTGTGTTTATTTCTATTTGTATTCCATTATGCACACTAACATTTTGTAGATGAAAGCGAATGAATTCCAAGCGACGAAGCAAAATCACTATTCCCCCCTCCCCTTTAGCGATGCCTATGTTCCTAACACATTAGTCCAAGCATGTAGTCTTCGAGGCGTAAAGTCTAAGTAAACTTTGTCAATTGGGAAGCCCAAGGGTAGTTTTGGTGACATAATGTTCAAGCATGGGTCTTGGCGGCGTAAGTCCAAATGGATCTTGGCTGTTGGTGCAATCGGCCTAGGTTACGATTGACCAGACTCGAGTGGACTCGAGTAGTGTTTTGATGTTTGACAATGTAATTGTCATGGGAAAGTTCAAGTCATGGGTACTTGACAATGAAAGTCCAAGCATAAGTCTTAGCAATTGGAAAGCCGAAGTCATGGGTACTTGGCATGGAAAGTCCAAGAATCGTCTTGGTATAGAAAGTCCAAGCATGGGTCTTGCCATGAAAGTCTAACATGGAGTTGGCAAGAAAAGTCCAAGTACAGACACTTGGCAAGGAAAAAGTCCAATGGTGAAGTCTTGGCAGTGTATGTCCAAGTGTGTAGTCTGGCGGCATAAAGTCCAAGTGAACTTTGGCAAAGGTGGACTCGATTAGCATGACTAGGATGACAGAAGCACTTGAATGCTAGCGCGAGGATGAAGAGTCGTGGACTCGAGGGATCCAAGAGGCATGAGGCTGATGGAAGTAGCTAGAAGGTTGAAGTATAGGCTAAGGGTACCCGATTAGCATGACATAGCTGATGGAAACACTTGAAGGCTAGCGCGATGGGGAACGAGTCGTGAAGGACTGATGTGTGAAAATTATATAGGGTTTTAGGAGTAGTTTTAGCACACATCTTATTGCATTTTATACATGTTTTATACATATTCTTCCTTGTTTTGCATTCATTTCCTATTTTCTAGTTTGGAGAACTGCTCTTGCAGTTTTATGTGTAGGAAGGCATTTTTGGAGATAAAATGATACATAATGGGAGCCAAAGCAAGGCAAGCATGTTTTGGCCATGTTCCTCCAAAACACGGACATGCTCCGGACCAAAAGATGGAGTTCACATGACAATTCAGAGGAAGACATGGTCGGCCGTGTGAATCTCACATGGTCGTGCCTAGCCCCGAAGCCAGATTCAGGGCAGGATTTTTAGCGTGCCACACGATCGACCGTGTGGAATCCACACGATCATATGGCGTTAGCCCAATTTGATGCAGATTAGGGCTTCGTAGGGATTTAAGGAAAGCCATCTTCTCTTCTATAAATAGGAAGGCATGCCCAAACCCTAGGGAGGAGGTTTGATGGCTAGGATGGCAAGAAGGTGCCCAAGAAGCAACAGAGGCTCACAACGGGGAGAGAGGAAGCGACTTAAAGACCGGAATCTACACTCCAATGCCTAAGGAGAACGAGCACAAGTACTGCATTTATTCTTGAATATCTTTGCATTGTAATGACTCTCTTTATGATGTCTTGTGTTAATTCTCCTCCATTCATGGAGTAGATATGTTGATTCTAGAATTAGGGAGAAGCTTGTGTACATTAAATATATATTCTCTGCTCTTGAATTTATATATGCAATTTATGTTGTCTAAATCAATGAGAATTATGTCTTGATTCTATTTCTACTGCACATAGCCGATACAAGGGTGGAAAGCCTTTGTATTAAAATATAGGAGAACCAAGGAGGAACCTTGCGGTCATCCTCCCTCCGATAATCGTAGAAAGTAGAATATGATAAAGTAGGAAATGAAATATGTTCCATCTCCTTATAGGAATTACTAGGACATCCTCATACCTCAAAAATATATCTTAGCAGAACACCCAAAGTAGGAGACATCAACTCTAGAAGCGTTAAGGGACCATAGTGACAGAGGGCTCCCAACACCCCCTTAGCTCTGACGATCCAAAAGGGAAACTTGGTTAGGAATGGGTAGTTCTCAGTAGAAGCAAAATTTCATTGGGCAAATACATGATGATCCCCTCCAAGATCATAATTAGAGATCATAAAAGCATAAAATTGATAGCATGTTCAACAACGCACAAGTGAAATCGAAGTCCTTGATTCCTTTTAGGAATTTTGAGGCCACCTTTGCTTTCTCCGAGTGACACCGTAACTTAGTCAGGACTACCATTGACCTCGCACACCTTACTCTCAGAAGATTTACTCCGAACAATGACATCCACTAGACAAATGGTATTTGAATCTCAGTCTCTATAGGATCGATACTTAAATTATAACTTGACGACAATCATGCACTTGCAGGCATTGAGCGCGAGCACACGAGTTTAATCCTTGGCAATCCTCATTGGAGATTTAAGGTCGTGCTTGTGTGCATCAAGATTTTGCCGTCGTTGCCGGGGACTATAGATTTGATATCGAATCAAAAGTGGATAGTTTGGATCGGACCTAGACTATATTTACTTTCTGGATTTAC
Source organism: Wurfbainia villosa (assembly GCA_025175895.1). NCBI lineage: Eukaryota > Viridiplantae > Streptophyta > Magnoliopsida > Zingiberales > Zingiberaceae > Wurfbainia > Wurfbainia villosa. The sequence continues at coordinate 96,822,925 of CM045986.1, forward strand.
TTCATTTTAGTTTATTTAGTTTTGGATTTCTGTTATTTATACTCATTCTAGATTTATTCTATTAGTCATGTTACATTTACCCTCAGTTCAGTTTTTAGGTTTATTTTCTTTTTGGTTCATTACTTTTAGGTTATTTAATTTCCTCTCAATAAGTAGTATATATACTCTTGATTGCACAGCTTGGTTCATCGTATGCATAGATGCTTAGGATAAAAAATCTGCTTTTGAATGACCCTGAAATAGAAAGAACCTACCATCGAAGGACGGTTGAACAGAGAGATATGGAGGAACACGATGCCTCTCTGGCAAATATAGGTAGCCGACATCTACGGGATTATGCAACTCCCAGTGCTAGAGGGTATACACCTAGTATAGCTCAATTGTCAATCATAGCTAATAATTGTGAATTGAACCCTGCACTTATACACATGGTCCAGCAAAGCCAATTTGGTGGAGCTGCAACTGAAGACCCGAACCGGCACCTAGAGACGTTCTTAGAGATATGCTCGACCTTGAAATTCAATGGAGTACCCACCGATGCGATCAATTTAAGCCTATTCCCGTTCTCACTAGGGACAAGGCGAAGACATGGCTACACTCCCTTCCTTCATGAAGCATCACCACATGGGAGCAATGTGAGCGGCAATTCATGAATAAAATCTTTCCACCAAGAAAGATTGCTCGCATGCAACACTTGATCACTAGCTTCCACTAGAAAGAAGGAGAGTCCCTTTTTGAAGCCTGGGATCGCTACAAAGGGCTACTATATCACTGCCCCATCACAGTCTCAAGAGGTGGCTGGTGCTCCACATATTCTATAATGGGATCACATATGCCATGAAGGTTTCCCTAGATTCTGCTGTAGGAGAAGACTTGATGAACAAGACCATCGAGGAAGCAGAAGAGTTGATTGAGAAGGTGGCCCAGAACCACCACCAATGGGCTTCCGAGTGTAGTCACCCAACACCTACAGCCGGTAGATATGTCGTTAACTCCATTGATCATCTAGCGTCAAGAATGGACGCATTAAGCATACAGTTTGACTCCCTGACCCCTTCTTCTGTATATACGACCAATTCCTTTGGTGATGGAGTAGCAGCCTATCAAGAAGACTACTGCGAAGGGTAGAGCAGTTCTAAGAATTAGGTTGACCATGTCGATGCGGTGGGCAAGTTTAATCAGAGGCCCAACAATACATATTCAAACACATACAATCGCGGATGAAAGAACCACCTAAACTTTTCCTATAAGAATAATTCAGGGAATTTCCAACAATCAGGAGATTATGGGCAACAGGACAAGGGGCAACAACCACCGCCTAAATCCTGACTTGAGAAGATGATATAAAATTTCATTCAAACTTAATAGGCGACAAATGCTGAATTCCAGTGGTGGCATTTATAGACAGATATGATACTGGAAGAATTAAAATCATTTATGAATGACCTTGCTTGTCGACAAAAGATGCTGGAGATTCAGATAGAACATATCACCAGCCAGTCTACTAGAACACCGATCCGATTACCAGAAAAGTTTTAGGACAGTCCAGCGGAACAATGCAAGCAGTGGCACTACAGAGTGGAAGGATAATGAAGGAGTTGTCGAGAAAATTAACTGTCGAGCCATAATAAGGCTTAGAGGTAAAAGAACCTCTTGAGGAAACCAAGATGGAAGGAGCCAAACATACGAAGTGTAAACCTACCATAAGAACTCAACCACCCGTGACAGTACCATTTTCATAATGGCTAACCAACGCAAAGAGGGATGCTGAGTTTGGAAAATTCTTGAACATGTTGAAATCAATCTCAGTGGAAGTACCGATACTTGAAGCTCTGCACCAAATGCCTCAATTTGCAATGTTTATGAAAGATATTTTGGCACACTGTAGGAAAGTTGAGTGGTCAGAGACAGTGTCCCTTACAGAGGAATCTAGTGCTTATCTCTAGAACGGGCCGCTCAGAAGATAAAATACCCAGGGAGTTTCTATATTCTGTGTCATATAGGGATGACCCTGATAAGTAAGGCATTTTGTGACATAGATGTCAGTGTGAGCTTGATGCCATACACATTATACAAAAAATTAGGGCTAGAAAATTTAAAATTTACCACTATGGCGTTACAGCTCGCTGACCACTCATACAGATACCCACTGGGGATTCTCGAAGACGTACGTATCAGGGTGGAGGATTTTACACTTCACACGGACATTGTAGTCTTGGAAATGGAAGAAAACCTGAAAATCCCTGTAATTCTTGGATGACTATTTTTAGCCACAGTAGGAATGGTCGTCGACGTAATGAATCATAAGCTAACTTTGACAGTGGGGGACAATAGTTTAAAGTTCGAGCTAGCACAGTGGGATTGGAACCCGCATTGGGTAAGTACATCATTCCTGCAAGGGCTAAGACATAGAAAGAGGTTAAAAATTTTGACAAGGATGAATGGAAGTTCACAGAACCACCTGAGCCATGCTGAAGCATAGGAGTAAGGTCGAGCTAAATACCTTAAACAAGCAATTCTTGGGAGGCAACCCAAGTTTAACCCAAGTTTTACATTCATGCAAGCTAGGTTCATACTTTAATTTTTGTACAAGGGAATCTTCACAAATAGTGTAGGGTCGGATAGAACTTGCAAGGTAGAAAACAATTAGCTTTTTAAAACCCCAAAAGGAAGCACAGGCGGTCGTGTGAATTTCACACGGTCGTGCCCAATGGTCAGAAGAGCACACGGTGGGGCGTGGGGAATGTTTTGAACCGTGTTGCACTCTGGGAGAAATCCAGAGTCGCACACGGGCGGTCGTGTGAATTTCACATGGCTATGCCAAATACCAAACTTTTTCCAAGCGCTCATGTCAGAGCCTAGCACGGGCGGCCGTGTGGATTCCACACAGTCGTGTCGCGTCCCTTTAAAAGAGCAAAGGTCATCCGGTTTGCCCTAAATCAACCATGCGACTAATACTCGACCCTAGCCCATGTGAAATCTTCTTCTCCAACCTTTAAGAACCCTCTTCAACCTCCAAGAAGCCTTCAAGAAGTAGAAATGAGGAGGACCAAGCATAGTGCAAGAAGATCGGCCTCTTTAGGGCCAAAGTCAAGGACAAGAAATTCTCCACAAGCTCCGGAGGAAGGTAATGCTCCCCCAAGCATTATATTTTGTAATGATGAGCATAGGGATAGATTTAATATGATTTCAAACAACAAAATCAATGCTACTATGTATTTGGATGTAGATATTTTAGAAACCCTAGGTTTGCTTGGGGATATACAAAGTCTATTTGCAAAAATAGGTTGTGAGAGATTATGGGGGTAAGATGCCCAACTCACCCTAGGGTAGTTTTAGAATTTCTAAGATCAGTAGATGCAGAGATTTTGATGGGCGTAGATAGCCGAGATGGAAAGATTACTTTTAGGCTATTTAATATAGAGCATGAGTGGACCTTGCACCAATGGAACCTATGTTTTGGGTTGCCTAGTGGGGGAGAGAGAAGGACCCCTATTGAGTTTAATGAACGAACCTTTTGGTTTGATTTAATAGTGGATAATGTGTATGACCCTTCTAGGGACAAAGCCTCATGCCTCCAAAACCCTATTTTCCAATATATTCACCGGGTTATGGCGAGCACTATTTTTGGGAGAGGGGAGAGCAATGGAGTGGTGAGGTTGAGCGAGCTTCTTTGCCTTTGGGACATGCTATAAGAGAGAAATACCATTGATATAGTGTCCCATTTCATTAGGCACCCAAGGGGGAAATTATTTTAGGGGGATTAATCACTCACATTTGCAATATGATGGGGTACCACTATAAATGATTGGATAGAATAGAGGGGAGCCCTAGCATCGACCTAGGTGTGTGCATGGCGATGAAAATGATAGTGAGAGAGGGGCACTATTTTTGTTTTGTGAGGAAAAACTTGCCACCCCTTAGGCTCCTCGACACCGATCATACCACCATCACCATCTGTTCCAATTGGTGGTTGGATCGAATAGTGGAATCCCCACCACACGAAGGGCCTTCCACTCATGCACCCCTCTCACCTCCTGACCATCACTCCCCTACAGATCCACCCATGTACAAGAGTCCCCCTAGTACGTGCCGAGAGCCTACACCTACACCTCCTTCTTTTCTACCTATGAGTAGGATGCAATTACGTCCGCCTATGATTTCTCCGAGCTCTGATTGTGCCTCGACGACATTTATGCTGAGCAACAAACATAAGGGCAGTAATGGGAGGAGCACAACGCCTACACACAGGCAAAGTTTAGGGCCTCCGAGAGCATTTCCAGTGGGTCTAGGAGTTCTACGACCACACACAACACTATTTCCAAAAGGAGGTCTCTTACCATCAGGAGGTCTGGCAGTTCATGAGAGATGCCAGATCATAGTGGGTCAAGGAGGAGGAGCACAGAGTCATCGTTGCATCCACTAGTTCCCAGGTTGACCATATGTACATGTGGCACCAATGGCTGAGTACCCGATTCTCCCAAGAGCCCGATATTCCTAGACTGCCAGACTTCCCACCTCGACTGGCATATTAGAGGTACGATTTCATTCATGTCTGGGGGGATTCCAATTTTGATATGCTCTTCTACCAGTGTTAGTTTCTCTTTGACATCTAGGTTTAGTTTATTTGCATTTATTTGGTCATGCATATAGTGTTTAGGTTCCTTCTAGCACTTAGTTGTTAGTCACTTTAAGCTACCTCAGCGATGTTTTCAAAATTTTTCACGACTTGTTTCCATGCAATAGATAGCTTAACTTCCTCTATCTTGCGGGATTTTATTTTTAGATGCTTTGATGGATGTTCTAGATTTTCACTTGTTAGCTTTTATCTTTCACCTACACTTATCGAATATTTTGAAAGGGAAAATCTATTACGTACGTAGTTATGATTCATCCCAGTAGTCTAGTACTTTGGAATTCATAAGTGACTCTAGATTTAGTATTTTAGTTACTGGAGATTCTTGGATTGTGTAAACCCATTCAAAAAAATCAAAATACTAGGGAGGATAAAAATAAAATAAAAGAAAAAGAAGGAGAAGAAAAGAAAAAGAAGAAGAAAAAAAATGAGAGTTGAAAAAAATAGTTGTCGTGGGTGAAAATGACTAGGTGCCCCTTTGAGGACGAGTTAGGTTACTGGGGAAACACCTACCAATTTCTCTCAATACCGAACATGTCTTTGAGACTTTATGCTAATTCTAGGGAACGACGCTCGCTTAGGGTAGGTAAGTGCCTAAAAGCCAGAGAACATAGGAAAACTATGGGATGATGACTTGACTCACCATGGAACAAGTATCCCCTAGGAAATTTTGTGAGCACACGACCGAAAAGCAAACCTAGTGAATCTTTAGAACATATCTATTTGCTTTGATTGAAAATACCACTCGATAATCTTAGTTATCATGCTAAATATGGAACAATACTTTTAAAATTTTAATGGCACTGAGGTGGTTTGCTTTGTTTAGATGTTTAATGAAAGTCTAGCCTTTGTATGAACATCTTCATTTTGAAATAAGAATCACATGATCTTTGTTTGCATATTTATAGTTATGCATATTGTCTAATACTTTACATTGTAGATAACATGGTGTGTGGTGTCGCACAGAAGATCATGTTATCATTTCCTTGTAGAGTATAAGTAGAGGCTCACAACCAAGATGGTTTTGGACAAACTATTGCCATGGTTGTAGTGTAATTTGGTATTGGTTTATCTTGACCATAGAATTACACTAGTACACTTTGTTTGTATTGAGTAGGACCGACTTAGAGGTGATTCAATTTATTGCTGACTACATAATTGAATCGGACCTTAGATATTATGGTGTACATGCTCTTAATCCCGATATAAGAATGACACATGTACTTAATATTTATTTCTTTGATTTACCAATGGGCGAGATTTATGAGTTAAATTAATAGGCTTGATATGTTAGGAAATGATATTATTTACATGGTGTGTCGTTGATTATAGGAGGAAACCATGTCCTATGTATTAGGATGATGATGTCCCCTTGAGGAGCTCATAAGGATCATCATGTAAATCCTGTAGGTGGACTTGGTCCAGCATGATGATTAGGTTGAGTGGTACTACTCATGGAAATAAATGTTAATTAATTAATTATCAAATAATTAATTAACACGGGGAGAAAATGTACAAATAATATATGGAGCCCATATTAACTTATGGGGGTTGGTGAGGTAGATCAATAATAATCCTGTAATGAATTAGATTATCATTAATGGATCGGACTTTATGTGGGCTTGATCCACGGGTGGCCAAAATCCAACTCCTCCTCATGGTCACTAATGTAGCCTATTAACACCTCATGAAGCTTAGATCCAATGGATAGAAACAAAACTCTAGATCCAAAGGTAGAGATTAAATCTCTAAGATCCGACGGTTGAGATTAAATCTCTAGATCCGATGGTTGAGATTAAATCCCTAGAACCAATGGTGGAGATTAAAACATGGCTTATCCCTAACTCTATAAAAGGAGGGCAAGGGGTGGACGACAACTCATGAATCCTAATTGAGATAGGATTAGGGTTTGGAGGCTTAGGGTTTTGGAGGCTTGGGCGGCACCAAATAAGGAAGTAATTTCCTTTCTTCTTCTTCCTTCAAGGTGGGCGGCATCCAGTAGGTTTTTCTAGCCCTTTCCTGCCATTGGCCGGCAGCCAAAGACCCTCTTATCCTTCTCATTAGGTGGTGGAAACAAGATATAGGGCTTTCCCTTGGTGTCTTGGCCAGTTTCCACCATAATCTCCTTCTCCTTGTTGGCCGGCGGCAATCATTCTCCTTGTTGCTTGTTGGTTGGCTATAGGAAAGAGAAGAGCCTTGTTTCTATTCTTCCTCTTGCTTTGGAAGAGCAAGGAAGGAAGATTTGCGATCTAGGAGCTTCAACTTTTGGTAGATCGTCGCCCACACGACATCCGAAAGGAGGAAGGTCATACATTAGAAGATCGAGAGGTATATCTATTCTCTATTCTCTTTTGTTACTTGCTTGTATTTGTTTTTCCAATTATGAGCATGATATAAATCTGTTTGTGGCTAAATAATACTTGGATCCCGAACATAAACACAAAAACCGACGATCCGGACATCGTCTATTCCGTGGCTACTCGTAGAATAGAGGTTGGTCGCTTGAACAACGAGTTTGTTCAAGTGATCTCTCTAAACGAATAGCACGACGATGACTTGATTGTTTGGGCAATCCCTTTTGTCTAGGATTAAATTTTTTAATCTGGGGACATCGATGGAATCGCCATGAACAAGCAACCAAGGTGAAGTGGGAAGCAAAGTTTCCCCTCTCGGACTCGATAAGCAAAACCCTTCAGGAGTGTCAAGCAGAAATGCGTGGCGGACTCTACCATGGAAGCTGAGTATGTGGCAGCCTCTAAGGTAGCCAAAGAAGCTGTGTGGCTTAGGAACTTCTTGATGGACTTGGATGTGATTCCTAGTTTGTCCAGAACAATCACAATTTATTGTGATAACAGTGGTGCAATTGCAAACTCGAAGGAACCACGAGCCCATAAGGCAAGTAAACACATAGAGCACAAGTACCACCTGATACGAGAAATCGTAAAGCGAGGACAAGTTGTTGTGGCCAAGATTGCATCAGAGGATAACCTAGCAGATCCTTTCACTAAGGTCCTTCCAGTGAGAGCTTTTGATAGCCATGTGGAGGGAATTGGAATCAAATGTATGTCAGTATGAGGACAACATAGTCTTTTAGTATAAGTGGGAGATTGTTAGGATGTATACTGAAAAGTCTATCTTTTGTATGAACATCTTTATTTTTTAAATAAGAAACACTTGATCATTGTTTGCATATTTATGGTTATGCATATTGTGTAATACATTACATTGTAGATAACATGGTGTGTAGTGTCACACGGGAGATCATGTTATCAGTTCCTTGTAAAGTATAAATAAAGGGTCACAACCGAGATGATTATGAACAAACCATTGGAATGGTAGTAGTGTGATTTGGTATTGGTTTGTCTTGGCCAATGAATTACACAAGTATACTTTGTGTGCATTGAGCAGAACCGACTTAGAGGTGATTCAATTTATTGCTGACGACATAATTGAATCGGACCTCAGATATTATATTGTACATGCTCTTAATCCCGATATAATAACGAACACATATACTTAGTTTTCATTTCTTTGATTTACCAATGGCGAGATTTATAGAGTAAATCGATAGATTCGGTAAGTTGGGAAATGATATTATTTATGTTGTGTGTCGTTGATTATAGGAGGAAATCGTGTCCTATATATTAGGATGATGATGTCCCCTTGAGGAGCTCATAAGGTTCATTATGTAAACCCTACAGGTGGACTTGGTCCGACATGATGATAAAGTTGAGTGGTACTACTCATGGAGTTAGATGTTGATTAATTAATTGTCAGTAAATTAATTAATCGACGGACATTCGAGATCTTAAATTCGGAGAGATATATGTACAAATAATATATGGAGCCCATATTAATTTATGGGGGTTGGTGAGGTAGATCAATGATAATCCTCTAGTGGAATGGATTATCATTAATGGATCAAACTTTATGTGGGCTTGATCCATTGGGTGGCCAAGATCCAACTCCTCCTCATGGTCCCTATCGTATCCTATTAAAACCCCCTTGATCTCTAGATCCGATGATGGAAAATAAAACTCTAGATCTGACGGTGGAGATTAAATCTCTAGATCCGACGGTTGAGATTAAATCTCTAGATCCGACGGTCGAGATGAAATCCCTAGATCCGACGGTGGAGATTAAAAGGAGGCTTAAGCCTAACTCTATAAAAGGAGGCCAAGGCTTGGGCGTGGAGAACAACTTGAGAGATTAGGGTTTTGGAGCTTGGCTTGAGTGGAGAGGTGGGCAGCGGCAACCCTAGGGTTCCCTCTTCCTTGTGGGTGGCGGAAACAACATTAGGGTTTTTGGTGATCCTCTTGGCCGGCGGCAACACAACCACCATCTCCCTCTCTAGATAGGCGGCAACTCCTCCCATTCTCTTTCTCTCTCAAGGTTGGCCGGCGGCAACCTTCCTTCAAGGTTGGCCGGCGCCCCACATCTCCTTCTTCGCCGGTGGCAACATCAAGTCCATTGACTTGGTTGCCAGTTCTAGATAGGATAAGAGTTTTGTTTCTATACTTCCTCTTGTTCGAAGCGAGCAAGGAAAGGAAGATTGTGATCTAGGAGGCTTCATCTCTTGGAGGATCATTACCCACACAACGTCCAAGAGGAGGATAAGACATACGATAGAAGACCTTGAGGTAAACAAGAGGTATAAATCTTGTTTTGCTTTCCTTTTGTTTCTTTGTATGTTGTATGTTTTATTATGTGACTAATTTACTTTGACCCCGAATAAAAACACAAAAACCGGCAATCCGAGCATCGTCTATTCCACGGATATTCGAAGAATAGAGGTAGGTTGCTTGAACAACAAGTTTGTTCAAGTGACCACTCTAATCAGATAGCACGACGATGGAACAGTATCTTGGGTAATCCCTAATTGTCATGGATTAATTTTTATAATCCGGGGACGAAGACGGGATCGCCATGAACAAGCAATCGAGTTGAAGTGGGAAGCGAAGTTTCCCCCCTTCATCCTCTCCCCCACACTTAAATTTTTGTCCATCCTTGGCAAATTACTCTTCTTGGAACATCCAATATTCCACATCCAACAAAATGGAAATAGAAAGAAATGACATGATGAAAGTATAGAAAGACAGTAGAATGACTAATGACAATAGCATGACGTATGATAAAAAGTTATTTGAGTAGCATGTGACAACAAAAGTAGTAAAGGGAAACAAGTGAGATAGCCTTCATAGTAATTATGCAAACCTATGGTTGAGTGGTCTCAAAAAAATCAAAGCAAGTTCTAGAGTTACAATAACCACAAGTGCACCATACACAAGTAAATAAAATAGGCACAAACCTCAATAGGAATGAAAGAATCATCTCAATCTATCAACATAGAATCCATCACCAAGTAGTAACCACATGCAATCAAATAATCCATTCAAGTCAATAAATTCCAAAATTCGACAATCAAATTTAACTATCTTTCACGACTTCTAAGAAGATATAAAGGAATTTATAGGAAATTTATTTCAAAACATGACTAAACAAAGACTCGACACTAAAAACTCGACAAATAAAATAACTGGCTAAAGCAAAAAACAAACAAAAGCAAGGAAATATATATATACAAAGATAAAGAAAAGAGATGGGGAAAGGAATGAACTCCCTTGGGGTCCTGGCGGCTGGAGGCGGTTCAGGAGTAGTAGACAGGCTGGGAGTGGAGTGGATCGAGTGGAAGTGAGTGTGTTCTTCATGTGGTCTATGTCATAAAGTCTAGCTCCCTCCATCATCATCTTCGTGAAGGTTCTTCTAGGTGGATTAGAATAATTCCAGTGTAAAATCCAACACAAAAGTAGAACAATAAAAGCTAAGATGAATTCCACTCCTTTCACTATCGTCTTCTTAAAGGTTATCTCTGGCGGTCGGAGATGATTTATTTGGAGCAACCAGTCTGGAAGCTAGACTGCTATATTTGGTGTTGGGGCCTTGTTAAGCAGAAATATTGGAGGCTTAGGCTATAATAGGAGTGTCCAGTCTGGGGATCTCCAGCTATCCATCACTCCTATAGAAATCATCTTGATATCTTCAGAGCAATTCTTGTCAGGTTTATCAGGTAGTTGCACATCGGAACATAACAATTATGTAAACAATGTCTCCTTTACAACATCATCAACCTCAAAATAAGTAACAATATCTGCTACATCTGAAATATCTTGTGCAACATTAACAATATCATAAGTAGTAGTAATAGTATCATCTACAATAATATCTGCACTCTTATCAACAATAACATCCACATCATCCACAGCTTCATTATCTAGCACATAGAAATATTGGAGTCCTATAGAGTAACAGGATCATAAACTTGGCTATCACATACTCCACAATCCATCTCCTCTAGCATGTCAATATCCATAGAAATGGTCTCTGGCGAAGGCTGAATGAATCCTTGTGCTTGAATTTCCTGGGACTATTGTGAGCTATTAAGCATTGGGATATTTTGGATCTCAGGTGATGGCCTCTAACATGCTGGTAGAGGCTGATAAGAATATTGTGAATTTGCAGCCATGACCTCAATCAGTTCTCTAGCCTGAGCAGGAGTCTTGTTGACTAGGGCCCCTCCACTAGCTACATCAAGCATACACCTATCCATAGGAAATAATCCATCATAGAAGTGCAGGATGAGTAGGTGATCGCTAATTTTGTGATGGGGGCAACTAGCACATAATCTTTTGAATCTCTCCCAATACTCATGTAGAGTCTCTCCTATCATTTGCTCAATACCACAAATGCTCTTCCGAATTTCTATGGTCTTAGATGCAGGGAAAAACATTTCCAAAAAGGCTTTCTTCATTTCACTCCAACATGTAATAGAGCCAGGAGGAAGATTATAGATCCAATCCTTTGCCCCGTCTAATAAAGAGAATAGAAATAATCTGAGCATAATGTCCTCCTGTGATATACCTCGTGGCTTCATTGCTAAGCATACCATATGAAATTCTTGAAGTGCCTAATTGGATCTTCACTAGCATGACCATGGAATTTTGGAACCAAATGTATAATTTCAAAGAGTTCAACTTCCACATTCAATTCAGGAAACTGAATGCAAAAAGATTTGCAAGCAACATCTGGTACAGTGAGTTCCCTAATGGTTCTGTTAATCCCTGAATCATAAGCCTGATGAAAGCCTCCTAATCTCTGATAATAGGGATCCATGTTTAAAGAACTTTCCTGTTCTTTCCTGAAAAACTAACAAACAATATCAAAAGACACGAGAAGTATACATGATAAAATACATGGATATATAAGAGAATAAAAGAATGAAGCCCTAAACAAAATTTTTGGATTTTTTTATTTTTTTTAGAAAAATGGGTAAACAATCCTAAGTCAACCATGCACCATTACACTCCTCGGCAACAACGCCAAAATTTGATAACATTATTTTTGTGTGTCGTGGTACCTTTATAAATTAATTACCAAACCCTCTCTATGCTAATATAGCATAGGGACGACCCGAATCATTTCCCAACGAGTGTAATCGATAGAATAGTAAACTTAGGATTTCTAATTATTGCTTTGAGTTTTCTAATGAAGATGGGGGTTTGGAATTTGAGCTCTAACCTATGGTTGCAAGGTAATTAAAACTCTAAACTAACATGCAACAACTAAATCAAACAATGCAAAAATTAAATCAACAAAAACTGGAAGAGGAAATAAATGATTTAATCAACCCAAGATAGGTTCGGTGAATGAACAAGTTCATCCGGCTAAGTCCAACGAAGCTCGATCAAGACTCCGCAAACGACAGTGGATGTGGGATGGTTCAAATTCATGAATCCAATAGTTTGATGGATGCTCCAAACTCTCGCGGATCTGGTTGAGCTCGAAGAAGTGTCGTTGGGGCGGAACTCCTCCTCGAATTCGAAGGAGAAGGTGGATGAGCTGTGGAGATGGAGGACATCGCCGAAATCTCTTGATGAAGCAGTTCCTCCTCGAATTCGTAGAGGAAAAGGGATGGAAGGAAAGTTGAGGCGGCTGCTAGGGCTCAAGGGAAGAAGAGATTTAACTAACAACCAAATGAAATAATCAATGCATCAACGAAATCTAATGCATGAATATGATTAAAAGAGAGCAACTACTTAACTACAATTGCAATGAGATTAAAGGAACAATAAATTAAACATGCTAATCTACGTGCATCTAATCAAAACACATAAACTCTAACATTCAAACTAATTAAAACTCACAAGACATTAAACTAACTCATTCAAGCATTTTATCAAACACTATGTAAGCGTGAAAGAAATCAAACCAACTACGTGCAATTCTAAACATGGAAGGTAATTTTGATTACAATCAATAAGTAACATGAAAAAAAATAATTTTCAATCAATCCAAACGATGATAATGCTGGAAATGTTGTTCGGAAGCTAGAATAGGTGCTTCCAGAGCTGTGGAGCTATTGCCGGTGGTGGAGGAGAGTGGACTGCCGGTGGTGGCTGGCACCTCGGATCGGAGGTGGAACGGATGGCCGACGGTGGAGAAGCAGTTTTGTGTCGACGTCGCGTGAAGATGGGGCAGAACTGGCTATGCATGAAGAAGCTATTGTTGTCGGCGGTAGAGGAGGTGATGGAGGAGACCACAGGTCACCGAAGATTGGAGGGAATCCCCTTTCCTCTCCGGCGACCGGTTAGGAAGGTGGCGTCGGGCGATCGATGCGTGAAAGGGGCGAAGAAATTGTTTTGTGTCGCGCGATCCAGAAGAGGGTGAAAATGTTGGATTTTTAAATATCTTTTCCTTGGCCATCCAATCAAAGTAGGATCAAATCCTAGCCGTCCAATAGAAACTAGGATATTTGCCTTGATTAATCAATAAGGGATTGTGCATCCAACGGTTGAAATTACTCCAATTTTAAATGAACGGATCTGATCAATCCGAAGGGATAATAATGATTAAATGGTCTGAATGAACGATCAAGATGTCCATATCTAAATGTATGGGCCGAATCTCTCTATATTTAGATGGATGGCTCAGATCAATCAGATCTCATCGGATGGTCAGGATTAAATAGATCTGAACCCTTTGATTAAACTGCTTCTGATCTTGATGAAGGGGTCAAGATTAATCCAGTTTGAAATGATCCTTCTAGGCCTAGATGAAGCCATATTTGATCCAACATGAGTCTAGTCCAGTGGCTCGTCTCGATCTCCTATAATTAAGATGTAAAATTTTCATATAAGTCCAAAATTTTGGAGAATTTACAATAAGGTCCAAAAATAAATTCAACTCATAAAACATGCAAATAATCGATAATTAATCACTCGAGTGGATAAAACAGTGATATTAGGGACAAAAATAATACGAAAAAATGACAGTTATCACACCCCCGTAAGGAATTTCAAATTGCCAAGGAATTAACCATCTTGGGCTTTTCACCAAGGTCCACGCTTGGATTTCTCACCTGCCAAGGAATTAACCATCTTGGACTTTTCACCAAGGTCCACCCTTGGATTTCTCACCTACCAAGGAATTAACCATCTTGGACTTCTCACCAAGGTCCACCCTTGGATTTCTCACCTGCCAAGGAATTAACCATCTTGGACTTTTAACCAAGGTCCACCCTTGGATTTCTCGCCTCACTTAAACCTTTATCAAACACCAAAACATCACTTGGAGCTTTCAGCTCCAATATTCTCTCCCTTTTTGATGTTTGATAACCCGTTTAAGTTTAGGTCACTCTACCCAAGATTAACCCAAGTTTAGATCACATGTCAGAGGAGTGACAATATAAATCAGATAGAAAATCAAATCAGGTCAATGCCTAAACTATAAACACTCTCTCCTCCCCCTTTTGCAAACACTAAAAAGGGTTTCATAATCAAGGATCCTCGATCAGACCACCATATATCGAACGTATTTGGTCAAATTATCTATACAAACTGAAAATCCTCCCCCTTAATACTATCTGCATTTTAAGTTTGAAGTTTTGAAACCACCTCCCTTTTTACTCATTTTACTGTAAGTTTACTAATAACCAATTCTAGGAGAGTCCAGTCGAGCCTCTTGTCGAGGCCTCTTGACTTCTGGAGGTGTGCAGTCGAGTGCCCTGTCGAGGTCTACTCGACTCTGTGAGGCTGCATTAAGAGCAGTTGAGCTGCTGGTCGAGTGCCACTCGACTCTGTGAGGCAGTGAGGGGTATCAGTCGAGGTTGTACCTCGACTAAGACCTTAGTCGAGTTCCTAGTCGAGAACAACCTTTTTCTGTACCGTCTCAAACAACACGCTGTCGAGGCACAGCCTTGACTGTTTTTTGATAAGTGGATTTTTGTAATTTTTCAGACCGGATTTCAGAAATTCATATTTAATTTCAAAAAATTCAATAAAATTTAAAATTTTGCATATAGAATTCGAAAATCTTGCTCTCACACAAAAAAATATGGGAAAAATAAAAGACCTAAGGTTTCTCCCGATTGATACAGTTTCCAAAATTTTGAAAATAAACCATTTTAGTGTTTCAACCCACTAGTATTAGTAACTTCAATAGTGATTCTTACACCTAGATAGGATTTACCATAGTGAAAAGAATATGTTTCAAAAACATTATAATAAATTCATGTTAGGTTAGCAATTGTCTTAAGGGATCCAACCAATTTTACTTTGTTCGAATGTCCAATTAAGATCTTCGAACCAAATTCACATGAGTTATGCACTGGTCTTTCCCATAATTGGTCAAATTAATGATCGTTATCTCAATAACCTCATTACTCGAGGATTGCAATGAGCACATCGAGTAATTTGGTTATACCTAAGCATCTCACCCCACCAACTAGAAATACAAAAATAGTTTTTGTTAACCTTACAGTTTGTGTGAGATGTTTCCCATGTTATCCAGATTTCCCAAATTACTTGTTATGGTGAGTTAGTCCTAATGATCATGGAAAGGTTTAATCCTCACTCAGTAACACACATACCTAATTCCCTTCTCAAGTGACTGAATTCCTTTTCAGGGAGTGGTTTAGTGAAGATATCAGCTAGGTTAGATTTTGATGCAACATAATTGAGTACAACATCTCCCCTAGCCACATGATCTCTAATGAAGTGATGTCTCACTTCAATGTGCATCATCCTAGAATGGTGGACCGGATTCTTTGTCAAATTAATAGTGCTCATGTTATCACACAACACTTGCACATTCTTGTATGACAACCCATAGTCCTCCAATGTATGAGTCATCCACAACAATTTTGACACACTTTCCCCCATGACTATGTACTCAGCCTCGGTGGTGGAGAGAGCAACACAATGTTGCTTCCGACTCGACCAACTCACTAGTGATGAACCTAGGAACTGACAACCTCCACTAGTACTCTTCCTATCTAATTTTCACCCTGGATAATTTGAGTCAGTGTAGCCAACCAAATCAAATGATTCAGTGCACGAGTACCATAAGCCAACCTTAATAGTGCCTTTAAGATATCTCATTATTCTTTTCACAACACTTAAATGAGACTCCTTGGCACAAGACTGATACCTAGAACACACACCCACAGCATATAAAATATCAGGTCGACTCGCTGTGAGATATAGTAGACTACATATCACACTTCTATAATATTTCAGATCCACAGATTTTCTTCTTTCATCACTTCCTAGATTTGTGCTTTGTGCCATGGGGGTAGATTTCTCTTTCGAATTCTCGATATTAAATTTCTTTAGATGATTCATGGCATAGCTAGACTGATTAACATATATACCTTCCTTTGTTTGTTTGATTTCAAGCCCAAGAAAGAATGTCAATTCTCCCACAAGACTCATCACAGACTCACTCTCCATGTGTCCTATAAACTCATTCAGATAATCCTTATTATTTGAGCCACAGATTATGTCATCAACATAAACCTGAGCGACAAAAATATTCTCACCATCTCTTTTCAGAAATAGTATGGGATCTATCTGACCTCTTCTCAACCTCTTTTCTATAAGAAATGTTGACAACCTTTCATACCAGGCACGAGGTGCTTGTTTCAGCCCATAAAGCGCTTTTTTGAGTTTATACACATGGTCTAGAAACTCTATACTCTCAAATCCTGGTGGATGTTCAACATACACCTCTTCCTTAATCGCTCCATTCAAGAAGGCAAACTTCACATCAATTTGATAGAGTTTGAAGCCTTTGAATGCAACAAAAGCTAGCATCAGCCTTATGGACTCTAGTTTGGCTATTGGGGCATAGGTCTCTTAATAATCTAACCCTTCAATCTGATTATATCCTTTGGCAACTAACCTTGCCTTATTTCTGATTATCTCTCCCTTATGATTCATCTTATTCTTAAACACCCATTTGGTACCAATTGTAGAAACTTTTCTCGGCCTCGAAACTAAGTCCCACACTTGGCTTCTCTCGAATTGACCCAGCTCATCTTGCATTGCTAAGACCCAATTAGGATCAAGCAAAGCCTCTTCTACTACCCTGGGTTCGATTTCTGAGATCAAAGCAACTTCAACTCCTTCATTCCTAAAGGATGATCTGGTCCTCACCCCTTGTTGAAGTTCTCTAATGATCTGATCTTGGGGATGACCACTCACTATCCTAATGGATCTTGGTGCTTGAGATATTTCACATACTTGGTCGTTTGATACATCTTCAAGCAATGACCCTTGTTGCCTAAGCTTTTCTTCATCAGACTCAACCTTAGCTCCCCCTACTTTAGTGTTTTCATGTAATTTGACCTTCTCCATTCCGAACTTAATTTCTTCCTCAATTTCTCGAGTATCACCAGATTTTTCATCTTCCTCAAATACAACATTTGGTGACTCCTCTATCAACTTCGGCTTCTTGTAATACACTCTATATTCTTTGCTAATAGAAGAATACCTTACAAGGATACCTTCATCAGCTTTAGCTGCAAACTTACCTAGATGATCTTTGGTATTTAGATTGTACACCTTGGAACCAAACACCCTAAGATTCCTGACTATAGGTGATTTCCCAAACCATAGCTCATGTGTTGTTTTTCATAAGAAGCTATGTACCAACACCCTGTTCTGAACATAACAGGTTGTACTCATGGCTTCGGCCCACAAGTAGTTTGTAAGAGCGTACTCATGAAGCATGCTTCTCGCTGCTTCTTGTAAGGTCAATTTTTCATTTCCACAACACCATTCTACCGGGGTGTTCTTGGAATAGAAAACTCAAGTCTATACCCCCTTTCTAAATAATAGTCCCTAAATCGAGTATTTTGGAACTCCCCTCCATGATCACTCCTAAGGGTTTTAATGGTTGTGTTCTTCTCATTTTCAACTCTTTTACTAAAAGAAATGAAAATCTCTATTGTCTCATCCTTATGTTATAAGAAAAACATCCAAGCATATCTACTATATGTTGGGATGTATACTGAAAAGTCTATCTTTTGTATGAACATCTTTATTTTGAAATAAGAATCACATGATCATTGTTTGTGTATTTATGGTTATGCATATTGTCTAATACATTACAATGTAGATAACAAGGTGTGTAGTGTCACACGGGAGATCATGTTATCAGTTCCTTGTAAAGTATAAGTAAAGGCTCACAACCGAGATGGTTATGGACAAACCATTGGAACGGTTGTAGTGTGATTTGGTATTGGTTTTTCTTGACCATAGAATTACACTAGTACACTTTGTGTGTATTGAGCAGGACCGACATAGAGGTGATTCGATTTATTGCTGACTACATAATTGAATCGGACCTCAGATATTATATTATACATGCTCTTAATCCCAATATAATAACGGGCACATATACTTAGTATTCATTTCTTTGATTTACCAATGGGCGAGATTTATAGAGTAAATCGATAGGCTCGGTAAGTTGAAAAATGGTATTATTTATATGGTGTGTCATTGATTATAGGAGGAAATTGTGTCCTATATATTAGGATGATGATGTCCCCTTGAGGAGCTCATAAGGTTCATCATGGAGTCCGGCATGATGATAAGGTTGAGTGGTACTACTCATGGAGTTAGATGTTGATTAATTAATTGTCAGTAAATTAATTAATCGACGAATAATCGAGATCTTAAACACAGGTAGATAATTGTACAAATAATATATGGAGCCCATATTAACTTATGGGGGTTGGTGAGGTAGATCAATGATAATCCTCTAGTGGAATGGATTATCATTATTTGATCGGACTTTATGTGGGCTTGATCCATTGGGTGGCCAAGATCCAACTCCTCCTCATGGTCCCTATCGTAGCCTATTAAAACCCTTTTGAAGCCTAGATCCGACGGTTGAGATTAAAATCTCGAGATCCAACGGTGAAGATTAAATCTTTAGATTCGACGGTGGAGATTAAAACTCTAGATCCGACGGTTGAGATTAAATCCCTTGATTCGATGGATGAGATTAAATCCTTGGATCCGATGGTGGAGATTAAAGGAGGCTTAAGCCTAACTCTATAAATATGGGGTAAGGGTTGGGCGGCAACAACAATCTTGGAGATTATTATTTTGGGCGGCTAGGGTTTGTAGAGCTTTAGGCGGCTAGGGTTTGTTGGAGACTTGGGCGGCAAGACCATCTCCTTCCTAGGGTTTTGGCCGACTCCCAACCTCTTGTTCCTCTTCTCCTTGGCCGATGGAAACAAGGGGAAGGGTGGTTATTTAGAGCTCTTGGTCGGCACCCACTTCCTCCTCATTCCTTGGCCGACGACATCACAAGTCTCTTGACTTGGTGGCTGGTCTTAGATAGGGAAGAGTTTCATTTCTATACTTCCTCTTGTTCGGAGTGAGCAAGGAAAGAAGTTTGTGATCTAGGAGGTTTCACTTCTTGGAGGACCGTTGCCCACACAACATCCAAGAGGAGGATTGGACATACGATAGAAGATCTTGAGGTAAACAAGAGATATAAATCTTGTTTTGTTTTCCTTGTTTGTTTCTTTGTATATTGTATGTATTGCATGTGGATAAATTTACTTGGACCCCGAATACAAACGCAAAAACCGGCGATCCGTACATCATCTATTCCGTGGCTTATCGTAGAATAGAGGTTGGTTGCATGAACAACAAGTTTGTTCAAGTGACTACTCTAATCGTATAACATGATGATGAAACTTTAGCTTGGGTAATCCCTAATTGTCTTGGATTAATTTTTTTAATCCGGGGACGAATTCAGTATCGCCATGAACAAGCAACCGAGTTGAAGTGGGAAGCGAAGTATCCTACCTTCAAGTGGTATCTGAGCCACGGTTTTCGGTTTTGTTTGTTTAGGATTCGGTTATTTTATGCACTTATCATATATTGTATGTGTCGGATGATAGTAGGATGTGTGTAGGCTAACTCTTTGGTTGCAGGCATAAGATCCAACTATTATGGCCATATGTGTGTATGTGATTGCATGTGTGTAATATTGTTTGAATCCTCGGGGTTGACGAGGCTAGTATTTAATTTTTGTAGTTAAGTACAGCATTGTTTAGCCACTCATTTATTTTAGTTTACTTTCGATCTTGAGATTTCATGTACACTCCTTCGAGGAGTATAGGATTGATGGATGTAAATTAAAATAGTTGTTCTCGGCTCGGATCTCCGGATGGCTTGTACATGGCGTAGGGAGGAGCGGACGGGATGGCGATACGACAGGAGACATATTGGAGACAAAAGCCATAATTGTTGGAAAATATTTATTTTTCATATTTATTGCTTATTGTTTGATATGCATGTCATAGGCTAGAAAATTTCTCAATTTTAAATTACTAAGTAGGAGAGGGATATTTTTATAAATTCCCACGACCTCCATTACATTTTGACATGTGAGGCAAACAAACTTGTGCGTCGGCTCTGAGTGCCTTCCTCCCCATCGGATGAGTTTGTTTGTGGATCACAAGGTCGAATATGGTTATAAGAAATTATTAAGGAGCGTGTGTACTTCCCCATCAGAAGGCACATAACCCGAGATAATTGCCTTGGTACCGAGTAATGGTGAACACTTTGATGCAAATAGGAGTATCCTCCCCATCGGAGTCACTGCTTTTATTTGTAGGGCCAAAGAGGAACCAACTATTAATTTTATTTGTCAAAAACTTAGGTTGACAAGATAGTAAAATTAATGGGTAAAACCTCCTCTTACAAATGTAGAATTCGTATACGTCCACACTATCGTGGCATACGATATTCTCGGTGTTTTGAGGTGTTAGTTGATTTTAAAATTTTATTGTTTGAGGAATCAATAATTTTTTGAAATCTAATGTTTTGATCTATGTGATTCTTAGGTTTTTTAAAAATGACTTTCAACCCACTTGTTGTGATACTAAAGGAAAATAAACTTACTTTATCCAATTATGTTGATTGGAAAATGAATCTTGATATTTTCTTAACTACTGAGGAGTACAAGTATGTACTCTTCGAAGAGTATCCTCCTAAGCCGGAAAATGAGCTGGAAGTCTTTGGAGCTGAGATCAATGAGGAAACCCAGATCGATATCATTCTCCAGTCTTTACCTAGGAGTTTTGAGCAGTTTCGCCTGAATTACAAAATGAATAAGAGGTTGTATTCATTGGCAGAGCTTCTGACAAAACTCTAGGTGGCAGAAGGGCTTGCTCAAGCTCAGGCCATGGTTGCCCAAAAGGTTTCTACTTCTAAGCCGAAAGGCAAGAAGAAGATGAAACAAACTGGGGCAAAGGTGGCAGGAGGAACTCAGGGAGGAGTGAAGAAGCCGAAAGGCAAGTGCTTCACTTGCAAGCAGACTGGACACTGGAAGAAGGACTGCGCCAACCAAAAGCAGAACAAAGGTATATCTTTTGGTCTAGTCGTTGAAACATGTTTAGCGGTGTTATCTACCGGCACATGGTATATAGATACGGGAGCCACTAATCATGTCTGCAATACTTTGCAGGGGTTCCAGGAAACCAGATGACTGGTTGAGGGGAAGATTATCGTATACTTGGGCGATGCCACAAAGGTGGCGGCTATTGCAGTGGGTGATGTTTATTTGTGTTTTGAGAGGAATAAAGTTTTGGTTCTAAAAAATTGCCTTTATGTACCTTTATTTATAAAGAATTTGATTTCAGTTTCTAAATTGTTTATGGATGGATATTCTATTTCTTTTAATGATAGAGTTGTGATAAAAAGGAATAGGGAGATTATCTATTCTGGTGCATTGATAGGAAATTTGTATACACTCGAACCAAAATCTCCCACGATGCAAATAGAAGTGAATAACTCATCTTCTAATTCCAATAAGAGAAAAGAACCTTCAAAGATGAACCAAATATATCTTTGGCATCTAAGGCTTGGTCATATTAACCTAAGCAGAATTCAAAGGTTGATAGTTGATGGACCTCTGAGTTCATTAGTGGTGGAAGACATCCCAACCTGCGAGTCCTGCTTGAAAGGTAAAATGACCAAGAGGCCTTTCAAGGCCAAGGGGTATAAAGCCAAAGATGTATTGGAATTGGTTCATTCTGATTTGTGTGGTCCTATGTCTATCCAGGCAAGAGGTGGCTTTGAATATTTCATCTCTTTTATAGAAGATTATTCAAGGTATGGATACATTTACTTGTTGCGCCGCAAGTCTAAATGCTTTGACAAGTTCAAAGAATTCAAGGCTGATGTGGAGAAATGTCAAGGTAAAAATAGCAAGACACTACGATCTGATCGTGGTGGTGAGTACCTCTTTGGAGAGTTTAGGAATTACTTATCAGAGGCTGGGATTCAATCCAATTGTTTACACCTAGCATAACTCAGTAGAATGGTGTAGCAGAGCGAAGGAATAAGACTCTTATGGAGATGGTTAGATCGATGATGAGTTATTCTAAGTTGCCAGATTCATTCTGGGGATATGCTCTAGATACGGTAGTGTATATTATGAACTTGGTTCCATCTAAATCAGTGCCTTCTACTCCCATAGAATTGTTGACTGGGCGGAAGCCTAGTCTGAGAAATATTCAGATTTGGGGGAGTCCAGCACATGTGCTGAAGGCAGATGCTGGTAAGTTGGAACCTCGTACAGAAGTGTGCATGTTCGTTGGCTATCCTAGAGGAACGAAAGGTGGTTTATTTTATATTCCTAGAGATCAGAGGGTGATCGTCATCACGAATGCCAGATTTCTAGAGGAAGACTATGTGATGAACCACAAGCCTATGAGGAAAATTGTTCTAGAGAATTTGAGACGGGAAGTCACTACTTCAGTACCACCGGTACAAGAGGATATACCACAAGTCACTGCACCGTGTGTCACAGAGGATACACAAGTAATACCTCATCGTAGTGGGAGTATTGTTAAACAGCCTGATAGATTCATGTTCTTGAGAGAATCTTTTGATTTGGTCACTGGTGAACATGAACCTGATCCCTGGACATATGACGAGGCGATCCAAGATAAAGATGCAGTATCTAGGAAAAGTGCGATGAATTCTGAGATAGAATCTATGGATTCAAATCAGGTTTGGGAGCTAGTAGAACCACCAAATGGTGTAAAAACCATTGGATGATAGTGGAACTACAAAAGAAAGTGAGGAATATACGGGAAGGTTGAGACCTTCAAAGCAAGGCTTGTTGCGAAAGGGTATACTCAAAAATAGGGCATCGATTATAAGGAGATCTTTTCGCCGGTAGCCATGCTTAAGTCTATCCAGATTCTCTTATGTATTACTGCTCATATGGATTATGAGGTGCGGTAAATGAATGTCAAGACAGCTTTCCTTAATGGAAGTCTTGAGGAAAACATCTATATGAAGCAACCGGAGGGATTCATTGCAAAGGGCAAAGAGCATCTTGTGTGCAAGCTTAATCGGTCCATTTATGGATTGAAGCAAGCTTCGAGGTCTTGGAACATGCGCTTTGATAAGGTAATCCAGTCTTATGGATTTATTCAAAGTCCGGATGAGTCTTGTGTATACAAGAGATGTGACATAAACATAGTGGTATTTCTTGTACTATACATTGATGACATTTTATTAATTTGCAACAATGTCAAGGTGTTATCGACCGTGAGGGTATGGTTGTCCGAACAGTTTGATATGAATGACTTGGGAGAAGTGGGACACATCCTTGGGATCAAGGTTCTAAGGGATCGCAAGAAAAGGATGTTGTGCTTATCTCAAGCTTCATACATAGACACAATTATGGATCGTTTTAGCATTCAAAACTCCAAGAAAGGTTTTCTACCTTTCAGGCATGGAGTTCCTTTATCTAAGGAGATGTGTCCTAGAACATCTAAGGAGATAGAAGAGATGAAGGTAGTTCCTTATGCTTCGCCAATAGGAAGCCTCATGTATGCGAAGCTATGTACAAGACCAAATATCTATTTTGCCGTGGGCATGGTCAACAGATATTAGAGTAATCTAGGACAAGGACATTAGACTGCGGTAAAGCATATATTGAAGTACCTGAGAAGGACTTGGGATTATATGCTAGTTTACCAGGCAGACCAATTACTCCCTGTGGGTTACACAGATTCTGACTTCCAATCAGATAGGGATAACAGTAAGTCTACCTCAGGTTTTGTGTTTACTTTGGGAGGTGGAGCTATTGTTTGGAGGAGTGTCAAGCAGAAATGCGTGGCGGACTCTACCATGGAAGCTGAGTATGTGGCAACCTCGGAGGCGGACAAAGAAGTTGTGTGGCTCAGAAACTTCTTGATGGACTTGGATGTGATTCATGATTTGCCCAGAACTATCACAATTTATTGTAATAATAGTGGTGCAGTTGCAAACTCGAAGGGACCACGAGCCCATAATGCAAGTAAACACATAGAGCGCAAGTACCACCTGATACGAGAAATCGTAAAGCGAGGAGAAATAACAGTGGCCAAGATTACATCGGAGGATAACCTGGCAGATCCTTTCACTAAGGCCCTTCCGGTGAGAGCTTTTGATAGGCATGTGGAGAGAATGGGAATCAGATGTATGCCAGTTTATGGGAAGCATAGTCTTTTAGTATAAGTGGGAGATTGTTGGGATGTATACTGAAAACTCTATCTTTTGTATGAACATTTTTATTTTGAAATAAGAATCACATGATCATTGTTTGTGTATTTATGATTATTCATATTGTCTAATACATTACATTGTAGATAACATGGTGTGTAGTGTCACACGGGAGATCATGTTATCAGTTCCTTGTAAAGTATAAGTAAAGGCTCACAACCGAGATGGTTATGTACAAACCATTGGAACGGTTGTAGTGTGATTTGGTATTGGTTTGTCTTGACCATAGAATTACACTAGTACACTTTGTGTGTATTGAGCAGAACCGACATAGAGGTGATTCGATTTATTGTTGACTACATAATCGAATCGGACCTCAAATATTATGTTGTACCTGCTCTTAATCCCGATATAATAACGGGCACATATACTTAGTATTCATTTTTTTTATTTACCAATGGGCGAGATTTATCGAGTAAATCGATAGGCTCGATAAGTTGGGAAATGGTATTATTTATATGGTGTGCCATTGATTATAGGAGGAAATTGTGTCCTATATATTAGGATGATGATGTCCCCTTGAGGAGCTCATAAGGTTCATCATGTAATCCCTACAGGTGGACTTGGTCTGACATGATGATAAGGTTGAGTGGTACTACTCATGGAGTTAGATGTTGATTAATTAATTGTTAGTAAATTAATTAATCGACGGACAATCGAGATCTTAAACATGAGGAGATAAGTGTACAAATAATATATGGAGCCCATATTAACTTATGGGGGTTGGTGAGGTAGATCAATGATAATCCTCTAGTGGAATGGATTATCATTAATGGATTGGACTTTATGTGGTGGGCTTGATCCATTGGATGGCCAAGATCCAACTCCTCCTCATGGTCCCTATCGTAGCCTATTAAAACCCTCTTGAAACCTAGATCCGATGATGGAAAATGAAACTCTAAGATCCGACGGTTGAGATTAAATCTCGAGATCCAAAGGTGAAGATTAATTCTTTAGATCCGACGATGGAGATTAAAACTCTAGATCTGATGGTTGAGATTAATTCCCTAGATTCGATGGATGAGATTAATCCCTGGATTCGATGGTGGAGATTAAAGGAGGCTTAAGCCTAACTCGTTAAATATGGGGTAAGGGTTGGGCGGCAACAACAATCTTGGAGATTATTGCTTTGGGCGGCTAGGGTTTGGAGAGCTTTGGGCGGCTAGGGTTTGGTGGAGACTTGGGCGGCAAGACCATCTCCTTCCTAGGGTTTTGGCTGGCGCCCCTTTCCTTTTCTCAACCTTGGCAAGCGCCCAACCTCTTCTTCCTCTTCTCCTTGGCCGGTAGAAACAAGGGTAAGGGTGGTTCCTTGGAGCTCTTGGCCGGCACCAACTTCTTCCTCTATTCCTTGGCCGGTGGCATCATCAAGTCTCTTGACTTGGTGGCCGGTCTTAGATAGGGAGGAGTTTCGTTTCTATACTTCCTCTTGTTCGGAACGAGCATGGAAAGAAGTTCATGATCTAGGAGGCTTCACCTCTTGGAGGACCGTTGCCCACATAACGTCCAAGAGGAGGATAGGACATACGATAGAAGATCTTAAGTTAAACAAGAGGTATAAATCTTGTTTTGTTTTCCTTGTTTGTTTCTTTGTATATTGTATGTATGACATGTGGCTAAATTTACTTGGAACATTAGAACGCAAAAATCGGTGATCCGTACATCCTCTATTCCTCGGCTAATTATAAAATAGAGGTTGGTTGCTTGAACAACAAGTTTGTTCAAGTGACTACTCTAATCGTATAGCACGACGATGAAACTGTAGCTTGGGTAATCCCTAATTGTCTTGGATTAATTTTTTTAATCCGGGGACGAAGACGGGATTACCATGAACAAGCAACCGAGTTGAAGTGGGAAGCGAAGTATCCTACCTTCAGTATAATCATCAATTATAACCAAACAGTGTCTACTACCATTCAAGGATTTAACATTGCTACAATCAAAAGTCCAAATGCAACAAATCTAAAGCAGTAGAGGTACTTACAATGTTCTTGGGCTTATGTGATGCCCTCTTTTACTTACCTTTTTGACAGGCATCACACAACTTGTCTTTTTAGAATTGTAGTAGTGGCAGCCCCTTTACTAGTTCCTTTCATGCTAGTCTCTTCAAATTTTTCAGGTTGTCATGTGTGAGCCTTCTATGTCACAACCAAGATTCATCGGTTCTAGACATAAGACACTTGGTAGATACATTAGTAGCATTGTCAAAATACACATGATATATGTTCTCTTTCCTAACTCCTACTAACATGGTATCACCCAAAATATTGTGTTTCACTAGACACTGAGTTGAATTGAATTCAACCCTGTATCCAGCATCACACAACTGACTTACACTTAACAGATTAAATGACATGTTTTTAACAAGCAATACATTTCTAATCATAAAGTGTTCATATATACAGATATTCCCTATTCCTATAACTTTCAACCTATCACTATTAAGGAACGAATTAGTACCTCTATTTTTGTCCTGCAATGTGGAAAATAGTGATAAGTCTCCGGTCATGTTCTTGGAGCATCCACTGTCTACAAACCAAGTTGATAGACACTCCCCCTTAATAGATGCCTGCTAGACACGAAAAATGAAAGATTTCGGAACCCAAATATTGGGTGTGTTAGCTTCCAAAATATATTTCCTAGGAATCCATGTCTTTGTTGTTTTCTTCATACCAGAATTTCTAGACACTAAAGACATGAAACTAAGTTCTTGCTGATTAGGTTTATAACCTATTCCAGCTTTGTTGTAGACAACCCATTGTGATTCTAAAATCATGTTCAATGTTTGAGAGCTAGTGGTGAATTTCTCAAGAGTACACTTGAGATCATTCACCTGTGCTTTCAGAGATCTATTTTCATCCATAAGTTCATCAATTTTGGAAGTGTTAGCACTAGTTTCTACCGCATGCTCCTTAAGGTTCTTTAAATGTTCTATTTCAGATTTTAACAATTTAACCTTAGCCCTGGATTTATCCAGCATATAAGTTAAATAGCCAATTGTCATAAAGCAATCTACAAGTTCAGAGGTTACCTTGTCATCATCCGAAGATGATGAACTTGAGTTTGACTCTGATTCTGACCTTCTTTTTTTTGACCCTATCCCAGAGTCCTCCAATGCCATCAGAACTGCATGTCTACCAGTCTTCTCTTCCTTGTCCTCTTCCGATGACCTGGATGAGGATTCATCCTACGTAGCTCTCAGAACTTTTCTTCTTTTCCTCTTCTCTTCCCTCATCTTGAGTCGAGGACACTCATTTCTGAAGTGTCCTTTCTTGTTGCACTCATAGAAAACTATATTAGTTTTATCAATTGCCTTACCTTTCTTTCTGTTGAATTTCCTGCTCCTCCTCATCATTTTCCACATGAAGTTGGCCACCTCGCTGGATGAGGACACATCGTCTCCATCATATTCGGTAGAGGAGGATGACGACAACTCCTTCTTCTTCTTCCCTTCCTTATTCTGATCACCTGCAAACAAAGCCATACCCTACTCCTTTTGACCTTTATTAACCTGTTCATGCAATTCCATCTCACAAAACAATTCATCTATTCTAATAGTTGATAGTGTTGGGATGTATACTGAAAAGTCTATCTTTTGTATGAACAACTTTATTTTGATCATTGTTTCCATATTTATGGTTATGCATATCGTCTAATACATTACATTGTAGATAACATGGTGTGTAGTGTCACACGGGAGATCATGTTATCAGTTCCTTGTAAAGTATAAGTAAAGGTTCACAACCGAGATGGTTATGGACAAACCATTGGTATGGTTTTAGTGTAATTTGGTATTGGTTTGTCTTGACCATAGAATTACACTAGTACACTTTGTGTGTATTGAGCAGGACCAATTTAGAGGTGATTCGATTTATTACTGACTACATAATCGAATCAGAACTCAGATATTATATTGTACATGCTCTTAATCTCGATATAATAACGGGCACATATACTTAGTATTCATTTTTTTGATTTACCAATGGGTGAGATTTATAGAGTAAATCGATAGGCTCGGTAAGTTGGGAGATAATATTATTTATATGGTGTGTCGTTGATCATAGGAGGAAACCGTGTCCTATATATTAGGATGATGATGTCCCCTTGAGAAGCTCATAAGGTTTATCATTTAAACCCTACGGGTGGACTTGGTCCGGCATGATGATAAAGTTGAGTGGTACTACTCATGAAGTTAGATGTTGATTAATTAATTGACAGACATTCGAGATCTTGAACATGGGGAGATAAATGTATAAATAATATATAGATCTCATATTAACTTATGGGGGTTGGTGTGGTAGATCAATGATAATCCTCTAGTGGAATGAATTATCATTAATGGATCGGACATTATGTGGGCTTGATCCATTGGGTGGCCAAGATCCAACTCCTCCTCATGGTCCCTATTGTAGCCTATTAAACCCTCAAGGAGCCTAGATCCGATGATGGAAAATAAAACTCTAGATCCGACGGTGGAGATTAAATGTCGAGATCCAACGGTGGAGATTAAATCTCTAGATCCGACGATTTTGATTGAATCCCTAGATCCGACGGTTGAGATTATATCCCTAGATCCGACGGTGGAGATTAAAGGAGGCTTAGGCTTAGCTCTATAAAAGGAGGCTCATGGGGTGGGCGGCAAGAGGATTGCTTGGAGATTAGGGTTTGGGAGGCTAGGGCTTGGAGGCTTGGGCGGCTAGGGTTTTGGGGAATCCTTTGGCGACAAGGATTCCTTCTCTTCTCCTTGGTCGGCGCCCAACTTGATCTTCTCAACCTTGGTTGGTGCTCATCCTCTTCTTCTCTCCATCCTTGGCCGGCGGTGACTAGGGTTAGGGTTCTTCCCTTGGAGCTCTTTGTCGACGCCCACTCCATCCTCTTCATCTACTCCTTGTTCTTTCCTTGGTCGGTGGCAATCTCCAAGCAAGGTGGTTTGGTAGCCGGTTCTAGAAAGGAGAAGAGTTTTGGGTCATGATCTTCCTTTGTTCAGAGTGAACAAGGAAAGGAAGATTGGTGATCTAGGAGGCTTCGACTTTTGGAAGATCGTCGCCCACAAGACGTCCAAAAGGAGGAAGGACATACAATAGAAGATCGAGAGGTATAATGCTTGTTTATATTCTTTTGTATTATGTCTATAATTGTTTTTCAATTATATGTATGTTGTATGTTTTGTTATGTGGCTAATTTATTTGGACCCCGAATACAAACGCAAAAATCGGCGATCCATACATCGTCTATTCCGCAACTAATCGTAGAATAGAAGTTGGTTGCTTGAACAACAAGTTTGTTCAAATAACCACTCTAATCGAATAGCATGATGATGAAATGGTAGCTTGGGTAATCCCTAATTGTCATGGATTAATTTTTTTAATCCAGGGACAAAGACGGGGTCTCCATGAACAAGCAACTGAGTTGAAGTGGGAAGCGAAGTATCCTACCTTCAAGTGGTCTCAGAGCCACGGTTTTCGGTTTTGTGTGTTTAGGATTCGGTTACTTTTATGCAATTTTTATATATTATATGTGTCAGATAATAGTAGGATGTGCGTAGGTTAACTTTTTGGTTGCGGGCAAAGGATCCAACTATTATGGCCATATGTGTGTATGTGATTGTATGTGTGTAATTGTATATTTTTTGAATCCTCGGGGTTGACGAGACTAGTATTTAATTTTTTGTAATTAAGTACGACATTATTTATCCACTCATTTTATTTTAGTTTACTTTCGATCTAGATTTCATGTACACTCCTTCGAGGAGTTTAGGATCGATGGATGTAAATTAAAATAGTTAGTCTCGGCTCGGATCTTCGGATGGCTCGTACATGGCGTAGGGAGCAGCAGATGAGATGGCAATACAACGGGAGGCATATTGGAGATAAAAGTCGTAATAGTTGGAAAATATTATTTTTCATATTTATTGCTTATTGTTTGATATGCATGTCGTAGGCTAGAAAATTCCTCAACTTTAAATTACTAAGTAGTAGAGGGATATTTTTATAAATTCCCACGGTCTCCATTACGATTTGACATGTGATGCAAACAAACTTGCGCGTCGACTCTGAGTGCCTTCCTCCCCATCGGATGAGTTTGTTTGTGGATCACAGGGTCGAATATGGTTATGGAAAATTATTAAGAAGCATGTGTACTTCCCCATCGGAAGGCACATAACTCGAGATAATTGCCTTGGTACCAAGTAATGGTGAACACTTAGATGCAAATAAGAGTATCCTCCCCATCGGAGTCACTGCTTTTATTTGTAGGGACAAAGAGGAAACAACTATTAATTTTATTTGTCAAAAAGTTAGGTTGATAAGATAGTAAAATTAATGGGTAAAACCTCCTCTTAAAAATGTAGAATTCGTATACGTCTACACTATCATGACATATGATATTCTCGGTGTTTTGAGGTGTTGGTTGATTTTAAAATTTTATTGTTTGAGGAATCAATAATTTTTTGAAATCTAATGTTTTGATCTATGTGATTCTTAGGTTTTTCAAAATGACTTTCAACCTGCTTGCTGGGATACTGAAAGAAAATAAACTTACTAGACACAATTATGTTGATTGGAAGAGGAATCTTGACATTGTCTTGACTATTGAGGAATACAAATATGTACTCCTCGAAGAGTGCCCTCTTAAGCCTGCAGATGATTCTGGGGAAAAGGATGAGAGTTATAAAAAGTGGATTAAGGTCGATGAGATGACGCGGTGTTACATTTTGGCATCTATGTCAAATATACTGCAACATTAGCATCAAGCCATGCCCACTGCTTATGAAATGATGCTCAATCTCAAAGAGCTTTTTGGACACTAGAATCGAGTTGCTAGGCAGGAAGCCATGAGGAACTTGATGATGACCACCATGATCGAGGGAACACCCATGAGGGATCATGTTCTCAAGATGATGGATCATTTGAATCAGCTGGAAGTCCTCGGAGCTGAGATCGATGGGGAAACCCAGGTCGATATCATTCTCCAGTCTCTACCTAAAAGTTTTGAGCAATTTCGCCTGAACTAGAACATGAACAAGAGGTTGTATTCATTGGCGGAGCTTCTAACAGAACTCCAGGCGGCAGAGGGGCTTTTTCGTCAGAGTGCTCAGGCACCGGCCATTATTACCCAAAAGGTTTCTGCTTCTAAGCCGAAAGGCAAGAAGAAGAAGAAACAAGCTGGGGCAAAGGTGGCGGGAGGAACTCAGGGAGGAGTGAAAAAGCCGAAAGGCAAGTGCTTCACTTGCAAGAAGACTGGACACTAGAAGAAGGACTTCCCCAATCGGAAGCAGAACAAAGGTATATCTTTTGGTCTAGTCGTTGAAACATGTTTAGCGGTGTTATCTATCGGCACCTGGTGTGTAGATACGGGAGCCACTAATCATATCTGCAATACTTTGCAGGGGTTCCAGGAAACCAGATGACTGATAGAAGGGGAGATTATTGTATACTTGGGCGATGCCACAAAGGTGGCGGCTGTTGCAGTGGGCGATGTTTATTTGTCTTTTGAGAGGAATAAAGTTTTGGTTCTTAAAAATTGCCTTTATGTACCTTTATTTAGAAAGAATTTAATTTCAGTTTCTAAATTGTTTATGGATGGATATTCTATTTCTTTTAATGATAAAGTTGTTATAAAAAGGAATAGGGAGATTATCTATTCTAGTGCATTGATAGGAAATTTATGTACCCTTG
Source organism: Wurfbainia villosa (assembly GCA_025175895.1). Taxonomy (NCBI): domain Eukaryota; kingdom Viridiplantae; phylum Streptophyta; class Magnoliopsida; order Zingiberales; family Zingiberaceae; genus Wurfbainia; species Wurfbainia villosa. Next base: position 96,855,156 of record CM045986.1, read on the forward strand.
AACCAAAAGCTCCCACGATGCATATAGAAGTGAATAACTCATCCTCTAATTCCAATAAGAGAAAAGAACCTTCGAAGATGAGCCAAACATATCTTTGGCATCTAATGCTGGGTCATATTAACCTAAGCAGAATTCAAAGGTTGATAGCTAATGGACCTCTGGGTTCATTAGTGGTGGAAGATTTCCCAACCTGCGAATCTTGTTTGGAGGGTAAAATGACCAAGAGGCCTTTTAAGGCCAAGCGGTATAGAGCCAAAGATGTGTTGGAATTGGTTCATTCTGATTTGTGTAGTCCTATGTCTATCCAGGCTAGAGGTGGTTTTGAGTATTTCGTCTCTTATATAGATGATTATTCAAGATATGGATACATTTACTTGATGCGCCACAAGTCTGAATGCTTTGACAAGTTCAAAGAATTCAAGGCTGATGTGGAGAAACGGTAAGGTAAAAGTGTCAAGACACTACGATCTGATCGTGGTGGTGAGTACCTCTTGGGAGTGTTTAGGAATTACTTATCATAGGATGGGATTCAATCCCAATTGTCTACACCTGGCACACCCTAGCAGAATCGTGTAGTAGAGCGAAGGAATAGGACTCTTATTGAGATGGTTAGATCGGTGATGAGTTATTCTGAGTTGCCAGATTCGTTCTCGGGATATGCTCTAGATACGACAGTGTATATTCTGAACTTGGTACCATCTAAATCAGTGCCTTCTACTCCCACAAAATTGTGGACTGGGCGAAAGCATAGTCTAATACATATTCGGATTTGGGGGAGTCCAGCACATGTGTTGAAAGCAGATGATGGTAAGTTGGAACCTCGTACAGAAGTACGCATGTTTGTTGGCTATCCTAGAGGAATGAAAGGAGGTTTGTTTTATAGTCCTAGAGATCAGAGGGTGATCTTTTGCACTAACGCAAGATTTCTAGAGGAAGACTATGTGATGAACCACAAGCCCATGAGTAAGATTGTTCTGGAGGAATTGAAAGGGGAAGTCACTACTTCAGTACCACTGGTACAAGAGGATTTACCATAAGTCACTGCACCGCGTGTCACAGAGGATACACAAGTGATACCTTGTCGTAGTGGGAGGGTTGTTAGACAGCCTGATAGATTCATGTTCTTGGGAGAATCTTCTGATTTGGACTCTGCAAACATGAACCTGATCCCTGGACATATGACGAGGCAATCCAAGATAAAGATGCGGTATCTTGGCAAAGTGCAAAGAATGCTGAGATGGAATCTATGGATTCAAATCAGGTCTTGGAGCTAGTAGAACCACCCAATGGTGTAAAAGCCATTGGATGCAAGTGGATCTACAAAAGAAAATGAGGAATAGATGGGAAGGTTGAGACCTTTAAAGCGAGGCTTGTTGCGAAGGGGTATACTCAGAAAGAGGGTATCGATTATGAGGAGACCTTTTCGCCGGTAGCCATGCTTAAGTCTATCCGGATTCTCTTATGTATTGTTGCTCATATGGATTATGAGGTATGGCAGATGAATGTCAACATAGCTTTCCTTAATGGAAGTCTTGAGGAAAACATCTAAATGAAGAAACCAGAGGGATTCATTGCAATGGGCAAAGAGCATCTTGTGTGCAAGCTTAATCGATCCATTTATGGATTGAAGCAAGCTTAGAGATCTTTGAACATCCGCTTTGATGAGGTAATCCAGTCTTATGGATTTATTCAAAGTTCGAATGAGGTAATCCATAAGGCAAGTAAACACATAGAGCGCAAGTACCACCTGATACGAGAAATCGAAAAGAGAGGAGAAGTTGTTGTGGCCAAGATTGCATCAGAGGATAACCTGGAAGATCCTTTAACTAAGGTCCTTCCAGCGAGAGCTTTTGATAGGCATGTGAAGGGAATGAGAATCAGATGTATGGCAGTTTGAGGACAACATAGTCTTTTAGTATAAGTGGGAGGTTGTTGGGATGTATATTGAAAAGTCTATCTTTTGTATGAACATCTTAATAAGAATCACATGATCATTGTTTGCATATTTATGGTTATGCATATCGTCTAATACATTACATTGAAGATAACATGGTGCGTAGTGTCACACGGGAGATCATGTTATCAGCTCCTTGTAAAATGTAAGTAAAGGCTCACAACCGAGATGGTTATGGACAAACAATTGGTATGGTTGTAGCGTAATTTGGTTTTGGTTTGTCTTGATCGTAGAATTACACTAGTACACTTTGTGTGTATTGAGCAGGACCGATTTAGAGGTGATTCGATTTATTGCTGACTACATAATCGAATCAGACCTTAGATATTATGTTGTACATGCTCTTAATCCCGATATAATAACGGGCACATATACTTAGTATTCATTTCTTTGATTTACCAATGGGCGAGATTTATAGAGTAAATCGATAGGCTCGGTAAGTTGGGAGATGATATTATTTATATGGTGTGTAGTTGATTATAGGAGAAAACCGTGTCCTATATATTAGGATGATGATGTTCTCTTGTGGAGCTCATAAGGTTCATCATGTAAACCCTGCAGGTGGTCTGGTCCGACATGATGATAAGGTTGAGTGGTACTACTCATGGAGTTAGATTTTGATTAATTAATTGTCAGTAAATTAATTAATTGATGGACATTCGATATCTTAAACAGGGGGAGATAAATGTACAAATAACATATGAAGCCCATATTAACTTATGGGGGTTGGTGAGGTAGATCAATGATAATCCTCTAGTGGAATGGATTATTATTAATGGATCGAACTTTATGTGGGCTTGATCCATTGGGTGGCCAAGATCCAACTCATCCTCATGGTCCCTATTGTAGCCTATTAAACCCTCATGGAGCCTAGATCCGATGATGGAAAATAAAACTCTAGATCCGACGGTGGAGATTAAATCTCTAGATTCGACGGTTGAGATTTAATCCCTAGATCCATTAGTTGAGATTATATCCCTAGATCCTATGGTGGAGATAAAAGGAGGTTTAGGCCTAGCTCTATAAAAGGAGGTTTAAGGGGTGGGTAGCAAGAGGATTGCTTGGAGATTAGGGTTTGGGCAGCTAGGGAATGGAGGCTTGAGCGGATAGGGTTTTGAGGAATCCTTGGGCGGCAAGGATTCCTTTTCTTCTCCTTGGTCGACATCCAACTTGATCTTCTCAACCTTGGCCGGTACTCATCCTCTTCTTCTCTCCATCCTTGGCCGGCGGTGACTAGGGTTAGGGTTCTTCCCTTGAAGCTCTTGGTCGGCGCCCACTCCATCCTCTTCATCTACTCCTTGTTCATTCCTTGGCCGGCGGCAATCACCAAGCAAGGTGGTTTGGTGGTCGGTTCTAGAAAGGAGAAGAGTTTTGTTTTATGATCTTTCTTTGTTCAGAGTGAACAAGTAAAGGAAGATTGGTGATCTAGGAGGTTTCGACTTTTGAAAGATCGTCGCCCACACGATGTCCAAAAGGAGGAAGGACATACAATAGAATATCGAGAGGTATAATGCTTGTTTATATTCTTTTGTATTATGTCTATAATTGTTTTTCAATTATATGCATGTTGTATGTTTTGTTATGTGGCTAATTTACTTGGACCCCGAATACAAACACAAAAACCGGTGATCCGTACATCGTCTATTCCGTGGCTAATCGTAGAATAGAAGTTGGTTGCTTGAACAACAAGTTTGTTCAAGTAACCACTCTAATCAAATAACACGACGATGAAATGGTAGCTTGGGTAATCCCTAATTGTCTTGGATTAATTTTTTTAATCCGGGGACGAAGACGGGATCGCCATGAACAAGCCACTGAGTTGAAGTGGGAAGCGAAGTTTCCTACCTTCAAATAGGTCCCTTGATACCTTATAGGCATCCACCATAGATGACCATAAGGCATTTCGGGGAAACGACTTAAGAACATACCTAAACAAGTCCTGGTTCTCAACACTCTCCCCAATAGAGTGGAGACCATTAAGTAACTCCTTGAATCTTCCATGAAGCTCATTGACAGATTCTATGTTCTTCATAGCGAAATTCTGGAGTTGACTTAGGAACAAATCCCTCTTGGCTATACGAGAGTCCTTGGTACCCTCGTGCAGCTCAAGTAGTTTGTTCCATAGATCTTGCGCACTACTAAAAGGACCAACTTTATTTAGTTGTTCCTTTGCCAGGACACATAGTAAGGTTACAGTGGCTTTGGCATTAGCCTGTGTCTTGCGCTTTTGCTCATTTGTCTAAAGAGCAGACCCTAAGACCTTACCTACTTCATCCACTGGAGTGATGAAGCCCTCCGTGACGGAGAACCACATCTCTATCTCAGTCATGAGATAGTACTCCATCCGACTTTTATAGTATTGGAAATTGGTTCCATCAAAAAATGGAGGTCGGTTTGTACTATAACCCTCTTGCATGGTTATGACTCTAAGGTGGTTAAATCGGTAAATAGAGCCCTGGCTCTAATACCACTTGATACGACCGATAATGACTCAAGAGGGGGGATCTATCATTTTTTTTATATTTTTTAAAATTGTTTTTCTTTTTATAACAAAAGACGCAGCGGAAACAACCAACCGACACTTGAAAAAAAACCCAAAGCCAAAACTTAAGCAAATCATGAAAAACTCAACCAGAAATTCGAAGGATGTAGCACAAGAGGAAACAACACACTAAGACCCAGCCGATTTACTTGGTTCACAACTCTCTCCTAGAGCTGCTAGTCCAAGGCCTACCTCTATCTTTTGTCCTTCTTGAAGAAAGACTTCAAGGGTGGAAAAACCTCTTAAATGTTTTTCAAATTACAAATTCTTAATATATGAAATATGCACAAGAACCTGAATTATATAAAACAAAATAAGCAACAAAAACATTACAGTGACACTGATGATCTTGATCCAAGCAACGTTCATCCTTGTTGTGTTCAGGGCAGCCACACAAATCGTTATGCTGAGAAGAAGATGACGTAGCTTTTCATAGGTCAGATGGAAGCTGAGGAGCCAGTGTGATCATTTGAACATCCGCAAGAGAATAGCGCAGAGAAGGATCTTCGTGTAGTCATCATTTTTAATTGAGAGTTTTTTCTGAAGCCGAAGACTAGAGCGCCTATTTCCGATCAGTAGTATTGAGAGTTGCATGTTGTGTCCTTTGTTGTGAGAGTTGTTCACACCAGCAAAAGTAGAGAACTCAAGTTTATTTCTTTCGTTTGTTTCTTTCATCTTTCGAACAGAACCAACTATTTTGTTTTCGCCCAAACCCTAATCCCATGAACCTGGCTTTTCCTCCAATCACCAACTCACACGCACTCCTTGAAGCTTGGAAAAAGTCTTCCATTTGAGTGTGAACCTGCAAAAATCAGACACGTGGAAGAACGGATAGAATTTTCTCGCCAGAATCGTGAATTTTTTTTCCCACCAATCAAGGCGTCAGTCGAGCATGCCTTGCATCTTTGCATTTTCACGAAGGGCTAGTCGAGGCGCTGCCTCGACATAGGTCGCCACATAGGTTTATTCTGCTATAGTCGAGGTGACAATCGATCTTGCCTCACTTCTGTCCGTAACTGTCCAGGACAAGTCGAGGCGCCACCTCGACTGCGCCAGTCGAACCCATTAAGGTTCACAAATTTTTCCTGCCTCAGTCGAGGCATTGGGTGAGTGTGGCTTGCATTTATATCTTTCAGCTTTGGATCAATCAAGGCGTCGGCTCGACTACGGCTTGTTCTGCAACAACCGAGCTTCGACTCTCACAACTGACCACTGTGCAAGACCAGTTGAGGTGCAGCCTCGACTGCTCCGGAGCAGTCGAGGCACCAACTCGACTGTACTTGGCTAACGACAAGATTCTCCATCTAATGAATGCAGTAATGCAACAATTGAGGTATCAACTCATTGTTATCCTTAAGACCCATTTTTTCAGTCAGCTCTAAGACTGAAACACGCCTAGTAAAGACTCTACCCCGAGATCCTTTACTTGCCAAGACTCTGACCATCATTCATTCTTGGACTTTTCACCTTGTCGCTCCCGTAAGGAATTTCTCTACTGCCAAGGAATTACCCTTCTTGGACTTTTCACCTTGCACCCCCGCAAGGAATTTCCAACTGTCAAGGAATTAACCATCTTGGACTTTTCACCAAGGTCCACCCTTGGACTTCTCACCTGCCAAAGAATTAACCATCTTGGACTTTTCACCAAAGTCCACCATTGGATTTCTCACCTACTAAGGAATTAACCATCTTGTACTTCTCACCAAGGCCCACCCTTGGATTTCTCACCTGCCAATGAATTAACCATCTTGTATATTCGCTGCGCTAACCAAATTATAGAGACGAACAATCAAATTCCATCATCAAGTACAAAAACTCTATTCACCCCCTCCCTCTCTAGCCACGTTCGATCCCCTACAAGTGGTATCAGAGCGAGGTCACTCTTCATTTGGACTAACTGCCAAGGAGCAAATGCACTAGAGGTGGAGAAGATGGGTTTTCAAGAAAAATTGGGTGATGACATCAACATTTCACCTTCATTCGACCACAAAGACTTCGCATATTGGAAGGTGAAGATGGAACATTTTATAATGTGTGAAATAGAAAATTGGTTTATTTTGATACAAGGATTTGAAGTCCCCATGGACAAGAAGAGTAAAATTCTTAAGATGAAGAAGTGGATGGAGGAGCAACTAGAAAAATCCGAAAGAAATGACAAGGTAACAAGTATACTATTAAATTTGATTCCTAATGATATCTCGTCTAGATTAAGAGATTACAGGGATACTAAGGAATTGTGGAATAACTTAGTAAAATTCCACGCAAATCCTGAACCGGCACGAGTAAAGAAGGAAGCCGAGGAAGAATGTCCATCGGTTCAATAGTGTGAGAATTCGGAGGTTGAAAGTCCATCAAAATCCGAGGAGGTAGAGAAATTGAAGGAAACCTCCACTTCTAGAATTGTGGGGGAAGAGAGATTTTCCATGCCGGAGCAAGAAGAAGCATCTACCTCCGGGAGAAATCAAGCACCAACTCCGGCTTCCACTACGGACCTAGTAAACTCAAGCACATTAATTAAAAATAAAAATCATATTATGTATTTTGAGTGTAGGGAATATGGGCACTATAAGAGCAAGTGTCATAAGAAGGTCAAGAAGGCTCAACCAGTGCCAAAGGTCAAGCATGTCGGTGCCCCCAACACATAAGAGCAAGGAGCACGTAGTGTGCTTCAAGTGCAATCAAAAAGGGTATTATAGGAGTCAATGTCCTAGTGGGAGGAAGCTAACCAAGGGCCAAGAAGGAGCATCACATGTAGGGGGAGCTTCTAAAGCAAACCCTAAGGTATATTTTAGTAATGTACCTTGAAATTTTAATGTAAAAAAGCATGCTATGAGTAATGTTAATAATCTTGCTATTGTTAATGGAAAGCATGCTAGAAGTAACAATAAATATTTTTGCCTAGGTGCTAAGAGTGATAATTTTAGGTCTAAGGATATTCCTAGAAAAATTCTACCTAAAGAAACGATTAGGAAGATAGAAGAAAATCTAAGCATTCATCCTAAGAAAAGTAGGCATGTTCCTAGAAGAAAATAAAATTCCCAAAAGGTCATTAACAAATCAAAAATTAGGAAATTAGAGTTTGAAAATCAAGAGAAGACCCTTGGGAAGATGCAAAATCCAATTCAAGGGTCAAATGGACAAAATCTTAGGCCTAGGAGACAAGAACCATCAAGGGGCAAAAAGGGTTTGGGTCACAAACCTAAGCCGGATCTACCATAGTGTTCCATTCAATTATGGAACTATCCATAGGTCTAGGAAAACCAAGGTTACTAGGGAAGTTATCCCTAAGGCTAACCATGGAAAGTGTCTAGTGGCCAAGGTTTCCATGAAACCTAGGAAGGCCACTAAGGTTACTAGGAAGGCAATCCCTAAGGTTAACCTAGGCAATACCCAAATGACCAAGACTTCAAAGCCTAGAAGGGTCATTAGGAAGGAATCAAGGGAGGTCATCCCTAGTGAATACCTTGTAAACCCAAGGAGCTTCAATAGGTATTGGGTTCCTAGAAGCATGATCGATTCATGCTAGATGGGTTAGATTGTGTCAACCTTGAATGGATTGGTAGTTAACCTAACCATAGCAAAGTTGACACTTTAGGTTGTTGGGATGTATACTGAAAAGTCTATCTTTTGTATAAACATCTTTATTTTTGAAATAAGAATCACATGATCATTGTTTGCATATTTATGGTTATACATATTGTCTGATATTGTACATTATAGATAACAAGGTGTGTGGTGTCACACAGAAGATCATGTTACTAGTTCCCTGTAGAGTATAAGTAGAGGCTCACAACCGAGATGGTTTTGGAGAAACCATTGGTATAGTTTTAGTGTATTTTAGTATTGGTTTGTCTTGATCATAGAATTACACTAGTACACTTTGTGTATATTGAGCAGGACCGACTTAGAGGTGATCCAATTTATTGCTGACTACATAATTGAATCGGACCTCGGATATTATGGTATACATGCTCTTAATCCTGATATAATAACGGGCTCATGTACTTAGTATTTATTTCTTTAATTTACCAATTGGCAAGATTTATAGATTAAATCGATAGGCTCGGTAAGTTGGGAAATGATATTATTTACATGGTGTGTCATTGATTATAGGAGGAAATCGTGTCCTATGTATTAGGATGATGATGTCCCCTTGAGGAGCTCATAAGGATCATCATGTAAACACTGCAGGTGGACTTGGTCCAGCATGATGATGAGGTTGTGTGGTACTACTCATGGAGTTATATGTGGATTAATTAATTGTCAGTAAATTAATTAATTGACGGACATTCGATATCTTAAACATGGGGAGATATTTGTACAATTAATATATGGAGCCCATATTTATTTATGGGGGTTGGTGAGGTAGATCAATGATAATCCTATAGTGGAATGGATTATCATTAATGGATCGGATTTAATGTGGGTCAGATCCATTGGGTGGCCAAGATCCAACTCCTCCTCATGGTCCCTATTGTAGCATATTAAAATCCTCATGAAAGCCTAGATCCAACGGTGGAGATTGAAAGGAGGCTTAAACCTAACTCTATAAAGGAGGGCTAGGGCTTGGGCGAAAAGAAGAGAACTTGGTTCATTGGTCTTGGGCGACAATAGAAGCAAGGAAAGGGTTAGGGTTAGGGTTGCCTTCTCTTGGCATCCTCTCCCTATTGCCAGCGCCCATCACCACCTCCTCTTAGGCGGCGCCTATCTTCTTCCAAGTAAAGGCGGTGCCACCTTCTCCTCCACCCAAGGTCGGCAGGTTTCCTTCTCCATTGGTCATCCCTCATTCATCTCCCTTTCCTTGGTGGTCGGCGGCAACAACAAAGAGGAGGAAGAGGTTTGATCTTCCTCCAAAGGGATTGTGTATGGAACAAGAAAGGAGAAGAAGGGATAGGTTCTTCTTCCCTTTGTTCAGAGAGAGCAAGGGAGGGAAGAACAAGATCTAGGAGGTTTCAACTCTTGAAGGATCGTTTCCCACACAACGTTCAAGAGGAGGAAAGGATATACAATAGAAGATCAAGTGGTATACAAGAGGTATAATCTTGTTTATTTTGATTTAGTTCTTTTGTATAATGAAGGTGGCTAATTTACTTGGACCCCGAAGATAAACACAAAAACCGGCGATCCATACATCATCTATTCCGCGACTAATCGAGGAAAAGAGTTAGGTTGCTTGAACAACAAGTTTGTTCAAGAGACTACTCCAATCGAATAGCACGATGATGGATCGGTTGCTTGGGTAATCCATCTTTGTTAAGGATTTATTTTTTTTTAATCCAGGGATGTAGATGGGATCGTCATGCACAAGCGACCAAGTTGAAGCGAGAAGCGAAGCTTCGACCTTCATAGGTCATTTTCAAGGTTATGTGATACCTTGGAAATGAGGTTTAATTTATATCGTAAAAGATTTTAGGATGTGCCAATTTAATTTGAGAGGTTTGAAAAATTGATCAAATTGGCACAAGTTAGGTTTAGAGGTCATTGTGTGTCATTTTGGCTTTGTGGCACACTTGGGAGATAAGTAGTAATATGACAAAAATGAACCTAATTCTAAAAAATGACAATCAATAGTAAAATCTATGTATTCTTATACCTTTACACTTTATTTGTCATGCTTTTCTTGTCATATGTCATGTCATGATATCATATTCATTTTAATCATATTATATGTCATGATAATGCTTAGGTCTATTTTTAATGTCATGTATATTTAGGTTCATTTATATGGCGACATCATGAATATTGGCACATGCTTATTTATGCTATCATTATATGTCATGATCATATTTCATGCATTTAAGGTTAATTAAAATTGATTTAGGGACTATGGTATGATTTGAAGTCCCATGTATAAGGGAATCAAATAGTGTTGCCTTAGAAAAATGCATGAGACCTTAGATTAGGAAGAACAAAACCCACAATTCACATCAAATTGACATGTGTGTGTATTGATACACTTTAGACACATGTGAGATGTTAGGAAAATAAGATAAGTTCAAGGTGCATAGTTTTTGCATCTAGATGACCTCAAACTCATCTTATATCATTGATGGATCATTGGGAAAGCTAATGTGCAAGTCATGTGCATTGAGCCCATAGATCATGGTCCAATATAAGGTTTAAAAATCATTTTAAAAAACCTTGGTGTAGTGTATCTTTTGATAGAAGTCACCATTGATAAAGTTGATACAAAATAAGTCAAAAACATTGAAGGTATTAATAGTTTTGAATTTTGTATCAATCTCACTATTTTATAGGTATTTTGTTTTTCAAATATTTTTCACCCATTATAATTTATATAAGTATTATATGTATGAAGTTTCATTATTTTTTGAATTATGTATAATTACTTATGATTTAACAAAACTCATCTTCTGAATCTAATTTTTATACATTGTAGAAATTAGTCGACTGCCATGGATGACGTCGACTGTCGTCAGAGGCAGTCGACTAATTACTGATTAAGTCGATTGCTAATGATGATTTCAAGTAAACAAGGTTATTTAGCCCATGTTTTATCAATGTTAGGCTACCCTAACTGCTCCTAACTCTATGATATACTTTGGAAAGCATTGGAAGGGTGAAAATCTATTGGATATGGATTATGAGAGTTGTTTAGTGAGAGAATCAAATTTTAAGGTGTGTAAAAGTTCAAGTTTGAATTTTTACCCTTAATGTTGATGATTTAGTGTTCCTATAGGCTTAGGGACTCTCCAAGGATATTATTGGTGCAATGGTCAAGGGGGAGCAAGCCTTTAGAGGAAGGTTATCTATTATGAGATGATGGATGTGTTATTCCTTATAAGGGAGATAATTTTGAAAATTGGAGAATGAGGATTGCCTCTCATTTAGTGATATGTGATTTATCACTAGGAAGAGTGAAGGCATCCTAGATGTTTTTGGACCAAGGGAGAGATTGTAAGGTCTCATTGGGATATGAGACTTTGATACCCTTGGGGAGAGCCTTTTTGATCTATGTCAAAAAGGGGGAGAATTTGAGATTGCCTAATTGGGAGAATTGGAAGAGTTTGATTGGTTTGAGTTAGGTGACCTAACTCAAAGGTTTTGTGGTTTTTGTCAAACAACAAAAATGGGGAGATTGTTAGTGCAATCGATCCAGGTCACGATTGACCAGACTCGAGTTTGACTCAAGCGGTATTTTGATGTTCTACAAAACGTATGACAATGTGATTGTCATGGGAAGTCCAAGTCATGGGTACTTGGCATGGGAAGTCCAAGTCTTGAGTACTTGGCATGGAAAGTCCAAGCATGGGTCTTGGCAATGGGAAAGTCTAAGTCATGGGTACTTGGCAAGGAAAGTCCAAGCATGGGTCTTGCCATTTGGAAAGTCCAACATGGAGTTGGCAAGGAAAGTCCAAGGGGGTAGTCTTGGCTACGTAAGTCCAAGTGTGTAGTCTTGGCGGTAAAAGTCCAAGTCATGGGTGCTTGGCAATTGGGAAGTCCAAGGGTATGATATTGGCGGTGTAAAGTCTAAGCGATAGTATTAGCGGTATAAGTCCAATGTTTGACGGCGTAAAGTCTAAGCGTGTGTCTTGGCAGTGTAAGCCCAAATGTGCCTTGGCGGTGTAGACCCTGTTAGCATGACAATAGCCGATGGAAGCACCAGAAGGCTAGCATATGGATGAACAAGTCATGGATGACTTGGAGGGATTCAATAGGCGTAATGCTGATGGAGGTGGCTAGAAGGCTTAGGTTTAGGCTAAGGGTGATCTAGCAAGTATGAGGGCATCATACTTAGGGTAAACCTCTTGGTTGAGGTTTAGCAGTCGACTAGGGTTATGGACCAATTGACTGGTCAAGTGTTTTTACATGTGGCAAATGAGTCAACTCTGGGCAGTCGATTGGGATTATGACCAGTCGATTGGTCGGGAGCCGATCAAGCGCGATCGCGGATCAGGTGGCCTGGCAATGATCACCCTGGGTAGTCAACTAGCCTTAAACAGTCGACTGCCATGGACGACAGTCGATTGATGGATGCAGCGATAGAAGAGAGACAGGTTTGACAAGCTGCTAGATTGCCTGTGCATGAGTTGACTAATAGGGTTTGGCAGTCGACTAGTTGGTTATCCGTTGGAGTTTCTCCACCGTGGATTAAGTCATTATGAGACAACGTCTATAGGAGCAGTCGATTGATGGGTATGAGGAGTCGACTGATAGATGGAAATCAGCCCGAGTTGCAGCTTTATAAGGAGCACGAAGGGGAGGTTTTTAGCCACGGTTCTTGGGGTGATTTGGAGGGGAATCGCTGCTGCATTCCAATCCTTCAAGAGCAAACCAAAGCAATCACCAAGCAAGCAATCCAAGTACTTAGTGTAAACTTTTCTTTACTTTTAGTTTTGTATTGCTTAGTTTACTTGTTGTATTTCATTGAATTATTTTTGTAATCACTTGTACAAGGTTTCTCCACCTCCGGATTGTTCCGAGAAGGAGTGTATTAGTGGTGTGTGCATCACTAAAGCTCATTTGAGCTCGCCCCATGGAGTAGGAACCCTAAGGCTATGAACCACATTATATTGTTGTCTTGTGGTTGTGTATTCGTATTTGTATCTTGTATTTCCACTACACTAATCAAATTGTAGAGACGAACGATCGAATTCCATCATAAAGCACGAAAATGCTTTTCACCCCCCTCCTCTAGGGACGTCTGATCCCCTACATTAAGGAAAGCCGACTTCTCTTCTATAAATAGGAAGGCATGCCCAAACCCTAGGGAGGTGGCCCAACGCCTCAAACGACAAGAAGGTGCCCAAAGAAGCACCAGAGGCTCGCAACGGGGAGAGACGAAGCGACTCAAAGATCGGAATCTATGCTCCAATGCCTAAGGAGAACGACCATGAGTATTACATTTATTCTTGAACATCTTTGCATTGTAATGACTCTCTTTATGATGTCTTGTGTTTATTCTCCTCTATTCATAGAGTAGATACGTTGATTCTAGGATTAGGGAGTAGCTTGTGTATGTTGGATATGCTAGATTGAATATATATTCTCTGCTCTTGAATTTATATTTGCAATTTATGTTGTTTAGATCAATGAGAATTATGTCTTTATTCTATTTCTATTGCACATAGCCGATACAAGGGTGGAAAGCCTTTGTATCAAAATCTTGGAGAACCAAGGAGGAACCTTGCGGTCATCCTCCCTCCGATAACCGTAGAAAGTAGAATATGATAGAGTAAGAAATGAAATATGTTTCGTCTCCTCATAGAGATTACTAGAACATACTCATACATCAATAACCTATCTTAGAAAAAGGCCCAAAGTAGGAGACATCAACTCTAGAAGGGTTGAGGAACCTGAGTGACAGAGGGCTCCCAATAGTATCAACCCCCTAAGCTTTGATGATCCGAAAGGAAAACTTGGTTAGCAATGGGTAGTCCCGGTAGAAGCAAAAGTTCATCGAGCAAATACATGATGATCCTCCCGCAAGAACATTGTTAGAGATCCTAAAAGCATAAAATTGATAGCATATTCAACAACGCACAAGTGAAACCGAAGTCCTCGAATCCTTTTAGGAACTTTGAGACCACCTTCGCTTTCTCTGAGTGACACCGTAACTGAGTCAAGACTACCGTTGACCTCATACACCTTACTCTCAAAAGATTTACTCTTAACAATGACATCCAAGGGAAAAATGATATTTGAATCTCAGTTTCTGTGGGATCAATACTTAAATTATAAATTAATGACAACCATGCACTTGCGAGCATTGAGCACGAGCATGCACATCGAATCCTTAGAGAATCTCGTTGGAGATTTGAGGTCGTGCTGGCGTGCATCAAGGACTCAAGGGGATCCAATATGCATGAGACTGATGGAGGTGGCTAGAAGGCTTAGGTTTAGGCTATGAGTGGTTATCAAGTATGAGAGGATCATTCTTGGGTTAAACTCATTGTTGAGGTTTAATAGTCAGTTGATGGCTTTAGTCAGTTGACTGGTCGAGTGTTCAACATTCGGGAGGCCTAATTAACTCAGATAGTCGACTGGTCATGTAGTCGACTTAGGTTCGATTGCATGAGTTGTGCTCTGACAGTCGGCTATCAATTGTGGTCAGTTGACTGGTTTATAGTAGACGATTGTCATGTATAGGCAGTCGACTGGAGCTGGTGGACACGAGCACAGAATGTTTGGTAGTCGATTGGGCAACAGTTGACTGCAGGTAAGTGCAGTCCACTGTTGGTGTATCCGTTAGACGATTTCAATGTGGATTAGTCCGTTGTGAGACAACGGTACTATGGGTAGTTGACTAATAGGTAAGTGCAGTCAACTGTTAAGCAAAAATTCAACCCGAGGCATTCTTTATAAGGAGCTCGAAGGGGAGGAAGATGGCAGCCGATTTTTGGTGATCTTGAAGGGGAATTGCTGCTGCGTTCTAGACCTTCCAGGCTCATCCAAGAGACCATATCAATAAGCATTCAAAAGCCCTAGTTTGAAGAGTGTTTCTTTGCATTTTATTTGTACTCTTGTTGTATTTGGTTGTATCCTTATTCTTATTGTTGTAAGGGCCTTGTAAGAGGTTTCTACACCTCTGGTATGTCACCGAGAAGGAGAAGTTTGATAGTGGCGATGTGCATCACTAGAGCTCGGCCATGGAGTAGGATCCCTAGGTTCCGAACCACGTAAAATCGTGTGTATTGCATATGTGTATTTATCTTTTATTCTTGTTATGCATTTTTATTGTTGTATATTCTGCTGCGCATTAACAAGTTTTGTAGACGAGCATGCAACCGATTGATCGAATGATGAAATCGATGACTCGCTATTCACCCCCCTCTAGCATTGTCAATTGATCCCCAACAAGTGGTATTAGAGCAAGGTGCTCTTCATGGACTAACCACCAAGGAGCAAACACGCTAGAGAAGATGGACCTGAAGGGTTGGTTTCATTGATCCCGCGAGGGGAAACTTTGCTTCCCACTTCACCTCGGTTGCTTGTTCATGGCGATCCCATCGATGTCCCCGGATTAAAAAAAATTTAATCCTAGACAAAAGGGATTGCCCAAACAACCAAGTCATCGTCGTGCTATTCGTTTACAGAGGTCACTTGAACAAACTCGTTGTTCAAGCGACCAACCTCTATTCTACGTGTAGCCGCGGAATAGACGATGTACGGATCACCGGTTTTTGTGTTTATGTTCAGGATCCAAGTATTATTTAGCCACAAACAGATTTATATAAAGTAAACAACCACATATAACATGCATATAATTGAGAAACAATTATAAACATAATACAAAAGAACACAAATCAAATAAACAAGATTATACCTCTTATTATACCTCTTGATCTTCTATTGTATGTCGTTTCCTCCTTTCGGAGTCGAAAAAACCGCTTTTTGCGTTGCGGAAACCTCGGAAGCCCCGGCCACGGATCCGTGCGAAGTATAAAAAAAATATAAAAACATGTATGTGCTTACAAAAACCCTAGATCTACCTTAGATCTAAGAGGTTAGAACATTACCCTCGTAGCGATGCCCTTCGCTTATCCCGCTCATCCAAAAGTTCGCCGGAACTCGAGAGTGTCAAGTGCACACTCCTCTATTGGTATCCACACAAGCAATAGGTGGAGAAAAATGTCTTAGAGTGTGCTAGCACTCCTTTAGGAATTTCGGCCAAGGAGAGGTTGGGAGAGGTAGAGCTTGAGAGAGAAAAAACACCAAGGTTGAAGATGAAGTTATTAAGCCACCAAAAATCAATTACCCCATCTAATGGAGTGGCCGGCCACTTCATGGAGAGGAGGTTACATGCATGCATGTAACTCCCATGACCCTTGGTCTCCCTCATGATGTGGCACCTATTGACAAAGTCAATGATGATGTGGAGCATCATCATTGGCCGGCGATGCCAAGTCATCATCATGACATGGCATTTGGTCAAGTCAAACTTGACCTTTCATCTTCCCTCTCAAGTCAAGTCAAACTTGACCTCTAATCTCCCATGGTTGATTAAATCTAACCACTTGACTCAAGTCAATTTAATTCAATGAATCTTTATTCATTAATTTAAATTGATTTGAAGAATCAAATCAAAATTAGACTCATTCAATACTTGAATCAACTTGAGTCTAACTCAATTAGTCTAATTTGGATTACTCTTAATCCAATTTGGTTCATCCCATGAACCTAATCCTCATGGTTCATCATATGAACCTAATCTCCATCTAATTGCTCTTATGTGTGACCCTATAGGTTCTTATAGCGTTGGCAATGTCCTAAACCGATTTAGGAACATAAGCAATAGCGGTATCTAGCAACACATCATTGCTACCCAAGTTACAAGAATGTTGAGCTCAACATCACCTTTGTGACTACTAATTGTGACTCTCACAATATGTGACAATGTCCCTCTATCCTTGACATCTAGATTGACCAATCGAGGCATAGACCGTGTCATCCTCGGTACAATCTAAATCTTGAACTCCAAGTAGACTCACTCTAATCAAATGAGCTCAATATCTCATATTGACTCATTTGGGCATGGCCATGCACTTCGTGGTCTTACTCTATCAAGAATATTGATGTCACTCCCGTCATATAGGAGGGATAGATCCCATCTACATCACTCACATCCCTCCGCATAATTTGTTACATACCCAATAATCGCCTTTATAGTCCACCCATTTACGGGTGACGTTTGACGAAGCCAAAATATGCAACTCCTTATGTAGGGAACCATGGTGACTTCAGGTCTAAGGACTAATAGTCATACTAATAGCCACATGAGAAAGTATATGACACTCATATAACGATCCACGATACTTTCTCATGGAGGGTCATTCAGTACACATTCTCCAATGCATACCCATGTGTCAACTTGATATCTCATATCCATGACTTGTGAGATCAAGTCATCTTGTTGACCTACATGCTAGTCTCTACGCATTAACATTGACCCTGAATGTTAATACTCGACTAGGAATGATTAAGAGTAGTGTTCTCTATATCATCTCATTATCGATTCAACCAATCGATTGATATAGATAAGAACCTACTACTCAAGGACATTATTATATTTAGTTATTTGGCACCAATACAAGTAAATATAATAACCATGCCTTTATAAATAGGAATATGATACAATAAAGTCCATACAACAATCATCATATGATTGGCTCTAGGGCTTTCACTAACAATCTCCAACTAACACTAGTGCCAATCACCGTAGTATCTAATACCCAATGACCTAGTGTGACCATCATGCTTTTTCTGTGCCAAAGGCTTGGTCAAGGGATCTGCGATGTTAGCCTCTATGGGTACTCTGCAAATCTTCACATCTTCTTTATCGACAATCTCTCGAATGAGATGGAAGCACCGATATATTCGGCCTCTATTGTAGAATCAGCAACTGTGTCCTGCTTGAAACTATTCCAGCTCACAGCGCCACTATTAAACCAAAACACGAACCCTGACTGCGATCTATAATCATCCTAGTCAGTTTGAAAGCTGGCATCGCTGTAACCCTTTACAGCTAGCTCCTCATCGCCTCCAAATATCAAGAAATATTCTTTAGTCCTTCTCAAGTACTTAAGAATATTCTTGACTGCTATCCAGTGACGCTCACCTGGATCTGACTGGTATCTACTCGTCATGCTCAAAGCATACGAGACATCAGGACGAGTACACAGCATGGCGTACATGATAGATCCTATAGCAGATGCGTAAGGGATCTTATCCATGCGGTCTCTCTCCTCTCTAGAAGAGGGACTTTGAGTCTTCGAAAGACTCACACCATGTGACATCGGCAGAAGTCCTTTCTTGGAATTCTGCATGGCAAACCGAAGTAATACCGTGTCAATGTATGTACTCTGACTTAGGCCAAGCAATCTCTTAGATCTATCTCTATAGATCTTGATTCCTAGAATACAGGCTGCTTCACCTAAGTCTTTCATTGAGAAGCACGTCCCGAGCCAAGTCTTCACAGACTGTAGCGAAGGGATGTCATTCCCAATGAGCAGTATGTCATCCACATACAATACAAGGAAGACAACTGTGTTCCCATTAACCCTCTTGTAGACACAGGGTTCATCTTCATTCTTGATGAAACCAAACTGTTTGATCGCATCATCAAATCGAAGATTCCAGCTTCGAGAAACTTGCTTTAGCCCATAAATGGACCTTTGCAGCTTGCATACCTTCCCAATATGCTGTGGATCTACAAAACCCTCAGGTTGTGTCATGTACACATCCTCGAGCAAGTTTCCATTCAGAAATGCGGTTTTGACATTCATCTGCCAGATCTCATAATCGTGGTATGTTGTAATAGCAAGCAAGATCTGAATGGACTTAAACATCACCACTGGAGAAAAGGTTTCATCATAGTCAATACCTTGAATTTGCTTGAAACCTTTAGCCACCAATCGGCCCTTATAGGTATGCGTAAGTCCATCCATGTCAGTCTTTCTCCTAAAGACCCACTTACACCCAATGGGTTTGACCCCTTCAGGTGGATCAACCAAAGTCCATACTTGGTTGGTGTACATGGATTCCATCTCGGATCTCATGGCCTCTAGCCATTTCTCAGAATCTGGGCTCATCACAGCTTCCTGATAGGAGGTAGGCTCATTCTCAATGAGCATTATGTCATCATGGTCAGACAAAAGAAATGAATATCTCTCAGGCTGACGACGTACCCTATCAGATCTGCGAAGAGGTAGGTCTACATGAACAGGTGGTTGTTCCATAACTCTTTGTGCAATAACCTCATCACCCACAACACTTTGTGGTTCCTGTTCAACCTCCATCAAGGCCTCAGTGCTATGGTCCTTATCTTGAATTTCTTCAAGATTGAAGGTACTCCCACTAGTTTTTCTAGTAACAAAATCCCTTTCTAGAAAAACTCCAGTCTTTGCCACAAACACTTTGTGCTGACTGGGAATGTAAAAGTAATATCCCTTTGTATCCTTGGGATATCCAACAAAATAGCACCTATCGGATTTGGGTCCCAGTTTGTCTGAGACTTGACGTCGAACGTAAGCCTCACAACCCCAAATCCTCATAAAAGACATCATGGGATTTCTCCCTGTCCATATCGTATATGGTGTCTTTATCACAGCCTTAGATGGTACACAGTTAAGGGTAAAGGTTGCTGTGTCTAGAGCATATCCCCAAAAGGATATAGGAAGATCTGTGTGACTCATCATAGATCGTACCATATCTAATAGGGTACGATTCCTCCTTTCGGATACACCATTCCACTGTGGTGTTCTAGGAGGAGTAAGTTGGGATAGAATCCCACACTCAGCTAGATAGTCACGAAACTCATGGCTAAGGTATTCTCCACCTCGATCTGATCGAAGTATCTTAATACTCTTGCCAAGCTGGTTTTGTACTTCATTCTTGAATTCTTTGAACTTTTCAAAGGATTCTGATTTATGTGTCATAAGATACACATAACCATATCTACTGAAGTCATCAGTAAATGTAATGAAGTACCTGTAACCACCTCTAGCAGTAACATTGAAATGACCACATACATCACTATGTATAAGTCCTAACAAATCTGTTGCTCTTTCGCTATGTCCACTAAAGGGAGTCTTGGTCATCTTGCCTAAAAGGCAAGACTCGCATGTCTCATATGATTCAAAATCAAATGAGTCTAGCAGCCCATCCTTATGGAGCTGAGATAAGCGACTCTCATTTATGTGACCTAAGCGACAATGCCAGAGATAGGTTTGGTTCAACTCATTTGACTTGAACCTCTTGGTACTTATGTTATAGATAGGGCTCTCTAAGTCTAGAAAATAGAATCCGTTCATTAGAGGTGCACTACAATAGAACATATCATTTAAATAAACTGAACAACATTTGTTCTTTATTATAAATGAAAAACCTTTCTTGTCCAAACTAGAAACTAAAATGATGTTCTTAGTTAAGGCAGGCACATAACAACATTCATCTAATTCTAGTACAAGCCCAGAGGGCAGAGATAGATCATAAGTTCCTATAGCAACAGCAGCAACCCTTGCTCCATTGCCTACTCGTAGGTCCACCTCGCCCTTTGTCAATGCCCTGCTATTTCTCAGCCCCTGCACATTGGTACAAATGTGAGATGCACATCCGGTATCTAATACCCATGATGAAGAAATAGATAGATTGACTTCTATAACATTTATACCTGAAGTAGAAGTCTCACTTCTCTTCTTCTTAAGATCTTCCAGGTATGCCTTGCAGTTACGCTTCTAGTGTTCTACTTCCTTGCAGTGGAAGCAAGCCCCTTCCTTGGCTACCCCTCCTTTGGGTTTAAGTTCTTTGCCTTTTCCCTTGGCTTGGGACTTTCCCTTACCTTTAGGCTTGCCCTTGCCTTTCTTCTTCTGCACCATCAAAATGGTGTCAGATTTACCCTTCTTAAGGTTAAGCTCAGCAGTTCTCAACATGCTGAGCATTTCAGGCAATGGCTTATCAATTTCATTCATGTTATAATTCATGACAAATTGATTGAAGGCTTGTGGCAAAGATTGCAAGATCAGGTCAGTGGCCAGCTCTTGGCCAAGTGGGAATCCCAGCCTTTATAGGTTTTCTAGGTACCCAATCATCTTGAGTACATATGTACCTACGGGAGTCCCTTCTTGCATCTTGGACCCAAATAATGCCTTAGAGACTTCATATCTCTCATGCCTAGCTTATCCTTGATATAGTTGACGAAGATGTCCAACCATATCATAAGCATTCATGAACTCGTGTTGCTTCTGAAGCTCAGAGTTCATGGTCGCGAGCATAAGACATGACACATCTAATGCATCATCTTGATGCTTCTTGTAAGCATCTTTGTCAGCTCGCGAGGCAGTGGCAGGAGGTGCCTCCGGAATGGGCTGCTCCAGGACGTACAACTTCCTTTCTTGGGTGAGAACAATTCTCAAGTTCCTGTACCAGTCCAGGAAATTTGCTCCATTGAGCTTGTCCTTCTCAAGGACAGATCGCAGAGAGAGTGTTCGTGTTTGTCGACATAGTTATCTACAACATACAATGCAGAGAATTAATATCATATTCCTTTTATCATTTAATTAGGCCTTTAATCAAATGATGCTCCCACTGAATTATAGGAATTTTTTTTTTGTAGAATCGAGTTATGGATGTGGTCAAACCACATTACTAGATTCATACAAACTAGCTATAATTCTTGCGGGACAAGATCCACATCATATTAAGCCTTGAGTTACCTTTGGCTAAATCGCCCAAGACTTAGTATGATCAGTGGGTAACACATTACCGATTACATCTCTATGCAACTCTTGTTTATAGGATCAAGACCCACATTTACAAAATACCTTGAGTTAGCTTTGGATAAATCGCCCAAGATTTAGTGTAAATGCGATCTTGACCTATCGTTCCAACGATTGGAATATGCCTATAGTTCTACTCGATCCAATTGAGTTTAACTAGTTTTGCTCAATCTAATTGAGCTTACTCTAATCCAAGCGTGATAGGCGGGACCAAGATTGTCCCTCCGCACCTTACCAAGATAATATGCGTTGCTCTGCTTTGGCAGATTCAACAACAACAAATGATCGAGGTAGTGATGGGTATCAAGGCTCGGTAGGCATTTTCGAGTTGATTCGATTATGATCTAATCTAATCGTAATGTGTATCTTATACGCATTTAGGCCTTTATTATCCTACATTAGCATGCATCATATACATACAAGAAAATTATCCTAGCATGCATCATATACATACAAGCATTATTCTACTAGCATGCATCACATACATACAAGCAAAATCAATTAAATATATATATATATATATATATATATATATATATATATATATATATATATATATATATATATATATATATAAATATATATATATATATATATATATATATATATATATATATATATATATATATATATATATATCAACATATATATATATAAATAAATGTGATATAGTCATGACCCTACTACGATCTTCTCAAGCCAATGAGAAGATCGGACGGTCAACCTAAGGCTAGCGGCTTCTCTAAGCGCTTCCTTTGACCGCCATGTGTCGTCGTTACCCTTCTCGTAATCTCGTCTTCGAGTGGACTTTCCACTGCTCCATTTTGTACATTACAAATATGAAACTCGAGTTACATTCGAGTCTAAAAACTAATTACAACTAGAATATCAAAAGAAGAGGTACGACGCACAGGTCGCATACACTATACAACACGCACAACCACAAAACGGCACGCAGGCCGTATTATGAATTACAACACACATAATCCAATCAAATTGGGGTCATTGGGCCATGACAATCACAGAATAATACATAATTCAAAATTATGTATTTTTTACAGAAATTTCTATAATTTTTCCTAATTTTTTTTTTTCAAATTAATGAGTCACCTCTCCGTAACGGTCCCGCTAAGCGGTTTCCGGGCGCGATCGCGGGACAAAGCCCCTTTCGGGGATAGGGCAGCGCCCATACTCGCAAAATTAACTTTGCGAGTGTCCCTACTACGATCCTACAGTGACTTAAGTCGCTGTCCCAAAAACCTAAAGCGAGAACTCGCCGTTTCGGAGAGTTTTTCTCGACGGTTGAAGCCTACAAGTGTCCCAACACTTGTTGCTTCGACTCTTTGAGAAAAATACCCAAAAATTCTATAAAATTAGGAAATTTACAGAAACATATAAATCTGTAATTTTTATATCTAATACAAAAATTACAAAAATGAAACACATACATGCTTCGCACGTGGCTCTGATACCACTGTTGGGTTTTTCCGAGCCGCAAAAACCGCTTTTTGCATTGCGGAAACCTCGGAAGCCCCGGCCACGGATCCGTGCGAAGTATAAAAAATATAAAAACATGTATGTGCTTACAAAAACCCTAGATCTACCTTAGATCTAAGAGGTTAGAACATTACCCTCGTAGCGATGCCCTTCGCTTATCCCGCTCGTCCAAAAGTTCGCCGGAACTCGAGAGTGTC
This sequence comes from Wurfbainia villosa, assembly GCA_025175895.1. Lineage (NCBI taxonomy): Eukaryota > Viridiplantae > Streptophyta > Magnoliopsida > Zingiberales > Zingiberaceae > Wurfbainia > Wurfbainia villosa. The sequence continues at coordinate 96,878,583 of CM045986.1, forward strand.
AAGTGCACACTCCTCTATTGGTATCCACACAAGCAATAGGTGGAGAAAAATGCCTTAGAGTGTGCTAGCACTCCTTTAGGAATTTCGGCCAAGGAGAGGTTGGGAGAGGTAGAGCTTGAGAGAAAAAAAACACCAAGGTTGAAGATGAAGTTATTAAGCCACCAAAAATCAATTACCCCATCTAATGGAGTGGCCGGCCACTTCATGGAGAGGAGGTTACATGCATGCATGTAACTCCCATGACCCTTGGTCTCCCTCATGATGTGGCACCTATTGACAAAGTCAATGATGATGTGGAGCATCATCATTGGCCGGCGATGCCAAGTCATCATCATGACATGGCATTTGGTCAAGTCAAACTTGACCTTTTATCTTCCCTCTCAAGTCAAGTCAAATTTGACCTCTAATCTCCCATGGTTGATTAAATCTAACCACTTGACTCAAGTCAATTTAATTTAATGAATCTTTATTCATTAATTTAAATTGATTTGATGAATCAAATCAAAATTAGACTCATTCAATACTTGAATCAACTTGAGTCTAACTCAATTAGTCTAATTTGGATTACTCTTAATCCAATTTGGTTCATCCCATGAACCTAATCCTCATGGTTCATCATATGAACCTAATCACCATCTAATTGCTCTTATGTGTGTGACCCTATAGGTTCTTGTAACGATGGGAAATGTCCCTAAACCGATTTAGGAACATAAGCAATGAGCGGTATCTAGCAACACATCATTGCTGCCCAAGTTACAAGAATGTTGAGCTCCAACATCACCTTTGTGACTACTAATTGTGACTCTCACAATATGTGACAATGTCCCTCTATCCTTGACATCTAGATTGACCAATCGAGGCATAGACCGTGTCATCCTCGGTACAATCTAAATCTTGAACTCCAAGTAGACTCACTCTAATCAAATGAGCTCAATATCTCATATTGACTCATTTGGGCATGGCCATGCACTTCGTGGTCTTACTCTATCAAGAATATCGATGTCACTCCCATCATATAGGAGGGATAGATCCCATCTACATCACTCACATCCCTCCGCATAATTTGTTACATACCCAGTAATCGCCTTTATAGTCTACCCATTTACGGGTGACGTTTGACGAAGCCAAAGTATGCAACTCCTTATGTAGGGAACCATGGTGACTTCAGGTCTAAGGACTAATAGTCATACTAATAGTCACATGAGAAAGTATATGACACTCATATAACGATCCACGATACTTTCTCATGGCGGGTCATTCAGTACACATTCTCCAATGCATACCCATGTGTCAACTTGATATCTCATATCCATGACTTGTGAGATCAAGTCATCTTGTTGACCTACATGCTAGTCTCTACGCATTAACATTGTCCCTGAATGTTAATACTCGACTAGGAATGATTAAGAGTAGTGTTCTCTATATCATCTCATTATCGATTCAACCAATCGATTGATATAGATAAGAACCTACTACTCAAGGATATTATTATATTTAGTTATTTGGCACCAATACAAGTAAATATAATAACCATGCCTTTATAAATAGGAATATGATACAATAAAGTCCATACAACAATCATCACATGATTGGCTTTAGGGCTTTCACTAACAATACCAAAAGTTGAAGCCTCCTAGATTACCAATCTTCATTTCCTTGTTCACTCCGAACAAAGGAAGATCATAAAACAAAACTCATCTTCCTATCTAGAACCGGCCACCAAGTCAATAAACTCGATGTGACGCCGGCCAAGGAAGAGAACATGGAGTATGGAAACCGACCAAAGTAGAATCAAAGAGGGCATGGGCGCTGGCCAACACTTGGAGAAGAGAAAGGAAAGCAATCCTCCTCCTTGTTGCTGCCCAAACCCTAAACAAAGCTCTCCTAATTTTCGGCCAAGGATGAACGGAAGAAGAAATAGGTTGAGCTCCAACCAAGGTAGAGGGAAGAAGGAAGGTTGCCGGCCAAACCATGGAAGAAGAAGAAAAGCCTTTCTCCTTATATTGCCGCCCACAACCAACACCCAAACCCTAACCCTAGCCGCCCACTCCTAATCCTACCCCAACTAGGAATACTTGCCGCCCAAGGGAATCAACCATAATGACATCCATCATTAGCCATAGATGAAGGGGCGAAGGTTGGGCACCAGCCAAACCAAGGAGAGAAGAAGGAAGAAGGGTGCCGGCCACCAAAGGAAGAAGAAGAATAGAAACATCTTTCCTTAATTGTGGCCACCCAAAACCCTAAGACTCCCTTGCTCTTGCTGCCCAAAACCCTAGTCCCCTTTCCTCTCATTGTGTCTTGCCGCCCACCCCTATTCCATCCTTTTATAGAGTTATGGATAAGCCTTGGTTAAATCTGCACCATTGGTTCTAGGGATTTAATCTCAACCGTCGGATCTAGAGATTTAATCTCAACCGTCGGATCTTAGAGATTTAATCTCTACCTTTGGATCTAGAGTTTTGTTTCTATCCATTGGATCTAAGCTTCATGAGGTGTTATTAGGCTACAATAGGGACCATGAGGAGGAGTTGGATCTTTGCCACCCATGGATCAAGCCCACATAAAGTTTGATCCATTAATGATAATCCAATCCACTAAAGGATTATCATTGATCTACCTCACCAACCCCCATAAGTTAATATGGACTCCATATATTATTTGTACATTTTCTCCCCGTGTTTAAGATATCAAATGTCCGTCGATTAATTAATTTACTGACCATTAATTAATCAACATCTTACTCCATAAGTAGTACCACTCAACCTTTTCATCATGCCGGACCAAGTCCATCTGCAGGGTTTACATGATGAACCTTATGAGCTCCTCAAGGGGACATCATCATCCTAATATATAAGACACGGTTTCCTCCTATAATAAACGGCACACCATATAAATGATATCATCTCTCAACTTACCGAGCCTATCGATTTAATCTATAAATCTCGCCCATTGGTAATTCAAAGAGATGAATATTAAATATATGTGCCCGTTATTATATCGGGATTAAGACTATGTACAATATAATATCCGAGGTCCGATTCGATTATGTAGTCAGCAATAAATCGAATCACCTCTAATTCGGTCCTTCTCAATACACAAAAAGTGTACTAGTGTGATTCTATGGTCAAGACAAACCAATACCAAATCACACTACAACCATTCCAATGGGTTGTCCAAAGTCATCTCGGTTGTGAGCCTTTACTTATACTTTAAAAGGAGCTAATAATATGATCTCCCATGTGACACCACACACCATGTTATCTACAATGTAATGTATTAGACAATATTCATATCCATAAAATATGCAAACAATGATCATGTAATTCTTATTTCAAAAATAAAGATGTTCATACAAAAGATAGACTTTTCAGGATACATCCCAACAATCTCTCACTTATACTAAAAGACTATGTTGTCCTCATACTGCCATACATCTGATTCCCCTTCCCTCCACTTGCCTATCAAAGTTCTCGCTAGAAGGGCCTTAGTGAAAGGGCCTACCAGGTCATCCTCCGATGCAATCTTGGCCACAGTAACTTCTCCTCTCTTTACGATTTCTCGTATCAGGTGGTACTTGCGCTCTATGTGCTTACTTGCCTTATGGGCTCATGGTTCCTTCGAGTTTGCAAATGCTCCACTATTATCACAATAAATTGTGATAGTTCTGGGAAAACCAGGAATCACATCCAAGTCCATCAGGATGTTCCTGAGCCACACAACTTATTTGGCTGCCTCAGAAGCTGCCACATACTCAACTTCCATGGTGGAGTCCGCCACGCATTTCTGCTTGACACGCCTCCATACAATGGCTCCATCTCCCAAAGTAAACACAAAACCTGAGGTAGACTTACTGTTATCCCTATCAGATTAGAAGTCAGAATCTGTGTAACCCACAGGGAGTAATTGGTCTGCCCGGTAAACCAGCATATAATCCCAAGTCCTTCTCAAGTACTTCAATATATGCTTTAGCGTAGTCCAATGTCCCTGTCCTGGATTACTCTGATATCTGTTGAACATGCCCACGGCAAAGTAGATATCTGGTCTTATACATAGCATCGTATACATGAGGCTTTCTACTGCCGAAGCATAAGGAACCACCTTCATCTCCTCTATCTTCTCAGATGATCTAGGACACATCTCCTTAGATAAAGGAACTCCATGTCTGAAAGGTAGAAAACCCTTCTTGGAGTTCTGCATGCTAAAACGATCCATAATTGTGTCTATGTATGAAGCTTGGGAAAAGCACAACATCTTTTTCCTGCGATCTCTTATAACCCTGATCCCAAGGATGTGTCCCACCTCTCCCAAGTCCTTCATATCAAACTGTTTGGACAACCATACCCTTATGTCTGATAACACCTTGATATTGTTGCCAATCAACAAAATGTCATCTACGTATAGTACAAGAAATACCACTACATTTCCATCACAACTCTTGTATACACAAGACTCATCCGGACTTTGAATAAATCCATAAGATAGGATTACCTCATCAAAGCGGATGTTCCAAGACCTCGAAGCTTGCTTCAATCCATAAATGGACCTATTAAGCTTACATACAAGATGCTCTTTGCTAAGATATTGTATCTTTATCTTGGATTGCCTCGTCATATGTCCAGGGATCAGGTTCATGTTCGCCAGGGATCAAATCAGAAGATTCTGCCAAGAACATGAATCTATTAGGCTATCTTACAACCCTCCCACTACGATGAGGTATCACCTGTGTATCCTCTGTGACACGCAGTGCAGTGACTTGTGCTATATCCTCTTGTATCGGTGGTACTGAAGAAGTGACTTCCCGTTTAAATTCCTCCAGAACTATTTTACTCTTGGGCTTGTGGTTCATCACATAGTCTTCCTCTAGAAATCTGGCGTTCGTGCTAACGATCACTCTCTGATCTCTAGGACTATAAAATAAACCACCCTTCGTTCCTCTAGGATAGGCAACGAACATGCGTACTTCTATACAAGGTTCCAACTTACCAGCATCTACCTTCGACACATGTGCTGGACTCCCCAATATCCGAATATGCCTTAGACTAGGCTTTCGCCCAGTCCACAACTCTGTGGGAGTAGAAGGCACTGATTTAGGTGGAACCAAGTTCAGAATGTACACCGCCGTATCTAGAGCATAACCCCAGAACGAATCTGGCAACTCAGAATGACTCATCGTCGATCTAATCATCTCTATAAGAGTCCTATTCCTTCACTCTGCTATACCATTCTGCTGGGGTGTGCCGGGTGCAGTCAATTGGGATTGAATCCCAGCCTCTGATAAGTAGTCCCTAAACTCTCCCAAGAGGTTCTCGCCACCACGATCAGATCGTAGTGTCTTGATACTTTTACCTTGACGATTCTCCACATCAGCCTTGAATTCTTTGAACTTGTCAAAGCATTCAGACTTGCGGCGCATCAGGTAAATGTATCCATATCTTGACTAATCGTCTATAAAAGAGACGAAATACTCAAAACCACCTCTAGCCTGGATAGACATAGGATCACACAAATCAGAATGAACCAATTCAAACACATCTTTGGCTCTATACCCCTTGGCCTTAAAAGGCCTCTTGGTCATCTTACCCTCCAAGCAAGATTTGCAGGTTGGGAGATCCTCCACCACTAATGAACCCAAAGGTCCATCAGCTATCAACCTTTGAATTCTGCTTAGATTAATGTGACCAAGCCTAAGATGCCAAAGATATGTTTGGTTCATCTTCGAAGGTTCTTTTCTCTTATTGGAATTAGAAGATGAGTTATTAATTTCAATATGCATCGTTGGAGCTTTTGATTCAAGTGTGTACAAATTTCCTATCAATGCACCCGAACAGATAATATCCCTATTCCTTTTTATAACAACTTTGTCATTAAAAGAAATAGAATATCCATCCATAAACAATTTAGAAACCAAAATTAAATTCTTTCTAAATAAGGGTACATAAAGGCAATTCTTAAGAACCAAAAGTTTATTTTTCTCAAAAGATAAATGAACATCTACCACTGTAACAGCCGCCACCTTCGTGGCATCACCCAAGTACACGGTAATTTCCCCCTCAGCCAGTCGTCTGGTTTCCTGGAACCCCTGCAAAGTATTGCAGACATGATCAGTGGCTCCCGTATCTACACACCAGGTGCGGGTAGATAACACCGCTAAACATGTTTCAACTACTAGACCAAAAGATATACCTTTGTTCTTACGGTTGGGGCAGTCCTTCTTCCAGTGTCCAGTCTGCTTACAAATGAAGCACTTTCCTTTCGGCTTCTTCACTCCTCCATGAGTACCTCCCGCCGCCTTTGCCCCAGTTTGTTTCTTCTTCTTCTTGCCTTTCGGCTTAGAAGTAGAAACCTTTTTGGTCACCATGGCATGTGCCTGAGCACTCTGACGAAATAGCCCCTCTACCGCCTGGAGTTCTGTCAGAAGTTCCGCCAACGAATACAACATCTTGTTCATGTTGTAGTTCAGGCGAAACTTCTCAAAACTCCTAGGTAGAGACTGGAGTATGATATCGACCTGGGTTTCCCCATCGATCTCAGCTCCAAGGACCTCTAGCTCATTCAAATGAGCCATCATCTTCAGAACATGATCTCTTACGGGTGTTACCTCGATCTTGGTAGTCGTCATCAAGTTTCTCATGGCTTCTTGCCTCGGAGCCCGATTCTGGTGTCCGAAAAGCTCTTTGAGATAGAGCATCATGTCATAAGCTGTGGGCATGGCTTGATGCTGATGTTGCAGTACATTTGACATAGATGCCAAAATGTAACATCGCATCATTTCATCGGCCTTTACGCACTTCTTATAACTCTCTCTATTTTTCCCAAGAATCATCCGCAGGCATAGGAGGGCACTCTTCGAGGAGTACATATTTGTATTCCTCAACAGTCAAGACAATGTCTAGATTCCTCTTCCAATCAACATAGTTGGGTCCAGTAAGTTTGTTCTCTTTTCAGTATCACAGCAAGTGGGTTGAAAGTCATTTTGAAAGAAAACCTAAGAATCACATAAATCAAAACATTAGATCTCAAAAAATTATTGATTCCTCAAACAATAAAATTTTAAAATCAACAAACACCTCAAAACACCGAGAATATCGTATGCCACGATAGTGTGGACGTATACGAATTCTACATTTGTAAGAGGAGGTTTTACCCATTAATTTTACTATCTTGTCAACCTAACTTTTTGACAAGTAAAATTAATAGTTGGTTCCTCTTTGGCCCTACAAATAACAGCAGTGACTCCGATGGGGAGGATACTTATATTTGTATCTAAGTGTTCACCATTACTCGGTAGGTAATTATCTCGGGTTATGTGCCTTCCGATGGGGAAGTGCACACGCTCCTTGATAATTCCCTATAACCATATTTGACCTTGTGATCCGCAAACAAACTCATCCGATGGGGAGGAAGGCACGCAGAGCTTACGCGCAAATTTGTTTGCATCACTTGTCAAATCGTAATGGAGGTCGTGGGAATTTTTTTAAAACAAATTCCCTCTCCCACTTAGTAATTTGAAATTGAGGAATTTTCCTAGCCTACGACATGCATATCAAACAAAAAGCAATAAATATTAAAAATAAATTATTTTTCAACTATTATGGCTTTTTTCTTCAATATGTCTCTCGTCGCATCGCCATCTCGTCCGCTTCTCCTACGCCATGTACGAGCCATCCGGAGATCCGAGCCGAGACTAAAACCTATTTTAATTTACATCCATCGATCCTATACTCCACGAGGGAGTGTACATGAAATCTAGATCGAAAGTAAAATAAAATAAAGAGTGGCTAAACAATGTCGTATCTAATTTACAAAAAATCAAATACTAGCCTCGTCAACCCCGAGGATTCAACAAAATAAACATTTACGCACATACAATCACATACACACATATGGCCATAATAGTCGGATCTTATGCCTGCAACCAAAGAGTTATACTACGCATATCCTACTATTATCCGGCACATATAATATATGAAAAGTGCATAAAAATTAACCGAATCCTAAACACATAAAACCGGAAAACCTGGCTCTGATACCAATTGAAGGGTTGGTTTCATTGATCCCGTGAGGGGAAACTTCGCTTCCCACTTCACCTCGGTTGCTTGTTCATGGCGATCCCATCGATGTCCCCGGATTAAAAAAAAATTAATCCCAGACAAAAGGGATTGCCCAAATAACCAAGTCATCGTCGTGCTATTCGTTTAGAGAGGTCACTTGAACAAACTCATTGTTCAAGCGACCAACCTCTATTCTACGAGTAGCCGCGGAATAGACGATGTACAGATCACCGATTTTTGTATTTATATTCGGGATCCAAGTATTATTTAGCCACAAACATGTTTATATAAAGTAAACAACCTCATATAACATGCATATAATTGAGAAACAATTATAAACATAATACAAAAGAACACTAATCAAATAAACAAGATTATACCTCTTGTTATACCTCTTGATCTTCTATTGTATGTCCTTCCTCCTTTCGGACGTCGTGTGGGTGACGATCTACCAAAAGTTGAAGCCTCCTAGATCACCAATCTTCCTTTCCTTGTTCACTCTGAACAGAGGAAGATGATAAAACAAAACTCATCTTCCTATCTAGAACCGGCCACCAAGTCAATAAACTCGATGTTGCCGCCGGCCAAGGAAGAGAACATGAAGTATGGAAACCGGCCAAAGGAGAATAAAAGAGGGCATGGGCGCCGGCCAACACTTGGAGAAGAGAAAGGAAAGCAATCCTCCTCCTTGTTGCCGCCCAAACCCTAAACTAAGCTCTCCTAATTTCCGGCCAAGGATGAAGGGAAGAAGAAATAGGTTGAGCTCCAACCAAGGTAGAGGGAAGAAGGAAGGTTGTCGGCCAAACCATGGAAGAAGAAGAAAGCCTTTCTCCTCATGTTGCCGCCCACAACCAACACTCAAACCCTAACCCTAGCCGCCCACTCCTAATCCTACCCCAACTAGGAATACTTGCCGCCCAAGAGAAGAAACCCTAATTCCATCCATCATTAGCCATAGATGAAGGGGAGAAGGTTGGGCACCGGCCAAACCAAGGAGAGAAGAAGGAAGAAGGGTGCCGGCCACCAAAGGAAGAAGAAGAAGAGAAACATCTTTCCTTAATTGTGGCCACCCAAAACCCTAAGCCTCCCTTGCTCTTGCCGCCCAAAACCCTAGTCCCCTTTCCTCTCATTGTGTCTTGTTGCCCACCCCTATTCCATCCTTTTATAGAGTTAGGGATAAGCCTTGGTTTAATCTCCACCATTGGTTCTAGGGATTTAATCTCAATCATCGGATCTAGAGACTTAATCTCAACCGTCAGATCTTAGAGATTTAATCTCTACTTTTGGATCTAGAGTTTTGTTTCTATCCATTGGATCTAAGCTTCATGAGGTGTTATTAGGCTATAATAGGGACCATGAGGAGGAGTTGGATCTTGGCCACCCACGGATCAAGCCCACATAAACTCCGATCCATTAATGATAATCCAATCCACTAAAGGATTATCATTGATCTACCTCACCAACCCCCATAAGTTAATATGGGCTCCATATATTATTTGTACATTTTCTCCTCGTGTTTAAGATCTCGAATGTCCGTCGATTAATTAAGTTATTGACCATTAATTAATCAACATCTAACTTCATGAGTAGTATCACTCAACCTTTTCATCATGCCGGACCAAGTCCACCTGCAGGGTTTACATGATGAACCTTATGAGCTCCTCAAGGGGACATCATCATCCTAATATATAGGACACGATTTTCTCCTATAATCAATGGCACACCATATAAATAATATCATCTCCCAACTTACCGAGCCTATCGATTTAATCTATAAATCTCGCCCATTGGTAATTCAAAGAGATGAATACTAAGTATATGTGCTTGTTATTATATCGGGATTAAGAGTATGTACAATATAATATCCGAGGTCTGATTTGATTATGTAGTCAGCAATAAATTGAATCACCTCTAAGTCGGTCCTGCTCAATACACACAAAGTGTACTAGTATGATTCTATGGTCAAGACAAACCAATACCAAATCACACTTCAACCATTCCAATGGGTTGTCCAAAGTCATCTCGGTTGTGAGCCTTTACTTATACTTTACAAGGAGCTGATAACATGATCTCCCGTGTGACACCACAAACCATGTTATCTACATTGTAATGTATTAGACAATATGCATAACCATAAAATATGCAAACAATTATCATGTGATTCTTATTTCAAAAATAAAGATGTTCATACAAAAGATAGACTTTTTCAGTATACATCCCACCAGGACCTACCTAGTGATGGATTAGGGTACGACATCGACATTCCTTTGCCATACAATCGAAAAGACATTTCAGCATGGAGGACGAGGATAGAGACTTTCTTGATGATGGATATAGAGAGTTGGTTCATCATCATGGATGGATTTGAACCTCCCATGGATAAGAAGGGATGACTCCTCAAAATGAAGAAATGGACCAAGGAGCAACGTTGATCCTTTAAGACTGAGGTTAAGGTAACAAATATTTTAGAAAATTTAATACCTAACGATGTTTTGTCAAGATTAGGAGAATTTAGGGATGCTAAGGAGTTATGGAGCAAGTTGATTGATCTCCATTAGAGTCCCTCACCATCCCAAGAAGTAGAGGAGGAGTATTCACTCTCTCAAGCTCAAGAAGAAAGCACGTCATCATCATCCCAAGAGCTTGAAGATTCGGAGGTTGAAAGGGAATCAAGTTCCAGGTCGGTAGAATAGGTAAAAGAATTGGAGGAAGCCTCCACCTCTAGGATTGAGAGGGAGGAGAGACCTTCCATGCCGGAGGAAGAGCAAGAAGATGCTTCTACATCTGGAAGAGATGAAGAGCAAGCTCACAATTCCTTTACCTTTATAGATAACTCAAGTTCATTGGTTAAAAAAAATCATATAACTTGATTTAAGTGTAGGGAACAAAGATACTATATAAGCAAGTGCTCAAGAAGAGTCAAGAAAGCTCAACCGACACCAAAAGTCGATGAGAAGCCAAAGGAAGCCAGTGCCCAAAGTTAAAAGAGAAAGGAGAATATTATTTGCTTCAAATGCAATCAAAGGGATCACTATAGGAGCTAATGCCCTAAGCGAAGACAACCTAAGAAGGGCAAAGGAGGGAGCTCAAGTGTAGGGGGAGCTAAGGCAACCCCTAAGGTATCATTTAATAATATTCCTTATTTGCGTAACAATCAAAAGTATGCTAGGAATTTTAGTGATATTGTTAATCATGAAAAGCATGCTAGAAATATGTATTGATGTTTAGGTGCTAAATCTTACAATATTAGGGTTAAGGACAAGTCTAGAACAATTACTCTTAAAACTATCACACCTAAGAATGACAAAAACCTAGGTAATATTAATCCCAAGAAATCTAGACATATGCCTAGGAAGAATAAGAATGCCCAAAAATATAATGGACAATCAAAATTGGACAAATTGGAATTAGAAAATCAAGCTTTGAGATCAAAGCTTGAGAATTTGGAAAAGTCCCTCAATAAGATGAAAAATTCAATTCTATGGTCTAAGGGTCAAAATCTAGGGGTTGGTAGGAAGGAACCAATTATGGACAAGAAAGGCTTTGGTCACATGTCTAAGTCCAAGGTAGACATGCCCACCTACCATAATATTCCATTTAACTATGGAACAAATCCTAGGTCTAGGAAAACCACGATTACTAGGGAAGTCATTCCTAAGGCTAACCATGGTAGGTGCCTAATGGCTAAGGATTCAAAGAAACCTAGGGAAGCCACTAAGGAGGTTACAAGGAGAGTTACCTCTAAAGTTAACCTTGGCAAAACTCAAATGACCAAGGCTTCCAAGCCTAAGAGGGTCATTAGAAAGGTACTAAGGGAGGATATACCTAGTGAATACCTAGTTAACCCAAGAAGCTCCAATAGGTATTGGATTCTTAGGAGTGTGATCCCTTCATGGGTCTAGGGTGTGCAACCTTGAATGGATAGGTAGTTAACTTAACCATGGTAAAAGGTGGCACTTTAGGGCATTTTCGAAGTATTGTAATACTTTGAAAATGAATGCGCAATAAAGTTCAAGAAGTTTGAAAAGTCAATCAAATTGGCACAAGATAGGTTTGAAGGTACGAAACTTCGCTTCCCACTTCAACTCGATCGCTTGTTCATGGCGATCCCTTCTACGTCCCAGGATAAAAAAAATTTATCCTTGACAAGAGGGATTACCCAAGCTACCGTTTCATCGTCGTGCTATCCGATTAGAGTGGTCACTTGAACAAACTTGTTGTTCAAGCAACCTACCTCTATTCTTCGAATAGCCATTGAATAGAGGATGTACGGATCGCCGGTTTTTGCATTTGTATTAGGGGTCCAAGTAATTTTAACCATAAAATAGAACATACAACATGTATATGATTGAAAAAAAATTATAGACATGTTACAAAAGAATATAAACAAGCGTTATACCTCTCGATCTTCTATTGTATGTCCTTCCTCCATTTGGACATCGTGTGGGCGACGATCTTTCAAAAGTCAAAGCCTCCTAGATCACCAATCTTCCTTTCTTTGCTCACTTTGAACAAAAGGAAGAATAAGAAACAAAACTCACCTATATCTAGAACCAACCAACAAGCTCCCAACTTGAAGCTTGTTGCCGGCCTAAAGAGAGGGAAAAGTGGGCGCCGGTCAAGAGCTCAAAGGAATCACCCTAACTCTTGTTTCCACCGGCCAAGGAGAAGAGAAGGAAGGGCTTTGGATGCTGACCAAAGAGAGAGGAGAAGATGATGGGCGCCGACCACCTAAGGAAGAAGAGAAGAAAGAAAAAATTTTCCTTAATTGTCGCCGCCCAAAACCTCCAAGCTCTTGTTGCACAACCCTAATCCTATATTGCTTATAATTGCTCTTGCCGCCCACCCTAATCCCTCCTTTTATAGAGTTAGGCTTAAGCCTTATTTTAATCTCCACCATCGGTTCTAGGGATTTAATCTCAACCGTCGGATCTAGAGATTTAATCTCAACCGTCGGATCTAGAGATTTAATCTCTACCGTTGGATCTAGAGTTTTATTTTCAATCATTGGATCTAGGCTCCATGAGGTTTTAATAGGCTACAATAGGGACCATGGGGAGAAGTTGGATCTTGGTCACCCAATGGATCAAGCCCACATAAAGTCCGATCCATTAATGATATCCAATCTACTAGAGGATTATCATTGATCTACCTCACCAACCCCCATAAGTTAATATGAGATCCATATATTATTTGTACATTTTTCTTCCCGTGTTTAAGATCTCGAATGTCTGTCGATTAATTAATTTACTGACAATTAATTAATCCACATCTAACTCCATGAGTAGTACCACTCAACCTTATCATCATGCCGGACCAAGTCCACCTGCAGGGTTTACATGATGAACCTTATGAGCTCCTCAAGGGAACATCATCATCCTAATATATAGGACACAGTTTCCTCCTATAATCAACGACACACCATATAAATAATAGCATTTCCCAACCTACCGAGCCTATCGATTTATTCTATAAATCTCGCCCATTGGTAAATCAAAGAAATGAATACTAAGTATATGTGCCCATTATTATATCGGGATTAAGAGCATGTACAATATAATATCTGAGGTCCGATTCAATTATGTAGTCAAAAATAAATTGAATCACCTCTATGTTGGTCCTGCTCAATACACACAAAGTGTACTAGTGTAATTCTATGGTCAAGACAAACCAATACCAAATCACACTACTACCATTCCAATGGTTTGTTCATAATCTTCTCGGTTGTGAGCCTTTACTTATACTTTACAAGGAACTGATAACATGATATCCCGTGTGACACCACACATCATGTTATCTACAATGCAATGTATTAGACGATATGCATAACCATAATATGCAAACAATGATCATGTGATTCTTATTTCAAAATAAAGATGTTCATACAAAAGATAGACTTTTCAGTATACATCCCAATAATCTTTCACTTATACTAAAAGACTATGTTGTACTTAAACTACCATACATCTGATTCTCATTCCCTCCACATGCTTATCAAAAGATCTCGCCGGAAGGTCCTTAGTGAAAGGATCTGCCAGGTTATTCTCCAATGCAATCTTTGCCACAACAACTTCTCCTCTCTTTACGATTTATCGTATCAGGTGGTACTTGCGCTCTATGTGTTTACTTGCCTTATGGGCTCGTGGTTCCTTCGGGTTTGCAACTGCACCACTATTATCACAATAAATTGTGATAGTTCTAGGCAAACCTGGAATCACATCCAAGTCCATCAAGAAGTTCCTGAGCCATACAGCTTCTTTGGCCTCCTTAGAGGTTGCCACATACTCAGCTTCCATGGTGGAGTCCGCCACGCATTTCTGCTTGACACTCCTCCATAAAATGGCTCCACCTCCCAAAGTAAACACAAAACTTGAGGTAGACTTACTGTTATCCCAGTCTGATTGGATGTCGGAATCTGTGTAACCCACTGGGAATAATTAGTCTGCCTGGTAAAATCGCATATAATCCCTAGTCCTTCTCAGGTACTCCAATATATGATTTACTGTAGTCCAATGTCCCTGTCCTGGATGACTTTGATATCTGCTGACCATGCCCACGGCAAAGAAGATATCTGGTCTCGTACATAGTCTCGCATACATGAGGCTTTCTACTACCGAAGCATAAGGAACTGTCTTCATCTCCTCTATCTCCTTAGATGTTCTAGGACACATCTCCTTAGACAAAGGAACTCCATGCCTGAAAGGTAGAAAACCTTTCTTGGTGTTTTGCATGATAAAACGATCCTTAATGGTATCTATGTGTGAAGCTTAAGATAAGCACAACATCCTTTTCTTGTGATCCCTTATAACCTTGATCCCAAGGATGTGTCCCACTTCTCCTAAGTTCTTCATATCAAACTGTTTGGACAACTATACACTTACGTCTGATAACACTTTTACATTGTTGCCAATAAACAAAATGTCATCTACGTATAGTACAAGAAATACCACTACGTTTCCATCACATCTCTTGTATACACAAGACTCATCCAGACTTTGAATGAATCCATAAGACTGGATTACCACATCAAAGTAGATGTTCCAAGACCTCGAAGCTTGCTTCAATCCATAAATGGACAGATTAAGCTTACACACAAGATGCACTTTGCCCTTTGCAATGAATCCTTCTGGTTGCTTCATATAGATGTTTTCCTCAAGGCTTCCATTAAGGAAAGTTGTCTTGACATCCATCTGCCATACCTCATAATCCATATGAGAAGCAATGCATAAGAGAATCCGAATAGACTTAAGCATGGCTACTGGCGAAAAGGTCTCCTCATAATCGATACCCCCTTTCTGAGTATACCCTTTCGCAAGTATACCCTTTCGCAACAAGCCTTGCTTTGAAGGTCTCAACCTTCTCGTCTATTCCTCATTTTCTTTTGTAGATCCACTTGCATCCAATGGTTTTTACACTATCGGGTGGTTCTACTAGCTCCCAGACCTGATTTGTATCCATAGATTCAATCTCAGCATTCATTGCACTTTGCCAAGATACTGCATCTTTATCTTGGATTGCCTCGTCATATGTCCACGGATCAGGTTCATGTTCGCCAGGGACCAAATCAGAAGATTCTCCCAAGAACATGAATCTATCAGGCTGTCTAACAACCCTCCCACTACGATGAGGTATCACCTTTGTATCCTCTGTGACACGCGGTGCAGTGACTTGTGGTATATCCTCTTGTACCGATGGTACTGAAGTAGTGACTTCCCCTTTCAATTCCTCCAGAACAATCTTACTCATGGGCTTGTGGTTCATCACATAGTCTTCCTCTAAAAATCTGGCGTTCGTGCTAACGATCACCCTCTGATCTCTAGGACTATAAAACAAACCACTTTTCGTTCCTCTAGGATAGCCTACGAACATGCGCACTTCTGTACGAGGTTCCAACTTACCAGCATCTGCTTTCAGAACATGTGTTGGACTCCTCCAAATCCGAATAAGTCTCAGACTAGGCTTTCGCCTAGTCCACAATTCTGTGGGAGTAGAAGGCACCGATTTAGATGGTACCAAGTTCATAATATACACTGTCGTATCTAGAGCATATCCCCAGAACGAATTTGGCAACTTAGAATAACTCATCATCGATCTAACCATCTCCATAAGAGTCTTATTCCTTCGCTCTGCTACACCATTCTGCTGCGGTGTGCCAGGTGCAGACAATTGGGATTGAATCCCAGCCTCTGATAAGTAATTCCTAAACTCTCCCAAGAGGTACTCACCACCACGATCTGATCGTAGTGTCTTGATACTTTTACCTTGACATTTTTCTGCATCAACCTTGAATTCTTTGAACTTGTCAAAGCATTCAACCTTGCGGCGCATCAAGTAAATGTCTCCATATCTTGAATAATCATCTATAAAATAGATGATATACTCAAAACCACCTCTAGCATGGATAGACATAGGACCACACAAATCAGAATGAACCAATTCCAACACATCTTTGGCCATATACCCCTTGGCCTTGAAAGGCCTCTTCGTCATTTTACCCTCCAAGTAAGATTCATAGGTTGGGAAATCTTCCACCACTAATAAAACCCAAAGGTCCATCAACTATTAACCTTTGAATTCTGCTTATGTTAATATGACCAAGTCTTAGATGCCAAAGATATGTTTGGTTCATCTTCGAAGGTTCTTTTCTCTTATTGGAATTAGAAGATGAGTTATTAACTTCTATTTGCATCGTGGGCGCTTTTGGTTCAAGTGTATACAAATTTCCTATCAATGCACCAGAACAGATAATGTCCCTATTCCTTTTTATAACAACTCTGTCATTAAAAGAAATAGAATATCAATCCATAAACAATTTATAAACCAAAATTAAATTCTTTCTAAATAAAGGTACATAAAGGCAATTTTTAAGAACCAAAACTTTATTTCTCTCAAAAGACAAATAAACATCTCCCACTACAACAGCCGCCACCTTTGTGGCATCGCCCAAGTATACAGTAATCTCCCCCTCAGCCAGTCGTCTGGTTTCTTCGAACCCCTGCAAAGTATTTCAGACATGATCAGTTGCTCCCGTATCTACACACCAGGTGCCGGTAGATAACACTGCTAAACATGTTTCAACGACTTGGACAAAAGATATACCTTTGTTCTGCTTGCGGTTGGGGCAGTTCTTCTTCTAGTGTTCAGTCTGCTTACAAGTGAAGCACTGGCCTTTCGGCTTCTTCACTCCTCCCAAAGTTCCTCCCACCACCTTTGCCCCACCATGTTTCTTCTTCTTCTTGCCTTTCGGCTTAGAAGTAGAAACCTTTTGGGCAACCATGGCTTGCACCTAAGCACTCTGACGAAAAAGCCCTTCTGCCACCTGGAGTTCTGTCAGAAGCTTGGCCAATGAATACAACCTCTTGTTCATGTTGTAGTTCAGGCGAAACTACTCAAAACTCCTATGTAAAGACTGAAGAATGATATCGACCTGGGTTTCCCCATCGATCTCAGCTCTGAGGACTTCCAGCTCATTTAAATGAGCCATCATCTTGAGAACATGATCCCTCACGGGTGTTCCCTCGATCATGGAGGTCGTCATCAAGTTCCTCATGGCTTCCTGCCTAGCAGCCCGATTTTGGTGTCCGAAAAGCTTTTTGAGATTGAGCATCATGTCATAAGCAGTGGGCATGGCTTGATGCTGATGTTGTAGTACATTTGACATAGATGCCAAAATATAACACCGCGTCATCTCATCGGCCTTGATCCATTTCTTATAACTCTCCTTCTCCTTTTCCCCAGAATCATCCGCAGGCTTAGGAGGGCACTCTTCGATGAGTACATATTTTTTTCCTCAGCAGTCAAGACAATGTCAAGATTCCTCTTCCAATCAACATAGTTGGGTCCAGTAAGTTTATTTTCTTTTAGTATCACAGCAAGCGGGTTGAAAGTCATTTTGAAAACAACCTAAGAATCACATAGATCAAAACATTAGATTTCAAAAAATTATTGATTCCTCAAACAATAAAATTTTAAAATCAACCAACACCTTAATACACCGAGAATATCGTATGCCACAATAGTGTGGACGTATACGAATTCTACATGAGGTTTCACCCATTAATTTTACTATCTTGTCAACCTAACTTTTTGACTAATAAAATTAATAGTTGGTTCCTCTTCGGCCCTACAAATAAAAGCAGTGACTCCGATGGGGAGGATACTTATATTTGTATCTAAGTGTTCACCATTACTCGGTACCAAGGTAATTATCTCGGGTTATGTGCCTTCCGATGGAGAAGTACACACGCTCCTTAATAATTTCCTATAGTTGAATCCTATGCCTGCAACCAAAAAGTTAACCTACACACATCCTACTATTATCCGGCACATATAATATATGAAAAGTGCATAAAAGTAACCGAATCCTAAACACACAAAACTGGAAACCGTGGCTCTGATACCAATTGAAGGGAGGGGAACTTTGCTTCCCACTTCAACTCGGTCGCTTGTTCATGGCGATCCCTTCTACGTCCCTAGATTAAAAAAACTTATCCTTGACAAGAGGGATTACCCAAGCTACCGTTTCATTGTCGTGCTATCCGATTAGAGTAGTCACTTGAACAAACTTGTTGTTTAAGCAACCTACCTCTATTCTTCGAATAGCCGTGGAATAGACGATGTACAGATCCCCAGTTTTTGTGTTTATATTCAGGGTCCAAGTAGTTTTAACCATAAAACAGAACATACAACATGTATATGATTGAAAAACAATTATAGATATGTTACAAAAGAATATAAACAAGCGTTATACCTCTCGATCTTCTATTGTATGTCCTTCCTTATTTTGCACGTTGTGTGGGCGACGATCTTCCAAAAGTCGAAGCCTCCTAGATCACCAATATTCCTTTCTTTGCTCGCTTTATAAAAAATGAAGAATAAGAAACAAAACTCACCTCTATCTAGAACCAACCAACAAGCTCCCAACTTGAAGCTTGCGTCGGCCTAAAGAGAGGGATAAGTGGGTGCCAGCCAAGAGCTCCAAGGAATCACCCTAACCCTTATTTCCACCGGCCAAGGAGAAGAGAAGGAAGGGCTTTGGACGCCGGCCAAAGAGAGAAGAGAAGATGATGGGCGCCGACCTCCTAAGGAAGAAGAGAAGAAAGAAAAAATTTTCCTTAATTGTGGCCGGCCAAAACCTCCAAGCTCTTGCCGCCCAACCCTAATCCTATCTTGCTTCTAATTTCTCTTGCCGCCCACCCTAATCCCTCCTTTTATAGAGTTAGGCTTAAGCCTTGTTTTAATCTCCACCATCGGTTCTATGGATTTAATCTCAACCGTCGGATCTAGAGATTTAATATCAACCGTCGGATCTAGAGATTTAATCTCTACCGTTGGATCTAGAGTTTTGTTTTCCATCATTGGATCTAGGCTCCATGAGGTTTTAATAGGATACAATAGGGACCATGAGGAGGAGTTGGATCTTGGCCACCCAATAGATCAAGCCCACATAAAGTCCGATCCATTAATGATAAACAAATCCACTTGAGGATTATCATTGATCTACCTCACTAACCCCCATAAGATAATATAGGCTCCATATATTATTTGTATATTTTTCTCCCCGTGTTTAAGATCTTGAATGTTCGTCGATTAATTAATTTACTGACAATTAATTAATCAACATCTAACTCCATGAGTAGTACCACTCAACCTTATCATCATGCCGGACCAAGTCCACCTGCAGGGTTTACATGATGAACCTTATGAGCTCCTCAAGGGCACATCATCATCCTAATATATATGACACGGTTTCCTCATATAATCAATGACACACCATATAAATAATATCATTTCCCAACTTACCGAGCCTATCGATTTATTATATAAATCTCGCCTATTGGTAAATCAAAGAAATGAATACTAAGTATATGTGCCTGTTATTATATCGGACTTAAGAGCACGTACAATATAATATCTGAGGTCCGATTCGAATTATGTAGTCAGCAATAAATCGAATCACCTCAATGTCGGTCCTGCTCAATACACACAAAGTGTACTAGTGTAATTCTATGGTCAAGACAAACCAATACCAAATCACACTACAACCATTCCAATGGTTTGTCTATAACCATCTCGGTTTGTGAGCCTTGACTTATACTTTATAAGGAACTGATAACATGATCTCCCGTGTGACACCACACACCATGTTATCTACAATGTAATGTATTAGATGATATGCATAGCCATAAATATGCAAACAATGATCATGTGATTCTTATTTCAAAATAAAGATGTTCATACAAAAGATAGACTTTTCAATATACATCCCAACAAGGTTAGATTCAAAATGTGTCATTTTGGATTTTGGCACACTTGAGGGAAAATTAGTGTTGGAATGTATACTGAAAGCCTGACTCTTTTTGTATGAACATTTTATTTTGGAATAAGAATCACATGATCATTGTTTGCACTTTATATATTTATTATATATGTGTGCATATTGTCTAATATTTTACATTGTAGATAACATGGTGCTTGGTGTGGCACAGAAGATCATGTTATCAGTCCCTTGTAAAATATAAGTAGAGGCTCACGACCAAGATGGTTTTGGACAAACCATTGGCATGGTTGTAGTGTAGCTTGGTATTGTTTTGTCTTGAACATAAAGTTACACTAGTACACTTAGGTGTATTGAGCAGGACCGACATAGAGGTGATTCAATTTAGTACGGACTACATAATTGAATCGAACCTCGGATATTATGTTGTGCATGCTCTTAATCCCGATATAATAACGGACACATGTACTTAGTATTTATTTCTTTGATTTACCAGAGGGTGAGATTTAGATGGATTAAATCAATATGCCCGGTAAGTTGGGAAATGATATTATTTACATGGTGTGTCGTTGATTATAGGAGGAAACCGTGTCCTATATATTAGGTTGATGATGTCCCCTTGAGGAGCTCATAAGGTTCATCATGTAAACCCAGCTGGTTGACTTAGTCAACATGATGATAAGGTTGAGTGGTACTACTCGAGGAATTAGATGCTAATTAATTGATGGTCAGTAAATCAATTAATTGACGGACATTCGATATCTTAAACACGGGGAGATTAATGTACGAATAATATATGAAGCCCATATTAATTTATGGGGGTTGGTGAGTTAGTTCAATGATGATCCTCTAGTGGAATGAAACATCAATGATGGATCAAGTTTGTGTGGTTCCGATCCATCGGGTGGCCAAGATCCAACTCCTCCTTATGGTCCCTATCGTAGCCTAATATAATCCTTGTGAAGTCTAGATCCAAGAATGTAAAACAAAACCTAGAACCAACGGTTGGGAATAAATCCTTAGATCCGATGGTTAGGATGAAACCCTAGAACCAATGGTTAGGATTAAATCCCTAGATCCGATGGATAGGATGAAACCCTAGAATCGACGGTTGGGATTAAATCCCTAGATCCGACGGTCGGGATAAAACCCTAGATCCGACGGATGGGATGAAACCCTAGATCCGACGGTTGGGATGAAATCCTAGATGCGATGGTTGGGATGAAACCCTAGATTCGACGGTTGGGATAAAACCCTAGATCCGACGGTGGAGATTAAATCTCTAGATCCGACGGTGGAGATTAAAAGAGGCTTAATCCCAATTCTATAAATAGAAGGCTTAAGCTTGGGCGGCAAGAATAATTGAATTGGAGTTAGGGTTTGGCTCTTCTCAAAGTGGGCGGCTAGGGTTTTGGAGCAAAAGCTTGGGCGGCAACCATCTTCCTTCTCCTTGTTGCCGGCGCCCATCTTCCTCCATCAAGACTTGGTCGGCGCCCATCCTCTAGGCCTCTCTCTTATTCCTTGGCCGGTGGTTCTCCTTCCATTGGTGGCCGGCATTCACTCCTTCAATCTCTCCAAGGTGGCCGGCGGTGTAGGGAAATCTCGTATGCCAAATGGCATATGCGCAACGGAAAATAGGATCCCTTCCAAGTGATCCATGCGAAAGCAAACTCGTATAAAATAAATTTCTCTAAACCAAACCTATCTTATAGGAGAGGATTACCTTTGTTGCGTGCCCTTGTTAATCCCGCTTTTCCTTTCGGTTTGTTGGATCTTTAGCACGTTCAAGTGTCCGTGCCTCTATACGTATCCACACGAGCACGCTCTTGTCTCACAAAAGGAAAACTAGAAGAGCTCTCCTTTACTTCTTGCTAGAGAAGTCCCTAAAGGAGAGGAAGAGAGGGAAAAGGAGAAAGGAAGAAGAAGACTCCTCTTCTTGCTAGCCTACACTCACAAACCCACACAACTAAAGCTTCCACCAAGCTTTCTCACAACCACAACACCAAAAACCCACTATGGCCGGCCACTCCATGGAGCCTTTTATAGGGTTGGAAAAACCCTTCCACCTCCTTCACATTCAATGCAATCCATTGCATTGAGACACACTCAAAAAGGATTTGGCTTCCTTGTTTGGCCGGCCACTTAAGGAGACAAAACCATTTTGTTTCCTTCCACCTTAACTAGCTTAGGTGGATGCTTAGGTGGCATGCTTATGTGGTATTCTTATGTGGCATTCATGCATGTTGAATTAATCTTATTAATTCAATTAAGCTTATGTTATCATATTGAATTAATCTTATTAAATCAATAAGGTAACATATTGAATTAATCTCATTAAATCAATTAGCTAAAATTCTCATTAAGCTTAAAGTCCAAAAATCATTTTGTACTTAAGCTTATTCCCATATTATTCTAGTCAAACTAGAATACTCTAATTCCTCTAATTATCATGCTCTTTGTGTGTGACCCTATAGGCTCTCATAACGTTGGCAGTGGACCTAAACTCTTTTAGATACACAAGCAATGAGCGGCATCTAGCAATGCATCATTGCTACCCAAGTTACGAGATAAGTCAAGATCCGACTAACCTTTCCGTGACTACTATAATATATGACCGTGTCCTTCTATCCTTGATATCAGATTGATCAATGAGGCATAGACCGTGTCATCCTCGATCAATCTATGTGTTTCTTGATCCCTGAGTAAACTAACTCAAACAAATGAGCTCAATATCTCATATTGACTCATTCGAGCATGGTCATGCGTTTTAGTAGTTCTACTCAATCAAGGGGCCCACCGATATCACTCCCGTCATATGGAAGGGATAGATCCCATCTACATCACTCACATCCCTCCGCATAATTTGTTACATACCCAGTAATCGCCTTTATGGTCCACCTGCTATGTGACGCTTGACGTTTGTGATACCAAAGTACATAACTCCTTATGTAGGGAACCATAGTGACTTCAGGTCTAAGGACTATTCATACCAATAGTCACATGAGAAAGTTTATGACACTCATATAACGATCCATAAAACTTTCTCATGGCGGGTCAGTTCAGTATATATTCTCCAATATATACCCATGTGTCAACTTGATATCATATATCCATGACTTGTGAGATCAAGTCATCAATTGACCTACATGCTAGTCTTTATGTATTAATATTGCCCTTGCATATTAATACTCGACTAGGAACATTTAGGAAAGTGTTCTCTACAGCCTCTCATAATCAATTCTGCCAATTGATGTGCTGTAGATAAGAACCTACTTTTCTAGGGCATTATTATATTTAAATTAGCTGGCACAAGCAAGATGTAAATATAATAACCAATCCTTTGCCTTTATAGAATATGATACAAAATGTTCCCTATTCAACCATCACATGATTGGTTCTAGGGCTTTAACTAACAGGCGGTTCTCCTTCCATTGGTGGCCGGCGCTTCATCCATTTGTTCCTTGGCCGGCGGTTGCATCGAATTCCCTAATTTGGTGGTTGGTTCTAGAAAGGATAGGTATTTTTTGGTTCTTCTCTTTGTTCGCAGCGGACAAGGAAGGGAAGAACGCGATCTAGAAGCCTTCTACTCGTGGAGGATCTTCGTCCACACGTCGTCCACGAGAAGGATAGGACATAGGGTAGAAGATCGTAAGGTATAAAGTTTTATAACTTTATTTTCAGATCTGAGCATGTTCCTTTTAGTGTTGATTATACATGTGTGCGTATGTATATATATTGTATAATCATGGACCCCGAAGACAAACATAAAAACCGGCGATCCGTCCGTCGTCTCTTCCGCGGCTAATCAACTAGAAGAGTTGTGTTGCTTGAACAACTAGTTTGTTCAAGCGACCACTCAAGTTGTTAACACGACGATGAATAGGTTGTGCTAAGGAAACTCATCTCATCTGGATTAATTCTTTCATTAGTGAAAATTTTGATCCGGGGACATGTGAGCCAATGAGCCTCCGAAGCAACTCCCTACAAGTGGTATCAGATCCACGATTTTCGGTTTTGTGTGTTTGGGATTCGGTTAATTTTTATGCACTTTTTCATATATTATATGTGCCGGATAATAGTAGGATATGCGTAGTTTAACTCTTTGGTTGCAGGCATAAGATCCGACTATTATGGCCATATGTGTGTATGTGATTGGATGTGTGTAAATATTTATTATTTGAATCCTCGGGGTTGACGAGGCTAGATTAGTATTTAATTTTTGTAATTAAATACGGCATTGTTTAGCCGCTCATTTTAGTTTACTTTCGATCTAGATTATTTGTACACTCCTTCGTGGAGTATAGGATCGATGGATGTAAATTAAAATAGCTTAATCTCGGCTCGGATCTCTTTGGTGACTTGCACACGGGAAAAGATGGAGTGGATGAGGTGGCGACACGACGGGATGCATATTGGAGGACAATGCCATAATAGTTGGAAAAATTCTGTTTTTTCCATATTTATTGCTTATTTGTTTTATATGCATGTTGTGTATGTTTTAAAATTACTCATTTTCAATTTACTAAGTAGGAGAGGGACATTTTAATTAATTCCCGCGGCCTCCATTACAATTTGACGTATGATGCAACAAACTTGCGCGTTGGCTCTGAGTGCCTTCCTCCCCATTGGATGGGTTTGTTTGCGGATCACTAGGTCAAATAATGGTTATAGGAAATTATTAAGGAGCGTGTGTACTTCCCCATCGGTAAGGCACATAATCCGAAATAATTCCCTTAGTATCATGTAATGGTGCACACTTAGATGCAAATAAAAAGTATCCTCCCCATCGGAGTCACTGCTTTTATTTGTAGGGCCAAAGAGGAACCAACTATTAATTTTATTTGTCAAAAAGTAAGGTTGACAAGATAATAAAATTAATGGGTAAAACCTCCTCTTACAAATGTAGAATTCGTATACGTCCACACTATCGTGGCATGCGATATTCTCGTTGTTTTGAGGTGTTGGTTGATTTCGGAATTTTATTGTTTTTGAGGAATCAATAATATTTGAAATCTAATATTTTGATCATTGTGATTTTTAGGATTTTCAAATGGCTTTCAACCCACTTGTTGTGATTTTAAAAGAAAACAAACTTACTGGACCAAACTACATTGATTTGAAAAGAAACTTGGATATTGTCTTAACTGCGGAGGAGTACAAATTTGTACTCTTCGAGGTTTGTCCTCCTAAGCCCTCTGATGACTCTAATGAAAAGGAGAAAGAACGTTATAAGAAATGGGTCAAGGCAGATGAGATGGCGCGGTGTTACATTTTGGCATCTATGTCAAATGTGCTGCAACATCAGCATCAGGCCATAGCCACAGCTTATGACATGATGTTCAATCTCAAGGAACTTTTCGGACATCAGAGTAGGGCTACTAGCGAGGAGAGGCAATGAGAAACTTGATGACGACCACCATGATCGAGGGAACACCCGTTAGGGATCATGTTCTCAAGATGATGGCTCATCTTAATGAGATGGAAGTCCTCGGAGCTGAGATCGATGGGGAAACCCAGGTCGATATCATTCCCCAGTCTCTGCCTAGGAGTTTTGAGCAGTTCCGCCTCAACTACAACATGAACAAGAGGTTGTATTCGTTGGCGGAGCTTCTGACAGAACTCCAGGCGGCAAAGGGGCTTTTTCGTCAAAGTGCTCAAGCCATGGTCGCTCAGAAGGTTTCTTCCTCTAAACCGAAAGGTAAGAAGAAGAAGAAGCAAGGTGGAGCGAAGAAAGTGGCAGTGGGACCTCAGGCAAGAGTGAAGAAGCCGATAGGCAAGTGCTTCACTTGCAAGCAGACTGGACATTGGAAGGCGGACTGTCCTCGCCGAAAGAACAAAGGTATATCTTCTTGTTTAGTTGTTGAAACATGTTTAGCGGTGTTATCTACTAGTGCCTAGTGTGTAGATACAGGAGCCACTGATCATGTCTGCAATACTTTGCAGGGGTTCCAGGGAACCCGACGACTAGCTGAGGGAGAGATTACCGTCTTCATGGGCAATGCTTCAAAGGTGGCGGCTATTGCAGTGGGAGACATTTATTTATCTTTTGATAGGAATAAAGTTTTGGTTTTGAGAAATTGTCTTTATGTACTTACTTTTAGAAAGAATTTAATTTCAGTTTCTAAATTGTTTATGGATGGATATTCTGTTTCTTTTAATGACAAAGTGGTTATAAAAAGGAATAGGGAGATTATCTATTCTGGTACATTGGTTGGCAATTTATTACTCTTGAATCCTAAAACTCAACGATGCATATAAGTAAATAACTCATCTTCTAAATCTAATAAGAGAAAAGAACCTTCAGAATGAACCAAACATATCTTTGGCATCTAAGGCTTGGTCATATTAACTAAGTAGAATTCAAAGGTTGATAGTGATGGACCTTGGGTTCATTAGTGGTGGAGGATCTCCCAACCTCGCGAATCTTGCTTGGAAGGTAAAATGACCAAGAGGCCTTTCAAGGCCAAGGGGTATAGAGCCAAAGATGTGTTAGAATTGGTTCATTCGATTTGTGCGGTCCTATGTCTATCCAGTAAGAGGTGGTTTTGAATATTTCGCCTCTTTTATAGACGATTATTCAAGATATGGATACATTTGAAGTCCAATGCTTTGACAGTTCAAAGAATTCAAGGTCATGTGGAGAACCGCCAAGGTAAAAGTATCAAGACATTACGATCCGATCGTGGTGGCGAGTACCTCTTGGGAGAGTTTAGGAGTTACTTATCAAAGGTCGGGATTCAATCCTAATTGTCCGCGACCGCACACCCAACAGAATGGTGTGCGGAGCGAAGGAATAGGACTCTTATGGAGATGGTCGATCGATGATGAGTTATTCCGAGTTACCCGATTCGCTCGGGTTTGCTCGAAACAAAGACATATTCTCAACTTGGTTCCATCTAAGTCAAGACTCTACTCCCACAGAGTTGTGGATCGTAAAGCCTAGTCTAAGACATATTCGATTTGGGGTAGTCCAAAGACATGTGAAGGGAGATGCCGTAAGTTGGAATCTCGCATAGTATGCGCTGTTTGTTGGCTACCCTAAGGGAACGAAGGGTGGTTTATTCTATAGTCTTAGAGATCAGAAGGTGATTGTGAGTACGAATGCCAGATTTCTAGAGGAGGACTATGTGATGAACCACAAGCCCACGAGTAGGATTGTTCTTGAGGAGTTAACAGGGGAAGTTCCGACTTCAGTACCACCGGTACAAGAGGAGACACCACAAGTCACTGCACCGCATGTCACAGAGTATACACAAGAGGCACCTCGTCGTAGTGGGAGGGTTGTTAGACAACCCGAGAGATTCATGTTTTTGGGAGAGTCTTCGGACTTAGTCCCTGGTGAACATGAACCGGATCCCTGGACATATGATGAGGCACTCCAAGATAGAGATGCGGTATCTTGGCAAAGTGCGATGAATTCAGAGATAGAATCTATGGATTCTAATCAGGTATGAGAGCTAGTAGAACCACCCGATGGTGTAAAAGCCATTGGATGCAAGTGGATCTACAAGAGAAAGAGAGGAGTAGACAGGAAGGTTGAGACCTTCAAAGCTAGGCTTGTTGTGAAAGGGTATACTCAGAAAGAGGGTATCGATTATGAGGAGACCTTTTCACCGGTAGCTATGCTTAAGTCTATCCAGATTCTCTTATCTATAGCTGCTCATATGGATTATGAGATTTGGCAGATGGATGTCAAGACCGCTTTCCTTAATGGAAGTCTTGAGGAGAACATCTATATGCGGCAACCAGAGGGATTCATTGCTAAAGGCAAAGAGCATCTTGTATGTAAGCTTAATCGGTCCATTTATGGATTGAAGCAAGCTTCTAGATCTTGGAACATCCGCTTTGATGAGGTAATCCAGTCATATGGATTTATTCAAAGTCCGGATGAGCCTTGTGTATACAAGAGATGTGACGGAAACGTAGTGGTGTTTCTTGTACTATACGTAGATGACATTTTGTTAGTTGGCAACAATATCAAAGTGTTATCAGACGTAAGGGTATGGTTGTCCAAACAGTTTGATATGAAGGACTTGGGAGAAGTGGGACACATCCTTGGGATCAAAGTTATAAGGGATCGCAAGAAAAGGATCTTGTGCTTATCTCAAGCTTCATACATTGACACTATCCTTGCTCATTTTAGCATGCAGAACTCTAAGAAAGGTTTTCTACCTTTTAGGTATGGAGTTCCTTTATCTAAAGAGATGTGTCCCAAAACATCAAAGGAGATAGAGGACATGAAGGTGGTTCCTTATGCTTCGGCAGTAGGAAGCCTTATGTATGCTATGCTATGTACGAGATCGGATATCTGCTTTGCCATGGGCATGGTTAGCAGATATCAGAGTAATCCTTGACAGGGACATTGGACTGCGGTAAAGCATATATTGAAGTACCTGAGAAGGACTAGGGATTATATGCTGGTTTACCGGGTAGATCAATTAGTCCCTGTGGGTTACACGGATTTGGATTTCCAATTAGATAGGGACAAGAGTAAGTCTACCTCGGGGTTTGTGTTTACTTTTGGAGGTGGAGCCAAAGTATGGAGGAGTGTCAAGCAGAAATGCCTGGCGGACTCTACCATGGAAGCTGAGTATGTGGCAGCCTCTGAGGCAGCCAAGGAAGCTGTATGGCTCAGGAACTTCTTGATGGACTTGGATGTGATTCCTGGTTTGCCCAGAACTATCTCAATTTATTGTGATAATAGTGGTACAGTTGCAAACTCGAAGGAACCACGAGCCCATAAGGCAAGTAAACACATAGAGCGCAAGTACCACCTTATACAAGAGATCGTAAAGCGAGGAGAAGTTGTTGTCGCCAAGATTGCATCAGAGGATAACCTGGCGGATCCATTCACTAAGGCCCTTCCAGCGAAAGCGTTTGATAGGCATGTGGAGGACATGGGGATCAGATGTATGGCAGAGTGATGACGGCATAGTCTTTTAGTATAAGTGGAAGATTGTTGGAATGTATACTGAAAGCCTAGCTCTTTGTGTATGAACATTTTATTTTGGAATAAGAATCACATGATCATTGTTTGCACTTTATATATTTATTATATATGTGTGCATATTGTCTAATATTTTACATTGTAGATAACATGGTGCTTGGTGTGACACAGAAGATCATGTTATCAGTCCCTTGTAAAATATAAGTAGAGGCTCACGACCAAGATGGTTTTGGACAAACCATTGGCATGGTTATAGTGTAGCTTGGTATTGTTTTGTCTTGAACATAAAGTTACACTAGTACACTTAGGTGTATTGAGCAGGACCGACATAGAGGTGATTCAATTTAGTACTGACTACATAATTGAATCGGACCTCGGATATTATGTTGTGCATGCTCTTAATCCCGATATAATAACAGGCACATGTACTTAGTATTTATTTCTTTGATTTACCAGAGGGTGAGATTTAGATGGATTAAATCAATATGCACGGTAAGTTGGGAAATGATATTATTTACATGGCGTGTCGTTGATTATAGGAGGAAACCGTGTCCTATATATTAGGTTGATGATGTCCCCTTGAGGAGCTCATAAGGTTCATCATGTAAACCCAGGTGGTTGACTTAGTCAACATGATGATAAGGTTGAGTGGTACTACTCGAGGAATTAGATGTTAATTAATTGATGGTCAGTAAATCAATTAATTGACGGACATTCGATATCTTAAACACGAGGAGATTAATGTAAGAATAATATATGGAGCCCATATTAATTTATGGGGGTTGGTGAGGTAGTTCAATGATGATCCTCTAGTGGAATGGAACATCATTGATGGATCAAGTTTGTGTGGTTCCGATCCGTCGGATGGCCAAGATCCAACTCCTCCTTATGGTCCCTATCGTAGCCTAATATAATCCTTGTGAAGTCTAGATCCAAGAATGTAAAACAAAACCTAGAACCAACGGTTGGGATTAAATCCCTAGATCCGATGGTTAGGATGAAACCCTAGACCCGACGGTTGGGATTAAATCCTAGATCCGATGAAATCCTAGATCCGACGGTTGGGATGAAACCCTAGATCCGACGGTTGGGATAAAACCCTAGATCCGACGGTGGAGATTAAATCCCTAGATCCGACGGTGGAGATTAAAGGAGGCTTAAGCCCAATTCTATAAATAGAAGGCTTAAGCTTGGGCGGCAAGAATAATTGAATTGGAGTTAGGGTTTGGCTCTTCTCAAAGTGGGCGGCTAGGGTTTTGGAGCAAAAGCTTGGGCGGCAACCATCTTCCTTCTCCTTGTTGCCGGCGCCCATCTTCCTCCATCAAGACTTGGCCGGCGCCCATCCTCTAGGCCTCTCTCTTATTCCTTGGCCGGTTGTTCTCCTTCCATTGGTGGCCGGCATTCACTCCTTCAATCTCTCCAAGGTGGCCGGCGGTTCTCCTTCCATTGGTGGCCTGCGCTTCATCCACTTGTTCCTTGGCCGGCGGTTGCATCAAATTCCTTAATTTGATGGTCAGTTCTAGAAAGGATAGGTATTTGTTGGTTCTTCTCTTTGTTCGCAGCAGACAAGGAAGGGAAGAACGCGATCTAGAAGCCTTCTACTCGTGGAGGATCTTCGTCCACACGTCGTCCACGAGAAGGATAGGACATAGGGTAGAAGATCGTAAGGTATAAAGTTTTATAACTTTATTTTCATATCTGAGCATGTTCCTTTTAGTGTTGATTATACATGTGTGCATATGTATATATATTGTACAATCATAGACCCCGACGACAAACACAAAAACCGGCGATCCGTCCGTCGTCTCTTCCGCGGCTAATCAACTAGAAGAGTTGTGTTGCTTGAACAACTAGTTTGTTCAAGCGACCACTCAAGTTGTTAGCACGACGACGAATAGGTTGTGCTAAGAAAACTCATCCCATCCGGATTAATTCTTTCATTAGTGAAAATTTTGATCCGGGGACATGGGAGCCAATGAGCCTCCGAAGCAACTCCCTACAATTAGTATTATGGAAAATTATTATAAAACTTTGTAAATGGTAATTAGGCTTAAAATCTAAGTATTTTTATACCTTTATATTTTATTTGTCATTCTTTGTTTGTCATATGTCATGTCATGAAATTATATTTCATTTAATCATATAAAATGTCATGAAAATACTTAGGTTAATTTTGTCATGCTTGTACTTAGGTTTATATTATATCATGACATCATGTATCATTGGCACATGCTTTTAATTATGTTATCATTTATCTCATGATCATAATTCATGCATTTAAGCTAATAAACTTGAATTAAAGACAATGGTACGATTTTAAGTCCCATGATAAGGGAATCAAATAGGGTTGCCTAGATAAAATTCATAAGGGCTTAGATTAAGGAAGTACAAAAATCCACATCTCACACAAACCTTAAATTGACATGTGTGTGTATTGATACATCTTAGACACATGTGAGATGTTAGAAAAATGAGTTAAGTTCAAGGTGCATAGATGTTGCATCTAGGTGAACTCAAACTCGTAATATGACATTAATGAATCATGAGGAAAGCTAATGTACAAGTTATGTACATCTAGCCCATAGACCATGATTCAATATAAGGTTTTGAAAATATTTTAAAATTATTTTTAGAAAACCTTGGTGAAACCTATCTTTTGATAGCAATCACCATTGAGAAAATTGGCACAAAGTTAGACAAAAACAATGAAGTTTTCAATGCTTTTGAACTTTGTATCAATACTTCAATTTAATGGGTATTTTAATATAAGAATATTTTTCACCTATTGTATTTGATGTAAGTAATATATTTATTAAATTTTAGGATTTTTCAAATTACATATATTTACTTATGAATTTCCAAAATCCATTTCTTAAAATTAGTTTTGTGCATTTGTAGAAACTAGTCGACTGTTGCTTTGGGTAGTCGACTGGTGGTGGTGCAATCGACTGATTTCTATTTCAGTCGATTGTTATGTCTGATATGAGCTAACCAAGGTTTGTTTAATGATTTATTAACATACCTAAGGTACCCTAGCATCTCTTAATCTTAGGATATTCTTTGGAAAACATTGTAAGGGTGATACAATCATTGAAAATGATTAGGAGAATTATTTAGAGTGAAGTATCGATTTTTAAGGTTGTGAAAGTTCAAGTTTGAACTTGTAACCATATTTTCGATGGTTTAAGTTTCCTATTGGCTTAGGAACTCTACAAGGATATTGTTGGTGCAATGATCAAGGGGGAGTAAGCTTTCAGGGGGAGATTATGAAGGTTGAAGCTTCGCTTCTCGCTTCAACTTAGTCGCTTGTGCATGGCGATCATATCTACGCCCCAGAATTAAAAAAAATTAATCCTTGATGAACACGGATTACCCAAGCAACTGATCCATCATCGTGCTATTCGATTAGAGTGGTCTCTTGAATAAACTTGTTGTTCAAGCAACCTAACTCTTTTCCTTGATTAGCCACGGAATAGATGATGTACGGATTGCCAGTTTTTTTGTTTATCTTTGGGGTCCAAGTAAATTAGCCACATGAAATTACATACTTAATACAAAGAAACAAAAGGAAACCAAAACTAGAATTATACCTCGTGTTTACCTCTTGGTCTTCTATTGTATATCATATCCTCCTCTTAAACATTGGGTGGGCAACCATCCTCCAAGAGTTGAAACCTCCTAAATCGCATATCTTCCTTTCCTTCTTCGCTTCGAATAAAGGAAGATAATCAAAGACTTCTTCTCCTATCTAGAGCCAACCACCAAGCTCCTAGCTTGATCCTTGTTGTCGACTAAGGAGAGGAAGAAGAATTATGGGTGCCGGCCAAGAGCTCCAAAGGAAGAACCTTAACTCTTGTTACTGCCGGCCAAGGAGAAATATAGGAAGAGGTATGGGCACCAGCCAAGGTGAGGAAGAAGAGGATGGGCACCGGCTACACCTTAGGAAGAGAGGAAAACAAACCCTTGTTAGGAATATTTGGAACGGCTAGAGGGGGGGTGAATAGCGTTTCGCCCGTTCGTGAATAGAATTCGATCTCGTTCGTGTCTACAATTTCGTTAGCGCAGCGGAATACAGATAATGATAACAATAACGAAATGGACAACAAGCTAACACAATGATATAACGTGGTTCGGAATCGCACGGTTCCTACTCCACGGATCGAGCTCTAAAGAGCCCTAGTGATGCACACGCACTCACTAATGATAAACACTCCTTCTCGACACAAGTCGGAGGCGGAGAAACCCCGTACAAACGTTTACAACAATAAACGAAAGGAATACAAGAAATATACAATGTAAATACAAAATACAAGTAAAGAAAAGACTTTACAACACTTGTTTTGATTGCTTGAATGCTTGGTTGCTTGCTAGCAGTTGGAGGCCTGATTTGCTCTAACAAATCGCCCCAATAGCCCTCAAGAACCGATCACAAAATCCTCCATCATGAGCTCCTTATAAAGCTTCAACCTGTGCTGGAAAAGGTCTATCAGTCGACTGATCGGGACCATCAGTCGACTGATCACACTGTTGCTGTGAGACAACGATGTAATCCACGCTGGAAAAATCCAACGGCTAGGACATCAGTCGACTGATATGTCACTCGACTGCTCGTCTCAGCAGTCGAGTGAGACTCCATTCTGTGGCCGAAAATCCGAGCATCGATCATTGTTGTCCATCACCGAGCCCTAACTCGGCGATCGCTAGGCCATAACCCGCAGTCAAACCCTAGTTGACTCGGTCCAGTCGACTGGCACATGGCACCAGTCGATTGGCACACCTCAAACATGAGGTTTTAACCCAAGTATGGTTCCCCCATACTTGTTAGACCACCCTTAGCCTAGACCTAAGCCTTCTAGCCACCTCCATCAGCCTCACACCTCTCGGATCCCTCCAAGTCATCCATGACTTGTTCATCCATCGCGCTAGCCTTCAGGTGCTTCCATCGGCTATGTCATGCTAACGGTGTCTACACCGCCAAGGCACATTGGACTTACGCCGCCAAGACTCCGCTTGGACTTTACTCCGCCAACCATTGGACTTATGCTGCCAAGACTACCGCTTGGACTTTACGCCGCCAATATCAATCCCCTTGGACTTCTAATGCCAACCCATGTTGGACTTTCCATGCCAAGACAATGCTTGGACTTTCTATGCCAAGACCATGCTTGGACTTTCCCAAATGCCAAGACCATGCTTGGACTTTCCCTTGCCAACCCATGTTGGACTTTTACATTGCCAAGACCATGCTTGGACTTTCCATGCCAAGAACTCAAGAATTGGACTTCCCATGACAACTACATTGTCATATGTTTTTGTTGAAACATCAAAACACATCAAAACATCACTCGAGCCAAACTCGAGTCCTGGTCAATCGTGACCTGGGCCGATTGCACCAACAATCTCTCCCTTTTTGATGTTTGACAAAAACCAAACAAATTATTGAGTTAGAACACTAACTCAAATCCCTTACCAATTATCCCAAATTGGTAAACACTCTCCAAATGTTCTCCCTCAAACATTCTCCCCCTTTTTGACTAACATCAAAAAGATTTTCTCTCCAAGGAGGTCAATGTCTCATGTCCCAATGAGATCTTACAATCTCCCCCTTGGTCCAAAAATACCTAGGATGCCTACCATCTTCTTAGTGATAAGTCCCATATCACTCAAGAGAGGCAATCCTATACACTCTCCCAATTTCCAAATTGGGTTTCTAAAAATCTCATCAATTTTCCAATTGATGATACTCTCCCAATACCTTCTCCCCCTTCAAGAAGAGAAAACACATCCATCATCCCATGATGGATAACTCCCACTAAAGGCTTGCTCCCCCTTGACCATTGCACCAACAATGTCCTTGGGAAGTCCCTAATCCAATAGGAACTCTAAGCCATCAAAATTAAGGTTAGAAATTCAACATTGAACTTTCCAACACCTTAGAGTTGATACAAACCCTAAACACCTCTCATAATCCATATCCAATGGATTTTCACCCTTCATCATGCTTCCCAAAGCATATTCTAGGGTTAGGAGTGGTTAGGGACCTTAACCGCAGCTGAAATCGGGTTAAACAACCTTGGTTACCCCGAAATCAGGCTATTAGTCGAGTGATTCAGAAATCAGTCGACTGCCACCCAGGGCAGTCGGCTGATAACTGAAAAATCCGATTTTCAGTTATCAAAAACGAGTTTCAGAAAATCATAAATAATTATATGTATATCGAAAAATCATGAAATTTGATACGTATAAAACTTATGACCAGTACAATGGGTGAAAAATGTTTAAAAAATATTTTCCCCATAAAATAGTGAAATTGATACAAAATCCAAAAGTGACTAAAAACTTTAAAGTTTAAGCTCACTTTGTATCAATCTCATCAATGGTGATTGCTATCAAAAGATATACTTCACCAAGGTTTTTCAAAATGGTTTTAAAATGTTTTCAAAACCTTATTTTTGGATCATATTCCTTGGGATCTATGTACATGACTTGTACACAAGCTTTCCTAATGATCCACCATTGAAATTAGATGAGTTTTAGTTCATCTAGATGCAAAAGCTTTGCACCTTGAACTTAACTCATATCCTAGCATCTCACATGTATCTAGGGTGTATAAATACACATACATGTCAATTGGATGTGAGATGTGGGTTTTGTTCTCTCTAAACTAGGGTTTCATGCATTTTTCTAAGGCAACCCTACTTGATTCCCTTATGAATGGGACTCCAAGTCATGCCATAGTCCTTAAATCAATTTTCAATCAAGTTAATGCATGAAATGATGATGGCATAATGATAGCAAAAATAAATCATGGCCAATGATCATGATGTCATGACATATGATATAAAACTAAAACACATGACATTCAATCCTAATTCCCAAACATAATCATGACATATATATGATAAAAATAAATATGATGTCATGTCATGGTATATGGCAATCAAAGCATGACATAAAATATATAGGTATAAGAATACCTAAATTTTAATATTAGTTGTCATTTGTTGGGATTACTCATATTTTGCCATATTAATCTAAATTCTCCCAAATGTGTCAAACATCCAAAATGGCACATTAAAACCTCTAAACCTAAATTGTGCCAATTTGATCATTTAGTCAAACTTCTCAAGTAATATTGGCACATCCTAAAAACCTTTAGGATTCAAATTCAAACCTATTTCCAAGGTATCCATAACTTTGAAAATAACCTAAGAAGCCACCTTTGCCATGGTTGAGTTAACTACTCATCCATTTAAGGTTGGCACACCCTAACCCATCTAGCGTGAATCAATCACGCTCTTAGGAACCCAAAACCTATTTGAGATCGTAGGGTTAATTAGGTATTTCTTAAGGATAACCTCCCTAGATACCTTTCTAATGACCCTCCTAGGCTTATTAGCCTTGGTCATTTTGGTCTTACCTAGGTTGACTCTAGGGGTAACTCCCCCTGCAACCTTCTTAGTGGCCACCCTAGGTTTCCTAGAAACCTTAGCCACTAGGCACAAACTATGGTTACTCTTAGGGATAGCTTCCCTAGTAGCTTTGGTCTTCTTAGACTTAGTTTGTGTTCCATAATCAAATGGAACACTATGGTAAGCCACCTTAGGCTTAGGTTTGTGACCCAAACCTTGCTTGCCCTTGGTTGACTTTCGACTTTGAGGTCCTAGATGTTGACTTTGAGATCTAGACTTAGACTTTTGATCATTAGACCCTTTAAATTGAGTATGTATATTCCTAAGGGTCTTTTCTAGTTTCTCAAGCCTTAACCTCAAGGCTTGGTTCTCCAATTCTAATTGTCTAATTTGTGAGTTTTGATTTAAACATGGGCATTGTCCTTTCTAGGCATATGTCTAGTCCATTTAGGGTTAAAACCTAAGTGTTCTTGTATTTTCCTAATAGATTCCTTAGGTAAGGTTTTTCTAGGGACATTAGTCCCAAATTTCTCCTTATTTCCTAAGTGGACCTTTTTAGCACATAAACAAATATGTCTATTACTTCTAGCATGCTTTTCATGTACAATAGCAAGAGAATTAAATCTTCTAGCATGCTTTTGCCTATTAACTAAGGAAGGTGCATTATTGAAATATACCTTAGGGTTTGCCTTGGATGCTCCCCCTACATGTGTAGCTCCCTCTTTGGTCTTTTTGCTCCCCCTAGGACATTGATTCCTATAATGTCCTTTTGAATTGCACTTGAAGCATATGATGTGCTCCTTGCTTTTAGATGTTGGGGAACCGGCATCCTTGACTTTTGGTGCCGGTGGAGCTTTCCTAACCTTCTTTGGGCATTTGCTCTTGTAATGCCCAAATTCCCTACACTCAAAACACATGATATGATTTTTATTAGAAATTGATGTGTTTGAGTTACCTAGGGCCGTGGCGGAAACTCGAGCTTGCTCTTCCTCTTGACCAGAAGTAGAGGCTTCTTCTTGACTTGACTCTTGCTCCGAAGTGGATGGTCTAACTTCCTCCCCCTCAATCCTAGAGGTGGAGGTCTCTTCCAATTCTTTCACCTCTTCCGATCCGAAAGTTGACTCCTCACTTTCTTGTGAGGATGATGATGATTCTTCTTCGGTCTCCTCCTCTTCCAAGTCTTCTTGGACCGATTCGGGATTGTCATGAAACTTGATCAACTTATTCCACAACTCCTTGGCATCCCTATAGCTTCCTAATCTGGACAAAATGTCGTTAGGTATCAAGTTAATCAACATTTTTGTTACCTTAATGGTTGTCTTGAATTTTTCCCGTTGCTCCTCGGTCCATCGCTTCATTTTGAGGATTTCGCCGTTCTCTCCTCTCGGAGCATCAAAACCTATAGTCACGACAAACCAATTTTCGATATTTGTCATTAGAAAATATTCCATCCTACCTTTCCAATACGCGAAGTGTTCGCAGTTGAAGGAAGGTGGAATGTTGATGTCGTCACCCAATTTTTCTTAGAAATCCATATTCTTTCCTCTAGCTTCTTGACTCCGGGTTGTTAATCCGTAGAAGAGCCCCGGGCTCTGATACCACTTGTTAGGAATATTTGGAACGGCTAGAGGGGGGGTGAATAGCATTTCGCCCGTTCGTGAATAGAATTCGATCTCGTTCGTGTCTACAATTTCGTTAGCGCAGCGGAATACAGATAATGATAACAATAACGAAATGAACAACAAGCTAACACAATGATATAACGTGGTTCGGAATCGCACAGTTCCTACTCCACGGATCGAGCTCTAAAGAGCCCTAGTGATGCACACGCACTCACTAATGATAAACACTCCTTCTCGACACAAGTCGGAGGCGGAGAAACCCCGTACAAACGTTTACAACAATAAACGAAAGGAATACAAGCAATATACAATGTAAATACAAAATACAAGTAAAGAACAGACTTTACAACACTTGTTTTGATTGCTTGGTTGCTTTCTTTCACTTAGAGACCTGATTTGATCCAACAAATCGCCCCAATAGCCCTCAAGAACCGATCACAAAATCCTCCATCACGAGCTCCTTATAAAGCTTCAACCCCAGGCCGAAAAGGTCTATCACCGACCGGGATCGGGACCATCACGATCGATCACATCGCCGTGGAGACAATGGTGTAATCCACGCCAAAAAATCCAACTAGGACATTAGTCGATCATGAACATCGGGCCGATCGATGAGTCACCGACGCCATCTCGATGTGAGACTCCATTCTCGGTAAAATCGAGCATCGATCGATCATGATCACCGATCGCTGTTTCATCACGATCGCCTAACTCGCAATGATCGCTAGCTATAACCCGCAAATAAACCCTAGTTGATTTTCGGTCCGACGCCACATACCCGACCCACACCTCAAACATGAGGTTATAACCCAAGTATGGTTCCCCCATACTTGCTAGACCACCCTTAGCCTAGACCTAAGCCTTCTAGCCACCTCCATCAGCCTCACACCTCTCGGATCCCTCCAAGTCATCCATGACTTGTTCATCCATCGCGCTAGCTTTCAGGTGCTTCCATCGGCTATGTCATGCTAACGGTGTCTACACCGCCAAGGCACATTGGACTTACGCAGCCAAGACTCCGCTTGGACTTTACGCCGCCAACCATTGGACTTATGCTGCCAAGACTACCGCTTGGACTTTACGCCGCTAATATCAATCCCCTTGGACATCTAATGCCAACCCATGTTGGACTTTCCATGTCAAGACCATGCTTGGACTTTCTATGCCAAGAACATGCTTGGACTTTCCCAAATGTCAAGACCATGCTTGGACTTTCCCTTGCCAACCCATGTTGGACTTTTACATTGCCAAGACCATGCTTGGACTTTCCATGCCAAGAACTCAAGACTTGGACTTTCCATGACAACTACATTGTCATATGTTTTTGTTGAAACATCAAAACACATCAAAACATCACTCGAGCCAAACTCGAGTCCTGGTCAATCGTGACCTGGGCCGATTGCACCAACAACCCTAACACTTTCACTTATTGCCGCCCAAGCATTTTCCCAAACCCTAGCCGCCCAAGCCAATGGAAGAAAAACCTAATCTCCAAAAGATAAGTTGTCGCCCATGCCTTGGACTCCTATTTATAGATTTTTCCCAAATCTCCTTTTAATCTTATCCGTTGGATCTAGGTTTCATGAGGGTTTTAATAGGCTACAATAGAGACCATGAGGAGGAGTTGGATCTTGGCCACCCAATGGATCTAGCCTACATAAAGTCCGATCCATTAATGAAAATCCATTCCACTAGAGGATTATCATTGATGTACCTCACCTACCCCCATAAATAAATATGGGATTCATATATTAATTGTACAAATATCTCCCCGTGTTTAAGATATCGAATGTCCGCCAATTAATAAATTCACTGACAATTAATTAATCAACATCTAACTCCATGAGTAGTGCCACTCAACCTTATCATCATGTCAGACCAAGTCCACCTGCAGGGTTTACATGATGATCCTTATGAGCTCCTCAAGGGGACATCATCATCCTAATATATAGGACACGGTTTCCTCCTATAATCAATGGCACACCATGTAAATAATATCATTTCCCAACTTACCGAGCCTATCAATTTAATTTATAAATCTCGTCTATTGGCAAATCAAAGAAATAAATACTAAGTACATGTGCCCATTATTATATCGGAATTAAGAGCATGTACACCATAATATCCGAGGTCCGATTCAATTATGTAGTCAGCAATAAATTGAATCACCTATAAGTCCGTCCTACTCAATACACACAAAGTGTACTAGTGTAATTCTCTGGTCAAGACAAACCAATATCAAATCACACTACAACCATACCAATGGTTTGTCCAAAACCATCTCGGTTGTGAGACTCTACTTATACTCTATAAGGAACTGATAACATGATCTCCCATGTGACACTACACACCATGTTATCTACAATGTAATGTATCAGACAATATGCATAACCATAAATATGCAAATAATGATCATGTAATTCTTATTTCAAAAATAAAGATCTTCATACAAAAGAGAGACTTTTTAGTATACATCCCAATAATCTCCCACTTAACCTAAAAGATTATGCTGTCCTCATACTGCCATACATCTGATTCTCATTCCCTTCACATGTCTATCAAAAGCTCTCGCTAGAAAGGCCTTAGTGAAAGGATCTACCAGGTTATCCTCTGATGTAATCTTGGCGACAACATCTTCTACCCTCTTTATGATCTCTCGTATCAGGTGGTACTTGCGCTCTATGTGTTTACTTGCCTTATAGGCTTATGGTTCCTTCGAGTTTGCAACTGCACCACTTTTATCACAATAATTGTGATAGTTTTGGGCAAACCAGGAATCACATCCAAGTCCATCAAGAAGTTCCTGAGCCATACAACTTCTTTGGCTGCCTCAGAGGCTGTCACATACTTAGCTTCCATGGTAGAGTCCACCACGCATTTCTACTTAACACTCCTCCATACAATGGCTCCACCTCCCAAAGTAAACACAAAACCTGAGGTAGACTTACTGTTATCCCTATCTGATTGGAAGTCAGAATCTGTGTATCCCACAGGGAGTAATTGGTCTGCCTAGTATACCAGCATATAATCCCTAGTCCTTCTCAGGTACTTCAATATATGTTTTACCGCAGTCCAATATCCCTAACTTGGATTACTCTGATATCTGCTAATCATGCCCACGACAAAGAAGATATCTGGCCTTGTACATAGCATAGCATACACGAGACTTCCTACTGCCGAGGCATAAGGAACCGCCTTCATCTCCTCTATCTCCTTTGATGTTCTAGGACACATCTCTTTAGATAAAGGAACTCCATGCCTAAAAGGTAGAAACCCATTCTTGGAGTTCTGCATGCTAAAACGAGCCAATATAGTGTCTATGTATGAAGCTTGAGACAAGCACAACATCCTTTTCTTGCAATCCCTTATAACCTTGATCCTAAGGATGTGTCCCACTTCTCCCAAGTCCTTCATATCAAACTGTTTGAACAACCATACCCTTACATCTGATAACACCTTGACATTGTTGCCAATTAACAAAATGTCATCCACGTATAGTACAAGAAATACCACTACATTTCCGTCACATCTCTTGTATACACAAGACTCATCTGAACTTTGAATAAATCCATTAGACTATATTACCTCATCAAAGCGGATGTTCTAAGATCTCGAAGCTTGATTCAATCCATAAATGGACCGATTAAGCTTGCACACAAGATGATCTTTGCCCTTTGCAATGAATCCCTCTAGTTGCTCCATATAGATGTTTTCCTCAAGACTTCTATTAAGGAAAGCTATCTTGACATCCATCTGCCGCACCTCATAATCCATATGAGCAACAATACATAAGATAATCCGGATAGACTTAAGCATGGCCACCGACGAAAAGGTCTCCTCATAATCGATACCCTCTTTCTGAGTATACCCTTTCGCAACAAGCCTTGCTTTGAAGGTCTCAACCTTCCCATCTATTCCTCTCTTTCTTTTGTAGATCCACTTGCATCCAATGGTTTTTACACCATTGGATGGTTCTACTAGCTCCCAAACCTGATTTGAATCCATAGATTCTATCTCAGAATTCATCACACTTTGCCAAGATACCGCATTTTTATCTTGGATTGCCTCGTCATATGTCCAGGGATTAGGTTCATGTTCGCCCGGGACCAAATCATAAGATTCTTCCATGAAAATAAATCTATCAAGTTGTCTAACAACCCTGCCACTACTACGAGGTATCACCTGTGTATCCTCTATGATACGCGGTGCAGTCACTGGTGGTATATGCTCTTGTACCGGTGGTACTAAAGTTGTGACTTCCCCTCTCAATTCCTCCAAAACAATCTTACTCATGGTTTTGTGGTTCATCACATAGTCTTCCTCTAAAAATCTGGCGTTCGTGCTAACGATCACCCTCTGATCTCTAGGACTATAGAACAAACCACTTTTCGTTCCTCTAGGATAGCCTACGAACATGCGCACTTCTGTACGAGATTCCAACTTACCAGCATCTGACTTCAGAACATGTGTTGGACTCCCCCAAATCCGAATAAGTCTCAGACTAGGCTTTCGCCCAGTCCACAATTCTGTGGGAGTAGAAGGCACTGATTTAGATGGTACCAAGTTCAAAATATACACTATCATATCAAGAGCATACCCCCAGAGCGAATCTGGCAACTCAGAATAACTCACCATCGATCTAACCATCTCCATAAGAGTCATATTTCTTCGCTCCTCTATACCATTCTACTGGGGTGTGCCAATTGCAGACAATTGGGATTGAATCCTAGCCTCTGATAAGTAATTCCTAAACTCTCCCAAGAGGTACTCACCATCACAATCAGATCGTAGTGTCTTGATACTTTTACCTTGACGTTTCTCCACATTAGTCTTGAATTCTTTGAACCTGTCAAAGCATTCAGACTTACGGCGCATCAAGTAAATGTATCCATATCTTGAATAATCATCTATAAAAGTGACGAAATATTGAAAACCACCTCTAGCCTGGATAGACATAGGACCACACAAATCATAATGAATCAATTCCAACACATCTTTTGCTCTATACCCCTTGGCCTTAAAAGGCCTCTTGGTTATTTTACCTTCCAAGCAAGATTCGTAGGTTGGGAAATCTTCCATGACTAATGAACCTAGAGGTCCATCAGCTATCAACCTTTGAATTCTATTTAGGTTAATATGACCCAACCTTAGATGCCAAAGATATGTTTTGTTCATTTTCGAAGGTTCTTTTCTCTTATTAGATTTAGAAGATGAGTTATTTACTTCTATTTGCATCGTGGGAGCTTTTGGTTCAAGGGTATATAAATTTCCTATCAATGCACAAGAACAGATAATCTCCCTATTCCTTTTTATAACAACTCTGTCATTAAAAGAAATAGAATATCCATCCAAAAATAATTTAGAAATCGAAATCAAATTCTTTCTAAATAAAGGTACATAAAGGCAATTTTTCAGAACCAAAGTTTTATTCATATCAAAAGATAAATAAACATCTCCCACTACAACAGTCGCCACCTTTGTATCATCACCCAAGTAAACGGTAATCTCCCGCTTAGCTAGTCATCTGGTTTCCTAGAACCCCTGCAAAGTATTGCAGACATGATCAGTGGCTCCCATATCTACACCACAGGTGTCAGTATATAACATCGCTAAACATGTTTCAACGACTAGACCAAAAGATATACCTTTGTTCTGCTTCCGGTTGGGGCAGTCCTTCTTCCAATATCCAGTCTGTTTGCAAGTGAAGCACTTGCCTTTCGGCTTCTTCACTCCTCCCTGAGATCCTCCCACCACCTTTGTTCCACCTTGTTTCTTCTTCTTCTTGCCTTCCGACTTAGAAGTCGAAACCTTCTGAGCAACCATGGCCTGAGCCTGAGCACTCTAACGAAAAAGCCCCTCGGCCGCCTGGAGTTCTGTCAGAAGCTTCGCCAACGAATACAACCTCTTATTCATGTTGTAGTTCAGGCGAAACTGCTCAAAACTCCTAGGCAAAGACTGGAGAATGATATCGACCTAGGTTTCCCCATCGATCTCAACTCCAAGGACTTCTAGCTCATTCAAATGAGCCATCATCTTGAGAACATGATCCCTCACTAGTGTTCCCTCAATCATGGTGGTCGTCATCAA
The DNA here is from genome assembly GCA_025175895.1 of Wurfbainia villosa. Taxonomy (NCBI): domain Eukaryota; kingdom Viridiplantae; phylum Streptophyta; class Magnoliopsida; order Zingiberales; family Zingiberaceae; genus Wurfbainia; species Wurfbainia villosa. The sequence continues at coordinate 96,922,982 of CM045986.1, forward strand.
GTTCCTCATGGCTTCCTGGCTTGTAGCCCGATTCTGGTGTCCGAAAAGTTCCTTGAGATTAAGCATCATGTCATAAGCAATAGGCATGGCTTGATGCTGATGTTGCAATACATTTGACATAGAAGCCATAATGTAACACCGTGCCATCTCATCAACCTTAATCCACTTTTTATAACTCTCTTTCTCCTTTTCCTCAAAATCATTTGCAGGCTTAGGAGGACACTCTTCGAAGAGTACATACTTGTACTCCTCAGCAGTCAAGACAATATCAAGATTCCTTTTCCAATCAACATAATTGGGTCCAATAAGTTTATTCTCCTTTAGTATCACAGCAAGTGGATTGAAAGTCATTTTTGAAAAACCTAAGAATCCCATAAATCAAAACATTATATTTCAAAAAATTATTGGTTCCTCAAATAATAAAATTTTAAAATCAACCAACACCTCAAAACACCGAGAATATCATATGTCATGATAGTGTGGACGTATACAAATTCTACATTTGAAAGAGGAGGTTTTACCCATTAATTTTATTATCCTGTCAACCTAACTTTTTGACAAATAAAATTAATAGTTGGTTATGTAGGTACAATCGGCCCAAGTCACGATTGACCAGACTCGAGTTTGACTCGAATGATGTTTTGATGTTTGACATAGTATGTTTGACATTGATGTTTAACATTGAGGTCGGTTAATATGTTTTGGGGAGATTGTTTATACAATCGACCCAGGTTATAATTGATAGGACTCAAGTTTGACTCGAGGGAGACTTTGATGGTTGACTAGGGTTGACCATGTGATTATGGGAAAGTCCAAGTGGGACACTTGGCATTTGGGAAAGTCCAAGCTTGAGTACTTGGCATGAAAAGTCTAAGCATGGGTCTTGGCAAGGAAAAGTCCAAGCATGGGTCTTGGCATGAAAAGTCCAAGCATGGGTCTTGACATGAAAAGTCCAAGCATGGGTCTTGGCATGGAAACTCCAATATGGGTTGGCAAGGGAAAGTCCAAGCTTGAGTCTTGGCATCTGATAAGTTCAAGGGGTTTGATATTGGCGGTGTAAAGTCTAAGCGGGAGTCTTGGCAGCATAAGTCCAATAGTTGGTGGCGTAAAGTCCAAGCGGAGTCTTGGCAGCGTAAGTCCAATGTACCTTGGCGGTGTAGACACCGTTAGCATGACATAGCCGATGGAAGCACCTGAAGGCTAGCGCGATGGATGAACAAGTCATGGGTGACTTGGATGGATCCGAGAGGCGTGAGGCTGATGGAGGTGGCTAGAAGGCTTAGGTCTAGGCTAAGGGTGGTCTAGAAAGTATGGGGGCACCATATTTTGGATAAAACCTCATGTTTGAGGTTGTCAATCGACTGACATTATGGTCGATTCGACTGACGTGAGTCGACTAGAGTTATTTGCCGGTTTAGGCGAAATTGCTCGCGATCGCTCGATGGAAGCGATGGCAGCGTCGATAGCAATCGCTATGGGATGATAATGATCATTGGTTTAAGTCGCGAGTCTGAGTGCTCGTGGCCGACTCGTGATCGACTACGTGGCAATCAGCCAAGAGATCCGTTGGAGTTTTTCCAGCATGGATCGACACGTTGTCACACGACAACAGTGGCATCGATCAGTGACTTATGGCGGTCGGTGATCGTGAAATCGACCGTCACGAGGTTAAGCGGTTTGTTCGTGGAGGGTTTCAAGCAGCATTTTTCATGGGCGATTTGAAGGGGAATAGTTGGTGCTTTTCCAATCCTTCAAGGCTAGTCCAAGGCAACCAAAAGCAAGCAATCCAAAGAGCATTTGTAAAGTTTTCTTTGCATAGATTGTTGTATTATTATTGTATTTGCTTGTCTTACTTTGTATTACTTAGTGTAATCTTTGTACGAGGTTTCTCCAGCTCTGACGTGTTGTCGCGAAGGAGTTTATTGTGCTTAGTGGTGTTTGTGGCATCGCTGGGGTTCGTACGAATCCAATCCATGGAGTAAGAACCATTCGGTTCCGAATCACATTATATTCTCATGTCATTGTGCTTGTGATTGTGTTTTGTGTTATTACTTTTATTATTATTATTCCGCTGCGCTAACACGATTTTTATGTAACACCCGTAAAATTTCTAGCAATATTACAAGAATTTTTGGCTTTACGATAATGGGCTTTATGTGGGCCTTTTCAAAAATAAAAGAAAATAAGCCAAAAAGGGGTGCAAGGCCTAGGAATTGAACCTCAAACCTCTAGAGATAGCCAGCCAAGCCCTATAGATGCACCCACTAACCAGAAGCCCAATACGATTTTATCATTAGAGGAATAGGGGAAATTATGGTTAAGTGTAAAGGAGATCAAGGGACTCTTCAAGTGAATAAATAGGGGGAATGAGGGGGCATGAGTTACACAATTCATTTTCTCCTCTTCTCTTCTTCTTCCTCACCGAATTCTAGAGCTCCCTCTCCATTCTTGGCCGAAACTCATCCAAGCAAGAAGCAAGGGCTAGGTTTGGTTTTCCTTAGGTCATCTTTGTTGGGTTTCCGACACCGCGGCGTGTGTGTGTTCGATCACGTTTCGCAAACATGAGCACAGCGGAAGCAATAAAAATAATAAATCTATATTTATTACAACACACACATCACACGCATGCATAGTACAACAAGTGTAGACATAACCGTAAATTTAAATTTGCAATAAAAGGAAATTTATCTATGTTATACCTTTCGTATGACGTGTAGCGGGAACGGCATCAACCGGAACGATCCTCGCTAGAATCGTCTCTATCCGTATCCACGCCGAGTTCCTCGGGATGACTTCGCTAAGCCACGAGCTTCGTCTTCATACGGGTTACCAGCCTCGTGTTGAAGACGACGTGATCGAGAGATGATCACGATCCGAATCCAAATTCGGATCTTAATACGAGTTCTCAAAACTCGCTTCTCCGGAGAGGTATTCGTCAACCAATTGACGAATCCTTCGTCCTCCACCTCAGAGGATTACCGGAGATCGAATCCCCGGTAAGTTAGCCGCTGTCGGAGCTCTAACCGTCATCCAAACGACGCTCCGATGAGAGGAGAACAAGCTGTCTAGAAAACTGGACAGCTTTGGTCGAGGTGATAGGCGCCGGCCAACCAAGGAAGATAGAGCTCACCTTGATGCCAAACCTGAAGGAGATCTCCGGAGCACTAACCGACAGCAGCTCAACGCCGGCGAGGGGGAAGGAAGCTACCTTCTGGACGCCGGTTGGAGGAGCTATGGGCGGCGGCAAGAGGTTGGCGCCGAAAACTCCAATAAGGAGGTGGGCGGCAACTTTAACCTAGGGGTTTTGGATTATTAGGGCTTAACAATCCCTTAAGCCCTCTTTTATAGAGAACTAATTCTCTTAATGGTTATTGGATCATAACCATTAGGCCCGTTAACCCGCTCCATTAAGATAAGTTAAAATTAATCAAACCATGATGGTTTATTTTAAGTTAAAACAAGCCGAACCAACTTTTGGTTCATTCGTTTAAAATAAACCAAACTCTTTGGTTTATTCTCCTCCATTGGATTAGAACCAAACCATTTTGATCCATCCATTATGTCTTCATAAGACACGGCCCATCCACACTTCCATTGCGACTGAAACGATTTCATGCTCGCTTTATGTTTGGTCCAACCAAACTTAGTTTCTCTCGGTCTGAGAATCCCATTCTCAAGCTCGTTTTAAATCCTTCGGATTACGCTCATTGTGCGTGTGACCAAATAGGTTCTCGGTTTATGTTGGCCGTCTATAATTAACCATTAATTATAGAACGATCATGAGTGGCACCTAGTAGTACATCATGATCCCCAATTAATCGAAAAGATCAACGGTTGATCCAGAACTATTTCTGAAACCCTTCAGCAGCTCGAATGATTCGTGCCCCATTCCCTTTACTCATCTTATACCCACTTGGTTCAGGACATGGTCTATAGTGTCAGTCCCCACTAGGCTGACTACGTCACACCTAGCCCAAGTATCATTTCCTCGTCCTACAGATTCTAGTTACTGCACATGTATCGAAGAGTACTTTACTCTAAACATGTAATGCTTTGGCCAAAGACTTTAGTAACAATCCGACGAGAGGCCATGGGTATACATCTCCTCGCAAGGAGTGGTGAATCCTTTATAGGCTATTCAAACATCTTCGATCACTTCGACTTATACCCAATCATCCCGGGTCCACATCTCCTTAGAGATGTTTGCTTAAGATGTCAAAGCATAAGTCTCTATGATCAAGATGACTTGAATACCGCAAGTCAAAGGAACATCGCACTTAAGCCACAGTAAGAACTTCATTGACATATCTATATATGCAGAGAACCATATGAAGTCTTACGGCTGGTCACTCCAATGAACTAGTTACCATAACTAGCATCCACGATCAACTCCGGACATCACAATGTCTCCAGCCAGTGAGAATCAGCTGCTTGGATACACCAAGGAGTATACCTCGTGCTAGTCTCGACAGAATTGATGGTGTCCAAATCCATCAATTCATCGATTAGGGATAACTTCGATACATCACAATTACACATGTAGAGATACTCACTAGTTGTGATCCAATCACAAATTCTCTCATGCTGTGAATCGTATCGTGGACATTCAGTAAATGAGTTTAAGATCCAATCAAATACATAAAACATATATACACAAATAGTGAATCTTCATTTATCATATAAATGGTTCATACATAAGGCGATTGTCTTAGGACATCTCTCATATATTACTAACAATCTTCCCACTAAAAGCAAAGCGAAGGATGTAAGTATCCCTCACCTGCATACGAGTAGCTTCGATTGATGTTTTGTAAAAGAAATCCATATGATATATTCGGCCAACATGGATTTTAGGGTTTTGTTGAAGTTCTTTATCTTGTTTTACATGCAAATAATGATGTGAGGAAGTAGAATGAATTAGGTTAAAAGTTAACCCTAGGAACCCCCATGAACCATTCGGCCAACTTGGATTTTTGGTATTTTATTTGAGTTCTATATCTTGTTTTACATGTAAATGATGATGTTAGGATGTAGAATGAATTAGGTTAAACCTAAACACTTCTATGAACCATTCGGCCATCATGTATTTTTGGTGATTAATTGAAGTTCTATACTATGTATGGTATGCATATGGTGATGTTAGTATGTTAGAGGGATTAGTTTAAAAGTCTAACCCTAAAAGCCTACATGGACCATTCGGCCACCCTTGGTTTTTTATGTTCAATGAAGTTTTATACAATGTTTTATATGCATATGATGTTATTAGTATGTTAATTGGATTATGTTAAAAGACTAACCCTAAAATCCCCTTGAACCATTCGGCCACCTCTCTATTTTGATGACTCCATGAAGTTTAATCCATGTTTTATATGCATATGAAGTTGTTAGTATGTTAATTGGATTAGGTTAAAAGACTAGCCCTAAAAACCTACAAGGACCATTCGGCCACCCCTCTTGTATGGATGCTCCAATGAAGTTTTATTCCATGTTTGTATGCATATGATGTTGTTAGTATGCTAATTGAATTAGGTTAAAAGACTAGCCCTAAAAACCTACATGAACCATTCGACCAACCATTGTCCTTTAACATGCTCTAGGTTAGGTTAACATGTGTTTTATGTTGGGTGAATTCATGTTGACTTGTGATATTAAATGATGCTAGATGAAGATAACACGCTTTAGGTTAGTGTTTACTTACTCTTGATGTTTATGCCTTATGCCACGCCCTATGTGTATGTGAGATATGTTATGAAATGAATATGATATGTTTATGAAATGAAGTATGATATGTTTGTGAAATGAAAAATGATATGTTTATGAAATGAAGTATGATATGTTTATGAAATGAAAAATGATATGTTTATGAAATGAAGTATGATATGTTTATGAAATGAAAGATGATATGTTCATGAAGTGAAGCATGATATGTTATGAAATGAAGTATGCTATGTTTGCAAAATGAAATAAGCTATGTTATAATAAAAGCATATAAGTATTTTACCTTCTGCATGGCTTGTACCAAGACCTTAACAAGGTCCAAAGGGATGGGCTCCTAAGATGCCCTATGTCGATGGAGTAAGACTCGGGCCTAGGATGGGCCTCTATGTATGATTGCCCCTAGGTCGACGGACTAAGATCGGGCCTAGTACGGGATGGGCTCTAAGATGCCCTAGGTCGATGGAGTAAGACTCGGGCCTAGGATGGGCTTCTACTCTATGACGATTGCCCTAGGTCGACGGACTAAGATCGGGCCTAGTAACCTAGTAGGTTCGAGACTTGCTACCTCGGGTCTATTTAGGGATGCGCGCTATGATAATGAAGAAGTGGTACAATGTCGGGCCCAAATATGTTGAGATTATGTTACGTACTTATAATATATGTTTTCAAAAAGCATTCTGCATATGTTTATATGATTTGGTGGTTATGTTCACATGCTATGTTGTTATGTTACATATGATGTATGTTATGTTTGATATGTCATGTTTATGCTGCTATGTTACATATGATATATGTTATGTTTGATATGTCATGTTTATGCTGCTATGTTACATATGATGTAGGTTATGTTTGATATGTCATGTTTATGCTGCTATGTTACATATGATGTATGTCATGTTTGATATGTCATGTTTATGCTGCCATGATACATATGACGTATGTTATGTTTGATATGTATTTATATGATATGCTGCTATGATATATATATGTTATATGTTGTGTTTACTTATGTTACTTATGCTACATGTTAAGTTGCTTACGTCATGTATGTTACATGTTATGCTGCTTATATTTTATGAATGTTACATGCCATGATTAATGTCGATATATGGTTTTTGTGAGTAGGACAGGATCTTACTAAGCCTATGTGCTTATAGTTTATCTTTCCCTCATACTGCAGATAAGGGTAAGGGATGGATAAACTAAAGGGAGTAGCAGGAGGGGCCAAATGTGTGTGGTAGTGGCATGGTGGAGAAGATCCGTTATGTCCTTATATATATGTTTCCCTATGATGATGACGTTTATGGATGTCCTTATTTATGTCTCCTTATGATGATGATGTTTATGAACTTTAACTAAGCACTAAGTATCTATATATGTTATGATGCATGCTCTATGTTAATAAGAAGAAGTAAGGAAGAAGTAAGAAGAAGTATCTATATATGTTATAATGCATGCTCTATGTTAAGAAGAAGAAGTATCTATATATGTCAATGCATGTTTATGTTTTAAAAGAAAAAAAAATGTGTCTAAAGTCTTCCGCTGTAAGTAGTAAGAAGTGTATGTATGTACGGTCGTGTCACGCGCCGCCCCTCCGGATTCTGGTCCGGAAAGGGCGGGCGTGACATTGTAGACGCAATCAAGATCGAATTCCATCATCGATACGACAACCCGCTATTCACCCTCCCCCCCCCCTCTAGCATCCAATCGATCCCTACAAGTGGTATCAGAGCGAGGCCGCTCTTGAAGTTTAACAACTAAGGGAGCACGCTAGAGGGTGAAGATGGAGTTGGAAGAACGACTAGGTTTGGACATCAACACACTGGTGCCCTACACTCTATACGGACGAGAAGGCTTCAATTCTTGGAAGAGAAGAATTGAAGATTTTATTATGATGAGAAATTTTGAGGAGTGGTCAATTTTGATGGATGGATTTGAATATCAAAGAGGACCAAGAGGTGGATTCCTCAAAAAGAAGAGATAGACCGAAGAGCAAGTCCAAGCATCCGAGAAAAATGATAAGGTAATAAAATTTTTAATTAATTTAATGTCTAACAATATCTTGTGTATGTTAGGTAATTATGTAGATGTCATGTAGCTATGGAGTCAAGTGGCAAAGCTCCATGAAAATTTATCATCGATCCAAGAAGAAGAAGAAGAAGAAGAGTGCTCACCCTCTCAAGCTCAAGCAAGTACATAATTATCTAAAGAGCTTGAGGATTCGGAGGTTGATAGAGAGTCAAATTCCAGATTGGTGGAGGAAGTGGAAGAAGCATCCACCTCAAGGATTGAGGGAGAGGAGAGAACTTCCACACTGGAACATCAAGAAGAAACTTCGACATTCGGTCAAGATGAAGAAGCTCAAAATCCGATTCCGACACCTACAACCACCCTAGGTAACTCAAGCATGTCAATTAATAATAAAATTCATATAATATGCTTTGAGTGTAGGGAATCCGGACACTACAAGAGTAAGTGTCCAAAAAGGGTCAAAAATGCTCCACCGGCTCCAAAAGTCAAGGATGCCGGTACCCCAAGTCAAAAGAGAAAGGAGCATATCATATGCTTCAAGTGCAACTCAAAGGGGCACTACCGGAGTCAATGCCCTAGGGGGAAGAAGAAGGGGCAAGAAGGAGCATTACAAGTAGGGGGAGCTTCTATAGCTAGAGAATTTTGTTTAGGAGCCAAAAATGTCTACCTTTCAAAGAAGGAGAAATTTGGAACTAATGTCCCTAGAAACGTCCTTCCTAGGGAGTCTATTAGGAAAATAGGAGAACACTTAGACATTAATCCTAAATGGACTAGACACATGCCTAGGAAGTCCCATGCCCAAAGACCAAATCAAAATTCTAAAATTGGGCAATTAGGATTAGAGAACCAAGCCTTGAGATCAAGGCTTGAGAAATTAGAAAAGACCCTCAAGATTATGCAAAATCAAATGCAAGGGTCTAATGGTCAAAGTCAAGGGTCAAAACCTCAAAGTCAACATCTAGGACCCAAGAAACAAAAGTCAACCAAGGGCAAGAATGGTTTGGGTCACAAACCTAAGCCTAAGGTGGCTTATAATAGTGTTCCATTCGATTATGGAAAACAAACTAGGTCTAGGAAGACCAAGGTTACTAGGGAAGTTATCCGTAAAAGTAACCATGTTAAGTGCCTAGTGGCTAGGGTTTCAAGGAAACCTAGGGTGGCCACTAAGAAAGTTACTAGGGAGGCAGTTCCTAAGGTTAACCTAGGTAAGACCAAAATGACCAAGGCTACAAAGCCTAGGAGGGTCATTAGAAAGGTATCTAGGGAAGTCATCCCGAAGGAATACCTAATTAACCCAATGAGCTCAAATAGATTTTCGGTTCCTAGGAGCGTGATAGATTCACGCTAGAAGGGTTTAGGGTGTGCCAACCTTGATTGGATGGGTAGTTAACTCAACCATGGTAAAGGTGGCACTTTAGGTTATTTTCAAGGTTATGGATACCTTGGAAATAGGTGTGATTTTAAATCCTAGAGGATTTTAGGATGTGCCAATGTATTTTTGGAATTATGAAAAATCAATTAAATTGGCACGATTTAGGTTTAGAGGTTAGTGTGTCATTTTGGGTTTTTGGCACACTAGGGAGAAAAATAATAATATGGCAAAATATATTTATTTATATCAAATGGTAATTAATATTAAAATTTAGGTATTATTATACCTATATAGTTTGTTTGTCATGCTTTGTTTGTCATATAACATGCCATGACATCATATCTATTTTTAAATCATTTATATGTCATGATCATGTTTAGGATTAAGGATTAAATGTCATGTGTTTTTAGATTTCATTTTATGCCATGACATCATGATTATGAGCATATGCTTATTTATATCATCATTAATGTCATAATCATTCATGCATTTGATTAAAATTGAGTTAAGGACTTTGGCATGACTTGGAGTCTCATTTATAAGGGAATCAAGTAGAGTTGCCTTAGAAAAATGCATGAAATCCTAGATTAGGGAGAACAAAACCCACATATCACATTACATTGACATGTATGTGTATTTATACACCCTAGATACATGTGAGATGCTAGGATAAGAGTTAAGTTCAAGGTGCATAGTTTTTGCATCTAGATGAACTAAAACTCATCTAATTTCATTTGTGGATCATTGGGAAAGCTTGTGTACAAGTCATGTACATAGAGCCCAAGGAATATGATCCAAAAAAAGGTTTTGAAAACATTTTAAAATCATTTTAGAAAACCATGGTGAAGCCTATCTTTTGATAGCAATCACCATTGATGAGGTTGATACAAAGTGAGCTAAATCATTGAAGTTTTTCTTCACTTTTGGATTTTGTATCAATTTCGATATTTTATGGGTAAAATATTTTTCTATCATTTTCACCCATTGTATTGGTCATAGGTATTATACGTATCAAATTTCATGATTTTTTAAATTACGTATAATTATTATGCTTTTCCAAATCTCATTTCTGATAACTGAAAATCGAGATTTTCAATTATCAGTCGACTGCTCTTAGTGGCAGTCGACTGATAAGGGTGGCAGTCGACTGATAAGGGTGGCAGTCGACTGATTACTATAAGTAGTCGACTGCCAAGCTGATTTCGAGAAAAATAAGGTTGCTTAGCCCATTTTCAGCCATGGTAAAGGTCTCTAACCACTCCTAAACCTAGGATATGCTTTGGGAAGCATTATAAAGGGTGAAAATCCATTGGATATGGATTTAGAGAGGTGTTAGGTCAAAGTATCAAATTTTAGGGTGGAAGAGTTCATGTTTGAACTTTGGACTTTAATTTTGATGGTTTAGAGTTCCTATTGGCTTAGGGACTTCCAAGATGGTTTAGAGTTCCTATTGGCTTAGAACATTGTTGGTGCAATGGTCAAGGGGGAGCAAGTCTTTACGGGGAGTTATCCATCTTGGGATGATAGATGTGTTTTTCTTCTTGAAGGGAAGAATGTTATCAATTGGGAAAATTGATGGGGTTTTGAGAAACCCAATTTGGAAATTGGGAGAGTGTATAGGATTGCCTCTCTTGAGTGATATGAGACTTATCACTGGGAAGATGGTAAGCATCCTAGGTATTTTTGGAGCAAGGGGGAGATTGTAAGATCTCATTGGGACATGAGACATTGACCTCCTTGGAGAGAAGACCTTTTTGATGTTAGTAAAAAAGGGGGAGAAGTATTGGGAGAGTGTTTGGGATTACCAATTTGGGATAATTGGTAAGGAGATTTGAGTTAGTAGCCTAACTCAAGGTTTGTTTTGTCAAACATCAAAAAGGAGGAGATTGTTGGTGCAATTGGCCCAGGTCACGATGGACCAGACTCGAGTTTGACTCGAGTGATGTTTTGATGTTTGACATAGTATGTTTGACATTGATGTTTAACATTGAGGTCGGTTAATATGTTTTGGGGAGATTGTTTATACAATCGACCCGGGTTATAATTGAGAGGACTCGAGTTTGACTCGAGGGCGACTTTAATGGTTGACTAGGGTTGACCATGCGATTATGGGAAAGTCCAAGTGGGACACTTGGCATTTGGGAAAGTCCAAGCTTGAGTACTTGACATGAAAAGTCCAAGCATGGGTCTTGGCAAGGAAAAGTCCAAGCATGGGTCTTGGCATGAAAAGTCCAAGTATGGGTCTTAGCATGGAAAGTCCAACATGGGTTGGCAAGGGAAAGTCCAAGCTTGAGTCTTGGCATCTGAGAAGTCCAAGGGGTTTGATATTGGCGGCGTAAAATCCAAGCGGGAGTCTTGGCAGCATAAGTCCAATAGTTGACGGCGTAAAGTCCAAGCGGAGTCTTGGCGGCATAAGTCCAATATGCCTTGGTGGTGTAGATACCGTTAGCATGACATAGCTGATGGAAGCACCTGAAGGCTAGCACGATGGATGAACAAGTCATTGATGACATGGAGGGATCCGAGAGGCATGAGGCTAATGGAGGTGGCTAGAAGGCTTAGGTCTAGGCTAAGGGTGGTCTAGCAAGTATGGGGGCACCATATTTGAGTTAAAACCTCATGTTTAAGGTTGTTAGTCGACTGATATTATGGTCGGTTCGACTGTCGTGAGTCGACTAGAGTTCGACTACCAGTTTAGAGCTAAAATTGAGCGGTCGCATCGCATTGAGCGCGGCGATCGATGCCGAGCGAATGACCGCTAAGGGATGGCAATGATCACGGTTTAGTCGCGAACACAGAGTGGCCAGACTCGATGTGACTACGTCGACTGCCAAGAGATCTATTGGAGTTTTCCTAGCGTGGATCGACACGTTGTCTCACGACAACAGTGGCATCAGTCGACTGGTGACTTATGGTAGTCGACTGATCGGAAGAAATCCGGCCCAATGCAGGTTAAAAGCAGTTGTTCTTGGAGTGTTTCAAGCAGCGTTTTTCTTGGGCGATTTGAAGGGGAATAGTTGGTGCTTTTCCAGTCCTTCAAGGCAAGTCCAAGGCAACCAAAAGCAAGCAATCCAAAGAGCATTTGCAAAGTTTTCTTTGCATAGATTATTGTATTATTGTTGTATTTGCTTTTCTTACTTTGTATTACTTAGTGTAATCTTTGTACGAGGTTTCTCCACCTCCGACGTGTTGTCGAGAAGGAGTTTATTGTGGTTAGTGGTGTTTGTGGCATCGCTAGGGTTCGTACGAACCCAATCCATGGAGTAGGAACCATTCGGTTCCGAACCACATTATATTCTCGTGTCATTGTGCTTGTGATTATGTTTTGTGTTATTGCTTTTATTATTATTATTCCACTGTGCTAACATGATTTGTAGACGCAATCACGATCGAATTCCATCATCGGTATGGCAACCCGCTATTCACCCCCCTCTAGGGTCAAATCGATCCCTCCAGGTTCCTCTTCGGCCCTACTAATAAAAACAGTGACTCCAATGGGGAGGATACTCTTATTTGCATCTAAGTGTGCACCATTACTCGATACCAAGGCAATTATCTCGGATTATATGTGTTCCGATTGGGAAGTACACATGCTCCTAAATAATTTCCTATAACCATATTTGATCCTGTGATCCACAAAACAAACTCATCCGATGGGGAGGAAGGCACTCAGAGCCGACGCGTAAGTTTGTTTGCATCACATGTCAAATTGTAATAGAGGCTATGGGAATTTTAAAAAATATCCCTCTCTCACTTAGTAATTTAAAATGAGGATTTTTCCTAGCACACGACATGCATATCAAACAAGAAGCAATAAATATGAAAAAAAATATTTTCCAACTATTATGACTTTTGTTCTCCAATATGCCTCTTGTCGTGTCGTCATCTCATCCGCTCCTCCATACACCATGTACAAGTTATCCAGAGATCCGAGCCAAGAATAATTATTTTAATTTACATCCATCGATCCTATACTCCACGAAGGAGTGTACATGAAATCTAGATCGAAAGTAAACTAAAATAAAAGAGTGGCTAAACAATGTCATACTTAATTATAAAAATTAAATACTAGCCTCGTCAATCCCGAGGATTCAAATAATATTACAATTACACATATCCAATCACATACACACATATATAGCCATAATAGTTGGATCTTATGCCTACAACCAAAAAGTTAGCCTACGCATATCCTACTATCATCCGGCACATACAATATATGATAAGTGCATAAAAGTTACCGAATCCTAAACACACAAAATCGGAAACCGTGGCTCTGATACCACTTGAAGGTTGAAGCTTCGCTTCTCGCTTCAACTTGGTCACTTGTGAATGGCGATCCTATCTACATCTCCAGATTAAAAAAAATATTAATCCTTGATGAAGATGGATTACCCAAGCAAATGATCCATCATCGTTCTATTCGATTACAGTGGTCTCTTGAACAAACTTGTTGTTCAAGCAACCAAACTCTTTTCCTCGATTAGCTGCGGAATAGATGATGTACGGATCACCGGTTTTTCTGTTTATCTTCGGGGTCCAAGTAAATTAGTCACATGCAATTACATACATAATACGAAGAAACAAAAGGAAATAAAAACTAGAATTATACCTCTTGTTCTTCTATTGTATGTCCTATCTTCCTCTTGAACATTGTGTGGGCAATGATCCTCCAAGAGTTGAAACCTCCTAGATCGTGTATCTTCCTTTCCTTGTTCGCTCCGAATAAAGGAAGATAATCAAAGACTTCTTCTTCTATCTAGAGCCAACCACCAAGCTCCTAGCTTGATCCTTGCCACCGGCCAAGGAGAGGAAGAGGAATTATGGGTGTCGGCCAAGAGCTCCAAAGGAAGAACCTTAACTCTTGTTGTCGTCGGCCAAGGAGAAATATAGGAAGAGGTATGGGTGTCGGCCAAGGTTAGGAAGAAGAGGACAGGCACCGACTACACCTTAGGAAGAGAGGAAAATAAACCCTAACCCTTCCACTTGTTGCCACCCAAGCCTTTTCCCAAACCCTAGCCGCCCAAGCCAATGGAAGAAAAACCAAATCTCCAAAAGATAAGTTGCCGCCCATGCCTTGGACTCCTATTTATAGATTTTGCCCAAATCTTCTTTTAATCTTGTCCGTTGGATCAAGGTTTCATAAGGGTCTTAATAGGCTACAATAGGGACCATGAGGAGGAGTTGAATCTTGGCCACCCAATGGATCTAGCCCACATAAAGTCCGATCCATTAATGATAATGCATTCCACTAGAGGATTATCATTGATCTACCTCACCAACCCCCATAAATATATATGGGCTGCATATATTAATTGTACAAATATCTCCGTGTGTTTAAGATATCGAATGTCCGTCAATTAATTAATTTACGGACAATTAATTAATCAATATCTAACTCCATGAGTAGTACCACTCAACCTTATCATCATGCCAGACCAAGTCCACCTACAAGGTTTACATGATGATCCTTATGAGCTCCTCAAGGGGACATCATCATCCTAATATATAGGACACAGTTTCCTCCTATAATCAATGGCATACCATGTAAATAATATCATTTCCCATCTTATCGAGCCTATAGATTTAATCTATAAATCTCGCCCATTGGTAAATCAAAGAAATAAATACTAAGTATATGTGTCCGTTATTATATCGGGATTAAGAGCATGTACACCATAATATCCGAGGTTCGATTCAATTTTGTAGTCAGCAATAAATTGAATCACCTCTATGTCGGTCATGCTCAATACACACAAAGTGTACTAGTGTAATTCTATGGTCAAGACAAACCAATACCAAATCACACTACAACCATACCAATGGTTTGTCCAAAACCATCTCGGTTGCGAGCCTCTACTTATACCTTACAAGGAACTGATAATATAATCTCCCATGTGATACTACATACCATGTTATCTACAATGTAATGTATCAGACAATATGCATTACCATAAATATACAAACAATGATCATGTGATCCTTATTTCAAAAATAAAGATGTTCATACAAAAGATAGACTTTTTAGTATACATCCCAACAGATTATCTATTAAGAGATGATGGATGAATATTCCTAAAGGGGGAGAAATGAAGCGTTTGGAACTCTCATTGTGCTCACCAAAGGGGGAGAATTGAAGAAGTGAGGATTGCTTCTCATTTAGTGATATGTGATTTATCACTAGGAAGAGGAAAGTCATCCTAAATGTTTTTGGACTAAGGGGGAGAATGTTTGATCTCTTTAAGAGATGAGGCATTGAGAACCTTGATAGTTTTTTTGATATATGCTAAAGGGGGAGGAGTGAGGTTTAAGTTAGGTAAACCTTCACTATGCTTTGGTATTGGAAGAATTAAGTTGGGTTATTTTTTGCCTAACATAAAGGTATTGTAAAACATCAACAAGGGGGAGATTGTTTGTGCAACAAACCCCTAGTCAATGTTGACTAAACTCGAGTGGGACTCGAGTAATGTTTTGATGTTTAACAATGGGTTTGACCAATGTTTAATAATATGGTTTGACCATATGTCAAATGGAATCCTTGAATCGGAAACTAGATCTGTCACTTAAAGAGAATGTTAGAGGTGGACCCCCCCCCCCCGACGCTCAAGTCAGAATCATAAGAATAAAGTAGTGGAATTAAGAAGAAGTGAGAAGAGATCTTTGTGTGCCGAATAAAGAAGAAAAAACCATCCTTTTTTCATTTATCTCCACCCCCTTTTATAAAAGGTTTTCCCATCTTGTTATCAAATGAATTTACTTTAATGCCCCTACTAGCCCGTTAAGGTGTAATTGCTTTTCCCACTCCTTTTCAAAATGATTCCTTTCATGCCTTTCACTTCTCCCTCTTTTTCTTTATTAGTTACCTAAAAATAAATCACGCACAAATTTCTAACAAACAATAATAAAAATATTTTTATTCAAAAAACCCCTTGACATCCTTTTTAATCATATCCCAGAACATCCATGTCATTTACCCTTACCAAATTCGAGAAATCCTCCTGAAACTCAGAAAATAGCAAAGCACTCGGGAAATACATATGATGGTCCGGAAATACACTTGTTGCTCAGGAAATACCTATGTAGCTCGGGAAATGCATAGACATCTCAGAAAATACATAGACTGCTCGAGAATTGCATATACTACTCAATATCAACACTTCACCTATCAGAACTCTGGACGAACTGCACTGACCATCCCTAATTAGCTCAGGAAATACATTGGTCAATCGGGGAATACATAGACTGCTCGGGAAACACATAAACTACTCGGGAATTGCACATACTACTCAATATCAACACTTCACCTATCAGAACTCTAGACCAACTGCATTGACCATCCCTAATCAGCTTAGGAAATACATTGGTCAATCGGGGAATATATAGACTACTCGGGAACTGCACATACTAAATATTAACACTTCACATAACAGAGCTCTGGACCAACTGCACTAACCATCCCTACTTACCTCGAAAAGTACACTGATCAATCGAGAAATACATAGACTGCTCAGGAACTGCACATACTAAAAATTAACACTTCATAACAGAGCTCTAGACCAACTACACTGACTATCCCTACTAAGCTCGGGAAATACACTGGACAATCAGGAAATACATAGACTTCTCTGCACCACACAAAGTGCTCTGAACTCTGCAAACACAATGCTCTATAAATACAAAGAAGTACTCTGAAAACATACTAGGTATTCTGCCCTAGCTAAATAAAATCCCGACCCCATCATAAGTTCCCCCTCTTTAGTAAAACTGAAGAGCAAAGTCAAATGAAGTTTTACAAATATCCACTAAAACTACTCTACTGAACTCAAGTAAGTAAAATATTTTGCCTTAGCTAAAATATCTCAAATCCATCATAAGTTCCCTCTCTTTAGTAATACTAAAGAGGAAAGTCGAATGAAGTTTTGCAAGTATCCACTAAAACTACTGTACTGAACTTAAGCAAGTAAAATACTCTGCCTTAGCTATAAAATCCCGAACCCATCATAAGTTTTCCCTCTTTAGTAAAACTTAAGAGCAAAGTCGAATGAAGTTTTGAAGTATCCACTGAAAATACTTTACTAAACTAAAAAATCATTACAATACACAGTTCTGCTATGCCATATTCAATCACCATGTCTCTAGACGTAGAGCCTGAATAATTCATTTTAGCCCCAAGCATGAGCTCCAGAGAGTTTTATCTAGCCACTATAGTGGGCTATTATAGTCCTGCTGGGGGAATATAATTACCCAACCCATAGGATTTTATATTAGGCATAAAGTCTTGAAATTTTACTTAGCCACTATAGCGAGCTATTATAGTCCCACTGGGGGAATGTAATTACCTAGCCCTTAACCTGTTATATTAGGCATAAAACCTTGAAATTTTACTTAGCCACTATAGTGGGTTGTTATAGTCTCGCTAAGGGAATGTAATTATCTAGATCATAGGCTGTTATATTAAAAAACCACTTGATTTCTGCAAAAGAAGTGTATTTATTTATCCTTTAGGCTATTATATTTGGCGTACAACCTTGAGAAAACCACCTGATTCCTACACAAGAACACACTTTAAGAACATTTTACTTTTACAAAAATTGAGAGAAAAATACAAAAAGTACTCTTTAAATTCACTTTCCCACCTTCATTTACCATTTTCTCTTTCTCTTTTTTTTTTTAAAAAAAACCTTCACTTACCACTTAACACGACTCGCCTTTACTTCTCATAAACCCTAACCTCCTTTGTCCCGACATCTTCTCAACTTCTGCAACCTTCTCCTCCTTCAATGGCGTCTTCTTCTACTACCCTTCCTTGGTACGAAACCACCCCCATCTTACTAACTCTCAACCATTCCTTCTTTCGTCACGAATCGAAATACATTCTAGAAAACTTCTCCATCATCT
Source organism: Wurfbainia villosa (assembly GCA_025175895.1). NCBI lineage: Eukaryota > Viridiplantae > Streptophyta > Magnoliopsida > Zingiberales > Zingiberaceae > Wurfbainia > Wurfbainia villosa. The sequence goes on from CM045986.1 coordinate 96,941,001, forward strand.
TCCTAGCTCCTCACCAGCGACATCACAAACCCCCCACTGGCACCAGCACCCTCTTCACAGGTCAACTCGAAGGAGGCCTCCACCTTCCCATCCCCAAACCCTCCTTCGACATATTATCTTTCTATGGTCTGCCCATTAATCAGCTGCCTCCCAATTCCATCTGAATCCTCACCAGAACCCTAATCATCTTCAAACACCTTAATATAACCAAAACTCCCCACATCTTCCAATGTCTTTATAAACTCAAAATGGTCGATACAAACGTCTTCTACTTCATGGAAAGCCAGGACTACCAATTCCTCACCGATATGCCTACCTCCCACAAAGGTTGAAAAGACTTGTATTTTTTTTCAACCCCATGGACCCCGTTCTACAGTTCTCCTTGTCCTGGAGAACTGCCCTTCCCCGATTCCCCGAACTCAAAGCCATCAAATCTTACTATAATTTTTCCTCCATTGAACCCCTACTTAAGAACAAATGATTAAGTATTGCTGAACTCTTGCAAGAACTCATACTACCTTATTATGGGTTGTCTCCTATTCCTTCTTCTGAAGTTCATCCCATAGATAAACCTTACTTATTATGTACTTTGCTATTTATTTCAAAATGTATACTTGATTATGGCAGTATTGTCTCAAAGTTTTGTTACAAATTAATTACCAAATCCCCTCTACACTAATATAGCATAGTGAATGGCCTGGATTGTTTCGCAACGAGTGTAATCGATAGAATAGTAAACTTATGATTTCTAATTATTGCTAATCCTACTGAATAGGGGTTTGGAATTTACAAGAATAATCCTACTAAATGAAAGACAGTGCAAGTAATTAAAGCATTAATCTAACTAAAGTATGATGACAATGAAATTAAAGAAGATATAAACTAAGCATTCAAAGAAAAGCGTTCACAAACATAAAGATAGTGCAGGAAATTAAATAACAATTCAAATGAAAAATAAGATGAGTGTAAAGGAAAACATGAAATAAATCTAACCTAGAATTAAACACTTCTAACTAATGGAAATAATACTTAAATAGACAAGTAATTAAACTAACAAACAACGAAGTTAAGCCTGCAATTAACCAATCAAACATCATTAACTACAAATTAAACTCAAAACTAAACATCCTAATTAAACTACAAACAAAACATCCAAATGAAACAACTAAATTAACTCTAAGACAAACTATGAATTAGCTAAAATTTAAACTGCAAGATAAGCTACAACTTACTACAATTAGACTACAAGTCAAACTAAAAGTCAACTAACTACAAATTAAACTAAGTTAAACAACAACTAATTACAAATTAAACTAAGTCAAACTACAAACTAACTACAAGTAAAACTATAGGTCAATAACTTAAGCTACAAATTAGACTACAACTAACAATAAATTAAACTACAAACTAAACTACAAGTCAATCTACAAGCTAACTACAAATTAAACTACAAGTCAATTTATAGCTAACTACAAACTAAACTACAAACTACTACAAATTAAACTACAACAACAACAATTGGGGGGATTATAACAAGTTCAACAAATCCAAATACAACGTAAACAAACAATGCAATTGCTAAAACATAAACAAACTATCCAACTAAATGGATTAATTCCAAAAATGATAAACCAATCTTGATCAACACCCAGAGAAGGGACTTCCCTTTCCGGCGACGACGATGACCTGAACAGCTTCCTCCGAAGGTGGATGGCGAATGGGATGAATCTCAGCCGCGGGAAGGGAATGGGAACTGGATGAATGTGAAGCTGTCTACTCCGGCAACGATTGCGGCGCTGCCGAATCCCGGCAGCCTGTGGGAGGTTCTGGAGACGGAGTGATCGAATCCCGGCCATGGGAAGGAAAGGAATGTCGGAACAGTGGTTGTGGCTCTTCATCGGCGATGGATGCGGACTGTTGAATCATGGCAGCGGTGGATGACTATGGAGATAAAGCGACCGAATCCTGACCTCGGGAAGGAAAGTGGATTGCTAGTTAAGAGGGAATCACCAGAATTTCTACCGCATCCTTGCTGTCGACGAGCTAGCGAATCCCGACATCTCAATCGGCCGACGAGGAAGGGATGGGAATGTCGCCAGCTCTGGGAAGAAAGGTCACCGAAAGGACTACCGGATTTGTCGCCATCACCGGCTGGAGAGAAAGACCACCACTTGCAGAGGGAAGAAGACGATCAACACGGCCACTAGGGCGAGGAAGAAGTTGCGATTCTATTCTGTCTGTCTCCGCCCAATCGTGCACAAGGAAGAAGTGCCGCCACCGCTCCTCATGCACGAGTAAGAAGAAGTCACATTTTGTGCTCACAATATTCGGCTGCGCAGCGCGATAGAGAAGTTGTGTCGCGATGGAGTAAATGTTGGATTTTTGGGTGATTTCCAGTGACCGTCCAATCAAAGCACCATCAAATCCCAGCCATCCATTAAAGCTAGGGCTAAATTAATCTGATTAATCGATTAAGAAGGTTGTGCATCCAACGGCTCAGATTTCTCCAATTTTGAATGAATGGATCTGATCAAACTGAATGGATAATCATGATCGACCGAATCTGGATGAAGGGCTAAGATGTCCAAATCTAAATGTATGGACCGGATCTCTCTAGATATGGATAGATAGCTCAGAATCATGACTCTTTCATCGGATGGTCCATATCGCTCAGATATGATCTCTTGATTGAATTGCCTTCGATCACAATGAAGGGTTTAGATTAAGTCAGCTCGAAATGCCCATTATGATCCTAGATGAAGCCATATTTGATCCAACTTGAGTCTTGTCCATTGGCTCATCTCTATCTCCTACAAATAAAGAAAATTTTTTCATATAAGTCTAAAATTTAGGAGAATTTATAATTATGTCCCAAAATGAATCCAACTTATAAAACATGCAAATAATCAACAATAAATCACTCGAGAGGATAAAAACAATGATATTAAGGACCAAAATAACACAATAAAATGGTAGTTACAATTCCCCCACACTTATTCTTGCACGCCTCGAGCAAGAAAAGAAAACTAAAAGTAAACTAAATGTATATTTCCTTAGCAATTCCCAAGCATACATAGAAAATCGTGAAAGAAAGTTACCTAGGATTGTCAAATATAAAGACTCAAGCAATCATGGATTCAAATCATACACAAGTTAACAAACATGGTGACTTCAATTCATCCTAAATAGACTATAAATGATTAAGCCTCACAAGAAAAGTGGTGGTTTCTCTCGCTCTCATAAGAATATAATAGTGGAGTTCACTCAAGCTACTCATGGTTTATGCACTACCATATGCTTGCTTTTCTTCTACCTTCACCATTATATACACATAAGAATGCACAATTATAGAAGGCTTATTAGGAATGTAAAAGAAATATGAATACGAGAAAAATGACAATATGTGTGAAAGGAAAGAAAGGTAAGAAATGAAATAACTAAAGAAATGCAAGAATATATGGAAATACTGAAATGTTATATAGATGAGTACAAGAAAGCAATGGCCCAAAAGTTTCCATCCAAGCTAGCTTTTCACAATTCCCTAAACATGTAAACAACCCCTATCACTTTTACAATACAAATTCATGGATGATATTCAATAAATCGCTCAATAGTTGCAATAAGGGATCTCTATCACACACATAAAAAAATTGCACAACATGTCAAAGAATTTTTTTATTGCCTTTATTGTTTTGGCCAAATGTTTTTCTTTTCAACTTTTTTTCCCATTTTTTTTCAAATTTTTTTTTTCAACCATTTTTTTTCAAATTTTTTCTAGACATGCACTGCACTTCCCTAAGCTCAAAAAAAATCAAGCTTAGCTATAAAAATAAAAACACGGCTTGTCCATGGTGATCAAGCACGACTTGCCTATGCTTACATTGAATTCTCCCTGAGCTACTCTCTCCCCCACACTTAAACTTTTGTCCGTCCGGGGTAAAATACTCATCATAGAACATTCGAGTATTCACATCCGGAAGAGTAACAAATAAGAAAGTAATGGAAGGAAAGGAAAATGACATGATGAACAACTAGAATATTATTCAGAAGCATATGGCGACAAAATAAGTAAAAGGAAACATGTGATATTGTCTTCATAATAATCATGCAAATCTATAGTTTTGTGGTCTCGAAAGAATCAAAGCAAGTTCTAGAGTTACAATAACCACAAGTGCACCACACACAAGCAATAAAAACAGACACAATCCTAACAAGGAATGAAAAAAAAATCATCTCAATCTATCAACATAGAATCTATCACCAGGTAGTAACCATATGCAATCAGATAATCCATTTATGACAATAAATCCCCTAAACTCAAAAATCAAATTTAACTAGCTTTCACAACTTTTAAGATGATATAAAGGAATGCATAGGAAATTTATTTGAAAAATCGACTAAAAAAAACTCAACAAATGAAACATAACAAGTAAAACAAATAAAGTAAAAGAAATGTATATACAATGAACAGAAAATAAGATAAGATGGAGGAAACTCCCCTGAGATCCTAGTGATTGGAAGCGGTTCAGTAAGAATATCCAGGCTGGGAGTTGAGTAAAAGCCCTCTCCGACAGTTGAAGATGATTTAGAAGTAAAATCCATGCCGGAGGTGGGATGGATCGAAAGAAAGCGAGCACCTCCTTCATGTGATCAGAAAAGTCCTGTGCTACTCCCTCTAATATGATCGCCTTCTTATATGTCTTCTCTGGAGGTCAGAGGCGATACAACAGAAGTTTCTAGTTTGGGGGTTGGAGTATTGCATTATTTGTGAGGGCCTTCATCAGCAACATTCTTGGAGACTCGATCTCAGGTGGGAGTGTCTAGTCTGGGGGTGTCTAGCTATCCAACACTCCCATGTCATCATCCTCAACATTTGACACAATAGCAACTTCAACAATGAATTCATATCCATCAGTGTCCGAAATCACATCACAGCATAATAGTTCATAGGAGCCTTGTGGAGTGGCGGAATCACAGATATGCCTATCACCCACTCCACAATCCATCTCCCTAAGCGCATCGATGTCCATAGGAATGGTCTCTGACGGAGGCTGAATGAACTCTTGTGCTTGCATCTGGATGATGGATGTTGCAATTCGATCTAGCTGCAATTTGATCCACTGTAGTCTTCATACTGCTGATAATACAGATCCATTTTCTAAGAAAAGATAATTTCTGGTCTTTCCTGAAACACCAACAAACAAAATAAAAGACATAAAAAGTAGACATGACAAAATACATGGATATACATAAAATGACAGAATGAAGCCCTAAACAAATATTTTTTTAAAAAAAATGGGTAAACAATCCTAAGTCTACTAAGCACTATTACACTTCCCAGTCTCCCGTGTGACAGGTGAGGATACTCACCACTAGACTACAACGACACCAAAATTTGATAAGCGGTAGTAAATTGTCGCGTGGTACCATTTCAAATTAATTACCGAACTCCCTCTACACTAATATAGCATAGTGAATGACCCGAATCGTTTCCCAACGAGTGTAATCGATAGAATAGTAAACTTAGGATTTCTAATTATTGCTAATCCTACTTAATGGGGGTTTGGAATTTACAAGACTAATCCTACTAAATAAAAGATAGTGCAAGTAATTAAAGCATTAATCTAACTAAACTATAATGACAACAAAATTAAAGAATATATAAATTAAGCATTCAAAGAAAAGCGTTCACAAACATAAAGAAAGGACAAAAAAATTAAATAACAATTCAAATGCAAAATAACATTAGTGTAAAGGAAAATATGAAATAAATCTAACCTAGAATTAAACACTTCTAACTTATGAAAATAATACTTAAACAGACATGTAATCAAACTAACAAACAACGAAGCTAAGCTTGCAATTAACCAATCAAACATCATTAACTACAAATTAAACTCAAAACTAAACATCCTAATTAAACTACAAAATAAACATCCAAATGAAACTACTAAATTAACTCTAAAAAAAACTATGAATTAGCTACAATTTAAACTGCAAGATAAGTTACAACTGACTATAATTAGACTACAAGTCAAACTACAAGTCAACTAACTACAAATTAAACTAATTTAAACTACAACTAATTACAAATTAAACCAAGTCAAACTACAAACTAACAACAAGTTAAACTATAGGTCAATAACTTAAGCTACAGATTAGACTACAACTAACTACAAACTAAACTATAAGTCAGTCTACAAGCTAACTACAAATTAAACTACAGACTGACTACAAATTAAACTACAATTCAATCTACAACTAACTACAAACTAAACTACATCTCAAACTACAAACTACTACAAATTAAACTACAACAATAACAATTTGGGGGATTATAACAAGTTCAACAAATCCAAATACAATGTAAACAAACAATGCAATTGCTAAAACATAAACAAACTATCTAACTAAATGGATTAATTCCAAAAATGATAAACCGATCCTGATCAACACCAGAAGAAGGGACTTCCCTTTCCGGCGACGACGATGACCCGAACAACTTCCTTCGGCGGTGATGGCGGATGGGTCGAATCCCAGCCGCGGGAAGGGAATGGGAACTGGATGAATGCAAAGTTGTATGATCCGGACAAGGTTGCCGGGGATGCTGAATCCCAGCACCCTGTGGGTGGTTCTGGAGACGGAGCGGTCGAATCCCAACCACGGGAAGGAAAGGAATGCCCGAACAGTGGTTGTGGTTCTTCACCTACGATGGATGCGGACTGTCGAATCCCGACAGTAGATGGATGACTATGGAGACGGAGCGACTGAATCCTGACCGCGAGAAGGAAAGTGGACTGCCAGTAAAGAGGCAATCATCAGAATCTCTACCGCATCCTCGCTACCAATGAGCTGGCGAATCCTGACATCTCAATCGACTGGTGAGGATGGGATGGCATTATCGTCGGCTCTCGGAAGGAAGGTCACCGGAAGGACTGCCGAATTTGTCCCCATCGCCGGCTGGAGGGAAAGACCACCGCTCGTGGAGGGAAGAAGACGATCGACGCGGCCGTACATGCGAGGAAGAAGTCATGATTTTGTTTTGTCTGTCTCCGCCTACTCGCACGCGAGGAAGAAGTGTCGCCGCCGCTCCTCGCGCGTGAGGAAAAAGAAGTCGTGTTTTGTGCTCACGATCTTCAATTACGCTATGCGATAGAGAAGAAGTTGTGTCACGATGGAGTAAATGTTGGATTTTTAGGTGATTTCTGATGATCGTCCGATGAAACCCCATCAAATCCCAGCCGTCCATTAAATCTAGGGATAAACTAATTTGATTAATCGATTAAGAAGGTTGTGAATCCAATGGCTCAGATTTCTCCGAATTTGAATGAACGGATCTGATCAAACTAAAGGGATAATCACGATCAGTCGAATCTGGATGAAGGGCTACGATGTCCAGATCTAAATGTATAGACTGGATCTCTCCAGATCTGGATAAATGGCTCAGAATCAAGCAGTTTTCATCGGATGGTCCATATCGCTCAGATCTGATCTCTTGATTGAATCGCCTTCGATCACGATGAAGGGCTAAGATTAAGTCAGCTTGAAATGCCCATTATGATCATAGATGAAGTCGTATTTGATCCAAATTGAGTCTAGTCAATTGGCTCATCTCGATCTCCTACGAATAAAGACAAATTTTTCATATAAGTTCAAAATTTAAGAGAATTTACAATTAGGTCCCAAAATGAATCCAACTCATAAAACATGCAAATAATCAATGAATCACTCGAGAGGATAAAAATAATGATATTAAGGACCAAAATAATACAATAAAATGATAGTTATCAATACTGACATATACTTATCTTGCAGAGGACATGATGCACATAGACGTTGCTAGGACACTAGCAAAAATGCAAAAGAAAAGAAAATTTCTGGGAGCAACTAGCTCTTTTTGCAACAAACAACCCTCATCCTCCTCTGTAAGTTTTTCAATCCACACTAATAATCATCTCAATTATTTCTGTTCAATATTTAAAAATATCATTAAAAAACTCTACATGTCTCTGCAACAGGTTCCTCATGAATTTATGGACAATCCAGTATTAAACATCGAACAACCAGAAAAACTCCCATTTTCCATGACCCTTATCGACTTAATCTACATTCCCCCAGACTCCTCAATTCCCCTTTCCCAAGAACTACCACCCCTACAGAAGCACCTACTTCACTTCTCGACCCCTCTGATACTCCTATCGACCTTTCCACCTCCTCTTCCCCAATTTCTTCTGTAGATAACCTTCCTTTAGCCTCCCTTTTCCCTACCAAACATCCACATTCATCTCCTCCTAGCCCCATAATTCCAAACATTCCAACCTCATCTCCCCTTGATTTACTAGTACAAGCCATATCAGTTGCCTACACCAATCCTCCAAGCTCTCCCCAGGCACTTCCTATGTCTCCATCAAGTCCTGGCACTCATAACATACCCCACTTATCCTCCTCCATCCTTCAAGAAATTCCCACTGCCAACTCCCCACAACCCAAACTATTCCTTCCATCACCAATTCTGGTATCCCTCAGCCTTTACAGGAACTTCACCAGGCTTTTAATATGGTATGCTTCCCTCCCTTTTACTAATTCATACAAATGCACAAACAAATTTCCAATATTACCTTTACTTGTTCATTTACAGAGCACATCCAAACTGCACAGCTTAAATCAGTGGTTTCTAGCATTCCAGACTCAACATTTTCAGCCTCCACCCCCATGTACAGAAATACCTCCACCTATCATTCCTTCTTTAGAATGCTCAACCTCTTCTCAAGGCATCCAAACCAACCCCTTAAAATCCCATGAATGGGATGAAAAAGAAAAAGCATATCTTCAGCAACAACAAGCACTCCAATCTCAGATACAAGCTCTTACTACATAAAAAGAGCAACTGTTAGCAGAGAAAGAAAAGACCCATATCTAGCATAAACACGAAAAGCACAAGGTAGAATGGGAAAGTGCCTGCAAAGACACCACCATCTGATTGCTCCAAGAAAGGTAGATTTTTATAAACAACAAATAGAGCCATTACAATCAAAATTGACTACAACCCAGGAGCAAGTCCAAGAGTTGGCACAGAAAGAAAAAGAATGACACTTCCAGTCGAGCCAGTGTTTCCAACCTCTACACAACCTCAGAAATTCTTTTGATGAACTCAATCAAAGGACCAATGATATCATAGTCAAGTTCTAATTCCATTTATCTATACTGACCCAACACTTCCAGCTGTTATCAAAGGTTTGCAATGAATAGACTCATAGTGCTGCACACTTCCACAAAGAACTATCTATTATGATGAAGACTAAGGCAGAGCGGTGGACAACCCAAGAAATTACACTATTGAACAAAATGACATCAAAGCATGGGAGATATTTCCAAAGGGGATTTAAGGGTCCATTGATGTACGGTGTAATTGTCGTGGTATGGTTCACAAATTAATTACCGAACCCCCTAACTATACTAATGCAATATAGGGTAACTCGGGTCATCTCCTATGTGAACTCAATGGTTGAATGTTTGTTTCTAAACATTATTAACACCGGGGGTTGCTACATCTATCAAAACAATTATTTGAAAGCTAACCTAAGAAGCCTAAGCAATTCAACCATGCACTGCATTATCACTATATGATACAATGGTTAAACAATTTTGATTAACGGACATGACATTTAACCTTGCAGGAAATAAACCTAACTACCAATTAACAATTACCTGAAAGCTAACATAATGTGCAAGAACAATTCAACCATGCACCGTACTATCACTATACGATACAATGATTAAACGTTTCTAATTGATGGAAATAAGAATAACGATGCATGAAATCAAGCTAAGGAACAATTAAGCAAAGGAATCATTTAGCTAAGGAACACATCGAATAATGAACAACTAAGCTAAATAACAATTAACCTAATGAACAATAAAGCAAAGTTGCGACTAACTAACACTAATTCATGAACTACAAAATAAGCTACGGCTAAGCTCCAAAGCAAACGCAAGATAAACATCCAAATCAAACACTAGAATTAAACATCAAAGTTAAACATCAAGATAAACTCCATCAATTCAATGGATGCACTCCAAATAGAATCAACTGATGATCCACAACACCCGGAGAAGGAACCACCCTCTCCGATGACGACGATGATCCGAATAGCCTCCTCCAGCGAGTGATGAATTGGAACAGGATGAATGCCTACTACTCCAGCGATGGATTGGGAAACTGTCGAACCATCGCAGTCATGGGAGGGATCTGGAAAGGTGGAGCGGCCTAACCATGGTTGCGGGAAGGAGTGGAACCGGAACAGTAAATCTAGGGCTCTTCACCGGCGATGGAATGAATGCTCTGCCGTCGGAATTTGGAAGTCAAGCAAGTTGCCATAGCTAGGAAAGGATGCTGTCGTCGTAATAGGAGTTGACCTTATCCTTTCAAAACATGTCCAACTGAGGCATCTCAGCTCCGGTTGCAGGCGCTGGAAGGTTGGCCAGTGAAGAGTGGATGGAATTCCTCCATCTGCTCGCTGCAAATCAAGCTACCGAACCACCGCATCTTGCTCTGTCGATCGGATGGGAGGGGATCAACACTGGCTAGATGGATAGGAGTGCCGTCGAAAGGAGTGTCGCCGTGATCTATCACCGCTGTGTGGAGGAAATCGTCGATCGCGCTCAATGGGGAAGAAGATCGCACGACGATATTTCTCGGTGTCGCTGATTCTGTGCGAGTGAGGATAGAAGGATTTTAAGCTGATTTTCCATGATCGTTTGATCCAATGGCCCTTGAATCCAAGCCATTTATGAAGGCTAGGGTTTGATTAATTCGATTAATGCTTTGCCTAAGTATGTTGATCCACTTAAATCCAATGGCAACGATCGATTTAGATCTGGATCGATGACTCTGATTGCTCCAATTATGCCCTCTTTATGTTTCCTATGAAATCACATTCAACTCGTGAAAAATAATACTGAAATTATAGGAGTTACATAGTAAATCGCAAATAAATTCAATATGTAAAAACATACCGAATAACAGTAATTACCCCATCAAAGAGCCTAAAATGTCTAATCTGTAGGATCAAGTGAACCGAGAGAGGGGGGTGAATCTCGATATTTAATAATTTTAAACTAATAAACATACGCAGCGGAATATAAAAACAATTAACAACACAAGCAATTTTACTTGGTTCACAACCCGGACTGGGTTGCTACTCCAAGGCCCGTTGCCCTATCACGAGCTACCTCGATGGACAATTCACTAAATACCCACCGACTCGAGTGCTCTCGACTTCGGAGGGTTTTGCTTTTACAAATGATAGAGTTAGGTGAAAAACCACTAACTCGGAGAATTAAGTATACAAGCGAAATAATAAATTAAAGAGATTACAAGACTTTTTACCAACACTTAATAATCGTAGAGGTAGTCACAGAGTGTCGAAGGAACGTCTTGTCGTGGGGTCAAAGTGTAGTGGATGAGCAAGTATTTTGGCAGCACTTCGACGTTAATTGAAGATTGATGAATGGATATGATCGAACACTACTTTTATAAACTCTTTCCAGTCGACTGGAATGCCTTCCAGTTGACTCCACATCAGCCCGTCGATATGGAAGTTGTGGTCTTCCAGTCGACTGAATCCCCTTCAGTCGACTCCACGTCACTCGACTCCGCATCGAGAAATCCATCTCATCAGTCAACTTAACATCTTCAATCGACTCAAGCTCTTTCCATCTGCATCGCATGATCTTCGATCGATCACAAGCTAATCCGGCCAAATAGGTATCCAGTCGACTGATACATCTTAAGTCGATTGGACTTTAATCAACTCGAATCCATTCAGTCGACTGGTCCCTACAAAACAGGATAGCACAAAATAGATAGTGTGAATTATGATAGCAGTAGTAATACCGCTCGAACTCGACTACTAAGTCCAACGCGGACTTTTCGTCGGATTGACGCCTAGCTTTGTCCCCCTACCGAGGACTCGGCCTTACCTCTTCACTCGAAGCTTACCTATCAGACTTACCATTCTTAACATCCGATCTGACCCACCAGGGCTTTCACCATCTGTCCAGTCTGTCTGACCCAGCTGGACTTTTGCCGATTGTCCAATCTCCTGACCCAACCGGTCTTCATGCCAAATGTCCGATCGACGCGACCCATCTGGACTTCATGCCTGGTGTTCGGTCCTCCTGATCTGTCAAGATACGTGCCTATTATCTAGTCAACACGACCTACTAGGACTTCCTATTAAGCCTGCACACTTAACACTTATATTAGACTACAAGTGAATCCCAACATTTAACTGAGGTTCATACATCAAAACTTTGGAGTGATGCTCACTGCATCAACAATCTCCCTCTTTTTGATGTATGACAATACATCAGTTAAAGTTAGGAGAATTAAATACCAATCTCCATATATTGAAATGTGTAAGAAATAAACTGACAGCTTTTTTCATGCATAAATTTAACTATGTATGAAATGCATAGTTCTTTATCAAATTTTTGAATCCTCTAAAGTTTATTTTTCTTTTTAGGTTTATAATTTATATCACTTCTCTCCCCCTTTGGCATACATCAAAATAAGAGTTAATTCAATGATATTGGAGAGTTATTATAATACTTAATCAAGAATCGTTTGAATTTTTTTTTTTTTCAAGATTTTCAAAACTTCCCCCGACTAACTCAATATATTCGGGAATATTTAAATATTTGCAAGAATCTTCAGAAACTCCCCTTGAAGAATTTAGAAATTTTAAAAAAATTTAAAAATTTTCAAAACTCCCCTGACTAACTCAATATATTCGGGAATATTTAAATGTTTAAATATTTTCAAAAGTTTTCAGAAACTTTCCTTAAATAATTCACAAGTTTCAAAAGTTTGTGAAAAATTTTCAAAAATTTTAAAGACCTCCCCCTGAATGATTGCAAAAAATGATAGGGACTGAGTCCAAGCATGAGTTCTAAAATAAATTAAAATTATATTTTAGAAATACACATCTAAAAATTGTCCTTAAAGCAAATGTCCAACTCTTTATTAGGTCAAATGATATAGAATAAATCATTAAGCTTTGTTTTAGAGTTAGTCACCGAAGTGATCAATTTTCTCATGTAAACCCCATGATGGTTCATGTCGATGCACAGAATCTATATCTGGAACCAGGGGTGCAGTCCTAACATCTCACGCCCATCTATGTGGCTCAATACACGAATAGGTGATCCTAGGTATTTGTGAGATGCAAAGGCTACTTAGTTCTATAGGATCATGAATTCTATATTGACCTATTCAAGAACAATTTTTTAATTTTCTTACAAAAAAATAATATAATATTACTTTTCAAAATAAATCGGAATGGTAAGCAAAAAGAAAATCCCTAGTCTACTAAGCATAAATCACACAAGATTATATATATATATATATAATATTATTAAGATTCAGTATTATTACAATCCTAATCAGCGGATCGGAATTGTTCATGCAGTGAGCATCACTCCAAAGTTTTTTGATAAAAAAAATTTCAAAATTTTTAAGACCTCCCCCTGAATGATTCAAAATTTTTAAAAATTTTAAATTCCAAAATTTTTAAAGAATTTCAAAATTTTCTAACTCTTTAAAGTTTTTCAAAACTCCCCCTTGAATAAATCTTTATAATGTTTAATTGTTTTCTTCCCATACATCAAAACCTAAGTAGTAATTTTAAAAGTCTTTAAACTTTTTTAAGACTTAATCTTTTTAAAGTAAGATTTTCTCCCCCTTAATTTAAGTTTTAAATTTTCAATACTCCCCCTAGAATTATGTTTTTATTTTAAGTTTTTTTTTTAAAAAATAAGATATTTGAAAGTATCTTAACTCCCCCTTAAAGCTAGAGTGTTTGAAACACATTTAAGACTCCCCCTTAATTGAATCTTTTCAATATTTAATAAACTTGAAACTATTTTCTCCCCTTGACTAAATTTTGAATGGAGCGAATTATCTTGAATTGATTTGGGATTAATTATGTTAATTGTTTTGATTTTATTTGAGTTGATTAGCTGAGTTGAATCGATTAAGTTCACTAGGTTGTTTAAGTTGAAATAGTTAAGTTGAATTGATCAGATTGTTTGGATTGATAAGATGGTTAATTAAGTTGATTAGAATTGACTTAATTTAATTGATTATGTTTAGTTGTTTAGTTAAGTTTAATTAAGTTGTTGTTAACTTTAATTAAGTTGTGATTAAATTTAATTATTGTTAAGTTTAATTAAGTTAAGTTATTGTTAAGTTGTAATTAAGTTTAAGTTATTGCTAAGTTTAATTAAGTTTTAATTAAGTTAAAGTTATTGTTAAGTTTAATTAAGTTTGATTAAGTTAAAGTTATTGTTAAGTTTAATTAAGTTGTGATTATGTTTAATTAAGTTATGATTAAGTTTAATTAAGTTATGATTAAGTTTAAGTTTAATTAAGTTGTAATTAAGTTAAAGTTATTGTTAAGTTTAATTAAATTGTGATTAAGTTTAATTAAGTTATGATTAAGTTTAAGTTATTGTTAAGTTTAATTAAGTTGTGATTAAGTTTAAGTTAATTAGGTTGTGTTGATTTAAATTAGGTTAACATAAATTGTTTTAGTTAGGTAAATTTGTTTAGTTTGAGTTAATTAAGATAGGTTAACTAGAGTATGTTGTTAAAAAAAAATTGGTTGAAGTGTATTTTAATCCTAAATCATCTCACCCACGCTAGGTTTTAAATACACTTATCTTTATGAGTTTTTGTGAGATGAGGATTACTTTTATCTTTATGAGCAATTTCAAAGTGTTTAAACTTGTGTTAGATTAGGGCTTGGTTTGAGCTAGTCAAGTAAGTTTTCCAGTATTGACTTCTAGGTCATGGCGAGGCACATGACCTTCTTGATTATCGGAGCAACGACCAATTCCTAAACAAAGTCAATAAAGGAATCAAGTACTTGATTCACTTTAGGTTAAGCCTTGGTCTAACTAGTCAAAAACTTAGTGAGTTAGCTTCGATCAGTTCCACTTGACTTAGTGCACCAGGTCGTGGCGAGGCACATGGCCTTATTGATTATTGGAGCAACGACCACTTCCTAGACATGCACTTCGTAGAGCTTCCCCAACTTACTATCAGTTCACTTGTCTTAGTACTAGGTTATTCATGTTTAAGCTACTTTGTTCCCTATCTAGTCCATTCTACATTAAGTAAGTAAACTAGACTAAGACATTCAAGTGTTGAACTACAAACAAGGAAAGTACACTAAAGCAATCAAGTGTTAAACAAGAAAAAGTTATCTAAAACATGCAGGTGTTTAACTAAATAAGGAAACAAGCAAGGTGTTAGCTCCCCCTAAATGTTAGCTAGTTTGAGTTTTGTTCACTAAATGAACTTGACTCTTGGAAACACAAAATTGATTTGGTCCAACTTGGTTGACTAAGCTAGTCTTAGGAACCCATGCTTGGACTCGACCCTTAACATTTCTATTAAACAAGAACATGTATGATCTATTTGTGTCCTTAGCCTTGTATCCGAGTCCGGACTTGTTGTACATGGCTCGTTGAGACCCAAGCATCATGTTGAGATACTTGGAGCCCGAAGTGAACCTTTCCAACGATTCGGTTAGATCTTCTACTTGCCTTTTTAGGACCGAGTTCTCTTCCTCAAGATTTGCAACTCGAGTTGAGTCTCTATCCTTAATTTGGCAAGTCGAAGTCTTCAAGTTGACTTGCTCCTTAAGTACTTAGACTTTCTCAAGAAACGAGTCGACTCGATTCTCGGACTTGACTAGTTTCCTACCTAAGCATGCAATAATATTATACAATTTATCTTCTAGAAGAGAAGTTACCTCGTCAGAACCTTTGGAAACATATGCGTATCCATGGCTTCTCTCGGACTCGGACTCGGACTCATGTCTTGATTCGGCTTCGGACTCGTCATCTGCCCTTAGATAGATATTTCCATTCACTCTTCCGGCGACGCACTGACCAAATCTCTTTAGATGCTTTCTTCCTTTTTCTTTTTCTCGATTTGGATTTCTTTCCTTTTTTATTAATTCCTGCTATCAAAACTAAACCATCCTCGGGATGACTCAAGTTAGCCTGTTCATGCAATTTAATTAATTTGTCCCATAATTCTTTAGCATTTTGAACCGGCCCGACTCGACTTAGCTCATCATTTGTAAGTCCGCATTGCAAGGTGTTTAAAGCCTTGTAATCGACTTGAGCCTTTTTCCTAAAGTTTGTGGTCCATTTCTCCGGATCTAACAACTCACCCGAGTCATCTACAGGAGCTACGAACCCTTTCCTAATCGAGAACCAGACCTCTAGGTCGGTTTTCAAAAAATACACCATTCACCACTTCCAAGAAGGAAAATCCTCTCCGTTAAAGAGAGGAGGGTGAACGGTGCTTAGACCCTCTAAATGCGATATTTTTATTTTTCCAAAATATTCCTAGAGTTATTAAAATTAAATAATTCTAAATGGAATAATTAATGAAAAAAATTCTAAGCGTAAAAATTAAATAAATTCTTTCCTAATATGTATAAAAAATATTCTAAATTTTCTAAATGCTGAAAAAACTATTTTTAGCAATTTTTTAAATGCTGAAAAAATATTCTAAATTATCTAAATGCTGAAAAACTATTTTTAGCAATTTAAATATGCAGAAAATGAATTTTTTTATGAATTTAAATATGCAGAAAATGATTTTTACAAATTTAAATATGGAAAAAATGATTTTTATGAATTTATAAATGCAAAAAAATATTTTAATGCAGAAAACTATTTTGAAATATAGAAAACTAATTTGAAATGGAGAAAACTAATTTAATGCAGAAAACTATTTTTAAAAGGCAGAATTTTTTTTTAAATGCAGAAAACTAATTTAAAATACAGAAAACTAATTTAATGAATTTAAATATCCATAAAATGAATTTAAATATACAAAAAAAATAGTTTAATGAATTTAAGTATACAGAAAATTAATTTATTGAATTTAATGCAGTAAAAATTAGTCTAAAGCAATAAAAATTATTCTAATGCTATAAAAATTAATCTAATGCAATAAAAATTATTCTAAAACAATAAAAATTAATCTAATGCAATAAAAATTATTCTAAAGTAATAAAAATTAATCTAAAGCTCAACGATGGTGGTTGCACAAATTCAGAGTGCCCCCGCTCTTATACTAATTGTAGGATCGAGTGAACCAAGAGAGGGAGGTGAATCTCGGTATTTAATAATTTTAAACTAATAAACGTACGCAGCGGAATATAAAAACAATTAACAACACAAGCAATTTTACTTGGTTTAAAACCCGGACTGGGTTGCTACTCCAAGGCCCGTAGCTCTACCATGAGCTACCTCGATGGGCAATTCACTAAATAGCCTCTGACTCGAGTGATCTCGACTTCAGAGGGTTTCGTTTTTACAAATGATAGAGTTAGGTGACAAACCACCCACTTGGAGAATTAAGTATACAAGAAAAATAATAAATTAAAGAGATTACAAGACTTTATACCGACACTTAATAATCGTAGAGGTAGTCACAGAGTGTCGGAGGAACGTCTTGTCGTGGAGTCAAAGTATAGTGGACGAGCAAGTATTTTGGCAGCACTTCGATGTTAATTGAAGATTGATGAATGGATCTAATCGAACACTACTTTTATAAACTCTTTCCAGTCGACTGGAATGCCTTCCAGTAGACTCCACATCAGCCCGTCGATATGGAAGTCGTGGTCTTCCAGTCGATTGAATCCCCTTCAGTCGACTCCACGTCACTCGGCTCTGCATCGGGAAATTCCTCTCATCAGTCGACTTAACATATTCAATCGACTCAAGCTCTTTCCATCTGCGTTGCACGATCTCCGATCGATCCTGGTGATCTCGCTAAATAGGTGTCTGATCGATACATCTTCAATCGTGGACTTGACCAACTTCGAATCCATTCATTGGTCCCTACAAAATAGGATTAACACAAAATAGATAGTGTGAATTATGATAGCAGTAGTAATACTGCTCGAACACAACTACTAAGTCCAACGCGGACTTTTTGTCGGATCGATGCCTAGCTTTCTCCCCCTACCGAGGACTCGGCCTTACCTCTTCACTCAAAGCTTACCTGCCGACTACCTGTCGGACATACCATTCTTGCAATCCGAACTGACCCACCAGGGCTTCCACTAGTTGTCCGGTCTA
This sequence comes from Wurfbainia villosa, assembly GCA_025175895.1. Classification (NCBI taxonomy): domain Eukaryota; kingdom Viridiplantae; phylum Streptophyta; class Magnoliopsida; order Zingiberales; family Zingiberaceae; genus Wurfbainia; species Wurfbainia villosa. The sequence goes on from CM045986.1 coordinate 96,959,172, forward strand.
CCTGACCCAGTTGGACTTTTTGTAGATTGTCCAGTCTCCTGACCCAACTGGTCTTCATGCCAAATGTTTGGTCCTGACGACCCATCTGGACTTCATGCCTGGTGTCCAGTCCTCCTGATCTGTCAAGATACTTGCCCAGTATCCGATCAACACGACCTACTAGGACTTCTTATTAAGCCTGCACACTTAACACTTATATTAGACTACAAGTGAATCCTAACTTTTAACTGAGGTTCATACATCAAAACTTTGGAGTGATGCTCACTGCATCAACATAATCCATAAATCAAAATAGCACAATAAAAATGAATCTACAAAATTCCCCCACACTTATTTTTGCGCGTCCCGAGCAATAATGAAAATAAAGAAACACTGACTCACTCAATCATTCCCCAAACAATACCCAGATCAATAATTCAGAGATAGGAAAAATTAGTTACTTAGGATTACAAATCGATCCGGATACAAGGTAGTCACAAGATCTGACTCCTACAACAGTCAACATGTATGATGATTTCCAATCAAATCAAATAGACTAAGCTTGATACAAAACCTCCCGAAATGGATTAATGCACTAATGCTCACATAATAAATGTAGGAGTGGGGCGCCCTCAAAACAACATGTAATCTTGCACTACAATATGCTTGCTTATCATCTACTTCTCTACTACTATCAATACATCTCATACATGAATCAAAAGGATTTATCAAGATTCAGAATGAGAATACAAGTAGAACGCAGATGAAACATACAAAGAAGTACAAGACAAAGGTACAATGAATAGGAAATAATAGAAGAATTGGAAGAATAAACTTGATGAGTTGCTTTGTGAGAATGCTCAGTAACCAGCAATATGGGATGAGGCTAGAACAATTGGAACTTTAGAATTGAATTTTCAGGATCAAATGGCTCTATACAGCAATTTGCAAATTTCATTTGCCTACATTACAATGATACTTTTTTTTTTTTGCAATGGCGCCATTTTTTTTTTCATTCAAAAAATCAAGTACTAATCACAGGCAAATACATCTCAAGGCCAATGATCTCTGAAAACTATGTCTTCCATATCATGATTCCAACAAAACAATATATCTCCTCCCCCACACTTAAAAAATTTGTCCGTCTCAGACAATATAACCCATGAAACTATTCCTCCAACATGGAAAACAATAGATATGGGAAAGATAATCCACAAAGATCCAAAGACAATGAATTGTAAATGAAGACATATGACAAGTAAGACATCAAATATGGAAGTATCAAGTGGATTAGACAAGCAAACCAAGTAAGGGAAAGAACCAATAATGAAATCCTTCATTGTATTCATGCAAGTAAATGTTACTGCAGTTTCAAAAAAAATTAAAGCAAGTTCTAGAGTAATAATTATCACATGTGTTATCACACAAAAGTGGGTAAATGATAATAATGGCTTACAACATCACTAGGTGAATAAAAAATCAAGCTTGGTCAATCAATAAAAAGTTCACCATCATAACAAGTGACTCTATGCAAGTGAAGTCTTTTATCGTATACAAAAACCCATAATTCGATGATCAAACTTAACTAATTTTTACCACCTCTGAAATGATACTAAGGCATGCATAGGGAATATTATTTTAACTCAACTACAAACAACTAAACCTAGGTAAACAGGCTATCATATAACAAAAAATAAATAAATTATTCTGAACATGAAAGGAAGAAAAGAAATGCAGTAAATAAAAGAACACAATCCCCTTTCAAGTCAGAGAAGAAGCATCATCAAGGTCTACTTCCTCCACTTTAGCTCCTCTCATCCCCTCGTGAAATATCTTGAGACGGTGTCCATTTACTCTAAAAGTTTTCCCTCCCTAACAATCCTGCTCAAGTGATCTGCTACCATGTTCTCCCTCCCACTCTTATCGCATTTCTCTATGTCGAATTCTTGAAGCAAAAGCATCCATCTAATCAATCTCGATTTCACATCAAGCTTCTTCAAGAGGAATTTTAAAGCTGCATGATCAGGAAAAATAACCACATAAGAATAGAGCAAATATGATATAAATTTATCTAAAGCAAAAACAATAGATAAAATCTTTTTTTCTGTCATGGTGTAGTTGGATTGTACATCATCCAAAGTCCTTGAGGTATAGCAGATTACATGAGATGCTCTATCACTCTCTGTGCCAAGACAGCTCCCACCGCATAATTCAAAGCATCACATATCAACTCGAATGGGAGAGTCCAATCTGGTGGTTTAAGGATCGGTGACGATATCAAAGCCTGCCTCAGCTGATAAAATGAGTCCTTGCACCGGTGGTCAAACTGAAATACCAAATCTTTCTGCAACAAGTTGGTCAAGAGTAGGGCAATCTTGCAGAAGTCTCTGATAAAACGTTTGTAGAAACATGCATGTCCCAGAAAAGCACGAACTTCCCGCATAGAAGAGTGGTAAGATAAAGAAGATATAACATGAATTTTAGCAGGATCTACTTCAATACCATTCATAGAGATGATATGACCTACAACTATCCCATGCTCAAACATGAAATGACATTTCTCAAAATTCAAAACCAAATCCTTCTCAATGCATCTACACAAAACTCTCGACAAATTATCCAAACATGAATCAAAAGAAGAATTGTAAAGACCTCCATGTAATGCTCTAATATATCACCAAAAATACTCACCATACATCGCTGGAATGTCCTAGGAGCGTTGCAAAGTCCGAATGACATACACCGATACGCAAACGTCCCGAAGGGTCAAGTAAAAGTAGTCTTCTTCTGATCCTCTGGAGAAATACAAATTTGGAAATAACTAGTGTAACCATCCAGGAAGAAATAATGTGACTTGCCCGCCAACCTCTCTAACATCTAATCAATAAAAAGTAGTGGGTAGTGGTCTTTCCTGCTGGCCTAATTAAGCTTCCTGTAATCCACACAAACTCTCCAAGAATTTTGAACTCTGGTGGGAATCAACTCATTCTCTGCATTGACAACCACTGTAATACCAGACTTCTTTGGAACCACCTGAACAGAGCTTACCCATTTGTTGTTTGAAATAGGATAAATGATGTCAACATGTAAAAGCCTCGTCACTTTCCTCTTTACCACCTCAAGAATCAGTGGGTTAAGTTGTCGCTGTGGTTGTCTGACTAGTTTTACATCCTCTTCCAAATGGATCCTATGCATACATATAGAAGGAATGATACCCGGGATATCTTCAAGCATCCACCCAATCTCTTTTCTGTGCTACCTCAAAAGATCTACTAATATGTACTCCTGATCTGGCTCCAAATCTTGGGCAATAATGATGGGTCACTGCTCGTCCTCATCTAAGTACACATACTTCAAATGCTCAGGAAGAGGCTTCAATTCAAGCTTTAGTGGTTGCATATCTGATGGAAGTGATTCTTGGGGCGTCCCCTCAAGAGCGAAAGTCCCTACACATTCCATATCCCTGTCCAAATAAAAGGGCCCATAGATAAGTCCTAACAAAAAATCATCATCAACATCAGAATCATCAGAATCAACTAAATCAAGACAAAATATATGAGGTGCAGAGATATCCAAATGAAAAATAGAATCAGAAATAAAGTCCATGCAATCCAGCTCGTCAGCTATATCCACACTAAGAATAGAATGATCCTCCATCGGGTGCTTCATATCATCCAAAATATTGAACTGAACAATAGTATTTCTTACCTCCATAGAAAGAGTACCTTAACCAACACATCCTCTTCACCCCAGCTGGGTGGGTCTGACTGCGGTTGCCTAACTGAATCACTACACCTGTAGGCTACAAGGGTCCAATATCAAGTGAATGAAAGACTGACCTTGGCATCACTTAATGGAAGCTTCCAAATCTAACATCGCATCCTCGAATACATAGCTCCCAATCACAAAATGTACAGTAAAAACACCTGGATCCTCACACTTCTGGGGTAAAGGCTGAATTAGAGCTGACACATTCTTCTCTACACTGATCAACTCATTACCTTTCAGCTTCTTCTTCGGAACACACATATGTTTAGGAACTTGGCATACATGGAAATCGGCTCGATCATTGTCAATAAAGGGACATTGACTTCCACCTTACTGAACAAATCTACTATCTCTTCGAATTCCCTAGCCCTTTTCTTCAACAACCCTCTTCCTAGGCTGCATTGGCCTCTGAGGGAAGGGTAATGGAGCTAGAAACTCTGATTGTTGTTGATGTGGATCCTTCTCTGGTCGTCTCTGCTCTACTAGTAATAGCAACTGGATCTGAAACTAGTGCTACAAGGTCCAAAGTAACTCTGCCACTCCACAATGTAATCGCACTGATGTTTCCCTTAAGAGATGGAATGGTCTGAGATGGTAGCTGACTAGACCCATGAAACTGCAATTGATTAAGGTTAGATGAAAGTTGGCTAATCTATCTCTCTATGCTCTGAATGGATGCATCTGTCTTCTGCTGATATTGTTGCTGCTGTACCAAAAACTGCTGCATAAAACTCAAATAGATGATCGCCTGAAGACCTAGTCATCACCACAAACAACACAATGAGTATCAAATAAAAAATAACAAGAAAGAAACTAATAACAAAAGAAAAGAACAAACAAACTAATGGCAGTTTAAAGACAAACGAACACCATTACGAGTTCCCCAGCAACGATGCCACAATTTGATATATCGTGTAATTGTCGTGGTACCATTCCCAAATTAATTACTGAACACCCTAACTACACTAATGCAGTATAGGGCAACTCGGGTCGTCTCCCATGTGAACTCAATCGTTGAACGTTTGTGTAACACCAGAAAAAAAAAAGATAAAATACAATATGGTTCGTTATAGCTAAGATTCTAACCATGAACCTTCTAATTGTGAGATCACCTTGATACCACCATGCCATAGGATAATTCTTGGCAAGGATATATATGAATATCCAAAAAATATAAATGAAAAAGGTTCAGAAATAAATAACATAAAATAGGGTTCGTTATGGCTAGGATTCAAACCATGAACCTTCTAATTGGGAGATAGCCTTGATACCACTATGCCATAGGATGCTTCTTGTCTAGGATGTACAAAGATTATATAATATAAGTATGAGAAGATGAGGAGTTTTCTTTCATCTCCCTAAGTATTAAAGGGGAATTAAGAGAGGGAAAACCCAAATTTTCTTCCTCCTTCTCCCCTTCTCCAGCGAATTCCCTCTTCCTCCTTCTTCCCTTCTCGACCGAAACCTCCTCTCGCTCCTTCCTCCCTCTCCATCCAAAGCTATAGGGCCTCTTGGGTTGGGATCCTCAAGAGAGTTTTCAATGGAATTTTCTTACAAGGGCTTAGTATATGCTAGAGGATCATTCCTAAGGCTAAGGAATAGGGGAAGGTCTTCATCTCACAAAAATCCTAGCGGTATATTAGTAAGATAGCTAGAGGATGTAAGTATTTCTCACCTGCAATATAAGTGGTTATTCGATTTGTTTATCTAGATTCTTTTTCCATGTTTTATTTATATTATATGTTTTGTTCAGAATTATAAGCATTATAGGTATATTTCTTTTGAAGCAAGACATAAGATTGCAAAGATGCTTTCCCTATGAGTTTTGGGGACAAAGAGCATGATCAAATGTCTTGAAATGCTTCCTATATGGGTTTTGGGAGTATGATCATGTTAAATGTTTGTTAAATGACAAAATCAGTAGGTCATATAAAAACAAAGTATTTTACTTTAAAGTGGCATGAACCGGGCCCTTAGATCGCCCACGGGCCCTAGATCGCCCTTAGTAAGTTGCCCTAATAAGTTCGGTGGCTAGCTACCCCGAATTCCATTAGGGTTGCGCGCAAATTGGTACTATGTCGGGCTGCCCAAACAAGGATGTTTACTGATTTTAAAGTGTGTATATATATATATATATATGGTTTCTAAAGTTAACTAAAGCACAATATTTACAAGCTAAGTATATCTCATGTGCATGTTTCTACAAGCGAAGCATATTTCAAAATCATGTATTGCAAGTTGTGTATTTCAAGTTCATGCATTTCAAGTTGAACCATTGTGTTATGGACAAGTGTTTCTAAATGTTTAATGCAGAAAGTTCATGCATTTCAAGTTGAATCATTGTGTCATGTACAAGTGCTTCTAACTGTTAAATGCAGAATTTTCTTAATGGCATGTATGAGCATGTGTTTGCATGCAAGTAATCTAATAGCATGTTTTCTTAATGCGATGTTTTGTGAGAATAGGAGGTACTTACTAAGCTTCATTGCTTATAGTTTTCATTCCTTATACTGCAGATAAGGGTAAATCAAGGATCGAGTAAGAGGGGGCAGCGGATGAAGTGTTGGGTGTGTGTGGCGGCGGAACAGTGGATTACGATTCTGAACTTGCTAGAATTTATGTTATGTTAAGAACTCTGAATTTACTAATCGTTATGTTGTGTTTAAGAATGTCGAACTTGCTAGTATTATGCTAGGTTAAAGACCTTTAAACTTGCTAGTGTGCTATTATGCTATGTTAAAGACCTGTGAACTTGCTAGTGTGCTAGTGTTGATGTTATGTGCTATTGTTTTTATGTCGAAGATGCATATCATTACTATCGCCATGCATGAGGTTGAGTTACTTAAGAATGTTTTATGTTAGAACATAGGTGCATGCTTAGATATGTTAAGAACTTGTGTAATATCCCAGTGTCAACATGTTAATGTAGTCGATTTATTTCTTTAGCTTCCGCTGTTTCAAGTTAAGAGTTTGAATTATGATACTTGTTTAGAAACCATGTTTAGATCTTGTTACGAGTTGTTGATACTCTTTTGTTTTAAATCTGGGATTAATTAGTTTATAAATAGTGTAAGTGCGTATATGGAATAATTGAGTCATGTTTGGCTTCTTGACGCAAAGAAAAAGATAAAGTATGATGGTAACACCTCCTTGTGTTGATGTTATGTGCTATTGTTTATGTTTATTTTATGTCGAAGATGCATATCATTACTATCGCAATGCATGAGGTTGAGTTACTTAAGAATGTTTTATGTTAGAACTTATGTGCATGCCTAGATATGTTAAGAACTTGTGTAATATCCCAGTGTCAACATGTCAATGTAGTTGATTTATTTCTTTAGCTTCCGCTGTTTCAAGTTAAGAGTTTGAATTATGATACTTGTTTAGAAACCATGTTTAGATCTTGTTACGAGTTGTTGATACTCTTTTGTTTTAAATCTGAGATTAATTAGTTTATAAATAGTGTACTGAGTTTATGGAATAATTGAGTCATGTTTGGCTTATAGTGTAAGAGAAAAAGATAAAGTATGATGGTAACACCTCCTTTACTAGAGTAAAGAGAGGGGGGTGTTACAGTATGGTATCAGAGCAGGTTCCGCCCTTCCGCCACACGCACATCGAGCATCAATCCTACCTCTTCCAAGTAAGAAAGTACACATATGCTTTACTTTCCTTTATGTTTAGTTAAGAATGTTTTTTTTGTTAAACAAGCTTACATATGTAGGTGATGATGATAGAAAGTAAGTAATAGGTTTAGGGTTTAGGTCAGATACTTATCCTTAATCAGTATGCTACTGTGCTATTTGATACTGGGGCAACTCATTCGTTTATTTCCATGATATTTGCTAAGAAGATAAATATACCTCAGAATGCCCTGGATCTTAAGTTTGTAACGACATTGCCTTCGGGAGAGATAATGACATCTACGCATTGGTTACGTGCTGTGTCAGTCAAAATTTCAGAAAGAAAACTTTATAGTGATTTGATAATGCTGGACATGCATGATTATGATGTCATTTTGGGAATGGACTTTCTGAGCAACTACGGTGCTTCCATTAAGTGTCGTAAGCGAAGAGTCATATTCCAACCTGAGGCAGAGTCTAAATTTGAATTTATAGGAGAACCAAAGAAAAGAACTAAGAAGTTCTTATCTGCCATAAAAGCTCAAAAGATGTTAGTCAGTGGATGCGCTAGGTATCTAGCACATGTGGTGGATACAAAGCAAGAGAGAAGACAAAAGCTCGATGAAGTCCGAGTTGTATGTGACTACCCAGAAGTATTCTCTGATGAGTTGCCAGGGTTGGCTCCTAACAGAGAAATTGAGTTTGAGATTTAACTTATTCCTGCTACCAATCCAATCTCAAAAGCACCCTATCGTATGGCTCCAGCAGAATTGAAGGAGCTTCAGGAACAATTACAGGAGTTACTCGATAAGGGATTCATTCGCCCTAGTCACTCACCGTGGGGAGCTCTGGTATTGTTCATGAAGAAGAAAGATGGGTCTATGAGAATGTGCATAGACTACCTAGCACTGAATAAGGTGACAATCAAAAATAGATATCCTTTGCCAAGGGTTGATGATTTGTTTGATCAATTGAAGGGAGCCATCGTGTCAAGTCTCGGAAAAAAATAATAATAATAAAATGATAAAAATACACGGGCGAATGTCATCGGAAAAGGGGGATAAATTTCAGGGTCCATTTACACCCTAGATAATCGCAGTTGAGGGGCATGAAGGGGAAAAAAATCCTAAAACCCATTTAACCGGCCGAACCCTATTTATTTTCTTTTTCTTTTTCTTTTTCCCTTCTATTTCATTCGCGCGACCCACATTCTGCCCGCGAGCCGCCGCAGATGACGAAAGAGGCGATCGTCGAATCCCTGCCGCCGAAGTCGACGCCAAGCTGTCGGAGCTACACCGAACCTCCTCCTTCCTCTTCACGGTGAGTAGTCTTTGGCTAGGGCAGCGAGGGCGGAGAGTTCAGCCGGTTTCGTCGGGGCTTTAGCGGCGGAATGGAGTAGGGAGGTCGGGATTCAACGGGGTTTGAGCTTGTGGTTCCAGATAGGAGTTCTAGCAGGGTTCATGGGGGGGGGGATTTCGTAGGTTTGGAATGGACAGAGCTAGAGAAAACCGATGGAGCTTGGATCCCGTCGGCTTGAAGGGGGTGTGGAGCAGGGATGTCGGGATTTCATCGGGTCTGGGCATTTGGCCTCCAGGTGGTGTTCTAGCAGGGCCATGGGGGGGGGGGGATTTTCGGTAGTTGGAAGGGATTGAGCTATGGAAACCGGTGGGGCTTGGTTCCCGTCGGCTAGAAGAGGGTGAGGAGCAGAGAGATTTTCGAGAGGTGGTTAGGGATTTAAATCTTTGGGGCTGAAATGGGAATTCTAGATGGAGGTGATCGGACCCGGTGGTTTAGGGTGCTCGGTAGGTGAGGGGCAGGGAAATGGAATGGGAAAACAGTTTTTGGGTTATTAGGATAGAAGGGGATCGGATTATGATTTTAGGATCACTGTTGTTGAATTGATGCGTGGATATAAAAATTTATATGTACATGAGCATTATGTCCGTAGATGATTCCTGCTTATTTTGTTATCAACAAAGATGTTTAGATAATTCTGTATCAAATTTTCCTTAATGCTGTAAATGATAGGTAATAGGTGATAACCATCATCTGCCTGGGTATGAGGTCAGATGCTAAATATATATATATATATATATATATATATATATATATATATATATATATATATATATATATATATATGGTTTAGTTATCATCTACCTGAGTATAAGGTTGGATGCTATATGTATATGTGTGGAACTACCATCTACTTGTGTATGAGGTTGGATGCTATATGTATAGGTGTGTATATATATATATATATTATCACTCATGATGTTTACTATTATTACTTTCGGTTAATTGTTCATCAAATCTTTCTAGTGCCTCGATGTTATGTGAATAAGTTATACTATCATCTACCTGTGTGTGAGGTTAGATGCTATATATATATGTGTGTAATTATCATCTACCTGTGTATGAGGTTAGATGCTATATGTATATGGGTGTAATTACCATCTACCTGTGTATGAGATTAGATGCTATATATATAGATACAAATGTTCACCCATGATGTTCTAGGTTATCCTTCTTTGATTGGGTATGATAGAAAATGATAGAATTCTTTATTTAGCTAACTGTACGTACATGAGCATTAGTGATGCCTGGACGGGTTGGGCTTCCCGGGTTGAGCTCCGGGGAGGGCCCACCCAAATTGATAGATTGACTGATGACTGATGACTGATTCCCTTAGTTTCTTTCTAGAGGTACCTCAGGATTGCACAAGAAATTAAGGTATTTGACTGGCTCAGCATTTTAAATGCATAATGTGAGGTACCACGAGGGTTTATGTTTAGGTACAGTTAGCATAACAGAAAGACATGATTGGGTTCGCAGTACTTGTTATAATGGCATGTTGTTAAAAGTATTGGTTATGTTTCAAATTGACTTACAGAAAGTGTAACTGAAAATGTATGTTGAGCTACAGTAGTTTACATTTGCAGTTGTAGAGATATATGTTCCCTGTTGAATTTTCCTCCCTGTGTATATCCCTATCATTGATCTACTTACTGGGCTGTGAACTCATGATGTCACATAACAATTTTAGGTAGGGATCAGGATACTCAGATTGAGAGCCAAGAAGCGGAGGTTGTGTAACTGAGGAGATGATGATGAGCATGACACACATTGTCCGGGGCATCTACGAAATAGGGTTTCCAATTTGAGGGGAGATGATTTTGATGTTCTATTTTTTTTCCTTCAGGTTGCGAGGGTTAAGTGTGTAATTGAGACTGCTAAATTGGATGGAATAAAATAAATTTTGTGCCAGGCTTTTTGATCTTGTGTATAATGGGTAATATTGATGTGTGACTGGGGGATTAAGTATATGCATACTGGATTAAGTCTTTTCAGTTGGTATCAGAGCGAACGATCCTAAAGGACAGTGTGTGCATGCAATCTCATCAAGGACTCAGATACATCCATCTCCGCGTTTGTAAGCTTTAAATTTACTTTTCAAGTAGTAGTCTTAATGTAATCATATTTAGGTTTATGTACAAATTGGAGATAACGATGCAGGTATCGAGTTTTATAGGAGAATGGCGGGCCGAAGAAACAATGGTGAAGTGGGGCAGAGTAGTCAGTTTCTCGCTGAGCTTGCCGCAATTATGCAGGAACATAGTCGGATTCAGGGAGAACAAATCCAACAGCTGTTGAGAGCCAGGGAGCATGGAAACACCCACAGTGGTCCCACAACCAGTGTGAACCCAGGTTACAAGCAGTTCAGGGATCTTGGACCGACAGAGTTTAAGGGAAGTACAGACCCGATTGTGGCAGAAGGATGGATTCAATCATTGGAGACGATATATGACTTCATGCAGCTTACGAATGCTGACAAGGGCCGCATCTGGGTGCCTAAGGGTGGATCCTTGAGGGAGAATCTCATGAGGGAAGCTCACACTACCCCGTACTCTATCCACCCTGGCAGCAAAAAGATGTATAAGGATATGCGGCTATTATATTGGTGGCCGGGAATGAAGAGAGACATAAGCAAGATGATCCATGAGTGCCTTACCTGTCAACAGGTGAAAGCTGAGCACCAAAGGCCCGCGGGATTGCTCGAACCGCTTCCGATACCTGTCTGGAAGTGGGAAAATGTTGCCATGGATTTTGAGGTAGGCTTACCGATCTCGACTAAGGGATCAAATGCAGTGTGGGTTATTGTGGATCGACTGACGAAGTCAGCACACTTCTTGCCAGTGAAAACCACTTTCACTATGATAAAATATGCAGAGTTGTATATACGAGAAATAGTACGGTTACATGGAATTTCGGATCAGATTGTGTCAGATAGAGATCCAAAATTTACATCCGGGTTCTGGAAGAGTTTGCATTGGGGATTGGGTACAAAACTTGCTTTCAGCATTGCTTTCCATCCCCAGACTGACGGTTAATCTGAGCGAGTAATTCAGATTTTGGAAGATATGCTACGAACTTGCATTATAGATTTCAAAGGGAGTTGGGAGTCCAAACTGCCCTTGGTAGAGTTCACCTATAATAATAGTTATCAATCCACCATCGGTATGGCTCCCTATGAAGCGCTATATGGAAGAAGGTGTAGAACCCCACTACACTGGGAAGAGGTAGGAGAAAGGGCATTTCTGGGTCCAGAGATTGTGACACAAACTGTGGAACTAGTAGCAAAGATCCGGGACAGAATGCAGTCGACACAGAGTCGCCAAAAGAGTTATGTTGATTGTCGAAGGAGGGACCTAGAGTTCACAGTGGGAGACCATGTATTTCTCAAAGTGTCACCCATGAAGGGAGTACTGAGGTTCGGAAGGAAGGGCAAACTCAGTCCGAGGTATATTGGGCCTTTTGAGATCCTCGACCGGATTGGCACACGAGCATACCGAGTTGCTCTACCACCAAACATGGCGGGAGTTCATAATGTGTTTCACGTATCCATGCTCAGGAGGTACCTTTCCAATCCTGCACATGTGATTGGGTATGAAGCCATACAGTGGACACCAGATCTATCCTACGAGGTAATACCAGAACAAATAATGGATCATCAAGTGCTGAAGCTGAGAAATAAAGAAATCAGAATGGTGAAAGTTTTATGGGGAAATCAACAGATAGAGGAAGCTACCTGGGAGACCGAGCGGGATATGCGTGACCGTTACCCTAAACTATTTGGTAAGTCAAATTTCGAGGACGAAAATTTTTTTTAAGGGGGAAAGAGTTGTCAAGTCTCGGAAAATAATAATAATAATAATAATAACAATAATAAAATGATAAAAATACACGGGCGAATGTCATCGGAAAAGGGGGATAAATTTCGGGGTCCATTTACACCCTAAATAATCACAGTTGAGGGGCATGAAGGGGAAAAAAATCCTAAAACCCATTTAACCGGCCGAACCCTATTTATTTTTATTTTCTTTTTCTTTTTCCCTTCTATTTCATTCGTGCGACCCACATTCTGCCCACGAGCCGCCGCAGACGACGAAAGAGGCGATCGTCGAATCCCTGCCGCCGGAGTCGATGCCAAGCTGTCGGAGCTACACCGACCCTCCTCCTTCCTCTTCACGGTGAGTAGTCTTTGGCTAGGGCAGCGAGGGCATAGAGTTCAGCCGGTTTCGTCGGGGCTTTAGCGGCGGAATGGAGTAGGGAGGTCAGGATTCAACGGGGTTTGAGCTTGTGGTTCCAGATAGGAGTTCTAGCAGGGTTCATGGGGGGGGGGATTTCGTAGGTTTGGAATGTACAGAGCTAGAGAAAACCGGTTGAGCTTGGATCCTGTCGGCTTGAAGGGGGTGAGGAGCAGGGATGTCGGGATTTCATCGGGTCTGGGCATTTGGCCTCCACGTGGTGTTCTAGCAGGGCCATGGGGGGGGGGGAATTTTCGGTAGTTGGAAGGGATTGAGCTATGGAAACCGGTGGGGCTTGGTTCACGTCGGCTAGAAGAGGGTGAGGAGCAGAGAGATTTCTGAGAGGTGGTTAGGGATTTAAATCTTTGGGGCTGAAATGGGAATTCTAGATGGAGGTGATCGGACCCGGTGGTTTAGGGTGCTTGATAGGTGAGGGGCAGGGAAATGGAATGGAAAAACAGTTTTTGGGTTATTAGGATAGAAGGGGATCGGATTATGATTTTAGGATCACTGTTGTTGAATTTATGCGTGGATATAAAAATTTATATGTACATGAGCATTATGTTCGTAGATGATTCCTGCTTATTTTGTTATCAGTCAGCATGTTTAGATAATTCTGTATCAAATTTTCCTTAATGTTGTAAATGATAGGTAATAGGTGATAACCATCATCTGCCTGGGTATGAGGTCAGATGCTAAATATATATATATATATATATATATATGTGGTTTAGTTATCATCTACCTGAGTATGAGGTTGGATGCTATATGTATATGTGTGGAACTACCATCTACCTGTGTATGAGGTTGGATGCTATATGTATAGGTGTGTATATATATATATATATATATATATATTTTATCACTCATGATGTTTACTGTTATTACTTTCGATTAATTGTTCATCAAATCTTTCTAGTGCCTCGATGTTATGTGAATAAGTTATACTATCATCTACCTGTGTGTGAGGTTAGATGCTATATATATATGTGTGTAATTATCATCTACCTGTGTATGAGGTTAGATGCTATATGTATATGGGTGTAATTACCATCTACCTGTGTATGAGATTAGATGCTATATATATAGATACAAATGTTCACCCATGATGTTCTAGGTTATCCTTCTTTGATTGGGTATGATAGAAAATGACAGAATTCTTTATTTAGCTAATTGTACGTACATGAGCATTAGTGGTGCCTGGACGGGTTGGGCTCCCCGGGTTGAGCTCCGGGGAGGGCCCACCCAAATTGACAGATTGACTGATGACTGATTACTGATTCCCTTAGTTTCTTTCTAGAGGTACCTCAAGATTGCACAAGAAATTAAGGTATTTGATTGGCTCAGCATTTTAAATGCATAATGTGAGGTACCACGAGGGTTTATGTTTAGGTACAGTTAGCATAACAGAAAGGCATGATTGGGTTCGCAGTACTTGTTATAATGGCATGTTGTTAAAAGTATTGGTTATGTTTCAAATTGACTTACAGAAAGTGTAACCGAAAATGTATTTTGAGCTACAGTAGTTTACATTTGCAGTTGTAGAGATATATGTTCCCTGTTGAATTTTCCTCCCTGTGTATATCCCTATCATTGATTTACTTACTGGCCTGTGAACTCATGATGTCACATAACAATTTCAGGTAGGGATCAGGATACTCAGATTGAGACACAAGAAGCGGAGGTGGTGTAACTGAGGAGATGATGATGAGCATGGCACACATTGTCCGGGGCATCTACGAAACAGGGTTTCCAGTTTGAGGGGAGATGATTTTGATGTTCTATTTTTTTCCTTTAGGTTGCGAGGGTTAAGTGTGTAATTGAGACTGCAAAACTGGATGGAATAAAATAAATTTTGTGCCGGGCTTTTCGATCTTGTGTATAATGTGTAATATTGATGTGTGCCTGGGGGATTAAGTATATGCATACTGGGTTAAGTCTTTTCACATCGTTTTCTCCAAAATTGACTTGCGGTCCAGTTACCATCAGGTAAAAGTTAAAGAGGATGATGTACTGAAAATGGCTTTCTGAATGAGGTATGGACACCATGAGTTCGTGGTCATGCCTTTCGGAGTGACAAATGCTCCAGCAACATTTATGGACTTAATGAATCGAGTATTTAAGGCATTCCTTGACAAGTTTGTGATCGTCCTCATTGACGATATGCTTATTTACTCGAGAACTTAGGAAGACCATGCTGAACATTTGAAGACAGTGTTACAGACCCTTCAGTAGAGACAATTGTATGCAAAGTTCTCCAAGTGTGAATTTTGGCTCGATCGCGTGTCCTTCCTGGGTCACATTATTTCAAAGGATGGGGTTATGGTAGATTCAACAAAGATAGAAGCTGTTAGTAACTGGAGTCAACCAAAGAATGCCAGTGAAATCAAAAGTTTCCTTGGTTTAGCAGGGTACTGTAGAAAATTTGTAGAAGACTTCTCGAGGATAGCTTCACCACTGACGGTTCTTAACAGAAAGAACAGATAGTTTGAATGGATCGAGGATTGTGAGAAAAGTTTCCTTGAACTAAAGAGGAGATTAACAAGTGTCCCGATTCTTACTCTTCCAGAAAGTAATGAAAGCTTTGATATGTATAGTGATGCATCCAAAATGGGACTTGGAGCTGCGCTTATGTAGAATGGTAAAGTCATTGCCTATTCATCTAGACAACTCAAGGATTATAAAAAAAATTATCCCACTCATGATCTTGAGTTGGTAGCGGTGGTCTTCGCTCTCCAAATATGGAGACATTTTTTGTATAGAGTCCAGTGCAAGATCTATACAGATCACCAAAGTCTGAAATATTTCTTCACTCAGAAGGATTTAAACATGAGACAACGTATATGTCTTTAGCCGGTTAAAGATTATGACTGTGAAATCTTCTACAATCTTGGAAAGGCAAACAAAGTAGTAGATGCACTGAGTAGGAAATCATGCACCACCTTAAGTCCTTATCTTCATTATCCCAACCATTGTAGAAGGAGATGTTGAACTTTGGGGTTGAGATTATTTTTTGACAGCTTTCTACCTTGACAATAGCGCCAACACTGTTTGATGATATACTAGCAAAGCAAGATGAAGATCCAAGCATCCAAAGGATCAAGCAAGAGATCCAAGAAGGAAAGGATGAAGGATTTCGTGTCTCTAATAGTGGGGTACTATATCTTGGTGAATGCTTATGTATTCCCAATGATCCATAATTAAGAAAGAGAATTTTATAAGAAGCTCATGGGACTCCATAGTCAATGCATCTTGGATCTACCAAGATGAATCAAGATTTGAAAGAAAAGTTCTATTGGTTCGGTATCAAAAGGGATGTGGCTAAATATGTCAGCACCTGTCTGATGTGTCAACGAGTCAAAGCAGAACATCAGAGACCTAGAGGAGTTCTGTAGCCTATTCAAATCTCAGATTGGAAGTGAGAAGATATAGCTATTGATTTCATAGTAGTACTACCTAAAACAACTAATGGTTATGATGCTATTTGGGTGATTGTTGATAGATTGACAAAATCTGCTCATTTTCTGGCAATCAAAATATCGTACTCAATGGAACAACTAGCTCAGTTGTATATTAAGGAGGTGATCAGATTGCATGGAGTTCCTAAGACCATCATTTCTGATAGAGATAGTCAATTTTCTTCACACTTTTGGGAGTGTGTTCAGAAGGCCCTTGGCACTAAGCTCCGATTTAGCACAACATTTCATCCTCAAACAGATGGGCAAACCGAACGAGTAAATCAAATTCTAGAGGATATGCTACGAGCTTGTGCTTTAGATTTTAAAGGATGATAGTGCAAATACCTATGTTTGGCAGAGTTTGCTTACAATAACAACTACCAAGCTACCATTGGGATGACACCCTATGAATCTTTATATTGAAGTAAGTGTAGGTCTCCTATTTGTTGGTATGAAGGTGGTGAGAAGAAAGAAATGTGGCTCAAGACAGACTTTATAGATGACACCACCAAAGCTATAAAGAGCATCCGCCAAAGAATAGAGACTACCCAGAGTCGGCAGAAAAGTTATGCCGATGTATGACGTAGACTGCTTGAATTTGAAGTTGGGGATTCTATATTCCTCAAAGTAGCTCCTATGAAGGGAGTGATGAGATTTGGGAAGAAAGGCAAACTGAGTCCATGCTATGTAGGACCTTACCTGATCACGAAAAGAGTTGGCAAAGTAGCTTACGAGTTAGAGCTACCTCAAGACATGTCAGCTATTCACAATGTATTTCATGTCTCAATGTTGAAGAAGTACGTTGCTGATGCAGACCATGTGATTGAGTCACAGATGGTACAAGTTCAAGAAGATTTGAGTTATGAAAGTTGACCTATTCAGATAATAGATCGAGAAATCAAGAAATTGAGAAACAAAGAGGTACCCTTAGTGAAAGTCATATGGCAAAATCAAAGATTTGAAGAAGTAACTTGGGAACGTGAGGATGCCATGAAAAAAAAGTATTCAAAGTTGTTCTAAGTTTCGAGGACGAAACTTTTATAAGGTATGGAGGATTGTAACGCCCAAAAAAAAAAGATAAAATACAATATGGTTTGTTATAGCTAAGATTCTAACCATGAACCTTCTAATTGTGAGATCACCTTGATACCACCATGCCATAGGATAATTCTTGGCTAGGATATATAAAGCTAGGATATATATGAATATCCAAAGAATATAAATGAAAAAGGTTCAGAAATAAATAAAATAAAATAGGGTTTGTTATAGCTAGGATTCGAACCATGAAACTTCTAATTAGGAGATAGCCTTGATACCACTATGCCATAGGTTGCTTCTTGTCTAGGTTGTACAAAGATTATATAATATAAGTATGAGAAGATGAGGAATTTTCTTTCATCTCCCTAAGTATTAAAGAGGAATTAAGAGAAGGAAAACCCAAATTTTCTTTCTCCTTCTCCCCTTCTCCACCGAATTCCCTCTTCCTCCTTCTCCCCTTCTCCACTGAAACCTCCTCTCCCTCCTTCCTCCCTCTCCATCCAAAGCTATAGGGCTTCTTGGGTTGGGATCCTCAAGAGGGTTTTCAAGGGAATTTTCTCACAAGGGCTTAGTATATGCTAGAGGATCATTCCTAAGTCTAAGGAATAGGGTAAGGTCTTCATCTCACAAAAACCCTAGCGGTATATTAGTAAGAAAGCGAGAGGATGTAGGTATTTCTCACCTGCAGTATGTTGGGGATCCTTGGAACGCTAGAGGGGGGGGGGGTGAATAGCGTCGTGCTCATACATTGATGGAATTCGTTTGCGTTCGTGTCTACAAAACTCATTATGTGCAGCGGAATATAGATAATAGCAATAACAAGAAACAAGACAAACACGAACACAAGAATATAATGTGGTTCGGAACCGAACGGTTCCTACTCCACGGATCGAGCTCTAAAGAGCTCTAGTGATGCACACGCAACCACTAATCACAAATAACTCCTTCTCGACACAAGTCGGAGGTGGAGAAACCCCTTACAATGATTACACTAAGTAATACGAAAGATACAAGCTAATATAAGAATGAAATACAAAGCAAATAAAGAAAAACACTTTACAAGAGTACTTTGGTTGCTTGATCTTTGATTGCCTTGGACTAGCCTTGAAGGACTAGAAAGCACCAACTATCCCCTTTAATTCGCCCAAGAAAAATTACTGCAAAAACCCTCCATCCGAGCTACCTTTACATCCTATGTCGGGCTAGATTTCTGCCATCAGTCGACTGCCATAAGCCACCAGTCGACTGATGCCACTGTTGTCGTGAGACAATGGCTAGATCCACACTGGAAAAGTTCCAATGGGACTCTCACCAATCAACTACGAACATTGGCAGTCGACTACCAGCGCCCGTAGCCAACTGCGCAATCGACTACGGAGCATTCTGTGCTCGTGACCAAACCATCAGTCGACTGCCAAAGCATTTTCAACCCTTAATTGACAGTCAAGCTCTAGTCGACTCATGACAGTCGAACCAGCCATAATGTCAGTCAACTGCCAACCTCAACCATGAGGTTTTAACCCAAGTATGGTGTCCCCATACTTGCTAGACCACCCTTAGCCTAGACCTAAGCCTTCTAGCCACCTCCGTCAGCCTCGCGCCTATCGGATCCCTCCAAGTCATCCATGACTTGTTCATCCATACACTAGCCTTCAGGTGCTTCCGTTGGCTATTGTCATGCTAAGTCGGTCTATACCGCCAAGGCACATTGGACTTACGCTACCAAGACTCCGCTTGGACTTTACGCTGCCAACAATTGGACTTATGCTGCCAAGACTTCACCCTTGGACTTTACGCCACAAATATCAAACCCCTTGGACTTCTCAAATACCAAGTACCCATGACTTGGACTTTCACCGCTAAGACTACACCCTTGGACTTTACTTGCCAACCCATGTTAGACTTTTCCAAATGCCAAGACTCAAGCTTGGACTTTTCCCTTGCCAACCCATGTTAGACTTTTCCTTGCCAAGACCCATGCTTGGACTTTCACTTGCCAAGTACTTAAGACTTGGACTTTCCATTGCCAAGACCCATGCTTGGACTTTCCCAAATGCCAAGTGTCCAACTTGGACTTTCCCATGACAATCACATTGTCATATATTTTTGTCGAACATCAAAACATCTCTCGAGTCAAGCATGTGTCCTGCTCAATCGTGACCTAGGCTGATTGCACCAACAATCTCCCCCTTTTTAATGTTTGACAAAAACTAAACAAACCATTGAGTTAGACCATCTAACTCAAACCAATCATCCCCATCAATTTTCCCAATTGATGTCATTCTCCCAATAAGTTCTCTCCCTTTTTGACTAACATCAAAAAGGTTCTCTCAAGGAGGTCAATGTCTCATGTCCCAATAAGATCTTACAATCTCCCCCTTCGTCCAAACATACCTAGGATGCCTACCATCTTCCTAGTGATAAGTCCCATATCACTCAAGAGAGGCAATCCTATACACTCCCAATTTCCAAATTGGGTATCTCAAAATTCCATTTCTCCTCCTTATGAGGAAAAATACCATTCATCATCCCATGATGGATACCTCCCCCTAAAGGCTTGTTCCCCCTTGACCATTGCACCAATAATGTACTTGGGGAGTCCCTAAGCCAATAGGAACTCTAAACTATCAAAAAATAAGGTTCAAAGTTCAACATAGAACCATCCTTAAATTTGATACAAACCCTAATCACCTCTCCTAATCCATATCCAATGGATTTTCACCCTTTTATAATGCTTCCCAAAGCATATCCTAGGGTTAGGAGTGGTTAGGAACTTTACCATAGCTGAACATGGGCTAAACAACCCTTGTTAACCCGAAATCAGACCTGGCAGTCGACTCCTAACATAAGGAGTCGAACTTTCCTTGCATCAGTCGACTGCCATCAAGCGGCAGTCGACTGATAACTGAAATCCCCAAATTTTAACTATCAGAATCAAATTTTGAAAAAGCATAAGTAATTCTACGTATTTTGAAAACTCATGAAAATTTATTCATACATTAGTTATAAGCAATACAATGGGTGAAAAATGTTTGAAAAATATTTTACTCATAAAATATCAAAATTGATACAAAGTTCAAAAGTGAAGAAAAAACTTCAATGTTTTAGCTTGTTGGAATGTATACTGAAAGCCTAGCTCTTTTGTATGAACATTTTTATTTTGAAATAAGAATCACATGATCATTGTTTGCACTTTATATTTATTATATGTGTGCATATTGTCTAATACTTTACATTGTAGATAACATGGTTCTTGGTGTGGCACAGAAGATCATGTTATCAGTCCCTTATAGAATATAAGTATAGGCTCACAACTAAGAAGGTTTTGGACAAACCATTGGCATGGTTGTAGAGTAGCTTGGTATTGTTTTGTCTTGAACATAGAGTTACACTAGTACACTTAGGTGTATTGAGGAGGACCGACATAGAGGTGATTCAATTTATTGTTGACTATATAATTGAATCGGACCTCGGATATTATGTTGTACATGCTCTTAATCCCTATATAATAACGGGCACATGTACTTAGTATTTATTTCTTTGATTTACCAAAGGGTGAGATTTATATGGATTAAATCAATATGCCCGGTAAGTTGGGAAATGATATTATTTACATGGTGTGCCGCTGATTATAGGAGGAAACCGTGTCCTATATATTAGGTTGATGATATCCCATTGAGGAGCTCATAAGGTTCATCATGTAAACCCTGCAGGTTGACTTAGTCAACATGATGATAAGGTTGAGTGATACTACTCGAGGAGTTAGATGTTAATTGATTGATGGTCAGTAAATCAATTAATTGACGGACATTCGATATCTTAAACACGGGGAGATGGATGTACAAATAATGTATGGAGCCCATATTAATTTATGGGGGTTGGTGAGGTAATTCAATGATGATCCTCTAGTGGAATGGAACATCATTGATGGATCAAGTACGTGTGGTTCCGATCCATCGGGTGGCCAAGATCCAACTCCTCCTCATGGTCCCTATCGTAGCATAATATAAACCTCATGAAGCCTAGATCCAATGATGGAAAACAAATCCCTAGATCCGACAGTGG
Source organism: Wurfbainia villosa (assembly GCA_025175895.1). NCBI lineage: Eukaryota > Viridiplantae > Streptophyta > Magnoliopsida > Zingiberales > Zingiberaceae > Wurfbainia > Wurfbainia villosa. The sequence goes on from CM045986.1 coordinate 96,980,691, forward strand.
AGATTAAATCTCTAGATCCGACGGTTGAGATTAAATCTCTAGATCCGACGATGGAGATTAAATCTCTAGATCCGACGGTTGAGATTAAATCTCTAGATCCGACGGTTGAGATTAAATCCCTAGATCCGACGGTGGAGATTAAATCTCTAGTTCCCACGGTTGAGATTAAATCTCTAGATCCGACGGTTGAGATTAAAACCCTAGAACCGACGGTGGAGATTAAAACAAGGCTTAAGCCCAACTCTATAAAAGGGGGCTTAAGGTGGGCGGAAAGGGTTCAAAAAGTTGGATGTTTTTGGAGATTAGGGTTTTGCCTTTCATTGGCTTGGGCGGCAAGAAACCCTAGGGAGATTAGGGTTTGGTTCTTCGGTTGGGCGGCTAGGGTTTGCAAGGAGAATGGGCGGCAACAATAGGTCTTCTTCCTAAGGTGTTGACCGGCTCCTTCCTCTCTTTCCTCTACCTTGGTCGGCGCTCAACCTATTCCTCTTCTCCTCTTCTTTTCCTCTTGGCCGGCGGCATAAAGGAACTAGGGATTGTTCCCTTGTTCGGTTCCTTGGTTGGCCATCTTGTTCTCTTTATTCTTGGGGCCGGCAGCATCAATTCTTTTTGGATTAGTGGTTGGCTCAAGCAAGAAGGGAAGGAGAGTTCTTCTTTCTTTTGATTGAAGAAGATCTAGGAAGCTTCAACTTGTGGAGGATCTTTGCCCACACGAAGTCTACAAGGAGGTTAGGACATACGATAGAAGATCAAGAGGTATAAAAGTTTTACAAGTTTTATTATTGATCTTTGCATGTTCTTATTAATATGTTTATATGTGTTGATTATACATGTCTACATCCATATGTATTTGTATAATCATGGACCCCGAAGATAAACACAAAAACCGGCGATCCGTTCGTCGTCTCTTCCACGGCTAACCGACTAGAAGAGTTTGGTTGCTTGAACAACTAGTTTGTTTAAGCGATTGCTCAAGTCGTTAGCACGACGATGAATTGGTTGAGCTTAGGTAACTCATCCCATCCGGATTAGTTTTCATTAGTGAAAATTTTAATCCAGGGACATGGGAGCCAACGAGCCTCCGAGCAATGCCATCAAAAAATGGTATCAGAGCCACGGTTTCCGGTTTTTTGTGTTTTGGATTCGGTTACTTTCACGCACTTATCATATATTGTGTATGTCGGATGATAGTAGGATGTGCGTAGGATAACTTTTTGGTTGCAGGCATAAGATCCAACTATTATGGCTATATATGTGTGTATGTGATTGCATGTGTGTGTGATTGTATATTATTTGAATCCTCGGGGTTGATGAGGCTAAATTAGTATTTAATTTTTGTAATTAAATACGACATTGTTTATCCACTCATTTTAGTTTACTTTCGATCTAGATTATTTGTACACTCCTTCGTGGAGTATATGATCGATGGATGTAAATTAAAATAGTTTGTCTTGGCTCGGATCTCTTTGGTGACTTGCGCACGGGAAAAGGTGGAGCGGGCGAGGTGGCGACACGACGGGATGCATATCGGAGAACAATGCCATAATAGTTGGGAAAATTCTGCTTTTTTCCATATTTATTGCTGATTTATTTTATATGCATGTTGTGTGTGCTTGAAAATTCCTCACTATCAATTTACTATGTGGGAGAGGGACATTTTAATTAATTCCCGCGACCTCCATTACAATTTGAAGTGTGATGCAACAAACTTGTGCGTCGGCTCTGAGTGCCTTCCTCCCCATTGGATGAGTTTGTTTGCGGATCACTAGGTCAAATAATGGTTATAGGAAATTATTTAGGAGCGTGTGTACTTCCCCATCGGTAAGGCACATAATCCGAGATAATTCCCTTAGTATCGTATAATGGTGCACACTTAGATGCAAATAAAAAATATCCTCCCCATCGGAGTCACTGCTTTTATTTGTAGGGCCAAAGAGGAACCAACTATTAATTTTATTTGTCAAAAAGTAAGGTTGACAAGATAATAAAATTAAAGGGTTAAACCTCCTCTTACAAATGTAGAATTCGTATACGTCTACACTATCGTGGCATGCGATATTCTCAGTGTTTTGAGGTGTTGGTTGATTTTGAAATTTTATTGTTTGAGGAATCAATGATATTTGAAATCTAATATTTTGATCATTGTGATTCTTAGGTTTTTCAAATGGCTTTCAACCCACTTGCTGTGATATTAAAAGAAAATAAACTTACTGGAACAAATTATATTGATTGGAAAAGAAATTTGGATATTGTCTTAACTGCAGAGGAGTACAAATTTGTACTCTTCGAGGTCTGTCCTCCTAAGCCCACCGATGACTCTGATGAAAAGGAGAAAGAGAGTTATAAGAAAAGGATCAAGGCAGATGAGATGGCGCGGTGTTACATTTTGGCATCTATGTCAAATGTGCTGCAACATCAACATCAGGCCATGGCCACGGCTTATGACATGATGCTCAATCTCAAGAAACTTTTCGAACATCAGAGTAGGGTGGCCAGACAGGAGGCCATGAGGAACTTGATGACGACCACCATTATTGAGGGAACACCCGTCAGGGATCATGTTCTCAAGATGATGGCTCATCTAAATGAGATGGAAGTCCTCGGAGCTGAGATCGATGGGGAAACCCAGGTCGATATCATTCTCCGCCGCCTAGGAGTTTTGAGCGCGCCTCAACTACAACATGAACAAGAGGTTGTATTCGTTGGCGGAGCTTCTGACAGAACTCCAGGCGGCAGAGGGGCTTTTTCGTCAAAGTGCTCAAGCCATGGTTGCTCAGAAGGTTTCTACTTCTAAACCGAAAGGGAAGAAGAAGAAGAAGCAAGGTGGAGCAAAGAAAGTGGCAGTAGGACCTCAGGCATGAGTGAAGAAGCCGAAAGGCTAGTGCTTCACTTGCAAGCAGACTGGTCATTGGAAGGTGGACTATCCTCGCCGAAAGAACAAAGGTATATCTTCTTGTTTAGTTGTTGAAACATGTTTAGCGGTGTTATCTACCAGTACCTGGTGTGTAGATATAGAAGCCACTGTTCATGTCTGCAATACTTTACAGGGGTTCCATGAAACCCGACGACTAGCTGAGGGAGAGATTACCGTCTTCATGGGCAATGCTTCAAAGGTGGCGGCTATTGTAGTGGGAGACGTTTATTTATCTTTTGATAGGATTAAAGTTTTGGTTTTGAGAAATTGTCTTTATGTACCTACTTTTAGAAAGAATCTAATTTCAGTTTCTAAATTGTTTCTGGATGGATATTCTGTTTCTTTTAATGACAAAGTTGTTATAAAAATGAATAGGGAGATTATCTGTTCTGGTACATTGGTTGGCAATTTGTACACTCTTGAACGAAAAACTCCCACGATGCATATAGAAGTGAATAACTCATCTTCTAAGTCTATTAAGAGAAAAGAACCTTCGAAAATGAACCAGACATATCTTTGGCACCTAAGACTTGGTCATATTAACCTGAGTAGAATTCAAAGGTAGATAGCTGATGGACCCTTGGGTTTATTAGTGGTGGAAGATCTCCCAACCTGCGAATCTTGCTTGGAAGGTAAGATGACCAAGAGGCCTTTTTAAGGCTAAGGGGTATAGACCCAAAGATGTATTGGAATTGGTTCATTCTGATTTGTGCGGTCCTATGTCTATCCAGGCTAGAGGTGGTTTTGAATACTTTGTCTCTTTTATAGACGATTATTCAAGGTATTGATACATTTACTTGATGCGCCGCAAGTCTGAATGCTTTGACAGGTTCAAATAATTCAAGGCTGATGTGGAGAACCGTTAAGGTAAAAGTATCAAGACACTACGATCTGATCGTGGTAGCGAGTACCTCTTGGGAGAGTTTAGGAGTTACTTATCAGAGGCTGGGATTCAATCCCAATTGTCCGCACCTGGCACACCCCAGTAGAATGGTGTGGCGGAGCGAAGGAATATGACTCTTATGGAGATGGTCAGATCGATGATGAGTTATTCTGAGTTACCTAATTTGTTTTGGGGGTTTGCTCTGGAAATGGCAGCACATATTCTGAACTTGGTTCCATCTAAGTCAGTACCCTCTACTCCCACAGAATTGTGGACTGGGTGAAAGCCTAGTCTAAGACATATTCGGATTTGGGGTAGTCCAGCACATGTGCTGAAGGGAGATGCTGGTAAGTTGGAATCTCGTACAGAAGTACGCTTGTTTGTTGGCTACCCTAAGGGAACGAAGGGTGGTTTGTTCTATAGTCCTAGAGGTCAGAAGGTGATCATGAGTACAAATGCCAGATTTCTAGAGGAGGACTATGTAATGAACCACAAGCCCACGAGTAAGATTGTTCTTGAGGAGTTGATAGGGGAAGTCCCGACTTCAGTACCACCGGTACAAGAGGAAATACCACAAGTCACTGCACCGCGTATCACAGAGCATACACAGGAGGCACCTCGTCGTAGTGGGAGGGTTGTTAGACAACCAGAGAGATTCATGTTCTTGGGAGAGTCTTCGGACTTAGTCCCTGGTAAACATGAACCTGAACCCTGGACATATGACAAGGCACTCCAAGATAGAGATGAGGTATCTTGGCAAAGAGCGATGAATTCAGAGATAGAATCTATGGATTCTAATCATGTCTGGGAGCTAGTAGAACCACCCGATGGTGTGAAAGCCATTGGATGCAAGTGGATCTACAAGAGAAAGAGAGGAGTAGACGGGAAGGTTGAGACCTTCAAAGCTAGGCTTATTGCGAAAGGGTATACTCAGAAAGAGGGTATCGATTATGAGGAGACCTTTTCACCGGTAGCTATGCGTAAGTCTATCCGGATTCTCTTATCTATTGCTTCTCATGAGGATTATGAGATTTGGCAGATGGATGTCAAGACAGCTTTCCTTAACGAAAGTCTTGAGGAAAACATCTATATGAAGCAACCAGAGGGATTCATTGCAAAGGGCAAAGAGCATCTTGTGTGTAAGCTTAATCGGTCCATTTATGGATTGAAGCAAGCTTCTAGATCTTGGAACATCCACTTTGATGAGGTAATCAGTCATATGGATTTATTCAAAGTCCGGATGAGTCTTGTGTATACAAGAGATGTGATGGAAACGTAGTGGTATTTTTTGTACTCTACGTAGATGACATTTTATTAGTTGGAAACAATATCAGAGTGTTATCAGACATAAGGGTATGGTTGTCCAAACAGTTTGATATGAAGGACTTGGGAGAAGTGGGACACATCCTTGGGATCAAGGTAATAAGGGATCGCAAGAAACGGATGTTGTGCTTATCTCAAGCTTCATACATTGACACTATCCTTGCTCGTTTTAGCATGAGGAACTCCAAGAAAGGTTTTCCACCTTTTAGGCATGGAGTACCTTTATCTAAAGAGATGTGTCCCAAAACATCAAAGGAGATAGAGGAGATGAAGGCGGTTCCTTATGCTTCGGCAGTAGGAAGCCTCATGTATGCTATGCTATGTACGAGACCAGATATCTGCTATACCGTGGGCATGGTTAGCAGATATCAGAGTAGTCCTAGACAGGGACATTGGACTACGGTAAAGCATATATTGAAGTACCTGAGAAGGACTAGGGATTATATGCTGGTTTACCGGGCAGATCAATTAGTACCTGTGGGTTACACAGATTCTGATTTCCAATCAGATAGGGACAACAATAAGTCTACATCAGGGTTTGTGTTTACTTTTGGAGGTGGAGCCATAGTATGGAGGAGTGTCAAGCAGAAATGCGTGGCAGACTCTACCATGGAAGCTGAGTATGTGGTAGCCTCTAAGGCAGCCAAGGAAGCTGTATGGCTTAGGAACTTCTTGATGGACTTGGATGTGATTCCTGGTTTGCCCAGAACTATCACAATTTATTGTGATAACAGTAGTGCAGTTGCAAACTTGAAGGAACCATGAGCCCATAAGGCGAGTAAACACATAGAGCGCAAGTACCACCTGATACGAGAGATCGTAAAGCGAGGAGAAGTAGCTGTCGCCAAGATTGCATCAGAGGATAACTTGGCGGATCCTTTCACTAAGGCCCTTCCAGCGAAAGCGTTTGATAGGCATGTGGAGGACATGGGGATCAGATGTATGGCAGTGTGATGACAACATAGTCTTTTAGTATAAGTGGGAGATTGTTGAAATGTATACTGAAAGCCTAGCTCTTTTGTATGAACATTTTTATTTTGAAATAAGAATCACATGATCATTGTTTGCAATTTATATTTATTATATGTGTGCATATTGTCTAATACTTTACATTGTAGATAACATGGTGCTTGGTTTGACACAAAAGATCATGTTATCAGTCCCTTGTAGAATATAAGTAGAGACTCACAACCAAGATGGTTTTGGACAAACTATTAGCATGGATGTAGTGTAGCTTGGTATTGTTTTGTCTTGAACATAGAGTTACACTAGTACACTTAGGTGTATTGAGCAGGACCGACATAGAGGTGATTCAATTTATTACTGACTACATAATTGAATCAGACCTCGGATATTATGTTGTACATGCTCTTAATCCCTATATAATAATGGGCACATGTACTTAGTATTTATTTCTTTGATTTACCAAAGGGTGAGATTTATATGGATTAAATCAATATGCCCGGTAAGTTGGGAAATGATATTATTTACATGGTGTGCCGCTGATTATAGGAGGAAACTGTGTCTTATATATTAGGTTGATGATGTCCCCTTGAGGAGCTCATAAGGTTCATCATTTAAACCCTGCAGGTTGACTTAGTCAACATGATGATAAGGTCCGTTCCAGTTACGTATTGCTAAGACTCGGCCGGACTTTCCTTCCAAACCGTATTGGACTTTCCGTACCAAGATCGCGTGCTTGGACTTTCTTCATCATGGTCCAGCCCTAGTCAACCATGAAATTCTCGAGTCAGACACCGGAGATCCAATGATGGAAAACAAATCCCTAGATCCGACGGTGGAGATTAAATCTCTAGATCTGACAGTTGAGATTAAATCTCTAGATCCGACGGTTGAGATTAAATACCTAGATCCGACGGTGGAGATTAAATCTCTAGATCCGACGGTTGAGATTAAATCTCTAGATCCGACGGTTGAGATTAAATCCCTAGATCCGACGGTGGAGATTAAATCTCTAGTTCCAACGGTTGAGATTAAATCTCTAGATCCGACGGTTGAGATTAAAATCCTAGAACCGACGGTGGAGATTAAAACAAGGCTTAAGCCCAACTCTATGAAAGGGGGCTTAAGATGGGCGGCAAGGGTTGAAAAAGTTGGATGTTTTTGGAGATTAGGGTTTTGAATTTCATTGTCTTGGGCGGCAAGAAACCCTAGGGAGATTAGGGTTTGGTTCTTTGGTTGGGCGGCTAGGGTTTGCAAGGAGAGTGGGCAGCAACAATAGGTCTTCTTCCTAAGGTGTTGGCCAGCTCCTTCCTCTCTTTCCTCTACCTTGGTCGGCACTCAACCTATTCCTCTTCTCCTCTTCTTTTCCTCTTGGCCGGTGGCACAAAGGAACTAGGGATTGTTCCCTTGTTCGGTTCCTTGGTTGGCCATCTTGTTCTCTCTATTCTTGGGGCCAGCGGCATCAATCCTTTATGGATTAGTGGTTGGCTCAAGCAAGAAGGGAAGGAGAGTTCTCCTTTCTTTTGATTGAAGAAGATCTAGGAAGCTTCAACTTGTGGAGGATCTTCGCCCACACGAAGTCTACAAGGAGGTTAGGACATACGATAGAAGATCAAGAGGTATAAAAGTTTTACAAGTTTTATTATTGATCTTTGCATGTTCTTATTAATATGTTTATATGTGTTGATTATACATGTCTACATCCATATGTATTTGTATAATCATGGACCCGGAAGATAAACAAAAAAACCGGCGATCCGTCTTTCGTCTCTTCCACGGCTAACCGACTAGAAGAGTTTGGTTGCTTGAACAACTAGTTTGTTCAAGTGATCGCTCAAGTCGTTAGCATGACGACGAATTGGTTGATTTTAGGAAACTCATCCCATCCGGATTATTTTTCATTAGTGAAAATTTTAATCCGGGGACATGAGAGCCAACGAGCCTCCGAGCAATGCCATCATAGCTCACTTTGTATCAACTTCATCAATGGTGATTGCTATCAAAAGATAGACTTCACCATGGTTTTCTAAATGGATTTTAAAATGATTTTGAAACCCTATATTGGATCATATTCCTTAGGCTTAATGTACATGACTTGTACACAAACTTTCCCAATGATCCACCACTAGTTAAAGATGAGTTTTCTAGATGCAAAAAACTATGCACCTAGAACTTAACTCATATCCTAGAATCTCACATGTATCTAGGGTGTATAAATACACATACATGTCAATGTGATGTGAGATATGGGTTTTGTTCATCCTAATCTAGGGTTTCATGTATTTTTCTAAGGCAACCCTACTTGATTCCCTTATAAATGGGACTTCAAGTCATGCTATTGTCCTTAAATCAATTTTAAACAAATTAAATGCATGAATGATCATGGCATAAATAATAGCAATAATTAAGCATGGCCATTGATCATGATGTCATGGCATATGATATAATCTAAAATAACATGACATTAAAACCTTAATCCTAAACATGAACATGACATATAAAATGATTAAAAATAAATATGATGTCATGGCATGTTATATTGCAAATCAAGCATGGCAAATAAGATGTATAGGTATAACAATACCTAAAATTTAATATTAATTGCCATTTGATATAATTAAGTATATTTTGCAATATTATTACTTTTGTCCCAAGTGTGGCAAAAAAACCCAAAATGGCACACTATGACCTCTAATCCTAAATTGTGCCAATTTAATTGATTTTTCATAATTCCAAGAATGTATTGGCACATCCTAAAATCTTTTAGGATCATAATATCAAATCTATTTCTAAGGTATCCATAACCTTGAAAATTACCTAAATTATCACCTTTACCATGGTTAGGTTGACTACCCTTCCATTTAAAGTTGGCACACCCTAAACCCATCTAGCGTGAATCAATCACACTCTTAGAAACCCAAAACCTATTTGAGCTCCTAGGGTTTACTAGGTATTCCTTAGGGATAACTTCCCTAGATACCTTCCTAATGACCCTTCTAAGCTTGTTAGCCTTGGTCATTTGGGTCTTGCAATGGTTAACTCTCGGAGTGAATCCCCTTGTAACCTTCTTAGTGGTCACCCTAGGTTTCCTTGAAACCCTAGCCACTAGGCACACACTAGGGTGTTGGGATGTATACTGAAAAGTTTATCTTTTGTATGAACATCTTTAGTTTTGAAATAAGAATCACATGATCATTGTTTGCATATTTATGGCTATGCATATTGTCTAGTACATTACATTTTAGATAACATGGTGTGTAGTGTCACACGGAAGATCATGTTATCAGTTTCTTGTAAAGTATAAGTAAAGGCTCACAACCGAGATGGTTATGGACAAATCATTGGTATGGTTGTAGTGTAAATTGGTATTGGTTTGTCTTGACCATAGAATTACACTAGTACACTTTGTGTGTATTGAGCAAGACCGACTTAGAGGTGATTCAATTTATTGCTGACTACATAATCGAATCGGACCTCAGATATTATGTTGTACATGTTGGTCTTTCCGAGCCGCAAAAACTACTTTTTGCGTTGTGGAAACCCCGGAAGTCCGGCCACGGATCTGTGCAAAGATATATTAAAATAAAACATGTATGTGCTTAAGTAAACCTAGATCTACCTTAGATCTAGAAGGTGAGAGCATTACCCTTGAAGTGATGCCCTTCGCTTATCCCGCTCGTACAAAAGCTTCGTCGGAACTCGAGAGTGTCAAGTGCACACTCCTCTATTGGTATCCACACAAGCAATAGGTAGAGAAAACACAACCTTGAGTGTGCTAGCACCCTTTGGATGGTTCAGCCAAGATGAGGATTGGGAGAGCTTGAGAGAATAATTCAAGGAGGAAGAAGATCCAAGGAAGAAGATGAAGTTCATGTAACTCACCAAAATCAATTCTCATCTAAATGAGAAGTGGCCGGCCACATCAAGTCTTGGGGGGTTACATGCATGCATGTAACTCCAAGATCCAATGGCTCTTCGTCTCCCTCATGAGGTGGCACCACTTGATAAGTCAATGATGATGTGGAACATCATCATTGGCCGACCATGCCAAGTCATCATCAAGACATGGCATTTGGTCAAGTCAAACTTGACCTTTCATCTTCCCTCTCAAGTCAAGTCAAACTTGACCTCTTATCTCCCATGGTTGATCAAATCCAACCATTTGATTCAAGTCAATTTAATTTAATGAATCTCTATTCATTTTTTTAAATTGATTTGATGAATCAAATCTAAATTAGACTCATTCAACACTTGAATCAAAATGTGTCCAACTCAATTAGTCTAATTTGGATTACTCTTAATCCAATTTGGTTCATCCCATGAACCTAATCCTCATGGTTCATGATATGAACCTAATCTCCATCTAATTGCCCTTTGTGTGTGACCCTATAGGTTCTTGTAACGTTGGCAATGTCCCTAAACTAATTTAGAAACATAAGCAATGAGCGGTATCTTGCAACACATCATTGCTACCCAAGTTACAAGAATGTTGAGCTCCAACATCACCTTTGTGACTACTAATTGTGACTCTCATGATATATGACAATGTCCCTCTATCCTTGACATCTAGATTGACCAATTGAGGCATAGACCGTGTCATACTCGGTACAATCTATATCTTGAACTCCAAGTAGATACACTCTAATCAAATGAGCTCAATATCTCATATTGACTCATTTGGACATGACCATGCACTTCGTGGTCTCACTCTATCAAGAATAACGATGTCACTCCCATCATATAAGAGGGATAGATCCCATCTACATCACTCAAATCCCTCCGCATAATTTGTTACATACCCAGTAATCGCCTTTATAGTCCACCCATTTACGGGTGACGTTTGACGAAGCCAAAGTATGCAACTCCTTATGTAGGGAACCATGGTGACTTCAGGTCTAAGGACTAATAGTCATACTAATAGCCACATGAGAAAGTATATGACACTCATATAACGATCCACGATACTTTCTCATGGCGGGTCATTCAGTATACATTCTCTAATGTATACCCATATGTCAACTTAATATCTCATACCCATGACTTGTGAGATCAAGTCATCGAGTTGACCTACATGCTAGTCTCTACGCATTAACATTGTCCCTTAATGTTAATACTTGACTAGGAATGATTAAGAGTAGTGTTCTCTATATCATCTCATTATCGATTCAACCAATCGATTGATATAGATAAGAACCTACTACTCAAGGACATTATTATATTTAGTTATTTGGCACCAATACAAGTAAATATAATAACTATGCCTTTATAAATAGGAATATGATACAATAAAGTCCATACAACAATCATCACATGATTGGCTCTAGGGCTTTCACTAACAATCTCCCACTAGCACTTGTGCTAATCACCGTAGTATCTAATACCCAATGACCTAGTGTGACCATCATGCTTTTTATGTGCCAAAGCCTTGGTCAAGGGATCTGCGATGTTAGCTTCTGTGGGTACTCTGTAAATATTCACATATCCTCTATCGATAATCTCTCGAATGAGATGAAAGCGTCGTAGTATGTGTTTGGTCTTCTGGTGTGAGCGAAGTTCCTTAGCCTGTGCAATCGCTCCATTGTTGTCACAATAGAGCTCTATGGGATCTGCTATGCTAGGAACCACCCCAAGCTCAGTAATGAACTTGCGGATCCAAACTGCCTCCTTTGCTGCCTCAAATGCAGCAATATACTCGGCTTCTATTGTAGAATCAGCAACTGTGTCCTGCATTGAACTCTTCCAGCTCACAGCACCACCATTCAAGAAAAACACGAATCCTGACTGCGATCTATAATCATCCTGGTCAGTTTGGAAGCTGGCATCGCTGTAACCCTTTACAATAAGCTCCTCATTGCCTCTAAATATCAAGAAATATTCTTTAGTCCTTCTCAAGTACTTAAGAATATTCTTGACTGCTATCCAGTGACTCTCACCTAGATCTGACTGATATCTACTCGTCATGCTTAAAGCATACGAGACATCAAGACGAGTACACAGCATAGCATACATGATAGATCCTATAGCAGATGCATAAGGGATCTTATCCATGTGGTCTCTCTCCTCTCTAGAAGAGGGACTTACGTATTATTAAAGGCGTAGAGACGGTATCTGAGTGTGCAATGCACTAGTATCACGGCTTAGGCCAATGCATCGCGTGAAAATAGATGCTCGACACAGTGGCGACAGTATAGATGTCGTTAACGCGTCTAGAATCCCCTTGGTGAGAAAACGCACGCGTCTAAAGTCGCGGTGGCGTTGAGGAAGCACGTCCCGACCAAGTCTTCCGCAGATTTGTAGCGAAGGGATGTCATTCCCAATGAGTAGTATGTCATCCACATACAATACAAGGAAGACAACTATGTTCCCATTAACCCTCTTGTAGACACAGGGTTTATCTTCATTTTTGATGAAACCAAACTATTTGATCGCATCATCGAATCGAAGATTCCAGCTCCGAGAGGCTTGCTTTAGCCCATAAATGGACCTTTGCAGCTTGCATACTTTCCCAGTATATTGTGGATCTTTAAAACCCTCAGGTTGTGTCATGTACACATCCTCGAGTAAGTTTCCATTCAGAAACGTGGTTTTGACATCCATCTGCCAGATCTTATAATCGTGGTATGCTGCAATAGCAAGCAAAATCTGAATGGACTTAAACATCGCCACTAGAGAAAAGGTTTCATCATAGTCAATACCATGAATTTGCTTGAAACCTTTAGCCACCAATCGGCACTTATAGGTATGCGTAAGTCCATCCATGTCAGTCTTTCACCTAAAGACCCACTTACACCCAATGGGTTTGACCCCTTCAGGTGGATCAACCAAAGTCCATACTTGGTTGGTGTACATAGATTCCATCTCGGATCTCATGGCCTCTAGCCATTTCTTAGAATCTGGGCTCATCACAACTTCCTGATAGGAGGTAGGCTCATTCTCAATGAACATAACGTCATCATGGTCAGACAAGAGAAATGAGTATCTCTCAGGTTGACGACGTGCTCTATCAGACCTGTGAAGAGGTAGGTCTACATGAGCAGGTGGTTGTTCCACAACTCTTTTAGCAACAATCTCATCACCTACAACAATTTGTGGTTCCTGTTCAACCTCAATCAAGGCCTCAGTGCTATGGTCCTTATCTTGAATTTCTTCAAGATCGAACATACTCCCACTAGTTTTTCTAGAAAAACCCCAGTCTTTGCCACAAACACTTTGTGCTGACTAAGAATGTAGAAGTAACATCCCTTTCCTACTTACAAAAACATGCATCATGAATTAAACGTAAAGTAATGACATGTTCGTTTAAACAACATATGAGCACAACATTTATTTAAAGTAAAGACATGATCAATTTAGGAAAAGAACATAAACTTAGCATTTTCATCGCAACAGTACATTGTCTCTAAACATGATAATTCGATGAACATAAAAGGGTATATGCAGGATGCTCTTTGAAAACATATAGTTTATATACTTAAACATAATCTCAACATATTGGGCCCGACATTGTACCACATACATCATTCGCGCGCATCCTAAATAGATCCGAGGTAGCTAATCCCGAACCTACTAGGTAACTAGGTTCGTACTATGTCAATCGACCTAGGGGCAACTTGGAGCCCATCCCGTGGACCTTGTTAGGGTCCGGTACAAGCCATGCATAAAGTAAAATAACATACATGTTCTTTGTCTTAAAGAGTGTTCTTGTCCCCACTCTTAGGGAAACATTTCTTAGACATTTCATATACGTGAGTCATGCCTAACATGGGTGAAAACATAAGCATGTAGCATAGCATAAATCGGCATGAGTACAATTTAACATGGCATAAGGTAGTGACATAAGGAGAATTAAGCTAACATAAATAGAAATCATCAAATCAAAACCTTGTTACAAGAACAAGAAGATTCATGCAAGCCTACCAAACTGACACATCCTTTACAATAAAATATGCAGAAAATTTAAGAAATATATACAAATCTTAGAAAACATTAACTAAGTACAATGGATTAACACAAATTAGCATTTTCCCAAAAATATAAATGGACAGATGTTTCGATCTTATAATAATAAGATGACTTTACCAATGCCAGCACACCCACTTACTATTCCTAGTATGATCCTCCAGTACTCCTAAAAAGACTGCTGGGATTTACAATTTGTTGGAGCTAAATAAAACTTATTCTGAATTAATAGACACATTTCCTTGGCTAATTTTTGACACAACAAACTGTCATAGCACTTGGAATCAAGCCAAACAAACTCAATATATATTTTGGTTTGACCAATTTGATGTGAGATGAAAAAACATCAACTATTATTATTTTGGTTAATTATTACTAAGACAGCTTCTGAAATTTGGTGCCCCTTAAGCTAAAAAAAGAGTTTCATAAGATTGTTCAAGAATAATTTCTCTATTCCTATTAGCCGAACCTTCTACACATAGTTCTAGATTCTTTCGTTCAAAATCAAGCATACAATATTACATCATAAGCACTTATACTGCAGGTGAGGGGATACTTACCTATAAATCTAAACACACCTATATATTCTGATCAAAACATATTCTTTATCATTTATCAAACATTTAACATGATCATACTCCCGAAACATAGATTGGAAGCCTTTCAAGACAAGCAATCATGCTCTTTGTCCCCAAAACTTATAGGGGAAGCATCTTTGCGATCTTATGTCTTGCTTCAACATGAAATATACTTAAAATACCTAAAAATCTAAAAAAACATAATCTGGACAGAACATATAAATTCGAATAAAACATGGTAATAGAAGTTAAATGGGCATAAGTCCGTATATGAAAAATGATCTCGTCCACCATGCCACTGCCACACACATCTTTGCCCCTCCTGTTGCTCCCTTTAATTTATCCATTCCTTGCCCTTTTATGCAGTACAACGAAAGTAAACTGTAAGCACATAGGATTAGTAAGGTCCTTTCCTACTCACAAAAACATGCATCATGAATTAAACGTAAAGTAATGACATGTTCATTTAAACAACATATGAGCACAACATTTATTTAAAGTAGAGGCATGATCAATTTAGGAAAAGAACATAAACTTAGCATTTTCATCGCAACAGTACAATGTCTCTAAACTTGAAAATTCGATGAACATAAAATGGTATATGCATGATGCTCATTAAAAACATATAGTTTATATACTTAAACATAATCTCAACCTATTGGGCCCGTCATTGTACCACATACATCATTTGCGTGCATCCTAAATAGATCTGAGGTAGCTAATCCTGAACCTACTAGGTTACTAGGTCCATACTATGTCCGTCGACCTAGGGGCAACCTTGGAGCCCATCCCGTGGACCTTGTTAGGGTCCGGTACAAGCCAAGCATAAAGTAAAATAACAAACATGTTCTTTGTCCTAAAGAGTGTTCTTGTCCCCACTCTTAGGGAAACATTTCTTAGATATTTCATATACGTGAGTCATGCCTAACTTGGGTGAAAACATAAGCATGTAGCATAGCATAAATCGGCATGAGTACAATTTAACATGGCATAAGGTAGTGACATAAGGAAAATTAAGTCATCATAAATAGAAATCATCATCTAACATGCATAACGTGGAAGAATTTCAACAAGAATAATTTCTCTAATCCTATTAGCCGAACCTGCTACACATAGTTCTAGATTCTTTCGTTCAAAATCAAGCATACAACATTACATCGTAAGCACTTATACTGTAGGTGAGGGGATACTTAATTCCTATGCTTTTTCACCAATTTATACCGTTAGACTTCGTAAAGAGAAGACCTCCTATGTGTTTCCTTACTTTAGCGTGATCCTCTACCAAGTCCCTCTTGAAAATCCCCTCTTGAATTATCTAAAGAGAAGACAACCTTCTTCCTTGCTTCGGCGGCTTCCTTCTTTCCAATCCTCCTCTTCATCACCGCCTTTTATCGGACTCGTTCCCTCGTCCTCGGCGGCGCACCATGCAGGAACCTCTTTATCTCACAATCGGCGCAGTGCCACGCAGATAAGGTCAGAGGGTTAGGGAAGGAGAGGGGAGAAGGCTATTCGATGGCTGGAGGAAAAACGAGCGAGAGAGAGAGAGAGAGAGAGAGGTCGGTGTGATGTTTTAGAGAGAGGAAAGAAAAGAAATATATATATATATAAATTAGGATTTTTCTTAACCTAATTATCACTTTAAATGATCATCTAGATTAATCAACTTCTTTCTCTTTTTTTTCTACCAATAGATATATTCTGTTATATCCTACTCATTGGTAATCTTATGACTTAGTGGTGGGAAGTCTATTCCCCCAAATCAACGGTTCATGGTTCAAGCCTCGACTACGAACTATTTATTCATTTTTTTTATTCTTATTTATATATATATATATATATATATATATATATATATATTTCCTTTAAATAAAAATATAGTAACTAAAATTTGGAATGTTACAATCCCTTATACCTTATAAAAGTTTCGTCCTCGAAACTTAGAACAACTCAGGGTACTTTTGCTTCATGTCATCCTCACGTTCCCAGGTGGCTTCTTCATATCGTTGACTTTGCCATAGGACCTTCACTAAGGGTACTTCTTTATTCCTTAGTCTTTTGACTTCTCGGTCTAGTATCCGGATAGGTCGACTTTCATAGCTTAGGTCCTCTTGAATTTGCACTGTCTATGGCTCGACCACTTGGTCGGTACTGGAAATGTACTTCTTAAGCATCGAGACATGGATCACGTTGTGAATAGCAGATATCTCCTGAGGTAATCCTAGCTCGTAAGCTACCTTGCCAACTCTTTTCAGGATCTTGTACGGTCCTACGTATCGCGGACTTAGCTTTCCTTTCTTCCCGAATCTCATTATTCCTTTCATAGGAGCTACCCGGAGAAATACCAAATCTCCGACATTGAATTCCAAAGGTCTACATCGCTGATCCGCATAGTTTTTCTGCTTTTTCTGAGCAGTCTATTTTCTTTGGCGGATATTCTGTATCGCTCAAGTGGTGTCGTCGATGAAATCCGTCTGAAGTCCCATCTCTTTCTTCTCACCACCTTCGTACCAACAGATCGGAGACCTACATCTCCTTTCATATAATGCTTCATATGGTGCCATTCCAATGGTAGCTTGGTAGCTATTATTGTAAGCGAATTCTGCTAAACATAAGTAGCGACACCAACTCCCTTTGAAATCCAAGGCACAAGCTCTTAACATGTCTTCCCCCTTTCTGTTTGCCCATCTGTCTAAGGATGAAAGGCGGTACTGAAACGCAGCTTCGTGCCAAGTGCCTTATGAATGCATCCCCAAAACTGTGAAGTGAAGCGACCATCCCTATCTGAAATGATGGTCTTGGGAATACCATGCAGTCTGATGATTTCCTTAGCATATAATTGAGCCAGTTGCTCAATCGAATATGTCATCTTGATCACTAGGAAATGAGCTGACTTTGTCAATCTGTCAACGATAACCCATATATTGGTTTCTTCCCTTCTATTTTTGCTTAATAACTGGAAATTAGAGGTTCTTATTCCAATTTTTGTCCTGTTACTTTCACTCTCCAACTAATGTGTCATTATTTCTTATTGTAGTTTCTGGCAACAGTTTCACTTGAAATCAGGACGACCATGAATGATGTTTTAGGTTTGTGACAATTCATAAAACCTTAAGATTGTCCCTTTAATTCATAAGATATCTACAGTTGGTTTTCATTATCTGAAATGCATATGTTGTTGGGTGTCACTTCACATTAGTTGATAAGAGGGCCCTTGGTTTGCAGCTAGGTTGAATGACACACCACCAAACTAACTAGTTTTGGTTCCAGTTAACATAGGGTGTACTTCTGCTGTTAGTCCCAAATCACTTGAACTTTTTCAGAATTCTTCAGTTAGCAATCTTCCTAATGCTGCAATAACTGAAGGCACTAAAGACCAACATGAGAAAATAGAGTCACTTGGAGGAATACAAAGTCAGTCAGGTCCATTGACATCAGTCAACAAAGAACTTCAAGATGATTTTTGGCCCATGGTGAGTGCAAAAGTAGAATCTTCAAATTCACTGAAAGATGAAACTCACATTGATGATGGGAATAGTGGCATAAAGAGTATCTCTGGATTTTTTGTTCAAGATGGTCTATGGCCTTCAAGCAGCGTCACAAATTCTGACAACGGTTACCAGTGAAGCTCAAGGAGGAGTTAAATTCCAAAAGACTTTTACTCGTACTAGATGTTGCTCAAGGAATAAGTACCAGCTTTTTTTGAACTCAAGTAGGGAAATTAAGGAGGTTATTAGATGTATAATTCAAAATAAAACAAATGCAACATTGAGGTGTTAATGTAGAGAATTTATTATTATAAGTTAAAGACGACAGAAAAAGAAATACAAAAACAAAAATTTGCAATATCAAATTTCCCTTTTGACAAATTTTTTTTTCCCTGTATGACAACTTTTTTTGCGATATCGTGTGTAATTTATGTATCAAATTTTACTATCAGAATAACTACTATAATTTTTTCCATCACAGGTTCCCCTTCAACCCGATGGAGCTCAATGCGGGTATTATGTTTTACGATATATGAGAGAGATAATTGAAGGCGCCGCATCCTTTGACAAGTCTTCCCTACGATCAATAGTAATATTAGATATATTTTCAAATTTTCTTATTGATACCATAGTGTTTAATTACATTTTTATTCATTTATTCACATGCAGTTCGTAAAATCTGTGATAGCGGCAAAGGAAATTGATGAAGTACGTTCGGAGTGGGCTGAATGCATACAAGATCACATATCAGATGATTAGGAGAGATTTAAGTGTACTTACCTCTTTTGGTTACATGTGGTAATCTATATGTGTTTTCCTTATTATGCATAATACTTTTGGTGCATATGATGTGTATTTGTTTTGCCACAGTACTTTTTAATATATATCGGTAAGAGTGATCATTTAAAATGTGATGTGACCTTGTACTTTACATTGCTACAAGTGCGTGTGTATATATGTGTTTTCTATAATTCTTTTTGATGTTATATGATTTATATTAAAAATGCAACACTATAAATCTACAATGGTTTATTGTGTTCTAGAGTAACCGTTGAGAAATGACAACGGTGAAAAACCATTGTCTATGAGAAAAAAAAATCCGTGGTAAATCGGTGGTCAGTCAAAGACAACGGTGAAAGACCGTTGTAGATTTAAGGAAAAGACAACGGTGAAAAACCGTTGTCTATTAGCAAAAATATCCGTAGTAAATCGACCCATTGTGAAAAGTGGTTCGGTCAAAGACAACGGTTAAAAACCATTGTCTTATCCTTGAAACGACAACGGTTTTTCACCGTTGTCTTTGCCCGAACCACTTTTCACAACGGGTCGATTTACCACGGATTTTTTTGCCAATAGACAACGGTTTTTCACCGTTGTCTATTCGATTTTTTGTTGTAGTGCCCCTTTCTGTTTGCCCATCTGTCTAAGGATGAAAGGCGGTACTGAAACGCAGCTTCGTGCCAAGTGCCTTATGAACGCATCCCCAAAACTGTGAAGTGAAGCGACCATCCCTATCTGAAATGATGGTCTTGGGAATACCATGCAGTCTGATGATTTCCTTAGCATATAATTGAGCCAGTTGCTCAATCGAATATGTCATCTTGATCACTAGGAAATGAGCTGACTTTGTCAATCTGTCAATGATAACCCATATAGCGTCATATCAGTTCTTAGTCCTGGGAAGACCAGAAATGAAATCCATAGAGATGTCTTCCCATTTCCACTCCGGAATTTGGATCGGTTGCAGAACTCCTCCAGGCCTCTGGTGTTCTACTTTAACTTGCTAGCAGGTCAGGCAGGTACTGACGTGCTGAGCTATGTCCCTCTTCATACCGGACCACCAGAACTTCTCTTTTAGGTCTTGATACATTTTGGTCGATCCCGGATGCATAGAATAGGGGGTTCTGTGAGCCTCCTCTAATATCTTTTTGTGTAGTTTCGGATTGTTAGGGATACATAACCGATCCCTAAGGTATAATACTCCGCTATTGGCGATACGGAAACCCCTGGCCTTTTCCTTCTAGGATCTCCTGCTTGATCCTCTGGAGACTTGGATCATCACTTTGTTTTGCTAATATGTCATCGAATAGTGTTGGTATTATTTCCATGGTCGAAAGTTGCCCGGAAATAACCTCGATTCCATAGCGCATAATTTCCTTCTCTAGTGGTCGAGACAATACCGATAAGGACATCAGGGTGCCACTGGACTTCCTGCTGAGTGCATAGGCCACTTTGTTTGCCTTGCCAGGATGGTAAAAGATCTCGCAGTCATAGTCTTTCATGAGCTCTAGCCATCTGCGTTGTCTCATATTGAGGTCCTTCTGAGTGAAGAAATACCGCAGACTCCGGTGATCCGTATAAATCTTGCACTGTGCTCCATACAGATAGTGCCTCCATACCTTGAGAGCGAAGACCACAGCTGCTAGCTCTAAATCGTGAGTGGGATAGTTCTTTTCATGTACCTTGAGTTGCCTAGAGGCAGAGGCAATAACTTACCCCTCTGCATAAGTACAGCACCGAGTCCCAATCCGGAGGCATCGCTGTACATGTCGAAGCTCTTGTCGTTCTCTGGGAGAGTAAGGATTAGAGCACTTGTAAGTCTCCTTTTCAGCTCCAAGAAACTCTTCTCACATTCCTCCGTCCATACATACTTCTTGTTCTTCCGGGTGAGAACTGTCATAGGTGCTACTATTCTGGCGAAGTCGTCTATGAATTTCCGGTAATAGCCCGCTAATCCAAGAAAACTCCTCACTTCGCTAGCATTCTTTGGCCTGCTCCAGTTTCTCACAGCTTCAATCTTTCTTGGGTCTACCATAACTCCGTCTTTGGATATAATATGACCCAGAAAAGATACTTGATCAAGCCAGAATTCACATTTGGAGAACTCGGCATATAGTTGCTTTTCTCGAAGAATTTGTAATACCATCTTCAGGTGTTCGACATGCTCTTCTTGATTTCTCGAATAGATGAGGATATCGTCAATGAAGATGATCACAAACTTGTCAAGAAATGCCGAGAATACCCGATTCATCAGGTCCATGAACATAGAAGGAGCATTCGTCACTCCGAAAGGCATGACTACGAACTCATAATGTCTGTATCTTGTTCGGAAAGTTGTCTTTGGTATATCATCTGGTTTTACTTTCACTTGATGATAGCCAAATCTGAGGTCAATCTTTGAAAAGACGGTGGCACCTTTTAACTGGTCGAACAGATTGTCAATCCATGGTAAAGGGTACCTATTCTTGATCGTCACATTATTTAGTGCTCGGTAGTCTATGCACAGGCGCATAGTCCCATCCTTCTTCTTTACGAATAGTACAGGAGCTCCCCATGGAGAGTGACTAGGGCGAATAAAACCCTTGTCGAGTAACTCCTGTAGTTGTCCCAGAAGTTCCTTCAATTCGGTCGGTGCCATTCGGTAAGGTTCTTTAGAGATCGGGTGAGTACCAGGAATTAATTTGATCTCAAATTCAATTTCCCTATCAGGGGCTAACCCTGGTAGTTCATCAGGAAATACCTCTGGGTAGTGGCATACCACTCTGACATCTTCTAGCTTATGGTCCTCGGCTTGACTTGTATCAACCACATGTGCTAAAAACCCAGTGCATCCCCTATCTAACATCTTGTGTGCCTTTAGAGCTGATAAAAATTTATAGGTTCTATTCCTTGGCTCTTCAATGAATTCAAACATAGGTTCTGCCTCAGGCTGAAAGACTACTTTTCTCTTACGACACTTGATCGAAGCACAGTACTTGCTTAAGAAATCCATGCCCAATATGACATCATAATCCTGCATGCCGAGCACTATCAGATCACAGTAGAGTTCTCTCATGCGCATTCGATGGGTGCGGCTCGCAGCATATGAGTAGAAGGCATCACTTCTCCCGAGGGCAGGGTCGTTAAGAACTCGCAATCCAAAACTTGCGGGGGTA
Organism: Wurfbainia villosa; assembly: GCA_025175895.1. Lineage (NCBI taxonomy): Eukaryota > Viridiplantae > Streptophyta > Magnoliopsida > Zingiberales > Zingiberaceae > Wurfbainia > Wurfbainia villosa. Next base: position 97,002,728 of record CM045986.1, read on the forward strand.
TGTCAATCTTCTTTGTGAAAGGCATAGAGATAAACGAGTGTGTTGCACTAGTATCAAATAATACAGTAGCATGCTGACAGAAAATAATTATCTGACCTGTGACAATAGTAGAATCGTTCGCCACGTCTTCCTTAGTGAGAGAGAAAACCCTGGCATTCGTCGCAACTGGCGGGGCTTCTAATCTCCCTTGGCTTATCCGGGTACCTTCTATTGCAGCTTGGATCTGGTGTAGTTGTGAAGGAGCACCTGTCTTGGGCATCTTCTTTGCGGAGGTGCTGAACACAGGTAGGGCGTCCTTGACTCTGTGTCCTTCGACACAGCATTCATGCCCTTGTAGTACACCCCGGTATGTGGTTTCCCACATGTAGTACATTGGGGAATCTTGGCTTGTTTGTTCGTTGGACCACCTTTAGAGTCGTTCCATTGTTTCCTCTTGCCACTGTGGTTTCCTTTACAGTTACCCTGAGCTTTCTGACCTCCTGGATGGCCTTGACTCTTGCCTTCACTCAGCGCCTTCTTTTCCTGGTTAATATTGTTCAAGTAGTGCTCGGTGATTAGGGCACTACTGAATAGCTCCTCTGCAGTCTACGGTCTATTCACTCCGCCGGCAACGTTGAGAGCTATCTCAAGTCAGAGCATCTTCAGCATAAGTCTGTTGGGTTTTTTCGAGCCGCAAAAATCGCTTTTTGCGTTGCGGAAACCTCAGAAGCCCCGGCCACGGATCCGTGCGAAGTATAAAAATATAAAAACATGTATGTGCTTACAAAAACCCTAGATCTACCTTAGATCTAAAAGGTTAGAACATTACCCTCGTAGCGATGCCCTTCACTTATCCCGCTCGTCCAAAAGTTCGCCGGAACTCGAGAGTGTCAAGTGCACACTCCTCTATGGTATCCACACAAGCAATAGGTGGAGAAAGAGACAAACTTGAGTGTGCTAGCACTCCTAGAAGATCTCGGCAAGATGAGGTTGGGAGAGGTAGAGCTTGAGAGAAAGAGCACCAAGGTTGAAGATGAAGTTATTAAGACACCAAAAATCAATTACCCCATCTAATGGAGTGGCCGGCCACTTCATGGAGAGGAGGTTACATGCATGCATGTAACTCCCATGACCCTTGGTCTCCCTCATGATGTGGCACCTATTGACAAAGTCAATGATGATGTGGAGCATCATCATTGGCCGACCATGCCAAGTCATCATCATGACATGGCATTTGGTCAAGTCAAACTTAACCTTTCATCTTCCCTCTCAAGTCAAGTCAAACTTGACCTCTAATCTCCCATGGTTGATTAAATCTAACCACTTGACTCAAGTCAATTTAATTTAATGAATCTTTATTCATTAATTTAAATTGATTTGATGAATCAAATCAAAATTAGACTCATTCAATACTTGAATCAACTTGAGTCTAACTCAATTAGTCTAATTTGGATTACTCTTAATCCAATTTGGTTCATCCCATGAACCTAATCCTCATTGTTCATCACATGAACCTAATCTCCATCTAATTACTCTTATGTGTGTGACCCTATAGGTTCTTGTAACGTTGGCAATGTCCCTAAACCGATTTAGGAACATAAGCAATGAGCGGTATCTAGCAACACATCATTGCTACCCAAGTTACAAGAATGTTGAGCTCCAACATCACCTTTGTGACTACTAATTGTGACTCTCACAATATGTGACAATGTCCCTCTATCCTTGACATCTAGATTGACCAATCGAGGCATAGACCGTGTCATCCTCAGTACAATCTAAATCTTGAACTCCAAGTAGACTCACTCTAATCAAATGAGCTCAATATCTCATATTGACTCATTTGGGCATGGCCATGCACTTCGTGGTCTCACTCTATCAAGAATATCGATGTCACCCCCGTCATATAGGAGGGATAGATCCCATCTACATCACTCACATCCCTCCGCATAATTTGTTACATACCCAGTAATCGCCTTTATAGTCCACCCATTTACGGGTGACGTTTGACGAAGCCAAAGTATGCAACTCCTTATGTAGGGAACCATGGTGACTTCAGGTCTAAGGACTAATAGTCATACTAATAGCCACATGAGAAAGTATATGACACTCATATAATGATCCACGATACTTTCTCATGGCGGGTCATTCAGTATACATTCTCCAATGCATACCCATGTGTCAACTTGATATCTCATATCCATGACTTGTGAGATCAAGTCATCTTGTTGACCTACATGCTAGTCTCTACGCATTAACATTGTCCCCGAATGTTAATACTCGACTAGGAATGATTAAGAGTAGTGTTCTCTATATCATCTCATTATCGATTCAACCAATCGATTGATATAGATAAGAACCTACTACTCAAGGACATTATTATATTTAGTTATTTGACACCAATACAAGTAAATATAATAACCATGCCTTTATAAATAGGAATATGATACAATAAAGTCCATACAACAATCATCACATGATTGGCTCTAGGGCTTTCACTAACAATCTCCCACTAGCACTAGTGCCAATCACCGTAGTATCTAATACCCAATGACCTAGTGTGACCATCATGCTTTTTCTATGCCAAAGCCTTGGTCAAGGGATCTTCGATGTTAGCCTCTGTGGGTACTCTGCAAATCTTCACATCTCCTCTATCGATAATCTCTCGAATGAGATGGAAGCACCGATATACTCGACCTCTTGTAGAATCAAGAATCGTGTCCTCGCTTGGAACTCTTCCACCACAAGGCCACCATTCAAGCAAAACACGAACCCTGACTGCGATCTATAATCATCCTGGTCAGTTTGGAAGCTGGCATCGCTGTAACCCCTTACATCTAGCTCCTCATCGCCTCCAAATATCAAGAAATATTCTTTAGTCCTTCTCAAGTACTTAAGAATACTCTTGACTGCTATCCAGTGACGCTCACCTGGATCTGACTGGTATCTACTCGTCATGCTCAAAGCATACGAGACATCAGGACGAGTACATAGCATGGTGTACATGATAGATCCTATAGCAGATGCGTAAGGGATCTTATCCATGCGGTCTCTCTCCTCTCTAGAAGAGGGACTTTGAGTCTTCGAAAGACTCACACCATGTGACATCGGCAGAAGTCCTTTCTTGGAATTCTGCATGGCAAACCGAAGTAATACCGTGTCAATGTATGTACTCTGACTTAGGCCAAGCAATCTCTTAGATCTATCTCTATAGATCTTGATGCCTAGAATACAGGCTGCTTCACCTAAGTCTTTCATTGAGAAGCACGTCCCGAGCCAAGTCTTCACAGACTGTAGCGAAGGGATGTCATTCCCAATGAGCAGTATGTCATCCACATACAATACAAGGAAGACAACTGTGTTCCCATTAACCCTCTTGTAGACACAGGGTTCATCTTCATTCTTGATGAAACCAAACTATTTGATCGCATCATCGAATCGAAGATTCCAGCTCCGAGAAGCTTGCTTTAGCCCATAAATGGACCTTTGCAGCTTGCATACCTTCCCAGTATGCTGTGGATCTACAAAACCCTCAGGTTGTATCATGTACACATCCTCGAGCAAGTTTCCATTCAGAAATGCGGTTTTGACATCCATCTGCCAGATCTCATAATCGTGGTATGCTACAATAGCAAGCAAGATCCGAATGGACTTAAACATCGCCACTGGAGAAAAGGTTTCATCATAGTCAATACCATGAATTTGCTTGAAACCTTTAGCCACCAATCGGCCCTTATAGGTATGCGTAAGTCCATCCATGTCAGTCTTTCTCCTAAAGACCCACTTACACCCAATGGGTTTGACCCCTTCAGGTGGATCAACCAAAGTCCATACTTGGTTGGTGTACATGGATTCCATCCATTTACGGGTGACGTTTGACGAAGCCAAAGTATGCAACTCCTTATGTAGGGAACCATGGTGATTTCAGGTCTAAGGACTAATAGTCATACTAATAGCCACATGAGAAAGTATATGACACTCATATAATGATCCACGATACTTTCTCATGGCGGGTCATTCAGTATACATTCTCCAATGCATACCCATGTGTCAACTTGATATCTCATATCCATGACTTGTGAGATCAAGTCATCTTGTTGACCTACATGCTAGTCTCTATGCATTAACATTGTCCCTGAATGTTAATACTCGACTAGGAATGATTAAGAGTAGTGTTCTTTATATCATCTCATTATCGATTCAACCAATCGATTGATATAGATAAGAACCTACTACTTAAGGACATTATTATATTTAGTTATTTGGCACCAATACAAGTAAATATAATAACCATGCCTTTATAAATAGGAATATGATACAATAAAGTCCATACAACAATCATCACATGATTGGCTCTAGGGCTTTCACTAACAAAGTCTGACCCTTTGTTTTTCTGTGCTGACCAACTCTGGGCATAGGCATGTGAGTCGATTGAATCTTTTCACCACTTCGTTAACTGATAGGTCACCTTTCCTGAACCCGGTGAAATCATCGTAGTGCTTGTTGGTTACTCGCATATGGAAGAATTCTTCGAAAAATTCAGCTTCGAAGTCCGTCCATCTCATTTGGTTTACTTGCCTCTTTGCTTTAATTCTTTCCCACCACATTCGAGCATCTCCAGAAAGGCAAAAGAATGCACACTTAATCTTTTCATGTTCAAGCCAATCTAGCAGCTCTACTATGCTTTCCACTATTTTGAACCAGGACTGGGCATCCCATGGTTCACAATTACCCGAGAAATTCTCCGGTTTCAGCCTTTGCCAGTGGATCAGGTAAGCTTCTGGTTGAACTATTAGGCCAGAGCCTCCTGGTGGTACTGGTGTAGCTGCAGGGCTATCTGGATGCACCTGCTGGTCCCCTGGTGGTCCACTAGGGTTTCCCTACTGAGTCATTAAGGCATTTATCACTTTCTGTTGTTCAACAACTTGACACTGGAGTTCAGTAACCACATGCATAAGATCCGGTAGATATTCTATCTCACTGACTCCATTATCGCGTCTTCTAGCCATGCTTATCTTCATAAATGATAAAAAAAATGCCAACATAAGTTTATCATCCTTACTTATATTCATGCATACCCAACTAAAAATATTTCTTAGTGTATATATATCATACATGAAATAAATAGAGTAGGCATAGAATGTCTTACTTGGAGCGGCAGGATGGAAGCTTGATGTGTGTGTAGTGGAAAGGCAGAACTGGGCTCTGATACCACCTATAACGCCCGCCCTTCCGGTCCTCCTAACACATCCTATAGACGGCCGGCGACGCTACGCGATTATACATTCATGCATATAACAGCGGAAGCATTTTAAAACTTTATAACTTTTAACTCTAATTACATTAACCCAATCAACCTAACAATTTAATCATGGCAAAAGGTCTTAGAAATTTATTTAATTAAACATGTATTAACCATTTCAAGGTTCATAAAAATAAACAAGAGTAACAACCATAGAAAGCATTAATGTCTCCTAACAGTTTACACATAAACTGAAAATCATGCATAAGTCCGTATATGAAAAATGATCTTGTCCACTGTGCCACTGCCACACACATCTTTGCCCCTCCTGCTACTCCCTTTAATTTATCCATTCCTTGCCCTTTTCTGCAGTACAAGGAAAGTAAACTGTAAGCACATAGGCTTAGTAAGGTCCTTTCCTACTCACAAAAACATGCATCATGAATTAAACGTAAAGTAATGGCATGTTTGTTTAAACAACATATGAGCACAACATTTATTTAAAGTAGAGACATGATCAATTTAGGAAAAGAACATAAACATAGCATTTTCATCGCAACAGTATATTGTCTCTAAACATGATAATTCAATGAACATAAAATGGTATATGCAGGATGCTCTTTGAAAACATATAGTTTATATACTTAAACATAATCTCAACATATTGGGCCCGGCATTGTACCACATACATCATTCGCGCGCATCCTAAATAGATCTGAGGTAGATAATCCCGAACCTACTAGGTTACTAGGTCCGTACTATGTCCGTCGACCTAGGGGCAACTTGGAGCCCATCCTGTGGACCTTGTTAGGGTCTGGTACAAGTCATCCATAAAGTAAAATAACATACATGTTCTTTGTCTTAAATAGTGTTCTTGTCCCACTCTTAGGGAAACATTTCTTAGACATTTCATATACGTGAGTCATGCCTAACATGGGTGAAAACATAAGCATGTAGCATAGCATAAATCGGCATGAGTACAATTTAACATGGCATAAGGTAGTGACATAAGAAAAATTTATCTAACATAAATAGAAATCATCATCTAACATGCATAACGTGGAAGAATTTCAACAAGAATAATTTCTCTAATCCTATTAGCCGAACCTTCTACACATAGTTCTAGATTCTTTCATTCAAAATCAAGCATACAACATTACATCGTAAGCACTTATACTGCAGGTGAGGAGATACTTACTTCCTACGCTTTTTAACCAATTTATACCGTTAGACTTCACAAAGAGAAGACCTCCTACGTGTTTCCTTGCTTTAGCGTGATCCTCTACCAAGTCCCTCTTGAAAATCCCCTCTTGAATTATCTAAAGAGAAGACAACCTTCTTCCTTGCTTCGGCGGCTTCCTTCTTTCCAATCCTCCTCTTCGTCACCGCCCTTTATTGGACTCGTTCCCTTGTCCTCGGCGGCGCACCATGCAGGAACCTCTTGCTCTCGCAATCAGCGCAACACCATGCAGATAAGGTCGAAGGGTTAGGGAAGGAGAGGGGAGAAGGCTATTCGGTGGTTGGAGGAAAAACGAGCGAGAGAGAGAGAGAGATAGAGAGAGAGAGAGATGTCGGCGTGAGGTTTTAGAGAGAGGAAAGACAAGAAATATATATATAAATTAGGATTTTTCTTAACCTAATTATCCCTTTAAATGATCATCTAGATTAATCAACTTCTTTCTTTTTTTTCTACAAATAGATATATTCTGTTATATCCTACTCATTGGTAATCTTATGACTTAGTGGTGGGAAGTCTATTCCCCCAAATCAACGGTTCATGGTTCAAGCCGTGACTATGAACTATTTATTCATTTTATTTATATATATATATATATATATATATATTTCCTTTAAATAAAAATATATTAACTAAAATTTGGGACATTATAGCTTGATAGATTAATTCAAGGAGGAAGAAGATCCAAGGAAGAAGATGAAGTTCATGTAGCTCACCAAAATCAATTCTCATCTGAATGAGAAGTGGTCGGCCACATCAAGTCTTGGGGGGTTACATGCATGCATGTAACTCCAAGAGCCAATCTCCCTCATGAGGTGGCACCACTTGATAAGTCAATGATGATGTGGAACATCACCATTGGCCGGCCATGCCAAGTCATCATCATGACATGGCATTTGGTCAAGTCAAACTTGACCTTTCATCTTCCCTCTCAAGTCAATTCAAACTTGACCTCTTATCTCCCATGGTTGATCAAATCCAACCATTTGATTCAAGTCAATTTAATTTAATGAATCTCTTTTCATTAATTTAAATTGATTTGATGAATCAAATCTAAATTAGACTCATTCAACACTTGAATCAAATTGAGTGTAACTCAATTAGTCTAATTTGGATTACTCTTAATCCAATTTGGTTCATCCAATGAACCTAATCCTCATGGTTCATCATATGAACCTAATCTCCATCTAATTGCCCTTTGTGTGTGAACCTATAGGTTCTTGTAACGTTGGTAATGTGTAACGCCCGCACTTCCCGTCCTCCTAACACACACATCCTATAAACGGGCGGCGGTGCTACGCGATCATACATTCGTGCATATAACAGCGGAAGCATTTAAAAAAAAAACTTTACAACTTTTAACTCTAATTACATTAACCCAATCAACCTAACCATTTAATCATGGCAAAAGGTCTTAGCAATTTATTTAACTAAACATGTATTAACCATTTCAAGGTTCATAAAAAAATAAACATGAGTAATAACCATAGAAAACATTAACGTCTCCTAACAGTTTACACATAAACTGAAAATCATGCATAAGTCAATATATAAAAAATGATCTCCTCCACCATGCCACTGCCACACACATCTTTACCCCTCTTGTTGCTCCCTTTAATTTTTCCATTCCTTGCCCTTTTCTGTAGTACAAGAAAAGTAAACTGTAAGCACATAGCCTTTGTAAGGTCCTTTCCTACTCACAAAAACATGCATCATGAATTAAACGTAAAGTAATGACATGTTCGTTTAAACAACATATGAGCACAACATTTATTTAAAGTAAAGACATGATCAATTTAGGAAAAGAACATAAACTTAGCATTTTCATCGCAACAGTACATTGTCTCTAAATATGATAATTCGATGAACATAAAAGGGTATATGAAAGATGCTCTTTGAAAACATATAGTTTATATACTTAAACATAATCTCAACATATTGGGCCCGGCATTGTACCACATACATCATTCGCGCGCATCCTAAATAGATCTGAGGTAGCTAATCCCGAACCTACTAGGTTACTAGGTCCGTACTATGTCCGTCGACCTAGGGGCAACTTGGAGCCCATCCTGTGGACCTTGTTAGGGTCTGGTACAAGTCATCCATAAAGTAAAATAACATACATGTTCTTTGTCTTAAATAGTGTTCTTGTCCCACTCTTAGGGAAACATTTCTTAGACATTTCATATACGTGAGTCATGCCTAACATGGGTGAAAACATAAGCATGTAGCATAGCATAAATCGGCATGAGTATAATTTAACATGACATAAGGTAGTGACATAAGGAGAATTAAGCTAACATAAATAGAAATCATCAAATCAAAACCTTGTTACAAGCACAAGGAGATTCATGCAAGCCTACCAAACTGACACATCCTTTACAATAAAATATGCAAAAAATTTAAGAAATATATACAAATCTTAGAAAACATTAACTAAGTACAATGGATTAACACAAATTAGAATTTTCCCAAAAATATAAATGGACAGATGTTTCGATCTTATAATAATAAGATGACTTTACCAATGCCAGCACACCCACTTACTATTCCTAGTATCATCCTCCAGTATTCCGAATAAGATTGCTGGGATTTACAATTTGTTGGAGCTAAATAAAACATTTTCTGAATTAATAGACACATTTCCTTAGCTAATTTTCGACACAACAAACTGTCATAGCACTTGGAATCAACCCAAACCAACTCAAAATATATTTTGGTTTGACCAATTTGATGTGAGATGAAAAAACATCAACTACTATTATTTTGGTTAATTATTACTAAGACAACTTCTAAAATTTGGTGCCCCTTAAGCTAAAAAAAGAGTTTCATAAGATTGTTCAAGAATAATTTCTCTAATCCTATTAGCCGAACCTTCTACACATAGTTCTAGATTCTTTCGTTCAAAATCAAGCATACAACATTACATCGTAAGCACTTATACTGTAGGTGAGAATATACTTACATATAAATCTGAACACACCTATATAATCTGATCAAAACATATTCTTTATCATTTATCAAACATTTAACATGATCATACTCCCAAAACTCATATAGGAAGCCTTTCAAGACATGCAATCATGCTCTTTGTCCCCAAAACTTATAGGGGAAGCATCTTTGCGATTTTATGTCTTGCTTCAACATGAAATATACTTAAAATACCTAAAAATCTAAACAAACATAATCTAGACAGAACATATAAATTCGAATAAAACATGGTGATAGAAGTTAAATGGGCATATTAAAGAGTTACTTATGCTATAGGTGAAAGATAGCATCTTTGTGATCTTAGATCTTGCTTAAAAAGACATATACCTTAACTGTAAATCTGATAACACACATATATCATCTGATCCAAACATATAATCTTTAAAACATAGAAAAATAAGCTATATAAAATAATTAAAGAGCTACTTGTACTGCAGGTGAGAGATACTAACAACGAATCGGATCAGAAACCTGAGATAAAGAAGCCTAAAAATTACTCCTTTCCAATAAACGAGTTATGCCATCCCTCATACCAGTCTGGAGCCTATCAGCTCCAACACAAGAAAGCATTTTGTTGATACGAAGGACATGGAATGGGTGAACCCTCACTCTTAGATGGAAAGCATCCTTTCCCGCAAATTTTGTCATGTACTTATTGCATGCAATGCGAGCAGCCTCAAGAGCTTCACTGGTAACATTTTCCTTCTCCCAACTCACCAGGTGGACACAGAAAGGGAACTCATCAACCCCTTTTTTTCTTCATTCCAACATCATAAATCCTAATCTTCGGATCAGGAACACCATGGAAGTACCGTGATTTAGGATATGGTTTGTTCTTAATTTGACGATAAAAACATGCAGGTCTCCTGCCCATCTTTCCAACGAAGCCAAAGGACGAGATCCACGCCGAAAACTAGAGAGGTGTGGGTGTCGGCGTTGGAGAGAGGAGAGAGAGAGGCGGCGTGGGAATTTTAGGGAAAAGAGAGAAGAGATGATATATATATATAAATTAGGATTTTTCTTAACCTAATTATCCCTTTAAATGATCATCTAGATTAATCAATTTCTTTCTTTCTTTTTTTACCATTAGATATATTTTGTTATATCCTACTCATTTGTAATCTTATGACTTAGTGTGGGAAACCTATTATCCCAAATCAATGGTTCATGGTTCAAACCTTGACTACGAACTATTTATTCATTCTTTTCTTTCTTTTTTTTTCATTCTTATTTCTATATATATATATATGAATTTCTATTTCTTCATTTCGTATCTATGAATTCTATTATAACGTGTGATCTAACTTTTCTATGATATTATAACTACTCTCTTCTTAAATCATATATATATATATATATATATATATATATATATATATATATATATAGAGAGAGAGAGAGAGAGAGAGAGAGAGAGAGAGAGAGAGAGAGAGAAGAGATGATATATATATATAAATTAGGATTTTTCTTAACCTAATTATCCCTTTAAATGATCATCTAGATTAATCAATTTCTTTCTTTCTTTTTTTACCATTAGATATATTTTGTTATATCCTACTCATTTGTAATCTTATGACTTAGTGTGGGAAACCTATTATCCCAAATCAATGGTTCATGGTTCAAACCTTGACTACGAACTATTTATTCATTCTTTTCTTTCTTTTTTTTTCATTCTTATTTCTATATATATATATATGAATTTCTATTTCTTCATTTCGTATCTATGAATTCTATTATAACGTGTGATCTAACTTTTCTATGATATTATAACTACTCTCTTCTTAAATCATATATATATATATATATATATATATATATATATATATATATATATATATATATATATATATATATATTTATATTTATATATTTCCTTTAAATAAAAATATAATAACTAAAATTTGGGATGTTACAATCCCTTATACCTTATAAAAGTTTCATCCTTGAAACTTAGAACAACTCGGGGTACTTTTGCTTCTTGTCATCCTCACGTTCCCAGGTGGCTTCTTCGTATTGTTGACTTTGTCATAGGACCTTCACTAAGGGTACTTCTTTATTCCTTAGTCTTTTGACTTCTCGGTCTAGTATCCGGATAGGTCGACTTTCATAGCTCAGGCCCTCTTGAATTTTCACTGTCTTTGGCTCGACCACTTGGTCGGTACTGGAAATGAACTTCTTAAGCATCGAGACATGGAACACGTTGTGAATAGCAGACATCTCCTAAGGTAGTCCTAGCTTGTAAGCTACCTTGCCAACTCTTTTTACGATCTTATACTGTCCTACGTATCGCGGACTTAGCTTTCCTTTCTTCCCGAATCTCATTATTCCTTTCATAGGAGCTACCCAGAGAAATACCAAATCTCCGACATTGAATTCCAAAGGTCTACGTCGCTGATCCACATAGTTCTTCTACCGGCTCTGAGCATTCTCTATTCTTTGGCGGATATTCTGTATCGCTCGGGTGGTGTCATCGATGAAATTCATCTGAAGTCCCATCTCTTTCTTCTAACCACCTTAGTACCAACAGATCGGAGACCTACATCTCCTCCCATATAATGCTTCATAAGGTGTCATTCTGATGGTAGCTTGGTAGCTATTATTGTAAGCGAATTCCGCTAAACATAAGTAGCGACACCAACTTCCTTTGAAATCCAAGGCACAAGCTCGTAACATGTCTTCCAGTACATGGTTCACCCTTTCTGTTTGCCCATTTGTCTGAGGATGAAAGGCGGTACTGAAACACAGCTTCGTGGCAAGTGCCTTATGAATGCATCCCCAAAACTGTGAAGTGAAGCGACCATCCCTATCTGAAATGATGGTCTTGGGAATACCATGCAGTCTAATGATTTCCTTAGCATATAATTGAGCCAGTTGCTCAATCGAATATGTCATCTTGATCGCTAGGAAATGAGCTGACTTTGTCAATCTGTCAATGATAACTCATATAGCGTCATATCCATTCGTAGTCCTAGGAAGACCTGAAATGAAATCCATAGAGATGTCTTCTCATTTGCACTCCGGAATTTTGATCGGTTGCAGAACTCCTCCATGCCTCTGGTGTTCTGCTTTAACTTGCTGGCAGGTCAGGCAGGTACTGACGTGCTGAGCTACGTCTCTCTTCATACCGGACCACCAGAACTTCTCTTTCAGGTCTTGATACATTTTGTTGGATCTCGGATGCATAGAATAGGGGGTTCTGTGAGCCTCCTCTAATATCTTTTTGCGTAGTTCCGGATCGTTAAGGATACATAACCGATCCCTAAGGTATAATACTACGCTATTGGGGATACGGAAACCCTCACCTTTTCCTTCTAGGATCTCCTGCTTGATCCTCTGGAGACTTGGATCATCACTTTGTTTTGCTAATATGTCATCGAATAGTGTTGGTATTATTGCCATGGTCGAAAGTTGCCTGGAAATAACCTCGATTCCATAGCACATAATTTCCTTCTCCAGCGGTCGAGACAATACCAATAAGGACATCAGGGTGGCCCTTGACTTCCTGCTGAGTGCATCGACCACTTTGTTTGCCTTGCCAGGATGGTAAAAGATCTCGCAGTCATAGTCCTTCACGAGCTCCAACCATCTGCGTTGTCTCATATTGAGGTCCTTCTGAGTGAAGAAATACCGCAGACTCCGGCGATCCGTATAAATCTTGCACTGTGCTCCATACAGATAGTGCCTCCATACCTTGAGAGCGAAGACCACAGCTGCTAGCTCTAAATCGTGAGTGGGATAGTTCTTTTCATGTTTCTTGAGTTGCCTAGAGGCATAGGCAATAACTTTACCCCTCTACATAAGTACAGCTCCGAGTCCCAATCCGAAGGCATCGCTATACATGTGGAAGCTCTTGTCGTTCTCTGGGAGAGTAAGGATTGGAGCACTTGTAAGTCTCCTTTTCAGCTCCAAGAAACTCTTCTCACATTCCTCCGTCCATACATACTTCTTGTTCTTCCGGGTGAGAATTGTCATAGGTGCTGCTATTCTGGCGAAGTCTTCTATGAATTTCCAATAATAGCCTGCTAATCCAAGAAAACTCCACACTTCGCTAGCATTCTTTGGCCTGCTCCAGTTACTCACAGCTTCAATCTTTCTTGGGTCTACCATAACTCCGTCTTTGGATATAATATGACCCAGAAAAGATACTTGATCGAGCCAGAATTCACATTTGGAGAACTTGGCATATAGTTGCTTTTCTCGAAGAATTTGTAATACCATCTTCAAGTGTTCGACATGCTCTTCTTGATTTCTCAAATAGACGAGGATATAATCAATGAAGACGATCACGAACTTGTCAAGAAACGCTGAGAATACCCGATTCATCTGGTCCATGAACATAGCAGGAGCATTCGTCACCCCGAAAGGCATGACTACGAACTCATAATGTCCGTATCTTATTCGGAAAGTTGTTTTCGGTATATCATCTGGTTTCACTTTCACTTGATGATAGCCAAACCTTAGGTCAATCTTAGAGAAGACGGTGACACCCTTTAACTGGTCGAACAGGTCGTCAATCTGTGGTAAAGGGTACATGTTCTTGATCATCATATTATTTAGCGCTCGGTAGTCTATGCACATTCGCATATACCCATCTTTCTTCTTTACCAACAGTACTGGAGCTCCCTATGGAGAGCAAAATACTGTCTCATCGACTCTATTACTACGTCTTCCATATATTACTCTCTCATCGACTCTATTACCATGTCTTCCATATATTACTGTCTCATCGACTCTATTACTATGTCTTCCAACCATGCTTATCTTCATATATTATAATAAGGCTAGCATAAGATTATTATGCATATATTCATCTCATCGACTCTATTACTACGTCTTCCATATATTACTTGTCTCATCGATTCTATGACTATGTCTTCTAGCCATGCTTATCTTCATATATTATAAAAAGGCAAGCATAAGGTTATCATACATATATTCATGCATATTTAAGCTTAAAGCATTTCTTATCTTACATGAAAGAAATAGAGTAGGCATATAGAATTTCTTACTTGGAGCGGCAGGATTTGGAGCTTGATGTGTGTGTAGTGGAAAGGCAGAACTCGGCTCTGATACCACCTGTAACGCCCGCCCTTCTCGTCCTCCTAACACACACATCCTATAAACGGGCGGCGGCGCTACGCGATCATACATTCATGCATATAACAGCGAAAGAATTTTAAAAAAACTTTACAACTTTTAACTCTAATTACATTAACCAAATCAACCTAACAATTTAAACATGGAAAAAGGTCTTATCAATTTATTTAACTAAACATGTATTAACCATTTCAAGGTTCTTAAAAAAATAAACATGAGTAACAACTATAGAAAGCATTAACGTCTCCTAATAGTTTACACATAAACTGAAAATCATGCATAAGTCCGTATATGAAAAATGATCTCGTCCACCATGCCACTACCACACACATCTTTGCCCCTCCTGCTGCTCCCTTTAATTTATCCATTCCTTGCCCTTTTCTGCAGTACAAGAAAAGTAAACTGTAAGCACATAGGCTTAGTAAGGTCCTTTCCTACTTACAAAAACATGCATCATGAATTAAACGTAAAGTAATGACATGTTCGTTTAAACAACATATGAGCACAACATTTATTTAAAGTAAAGACATGATCAATTTAGGAAAAGAACATAAACATAGCATTTTCATCACAACAATACATTGTCTCTAAACATGATAATTCGATGAACATAAAAGGGTATATGCAGGATGCTCTTTGAAAACATATAGTTTATATACTTAAACATAATCTCAACATATTGGGCCCGACATTGTACCACATACATCATTCGCGTGCATCCTAAATAGATCTGAGGTAGCTAATCCCGAACCTACTAGGTTACTAGGTTCGTACTCTGTCAGTCGACCTAGGGGCAACTTGGAGCCCATCCCGTGGACCTTGTTATGGTCCGGTACAAGCCATGCATAAAGTAAAATAACATACATGTTCTTTGTCTTAAAGAGTGTTCTTGCCCCCACTCTTAGGGAAACATTTCTTAGACATTTCATATACGTTAGTCATGCCTAACATGGGTGAAAACATAAGCATGTAGCATAGCATAAATCGGCATGAGTACAATTTAACATGACATAAAGTAGTGACATAAGGAGAATTAAGCTAACATAAATAGAAATCATCAAATCAAAACCTTGTTACAAGCACAAGAAGATTCATGCAAGCCTACCAAACTGACACATCCTTTACAATAAAATATTCAGAAAATTTAAGAAATATATACAAATCTTAGAAAACATTAACTAAGTACAATGGATTAACACAAATTAGCATTTTTCCAAAAATATAAATGGACAGATGTTTCGATCTTATAATAATAAGATGACTTTACCAATGCCAGCACACCCACTTACTATTCCTAGTATGATCCTCCAGTACTTTTAATAAGACTGCTGAGATTTACAATTTGTTGGAGCTAAATAAAACTTATGCTGAATTAATAGACACATTTCCTTGGCTAATTTTTGACACAACAAACTGTCGTAGCACTTGGAATCAAGCCAAACCAACTCAATATATATTTTGGTTTGACCAATTTGATGTGAGATGAAAAAACATCAACTACTATTATTTTGGTTAATTATTACTAAGACAACTTCTGAAATTTGGTGCCCCTTAAGCTAAAAAAAGAGTTTCATAAGATTGTTCAAGAATAATTTCTCTAATCTTATTAGCCGAACCTTCTACACATAGTTCTAGATTCTTTCGTTCAAAATCAAGCATACAACATTACATCGTAAGCACTTATACTGCAGGTGAGGGGATACTTACCTATAAATCTAAACACACCTATATAATCTGATCAAAACATATTCTTTATCATTTATCAAACATTTAACATGATCATACTCCCGAAACTCATATTGGAAGCCTTTCAAGACATGCAATCATGCTCTTTGTCCCCAAAACTTATAGGGGAAGCATCTTTGCGATCTTATGTCTTGCTTCAACATGAAATATACTTAAAATACCGAAAAATCTAAAAAAAAAATCTGGACAGAACATATAAATTCGAATAAAACATGGTGATAGAAGTTAAATGGGCATTTCAAAGAGTTACTTATGCTATAGGTGAAAGATAGCATCTTTGTGATCTTAGATCTTGCTTAAAAAGACATATACCTTAACTGTAAATCTGATCACACACATATATCATCTGATCCAAACATATAATCTTTAAAACATAGAAAAATAAGCTATATAAAACAATTGAAGAGCTACTTGTACTGCAGGTGAGAGATACTTACAACGAATAGGATCAGAAACCCGAGATAAAGAAGCCTAAAAATTACTCCTTTCCATTCAACGAGTTATGCCACCCCTCATACCAGTCTGGAGCCTATCAGCTCCAGCACAAGAAAGCATTTTGTTGATACGAAGGACATGGAATGGGTGGACCCTCACTCTTAGATGGAAAGCATCCTTTCCCGCAAATTTTGTCATGTACTTACTGCATGCAATGCGAGCAGCCTCAATAGCTTCACCGGTAACATTTTCCTTCTCCCAACTCACCAGGTGCACACAGAAAGGGAACTCATCAACCCCTTTTTTCTTCATTCCAACATCATAAATCTTAATCTTCGAATCAGGAACACCACGACAGTACCGTGATTTAGGATATGGTTTGTTCTTAATTTGACGATAACAACGTACAGGTCTCCTGCCCATCTTTCCAACGAAGCCGAAGGATGAGATCCGCACCGAAAACCAGAGAGGTGTGGGCGTCGGCGTCGGCGTTGGAGAGAGGAGAGAGAGAGGCGGCGTGAGAATTTTAGGGAAAAGAGAGAAGAGATGATATATATATAAATTAGGATCTTTCTTAACCTAATTATCCCTTTAAATGATCAGCTAGATTAATCAATTTCTTTCTTTTTTTTTACCATTAGATATATTCTATTATATCCTACTCAATGGTAATCTTATGACTTAGTGGTGGGAAACCTATTACCCCAAATCAACGGTTCTTGGTTCAAACCTCGACTACGAACTATTTATTCTTTTTTTTTCTTTCTTTTTTTATTCTTATTTCTATATATATAAATATGAATTCCTATTTCTTCATTTCGTATCTATGAATTCTAGTATAACGTGTGATCTAACTTTTCTATGATATTATAACAACTCTCTTCTTTAATCATATATATATATATATATTTCCTTTAAATAAAAATATAATAACTAAAATTTGGGATGTTACACAATGTCCCTAAATCGATTTAGGAACATAAGCAATAAGCGGTATCTAGCAACACATCATTGCTACCCAAGTTACAAGAATGTTAACATCCAACATCACCTTTGTGACTACTAATTGTGACTCTCACAATATGTGACAATGTCCCTCTATCCTTGACATATAGATTGACCAATTGAGGCATAGACCGTGTCATCCTCGGTACAATCTATATCTTCAACTCTAAGTAGACTTACTCTAATCAAATGAGCTCAATATCTCATATTGACTCATTTGGGCATGACCATGCACTCGTGATCTCACTCTATCAAGAATAATGATGTCACTCCCATCATATAGGAGGGATAGATCCCATCTACATCACTCACATCCCTCCGCATAATTTGTTACATACCCAGTAATCGCCTTTATAGTCCACCCATTTACGGGTGACGTTTGACGAAGCCAAAGTATGCAACTCCTTATGTAACTTTAGGTCTAAGGAGTAATAGTCATACTAATAGCCATATGAGAAAGTATATGACACTCATATAACGATCCATGATACTTTCTCATGGCGGGTCATTCAGTATACATTCTCCAATGCATACCCATGTCTCAACTTGATATCTCTTGTCCATGACTTGTGAAATCAAGTCATCATGTTGACCTACATGCTAGTCTCTACGCATTAACATTGTCCCTGAATGTTAATACTTGACTAGGAATGATTAAGAGTAGTGTTCTCTATATCATTTCATTATCGATTCAACCAATCGATTGATATAGATAAGAACCTACTACTCAAGGACATTATTATTTTTAGTTATTTGGCACCAATACAAGTAAATATAATAACCATGCCTTTATAAATAGGAATATGATACAATAAAGTCCATACAACAATCATCACATGATTAGCTCTAGGGCTTTCACTAACAGTACATGCTCTTAATCCCGATATAATAACGGGCACATATACTTAGTATTCATTTCTTTGATTTACCATTGGGCGAGATTTATAGAGTAAATTGATAGGCTCGGTAAGTTGGGAAATGATATTATTTATATGGTGTGTCATTGATTATAGGAGGAAACCGTGTCCTATATATTAGGATGATGATGTCCCCTTGAGGAGCTCATAAGGTTCATCATGTAAACCCTGCAGGTGGACTTGGTCCGGCATGATGATAAGGTTGAGTGGTACTACTCATGAAGTTAGTTGTTGATTAATTAATTGTCAGAAAATTAATTAATCGACGGACATTCGAAATCTTAAACACGGGGAGATAAATGTACAAATAATATATGGAGCCCATATTAATTTATGGGAGTTGGTGAGGTAGATCAATGATAATCCTCTAGTGGAATGGATTATCATTAATGGATCAGACTTTATGTGGGCTTGACCCATTGGGTGGCCAAGATCCAACTCCTCCTCATGGTCTCTATCGTAGCCTATTAAAACCCTCATGAAGCCTAGATCTGATGATGGAAATTAAAACTCTAGATCCGACGGTGGAGATTAAATCTCTAGATCCGACAGTTGAGATTAAATCTCTAGATCCGACGGTTGAGATTAAATCCCTAGATCCAACGGTGGAGATTAAAAGGAGGCTTAAGCCTAACTCTATAAAAGGGTGGCCAAGGCTTGGGCGTGAACTACACTTTGGGAGATTATGGTTTTTGTTTCCCTAGGCTTGGGTGGCAAGAAACCTTGGAGAGCTAGGGTTTGGGTTGAAGGGTTGGGTAACAACTTATCTTCCTTCTCCTTTAGGGTCGGCGGCAACTCAAGAGAAGGACTAGGGTTTTCTCTTCTCTCATCCTCTTGGCCGATTTCTCCTTTCCCTTGGGCAGCTTCTTCTTCTTCCATTGGAGCTCTTGGCCGGCGTTCAAAATTCTCCCTCTCCTTAGGGCCGGCGGACACCAAGGAACTTGTCCTTGGTGTTTGGCGCAAGTTAGTAGAAGAAGAGTGCTTTTCTATACTTCCTCTTGTTCGGAGCGAGCAAGGAAAGAAGATCGTGATCTAGGAGGCTTCATCTCTTGGAGGACCATTGCCCACACAATGTCCAAGAGGAGGATAGGACATACGATAGAAGACCTTGAGGTAAACAAGAGGTATAAATCTTGTTTGCTTTCCATTTGTTTATTTGTATGTTGTATGTTTTGTTATGTGGCTAAATTTATTTGGACCCCGAATACAAACGCAAAAATCGGCAATCCGTACGTTGTCTATTCCGCAGCTATTCAGAGAATAGAGGTAGGTTGCCTGAACAACAAGTTTGTTCAAGTGACCACTCTAATCGGATAGCACGATGATGAAACGGTATCTTGGGTAATCCATCTTTGTCAAGGATAATTTTTTTTTATCCGGGGATGTAGATGGGATCGCCATGAACAAGCGACTGAGTTGAAGTGGGAAGCGAAATTTCCTTCCTTCAAGTGGTATCGGAGCTTCGATTCCGCAAAACCTTCAAGTGGTATCAGAGCCACGGTTTTCGGATTTTTGTGTTTAGGATTCGGTTACTTTTATGCACTTTTCATATATTATATGTGCTGGATAATAGTAGGATTTGCATAGGTTAACTTTTTGGTTGCAGGCATAGGATCCAACTATTATGGTCATATGTGTGTATGTGATTGTATGTGTGTAATTGTATATTATTTGAATCCTCGGGGTTGACGAGGCTAGTATTTAATTTTGTAATTAAGTATGACATTGTTTAGCCACTCTTCTTATTTTACTTTACTTTCGATCTAGATTTCATGTACACACCTTCGTGTTGTATAGGATCGATGGATGTAAATTAAAATAGTTTTTCTCAACTCGAATCTCCGGATGGCTTGTACATGGCGTAGGGAAGAGCGGACGAGATGGCGATACGACGGGAGACATATTGGAGACAAAAGCAATAATAGTTGGAAAATATTTTTTTTTTTCATATTTATTGCTTCTTGTTTGATATGCATGTTGTAGGCTAGAAAAATTCCTCAATTTTAAATTACTAAGTGGGAGAGGGATATTTTTATAAATTCTCACGGCCTCCATTATGATTTGACATGCGATGCAAACAAACTTGCGCATCGACTCTGAGTGCCTTCCTCCATATCGGATGAGTTTTTTTGTGGATCACAGGGTCGAATATGGTTATAGGAAATTATTAAGGAGCGTGTGTACTTCCCCATCAGAAGGCACATAACCCGAGATAATTACCTTGATACCGAGTAATGGTGAACACTTAGATGCAAATAGGAGTATCCTTTCCATCGAAGTCACTGCTTTTATTTGTAGGGACAAAGAGGAACCAACTATTAATTTTATTTGTTAAAAAGTTAGGTTGACAAGATAGTAAAATTAATGGGTAAAACCACCTCTTACAAATATAGAATTTGTATACGTCCACACTATCGTGGCATATGATATTCTCGGTGTTTCGAGGTGTTGGTTGATTTTAAAATTTTATTATTTGAGGAATCAATAATTTTTTGAAATCTAATGTTTTGATCTATGTGATTCTTAGGTTTTTCAAAATGACTTTCAACCCGCTTGCTGTGATACTGAAAGAAAATAAACTTACTGGACCCAAATATGTTGATTGGAAGAGGAATCTTGACATTGTCTTGACTGCTGAGGAATACAAATATGTACTCCTCGAAGAGTGCCCTCCTAAGCCTGCGGATGATTATGGAGAAAAGGAGAAGGAGAGTTATAAGAAGTGGATTAAGGCTGATGAGATGGTGCGATGTTACATTTTGGCATTTATGTCAAATGTACTGAAACATCAGCATCAAGCCATGTCCACTGCTTATGACATAATGCTCAATCTCACAGAGCTTTTCAGACACCAGAATTGGGCTGCGAGGCAGGAAGCCATGAGGAACTTGATGATGACCACCATGATCGAGGGAACACTCGTGAGGGATCATGTTCTCAAGATGATGGCTCATTTAAATGAGCTGGAAGTCCTCGAAGCTGAGATCGATGGGGAAACCGAGGACAATTTAATTCTCCAGTCTCTACCTAAGTGTTTTGAGGAGTTTGGCTTGAACTACAACATGAATAAAAGGTTGTATTCATTGGCGGAGCTTCTCACAGAACTCCAGGCGGCAGAGGGGCTATTTCGTCAGAGTGCTCAGGCGTAGGCCATGGTTGCCCAAAAGGTTTCTACTTCTAAGCTGAAATGCAAGAAGAAGAAGAAACAAGCCGGGAAAAAGGTGGTAGGAGGAACTCAGGGAGGAGTGAAGAAGTCGAAAGGCAAGTGCTTCACTTGCAAGCAGACTGGACACTGGAAGAAGGACTACTCGAACCGGAAGCAGAACAAAGGTATATCTTTTGGTCTAGTCGTTGAAACATGTTTAGCGGTGTTATCTACCGGCACCTGGTGTGTAGATACGGGAGCCACCGATCATGTCTGCAATACTTTGCAAGGGTTCTAGGAAACCAGGCGACTGGATGAAGGGGAGATTACCATCTACTTGGGTGATGCTATGAAGGTAGCGGCTGTTGCAGTAGGAGATGTTTATTTGTCTTTTGAGAGGAATAAAGTTTTGGTTCTTAAGAATTGCCTTTATGTACCTTTATTTAGAAAGAATTTGATTTCGGTTTCTAAATTATTTATGGATGGATATTCTATTTCTTTTAATGATAGAGTTGTTATAAAAAGGAATAGAGAGATTATCTGTTCTGGTGCATTGATAGAAAATTTATATACACTTGAACCAAAAGCTCCCACGAAGCAAATAGAAGTGAATAACTCATCTTCTAATTCCAATAAGAGAAAAGAACCTTCAAAGATGAACCAAACATATCTTTGGCATCTAAGGCTAGGTCATGTTAACCTAAGCAGAATTCAAAGGTTGATAGCTGATGGACCTCCGGGTTCATTAGTGGTGGAAGATTTCCCAACCTGCGAATCTTGCTTGGAGGGTAAAATGACCAAGAGGTCTTTTAAGGCCAAGGGGTATAGAGCCAAAGATGTGTTGGAATTGGTTCATTCTGATTTGTGTGGTCCTATGTCTATCTAGGCAAGAGGTGACTTTGAATATTTCGTCTCTTTTATAGACGACTATTCAAGGTATGAATACATTTACTTGATGTGCCACAAAGTCTAAATTCTTTGAGATGTTCAAAGAATTCAAGGCTGATGTGGAGAAACGTCAGGGTAAAAGTATCAAGAAACTACGATCTGATCATGGTGGTGAGTACCTCATGGGAGAGTTTAGGAATTACTTATCAGAGGCTGAGACTCAATCCAAATTGTCTGCACCTGGCACACCCCAGCAGAATGATGTAGTAGAGCAAAGGAATAGGACTATTATAGAGATGGTTAGATCGATGATGAGTTATTCTGAGTTGCTAAATTCGTTCTGGGAATATGCTCTAGATACGACAGTGTATATTCTGAACTTGGTACCATCTAAATCAGTGCCTTCTACTCCCACAGAATTGTGGACTGGGCGAAAGCCTAGTCTAAGACATATTCGGATATGAGGGAGTCCAGCACATGTGCTAAAGGTAGATGCTGGTAAGTTGGAACCTCGTACAAAAGTGCGCATGTTCGTTGGCTATCCTAGAGGAATGAAAGGTGGTTTGTTTTATAGTCCTAGAGATCAGAGGGTGATCGTTAGCACGAACGCCAGATTTTTAGAGGAAGACTATGTGATGAACCACAAAGCCATGAGTAAGATTTTTCTGGAGGAATTAAGAGGGGAATTCACTGCTTTAGTACCACTGGTACAAGAGGATATACCACAAGTCACTGCACCGCGTGTCACAAAGGATACATAGGTGATACCTCGTCGTAGTGGGAGGGTTGTTAGACAACCTGATAGATTCATGTTCTTGGAAGAATCTTCTAATTTGATCCTTGACAAACATGAATCTGACCCCTTGACATATGAAGAGGTGATCCAAGATAAAGATGCGGTATCTTGGGAAAGTACGATGAATTATAAGATAGAATTTATGGATTCAAATCAGGTCTAGGAGCTAGTAGAACCACCCAATGGTGTAAAAGCCATTGGATGCAAGTGGATCTACAAAAGAAAGAGAGGAATAGACGGGAAGGTTGCTACTCATATAGATTATGAGGTGTGGCAGATGGATGTCAAGATAGCTTTCCTTAATGTAAGTCTTGAGGAAAACATCTATATGAAGCAACCAGAGGGATTCATTGCAAAGGGCAAAGAGCATCTTGTATGCAAGCTTAATCGGTCCATTTATGGATTGAAGCAAGCTTCGAGGTCTTGGATTATCCGCTTTGATGAGGTAATCCAGTCTTATGGATTTATTCAAAGTCCGGATGAGTCTTGTGTATACAAGAGATGTGACGGAAACATAGTGGTATTTCTTGTACTATACGTAGATGTCATTTTGTTAATAGGCAACAATGTCAAGGTGTTATAGGACGTAAGGGTATGGTTGTCCAAACAGTTTCATATGAAGGACTTGGGAGAAGTGGGACACATCCTTGGGATCGAGGTTATAGGGGATCGTAAGAAAAGGATGTTGTGCTTATCTCAAGCTTCATACATAGACACCATTATGGAGCGTTTTAGCATGCAAAACTCCAAGAAAGGTTTTCTACCTTTTAGGCATGGAACTCCTTTATCTAAGGAGATGTGTCCTAGAACATCTAAGGAGATAGAGGAGATGAAGGTGGTTCCTTATGCTTCGGCAGTAGGAAGCCTCATGTATGTTATGCTATGTACGAGACCGGATATCTACTTTGCCATTGGCATGGTTAGCAGATATCAGAGTAATCGAGGACAGGGATATTGGACTGTGGTAAAACATATATTGAAGTACCTAGGAAGGACTAAGGATTATATGCTAGTTTACCAGGCAGACCAATTACTCCCTGTGGGTTACACAGATTTCGACTTCCAATCAGATAGGGATAACAGTAAGTCTACCTCGGGTTTTGTGTTTACTTTGGGAGGTGGAGCCTTTGTATGGAAGAGTGTCAAGCAGAAATGCATGGTGGACTCTGCCATGGAAGCTGAGTATATGGCGGCCTCTGAGGCGGCCAAAGAAGTTGTTTGGCTCAGGAACTTCTTGATGGACTTGGATGTGATTCCTGGTTTGCCTAGAACTATCACAATTTATTGTGATAACAGTGGTGCAGTTGCAAACTCGTAGAAACCACGAGCCCATAAGGCAAGTAAACACATAGAGCACAAGTACCACCTGATACGAGAAATCGTAAAGCGAGGAAAAGTTGTTGTGGCCAAGATTGCAACAGAGGATAACCTGGCAGATCCTTTCACTAAGGCCCTTCTAGCGAGAGCTTTTGATAGGCATGTGGAGGTAATGGGAATCAGATGTATGGCAGTATGAGGACAGCATAGTCTTTTAGTATAAGTGGGAGATTGTTTGGATGTATACTGAAAAGTCTATCTTTTGTATGAACATCTTTAGTTTTGAAATAAGAATCACATGATCATTGTTTGCATATTTATGGCTATGCATATTGTCTAATACATTACATTGTAGATAACATGGTGTGTAGTGTCACACGGGAGATCATGTTATCAGTTCCTTGTAATGTATAAGTAAAGGCTTACAACCGAGATGGTTATGGACAAGCCATTGGTATGGTTGTAGTGTAATTTGGTATTGGTTTGTCTTGACCATAGAATTACACTAGTACACTTTGTGTGTATTGAGCAGGACCGACTTAGAGGTGATTTGATTTATTGCTGACTACATAATCGAATCGGACCTCAGATATTATGTTGTACATGCTCCTAATCCCGATATAATAACGGGCATATATACTTAGTATTCATTTCTTTGATTTACCAATGGGCGAGATTTATAGAGTAAATCGATAGGCTCGGTAAGTTGGAAAATGATATTATTTATATGGTGTGCCGTTGATTATAGGAGGAAACTGTGTCCTATATATTAGGATGATGATGTCCCCTTGAGGAGCTCATAAGGTTCATCATGTAAACCCTGCAGGTTGACTTGGTCCGGCATGATGATAATGTTGAGTGGTACTACTCATGGAGATAGATGTTGATTAATTAATTGTCAGTAAATTAATTAATCGATGGACATTTGAGATCTTAAACACAGAGAGATAAATGTACAAATAATATATGGAGCTCATATTAATTTATGGGGGTTGGTGAGGTAGATCAATGATAATCCTCTAGTGGAATTGATTATCATTAATGGATCAGACTTTATGTGGGCTTGATCCATTGGGTGGCCAAGATCCAACTCATCCTCATGGTCCCTATCATAGCCTATTAAAACCCTTATGAAGTCTAGATCCGATGATGGAAATTTAAACTCTAGATCCGACGGTGGAGATTAAATCTCTAGATCCGACAGTTGAGATTAAATCTCTAGATACGACGGTTGAGATTAAATCCCTAGATCCGATTGGGGAGATTAAAAGGAGGCTTAAGCCTAACTCTATAAAAGGGTGGCCAAGGCTTGGGGGTGAACTACACTTTGGGAGATTAGGGTTTTTGTTTCCCTAGGCTTGGGCGGCAAGAAACCTTGGAGAGCTAGGGTTTGGGTTGAAGGGGTGGGCGGCAACTTGTCTTCCCTCTCCTTTAGGGTCGGCGACAACTCAAGAGAAGGACTAGGGTTTTCTCTTCTCTCTTCCTCTTGGACGGTTTCTCCTTTCCCTTGGGTAGCTTCTTCTTCTTCCATTGGAGCTCTTGGCCGGCGTTCATCTATTGAAGTTGGCCGGCGTTCAAACTTCTCCCTCTCTTTAGGGCCGGCGGACACCAAGGAACTTGTCCTTGGTGGTTGGCGCAAGTAAGGAGAAGAAGAGTGCTCTTCTATACTTCCTCTTGGTCGGAGCGAGCAAGGGAAGAAGATCGTGATCTAGGAGGCTTTATCTCTTGGAGGACCGTTGCCCACATAATGTCCAAGAGGAGGATAGGACAAACGATAGAAGACCTTGAGGTAAACAAGAGATATAAATCTTGTTTGCTTTCCTTTTGTTTATTTGTATGTTGTATGTTTTGTTATGTGGTTAAATTTACTTCGACTTTAAATACAAATGCAAAAACCGGCAATCCGTACGTCGTCTATTCCCCGACTATTCGAAGAATAGAGGTAGGTTGCCTGAACAATAAGTTTGTTCAAGTGACCACTCTAATCGGATAGCACGATGATGAAACGGTAGCTTGGGTAATCCATCTTTGTCAAGGATAAATTTTTTTTATCCGGGGACGTAGAACAGATCGCCATGAACAAGTAACCGAGTTGAAGTGGAAAGTGAAGTTTCCTACCTTCAAGTGGTATCAGAGCTTCGGTTTCGCAAAACCTTCATAGGGATGACTTCCCTATTGACCTTGGTCTTCCTAGGCTTAGTTTATGTTCCATAATCAAATGGAACACTATGATGAGCCACCTTAGGCCTAGGTTTGTGACCCAAACCTTACCTCCTAGATGGCTCTTGCCTCTTACACCCTAGGTTTTGAGCATTTGACCCCTTAAATGAATTTGTCATTTTTGCAAGGGTCTTTTCCAACTTCTCAAGCCTTGACCTCAAGGCTTGGTTATCCAACTCTAATTTTTTGATTTTGGTGGGCCCATTATTTCTTTGACTTGATTTGTTCATTCTAGGTATATGTCTAGATTTCTTTGAAGTAAAGCCTAGATGATCTTCAATTTTTCTAATACTTGCCTTAGGTAGAATATTTTTAGGGACATTAGTCCCAAATTTCTCCTTATTCCTAAGGTTGACGCTCTTAGACCTAAGCAAAACTATTTATTTCTAATAGCATGCTCCTTATGAACAATAGCAAGATTGTTAATATTATTCTTAGCATGCTTTTTAACATAAATTGAAGGTGAATTATTAAAATATACCTTAGTGTTAGCCTTAGCTCCCCCTTCATGTAATGCTCCTTCCTTATCCTTAATTTCCTTCTTTCTAGGGCATTGACTTTTATAGTGCCCCTTTTGATGACACTTGAAACATACTACAAGCTCCTTGCCCTTCCTAATTGAGGCACCGACATCCTTTGAATTGTTGTTGTCTTTTGGTGCTGGAGGAGTCTTCTTAACTCTTTTTGGGCACTTACTCTTGTAATGCCCACTTTCCCTATAGTCAAAGAAAATTATATTTTTTTTTATCTAAAACCAAATTGCTTGAGTTACCTAGGTCGATGGTGGCCGGATTTTGAGCTTCTTCATCTTGACCAGATGTTGAAGGCTCTTCTTGGTTGCGCTCTGACATTTAGGATGAACTCTCCTCCCCCTCAATCTTAGAGGTGGAGGCTTCCTCTACCTCTTCTTCTTCCACTGATCCGGATGTTGATTCCTCCTCAACTTCCGAATCCTCACTTGCTTGTGAGGATGATGATGATTTTTCCTCGGCTTCTTCCTCTTCTTGAGCCGATGAAGATTCTTCTTCTTCTACTACTTGTCCCAAGTGAGGCTTCTCATGGAACTTGGCCAATTTGTCTCATAGCTCCTAGGCATCTTGAAATTCACCTAACTTGCACAAGACATCATTAGGTATCAAATCTTCTAAAAGTTTTGTTACCTTGAACTTTTGGCGTTTCTCTTGGGTCCACCTTTTTAACTTGAGGACATCTCCCTTCTTGTCCCTAGGAGGTTTAAAGCCTTCCATGATGATGAACCAATTCTCTATGTCCATCATCAAGAAATTCTCCATTCTAGCCCTCCACGATGGAAAATCCTCTTAATTGTAAGGTGGCGGTGTGTAGATGTCCCATCCTAGCTTGTCCTTGAATTCCATCTTTCCCTCTAGCATCTTGACTCTGGGTTGTTAATCCGTAGAAGAGCCTCGGGCTCTGATACCACTTGCTGGGGATCCTTGGAACGGTAGAGGGGGGTGAATAGCGTCGTGCTCATACATTGACGGATTTCGTTCGCGTTCGTCTCTACAAAACTCGTTATGCGCAGCGGAATATAGATAATAGCAATAACAAGAAACAAGATAAACACGAACACAAGAATATAACGTGGCTCAGAACTGAATGGTTCCTACTCCACGGATCGAGCTCTAAAGAGCTCTAGTGATGCATACGCAACCACTAATCACAAATAACTCCTTCTCGACACAAGTCAGAGGCAGAGAAACCCCTTACAATGATTACACTAAGTAATACAAAAGATACAAGCTAATACAAGAATGAAATACAATGCAAGTAAAGAAAAACATTTTACAAGAGCACTTTAGTTGCTTAATCTTTGATTGCCTTGGACTAGCCTTGAAGGACTGGAAAGCACCAACTATCCCCTTCAATTTGCCCAAGAAAAATCGTTTCAAAAACCCTCCATCCGAGCTACCTTTATATCTTGCGTCGGGTTGGATTTCCGTCGATCAGTCGACTACCATAAGGCACCAGTCGACTAATGCCACTGTTGTCATGAGACAACGGCTAGATCAACGCTGGAAAAGTTCCAACGAGACTCTCACCAGTCGACTGCCAACATTGGCAGTTGACTGTCAGCGCCCATAGCCGACTGCCCAATCGGCTACGGAGCATTCTGTGATTGTGACTAAACCATCAGTCGACTGCCATCCATGGCAATCGACTGCCATCAGTCGACTGCTCTAATGAGCAGTCGACTGCCAAATCATTTTCAACCCTTAATTGGCAGTCAAGCTCTAGTCGACTCACGGTAGTCGAACCGGCCATAATGTCAGTCGACTGCCAACCTCAACTATGGGGTTTTAACCCAAGTATGGTGTCCCCATACTTGCTAGACCACCCTTAGCCTAGACCTAAGCCTTTTAGCCACCTCCGTCAGCCTCGCGCCTATCGGATCCCTCCAAGTCATCCAAGACTTGTTCATCCATACGCTAGCCTTCAGGTGCTTCCGTCATCTATTGTCATGATAAGTCGGTCTATACCGCCAAGGCACATTGGACTTACGCTGCCAATACTCCGCTTGGACTTTACGCTACCAACCATTGGACTTATGCTGCCAAGACTTCACCCTTGGACTTTACGCCACCAATATCAAACCCCTTAGACTTCTCAAATGCCAAGTACCCATGACTTGGACTTTCACCGCCAAGACAACACCCTTGGACTTTACTTGCCAACCCATGTTGGACTTTTCCAAATGCCAAGACTCAAGCTTAGACTT
Source organism: Wurfbainia villosa (assembly GCA_025175895.1). Taxonomy (NCBI): domain Eukaryota; kingdom Viridiplantae; phylum Streptophyta; class Magnoliopsida; order Zingiberales; family Zingiberaceae; genus Wurfbainia; species Wurfbainia villosa. The sequence goes on from CM045986.1 coordinate 97,032,477, forward strand.
TTCCCTTGCCAACCCATGTTGGACTTTTCCTTGCCAAGACCCATGCTTGGACTTTCCCTTGCCAAGTACTCAAGACTTGGACTTTCCATTGCCAAGACCCATGCTTGGACTTTCCCAAATGCCAAGTGTCCCACTTGGATTTTGCCATGACAATCACATTGTCATATGTTTTTGTCGAATATCAAAACATCTCTCGAGTCAAGCTCGAGTCCTGGTCAATCGTGACCTGGGTCGATTGCACCAACACAGTATAAGTGGCTATTCAATTTGTTTATCTAGCTTCTATTTCCATGTTTTATTTAGATTATATGTTTTGTTCAGATTTATAGGCATTATAGGTATATTGTTTTTTAAGCAAGACATAAGATCGCAAAGATGCTTCCCCTACGAGTTTTGGCGACAAAGAGCATGATCAAATGTCTTGAAATGCTTCCTATATGGGTTTTGGGAGTATGATCATGTTAAATGTTTGTTAAATGACAAAATTAGTAGGTCATATATAAAAAAAGTATTTTACTTTAAAGTGACATGTATCGGGCCCTTAGATTGCCAACGAGCCCTAGACCGCCCTTAGTAAGTTTCCCTAATAAGTTCGGTGGCTAGCTACCCCGAATTCCATTAGGGTTGCACGTAAATTGGTACTATGTCGGGCTGCCCAAACAAGGATCTTTACTGAATATATATATATATATATATATATATATATATATATGGTTTCTAAAGTTAACTAAAGCACAATGTTTACAAGCATAAGTATATCTTATGTACATGTTTCTACAAGCGAAGCATATTTCAAAATCATGTATTGCAAGTTGTGTATTTCAAGTTCATGCATTTCAAGTTAAACCATTGTGTTATGTACAAGTGTTTCTAAATGTTTAATGCAGAAAGTTCATGCATTTTAAGTTGAATCATTGTGTTATGTACAAGTGCTTCTAACTGTTAAATGTAGAATTTTCTTAATGACAAGTATGAGCTTGTGTTTGCTTGCAAGTATTCTAATAGCATGTTTTTTTAATGCAATGTTTTGTGAGAATAGGAGGTACTTACTAAGCTTCATTTCTTATAGTTTGCATTCCTTATACTGCAGATAAGGGTAAAGCAAGGATCGAGTAAGAGGGGGTAGCAGATGAAGTGCTTGGTGTGTGTGGCGGCGGAACAGTGGATTACGATTCTGAACTTGCTAAAATTTATGTTATGTTAAGAACTCTGAATTTACTAATGGTAATGTTGTGTTTAAGAATGTCGAACATGCTAGTGTGCTATTGTTCATGTTATGTGCTATTATTCATGTTAGGTGCTAGTGTTGATGTTATGTGCTATTTTTTATGTTTAATTTATGTCGAAGATGCATATCATTACTATCGCCATGCATGAGGTATAATTACTTAAGAATGTTTTATGTTAGAACTTATGTGCATGCCTAGATATGTTAAGAACTTGTTTAATATCCCAGTGTCAACATGTCAATGTAGTTTATTTATTTCTTTAGCTTTCGCTGTTTCAAGTTAAGAGTTTGAATTTTGATACTTGTTTAGAAACCATGTTTAGATCTTGTTATGAGTTATTGATACTCTTTTGTTTTAAATCTGGGATTTATTAGTTTATAAATAGTGTAAGTGAGTTTATGGAATAATTGAGTCATGTTTGGCTTCTAGTGTAAGAGAAAAAGATAAAGTATGATGGTAACACCTCCTTTACTAAAGTAAAAAGAGGGGGGGGGGTGTTACAGTTTGTTTCTAAACATTATTAACACTGGGGGTTCCTACATCTATCAAAACAATTATTTGAAAGCTAACCTAAGAAGCCTAAGCAATTCAACCATGCACCGCACTGTCACTATACGATACAATGGTTAAACAATTCTGATTAATGGACATGTCAATTAACCTTGTAGGGAATAAGCCTAACTACAAATTAACAATTACTTGAAAGCTAACATAATGTGCAAGAACAATTCAACCATGCACCATACTATCACTATACGATACAATGATTAAACGATTCTAATTGATGGAAATAACAATAACCATGCAGAAAATCAAGCTAAGGGACAATTAAGTAAAGGAATCATTAAGCTAAGGAACACATTGACTAATGAACAACTAAGCTAAATAACAATTAAGCAAAGTTGCGACTAACTAACACTAATTCATGAACTACAAAATAAGCTACAGCTAAGCTCCAAAGTAAATGCAAGATAAACATCCGAATCAAACACTAGAATTAAACATCGCAATTAAACATCAAAGTTAAACATCAAGATAAACTCCATCAATTCAATGAATGAACTCCAAATAGAATCAATCGATGTTCCATAACACTTGGAGAAGGAACCACCCTCTCCGATGACAATGACAATCCGAACAGCCTCCTCCGACGAGTGTTGAACTGGAACTGGAACTGGATGAATGCCTACTGCTCCGGCGATGAATTGCGGAACTGCCAAACCACCATAGTCAAGGGAGGGATCTGGAAAGGTGTGTTAGGAATATTGGAACGGCTAGAGGGCGGGTGAATAGCGTCAATGTAATTCGATCGCGTTCGTGTCTACAATTTTGTTAGCGCAGCGGAATATATATAATAATAAAAGCAATAACAAAATGGACACAACACAAATCACAACAAGAGCATATAACGTGGTTCGGAACCGAACCGGTTCCTACTCCATGGATTGGGTTCGTACGAACCCTAGCGATGCCACAAACACCACTAACCAATAAAAACTCCTTCTTGACACAAGTCAAGGGTGGAGAAACCCCTTACAAGTAATCTTACAACAATAAGATACAAATACAAGCAATTACAATAATGAATACGAAATACAAGTAAAGAAAAGACTTTACAACACTTGTTTTGATTGCTTGAATGCTTGGTTGCTTGCTTGCACTTGGAGACCTGATTTGCACCAACAAATCGCCCCAATAGCCCTCAAGAACCGATTCCAAAATCCTCCATCACGAGCTCCTTATAAAGCTTCAACCTGTGCTGGAAAAAGTCGATCAGTCGACTGATCGGGACCATCAGTCGACTGATGCCATTGTTTGTCATGAGACAACGGCTAGATCCACGCTGGATAAGTCAATGATCGACAGACCATCACCGATCGATGGAGTCCTCACTTGACCAGTCGAGTCTCGACTCCATTCTGTGGACGATTTCTCGAGCACCACCGATCCGATCATCACGATCGCCGATCGCTGAGCCATCACCGATCGCCCACCTCGGGCCGATCGCTAGGGCTATAACCCACAAACAAACCTAGTTGACTCGGTCGATCGCCACATGACACCCGATCCGCACACCTCGAACATGAGGTTTTAACCCAAGTATGGTTCCCCCATACTTGCTAGACCACCCTTAGCCTAGACCTAAGCCTTCTAGCCACCTCCATCAGCCTTACGCCTCTCGGATCCCTCCAAGTCATCCATGACTTGTTCATCCATCGCGCTAGCCTTCAGGTGATTCCGTCGGCTATGTCATACTAACGGTGTCTACACCGCCAAGGCACATTGGACTTACGCCGCCAAGACTCTGCTTGGACTTTACGCTGCCAACCATTGGTCTTATGTTGCCAAGACTCCCGCTTGGACTTTACGTCGCCAACCATTGGTCTTATGCTGCCAAGACTCCCGCTTGGACTTTACGCCGCCAATATCAAACCCTTGGACTTCTCATGCCAAGACCATGCTTGGACTTTCCTTGCCAACCCATGTTGGACTTTACATTGCCAATACCATGCTTGGACTTTCCTTGCCAACCCATGTTGGACTTTACATTGCCAAGACCCATGCTTGGACTTTTCATGCCAAGTACTCAAGACTTGAATTTTACCAAATGACAATTACATTGTCATATGTTTTTGTCGAAACATCAAAACATCACTCGAGCCAAACTCGAGTCCTGGTCAATCGTGACCTGGGCCGATTGCACCAACAATCTCCCCCTTTTTGATATTTGACAAAAACCAAACAAATTATTGAGTTAGAACACTAACTCAAATCTCTTACCAATTATCCCAAATTGGTAAATACTCTCCAAATATTCTCCCCCAAACATTCTCCCCCTTTTTGACTAACATCAAAAGGGTCTTCTCTCCAAGGAGGTCAATGTCTCATGTCCCAATGAGATCTTACAATCTCCCCCTTGGTCCAAAAATACCTTGGATGCCTACCATCTTCCTAGTGATAAGTCCCATATCACTCAAGAGAGGCAATCCTATACACTCTCCCAATTTCCAAATTGGGTCTCTCAAAAAAACCATCAATTTTCCAATTGATGATATATTCTCCCAATAACTTCTCCTATTCAAGGAGAAAAACACATCCATCATCCCAAGATGGATACCTCCCCCTAAAGGCTTGCTCCCCCTTGACCATTGCACCAACAATGTCCTTGGGAAGTCCCTAATCCAATAGGAACTCTAAGCCATTAAAAGTAAGGTTAGAAATTCAACATTGAACTTTCCAACACCTTGAAATTGATACAAACCCTAAACACCTCTCCTAATCCATATCCAATGGATTTTCACCCTTTATAATGCTTCCCAAAGCATATCCTAGGGTTAGGAGTGGTTAGGGACCTTAACCGCAGCTGAAATCGGGTTAAACAACTTTGGTTACCACAATCAGCTATCAATGACTCGTTACTACGACCGATCGATGTGTCCATCACCGATCGCATGAAGCAACAATGAGTGATACAAATACGCAATGAGTCCAACGCGCCCATCACCGATCAGATCAGAAGGCCAATGATCGATAATCAAAACCTGATTTTCAAAAATCAGACTCAACTTTTGGAAATTCATAAGTAATTCTACGTAAATCAAAAAATCACGAAACTTGATACGTATATTACTTATCACACATACAATCAGTGAAAAAATTTGGAAAAATATTTTTACCATTGAAATAGGAGATTGGTACAAAGTTCAAAACTATTAAAACCTTAAAGTTTTTGATCTACTTTGTATCAACCTTATCAATGGTGATTGCTATCAAAAGATAGACTTCACCAAGGTTTTTCAAAATGTTTTTAAAACCCTAATTTGGATCATTTTCCTTGGGCTCTATGCACATGGCTTGTACCCAAGCTTTCCTAATGATCCAAATGGAATTGGATGAGTTTTAGTTCATCTAGATGCAAAAACTATGCACCTTGAACTTAACTCATATCCTAGCATCTCACATGTTTCTATGGTGTATAAATACACATACATGTCAATTAGATGTGAGATGTGGGTTTTGTTCTCCCTAAACTAGGGTTTCATGCATTTTCTAAAGCAACTCTACTTGATTCCCTTATAACTGGGACTCCAAGTTATGTCATAGTCCTTAAATCAATTTTAATCAAGTTAATGCATGAATGTATGATCATGACATAAATAATAGCATTATTAAAACATGGCCAATGATCATGATGTCATGACATATGATGAAATTTAAGAACACATGACATCTAAAATAACCCTAAACAATGTCATGACATGGTATATGATAGGATGCAATTTCATGTCATAATATATCAACTTTCATAAGCAATACAATTATACAAATATTCATCCATACACACAAGATTTTCAGAAACAAAGATTTCATTTAACTTAAAACTTGTCTTTTACATTCAAAATTGGAGATTGGCTATGCTCAATCTCACTACAAAAACTGACGACCACAGAACATCTAATATCCTTTAATCGTCCGCAGGAGGTGGCGGTGGAGGAGGCTGCTGACTCAGGGTCCAGGCCCGCATCATCTCTAGCATATCGATGATGTCTTTGCTATGCGCCTCGACTCCTCCATCCTATCGAGACGTCGCCCAAGGATGCCTCGGCTCGCCAATATCTCTCGACGACCTAGAGTCCACCGACCACGATAGTCTCGAAATCGGACTCCACCGCCACGACGATCTGATGGACCCGCCACTGATGTGTCTGCCGGCATCTGGTCATCCTCATCAGTGGTGTTCGCATCCTCGTAGTCCTCTGTCGCCTCTCTGGGTACCGGAGGATGCTGTCTGCGTGCCCTGGGTGGTGGTCGTGGCGCCAACTCCATCTGTCCAGCGCCCATCCGTAGCTTTGCTAACGAGAAGTTACGAACTGATATACAGTCGTACACCTCCGATAGCGCTCGCAGAGAACCCCTGTGGATGTTGACGCCTACGGAGTCTAGCCATGCTGTGATGATATGACCAAATGGCATATGCACTTTCCCTTGTACAGGGGAAGTGAAATGCACAATGCAGTGGAAAATGTTTAATGCAAAGTTTATATCTAACGGATGACGCATGGCATATAGAAGAAAAAGATGGGGAGGCCGAATCTTGGCCAGACCCCGAGTGACAATGGGAAGAAAACACCCAACAATGACCTTGTAAAGGACATTGTCAGGTGCAGACAACTCAGTGATAGGAAATAAGTTTTGGGCCAGTGGACATGGATAACCAAAAATATGCTCATGCATGAACTCCATAGAGATATGGGCAAAGGGCTCTGGTAAAGGGAAGTCCATGGTAGGGTAACAGATAAAGGTGTCATCTGAGGGCCTACACTCGAGAAACTCCTGCAGTATCACAGGAGTGAACTCTAACTCGTGTTTTGCAATGCGAGTAGTGTAAGTAGGGCCGTCATCCACCTTTTTTAGGTTTTGATAAAATTCCTTAACAAGGTCATCATTAATTGGATTGTAGTATGCAATTAATTCCATGACATCACTACAATGTCGATTGAAAAAATCCCTATCGATGTACCTAACCAACATAGGTTGGTACAATCGAGATTCACCCTCGGGTGGATCATTCCTACGGGCTCTCCTATTATGAATGCAATGTAATGATATGACATGCAATGACAATAATACACGATTAGATAAACCTAAATTGTAATGGAAATGAAAATTAGGGCTAAAAAAAAATCGTTACTTAGGTGCCATTTGAAGGTGTGGCCGGAGAGAGATCTCAGATGTTGCTGGAGGTTGCCGGAAAACTCGTCGGAGAACTTCAGACGCCGGAACCCTAATCGGAACAAGGAAGAATCAACCCTAAAACATGTGAACTAGGGCTCGAAATAAGTGAAAAACGGAAGAGGAGAGGCTTGTCTATCAAACCTAACGCTTTGGGAGGTTGGCACGGCCGGAAGAGTCGGTCGGAGAGGGAGACGGCGATCGGAGAAGGAAAAGAGAAGAAAAGCTCGTCGCGTGAAGACGCCGAACCCTAGCGGTTCGGCGTTATAAAAACACGATGCAGTCAACTGATGTGGATAGAGGTTTATTACCGGGTTTACCGAGCCGGCAGCCGATCGATCCGGCCGCAATCGATCAACCTTCGTAACGCGTGCTAGCATCGGTGATCGATGTTGCTCATCAGTCGACTGATGTGCACATCACTCGACTGCTCGTCGAGCACTGGACTAATGGCCCTCGGCCTCGGTGAACAGTACCATCAGTCGACTGATGGACCTCATCAGTCGACTGATGTTCAATCAGTCGAGTCATGAAGCTAGCACTCGACTGATGGCCGTATCGTATCTCACTACAGTGTTATCAGTCGACTGATATCTGATTTCCAGTTCTGAAAATCAGAGGATCTCGATTTCATCATCTTAATTATTCAACTTTGTCACGTTAGATCTTGTATATCGAATGTATTGAAGTTATACTTTTATTCATGTATTTGTTAATATATTTTAATGTTTTATTTCATTTTTGCAAACATTAACATTCAATGATTTTCAAAACCTAACATCTCACCCTTTCTAAGTGTTAAAATACACAATCAAGGTAAAAGACTTGTTTTGTGAGATGAAATCTATCCTAGACATTCCTTCCATGCAAACATATGGTAAAACATATGAAGCATGGTGAGTACAAGACATCAAGTTGTGTGGCACTTGAGTATCACTCTAGATGTTACCTTTACATCTTAACCACACATCTCTTGATACATGACCTTCCAAAGTGTGCCAATAATCAAAGTTACACACTATGACCTCTAAATCTAGATCGTGTCAATTTTATTGATTTTCATGTTTTCAAGATATATATTGACACAACCTAACATTCTTTGAAATTAAGGCTCAAAGATATTTCCAAGGTAACCATAACCTTGAAAGTAACCTAAAGTGTCACCTTTATCGTGGTTGAGTTAACTACCCATCCAATCAAGGTTGGCACGCCCTAAACCCATTTAGCGTGAATCAATCATGCTCTTAGGAACCCAAAATCGATTTGAGCTCCTAGGGTTAATTAGGTATTCCTTAGGGATAACCTCCCTAGATACCTTCCTAATGACCCTCCTAGGCTTATTAGCCTTGGTCATTTTGGTCTTGCCTAGGTTAACCTTAGGGATTGCCTCCCTAACAACCTTACTAGTGGCCACCCTAGGTTTCTTCGAAACCTTGACCATTAGACACAGACCTTGGTCAACTCTAGGAATGACTTCCCCATTGACCTTGGTCTTCCTAGATCTAGTTAGTGTCCCATAGTCAAATGGAACACTATGGTAAGTCACCTTGGACTTAGGTTTGTGACCCAAACCATTCTTGCCCTTGGTTGACTTTTGACTCTTAGGTCCTAGATGTTGACTTTGACTTCTTGACCTAAGAGTTTGATAATTTGACCCTTGAAATTGATTTTGTATCTTGTTTAGGGTCTTTTCCAATTTCTCAATCCTTGACCTCAAGGCTTGGTTCTCTAATTCTAATTGCCCAATTTTAGAATTTTTATTTAAATCTTGGGCATTGGACTTTCTTGGCATATGCCTAGTCCATTTTGGATTAAAACCTAGATGTTCTTGTATTTTCTTAATAGATTCCCTAGGTATTGTTTTTCTAGGGACATTAGTCCCAAATTTCTCCTTATTCTTAAGGTGAACATTCTTAGCTCCTAAACAAATATGTTTGTTATTTCTAGCATGCTCTTTATGATACATAACAAAATTGCTAAAATTAGTTCTAGCATGCTTTTTAATATTTAAATTAGATGGAGCATTATTTAAATATACCTTAGGGTTTGCCTTAGTGGCTCCCCCTACTTGTGATGCTCCCCTTTGCCCCTTCTCCTTCTTCTTTGGGCATTGACTCCGGTAATGACCCGGTAGTCGGCATTTGAAGCAAATGACATGCTCCTTGCTCTTTTGACTTGGAGAACCGGCATCCATTGACTTTTGTTGACTTTTAGGCGTCGGAGGAGCTTTCTTGATCCTCTTTGGGCATTTGCTCTTGTAATGCCCATACTTCCTACACTCAAAGCACATAATATGATTTTTATTTGAAAATAAAGTGTTTGAGTTACCTAGGGTGGTGGTAGGTGCCGGAGTTGAATTTTGAGCTTCCTCATCTTGATCGGATGTTGAAAGCTCTTCTTGAGGTTGCTCCGGTGTAGAGGATGGTCTCTCCTCCTCAATCATAGAAGTAGATGCTTCTTCCACCTCTTCTACTTCTTCTTTCTCCGATTCGGAAGTTGACTCCATCTCAACTTCCGATTCCTCACTTTCACTTGAGGATGAACTCTCCTTATGGAATCTTGCCAATTTTTTCCATAGCTCCTTGGCATACATGTAAACCCCTAGCTTGCACAAAACATCATTAGGGATTAAATCTTCCAAAAGTTTCGTTACCTTAACTTCGGTCTTGAGCTTTTGGCATTGCTCTTGGGTCCACTTTTTCAATTTTAGGACATTCCCCTTCTTATCCCTAGGGGGTTCAAGGCCTTCAATGAGGATGAACCAATCCTCTATGTTCATCATCAAGAATGTTTCCATTCTTGCTCTCCATGCCGGAAAATCTTCCCGATCATATGGTGGTGGAGTGTTGATATCCCATCCAAGCTTATCTTGGAATTCCATCTTCACCCTCTAGCCTTTTGTCTTAACTCCCGGCAGTTAGTCCGTAGAAGAGCCCCGGGCTCTGATACCACTTGTTAGGAATATTGGAACGGCTAGAGGGGGGTGAATAGCGTCAATGTAATTCGATCGCGTTCGTGTCTACAATTTCATTAGCGCAACGGAATATATATAATAATAAAAGCAATAACGAAATGGACACAACACAAATCACAACAAGAGCATATAACGTGGTTCGGAACCGAATCGGTTCCTACTCCACGGATTGGGTTCGTACGAACCCTAGCGATGCCACAAACACCACTAACCAATAAAAACTCCTTCTTGACACAAGTCAAGGGTGGAGAAACCCCTTACAAGTAATCTTACAACAATAAGATACAAATACAAGCAATTACAATAATGAATACGAAATACAAGTAAAGAAAAGACTTTACAACACTTGTTTTGATTGCTTGAATGCTTGGTTGCTTGCTTGCACTTGGAGACATGATTTGCACCAACAAATCGCCCCAATAGCCCTCAAGAACCGATTCCAAAATCCTCCATCACGAGCTCCTTATAAAGCTTCAACCTGTGCTAGAAAAAGTCGATCAGTCGACTGATCAGGACCATCAGTCGACTGATGCCATTGTTTGTCGTGAGACAATGGCTAGATCCACGCTGGATAAGTCCAACGGAACCTTCATCAATCGACTGATTGTGAACATCAGTCGACTGATGGAGTCCTCACTCGACCAGTCGAGTCTCGACTCCATCTCGTGGCGATTTCGAGCACCGGTACCGATCACACGATCGGCCGATCGCTCGGCCATCATCCGATCGACCACCGACCACCTCTAGCGATGATCCGCTAGGCCATAACCGCAATAAACCCTAGTTGATTCTCGGTCCACCGATCCGCCACATGGCACCAATGACCGGGCACACCTCGAACATGAGGTTTTAACCCAAGTATGGTTCTCCCATACTTGCTAGACCACCCTTAGCCTAGACCTAAGCCTTCTAGCCACCTCCATCAGCCTTACGCCTCTCGGATCCCTCCAAGTCATCCATGACTTGTTCATCCATCGCGCTAGCCGCCGTCGGCTATGTCATGCTAACGGTGTCTACACCGCCAAGGCACATTGGACTTACGCCGCCAAGACTCCGCTTGGACTTTACGCCGCCAACCATTGGTCTTATGCTGCCAAGACTCTCGCTTGGACTTTACGCCGCCAACCATTGGTCTTATGCTGCCAAGACTCCCACTTGTACTTTACGCCGCCAATATCAAACCCTTGGACTTCTCATGCCAAGACCATGCTTGGACTTTCCTTGCCAACCCATGTTGGACTTTACATTGCCAAGACCATGCTTGGACTTTCCTTGCCAACCCATGTTGGACTTTACATTGCCAAGATCCATGCTTGGACTTTTCATGCCAAGTACTCAAGACTTGGATTTTACCAAATGACAATTACATTGTCATATGTTTTTGTCGAAACATCAAAACACATCAAAACATCACTCGAGCCAAACTCGAGTCCTGGTCAATCGTGACCTGGGTCGATTGCACCAACAAGGTGGAGCAACCGAACCACAACTGCGAGAAGGAATGGAACCGGAATAGTAGTTGTAGGGCTTTTCACCGGCGATGGAATGAATGCTCTCCCATCAGAATTTGGAAGTTAAGCAAGCTGTCGGAGCTTGGAAAGGATACTGCCAAACCACCATAGTAGGAGTTGACCTTATCCTTTCGAACCATGTCTAGCTAAGGTGTCTCAGCTTCGGTGGCAGGCGCTGGATGGTTCGCCGGTGAAGAGTGGTCGAAATTCCTCCATCCTCTCATTGTAAATCAAGCTGTCGAACCATCGCATCTTGCTCTGCTGACCGAATGGGAGGGGTTCAACACCGGCTGGATAGACGGGAGTGTTGTCGGAAGGAGTGTCATCGTGATCTGTCATCGCCGTGTGGAGGAAATCACCAATCGCACTCGATGGGGAAGAAGATTGCGCAGTGCTATTTCTCTGTGTCGCTGATTCTGTGCGACTGAGGAAATGATGGATTTTAAGATGATTTTCCATGGTCGTCTGATCAAAGGGCCCTCGAATCCTAGCAATTGATGAAGGCTAGAGTTTGATTAATTTGATTAATGCTTTTCCTAAGTATGTTGATCCACTTAAATACAATAGCTGTGATTGATTTAGATCTGGATCAACCACTCCGATTGCTCCAATTAGGCCCTCTTTATGTTTCCTATAAAATCACATTCAACTCGTGAAAAATAATACTGAAATTATAGGAGTTACATAGTTAATCGCAAATAAATTTAATATGTAAAAACATACTGAATAACAGTAATTACCCCATCAAAGAGACTAAAATGTCTAATCTATAAATCAAAACAGCGCAATAAAAATGAAGCTATCAGCCATCCAAGAGGCTAACGACAAAAGACCTTCTCCATTCCGATCAACCCACCACTACTTTATGCATGGAGGTTGTCTTCAACAAATTCTTTCCGGAGGCTTTTGATACTGATTCAGATTAGCACTATTGTAATTCTCATTCTTGTAATGAATACTTATTTTTCATTATTTTTCAGCTCTATAATGAATCTGTAATTTTGAACACATTCTGCTTACATCCAATATAACTGTTTCTGCTATATTTTCATATTTCCAACCTTATTACTTGTACTGTAATGTACATATTTTCCACTTCATAATATAAGTACTTATCTACACATCATGCTTACCCTACCCATATCATCCCCTGAGATTAATAACCACTTCAATCAATCCGAAATTGAAAATGGTCCCCTCCAGAATCACCGACTTACCCATTATTTTTACCATAACAGACTAATTTGATTCTCTGACCCCACCTTTTCTTCCACCTAAAATAAACGAGAAAAACTGTTATTTCCCCCCTCCCCCCATTCCCCATCACTATATATACAATGTCAATCCTTACTAATCCTCCTCTCCTCCTGCTTCCTTTTTCTGAAAACACAATCCACAGAGATGCAACCTTCTTCTTCCAAAAATCCTCATCCATGGTTCACATATACTCACTCCAAAGTAACAGGCGATCGATGCAGATTCCTATCCCACCAATTTCAAATTCCTTCTGAATATTACCTGATTCCAGTTACCTCTATCGAACGCCCCCCACTACCTCCCGATTGTACCAAAGCCTACAATTTCCCCTTCACCCTTTCTTCCTTGAAGTATCTTAGTATTTCTCTATTCCTTTGAAGCAACTAAGTCCTAATTCCTTTCACTTTATGCTAGGCTTTTATCTTGTCACTTCCTATTTAAACATCACCCCTTCACCCTTCTTATTTCATTGCATTTCCCAACTAAAATCATCAGAAACCAACATATTTTATTTTCAAGCCCACTATGACTTTCAATTCTTAACAGACATCCCTTCTTCACATAAAGGATGGAAAGAACACTAACTCTTTATCCATCCTTGTTCCCCTTTCACTTTCCCCTCCACCTAGCTACACACTCTTCCCCCTCGTCCTCTTATGGGTCAGTATCGAGATAATGCAGAATACCAACTGATCACATTATCATTAGCAGAAGAATAATTTAATTTGAACCTGCTACTTACCAGATCGGTGTTGGCATTAATCAGAATAAACCTCCCCTTTAATCGACTGATACTCTGGGTAACTTCTTCATTGACTGTCCTTCATATATAAATATATATATATATACTTTTAATTTCGTTCTCCTTTCTCCTTTGTTACAAAATCACTTTTGTTACAAGCTTCAATCAGAGTTCCACCACCTTCACGCATAAACCACATTCAATTACACCCCGTCACTTAACACCTCCTACTGAACTTCTACCTTCAAACCCATCTACCCACATCCCCAATTTTTACATAACCAATCCTCCCCCAATGTTTCCACCCCTTCACCTTTAACTAGTCTTATTCCTCAATCCCTTTTTCCTCCACCTTTAATCAAGGATCTACCAAATCTCCTCTTAAACAACATTAATCTAGTTAGTATTTTGTTTCCTTTGTTACTTCGGGTTGATACTAATACTCACCCTTTCAGGGATTTGTAAGCATAACTCATCTCAACAACTACTGGGCTCAATATACCTCCACTCTAAAAAAAAACTACAAGACATTCAAGCCCGTGAAGCATCCCTACAACATGCCTACCAATAGCACGAGAGAGAATTATAGGCTTCTTACATAAAAGCTTAGGCTGACTTAGAAGAACTTGCAGCCCTTCGATTCCAAACAACTTACTTACAAAATGCCTTGGACACTAAACCGACTCAGCCATCATTCGAGGGAAAGAAAAATACAACTCCAGAAGAAACTTTTTGGTCTTCCACCAAAATTAATGACTTATTTCATGTCCAAGATTTTGGTTTATTACAATGGGGCATTCAAGACTGCATAAATCAATTATAAGTAGCAGGCTATCCCCCCTCCTGGACATCCCCTCACCTTCTTGGACATAGGCACTACAATAGATCGCACTCCTCCCAATTTACTATCTTTCCCTTTCCAATTCAATAATGACAAAATATAAACCTTGTATCCAATGGAAAAAGTTTCTATTAATAGCTTAATTGACTATAATGCCCTTTGAGACATTGAGAAATAATAGTTATATATAATGATTAAGAAATTAGTAATTAGGTAATTGAGAAAGTCGTAGTATGAGGTCTATAATGAGGCAATCGATTAATACTGAAATAGAAGGTTGGTGCCTACCAAGGACGAGGGTGGTCGGGAAATTTAGATTAGTCGGGAAATAAGTATGAGTATTTGGGAACAAGTCTAGTTGCTCAGGAATACCTTCAAAAAATCATAAGTATCGTCAATATTTATTATAATTCTTTGGAGTACAGTACACTTTATCTAGTCTTTCCATTACATTATTCCAGAAAAATAAAGAAAAATTTAACAAAATTATCCACTAAAATAAGGACACAAATGATACACATTTCATGGTCATGCTAAAAGCCTTCCCTGTGCATCCTTCAAATAATAAACTCCAATTACTGCTCGACTCTCCACCTAAAAGGGACCCTCCCACTTAGGTCCAAGCTTACCTTTGCATCCTTCAGGCAATACCTTTCTTAACACTAAATCTCTTACCTGAAAAGGGCATGGTGCCACCTTTTTATTATAAGATTTCATTACTTGTGACCTATACCTTTCGGCATGATACAAAGCATGATCCCTTTTCTCCTGAATTAAGTCCAATTCCATATGTCGAGCTACTTCATTATCACTCGGGGTATAGGCTACTACTCTAGCGGATTCTATCCCAGTTGGTGCAGTAGGCACTAGATAATCAAACCTGAGTTTTGATTATGGCAAAGACTCAATGTTAAGGTCATATTGTTGTCTAACGAGCTGAACCAAGTGTGCAGGAATAGTTAAGCTGAGCTAAAGGTTGGCGACACCCAGAGAATCCCGAGTCGGGAACTCATGGTGGTCGGGCGACACCGGGAGAACTTCGGAGGGAGCCGAAGAACCCAGGTGGAGATAGAAAGCAAAGCTACAAGTCACAAAGGACCTAATGTAAGCTTATGTGTGTGAGTGAAGGTAAGGTCGGGTCCTCTGTATGGGGACATCCTTAAGCGGCGATCCGACTAAGACTTCCCATGGAAGGTCTAGGTCGAGATCGGATGGTAAGTGGTCATCAAATTTACTTTCATTACTTTCATTTTGAGCTAACTTGTAGGAACGTTGGTGGCCGGCTAGAGGGGGGTGAATGACCCTCAATCGTCGTAAGATCAGAATTGCTTGTCTAGAAATATAATTAGCGCAATGGAAACAAAACTAAACAAGCAATAATGATAAGCAAAAACAAAATCAATGCTAACACATGATATAACGTGGTTCACGACCTCGCCGCTAATCCACGATCTGATTCATCTCTGGTGAATCACTACGAAACCAATCCACTATTGGTCTCTCCCTTTAGCCCAAGCAAGGTGGAGGTAAACCTTTACACTAATGAGAATACTCCTTCTTTTATAATAAATATGAAAGAATACTATAAGAAGGAGTTTGAGCTTTGTGGGGCACTTAGTAGGATGTTTAGAGCATGACCATTAACCATCTAAAAGCCCCCACCCTCTCTTTTTATAGAGAAGAGGCAAATCTTCCCGTTGGACACTATCATTCGACTGATGCCTTCATTAGTCGACTGATGTTGACTCCAACGGCTTCTGACCAGGCCAGATTCGTGGGATCCGAGGTCGTTTCTCCAACAGTCGGATAATCAATCGACCGATGATATCATCAGTCGACTGAGTCGAGTGACCCGTGAGCTCGACTAGCTTTTGTGCCCATGCACAGTGCTATCAGTCAACTGCTTCCCTTAAGCAGTTGACTAATGTCGACTTAATTCAACAACCAACACTAGTAGATTGACGATCGACTTGGAGCAGTCGAGTGCCATGACATGGCACTTGACTGGTGTCGGCTTAAACTCAAACCTTACATCCGATTGAGCTTCCGACGGCCAGGTAAACCTCAACCCTTGCAGTCGAGCCTGCGACACTCAGCCATTCGACCAAGTTCACCTAATGAGCTACTTACAATTCACTCATTCTCTCATCTCACTTGAAGTCCCTCGCCGAAGCTCTCTTCGTTCACGGCCACGTCCCTCGGCAGCATCAAGAGCACGACTCTGCAATGCTCCTTCGCATCTCTTGCCCTCAAAGTCTACTTCCTTGGCTTCGCTTCAAGTCATCTCGTCCGGCGGTCCCTCGGCAGCATCAGGCGCACAACTCTACAATGCTCCTTCGCCGACTCAAGCACGAGGTTGTGTGTTGGTGACACATGCCTAAGCTCCATGTGTGAAATACTAAGTCCTGCAAGACTCCAACGCACATATCAAATCTAATCATCCTAACTTAAACCCTTTGCCAAACACATCAAAACCATATCACAAGGGTTGATTGCTCTAACAACCTCCTCCTTTTTGATGTGTGGCAATCCATTTAAGTTAGGTAAACAAATAACAATAAACATAAGCAGGGAAAGCATGTAAGTAAAAACATGAGTATAACAACTCCCCATTAAACATGCAACTCCCCCTTAAGACATGGTAAATCTTCCCTCTTAGCATGATTAACTTAAACTTCCCTATTTCTCCCCCTTTGACACCATCAAAAACATTATCCAAATGTTATAATCAAAGTTATCAACTCTATGGAGGAAAAAATACCAAAAACCAAACAAAACCTGATAAAATTAGGTTATTGTGCTCGTGCACAATACATCAGTCGACTGGTTCTGACTAACAGTCAACTGGCACTCAAAGATAAGAATTTTTGATTTTTCGAACCAATTTCAGAAATGCACCAGAAATTCCAAAAAATTTGAAAAATCGTGAAATTTTGAAAACACATTTCTTTTAAGGTCCTTTATCAGTGAAAAATAAGTTTTCATTTAAATTACTTATATTTTCAATGATTTGCCAAAAATCAAAAAGGTTTAAAAACAACAAGTGTTTTGATTAAGTTTGAATCAATTTTAACACCTTGTTTTGCTTTAAATTGCTTCAAAACATGAAAGCACAGATTTTAAAGTAAGAAATTATTTTGAAAACATTAGAGATATCCAACCATGACCTTTGGGCAATATGTCTATGAATTAAACATAAGCCTTCCCCATGATTTGTCTATTATTGCTATTTTGATACATAAAATGACCATCTAAATGCCATAGACATTAGTGAACCATTTGTATCATCCTATCATCTCACCCATACTATGTTCTCAATCAAAATTATCCTTATGGTGAATGTGAGATGTTCCTAAAGGTATTTATATACTTAACCTTCAAATTCATGCAATTCTACCCATGGTTAAGTATCACACTAACATACCATATATCATAAAAACATATATGCATTGATTTCACATTAAGATCATGAAACACATGTATCAATCAATTTCTAATCATGCATTATGCATAAAATTATGATAAAAAGTCAAATATCACCTAAAGCATGATTTAAACCCTATTGCCCATGATTATATATTAAATATCAAGATCATAAATCATGATTGTAAACATATATAACAATTACATCAATTGTAATGATTTAAGCATTATTATCAATTTATGGGCACATTATCATCACCCAACACTATTTCCAAAATTAAGTCCCCACCATCCTAAGTCAACCAAATAATATGATATAAGTAAAATCATTATTGTTGACTATCCTAGGGTTTTCCTAACCCTTAAGGATGGATTTAGGAACCAATACAAGTTCTTTCCTATGGGGTTCACTAAATATTCCTTAGGGATCCATTTTCTAGCAATTGCCTTATTTTTGGCTTGACCCCGAGTAATTAAACATTTATATGCCTTTTCATTTGTCTTTCCCTTATATCCTAGGCCTTTTCTATTGAATCTTGCCCTTTGGCTCCCTATAATCATATTAAGGGTGTTGGAGCCAATTGTGAATTTTTCTATGACTTTGGTCAAATGGTCTACCTTTTCTCTTAACATACTATTTTCCTCAATGCATGCATCATTAACATCAAAAGGCATGAAATGATCGTGTGAGCATGCATCATCGTCATTAACATTTAAACATGCCTTTTCAAGTTTATTTTCTAGGACCTTAATTTCATCTAGCATGCTCTTATTCTTTTTCTTAGCCCTAAACAAATCCCTAGTTAAGCTAGAAATCATGGCAACTATTTCTTGAGTGGGAAGATGTTTTACCATAGTTTCCATGTCTTCTTCTTCTTCAGATGAAGAGGATGATGATGAGCCTCCCCCTTCACTAGAGCTCTCCTCACTTGTGCTTGATTTTTCTTGCTCGGAGGAGGAGGTGTCTAGATCATCAAATGCCATTAGAGCCAAATTTGTGATAAAGGCCTTTTCTTCTTCCGATGATGATCATGATGAGGAAGTATCATCCCAAGTTCTTGTTTTGAGTGCTTTGGCCTTCCCTTTTTCTTTGGCCCTCTTCTCTTCTTCCTTTTTCTTCTTATTCCCCTTCTTCTTTTCTT
This sequence comes from Wurfbainia villosa, assembly GCA_025175895.1. Classification (NCBI taxonomy): domain Eukaryota; kingdom Viridiplantae; phylum Streptophyta; class Magnoliopsida; order Zingiberales; family Zingiberaceae; genus Wurfbainia; species Wurfbainia villosa. The sequence continues at coordinate 97,051,329 of CM045986.1, forward strand.
CTTTTCTCTTCTTTTCTTCTTTGCCCTTGTTCAAGAGGGGACAATCATCTCTTATATATCCCTCTTGTTGGCAATTATAGCAAATGATTTTCCTCTTGTGCCTTCTCCTATCATAAGATTTGTTAAATTTTAAATTCCTTAAAGCACGCCTTACCTTCCTTACCATATAAGCATCTTCATTGCTATTCATGGAGGATAAGGAAGATGCTTCATCGAATGAGGAGGGAGTCTCTATCTTCTTCTTCTTTCCCTTGTTGTCTACCAAGGCTACTCCTCTTGATGGCTTGATATTTGATTCTTCACTTATTCCTTCAATCCTTGTTTCATGGAGCTCCATGGTTGAGAAGAACTCATCCAAGGTGCTTACTTCGAGGTTCTTCAACAAGTAGAAGGAGTCCACCATTGAGCTCCATTTCGATGATCGGGGATAAGCGTCGATTGCTTTCATAAGCATATCCCGGTTCGAAAGTTTTTCTCCTACACTTATTAGCCCAATTTAAATTTCTTTAAACCTAGAATGTAATGAGGTTACCTTTTCTCTCTTTTCAAGTTTGATATTTGTTAGTTGGGAGCGGAGGAGGTCTCTCCTTGCAAGCTTGGCCTCCAAGGTACCTTCATGAAGCTCTACTAGCTTCTCCCACATCTCTTTAGCACTTGCACATTCCCCTATCCAGTTGATCTCTTGTTGGGGGAGCACATTGTACAAGTGATGCTTGGCCTTCGAATTTGCCAAGTACTCCTCTCTTTGTCTCTTTGTCCTTCTTGTCTTCTCTATTTGCTCCCCATCTTCATCCCTAGGTATCTCGCAATCATTTTCCATTATTCATAGAATTTCAAAGTTGGTTTTGAAGAATACCTCCATGCGTTTCATCCACCACGCAAATTCTCCCTCGAACTTCTATGGGTGAATGTTAGAGTCGGCCATCCTTGATTGTGCTTGTTGCGGCAGTTAGTCCTCGACAAGCTTCCTTGGCCCTGATACAACTTGTAGGAACGTTGGTGGCCGACAAAAAGGGGGTGAATAGACCTCAATCGTCATATGATCGGAATTGTTTGTCTACAAATATAATTAGCGCAACAGAAATAAAACTAAACAAACAATAACGATAAGCAAAAATAAAATCAATGCTAATACACGATATAACGTGGTTCACGGCCTCGCCGCTAATCCACAGTCCGATCCATCTCCGGTGAATCACTCCGAAACCAATCCACTATTGGTCTCTCCCTTTAGCCTAAGCAAGATGGAGGTAAACCTTTACACCAATGAGAACACTCCTTCTTTTACAATAAATATGAATTAAAACTAGAAGAAGGAGTTTGAGCTTTGTGGAGCACTTAGTAGGATGTTTAGAGCATGAACATTAACCATCTAAAAGCCCCCACCCTCTCTTTTTATAGAGAGGAAGTAAATCTTCCCGTTGGACACTATCAGTCGACTGATGCCTTTATCAGTCGACTGATGTCGACTCCAACTGCTTCTGACCAGGCTAAATTTGCGGGATCCAAGGTCGTTTCTCCAAAAGTCAGATGATCAGTAAACTGATGATATCATCAGTCGACTGATGTCGACTTCCAGTCGACTGACCCGTGAGCTCGACTAGCTTTTGAGCCCGTGCACAGTGCTTTCAGTCTACTGCTTCCCTTAAGCAATCGACTGATGTCGACTTGATTCGGCAACCAACACCAGTCGATTGATGATCGACATGGAGCAGTCGACTGCCATGACATGGCAGTCGACTGGTGCCGAGTAAAACTCAAACCTTATATCTGTTTGAGCTTACGATGGTCGGGTAAACCTCAACCCTTGCGGTCGAGCCTCCGACACTCAGCCATTCGACCAAGTTCACCTAATGAGCTACTTACAATTTTCTTATTCTCTTATCTCACTTGAAGTCCCTCGCTAAAGCTCTCTTTGTTCGCGGCCACGTCCGTCTGCAGTATCAAGTGCATGACTCTACAATGCTCCTTCATGTCTCTTTCCCTCGAAGTTTGCTTCCTTGCCTTCGCTTCAAGTCATCTCGTCCAGCAGTCCCTCAGCAGCATCAAGCGCACGACTCTGCAATGCTTCTTCATCAACTCAAGCACGTGGTTGTGAGTTGGTGACACTTGCCTAAGCTCCATGTGGGAAATACTAAGTCCTGCAAGACTCCAACGCACATATCAAATCCAATCATCCTAACTTTAACCCTTTGCCACACACATCAAAACCATATCACATGGGTTGATTGTGTTAGTGCCTATAAGATTCACATATCTCCACAATGGTACGATATTTTCCACTATGGGCCTAAGCCCTCATGGTTTTGTTTTTGAGCTTTACCCAAAAGGCCTCATGCCAATGGAGATATTTTTTCATCTTATAAGCACATGTTCTTTTCCATGTCTTACCAATGTGGGACTTTGATTGTATTCCCAATACTCTAACAATCCCCCCCTCAAACGAAGGACCACATTGACCCCCCCTCAAGCCTCTCTGTCCTCCAAGGACATCATCTACTTGATGTTCGATCCTCGACCCACCAGGACTTCCTGCCAACTATCTGATCCTCTTGACCCAGCTAGACTTCCTGCCAGTTGTTCGGTCCTCCTGACCCAATTGGACTTTCTGCCTAGTGTCTGGTTCTCTTGGTGCGGACATGAGAACTCAACTTCCTTCGTTCGAGGTTCATGGCTTGACATGGACCATGGCTTTGATATCAATTGTTAGTGCCTATAAGATTCACATATCTCCACAATGGTATGATATTGTCCACTTTGGGCCTAAGCCCTCATGGTTTTGTTTTTAGGATTTACCCAAAAGGACTCATGCCAATGGAGATATCTTTTCATCTTATAAGCACATGATCTTTTCCATATCTTACCAATGCGGGACTTTGATTGTATTCCCAATACTCTAACAGATTGCCCTAACAATCTTCGCCTTTTTGATGTGTGGCAATCCATTTAAGTTAGGTAAACAAATAACAATAAACATAAGCAGGGAAAGCATCTAAGTAAAAACATGAGTATAACAACTCCACCTTAAACATGCAACTCCCCCTTAAGACATGCTAAATCTTCCCTCTTAGCATGATTAACTTAAACTTCCCTATTTCTCCCCCTTTGACACCATCAAAAACATTATCCAAATGTAATCCAAGGTATCAACTCTAAGGAGGAAAAAATACCAAAAACCAAATAAAACTTGATAAAATCAGGTTACTGTGCTCGTACACAGTACATCAATCGACTGGTTCAGACTACCAATCGACTGACACTCAAAGATCAGAATTTCTGATTTTTCGAACCAATTTCAAAAATGCACCAGAAATTCCAAAAAATTCGAAAAATCATGAAATTTTGAAAACACATTTCTTTTAAGGTCCTTTATCAGTAAAAAGTGAGTTTTCATGAAAATTTATTATATTTTCAATGATTTTCCAAAAATCCAAAAGGATAAAAAACAACTAGTGTTTTGATCAAGTTTGAATCAATTTTAACACCTAGTTTTGCTTTAAATTGTTTCAAAACATGAAAGCACATATTTTAAAGTAAGAGATTGTTTTGAAAACATTAGAGATATCCAACCATGATCTTTTGGCAATATGTCTATGAATTAAACATAAGCCTTCCCCATGATTGGTCTATTATTGCTATTTTGATACTTAAAATGACCATAGGCATTAGTGGACCATTTGTATCATCATCCTATCATCTCACCCATACTATGTTCAAATCAAAGTATCCTTATGGTGAATGTGAGATGTTCCTAAAGATATTTATATACTTAACCTTGAAATACATGCAATTCTACCCATGGTTAAGTATCACCCTAACATACCATATGATCATAAAAACATATATGCATTGATTTCACATTATGATCATGAAACACATGTATCAATCAATTTGTAATCATGCATTAGGTATAAAATTATGATAAAAAGTCAAATACCACCTAAAGAATGATTTAAACCCTATTGCCCATGATTATATATTAAATGTCAAGATCATAAATCATGATTGCAAACATATATAACAATTACATTAACTGTCATGATTTAAGCATTATTATCAATTTATGGGCACATTATCATCACCCAACACTATTTCAAAAATTAAGTCCCCACAATCCTAAGTCAACCAAATAATATAATATAAGTAAAATCCTTATGGTTGACTATCCTAGGGTTTTCCTAACCCTTAAGGATGGATTTATGAACCCAATACAAGTTCTTTCCTATGGGGTTCACTAAATATTCCTTAGGGATCCATTTTCTAGCAATTAAATATGTATAGGCCTTTACATTTGTGTTTCCCTTGTATCCTAGGCCCTTTCTATTGAAGCTTGCCCTTTGGCTCCCTATAATCATATTAAGGGTGTTGGAGCTAATTGTGAATTTTTCTAGAGCTTTGGTCAAATGGTCTACCTTTTCCCTTAACATCCTATTTTCCTCAATGCATGCATCATTAACATCAAAAGGCATGTAAAGATCATGTGAGCATGCATCATCATCATTAACATTTAAACATGCTTTTTCTTGTTTATTTTCTAGGGCCTTAATTTCATCTAGAATGCTCTTATTCTTTTTCTTAGCCCTAAACAAATCCCTAGTTAAGCTAGAAATCATGGCAACTATTTCTTGAGTGGGAAGATGTTTTACCATAGTTTTCATTCTTCTTCTTCTTCAGATGAAGAGGATGATGATGAGCCTCCCCCTTCACTAGCACTCTCCTCATTTGTGCTTGATTTTTCTTGCTCGGAGGAGGAGGTGTCTAGATCATCAAATGCCATTGGAGCCAAATTTGTGACAAAGGCATTTTCTTCCTTCGATGATGATGATGAGGAGGAAGGATCTGTTGGATCGAGAAGCGTCGCTAGAGGGGGGTGAATAGCGATCGTAAATTTTTTCGATGTTTCGTTCGAGTAGATAATTAAATGAGTAAGAGCAGCGGAAAATAAAGAGACACATTTATTTTTACTTGGTTTACAACCCAACGGTTGCTACTCCAAGGCCCTATCGATCCTAGACCGCATACGGAGGGCAAAGCACTATAACGTCTCCTCCTCGTTGGAGGTAGGAGACAATGATCACAAAACCTAAAGTACGAGGATGAGGCAACAAGCCTACCTCACCACGTTACGATTAAAACAAAGAATACAATAAAAAAATTACATGCTACTGCTGTCGATGAAGGAGATTTGAACTTGTCGTCGCGTCGGCGTTATGATGGCGTTGGAGCGTTGGCGTTGTAGGGCACTTGAGAATAAACTTGATGTGATTAGGAGTTAGAATCCTCCCCTACTTTTATAGATTTTGGCCTCTGAATATGTCTCCTCTATTTTTGGAACAGATCACGAAGTTGTATAATTTTTATCGTGAAGTGGCCGTGTCAAACCTTATCCGTTTTGACCTAGCGCAAAGGCTGATTCGTCGCCATCACCGATCGATGATTTCATCACCGATCGATGAGCATCGATCGACTTCCCAATGTCCATGATCGCCACCGCCACTTCCTGCAGTAAGAGGTTAGCTCAAAAAATGATAAATGCGACGGTTTCTAACTATCCGATCTTGACCTAGACCTTCGACAGGAAGTCTTAGTCGGATCGCCGCCTACGGTCATCCCCGTAAAGAGGACACGACCTTACAATATCTCACTTACACGAGCTTTCCTCGATACTTACCTTGTAGCTCTCGCTTCCGACCTTCCACTCGATTCCTTCAGCTCCCTCCGAAGTCACTCGAGTGTCGCCCGACCACCGCGGCTTCCACCGGGTGTCACTAGCCTTCAGCTCCATCTTTAGTACTTTTCTGCACACTCGATTTAGCTCGTGAGATAACGATGTAAACATAACTTTGTGTCTTTGCCATAATCAAAACACAGGTTCGATTATCTGGTGCCCCTGCACCAACAATCTCCCTCTTTTTGATCTATGGCAAACCAACACAAAGTTAAGGGAAATTAAAGCATAAAACAAGTATAGTAAATGATGAATTTCATTTTCAAAAACTCCCCCTTAACCAAAACTCCCCCTTAACCCTAGGTGAGTTTTGAAAGAGATACTTTAGTTTTCAAAATTAAATAAATTTTGTATTACTCCCCCTTAACTTTCGCTCTTCTCCCCCTTTTTCCATAAATCAACAAATGTTGGGGTTTGTTATGTAAAATTGAAGTTTGTTATATAAAATAAGGGTTTAAAAACAATATGGTATATGCATGCATCAAGATAAATCAACTATGAATCCAAGCATACGTCTAGCAGTAATTAGATAGATTGGTTCGAGGTGTGTCCCTCTGCACCAATATTCTAAAGGTTTGTAATATAACCCATAGGGTTAGTTTGCTTTCCCCCTTAGTCAAATATATGAAGTATAAGAGATGTAGGGGGCGCTAAACTTTGGCCTAAAAGTTGTTAAGTACAATAGTTGGGAAAATAAGTAGTATTTTGAAGAGGTTATATATCAATTATCCTTAACATCTCACCCATTCTATGTGTCTCAGAATTTGTTCACCTTATATGTTTTGTGAGATGATTTTAAATTGATTAAAGATAGTCAACCTTGGGTTAGATTCGGATTTAACTTTTAGATCGTTAAGTAACTTTTCGAGAAATCGGCTTCCAGGTTGTGGCGAGGAACAGGGGCCTTCTTTGATCGGAACAACGACCACTTCCTTAGACAAAGCCAAATTCAAGAAAATATCACTTAAGTCACTTAGGGATACTTCCTGGTCTAACTAGTTTAGGATACGACGAGGTAGCTTCAGCTAGTTCCACTCGGTCAAGTGCACCAAGCTAGATACGCCTTGTCTAGCTCGAATATAAGAGACTTTGTTTCCCTAACGTACTATCATCTCGCTAATGAAAACTAATCCGGATGGGATGAGTTTCCTAAGCACAACCAATTCGTCGTCGTGCCAACGACTCGAGCGATCGCTTGAACAAACTAGTTGTTCAAGCAACCAAACTCTTCTAGTCGATTAGCCGCGGAAGAGACGACGGACGGATCGCCGGTTTTTGTGTTTCTTATTCGGGGTCCATGATTATACAAATACATGCAAATGCAAACTAGTATAATCAACATATACTAACATAAAGAACATAAGCTAGCATATCAAATAAGAACATGAAAAGAACAATAATAAAAGTTGTGAAACTTTTATACCTCTTGATCTTCTATCGTATGTCCTAACCTCCTTGTAGACTTCGTGTGGACGAAGATCCTCCACAAGTTGAAGCATCCTAGATCTTCTTCAATCCAAAGAAAGAAGAACTCTCTTTCCCTTCTTGCTTGAGCCAACCACCAATCCACAAAGGATTGATGCCGCCGACCCCAAGAATAGAGAGAACAAAATAGAAACAAAACTCATCTCTTATCTAGGACCAACCATCAAGCTCCAAGCATGATGTTTGCCGCCGGTCCAAAGAGAAGATGGAATGGAGTATGGAATCCAACCGAAAGAGAAACACCAAGGGTATGGGCGCCGGCCAACACTTGAGAAAGGAAAGGAAAACAATCCTCCTCCTTGTTGCCGCCAAACCCTAGACAAAGCTTTCCTAATTTCCAGCCAAGGATGAAGGGAAGGAGAATAGGTTGAGCTCCGGCCAAGGTATAGGGAACATGGATAGTGGCCGGCCAACACTTAGAAGGAAGAAGAAGAAGATCTTCATCTCCATGTTGTCGCCCAACCTAATCCCAAAACCCTAACCCTAGCCGCCCAACCCCAATCCTATCCCATCTAGGTTTTGGTTGCCGCCCAAGGGAAGCCATCCTAATTCCATCCAACCTAAGCCATAGAAGGAAAGGTAAAACTTGGGCGCCGGCCAAATCAAGGAGGAATAGGGAGGATGGGTTGCCGGCCAACAATTGGAAGAAGGAGAAGCCTTGCCGCCCAACATTATCAACCAAACCCTAACCCTAATTTCCTTTTCTTGCCGCCCAAGTAACCTTGTCTCAATTAGGTTTTTCATCTATCCTTTTAGCCAACCAAGCCTAAGCCCCTATTTATAGAACTTAGGAGAAAGTTGGTTATTGATGAGGTAGCCAAAAATATAGGAACTAATTCCCAATTTTCTTGCCGCCCAAGGGTAGCAAGGAATTAGTAAACTTTTTCTTCCTATAATCTTGCCGCCCACCTTATCCAACCTTTCCTCTCCCTTTTATATAGAGTTAGGTTTAGGCCTTGGTTTGATCTCCACCGTCGGTTCTAGGGTTTTAATCTCAACCGTCGGATTTAGAGATTTAATTTCAACCGTTGGTTCTAGGGTTTTAATCCCAACCGTCGGATCCAGAGATTTAATCTCAACCGTCGGTTCTAGGGATTTAATCCTAACCGTCGGATCTAGAGATTTAATCTCAACCGTCGGTTCTAGGGATTTAATCCTAACCGTCGGATCTAGAGATTTGTTTTCCATCATTTGATCTAGACTTCATGAGGTTTATATTAGGCTACGATAGGGACCATGAGGAGGAGTTGGGTCTTGGCCACCCGATGGATCGGAACCACACAAACTTGATCCATCAATGATGTTCCATTCCACTAGAGGATCATCATCGAACTACCTCACCAACCCCCATAAATTAATATGGGCTCCATATATTATTTGCACATCCATCTCCCCGTGTTTAAGATATCGAATGTCCGTCAATTAATTGATTCACTGACCATCAATTAATTAACATCTAACTCCTCGAGTAGTACCACTCAACCTTATCATCATGTTGACTAAGTCAACCTGCAGGGTTTACATGATGAACCTTATGAGCTCCTCAAGGGGACATCATCAACCTAATATATAGGACACGGTTTCCTCCTATAATCAACGGCACACCATGTAAATAATATCTTTTCCCAACTTACCGGGCATATTAATTTAATCCATAGAAATCTCACCCTCTGGTAAATCAAAGAAATAAATATTAAGTACATGTGCCCGTTATTATATCGGGATTAAGAGCATGTACAACATAATATCCGAGGTCCGATTCAATTATGCAGTCAGCAATAAATTGAATCACCTCTATGTCGGTCCTACTCAATACACCGAGGTGTACTAGTGTAACTTTATGTTCAAGACAAAACAATACCAAGCTACACTACAACCATGCCAATGGTTTGTCCAAAACCATCTTGGTTGTGAGCCTCTGCTTATACTCTACAAGGGACTGATAACATGATCTTCTGTGCCACACCCAAGCACCATGTTATCTACAATGTAAAGTATTAGACAATATGCACACATATAAATATAACGTGCAAACAATGATCATGTGATTCTTATTTCAAAATAAAGATGTTCATACAAAAGAGCTAGGTTTTCAGTATACATCCCAACAATCTCCCACTTATACTAAAAGACTATGCTGTCATCATACTGCCATACATCTGATTCCCCTTCCCTCCACATGCCTATCAAAGCTCTCGCTAGAAGGGTCTTAGTGAAAGGGTCTACCAGGTCATCCTCTGATGCATGCTAGGCGACAGCAACTTCTACCTCCTTTACGATTTCTCGTATCAGGTGGTACTTGCACTCTATGTGTTTACTAGCCTTATGGGCTGGTGGTTCCTTCGAGTTTGCAACTGCACCATTATTATCACAATAAATTGTGATAATTCTTGGCAAACCAGGAATCACATCCAAGTCCATCAGGAAGTTCCTGAGCCATACAGCTTCTTTGGCCGCCTAATAGGCTGCCACATACATAGCTTCCATGGTGGAGTCCACACGCATTTCTGCTTGACACTCCTCCATACTATGGCTCCACCTCCCAAAGTAAACACAAACTCTGAGGTAGACTTACTGTTATCCCTATCTGATTGGAAATCGCAATCCATGCAACCCACAGGGAGTAATTGGTCTGCCCGGTAAACTAGCATATAATCCCTAGGATTTCTCAGGCACTACAATATATGCCTTTACCGCAGTCCAATGTCCCTGTCCTGGATTACTCTGATATCTGCTAACCATGCTCACGGCAAAGCAGATATCTTGTCTCGTACATAGCATACATTAGGCTTCCTAACGCCGAAGCATAAGGAACTGCTTATATCTCCTCTATCTCCTCAGATTATCTAGGACACATCTGCTTAGATAAAGGAACTCCATGCCTGAAGGGTAGAAAACCCTTCTTGGAGTTTTGTATGCTAAAACGATCCAAAACCATGTCTATGTATGAAGCTTGGGATAAGCACAACAACCTTGATCCCCAAGGTTGTGACCCACTTCTCCCAAGTCCTTCATATCATACTGTTTGGACGACCATACCCTTACGTCTGATAACACTTCGATGTTGTCGCCAACCACCAAAATGTCATCTACGTATAGTACAAAAATACCACTACGTTTCTGTCACGTCTCTGATATACACAAGACTCATCCGAACTTTGAATAAATCCATAAGACTGGATTTACCTCCTCAAAGCGGATGTCCCAAGACTTCAAAGCTTGCTTCAATCCATTAACGGACCGATTAAGCTTATATACAATATGCTCTTTGCCCTTAGCAATGAATCCCTCTGGTCGCTTCACGTAGATCGATTCCTCAAGACTTCCACTAAGGAATGCTGTCTTGACATCCATCTATCACACCTCATAATCCATATGAGCTGCAATGCATAAGAGCTCCCAGACCTGACTTGAATCCATAGATTCAATCTCAGTATTCATTGCACTTTGCAAAGATGCTATATTTATATCTTGGATTGCCTCGTCATATGTTCAGGGATCAGGTTCATGTTCGCAAGGGACCAAAACAGAAGATTCTCCCAAGAACATGAATCTCATAGGCTGTCTAACAACCCTCCCATTACGACGAGGTATTACCTGTGTATCCTCTGTGACACGCGGTGCAGTGACATGTGGTATATCCTTTTGTACCGGTGATACTAAAGAAGTGACTTCCCTTTTAACTCCTCCAGAACAATTTTACCCTTGGGCTTGTGGCTCATCACATAGTCTTCCTCTAGAAATCTGGCGTTCGTGTTAACGATCACCCTCTGATCTCTAGGACTACAAAACAAGTCAGAATAACTCATCATCGATCTAACCATCTCCATAAGAGTCATATTCCTTCGCTCTGCTACACCGTTCTGCTGGGGTGTGCCAGGTGCAGTCAATTGGGATTGAATCCCAACCTCTGATAAGTAGTTCCTAAACTCTCCCAAGAGGTTCTCACCACTACGATCAGATCGTAGTGTCATCTATATCTTGAATAATTGTCTATAAAAGAGATGAAATATTCAAGACCACCTCTTGCCTAGATAGTCATAGGACCACACAAATCAGAATGAACCATTTCTAACACATCTTTGGCTCTATACCCCTTGGCCTTAAAAAAATCTCTTGGTCATCTTACCCTCCAAGCAAGATTCGTAGGTTGGGAGATCTTTCACCACTAATGAACTCAAAGGTCCATCAGCTATCAACCTATTGAATTCTGCTTAGGTTAATGTGACCAAGCCTAAGATGCCAAAAGATATGTTTGGTTCATTTTCGAAGGTTCTTTTCTCTTATCGGAATTAGAAGATGAGTTATTAACTTCTATTTGCATCGTGGGAGCTTGTGGTTCAAGTTATAAATTTCCTATCGATGTACCTAAATAGATAATGTCCCTATTCCTTTTATAACAAATCTGTCATGAAAAGAAATAGATTATCCATCCAAAAACTATTTAGAAACCGAAATCAATTCTTTCTAAATAAGAGTACATAAAGGAAATTCTTAAGAACCAAAAACCTTTATTTTTCTCAAAAGATAAATAAAACATCTCCCACTGCAATAGCCGCCATCTTCATGGCATTGCCCAAGTAAATGGTAATATCCCCTTTAGCTAGTCATCGGGTTTCCTGGAACCCCTGCAAATTGTTGCAGACATGATTAGTGACTCCCGTATCTACTTACCAGGTGCCGGTAGATATCACCGCTAATCATGTTTCAATGACTAGTCCACCTTTGTTCTGTTTTGAATTGGGACAGTCCTCCTTCCAATGTCCATCATGCTAGTAAGTGAAGTACTTGCCTTTCGGCTTCTTCACTCCTCCCTTAGATCCTCCCACCACATTTGCTCCACCTTGTTTCTCCTTCTTCTTGCCTTTCGGCTTAGAAGTAGAAACCTTTTTGAGCAACCATGGCTTGAGGATACTCTTCGAAGAGTGCATACATGTACTTCCTAGCAGATAAGACAATATTTGGATTCTTTTCCAATCAATATTATTAGGTACAGTAAGCTTATTTCCTTTAGTATCACAGTAAGTGGACTGAAAGTCAATTTTGAAAATCCTAAGAATCACATAGATCATTACTTTAGATTTTAAAAAATTATTGATTCCTCAAACAATAAAATTTCAAAATCAACCAACACCTCAAAATACCAAGAATATCGCATGCCACGCAGTGTGGACGTATACGAATTCTACATTTGTAAGAGGAGGTTTTACCCATTAATTTTATTATCCTGTCAACCTTACTTTTTGACAAATAAAATTAATAGTTGGTTCCTCTTTAGCCCTACAAATAAAAGCAGTGACTCCGATGGGGACGATACTTTATATTTGCATCTAAGTGTGCACCATTACACGATACTAAGGGACTTATTTCGGATTATGTGCCTTACCGCTGTGGAAGTACACACGCTCCTAGATAATTTCCTATAACCATTATTTGACCTAGTGATCCGCAAACAAACTCATCCGCAGGGAGGAAGGCACTCAGAGCCGACACGCAAGTTTGTTGCATCACACGTCAAATTATAATGGAGGCCGCGGGAATTAATTAAAATATCCCTCTCCCACTTAGTAAATTGAAAATGAGGAATTTTCAAGCACACACAACATGCATATAAAACAAATCAGAAATAAATATGGAAAAATAAAAATTTTTCCAACTATTATGACATTGTTCTCCAATATGCGTCTCGTCATGTCGCCACCTCGTCCGCTCCATCTTTTCCCGTGCGCAAGTCACCAAAGAGTTCCGAGCCGAGATAAAACATTTTAATTTACATCCATCGATCCTATACTCCACGAAGGAGTGTACAAATAATCTAGATCGAAAGTAAACTAAAATGAGCGGCTAAACAATGCCGTATTTAATTACAAAAATTAAATACTAATCTAGCCTCGTCAACCCCGAGGATTCAAATAATATACAATCATACACAAACAATCACATACACACATATAGCCATAATAGTCGGATCTTATGCCTGCAACCAAAAAGTTAGCCTACGCACATCCTACTATTATCCGACATACTAAATATATAATATGTGCATGAAAGTAACCGAATCCAAAACACACAAAATCGGAAACCGTGGCTCTGATACCAATTGTTGGCAACCGTGCTATTTCTCGGAATGCTCATAGGCTCCCATGTCCCCGGATTAAAATTTTCACTAATGAAAACTAATCCGGATGGGATGAGTTTCCTAAGCACAACCAATTCGTCATCGTGCCAACGACTCGAGCGATAGCTTGAACAAACTAGTTGTTCAAGCAACCAAACTCTTCTAGTCGATTAGCCGCGGAAGAGACGACGGACGGATCGCCGGTTTTTGTGTTTCTTATTCGGGGTCCATGATTATACAAATACATGCAAATGCAAACTAGTATAATCAACATATACTAACATAAAGAACATAAGCTAGCATATCAAATAAGAACATGAAAAGAACATTAATAAAAGTTGTGAAACTTTTATACCTCTTGATCTTCTATCGTATGTCCTAACCTCCTTGTAGACTTCGTGTGGACGAAGATCCTCCACAAGTTGAAGCATCCTAGATCTTCTTCAATCCAAAGAAAGAAGAACTCTCTTTCCCTTCTTGCTTGAGCCAACCACCAATCCACAAAGGATTGATGCCGCCGGCCCCAAGAATAGAGAGAACAAAATAGAAACAAAACTCATCTCTTATCTAGGACCAACCATCAAGCTCCAAGCATGATGTTTGCCGCCGGTCCAAAGAGAAGATGGAATGGAGTATGGAATCCAACCGAAAGAGAAACACCAAGGGTATGGGCGCCGGCCAACACTTGGAGAAAGGAAAGGAAAACAATCCTCCTCCTTGTTGCCGCCCAAACCCTAGACAAAGCTTTCCTAATTTCCAGCCAAGGATGAAGGGAAGGAGAATAGGTTGAGCTCCGGCCAAGGTATAGGGAACATGGATAGTGGCCGGCCAACACTTAGAAGGAAGAAGAAGAAGATCTTCATCTCCATGTTGTCGCCCAACCTAATCCCAAAACCCTAACCCTAGCCGCCCAACCCCAATCCTATCCCATCTAGGTTTTGGTTGCCGCCCAAGGGAAGCCATCCTAATTCCATCCAACCTAAGCCATAGAAGGAAAGGTAAAACTTGGGCGCCGGCCAAATCAAGGAGGAATAGGGAGGATGGGTTGCCGGCCAACAATTGGAAGAAGGAGAAGCCTTGCCGCCCAACATTATCAACCAAACCCTAACCCTAATTTCCTTTTCTTGCCGCCCAAGTAACCTTGTCTCAATTAGGTTTTTCATCTATCCTTTTAGCCAACCAAGCCTAAGCCCCTATTTATAGAACTTAGGAGAAAGTTGGTTATTGATGAGGTAGCCAAAAATATAGGAACTAATTCCCAATTTTCTTGCCGCCCAAGGGTAGCAAGGAATTAGTAAACTTTTTCTTCCTATAATCTTGCCGCCCACCTTATCCAACCTTTCCTCTCCCTTTTATATAGAGTTAGGTTTAGGCCTTGGTTTGATCTCCACCGTCGGTTCTAGGGTTTTAATCTCAACCGTCGGATTTAGAGATTTAATTTCAACCGTTGGTTCTAGGGTTTTAATCCCAACCGTCGGATCCAGAGATTTAATCTCAACCGTCGGTTCTAGGGATTTAATCCTAACCGTCGGATCTAGAGATTTAATCTCAACCGTCGGTTCTAGGGATTTAATCCTAACCGTCGGATCTAGAGATTTGTTTTCCATCATTTGATCTAGACTTCATGAGGTTTATATTAGGCTACGATAGGGACCATGAGGAGGAGTTGGGTCTTGGCCACCCGATGGATCAGAACCACACAAACTTGATCCATCAATGATGTTCCATTCCACTAGAGGATCATCATCGAACTACCTCACCAACCCCCATAAATTAATATGGGCTCCATATATTATTTGTACATCCATCTCCCCGTGTTTAAGATATCGAATGTCCGTCAATTAATTGATTTACTGACCATCAATTAATTAACATCTAATTCCTCGAGTAGTACCACTCAACCTTATCATCATGTTGACTAAGTCAACCAACTGGGTTTACATGATGAACCTTATGAGCTCCTCAAGGGGACATCATCAACCTAATATATAGGACACGGTTTCCTCCTATAATCAACGACACACCATGTAAATAATATCATTTCCCAACTTACCGGGCATATTGATTTAATCCATAGAAATCTCACCCTCTGGTAAATCAAAGAAATAAATATTAAGTACATGTGCCCGTTATTATATCGGGATTAAGAGCATGTACAACATAATATCCGAGGTCCGATTCAATTATGCAGTCAGCAATAAATTGAATCACCTCTATGTCGGTCCTACTCAATACACCGAGGTGTACTAGTGTAACTTTATGTTCAAGACAAAACAATACCAAGCTACACTACAACCATGCCAATGGTTTGTCCAAAACCATCTTGGTTGTGAGCCTCTGCTTATACTCTACAAGGGACTGATTGTTGGTGCAGTGGGCACCAAAGTCGAACCGGTATTTTGATTATGGCAAAAGGCTCAATAGTTAAGGGTATATTTGTTATCTTACGAGCTCAATTAAGTGTGCAGAAATGCTAAAGTTGAGCGGAAGGTCTGCGACACCCGGTGGGAACCGAGGTGGTCGGGCAACGCCAGAGGGACTTCGGAGGAAGCCGAGGTACTCGGGTGAAGACCGGAAGCGAGGCTACAAGGTAAGCTCGTGTGAAAGCGAAGCAAGGTCGTTAAGCGTAGATCCGACCCAATACCTCCAATGGAAGGTCTAGGTCGAGATCAGATGGTTAGAACCATCGTACTTTATATTTTAAGCTAACTTGTACTGCAGTCCAAAACCCTTTGACTACAGTCAACTGCTAGTCAAGTTCCAGCCTCGAGAAGAGCTCGAATTTCAAGGGGGTGAATTTGGACTTGACTCGTGTTTTGGTACAAAGGGTGATGTGGCATCAAGGTGGACATCCAAACCATCACCAAGCTTCCTTGTGGTGTACGCCCAAAATAAGGTGAGTTGGCACAAGATGGTTGGCTCCCATGATGTGGCACAAGTTGAATGGCTCCAACAAGTTGGCGCCCAAGGAGGTTGGAGGTGGCACAAGGTGGTTGGATAAAACACCTCATCCTCAAGTTGGCGCCCAAGGAGGTTGGAGGTGGCACAAGGTGGTTGGATGAAACACCTCATCCTCAAGTTGGCGCCCAAGGAGGTTGGAGGTGGCACAAGGTGGTTGGATGAAACACCTCATCCTTGAGTTAGGCGACAAGAAGGTTGGAGGTGGCACAAGGTGGTTGGATGAAACACCTCATCCTTGAGTTGGGATAAGAACCTCACCTTGGACACTACCTATGTCTAAATTCATAGATCAATATCCATAAATAGACATGTTCAAGCCAAGCAAATAACAAGACATCAAGAGCTCTCAACACGCCGTCGTAACGCCGCTACTACTACTCACATTTGCTACGACGAAGTGCCGCCGACAACGAAAGCTACATCTTCTACTTATAAGAGTTGTCGGTATATTTATTTAAGTTCTACTTCTTTAAATTGTCTTTGTGCTTTAATCGTAACAAGGAAAGGGGAGTGTCCTTTGCCTTGATTTCTTTTTTGTCGTTGCTCCTACTTCCAAGCGAAGAGGAGTGGTTTTAGTGAATTGCCCTCCGTGCGTGATCAAGGATCACTAGGGCCGTGGATTAGCAATCGAAGATTGTGAACCACGTAAAAATATCTTGTCTACTTTATATTTCAGCATTCTCTACTTTCTTTTTACTTATTGCAAAAGTTTTTAACGACACCGTATCGCTATTCACCCCCCCCTCTAGCGACACTTTCGATCCAACAATTGGTATCAGAGCCGGGGGCGCTAAGATTCGGTGAAACCACCAATCTAGCAATGATTTTCTTTATTTTACAGATATTTTATTTATTTATTTATGTTTTCGTATAATTATTTCACTTGCTTATCTTCTCCTACATATAGAATTGCATTAGAGGCTTTAGGATCCGGATAAGGTTGTCCTTCGGGTTAGATCCCGAGTAAGGTTGTCCTCCGGAACTTCAACGACATTCGCATTTGATTGTTTATTTCTTTTTGCAAGTTACATTTTATATATCTTTTTACTTCCCTACTAATCCAAGGCGAAAGTCTTGGAATATTCTTTCGTGTGTGTTTTGCAAGATTCTTTTTTTCGCCGTTCTTCTTCTTATTTTTAAATGGCCCATCTCGAAGGGTTTAGCACCGCCCGACCCCGCTTTACAACGGTAATGTCTTTCGTTATTGGAAGGGTCGGATGGAATGCTTTCTTAAAACCCAAATCGAGATGTGGATCGTAATCAAAAACGTTTTCTCACTTCCTATTAATGAAGATGGTGAATCTTTGGGTTACGATCAATGGTCAAATTCCATGAAAAACAAGTAGAAGCCGATGCCAAGGCAACTCAAATCTTGCAATGTGGGTTGTCAAGGAAGAGCTCAACCGCGTCGGCCCCTTCATTAGTGCAAAGGACTTATGGACCAAGCTAGTGGAACTACGAAGGCACCGGCGACACGAAGGTATGTAAAGAGATTTACTTTTAAATAAATTGTATAACTTGAAAATGCAGGAAAAGCGACCGCAACTCAACTACATGCTGTATCCAAGACATCGTCAACCAACTCCATGCCATCGGACAAAAGGTCGAGAATCGCGACCTTATCGTATTCTCTTAACTCGTTTCCTAGGACCACCTTGGGCATCCATGGTCGATGCCTACAAGGTCTCCAAGGACCTTTCTAAAATTAGGTTAGGCGAATTGTTTTGAACTTGAATTACATGAGCAAACTAACGTGGTCGGTAGAAGAGTATTGCGTTAGTTGCGGGTTCCAAGAAGAAGAAGCCCGCAAGCAAGCCACCCCGAAGGAAGAAGGCGAGTCCGAATCGGAAGTAGACTCGAAATAGAATCCGAACTAGTCAATCTAGTTGGAAGATGATCAAGAGGCGAAACGACCAACAACTCAAGGTAAGCCTAAACCTAATTCAAATACTTCTAATTTTAGATGCTATGAGTGCAGCAGTTCGGTCACATCAAGTCCGAGTGCCCAAAGCTAAAGAATAACGCATCAAAGACCAAGAAAGCGCTAACGCTACTTGGGAGGAGTTGTCGGAGGAAGAAGGCGATATCCAAGCTCTAATGGCTAAGCCGACGAGCACGACTCGAAACCAAGAAGAGTCGAGTCCGAATCCGATGATGAGCTTCCATTCAAGACAAGCCACGGATCCGGATCCGGTTCAAAAGAATCATTAAGGGTAAGTCGGTCGTTACTTAATACTTTGTATGGTGCAATTAAATTTTTAAATAAGAAACTAGCTAAGTCCGAGTCCAAGGTCGAGACCCTAATTGAGGAGGTTAACCTTCTCAAACATGAGGTCTCCTAACCTCTTCGACTACTCGTATTCAAGAGGAGGACTCAACTCAAGTTGAAAAGCTTGAAGTTGAGAACTCGCTTTTGAAAACACAAGTCGAAGACCTTAGGAACACGTTGGAAAGGTTCACTTTGGGATCCAAGGGACTTGACCTCTTACTTGGATCACAAAGGGCCGTGTACAACAAGGCCGGACTCGGGTTTAACTCAAATACAACCAATAAGTCATATATGTCTATAGTAAACCAACATAAGAAAAATGTCCAAGCATGGGTCCCTAAGACCACTTTGATTTCAACTTTAGGATCTAACATGTATTGGGTTCCCAAGGACCAAATTCACTATGTGAATAGACCCACTCGATTCAATGGTCCAGGGGGAGCCAATACAAAATGTATTTTTGTTAAGTCTTAGAAATTGCATGCTTAGTTTTTCCTTTATTTTTAGAATGGTTAGATAGGACTCATAACCAACTAATATCCTGCGAAAAGATTGAGCCTCGGGGAGCCTCTTTTCAAAAATAAACCAACTAAAATCCTACGAAAAGATTGAGCCTCGGGGAGCCTCTTTTCAAAAATAACTAGTTAGACCAAGACGTAGTCTCAAGTAAGTCGAGTTATCAATTTCTTGAAATTAGCTTTGTCTAAGGAAGTGGTCGTTGTTCCGATCAAAGAAGGCCTCTGTGCCTCGCCACGACCTGGAAGCTAATCTCTTGAAAAGATTACTTGATGAGCTTAGACTAAATCCGAATCTAACCTAATGTTGGTTAATTTAAATTCATTAAAATTAATCAAGTAAAATTGAAAGTCATCTCACAATAACACATAGGAATAACATGTTTTGATCATGTAGATATTGGTGAGATGATTTAGGTTTAAAAACTAGCAAATCAACTTATAGCGAACCCGACTCTGATCTTGAACTTGAATCTCGTCCTAACCCAAGTCATCCTATCGACCAAGTGATAGATGACTCTAACCCAAGTCAAACTAGAACTCACCCAAGTCATCCTATCGACCAAGTGATAGATGACCCTAACCCGAGTCACACTAAGACTCAAACAAATCATCCTATCAATCAAGTTATAGGTGATCCAAATTTAGGGGTTCGAACTAGAGCTTCATATCGAAACCTTAGTCAAATCTCGTTAATTTCCAAAATCGAACCCAAAACTATTGAACAAGCACTTCTTGATCCCGACTGGATTATTGCTATGCAAGAAGAGCTAGCTCAATTCACTAGAAATGAAGTCTGGGAATTAGTACCACCACCTAAAGAAAAATCAATTATTGGAACAAGGTGGGTATTTCGAAATAAACTTGATGATAAAGGTGAAGTAGTTAGAAATAAAGCTAGGTTAGTCGCAAAAGGGTTTAGTCAAGTCGAAGGTTTAGATTACGATGAGACCTACGCCCGTGCGACTAGAGTCCATCCGAATGTTGTTAGCATATGCACATCGAGGTTTTAAATTGTTTCAAATGGATGTCAAGTCAGCATTTTTGAATGGATACATTAAGGAAGAAGTTTACGCTACCAACCTCCGGATTCAAAATCTAGATAAACGACCATGTCCTTAGACTTAAGAAAGCCCTATATGGACTCAAACAAGCCCCAAGAGCTTGTACGAAGGCTTTCGATCTATCTTAAGTCCAAAGGATTCAACCAAGGTTTAGTCGACCCAACCTTATTCGTTAAAACCGTAGGAAAAGAAATCTTTATAGCCCAAATCTATGTAGATGATATAATTTTGGAACTACCAACTCGATCCTCGCTAAACGAATTCATCTCACTTATGGAAAGTGAATTTGAAATGAATTTAGTGGGAGAGTTAAGTTTCTTCTTAGGTTTACAAATTAAACAAACTAAAGATGGAATATATTTACATCAACAAAAATATACTAAGGACTTAATAAATCGATTTGGAATGCAAGATGCTAAAATAATCAATACACCTATGGCAACTAATGTTAATATAAACGAAGATGTAGAAAACCCGTTGACCTAAAATACTATAGGAGCGCAATAGGAAGTCTCCTATACTTAACCGCGAGCCGACCCGACATTTTATTCGCGGTAAGTATGTGCAAGGTTACAAACCTGTGCCAAGGAGTCTCACCTAACCCTAGTCAAGCGTATCCTTAGATATCTAAAGGGCACGCTAAACGTAGGTATTTGGTACCTAGATCTACCGAGTTTAATCTAATCGGCTACTGACTCCGACTATGCGGTAGTAAACTCGATAGAAAGAGCACGAGTGGTTGTTGTCAAATCCTCGGCTCGAGTCTAGTAAGTTGAGTGCAGAGGAAGCATTGCGTTGCCTTATCTACCACCGGAATACGTTGCGATGGGTGAGTGTGTCTCTCCTCGTGGATGAAGCACACTCTCCAAGACTTTAGCTTAATCTTTAACAACATTAAAACCTACATAGATAACATTAGTTCAATTAACTTAACTAAAAATCCAATATGTCATTCTAGGACAAAACATATAGAAGTTAAACACCACTTCATTAGGGAACATGTAACTAATGGAACTATACAACTAGAGTATGTTGAGTCCAAATCAAACCTAGCGGACATCTTCACCAAACCACTACCCGGCCAATTTAGTTTATTAAGACGAAAGTTAGGTATGTGCGTAATAGAGTAGGATTTAAATTTTTCTATATATATACTCTACTTTTGCTTCTTTTTATGAAATTAGCCTAAGTCTTACCTTAGAAATCATATACCTATAGATTTAAGGAGCCAACACATCTCACAACACATAGGACTAATGTGTTTGTGTACTTAGCCAACGTGAGCAGGCGTGAGATGTTAGGACCTTACTCCCGGTTCCGCACGTAGATTCAAGGCATCGACATGAACCATGGAGTATAATTATTTAAAATTAATCAACTCCTTCAAGACTTATTGATCATTCTATATCAATCAAGTCCAACCGGAGTTGTACATTTTAGATGAACATATTTTCAAGCTTATTATTATTTTTAAAAAATATATATTTATATTGGGAACTTGCTTGGACTTACAAACCTTAAAATATATTTACAAACTTTTGAGTTAAGGCAAAGGGAGAAAGTCACAAAAGTAAGGAAGAAAGTAAACAAAATTATTACCTTTTATATTAAGTAATTCCGTTTACTTAAGCAACTATTAAGGGAGTAAAATTATTTTTCAAGAACTCACCTTCGTCAAGGAGGAGGTTACCTCAAAGGAGAACTTGAAACAATAATATTTCTCACTCATGCTTAATCTTTATGCTAGCTCACTCATGCTTAATCTTTATGCTAGCTCATTCATACTTAATCATTATGCTAGCTCATTCATATTTAATCATTATGCTAGCTCATTCATACTTAATCATTATGCTAGCTCATTCATATTTAATCATTATGCTAGCTCATTCATATTTAATCTTTATGCTAGCTCATTCATGCTTAATCATTATGCTAGCTTACTGTTATGCTTAATTTTTCCTTAACTTTTGTGTCGGTTTGCCATGAATCAAAAAGGGGGAGATTGTTGGCACCAAAGTCGAACCGGTATTTTGATTATGGAAAAAGGCTCAATAGTTAAGGGTATATTTGTTATCTTACGAGCTCAATTAAGTGTGCAGAAATGCTAAAGTTGAGCGGAAGGTCTGCGACACCCGGTGGGAACCGAGGTGGTCGAACGCGCCCGAGGACTTGAGGAAGCCGAGGTACTCGGGTGAAGACCGAAGCGAGGCTACAAGGTAAGCTCGTGTGAAAGCGAAGCAAGGTCGTTAGCGTAGATCCGACCCAATACCTCCAATGGAAGGTCTAGGTCGAGATCGGATGGTTAGAACCATCGTACTTTATATTTTAAGCTAACTTGTATCATACCCAAAACCCTTTGACTACAGTCAACTGCTAGTCAAGTTCCAGCCTCGAGAAGAGCTCGAATTTCAAGGGGGTGAATTTGGACTTGACTCGTGTTTTGGTACAAAGGGTGATGTGGCATCAAGGTGGACATCCAAACCATCACCAAGCTTCCTTGTGGTGGACGCCCAAAATAAGGTGAGTTGGCACAAGATGGTTGGCTCCCATGATGTGGCACAAGTTGAATGGCTCCAACAAGTTGGCGCCCAAGGAGGTTGGAGGTGGCACAAGGTGGTTGGATAAAACACCTCATCCTCAAGTTGGCGCCCAAGGAGGTTGGAGGTGGCACAAGGTGGTTGGATGAAACACCTCATCCTCAAGTTGGCGCCCAAGGAGGTTGGAGGTGGCACAAGGTGGTTGGATGAAACACCTCATCCTTGAGTTAGCGCACAAGGAGGTTGGAGGTGGCACAAGGTGGTTGGATGAAACACCTCATCCTTGAGTTGGGATAAGAACCTCACCTTGGACACTACCTATGTCTAAATTCATAGATCAATATCCATAAATAGACATGTTCAAGCCAAGCAAATAACAAGACATCAAGAGCTCTCAACACGCCGTCGTAACGCCGCTACTACTACTCACATTTGCTACGACGAAGTGCCGCCGACAACGAAAGCTACATCTTCTACTTATAAGAGTTGTCGGTATATTTATTTAAGTTCTACTTCTTTAAATTGTCTTTGTGCTTTAATCGTAACAAGGAAAGGGGGAGTGTCCCTTTGCCTTGATTTCTTTTTGTAATCGTTGCTCCTACTTCCAACGAAGAGGAGTGGTTTTAGTGAATTGCCCTCCGTACGTGATCAAGGATCACTAGGGCCGTGGATTAGCAATCGAAAGATTGTGAACCACGTAAAAATATCTTGTCTACTTTATATTTCCGCTGTGCATTCTCTACTTTCTTTTTACTTATTGCAAAAGTTTTTAACGACACCGTATCGCTATTCACCCCCCCCTCTAGCGACACTTTCGATCCAACACTGATAACATGATCTTCGGTGCCATACCCAAGCACCATGTTATCTACAATGTAAAGTATTAGACAATATGCACACATATAAATATAACGTGCAAACAATGATCATGTGATTCTTATTTCAAAATAAAGATGTTCATACAAAAGAGCTAGGTTTTCAGTATACATCCCAACACTCGCCGCGTCCTAATACTATGTTGTCAAGAGTTGACTAACTATTTTCCCTATCTAGCCATTCTACAAATTAAAGTAAAATATTTAATGGTTTTGCTAAGTAAGCGGGTATACTATTTTTGTGTTAGCTCCCCCAGGACCATTGAACCAATATGGTCTATTCAAATAATGAATTTGATCCTGGGGAATCCAAAACTTATTAGTCCTTATATGTGAATTCAATAAAACCTTTGGGACCCATGCTTGGACTCTTTGATGACTACGATTTACGATAGACATATATGACCTATTCATATTCGTTGACCTAAATCCGAGTCCGGCTTTATTGTACACGGCTCTTTGGGTTCCAAGTAGTCTGTTAAGATTCTTAGATCCCAATGTGAACCTTTCCAACGTAGCCTCAACCTCTTGAACTCGATCTTTCAAGAGAGAATTCTCTTCATCGAGTTTTTTAATTTGGGTTGAGTTTCCCTCTTGAACTTGACTAGTTGAAGAGGTTAGAGTAGCCTCTTGCTTGAGGGTTTCAACCTCCTCAAGTAACGACTCAACCCTAGACTCGGACTTAGTTAATTTCCTATTAAGCATTTTAATTGTATTGTAAAGCGTATAAATTAGTGAGCGGCTAACCTTAATTTTCTCTTTCGGTCCGGCTTTGAGTTGCTTCTCGAAGTAGTCCTCGAGTTCGGAGTCGGTGTTGTAATTGGATTCGGATTCGGACTCTAACTCGGACTCTTCGGGTCTTGCCATACATGCTATGCTGCCGCCTTCTTCGTTGTCCCATGTTGCATGAAAAGCCTTCTTTTGATTTTTTTAGTAGCCTCCTTTCCCTCCGAACGATCTTCCGCACTACGTTCACTATTGCTTCCACCTTTTCGGATTCGGACTCTAATTCATCATCGGGTTCGAGTCCATCTTCTTGCCTGGTAGGTGGCTTGCTTCTTTGTCCTGCAAGTAGAGCAATACCTCTCTCGGCTCGGACCACGTTTGTTTGCTCGTGAAGTTCAAACTTGGAAAATAATTCATCTAACCTAAGCTTCGAAAGGTCCTTAGAGACCTTGTAGGCATCGACCATGGATGCCCACAAGGTAGTCCTAGGAAATGAATTAAGAACGTACCTTAGTAGGTCACGGTTTTCGACCTTGTGTCTGATTGTGTGCAGGCCATTGACAATGTCCTGGACGCGGGCGTGTAGTTGTGTGACCGTCTCGTGTTCCTGCATCTTAAGGTTATACAACTTATTGAAAAGAAGGTCACGTTTACATACCTTAGCATCGGACGTTCCTTCGTGTAGCTCAATTAATTTGTTCCATAGGTCCTTGGCGCTAATGAATGGTCCGATGCGGTTGAGTTCCTCCTTGGACAAGCTGCATTGCAATATTTGGGTTGCTCTTGCATCGGCTTCGATTTGCCTCTTGGTTGCATTTGTCCACTTGTTGAAATCCAAGGGCTCTCCTTGATCATTGGTGGGTAGAGCAAAGTCGGTTTGGATTATTATCCAAGTCTCAACTTGTGTTTTCAAGAAACACTCCATCCGACCTTTCTAATAACGGAAATCATCTCCATTAAAGAATGGAGGTCGGGTGGTGCTATACCCCTCAATGTGAGCCATTAAGTATCTTGCAAAATATGAATAAAACCAAAGTGAATTCCAAGACTTAGTCTTGGATTAGTATTGTGGGAAATAAATAGGAAATAAACATAATTAAATGAGAAAAATAAGAAACTAACAAAAACTAACAACTTACGACCTTCAATGTCCCCGAAAGGGTACTAGATGTTGGATTTTGGGGCTGGAAATAGCTTGTTACTGTTGGAGATTTGACAGCGCTAGAGGGGGGGGGGGTGAATAGCGTGATACCGTACGATGATGGAATTCTTTTGCGTTCGATCGTCTACAATCTTGTTAGCACAGCGGAATAGTAATAACAAATAAATATAACAAGACACACAATCACAACACGATCACAACACAAGCATATAACGTGGTTCGGAACCGTAACGGTTCCTACTCCACGGATCGAGCTCTAATGAGCTCTAGCGACGCCAATGCAATCACTAATCAATAAACTCCTTCTCGACAACAAGTCGGAGGCGGAGAAACCTCGTACACAAGATTACAACAATAATCTAAGGAAATACAAGCAAATACAAAGGAAATGTAAAGAACACTTTACAAAACTAGGGTTTGAGCGCTTTGCTTGTTGGTTGCTTGGATGAGGTTGAAGGGCCCTGAAATGCACCTGCAAATCGCCTTCAAATCGCCTCAAGAAAGCTCCCCAAGAACTGATGCCGCAATCTCCATGAACAGCTTCCTTTTATCTCGCGTCGGGCTGGATTTCCGCCGATCGATCGCCATAAATCACCGATCGCAACATCAGATGTGTGAGACAACGGCTCAATCCACGTTGGACAAATTCCAACGGGACTCTCACCAGTCGACTGCCAACATTGTCACGATCGCTAATGCCCGTAGTCGATCGCTCTCGGCTACGGAGCGCTTTGTCGCTGCACTCGACCGGCAATGATCGCCATCCTTCGGCGATCAGCTGCCCGATACCCCGATCGTTCCCATGAGCTTTAACCCAAGTATGGTGCCCCCATACTTGCTAGACCACCCTTAGCCTAGACCTAAACCTTCTAGCCACCTCCATCAGCCTCACGCCTCTCAGATCCCTCCAAGTCATCCATGACTTGTTCATCCATCGCGCTAGCTTCCAGGTGCTTCCATCGGCTATGTCATGCTAACGGTGTCTACACCGCCAAGGCACATTGGACTTACGCCGCCAAGACTCCGCTTGGACTTTACGCCGCCAATATCAATCCCCTTGGACTTCTCAAATGCCAAGACTCAAGCTTGGACTTTCCCTTGCCAACCCATGTTGGACTTTCCATGCCAAGACCCATGCTTGGACTTCTCATTTGCCAAGACCCATGCTTGGACTTCTCATGCCAAGTGCTCAAGACTTGGACTTTCCCAATTGCCAAGTGTCCCAATTGGACTTTCCATGCCAAGTACCCATGACTTGGACTTTCCCATAAACACATGGTCAACCCTAGTCAACCACCAAAGTCTCCCTCGAGTCAAACTCGAGTCTGGTCAATTATAACTGGGTCGATTGTATAAACAATCTCCCCAACATATTAACCGACATTAATGTCAAACATCAATGTCAATCCTATGTCTAACATACTTTGTCAAACATACTTTGTCAAACATCAAAACATCACTCGAGTCAAACTCGAGTCCTGGTCAATCGTGACCTGGGCCGATTGCACCAACAATCTCCCCCTTTTTGATGTTTGACAAAAACCAAATAAAACCATGAGTTAGAACACTAACTCAAATCCCTTACCAATTATCCCAAATTGGTAAACACTCACCAAATGTTCTCCCCCAAACATTCAAGTGAAAAAGTAAATCAAATGTTCTCCCCCAAATATTCTCCCCCTTTTTGACTAACATCAAAAAGGTTTTCTCTCCAAGGAGGTCAATGTCTCATGTCCCAATGAGATCTTACAATCTCCCCCTTGATCAAAAATACCTAGGATGCCTACCATCTTCCTAGTGATAAGTCCCATATCACTCAAGAGAGGCACTCCTATCTCACTCTCCCAATTTCCAAATTGGGTATCAAACACCCATCAATTTTCAATTGATAACATTCTCCCCAAAAAAAACATCCATCATCCCAAGATGGATACCTCCCCCTAAAGGCTTGCTCCCCCTTGACCATTGCACCAACAATGTCCTTGGAAAGCCCCTAAGCCAATAGGAACTCTAAACCATCAAAATTAAGGTTCTACGTTCAACATAGAACTTTTACTCACCCTAAATTTGATACTTTGACCTAACACAACTCCTAATCCATATCCAATGGATTTTCACCCTTCATAATGCTTCCCAAAGCATATCCTAGGGTTAGGAGTGGTTAGGAACCTTTACCATAGCTGAACACGGGCTAAACAAACCTTGTTAACCCGAAATCAGACCTGGCAATGACTTCGACAAGAATCACGATCGCCACTATCATCGATCGCCACCAAGTGGCAATGATCGTAGTAAATTCCGAATTTCACCATCGAATGAAATTCAAAAATTCATAAATAATTATACGTACATCGAAAAATCACGAAATTTGATACGTATAATACTTATGACCAAAACAATGGGTGAAAAATGTTTGAAAAATATTTTACCCATAAAATAGTGAAATTGATACAAAATCCAAAAGTGACTAAAAACTTTAAAGTTTAAGCTCACTTTGTATCAATCTCATCAATGGTGATTGCTATCAAAAGATAGACTTCACCAAGGTTTGTCAAAATGATTTTAAACCGTTTTCAAAACCTTATTTTGGATCATATTCCTTGGGCTCTATGTGCATGACTTGTACACGAGCTTTCCCAATGATCCACACTGGAAAATTAGATGAGTTTTAGCTCATCTAGATGCAAAAACTATGCACCTTGAACTCAACTCATATCCTAGCATCTCACATGTATCTAGGGTGTATAAATACACATACATGTCAATTGGATGTGAGATGTGGGTTTTGTTCTCTTAACCTAGGGTTTCATGCATTTTTCTAAGGCAACTCTACTTGATTCCCTTATAAATGGGACTCCAAGTCATGCCATAGTCCTTAAATCAATTTTAATCAATTTAGATGCATGAAAATGATCATGGCATAATAATAGAAAAATAAATCATGGCCAATGATCATGATGTCATGGCATATGATGAAATCTAAAAACACATGACATTTAATATCTTAATCCTAAGCATGATCATGACATTTAGATGATAAAAGTAAACATGATGTCATGTCATGACATATGGCAAACAAATCATGGCATATAAAATATATAGGTATAATAACACCTAAATTTTAATATTAATTGCCATTTGTTGGGATTAAACATATTTTGCCATATTAACCTAATCTCCTAGTGTGCCAAAACCCAAAATGGCACACCAACCTCTAAACCTAAATTGTGCCAAAATGATCATTTTATCAAACTTCATAATTAATATTGGCATATCCTAAAATCTTTTAGGATTAAAAACTCAAATGTATTTTCAAGGTAACCATAACCTTGAAAATAACCTAAAGTGTCACCTTTGTTATGGTTGAGTTAACTACCCATCCAATCAAGGTTGACACACCTAAACCCATCTTAGCGTGAATCAATCACGCTCTTAGGAACCCCAAAACGATTTGAACTCCGAGGATTACTTAGATATTCCTTAGGGATAACTTCCCTAGATACCTTCCTAATGACCTTCCTAGGCTTATTAGCCTTGGTCATTTGGGTCTTGCCTAGGTTAACCTTAGGAATTGCCTCCCTAACAACCTTCTTAGTGGCCACCTTAGGTTTCCTAGAAACCCTAGCCACTAGGCATATCCTTTGGTCAACTCTAGGGATGACTTCCCTATTGACCTTGGTCTTCCTAGACCTAGTTTGTGTTCCATAGTCAAATGGAACACAATGATAAGCCACCTTAGGCTTAGGTTTGTGACCCAAACCTTTCTTGCCCTTGGTTGACTTTTGACTCTTAGGTCCTAAGTGTTGGTGTGACTATTGGACCCTTGATTTTGACCACTAGACCCTTTAAATTGATTTTGTATATTCCTAAGGGTTTTTCAAGTTTTCAAGCCTTGACCTTAAGGCTTGGTTCTCTAATTCTAATTTCCCAATTTTAGAATCTTGATTTAAATCTTGGGCATTTGACTTTCTTGGCATATGCCTAGTCCATTTTGGATTAAAACCTAGATGTTCTTGTATTTTCTTAATAGATTCACTAGGTATGGTTTTTCTAGGGACATTAGTCCCAAATTTCTCCTTATTACTAAAATGGACACTTTTAGCTCCTAAGCAAAAATATTTATTCCTATTAGCATGCTTTTCATAAATTGCAAGAGAATTTAAATTCCTAGCATGCCTTTGCCTATTAACTAAAGAAGGTGCATTATTGAAATATACCTTAGGGTTTGCCCTAGAGGCTCCCCCTACATATGTAGCTCCCTCTTTGGTCTTTTTGCTTCCCCTAGGACATTGATTCCTATAATGTCCCCTTGAGTTCTGAAGCATATGATATGCTCCTTGCTCTTGATATTTGGGGAACCGTCATCCTTGACTTTTGGAGCCAGTGGAGCTTTCCTAATCTTCTTTGGACACTTGCTCTTGTAGTGCCCAAATTCCCTACACTCAAAGCACATGATATTATTTTTATTTGAGATTGATGTGTTTGAGTTACCTAGTTCGGTGGTAGGTGCCGGAGTTGTATTTTGAGCTTCCTCATCTTGATTGGATGTTGAAGCTTCTTCTTGTTGCTCTGGTATGGAAGTTATCTCCTCCCCCTCAATCCTTGAGGTGGATGCTTCTTCCACTTCCTCCACCAACCCGAAAATTGACTCCCTATCAACTTCCGATTCTACTTCCTCTTCCTCTTTGGATGTTGATGCTCTCTCAACCTCCAAGTCCTCACTTCCTTGTGAAGATGATGCATTAGCCTCTTCGGTCTCTTCCTCTTGGACCATTGATGGGCTTTCATGGAGCTTTGCCAAATCGCTCCATAGCTCCTTAGCATCCATGCATTCACCTAGGCTACACAAGAATTCATTTGGAATTAAATCAAAAATGAATTTGATTACCTTCTTGTTTTCTCGAATCTTTGGAGTTGATCTTCACTCCATCTCTTCTTCTTGAGGAAACCACCTTTTGGTCCTCTAGGATACTCAAATCCTTCCATTAATAGAGACCATTCCTCAAGTCCTCATCATCAAAAATCTTCAATTCTTCTCTTCCAAGAATCAAGCCTTCTTGTCCATATAATGAGTACGGACGGTGTGTTGATGTCCCAACCTAGCTTGTCTTGGAATTCCATCTTTACCCTCTAGCGTATTGCTCCCGGTTGTTAATCCGTTGAAGAGCCACTGTGCTCGATACCACTTGTTGGAGATTTGACAACCAGAGGGGGGGAATAGCGTGATACCGCATGATGATGGAATTCTTTTTGCGTTCGATCGCCTACAATCTTGTTAGCACAAATGAATAGTAATAACAAATAAATATAACAAGACACACAATCACAACACGATCACAACACAAGCATATAATGTGGTTCGAACCGTAGAACGGTTCCTACTACTCCACTGATCGAGCTCTAATGAGCTCTAGCGACGCCAATGCAATCAATAATCAATAAACTACTTCTCTACAACAAGTTGGAGGAGGAGATACCTTTTACACAAGATTACAACAATAATATAAGGAAATTAAAGCAAATACATAGGAAATGTAAAGAACACTTTACAAAACTAGGGTTTGAGCGCTTTGCTTGTTGGTTGCTTGGATGAGGTTGAAGGGCCCTGAAATGCACCTGCAAATCGCCTTCAAATCGCCTCAAGAAAGCTCCCCAAGAACTGATGCCGCAATCTCCATGAACAGCTTCCTTTTATCTCGCCGGTCGATTTTTCCGCGCCGATCGCCATAAATCACCGATCGCTAACATCAGAGCCGTGAGACAACGGCTCAATCCACGTTGGACAAATTCCAACGGACTCTCACCGACCGATCGCCAACATTGTCGGGCCGATCGCTAACGCTCGTAGTCGACGCCTTCGCCGGCTACGGAGCGCTCATGGCGCCATCGACCGGCAAGCCGATCGCTATCTTCCTTAGCCGATTATCAAGCCGACACTGGGCCGATCGTTGCCGACACTACCGATCGCTTCCCATGAGCAATGATCGCCAGAGCTCTTTAAAGCTCTCAACCGGCAATGAACTCGAAGTCGACTCTGCAATGAACCGGCCATAATGTCAGTCGACTGCCAACCTCAAGAATGAGGTTTTAACCCAAATATGGTGCCCCCATACTTGCTAGACCACCCTTAGCCTAGACCTAAACCTTCTACCCACCTCCATCAGCCTCACGCCTCTCAGATCCCTCCAAGTCATCCATGACTTGTTCATCCATCGCGCTAGCTTCCAGGTGCTTCCATCGGCTATGTCATGCTAACGGTGTCTACACCGCCAAGGCACATTGGACTTACGCCGCCAAGACTCCGCTTGGACTTTACGCCGCCAATATCAATCCCCTTGGACTTCTCAAATGCCAAGACTCAAGCTTGGACTTTCCCTTGCCAACCCATGTTGGACTTTCCATGCCAAGACCCATGCTTGGACTTCTCATTTGCCAAGACCCATGCTTGGACTTCTCATGCCAAGTGCTCAAGACTTGGACTTTCCCAATTGCCAAGTGTCCCACTTGGACTTTCCATGCCAAGTACCCATGACTTGGACTTTCCCATAAACACATGGTCAACCCTAGTCAACCACCAAAGTCTCCCTCGAGTCAAACTCGAGTCTGGTCAATTATAACCTGGGTCGATTGTATAAACAATCTCCCCAACATATTAACCGACATTAATGTCAAACATCAATGTCAATCCTATGTCTAACATACTTTGTCAAACATACTTTGTCAAACATCAAAACATCACTCGAGTCAAACTCGAGTCCTGGTCAATCGTGACCTGGGCCAATTGCACCAACAGTTACAAGGGTAAACCCTGCTAAGAAATGTAGATCTCTCAGAGAGCTTCGATTTGGTAGGTAGACCATTATGTGAGTCCACTTGTGCGAAAAGTTATGACCCTTTTACCGTCGGCTACTCCAAGAGAGAATACTTGCAAGCACACAACCAAAAGAAACGTACCAAGACTTCGTCATGGATTAGTAGTGCGGGAGGAAAAAGACCTAAAAAAATACGAATCAAAAAATACGAACAGAAAACCAAAACATGCTAGATCGGTGGTTTCACCAAATCTTAGCACCCCCGCTCTGATACCAATTATTGGATCGAGAAGCATTGCTAGAGGGGGTGGGGTGAATAGCGATCGTAAATCTTTTCGACGTTTCATTCGAGTAGATAATTAATTGAGTAAGAGCAGCGAAAAATAAAGAGACACATTTATTTTTACTTGGTTCACAACCCAGCGGTTGCTACTCCAAGGCCCCATCGGTTCTAGACCGCGTACGGAGGGCAAAGCACTATAACGTCTCCTCCTCGTTGGAGGTAGGAGACAACGATCACAAAACCGAAAGTACGAGGATGAGGCAACAAGTCTACCTCACCTCGTTACGATTAAAACAAAGAATACAATAAAAAAAATTACTTGCTACTACTGTCGACGAAGGAGATTTGAACTTGTCGTCGCGTCGACGTTATGACGGTGTTGGAGTGTTGGCGTTGTAGGGCACTTGAGAATAAACTTGATGTGATTTGGAGTTGGAATCCTCCCCTCCTTTTATAGATTTTGGCCTCTGAATGTGTCTCCTCTTTTTTTGGAACAGATCACGAAGTTGTAAAATTTTTATCGCGAAGCGGCCGCGTCAAACCTTATCCATTTTGACCTAGCGCAAAGGCTGATTCGTCGCCATCAGTCGACTGATGAGCATCAGTCGACTGCCCAATGTCCAGCAGTCGACTGCCAGCCTGACCACTTCCATGCAGTAAGAGGTTAGCTCGGAAGATGATAAATGCGACAGTTTCTAACCGTCCGATCTCGACCTAGACCTTCCATAGGAAGTCTTAGTTGGATCGCCGCCTACGATCATCCCCGTAAAGAGGACACGACCTTACAATCTCTCACTCACATGAGCTTTCCTCGATACTTACCTTGTAGCTCTCGCTTCTGGCCTTCCACTCGATTCCTTCGGCTCCCTCCGAAGTCACTCGAGTGTCGCCCGACCACCGCGGTTTCTTCCGGGTGTCGCTAGCTTTCAGCTCCAGCTTTAGTACTTTTCTACACACTCGATTTAGCTCGTGAGATAACGATGTAAACTTAACTTTGTGTCTTTGCCATAATCAAAACACTGGTTCGATTATCTGGTGCCCCTGCACCAACAGGATCATCTCAAGTTCTTGCTTTGAGTGTTTGACCTTCCCTTTTTCTTTGTCCTTCTTCTCTTCTTCCTTCTTCTTGCTCCCCTTCTTCTTTTCTTCTTTTCTCTTCTTTTCTTCTTTGCTCTTGTTCAAGAGGGGACAATCCTCTCTTATATGTCCCTCTTGTTAGCAATTATAGCAAATGATTTTCCTCTTGTGCCTTCTCCTATCATAAGATTTGATAAATTTTAAATTTCTTAAAGCACGCCTTACCTTACTTACTATATAAGCATCTTCATTGCTATTCATGGAGGATGAGGAAGATGCTTCATCGGATGAGGAGGGAGTCTCTATCTTCTTCTTCTTTCCCTTGTTGGCTACCAAGGCTACTCCTCTTGATGGCTTGATACTTGATTCTTCACTTATTCCTTCAAGCCTTGTTTCATGGAGCTCCATGGTTGAGAAGAACTCCTCAAAGGTGCTCACTTCTAGGTTCTTCGACTTGTAGAAGGAGTCCACCATTGAGCTTCATTTCGATGACCGGGGCAAAGCATCGATTGCTTTCATAAGCATATCCCAGTTTGAATGTTTTTCTCCTACACTTGTTAGCCCAATTAAAGTTTCCTTAAACCTAGAATGTAATGAGGTTACCTTTTCTCCTTTTTCAAGTGATATTTGTTAGTTGGGAGCGGAGAAGGTCTCTCCTTGCAAGCTTGGACTCCGAGGTACCTTCATGAAGCTCTACTAGCTTCTCCCACATCTCTTTAGCACTTGCACAT
Source organism: Wurfbainia villosa (assembly GCA_025175895.1). Taxonomy (NCBI): domain Eukaryota; kingdom Viridiplantae; phylum Streptophyta; class Magnoliopsida; order Zingiberales; family Zingiberaceae; genus Wurfbainia; species Wurfbainia villosa. The sequence continues at coordinate 97,085,672 of CM045986.1, forward strand.
TCCCCTATCCGGTTGATCTCTTGTTGGGGGAGCACATTGTTGGTGTAGGGGCACTAGATAATCGAACATATGTTTTGATTATAGCAAAGACACAAAGTTAAGTTTACATCGTTATCTCATGAGCTAAATCGAGTGTGCAGAAAAGTACTAAAGCTAGAGCTGAAGGCTAGCGACACCCGAAGGAAGCCGCGATGGTCGGGCGACACTCGAGTGACTTCGGAGGAAGCCGAAGGAATTGAGTGGAAGGCCGGAAGCGAGAGCTACAAGGTAAGTATCGAGGAAAGCTCATGTGAGTGAGAGATTGTAAGGTCGTGTCCTCTTTACGGGGACGACCGTAGGCGGTGATCCGACTAAGACTTCCTGTGAAAGGTCTAGGTCAAGATCGGACGGTCAGAAACTGTCGCATTTATCATTTTCTGAGCTAACCTCTTACTGCAGAGAAGTCACTAGGCTGGCAGTCAACTGCTGGACATTGGCCAGTCGACTGATGCTCATCAGTCGACTGATGGGAAGCATCAGTCGACTGATGGCGATGAATCAACCTTTGCGCTAGGTCAAAATGGATAAGGTTTGACGTAGCCACTTCGCAATAAATTTTGTACAAATTCATGATCTGTTTTGAAATATGAGGAGACAAATTCAGAGGCAAAAATATATAAAACGAGGGGAGGATTCCAACTCCAAACGTCATCAAGTTTATTCTCAAGTGCTCCTACAACACCAACGCTCCAACGTCGTCATAATGCCGATGCGACGACAAGTTCAAATCTCCTTCATCGGCAGCAGTAGCAAGTAATTGTTTTTATTGTATTCTTTATTTTAATCGTAACGAGGTGAAGTAGGCTTGTTGCCTCATCCTCATACTTCCGGTTTTGTGATCGTTGTCTCCTACCTCCAATGAGGAGGAGACGTTATAGTGCTTTGTTTTCCATACGCGGTCTAGGACCGATAGGGCCTTGGAGTAGAAACCGCTGGGTTGTGAACCAAGTAAAATAAACGTGTCACTTTATTTTCCACTGTGCTTACTCGTTTAATTGTCTACTCGAAAGAAACGAAGAAAAGATTTATGCTCGCTATTCACCCCCTCCTCTAGCGACGCTTCTCGATCCAACACACATTGTACAAGTGATGCTTGGCCTTCAAATTTTCCAAGTACTCCTCTCTTTATCTCTTTGTCCATCTTGTCTTCTCTATTTGCTCCCCATCTTCATCCCTAGGTTTCTCGAAACCATTTTCCATTATTAATAGAATTTCAAAGTCAGTTTCGAAAAAATACCTCCATGCGTTTATTCCACCACGCAAATTCTCCCTCGAACTTCGGTGGGTGAATGTTAGAGTCGGACATCCTTGATTGTGCTTGTTGCGGCGGTTAGTCCTCGACAAGCTTCCTTGGCTCTGATACCACTTGTAGGAACATTGGTGGTCGGCTAGAGGGGGGTGAATAGCCCTCAATCATCGTATGATCAGAATTGCTTGTCTACAAATATAATTAGTGCAACGGAAACAAAAATAAACAAGCAATAATGATAAGCAAAAATAAAATCAATGCTAACACACGATATAACGTGGTTCACAGCCTTGCCGCTAATCCACGGTCCGATTCATCTCCGGTGAATCACTCCGAAACCAATCCACTATTGGTCTCTTCCTTTAGCCCAAGCAAGGTGGAGGTAAACCTTTACACCAATGATAACACTCCTTCTTTTACAATAAATATGAAAGAAAACTAGAAGAAGGAGTTTAAGCTTTATGGGCCACTTAGTAAGATGTTTAGAGCATGAACATTAACCATCTAAAAGCCCCCACCCTCTCTTTTTATAGAGAGGAAGCAAATCTTCCCGTTGGACACCATCATTCGACTGATGTCTTCATCAGTTGACTGATGTCGACTCCAACAGCTTCTGACCAGGCCAGATTAGCGGGATCCACGGTCGTTTCTCCAACAGTCGAATGATCAGTCGACTGATGATTTCATCAGTCGACAGATGTCGACTTCCAGTCGAGTGACCCGCGATCTCGACTAGCTTCTGTGCCCGTGCACAGTGCTATCAGTCGACTACTTCCCTTAAGCAGACGACTGATGTCGACTTGATTCAGCAACCAACACCAGTCAATTGACGATCGACTTGGAGCAATCGACTGCCATGACATGGCAGTCGATTAGTGCCAGGTAAAACTCAAACCTTACATCCGTTTGAGCTTCCGACGGTCGGGTAAACCTCAACCCTTACGGTCGAGCCTCCGACACTCATCCATTTGGCCAAGTTCACCTAATGAGCTACTTACAATTCATTCATTCTCTCATCTCACTTGAAGTCCCTCGTCGAAGCTCTCTTCGTTTGTGGTCACGTCCCTCGGCAGCATCAAGTGCACAGTTCTGCAATGCTCCTTCGCATCTCTTGCCCTCGAATTCTCCTTCCTTGACTTTGCTTCAAGTCATCTCGTTCGGTGATCCCTTGGTAGCATCAAGCGCACGACTTTGCAATGCTCCTTCACCGACTCAAGCACGAGGTTGTGATTTGGTGACACTTGCCTAAGCTCCATGTGCGAAATACTAAGTCCTGCAAGACTCTAATGCACATATCTAATCCAATCATCCTAACTTAAACCCTTTGCTACACACATCAAAACCATATCACATGGGTTGATTGCCCTAAAATAACTTGTTGTTGCAGATGGATACCCTAGCCAACAGTCAACTGCTGGCTATTGGTAGTTGACTGCTGGTGGTATCAGTTGACTGGTAGGCCTCATCAGTCAACTGCCATTCAAATTCCAGCTTCGATGAGAGTTAAACCTCATGCCCTTATCTTGGGGTGATGTAGCCTTCTTTGTGGGATCTTGAGCCCAATGTCCACTAGGCTCAAAGGCTATAAAATGAGGATTTTTTCACACCATTTTTATTCATTCCAAGCCTTCGAAAAGCTCCCGCAACGTCGCTACTCTACGACAATGCTACGATGTCGAACATTGCTGGAACGCCGATGACCCGACCTCAAGCTCAAGATCAGTTCGTCATCGGTATCATTTGTTTCAGTTGTCTTTTCTCTTTGTAATCATAATAAGAGCTTCTACTTTTAATTATAATTGTTGTGCTTTCTTTTTAAAGGGGAGAGGTGGAATTGTACCTTGTCTTCATATCAGTTTTATTACATTCGTTGTCACCTACCTCCAACATGGAGGAGATGTTTTAGTGCATTGCCCTCCGTAGGTGATCTCGGATCGTAAGGGCCTTAGATTAGCAATCAGTAGGCTGTGAACCAAGTAAAACCAAGCTGTGTTCATTTATTTTCTATTGTGCATTTACTTATACATGTGTTTTAATCGAATCAACGAAAAGATTTATCGTGTACTATTCCCCCCCCCCTCTAGTGCTCTTTTACGATCCAACAATCCCGACCTCCATAGGCAATACTGCTTATGTACCATAGACCAAACTAAAAGGAGTTTCTCATGTAGCTCTTCTAGGGGTGGTGCGGAAGGACCACAATATTGGGTAACTCTTCTACCCAACTACCCCCCACATGTTCTAATTTAACCTTTAACCTATGTACCAATTCCCCATTAGTAACTTCAGTCTGCCCATTACTCTGAGGATAAGCCACTGATGTAAACACTTGCTCGATTTTAAGATCTTGACACCATTTGGCTAATCTTTTACCTTAAAACTGTCTCCCATTATCTGATATTAGTCGCCTAGGTATCCCAAAATGACATATTATATTTTTTCATAAAAAATTTAATACATCTATTCTAAAATACGAGCTAAGGGCTCAGCTTCCATCCATTTAGAAAAATAATTAACATCAACTAACAGAAACTTTTCTTGACTTGTGTCGACTGGAAATGGTCCTACTATATTCATGCCCCACTGACTGAAAGGATAAGATGATACAACTGCCTTCATATATTCAGTTGGCTGATGTTGACAATTATGATGCTTTTGACAACTTGCACAATGTTGTACTAACTGAACAACATCCTTCATTAAAGGAGGCCATAAACAACCAACCAGCAATACCTTCTCAGCCAGTGACTGACTACCTATATGGCTTCCACAAGCTCCTTCATGTATCTCGCTTAGTACATAATTCGCCTCAGCCTTCCCTAAACACCTCAATAAAGGCTCAGTATTGGTTCTTTTATACAAAACTTTTTTCAGCATGCAAAAATGAATGAATCACTATTTCAATTGCCCAGCTCGAATATGATCCTCTGGCACCTGCTTATCCTGCAAAATTGACACTAATTCTTCTTCCAATTTCTCACCCTGAGGCAATAATTTAATTTGTGTAATTACCTCTCTAGTACTCCAATTTCCTAAAGAGCAAGCTTACTGAGCCAACTCATCAGTTATCTGATTTTCTGCACGAGTAATTTTCTTTAGTAATACTTTTAAAAAATGCCCCTTAATTTTTTCTACTAACTCACAATAATTCCGACATTTATCATCCCTAACCTCAAATCCTCCACTCGTCTTTTGCACCACTAACTGGGAATCCATATGTATTACTATCTGCTCGGCTCCTACATTTTTAGCAGCCTAGAGTTCTATAAGTAAAGCCTCATACTCAGCCTCATTATTAGATGCTCTAAAATGTAATCAAACTTCCAACTTAACCTTTTCCCCTTGTGGTGAAATCAAAATTACTTCTACTCCACTACCCTCTTTTTTAGAGGACCCATCTGCATATATAATCCAAGGATCTTGCTCCTCTTTATGCACAGTCTCCACAAAGAAATTAGTTAAAGCTTGTGCCTTAATAGAAGTACGAGCCTGCTATGTAATATCATATTCACTAAGTTCAATGGCCTATTTAATAAGTTTCCCAATAGCCTCCGGATGAGTAAGTATACGCCTCAAAGGAGTATCAGTGAGCACTATCAATGGATGTGATAGAAAATAAGGACATAATCTCCGAGCTGTTAAAACTAAGCCCGAAGTTAACTTTCAAAATTAGTATAATGAATCTCCACCCCCTTTAAAAGATAACTGTTATAATAAATTGGATGTTATTGATTCTGCTCCTACCGTATCAACATAGAACTTACAACAAATTTAGAAAGGGACAGATATATCCACAACACCTCTCTAGGTTGTGGCTTAGCTAAAAAATGGGGCTTAGATAAATATTCTTTTAAGGATTGAAAAGTCTTATCACAATGCTCATCCCATTGAAACCGAGAAGCTCTTTTTAATATCTTAAAAAAGGGAAGACTCCTATCTACCGGCCGAGATATGAATTGGGATAAAACAGTAATTCTCCCTAACAATCTTTGTACCTCTCTCAAATTTTTTGGAGGCTGCATTTGCTGAATAACATCAATCTTGCTAGGATTTGCTTTTATACCTTGCTCAGTAACCACATATCCCAAGAAACGTCCCTGTGTAACTCCAAACACACACTTTTCTTGATTGAGCTTCATTCTGAATCTTCGTAAAGTACTAAAAGTTTCCTCTAAATCAGATATTAATTGCTTGGACTATAAAGTTTTAACAAGAATATCATCCACATACACTTCAACATTTCTTCCTAATTGCTCCTTAAAGATCTTATCCATTAAACTCTGATAAGTAGCTCCAGCATTCTTCAAACCAAATGGCATAATCACATAAGAAAAGTTCCTTCAACTGTAATAAAACTAACTTTATCTTGATCTTCTAATACTAATGGTATATGATGATACCCCAGATAAGCATTCATCATCGAAATAAATTGAGTTTACTAATTGATATATACGAGGCAGAGGATAACAATCTTTAGGACATGCTTTATTGAGATCATGAAAATCCACACACATCCTCCATTTCCCTAATGGCTTGGGCACCAACACTACATTGGACAACCAGGATGGATATTGTACTTCCCTAATATGTCCTACCTTCAACAACTTGTGTGCCTCCTCCTTAATAATTGCATCCTTTCCAACTCTAAAATATCGACGCTTCTATTTTACAGGCATTATGGTGGGTAGAATATATAATTTGTCCTCCATAATGGCAGGATCAATTCCTATCAAATCTTGAGGTGACCATGCGAAAACATCAATATTTTCAATAAGGCATTCTATCAAAGAAGCTTTCAATTGTATAGAAAGATCTCTAGCTATAAATGTCACATGCTCAGCACATTTAGCATCAATCACCACTACTTCTTTATCAGATTCTCCTATAGCCTTCGAATAACCTTTCTGAATAACACAGACTATATCCATATGTCGACTAGACTTTTGGAAAAAATTATTCAAAGTTTTTCCATTCTTTCCTATTTGAATGACATCTACATAACATTTTCTAGAGAATTGCTAATCTCCCCTAACTTCTCCTACCTCATTTCCAATAGGGAATTTAATCTTTTGATGGTAGGGGAAAGCCACCGCCTGTAAACTCCTAAAGACAGGTCGACCCAAAATAGCATTATAAGAAGAAGGCATATCTGCCACTGTAAAATTAATAAGTGTTGTTTTTCTTCTTGTCTCCTCTCCTAATGATAGAGGTAGCTTTATCTTCCCCATGGGTTGTACTTCGTGACCAGAGAACCCAAACAGAGAAGTACTTATAGGCTGCAAATCCTTTATGCCCACTCCCATTTGTTCCAATGCAAACCAATACAAAATATCCACCGAACTACCCGGGTCCACAAATACTCTTTCGACAACAAAATTAGCAATCATAGCCTGAATTACTAAAGCATCAGTATGAGGAGTCATCACTCCCTCTTGATCACCAGGACTAAAGCCCAAAAAAGGTCCTTCCGCTCTGGGAAAGGCTGACACTGCTAAATAGTCTTCTCGACTATGTATTTTTTGGGCCGTATCGAGTCTCCATTAGTAGAACCTCCAAAAATCATATTAATGACACCTTTTACAGGAGGTTGATTTGCAGGAATTACTCAATCAGAAATTGCTTCCCTCGGCCGAGCAGGTTGGAAAGGTCGGTTAATAGGAGGCCCCAATTGATTCCCTCTAACATAATTTCTAACCCATGGCCTTGTTTGATATGGGGCCGGATTCATGACCATAGCCCTAATTTTGGGATGAGCTCCCATGATCCTTTGTAACTCAGCATCCAACTGTTGACAATCTTGAGTACTATGTCCATATTCCTGATGGTAAGAATAGAAAGTAGAAGTTGCTGGTCTTCGAGGCCATCTCCCATTGGCCTTCTTAATAGTTGTTTCTCTTCACAAATATTCATAGCCCACTCTTTAGAAACTCATAATGGTGGGGCATATAAAGGTCTTTCCCCTAAAAGATGAGCAGGTCTTAACCATTCAGTACGACGCTCTGGTATCTCCACCATTTGATAATCCCTAGATTCTTGACGAGCCTTCTAAGCGTACTCTAAAGTAATAAACTTCTCAGCTCTAGATAATAAGGCATCAAAATCCACAAAAGGTTTCTTAGCTAGAGACCGGAAGAAATCTCCTTCTTTCAATCCTTGAGTAAATGCTCCTACTACCATGCCAAGTTCTATGGCAAGAATCTCTCGTGCCGACTGAGTAAACCTTTGCACATACTATCGAAGAGTCTTCTGCTCTCTCTACTTAAGATTTAAAAAACTTAATGGTGGAAGAGGATATTTTTTAGAACTAGAAAAATGCCTAAAAAATAACAACGAAAAAACCTTAAACGAAGCAATACTTTGAGGTTTTAAAGTATCAAACCATTGTTGTACTACTCAATATCAACACTTCACCTATCAGAACTCTGGACCAATTGCATTGACCTTCCCTAATCAGCTCAAGAAATACATTGGTCAATCGGGGAATACATAGATTGCTCGAGAAATACATAGACTGCTCTGGAATTGCACATACTACTCAATATCAACACTTTACCTATTAGAACTCTGGACCAACTGCACTGACCATCCTTAATCAACTCAAAAAATACATTGGTCAATCGAGGAATACATAGAATGCTCGGGAACTTCACTTACTAAATATTAACATTTCGCATAACATAGCTCTAGACCAACTACACTGACCATCCCTACTGAGCCCGGGAAATACACTGGTCAATCAAGAAATACATACACTGCTCGGGAACTGCACATACTAAATATTAACACTTCATAACAGAGCTCTGGACCAACTGCACTGACCATCCCTACTAAGCTCAGGAAAAACACTAGTCAATCGGGAAATACATAGATTGCTCTGCACCACACAAAGTGCTCTGAACTCTGCAAAAACACTTAATGCTCTATAATACAAAGAAGTACTCTAAAAACATACTAGGTATTCTGCCCTACCTAAATAAAATACCGACCCCATCAAAAATATTTCAAAAATATTGTAGAAAACCTTAGTGATGTCTATCTTTTGATAGCAATCATCATTGAATAAGTTGGCACAAAGTTAGGCAAAAACATTAAAATTTTCAATGGTTTTGAACTTTGTATCTATGTTGCAATTAATGGGTATTTTAATTTAAAATTATTTTTCACCCATTGTATTTCATGTAAGTAATGTACGTATGAAGTTTCATGATTTTTCAAAATACATATATTTACTTATGAATTTTCAAAATCCAATTTCTGAAATTGTTTTATGCACATTATAGAAACCAATCAACTGCTGCTTTGAGCAGTCGACTGGTAGTAAGGCAGTCAACTGATTTCTAATTTCAATTGACTGCATAAGCTAATTTCAACTAAATAAGATCTGTTTAGTCATATATCATCTATTTTATGTTACCCTAACATCTCAAAACCCTAGGATATGCTTTGGAAAGCATTGGAAGGGTGAAATTATCATTGAAAATTATTAGGAGAGTTATTTAGGGTGGAATATCGAATTTTAAGGGAGGTTAAAGTTCAAGTTTGAACTTTTACCTTTATTTTTGATGGTTTAAATTTCCTAGAGGCTTAGAAACTTTCCAAGGATATTGTTGGTGCAATGGTCAAAGAGGAACAAGCCTTTAGGGGGAGTGTCCATTTAGGAATGATGGATGCAATTTTGACCAAAATAGAGAAGTGAGGGTTTAGGTAAACCTTCATTATGGATTGCCTCTCATTTAGTGATATGTGATTTATCACTAGGAAGAGTGAAGACATCCTAGATGGATGCAATTTTGATGAAAATGGAGAAGTGAGGGTTTTCGTAAACCTTCATTATGGATTGCCTCTCATTTAGTGATATGTGATTTATAACTAAGAAGAGTGAAGGCATCCTTGATGTTTTTGGGCCAAGGGGGAGAATGTAAGATCTCATTGGGAGATGGAACATTGGATAACCCCTAGTAGTCTTTTTGATGTATGCCAAAGGGGGAGAAGTGAGGTTTAAGTTAGGTAAACCTTCACTGTGCTTTGGCATTTGAAGAGTTAAGTTGGATTATTATTATCCTAACTTAAAGGTATTGTCAAACATTAAAAGGGGAAGATTATTGGTGCAACAAGCCCAGGGTCAAAGTTGACCAAACTCGAGTGGGACTCGATGTTGGTGCAGGGGCACCAGATAATTGAACCTAGGTTTTGATCATGGCAAAGGCTCAAAGTTAAAGTGTTATCTTTATCTCATAAGCTACTATTAAGTGTGCAGAAGTGTTTAAGCTGAGCTGAAGGTCAGCGACACCCGGAGAATCTCGAGTCGAAAAACTGTGGTGGTCGGGCGACACCGGGAGAACTTCGGATGGAGTCGAAGAACCCAGGTGGAGAGCGAAAGCTAAGCGACAAGTCACAAAGGACCAGAGGAAAGCACGAGTGTGAGTAATGGTGAGGTTGGATCCTCTATACGAGGATGACTTTAGGCAGTGGTCCGACTAAGACTTTCAGTGGAAGGTCTACGTCGAGATCGAATAGTAAGTAGTCGTTAAATTTACTATTACTTGTGTTTTTGTGCTAACTCTTTATTGCATTTGAATAACCTAGCTGGCAGTCGACTGCTGGCATTTGTAAGTCGATTGCTACTAGCATCAGTCAACTGATGAAGGGCATCAGTCGACTAATATTCAAACTGTCTAGCTCGATGAAGATCAAGATAAGATCCCCTTTGAAGGGTTTTGTTGAGTGATCCGTGAGGGGAAACTTCGCTTCCCACTTCACCTCGGTAGCTTGTCCATGCTAATCCCTTCGATGTCGCTAGATTAAAAAAAATTTAATCCTAGACAAAAGGGATTGCCCAAACCACCAAGTCATCGTCGTGCTATTCGTTTAGAGAGGTCACTTGAACAAACTAGTTGTTCAAGCGACCATCCTCTATTCTACGAGTAGCCGCGGAATAGACGATGTCCGGATCGCCGGTTTTTGTGTTTATGCTCGGGATCCAAGTATTATTTAGCCATATACAGATTTATATCATGCTCATAATTGAAAAACAAATACAAGCAAGTAACAAAAAGAGAAATAAGAATAGGTATACCTCTCGATCTTCTAATGTATGACCTTCCTCCTTTTGGACGTCGTGTGGGAGATGATCTACCAAAAGTCAAAGCTCCTAGATCGCAAATATTCCTTCCTTGCTCTTCCAAAGCAAGAGGAAGAGTAGAAACAAGGTTTTTCACCTGCCTAAAACCAACCAACAAGGAGCACACAAACTCCTTGCCGCCGGCCAACTAGAAGGAGGAGAAGATGATGGAAAACAATCAAGACACCAAGGGAAGCCCTATATCTTGTTTCCACCAACTAAGGAGAAGATAAGAGGGGCTTTGGCCACCGGCCAAGGGCTGGAAAAAAGCTAGAAGGGCTGCTGGACGCTGGCCAATGAAGGAGGAAGATGAAAACAATCACCTTCCTTAATTGGTGCCGCCCTAGCTTCCAAACCCTAACCCTAATCCTATCTCAACTAGGATTCCTCTCCCTTGCCGCCCAAAAAACACTAGCTCTATTGATGATGATTTCCATGCCAACCCCATGCCCTCCTTTTATAGAGTTAGGGATAAGTCATGAATTAATCTCCTCCATTGGTTCTAGGGATTTAATCTCAACCGTCGGATCTAGAGATTTAATCTCAACTGTCGGATCTTAGAGATTTAATCTCTACCTATGGATCTTAGAGTTTTGTTTCTATCCATTAGATCTAAGATTCATAAGGTGTTAATAGGCTACATTAGGGACCATGAGGAGGAGTTGGATCTTGGCCACCCATGGATCAAGCCCACATAAAGTCCGATCCACTAATGTTGATCCAATCCACTAAAGGATCATCATTGATTTACCTTACCAACCCCCATATGATAATATGGGCTCCATATATTATTTGTACATTTTCTCCCCATGTTAAAGACCTCGAATGTCCGTCGATTAATTAATTTACTGACCATTAATTAATCAACATCTAACTCCTTGAGTAGTACCACTCAATCTTTTCATCATGCAGGACCAAGTACACCTGCAGGGTTTACATGATGATCCTTATGAGCTCCTCAAGGGGACATCATCATCCTAATATATAGGATACGGTTTCCTCCTATAATCAACGACACACCATATAAATAATATCATCTCCCAACTTACCGAGCCTATCGATTTAATCTATAAATCTCGCCCATTGGTAAATCAAAGAGATGAGTACTAAGTATATGTGCCCGTTATTATATCGGGATTAAGAGCATGTACTAAATAATATTTGAGGTTCGATTCGATTATGTAGTCAGCAATAAATCGAATCACCTCTAAGTCGGTCCTGTTCAATACACACATAGTGCACTAGTGTGATTCTATGGTCAAGACAAACCAATACCAAATCACACTACAACCATTCTGATGGTTTGTCCAAAGCCATCTCAGTTGTGAGCCTTTACTTATACTTTTCAAGGAGCCGATAACATGATCTCCCGTGTGACACCACACACCATGTTATCTACAATGTAAAGTATTAGACAATATTGCATAACCATAAAAATATGCAAACAATGATCATGTGATTCTTATTTCAAAATAAAGATGTTCATACAAAAGAAAGACTTTTCACTATACATCCCTACAATCTCCCACTTATACTAAAAGACTATGTTGTCTTCAAACTGCCATACATCTGATCCCCATTCCCTCCACATGCCTATCAAAAGCTCTCGCCAGAAGGGCCTTAGTGAAAGGATCTGCTAGGTTATCCTCCGATGCAATCTTGGCCACAGCAACTGTTGGAATGTATACTGAAAGCCTAGCTCTTTTTGTATGAACATTTTTATTTTGAAATAAGAATCACATGATCATTGTTTGCACTTTATATTTATTATATGTGTGCATATTGTCTAATATTTTACATTGTAGATAACATGGTGCTTGGTGTATACGTAAGATCATGTTATCACCCTTGTAGAATATAAGTAGAGGCTCACAACCAAGATGGTTTTGGACAAACCATTGGCATGGTTGTAGTGTAGCTTGGTATTGTTTTGTCTTGAACATAGAGTTACACTAGTACACTTAGGTGTATTGAGCAGGACCGACATAGAGGTGATTCAATTTATTGCTAACTACATAATTGAATCGGACCTCGGATATTATGTTGTACATGCTCTTAATCCCGATATAATAATGGGCACATGTACTTAGTATTTATTTCTTTGATTTACCAAAGGGTGAGATTAAGATGGATTAAATCAATATGCCCGGTAAGTTGGGAAATGATATTATTTACATGGTGTGTCGTTGATTATAGGAGAAATCCGTGTCCTATATATTAGGTTGATGATGTCCCCTTGAGGAGCTCATAAGGTTCATCATGTAAACCCTACAGGTTGACTTAGTCAACATGATGATAAGGTTGAGTGGTACTACTCGAGGAGTTAGATGTTAATTAATTGATGGTCAGTAAATCAATTAATTGACGGACATTCAATATCTTAAACACGGGGAGATGGATGTACAAATAATATATGGAGCTCATATTAATTTATGGGGGTTGGTGAGGTAGTTCAATGATGATCCTCTAGTGGAATGGAACATCATTGATGGATCAAGTTTGTGGTTCCGATCCATCGGGTGGCCAAGATCCAACTCCTCCTCATGGTCCCTATCGTAGCCTAATATAATCCTCATGAAGTCTAGATCCAAGGATGTAAAACAAAACTCTAGAACCAATGGTTGAGAATAAATCTCTAGAACCGACGGTGGAGATTAAATCTCTAGAACTGACGGTTAAGATTAAATCTCTAGAACTGACGGTTAAGATTAAATCTCTAGAACCGGCAATTGAGATTAAATCTCTAGAACCGACGGTGGAGATTAAATCTCTAGATCCGGCGGTTGAGATTAAATCCCTAGAACCGACGATGGAGATTAAACCAAGGCTTATCCCTAACTCTATAAAAGGATGGCTTATGGTGGGCGGTAAAAAAGTAGAAGGAGATTAAGCTTTTGTTTTGGGCGGCTAGGTTTTGAAAGAAGGATTAGGCGGCAACTCTTGGAAGGTTTAAGCCGGCGCCCATCTTCTTCCACCTTGTTCTTGGCCGGTGGTTCTCCAATTCCTTGGTGGCCGGCGGTTCTCCAATTCCTTGGTGGCCGGCGTTTCTCAAATTCCTTGGTGGCCGGTGCTTCTCCAATTCCTTGGTGGCCGGCGGTTCTCCAATTCCTTGGTGGCCGGTGCTTCTCCAATTCCTTGGTGGCCGGTGGTTCTCCAATTCCTTGGTGGCCGGCGCTTCTCCAATTCCTTGGTGGCCAGCGGTTCTCCAATTCCTTGGTGGTCAGCGCTTCTCCACTTCCTTGGTGGCCGGCGACAACATTGTTGCAAAGGTTGGCCGGCGCTCAACCATCTACTCCTTGGCCGGCGGCTATATCAAGCTCCTTGGCTTGGTGGTCAACTCTAGATAGGAGAAGGAGTTTTGTTTGATTCTTCTCTTTTTTTGGAGCGAGCAAGGAAGGGAAGAACGTGATCTAGGAAGCTTCAACTCGTGGAGGATCTTCGCCCACACGACATCCACGAGGAGGATAGGACATACGATAGAAGATCGAGAGGTATAAAACTTTTACAACTTTTATTATTTATCTTTGATTAGTATGTGTTGATTATACTAGTTTGCATGTGTATGTATTTGTATAATCATGGACCCCGAAGATAAACACAAAAATCGGCGATCCGTACGTCGTCTCTTCCGCGGCTAACCGACTAGAAGAGTTGTGTCGCTTGAACAACTAGTTTGTTCAAGTGATCGCTCAAGTTGTTAGCACGACGACGAATTGGTTGTGCTTAGGAAACTCATCCCATCCGGATTAGTTTTCATTAGTGAAAATTTTAATCCGGGGACATGGGAGCCAATGAGCTTCCAGAGAAGCATGATCCCAACAGCAACTTCTCCTCTCTTTACGATTTCTCGTATCAGGTGGTGTCACGCCCGCCCTTTTCGGACCCAGAATCCGGAAGGGGCGGCGCGTGACACGATCTTACATACATACATTACATACAGCGGAAGACTTTATACATACTTCTTAATTCATACAGCGGAAGACTTTAGACCTATTTTTTTTTCTTTTAAAACGTAAACATGCATTGACATATATATATACATATATATATATATATATACTTCTTCTTTTTAACATAGAGTATGCTTCATAACATGTATAGATACTTCTTCTTACTTCTTCTTTACTTCTTCTTATCAACATAGAGCATGCATCATATATATAGATACTTAGTGCTTAGTTCAGGTTCATAAACATCATCGTCATAAGGAGACATAAGTAAGGACATCCATAGACATCATCATCATAGGTAAACATATATAGATAGACCTAACGGATCCTCTCCACCATGCCACTACCACAAACATTTGGCCCCTCCTGCTGCTCCCTTTAGTTTATCCATCCCTTACCCTTATCTGCAGTACAAGGGAAAGATAAACTATAAGCACATAGGCTTAGTAAGATCCAGTCCTACTCACAAAATCCATATATCGACATTAATCATGGCATGTAACATTCATAACATATAAGCAATATAACATGTAACATACATGGCATAATCAACTTAACATGTAGCATAAGTAACGTGAGTAAACATAACATGTATCATCCATAACATGACAGCATAACATGTATCATCTATAACATAGCAGCATATCATGCAATTATATGACTTAATTAAACATAACATATAACATACGTAACAAAGCAAATCATCATAACATACAACATATATGTATGTCATATCAAACCTAACATACATCATATGTAACATAGTGGCATAACATGGCATATCAAACATAACATACATCATATGTAACATGGTGGCATAAACATGGCATATCAAACATAACCTACATCATATGTAACATAGTGACATAAACATGGCATATCAAACATAACATACTTCATATGTAACATATCAACATAGCATGTAACATAACAATCTAATCATGTAACATAAGCAAGATGCTTTTGAAAACATATATTATAGGTAGGTAAACATAAATCTCAACATATTTGGGCCCGGCATTGTACCACTTCTTCATTATCATAGCGCGCATCCCTAAATAGGCCCGAGGTAGCAAGTCTCGAACCTAATAGGTTACTAGGCCCGATCTTAGTCCGTCGACCTAGGGCAATCGTCATAGCGTAGAAGTCCATCCTAGGCCCGAGTCTTACTCCATCGACCTAAGCCATCTTGGAGCCCATCCCGTACTAGGCCCGAGTCTTATTCCATCGACCTAAGGCATCTTGGAGCCCATCCCGTACTAGGCCCGAGTCTTATTCCATCGACCTAGGGGCAATCATACATAGAAGCCCATCCTAGGCCCGAGTCTTATTCCATCGACCTAGGGCATCTTAGGAGCCCATCCCTTCTTGGACCTTGTTAGGGTCTTGGTACAAGCCATGCAGAAGGTAAAATACTTATATGCTTATTTTTATAACATAGCTTATTTCATTTTGCAAACATAGCATACTTCATTTCATAACACATCATGCTTCCCCTTCATGAACATATCATCTTTCATTTCGTAAACATACCATTCTTCATTTCATAACATATCATTCTTCATTTCATCATCATGTCATATTCATGTCGTGAATATATCGCTTTGTTTCATTTCATAATCTTATCTTTTTCCATTTCATAACATATTTTAAACATCGTGATACACATAGACATGGCATAAGGCATGGCATGCATTTAGCCAACCTAAAACACATGTTAGCCTATTCATTTAACTTAACAACAACTTCATATGCACATAAGACTTGAATTAACCTAAGGCATGTTATCTTCCTCTAGCATTAATTAATATCACAAGTCAACATGCATTCACCCAACATAAAACACATGTTAGCCTATTCATTTAACCTAACAACAACTTCATATGCACATAAGACTTGAATTAACCTAAGGCATGTTATCTTCATCTAGCATTAATTAATATCACAAGTCAACATGCATTCACCCAACATAAAACACATGTTAGCCTATTCATTTAACTTAACAACAACTTCATATGCACATAAGACTTGAATTAACCTAAGGCATGTTATCTTCATCTAGCATTAATTAATATCACAAGTCAACATGCATTCACCCAACATAAAACACATGTTAGCCTATTCATTTAACTTAACAACAACTTCATATGCACATAAGACTTGAATTAACCTAAAGCATGTTATCTTCATCTAGCATTAATTAATATCACAAGTCAACATGCATTCACCCAACATAAAACACATGTTAGCCTATTCATTTAACTTAACAACAACTTCATATGCACATAAGACTTGAATTAAAACTTCATCTAATCCCCAAAAATACATGATGGTCGAATGGTCCATAGGGGTTTCTAGGGTTATCCTTCATCCTAATTCATTTAACACAACCACAACTTCATTTGCACATAGAACATGAATTAGACTTCATTTAATCACCCAAAATTCATGGTGGCCGAATGATCCATAGGGTTTTCTAGTGTTATCCTTTAACCTAATTCATTTAACATAACAACAACTTCATTTGCATATAGAACATGGATTAAAATTTCATTTATTCACCCAAAACATAGGTTGGCCGAATGGTCCATGTAGGGTTTTTAGGGTTAACCTTTAACCTAATTCATTTAACATAACAACAACATCATAATCCCACAAAAAAATGGATTAAACTTCATGGAATCATCAAGATCTAGGGGTGGCCGAATGGTCCATGTAGGTCTTTAGGGTTAACCTTTAACCTAATCCATTTTAAATCCTAGCATCATCATATAGTTACAAAAAAACATAGCATGGAACTCATTGAAACCTAAAATCATGGCTTGGCCGAATAGGCTTTAGTGGCTATTAGGGTTAGCTTTTAACCTAATCCCTTTTTCTATGTTAACATCATCATCTACTTCCTAGACATAGCATACAACTTCATTGATAAACTAAAACATAGCTTGGCCGGATATAACATATAGATTTCTTTTACAAACAACAATCGAAGCTACTCGTATGCAGGTGAGGGATACTTACATCCTTCGCTTTGCTTGTAGTGTGAAGATAACCTAAGGAACACAAAACCTAGCCCTAGCTTCTTGCTTGGATGAGTTTCGGCCAAGGGGTGGAAATGGAGAGGGAGAGCTTTAGGATTTCGGTGAGAAGAAGAAGAGAAGAGGAGAAAGTGAAGTTGCTCACTCATGCCTCCTCATCCCCCCCTATTTATTCACCTAAAAAGTCCCTTAATCTCCCTTACACTTAACCATAATCTCCCTTATTCCTCTAATGATATAATCCTATTGGGCTTCTGGTTAGTGGGTTCATCTTATAGGGCTTGGCTATCTCTAGAGGTTTGTGGTTCAATTCCTAGGCCTTGCACCCCTTTTTGGCTTATTTTCTTTTATTTTTGAAAAGGCCCACATAAAGCCCATTATCATCAAGCCAAAAAATCTTGTAAAATTACTGGGAATTTTACGGGCGTTACAATCCTTCATACTTTTTAAAAGTTTCGTCCTCAAAACTTAGAACAATTGCGGGTACTTCTACTTCATGTCCTCCTCGTGTTCCCAGGTAGCTTCCTCGTACCGTTGATTCTGCCACAGGACCTTTACTAAGGGCACCTCTTTGTTTCTTAGCCTCTTGATTTCTCGGTCTAGTATCTGGATAGGACGACTTTCAATACTCAGGTCCTCTTGAACTTGTACTGTTTGTGGCTCGATCACTTGGTCCGTACTGGAAATGCATTTCTTGAGCACAGAGACATGGAACACATTGTGAATAGCCGACATCTCTTGAGGCAGCTCTAGCTTGTAAGCTACCTTGCCAATCCTCTACAATATCGGATACGGTCCCACGTAGCGTGGACTCAGTTTACCCTTCCTTCCGAATCTCATCACTCCCTTCATAGGAGCCACTTTGAGGAATACTAGGTCCCCAACTTCGAATTCTAACGGTCTACGCCGCATATCCGCATAGTTCTTTTGTCGGCTCTAAGCAGTTTCAATTCTCTGACGGATGTTCCGTATAGCTCGGGTGGTGTCATCGATGAAATCCGTCTGGAGTCCCATCCTCTTCTTTTCACCACCCTCGTACCAGCATATGGGAGATCTACATTTCCTCCCATATAGAGCCTCGTAGGGTGCCATTCCCATAGTAGCTTGGTAGCTATTATTGTAGGCGAATTCTGCCAAACATAAGTATCGGCATCAGCTACCTTTGAAATCCAAGGCACAGGCTCGTAACATATCCTCCAGTACTTGATTTACTCTTTCGGTCTGTCTGTCCGTTTGGGGATGGAAGGCAGTACTGAACAATAGCTTCGTGCCTAGGGCCTTCTGAACACATTCCCAGAAATGGGAAATAAAGTGACCATCTCTGTCAGAAATGATGGTCTTAGGAATTCCATGTAGTCTGATAATTTCCCTAGCATATAACTGAGCCAGTTGCTCCGTTGAATAGGTCATCTTGATTGCTAAGAAATGGGCGGACTTCGTCAATCTATCCACAATTACCCATATAGCATCATAACCGTTTGTCGTCTTGGGCAATCCTGAGATGAAATCCATAGAGATGTCCTCCCATTTCCATTCTGGAATCTGGATCGGCTGCAGTGTTCCTCCGTGTCTCGTGTTCTCGCTTAACCTCTGGCGGTCGAGTCGTCTTGACATATCTCTTTTCATTCCGAACCACCAGAACTTTCGTTTTAGGTCTTGGTACATCTTGGTGGTTCCAGGATGCATCACATAAGGAGTTCCGTGAGCTTCCTCAAATATCTCCTTCCGTAATTCTGGATCGTCGGGAATACACAAGCGATCCCTGAGGTAGAGTACTCCACTATCAGAGATCCGAAACCCGTCGTCCTTTCCTTCTAAGACCTCTTGCTTGGTCCTCTGAAGGCTTGGGTCACGAGCTTGCTTTTCCAGTATATCATCGAACAGCGTCGGTGTTATCGTCATGGTCGAGAGCTGTCCGGAGATGATTTCAACCCCGTAATGCATAATCTCTTTTCTAAGGGTCGAGATAACACTAATAGAGACATCAAGGTGGCGCAGGACTTCCTGCTGAGTGCATCAGCCACCTTGTTAGCTTTCCCCGGATGGTAGAGAATCTCGCAGTCATAATCCTTGACGAGCTCAATCCATCTGCTGCCGCCTCACATCTGTAATGCTCGAATCGTGGTACCATCAATGCCTCTTCAAGGGTCTCAAGCGTCAAGGGTCTATGAGCCCGGGCCGCCACATTCGTGAGCTATTTCCTGGTCGGAGCATCTTCAAAGATGAGTCCGCCTTTCTTCTTTCCAGGTCGACTCAACTCGGGTATAGGCATGCGAAGTCTGCCAATCTCTTCACGGCCACCGACCGATAGGTCACATGCGCCTCGACATTACGTATTGCTTTTTGACTTTAAAGGTCTAGGTGTTTGACTAGCGCTTACTGATAGCATGCGCCCATCGAATCTAAATCAACTATACCACATACATCCCATGCAATAAACTAATCACTAATTTCAAAGGAAACGAGCTCATAGGAAACGAGCTCATCATTTCTTATTCATACGTTCAGAAAAGAAAAATGTTAATATATATAATTCCTTATTTCTAATCGGAACAAGACTACTTGAGAAGATAGTTTATTATGACTCCCACTAGGACAAACCCTAGTGCAGTTGTAATTACTTTTAGTCCTATCTTTCTTGGCCTCATTAGGGTAGTCTCAGGCTGGCCAATAAGTTGACTGTTTGTAGAACTCTCTTCATTCTTTTCGAGGCCAGCTACCACAGGATTCTCTTGAACCTTGTGCTCCAGTAGTTCGGACAACTCGGATATGTTATCCGCCCTTCATAGTGGCCCCATACGTGATGCGCAACTACCATGAAATCATTTGGAAGAGAGCGTACCAAGGCCCATATCCGATAATTGTCCAGTAACGGAAACTCCTGCTGCTCGAGTCTCCTAAAGAGACCATCGAGCCATTTTATGTGTCCGATGACCCCACCATTAGGTTTATAAACTATCTCTTCAATAGCTTCCCTCAATTTGTTTCGTAACACATCACGACGGATCATTGTAGTCATCGTCCGTGCCATCTGAAATTGAAATAAATGAAGTCAGTACGAAACCGACTAACCAGTGCGAAACCGGCTTAATTCAATTTATATGAGCATAGAACTCACACAATTAATTACGAAAATCAATTCTTCGTAATTTTAGGAGTTTTGTTTTTGGTTGATGAGTTCAACTGAACAATCGACTCCCCTAGTTTTTTTTTATTCCGAATTCAAGTTGTACTAACAACTATTCGACACTTGGGTTATTATTTAAATTGACCATCGTCAAATTTCTTCGCTGATCAATTTTGATTTACCTAATTTGTCTACCTTTGACCAAATCACAAGTATTTCTTGTGAAGCTAGTATAAGTTTTTTTTTTTTTTTGGTTCATTTCTCTACGCGTAATTAAACTAAAGCTAGCATAAAGCTATCATTTGTATATTCATGCATTACTTAAACTAAAGGCTAGGCTAGAATAAGATTATCATATATATATTCATGCATATTTAGACTAAAAACATTCCTTATCATACACTTATCTTCATGTATTAAAGTAAAGCTAGTATAAGTTTTTCGTTCGTTCATCTACGCATAATTAGACTAAAGCTAGTATAAAGTTATCATTCATGTTTTCATGCATATTTAAGCTAAAGGCTTTGCATATCATACATGAACAAAATAAGCTAAGACATTTTATATCATACATGAACAAAATAAGCTAAGGCATTTTATATCATACGTGAACAAAATAAGCTAAAGGCATTTTATATCATACATTAACAAAATTAACAAAATTAGAGTAGACATAGAATTCTTACTTGGAGCGACAGGATTTGGAGCTTGATGTGTGTGTAGTGGAAAGGCAGATCCACTCTGATACCACCTGTCATGCCTGCCCTTTTCGGACCCCACGAAGAAGGCGTAGCGTGATATTACATACATACATTACATACAGCGGAAGACTTTATACATACTTCTTAATTCATACAGCGGAAGACTTTAGACCTATTTTTTTTTCTTTTAAAACGTAAACATGCATTGACATATATATATACATATATATATATATATATATACTTCTTCTTTTTAACATAGAGTATGCTTCATAACATGTATAGATACTTCTTCTTACTTCTTCTTTACTTCTTCTTATCAACATAGAGCATGCATCATATATATAGATACTTAGTGCTTAGTTCAGGTTCATAAACTGTTAGTAATATATGAGAGATGTCCTAAGGCAATCGCCTTATGTATGAACCATTTATATGATAAATGAAGATTCACTATTTGAGTATACATGTTTTATGTATTTGATTGGATCTTAAACTCATTTACTGAATGTCCACGATACGATTCACAGCATGAGAGAATTTGTGATTGGATCACAACTAGTGAGTATCTCTACATGTGTAATTGTGATGTATCGGAATTTTCCCTAGTCGATGAATTGATGAATTTGGACACCATCAATTCTGTCGAGACTAGCACGAGGTATACTCCTTAGTGTATCCAAGCAGCTGATTCTCACTGGCTGGAGACATAGTGATGTCCAGAGTTAATCGTGGATGCTAGTTATGGTAACTAGTTCATTGGAGTGACAAGTCGTAAGACTTCATATGGTTCTCTGCATATATAGATATGTCAATGAAGTTCTTACTGTGGCTTAAGTGCGATGTTCCTTTGACTTGCGGTATTCAAGTCATCTTGATCATGGAGACTTATGCTTTGACATCTTAAGCAAACATCTCCGAGGAGATGTGGACCCGGGATGATTGGGTATAAGTCGAAATGATCGAAGGTGTTTGAATAGCCTATAAAGGATTCACCACTCCTTGCGAGGAGATGTATACCCATGGCCTCTCGTCGGATTGTTACTAAAGTCTTTGGCCAAAGCATTACATGTTTAGAGTAAGGTACTCTTCGATACATGTGGAGTAACTAGAATCCGTAGGACGAGGAAATGATACTTGGGCTAGGTGTGGCGTAGTCAGCCTAGTGGGGACTGACACAATAGACCATGTCCTGAACCAAGTGGGTATAAGATGAGTGAAGGGAATGGGGCACGATTCATTCGAGCTCTTGAAGGGTTTGAAATAGTTCGATCAACCGTTGATCTTTTCGGTTAATTGGGGATCATGATGTACTACTAGGTGCCACTCATGATCGTTCTATAATTAATGGTTAATTATAGACGACCAACATAAACCGAGAACCTATTTGGTCACACGCACAATGAGTGTAATCCAAAGGATTTAAAACGAGCTTGAGAATGGGATTCTCGGACCGAGAGAAACTATGTTTGGTTGGACCAAACATAAAGCGAGCATGAAATTGTTTCAGTCGCAATGGAGGCGTGGATGGGCCGTGTCTTATGAAGACATAATGGATGGACCAAAATGGTTTGGTTCTAATCCAATGGATAAGAATAAACCAAAGGGTTTGGTTTATATTAAACGAATGAACCAAAGGTTGGTTCGGTTCGTTTAACTTAAAATAAACCATCATGGTTTGGTTTATTTTAACTTATCTTAATGGAGCGGAGTTAACGGGCTTTATGGATATGATCCATTAACCATTAAGAGAATTAGTTTCTCTATAAAATAGGGCTTAAACCTAATCCAAACCTAATCAAGTTTTGGCGCCCAACCTAGTTGTCGCCCACCTCCTTGGAGTTTTGCCCAACCCTAAGGTGTCGCCGCCCATTTGTCCCGTCAACTTGTTGTTGGGTTTCATGGCGTGTGTGTGTTCGATCATGTTTCGTAAACATGAGCACAGCGGAACCAATAAAAATAATAAATACTCCTATTTATTACAACACACACAACACACGCATGCTATTACAACAAGTGTAGACATAACCGTAAATTAAAATTGCAATAAAAGGAAATTTAATCTACGTTATACCTTCCGTATGACGTGTAGCGGGAACGGCATCAACCGGAACGATCCTCGTAAGAATCGTCTCTATCCGTATCCATGCCGAGCTCCTCGGGATGACCGCCAAAGCCACGAGCCGTCTTCGTGCGGGTTACTAGCCTCGTGTTGAAGGCGGCGTGATCGAGAGATGATCACGGTCCGAATCCAAATTCGGACCTAAAACAAGTCCTCAAGACTTGCTTCTCCGGAGGTATTCGTCAACCGATTGGCCGAATCGCCGTCCTCCACCTCAGAGGATTACGGAGATCAAATCCCGATATGTTAGCCGCTGTCGGAGCACTAACCGTCGTCCAAACGACGCTCCGACGAGAGGAGAAGAAGCTGTCCAGAAAACTGGACAGCTTGGTGGGGGAGTAGGCGCCGACCAAAAACAAGGAAGCCAAGTGCTCACCTTGATGCCAAACCTAAGGAGGATCATCGGAACTCTTCCGTCAGCAGCTCGGCGCCGGCGAGGAGGAAGGAAGCAACCTTCTGGGCGCGGTTGGAGGACCTTTGGGCTGGGCGGCAGCTTGAAGTTGGCGCCGAATAGGAGAGGGAGGGTTGGCCACTATTGATTAGGGTTTGGGATTAGGGTTTAAGCCCTATTTTATAGAGAACTAATTCTCTTAATGGTTAATGGATCATATCCATAAAGCCCGTTAACCGCTCCATTAAGATAAGTTAAAATAAACCAAACCATGATGGTTTATTTTAAGTTAAAGCGAACCGAACCAACTTTTGGTTCATTCGTTTAAAATAAACCAAACCCTTTGGTTTATTCTTATCCATTGGATTAGAACCAAACCATTTTGGTCCATCCATTATGTCTTCATAAGACACGGCCCATCCACGCTTCCATTGCGACTGAAACAATTTCATGCTCGCTCTATGTTTGGTCCAACCAAACATAGTTTCTCTCGGTCTGAGAATCCCATTCTCAAGCTCGTTTTAAATCCTTTGGATTACACTCGTTGTGCGTGTGACCAAATAGGTTCTCGGTTTATGTTGGTCTATAATTAACCATTAATTATAGAGCGATCATGAGTGGCACCTAGTAGTACATCATGATCCCCAATTAGCAGAAAAGATCAGCGGTTGATCGAACTATTTACGAAACCCTTGATGCTTGAATGAATCGTGCCCCATTCCCTTCACTCATCTTATACCCACTTGGTTCGGGACATGGTCTATTGTATCGATCCCCACTAGTGACTCGTCACACCTAGCCCAAGTATCATTTCCTCGTCCTCACAGTTTTAGTTACTCCACATGTATCGAGTACCTTACTCTAAACATGTAATGCTTTGGCAAAGACTTTAGTAACAATCCGACGAGAGGCCATGGGTATACTTCTCCTCGCAGGAGTGGTGAATCCTTTATAGGCTATTCAAACACCTTGATCACTTGACTTATACCCAATCATCCGGGTCCACATCTCCTTAGAGATGTTTGCTTAAGATGTCAAAGCATAAGTCTCCATGATCAAGATGACTTGAATACGCAAGTCAAAGAACATCGCACTTAAGCCACGTAAGAACTTCATTGACATATCTATATATGCGAAAACCATATGAAGTCTTACGGTTGGTCACTCAATGAACTAGTTACCATAACTAGCATCCACGATTAACTCGGACATCACTATGTCTCGGCCGGTGAGAATCGGATTGCTTGGATACACCAAGGAGTATACCTCGTGCTAGTCTCGTGAGAATTGATGGTGTCCAAATCCATCAATTCATTGACTAGGATAATTCGATACATCACAATTACACATGTAGAGACTCACTAGTTGTGATCCAATCACAAATTCTCTCATGCTGTGAATCGTATCGTGGACATTCAGTAAATGAGTTTAAGATCCAATCAAATACATAAAATATGTATACTCAAATAGTGAATCTTCATTTATCATATAAATGGTTCATACATAAGGCGATTGCCTTAGGACATCTCTCATATATTACTAACAGAATCCCACTTGGCCTAATGCCAATCGCTACGGTATCCAATACCATAAGCTCTAACATGACCCTCAAACTTACTTTGAGGTAATGCTTTAGTCAAAGGATCCGCTAAGTTCCTTTCAGGGGGAATTTTCTCGATTTGTATTTCGTTCCTACTGATGATCTCTCTGATAAGATGATAGCGGCGAAGCACATGTTTGGATCGTTGATGAGACCTTGGCTCTTTTGCCTGTGCAATTGCTCCATTGTTGTCGCAGTAGACCGGTATTGCTTCAACAATGGCCGGAATCACACCAAGTTCATGAACGAACTTCTTGATCCAAACCGCTTCCTTTGCTGCTTCCGAAGCTGCAATATATTCTGCCTCAGTGGTAGAATCCGCTACAGTCTCTTGTTTGGAACTTTTCCAACTCACTGCGCCCCCATTCAAGGTGAACACGTATCCAGACTGAGACCTGGAATCATCCTTGTCTGTCTGGAAGCCGCATCACAGATACCCGCGTATCACCATGTCCCCTTCTCCATATATTAGGAACACATCCTTAGTTCTTCTCAAGTACTTAAGGATCGTCTTAACAGCCGCCCAATGATCCATTCCTGGATCAGACTGGTATCTGCTCGTGACACTCAGAGCATACGATACATCGGGCCTCGTACATAACATAGCATACATGATAGATCCTATTGCGGATGCATAGGGAATCTTACTCATGCAAATCCTCTCGTCTTCTGTGCGCGGACACATAGACTTGGAAAGGTGTACCCCATGCACGATGGGCGATAACCTTTCTTGGATTCCGACATGCTAAACCTCTTTGCTTTTCGGTCTATATATGTGAGCTGCGAAGACCAAGCAACCGTTTGATCTATCTCTATAGATCTTAATCCCAAGGATGTAGGTTGCTTCTCCCAGTCTTTCATGGAGAATGTCTTGGATAACCAAACCTTAGCCATTGTAAGATGGACACATCGTTTCCTATAAGTAATATGTCATCGACATACAATACTAGGAACACATTTGCCTCCCACTAACCTTCTTGTACACAAGGTTAAATGCGGATTTTGTGAGAAATCAAACTTTTTGATCGTCTCATCAAAACGGATATTCCAGCTCCTGGATGCTTGCTTCAATCCATAAATGGATCGTCGCAACTTGCATACCTTGGTTTTATCAACCGATGTGAAACCCTCAGGCTGTATCATATACACGTCCTCGAGCAAGTTTCCATTAAGGAAAGCTGTTTTCACATCCATCTGCCATATCTCATAATCATAATGAGGCTATGGCGGGAGCATCCGAATGGATTTAAGCATAGCTACGGTGAATAGGTTTCGTCATAATCAACACCTTGTTTTTGGCGATATCCTTTCGCCACCAATCTAGCCTTATAGGTAATCACATTACCATCCATGTCGGTTTTCTTCTTGAAAACCCACTTGCACCCTATAGGCTTTATGCCTTCAGGTGGGTCAACCAAGTTCCAAACTTGGTTTTCGTCCATGGAATCCATTTCCGACTTCATGGCACCAAGCCACTTATCCCTTTCTGAACTTGTCAGCACTTCTTCAGAACTGGTAGGCTCCTCATCATCAATGAGTAACACGTCGTTCGATTCACTTACGAGAAATCCATATCTCTCAGGAATATTGCGTGTTCTACCAGATCTACGAAGATGTGGTGTTACAATAATCGGTGATTGCTCATCACTATGAGTTGCCATGTTGTGCTCACCGAGTATCTCATCAATGTCTATTTGAGTCTCTCGAGCCTCCTCAAGCTCGGCACTCCCCATTTTCTTGCAAGAGAAACTCTTTCTCTAGAAACACAGCATGCCTTGAAACAAACACCTTTTGTTCCACAGGATGATAGAATTAGTAACCCCTTGTTTCCTTAGGGTATCCAATAAATAGACATTTATCAGACTTAGCATCCAGTTTGTCTGATACAGTCCGCTTCACATAAGCAGGACAACCCCATATCTTCAAGTAAGATACATGAGGTTTCTTACCATTCCATATCTCATATGGAGTAGTTGAGACTACCTTGGTAGGCATTCTGTTTAACAAGTAAACATTTGTCTGAAGTGCATAACCCCAAAAGGACTTGGGAAGAGTCGCATGATTCATCATTGACCTGACCATGTCCAACAAGGTCCGGTTTTGCCTCTCAGATACACCATTATGCTGTGGTGTATAGGGTGGAGTCCATTGAGACAATATGCCATTGTCTCTTAGATAATCAAGAAACTCTTGACTTAAGTATTCACCACCTCGATCCGATCGAAGTATTTTAATACTTTTGTCATGTTGTTTCTCTACTTCATTTCTGAATTCTTTGAACTTTTCAAAGGCTTCAGACTTGTGTTTCATCAAGAACACATACCCAAACCGTGAGTGATCATCGGTGAAGGTAATGAAGTAGCTATAGCCTCCTAATGCTTGAGTTGACATAGGTCCACATACATCAGTATGTACTAGACCTAGTAACTCTCCCACTCGTTCACCTTTTCCCGTAAAAGGTAACTTAGTCATCTTGCCTTTTAAGCATGATTCGCATGTATCGTATGAATCCAATTCAAACGATTCCAGAATTCCACATCGGTGTAATTCGGACATGCATTTCTTGCTTATATGGCCAAGACGACAATGCCACATATAGAGTCTATGTGATTATCCTTTCGAGCACGTGTTGCTGCCCGATATTGAAAGATGTCCTTTGGATCGTCCAAGCGTATAAATGCCATTACTCAAAGTTCCGGTTCCATAAAGTCGCCATTCAAAGTTATATAACAACAATTGTTACTAAGCGTTAAATGGAAACCATTTCTATTTAAGGAAATAGAAACAATGTTCTTTATTAGAGAAGGAACATAATAGCAATTGTCCAGTTCAAGACTAGTCCACTAGGAGCTTGACAAATAAGTTCCGATGGCGTACATGACAACCTTTGCTCCAGTGCCAACTCGCAAATTTGACTCCCCTCTGACAAGTCTTCTTCTATTCCTTAGCCCCTGTATGTCATTACATATATGTGAGCTACACCCAGTATCCAATACCCAAGTGTCTAAGGAAATAGAATGACAATCAATAACGAAGATACCTGAAAAGGATGGGGCATCGGATGCCTTCTTCTTCTTCATGGACTCAAGATAAATCTTGCAGTTTCTTCGCCAGTGGCCTTCCTTGCCACAGTGATGGCAAGTGCCCTTTCTTTGTTCCGCCTTCTTTGCCTTTTTCTTTCCTTTCTTCTGTTCTTTTGCCTTCCTCTTAGAACCTTTCTTTGAGGAATCAACTAACAGAACCGCCTTCTCTTCATGCTTTACAGAAGGCTCCACAGTCTTCAACATATTGAGGAGCTCGGGAATGGTGGATTCCAATTTGTTCATCCGATAGTTCATCACATATTGCGAGAAACTCTTGGGCAAACAATGCAGAATTAAGTCAATACTTAACTCATGATCCATCACAAAACCGAGGGTAGCTAGCTCGATGTACCCGTTCATCTTTAGCACAAAGCGCTCTACGCGAACCTTCTTGCATCTTCGTGATGAAGAGGAGCCTAGAGACCTCGAACCTTTCGGATCTCGCTTGCTCATCGAACAACTCATGAAGATGGAAGACCATAGTGTTAGCATCCATATGCTCATCTTTTTGCGGCTCGGTACCATCGCCGCTAGCATGATGCAACTCGCCAGCTCAGAATCTGCCACATGCTTCTGATAGACCAACATTTGGTCTGGAGTTGCATTGTCCTTAGGACGGTCAGGAAGAGGCTCTTCAAGGACATATGCAAGCTTTTCCGCCTTGAGAACAATTCTCAGGTTTCTAAGCCAGTCCAGGAAGTTAGGCCCAGTCAGTTTGTTCGAATCCAAAATAGTGCGCAAATTCAAAGACGTCATGATCAATTTATTGACCTAGAAATACAAAACGAGCATATATGATAAAATGATTTTAAAATGCATCAATATACATTTATAAATCCCATTCATTTTTCGAATTTCAAAAACCCCAAAATCACTTCGGGAGATCGTAGGTCCATCTCCGAATGGGCTGATATCCATCATAGTTATGAACAACCTTGGAGAGAGTCCAACAAGCCATTCATAACTACGACGGTAGGTATCATCTATACCGATTGCATATCCCGTATATGCAACTATCACAATGTGCTATCAACTAATTGAATGTTCACACATACATCGGGTTGTTAACACATTAACAAGTATGCATCTTATGCATAGCACCCAACTTCACCTCCCTTAACATCGACCTTGGAGAGAGTCCAACAAGCCGATGCTCCAGGTTAAAGCCAACCCATTAATCAAGAATAGTTTTAATATGGTTAGAGCACATTCAACCAATTAGCCCAGCTTGGAGAGAGTCCAACAACCAAAGCTAACGATTGACCTCTGACTCTTACCATATTAGTATTAAACTATTCCATGGTTTGAACATATTCAGGTTCGAGCCGGGCTTGGAGAGAGTCCAACAACCCAAACAAGAAACGGAACTCTGGTTCAAACCATATTAATGGAAGGTGTAGGCTTTAATATTGTTTAAAGGTTTTTATGTCTCATCCTCTTTGCATGCAAATAACTATTATCTACATGGCATGGCATACATGGCATACATCTACATGTCACGACACGCATGGCATTATGTTATGCATCTAATGCAACTACATGTCATACAATTATGTCATGTACAATATTTCCTTATATGTCATAACTATTTATGGAAATAAAATATGTTTAAGATTTGATTCTCCAAATCAAATCATAATTAAATTAGGAAAAAAATTTCCGAATCTAATCACATATTTTATTCATGGAATTATTTGATTAAGGAAAATCTATTTAGGAAACCAATTTCCTAAATCTTCAAAACTACTTATGGAAATAAAAATATTTTAAAGATTTGATTTCCCAAATCAAATCAAGATTAAATTAGGAAACAAATTTCCAGAATCTAATCAAATATTTTATTTATGGAAAATATCAATTTCCATAAATACTTCCAACTTTCCAAAAGTGGAAGATTTCCATAAATACTTCTAGACTTTCCAAAATTAAAAATTTCCATAAATACTTCTAAATTTCCAAAATTTAGAAAATTTCCAGAAATACATTATGACTATCGCAAAACCAATTTTACGATTATGTCGAAACACAACCTGGGCTCTGATACCACTGTTGGGTTTCCGCACGCATGGCAGTTACGTATTGCTACGGGAATTAAAATATGTGCCAATAATCCTTGATGTCATGACATATAAGATAAAATCTAGTAATAGACATAAAACTAACCTAAATATAATCATGGATTCTTTAAAAATAATCATATGATGTCATAACAATGTCTTCACTCGCCATTGTAACTAATTTTCACTCACCAACTCAATTTGCATTCCCTAGACTCACATTGCTCAGTTGATTCCTATCCGTATCCACGCCGAGCTCCTCGGGATGACTTCGCCAAGCCATGAGCCGTCTTCGTGCGGGTTACTAGCCTCGTGTTGAAGGCAGCGTGATCGAGAGATGATCACGGTCCGAATCCAAATTCGGACCTAAAACAAGTCCTCAAGACTTGCTTCTCCGGAGAGGTATTCGTCAGCCGATTGACGAATCCTTCGTCCTCCACCTCAGAGGATTACCGGAGATCAAATCCCCGGTATGTTAGCCGCTGTCGGAGCACTAACCGTCGTCAAGCGGCGCTCGGCGGAAGGAGAAAAAGCTGTCAGAATACTGGACAGCTTGGTGGAGGAGTAGGCGCCGGCCAAAACCAAGGAAGCAAAGTGCTCACCTTGATGCCAAACCTAAGGAGGATGACCGGAACTCTTCCGGCAGCAGCTCGACGCCGGCGAGGAGGAAGGAAGCAACCTTCTGGACGCCGGTTGGAGGACCTTTGGGCTATTCGGCGGCGGCGGAAGTTGGGCGCCGAATAGGAGAGGGAGGGGTTGGGCGGCCACTATTGATTAGGGTTTGGGATTAGGGTTTAAGCCCTATTTTATAGAGAACTAATTCTCTTAATGGTTAATGGATCATATCCATAAAGCCCGTTAACCCGCTCCATTAAGATAAGTTAAAATAAACCAAACCATGATGGTTTATTTTAAGTTAAAACGAACAGAACCAACCTTTGGTTCATTCGTTTAATATAAACCAAACCCTTTGGTTTATTCTCATCCATTGGATTAGGACCAAACCATTTTGGTCCATCCATTATGTCTTCATAAGACACGGCCCATCCACGCTTCCATTGCGACTGAAACAATTTCATGCTCGCTTTATGTTTTGTCCAACCAAACATAGTTTCTCTCGGTCTGAGAATCCCATTCTCAAGCTCGTTTTAAATCCTTTGGATTACACTCGTTGTGCGTGTGACCAAATAGGTTCTCGGTTTATGTTGGCCGTCTATAATTAACCATTAATTATAGAACGATCATGAGTGGCACCTAGTAGTACATCATGATCCCCAATTAACCGAAAAGATCAACGGTTGATCCAGAACTATTTCTGAACCCTTCAGTAGCTTGAATGAATCGTGCCCCATTCCCTTCACTCATCTTATACCCACTTGGTTCAGGACATGGTCTATTGTGTCAGTCCCCACTAGGCTGACTACGTCACACCTAGCCCAAGTATCATTTCCTCGTCCTACGGATTTTAGTTACTCCACATGTATCGAAGAGTACCTTACTCTAAACATGTAATGCTTTGGCCAAAGACTTTAGTAACAATCCGACGAGAGGCCATGGGTATACTTCTCCTCGCAAGGAGTGGTGAATCCTTTATAGGCTATTCAAACACCTTCGATCACTTCGACTTATACCCAATCATCCCGGGTCCACATCTCCTTAGAGATGTTTGCTTAAGATGTCAAAGCATAAGTCTCCATGATCAAGATGACTTGAATACCGCAAGTCAAAGGAACATCGCACTTAAGCCACAGTAAGAACTTCATTGACATATCTATATATGCAGAAAACCATATGAAGTCTTACGGTTGGTCACTCCAATGAACTAGTTACCATAACTAGCATCCACGATTAACTCCGGACATCACTATGTCTCCAGCCAGTGAGAATCAGCTGCTTGGATACACCAAGGAGTATACCTCGTGCTAGTCTCGACAGAATTGATGGTGTCCAAATCCATCAATTCATTGACTAGGGATAATTCCGATACATCACAATTACACATGTAGAGATACTCACTAGTTGTGATCCAATCACAAATTCTCTCATGCTGTGAATCGTATCGTGGACATTCAGTAAATGAGTTTAAGATCCAATCAAATACATAAAATATGTATACTCAAATAGTGAATCTTCATTTATCATATAAATGGTTCATACATAAGGCGATTGCCTTAGGACATCTCTCATATATTACTAACACTTGTTGCCGGCGACCAAGCTTCAGCCGGTGAACCTCCGGCGACCCTCCGGTGATCTCCTCTAGGTTCGGTGATAAGGTGAGCTTCCATCTCTCCTTGGCCGGCCTCTATTCCTCCACCAAAAGCTGTCCAGTTTTTCTGGACAGCTTGTTTCTTTGTTGTCGGAGCGTCGTTTGGACGACGGTTAGTGCTCCGACAGTGGCTAACTTACCGGGGATTTGATCTCCGGTAATCCTCTGAGGTGGAGGACGAAGGATTCGTCAATTGGTTGACGAATACCTCTCCGGAGAAGCGAGTTTTGAGAACTCGTTTTAGGATCCGAATTTGGATTTGGATCGTGATCATCTCTCGATCACGTCATCTTCAACACGAGGCAAGTAACCCGTACGAAGACGAAGCTCGTGACTTAGCGAAGTCATCCCGAGGAGCTCGGCGTGGATACGGATAGAGACGATTCTTACGAGGATCGTTCCGGTTGATGTCGTTCCCGCTACACGTCATACGAAAGGTATAACGTAGATAAATTTCTTTTATTGCAAATTTTAATTTACGGTTATGTCTACACTTGTTGTAATAAGCATGCGTGTGTTGTGTGTGTTGTAATAAATAGGAGTATTTATTATTTTTAATTGCTTCCGCTGTGTTCATGTTTACGAAACATGATCGAACACACACACGCCGCGGTGCCGGAAACCCAACATAAACATCATCGTCATAAGGAGACATAAGTAAGGACATCCATAGACATCATCATCATAGGTAAACATATATAGATAGACCTAACGGATCCTCTCCACCATGCCACTACCACACACATTTGGCCCCTCCTGCTGCTTCCTTTAGTTTATCCATCCCTTACCCTTATCTGCAGTACGAGGGAAAGATAAACTATAAGCACATAGGCTTAGTAAGATCCAGTCCTACTCACAAAATCCATATATCGACATTAATCATGGCATGTAACATTCATAACATATAAGCAATATAACATGTAACATACATGGCATAATCAACTTAACATGTAGCATAAGTAACGTGAGTAAACATAACATGTATCATCCATAACATGGCAGCATAACATGTATCATCTATAACATAGTAGCATATCATGCAATTATATGACTTAATTAAACATAACATATAACATACGTAACATAGCAAATCATCATAACATACAACATATATGTATGACATATCAAACCTAACATATATCATATGTAACATAGTGGCATAACATGGCATATCAAACATAACATACATCATATGTAACATGGTGGCATAAACATGGCATATCAAACATAACCTACATCATATGTAACATAGTGACATAAACATGACATATCAAACATAACATACTTCATATGTAACATATCAACATAGCATGTAACATAACAATCTAATCATGTAACATAAGCAAGATGCTTTTGAAAACATATATTATAGGTACGTAAACATAAATCTCAACATATTTGGGCCCGGCATTGTACCACTTCTTCATTATCATAGCGCGCATCCCTAAATAGGCCCGAGGTAGCAAGTCTCGAACCTAATAGGTTACTAGGCCCGATCTTAGTCCGTCGACCTAGGGTAATCGTCATAGCGTAGAAGCCCATCCTAGGCCCGAGTCTTACTCCATCGACCTAAGGCATCTTGGAGCCCATCCCGTACTAGGCCCGAGTCATATTCCATCGACCTAGGGGCAATCATACATAGAAGCCCATCCTAGGCCCGAGTCATATTCCATCGACCTAGGGCATCTTAGGAGCCCATCCCTTCTTGGACCTTGTTAGGGTCTTGGTACAAGCCATGCAGAAGGTAAAATACTTATATGCTTATTTTTATAACATAGCTTATTTCATTTTGCAAACATAGCATACTTCATTTCATAACACATCATGCTTCCCCTTCATGAACATATCATCTTTCATTTCGTAAACATACCATTCTTCATTTCATAACATATCATTCTTCATTTCATCATCATGTCATATTCATGTCGTGAACATATCGTTTTGTTTCATTTCATAATCTTATCTTTTTCCATTTCATAACATATTTTAAACATCGCATACACATAGACATGGCATAAGGCATGGCATGCATTTACCCAACCTAAAACACATGTTAGCCTATTCATTTAACTTAACAACAACTTCATATGCACATAAGACTTGAATTAACCTAAGGCATGTTATCTTCCTCTAGCATTAATTAATATCACAAGTCAACATGCATTCACCCAACATAAAACACATGTTAGCCTATTCATTTAACCTAACAACAACTTCATATGCACATAAGACTTGAATTAACCTAAGGCATGTTATCTTCATCTAGCATTAATTAATATCACAAGTCAACATGCATTCACCCAACATAAAACACATGTTAGCCTATTCATTTAACTTAACAACAACTTCATATGCACATAAGACTTGAATTAACCTAAGGCATGTTATCTTCATCTAGCATTAATTAATATCACAAGTCAACATGCATTCACCCAACATAAAACACATGTTAGCCTATTCATTTAACTTAACAACAACTTCATATGCACATAAGACTTGAATTAACCTAAGGCATGTTATCTTCATCTAGCATTAATTAATATCACAAGTCAACATGCATTCACCCAACATAAAACACATGTTAGCCTATTCATTTAACTTAACAACAACTTCATATGCACATAAGACTTGAATTAAAACTTCATCTAATCCCCAAAAATACATGATGGCCGAATGGTCCATAGGGGTTTCTAGAGTTATCCTTCATCCTAATTCATTTAACACAACCACAACTTCATTTGCACATAGAACATGAATTAGACTTCATTTAATCACCCAAAATTCATGGTGGCCGAATGATCCATAGGGTTTTCTAGTGTTATCCTTTAACCTAATTCATTTAACATAACAACAACTTCATTTGCATATAGAACATGGATTAAAATTTCATTTAGTCACCCAAAACATAGGTTTGCCGAATGGTCCATGTAGGGTTTTTAGGGTTAACCTTTAACCTAATTCATTTAACATAACAACAACATCATAATCCCACAAAAACATGGATTAAACTTCATGGAATCATCAAGATCTAGGGGTGGCCGAATGGTCCATGTAGGTCTTTAGGGTTAACCTTTAACCTAATCCATTTTAAATCCTAGCATCATCATATAGTTACAAAAAAACATAGCATGGAACTCATTGAAACCTAAAATCATGGCTTGGCCGAATAGGCTTTAGTGGCTATTAGGGTTAGCTTTTAACCTAATCCCTTTTTCCATGGTAACATCATCATCTACTTCCTAGACATAGCATACAACTTCATTGATAAACTAAAACATAGCTTGGCCGGATATAACATATAGATTTCTTTTACAAACATCAATCGAAGCTACTCGTATGCAGGTGAGGGATACTTACATCCTTCGCTTTGCTTGTAGTGTGAAGATAACCTAAGGAACACAAAACCTAGCCCTAGCTTCTTGCTTGGATGAGTTTCGGCCAAGGGGTGGAAATGGAGAGGGAGAGCTTTAGGATTTCGGTGAGAAGAAGAAGAGAAGAGGAGAAAGTGAAGTTGCTCACTCATGCCTCCTCATCCCCCCCTATTTATTCACCTAAAAAGTCCCTTAATCTCCCTTACACTTAACCATAATCTCCCTTATTCCTCTAATGATATAATCCTATTGGGCTTCTGGTTAGTGGGTTCATCTTATAGGGCTTGGCTATCTCTAGAGGTTTGGGGTTCAATTCCTAGGCCTTGCACCCCTTTTTGGCTTATTTTCTTTTATTTTTGAAAAGGCCCACATAAAGCCCATTATCATCAAGCCAAAAAATCTTGTAAAATTGCTGGGAATTTTATGGGTGTTACAGGTGGTACTTGCGCTCTATGTGTTTACTAGCCTTAGTGGCTCATGGTTCCTTCGTGTTTGCAACTGCACCACTATTATCACAATAAATTGTGATAGTTCTGGGCAAATCAGGAATCACATCCAAGTCCATCAGGAAGTTCCTTAGCCATACAGCTTCTTTGGCCGCCTCAGAGGCCGCCACATACTCAGCTTCCATGGTGGAGTCCGCCATGCATTTCTGCTTGACACTTCTCCATACAATGGCTCCACCTCCCAAAGTAAACACAAAACCTGAGGTAGACTTACTGTTATCCCTATTAGATTGGAAGTCGGAATTCGTGTAACCCACAGGGAGTAATTGGTCTTCCCGGTAAACCAGCATATAATCCCTAGTCCTTCTCAGGTACTTCAATATATGCTTTACCACAGTCCAATGTCTCTGTCCTGGATTACTCTGATATCTGCTGACCATGCCCATGGCAAAGCAGATATCTGGTCTCATACATAACATCACATACATGAGGCTTCCTACTGCCGAAGCATAAGGAACCGCCTTCATCTCTTCTATCTCCTCAGATGATCTAGGACACATCTCCTTAGATAAAGGAACTCCATGCCTGAAAGGTAGAAAACCCTTCTTGGAGTTCTGCATGCTAAAACGATCCAAAATCATGTCTATGTATGAGGCTTGGGATAAGCACAACATCCTTTTCCTGCAATCTCTTATAACCTTGATCCCAAGGATGTGTCCCACCTCTCCCAAGTCCTTCATATCAAACTGTTTGGATAACCGTACCCTTACATCCGATAACACCTTGATATTGTTGTCAATCAACAAAATGTCATCTACGTATAGTACAAGAAATACCACTACATTTTTGTCACATCTCTTGTATACACAAGACTCATCCGGACTTTGAATAAATCCATAAGACTAGATCACCTCATCAAAGCGGATGTTCAAAAACCTCGAAGCTTGTTTCAATCCATAAATGGATCGATTAAGCTTACATGCAAGATGCTCTTTGCCCTTAGCAATGAATCCCTCTGGTTGCTTCATGTAGATGTTTTCCTCAAGACTTCCATTAAGGAAAGCTTTCTTGACATCCATCTGCCACACCTCATAATCCATATGAGCTACTATGCATAAGAGAATCCGGATAGACTTAAGAATGGCTACCGACGAAAAGGTCACCTCATAATCGATACCCTCTTTCTGAGTATACCCCTTCGCAACAAGCCTCGCTTTGAAGGTCTCAACCTTCCCATCTATTCCTCTCTTTCTCTTGTAGATCCACTTGCATCCAATGGTTTTTACACCATCGAGTGGTTCTACTAGCTCCCAGACCTGATTTTAATCCATAGATTCAATCTCAGCATTCATTGCACTTTGCCAAGATACTCCATCTTTATCTTGGCTTGCCTCGTCATATGTCCAGGGATCAAATCAGAAGATTCTCCCAAGAACATGAATCTATCAGGCTGTCTCACAACCCTCCCACTACGACGAGGTATCACCTGTGTATCCTTTGCGACATGCGGTGTAGTGACATGTGGTATATTCTCTTGTACCAGTGGTACTAAAGAAGTGACTTCCCCTTGTAACTCCTCCAGAACAATTTTACTCTTGGGCTTGTGGCTCATCACATAGTCTTCCTCTAGAAATCTTGTGTTCGTGCTAACGATCACCCTCTGATCTCTAGGACTATAAAACAATCCACCCTTCATTCCCCTAGGATAGCCAACAAACAAGCGAACTTCTGTACGAGGTTCCAACTTACCAGCATCTGCCTTCAGCACATGTCCTGGACTCCCCCATATCCGAATATGTCTTAGACTAGGCTTTCGCCCAGTCCACAACTCTGTGGGAGTAGAAGACACTGATTTAGATGGAACCAAGTTCAGAATGTACACCGTCGTATCTAGAGCATATCCCCAGAACGAATCTGGCAAGTCAGAATAACTCATCATCGATCTAACCATCTCCATAAGAGTCCTATTCCTTCGCTCTGCTACACTGTTCTGCTGGGGTGTGCCAGGTGCAGTCAATTGGGATTGAATCCTAGCCTCTGATAAGTAGTTCCTAAACTCTCCCAAGAGGTACTCACCACCACGATCAGATCGTAGTGTCTTGATACTTTTACCTTGACGTTTCTCCACATCATCCTTGAATTCTTTGAACTTGTCAAAGCATTCAGACTTGCGGTGCATTAGACAAATGTATCCATATCTTGAGTAGTCGTCTATAAAAGAGATGAAATACTCAAAATCACCTCTAGCCTGGATAGACATAGGACCACACAAATCAGAATGAACCAATTCTAACACATCTTTGGCTCTATACCCCTTGGCCTTAAAAGGCCTCTTGGTCATCTTACCCTCCAAGCAAGATTCACAGGTTGGGAGATCCTCCACCACTAAAGAACCCAAAGGTCCATCAGCTATCAACCTTTGAATTCTACTTAGGTTAATGTGACCAAGCCTAAGATGCCAAAGATTTGTTTGGTTCATGTTCGAAGGTTCTTTTCTCTTATTGGAATTAGAAGATGAGTTATTAACTTCAATTTGCATCGTGGGAGGTTTTGGTTCAAGTGTGTATAAATTTCCTATCAATGCACCCGAACAGATAATGTCCCTATTCCTTCTTATAACAACTCTGTCATTAAAAGAAATAGAATATCCATCCATAAACAATTTAGAAATCGAAATTAAATTCTTTCTAAATAAGGGTACATAAAGGCAATTCTTAAGAACCAAAAGTTTATTTTTCTCAAAAGATAAATGAACATCTCCCACTGCAACAGCCGCCACCTTCGTGGCATCGCCCAAGTACACGGTAATCTCCCCCTCAGCCAGTCGTCTGGTTTCCTGGAACCCCTGCAAAGTATTGCAGACATGATCAGTGGCTCCCGTATCTACACACCAGGTGCCGGTAGATAACACCGCTAAACATGTTTCAACGACTAGACCAAAAGATATACCTTTGTTCTTGCGGTTGGGGCAGTCCTTCTTCCAGTGTCCAGTCTGCTTACAAGTGAAGCACTTGCCTTTCGGCTTCTTCACTCCTCCCTGAGTACCTACCACCGCCTTTGCCCCGATTTGTTTCTTCTTCTTCTTGCCTTTCGGCTTAGAAGTAGAAACCTTCTGGGTTACCACAGCATGTGCCTGAGCACTCTGACGAAATAGTCCCTCTGTCGCCTGGAGTTTTGTCAGAAGTTCCTCCAACGAATACAACCTCTTGTTCATGTTGTAGTCAGGTAAAACTGCTCAAAACTCCTAGGTAGAGACTGGAGTATGATATCGACCTGGGTTTCCCCATCGATCTCAGCTCCTAGGACTTCCAGCTCATTCAAATGAGCCATCATCTTGAGAACATGATCCCTCATGGGTGTTCCCTCGATCATGGTGGTCGTCATCATGTTTCTCATGGCCTCTTGCCTCGCAGCCCGATTCTGGTGTCCGAAAAGATCCTTGAGATTGAGCATCATATCATAAGCAGTGGACATGTCTTGATGCTGATGTTGTAGTACATTTGACATAGATGACAAAATGTAACACTGCGCCATCTCATCGACCTTGATCCAATTCTTATAGCTCTCTCTCTCCTTTTCCCCAGAATTATCTGCAGGCTTGGGAGGGCACTCTTCGAGGAGTACATATTTGTATTCCTCAGCAGTCAAGACATTGTCTAAATTCCTCTTCCAATCAACATAGTTGGGTCCAGTAAGTTTGTTCTCTTTTAGTATCACAGCAAGTGGGTTGAAAGTCATTTTGAAAGATAACCTAAGAATCACATAAATCAAAACATTATATTCCAAAAAATTATTGATTCCTCAAACAATAAAATTTTAAAATCAACCAACACCTCAAAACACCGAGAATATCGTATGCCACGATAGTGTGGACGTATACGAATTCTACATTTGTAAGAAGAGGTTTTACCCATTAATTTTACTATCTTGTCAACCTATCTTTTTGACAAGTAAAATTAATGGTTGGTTCCTCTTTGGCCCTACAAATAAAAGTAGTGACTACGATGGGGAGGATACTTATATTTGTATCTAAGTGTTCACCATTACTCGGTACCAAGGTAATTATCTCAGGTTATGTTCCTTACGATGGGCAAGTACACATGCTCCTTAATAATTTCCTATAACCATATTCGACCTTGTGATCCGCAAACAAACCCATCCGATATGGAGGAAGGCACTCAGAGCCGACGCGCAAGTTTGTTTGCATCACTTGTCAAATCGTAATGGAGGCCGTGGGAATTTTAAAAAATTCCCTCTCCCACTTAGTAATTTGAAATTGAGAAATTTTCCTAGCCTACGACATGCATATCAAACAAAAAGCAATAAATATGAAAAATAAATTATTTTCCAAGTATTATGGCTTTTGTCTTCAATATGACTCCCGTCGCATTGCCATCTCGTCCGCTCCTCCTACGCCATATACGAGCCATCTGGAGATCCGAGCAGAGACTAAAACCTATTTTAATTTACATCCATCGATCCTATACTCCACGAGGGAGTGTACAAGAAATCTAGATCAAAAGTAAAATAAAATAAAGAGTGTCTAAACAATGTCGTATTTAATTTACAAAAACTAAATACTAGCCTCGTCAACCCCGAGGATTCAACAAAATAAATATTTACACACATACAATCACATACACACATATGGCCATAATAGTCGGATCTTATGCTTGTAACCAAAGAGTTAAACTACGCATATCCTACTATTATTCGGCACATATAATATTTGAAAAAGTGCATAAAAATTAACCGAATCCTAAACACACAAAACCGGAAACCTTGGCTCTGATACCAATTGAAGGGTTTTGTTGAGTGATCTGTGAGGGGAAACTTCACTTCCCACTTCACCTCGGTAGCTTGTCCATGCCGATCCCTTCGATGTCCCCGGATTAAAAAAAAATTAATCCTAGACAAAAGGGATTGCCCAAACCACCAAGTCATCATCGTGCTATTCGTTTAGAAAGGTCACTTGAACAAACTAGTTGTTCAAGCGACCATCCTCTATTCTACGAGTAGCCGCAGAATAGACGATGTCCGGATCGCCAGTTTTTGTGTTTATGCTCGGGATCCAAGTATTATTTAGCCATATACAGATTTATATCATGGTCATAATTGAAAAACAAATACAAGCAAGTAACAAAAAGAGAAAGAAGAATAGGTATACCTCTCGATCTTCTAATGTATGACCTTCCTCCTTTTGGACGTCGTGTGGGCGACGATCTACCAAAAGTCGAAGCTCCTAGATCACAAATCTTCCTTCCTTGATCTTCCAAAGCAAGAGGAAGAGTAGAAACAAGGTTTTTCTCCTCCCTAAAACCAACCAACAAGGAGCACACAAACTATTTGCCGCCGGCCAACTAGAAGGAGGAGAAGATGATGGAAAACAATCAAGACACCAAGGGAAGCCCTATATCTTGTTTCCACCACCTAAGGAGAAGAGAGGAGGGGCTTTGGCCACCGTCCAAGGGCTGGAAAAAAGCTAGAAGGGTTGTTGGATGCCGTCCAATGAAGGAGGAAGATGAAAGCAATCACCTTCCTTAATTGGTGCCGCCCTAGCTTCCAAACCCTAACCCTAATCCTATCTCAACTAGGATTCCTCTCCCTTGCCACCCAAAAAACCCTAGCTCTATTGATGATGATTTCCACGCCAACCCCATGCCCTCCTTTTATAGAGTTAGGGATAAGTCATGAATTAATCTCCTCCATTGGTTCTAGGGATTTAATCTCAACCGTCGGATCTAGAGATTTAATCTCAACTGTCAGATCTTAGAGATTTAATCTCTACCTATGGATCTTAGAGTTTTGTTTCTATCCATTGGATCTAAGCTTCATGAGGTGTTAATAGGCTACATTAGGGACTATGAGGAGGAGTTGGATCTTGGCCACCCATGGATCAAGCCCACATAAAGTCCGATCCACTAATGATGATCTAATCCACTAAAGGATCATCATTGATCTACCTCACCACCCCCCATATGATAATATGGGCTCCATATATTATTTGTATATTTTCTCCCCATGTTTAAGATCTCGAATGTCCATCGATTAATTAATTTATTGACCATTAATTAATCAACATCTAACTCCTTGAGTAGTACCACTCAACCTTTTCATCATGCCGGACCAAGTCCACCTGCAGGGTTTAGATGATGAACCTTATGAGCTCCTCAAGGGGACATCATCATCCTAATATATAGGACACGGTTTCCTCCTATAATCAACGACATACCATATAAATAATATCATCTCCCAACTTATCGAGCCTATCGATTTAATCTATAAATCTCGCCCATTGGTAAATCAAAGAGATGAGTACTAAGTATATGTGCTCGTTATTATATCGGGATTAAGAGCATGTACTAAATAATATCTGAGGTTCGATTCGATTATGTAGTAAGCAATAAATCAAATCACCTCTAAGTCGGTCCTGCTCAATACACACAAAGTGCACTAGTGTGATTCTATGGTCTAGACAAACCAATATCAAATCACACTACAACCATTCCGATGGTTTGTCCAAAGCCATCTCGGTTGTGAGCCTTTACTTATACTTTTCAAGGAGCCGATAACATGATCTCCCGTGTGACACCACACACCATGTTATCTATAATGTAAAGTATTAGACAATATTGCATAATCATAAAAATATGCAAACAATGATCATGTGATTCTTATTTTAAAATAAAGATGTTCATACAAAAGATAGACTTTTCAGTGTACATCCCTAAACCCTTATCTTGAGGTGAGGTGTACTTTTGATCCAGATATGGATCTCAACGAGATAGGACTTGGAGGGCTATAAAAGAAAAGGGGTTTCACCCCTTTGGATCATCTTAATTGCTCCTAAAGTGCTCCCACAATGCCAAAGTTCTACATCAACACTACGACGTCGTAACACCGCCGACGTTGCATTGAGTTTTAACCTCTTATCATTGGTAGCTCAGTTTGTTTTTCATTTGTATTGATTTCATTGTACTATGAGCTTTTATCGTAACGAGGTTAGGTAGGCTTGTTGCCTCATCCTCGAGTTTTGGTTTTATTGTAATCGTTGTCTCCTACCTCAAATAAGGAGGAGATAGATAGTGGATTGCCCCTTCGTACGCGATCTAGGATCGTGAGACCTTGGAGTAGCAACCTTTTGGTTGTGAACCAAGTAAAAATAAAGTGTCTACATGCTTTAGTTCATTTACATTTCGCTGCATTACTCGAGTTTCTGTCAATGCAAAACGAAAAGTTATCTATCGCTATTCAACCCCCCCCTCTAGCGATTCTCTCTGATAAAAAACTCGAGTAGTATTTTGAGATTTGACAATAGATTGACAATGGGTTTGACCATTGTTTGATAATATGGTTTGACCATATGTTTGATGTAATTGAGAGGTGTCCTAAGGCAATCGCCTTAGAAGTTATTAATAAAATTCACTATTTGAGTATGCATTATCTATGTATTTGATTAGATCTTAAACTCAAATATTGAAGTCCACAATACGATGCATAGCATGAGAGAAATTGTGATTGGATCACAATTAGTGGGTATCTCATCATTTGTAAATATGCAAGTATTGAAACTATCCCTAGTTGATGAATTGATGAGATTGAACATCATCAATTCTGTGAGACTAGCACATGTTATGCTCCTTGGATTATCCAAGCTTCGATACTCACTGAATGGAAGCATATGGATGCTGAGAGTGAATATGTGGATGCTAGTTATGGTAACTAGTTCATTGGAGTGACTTGCTATGAGACTTTATATGGTTCTATATGTCATTGAAGATCTCATTGCAGCTTGAGTGTGAATTTCCTTAGACTTGAGGTATTCAAGTTACCTTGATCATGGCACCTTGTACTTTGACTTCTTGGAAGCCATCTACATAGTAGGTGTAACTCTGAGATGATTGGGTATAAGCCAAAGTGATTGAAGGTGTTTGAATAGCCAACAGAGGATTCACCACTCCTGATAAAGGAGATGTATACCCTAGGCCTCTTATCAGGATTGTTGCTCAGAAGTCTCTGGCCAGAGTAAGCATGTTAAGAAGATGGTCTTCTTGGGAACATGTAGGAGTAACTTGAATCCACAGGACAAGGAAATTAACTTGGGTTATGTGTGACGTAGTCAGCCTAGTGGGGACGAACACAGAGACCATGTCCTTAACCAAGTGGGTGTAGGGAATCCTAAGCGATAAACAATAAAATCGCAGCGAAAAAAGGATCCCTTGAGCGATCCATGCGAAAGAAAACTCATAAAAAGTATATATCAAAAGCCCTATCCTATAGGG
The DNA here is from genome assembly GCA_025175895.1 of Wurfbainia villosa. NCBI lineage: Eukaryota > Viridiplantae > Streptophyta > Magnoliopsida > Zingiberales > Zingiberaceae > Wurfbainia > Wurfbainia villosa. Next base: position 97,130,518 of record CM045986.1, read on the forward strand.
TATACCTTTGATGCGTTCCCTTTGTCTATCCCGCTCGTCCATGGTTCGTCGGATCTTTTGAACATTCAAGCATATGTGCCTCTATGGTATCCAGACAAACACTCTTTTGGAGAAAGGTTGTGCTAGAAACACCACAAAAGAGATCTAGGCCAAGAAAGGATTTCGGCCAAGAAGAAGAAGGAAAACAAAGGCAATTTCACTAGCCCTCTTCATGATCCAAAGCCCCCTTTTTATATTCATCCCATGAATATGAAAGGTTTCATCCAACCCTTGGTTTTCCCTCTTCAATGCATGATTAATCCATATTAATAATGCATGATGAATTCATACCATTCAAATTGATTTGAGTCCAACTCAAATCAAATCAATTTGAGTCCAACTCAATTCAGCCATTTAATTTGAGTCTAACTCAAATTTAACCCTTTCAATGAATCCAATTCAATGCCTAATGGTTCATTTAGTCAAACTAAAATGAACCCCATCTCCAAAACAACATGTTATTTGTGTGTGACCCTATAGGTTTTCGTAATGTTGGCAATGTCTCTAAACCACTTTAGACACATAAGCAATGAGTGGCATCTTGCAATGCATCATTTCTACCCAAGTTACGAAAATGTCAAGATCCGACAAAACCTTTCTGTGACTATTATCTTGTATGTCCTTGTCCTTCTATCCTCGATATCTAGATTGATCAATGAGGCATAGACCGTGTCATCCTCTTATCAATCTTTGTGTTTCTTGATCCCCAAGTAGACTCACTCAAACAAATGAGCTCAATATCTCATATTGACTCATTTGAGCATGGCCATGCATTTCGTGGTCCTACTCTATCAAGAGGCCTAAAGATATCACTCCCATTATATGGGAGGGATAGATCCCATCTACATCACTCACATCCCTCCGCATAATTTGTTACATATCCAGTGATCATCTTTATAGTCCACCCTGTTACGGGTGACGTTTGATGATGCCAAAGTACATAACTCCTTATGTAGGGAATCATAGTGATTTCAAGTATAAGGACTATTCATACTAATAGTCACATGAGAAAGTATATGACACTCATATAATAATCCATGAAACTTTCTCATGGCGGGTCAATTCAATATATATATTCCCTAATATATATCCATGTGTCAACATGATATCACATATCCATGACCTGTGAGATCAAATCATCAATTGACCTACATGCTAGTCTCAATGCATTAATATTGCCCTTGTATATTAATACTTAACTAGGAATATTTAAGAATAGTATTTTCCACAGCTTCTCACAATCAATTCTACCAATTGATATGATGTAGATAAGAACCTACCTTCTAGGGCATTATTATATTTATTCAGCTGGCACAAATATGAAGTGAATATAATAACAAAACTTTTCCTTTATTAATGAAGTATGATACATATGATCCCTAATCAATCTTCTCATGATTGGCACTAAGGGTTACACTAACAGTGGGTATAAGATGAGTGAAAGGAACAAGGCACGAATAACTAAAGATGTTGAAGGGTTCAGAAAATGTTCTGGAGTTAATTTAGACTTCTAGTCAATTGGGGGTCATGATGTACTGCTAGGTGTCAATCATGATCTATTCATAATTAAGGCGTTAATTATGAATGGCCAACATAACCGGGAACCTATTGGGTCACATGCACTACGGGTGATCTCGAGATGTAAAATAAGTTTGAGAATGAGATTCTCATTGAGAGAGGATATGTCTGGTTGGACCAGACTAAGGGGGTGCAAAACGGAGGCTATGGAACCTCCTATGGCCTTGTCTGACTTAGCATGGCTATATCACACTTAAAAGAAGTCAAATGAACCATACAGAGCCTCACACGACCGTGCCTAGCTCTGGCTACAAATTGGCAAAGTCTGGGTTGCGCCTAGAGAGACACATGGCCAGGCCATGTGAATCCACACAGCCATGTGAATTCACACGGTCAGGCCATGTGAATCTACACGGTCGTGTTGCGTCTTCGTCGATTTTGGAGATTTTCTCTTATGGAAATTTCCTGAGTTGTTATTACCTTAATTATGGGATAATTATGGTAAGATATGTTCCGTTTAAGCCTCATAAGATGACCTAATCAAGATATCTATAAAAGGATCCCTTGATAATCTTTGGCTAAGGTTTTGATTTTAAGTTTCTCCCTTGATAGCCGCTTTTGCTCCTTCCTCTCTCCTCTTCTATTGTCTCTATCGGTTAGCTAGCACCAATCAGAGACAAAGACATGCTTCTCTAGGAGTTGTCTCACGTGATCCCGGTGTGGATACTAATAGAGGCAAGGCTCGTTGGTCTTTCTTGTGGTTTCGACGAATTCAAAAGAATCCCGAAGGTATAACTTCTCCTTCTACTTATGTGTTTTTCATGCGATTATGCCAAAGCAAGTTTTCCTGACCCCCAGGGGATGTCTAAGATGTAATAAAAATTGTTTTTATTCGCTTTATTCCGCTGCACATGATCTCGGAATCTCCAACAAGTGGTATCTGAGCCACCTTGTTCGTTTGGCAAAGATTGCATGTTGTAGCAGAATATTTAAAGCATGTTTGATGTTTTAATATACCTATGCCATGTTTATCTATATAATAGATTAGAGTATGCTTGTTTTACATATAGGATATGTTTGTAACCTAAAAAGGAAATACCGAGGATGTGCCTGGAAACACCGAAGGTGTTGGCCGCATCGTTAGAGCCTAAGCATAGACTCACGTTCACATCAGAAAATTTGTTTCCTAATGTGACCTTGGTTTTTCCATATTTACGTTTATTTCCTTTTATAGATGAGACCCATAATAACCTGAAATCCCTTGAGCAAATATTAGGGCTAACACCTTCTATTAATATGGTTGAACCAGAGTTCTTTTTTGTGTTTGGGTTGTTGCACTCTCTCCAAGCCTGGCATGACATCGAGAATGTTCAATTCATATGAGATTCGATGTTTATTTTAAATCGTAAGGACCAGAGGTCAATTTCAAGTTTGGGTTGTTGGACACTCTCCAAGCCTGTCTTGTAAGTTAGATGTGTTCAAATCATTTAAATTCGATCTCACGATTAATGGGTAGGCCCTAACTGAAAGCATTGATTTGGTAGACTCTCTTCAAGGTCAATGTGGACAGAGGTGCAATTAGGTGATATGCATTGGATGTATATATGTTAATGAGTTAACAACCTAATGTATATGTGAACATTCAATTAGTTGATAGCATAAAGTGATAGTTATATATTTGATATATAATGGGTATTGTTGATACCTAACATTATGACTATGAATGACTTGTTGGACTCTCTCCAAGGTTGTTCTTAGTCATAATGGATATCAACCCACTAAGAGATCACCTACCATCTCTCGAATTCAAAGTGAGGGCTATTGAATTTGATAAAATAGTGGGAGTTTCTTATTAATGTAAATTGTTTACATTACTATAAATCCATCTCTCTTATACACCTCTTTTTGTATGTCTAGGTACTAATTAGAACATCATGTCTACCTCCATTAATTTACGTTCGATTTTGGATGACAACAAATTGACTGGGCCAAACTTCTTGGACTGGCTTCGCAACCTGAGAATTATTCTTAAGGCTGAAAAGCTAGCTTATGTCCTTGAAGAGGTTCTTCCCAAACCTCCTACAAACAATGCATCTGGTGACCAAAAGTTGGCTTACCAGAAACATGTTGTTGACTCTGAGATGGCGTGTTTCATTATGCTACCATCGATGTCTCCTGAGTTATAGAAGCAACATGAGTATATGGATGCTAATACGATTGTCTTTCATCTTCGAGAGTTGTTTGATGAGCAGGCACGATCTGAAAGGTTCGAGGTCACTCGGATCTTCTTTCGTTCGAAGATGCAGGAGGGTTCATCTGTAGTGCAATTTGTGCTAAAGATGAATAACTATATTGAGTGATTGAGATCATTAGGGTTTTTCATGGACCATGAATAAGTATTGACTTGATTACTCACAATCTGACTGGTAGATATTCACAATTTATGATGAACTATCAGATAAATAAGATTGAGTCCACAATTCCTGAATTGATCAATATGCTCAAAACAGTGGAGTTATCTGTTGCGAAAGAACTAAAGGCAGTGATGCTGATTGACTCCTCAAAGAAAGGTTCTAAGAGGAAGTCAAAACCCAAAGCTAAAGGGAAGAAGAAGGCAAAGAAGGAAGAAATAACTCCCATGGACACCTGCCATCATTGTGGCAAGGATGGGAATTGGAAGAGAAACTGCAAGGAGTATCTAGAGTCACTGAAGCAAAAAAAGGCATCTAATGTCTAATCTACTTCAGGTATATTTGTTATTGAATGTCATACAATTTCTTCTAACACTTGGGTATTGGATACCGGGTGTGGCTCACATATATGTAATAACATATAGGGGCTTAGGAAAAAAAGAAAACTGATTAAGGGAGAAGCAGATCTAAGGGTTGGCAATGGAGCAAAAATTGTTGCAGTAGCCAAGGGTACTTATATGTTGCGACTTTCTACAGGACTAGTCTTAGAGTTGGATGATTGTTTTTATATTCCTGCATTAATAAAGAACATTGTTTCTATTTCATGTTTGAATAAGAAAGGTTATCATTTGACTTTTAGTAATAACTATTGTTACATTACGTTAAATGGTGTTCTTTATGCTACTGGGATATTAAATAATGAAATCTACACGTTAGATACATCCAACGAGATATTCAATATCGAATTAAATAGCAAACGCACTAAGTTAGATAATCAATTGAGTTCGCAACTATGGCATTGTCATCTTGGCCACATAAGCAATGAACACATGTCCAAACTGCAGAGGCTTGGTATTTTAGAGTCTTATGAATTAGATTCATTAGACACATGTGTTTCATGCTTAAAAGGAAAGATGACTAAACTACCTTTCAGAGGAAAAGGTGAACGAGCAGTTGAGGTATTGGGCCTTATACATACCAATGTATGCAGACTAATGTCAACTCATGCCATAGGAGGTTATAGCTACTTCGTTACCTTTATCGATGATTATTCACAATATGGATATTTGTATCTATTAAGATACAAGTCTGAAGTCTTTGAAAGTTTTAAAGATTTTAGAAAGAACGTAGAGAAACAACTTGGTAAAAGTATTAAAATACTTCGATCGGATCGAGGTGGTGAATACTTAAGCCAAGAGTTTCAAGATTATCTAAGAGACAATGGAATCTTGTCCCAAAGGAATCCACCTTACACGCCACAACATAATGGTGTGGCTGAAAGGTGAAACTGAATCTTGTTGGACATGGTTAGGTCATTGATGCAGCATGTAAGTCTTCCAAAAACCTTTTGGAGTTACGCACTCGAGACTGCTATTTACTTGTTAAATAGAGTATCGACTAAGGCAATCTCTACTACTCCATATGAGATGTGGAAAAGTAGAAAATCTCATTTATCTTATTTGAAGATATGGGGTTATCCTACTTATGTGAAGAGGACAGTATCAGACAAGCTGGAGGCTAAGTCTGATAAGTGTCTATTTATTGGTTACCCTAAGGAAACGAGGGGTTACAAATTCTATCATCCCTTGGAACAAAAGTTGTTTATTTCAAGGCATGCTGTATTCCTAGAGGAGTTTCTCTTACAGGAAAATAGTGGGAGTGAGGTTGAACTAAGTGTAGTTCAAGAGGCTCCAATAGACACAGAAGAGATGCCTAGTCAAGAACCACAGCTGATTACTCATTCGAATGAGGTAATAGCTAAACCTAATAATACACAACCACCTCATAGATCTAGTAGGACACATAGGATTCTTGAGAGATATGGATTTCTCATAAGTGAATCTAATGATGTGTTACTCATAGATGATGAGGAACCTACTAGTTAGAAGAGGCACTGAATAGTTCAGACAAGGATAGATGGCTAATAGCCATGAATTCGGAAATGGATTCCATGTATGAAAACCAGATTTGGAACTTGGTAGACCCACCCGAAGGCATAACGCCTATAGGGTGCAAGTGGGTTTTCAAGAAGAAAACCAACATGGATGATAATATTATTACCTATAAAGCTAGATTAGTGGCAAAAGGCTATCGTCAAAGGCAAGGTGTTGACTATGATGAAACCATTTCGCCAATAGCTATGCTTAAATCCATTCGGATACTCCTAGCCATGGCATCTCATTTTGATTATGAGATATGGTAGATGGATGTGAAAACAACTTTCCTTAATGGAAACCTGTCTGAGGATGTATATATGATACAACCTGAGGGTTTCACATCCATTGACAAGAACAAAGTATGCAAGCATCAACATTCCATTTATGCATTGAAGCAAGCATCCAGAAGTTAGAATATTCATTTTTGATGAGGTAATCAAACGGTTTGATTTCACACAAAATCCTGAGGAGCCCTGTGTGTATAAGAAGGTTAGTGGGAGTGCGGTCGTGTTCCTAGTATTGTATATCGATGACATATTAATTATAGGAAACGATATTCCTATTTTGCAAAAAGTCAAGGTTTGGTTTTCCAAAATGTTCTCTATGAAAGACATGGGAGAAGCAACCTATATTTTAGGGATTAAGATCTATAAATATAGATCGAAGTGGTTACTTGGTCTTTCGTAGTCTACATATATAGACAAAGTGCTAAAATGGTTTAGCATGGAAGAATCTAAGAAAGGTTTTATTCCCATGAGGCATGGGATTCACCTTTCGAAGTCTATGTGTGCGTGCACTGATGACGAGAGGATTCACATGAGTCAGATCACATATGCGTCAGCTATAGGATTGATCATGTATGCTATGTTATGTATGAGGCCCGATGTATCATACACTTTGAGCATTATGAGTAGATACCAGTCGGATCCTAGTATGGACTATTGGGTGGCTGTCAAGACAATCCTTAAGTACTTGAGAAGGACTAAGGATTTGTTTTTGGTATATGGAAGAGGTGATATGGTAGTAAGTGGGTATACTGATGCTAGCTTCTAGACAGATAAGGATGATCCCACATCTCAGTCTGGATACATATTCATCTTGAATGAAGGCGCGGTGAGTTGGAAGAGTTCCAAGCAAGATACGTTTGCTGATTTTATTACAGAGGAAGAGTACATTGCAGCATCTGAAGCAGCAAAGGTGGCGATCTGAATCAAGAAGTTCACTACTGAACATGGAGTAGTTTCGAGCATTGATGAAGCATTACCGATTTACTGCGAAAATAATGGCGCCATTGCACAGGCAAAGGAACCACGGTCTCATCAGCGATCCAAACACATACTACATCGTTACCATCTGATCAAAGAGATCATTGGTAGAAGAGACGTACAAATAGAGAAAGTTACAACATATAGGAATCTAGCAAATCCCTTGTCAAAGCCTCTTCCCCAAGAAAAGTTTGAGAGGCATATAGAGGCCTATGGTATTAGATACCAAGGCGATTGGTTGTAGGCCAAGTGGGAGTTTGATATAATTAAGAGGTGTCCTAAGGCAATGCTTTAGAAGTTATTAATAAAATTTACTATTTTAATATACATTATCTATGTATTTGATTGGATCTTAACTCATATACTGAAGTCCACAATACGATGAATAGCATGAGAGAAATTGTGATTGGATCACAATTAGTGGGTATCTCATCATGTGTAAATATGCAAGTATTGAAACTATCCCTAGTCGATGAATTGATGAGATTGGACATCATCAATTCTATGAGACTAGTGCATGTTAAGCTCCTTGGTTTATCCAAGCATTCGGTACTCACTGAATGGAAGCATAGGGATGCTGAGAGTGGATATGTGGATGCTAGTTATGGTAACTAGTTCATTGGAGTGACCTGCTATGAGACTTCATATGGTTCTATATGTCATTGAAGATCTCATTGCATCTTGAGTGTGAGCTTTCTTAGACTTGAGGTATTCAAGTCACCTTGATTATGGTGCCTTGTACTTTGACTTCTTCACAGCCATCTACATAGTAGGTGTAACTCCAAGATGATTGAGTCTAAGCCAAAGTGATCGAAGGTGTTTGAATAGCCTACAGAGGATTCACCACTCATGATAAAGGAGATGTATACCCTAGGACTCTTATCAGGATTGTTGCTCAGAAGTCTCTGGCTAGAGTAAGCATGTTAAGAAGATGGTATTCTTGGGAACATGTAGGAGTAACTTGAATCCACACGACAAGGAAATTAACTTGGGCTAGATGTGACGTAGTCAGCCTAGTGGGGATGAACACAGAGACCATATCCTGAACCAAGTGGTTCTAGGATGAGTGAAAGGAACAAGGCACTAACAACTGAAGCTGCTAAAGGGTTTAGAAAATGTTCTGAAGTCAATTTAGACTTTTCGATCAATTGGGGGTCATGATGTACTGCTAGGTGACACTCATGATCTATTCATAATTAAGGCATTAATTATGAATGGCCAACATAACCGGGAACCTATTGGGTCACACACACTACGGGTGATCTAGAGATGTAAAACAAGTCTAAGAATGAGATTCTCATTGAGAGAGGATATGTCTAGTTGGACCAGACCAAGGGGGTGAGAAATGGAGGTTATGGAACCTCCTATGGCCTTGTCGAACATAACACGGCTATATTGCACTTAAACGAAGTCAAACGGACCATACAAAGCCTCACACAGTCGTGCCTAACTTGGCATGGGTCGTACCTGGCTCTGGCCATAAATTGGTGAATTCTAGACTTCGCCCAGAGAGACACATGGCCAGGTCATATGAATCCACACGACCAAGCCATGTGAATCCACACGGCGAGGCCATGTGAATCCACAAGGTCGTGTCGCGTCTCCATCGATTTTGGAGATTTTCTCTTATGGAAATTTCCTGCATTGTTCTTACCATAATTATCGGATAACTATGGTAAGATATGTTCCGTTTAAGCCTCATAAGATGACCTAATCAAGAGATCTATAAAAGGATCCCATGATAATCTTTGGCTAAGGTTTTGGTTTTAGGTTTCTCCCTTGGTAGCCGCTTTTGCTCCTTCCTCTCTCCTCTTCTATTGTCTCCGCCGGTTAACTAGCACCAATTGGAGATAAAGACTTACTGCTCTAGGAGTTGTCTCAGGTGATCCCGGCGTGGATACTAATAGAGGCAAGGCCCGTTGGTCTTGCTTGTGGTTTCAACCAATTCAAAAGAATCCCGAAGGTATAACTTCTCCTTCTCCTTATATGTTTTTCATGCGATTATACCAAAGCAAGTTTTCCTAGCCCCCAGGGGATGTCTAGGATGTAATAAAAATTATTTTTATTCTCTTTATTCTGCTGCGCATGATCCCATAATCTTCAACAATGTTAGCCTTATAACTAGCAGATAATTGGGATATCTAAAGTCATATGAGGGAGATTATTTAGGGGAGGTTATTGGAGCAATCAACCTGGGAAGTCCAAGTTTGGATACTTGGCATGGAAAGTCCAAGCATGGTCTTGGCATGGAAAAGTCCAAGCATGGTTTTAGCAATTGAAAAGTCCAAGAATAGTCTTGGCAAAGAAAGTCCAAGTCATGGGTACTTGGCAATAATAAAGTCCAAAGGTATAGTTTTGGCGGAAAAAGTCTAAGCATGTAGTATTTGTGGCATAAAGTCCAAGTAAACTTTGGCAATTGGGAAGTACAAGGGTAGTTTTAGCGGCGTAAAGGCCAAGTAAACTTTGGCAATTGGGAAGTCCAAGGGTAGTTTTAGCGACGTAAAGTCCATGCATGGGTCTTGGCGGCGTAAGTCCAAATGGATCTTGGCAATGTGAAAGTCCAAGGATGTAGGTTTGGCAGCGTAAAGTCCAAGCATGGGTCTTGGCGGCATAATTTCAAATAGATCTTGGCAAGGAAGTCCAAGAGTGAGGTTTTGGCAACGTAAAGTCCAAGCATGTAGTCTTGACAGCATAAGTCTAAATGAACCTTGGCAAAGGACCTAGTTAGCATGACATAACTGATGGAAGTTCCTGAAGGCTAATGCGAAGGATGAAGAATCGTGAGCTCGAGGGATCCGAGAGGCGTGAGGTTGATGGAGGTGGCTAGAAGGCTTAGGTCTATGCTAAGGGTGGTCAATTAAGTATGAGGCGATCATACTTGGGTTAAAACTCATGGTTGAGGTTTATCAGTCGACTAGGACTTTGGGTCAGTCGATTGGCTAAGTGTTTGACACTCGGGAGCCTAGTCAACTCAGAGCATTCGACTAGGATTATGACCAATCGACTGGTCGAGGAGACGACTGAGGCTTGACTGCTCGATTGAGGCTGTGGTAGTCGACTGCCATTTATGGGTAGTCAATTGGCCTTTGAGAAGTCAACTTCCATGGATGGCAGTCGACTGATCATGAGTGACCAGAGAACAGAAGCTCTAGTTGTCGAGTAGTCAACCGGTAGTGCGCCAGTTGACAGCTGGTATGAGTAGTCAACTGTTAGGGTATCTGTTGGAGTAATCCAACGTGGATTAAGTCTATTGTGAGACAACGACATTGTGGCCAATCGATTGGTGCCTTTTGGCAGTTGACTGTCGAGAAGAAATCCAGGGCATGTGTGCTTTAAAAGGAGTTCGACAGAAGGAGTTGATGTTGCCGATTCTTGAGAATTTGGGAGAGGTTTTTCTATTGCATTCCATATCTTCCAAGGCATTCAAAGCAACCAACAAACAAGTGATCAAATGCAAGCTTCTTGTAAAGTGTTCTATGTATTTATTGTATTTGATTTTGTATATTATTTTATTTGGTTGTTTCCATGTTTATTGTTGTAAACATTCATATTGTATGAGGTTTCTCCACCTCCGTGTAGAGAAAATTCTGGATCGTGACATTCACAATATCGGGCAAATACTTCGCACAACCGCAGCAGAAACAAACATAAATCGAGTCCCTCCAGAGATCCATGCAAAACATATAAATCGTTTTGATTATCCTACTTTGTCTAGATCTTATCTAGATGAAGAAGTATACCTTCGATGTGAGCCCTTCGCAATCCCGCTAATCCAAGCGCTCCCGGATCTCAATACGGTATGTATAACCGTATCTCCACGGTATCCCCACTGACACTCAGTAGTTTTGGAGTCACGTTGTGGTAGTAACCCTAGCAAAGCACCAAGAACACTTGGAAGAAAGTAGGAGAAGAAGGAGAGCCTTCTATTGGCTTGCACGCCCAAAACCAAAAAGCGCTCTTTTGAAAAACCATCCCTCTCATCCCATGAAGAGGCTTCTTATCTCCATCATGAATACCAAGACCCTTGGTATTCCATTTCATCAATGCATTAAACCGTTCATCTCCTCATCATGAATACCAAGACCCTTGGTATTCCCATGCATGATTAATCACATTAATCACGCATGATGATCGATGACCCTTGGATTTTCCGCATGATGATTTATCTTCCATGGTTTAACTTGAGTCTAACTCAAGTTTAACCAGCTTGAGTCTAACTCAAGTCTAACTCAAGTCTTGGTTATTTGCTCAATTGTTCTTTTAGTCAACTAAAAGAAACCATCTCCAAAATAGAATGTCATTTTTGTGTGACCCAATAGGCTTTTCTAACGTTGACAATGTGTCTAAAATCCATTTTAGATGCATAAGCAATGAGCGGCATCTAGCAATACATCATTTCTACCCGAGTTACAAGAAAGTCGAGATCCAACAACCTTTCTGTGTCTATTATCATGTATGACGGTGTTCTTCTATCCTTGATATCTTAGATCGATCAATGAGGCATAGACCGTGTCATTCCTTTATCGATCTTTATGTTTCTTGATCCCCAAGTAGACTCACTCAAACAAATGAGCTCAATATCTCATATTGACTCATTTGAGCATGGGCATGCATTTAGTGGTCATACTCTATCAAGAGGCCAAAGATATCACTCCCGTCATATGGGAGGGATAGATCCTATCTACATCACTCACATCCCTCTACATAATTCATTACATACCCAGTAATCGTCGTTATAGTGCATCCTGTTACGGGTGACATTAGACGATACCAAAGTACATAACTCCTAATGTAGGGAACCGTAGTGACTTCAGGTCTAAGGACTATTCATACCAATAGTCACATGAGAAAGTATATGACACTCATATAATGATCCATGACACTTTCTCATGGCGGGTCAATTCAGTACATATATTATCCAATATATACACCCATGTGTCAATGTGATATCACATATCCATGACTTGTGAGATCAAGTCATCCATTGACCTACATGCTAGTCTCAATGTATTAATATATCCCTTTGTCTATTAATACAATACTTGACTAGGAATGTTTAAGTATAGTGTTCTCTGTTGGATCAATGCGGTTCGCTAGAGGGGGGGTGAATAGCGAAAGAAAAAAACTTTTTCGAATTCGTGTCAAGACAAATATGCACAGCGGAAAGATAAGCAAAACAAAAAGTAAAGGAGACAATAGAAACAAGATATTTACTTGGTTCGTAGCCGAAGGCTACTACTCCAAGGCCCTAGTGGTCCTTGACCACGCACGGAGGGCAAATCACTAAACAAACTCCTCCTCGTTGGAGGTAGGAGTTAATCGATACAAAAAAACTTGAGGTAGAGGGACACTCCCCCTCTCCTCGTTACGATAGAAAAATAGCTTCGAAGAATGTAAATGAGCAACGACACTAAAATTAAAACCGACGTACAAAAATAAAGGAAATGAAACCTAGACGTCGGTGAAGAAGAAGCACGTTGTTGTCGGTAGCTTTGCGGAGACTTTTTGGAAGCTTAGAATTGTTGTTAAAACCCTAGGTTTGGCACTCCTTTTATAGCCTTTGAGCCCCTTTTCGAGTGGGTCTTCAACCAATCACAAATGGACACTAAACCGCTTTGAGGTGGAGTGATAAGCCTTGACTCCTCGAATCTGATCATTGACCATCAGTCGACTGATGGCCATCATCAGTCGACTGATGGCAGCATCAGTCGATTGATGACCTTTGAGCGATCGATACGCAGCGGTCGAGTCCTCCAAGCGGCATGATGTTTAAGTCAAAGTTAGCACAATAAAAACATAATTTCGATGGTCGTCGACCATCCGATCTCGACCTAGACCATCTATAAGATGTCTTTGGTCGGATCTACGCTTAAGATCATCCCCGTAAAGAGGATACGACCTTACTTACTCTCGCACACACGAGCTTACCTCGATACTACGTGTCGCTTTTGCCGGCCTTCCACTCAATTCCTTGGCTCCCTCCGAAGTAACTCGAGTATCGCCCGACCACCGCGGCTTCCTCCGGGTGTCGCTAGCCTTCAGCTCCAGCTATATCAATCTTCTGCACACTCGATTCAGCTCGTGAGAAAACAAAATAGAATTAACTTTTGTGTCTTTGCTATAATCAAAACACAGGTTCGATTTCGATTCCTCACTGCACCAACAATCTCCCCGATATATGGCAAAAACACACAAAGTTAAGGAAATTAAGTGCATGAAACAAGAAAGACAAGAAGCAAAAGTAGGAGTAGTAAAAATATTTCTCAAGTTCTCCCCTTAGAGGAACCCTCCCCCTTGACCGAGGGTGAGTACTTGAAAAAAGACTTTTAGTTCTCCAAACACAAAAGTTAAGTTAGGCTTCTTAGAGTCAAAAATAAGTGCAAGTTAAGTAATCAAAAGTTAAGTCAAAAGGTTAATTATTCAAAAGGTTTAACTTTTGATTTCTTAACTTGGGCCTTTAAAGTTTTCAATTCCGAAGAGTTGAAACCTAAACCTTACTCCCCCTTAACTTAGGCCAGAATCAAAGTTTTAAGTTAAGTTATCAATTTCAAAAATTTGAAATTGAACTTTGGCTTTTTCTTAACTTTGGCCTTTTCTCCCCCTTTTGACATAAATCAAGGAAAAAGTGGGGGGGTTTTAAGAAAACCCTAAGTCCAAGCATGATGATTTTAAAAATAGTATGTGAAAATAATTCATCTAAATGTTCAACTCTAGTTTGACTTGATTGAAATGATATTATCAACAAGTCCTGATTAGAGTTGGTTAATATTAGTTGCATATTTATACTCCGAGGTTCATATTGACGCACTTGATCTACATCTTGGAACCTGGAGTAGGGTCCTAACTGTTGGGTTTCCGGCACCGCGGCATGTGTGTGTTCGATCATGTTTCGTAAACATGAGCACAGCGGAAGCAATTAAAATTAATAAATCTATATTTATTACAACACACACAACACACGCATGCTATTACAACAAGTGTAGACATAACCGTAAATTAAAATTTGCAATAAAAAGAAATTAAACTACGTTATACCTTCCGTATGACGTGTAGCGGGAACGGCATCAACCGGAACGATCCTCGTAAGAATCGTCTCTATCCGTATCCACGCCGAGCTCCTCGGGATGACTTCGCTAAGTCACGAGCTTCGTCTTCGTACGGGTTACTAGCCTCGTGTTGAAGACGACGTGATCGAGAGATGATCACGATCCGAATCCAAATTCGGATCCAAAACGAGTTCTCAAAACTCGCTTCTCCGGAGAGGTATTCGTCAACCGTTTGATGAATCCTTCGTCCTCCACCTCAGAGGATTACCGGAGATCAAATCCCCGGTAAGTTAGCCGCTGTCGGAGCACTAACCGTCGTCCAAACGACGCTCCAACGAGAGGAGGAGAAGCTGTCCAGAAAACTGGACAGCTTGGTGGAGGAGTAGGCGCCGGCCAAAACAAGGAGAGAAAAGGCTCACCTTGATGCCGAACCTATAGGAGATCACCGGAGGGTCGCCGGAGGTTCACCGGCTGGAGCTTGGACGCCGGCAAGGGTCTTGGACGGCGGCACAAAGCTGGGTGGCGGCAGCTAGTAGTTGGGCGCCGAAATCACCAAGGAGGTGGGCGGCAACTATGTTGGGCGGCCACTAGGTTTAGGGTTTTTGGATGATTAGGGTTTAACAATCCCTTAAGCCCTCTTTTATAGAGAACTAATTCTCTTAATGGTTAATGGATCATATCCATAAAGCCCGTTAACCCGCTCCATTAGGATAAGTTAAAATAAACCAAACCATGATGGTTTATTTTAAGTTAAAACGAACCGAACCAACCTTTGGTTCATTCGTTTAATATAAACCAAACCCTTTAGTTTATTCTCATCCATTGGATTAGAACCAAACCATTTTGGTCCATCCATTATGTCTTCATAAGACACTGCCCATCCACGCTTCCATTGCGACTGAAACAATTTCATGCTCGCTTTATGTTTGGTCCAACCAAACATAGTTTCTCTCGATGCGAGAATCCCATTCTCAAGCTCGTTTTAAATCCTTTGGATTACACTCGTTGTCGTGTGACCAAATAGGTTCTCGGTTTATGTTGGCCGTCTATAATTAACCATTAATTATAGAAGCGATCATGAGTGGCACCTAGTAGTACATCATGATCCCCAATTAACCGAAAAGATCAACTAGTTGATCCGTAACTATTTCAAACCCTTCAAGATCTCGAATGAATCGTGCCCCATTCCCTTCACTCATCTTATACCCACTTGGTTCAGGACATGGTCTATTGTGTCCGGTCCCACTAGGCTCGTCACACCTAGCCCAAGTATCATTTCCTCGTCCTACAGTTCTAGTTACTATCGAAGAGTACTTTATCAAACATGTAATGCTTGCCAAAGACTTTAGTAACAATCCGACGAGAGGCCATGGGTATACATCTCCTCGCAAGGAGTGGTGAATCCTTTATAGGCTATTCAAACACCTTTCGATCACTTCGACTTATACCCAATCATCCCGGTCCACATCTCCTGAGATGTTTGCTTAAGATGTCAAAGCATAAGTCTCCATGATCAAGATGACTTGAATACCGCAAGTCAAAGGAACATCGCACTTAAGCCACAAGAAGAACTTCATCGACATATCTATATATGCAGAGAACCATATGAAGTCTTACTACCGGTCACCCAATGAACTAGTTACCATAACTAGCATCCACGATTAACTCCGACATCACAATGTCTCACCAAAGGAGAATCACCGCTTGATACACCAAGGAGTATACTGTGGTTAGTCTCGATGTAATCGATGGTGTCCAAATCCATCAATTCATCGACTAGGATAATTCCGATACATCACAATTACACATGTAGAGATACTCACTAGTTGTGATCCAATCACAAATTCTCTCATGCCGTGAATCGATCGTGGACATTCAAGAAATGAGTTTAAGATCCAATCAAATACATTAAACATGTATACTCAAATAGTGAATCTTCATTTATCATATAAATGGTTCATACATAAGGCGCATTGCCTTAGGACATCTCTCATATATTACTAACAGACTCCCACTTGCCTAATGCCAATCGCTACTGATCCAATACCATAAGCTCTAACATGACCTCAAACTTATTTCGAGGTAATGCTTAGTCAAAGGATCCGCTAAGTTCCTTTCAAAGGGGAATTTTCTCGATTTGTATTTCGCTCCTACTTATGATCTCTCCGATAAGATGATAGCGCGGCACATGTTTGATCATCGATGAGACCACATCAAGTTCGTGAGATGAACTTTGATCCAAACCGCTTCCTTTGTCGCCTAAAGCCGCAATGTATTCTCGCTTAGTGGCGTAATCCGCTATAGTGTCAAGCTTGGAACCTTTCCAACTTATTGCGCCCATTCGTGAATACATACCTGCATAAGACATGGAATCATCCTTGTCCGTCTCGATCCGCATCCATATACCCACGTATCACCATGTACCCTTCTCCATATATTAGGAACACATCCTTAGTTCTTCTAAGTACTTAAGGATCGCCTTAATACGCCAATGATCCATTCTCGATCGGATCGCATCCGCCGTGACACTCAGAGCATACGATACATCGGGCCTCGTGACATAACATAGCATACATGATAGATCCTATTGCATGATGCATAGGGAATCTTACTCATGCAAATCCTCTCGCCTTCTCGGCGGACACATAGACTTTCGAAAGGTGTACCCATGCCCGATGGGTAGGAAACCTTTCTTGATTCCGACATGCTAAACCTCTTTAGCACTCGGCCTATATATGTAGATCGCGAAAGACCAAGCAACTGCTTCGATCTATCTCTATAGATCTTAATCCCGAGGATGTAGGTTGCTTCTCCTGTGTCTTTCATGGAGAATGTCTTGATAACCAAACCTTCAATCGATCAGAAGATTGAAACATCGCTTCTATAAGTAGTATGTCATCGACATACAATACTAGGAATACGATCGCACTCCCACTAACCTTCTTGTACACACAAGGTTCGTCGATTTTGTGAGAAATCAAACCTTTTGATCGTCTCATCAAAACGGATATTCCAGCCTTCGGATGCTTGCTTCAATCCATAAATGGACCGCCGCAATTTGCATACCTTGGTTTTATCAACCGATGTGAAACCTCAGTGATCATATACACGCCCTCGAGGTGTTTCCATTAAGGAAAGCTATTTTCACATCCATCCGCCATATCTCATAATCATAATGAGTCGCTATGGCCAGGTGAGCATCCGAATGGATTTAAGATAGCTAAAAGTAATAGGTTTCGCCATAATCAACACCTTATTTTGATTTATATCCTTCGCCACCAATCTAGCCTTATAGGTAATCACATTACCATCCATGTCGGTTTTCTTCTTGAAAACCCACTTGCACCCTATAGGCTTTATCCTTCAGTGGGTCAACCAAGTTCCAAACTTGGTTTTCATACATGGAATCCATTTCCGACTTCATGGCACCAAGCCACTTATCCCTTTCTCGAACTTGTCAAGACTTCTTCATAACCGTAGGCTCTCATCATCAATGAGTAACACGCCGCTCGATTCACTTACGAAATCCATATCTCTGTGAATATCATGTTCTACCAGATCTACGAAGATGTGGTGTTACAATAGGTCCAAATTGATTGCTCATCACTATGAGTTCACTTGTGCTTCACCGTATCTCATCAATGTCTATTTGAGTCTCTGAGCCTCCTCAAGCTCGACGACACTCCCACTGTTTTCTTGCAAGAGAAACTCTTTCTCTAGAAACACAGCATGCCTTGAAACAAACACCTTTTGTTCCACAGGATGATAGAATTGGTAACCCCTTGTTTCCTTAGGGTATCCAATAAATAGACAGTTATCAGACTTAGCATCCAATTTGTCTGATACAGTCCGCTTCACATAAGCAGGACAACCCCATATCTTCAAGTAAGATACATGAGGTTTCTTACCATTCCATATCTCATATGGAGTAGTAGAGACTACTGTAGGCATTCTGCTTAACAAGTAAACAACCGTCAAGTGCATAGCCCCAAAAGGACTTGGGAAGAGTTGCATGATTCATCATTGACTGACCATGTCCAACAAGGTCCTAAGATTTCCTCGTGATACACCATTATGTCAGGGGTGTATAGGGCGGAGTCCATTGAGACAATATGCCATTGTCTCTTAGATAATCAAGAAACTCTTGACTTAAGTATTCACCACCTCGATCCGATCGAAGTATTTTAATACTCTTGTCATGTTGTTTCTCTACTTCATTTCTGAATTCTTTGAACCTTTCAAAGGCTTCAGACTTGTGTTTCATCAAGAAAACATACCCAAACCATAAGTAATCATCGGTGAAAGTAATGAAGTAGCTATAGCCTCCTAAAGCTTGAGTTGACATAGGTCCACATACATTAGTATGTATTAGACCTAGCAACTCTCCCACTCGTTCACCTTTTCCAGTAAAAGGTAACTTAGTCATCTTGCCTTTTAAGCATGATTCGCATGTATCGTATGAATCCAATTTAAACGATTCCAGAATTTCACATCTGTGTAATTCGGACATGCGTTTCTTGCTTATATGGCCAAGACGACAATGCCACATATAGGAGTCTATTTGATTATCCTTTCGAGCACGCGTGTTGCTCACTTCGATATTGAAATCGTCACTGGATACGTCCAACGTATAAACATCATTGCTTAAAGTTCCAATCCCATAAAGAACTCCATTCAAAGTTATGTAACAACAATTGTTACTAAAAGTCAAATGGAACCCATTTCTATTTAGACAATAAATAGAAATGATGTTCTTTATCAACGAAGGAACATAAAAGCAATTGCCCAGTTCTTAGACAAGTCCTACAGGGAGTTCCAACAAATACGTTCTGATGGCGAGTGCAGCAACCGTTGCTCCATTCCCAACACGTAAATTTGACTCTCCCTTGACGAGTCTTCTTCTATTCCTTAGCCCATGTATGTCATTACATATATGTGAGCCACACCCAGTATCCAATACCCAAGTGTTTGAGGAAATAGAATGACAATCAATAACGAAGATACCTGAAGAGGATGGGGCATCGGATGCCTTCTTCTTCTTCATGGACTCAAGATAAATCTTGCAGTTTCTTTGCAAATGGCTCTCCTTGCCATAATGATGGCAAGTTTCCTTTTGTGCTAGTTCTACCTTCTTAGCCCTTCTCTTCTTTCCCTTCTGCTGTTCCTTTGACTTCCTCTTAGAACCTTTCTTCGAGGAATCAACTAACAGTACCGTCCCCTGCTCATGCTTCTCAGAAGACTCCACAGTCTTCAGCATATTGAGTAGTACCACAGATGAACCTTCTAACATCTCAGAGGTGAAGAGGAGCTTTGAGACTTCGAACCTTTCGAATCTCACTTGCTCATCAACCAACTCACAAAGATGAAGGACTACGATATGAGCATCCATATACTCATGCTGCTTTCGTAGCTTGGGTTCCATCGCGGCTAGCATGATGCAACTCATTTGTTCAGAATCACTCACAAGTTTATGATAGGCTAACAATTGGTCCAGAGTTGCATCGTCACTAGGACGGGCGGGAAGAGGCGCTTCGAGGACATTTGCAAGCTTTTCAACCTTGAGAACAATTCTCAAGCTTCTAAGTCAGTCCAAGAAGCTCGGCCCAGTCAATTTATTCGAATCCAAAATGGAACGCAAATTCAAAGACATCATGATCAATTTTAGAAATACAAAACGAGCATATATGAGAAAGATGATTTTAAAATGCATCAATATACATTTATAAATCCCATTCATTTTTCGAATTTCAAAAACCCCAAAATCACTTCGGGAGATCGTAGGTCCATCTCCGAATGGGCTGATATCCATCATAGTTATGAACAACCTTGGAGAGAGTCCAACAAGCCATTCATAACTACGATGGTAGGTATCAACTATACCGATTGCATATCACGTATACGCAACTATCACAATGTGCTATCAACTAATTGAATGTTCACACATACATCGGGTTGTTAACACATTAACAAGTATGCATCATATGCATAGCACCCAACTTCACCTCCCTTTACATCGACCTTGGAGAGAGTCCAACAAATCGATGCTCTAGGTTAAAGCCAACCCATTAATCAGGATATAGTTTTAATATGGTTAGAGCGCATTCAACCAATTAGCCCAGCTTGGAGAGAGTCCAACAACCAAAGCTAACGATTGACCTCTGACTCTTACCATATTAGTATTAAACTATTCCATGGTTTGAACATATTCAGGTTCGAGCCGGGCTTGGAGAGAGTCCAACAACCCAAACAAGAAACAGAACTCTGGTTCTAACCATATTAATGGAAGGTGTAGGCTTTAATATTGATTAAAGGTTTTTATGTCTCATCCTCTTTGCATGCAAATAACTATTATCTACATGGCATGGCATACATGGCATACATCTACATGTCACGACACGCATGACATAATGTTATGCATCTAATGCAATTACATGGCATACACTTATGTCATGTTTATAATTTCCTTATATGTCATAACTATTTATGGAAATAAAATATGTTTAAGATTTGATTCTCCAAATCAAATCATAATTAAATTAGGAAACAAATTTCCAAATCTAATCACATATTTTATTCATGGAATTATTTGATTAAGGAAAATCTATTTAGGAAACCAATTTCCTAAATCTTTAAAACTACTTATGGAAATAAAATATTTTAAGATTTTATTTCCCAAATCAAATCATGATTAAATTAGGAAACAAATTTCCAGAATCTAATCAAATATTTTATTTATGGAAAATATCAATTTCCATAAATACTTCCAACTTTCCAAAAGTGGAAGATTTCCATAAATACTTCTAGGCTTTCCAAAATTGAAAAATTTCCATAAATACTTCTAAATTTCCAAAATTTAGAAAATTTCCAGAAATACATTATGACTATCGCAAAACCATTTTTACGATTATGTCGAAACACAACCTGGGCTCTGATACCATCAAGGTTTTTAAGATCAAGCAGGTGTGTGTTCGATCATGTTTCGTAAACATGAGCACAGCGGAAGCAATTAAAATTAATAAATCTATATTTATTACAACACACACAACATACGCATGCTATTACAACAAGTGTAGACATAACCATAAATTAAAATTTGCAATAAAAGGAAATTAAACTACGTTATACCTTCCGTATGACGTGTAGCGGGAACGGCATCAACCGGAACGATCCTCGTAAGAATCATCTCTATCCGTATCCACGCCGAGCTCCTCGGGATGACTTCGCTAAGTCACGAGCTTCGTCTTCGTACGGGTTACTAGCCTTGTGTTGAAGACGACGTGATCGAGAGATGATCACGATCCGAATCCAAATTCGGATCCAAAACGAGTTCTCAAAACTCGCTTCTCCGGAGAGGTATTCGTCAACCGTTTGACGAATCCTTCGTCCTCCACCTCAGAGGATTACCGAGATCAAATCCCGGTAAGTTAGCCGCTGTCGGAGCACTAACCGCCGCCCAAACGACGCCCGACGGAGGAGAAGCTGTCCAGAAAACTGGACAGCTTGGTGGAGGAGTAGGCGCCGCCAAAACAAGGAGAGAAAAGGCTCACCTTGATGCCGAACCTATAGGAGATCACCGGAGGGTCGCCGGAGGTTCACCGGCTGGAGCTTGGAAGCCTGAAAGGTTCTAGGACGGCGGCAGATAGTAGTTGGGCGCCGAAATCAACAATGAGGTGGGCGGCAACTATGTTGGGCGGCCACTAGGTTTAGGGTTTTTGGATGATTAGGGTTTAACAATCCCTTAAGCCCTCTTTTATAGAGAACTAATTCTCTTAATGGTTAATGGATCATATCCATAAAGCCCGTTAACCCGCTCCATTAGGATAAGTTAAAATAAACCAAACCATGATGGTTTATTTTAAGTTAAAACGAACCGAACCAACCTTTGGTTCATTCGTTTAATATAAACCAAACCCTTTGGTTTATTCTCATCCATTGGATTAGAACCAAACCATTTTGGTCCATCCATTATGTCTTCATAAGACACTGACCATCCACGCTTCCATTGCGACTGAAACAATTTCATGCTCGCTTTATGTTTGGTCCAACCAAACATAGTTTCTCTCGGTCTGAGAATCTCATTCTCAAGATCGTTTTAAATCCTTTGGATTACACTAGTTGTGCGTGTGACCAAATAGGTTCTCGGTTTATGTTGGCCGTCTATAATTAACCATTAATTATAGAACGATCATGAGTGGCACCTAGTAGTACATCATGATCCCCAATTAACCGAAAAGATCAACGGTTGATCCAGAACTATTTCTGAAACCCTTCAGTAGCTCGAATGAATCGTGCCCCATTCCCTTCACTCATCTTAGACCCACTTGGTTCAGGACATGGTCTATTGTGTCAGTCCCCACTAGGCTGACTACGTCACACCTAGCCCAAGTATCATTTCCTCGTCCTACGGATTCTAGTTACTCCACATGTATCGAAGAGTACTTTACTCTAAACATGTAATGCTTTGGCCAAAGACTTTAGTAACAATCCAATGAGAGGCCATGGGTATACATCTCCTCGCAAGGAGTGGTGAATCCTTTATAGGATATTCAAACACCTTCGATCACTTCGACTTATACCCAATCATCCCGGGTCCACATCTCCTCGGAGATGTTTGCTTAAGATGTCAAAGCATAAGTCTCCATGATCAAGATGACTTGAATACCGCAAGTCAAAGGAACATTGCACTTAAGCCACAGTAAGAACTTCATTGACATATCTATATATGCAGAGAACCATATGAAGTCTTACGGTTGGTCACTCCAATGAACTAGTTACCATAACTAGCATCCACGATTAACTCCGGACATCACAATGTCTCCAAATCGGTGAGAATCACCGCGTTACGTATTTGCTCCCCTTGAGAAACCTCCCCTAGACAGGTGAGTCTTTGAAGAAAGAATAATCCTCCCCCTTGAGGGTTCTTTAAGATACATCACAATTACACATGTAGAGATAATCACTAGTTGTGATCCAATCACAAATTCTCTCATGCTGTGAATCGTATCGTGGACATTCAGTAAATGAGTTTAAGATCCAATCAAATACATTAAACATGTATACTCAAATAGTGAATCTTCATTTATCATATAAATGGTTCATACATAAGGCGATTGCCTTAGGACATCTCTCATATATTACTAACACTAACATCTCACGCCCATCTACGTGGCTAAGTACACAAACACATTAGTCCTATGTGTTGTGAGATGTACTGGCTCCTTAAATCTATAGGTGCATGATATCTAAGGTATGTCCTATGCTAGTTCCATCAAAATGAAAAATAAGAAATAGTAGTAAGAAAATATAGTTTGCAAGTTCTTATTCTATTACGCACATGCCCAATTTTCGTCTTAATAGACTAAATTCGGCTTCGGGTAGGGGTTTAGTAAATAGGTCTGCTAGGTTAGATTTCGATTCGACGTACTCAAGTTGTATGGCTCCGTTGGCCACATGTTCTCGAATGAAGTGGTGTTTGACTTCTATATGTTTGGTGCTAGAGTGACATATTGGATTCTTTGTAAGATTAATTGAACTAATGTTATCTACGTGAAGTTTAGTATTCGTAAAGTCTAACTTAAAGTCGCGGAGGGTGTGCTTCATCCAAAGAAGCTGAGTGACACACTCACCCATCGCGATGTGTTCGGCTTCGGTGGTAGACAAGGCAACACAATGTTGCTTCCTACTGCACCAACTCACTAGACTCGAGCCGAGTAGTTGACAACAACCACTCGTGCTCTTTCTGTCGAGTTTACTACCGGCATAATCCGAATCGGAGTAGCCGATTAGTTCTAACTCGGTAGATCTAGGATACCAAATACCGACATTAAGTGTACCCTTTAGATATCTAAGGATACGCTTAACTAGGGTTAGGTGAGACTCCTTGGCACAGGTTTGAAATCTGGCGCACATACTTACTGCAAATAAGATATCAGGTCGGCTTGCAGTTAAGTACTTTAAGTCAATGGACTTATTTTCTAGGTCTTCTCCTATGTTAACATTTATCGCCATTGGGGTGTTTATTACCTTAGCGTCTTGCATTCCAAATCTTTTAATTAACTCCTTAGTGTATTTTTGTTGATATAGGTATATACCATCCTTAGTTTGTTTAATTTGTAGACCTAAAAAGAAACTTAACTCGCCTACAAAGTTCATTTCGAACTCACTTTCCATGAGCGAAACGAACTCGTTTAGTAAGGCTGAGTTAGAGGTTCCAAAATTATATCATCTCGTAAATTTGAGCTATGAATATTTCTTTACCTAAGGTTTTTACAAAGAGAGTTGGGTCAACTAAGCCTTGGTTAAACCCTTTTGACTTAAGATGGATTGAAAGTCTCTTGTACCAAGCTCGAGGAGCTTGTTTAAGTCCATAGAGAGCTTTCTTAAGTTTTAGAACATGGTCGGGTTTATCTAGATTTTCGAATCCGGGGTTGGCTAACATAAACTTCTTCTTTAATGTATCCATTTAGGAATGCCGACTTAACATCCATTTGAAACAGCTTAAATCCTCGATGTGCGGCATAAGCTAGCAACATTCGAATGGATTCGAGTCTAGCTACTGGGGCATAGGTTTCGTCGTAATCTAAGCCTTCGACTTGGCTAAATCCTTTGGCGACTAAACGAGCCTTGTTTCTAACTACTTCACCTTTATCATCAAGCTTATTTGAAACACCCACCTTGTTCCAATTATCGTTTTGTCTTTAGGTGGTGGTACTAATTCCCACGCCGTTCCTAGTAAATTGAGCTAGCTCTTCTTGCATTGCAATAATCCAATCGGGATCAAGAAGAGCTTGTTCAATTGATTTGGGTTCTATCTTTGAAATTAAGGAAATTTGACTAAGGTTCCTATAGGATGCTCTAGTTCGAACTCCTAGATTAGGATCTCCTATCACTTGATCGATAGGGTGGTTAGTCTGAGTCCTAGATTGGGTTGGGTTTGTGTCACCTAATGCTTGATCAATGGGGTGACTTGGTTGAACACTAGTTTGGTTGGAGTCATCTATCACTTGATCAATAGAGTGACTAGGTTGACTTAGGTTAGGATTAACACTAGACCTGATCTCCGGATCAGAGTAAGGTCTAGTATGAATCGGCTCGCTAATTGGGGTTGCCGGGGGTTTTGTAGGTTCATATCCTTCATCGAATACTACGTTGATAGTCTCCTCGACTCTAAGGGTGTCGTGGTTATATACTCTATAAGCTCTACTTGTAGTCGAGTATCCTAGAAAGATTCCGGTCGTGGTTTTGGATGTAAATTTCCCTAGGTAATCCTTAGTGTTTAGGATATGTACCTTACACCCAAATACCCTAAAGTACTTGATGTTAGGTATTTTATCGTGATAAATCTCGTACGAGGTCTTAAGGTGCCTCTTTACCATAAGGATCCTATTTTGGACATAGCAAGCCGTGCTAATGGCTTCTGCCCAAAACCTATCGGGTAGGTCGTATTCGTTCAACATGGTCCTAGCGGCTTCTTGTAGAGTTCGGTTTTTCCGCTCCACTAGGCCATTTTGCTGAGGGGTCCTAGGGCAGGAGAATTCATGGTGGTATCCGTTTAGGTTACAGAAGTCGGTGAACCTTTGATTTTCGAATTCACCACCATGATCGCTTCTAAGTCTTTTAACCTTAAGGTCTTTTGATTCTTGATTAATTTGAATAGATTAATTAATTGATCTAGGGTATCATTTTTATGTTTGATGAACCTAACCCAGGTAAACCTGGAGTAGTCGTCAATTATGACTAAGCAATATTGACTTCTATTGAGAGACTTGGCTCCATGTGAATCGAACAGATCCATATGCACTAGCTCAAGTACACTTGAGGTTCGTTCTTGGTTAGTTAACTTGTGTTGTGTCCTAGGTTGTTTTCCTTGTTGACAAGCATTACAGATTTTATTAACCAAGTTGTTGAGGTTGGGTAAGCCTCTGACTAAGCCACTCTAACTCATCTTGTGGACGAGTCTTGGGTGTGAGTGACCGAGTCGTCGGTGCCACAACCATGATTCCTCTTGCCGTGTCATAAGACACTTAGTTGAGGAGTTGGTTAAGTTGATCGTATAAATGTTGTTATTTCTAGTTCCTTTAAGAATTGTTTTAGAGGTTTCGTTGGTATTAATTACGCATTCATTTTCTAGAAATATAACCTTATAGTTATTATCACACAATTGGCTTACACTAAGTAAGTTATATTCAAAATTCTCTACAAGTAATACATTTTTAATGACAAAATTCATGTTAAGCTCGATATCACCTGATCCGATGATTTTGAGCTTGCCGTTATTCCCAAAGGCTACCGATCCTTGTCGTTTGAATCGAAGCTTTGCGAATTTGAGTTGATCCCCGGTCATGTGTCGGGAGCAACCGCTGTCCAACATCCATTGATCCTATACACAAGGTGGTTGGATTGGATGTTAGATTTTTGTTAAGAAAATTGGTTGTAAGTTGTTAACCCTAGGTCATCTCACCGGAGTCTATATGATCAAGCATGTTATACTTATGTGTTTTTGAGATGACTTCCAATTAAGTTGATTAAGTGAATTTAGGTTCAAGTAGATTTAGGTTCAAGTGATTTTATGTTGAGATGATTTCCAATTAAATTGATTAAGTGAATTTAGGTTCAAGTAGATTTAGGTTCAAGTGATTTTATGTTGAGATGATTTCCAATTAAATTGATTAAGTGAATTTAGGTTCAAGTAGATTTAGGTTCAAGTAAATTTATGTTAGATTTGGATTTAACCCAAGGCTTGTCAAGTTTACCTTTTCAAGATCATGGCTTCCAGGTCGTGGCGAGGCACAGGGGCCTTCTTTTATCGGATCATCGACCACTTCCTTAGACAAAGCCATTTTCAAGAAAATGATGACTTGACTCACCCAAGATTATTTCCTAGTCTAACTGGTTATTTTTGAAAAGAGGCTCCCCGAGGCTCAATCTTTTCGAAGGCTTTTAGTTGGTTATGTTTTTGAAAAGAGCCTCCCCGAGGCTCAATCTTTTCGAAGGCTTTTAGTTGGTTATTTACGTGTTCTAAGTGAGTTCACGAAAAAAAAAAACAAAAAAAATCTAAGCATGCAATTTCTAAGTTAAAACACAAACATGTTTTGTACTGGCTCCCCCTAGACCGTTGAATTGGTTCGGTCTATCCACATAGTGGATTTGGTCCTTGGGAACCCAGTACGAGTTGGATCCTAGAGTTGAAATCAAAGTGGTCTTAGGGACCCATGCTTGGACACATTTTTTATGTCTACTTACGATTGACATATACGACTTATTGGTCGTGTTTGAGCTAAAACCTAGTCCGGCCTTGTTGTACACGGCCCGTTGCGATCCAAGTAGGAGGTCAAGTCCTTTGGATCCCAAAGTAAACCTTTCCAACGTATTCCTAAGATCTTCGACTTGACTTTTCAAGAGTGAGTTCTCAACTTCGAGTTTTTCAACCCGAGTTGAGTCCTTCTCTTGAACTCGACTAGTCGAAGAGGTTAGGGAGACCTCGTGTTTGAGGAGTTTAACGTCCTCAACCAGGGTCTCGACCTTGGACTCGGACTTAGCTAACTTCCTAGACAAAAACCTAACCGTATTATGTAAAGTATTAAATAAGGTTCGACTCACCTTAAGGGTATCTTTTGAACCGGATGCATATCTGTGGCTTGACTTGAAGGTAGCTTCGTAGTCCGAGTCATCCTCAGGTTCTGACTCAAGTTCGGTCTCCGTGTCTGACTCAATTGATTTCGCCATGAAGACGTGATCTTCGTCTTCTTCGGATGACGCTTCTTCCCATGTCGCGTTGAGGGCCTTCTTATGCTTAGGTGCTTGGTGGTTGAGCTTGGGGCACTCGGACTTGATATGTCCAAACCTGTTGCACTCATAACACCTAATGTTAGAACTTTTAGGTTTACCTTGGTTGGGTCGAGTCGTAGTTCGCTTTCGTCCCTTGGCTATCCTTCGAGCTAGGTTCATTAGTTCGGCAGTCAACTCCGGGTCAACTTCTTCTTCGGACTCGTCTTCCTCCTCGGTTGGTGGTGGCTTGCTTGCGATTTTCTTCTTCTTTGAACCTGCAAACAAGGCTATACCCCTCTCGGGCTCCGAGTTAGACTGCTCATGAAGTTCAAAATCCGAAAAGAGTTCATCTAATCTAATTTTAGAAAGGTCCTTGGAGACCTTATAGGCATCGACCATGGATGCCCATAAGGTAGTCCTCGGAAAAGAGTTTAGGACATACCTTATAAGGTCACGATTTTTGACCTTTTGCCCGATTGCATGTAGGTTGTTGACTATGTCTTGGACACGGGCGTGGAGTTGCGTCGCGGACTCGTGTTCCTGCATTTTTAGTGTGTACAATTTATTAAATAACAAATCACGTTTGCAAACCTTAGCTTGATCCGATCCTTCATGTAACTCGATTAGTTTTGTCCAAAGATCCTTTGCGCTTATGAAGGGGCCGACGCGATTTAGCTCCTCCTTGGATAGGCCACATTGGAGGATTTGTGTCGCCTTGGCGTCGGCTTCGACTTGTCGTTTTGTTGTACGTCCATTGATCATAATCCAAGGAGTCACCCACTTCATTGGTCGGAAGTGTGAAACCGTTTGAATTATGATCCACATCTCAATTTGGGTTTTGAAAGCATTCCATCCGACCTTTCCCGGAAATCATCTCCGTTGTAAAACGGAGGTCGGACGGTGCTAAAACCCTCGAGATGGGCCATTAGAACAAAAAGACAAGGAGACTAAAATGAAAACCTAGCAACAACAAAAACACACGAAAGTACCAAGACTTGCGTCTTGGATTAGTAGTCTTGAAATAAAAGAAATAAACGAAAAATAGAAAGTTAAGCAAAGAAATAAGAAACTAAATAAAAAGTAAGTACTCACAACCTTCGATGTCCCCGAAAGGCTACTAAACGTCGTTTTTTGAGGATGAAAACAGCTTGTTACGGGGGTAAACCCCAGTAAGAAGTGTAGATCTCTGCGAGAGCTTCGATTTGGTAGGTAGACCGTGTCGTGGGTCAACTTGTACGAAAAGTTATACCCGTTTGACCGTCGGCTACTCCAAAAGTGAATACTTGCAAAACAAAATCAAACGAAGAGTACCAAGACTTCGTCTTGGATTAGTAGTCTTGGAGAAAATTTAAACGAACGAAAAACAAATCTGTGAAAAAAAGTTAGATTGGTGGTTTCACCAAATCTAAGCGCCCCCGGCTCTGATACCAATTGTTGAATCAATGCGGTTCGCTAGAGGGGGGGGTGAATAGCGAAAGAAAAAAACTTTTTCAAATTCGTTTCAAGACAAATATGCGCAGCGGAAAGATAAGCAAAACAAAAAGTAAAGGAGACAATAGAAACAAGATATTTACTTGGTTCGTAGCCGAAGGCTACTACTCCAAGGCCCTAGTGGTCCTTGACCATGCACGGAGGGCAAATCACTAAACAAACTCCTCCTCGTTGGAGGTAGGAGTTAATCGATACAAAAAAACTTGAGGTAGAGGGACACTCCCCCTCTCCTCGTTACGATAGAAAAATAGCTTCGAAGAATGAAAATGAGCAACGACACTAAAATTAAAATCGACGTACAAAAATAAAGGAAATGAAACCTAGACGTCGGTGAAGAAGAAGCACGTTGTTGTCGGTAGCTTTGCGGAGACTTTTTGGAAGCTTAGAATTGTTGTTAAAACCCTAGGTTTGGCCCTCCTTTTATAGCCTTTGAGCCCCTTTTCGAGTGGGTCTTCAACCAATCACAAATGGACACCAAACCGCTTTGAGGTGGAGTGATAAGCCTTGACTCCTCGAATCTAATCATTGACCATCAGTCGACTGATGGCCATCATCAATCGACTGATGGCAGCATCAGTCGATTGATGACCTTTGGCAGTCGACTGATACATGGCAGTCGAGTCCTCCAAGCTGGCAGTCGACTGATGTTTGCTGCAAGTCAAAGTTAGCTCAATAAAAACATAATTTCGATGGTCGTCGACCATCTGATCTCGACCTAGACCATCTATAAGATGTCTTTGGTCGGATCTACGCTTAAGATCATCCCCGTAAAGAGGATACGACCTTACTTACTCTCGCACACACGAGCTTACCTCGATACTTACGTGTCGCTTTTGCTTCCGGCCTTCCACTCGATTCCTTCGGCTCCCTCCGAAGTAACTCGAGTATCGCCCGACCACCGCGGCTTCCTCCGGGTGTCGCTAGCCTTCAGCTCCAGCTATATCAATCTTCTGCACACTCGATTCAGCTCGTGAGAAAACAAAATAGACTTAACTTTTGTGTCTTTGCTATAATCAAAACACAGGTTCGATTTCGGTGCCTCACTGCACCAACATTCTCTACATCTTCTCATAATCAATTCTATCAATTAATATACTGTAGATTAGAACCTACTATTCAAGGGTATTATTATATTTATTTAGTTGGCACACGCATAAAGTAAATATAATAATCAATCTTTGCATATTATTAATGAAATATGATACATATGATCCTTAACCAATCATCTCATGATTAGCACTAAGGGCTGACACTAACACTCCAGATTGTATTATATAAAGGAGACGAGGTTTAGTGGAGTAGATACTAAAGCCTGATCATGGAGTAGGAACTCTAGTTTCGAACTACATAAAATCTTATCTTATGGTCGTGCTTATCTTTTATTCTTGTTTATACTTGTATATTTGTTTTCGCTATGCATACTAACGATTATAGACGAGCACGATGCAATCTATTTAAGAAATCATCAAAATCACTATTCACCCCCCTCTAGCGTGGTCACCGATTCCTCTACAGATAGGCTTGGTCATTTTTGTCTTATCTCGGTCAACTCTAGGGATGACTTCTCTTGTGACTCTTTTAAGTGACTTTCCTAGACCTATGGTTAGTTCCATAGTTAAATGATACATTGTGATTTGTTTGCATGGTCTGCTTGGACTTAGATTTGTGACTCAAACTTTTTTTATCCTTAGGTAGGTCTTGCCTCCTAAAAACTACACCTTTACCATTTGACCATTTAATCATATTTTCTATTCTTTTAAGGGTCTTCTCTAATTTCTCAAGCTTTGATCTCAAAGCTTGATTTTCCATTTCTAATTTCTCAATTTTTGAATTTTCATTCTTCTTTTGGGAATTCCTCTTCTTCTAGGCATATGCCTACCCTTTTTAGGGTTATTGCCTAGATTCTCATCTATCTTTCTATCCTTAGGTAGGGTAGTCCTAGAGTTAATGGTTTTAGAATCATCCTTAGTTTTAATTTTATGAGATTTAATACCTAAATAAAAATATTTAGTTTTAGCATGCTTTTTTATCATAAACGATTGCAAGTAAATTATGTGATAAATTCCTAGCATGCTTCTTGTCATTAATAATTGGAAGAACATTATTAAAATATGTCTTAGGGTTTGCCTTAGCTCTCCCTACATATGAACTCTGTCCCTTGTCCTTCTTAGGGTGATTCCCTCTTGGACATTGGTGTTAGGACCTGTGCGTCCGCTAGAGGGGGGGTGAATAGCGACGTGCACGTTCTATGATGGAATTCGTTCACGTTTGCTTTCTACAATCCTTGTTAGTACGCAGTGGAATAAACAATAATGAAAATACAACAAGAACACAAGCACAACACGAGATATAACGTGGTTCGGAACCAAACGGTTCCTACTCCATGGATTGGGTTCGTACGAACCCTAGCGATGCCACAATCACCACTAAGCACAATAAACTCCTTCTCGACAACACATTGGAGGCAGAGAAATCTCTTACAACAGATTACAAAAGTAATACACGAAAATACAAGGAAATATAAAGAACACTTTACAAAACTAGGGTTTGAGAGCTTTGCTTGTTGGTTGCTTGGATGAGGTTGAAGGGCCCTGAAATGCACCTGCAAATCGCCTTCAAATCGCCCCAAGAAAGCTCCCAAAGAACCAATGTTGAAATCCTCCACGAGCTCCCCTTTTTAACCTGCGTCGGGCTGGATTTTCGCCTGGCAGTCGACTGCCAACACTGTAGCTATGAGACAATCGCTCAATCCACGTTGGACAAGTTCCAACGGGACTCTCACCAGTCAACTGCTAACATTGGCAGTCGATTCCCAGCACCCATAGCCGACTGCCATCCATGACAGTCGACTACCAGCAGTCAACTGCTCCAATGAGCAGTCGACTGCCAAGGCAATTTCAGCCCTAAGTGGCAGTCGAACCAGCCATAATGCTAGTCGACTGCCAACCTTAAGGATGAGGTTTTAACCCAAGTATGGTGTCCCCATACTTGCTAGACCACCCTTATCCAAGACCTAAGCCTTCTAGCCACCTCCATCAGCCTCACGCCTCTCGGATCCCTCCAAGTCATCCATGACTTGTTCATCCATCGCCCTAGTCTTCAGGTGCTTCCATCGACTATGTCATGCTAACGGTGTCTACACCGCCAAGGCACATTGGACTTACGCCGCCAAGAAACCGCTTGGACTTTACGCCGCCAATATCAAACCCCTTGGACTTCTTAAATGTCAAGACTCAAGCTTAGACTTTCCCTTGCCAACCCATGTTGGACTTTCCATGCCAAGACCCATGCTTGGACATCCCTTGTGCCAAGTACTCAAGACTTGTAATTTCCCAAATGCCAAGTGTCCCACTTGGACTTTTCATGCCAAGTACCCATGACTTGGACTTTACCTTGCCAAGACCTATGCTTGGACTTTCCCAAATGCCAAGTGTCCCACTTGGACTTTCCATGCCAAGTACCCATGACTTGGACTTTACCTTGCCAAGACCCATGCTTGGACTTTCCCAAATGCCAAGTGTCCCACTTGGACTTTCCATGCTAAGTACTAATGACTTGGACTTTACCATGACAATTACATTGTCATATGTTTTTGTCTATCATCAAAACATCTCTCGTGCCAAGCTCGAGTCCTGGTCAATCGTGACCTGGGCCGATTGCACCAACAATCTCCCCCTTTTTTATGTTTGACAAAAACCAAACAAAAAAAACCATTTGAGTTAGACCATCTAACTCAAAAACTCCTTACCAATTATCCCAAATTGGTAATTTAACCTTCTCCAAAATATTCTTCCCCTTTTTGACTAACATCAAAAAGGTTATCTCACCAAGGAGGTCAATGTCTCATGTCCCAATGAGATCTTACAATCTCCCCCTTGGTCCAAAAATACCTAGGATGCCTACCATCTTCCTAGTGATAAGTCTCATATCGCTCAAGAGAGGCAATCCTATTCACTCTCCCAATTTCCAAATTGGGTATAAAAAAAACCCATCCATTTTCCCAATTGATGATACTCTCCCAATAACTTCTCCCCCTTCAAGAAGAGAAACACATCCATCATCCTAAGATGGATAACTCCCCCTAAAGGCTTGCTCCCCCTTGACCATTGCACCAACAATGTCCTTGGGAAGTCCCTATGCCTATAGGAACTCTAAACCATCAAAATTAAGGTTCTAAGTTCAAACATGAATTCTTCCACCCTTAAACTTGATACTTTGACCTAACACCTTTCCAAATCCATATCCAATGGATTTTCACCCTTCATAATACTTTCCAAAGCATATCCTAGGGTTAGGAGTGGTTAGGAAACCTTATCATAGCTGAAATCAGGCTAAACAAACCTTGTTAACCCGAAATCAGACCTGGCAGTCGACTCCTATCAGTAATCAGTCGAACTGCCCTTCATCAGTCGACTGCCATCTGGGGGCAGTCGACTGATAACTAAAATTCTCGAATTTCAACTATCATAATCGAATTTTGAAAAGTCATAAGTAATTCTACATATTTTGAAAATTCATGAAAATTCATACGTATATTACGTATAGTCAATACAATGGGTGAAAAATGTTTGAAAAATATTTTACCCCTAAAATATCAAAATTGATGCAAAATTCAAAAGTGAAGAAAAACTTCAATGTTTTGGCTCACTTTGTATCAACTTCATCAATGGTGATTGCTATCAAAAGATAGACTTCACCAAGGTTTTCTAAATTGATTTTAAAACGATTTCAAAACCTTATTTTGGATCATATCCCTTGGGCTCTATGTACATGACTTGTACACAAGCTTTCCCAAAGATCCACTAATGAAATTAGATGAGTTATAGTCCATCTAGATGCAAAAACTATGCACCTTGAACTCAACTCATATCCTAGCATCTCACATGTATCTAGGGTGTATAAATACACATACATGTCAATGTAATGTGAGATGTGGGTTTTGTTCTTCCTAAACTAGGGCTTCATGCATTTTCTAAGGCAACTCTACTTGATTCCCTTATAAATGGGACTTCAAGTCATTCCATTGTCCTTAAATCAATTTTAGTCAATTTAAATGCATGAAATGATCATGGCATAATAATAGCAAAAATAAATCATGGCCAATGATCATGATGTCATGGCATAATATGAAATCTAAAAATACATGACATTAATCCTTAATTCTAAACATGATCATAACATATAAATGATAAAAATAAACATGATGTCATGACATGACATATGGCAAACAAAGCATGGCATATAAAATATATAGGTATAATAATACCTAAATTTTAATATTAGTTGCCATTTCATATAATTAATTATATTTTTCCATATTTCTACTTTTCTCCCTAGTATGCCAAATACCCAAAATGGCACACCAACCTCTAAACCTAAATCGTGCCAATTTAATTGATTTTTCATAATTCCAAAAATATATTGGCACATCCTAAAACCTTTTAGGATCAAAGCTCAAATGTATTTCCAAGATAACCATAACCTTGAAAATATCCTAAAATGCCACCTTTACCATGGTTGAGTTAACTACCCATCCAATCAAGGTTGGCACACCCTAAACCCTTCTAGTGTGAATCTATCACGCTTTTAGGAACCCAAAATCTATTTGAGCTCATTGGATTAATTAGGTATTCCTTAGGGATGACCTCCCTAGATACCCTCCTAATGACCCTCCTAGGCTTGTTAGCCTTGGTCATTTGGGTCTTACCTAGGTTGACTCTAGGGGTAACTCCCCTTGCAACCTTCTTAGTGGCCACCCTAGGTTTCCTTGAAACCCTAGCCACTAGGCACACACCTTGGTCAACCTTAGGGATGACTTCCCTATTGACCTTGGTCTTCCTAGACCTAGATTTAGTTCCATAGTCAAATGGAACACTATGGTAGGTCTTTTTGGGCTTAGGCTTACCCTTGAATGGTTCTTGATTTCTAGGTCTTTGACTTTGACTCCTAAACCTAGATTTTTGATCACTTAACCCTTGAAATTGATTTTGCATAATCCTAAGGGTCTTCTCTAATTTTTCAATTCTTGATCTCAAGACTTGATTTTCCAACTCTAATTGCCCAATTGATTTTTAATTAAGTTTTTGGGCATTACCATTTTCTTTAGGCATATGTCTACCCTTCTTAGGGTTAATGCCTAAGTGGTTTTATATTTTCCTAATGCTTTCCTTAGAAAGAGTTTTTCTAGGGACATTAGTCCCAAATTTCTCCTTTCTTGAAAAATTGACCCTCTTAGCACCTAGACAATATTCCTTATTTCTAGCATGCTCTTTATGATAAAATTATTTCTAGCATGATTTTTGACATTATTTGAAGAACAAGCATTGTTTAAATATACCTTAGGGTTAGCTATAGAAGCTCCCCCTACTTGTAATGCTCCTTCTTGCCCCTTCTTCTTCCCCCTAGGGCATTGACTCCGGTAATGCCCCTTTGAGTTGCACTTGAAGCATATGATATGCTCCTTGCTCTTTTGACTTTGGGCATCGACATCTTTGACCTTTGGAGCCGGAGGAGTCTTCCTAACCTTCTTTGGACACTTGCTCTTATAGTGCCCAAATTCCCTACACTCAAAACACATGATATTATTTTTATTTTGAATTACGGTGTTTGAGTTACCTAGGGTGGTGGTGGAGTTTTGAGCTTTCTCATCTTGACCGGATGTTGAAGGCTCTTCTTGAGGTTGCTCCGGTGTAGATGGTCTCTCCTTCTCAATCCTAGAGGTGGATACTTCTTCCACGTCTTCCACCTCTTCTTTCTCCAATCCGGAAGTTGACTCCTCACTTTCTTGTGAGGATGATGAAGCTTCCTCTTCGGTCTCCTCCTCTTCCAAATCTTCTTGGACCGATTCGGGATTGTCGTAGAACTTGACCAACTTGTTCCACAACTCCTTGGCATCCCTATAGCTTCCTAATCTAGATAAAATGTCGTTAGGTATCAAATTAACCAACATTTTTGTTACCTTAATGGTTGTCTTGAATTTTTCCCGTTGCTCCTCGGTCCATCGCTTCATTTTGAGGATTTTGCCGTTCTCTCCTCTCGGAGCATCAAAACCTATAATCACGGAAAACCAATTATCTATATTCGACATTAGAAAATATTCCATCCTACCTTTCCAATACACAAAATCTTCGCGGTCAAAGGCGGGTGGAGTCGCTATGTCATCGCCCCATCTTTCTTGAAGATCCATCGTCTTCCCTCTAGCTTCTTTAGCTCTCGGCGGTTAGTCCATAAAAGAGCCCCGGGCTCTGATAACACTTGTTAGGACATGTGCGCCCGCTAGAGGGGGGGGTGAATAGCGATGTGCACGTTTTATGATGGAATTCGTTCGCGTTTGCTTGCTACAATTCTTGTTAGTATGCAGCAGAATAAACAATAATGAAAATACAACAAGAACACAAGCACAATGCGAGATATTACGGGGTTCGGAACCGAACGGTTCCTACTCCACGGATTGGGTTCGTACGAACCCTAGCGATGCCACAAACACCACTAAGCACAATAAACTCCTTCTCGACAACACGTCAGAGGCGGAGAAACCTCTTACAACAGATTACAAAAGTAATACACGAAAATACAAGCAAAATAGAAGGAAATGTAAAGAACACTTTAAAAAACTAGGGTTTGAGCGCTTTGCTTGTTGGTTGCTTGGATGAGGTTGAAGGGCTCTGAAATGTACCTACAAATCGCCTTCAAATCGCCCCAAGAAAGCTCCCAAAGAACCAATGTCAAAATCCTCCATAAGCTCCCCTTTTTAACTTGCGTCG
Organism: Wurfbainia villosa; assembly: GCA_025175895.1. Taxonomy (NCBI): domain Eukaryota; kingdom Viridiplantae; phylum Streptophyta; class Magnoliopsida; order Zingiberales; family Zingiberaceae; genus Wurfbainia; species Wurfbainia villosa. The sequence continues at coordinate 97,167,755 of CM045986.1, forward strand.
GGCTGGATTTCCGCCTGGCAGTCGACTGCCATAAGTCCCCAGTCGACTGCCAACACTATAGCTGTGAGACAACGACTCAATCCACATTGGACAAGTTTCAACGGGACTCTCACGATCACCGATGCCAACATTGGCGATCGACTACCAACCAGAGCCGATCGCCTGCACGCATGAGCATTCTCATTCGCAACTCAACTGCGGATGATCGCCATCCATGGAAGTCATTGCTAGCGATCATCGCTCTAATGAGGCAATTTCAGCCCTAAGTGGCAGTCGAGCTCTAGTCGACTCTCGGCAGTCGAACCGACCATAATACCAGTCGACTGCCAACCTCAAGGATGAGATTTTAACCCAAGTATGGTCTCCCTATACTTGCTAGACCACCCTTAACCTAGACCTAAGCCTTCTAGCCACCTCCATCAACCTCACGCCTCTCGGATCCCTCCAAGTCATCCATGACTTATTCATCCATGACGCTAGCCTTTAGGTGCTTCCATCAGCTATGTCATGCTAACGGTGTCTACACCGCCAAGGCACATTGGACTTACGCCGCTAAGAAACCGCTTGGACTTTACGCCACCAACCATTAGACTTATGCTGCCAAGACTCCACCCTTGGACTTTACGCCGCCAATATCAAACCCCTTGGACTTCTTAAATGCCAAGACTCAAGCTTGGACATTCCCTTGCCAACCCATGTTGGACTTTCCATGCCAAGACCCATGCTTGGACTTCCCTTGTGCCAAGTACTCAAGACTTGGACTTTCCCAAATGCCAAGTGTCCCACTTGGACTTTCCATGCCAAGTACCCATGACTTGGACTTTACCTTGCCAAGACCTATGCTTGGACTTTCCCAAATGCCAAGTGTCCCACTTGGACTTTCCATGCCAAGTACCCATGACTTGGACTTTACCTTGCCAAGACCCATGCTTGGACTTTCCCAAATGCCAAGTGTCCCACTTGGACTTTCCATGCCAAGTACTCATGACTTGGACTTTACCATGACAATTACATTATCATATGTTTTTGTCTAACATCAAAATATCTCTCGAGCCAAGCTCGAGTCCTGGTCAATCGTGACCTGGGGCGATTGCACCAACAATTGGCTTCGGTAATGTCCCTTTTATTGACATTTGAAGCACACTATGTGCTCCTTGCTCTTGTGAATCGAGACTCCGACCTTCTTGGCTCTCTCCTTCCCTTTAAGTGTCATTTGAACCTTCTTGACTCTTTTTGAGCATTTTCTCTTATAATATCATATTTTCCTACACTCAAAGCACATTATATGATCTTTATTTTTAGTAGTTATGTTTGAGTTACCTATAGAGGAATCATGAATTTGTTCTTCATTTTGTTCGGAAAATGAAGGTCCCTCCTCTTGCTCCGGCATTGAAGACTTATGCTCCCCCTCAATCCTAGAAGTGGAGGCTTCTTCTATTTCTTCTACCGACTCAGATGTTGAATATTTTTCAACCTCCGAATCTTCACACTCTGAGCCGATGAGCATTCTTCTTTGGCTTTCTCTTTATCTTGTGTCAGTGAGGGATTTTCATGAAATTTTATCGATTTGCTCCACAACTCCTTGACATCCTTATAATCACCTAATTTACACAAGATGTCATTAGGAATTAAATTAATCAAAAATTTTGTTACCTTAATGTTTGGCTCAGATTTTTGGAGTTGTTCCTCGGTCCATTTCTTTATCTTAAGGAATCCTCCCTTCTTTCCCCTTGGAAATTCGAAACCACACTTCAACACGATACAATCTTCAATTTTCATTTGAAGGAACATCTCGATCCTTGCCACCCATAGATTAAATCTCTCTACTCCATAGAATCCATAGGGTGGTGGAGTGTAGATGTCATATCCAAATCCATCATTGGGCAACTCCATTGTTCTTGATGCTCCCAATGGATCTTCTACTCCTCTAGTGCATGCTTCCTTAGCGATTAGTCCTTGAAGAGCGGCCTCGCTCTAATACCACTTGGTGATTGCTATCAAAAGATAGGCTTTACCAAGATTTTTTAAAATGATTTTAAAATATTGTTCAAACCTTATTTTGAACCATGGTCTATGGGTTAGATGTACATGACTTGTACATTAGCTTTCCTCATGATTCCTTAATGTCATATTATGAGTTTGTATTCATCTAGATGAAACATATTAGCACCTTAAACTTAACTCACATTCCTAATATCTCACCTGTGTCTAGGGTGCATCAATACACACACTATTGGAAAATTGATTAATTTTCTCAATTATATAAATGAGAAATTAATATGGCTTAATCTAGATCGTTGGATTAAGATGGATAAATCAGGTTCATTCAAATGAAGAGGTATAAGTACCTTTTTGGATGACTTAATCTTGGTCATTAAATTCAAAATGAAAGGCTTAGATGCATCCAAATGAAGAGATATTGTGTCTCTTGGGAAGGGATGCAATCTAGATCATTCATTTAAATTGAATGGATGAGATTTGATTAAACCAAGAGGTTCCTCTACCTCTTCACCTAGTATAAATAGGATCCCCTAAATGATGGAATTCACTCACTCAAACTCAATCAAATCAAATCCTTGCATACATTCCATCTTCTGCATCCGGAGTCCAAAAAACCTACAAGAAGGTTCGTCGGTCTCAGAATTTAAAGTGCTACTATTCTGAGACATCATCGTTGTATCTTGGAAATGAATTGTTGCTATCCATAAGCACCTGAGTGGAGCAATATCATTTTGCAGAGATAGTGTTAAACACTAGCCTCGACGAGCTCATATTAGTTTGCATCCTCTCCAGCGGCAATCTTCAACCGACGGCGACAAACACACACATGTCAATTTATTATTTTTGTGGAATGTAGATTTTTGTTCTTCCTTATCTAAGAGTTCGTGTATTTTATCTAGGCAACTCTATTTGATTCCCTTATCATGGGACTTCAAATCATGCCATTATCCTTAATTTCATTTTAATTATCATAAATGCATGAATCTGATCATGGCGTAAAAATGTGCATAATTTAAAATATTTGCCAATAATCATGAGATCATGGCATAAAGATAAACCTAAATATAAACATGACATATTAACTTAAAAATTTTCATGACATTTTATACGATCAAATGAAATATGATGTCATGACATGACATATGATAATTAAAGCATGACAAATATATGATATCAAGGTATTAAAAATAACTAAGTTTTGAGTCTAATTATCATTTTCTATGATTATATCTAATTTTCCATAATACCAATTTTCTCTCAAATGTGCCAAAAATCCAAAATGGCACACCATGACTCTAAACCTATTTGTACCAATTTTGATCATTTTTTCAACTTCCATAATTTCTATTGTCACATCCAAAAATCCTTTAGGATTAAAATTTAAATTCATTTTCAAGGTATCACATAACCTTGAAATGTCCTAAGGTGTCAACTTCACTATGGTTAGGTTAACTATCCATCCATTTAAGTTTGACACACCCTAAACATATCTAGCTTGAGGAATCACACTCCTAGGAATCCAATACATATTAGAGCTCATTGGGTTAACTAGGTACACACTAGGAATGACTTCCCTAAGTACCTTCCTAATGACCTTCCTAGGCTTGGAAGCCTTGGTCATTTGGATCTTCTCAAGGTTAATCCTAGGGGTAACTCCCCTTGTAACCTTGCTAGTGATTTTTGTTTCTTTGAAGACTTAGCCACTAGACTCTTGTCAAGATTAGCCTTAGGGATGAATTTCCTAGTAACCTTGACTTTCCTTTACTTAGGAGTAGTTCTATAATTAAATGGAACATTGTGGTTGGTGGGCATGTCTACCTTGGACTTAGGCTTGTGACCCAAGCCTTTCTTGCCCTTAGGCAATTCTTGCCTCCTAACACTTAAGTTTTGACTTCCTAGACCCTTTAATTGAATTTGTCATAATTTGAAGGGTCTTTTCTAATTTTTCAAGTCTTGACCTCAAAGCTTGATTTTCAACCTCTAATTTCTCAATTTGTGATTTTTCATTCTTCTTTTGGGAATTTCTCTTCCTAGGCATATATCTTGTCTTTTTTGGATTAATTCCTAGGTTCTTCTTATCATTAGGTAAAATAGATCTATCATTGTCCTTAGGCCTATTATTATAAGATTTAGGACCTAAGCAAAAATATCTATTATTATTACCATGTTTTTTCTCATGAACAATTGCAAGTAAATTAAAATCATTCCTATCATATTTTCTATCATTACATAAATTACGAACATTATTAAGATATACTTTAGGGTTTGCCTTAGTTCTCCCTACATGTGATGCTCCTCCCTTGTCCTTCCTAGGGTAACTCTCCCTTAGATATTGGCTTCGATAATGACCTGTTTGATTGCACTTGAAGTACACTATGTGTTCCTTACTTTTACGAATTGGGGCATCGGTTTCCTTGACCTTCTCCTTCACCTTAGGTATTAGTTGAGCCTTCTTGACTCTTTTTGGGCATTTACTCTTGTAGTTCCCTTATTTCCTACACTCAAAATAAGTTATATGATTTTTATTTTTAGAAATTGCATTTGAGTTACCTAGAGAAGAGTATTGAATTTGTTCTTCGTTCTGTCCAGAGGTAGATGTTTCTTCTTGTTCTTGCTTCAGTGTTGAAGACCTATGCTCCCCCTCAATTCTAGAAGTGGAGACTTCCAAGACCTCCTCTTTCTTGGATGTTGAGTACCTCTCAACCTCCGATTCTTCATTCTCTTGAGAGGATGAATTTGATTCTTCCTCCTTGGACTCCTTCTTGGGCCTGTGAAGACTTTTCATGAAGCTTTGCTAGCTTACTCCATAAACCTTTTGCATTATCAAATTTCTCTATCTTACACAACAAATCATGAGGAATTACATTAATTAGAGTTTTCGTTACCCTTTCATTTATCTCGAAGGCATGTTACTCATGGACTTGAGGAATCGAATATTCTGGAAGCGATTAGACCAGTTGGTGGTTGTCATTTTAAATGATTTATTTATGGATATATTTCCAATATTAAGGGAAGTTGTGGTTTCCCTAAATTGATATGGTTGATACCGTAGAGGTTGATAGGATGTTACTAGCGTTACTATACCACTGACTTGTTAGACCGAGAAGGTGATGTGAATCACTTGGTCAGAAGTTTGTGAAACTAGGTTTCAGGGCCTAAATGATTATTGATTTCGTAGTTTGATGTTGGGTGTGCCAACAAATAAAGGTGAAATATTAGTGACCAGTAGGGTTATGTACCGAGATGGAAGTAGGAGCCTAGTTTGATGGACTGTGTCGAGAGAGTATCTAGAATTCAGAAAGAACTTGATGTGATTTGGATAATCGATGATCGATTAGCTAGGTCCGCTCATTTTCTTCCGAGCTATAAGGTGGATTTCTTTGGATCGCTTGATGGAATTATATCCATAGAGTATCCTTGAGTATCATTTCTGGTAGTGATTCATGATTTACCTTACGGATCTGGCAAAGTCTCCCACCGGTCACGAGTATAGAACTCCACTCTAATATGATTATTTACCTTTTTATAGGTCGACTGAGAGTATATCTACGAGATGGAATATAATATTCGAGCTCAGTACCCCACTTAGTATTTGTGGTGTGTGACTTTTCTCCAAATACTTGAGATGGTTATTGTGACATCTCGTACTCATACATGAGTCAGAAATTTGGGGACCAAATTTTTATTTGTGGGGGAGAATGTAAGATACGGAAAAAAAAATTTAATTAACCCATCTAATTAAGTTAATTAGGAGTTAGGGTTATTTGAGATTGGGTTTAATTAAAATTGGGTTTAGTTAGGGGCTGAACTGGTTGGGGCTTGAATTGATTGGGTGAACCGGGTTCGCTTGAACCAATTCTTGAACGGCGTTTAAAAGCCAAAAAAACTCGATCGATCGAAGAGTTCTCATCGCGCGATCCACTCTTTCCCATTTCTCGCTGTCTTCTTCTTCCTCTTCACCGCACCGTTCTGTCGCCCGATCTCATCTCGTCGGCGTCCTTGGGAGAGCAGCTCGGCAACGTCACAACTAGCTGAACCCTTCCTTTTGGGGTCTCGGTGGTCTTTCGCACGGGTGGGTCAGCAGCGTTGCTGTTGTGGCGGTGAGCTACCGTCGTAGGTAAGGATTGATCTCCTTCTTCCTCTTATGAGATGAGATCTACATCTAGCTGTGGGTTTTCGGGTTTTAGCTTAGATCTATGGTTTTGGGCAGTGATTGGAGCTTGGATTGCTCCGTGAACATGAGACGAAAAAGGGTGGTTGCCAGTGGAGATCTAAGACTGGTAAGCTTGTTACCCTTTATTGTTTAAATGATTGTTGTATTTTCATGGTGTCTATGCTTATGGAATCTGATGGGTTTCTATCAAAGGATTGTGGAAATTGAGGCTGTGATTGGAGTGGTAGTCGTTTGATTTGGGTGTTGTTCAGTGTTTCTGTTATTGTTAGTTGATTGCCGATGTGTTTTTATCTGGAGTGTGGATTTTCTCGGTGGAGCAAGTTACTCGTGTTCAATTTTGGAGGTTGAGCGGCTAGAGGTGAGTGAAGAACACATTGGTGAGTTGGGTGGATTTTTTTATCATCGTTCCAGTGAGCTTGTAGTTGGGGGATCGGTGATCGGGCTCTATTCGGGTGGTAGCCGATCTGTGTGTGTATAAGACGAGAAGGTGAGTTACAATTATAACCCTGTTTTAGATGTTGATTGGATGTATTATGGTGAAATGTGTTGTTCTATGGAGGTGTAAATGAAGTAGATGTTGAGTTGTGGTTAGTAAGGTGTTGAATGGATTGGGGTTGTTCAATTGGTAAGATTTAGGATTTGGATTGAGTTAAATTCCTATTCCAACAGATTGATTATGGTAGTGTTTTGTTATGTTTGTATGTTTTGTCTACAGGACTTTGATTTGAGGCAGAGTTCTCGGATGTGAAGACAATTGGTGTCTACATAGCAGGTGGGTAATATCTACCTTGGTCAGGTAGTTTGACTTATTCCGTTGCATGAATTTGGAATTATGCTATTACTTTTGATCTTAAATCCACTCTTATTTAATCATGTGCTTGTACTTAGCCTTGACCTTTGAGATATATTGTTGTTAATTCATCGTTCATTTATCATGGATATGAACTACAAACCCTATTGTGTGTTAGCTAATGGATATTCAGTTAAGTACATGTGGTTAGGGTTACCCTTGTGACCTCAAATTGGGTTACCGTGTTACATCACTAGGGTTAGGTGATGGATTAGATTATGAAGTCGATTTTTGTATTGTACACATATTAGTTGTGCATCTATGGTGGATCTAGCCGTCTGTGCATAGATAAGTGTGTAGTTGTCAGTATGTGGTTATGGACTAAAGGTCCTAACATGATTGTATATCCATTATGGATCGTGTATCTGTGTATGATTATATGGATTGTCTATAGTATGTTGCTACGGACTGGAGGTTCTAGCGTTGTTGACTGTCAGTTGTGTATGACTCTCTGTGTCGTAGAGAGAATGTCTTGTGGATTAGTAGTCCTTGCATAGTTGACTTTTGGTTGACTAGGACTCCCCGTGGGATAGGGAGTGTTGCGAGGATACATGTGTGGAGCTATGCATCATTACATTGCATGCATGCTGCTAACCGGGTCTCCCTTGTGGTTGAGATGGGTTGTCAATCATCCTGCCTCCCCGGCCACTCGGGGTGGTTCTAGCAGGGTTGAGGGCAGAGCATTGGATGTGTCACGCTCGACCACTATAGACGGTGGTAGCTGGAGATGCGCACTTGGCCACTGTGCAGAGTGGTAGATTGTGCACTCGTCCACTATAGACGATGGTTGTGTGATGTGTAGTTGTCCTGTGTGTAATGCTCATCCACTCATGGGTAGTGTGATGGAGCGGCTAGCAGCAGGGACCCCCGTGGAGTAGTTATCTTTTTGCGCTTATATGCTACTCATTCATACTACCCACACTACAACAAAAATGCTAAAAGACAACACCACAAAGACAACGGTTTTAGGAGAAACCGTTGTCTTTTTGTTAAAAGACAACGGTTTTGACAAAACCGTTGTCTTTGAGCACCCATATAACACAAAAGACAACAGTTTTACAGTATCCGTTGTCGTTGAGCATATTTTTTTTAAAATCAACAACACATTTTACAACGGTTTTCCAGAACTGTTGTCTTTAAGGTTTTTTTTTTATCTTAACAACAGTTAGGACAACGGTGCAATCAACCGTTGTCAATGAGAATATTTTTGTTGTCGTTGTGATAATATTACAATGGTTTTAAACCGTTGTCAATGAAATTTTAAAAATTTATAATACTATTAATACTATTTCATTATTATAATATAACGGTGAAATTATTTTTTTAATTATTAATACTATTTTTTTTTAATTATTGGAAATAAGTTTTTTTTTAAAAAAAAATTATAAATATATACGTTTACAACAATATATTTAAAAGTTTATATATATTTTTTAAACAATATATTAAAACAATATTTTTTTTAAAGTTTATATATATTTAAAAATTTGTTAGGTTAAATAATTCTTCCCTAAACTTCTCCGTCGTTCCTACTTCCCAAAAACCTCCGCCGTTCCTACTTCCCAAAAAACCTTCGCCGTTCTCCGTTGCGCGCTCGTCCATCCCATCTTCTTCCGCGCTGGCTTCTCACGATTGCTCGTCCTCTGTTCGTTCTCTTTCTTTTCCGTCAGTCATTGCTCGACCTCTGCCCATCGGCCTTCGTCCATCGTTCAGCGTCTTGATTCCGTCCCAACAGGTTTGTTCTCACGGTTATCATGTTGTGCCTTCAAACCTTTATTGGTTAAGAAGGTTTGAGTTGGATTGTTTGGTCAACCAAACATTCATAAATGAACAAAATTCAAGAAAATAAGCTGAAATGATATTTTCTTCATTTGTTTCTTTCCATTGAACATGTGGAATCAAGTTTAAAACCTGAATGGTCACATATGGAGAAATTCATTTGTTTCTGTCCATTGAACCTTAATCTCATTGTCACAGATAATCCGGTATCTGCTCATACAGAAAATCCAGCTTTTACTATAGGCCACCGCTAATTCTGACAGATTCTATATTCTCCTATACATTAGAAGTACTAGTTACCAACAGTTGCTTGGTCTAGTATTAAGCGAGTCACCAAAGTTCGGATATTCAAATATGTATACCGACACTAATGGAAAGGGCTCGCCCAAATGGGGGCCTCACATTTAATACAGTGCAAGGATACCTCTTGATCGAAGATAAAAAAACATTATTACTAATCCAGTTATGACCAATGTTTTGCTGATGTTTCTTGGTAGGTGGCTCGAAGGTCTTGCATACAAAATTGTATTCATCCTGTGAGGGAGGTTTACTTTTCAGTTCTCAGTTTAAACAATAGCAGGCCATGACAATCTCAAATAATTTTTAAAGTCATTTTTAAGTTTGCTCTCAAACTCCCAACTGTTATATAGGAAATTTGTTGCAGTTCTAAAACTAAACCATTTTGTGGTATAAGCTTTGTGCCATCTTTGATTTAGTTAATACATTATTCGCTCTTTTCTATATATTCCATGATTTTTTTTTTCAAGTTCTACAATATTATTATACATTAAAAGTAGCTCTAGTCTAATTATGACCAATTTTTGCCAATATTTCTTGGTAGTTGGCTCAAAGCTACATACCAAGTGCATTCTTTCTTGTTACTATCCGAGCTTACCTCCTCAGTTGTTTTGCCAACTTCACAAAGTAACAATGCATGTGAGTTCTTACAGTTTAGATAGTTCGTATTTCAAGGTGCATTTGGGGAATGACCAGAATAATAATTGATGATTATGTACATTTTAGGCAGATGCTGAAACCGACGAAGTTTATGCACAGATGACTCTGCAACCTTTAAACCTGGTAAATGATATGAGATATGCAGTTTTTGCCAGCCAACTTTGCTTTGTGCCAGAAATGTTGGGAATATAATTGTTCTTCTCTGCAGCAAGAATAGAAAGATGTCTATTTTCCAATCGAGATGGGTGCATCGAGCAAGCAAGCAACAAATTATTTCCGCAAGACTTTAACCGTGAGTGATACTAGCACTCATGGAGGATTTTCTGTGCCTCGTCGAGCAGCTGAGAATGTATTTCCTCCACTGGTGTGTTGTCTAGGGGCAATATGGAAGTGTTTTTGGCAACTTATTAGAAGAACAAGAGGAATTAAATTAATCATATTGCTATTTTATTGGATCATAGGATTTCTCACAGCAGCCACTAGCTCAGGAACTTGTTGCTTGTGACCTTCATGATGTTGAGTGGAAGTTCAGGCATATCTATCGTGGTAAGTAAAATGGAATTAGTATTCTTTGTTTATTTGCAGCCAAAGTAAATGAATAACAAGGCATGATCTTGGACTTATGTTGTGTTATTAGCTTGTCAGGGTAGGAAAGTTTTCCTTCCTTTGTATACGGATTCTTCTTGCTTTGCAAATTACTAAAAAACTGACATCATTACTTATGCAAACTTCACAGAGCCTGATTATTATTTCTGCATAATTGTGGGCTCGCTTGGGGTTTCATGATCATCTCTTCCCTTAGTTGTTACACCCAAAAAGAGGAAGAGAATATTGGTTGATTTAGACCAACGACATGATGAATTTAGACCTATGATAGGTGCCAGAGATGTGGTGAAGCCATTTGTTAAATCTGGCATAAAATGAGGCCTTCTGGAAGCTTGGAATTTAAAGTGAATAAATTAAGCTATAAATTTTCCAGTCCTTCAAACTTGCTATTATTAATGATTCTGCACTTGTGGCATTTTCTGCAATGAAACTGGAAATGATGCCAGAATAAAAATGATCTTATAGATACGAGTGGATTTAACAGTCTTATGATCATGCAAGTACTTCAGAAGGATGTGCTCTAATTTTATTTGTCCTATCTATATTCCCATTCTATACACAAATTCTTTGATATATCTCGTTCCCAATTAATATAAGACATCTAAAGACAGTACTCTCTCGCTTTTGCTAACCTTGTAAAGTAATATGCTCTTACGTCTGTTAGAATATTTGGTTCTAACTTTACATTTTGATGCAGCAAGTCCTGATCCTCTATAAATCAAAGACAGGCCTACCAATTAATTATAAGGCTTCCTAGGAGACCTAAAAACTTTTAAGCAGTTTGAGCATTGTTGTCTCAGGGTTGTTGGGTGACCTACATGTTGAATAAACCAACCTAAATGGGATTCTCAATGCCAAACCTTCTGACGAAGGTTAGTCAATCTATGCCTTTTGTTGGTCAACTTAGGCCTTTTGTTGTTTGACCTAGGATTTTTGTAGGTTGACCTAGGTCTTTGTAGGTCAACCTAGATGGCTAGGTCTTTGTAGGTCAACCTAGATGGCAGAGCTGGAGCACCTAATTTTTTTTTATTTTAAAGTCAGGCCAACCTGATTAGTTGGTAGGTTGACCTAGATGGCAAAACTCAGGTGCTAGACCTTCTATGTGAAAGTAAGTTGATCTAGGCATTTATTAGTTTGACCTAGGTAGTTAGGTCCTGTAAGGCAACTTTCTGCTTAAAAGTAGGTCAACCTATTCTTATGGTCAGTCACCCTAGGAGATAAATATTAAATTCTAATGGTTATAAATACATATTACTTTTTGTGACTATCTAAACCAAGATATATAAGCTCTTGGCTTGTCATTTGGCACAATAATGATCATGGAAAACTCTAATCATTCTCAAAGCTCACATATTATTAATCTTATCAATACATCTAAGAGGCGTGTATATCTTTTCAATCTAAGGGTTTATCCTTCTATTCTAGAACTCTCTTTGTAACTCTCCTTTTCTCATCTTTACATTGATTACATTCTTTAGGGTGAGATTAGGGTTTATTTCTCCTTTTGCTAGTTTACGTATTGCTTTCATGTTTAGTATTTAGCTTAAGCAATAGCAAAAATGACAATGAAATAACTTTGAAGCCATTTTTGAGTCTGAATGGGACTCTCTATAAGTAATAGGAATTTAGTCACAAATAACTTTGAAGCATTTTTGAGTTACAAATGGAACTCTCTATCATAATAGAGAAGTTGTTGAAGTTCTAACACCAAACCACTTACATGCTTTTTGTGATATCCACTTAGTTAATACGTATTCTGATCTTTTCCTATTGTTATATCAACTTGTTTCTTTGGCAGGGAGCCACCATCGTTGACCAGATTGTGACTATAACTCCCGCTGAAGGTTATGTCCCAAGAATTGATGAGGTAAAACTCATTCCATCCTATGGAGATTGTCTACTTATTTTAGTTGTTTCACTTTGCCCACTCTGCAATTTTTGCAGGAAGTTAAGGAAAGTGATGTGACAATTGATATTCCTGTTGGAATCTATGCTTCAACGCAGGATGTCTCTGTAAACTCGAGTGTAATTATCTCTTCTATTATGCCCTAACTGCATTTTGGTTCCAAAACACTTTTACTCATACTAGATGTTGCTCAAGGAATAACTACCATCATTTTTTGAACTCAAGTAGGGAAATTAAGGAGGTTATTAGATGTATAATTCAAAATAAAACAAATGCAACATTGAGGTGTTAATGTAGAGAATTTATTAATATAAGGGCATATAAGTTAAAGACGACAGAAAAAGAAATACAAAAATAAAAATTTGCGATATCAAATTTCCCTTATGACAACTTTTTTTCCCCTTATAACAACTTTTTTTGCGATCTCATGTGTAATTTATGTATCAAATTTTACTATCAGAATAAGTACTATAACATTTTCCATTACAGGTTCCCCTTCAACCGGATGGAGCTTAATGCGGGTATTTTGTTTTACGATATATGAGAGAGATAATTGAAGGCGTCGCATCCTTTAACAAGTCTTCCCTACGATCAATAGTAATATTAGATATATTTTCAAATTTTCTTATTGATACCATAGTGTTTAATTATATTTTCATTCATTTATTCACATGCGATTACAAAATCATGATATTGCAAAGGAAATTGATAAGTACGTTCGGAGTGGGTTGAATGCATACAAGATCACATATCTGATGATTAGGAGAGATTTAAGTGTACATACCTCTTTTGGTTACATGTGGTAATCTATAAGTGTTTTGCTTATTATGCATAATACTTTTGGTGCATATGATGTGTAGTTGTTTTGCCACAGTACTTTTTAATATATATCGGTAAGAGTGATCATTTAAAATGTGATGTGACCTTGTACTTTACATTGCTACAAGTGCGAGTGTATATATGTGTTTTCTATAATTCTTTTTGATGTTGTATGATTTATATTAAAAACACAACACTATAAATCTACAACGGTTTATTGTGTTCTAGAGTAACCGTTGAGAAATGACAACGATGAAAAACCGTTGTCTATGAGCAAAAAAAATCCGTGGTAAATCGGTGGTCGATCAAAGACAACGGTGAAAGACCGTTGTAGATTTAAGGAAAAGACAACGGTGAAAAACCGTTATCTATTAGCCAAAAAATCTGTGGTAAATCGACCCGTTGTGAAAAGTGATTCGGGCAAAGACAACGGTTAAAAACCGTTGTCTTATCCTTGAAACGACAACGGTTTTTCACCGTTGTCTTTGCCCGAATCACTTTTCACAACGGGTCGATTTACCACAGATTTTTTGGCTAATAGACAACGGTTTTTCACCGTTGTCTATTCAATTTTTTGTTGTAGTGCCAACTTGGCCACTCGAGAGTAGTGGTACCTGGAGTCGGGATAGTTGTCATGTTGTGCCACCCAGGCCATACTGGGGTCGTGGTTGGATGTGTCCGTAGACATGGCCATGCATATGCATTGTTGATATATATGTATGCATGTATTTGATATATGTTTTACATATGCTTGTGAGATGCTGTATTTGGTTGCAGCATATGCTTGTTCATCATGTTACATGTCATTTGCATATTATATACTGCTGTGTATTGAGCATGATGTATGTGTTGGTCCAGATTATTGTATGCATTTGATTAGCGTCATGTCACAGTTTAGTATAGACCGGATTGTTATTACATGTGATTATATACTGTTCATATGTTTGAGTGTTGGTCAGGTGTGAGATTGACCGTGTATGTTATATGGGTTACGTTATTGTATACCTATTCAGGATGATATAGCTTATGGTGTTGAGGACCGTCAGGTACGTTAGTACATTACTTCATGTTCAGTTGATCAGTTTAGTATATGTATTGAGTATGACTATACTGTGGTTACTTGTCATTACATTTAGATATGTATGTCTATTGGACTCATTCTGTATACCAGTAGATCTTCACATGTATACTTGTAGATATCTATATCTTACATGTTCATGCACTTTCTACATATTACCCCAGAGTTTATACTCGCCACCACGTACCCTGGGTTTCCTATCGCCCAGGTCACAGGTAGAAGATTTCTTAGATGTTCGGAGCTCCGCCAGCTGATCCCATCTCACACCGAATGGTTGGATTCTTATTCCGTATTATTGTATTCCCTTGTGTTGTTTGATTTGGGATTTCATCCTATATTGTTTCCATAATTGTGTTATACGAATGTGTTATATGTATTTGATCTTTGATGTGGTTTCTATTTTGATTCATGTTGTGTCAAAGTTACTCTGGAGTGCATAGTTAAGTCTTTGTATCTTTTGTCAGTATATTCCGCTGTGTTTTATGGATTATGTCCATGTATATGTTATGTGATTGTGGCCGAAAGACTTTATGTATATCAGGGAATTGTATCACGTATAGGGGATATGTTGTCTGATTATTTCCGGCTCGGCATACTCTCGGGGCGTGACAAAAATCCTCCCCAAACTACTCCTTTTATAACCTGCACTGGGTTGATTTCGTACCTAGCAGTCGACTTTCAAAATGATCTAGTGGACTGCTCGCCTATCTGTTGTCTCACAACGGACTAATCCACATTGGATTACTCCAACGGATACCCTACCAGTCGACTTCCCTTACTAACAGTCGACTGCCAAGCCAGTAGTCGACTACGCAACATTTTGTGCCCTTGCCATTTATGACCAGTCGACTACCCATCTATGGCAGTCGACTGCCCATACATGGCAGCCGACTGCTAGAGCCTCAGTCAAGCAGTCAAGCCTCAGTTGACTCCTCGACCAATCAACTAGTCATAATCCCAGTCGACTGCTCGAGTCAAACTAAGCTCTCAAGTGTCATTCATTTGGCCAGTCAATTGGTACATAACCCCAGTCAACTAGTAAAGCTCAAACATGAGATTTAACCAAAGTATGATCCCCTCATACTTGATCGACCACCCTTAGCCTAGACCTAAGCCTTCTAGTCACCTCCATCAGCCTCACACCCTCTGGGTCCCTCTGAGTCCTCAATGACTCATTCACCCTTCGCACTAGCTTTCAAGTGCTTCTATTGGCTATGTCATGCTAAGCAGGTCCTTTGCCAAGATTCATTTGGACTTATGCCATCAAGATTACATGCTTCAACTTTACACTACCAAAATCACACCCTTGGACTTTTCAATTGCCAAGACTTAATGCTTGGACTTTCACCGCCAAGACTACACACTTAGACTTACGTGACCAAGACTTCAACCTTGGACTTTTCCTTTGCCAAGTATCCATTACTTGGACTTTCATCACTAAGACTATACTTGGACTTTCCATGTGAAGTATCCAAACTTGGACTTCCATGCCAAAACCATGCTTGGACCTTCCATGCCAAGACCATTCTTGGATTTTCCATGCCAAGTATCCAAACTGGACTTTCATGCCAAGACCATGCTTGGACTTTCCATGTCAAGACCATTCTTGGACTTCCCCTCGAGCTCACTCGAGTCTAGTCAACCATGACCTGAGGTTTGATTGCTCCAACAATCTCCCTCAAATAATCTCTCCCATATAACTTTGGATATCCCAGTCATCCACTAGTCATATGGTCAAACCATTTTGTCAAACAATAATCAAACCCATTGTCAACTCATTTCAAACATCAAAATCCTACTCGAGTCCCACTCGAGTCTCGTCAATTGTGACCTGGGTCGATTGCACCAACAATCGCCTCCTAACAATCTCTGCCATATGACCTTGGATATCCCAAATATCCACTTGTCATATGGTCAAAATATAGTCAAACCATATTGATAAACACATTGTCAGTCCCTTTGTCAAACTTTTTGTCAAACATCAAAACCCTACTCAAGTCCCACTCGAGTCTAGTCAATCATGATCTGGGTCGATTGCACTAACAAAAAGCACGAAAGAAAACTTTACAAGAATGCTTTTGATCACTTTATTGCTTTTGGTTGCTTTGGACGAGCAGCAAATCCCCTCCCAAATCACCAAGAACCAACAACACTTCTCCCACGACCTATGTTTAAGGATTTGGCTTGGGATGATTTTCTGCCTAGTAGTTGACTGGGGCACTGCCCACCTATCTGTTGTCTTACAATGGATTAATCCATGTCAGTTTTTTTACCAACGGACACTTGAGCAGTCGACTGTCATTACCATTAGTCCACTGCCAAGCCTTCAATCGACTACCCAGTTGACTACAAAATCTTTTGTACTCGTGTCCACTAATGACAGTCGTCTACCCATTCGTTGTAGTCGACTGTCAGTGGCCAGTCGATTGGTCTAAACTACCAGTCAACTGCTAGAGCCACATTCAATAGTCGAGCTACAGTCGAATGTTGAAGATCTAATGTCGTGCTAGATGGGGGTGAATAGCAGTTCTCTGATTTCGTTATTCGTTCGCGTGCTTGTCTACAACAATGTTAGTGTGCAGCGGAATACAAATAGAAATGAATAACAAATATAAAATCACACGCAAACACAACGATATAACATGGTTCGGAACCTAGGGTTCCTACTCCATGGGTCGAGGTCAAGTTAGCTCTAGTGATGTACACCACTGTTGGATCAAAAGCGTCGCTAGAGGGGGAGGGTGAATAGCGAGCATAAAATCTTTTCATTCTTTCGTTCGTTAAATTAAAACACAGAGATGCACAGTGGAAAAATAAATAGCACAAGTTTGTTTTTACTTGGTTCATAACCCAACGGTTACTAATCCAAGGCCCCATGATCCTTGACCACGTACGAAGGAGAAATCCACTATAGAGGTAGGAGACAATGATCACAAAAACCGAAAACACGAGGATGAGGCAACAAACCTACCTCACCTCGTTACGATTAAAATCATGAATACAATAAATAAAAAACTAATACTTGTTGCTACCGACAAAGAGATTTTGAACTTGGCGTTGCATCGGCGTTATGATGACATTAGAGCTTTGGCATTGCAAGAGCACTTTGAGAGTAAGATGGATGATCTTTGGGTTAGAGTCCTCCCCACCTTTTATAGATTTGTACCTTGTAATAAGTCTAGATGTAGATCCTCAACTTTTGGAACTTATCACGAGGTGGAACCTTATCTTATCGTGAAGTGGCGGCGTCAAACATTATCCATTTTGACCTAGCGCACAAGGTTGATTCGTCACCATCGATCAGTGATGCCCTTCATCGATCGGTGATTTGCATTAATCGGCCAATAGCGTGATCAACTTCGGCTAGCCACTTCCTTGAGTTAGCATAGAAAATGGTAAATGCGATGGTTTCTTATCGTTCGATCTCGACCTAGACCTTCCACTAGAAGTCTTAGTCAGATCGCCGCCTACGGTTATCCCCGTACAGAGGACACGACCTTACCATCTCTCTTCGCACTCATGCTTACCTCTGGTCCTTTATGACTTGTCTCTTTGCTTCCGGTCTTCCACCTAGGTTCTTCAACTCCCACGAAGTTCTCCTGGTGTTGCCCGACCACCATGGTTTCCCGACTCGAGATTCTCCGGGTGTCGCTGACCTTCGGTAACCATTTCCTGCACACTTAATTCAACTCATGAGATAACAATATGACCTTAACTTTGGATCTATACCATAATCAAAACCTATGTTCGATTATCTGGTACCCCTACACCAACAATCTTTCCCTTTTTGATCTATGGCAAACCGACACAAAGTTAAGGAAAAAATTAAAGCATAAAACAAGTAGAGTAAATGATAAATGTCCTTTCAAAAACTCCCTCTTAACCCTAGGTGAGTTTTGAAAGAGATTTTAAAAATTAAATTTTTATTACTCCCCCTTAACTTTTGCTCTCCTCCCCCTTTTGTCATAAATCAAAAAAGGTGTCGGAGTTTTTATATAAAATAAGGGTTTAAAAACAACATGTGTCTAGAATTATTAAAGATAAATTAACTATGAGCTCAAGCATGCGTCGAGCAGTAGTTAGATAGATTGGTTCGAGGTGTGTCCCTTTGCACCAATAATTTAAAGGGTTGTAATATAACCCTTAGAGTTAGTTTTCTATCCCCATTAGTCAAATATATGAAGTATAAGATGTTGGGTTTCCCCGGCACCGGGGCGAGTGTGTGTTCGAACATGTTTCGTAAACATGTGCATAGAAGAAGAATTAAAAGCAATAAATCTAATTTATTACAACACACACACCACACGCATGCAAGATACAATATGTGTAGACATAATCGCAGTTTCAAATTTTACAATAAAAGGAAATTACACTAGTTATACCTGACGTATCACGTGCAGCGGGAATGACATCAACCGGAGCAACTCACGCGAGAGTTGCCTCTATCTGTATCCACGCCGAGTATCGTCCGGAAATCTTTGCCAAGCTATGAGGATCGTCTTCGTAGGAGTCACTAGCCTCGTGTCGAAGACGATGTGATCGAGAGAAGATCACAATCCGAATCGAAATTCGGATGCAAAAACAAGTCCCCAAAACTCACTTCTCCGAACAAGTATTCGTCAACCGATTGACGAATCCTTGGTCCTCCACCTATGAGGATTACCGAAGATCCAATCCCCGGCAAGGAAGTCACTGTCGGAGCTCCAAACGCTGTCCAAATGACGCTCTGACCAGAAGGAAACAAGCTGTCCAAAAATTGGACAGGTTGGTGGAGGACTTGGCGCCGACCAAAGGAGTTGATCGGCTGATCCTTGGTCATCGAAGCCAAGATGGGTCGCCGACAGCAGCTGGATGCCAGAGGCACAAAGGTGGATGGTGGCACAAGCTGGGCATGGATCCTCTTGGGCAGCTGCAAGGAGAAGAGAGGGAGAGGAGAGGAAGAGAAGTTTCCAAAAATAAAACTTAGGACTCTCCAAACCTCTAGCCGTGCTTTTATAGAGCGCGTGTTTCTTAACCATCAAGAAACCTTCTCCTTAGAGTTATTGGTTTCTAACCAAAACCCATTAACCCGCTCCAATAACTTAAGTTAAAATAAACTGAACCGAGTTGGTCTATTTTAAGTTAAAACGAACCGAACCAACTTTGGTTCATTCGTTTAAAACAAAGCAAACTGCTTTGGTTTATTTTCCACTATTGGATTAGAACCAAACTAATTTGGTTCATCCATCATGTCTTCATAAGACTTGGCCCATCCATGCTTCCATTGTGACTGAAACAATTTCATGCTCGCTCCTTGTTTGGTCCAACCAAACCTAGTTTCTCTCGATCTGAGAATCTCATTCTCAAGCTCGTTTTAAATCCTTCAGATTACGCTCGTTCTGCGTGTGACCAAATAGGTTCCCGGTTTATGTTGGCTGTCTATAATTAACCATTAATTATAGAACGATCATGAGTGGCACCTAGTAGTACATCATGATCCCCAATTAATCGGAATATCAACGGTTGATCCCAGAACCATTTCTGAAACCCTTCAGCAGCTACAATGAATCATGCCCCGTTCCCTTCACTCATCTTATACCCACTTGGTTCTGGACATAATCTATAGTGTCAGTCTCCACTAGGCTGACTATGTCACACCTAGCCCATGTATCATTTCTTCATACTACGGATTCTAGTTACTGCACATGTATCCTAGAGTACCTTACTCTAAACATGTAATGCTTTGGCCAAAGACTTTAGTAACAATCCGACGATAGGTCAAGGGTATACATCTCCTCGCAAGGAGTGGTGAATCCTTTATAGGCTATTCAAACACCTTCGGGCATTTCGACTTATACCCAATCATCCTGGGTCCACATCTCCTTGGAGATGCTTGCTTAAGATGTCAAAGCATAAGTCTCCATGACCAAGATGACTTAAATACCGCAAGTCAAAGGAACATCACATTTAAGCTGCAGTAAGAACTTCATTGACATATCCATATATGTAGAGAACCATATGAAGTCTTACAGCTGGTCACTTCAATGAACTAGTTACCATAACTAACATCCACGATTAACTCTGGACATCACAATGTCTCCAGCCAGTGAGAATCAACTGCTTGGATACACCAAAGAGTATACCTCGTGCTAGTCTCGACATAACTGATGGTGTCCAAATCCATCAATTTATCGACTAGGGATAATTCCAATACATCACAATTACATATGTAGAGATACTCACTAGTTGTGATCCAATCACAAATTCTCTCATGCTATGAATTGTATTGTGGACATTCAGTAAATGATTTTAAGATCTAATCAAATACATGCAAACATGTATACTCAAATAGTGAATCTTCATTAATCATATAAATAGTTTAAACATAAGGCGATGCCTTAGGACACCTCTCATATATAACTAACATAATGTAGGGAATTCTTTATGCCAAATAGCATATGCGCAACGGAAAAATTAGGATCCCTTCCTAGTGATCCTTGCGAAAGAAAACCTCGTACAAAATAAATTTCTCTAAAACCAAACCTATCTTATAGGAGAGGATTACCTTTGTTGCGTGCCCTTGTTAATCCCGCTTTTCCTTTTGGTTTGTTGGATCTTTAGCACGTTCAAATGTCCGTGCCTCTATATGTATCCACACTAGCAAGCTCTTGTCTCACAAAAGAAACTAGAAGAGCTCTCCTTTCCTTCTTGCTAGAGAAGTCCCTAAAGGAGAGGAAGCTAGGGAAAAAGAGAAAGGAAGAAGAAGACTATTCTTCTTGCTAGCCTACACTCACAAAACCACACAACAAAGCTTCCACCAAGCTCTCAAGCTTCACACAACAACCAAAAATCTTGCTTTGGCCGGCCACTCCATGGAGTCTTTTATAGGGTTGGAAAAACCCTTTCACCTCCTAACATTCAATGCAATCCATTGCATTGAGACACAATCAAACAAGGAGTTGGCTTCCTTGTTTGGCCGGCCACTTAAGGAGACAAAAACCACTTTGTCTCCTTCCACCTCATCTAGCTTAGGTGGCATGCTTATGTGGCATGCTTGTGTGGCATTCATGCATGTTGAATTAATCTTATTAATTCAATAAGCTTATGTTATCATATTGAATTAATCTCATTAAATCAATAAGGTAACATATTGAATTAATCTCATTAAATCAATAAGCTAAAATTCTCATTAAGCTTAAAGTCCAAAAACCATTTTGTACTTAAGCTTATTCCCAAATTATTCTAGTCAAACTAGAATGCACTAATTCTTCTAATCATTATGCTCTTTGTGTGTGACCCTATAGGCTCTCATAACGTTGGCAGTGAATCTAAACTCTTTTAGATACACAAGCAATGAGCGGCATCTAGCAATACATCATTGCTACCCAAGTTACGAAATAAGTCAAGATCCGACTAACCTTTCCGTGACTACTATAATGTATGACCGTGTCCTTCTATCCTTGATATCAGATTGACCAATGAGGCATAGACCGTGTCATCCTCGATCAATCTATGTGTTTCTTGATCCCTGAGTAAACTAACTCAAACAAATGAGCTCAATATCTCATATTGACTCATTTGAGCTTGGCCATGCGTTTTAGCAGTTCTACTCAATCAAGGGGCCCATCGATATCACTCTCGTCATATGAGAGGGATAGATCCCATCTACATCATTCACATCCCTCCGCATAATTTGTTATATACCCAGTAATCGCCTTTATGGTCCACCCTGTTACGGGTGACGTTTGACGATACCAAAGTACATAATTTCTTATGTAGGGAACCGTAGTGACTTCAGGTTCGAGGACTATTCATACCAATAGTCACATGAGAAAGTTTATGACACTCATATAACGATCCATGAAACTTTCTCATGGCGGGTCAGTTCAGTATATATTCTCTAATATATACCCATGTGTCAACTTGATATCATATATCCATGACTTGTGAGATCAAGTCATCAATCGACCTACATGCTAGTCTTTATGTATTAATATTGCCTTTGCATATTAATACTTGACTAGGAACATTTAGGAAAGTATTCTCTACAGCCTCTCATAATCAATTCTGCTAATTGATGTGTTGTAGATAAGAACCTACTTTTCTAGGGCATTATTATATTTAATTTAGCTGGCACAAGCAAGATGTAAATATAATAACCAATCCTTTGCCTTTATTGAATATGATACAAAATGTTCCCTTTTCAACCATCACATGATTGGCTCTAGGGCTATAACTAACAATCTCCCACTAGCACTAGTACCAATCACTATGATATCTAATACCTAGTGACCTAGTGTGACCATCATGCTTCCTCTGTGCCAAAGCCTTGGTCAATGGATCTGCGATGTTAGCTTATGTCGGTACTCTGCATATCCTCACATCTCCTCTATCGATGATCTCTCGAATGAGATGGAAGCGCCGCAGTATGTGTTTGGTCCGCTGATGTGATCGAGGTTCCTTAGCCTGTGCAATAGCCCCATTGTTGTCACAATAGAGGTCTATTGGATATGTAATGCTAGGAACTACCCCAAGTTCACTGATGAACTTGCGGAGCCAAACAGCCTCCTTTGCTACATCAGACGCAGCAATATACTCGGCTTCTGTTGTAGAATCAGCAACTGTGTCCTGCTTTGAACTCTTCCAGCTCACAGCTCCACCATTCAGGCAAAACACGTACCCCGATTGCGATCTATAGTCATCCTTGTCTGTTTGGAAGCTTGCATCACTGTAACCCTTTACAGCTAGCTCCTCATTGCCTCCAAATATCAGGAAATATTCTTTCATTCTTCGTAAGTATTTAAGAATATTTTTGACTGCTATCCAGTGACTTTCACCTGGATCCGACTGGTATCTACTCGTCATGCTCAAAGCATACGAGATGTCAGGACGAGTACAAAGCATGGCGTACATGATAGACCCTATGGCAGATGCATAAGGGATCTTATCCATGCGATCTCTCTCCTCCTTAGAAGAGGGACATTGAGTCTTCGAAAGACTCACACCATGTGATAAAGGCAGAAATCCTTTCTTGGAATTTTGCATAGCAAAACGATCTAGCACTTTATCAATGTATGTACTCTGACTTAGGCCAAGTAATCTTTTAGATCTATCTCTATAGATCTTGATGCCTAGAATATAGGCAGCTTCACCTATGTCTTTCATCGAGAAACAATTCCCTAACCACATCTTCACAGACTGGAGTGAGGGAATATCATTTCCGATGAGAAGTATGTTATCTACATACAAGACAAGAAATACAACTGTGCTCCCACTATTTCTCTTGTAGACACAAGGTTCATCTTCATTCTTGATGAAACCAAACTCCTTGATTGCATCATCGAATCGAAGATTCCAGCTTCGAGAGGCTTGCTTTAGTCCATAAATGGACCTTTGTAGTTTGCATACCTTTCCAGGATGCTTTGGATCTTCAAAACCCTCAGGCTGTGTCATGTACACATCCTCGAGTAGCTTTCCATTCAGAAAAGCGGTTTTGACATCCATCTGCCAGATCTCATAATCGTGGTAGGCTGCAATAGCAAGTATGATCCGAATGGATTTAAGCATCGCAATTGGTGAAAAGGTTTCATCATAGTCAATACCATGAATTTGTTTGAATCCTTTAGCCACCAATCTACCTTTATAGGTATGCTTATTACCATCCATGTCAGTCTTTACTTTAAAGACCCACTTACACCCAATGGGTTTTACCCCTTCAGGTGGATCAACCAAAGTCCATACTTGGTTAGTGTACATGGATTCCATTTCGGATCTCATGGCCTCTAGCCATTTCTCGGAATCTGGGCTCTTCATAGCTTCTTGATAGGATGTAGGCTCGTCAAGATCGACAAGCAATACGTCACCGTTGTCAGTCAAGAGAAAGAATATCTCTCGGGTTGACGACGGATCCTATCAGATCTCTGAAGAGGTTGGTCTACATGAGCAGTGTTTGCTCCACAACTCTTTGGGCAACAATTTCCTCATCACAACACTTTGTGGTTCCTGTTCATTTTCCATCGAAGCCTTAGTGTTATCGTCATCTTGAACTTCTTCAAGATGAATTTTACTCCCACTAGTTTTCTAGAAATAAATTCTCTTTCTAGAAAGACAGCATTTCTGGCAACAAACACCTTGCCAAGTGTGGGATTGTAAAAGTAATATCCCTTAGTTTCCTTGGGATATCCTACAAAATAACTTATCGATTTGGGTCCTAGTTTATCCGAGACTTGACATCTAACATAAAGCTTCACAACCCCAAATCTTTATAAAGACATTTTGGGACTCTTCGATCCATATCGTATATGGTGTCTTTTCTACGGCTTTTGATGGGACGCGATTAAGTGTGAAAGCGGCTATCTCTAGAGCTAGTCCCCAAAAGGAAGTAGGTAGATCAGTCTGACTCATCATTGATCGTACCATATCTAATAGAGTACGATTTCTCCTTTCAGATACACCATTCCATTGTGGTGTTCCAGGTGGAGTGAGTTGGGATATTATCCCACACTCAGCCAAGTGATCACGAAACTCTTGACTAAGGTATTCACCACCTCGATCTGATCGAAGTAGCTTAATACGCTTACCAAGTTGGTTTTGTACTTCATTCTTGAATTCTTTGAACTTTTCAAAGGATTCTGACTTATGTCTCATCAAATATAAGTAGCCAAATCTACTCATATCATCAGTGAAAGTAATAAAGTACTTATAGCCTCCTCTGGCTTCGACATTGAAAGGGCCACATACATCAGTATGTATGAGTCCTAACAAGTCCGTCACTCTCTCGCCATGTCCACTAAATGGAGTTTTAGTCATCTTTCCTAAAAGACAAGATTCGCATACCTCATATGATTCAAAATCAAATGAGTCCAATAATCCATCTTTATGGAGTTGGGATATGTGTTTTTCATTTATGTGACCTAGGCGACAGTGCCAGAGATATGTTTGGTTCAAATCATTCGATTTGAACCGTTTGGTATTTACGTTATATATTGGGTTTTCTAAATCTAGAACATAGAGACCATTCATAAGTGGTGCATTACAATAGAACATTTCATTCAAATAAATGGAACAACATTTGTCCTTTATTATAAAAGAAAAGTTTTTCTTGTCTAAACAAGATACAGAAATTATGTTCTTTGTCAATGAAGGTACATATAAGCACTCCTCTAGTTCTAAGATAAGCCCAGTGGGCAAAGACAAAGAATATGTTCCTACAGCTACAGCAGCAACTTTTGCGCCATTGCCTACTCGTAGGTCCACTTCGCCTTTTGCCATTAGTCTACTATTTCTCAGTCCCTGCACATTAGTACAAATGTGAGATGCACATCCGGTATCTAATACCCATGTAGAAGAAATAGATAGATTAACTTCTATAATGTGTATACCTGAGGCAGAAGTCCCACTTCTTTTCTTCTTTACTTCCTTAAGGTAGACTTTGCGGCTTCCTGTCCAGTCTCACGCAATGGAAACCCTTCCTTAGGTACTTTACCTTTACCCTTTGAAGTGGATGAATTGGCCTTGCCTTTGGCTTGGGTCTTACCCTTGCCTTTACCTTTGTCCTTTTTGACCATTAGTGCGTTACTAACTTTCTTCTTGAGATTTGGTTGTGATTCTTAACATCTTTGAGAATCTCGAAAGGCTTATCAATTTCATTCATGTTATAATTCATGTGAATTGATTATATGTTTTCAGCGATTGCAGGATAACATCGGTTGCCAATTCTTGGCTCAGTGGAAAACCTAGTCTTTCAAGGTTCTCAACGTACCCAATCATTTTGAGTACGTGAGTTCCTACAAGTGTTCCTTCTTGCATCTTGCATGCAAAAAGAGCCTTAGACACTTCAAAACGCTCGTGCCTGGCTTGTCCTTGATATAGTTGTTTCAAATGCTCAACCATATCATAGGCATCCATGTTCTCATGTTGCTTCTGAAGCTCAGAGTTCATGGTTGCAAGCATAAGGCATGACACATCTAATGCGTCATCTTGATGCTTCTTATAAGCATCTTTTTCAGCACGAGTGGCCGCAGGGGCAGGTATTTCAGGGGTAGACTGCTCTAGGACATACAGTTTGCGTTCTTGCTTGAGGATAATCCTCAAGTTCCTATACCAGTCAAGAAAGTTCACTCCATTGAGCTTGTCCTTCTCAAGGGCGACGATCGCAAGTTGAGGGGGTGTGTCGTGTTAGATGACATGGTGATCTACAACAATAAAATGCAAAATTAAGTATCATACCTAAGTCATTTAATTAGGCCTTTAATTAAATGAGGCTCCCACTAAATTCTCATAGCTTTGATATGAGCTAATCATTGATGTAGGCAAACACTTTTCGCTTACATCATTAGCTACTATTTAGCTATAAATTTATATGGGATAAAGATCCACATCATAATTCATCTTGAGTTAGCTTTGGCTAATCGCCCAAGATGTAGTATGATTAGGTAGGCAATCTTTTGCCAATTACATCTGATGTAACTCTTTAATAGCTTTGGTTAAGTTTAGATTAGTTTAGTGCTTATTCCTAAACCAGCTTCCAGGCTGTGGCGAGGCACAAAGGCCTTCTTGGATATCAGAGCAACGACCACTTCTAAGACAAAGCTGATGTTCGGAAATCACACAAAACTAATTTTAAAACTTATGTTCAAAGCTAATATATGCCTCTACTTTCTTAACTAATTAAGAAAAACTTAATTAAGTCTTAACCAAGTTTGATAGAGGGACATCACGATTGTCCACTCGCACTCTTTCAAGATAAAATGCATTTCTTTGCTTTGGCAAACCCAATAACAAATGATCGAGGAAGTAGTGAGTACCAAACTTTGGTAGGCATATCGTATTTGACTTATTAAGATATAAAAACATGCATCATATACATATTAGCATACATCACATATAAGCTAAACTAACATGCATCACATACATATTAAACTAAGCGTGTCATGGTTATGGCCCTTATTCTACAATCTTCTCAAGCCAATGAAAAGATTGATTGGTCAACCTAGGGATAGTATCTTCTCCCAAGTGCTTCCTTTTGGTTGTCTTGTGTGTTGACTTCCTCCTTGTAACCTCATCATCCAATGGACCCTCCATCTTTGTTTTGTATATTACAAAAGGAGAAATACTCGAGTTACATTCGAGTCTAAAACTAATTTTTTACAACAAGAATTTTAGGAGAAAGGCACGACACGCAGGTCGTATTAAGAATTACAACACACAATTACAAACTTTTGGGACTAGGCCATAACCATGCACCATGTCAATTTTAACTTTTAAAAGACATCGGATATTTTATTATGTTTGGAAAATTGCTAATGCAATTATCAACTCATAATAAAATTTATCCTACTTCTATATCATATATAAAATAGAGAAAAATGATTTTTATACGATCTTTCGCAAGTGGCTCTGATACCACTGTAGGGAATTCTTTATGCCAAATAGCATATGCGCAACGGAAAAATTAGGATCCCTTCCTAGTGATCCTTGCGAAAGAAAACCTCGTACAAAATAAATTTCTCTAAAACCAAACCTATCTTATAGGAGAGGATTACCTTTGTTGCGTGCCCTTGTTAATCCCGCTTTTCCTTTTGGTTTGTTGGATCTTTAGCACGTTCAAATGTCCATGCCTCTATATGTATCCACACTAGCAAGCTCTTGTCTCACAAAAGAAACTAGAAGAGCTCTCCTTTCCTTCTTGCTAGAGAAGTCCCTAAAGGAGAGGAAGCTAGGGAAAAAGAGAAAGGAAGAAGAAGACTATTCTTCTTGCTAGCCTACACTCACAAAACCACACAACAAAGCTTTCACCAAGCTCTCAAGCTTCACACAACAACCAAAAATCTTGCTTTGGCCGGCCACTCCATGGAGTCTTTTATAGGGTTGGAAAAACCCTTTCACCTCCTAACATTCAATGCAATCCATTGCATTGAGACACAATCAAACAAGGAGTTGGCTTCCTTGTTTGGCCGGCCACTTAAGGAGACAAAAACCACTTTGTCTCCTTCCACCTCATCTAGCTTAGGTGGCATGCTTATGTGGCATGCTTGTGTGGTATTCATGCATGTTGAATTAATCTTATTAATTCAATAAGCTTATGTTATCATATTGAATTAATCTCATTAAATCAATAAGGTAACATATTGAATTAATCTCATTAAATCAATAAGCTAAAATTCTCATTAAGCTTAAAGTCCAAAAACCATTTTGTACTTAAGCTTATTCTCAAATTATTCTAGTCAAACTAGAATGCACTAATTCTTCTAATCATCATGCTCTTTGTGTGTGACCCTATAGGCTCTCATAACGTTGGCAGTGGATCTAAACTCTTTTAGATACACAAGCAATGAGCGGCATCTAGCAATACATCATTGCTACCCAAGTTACGAAATAAGTCAAGATCCGACTAACCTTTCCGTGACTACTATAATGTATGACCGTGTCCTTCTATCCTTGATATCAGATTGACTAATGAGGCATAGACCGTGTCATCCTCGATCAATCTATGTGTTTCTTGATCCCTGAGTAAACTAACTCAAACAAATGAGCTCAATATCTCATATTGACTCATTTGAGCATGGCCATGCATTTTAGTAGTTCTACTCAATCAAGGGGCCCACCGATATCACTCTCGTCATATGAGAGGGATAGATCCCATCTACATCACTCACATCCCTCCGCATAATTTGTTATATACCTAGTAATCGCCTTTATGGTCCACCCTGTTAGGTTCGAGGACTATTCATACCAATAGTCACATGAGAAAGTTTATGACACTCATATAACGATCCATGAAACTTTCTCATGGCGGGTCAGTTCAGTATATATTCTCTAATATATACCCATGTGTCAACTTGATATCATATATCCATGACTTGTGAGATCAAGTCATCAATCGACCTACATGCTAGTCTTTATGTATTAATATTGCCCTTGCATATTAATACTTGACTAGGAACATTTAGAAAAGTATTCTCTATAGCCTCTCATAATCAATTCTGCCAATTGATGTGCTGTAGATAAGAACCTACTTTTCTAGGGAAT
This sequence comes from Wurfbainia villosa, assembly GCA_025175895.1. Lineage (NCBI taxonomy): Eukaryota > Viridiplantae > Streptophyta > Magnoliopsida > Zingiberales > Zingiberaceae > Wurfbainia > Wurfbainia villosa. The sequence continues at coordinate 97,196,934 of CM045986.1, forward strand.
TATTATATTTAATTTAGCTGGCACAAGCAAGATGTAAATATAATAACTAATCCTTTGCCTTTATTGAATATGATACAAAATGTTCCCTTTTCAACCATCACATGATTGGCTCTAGGGCTATAACTAACACATAAGATATGTAGGGGTGCTAAACTTTGGCCTAGAGAGTTGTAAATATTCGTTAAGTACAATAGTTGAGAAAATAGGTAGCATTTTGAAAAGGTTATATTAAGTGTATTTCAATTATCCTTAACATCTCACCCATTCTATGTGTCTCAGAATGTATTCACCTTATATGTTTTGTGAGATGATTTGAACTTGATTAAAGACAGTCAACCTTGGGTTAGATTCGAATTTAACCTTTAGATCGTTAAGTAACTTTTCGAGAAACTAGCTTTCAGGTCATGGTGAGGCACAAGGGTCTTCTTTGATCGGAACAACAATCACTTCCTTAGACAAAGCCAAATTCAAGAAAATATCACTTAAGTCACTTAGGGTTACTTCCTGGTCTAACTAGTTTAGGATATGGCAAGGTAGCTTCAGCTAGTTCAACTCAGCCAAGTGCACCAAGCTAGATACGCCTTATCTAGCTCGAATACACAAGACGTTGTTTCCCTAACGTACTATAATCTCATCGTGTCCTAATACTATGTTATCAAAGTTGACTAACTATTTATCCTATCTAGTCGTTCTAATAACTAATCATGCAATGATTTTGCTAAGAAAGTGGGTATACTATTTTAGTATTAGCTCCCCCTGGACCATTGAACCAATATATATCCACAAAGTGGACTTCATCCTTGGGAATCCAAAACTTATTGGTTCTTATATGTGAGGTCAATAAAACCTTTGGGACTCATGCTTGGACTCGTTGATGACTATGATTTACGATAGACATATAAGATCTATTAGTAGTCCTTGACCTAAATCCGAGTCCAACTTTGTTGTACACGGCTCTTTGAGTTCCATGTAGTCGGTTAAGATTCTTGGATCCCAACATGAACCTTTCCAACCTAGCCTCGACCTCTTAAACTCGTCCTTTCAAGAGAGAATTCTCCTCCTCAAGTTTTTTAACTTGAGTTGAGTTTCCTTCTTGAACTTGACTAGTTGAAGAGGTTAGAGTAGCCTCTTGCTTGAGGGTTTCAACCTCCTTAAGTAATGACTCAACTCTAGACTCAGACTTAGTCAATTTCCTATTTATCAACTTAATTGCATGATATAAGTTTGAAATTAATGAACGACTTACCTTAATCTTTTCTTTTGATTCGACTTTGAGTCTTGACTCAAATTCATCCTCGGAGTCGGAGTTGGATTCGTAGTCGGCTTCGGACTCGGACTCAGACTCTACCGGTTTCTCCATGAACGCCAAGTTGTTGTTTTTATCTTCTCCCTCCTCCCACGTTGCATGAAAATCTTGCTTGAGTTGCTTGTGTTTTGGCTTCATTTTTGGGAAATCTGACTTGTAATGCCCTTCCTTGTTGCACCCATAGCATGTGTATGTTTGTGGGGGTTTCTTGCTCTTCAATTGCTCCCTTTTCTTTTTGATGATTCTCCGAACTAGATTGACTAGTTCGGCCTCCATCTCCTCTTTAGATTTCGATTCGGATTCACCTTCCGATTCGGATTCTTCTTCTTCAAGAGGTATCTTGCTCTTTATTTTTTTGTCTTCATCTTGCAAACAACGCTACATCTTTCTCAACCGAGATTGCATTAGTTTGTTCATGTAACTCAAATTATGAAAAAAGTTCATCTAACCTAACCTTAGATAGATCTCTAGATACCTTATAGGCATCAACCATGGATGCCCACAAGGTGGTCCTAGGAAAACCATTAAGAGTGTACCTTATTATATCCCGATTGTCTACCTTTTGTCCGATGGCATGTAGACTGTTCAAGATGTCTTGGATCTGCGCATGGAGTTACAAAGTGGTCTCATGGTCCTGCATCTTTTGATTATACAATTTATTGAATAGTAAATCTCTTTTGCATACCTTGGCATCGGATGACCCTTCGTGTAGCTCGATTAACTTGGTCCAGAGGTCTTTGGTGCTAATGAACGGTCCAATTTGGTTGAGCTCCTCCTTTGACTAGATGCATTGCAACACTTGGGTTGCATTTGCATCGGCTTCGATTTGCCTCTTGGTTGCATTGGTCCATTTGTCGAAATCCAAAGGCTCCCCTTGATCATTGGTGGGTAGAGCAAAGCCGGTTTGGATTATTATCCAAGTCTCGACTTTGTGTTTTCAAGAAACACTCCATCCAACCTTTCCAATAACGGAAATTATTTCCGTTAAAGAACGGAGGTCGGGTGGTGCTATACCCCTCAATGTGAGCCATTAATTATCTTGGAAAATGTGAATAAAAACCAAAAGGAATTCCAAGACTTGGTCTTGGATTAGTAATGCAGGAAATAATATAAAAATAAACAGAAATAAATGAAAAAATAAAAAACTAATCAAAAACTAGAAACTTATGACCTTCGATGTCTTTGAAAGGGTACTAAATGTTTGTTTTTGGGAATGAAGACAGCTTGTTACTAGGGTAAACCCTCATAATAAGTGTAGATCTTTGAGAGAGCTTCGATTTGGTAGGTAGCACATTTTGTGGGTCCACTTGTATGAAAAGTTATGTCAGTTTTACCGTCGACTACTCCAAAAGTGAATAGTTCGATCGATACTCGCAAATACACAACCAAAAAAAGGGTACCAAGACTTCGTCTTGGATTAGTAGTGCGGGATAAATAATAGGAGTAATTCACGAATCGAAAAATATGAAAAGAATGAAGGGTTTTGCTTATCGAGTCCATGAGGGGAAACTTCGCTTCCCACTTCACCTCGGTAGCTTGTCCATGGCGATCCCTTCGATGTCCCCGGATTAAAAAAAAATTAATCCTAGACAAAAGGGATTGCCCAAACACCCAAGTCATCGTCGTGTTATTCGTTTAGAGAGGTCACTTGAACAAACTAGTTGTTCAAGCGACCATCCTCTATTCTACGAGTAGCCACAGAATAGACGATGTCCGAATCGCCGGTTTTCGTGTTTATGCTCAGGATCCAAGTATTATTTAGCCATTTACAGATTTATAACATGCTTATAATTGAAAAACAAAAACAAGCAACAAACAAAAGAAGAAAGTAGAATAGGTATACCTCTCGATCTTCTAATGTATGACCTTCCTCCTTTTGGACGTCGTGTGGGCGACGATCTACCAAAAGTCGAAGCTCCTAGATCGCAAATCTTCCTTCCTTGCTCTTCCAAAGCAAGAGGAAGAGTAGAAACAAGGATTTTCTCCTCCCTAAAACCAACCAACAAGGAGCATACAATGTCCTTGCCGCCGGCCAACTAGAAGGTGGAGAAGATGATGGAAAACAATCAAGACACCAAGGGAAACCCTATATCTTGTTTCCACCACCAAAGGAGAGGGAGAAGCGAGCTTTTGGGCACCGGCCAAGGGCTGGGAAGGGCCTGGAAAAAAGCTGGACACCGGCCACAAGAAGGATGAAGAAGAAACAATCACCTTCCTTATTTGGTGCCGCCCTAGCCTCCAAACCCTAAACCTAATCCTATCTCAACTAGGATTCCTTCATGCCGCCCAAACCCTAGCTCTCCTTGATTATTGTTCACGCCAACTGCCATGCCATCCTTTTATAGAGTTAGGGATAAGTCATGAATTAATCTCATCCATTGGTTCTAGGGATTTAATCGCAACCATCAGATCTAGAGATTTAATCTCAACCGTCAGATCTTAGAGATTTAATCTCTACCAATGGATCTTAGAGTTTTGTTTCTATCCATTGGATCTAAGCATCATGAGGTGTTAATAGGCTACATTAAGGACCATGAGGAGGAGTTGGGTCTTGGCCACCCATGGATCAAGCCCACATAAAGTCCGATCCACTAATGATGATCCAATCCACTAAAGGTTCATCATTGATCTACCTCACCAACCCCCATATGATAATATGGGCTCCATATATTATTTGTACATTTTCTCCCCGTGTTTAAGATCTCGAATGTCCATCGATTAATTAATTTACTGACCATTAATTAATCAACATCTAACCCCTTAAGTAGTACCACTCAACCTTTTCATCATGCCGGACCAAGTCCACCTGCAGGGTTTACATGATGAAACTTATGAGCTCCTCAAGGGGACATCATCATCCTAATATATAGGACACGGTTTCCTCCTATAATCAACGGCACACCATATAAATAATATCATCTCCCAACTTACCGAGCCTATCGATTTAATCTATAAATCTCGCCCATTGGTAAATCAAAGAGATGAGTACTAAGTATATGTGCCCGTTATTATATCGGGATTAAGAGCATGTACTAAATAATATCTGAGGTCCGATTCGATTATGTAGTCAGCAATAAATCGAATCACCTCTAAGTCGGTCCTGCTCAATACACACAAAGTGCACTAGTGTGATTCTATGGTCAAGACAAACCAATACCAAATCACATTACAACCATTCCGATGGTTTGTCCAAAGCCATCTCGGTTGTGAGCCTTTACTTATACTTTTCAAGGGGCCAATAACATGATCTCTTGTGTTACACCACACACCATGTTATCTACAATGTAAAGTATTAGACAATATTGCATAACCATAAAAATATGCAAACAATGATCATGTGATTCTTATTCCAAAATAAAGATGTTCATACAAAAGATAGACTTTCCAGTATACATCCCTATAAAGAAAGCCAAAAAAGTGGTAGATTGATTGTTTCACCAAATCTTAGCCCTACCACTCTATTTCCAATTGTTGGATCCAAAGCGTCACTAGAGGGGGGGTGAATAGTGAGTCTAAAATCTTTTCGTTCTTTCATTCGTTCGATTAAAACACAAAGATGCACAGCGGAAAAATAAATAGAACAAGTTTGTTTTTACTTGGTTCACAACCCAACGGTTGCTAATCCAAGGCCCCGCGATCCTTGACCACGTACGAAGGGGCAATCCACTATAGAGTCTCCTCCTCGTGGGAGGTAGGAGACAACGATCACAAAAACCGAAAACACGATGATGAGGCAACAAGCCTACCTCACCTCTTTACGATTAAAACCATGAATGCAATTAATAAAAACTAATACTTGTTGCTGCCGATGAAGAGATTATTAACTGCGTTGCGTCGGCGTTATGACGACATTAGAGCTTTGGTGTTGCGGGAGCACTTTGAGAGTAAGATGGATGATCTTTAGGTTGGAGTCCTCCCCTCCTTTTGTAGATTTGTGCCTTGGAATAAGTCTAGATGTAGATCCTCAACTTTTGGAACTTATCACGAGGTGACACCTTATCTTATCGCGAAGTCGCGGTGTCAAACATTATCCATTTTAACCTAGAGCACAAGGCTGATTCGTCGCCATCAGTCGACTGATTTGTAGCAGTCGACTGCCAATAGCTAGCAGTCAACTTCCAGCCTGACCACTTCCTTACAGCAAAGAGTTAGCACATAAAATGGTAAATGAGATGGTTTCTTACCGTCCGATCTCGACCTAGACCTTCCACTGGAAGTCTTAGTCGGATCACTGCCTACGGTCGTCCCCATACAGAGGACATGACCTTACCATCTCTCTTCGCACTCGAGCTTACCTCTGGTCCTTTATGACTTATCGCTTTGCTTCTGGTCTTCCACCTAGGTTCTTCGACTCCCACGAAGTTTTCCTGGTGTCGCCCAACCACCACGATTTCCCAACTCAGGATTCTCCGGGTGTTGCTGACCTTCGGCTTAGCTTAACCATTTCCTGCACACTTAATTCAGCTCATGAGATAACAATATGACCTTAACTTTGGATCTTTGCCATAATCAAAACCTAGGTTCGATTATCTGGTACCCCTGCACCAACAACCACCACTAAATCTTCTCCTTCTCAGTGACAAACCGGAGGTAGAGAAACCTATTACATGTCTCCTACAATAATAAGAACAAAATACAACAAGAAAATACAATGATAATGGCAGTCGAGCCTCGCAGTTGACTGGGGCATTGCCTGTTGGATGTGTACTGAAAAGCCTATCTTTTGTATGAACATCTTTATTTTTGAAATTAAAAAAAAATAATCCTTGACAAAGAGGGATTACCCAAGCAACCGATCCATCGTCGTGCTATTCGATTAGAGTGGTCACTTGAACAAACTTGTTGTTCAAGTAACCTACCTCTTTTCTTCGATTAGCCATGGAATAGACGATGTACGGATCGCCGGTTTTTGTGTTTGTCTTCGGGATCCAAGTAAATTAGCCACATAAAATTGTAAAAAATTATATACATAATACAAAAGAACACTAATCAAAGTAAACAAGCTTATACCTCTTGTTATACCTCTTGATCTTCTATTGTATGTTCTTCCTCCTTTTGGACGTCGTGTGGGCGACGATCTTCCAAAAGTCAAAGCCTCCTAGATCACGTTCTTCCCTTCCTTGCTCGCCCCAAACAAAGGGAAGAATAAAACAAAACTCTTCTTCCTATCTAGAACCGGCCACCAAGTCAAGGACTTGATGTTGCCACCGGCCAAGGAGAAGAATAAGATCGCCGACCAACCTTGAAGAATGGTTTCCACCGGCCAAAGGAGAGAGAGAGAGAGGGAGGGAGGAGTTGGCGGCCAATCTAGAGAGAGAGAGGGTGGAGTTGTCGCTGGCCAAGAATAGCCAAACGCTAGAATCCCTTGTCGTCACCCAATAGGAAGAATCAAGCCCTAGGGTTGCCGCCCACCTCTCCTCTCAAGCCAACTCCAAAACCCTAACCCATATTTTGATGATCCTCTCCTTGCCTCCCAAGCCCTTATTTATAGAGTTGGGCTTAGGCCTCCTTTTAATCTCCACCGTCGGATCTTGAGATTTAATCTTAACCTTCGGATCTAGAGATTTAATCTCAACCATCAAATCTAGAGATTTAACCTCCACCGTTGGATATAGAGTTTCATTTTCCACTATCAGATCTAGGCTTCATAAGGGTTTTAATAGGCTAAAAATAGGGACCATGAGGAGGAGTTGGATTTTTGCCACCCAATGGATCAAGCCCACATAAAGTCCGATCCATTAATGATAATTCATTCCACTAAAGGATTATCATTGATCTACCTCACCAACCCCATAAATAAATATGGGCTCCATATATTAATTGTACAAATATCTCCCCGTATTTAAGATCTCGAATGTCCATCAATTAATTAATTTACTGACAATTAATTAATCAACATCTAACTCCATGAGTAGTACCACTCAACCTTATCATGATGCCAAACCATTAACCTTGAACGAAGGAAGTGGAACTCCCATGTCCAGATCTAGAGAACCAGACACCAGGCAGGAAGTCCAGTTGGGCCAAAAGGGTTGGACAACTGGGTCAGGAGGATCAGACAATTGGCAGAAAGTCCTAGTGGGTTTAAGATCGGACATCAAGAAGAGAAAGTCCTTCGAGGAGGGATAGGCTTGAGGGGGGCTCAATGTGGTCGTTCATTTGAGGGGGGGGGTGTTATTGAGAGTATGGGGAATACAATCAAAGTCCCACATTGTTAAAACATGGAAAAGATCATGTGCTTATAAGATAAAAAGATATCTCCATTGGAATGAGGCCTTTTGGGTAAAGCCCAAAAACAAAACCATGAGGGCTTAGGCCCAAAGTGGACAATATCATGTCATTGTGGAGATATATGGATCTTATAGGCACTAACAAGTGGTATAAGAGCCACGGTTTCCGGTTTTGTGTGTTTAGGATTTGGTTACTTTTATGCACTTATCATATATTGTTTATGCCGATGATAGTAGGATGTGCATAGGCTAACTTTGTGGTTGTAGGCATAAGATCCAACTATTAAGGCCATATGTGTGTGTATACGATTGGATGTGTGTAATTGTATTATTATTTGAATCCTCGGGGTTGACGAGGCTAGTATTTAATTTTTGTAATTAAGTACGGCATTGTTTAGCCACTCTTTTATTTTTGTTTACTTTCGATCTAGATTTCATGTACACTCCTTCGTGGAGTATAGGATCGATGGATGTAAATTAAAATAATTATTCTCCGCTCGGATCTCCGGATGGCTTGTACATGGCGTAGGGAGGAGCGGATGAGATGACGATACGACGGGAGGCATATTGGAGAACAAAAGCCATAATAGTTGGAAAATATTTTTTTTCATATTTATTGCTTCTTGTTTGATATGCATGTCGTGTGCTAGGAAAATTCCTCAATTTTAAATTACTAAGGTGGAGAGGGATATTTTTTAAAATTCCCACGGCCTCCATTACAATTTGACATGTGATGCAAACAAACTTGCGCATCGGCTCTGAGTGCCTTCCTCCCCATCGGATGAGTTTGTTTTGTGGATCACAGGGTCGAATATGGTTATAGGTGAAGGGAGGAAACTTCGCTTCCCACTTCAACTCGGTTGCTTGTTCATGGCGATCCAGTCTTCATCCCCGGATTAAAAAAATTAATCTATGACAATTAGGGATTACCCAAGCTACGATTTCATCGTCGTGCTATCCGATTAGAGTGGTCACTTGAACAAACTTGTTGTTCAAGCAACCTACCTCTATTCATCGAATAGCCGCAGAATAGACGATGTACAAATCGCCTGTTTTTGTGTTTGTATTCGGGGTCCAAGTAAATTTAGCCACATGCCATACATACAATATACAAAGAAACAAACAAGGAAAACAAAACAAGATTTATACCTCTTATTTACCTCAAGATCTTCTATCGTATGTCCAATCCTCCTCTTGGACGTTGTGTGGGCAACGATCCTCCAAGAGATGATGCCTCCTAGATAACGAACTTATTTCCTTGCTCCCTCCGAACAAGAGGAAGTTTAGAAACGAAACTCTTCCCTATCTAAGACCGGCCACCAAGTCAAGAGACTTGTGATGCCGCCGGCCAAGGAATAGAGGAGAAAGTGGGTGCCGGCCAAGAGCTCCAAGGAACACCCTAACCCTTTTTTCCATCGGCCAAGTAGAAGAGGACGAAGAGGTTGAGCGCCGCCCAAAGCTTGAGGGAGGGAGTCACCGACCAAGGAAAAGAGGAGAAGAAGAAAACCTAAACCTCTCTTCTTGTTGCCGCCGGCCCTAGGAGGAGCAAACCTTAGCTTGCCACCCCAAACCCTAACCCTAGAAGCCTTGCCGCCCAACCCAAACCCTAATCTCCAATCAATGTGTTGCCGCCCACCCCTTATGCCTCCTTTTATAGAGCTAGGCTTAAGCCTCCTTTTAATCTCCACCATCGGTTCTAGGGATTTAATCTCAACAATCGGATTTAGAGATTTAATCTCAACCGTCGGATCTAAAGATTTAATCTCCACCATCGGATCTAGAGTTTCATCTTCCATCAACGGATCTAGGCTTCATGAGGGTTTCAATAGGCTACGATAGGGACCATGAGGAGGAGTTGGATCTTGGCCACCCAATGGATCTGCCCACATAAAATCCGATCCATTAATGATAATCCATTCCACTAAAGGATTACCATTGATCTACCTCACCAACCCCCATAAGTTAATATGGGCTCCATATATTATTTGTACATATATCTCTCCGTGTTTAAGATCTCGAATGTCCATCGATTAATTAATTTACTGATAATTAATTAATCAACATCTAACTCCATGAGTAGTACCACTCAACCTTATCATCATGTCGGACCAAGTCCATGTGCAGGGTTTACATGATAAACCTTATGAGCTCCTCAAGGGGACATCATCATCCTAATATATAGGACACAGTTTTCTCCTATAATCAACGACACACCATATAAAAAATATCATTTCCCAACTTACCGAGCCTATCGATTTACTCTATAAATCTCGCCCATTGGTAAATCAAAGAAATTAATACTAAGTATATGTACTCGTTATTATATTGGGATTAAGAGCATGTACAACATAATATCTAAGGTCTGATTCGATTATGTAGTCAGCAATAAATCGAATCACCTCTAAGTCGGTCCTGCTCAATACACACAAAGTGTACTAGTGTAATTCTATGCTCAAGACAAACCAATACCAAATCACACGACAACCATTCCAATGGTTTGTCCATAACCATCTCGGTTGTGAGCCTTTGCTTATACTTTACAAGGAACTGATAACGTGATCTCCCGTGTGACACTACACACCATGTTGTCTACAATGTAATGTATTAGACAATATGCATAACCATAAATATTCAAATAATGATCATGTGATTCTTATTTCAAAAATAAAGATGTTCATACAAAAGATAGACTTTTCAGTATACATCCCAACAATCTCCCACTTATACTAAAAGACTATGTTGTCCTCATACTGCCATATATCTGATTCCCATTCCCTCCACATGCCTATCAAAAGCTCTCGCTGGAAGGGCCTTAGTGAAAGGATCTGCTAGGTTATCCTCTGATGCAATCTTGGCCACAACAACTTCTCCTCGCTTTATGATTTCTCGTATCAGGTGGTACTTGCGCTCAATGTGTTTACTTGCCTTATGGGCTCGTAGTTCCTTCGAGTTTGCAACTGCTCCACTATTATCACAATAAATTGTGATAGTTCTGGGCAAACTAGGAATCACATCCAAGTCCATCAAGAAGTTCCTGAGCCACACAGCTTCTTTGGCCGCCTCAGAGGCTGCCACATACTCAGCTTCCATGATAGAGTCCACCACGCATTTCTTCTTGACACTCCTCCATACAATGGCTTCACCTCCCAAAGTAAACACAAAACCTGAGGTAGACTTACTGTTATCCCTATCTGATTGGAAGTCGGAATTTGTGTAACCCACAGAGAGTAATTGGTCTGCCTGGTAAACTAGCATATAATCCCTAGTCCTTCTCAGGTACTTCAATATATGCTTTACTGCAGTCCAATGTCCTTGTCCTGGTTTACTCTGATATCTGCTAACCATGCCAACGACAAAGTAGATATCCAGTCTCGTACATAGCATGACATACATGAGGCTTCCTACTGTCGAAGCATAAGGAACCGCCTTCATCTTATTTATCTCCTTAGATGTTTTAGGACACATCTCTTTAGATAAAGGAACTCCATGCTTGAAAGGTAGAAAACCTTTCTTGGAGTTTTGCATGCTAAAACGATCCATAATGGTGTCTATGTATGAAGCTTGAGATAAGAACAACATCCTTTTCTTGCGATCCCTTATAACCTTGATCCCAAGGATGTGTCCCACTTCTCCCAAGTCCATATCAAACTGTTTGGACAACCATACCCTTACATCTGATAACACCTTAACATTATTGCCAATTAACAAAATGTCATCTACGTATAGTACAAGAAATACCACTACATTTCTATCACATCTCTTGTATACACAAGACTCATCCGGACTTTGAATAAATTCATAATACTGGATTACCTCATCAAAGTGGATTTTCCAAGACCTCGAAGCTTGCTTCAATCCATAAATGGACCGATTAAGCTTGCACACAAGATGCTCTTTGCCCTTTGCAATGAATCCCTCTAGTTGCTTCATATAAATGTTCTCCTCAAGACTTCCATTAAGGAAAGATGTCTTGACATCCATCTGCCACATCTCATAATCCATATGAGCAGCAATACATAAGAGAATCCGGATAGACTTAAGCATGGCTACCGGCGAAAAGGTTTCCTCATAATCGATGGCCTCTTTCTGAGTATACCCCTTCGCAACAAGCCTCGCTTTGAATGTTTCAACCTTCCCATCTATTCCTCTCTTTCTTTTGTAGATCCACTTGCATCCAATGGCTTTTTCACCATTGGGTGGTTCTACTAGCTCCTAGACCTAATTTGAATCCATAGATTCTATCTCAGAATTCATCGCACTTTGCCAAGATGCCGCATCTTGATCTTGGATTGCCTCGTCATATGTCCAGGGATCAAGTTCATGTTCGCCAAGGATCATATCAAAAGATTCTCCCAAGAACTTGAATCTATTAGGCTATCTAACAACCCTCCCACTACCACGAGATATCTCCTGTGTATCCTCTGTGACACGTGGTGTAGAGACTTGTGGTATATCCTCTTGTATCGGTGGTACTGAAGAAGTGACTTCCCCTCTCAATTCCTCCAGAACAGTCTTACTCATGTCCTTGTGGTTCATCACATAGTCTTCCTCTAGAAATTTGGCGTTCATGCTAACGATCACCCTCTTATCTCTCGGACTATAAAACAAACCACCTTTCGTTCCTCTAGGATAACCAACAAACATGCGCACTTCTGTACAAGGTTCCAACTTACCAGCATCTGCCTTCAGCATATGTGCTGGACTCCCCCAAATCCGAATATATCTCAGACTAGGCTTTCGCCCAGTCCACAATTTTATGGGAGTAGAAGGCATTGATTTAGATGGTACCAAGTTTAGAATATACACTGTTGTATCTAGAGCATATCCCCAGAACGAATATGGCAACTCAGAATAACTCATCATCGATCTAACCATCTCCATAAGAGTAATATTCCTTCGCTCTGCTACACCATTCTGCTGGGGTGTGCTAGGTGCAAACAATTGGGATTGAATCCCAGCCTCTGATAAGTAATTCCTAAACTCTCCCAAGAGGTACTCACCACCACGATCAGATCATAGTGTCTTGATACATTTACCTTGACGTTTCTCCACATTAGCCTTGAATTCTTTGAACTTGTCAAAGCATTCAGACTTGCGGCGCATCAAGTAAATGTATCCATATCTTGAATAATCGTCTATAAAAGAGATGAAATATTCAAAACCACCTCTTGCCTAGATAGACATAGGACCACATAAATCAAAATGAACCAATTCCAACACATCTTTGGCTCTATACCCCTTGGCCTTAAAAGGCCTCTTGGTCATTTTTCCTTCCAAGCAAGATTCGCAAGTTGGGAAATCTTCCACCGCTAATGAACCTAGAGGTCCATCAGCTATCAACCTTTGAATTTTGCTTAGGTTAATATGACCTAGCCTTTGATGCCAAAGATATGTTTGGTTCATCTTCGAAGGTTCTTTTCTCTTATTGGAATTAGAAGATGAGTTATTAACTTCTATTTGCATCATGGGAGCTTTTGGTTCAAGTGTATATAAATTTCCTATTAATACACCAGAACAGATAATCTCCCTATTCCTTTTTATAACAACTCTGTCATTAAAAGAAATAGAATATCCATCCATAAACAATTTAGAAACCAAAATCAAATTCTTTCTAAATAAGGGTACATAAATGCAATTCTTAAGAACCAAAACTTTATTTCTCTCAAAAGACAAATAAACATCTCCCACTGCAACAGCCGCCACCTTCGTGGTATCGCCCAAGTATACGGTAATCTCCCCTTTAGCCAGTCGTCTGGTTTCCTGGAACCCCTACAAAGTATTGCAGACATGATCAGTGGCTCCCATATCTACACACCAGGTGCTAGTAGATAACACCGCAAAACATGTTTCAACGACTAGACCAAAAGATATACCTTTGTTCTACTTGCGGTTGGGGCAGTCCTTCTTCTAGTGTCTAGTCTGCTTGCAAGTGAAGCACTTGCCTTTCGACTTCTTCACTCCTCCCTGAGTTCCTCCTGCCACCTTTTCCCCAGCTTGTTTCTTCTTCTTCTTGCCTTTCGGCTTAGAAGTAGAAACCTTTTGGGCAACCATGGCCTGCTCCTGAGCACTCTGACGAAATAGCCCCTCTACCACCTGGAGTTCTGTCAGAAGCTCCGCCAACGAATACAACCTTTTATTCATGTTGTAGTTCAGACAAAACTGCTCAAAACTCCTAGGTAGAGACTGGAGAATGATATCGACCTGAGTTTCCCCATCGATCTCAACTCCGAGGACTTCCAGCTCATTCAAATGAGTCATCATCTTGAGAACATGATATCTCACGGGTGTTCCCTTGATCATGGTGGTCGTCATCAAGTTCCTCATGTCTTCCTACCTAGCAGCCCGATTCTGGTGTCCAAAAAGCTCTTTGAGATTGAGCATCATGTCATAAGCAGTGGGCATGGCTTGATGATTATGTTGCAGTACATTTGACATAGATGCCAAAATGTAACATCGCGCCATCTCATCCGCCTTAATCCACTTCTTATAACTCTCCTTCTCCTTTTCCCCAGAATCATCCATAGGCTTAGGAGGGCACTCTTCGAGGAGTACATATTTGTATTCCTCAGCAGTCAAGACAATGTCAAGATTCCTCTTCCAATCAACATAATTGGGTCCAGTAAGTTAATTTTTTTCAGTATCACAGCAAGCGGATTGATAGTCATTTTGAAAAACCTAAGAATCACATAGATCAAAACATTAGATTTCAAAAAATTATTTATTCCTCAAACAATAAAATTTTAAAATCAACTAACACCTCAAAACACCAAGAATAACATATGCCACGATAGTGTGGACGTATACGAATTCTACATTTGTAAGAGGAGGTTTTACCCATTAATTTTACTATCTTATCAACCTTACTTTTTGACAAATAAAATTAATAGTTGGTTCCTCTTCGGCCCTAAAAATAAAAGTAGTGACTCCGATGGGGAGGATACTCTTATTTGCATCTAAGTGTTCACCATTACTCGGTACCAAGGCAATTATCTCGGGTTATGTGCCTTCCGATGGGGAAGTACACATGCTCCTTAATAATTTCTTATAATCATATTTGACCTTGTGATCCATAAACAAACTCATCCGATGGGGAGGAAGGCACTCATAGCTGATGCGCAAGTTTGTTTGCATCATATGTCAAATCGTAATGGAAGTCGTGGGAATTTATAAAAATATCACTCTCCCACTTAGTAATTTAAAATTGAGGAATTTTCTAGCCTACAACATGCATATCAAACAATAAGAAATAAATATGAAAAAGAAATATTTTCCAACTATTATGGCTTTTGTCTCCAATATGCCTCTTGTCGTATCGCCATCTCGTCCGCTCCTCCCTACGCCATGTACAAGCCATCCGGAGATCCAAGCTGAGAATAACTATTTTAATTTATATCCATCGATCCTATATTACACGAAGGAGTGTACATGAAATCTAGATCGAAAGTAAACTAAAATAAATGAGTGGCTAAAAAATGTCTACTTAATTACAAAAATTAAATACTAGTCTCGTCATCGCCGAGGATTCAAATAATATACAATTACACACATACAATCACATACACACATATAACCATAATAGTTGGATCCTATGCTTACAACCAAAAAGTTAACCTACGAACATCCTACTATTATCCAACACATATAATATATAAAAAGCGCATAAAAGTAACTGAATCCTAAACACACAAAATCGGAAACTGTGGCTCTGATACCACTTGAAGGGAGGAAACTTCGCTTCCCACTTCAACTCGGTTGCTTGTTCATGGCGATCACGTCTTTGTCCCCGGATTAAAAAAATTAATCCATGACAATTAGGGATTACCCAAGCTACCGTTTCATCGTCGTGCTATCCGATTAGAGTGGTCACTTGAACAAACTTGTTGTTCAAGCAACCTACCTCTATTCATTGAATAGTCGCGGAATAGACGATGTACAGATCGCCTATTTTTGTGTTTGTATTCGGGGTCCAAGTAAATTTAGCCACATGCCATACATACAATATACAAAGAAACAAACAAGGAAAACAAAATAAGATTTATACCTCTTGTTTACCTCAAGAATTTCTATCGTATGTCCTATCCTCCTCTTGGACATTGTGTGGGCAACGGTCCTCCAAGAGATAAAGCCTCCTAGATCACGAACTTTTTTCCTTGCTCGCTCCAAACAAGAGGAAGTTTAGAAATGAAACTCTTCCATATCTAAGACCGGCCACCAAGTAAAAAGACTTGTGATGCCGCCGACCAAGGAATAGAGGAGGAAGTGGGCGCCGGCCAAGAGCTCCAAGGAAAACCCTAACCCTTGTTTCCACCGGCCAAGGAGAAGAGGAAGAAGAGGTGAGCGTCGGCCAAAGCTTGAGGGAGGGAGTCACCGGCCAAGGAAAAGAGGAGAAGAAGAAAACCTAAACCTTTCTTCTTGTTGTCGCCGGCCCTAGAAGGAGCAAACCTTAGCTTGCCGCTCCAAACCCTAACCCTAGAAGCCTTGCCGCCCAAGCCAAAACCTATTCTCCAATCAATGTGTTGCCGCCCACCCCTTATGCCTCCTTTTATAGAGCTAGGCTTAAGCCTCCTTTTAATCTCCACCATCAGTTCTATGGATTTAATCTCAATCGTCGAATCTAGAGATTTAATCTCAACCGTCGGATCTAAAGATTTAATCTCCACCATCGGATCTAGAGTTTCATCTTCCTTCATCGGATCTAGGCTTCATGAGGGTTGGGACCATGAGGAGGAGTTGGATCTTGGTCACCCAATGGATCAAACCCACATAAAGTCCGATCCATTAATGATAATCCATTCCACTAGAGGATTATCATTGATCTACCTCACCAACCCCCATAAGTTAATATGGGCTCCATATATTATTTGTACATATATCTCCCCGTGTTTATGATCTCGAATGTCCGTCGATTAATTAATTTACTGACAATTAATTAATCGACATCTAACTCCATGAGTAGTACCACTCAACCTTATCATCATGTCGGACCAAGTCCACCTGTAGGGTTTACATGATGAACCTTATGAGCTCCTCAAGGGGACATCATCATCCTAAAATATAGGACACGGTTTCCTCCTATAATCAATGGCACACCATATAAATAATATCATTTCTCAACTTACCGAGCCTATCGATTTACTCTATAAATCTCGTCCATTGGTAAATCAAAGAAATTAATACTAAGTATATGTGCCCATTATTATATCGGGATTAAGAGCATATACAACATAATATCTGAGGTTCAATTCGATTATATAGTTAGTAATAAATCGAATCACCTCTAAGTCGGTCCTGCTCAATACACACAAAGTGTACTAGTGTAATTTTATGGTCAAGACAAACCAATACCAAATCACACTACAACGATTCCAATGGTTTGTCCATAACCATCTCGGTTGTGAGCCTTTACTTATACTTTACAAGGAACTGATAACATGATCTCCCGTGTGACACTACATACCATGTTGTCTACAATGTAATGTATTAGACAATATGCATAACCATAAATATGCAAACAATGATCATGTGATTCTTATTTCAAAAATAAAGATGTTCATACAAAAGATAGACTTTTCAGTATACATCCCAACAATAGGAAATTATTTTGGAGCGTGTGTACTTCTCCATCGGAAGGCACATAACCCGAGATAATTGCCTTGGTACCGAGTAATGGTGAACACTTAGATGCAAATAGGAGTATCCTCTCCATCGGAGTCACTGTTTTTATTTGTAGTGCCAAAGAGAAACCAACTATTAATTTTATTTGTCAAAAAGTTAGGTTGACAAGATAGTAAAATTAATGGGTAAAACCTCCTCTTACAAATGTAGAATTCATATACGTCCACACGATCGTGACATACGATATTCTCGGTGTTTTGAGGTGTTGGTTGATTTTAAAATTTTATTGTTTGAGGAATTAATAATTTTTTGAAATCTAATGTTTTGATCTATGTGATTCTTAGGTTTTTCAAAAATGACTTTTAACTCGCTTGCATTAATACTAAAAGAGAATAAACTTACTGGACCCAATTATGTTGATTGGAAAAGGAATCTTGATATTGTCTTGACTGCTGAGGAGTACAAGTATGTACTCTTCGAAGAGTGTTCTGCTAAGCCTGCGGATGATTTTGAGGAAAAGGTGAAGGAGAGTTATAAGAAGTGGATAAAGGCTGATGAGATTTTTCGGTGTTACATTTTGGCTTCTATGTCAAATGTATTGCAACATCAACATCAAGCCATGCCCACTGCTTATGACATGATGCTCAATCTTAAGGAGCTTTTCGGACACCAGAATCGGGCTGCTAGGCAAGAAGCCATGAGGAACTTGATGACACCACCATGATCGAGGGAACACCTGTGAGGGATCATGTTCTCAAGATGATGGCTCATTTGAATGAGTTGGAAGTCCTTGGAGCTGAGAACGATGGGGAAACCCAGGTCGATATAATCCTCCAGTCTCTACCTAGGAGTTTTGAGCAGTTTCTGTTAGTGAAAGCCCTAGAGTCAATCATGTGATGATTGTTGTATGAACTTTATTGTATCATATTCCTATTTATAAAGGAATGGTTATTATATTTACTTGTATTGGTTCCAAATAACTAAGTGTCGGGTGAATGCTTCAGAGGCTCATTGGCTCCCATGTCCCCGGATTAAAATTTTCACTAATGAAAGGATTAATCCGGATGGGATGAGCTTCCTTAACAACACCATTTCGTCGTCGTGCTAACAACTCGAGTGGTCGCTTGAACAAACTAGTTGTTCAAGCAACACAACTCTTCTAGTTGGTTAGCCACGGAAGAGACGACGGATGGATCGCCGGTTTTTGTGTTTGTCTTCAGGGTCCATGATTATACAATATATATTCATACACACACATGCATAATCAAAACAAATAAGAACATGCTCAGATCTGTACATAAAGTTAAAATAACTTTATACCTCATGATCTTCTACCGTATGTCCTATCCTTCTCGTGGACGACGTGTGGACGAAGATCCTCCACGAGTAGAAGCCTTCTAGATCACTTTATTCTCTACCTTGTCCGCTGCGAACAAAGAGAAGAAACCACAAATACCTTCCTATCTAGAACCGGCCACCAAATTATGGAACTTGGTGCAACCGCCGGCCAAGGAAACAATTGGATGAAGCACCGGCAAACTTGAAGAGGAGTTGCCGTCGGCCACAAAGGAGAAAGGAAGGAGGTAGACCACCGGCCACCAATGAAAGGAGAACCGCCGGCCAAGGAAGAAGGTAGAGGGCTCTAAGATGGGCGCCGGCCAAGGAAGAAGGTAGAAGATGGGCGCCGGCCAAGGAACTTGAAGGAAGAAGCTTGCCGCCCAAACTTTGCTCCAAAACCCTAGCCGCCCAATGAACCCTAGCCGCCCACTTGTGGATTAACCAAACCCTAACTCCAATTCCTTGATCCTTGTTGCCGCCCAACCCTAGCCATCTATTTATAGAATAGGGCTTAAGCCTCCTTTAATCTCCACCGTCGGATCTAGGGATTTAATCTCCACCGTCGGATCTAGGGTTTTATCCCAACCGTCGGATCTAGGGTTTAATCCCAACCATCGGATCTAGGATTTCATCCCAACCGTCGGATCTAAGGTTTCATTCCAACCGTCGGATCTAGGGTTTTATCCCAACCGTCGGATCTAAGGATTTAATCCCAACCGTCGATTCTAGGATTTCATCCTAACCATCGGATCTAGGGATTTAATCCCAACCGTTGGTTCTAGGGTTTCATCCAACCATTGGATCTAGGGATTTAATCCCAACCGTTGGTTCTAGGTTTTGTTTTACATTCTTGGATCTAGACTTCTTAAGGATTATATTAGGCTACGATAGGGACCATAAGGAGGAGTTGGGTCTTGGCCACCCGATGGATCGGAACCACACAAACTTGATCCATCAATGATGTTCCATTCCACTAGAGGATCATCATTGAACTACCTCACCATACCCCATAAATCAATATGGGCTCCATATATTATTTGTACATTAATCTCCCCGTGTTTAAGATATCGAATGTCCGTCAATTAATTGATTTACTGACCATCAATTAATTAACATCTAATTCCTCGAGTAGTACCACTCAACCTTATCATCATGTTGACTAAGTCAACCAGCTGGGTTTACATGATGAACCTTATGAGCTCCTCAAGGGGACATCATCAACCTAATATATAGGACACGGTTTCCTCCTATAATCAACGGCACACCATGTAAATAATATTATTTCCCAACTTACCGGGCATATTGATTTAATCCATCTAAATCTCACCCATTGGTAAATCAAAGAAATAAATACTAAGTACATGTGCCCGTTATTATATCGGGATTAAGAGCATGTACAACATAATATCCGAGGTCAGATTCAATTATGTAGTCAGTACTAAATTGAATCACCTCTATGTCGGTCCTACTCAATACACCTAAGTGTACTAGTGTAACTCTATGTTCAAGATAAAACAATACCAAGCTACACTACAACCATGCCAATGGTTTGTCCAAAACCATCTTGGTTGTGAGCCTTTACTTATATTTTATAAGGTACTGATAACATGATCTTCTGTGCCACACCAAGCACCATGTTATCTACAATGTAAAATATTAGACAATATGCACACATATATAATGAATATATAAAATGCAAATAATGATCATGTGATTCTTATTTCAAAATAAAATGTTCATACAAAAGAGCTAGGCTTTCAAAGATACATTCCAACAATCTCCCACTTATACTAAAAGACTATGCCGCCATCACTCGCCATACATCCGATCCCCATGTCCTCCACATGCCTATCAAACGCTACCGAAGGGCCTTAGTGAATGGATCCGCCAGTTATCCTCTCGATGCAATCTTGGCGACAAAGAACTTCTCCTCGCTTATTTATCTCTCAGATGAGGTGGTACTCGCCTATGTGTTTACTCGCCTTATGGGCTCGTGGTTCCTTCGAGTTTGCAATCAAGACCACTATTATCACAATAAATTGTGATAGTTCGGGCAAACCAGAATCACATCCAAGTCCATCAAGAAGTTCCCGAGCCATACAGCCTTCCTTGGCCGCCTCAGAGGTCGCCACATACTCCTTCCATGGTAGAGTCCGCCACGATTTCGCTGACACTCCTCCATACTATGGCTCCACCTCCAAAAGTAAACACAAACCCCGAGGTAGACTTACTTTGTCCCTATCTGATTGGAAATCAACTGTAACCCATGTGACTAATTGATCCGCCTAGAACCAAAGATATAATCCCTAGTCCTTCTCGTACTTCAATATATGCTTTACATACCCAATGTCCTCGTCTCAGATTACTCGAGCATCCGCTAACCATGCTCACTAAGAAAGGTATATCCTGCCTCGTGACATAAGATAGCATACATAAGGCTTCCTATCGCCAAGCATAAGGAACCGCCTTCATGTCCTCTATCTCCTTTGATGTTTTGGGACACATCTCTTAGATAAAGGAACTCCATGCCTAAAAGGTAGAAAACCTTTCGAGTTCTCATGCTAAAACGAGCAAGGATAGTGTCAATGTATGAAGCTTGAGACAAGCACAACATCCTTTCTTGCGATCCCTTATAACTTTGATCCCAAGGATGTGTCCCACTTCTCCCAAGTCCTTCATATCAAACTGCAGACAACCATACTTTACGCCTCGATAACACTTTGATATTGTTGCCAACTAACAAAATGTCATCTACGATAGTACAAGAAACACCACTACGCTTCACACATCTCTTGTATACACAAGGCTCATCCGACTTTGAATAAATCCATATGATCGATTACCTCATCAAAGCGGATGTTCCAAGATCTAGAAGCTTGCTTCAATCCATAAATGGACCGATTAAGCTTACATACAAGATGCTCTTTTCCTTTAGCAATGAATCCTCCGTTGCCGTGATATAGATGTTCTCCTCAAGACTATATGAAAGCCGCCTTGACATCCATCCGCCAAATCTCATAATCCATATGAGCAACTATAGATAAGAGAATCCTGATAGACTTAAGATAGCTACGAAAAGGTCTCTCATAATCGATGCCCTCTTTGAGTATACCCTTTCGCAACAAGCCTAGCTTTGAAGGTCTCAACCTTCCCGTCTACTCCTCTCTTTCTCTTGTAGATCCACTTGCATCCAATGGTTTTTACACCATCGGGTAGTTCTACTAGCTCCCAGACTTGATTAGAATCCATAGATTCTATCTCTGAATTCATCGATCTTTGCCAAGATACCGCATCTCAATCTTGGAGTGCCTCGTCATATGTCCAGGATTAGTTCATGTTCACTCAGTGACTAAGTCCAAGACTCTCCCAAAACATGAATCTGCGTTGTCTAACAACCCTCCCACTACGACGAGGTGCCTCCTGTATGCTCGTGACACGCGTGCGCTGACTTGTGGTGTCTCTCTCTGTACCGGTGGTAATCAAGCCGGACTTCACAACTCCTCAAGAACAATCCTACTTTGGGCTTGTGGTTCATTACATAATCCTCCTCTAGAAATCTGGCTCGTGCTAACGATCACCCTCGATCTCTAGGATTATAAAACAAACCACCTTCGCTCCTTAGGGTAGCCAACAAACATGCATACTTCAGACGAGGTTCCAACTTACCAAAGATCACCTTCAAAGACATGTCTGGACTCCCATATCCGAATATGTTTCAGACTAGGTTTCGCCACCACAATTCTACAGGGGTAGAAGGTACTGATTTAGATGGAACCAAGTTCGAGAGTGTACATTGTTGTATCCAGCATACCCTAACTAATCAGTAACTCAATAACTCATCATCGATCCGACCATCTCCATAAGAGTCCTATTCCTTCGCCTCCGCTACACCATTCTCACTGTGCAAAAGCAAAAGTACAATTGGGGTTGAATCCCAGCCTCTGATAAGTAACTCCTAAACTCTCCCAAGAGGTACTCGCCACCACGATCAGATCGTAATGTCTTGATACTTTTACCTTGACGGTTCTCCACATCAGCCTTGAATTCTTTGAACTTGTCAAAGCATTCAGACTTGCGACGCATCAAGTAAATGTATCCATACCTTGAATAATCGTCTATAAATGAGACGAAGTATTCAAAGCCACCTCTTGCATGGATAGACATAGGACCACACAAATCAGAATGAACCAATTCTAACACATCTTTGGCTCTATACCCCTTGGCCTTAAAAGGCCTCTTGGTCATTTTACCTTCCAAGCAAGATTCGCAGGTTGGGAGATCCTCCACCACTAATGAACCCAAAGGTCCATCAGCTATCGACCTTTGAATTCTACTTAGGTTAATATGACCAAGCCTTAGATGCCAAAGATATGTTTGGTTCATTTGCGAAGGTTCTTTTCTCTTATTAGATTTAGAAGATGAGTTATTTACTTCTATTTGCATCGTGGGAGTTTTTGGTTCAAGAGTATATAAATTGCCAACCAATGTACTAGAACAGATAATCTCCCTATTCCTTTTTATAACCACCTTGTCATTAAAAGAAACAGAATATCCATCCAAAAACAATTTAGAAACTGAAATTAAATTCTTTCTAAAAGTAGGTACATAAAGATAATTTCTCAAAATCAAAAATTTATTCCTATCAAAAGATAAATAAATATCTCCCACTGCAATAGCCTCCACCTTTGAAGCATTGCCCATGAAGACGGTAATCTCTCCCTCAGCTAGTCGTCGGGTTTCCTGGAACCCCTGCAAAGTATTGCAGACATGATCAGTGGCTCCTGTATCTACACACAAGGCACTGGTAGATAACACCGCTAAACATGTTTCAACAACTAAACAAGAAGATATACCTTTGTTCTTTCGGCGAGGACAGTCCGCCTTCCAATGTCCAGTCTGCTTGCAAGTGAAGCACTTGCCTTTTGGCTTCTTCACTCCTGCACGAGGTCTGGCCACCTTCTTCGCTCCACCTCGCGTCGTCTCCTTCTTACCTTTCGGTTTAGAGGAAGAAACCTTCTGAGCGACCATGGCTTGAGCACTCGGACGAAAAAATCCCCTCTGCCGCCTGGAGTTCTGTCAGAAGCTCCGCCAACGAATACAACCTTTTGTTCATGTTGTAGTTGAGGCGGAACTGCTCAAAACTCCTAGGTAGAGACTGGAGAATGATATCGACCTGGGTTTCCCCATCGATCTCAGCTCCTAGGACTTCCATCTCATTAAGATGAGCCATCATCTTGAGAACATGATCCCTAACGGGTGTTCCCTCGATCATGGAGGTCGTCATCAAGTTTCTCATAGCCTCCTGCCTAGCCGCCCTACTCTGATGTCCGAAAAGTTCCTTGAGATTGAACATCATGTCATAAGCAAGCTACATGGCTCGATGTCGATGTTGCAAAGATTTGACATAGATGCCAAAATGTAACACCGCGCCATCTCATCTGCCTTAACCCATTTCTTATAACGTTCTATCTCCTTTTCATCAGAGTCATCTGAGGGCTTAGGAGGACAGACCTCGAAGAGTACAAATTTGTACTCTTCCGCAGTTAAGACAATATCCAGGTTTCTTTTCCAATCAATGTAGTTTGGACCAGTAAGTTTGTTTTCTTTTAAAATCACAGCAAGTGTGTTGAAAGCCATTTGAAAATCCTAAAAATCACAATGATCAAAAAATTAGATTTCAAATATTATTGATTCCTCAAAACAATAAAATCCCAAAATCAACCAACACCTCAAATCACCGAGAATGTCGCATGCCACACATTGTGGACGTATACGAATTCTACATTTGTAAGAGGAGGTTTTACCCATTAATTTTATTATCTTGTCAACCTTACTTTTTGACAAATAAAATTAATAGTTGGTTCCTCTTTGGCCCTACAAATAAAAGCAGTGACTCCGATGGGGAGGATACCTTTATTTGTATCTAAGTGTGCACCATTACACGATACTGAGGAAATTATTTTAGATTATGTGCCTTACCACTGTGGAAGTACACATGCTCCTAGATAATTTCCTATAACCATTATTTGACCTAGTGATCCGCAAACAAACCCGTCCGCAGGGAGGAAGGCACTCAGAGCCAACACACAAGTTTGTTTGCATCACACGTCAAATTGTAATGGAGGCCGCGGGAATTAATTAAAATATCCCTCTCCCACTTAGTAAATTGCAATTGAGGAATTTTAAACATACACAACATGCATATAAAACAAATAAGCAATAAATATGGAAAAATAGAATTTTTTTCCAACTATTATGGCATTGTCCTCCAATATGCATCCCGTCGTGTTGCCACCTCGTCCGCTCCACCTTTTCCCGTGCGCAAGTCACCAAAGATATCCGAGCCGAGATAAATCATTTTATTTACATCCATCGATCCTATACTCCACGAAGGAGTGTACAAATAGTCTAGATCAAAAGTAAACTAAAATAATCGGCTAAACAATGCTGTATTTAATTACAAAAATTAAATACTAATCTAGCCTCGTCAACCCCGAGGATTCAAATAATAAATTTTTTCACACATCCATTCACATACACACACATGGCCATAATAGTCGGATCTTATGCCTGCAACCAAAGAGTTAAACTACGCATATCCTACTATTATCCGGCACATATAATATATGAAAAATGCATAAAAAATTAACCGAATCCTAAACACACAAAACCGGAAACCGATGGCTCTTATACCAATTGTCGGGTGAATGCTTCGGAGGCTCATTGGCTCCCATGTCCCCGGATTAAAATTTTCACTAATGAAAGGATTAATCCGGATGGGATGAGCTTCCTTAACAACACCATTTCGTCGTCGTGCTAACAACTTGAGTGGTCGCTTGAACAAACTAGTTGTTCAAGCAACACAACTCTTCTAGTTGGTTAGCCGCGGAAGAGACGACGGATGGATCGCCGGTTTTTGTGTTTGTCTTCGGGGTCCATGATTATACAATATATATTCATACACACACATGCATAATCAAAACAAATAAGAACATGCTCAGATCTGTACATAAAGTTAAAATAACTTTATACCTCACGATCTTCTACCGTATGTCCTATCCTTCTCGTGGACGATGTGTGGACGAAGATCCTCCACGAGTAGAAGCCTTCTAGATCACTTTCTTCTCTATCTTGTCTGCTGCGAACAAAGAGAAGAAACCATAAATACCTTCCTATCTAGAACCGGCCACCAAATTATGGAACTTGGTGCAACTGCCGGCCAAGGAAACAATTGGATGAAGCACCGGCCAACTTGAAGAGGAGTTGTCGCTGGCCACCAAGGAGAAAGGAAGGAGGTAGACCACCGGCCACCAATGAAAGGAGAACCGCCGACCAAGGAAGAAGGTAGAGGGCTCTAAGATGGGCGCCGGCCAAGGAAGAAGGTAGAAGATGGGCGCCGGCCAAGGAACTTGAAGGAAGAAGCTTGCCGCCCAAACTTTGCTCCAAAACCCTAGCCGCCCAATGAACCCTAGCCGCCCACTTGTGGATTAACCAAACCCTAACTCCAATTCCTTGATCCTTGTTGCCGCCCAACCCTAGCCATCTATTTATAGAATAGGGCTTAAGCCTCCTTTAATCTCCACCATCGGATCTAGGGATTTAATCTCCACCGTCGGATCTAGGGTTTTATCCCAACCGTCGGATCTAGGGTTTAATCCCAACCATCGGATCTAGGATTTCATCCAAACCGTCGGATCTAAGGTTTCATCCCAACTGTCGGATCTAGGGTTTTATCCCAACCGTCGCATCTAAGGATTTAATCCCAACCGTCGATTCTAGGATTTCATCCTAACCATCGGATCTAGGGATTTAATCCCAACCGTTGGTTCTAGGGTTTCATCCAACCATCGGATCTAGGGATTTAATCCCAACCGTTGGTTCTAGGTTTTGTTTTACATTCTTGGATCTAGACTTCTTAAGGATTATATTAGGCTACGATAGGGACCATAAGGAGGAGTTGGGTCTTGGCCACCCGATGGATCAGAACCACACAAACTTGATCCATCAATGATGTTCCATTCCACTAGAGGATCATCATTGAACTACCTCACCAACCCCCATAAATCAATATGGGCTCCATATATTATTTGTACATTAATCTCCCCGTGTTTAAGATATCGAATGTCCGTCAATTAATTGATTTACTGACCATCAATTAATTAACATCTATTTCCTCGAGTAGTACCACTTAACCTTATCATCATGTTGACTAAGTCAACCAGCTGGGTTTACATGATGAACCTTATGAGCTCCTCAAGGGGACATCATCAACCTAATATATAGGACACGGTTTCCTCTTATAATCAACGGCACACCATGTAAATAATATTATTTCCCAACTTACCGGGCATATTGATTTAATCCATCTAAATCTCACCCACTGGTAAATCAAAGAAATAAATACTAAGTACATGTGCCCGTTATTATATCAGGATTAAGAGCATGTACAACATAATATCCGAGGTCCGATTCAATTATGTAGTCAGTACTAAATTGAATCACCTCTATGTCGGTCCTACTCAATACACCTAAGTGTACTAGTGTAACTCTATGTTCAAGATAAAACAATACCAAGCTACACTACAACCATGCCAATGGTTTGTCCAAAACCATCTTGGTTGTGAGCCTTTACTTATATTTTACAAGGTACTGATAACATGATCTTCTGTGCCACACCAAGCACCATGTTATCTACAACGTAAAATATTAGACAATATGCACACATATATAATGAATATATAAAATGCAAATAATGATCATGTGATTCTTATTTCAAAATAAAATGTTCATACAAAAAGAGCTAGGCTTTCAGTATACATTCCAACACTAAGTATAATAACATCCTTGAGTAGAAGGTTCTTATCTATATCAATTGATTGGTTGAATCGATAATGAGATGATATAGAGAACACTACTCTTAGTCATTCCTAGTCAAGTATTAACATTCAGGGACAATATTAATGCGTAGAGACTAGCATGTAGGTCAACTCGATGACTTGATCTCACAAGTCATGGATATGAGATATCAAATTGACACATGGGTATGCATTGGAGAATGTATATTGAATGACCCGCCATGAGAAAGTATCATGGATCGTTATATGAGTGTCATATACTTTCTCATGTGACTATTAGTACAACTATAAGTCATTGGACTTGAAGTCACCATGGTTTCCTACATAAGGAGTTGCATACTTTGCCTTCGTCAAATGTCACCCGTAAATGGGTGGACCATAAAGGCAATTACTGGGTATGTAACAAATTATGCGAAGGGATGTGAGTGATGTAGATGAGATCTATCCCTCCTATATGACGGGAGTGACATCGTTATTCTTGATAGAGTGAGACCACGAAGTGCATGGCCATGCCCAAATGAGTCAATATGAGATATTGAGCTCATTTGATTAGAGTGAGTCTACTTGGAGTTCAAGATAAAGATTGTACCGAGGATGACACGGTCTATGCCTCAATTGGTCAATCTAGATGTTAAGGATAGAGGGACATTGTTACATATTATGAGAGTCACAATTAGTAGTCATAAAGGTGATGTTGGATCTCAACATTCTTGTAACTTGGGTAGCAATGATGTGTTGCTAGATACCGCTCATTGCTTATGTTCCTAAATCAGTTTAGGAGCATTGCCAACGTTACAAGAACCTATAGGGCCACACACAAAGGGCAATTAGATAGAGATTAGGTTCATATGATGAACCATGAGGATTAGGTTCATATGATGAACCATTAAGAGTAATCCAAATTAGACTAATTGAGTTAAACTCAATTTGGATTTGATTCATTGAGTCAATTTAAAATAATGAATAGAGATTCATTAAATCAAATTGACTTGAATCAAGTGATTAGATTTGATCAACCATGGGAGATAATAGGTCAAGTTTGACTTGACTTGAGAAGGAAGATGAATGGTCAATTTTGACTTGGTCAATTGCCTTGTCATGGTGACTTGGCATGGGGGCCGGCCAATGATGATGTTCCACATCATCATGGACACATCATGGGGTGTCACCTCATGAGGGAGACCAAGGGCCATTGACTCTTGAAATTACATGCATGTAACCCCCCCCCCCCCCCCCCTCCATGAAGTGGATGGCCACTTTAGGAGGAGTTAGTGTGTGAAGTTTTTTTGGTGTGAACTTCATCTTCTTCCTTGGATCTTCCCTCAAGATCTCTCCCTCTCCTCTTGTCGTCGGTTCCTTAGTGTGATAGCACACTCTAAGTGATCTTCTCCACCTATTGTTCATGTGGATACCGGTAGAGGAGTGTACACTTGACACTCTCGAGTTTCAGCAAGCCATTTGGATGAGCGGGATAAGCGAAGGGCGTCGCATCGAGGGTAAACTCTTAACATGTAGATCTAGAGTAGATCTAAAGTTTTTAAACACATACATGTAGTTTTATTTACCTTCGCACGGATTCATGCCCGACTTCCGGGGTTTTCGCAATGCAAAAAGCGGTTTTTGCGGCTCGGATAGTCTAACAGTAGTATCAGAGCCACGTGCGAAACATGTATGTGCTTTTGTTTTATAGTTTTTGTATTAGATATAAAAATTACAGATCTGTAAGTTTCTATAAATTTTCTATTTTTATATATTTTTTGGGCATTTTTCTCGAAGAGTCGAAGCAACAAGTGTTGGGACACTTGTAGACTTCAACCACCGAGAAAAACTCTCCAAAACGGTGAGTTCTCGCTTTAAGTTTTTGGGACAGAGACTTAAGTTGCTGTAAGATCAAGATGGGACACTCACAAAGTTCATTTTGCGAGTAGGGGCGCTGCCCCTATCCCCAAAAGGGGCCTTGTCACGTGATCGCGCCCAGAAATCACTTAGCGGGACCGTTACGGAGATGTGACTCATAAAATTGAAAAAAAATAGGAAAAATTATAGAAATTTTCTGTAAAATACATAATTTAGAATTATGTATAATTCTGTGATGGTCATGGCCATGAACCCCAATATGATTGGATAAACGTGTTGTAATTCATAATACGGCTTACGCGTCATTTTTGTGGTTGTACATGTTGTATAGGATATGCGACCTGCGCGTCGTGCCTCTTCATTTAAAATTCCATTTGTAAATAGTTTTAGACTCGAATGTAACTCAAGTTTCATGATTGTAATGTACAAAAATAGAGCTGTGGAAGGTCCACTAGTAGACGGAGTTACAAGGAGGATGCCGACGACACATGGCGGTCAAAGGAGGCGCTTGGAGAAGCTGCTAACCCTAGGTTGACAGTCTGATCTTCTCATTGGCTTGAGAAGATTGTAGTAGGGCCATGACCTCTTCACAATTAATTTATATATATATATATATATATATATATATATATATATATATATATATATATATTTATTTATTTATTTATTTTGCTTGTATGTATGTGATGCATGCTAGTAAATTTTGCTTGTATGTATATGATGCATGCAAGAATATTTTGCTTGTATGTATATGATGCATGTTAGTATATTGCTTGTATGTATCTGATGCATGATAGTGTAGGGTAATAAAGGCCTTGATGCGTATATGATACACATTCATGATTAGATTTGATCTTAATCAAATCAACTCATAAAATGCCTACCAAGTTTTGATACCCATCACTACCTCGATCATTTATTGTTGTTGAATCTACCAAAGTAGAGCAACGCATATTATCTTGGTAGGGTGCGGAGTGACAATCTTGGTCCTGCCTATCACAGCTTGGGTGAGTATAAGCTCAATTAGATTGAGCAAAACTAGTTAACTCAATTGGATCGAGTAAAACTATAGGCATATTCCAACCGTTGGAAAGATAGGATAAGATCACATTTACACTAAATCTTGGGCAATTTAGCCAAAGCTAACTCAAGGTTTTTTGTAAATGAGGATCTTGATCCTATAAACAAGAGTTGCATAGAGATGTAATTGGTAATGAGTTACCTACTGATCATACTAAGTCTTGAATGATTTAGCCAAAGCTAACTCAAGGCGTAGTATGATGTGGATCTTGTCCCGCGAGAATTATAGCTAAATTTGTATGAATCTAGTAATGTGGTTTGACCACATCCATAACTCAATTCTACAAAAGTCTTATAATTCAGTGGGAGCATCATTTGATTAAAGGCCTAATTAAATGATAAATGGAATATGATATTAATTTTCTGCATTGTGTATGTTGTAGATTACCATGTCAACAAACACGAACACTCTCTCCCTACGTTCTGTCCTTGAGAAGGACAAGCTCAATGGAGCTAATTTCTTGGACTGGTACAGGAACCTGAGAATCGTTCTCACCCAAGAAAGGAAATTGTAGGTCTTGGAGCAGCCCTTTCCGGAGGCACCTCCTGCCACTGCCTCGCGAACTGACCGTAATGCTTACAAGAAGCATCAAGATGATGCATTAGATGTGTCATGTCTCATGCTCGCGACCATGAACTCTGAGCTTCAAAAGCAACACGAGTTCATGAATGCTTATGATATGGTTGAACATCTTCGTCAACTATATCAAGGACAAGCAAGGCACAAGAGATATGAGATCTCTAAAGCATTGTTTCAGTCCAAGATGCAAGATGGGACTCCCATAGGTCCATATGTACTCAAGATGATTGGGTACATAGAAAACCTACAGAGGTTGGGATTCCCACTTGATCTTGCAATCTTTTCCACAAAGCTACAATCAATTTGTCATGAATTACAACATGAATGAAATTGATAAGCCACTGCCTGAGATGCTCAGCATGTTGAAAACTGCTGAGTTCAACCTTAAGAAGGGAAAATCTGACTCCATTTTGATGGTGCAAAAGAAGAAAGGCAAGGGCAAGCCTAAAGGTAAGGGAAAGTCCCAACCCAAGGGAAAAGGCAAGGAACTGAAACCGAAAGGAGGGGTGGCCAAAGAAGGGACTTGCTTCCACTTCAAGGAAGCTGGACACTGGAAGCGTAACTGCAAAGCATACCTGGAAGATCTTAAGAATAAGAGAAGTGAAACTTCTACTTCAGGTATAAATGTTATAGAAGTCAATCTATCTATTTCTTCATCATGGGTATTAGATATCGGATGTGCATCTCACATTTGTACCAATGTGCAGGCGCTGAGAAATAGCAGGGCATTGACAAAGGGCGAGGTGGACCTGAAGGGTTTTTGCCCGGAATATCTCCCACTAATTGTAGGGTTTTGCTTATCGAGTCCGTGAGGGGAAACTTAGCTTCCCACTTCACCTCAATCGCTTGTTCACGGTGATCCCATCGATGTCCCTGGATTAAAAAATTTAATCCTAGACATAAGGGATTGCCCAACCAACCAAGTCATCGTCGTGCTATTCGTTTAGAGAGGTCACTTGAACAAACAAGTTGTTCAAGCGACCAACCTCTATTCTACGAGTAGCCGCAGAATAGACGATGTCCGGATCGCCGGTTTTTGTGTTTATGCTAGGGGTCCAAGTATTATTTAGCCATATACATATTTATATCATGCTCATAGTTGAAAAACAAATACAAGCAAGTAACCATCCACACAAAACATGCATATAATTGAAAAGCAATTATAAACATAATACAAAAGAATACTAATCAAAATAAACAAGATTATACCTCTTGCTATACCTCTTGATCTTCTATTGTATGTCCTTCCTCCTTTCGGACGTCGTGTGGGCGACGATCTACCAAAAGTTGAAGCCTTCTAGATCACCAATCTTCCTTTCCTTGTTCACTCCGAACAAAGGAAGATTCTTAAACAAAACTCATCTTCCTATCTAGAACCGGCCACCAAGTCAATAAACTCGATGTTGCCATCGGCCAAGGAAGAGATCATGGAGTATGGAAACCAACCAAAAGAGAAACAACAAGGGCATGGGTGTCGGCCAACACTTGGAGAAGAGAAAGGAAAACACTCCTTCTCCTTGTTGCCGCCCAAACCCTAAACTAAGCTCTCCTAATTTTCGGCCAAGGATGAAGGGGAGAAGAATAGATTGAGCTTTGCTCAAGGTAGAGGGAAGAAGGAAGAGGGGCCGGCTAACCTTAGGAAGAAGAAGAAAGGATCTCTCCTCCCCTTGTTGCCGCCCAACACCAACACCCAAACCCTAACCCTAGCCCCACTCCTATTCCTATCCCAACTAGGATTGGTTGCCGCCCATGGGACAAGCCCTAATCCCCATCCATCATCAGCCATAGATGAAAGGGAGAATGGTGGACGCCGGCCAAGCCAAGGAGAGATGAGGGAAGGGGGTTGCCAGCCACCAAAGGAAGAAGAAGAAGAAGAACTTTCCTTTATTATGGCCACCCAAAACCCTAACCTCCCTTGCTCTTGCTGCCCAAAACCCTAGACCCCTTTCCTCTCCATTGTATTTTCCGCCCACCCCTATTTCACCCTTTTATAGAGTTAGGGATAAGCCTTGGTTTAATCTCCACCATTAGTTCTTGGGATTTAATCTCAACCGTCGGATCTAAAGATTTAATCTCAACCGTCGGATCTTAGAGATTTAATCTCTACCTTTGGATCTAGAGTTTTATTTCTATCCATTGGATCTAAGCTTCATGAGGTGTTAATAGGCTACAATAGGGACCATGAGGAGTAGTTGGATCTTGGCCACCCATGGATCAAGCCCACATAAAGTCCGATCCACTAATGATAATCCAATCCACTAATGATAATCCAATCCACTAAAGGATTATCATTGATCTACCTCACCAACCCCCATATGATAATATGGGCTCCATATATTATTTGTACATTTTCTCCCCGTGTTTAAGATCTCGAATGTCCGTCGATTAATTAATTTACTGACCATTAATTAATCAACATCTAACTCCTTGAGTAGTACCACTCAACATTTTCATCATGCCGGACCAAGTCCACCTGCAGGGTTTACATGATGAACCTTATGAGCTCCTCAAGGGGACATCATCATCCTAATATATAGGGCATGGTTTCCTCCTATAATCAACAGCACACCATATAAATAATATCATCTCCCAACTTACCGAGCCTATCGATTTAATCTATAAATCTCGCCCATTGGTAAATCAAAGAGTTGACTACTAAGTATATGTGCCCGTTATTATATCGGGATTAAGAGCATGTACATAATAATATCTGAGGTCCGATTCGATTATGTAGTCAGTAATAAATCGAATCACCTCTAAGTCGGTCCTGCTCAATACACACAAAGTGCACTAGTGTGATTCTATGGTCAAGACAAACCAATACCAAATCACACTACAACCATTCCGATGGTTTATCCAAAACCATCTCGGTTCTGAGCCTTTACTTATACTTTACAAGGAGCCTATAACATGATCTCCCGTGTGACACCACACACCATGTTATCTACAATGTAATATATTAGACAATATTGCATAACTATATAAATATGCAAACAATGATCATGTGATTCTTATTCCAAAATAAAGATGTTCATACAAAAGATAGACTTTTCAGTATACATCCCTACAGGACCTACGAGTAGGCAATGGAGCAAGAGTTGTTGTTGTTGCTGTAGGAACTTATTTTCTATCTTTGCCCTCTGGGCTTGTACAAGAACTAGATGAATGTTGTTATATGCCTGCTTTGACAAAGAACATAATTTTAGTTTCTTGTTTGGACAAGAAAGGCTTTTCATTTATAATAAAAAACAAATGTTGTTCAGTTTAATTAAATGATATGTTCTATTGTAGTGCACTTCTAATGAACGGATTCTACATTCTAGACTTAGAGAGCACCATCTATAACATAAGTACCAAAAGGTTCAAGTCAAATGAGTTGAACCAAACCTATCTCTGGCATTGTCGCTTAGGTCACATAAATGAGAGTCGCTTATCCCAGCTCCATAAGGATGGGCTGCTAGACTCATTTGATTTTGAATCATATAAGACATGCGAGTCTTGCCTTCTAGGAAAGATGACAAAGACTCCCTTTAGTGGACATAGCGAGAGAGCAATAGACTTGTTAGGACTTATACATAGTGTTATATGCTGCCCTTTCAATGTTACTGCTAGAGGTGGTTACAGGTACTTCATTATATTTACTGATGACTTCAGTAGATATGGTTATGTGTATTTGATGACACATAAATCAGAATCCTTTGAAAAGTTCAAAGAATTCAAGAATGAAGTACAAAACCAACTTGGCAAGAGTATTAAGATACTTCGATCAGATCGAGATGGTGAAAACTTTGCCATGAGTTTCGTGACTATCTAGCTGAGTGTGGGATTCTATCCCAACTCACTCCTCCTGGAACACCACAGTGAAATAGTGTTTCCAAAAGGAGGAATCGTACCCTATTAGATATGGTACGATCTATGATGAGTCACACAGATCTTCCTATATCCTTTTGGGGATATGCTCTAGACACAGTAGCCTTCACACTTTACCATATTCCATCTAAGGCTGTGATAAAGACACCATATACGATATAGACAGGGAGAAATCCCAATATGTCTTTCATGAGGATTTGGGGTTGTGAGGCTTACGTTCAATGTCAAGTCTCAAACAAACTGGGACCCAAATCCGATAAGTGCTATTTTGTTGGATATCCCAAGGAGACGAAGGGATATTACTTTTACATTCCCAATTAACACAAAGTGTTTGTGGCAAAGACTGGGGTATTTCTAGAAAGGGATTTTATTTCTAGAAAAACTAGTGGGAGTACGTTCGATCTTGAAGAAATTTAAGATAAGGACCATAGCACTGAGGCCTTGATGGAGTTTGAACATGAACCACAAAGTGTTGTGGGTGATGAGATTGTTGCACAAAGAGTTGTGGAACAACAATCTGTTCAGGTAGACATACCTCTTCACAGGTCTGATAGGGTACGTCGCCAGCCTGAGAGATACTCATTTCTCTTGTCTTACTATGATGACGTTATGCTCATTGAGAATGAGCCTACCTCCTATCAGGAAGCTGTGATGAGCCCAGATTCTGAGAAATGGCTAGAGGCCATGAGATCCGAGATGGAATCCATGTACACCAACCAAGTATGGACTTTGGTTGATCCACCTGAAGGCGTCAAACCCATTGGGTGTAAGTGGGTCTTTAAGAGAAAGACTGACATGGATGGACTTCCGCATATCTATAAGGGTCGATTGGTGGATAAAGGTTTCAAGCAAATTCATGGTATTGACTATGACACTTGGCAATGGAATTCAGATGGTCCTCGGTGGAAACTTCATTAGAGGAATGCAAGGACGAGTCCGTATAGAAGGTAATACTGTAACCTTCTACAAAAATATAACAACCATTTCTACAAGCCCCACATCTATGGCAGCAATCGAGGAATTGCAGCTAGAAGAAATGGAGAACCTGGAGATCAAAGAAAAGGTACTATTTACGGCAACTCCCTCAAATACCTTTATACTTCAGCAACATGGATCTTTGTTGAATAGATTGAAGGAGCAGGGTTATATTGGAGATAATCCATTAAAGCATTGGGAGAAGAAGGTTTGCATCCTTCAACATGACTTCTGAAGACTTATTTCTCAAGGCAGGCGAAGCTGTCGCCCAGATGATATTAACAAAAATATCAACACCACCATTAACAATGGTGTCGTGCCTGACAAGCACTATTCGGGGATCACATGGATTTGGATCCACATCTTCTAAACCAGTACAGATGGGTACTCCGGAGTGGAACAACTTAATGAAGACCCTTGTACCATCAGAGTTGCATGAAGAGCATCTTGTTACTTTACAAGATAATACAGAATGGACTAATCCATTCGCGGAAGATGGTGGAGAGTATTTAGATGATGATGATTATTTATCTGCTGAATCTAATTTTGATGATGAACAGGTGGCTCATATCAATGATGGAGAATATGATATGGACTACCCAATACAGAAGGGCAAGAAACAAATTGTGGCATCTTCTGTTACATCAAACTTCAACCCCCCCGAAGACACAATGATGGGACCACCACAATATGGTCCAACCGACGAAAGACCCACAACGTCCAACCCATACCGCAATATGGATTATATGAATGCAAGAATCGGAAGATTTAGAAGGGCTTATAATAATGAGCAGTGGACACTCCCTTCAGCACAGCAGACAACAGGTGCTATGCTAGTACTTCCTGATAATATTGGGTTATATAATTATGTAATTTTCAGATGGGAATCAATAACCACTAACGTGGTTGACTCAAAAATCTGGCCTGACAAAAGAACAAAGGTACAATATGTGGAGAACTTATTAGGTGAAGTTGAAAAGAAGACCTTCATCCAATGGCGAATGATGTTTCAAGATCAGTATGACAAGCTGATTAATGTTGCAGATGAAACTCAGAATATTCTATCTCAAATAAGATGAATTATTACCCTAGAGGATCCTGCCTCAGGAGCAACAGCTAAGCAAAATCAGGCATACTTAGATTTGGAAAGGTTAGTATGCAATGGAACTAAAGACTTGGTTAATTACATGAATACCTATAAAGATCTTGCAGCAAGAACAGGAAGAATGTTCATAAATGAAGAATTATCAAGTAAATTTTACCACAAGATGCCACCTCTTATCGGGAGACACCTGGAGGCAAAATTCTAGGAAAAGTTCAGAGGGAACACAATCGAAGTTCTACCCAGAATCCATCATGCCTACCAGGAGTTAACAGAAATGTGCAAACAGACAACACTGCAGAGAAGCCTCAAAGACCTACAATTTTGTTCCCAAATACCTATACCAAGCTACTACCAGGGTGAGAGAAAGAAATACGGATTACGGAAATCAAGCACATATAAAGGGAAACCGCACAAATCACATGTGCGGGTGATTAAAAGAAAATATCAGAATGACAGGACCAGAGTTAAGAAGTGCAAGTGCTTTATATGTGGTGAAGAAGGACATTTCGCAAGGGAATGTCGCAACAAGGTCGGCAACAAAGAAAGAGTTGCCATGATCTGCTGATGTTGATGCGCTCGAAGTTTGCTTAAGGGTTCTAACTTGATTCTGTAATTCCTGAAGCTGAGTATGTAATTCAATAATAAGTGATAACAATACTCTGTTATCAATAATGTTTTCTCATACAAGGCTATACCCCTCTCGGGTTCCGAGTTAGACTGCTCATGTAATTCGAAATCGGAAAAGAGTTCATCTAACCTAATTTTAGAAAGATCCTTGGAGACCTTGTAGGCATCGACCAAGGATGCCCACAAGGTAGTCCTCGGAAACGAGTTTAGAACATACCTTATAAGGTCGCGGTTTTCGACCTTTTGCCCGATTGCGTGTAGGTTGTTGACTATGTCTTGGACACGGGCGTGGAGTTGCGTCGCGGACTCGTGTTCCTGCATTTTTAGTGTGTACAATTTATTGAACAACAAATCGCATTTGCAAACCTTAGCTTGATCCGATCCTTCGTGTAACTCGATTAGTTTTGTCCAAAGATCCTTTGCGCTTATGAAGGGGCCGACGCGATTTAGCTCCTCCTTGGATAGGCCGCATTAGAGGATTTGTGTTGCCTTGGCGTCGGCTTCGACTTGTCGTTTTGTCGCAATGGTCCATTGATCATAATCCAAGGAGTCACCCACTTCATTAGTCGGAAGTGTGAAACCCGTTTGGATTATGATCCACATCTAGATTTGGGTTTTGAGAAAGCATTCCATCCGACCCTTCCAATAATGGAAGTCATCTCTGTTGTAAAATGGAGGTCGGACGGTGCTAAAACCCTCGAGATGGGCCATTAGAACAAAAGACACAAGGATACGAAGACGAAGAAACTAGCAACGACAAAAACACAAAGAAGAGTACCAAGACTCGCGTCTTGGATTAGTAGTGTGGGAGAAAACTTAACAAAGCGAAATAAATATAAATAAACAGAATTAAAAGAACAATAAATCTGTAAAAATGGCTAGATTGGTGGTTTCACCAAATCTTAGCAACCCCCGGCTCTGATACCAATTGTTGGATCGAAGCGGATCGCTAGAGGGGGGGTGAATAGCGATAAAAACTTTTCTTTTAAAACGTTCGATGGACAATTAAACGCAGCGGAAATGTAAATAAAACCTAAATGAGACAAATAGTTTTTTTACTTGGTTCGTAGCCTT
The DNA here is from genome assembly GCA_025175895.1 of Wurfbainia villosa. Taxonomy (NCBI): domain Eukaryota; kingdom Viridiplantae; phylum Streptophyta; class Magnoliopsida; order Zingiberales; family Zingiberaceae; genus Wurfbainia; species Wurfbainia villosa. The sequence goes on from CM045986.1 coordinate 97,235,446, forward strand.
CGGCTACTACTCCAAGGCCCTAACGGTCCTAGACCGTGTACGGAGGGCAATTCACTAAAACACTCCTCCTCGTTGGAGGTAGGAGTTTTACGATTACAAAAGCCTTCGAAGCAAAAAGATAGAGAGACAAACCCTCTCTTCTATTAAAGTAAAATGCAACGAAAAACCTCGATTGAAAAGAATTGCAATATTGAAAGCAATAACAAATTAAGATTATACCAACAACTAAACAAAAGAAACTTTAAGCTAGGGTTGTTGGCAGCACTTCGTTGTTGTAGAGTCGTCGGAGAGTTGCAGCGTAACGGAGGCTTTTTAGCACTTAGAATTGTTGATGAAACCCTAGGTTTGGCCCTCCTTTTATAGCCTTTGAGCCCCTTTTCGAGAGGAACCCTAGCCAATCAAATTTGAGCACAACTCCCCTTGAAACTTGGTGATAAACCTTGACTCCTCGAGGCTGATCCTTTGACCAGCAGTCGACTGATGGCCATCACCAGTCGACTGCTGGCAGCATCAGTCGAGTGCTAGCCGTAGTCACCCGACTGATGGACGGCAGTCGAGTCCTTCAGGTTGGCAGTCCGATCTCGACCTAGACCACCTATGAGAAAACATTATTGCTTTCAGGTCGAGTCCTTCAGGTTGGCAGTCCTCCAGGCAATGTTAGCTTAAAGAAAACATTATTTCGACGATCGTCGACCGTCCGATCTCGACCTAGACCACCTATGAGATGTCTTGGGTCGGATCTACGCTTAAGTCTTTCCCCGTAACGAGGATACGACCTTACTTACACTCGCACACACGAGCTTACCTCGATACTTACGTGTTGCTTTTGCTTCCGGCCTTCCACTCAATTCCTTCGGCTCCCTCCGAAGTCACTTGAGTGTCGCCCGACCACCGCGGCTTCCTCCGGGTGTCGCTAGCCTTCAGCTCCAGCTATAGCAATTTTCTGCACACTCGATTCAGCTCGTGAGATAACAATATGAGCTTAACTTTGTATCGTTTGCTATAATCAAAACTCAGGTTCAACTTAGGTGCCTACTGCACCAACAGTTTATTTGTCTTTTAAAAGGAATAAAACTTTGGTTCTGAAAAATTTCCTTTATATACCTTTATTTAGAAAGAATTTGATTTCGGTTTCTAAATTGTTTTTGGATGGACATTCTATTTCTTTTAATGACAGAGTTGTTATAAAAAGAAATAGGGAGATTATCTGTTCTGGTGCATTGATAGGAAATTTATATACCCTTGAACCAAAAGATCCCACGATGCAAATAGAAGTAAATAACTCATCTTCTAATTCTAATAAAAGAAAAGAACCTTCGAAAATGAACCAAACATATCTTTGGCATATAAGGTTAGGTGATATCAACCTAAGTAGAATTCAAAGGTTGATAGCTGATGGACCTCTGGGTTCATTAGTGGTGGAAGATTTCCCAACCTGCGAATCTTGCTTGGAAGGTAAAATGATCAAGAGGCCTTTTAAGGCCAAGGGGTATAGAGCCAAAGATGTGTTGAAATTGGTTCATTCTGATTTGTGTTGTCCTATGTCTATCTAGGCAAAAGGTGGTTTTGAATATTTCGTCTCTTTTATAGACAATTATTCAAGATATGGATACATTTACTTGATGTGCCGCAAGTCTGAATGCTTTGATAGGTTCAAAGAATTCAAGGCTGATGTGGATAAATGTCAAGGTAAAAGTATCAAGACACTATGATATGATCGTAGCGGTGAGTACCTCTTGGGAGAGGTTAGGAATTACTTATCAGAGGCTGAGATTCAATCCCAATTGTCTGCACCTGGCACACCCCAGCAGAATGGTGTAGCGGAGCGAAGGAATAGGACTCTTATGGAGATGATTAGATCGATGATGAGTTATTCTGAGTTGCCAGATTCATTCTGGGGGTATGCTCTGGATATGGCAGTGTATATTCTAAACTCAGTACCATCTAAATCAGTGCCTTCTACTCCCAAAGAATTGTGGACTGGGCGAAAGCCTAGTTTGAGACATATTCGGATTTGGGGGAGTCCAGTACATGTGTTGAAGTCAGATGCTAGTAAGTTGGAACCTCGTACATGAGTGTGCATGTTCGTTGGATATCCTAGAGGAACGAAAGGTGGTTTGTTTTATAGTCCTAGAGATCAAAGGGTGATCGTTAGCACGAATGCCAAATTTCTAGAGGAAGACTATGTGATGAATCACAAGTCCATGAGTAAGATTGTTCTGGAAGAATTGAGAGGGGAAGTCACTACTTCAGTACCACCGGTACAAGAGGATATACTACAAGTGACTGCCCCGCGTGTCACAGAGAATACACAGGTAATACCCCGTCATAGTGGGAGGGTTGTTAGACAACCTGTTAGATTTATGTTCTTGAGAGAATCTTCTGATTTGGTCCCTGGTGAATATGAACCTGATCCCTTGACATATGACGAGGCAATCCAAGATAAAGATGTGGTATCTTGGCAAAGTGCAATGAATTCTGAGATAGAATCTATGGATTAAAATCAGGTCTGGGAGTTAGTAGAACCACCCAATGGTGTAAAAACCATTGGATGCAAGTGGATCTACAAATGAAAGAGAGGAATAGATAGGAAGGTTGAGACCTTCAAAGCAAGGCTTGTTGCGAAAGGGTATATTCAGAAAGAGGGTATACGTAAATGACATTTTAGATGTGACAGAAACTTAGTTGTATTTCTTGTACTATACGTAAATGACATTTTGTTAATTGACAACAATGTCAAGGTGTTATCGGACATAAGGGTATGGTTGTCTAAACAGTTTGATATGAAGGACTTGGGAGAAGTGGGACACATCCTTGGGATCAAAGTTATAAGGGATCGCAAAAAAAGAATGTTGTACTTATCTCAAGCTTCATACATAGACACCATTTTGGCTCATTTTAGCATGCAGAACTCCAAGAAAGGTTTTCTACCTTTTAGGCATGGAGTACCTTTATCTAAAGAGATGTGTCCTAAAACATCAATGGAGATAGAGGAGATGAAGACAGTTCCTTATGCTTCGACAGTAGGAAGCCTCATGTATGCTATGCTATGTACCAGACCGGATATCTGCTTTGTCATTGGCATGATTAGCAAATATCAGAGTAATCCAGGATAGGGACATTGGACTAAGGTAAAGCATATATTGAAGTACCTGAGAAGGACTAGGGATTATATGCTAGTTTACCAGGCAAATGAATTACTCCTTGTGGGTTACACAGATTCCGACTTCCAATCAGATAGGGATAACAGTAAGTCTACCTCAGGTTTTGTGTTTAGTTTAAGAGGTGGAGCCATTGTATAGAGGAGTGTCAAGTAGAAATGTGTGGCAGACTCTACCATCGAAGCTGAGTATGTGGCAGCCTCTGAAATGACCAAAGAAGTTGTATGGCTCAGAAACTTCTTGATGGACTTGGATGTGATTCTTGGTTTGCCCAAAACTATCACAATTTATTGTGATAACAGTGGTGCAGTTGCAAACTCGAAGGAACCACGAGCCCATAAAGCAAGTAAACACATAGAGTGAAAGTACCACCTGATACGAGAAATCGTAAAATGGGTAGAAGTTGTTGTCGCCTAGATTGCATCAGAGGATGACCTGGTAGATCCTTTCACTAAGGCCCTTCTAGCGAGAGCTTTGATAGGCATATGGAGGGAATGAGAATCAGATATATGGCAGTATGAGGACAACATAATCTTTTAGTATAAGTGGGAGATTATTGGGATGTATACTGAAAAGTCTATCTTTTGTATAAACATCTTTATTTTTGAAATAAGAATCACATGATCATTGTTTGCATATTTATGATTATGCATATTGTCTGATACATTACATTGTAGATAACATGGTGTAGTGTCACACGGGAGATCATGTTATCAGTTCCTTGTAGAGTATAAGTAAAGGCTCACAATCGAGACGGCTTTGGACAAACCATTGGTATAGTTGTAGTGTAATTTGGTATTGATTTCTCTTGACCATAGAATTACACTAGTACACTTTGTGTGTATTGAGCAGGACTGACTTAGAAGTGATTCGATTTATTGCTGACTACATAATTGAATCGGACCTCGTATATTATGGTGTACATGCTCTTAATTCCGATATAATAATGGGCACATATACTTAGTATTTATTTCTTTGATTTACCAATGGCCGAGATTTATAGAGTAAATCGATAGGCTCGGTAAGTTGGGAAATGATATTATTTATATGGTGTACCGTTAATTATAGGAGGAATTCATGTCCTATATATTAGGATGATGATGTCCCCTTGAGGAGTTCATAAGGTTCATCATGTAAATCCTGCAGGTGGACTTGGTCCGACATGATGATAAGGTTGAGTGGTACTACTCATGGAGTTAGATGTTGATTAATTAATTGTCGGTAAATTAATTAATTGACAAACATTCGAGATCTTAAACACGAAGAGATATTTGTACAATTAATATATGGAGCCCATATTTATTTATGGGGTTGGTGAGGTAGATCAATGATAATCCTCTAGTTGAATGAATTATCATTAATGGATCGGACTTTATGTGAGCTTGATCCATTGGGTGGCCAAGATCCAACTCCTCCTCATCGTCTCTATTGTAGCCTATTAAAACCCTCATGAAGCCTAGATCCGATGGTGGAAAATGAAACTCTAGATCCAACGGTGGAGGTTAAATCTCTAGATCCGACGGTTGAGATTAAATCTCTAGATCCGACGGTTGAGATTAAATCTCTAGATCCGACGGTGGAGATTAAAAGGAGGCCTAAGCCCAACTCTATAAATAAGGGCTTGGGCAACAAGGAGAGGATCATCCAAATAAGGGTTAGGGTTTTGGAGTTGGCTTGAGAGGAGAGGTGGGCGGCAACCCTAGGGCTTACTTCTTCCTATTGGGTGGAAGCAAGGGATTCTAGGGTTTGGCTATTCTTGGCCAGCAGCAATCCACCCTCTCTCTCTCTAGATTGACCGTCAACTCCTCCCTCTCTCTCTCTCTCTCCTTTGGCCAGCGGCAACCTTTCTTCAAGGTTGGTCGGCGATCCTATTCTTCTCCTTGGCCGGTGGCAACATCAAGTCCCTTGACTTGGTGGCCGGTTCTAGATAGGAAGAAAAGTTTTGTTTTATTCTTCCCTTTGTTCAAGGCGAGCAAGGAAGGGAAGAATGTGATCTAGGAGGCTTCAACTTTTGGAAGATCGTCGCCCACACGATGTCCAAAAGGAGGAAGGACATACAATAGAAGATCAAGAGGTATAAGCTTGTTTACTTTGATTAGTGTTCTTTTGTATTATGTATATAATTGTTTACAATTGTATGTGACTAAATTACTTAGACCCCGAAGATAAACACAAAAACCGGTGATCCGTACATCGTATATTCCATGGATAATCAAAGAAAAGAGGTAGGTTACTTGAACAACAAGTTTGTTCAAGTGACCACTCTAATCGAATAGCACGACGATGGATGGGTTGCTTGGGTAATCCCTCTTTGTCAAGGATTATTTTTTTTTAATCCGGGGGCGTAGATGGGATCTTCAAGCACAAACGACCAAGTTGAAGTGGGAAGCGACGTTTCTCCCTTCATTGCCCACCTATCTGTTGTCTCAAAATGGACTAATCCATGTCGACTTTCTGCCAATGGACACTTGAGCAATTGACTTCCATTACCATCAGTCCACTGTCAAGCCTTTAGTCGACTGCTCAGTCGACTACGAAATCTTTTGTGATTGTGTCCACTAACAACAATCGACTACCCATCCATGGTAATCGACTGTCAATGGCCAATCGACTGGTCTACCCCACCAGTCGACTGGTCTACCCCACCAGTCGACTGCTAGAGCCACATCAAATAGTCGAGCCACAGTTGACTGTTGAGGATCAGACGTCGCACTAGAGGGGGTCAATAGCGATTCTCCGAATTCGTTGTTCGTTCGCGTGCTTGTTTACAACAATGTTAGTGTGCAATGGAATACAAATAGAAATGCATAACAAATATAAAATCACATGCAAACAAAACAATATAATGCGGTTCGGAATGTAGGGTTCCTACACCATAGGTCAAGCTCAAGTGAGCTCTAGTGATGCACACCACCACTAAATCTTCTCCTTCTGAGTGACACACCAGAGGTGGAGAAACCTCTTACGAGTCTCTTACAACAATAAGAACAAAATACAACAAGCAAATACAACAATTACAAAAGCAAATGAAAAATAAGTGAACACACTTTATAAGTTAGAGCTTTTGAATGCTTGCTTGTTTGTTACTTTGGGATGACTTTGAAGTCCCTAAACCACTACCGAAATCCTCTCTGTCGAGCTCCTTTTATGCCTCCACGCGACCTAGATTTTCACTTGGCAGTCGACTGCCAACAATGTCATTGTCTCACAATGGACTTAATCCATGTTGGCATTCTAGCCAACGGATACTTTGGTAATTGACTGCCCTTATCGGTAGTCACCTGGCTAGTCGACTTCCAGAGCTTTTGTGCTCATGTCTACAAACACCAGTCAACTACCCATACTGGCAGTCGACTTTTAGAGCACAACTCGAGCAGTCAAGCCTCAGTCGACTCCATGACCATTCGATTGGTCATAATCCCATTCGACTGCTCTGAGTCAACTCGACTCCCAAGTGTCAAACACTTGGCCAGTTCACTGTCTAATATCCCAGTCGACTGACAAACCTCAACAATGAGGTTTAAACCCATGTATGATCCCCTCATACTTGATAAATACCCTTGGACTAGACCTAAGCCTTCATCCCACTTCCATCAGCCTCACGCCTCTCGAATCCCTCGAGTTTGTGACTTTTCATCCTTGCACTAGCCTTCAAGTGCCTCCATTGACTATGTCATGCTAATCGGATTCCTTGCCAAGGTACATTTGGACTTATGCTGCCAAGACTCCATGCTTGGACTTTACGCTGCTAAACATTGGACTTATGCTGCCAAGACTACATGCTTGGATTTTATGCTGCCAATATCATACCCTTGGACTTCTCAATTGCCAAGCATCCTTACTTAGACTTTCACCGCCAAAGTTTACTTGGATTTTACGCTGCCAAGAAGACACACTTTGACTTATTGCACCAAGACTATACCTTTGGACTTTCCTTGCCAAGTACTCATGACTTGGACTTTCCATTGCCAATACCCATACTTGGACTACCATTGCCATGACCATTCTTGGACTTTCCAATTGCCAAGTACCCATGACTTGGACTTTCTCATGCCAAGAGCCCATGACTTGGACTTTACCATTGCCAAGATCGATGCTTGGACTTTTCAAGCCATGTACCCAAGACTTAAACTTCTCTTGAGTCTTACTCGAGCTAGGTCAACTTTGACCTGAGGTCGATTGCTTCAGCAATCTCCCTATAAAGCTATCTCATCATATTGTCAAACCCATGTCAACCATATGATCAACCCATTATCAAATACAATAGTCAAATCCATTATCAAACATCAAAACACTACTCAAGTCCCACTCGAGTCTGGTCAATCGTGACCTGGGCCGATTGCACCAATAATTCTCCCCTTTTTGATGTTTGATAAGACATTTAAGTTAGGCTCCCTAACTTAAACCATCAATTTTATCTCTTTTTGATATACATCAAAAAGTTTTCCAAGGGTATTCAATGTCTCATCTCCCATGAGATCCTACATTCTCCCCTTTGGTCCAAAAATATCTAGGATGCCTTCACTCTTCATAGTGATAAGTCTCATATCACTAAATGAGAGGCAATCCTCACTTCTCCAAATTTCCCTCTTTGTGAGCATAATGAGGGTTTCCAAACCCTTCATATCTCCTCCTTTGAGAAATACTCATCCATCATCCCTTGATGGATAACCTCCCCCTGAAGGCTTACTTCCCTTTGACTATTGCACCAACAATATCCTTGGAGAGTTCCTAAGCCTATAGGAAACTTAAACCATTGAAAATAATGGTAAAAGTTAAAACTTTAACTTTGACCTCCCTTAGAATTCGACACTCCACCATAACACCTTTCCTAATCATTTTCAATGATATTTCACCCTTCTCATACTTTTCAAAGCATATCCTAAGGTTAGGAGACGTTAGGATAACCTAACATTGTTGATACATGGCAAAACAAACCTTGTTCATCCTATATTAGACACTGTAGTTGACTAAAATCAGAAATCAGTCGACTGCACTACCACCAGTAGCGGCAGTCGACTGATTTCTGCAAGTTCTGAAATCAATTGAATTTCAGCGAAATTCAGAAATGCATAAGTAATTCTAAAAAATTCAAAAAATCATGAAACTTCTTGAGCATATTACTTATGCTAAATACAATGGGTGAATAATAGTTTTACTAATAAAACCCCTATTAAATTGTGAGATTGATACAAAGTTCAAAACTATTGAAAACTTCAATGTTTTTGGCCTAACTTGTATCAACTTCATCAATGGTGATTGCTATCAAAAGATAGACTTCACTAAGGTTTTTTAAAATTATTTTGAAATTATTTTAAAACTTTATTTTGAACCATGGTCTATGGGCTAAATGTACATGACTTGTACATTAGCTTTCCTCATGATTCATCCATGTTATATTATGAGTTTGGGTTCATCTAGATGCAAGAACTATGCACCTTGAACTTAACTCATTTTTCTAACATCTCACATGTGTCTAGAGTGTATCAATACACACACATGTCAATTTAATATTTTTATGAGATGTGGGTTTTGGTTTTCCCCGAATATAGGGTCTCATGCATTTGTCTAGGTAACTCTATTTGATTCCCTTATAATGAGACTTCAAATCATGTCATTGTCCTTAATTCAATTTTATTAACCTAAATGTATGAATGATTATCATGGCATAACAATGTGCATAATTTAAAGCATAGCAAAATAATCATGATGTCATGGCATAAAAATAAACCTAAACATAAACATGACAATATCAAATAACCTAAGTATTATCATGACATTTTATATGATTAAATGAAATATGATGTCATGACATGACACATGATAAACAAATCATGGCAAATAAAATGTAAATGTATAAGAATATCTCAATTTTAATATTAATTATCATTTGTTAGGATTAAATCTCAATTTTTCAATAATGACCAAATTTTCAAGTGTGCCAAAAATCCAAAATGACACACCATTGACTCTAAATATAATTGTGCAAATTATGATTGATTTCTCAAACTTCTTAAATTATTCTGGCACATCTCAAATTCCTTTAGAATTAAAATCCTATAGGAACCTTGAGGATTGGCTAGAGAGAGGTAAATAGCCTCTTTCGATTTCTATAAGATGTTAGCAGAAGTAAGAGCAATAATACAATTTAAAATGAAATCAAAAGACAATAAGAACAATGCTAACAAAAGTGGTTAACGTGATTTGGAGATGATACTCCTACTCAACGGCAATCCGTAAGGTGGATTACCCCTAGCAAACTTTCAATAAAACCTCCTTTTGATGCAAACGCCACGGTGGAGAAGCCTTCTTACAATTACACTCTTCTTCTTACAAGATGATGGAGTTAAGTTTGGCAAGAAGAGGTTAGAACACTTGAAAGCTAAGAGAAAGACTTGATAAGATTAGTATGAATGTTTAGAATAAAAGCATTAGCCTCCTCCATGCTTCCCTAGCTTCTATTTATAGAGAATGGTTGTTTTTGCCCGTTGAGACCGACGACAGTCGACTGTTGCATACCATTAGTCGACTGTTGCTACTGTTGATCGGATCCAATGGCTTCTGATGAAGCCTGATTGCGATCGTCACTGCTCAATGTCTACTTGATCAGTCGACTGCCATTATCATCAATCGACTGGTATCACCCTAGTCGACTGAGCAGTCGGCTATCAGCCATTCTGTGCCCATAGCAGTCAACTGCCAGACCTTGATGTTGGTGCAATCGGGCCAGGTCACGATTGACCAGACTCGAGTTTGACTCGAGTAGTGTTTTGATGTTTGACATTGATGTCTGACATGTGTTGGGGAGATTGGAGCAATCGACCCAGGTTAGTATTTGATGTTTGATGATAGTTTGACCATTATCATGGGAAAAGTCCAAGTCTTGAGTACTTGGCATCTAAAGTCCATGCATGGATCTTGGCAAGGGAAAGTCCAACATAGGTTGGCAAAGGAAAGTCCAAGCATGGGTCTTGGCATGGAAAGTCTAACATGGTTTAGCAAGGGAAAGTCCAAGCTTGAGTCTTGGCATTTGGAAAGTCCAAGGGGAATATTGGCAGTGTAAAGTCCAAACGGGAGTCTTGGCAACATAAGTCAAATGGTTAGCAACGTAAAGTCCAAGCGGAGTATTGGTAGCATAAGTCCAACGTGTCTTGGCGGTGTAGACACCGTTAGCATGACAATAGCCGATAGAAGCACCTGAAGGCTAGCGTATGGATGAACAAGTCATAGATGACTTAGAGGGATCCGATAGGCGTGAGGCTGACGGAGGTGGCTAGAAGGCTTAGGTGTAGGCTAAGGGTGGTCTAGCAAGTATGGGGGCACCATACATGGGTTAAAACCTTATGTTTAAGGTGTATCAGTCGACTGGGACCATGGGTTAGTCGACTGGTATGAGCCAACTAGGGTTTGACTGTGGGAAGTGCCCTAGCGATCGCCAGATGAATGGCGGTCGATCTGGTGATCGAGGTGCTCGGGATCTCGACACGAAGGTTCTCGGTGAGTGATCGACCTGACCACTAGACTAATTGAGCCATCAGTCGACTGATGGGTATGATCAGTCGACTGATGGTGTATCCGTTGGACATATCTGATATGGTTCATGCCATTGTGAGACAACGAATACAGGGGTAGTTGACTAATGGTCCCGATCAGTCGACTACCAGGCAAAATCCAGCCCAATGAGCAGCTTTAAAGGGAGTTCGTGGAGGGAGGATTCACCAATGGTTCTTTGAGGAGTTTTGGGGCGAATTACTAGTGTAATTTAGGTCTCCGAGTGCAACTCAACCAACCAAACAAACAAGCTTCCAAAAGATCAATTGTAAAGTTTTCTTTGTATTTCTTTTGTTGTATTTTCTTGTTGTATTTCGTATTACTATTGTAATCATTTGTACGAGATTTCTCCACCTCCGGATTATTTCGAGAAGGAGTATTTGTGATTAGTAGTGTGTGTTTGCATTGCTAGGGTTTTTAGAGCCCAATCCATGGAGTAGGAACCATTCGGTTCTGAACCACGTTATATTGCGTGTTGTAATTGTGTGTATTTTATTATCGCTTTATTTCTGCTGTGCACTAATCCATTTGTAGCAAGCACGATCGATTTCCTCGATCCAATGACAAATCACTATTCACCCCCCGCCCTCTAGCGGTCACCAAACGACCCTACAATTGGTATCAGAGCAAGGAGATCTTCTACGGACTAACACCCAGGAGCAACACCGCTAGAGGAAGAAAGATGGAGTTTGAAGAAACACTTGGATGGGATATCAACACGACGATCCCTTATGCACTATATGGACAAGAAGGCTTCAATTCATGGAAGAGAAGAATTGAAGACTTCATCATGATGAAGGACTTTGAAGAATGGTCCATTTTGATAGAAGGATTTGAATATCCAAGAGGACCAAAGGGAGGATTCCTCAAGAGGAAGAGATGGAGTGAGGAACAACTCCAAAGATTCGAGAAAAACACAAAGGTAATAAAATTCTTGGTTGATTTGATTCCTAACGACATTGTGTGTATGTTAGGTAATTACAAAGATGCCAAGGAGCTTTGGAGTGATTTGGCCAAGCTTCATGAAAATCAATCACCAGTCCAAGAAGAAGAGGAGTGCTCATCCTCTCAAGCTCAAGAAGAAGCAAGCACATCTTCATCCCAAGAGCTTGATGATTCGGAGGTTGATAGGGAATCAACATCCAAGAAAGAAGGAGAGGTGGAAGAAGCCTCCACCTCTAGGATTGAGGGGGAGGAGAGATCATCTTCCATACCGAAGCAAGAAGAAGAGCCTTCAACATCCGGTCAAGATGAAGCAGCTCAAAATCCGGCCGTCATTGACCTAGGTAACTCAAGCATGTTGATTAATAATAAAAATCACATAATATGCTTTGAGTGTAGGGAATCCGAACACTACAAGAGTAAGTGTCCTAAACAGGTCAAGAAGACTCCTCCGACACCAAAAGTCAACAAAAAAGTCAAGGATGCCGTTGTCCCCACCAAGAAGAGCAAGGAGCAAGTGATTTGCTTCAAATCCTGACAATCGGGTCATTACCGAAGTCAATGCTCTAGGAGAAAAGAAGAAGCATCACAAGTAGGGGGAGCTAAGGCAAACCCTAAGGTAACCTTTAAGTATGCATCTTCTTCAATTAAAAGACAAAAGCATGCTTTTAATTCACTTGCCATACTCATGAAAAGCATGTTAGCAAAAATAGATTTTGTTGTCTAGGAGCTAAAAATGTTCACATTAGGAAGAAGGAGAAATTTGGGACTAATGTTCCTAAAACTATTTTACCTAAGGAAAGTATTAGGAAGATAGAGAACCACTTAGGCATTAACTCCAAGAAATCTAGACATATGCCTAGGAATGACAAAAATAATCAACAACACAATGGGCCCACCAAAATAGAAAAATTAGAGGTTGAGAACCAAGCCTTGAGGTCAAGGCTTGAGAAACTTGAGAAGACCCTTAGGAAGATGCAAAATTCAATTAAAGGGTCAAATAGTCAAAACCTAGGGTGTAAGAGGCAAGAACCATCTAGGAGGCAAGGTTTGGGTCACAAGCCTATATCTAAGAAGGTAATGCTTACTTACCATAGTGTTCCATTTGACTATGGAACTAAACCTATGTCTAGGAAAACCAAGGTCAATAGGGACGTCATCCCTAAGGTTGACCAAGGTAGGTGCCTAGTGGCTAGGGTTTCAAGAAAACTTAGGGAGGTCACTACGAAGGTTACAAGGGGAGTCACCCCTAGAGTTAACATAGGCAAGACCCAAATGACCAAGGCTACCAAGCCTAGAAAGGTCATTAGGAAGGTATCTAGGGCGGTTATCCCTAAGGAATACCTAGTAAACCCAAGGAGCTCCAATAGGTATTGGGTTCCTAAGAGCGTGATCGATTCACGCTAGATGGGGTTAGGTGTGCCAACTTTAAATGGATGGGTAGTTAACCTAACCATGGTAAAGATGGAACTTTAGGTTATTTTCAAGGTTATAGATATCTTGGAAATAAGTTTGAATTTAAATCCTAAAAAATTTTAGGATGTGCCAATATTATTTATGGAAGTTGATAAATTGATCAAATTGGCACAATTTAGGACTTAGAGTCATGGTGTGTCATTTTGGGTTTTTGGCACACTTGAGGGCTTAGTAGTAATATGGCAAAATGGACTAATTATAACAAATGGCAACAAATATTAAAATTTAGGTATTATTATATCTATACATTTTACTTGTCATGCTTTGTTTGTCATATACCATGTCATGACATCATGTTTATTTTTATTATATAATATGTCATGACCATGCTTAGGATTTAGGTTTTAATGTCATGTATGCTTAAATTCTATTTTATGCCATGACATCATGATTATGAGCACATGCTTATTTATATCATCATCAATGCCATAATCATTCATGCATTTGATAAAAATTGTGTTAAGGATAATTGACATCACTTGAAGTCCCATGTATAAGGGAATCAAGTAGTGTTGCCTTAGAAGAATGCATGAAACCCTAGATTAGGATGAACAAAACCCACATCTCACATTACATTGACATGTATGTGTATTTATACACCCTAGATACATGTGAGATGATAGGATATGAGTTAAGTTCAAGGTGCATAGTTTTGCATCTAGATGAACTCAAACTCATCTTATATTAGTGGTGGATCATTGGGAAAGCTCATGTTCAAGTCATGTACATTGAGCCCAAGGAACATGATCCAATATAGGTTTTCAAAAACATTTTAAATAATTTTAGAAAACCTTGGTGAAGTCTATCTTTTGATAGCAATCACCATTGTTGAAGTTGATAAAAAGTGGGCTCAAACATTGAAGTTTTTCTTCACTTTTGAACTTTGTGTCAATTTCATTATTTTATTGGTAAAATATTTTTCAAACATTTTTCACCCATTTTATTGCTTATAAGTAATATACGTATGAATTTTCAAGATTTTTCAAAATACGTAGAATTACTTATGATTTTTCAAAACTGGTTTCTGATAACTGAAAATTGAAATTTTCAGTTATCAGTCGACTGCGGCTTGATGTCAGTCGACTGCCACTTGATGTCAGTTGATTGATTGGTAGGGCAGTCGACTACTAGGTATGATTTCGTGTAAACAAGGTATGTTTAGCCCAATTTCAGCTAGGTTAGGGTTCCCTAACTACTCCTAACCCTAGGATATGCTTTGGAAAGCATTAAAAAGGGTGAAAATCCAATGGATATGGATTAGGAGAGTTATTAGGGTGATGTATCAAATTTAAGGTGTGGGAAAGTTCAATGTTGAACTTTGAACCTTATTTTTGATGGTTTAGAGTTCCTATTGGCTTAGGGACTTCCCAAGGATATTGTTGGTGCAATGGTCAAGGTGGAGCAAGTCTTTATTGGGAGGTATCCATCATGGGATGATGGATGGTATTTTTCCTCATGAGGGGGAGAAATGGGAATTTGAGATACCCAATTTGGAAGTTGGGAGAGTCCACAGGAGTGCCTCTCTTGAGTGATATGGGACTTATCACTAGGAAGATTGTAGGCATCCTAGGTGTTTTTGGACCAAGGGAGAGATTGTAAGATCTCATTGGGATATGAGACATTGAGCTCCTTGGGGAGAACTTTTTTGATGTATGTCAAAAAGGGGGAGATTGTATGGAATTACCAATTTGGGATAATTGGTAAGGGAATTTGAGTTAGGGGCCTAACTCGGGTTATTTTTGTCAAACATCAAAAAGGGGGAGATTATTGATGCAATGGCCTAGGTCACAATTGACCAGACTCGAGTTTGACTCGAGTAGTATTTTGATGTTTGACATTGATGTCTGACATGTGTTGGGGAGATTAGAGCAATCGACCCGGGTTAGTATTTGATGTTTGACGATGGTTTGACCATTATCATGGGAAAAGTCTAAGTCTTGAGTACTTGGCATGTAAAGTCCAAGCATGGGTCTTGGCAAGGGGAAGTCCAACATGGGTTGGAAAAGGAAAGTCCAAGCATGAGTCTTGGCATGGAAAGTCCAACATGGGTTGACAAGGGAAAGTCCAAGCTTGAGTCTTGGCATTTGGAAAGTCCAAGGGGAATATTGGCGGCATAAAGTCCAAGCGGGAGTCTTGACGGCATAAGTCCAATAGTTGGCGACATAATGTCCAAGTGGAGTATTGGCAGCGTAAGTCCAATGTACCTTGGCGGTGTAGACACCATTATCATGACAATAGCCGATGGAAGCACCTGAATGCTAGCGTATGGATGAACAAGTCATAGATGACTTGGAGGGATCCGAGAGGCGCGAGGCTGATGGAGGTGGCTAGAAGGCTTAGGTCTAGGCTAAGGGTGGTCTAGCAAGTATGGGGGCACCATAAATGGGTTAAAACCTCATGTTTAAGGTGTATCAGTCGACTGGGACCATGGGTCAGTCGACTTGTATGAGTCTACTAGGGTTTGACTGTGGGAAGTGTCATGACAGTCAACTGCCAGAGATAGGCAGTCAACTGCTAGCCTGAGTAGTCAATTGATCTGGTGATCAGTCGACTGGTGCTCGAGATCTCGGGCACAGAAGGTTCTCCAATCGAGTGATCGGCCCGACCACTCGACTAATTGAGCCATCAATCGACTGATGGTGTATCCGTTAGACTTATCCGACGTGGTTCATGCCATTGTGAGACAACAGATACAGGGACAGTCGACTGATGGTCCCAATCAGTCGACTGCCAGGCGAAATCCATCCCAAGGAGCAGCTTTAAAGGGAGCTTGTGGAGGGAGGATTCACCAATGGTTCTTTGAGGAGTTTTGGGGTGAATTGTTGGTGTAATTCAGGGTCTCCAAATGCAACTCAACCAACCAAACAAGCAAGCTTCCAAAAGATCAATTGTAAAGTTTTCTTTGCATTTCTTTTGTTGTATTCACTTGTATTTGCTTTTTGTATTTCGTATTACTGTTGTAATCATTTGTACGAGGTTTCTCCACCTCCGGATTTTTCCGAGAAGGATTATTTGTGATTAGTAGTGCGTGTTGGCATTGCTAGGGCTTTTAGAGCCCAATCCGTGGAGTAGGAACCATTCGGTTCCAAACCACATTATATTGCGTGTTGTGCTTATGTGTATTTTATTATCGCTTTATTTCCACTGCGCACTAATCCATTTGTAGCAAGCATGATCGATTTCCTCCATCCAATGACAAATCGCTATTCACCCCCCTCTAGCGGTCACCGAACGACCCTACACTTGACTCGGCTCCTAGACCCGAGTTCAAGTCTTCCATGGGTGAGCACCTTTGCTGAGTTATATAGATCAGTTGACTGGTGTTATACATCAGTCAACTGCCAAGCTTATGTTTGGCAGTTGGATCCATAGTCGACTAGGTCATAATCCTAGTCGACTGCTCAAGTCTTCTGGATCCTCGACTGCTGAACACTTGAGACCAGTCGACTGGCCCACCTCAAGTATGACTAATTCATACTTGAAACCATACCCTAATCCTAGACTTAACCTTCTAGCTTCTCCATCAGCCTTGTGCCTCCAGGATTCCTCCGAGTCCATGACTCCTTCATCCTTGCGCTTGCCTTCAAAAGCTTCCCTCAGTTTCGTCCTTCTTTGGATTTCTTCTTTGCCAAAGTCCGCTTGGACTTTACGTCACCAAGACTACATGCTTGGACTTACACTATCAAGACTTTGCCTTTGGACTTCCTTTGCCAAGGTTCGCTTGGACTTTACGCCGCCAAGACTGCATGCTTGGACTTATGCTGCCAAAACCTTCCCTTGGACTTTTCTTGCTAAGATTCATACTTGGACTTCTCTTTACCAAGTCTTTACACTTGGATTTTCCTGTCACTTAACACATTCATGATTAGATCACAAATATTGCCTAATTATAAATGATTATCTAAACATCAAAATACCTAAATTCTTGGGGCATTATTGCACCAACAATCTCCCCTTTTTTTATGTTTGCCAATCATTTAAGTTAGGTCTTAAAATATGCAATAAAAGCATCATAAATCAAATATGTAATTCTAACTTAAATTCTTCTTTCTCCCCCTTTGACACACATCAAAAAGAGAAAGGGAAATAGACAATAAGTACATTGATGAGTTATGTCTTGAACTAAGGTATAAAATAGACATAAAGCTCCCCCTTAATCCAAGATATAGTTTATCATGTGTGAATAATATTGTGAGCTAAGCACAAAAAACATGAATGAGAATAAATCCTAACTTTGCACCAACAATAAAACATATGCATTTTAGGTTATGGGAATAGATAAGTTTCATGAAATGCTTCCCCTTAACCCTTGCATCAATTTAGTCATATTTCCCCAATAAAAGTTATCATATTACCGCTGCATTAATCATATTATGGAGTTAGAACACCTAGGATTTGTTGGTGCAATCGGCCCAGGTCACGATTGACCAGACTCGAGTTTGACTCAAGTGATGTTTTGATGTTTGACAAAGGGATTTGACAAAGTGATTTGGCATTGATGTTTGACATTAATGTCGGTTAATATGTTGGGGAGATTGTTTATACAATCAATCCAGGTTATAATTGACTAGACTCGAGTTTGACTCGAGGGAGACTTTGATGGTTGACTGGGGTTGACCATGTGATTATGGGAAAGTCCAAGCATGGGTCTTGGCAAGGTAAAGTCCAAGTCATGGGTACTTGGCATGAAAAGTCCAAGTGAGTCTTGGCATTTGGTAAAGTCCAAGTCTTGAGTACTTGGCATGAAAAGTCCAAGTGGGACACTTGGCGCATGGAAAGTCCAAGTCATGGGTACTTGGCATTTGGGAAAGTCCAAGTCTTGAGTACTTGGCATGAGAAGTTCAAGCATGGGTCTTGGCAAATGAGAATTCCAAGCATGGGTCTTGGCAAATGGAAAGTCCAAGCATGGGTCTTGGCATGAAAATTCCAACATGGGTTGGCAAGGGAAAGTCCAAGCTTGAGTCTTGGCATTTGGGAAGTCCAAGGGTTTGATATTGGCAGCGTAAAGTCCAAGCGGGAGTCTTGGCAGCATAAGACTAATGGTTGGCGGCGTAAAGTCCAAGCGGAGTCTTGGCGGCGTAAGTCCAATGTGCCTTGGCGGTGTAGACACCGTTAGCATGACAATAGCCGAGGGAAGCACCTGGAGGCTAGCGCGATGGATGAACAAGTCATGGATGACTTGGAGGGATCCGAGAGGCGTGAGGCTGATGGAGGTGGCTAGAAGGCTTAGGTCTAGGCTAAGGGTGGTCTAGCAAGTATGGGGGCACCATACTTGGGTTAAAACCTCATCTTTGAGGTTGGCAGTCGACTGACATTATGGCCGGTTCGACTGTCGTGAGTCGACTTGAGTTCGACTGCCGTTTAAGAGCCGAATCGCCATTGAGCGAATCGATCAATGATCGCCAAGGGCCGGCAATGACTTCTAGTTCAGTTCACCGCGAGCACGTAATGCCCGTGAGCCTATTGGGGCCGATTACGCTACCGCGGCCGATCACAATGTTGGCGCGATCGCTAAGAGATCCGTTGGAGTTTTTCCAGCGTGGATCGAGCCGTTGTCTCATGACAACAGTGGCATCAGTCGACTGGTGACTTACGGCAGTCGACTGATGGGCGGAAATCCAGGTCGCGCGCAAGAATAAAAGGAGCTCGACGGGAGGGTTTTTGCAACCGATTTTCTTGGACGTTTTGAAGCGATTTGCTGCTGCAAATCAGGGCTTTCAAGTGCTAGTCCAAGGCAATCAACAAGCAAGCTTCTACAGAGTTTTTGTAAAGTGTTCTTTACTTCTCTTGTTGTATTTCTTCTTATATTTGCTTGTTGTATTTAGATTATTGTTGTAATCTTATTGTAAGAGGTTTCTCCACCTCCGACTTGTGTCGAGAAGGAGTATTTGTGATTAGTGAGTGCGTGTGCATCACTAGGGCTCTTTAGAGCTCGATCCGTGGAGTAGGAACTGTTTGGTTCCGAACCACATTATATCCTTGTGTTCATGATTGTATCTTTTCGTTATTGATTTTATTATTTCTATTCCGTTGTGCATAACGAGTTTTGTAGAGACGATCGCGAACGAATTCCATCGACGTACGAATTCAACGCTATTCACCCCCCCCCCCTCTAGCGGCGTCAAATCTCCAACAGGATTGAGCTTTTAAATCATGAACACAAATTATTCTGCCCAAAACAGGGTCATCAGTTGACTGACGCAGTCGCCAATCAACTGAGGACCTCGACAGTCGACTGTCATAAGGAGTAGTCAACTGATTTCAGACAGTTCAAAAATCAGTGATTTTCAGACGAGTTTAAAAAATACGTAAGTAATTCTATGAATTTGTAAAATTCACGAAACTTCGCATACACATTACTTATGTCTAATATAATGGGCAAAAAATAGAAGGATAAAGAATTACCTATTATATTAACGGATTGAAACAAAATTCAAAACTGTAAAAATTGTCAATAGTTTGGTTAACTTTGTATCAAGATCATCAACGATGATTGCTATCAAATGATAGACTTTATCAATGTTTTCAAAAATAATTAGCAATTTATGTTCAACCCATAATTTTAATTAAGATCTATCGGGTCATCAAGCAAGAATACATAGATATAATAAATTTTTCATTTCATTCCAAAAAGAGTTAATAACAGAGTTTCAAGGACAATGCCTTACAAATATCAAACACTGAGAAAAATAGAAAACACACAAGTGATGTCTAGCTAAGGATCCTCCGCATCATCATCCATCTCCATCATGTGTGTACCGCCAGCAGCAGTGTCACCAACTCCAGAGGAAGAAGAGAAGTACTGTGGAAGATGTCCTAGTGCAGAAGAGTAGAGAATCGCCAATATCTCCTACTGCTGTAGCTCCACCATGTCCTACCAGGAGAAGACCAAAGTCCGAAACTCGTGATGCTCCAGGCTAAGCTTCTCTAGACGTGTGTCAATGGACTCCACAAATGCCTCAAAGCATGCTGCGAAGTCCGAGTTTGGAACAGCATCATCGTCTGCAATGGTGGTAGGGCTAGCTCGAGCGCCACCTCCTACCTGCCGCCCATCCTCCCATACCATGGAGTTGCCAGAGGGCTTCAACCCTGCCAAGGAGAACATCCTAGCATTCATGTGATCGTACTTCATGTTCATGGGCTTGATCACCCCTTTGGTTATGTCGATACCGACGGAACCAAGCCACTCCGTGATCACATGTTCGTATGGCATATGGACTTTCCCACTATTTGGCTTAATGAAATGGATGATGAAATGGAAAGTATTGAGGCTAATATTGACATCTAATGCATGGAGAAATACATACATGAGAAAGAAATGTGGGAGTCGAACTAAGGCCAATCCACGAGTGTCAATAGGAAGAATGCAATGGACAATGACCTTGTAGAGGACATTGTCTACGGTAGAAAGGTCATTGAATAGAAAATGATTGACACCAAGTTGACAAAGCCTATGGTAGAATTGATCATGAAGAGAATCTAAAGTAACGGCCTCAAAAGATGAAGGGAGAGGCTCAAGAAGAGAAGGGTAGAAAACAAAATCACTCTCGGATGGGCAACATCCTAGGAAGTCCTCCCATATTTAGGGAGTGAAGTCTAGATCGCATTGAGAAATGCGAGTCCTATACTTCAAACCATCCCTAACCGAGCGTAAATTATTGAAGAACTCAGAGAGCAATGTGGAATTGATGGGGTGTTCACAAAAAACTAACGATTCTAATTTGTAGTACTTGATAATTTGGACTATGTCAAAGCAATGGGTATGAAAAAACTTATCATCTAATGACCTAGGGGGAATGAGATGAAACTTATTGGCATTAAAGGCTAATTCATGAGCAGAGGTGGGAAAACGGGCATCGACAAGTGGGAGAGGGTCAGAGGGGCCCTCACTAGAAGGTGTAGGTTGACGTTTTGATGTTAAATGTATAACCCTAAAAGAAATACATGATTAATGTATGAATGCAAAACACACAAACAAACAACGTGGTTAGTGCTCAACAAGATCAACAAACCTTAAATGAGGCTTAACCAAGATTAGGGTTGAGAGATTACCGAGGTGCCATGAGAACTGAAGAGGTAGAAAAGGTTGACGATCGCCGGAAAAAGCTTGGCCAAAAGAACCCTAGCCGGAGCCCTAGCGACTGCAGAGATAGGATCTAGGATTCCCGGAGAAGAGAATGGGAGCGAGGGACGAAAGAGAGGTTGATTGGCATGAGAACCGGTGGTGGAAGCACTAGAGAGGGAGAAGAGTGGCGAGAAAAATGGGTCGGCGGTGGAACTCGGCATAGAGAAAGAGGGAAAAGTCGAGAGTTTGTCGAGTCAAATGGGTCAGGCAGGCCTAAGATCTACGATAGTAGTTGGCTGGTGTAATACGCCAGTCGACTAATGAAGACCAGTCGAATTGGTCAGTCGGCTACGAAGGGTTCTGTGGTTTTGGCCAAAAGCAACAGTCGACTGATGATTATCATTAGTCAACTATGGCGCAATCTGTGGGGTGGCCATGAAATGACAGTCGACTGATGATTATCATCAGTCAATTATGTCGCAATCTATCATGTGGCCATGAAATGATAATTGACCGCCAAAATTGGTAGTGGACTCCCCAATGGACTAGGATAAGTCTGGTCTGGGGCAAGATTACCAGTCGACTGGTAATATACATGTTATGTTTGAGAGGTGTCCTAAGGCAATCGTCTTATAGTTGTACTATTTATTTAATAAATAAAGATTCACTATTTGAGTGCACATGTCATATGTGTTTGATTGGATCTTAAACTCATTTACTGAATGTCCATGATACAATTCATAGCATGAGAGAACTTATGATTGGATCACAACTAGTGAGTACCTCTACATGTGTAATTATGAATGTATTAAAATAATCTCTAGTCGATGAATTGATGAGTTCGAACATCATCGATTCTAGGAGACTAGCATGGGTTATACTCCTTAGTTTATCCAAGCAACTACTCCTCACTGGCTGGAGACATTGAGATGTCGAGAGTTAAACGTGGATGCTAGCTTGGGTAACTAGTTCATTGGAGTGACCTATTGTAAGACTTCACATGGTTCTCTGCATATAAGATATGTCAGTGAAGCTCTTACTGTAGCTCGAGTGTGAGTTTCCTTCGACTTAAGGTATTCAAGTCATCTTGGTTATGGAGACATATACTTTGACATCTTAGTCGATACATCTCTACGAAGGTGTGCGTACGAGATGATTGGGTATAAGTCAAAGTGCCTGAAGGTGATTGAATAGCCAACAAAGGATCCACCACTCTTTGCGAGGAGATGTATACCCTATGGCCACTTATCAAGATTGTTACTCAAAGTCTTTGGCCAAAGCATTGCATGTCAAGAGTATGGTACTCTTGGATGCATGTAGAAGTAATTAGAACCCACTGGATGAGGAAGTAAGACTTGGGCTAGGTGTGACGTAGTCAGCCTAGTGGGGACTGACACATAGACCATGTCCTGAACTAAGTGGGTATAAGATGAGTGAAAGGAACGAGGCATGATTCACTGTAGCTGCTTAAGGGTTCGGAAATGGTTCTGAGATCAAGCATTGATTTTTCAGTTAATTGGGGATCATGATGTACTACTAGGTATCACTTATGATCGTTCCATAATTAATGGTTAATTATGGATAACCAATATAAACCAAGAACCTATTCGGTCACACGCACTACGAATCCTTCGAAGAGACTTAAAATGAGTTTGAGAATTGGATTCTCAAAATTGAAAGAGATCAAGTTTGATTGCACCAAACACATGATAAATATGGAAATATTTGTCAAGTCATAAACACAAAAGGAGAACATCTTGAGAAGACGGGTTGGGACTTAAAAGGTTTAATTATAAATCAAACCTATTTGGTTTTAAATAAAAGGGTCCTCTTTTGGTTAAGGGCTCAATTAGGGTTTAATGGATAAGATTAAGCCTTAATGGTTATGGGCTTAGGGATTTGATCCACTAACCTATAACCCATTTGTATTAGTGCCTATATAAATTGTTATAAAGGCTAAACCTAAAAAACATGAAGTCCTTAAGGCTCTCTTCCTCAACCTAGCCGAACTCTCTACCCTCTTCCTTCTTCTTTGTTGCTGACCCTAGCAAGGCTCCCTCTTGTTTAGGTCCGACCAACTCCTCCCCAAGGAAGTGGTGAACTCTGGCCAAGTCTTCCTCAAGGTGGATTGACCATTCGGCCAAGGTTTGGAACAAAGATTTCTTCCTTTGTGCCCTTGGCCGAACCTACAAGAATTAGGGTTTGGTGTTCCGCCGGCCATCAAGGAAACAAGGGTTGTTTCCTCCTCTTTAGAGGTCGGCCACTCTAGGTTTTAGGGATGTTATTGTCGTTTATTGAAGCTTCAAAAATAGTGGCTAATTTCGACACCAATCGACAACCTTATGAAGGTTGTTCAAGGACTCGTTTATGTAGCAAAATGAGTCGGCGATTGCTCATCGATCACCTGACCTTCTTGCTTCATCTAATAGAGAAGGGAAGGTCAAACTCGTGGATTTGAGAAGTCATCCCTCCAAAGATTCGGCATGGATACGAGTAGAAACAAAGCTCCGCGAGCGTCGTACGGTTGATGTCCATCCGGCTCGCCATCATCCGAAAGGTATACCTAGACTAAATTTTATTTTATTCTTGTTGTATGTAAAATTTTATTTGGTGGATATGTTTGCACGTGTTGTAATCCTGCACGCGTGGGTGTGAGTGATGTAATAATTTAGGAAATTTTTACATTTTTCTTCCACTGTATTCGTTTGTGAAACTATAAAAGCACATGTATGCGTTGACCGTAACCTAACAGTGGTATCAGAGTCTGACCATGCTTTGACATATTCGTAAAATAGGTTTTACGAAGTCGTTGTTGGTCATAGAATTATTTTAGAAATTTTTCTATTTTGGAAAATTTTCCATTTTTGAAAAGTTTTCTAATTTGTTAGAAAAGAAATCCAAATTTGAAAATTTTAGAAATAATTTAGGAAATTATATTTCTGGAAATATTTGATCAAGAAATATTAATTTGGAAAATATTTCATAATTAATTGGATTTTCTTGATAGGTATTTATTTCCTTAAATAAAGTATGTGATTAAATTGAAAATTGTTTCCAAATTTAATTATGAAATATTGATTTATGGAAATCAATATTCTATAACATATTTTATTTCTAAACAATATTTACCAAATAAAATATGAAATTAAATTCGAAATTAATTCCTTATTTAATTAGAGAATCATAATTTATTGAAATCAAGATTCTAAATCACATTTTATTTCTAATATATTTCCTAAATAAAATATAATATTAAATTCGTATTTAAATCCTTATTTAATTATAGAATCGTGATTTATAAAATCTAGATTCTAAAATATATTTTATCTTTAATATATTTCCCAAACAAAAATATGAGATTCAATTTGGAAATTGTTTCCTAATTTAATCAAAGGAATGTTGATTTATGGAAATCAAATTCCTTAACATATTTTAATTCCAAAATAATATAATGACAACTATGACATAATCATGTCATATCATATGCCATGATTAGATGTATTTTGTCATGCGTGTGTTGTGACATGTCATCATATATGTCATGTGTGCGATATCATATTGGTAGAATATATATGCATGAGAATGAGACCTAAAACCCTTATATAAATTTTAAAGCTTACACTTACCGTTAATATGGTAAGAAGCAGAGTCTAATTCATTGTTTGAGTTGTTGGCCCAAGTTAAGCTCAACCTGAAATTAGATATATTCGAACCATAGAGATACGATCTCATGATTAACGGGTTGGCTTTAATTTGAAGCCTTACTTGTTGACCTAACACCAAAGTCAATGTGGATAGAGGTGAAGTCAGGTGATATACATTTGATGTATACTTATTAATGTGTTAACAACCCGATGTTTATGCGAACATTCAAATAGATAATAGCATAATGTGATAGTTACATATACGTGATATGTAATCGGTATACTTGATACCTCTAACGTCAAGGTTGTTCATATCTATAGTGGATATCAATCCACTTAGAGAAAAACCTACGATCTCCCGAATTCAAAGTAAGGGCTTCTGAATTCGAAAAGTGAGTGGAAGCTTAATATGTAAATTTTTTACATATCAAATCATCTCTCTCACATTCTCGATTTTGTATTACTAGGTTAATCATTTGATAATGTCGTTTGTTAATCTGTGTTCAATTTTGGAATCAAACAAACTGACTGGGTCTAACTTATTGGACTGACTTCGAAACTTGAGAATCGTTCTCAAGGCTGAGAAGTTTACTTATGTCTTTGAAGAGCCTCTTCCCACCAGTCTTGACCATGATGCAACTCCGGACCAAATGTTGGCCCATCAAAAGCATACGACTGATTCTGAGCATGCCAGTTGCATCATGCTAGCGACGATGACTCCTTAGCTACAAAAGTAGCATGAGCATATGGATGTTTACACGATCATTTACCATCTGTTGAATCGAGAAGCGTCGCTAGAGGGGGGGTGAATAGAGATCGTAAATCTTTTCTTTGTTTCGTTCGAGTAGACAATTCAACGAGTAAACACAGCGGAAAATAAAGAGACACGTTTATTTTACTTGGTTCACAACCCAACGGTTGCTACTCCAAGGCCCTATCAGTCCTAGACTGCGTACGGAGGGCAAAGCACTATAACGTCTCGTCCTCGTTGGAGGTAGGAGACAACGATCACAAAACCGAATGTACGAGGATGAGGCAACAAGCCTACCTCACCTCGTTACGAATACAATATCAAAATATGTTACTAGATGCTGCTGCCGACGAAGAAGATCTGAACTTGTTGTCGCGTCGGCGTTATGACGGTGTTGGATGGTTGGCGTTGTAGGAGCACTTGATGAATAAACTTGATGTAATTTGGAGTTGGAATCCTCCCCTCCTTTTATAGATTTTGGCCTCTGAATATGTCTCCTCTTTTTTCGGAACAGATCACGAAGTTGTAATAAATTTTATCGCGAAGTGGCCGCGTCAAACCTTATCTATTTTGACCAAGCGTAAAGGATGATTCGTCGCCATCAGTCGACTGATGACTCCCATCAGTCGACTGATGAGCATCAGTCGACTGCCCAATGTCCAACAATCGACTGCCAGTCTGGCCACTTCCCTACAGTGAGAGGTTAGCTCGGAAAATGATAAATACGACGGTTTCTAACCATCCGATCTCGACCTAGACCTTCCACAAGAAGTCTTAGTCGGATCGCCGCCTACAGTCGTCCCTGTATAGAAGGCACGACCTTACCATCTCTCACTCACACGAGCTTACCTCGATACTTACTGTGTCGCTTTCGCTTTCGGCCTTCCACTCGATTCCTTCGGCTCCCTCCGAAGTCACTCGAGTGTCGCCCGACCACCGCGGCTTCCTTCGGGTGTCGCTAGCCTTCATCTCTAGCTTTAATACTTTTCTGCATACTCGATTTAGCTCGTGAGATAACGATGTAAACTTAACTTTGTGTCTTTGCCATAATCAAAACACAGGTTCGATTATCTGGTGCCCCTGCACCAACACCATCTTCATGAACTCTTCGATGAGCAGTCAATATCCGAAAGGTTCGAGGTCTCGAAGCTTCTCTTTGGCTCGAAGATAGAGGAGGGTTCATTTGCAGTACAGTTTATACTGAAGATGAATGGGCACATCGAGCAGCTAGGATCACTAGGGTTTCCGATGGATCACGAATTAAGTATTGACTTAATTATGCATAGTTTGTCCAAGAGTTACTCACAATTTGTGTTGAACGATCAGATGAACAATCTTGAATCCACCATTCCTGAGCTGATCAATATGCTCAAGACTATAGAACCTTCTGTGACTAAAGAACAGAAGACAATGATATTGGTTGACTCCTTGAAGAAAGGTTCTAAGAGGAATTCAAAGCAACAGCCAAAGGGGAAGAAGAAGAAGGCCATGTTTGGAGAGTCATCTCCAAAGGGCGCATGCTATCACTGTGGCAAGATGGGCCATTGGCGAAGGAACTGCAAGATCTATCTTGAGTCCATGAAGAAGAAGCCGACATCTGATGCCTCATCCTCTTGAGGTATCTTCGTTATTGGTTGTCATGCTATTTCCTTTGATGCTTGGATATCGGATACCGAGTGTGGCTCACATATATGTAATGACATACAGGGGCTAAGGCATAGCAGAAGACTTGTCAAGGGAGAAGTGAATCTTCGAGTCGGCAATGGAGCAAAGGTTGCAACTGTCGTCGTTAGAGTATATTCGCTGAAGCTTCCTAGTGGACTTGTCTTAGAACTGGACAATTGTTATTTTGTTCCTACATTAATAAAGAATATTTTTCTATTTCTTATTTAAATAGAAAGGGTTTTCATTTGACGTTTAGTAACAATTATTGTTATAAATCTTGAATAGCGTTCTTTATGGCACCGAAACTTTATGTAATGAAATCTACGTGTTAGATACATCCAGTGACGCATTCAATATCAAAGCGAGCAACAAGCGTGCTCGAAAGGATGATCAGTTAACCTCCTGCACATGGCATTGTTGTCTTAGCCATATAAGCAAGAAGTGCATATCATAGTTACACAAGAGTGGAATTCTAGAATCATTTGAATTGGATTCATTTGATACATGTGAATCATGCTTATAAGGCAAGATGACAAAGTTGCCCTTTTCTAGAAAGGGTAAGCCAGTGGAAGAGTTACTTGGTCTCATACATACTGATGTATGTGGACTAATGTCAATTCATGCTCAAGAAGGTTACAACTACTTCATTACTTTTATCGATGATCACTCATGATTTGGGTATGTATATCTTATGAGATATAAATCTGAAGCCTTTGAAAAGTTCAAAGAATTCAGAAATGAAGTAGAGAAATAACTTGGTAAAAGTATTAAGATACTTCGATCCGATCAAGGTGGCAAATACTTAAGTCAAGAGTTTCAGGATTATCTAAGAGATAATGGTATATTGTCTCAATGGACTCCGCCTTATACACCGCAACATAATGGTGTATTTGAAAGGTGAAATTGAACCTTGTTGGACATGGTGAGATCGATGATGAATAATGTAAGCCTTCCCAAATCCTTTTGGGGTTACGCACTTGAGACAGCTATTCACTTGCTGAATAGAGTCCCCACCAAGGCAATCTCTGCTACTCCATATGAGATATGGACTGGTAAGAAACCCCAGTTGTCTTATTTGAAGACATGGGGATGTCTTGCTTATGTGAAGAGGACTACATCAGACAAGCTGGATGCTAAGTCCGATAAGTGTTTATTTATTGGATACCCCAAGGAAACAAGGGGTTACCAATTCTATCATCCCTTAGAGCAAAAGGTGTTTGTTTCAAGAAATATTGTATTTCTAGAGAAAGAGTTTCTCTTGCAAGAAAATAGTGGGAGTCAGGTTGAACTTGAGGAAGTTCAAGAAACTTCAATAGACACTAAAGAGACGTTTATACTAGAACCACAGTCGATTATTCATGATGATGAGATAATGATTGAATATATCATTATACCACCTCTTCGCAGATATGGTAGGTCACATAAGATTCCTAAGAGATATGGATTTCTCATAAGTGAATCTAATGATGTGTTACTCATTGATGATGAGGAATCTACTAGTTATGATGAAGTTCTAAAAAGTTCAGAAAGGGATAAATGTCTAGTAGACATGAAGTCGGAAATGGATTCCATGTATGAAAACCAAGTTTGGAACTTGGTGGATCCACCTGAAGGCATCATGCCTATTGGATGCAAGTGGATTTTCAAGAAGGAAACGGACATGGATTGTAATGTGATTACCTATAAAGCTAGATTAGTGGCAAAAGGTTATCGTCAAAAGCAAGGTGTTGACTATGACGAGACCTTCTCACCGGTTGCCATGCTTAAATTCATTCGGATACTCCTGGCCATAGTAGCTCATTATGATTATGAGATATGGCAGATGGATGTAAAAATAGTTTTCCTTAATGAAAACCTACATGAGGATGTGTATATGATACAACCCGAGGGTTTCACATCGGTTGACAAAACCAATGTATGCAAGCTTCAATGGTCCATTTATGGACATAAGCAAGCATCCAAGAGTTGGAATATCCATTTTGATGAGTCAATCAAAGAGTTTGATTTCTCACAAAATTTTGATGAACCTTGTGTGTACAAGAGGGTTGGTGGGAGTGTGATCGTATTCCTAGTACTATATGTCGATGACATATTACTCATAGGAAATGATATACCTATCTTACAGTCAATCAAAGGTTGGTTATCCAAAATGTTCTCCATGAAAGACATGGGATAAGTGACCTACAACCTCGGGATTAAGATCTATAAAGATAGATCAAAAAGATTGCTTGTGTTGGTGCAGGGGCACTAGTTAATTAAACATTGGTTTTGATAATGGAAAAGATTCAAAGATAAGCTATTTTGTTGTCTCATATACTATGTTAAGTGTGCAGGGAGTATTTAAGCTAAGCTGAAGGTCAGCGACACTCAGAGAATCTCGGGACGAGAAACTGTGGTGGTCGGGCGACACCGGGAGAACCTCATGGAGTCGAGGAACCTAGGTGGAAGATCGAAATCTAAGTGACGGGTCAGGAGGACCAAAGGTAAGCTCCTAGTGTGGAGCAGTGGTAAGGATGCGTCCTTGGTTAGAGGACAATCCTAGGCGTCGATCCGACTAAGGCTTCCGGAGGAATGCTGAAGTCGAGATCGGACAGTCAAAGGACTGTCACACTACATGGCATTATGCATCTCTTGTGCTAACTCAATGATCATTTGGAAGTGTCGAGTCGATCAAGGTAGTTGACTGCCAAGAGGATCAGTCGACTGATGTCGACGAATCAGCCTAGTGCACATGGTCAAAGAGATAGAGATCGATGTCGCCACCTCATGATAAGATAAGCCGCCACATCAAAATAAGATCCACGAGTTTTGGATCTAGATCGGGACATATTCCAAGGCGTCATTCTATAAAAGGAGGGGAGAACTCAAACCCAAAAGCATCAATGAACTCCTAAGTGCGCTTGATCTCCGGCCGAAATTCTATGTGCTACAACGCTACTCCGACTGTGCATCATCTATAATTTAGTTCTCGGTACCTTTCTTATTTATTACTTATTACTTGATAAAGAGGAGAGGTAGGTTTGTTACCTCTTCCTCTACATTATTGTAATCGGTTGTCTCTTACCTCCAACGAGGAAGAGATATTTAGTGTTTTGCCCTTCGGAAGAGATCAAGGATCACAGGGCCTTAGATTAGCAGTCGGTGGATTCTGAACCAAGTAAAAAAGTCTTGTTTTTGTGTTTTTAGTTTTCCGCTTCCACTCGAGTTTTATCGAACGAAAAGAAAAGTTTTTACTATCGCTATTCACCCCCCCCCTCTAGTGATTTGCCTCGATCCAACAATTGGTATCAGAGCGAGGGCGCTCAGATTCTGTGCCACCACCGGTCGAGCATTTTCTTTTCTTTATTTTTATTTTTATTTTTAAATATCTCCCGCACTACTAATCCAAGACCAAGTCTTGGAACTTTTTGGTTTGTGTTTTTTTTCCCGAGTATTAGAAGATCGTTGACCGAGCTAACCATGGAAGAGTCTCCCACCATGCCTAAAGGTAACAATGTCAATTTAAATTTTAAATTGCATATTATTTGTTTCAAGTACAGGGAGAGAGGACACTATAAAAATAAGTATTCTACTTGTAAGACTCGAACGGTGCAATCGGCAGCAAAGGAGAAACCAATGCCAGAAGTTCGGAGGAACAAGGAGCACATCAAGTTCTTTGGGTGTGAAAGATTTGGTCACTATAAGAATCGGTGCCCAGAGAAGAAGGTTAGTAAAATTAACAATTTTGAAATTTTAAGTTTTAGAATACTTGATAATTTAGATAAATTATGTATTAAAGCTAGTAAATTGATTGATTGTTGTCAATTAATTAATACAGTTAATAATTCAACTAATAAAAAATTAATTAATTCATATTTAATTAGTTTAAATAATAATAATAATATTGAAGAAAATAATCAAATTAATCTAACATTTGATCAAATTAACCAAAAGTTTAATCAAATCTTTAGTTTAATCAACATAGATCTAGATCAAGTCAAGGATAAAACTAACCGAGGATTTTATCAAAATAATCAAACCCTGGATCAGAATAATCAAACCTTAGACAAAATCATCAAACCCTAGATATGATTAATCTAGATAATTTTGAATTAAAAAATTCTATTTTTAAAAATTCAACCATAAAAAATTTGAAATTAACTTTAAAAAATTCCAAAGATAATCTAAATAATTATAAAAATAATAATAATTCTACTTTGAAAAATTATAACAATATTAACTTAAAAAAATTCTATTACTTCTATTAATAATTCTATCTTTAAAAATTCTAACAATCTTATCTTAAAAAATTCTAATAATTTTATTAATAATTCTACCTTTAAAAATTCTAACAATCTTATCTTAAAAAATTCTAATAATAATTCTACCTTTAAAAATTCTAGCAATCTTAGCTTAAAAAATTCTATTAATAATTCTATTGTTGAAAAGTCTAAAAATCTTACCTTAAAAAATTCTAATAATAATTCTACTTTTAAAAAATCTAATAATCCTATTAAATCTATTTTAAATTCAAAATCTAACTTAATTAAAAAATTCAAAATTAAATAATTAAACTAATAAAATTAATTATAATAGAGTACCATTTGATTATACAAAAATTAATAATTTATAAATTAAACCTTCAACTTTTAGAAATTCAACAAATAAAAATCTACCTAAGAAGCAACCATTTCTTTGAATTGATTGAACATAACATGCTCATGCATACATATCATTTTAATTAATTGTCATGCTTATTTTTGTCATATCATACATACTAGTCTTAAATTAAATCTCATATAATGGTTAGATAGGAAATGGTCAATTAACCTTGATAACATAGTATCAGGATGCGGTGAGATGATAGTACGTTAGAGAAATGAAGTCTCATGTATCCGAGTTAGATAAGGAGTATCTAGCTTGGTGCACTTGGCTAAGTGGAACTAGTTGAAGCTACCTCACCACATCCTAGACTAGTTAGACCATGACGTAACCCTAAGTAAATTAAGTGCACAATTTTTTAAGATTGGCTTTGTCTAAGGAAGTGGTCGTTATTCCGATCAAAAAAGGTCTCTGTGCCTCGCCACGACATGGAAGTCATCTTTTGAAATGTTCACATAATTAACTAAAGGTTAAATCCGAATCTAATCTAAGGTTAATTAATTTTCAAATCATTAACATTAATTAAGTAAAATTAAATTCATCTCACAACCCCTATAAGGATAACTTGGTTGATCATGTAGAATGGGTAAGATGGTAAGGACAACATATTGAAAATAGTTTTGAAAACGATTTAAAAATTTATATATACATAAATAGAATCTTAAAACTATTTTTATTGGTTTCCATGATTGTCAACTGAGACATACCACCAGTCGACTATTGTCGGGTAAAACCTCAAACACAAGTTGTTTGAGCATCCGACCGTCGAGTAAAATCTCAAACAACATGTTTGAGCATCCGACACACCCTTAG
Source organism: Wurfbainia villosa (assembly GCA_025175895.1). NCBI lineage: Eukaryota > Viridiplantae > Streptophyta > Magnoliopsida > Zingiberales > Zingiberaceae > Wurfbainia > Wurfbainia villosa. The sequence continues at coordinate 97,268,155 of CM045986.1, forward strand.
CCTAGACCAAAGTTGTCTAGCCACCTCTACTAGCTTTCGTGCCTATCAGATATTTCCAAGTCGTCCATGACTTGTTCATCCATGCGCGGATCTCTCCAAGTCATCCATGACTTGTTCATCTATACGCTAGCCTCCAGGTGCTTCCTTCGGCTATTGTCATGCTCTCGGGGTCTATACCAAATTCCAAGTCCCCATAACTTTGACTTTCACCACCAAGGCTACACACTTGGAATAACGTGGCCAAGGCTACACACTTGGACTTCCCATTGCAAATGCCAACCCATGATGGACTTTCACCGCCAAGGCTACACACTTGGACTTACGTGGCCAAGCCTACACACTTGGTCTTCCCTTGCCAACTCCATGATGGACTTCCAATGCCAAGCCTCATTCTTGAACTTTCACTGGCAAGGCTACACACTTGGACTTACCATGACAATCACATGTCATATGTTTTGTCTAACATTAAAATACTGCTCAAGTCAAACTCGAGTCTGGTCATCGTAACCAGGGCTGATTGCACCAACAATCTTCTGAAGGAAGGAAACTTCGCTTCCCACTTCAACTCGGTCGCTTGTTCATGGCGATCCCGTCTACGTCCCTGGATTAAAAATTAATCCTTGACATAGAGGGATTACCCAAGCAACCGTTCCATCGTCGTGCTATTCGATTAGAGTAGTCACTTGAACAAACTTGTTGTTCGAGCAACCAACTTCTATTATTCGAATAGTCGCGGAATAGACGATGTACGGATCGCCGGTTTTTGTGTTTGTATTCGGGGTCCAAGTAAATTTAGTCACATAACAAAACATACAACATGCATATAATTGAAAACAATTATAGACATAATACAAAAGAATATAAACAAGCATTATACCTCTCGATCTTCTATTGTATGTCCTTCCTCCTTTTGGACGTCGTGTGGGCTACGATCTTCCAAATTTTGAAGCCTCCTAGATCACCAATCTTCCTTTCTTTGTTCACCCTGAACAAAGGAAGATTATAAAACAAAACTCTACTCTATCTAGAACTGACCACCAAGCCACCTTGCTTGGTGATTGCCACCGGCCAAGGAGAGAACAAGTAGTAGATGAATGGAGTGGGCGCCGACCAAGAGCTCCAAGGGAAGAACCCTAACCCTAGTCACCGCCGGCCAAGGATGAAGAGAAGAAGAGGATGATCACCGGCCAAGGTTGAGAAGAACAAGATGGGCGCCGGCCAAAAAGAAGAGGAAGAAGCCTTGCCGCCCAAGGATTCTCCAAACCCTAGCCGCCCAAAGCCCTCCAAGCCCTAGCCGCCCAAACCCTAATTCCCTTTCTATTGTCCTTGCCGCCCACCCTAGGAGCAATATTTATAGAGTTGGGCTCAAGCCTCCTTTTAATCTCCATCGTCGATTCGAGGGATTTAATCTCAACCGTCGGATCTAGAGATTTAATCTCAACCATTGGATCTAGAGATTTAATCTCCACCGTCGGATCTAAAGTTTCATTTTCCATCATCGGATCTAGGCTTCAAGAGGGTTTTAATAGGCTACAATAGGGACCATGAGAAGGAGTTGGATCATGGCCACCCAATGGATCAAGCCCACATAAAGTCCGATCCATTAATGATAATCCATTCCACTAGAGGATTATCATTGATCTACCTCACCAACCCCCATAAGTTAATATGGGCTCCATATATTATTTGTACATTTATCTCTCCGTGTTTAAGATCTCGAATGTCCATCAATTAATTAATTTACTGACAATTAATTAATCCACATCTAACTCCATGAGTAGTACCACTCAACCTTATCATCATGTCGGACAAAGTCCACCTGCAGGGTTTACATGATGAACCTTATGAGCTCCTCAAGGGGACATCATCATCCTAATATATAGGACACGGTTTCCTCCTATAATCAACGGTACACCATATAAATAATATCATCTCCCAACTTACCGAGTCTATCGATTTACTCTATAAATCTCGCCTATTGGTAAATCAAAGAAATGAATACTAAGTATATGTGCCCGTTATTATATCGGGATTAAGAGCATGTACAACATAATATATGAGGTCCGATTCGATTATATAGTCAGTAATAAATCGAATCACCTCTAAATCAGTCCTGCTGAATACACACAAAGTGTACTAGTGTAATTCTTTGGTCAAGACAAACCAATACCAAATTACACTACAACCATACCAATGGTTTGTCCATAACCATCTCGGTTGTGAGCCTTTACTTATACTTTACAAGGAACTGATAACATGATCTCCCGTGTGACACTACACACCATGTTATCTACAATGTAATGTATTAGACAAAATGCATAACCATAAATATGCAAACAATGATCATGTGATTCTTATTTCAAAATAAAGATGTTCATACAAAAGATAGACTTTTCATTATACATCCCAACAATCTCCCACTTATACTAAAAGACTATGCTGTCCTCAAACTGCCATACATCTGATTCTCATTCCCTCCACATGCCTATCAAAAGCCCTCGCTGGAAGGGCCTTAGTGAAAGGATCTGCCAGGTTTTCCTCCGAAGCAATCTTGGCCACAGCAACTTCTCCTCTCTTTACGATTTCTCGTATCAGGTGGTACTTGCGCTCTATGTGTTTACTTGCCTTATGGGCTCGTGGTTGCTTCGAGTTTGCAACTACACCACTATTATCACAATAAATTGTTATAGTTCTGGGCAAACCAAAAATGACATCCAAGTCCATCAAGAACTTCCTGAGCCATACAGCTTCTTTGGCTGCCTTAGAGGCTACCACATACTCAGCTTCCATGGTGGAGTCCACCACGCATTTCTTCTTGACACTCCTCCATACAATGGCCCACCTCCCAAAGTAAACACAAAACCTGAGGTAGACTTACTATTATCCCTATCTGATTGGAAGTCGGAATCTGTGTAACCCACAGGGAGTAATTGATCTGCCTGGTAAACTAGCATATAATCCCTAGTCCTTCTCAGGTACTTCAATATATGCTTCACCGTAGTCCAATGTCCCTGTCCTAGATTACTATGATATCTGCTAACCATGCCCATGGCAAAGCAGATGTCTGGTCTCATACATAGCATCGCATACATGAAGCTTCCTACTGCTGAAGCATAAGAAACCACCTTCATCTCCTCTATCTCCTCAGATGTTCTAGGGCACATCTCCTTAGATAAAAGAACTCCATGCATGAAAGGTAGAAAATCTTTCTTGGAGTTCTGCATGCTAAAACGATCCATAATGGTGTCTATGTGTGAAGCTTGAGATAAGCACAACATCCTTTTCCTGCAATCCCTTATAACCTTGATCTCAAGGATGTGTCCCACTTCTCCTAAGTCCTTCATATCAAACTGTTTGGACAACCATACCCTTACATTCGATAACACCTTGACATTGTTGCCAATTAACAAAATATCATCTACGTATAGTACAAGAAATGCCACTACGTTTTCGTCACATCTCTTGTATACACAAGACTCATCTGGACTTTGAATAAATCCATAAGACTTGATTACCTCATCAAAGCAGATGTTCCAAGATCTCGAAGCTTGCTTTAATCCATAAATGGATCGATTAAGCTTACACACAAGATGTTCTTTGCCCTTTGCAATGAATCCCTCTGGTTGCTTCATATAGATGTTTTCCTCAAGACTTCCATTAAGGAAATTTGTCTTGACATCCATCTGTCATACCTCATAATCCATATGAGCAACAATACAAAAGAGAATCGGGATAGACTTAAGCATGGCTACCGGTGAAAAGGTCTCCTCATAATCGATACCCTCTTTCTAAGAATACCCCTTCGCAACAAGCCTAGCTTTGAAGGTCTCAACCTTCCCGTCTATTCTTCTCTTTCTTTTGTAGATCCACTTCATCCAATGGCTTTTACACCATTGGGTGGTTCTACTAGCTCCTAGACTTGATTTGAATTCATAGATTCAATCTCAGCATTCATTGCACTTTGCCAAGATACCGCATTTTTATCTTGGATTGCCTTGTCATATGTCCAGGGATCAAGTTCATATTCGTCATGGACCAAATCAGAAGATTCTCCCAAGAACATGAATCTATCAAGCTGTCTCACAACCCTCCCACTACGATGAGGTATCACCTGTGTATCCTCTGTGACACGTAGTGCAGTGACTTGTCATATATCTTCTTCTTTCAATTCCTCTAGAACAATTTTACTCTTGGGCTTGTGGCTCATGACATAGTCTTCCTCTAGAAATCTGGCATTCGTGCTAACGACCACCCTCTAATCTCTAGGACTATAAAATAGACCACCCTTCGTTCCTCTAGGATAGCCAACGAACATGCGATTCATGCGAGGTTCCAACTTACCAAAGATCCGCCTTCGAATATGTCTTAGACTAGGCTTTCGCCCAGTCCACAATTCTGTGGGAGTAGAAGGAACTGATTTAAATGGTACCAAGTTCAGAATATACACTATCGTATCTAGAGCATATCCCCAGAACGAATCTGGCAACTCAAAATAACTCATCATCGATCTAACCATCTCCATAAGAATCCTATTCCTTCGCTCTGCTACACCATTTTGCTGGGGTGTGCCAGGTGCAGACAATTGGGATTGATTCTCAGCCTCTGATAAGTAATTCCTAAACTCTCCCAAGAGGTACTCACCACCACGATCAGATTGCAGTGTTTCGATACTTTTACCTTGACGTTTCTCCACATCAGCCTTGAATTCTTTGAACTTGTCAAAGCATTCAGACTTGCGGCGCATCAAGTAAATGTATCCATATCTTGAATAATCGTCTATGAAAGAGATGAAATACTCAAAACCACCTTTAGCCTGGATAGACATAGGACCACACAAATCAGAATGAACCAACTCCAACACATCTTTGGCTCTATACCCCTTGGCCTTAAAAGGACTCTTGGTCGTTTTACCCTCCAAGCAAGATTCGCAGGTTGGGAAATCTTCCTCCACTAATGAACCCAGAGGTCCATCAGCTATCAACCTTTGAATTCTTCTTAAGTTAATATGACCTAGCCTTAGATGCCAAAGATATGTTTGGTTCGTCTTCGAAGGTTCTTTTCTCTTATTGGAATTAGAGGATGAGTTATTCACTTCTATATGCATTGTGGGAGCTTTTGGTTCAAGCATATATAAATTTCCTATCAATGCACCAGAACAGATAATCTCCCTATTTCTTTTTATAACAACTCTGTCATTAAAAGAAATAGAATATCCATCCATAAAAAATTTAGAAACCGAAATCAAATTCTTTCTAAATAAAGGTACATAAAGGCAATTTTTAAGAACCAAAACTTTATTCCTCCCAAAAGACAAATAAACATCTCCCACTGCAATAGCCGCCACCTTTGTGGCATCGCCTAAGTATACGGTAATCTCCCCTTCATCCAGTTGTTTAGTTTCCTGGAACCCCTATAAAGTATTGCAGACATGATCAGTGGCTCCCATATCTACACACCAGGTGTCAGTAGATAACACCGCTAAACATGTTTCAATGACTAGACCAAAAGATATACCTTTGTTCTGCTTCCGGTTGGGGCAGTCCTTCTTCAAGTGTCTAGTCTGCTTGCAAGTGAAGCACTTGCCTTTCGGCTTCTTCACTCCTCCCTGAGCTCCTCCCACCACCTTTGCCCCATCTTGTTTCTTCTTCTTCCTGCCTTTCGGCTTAGAAGCAGAAACCTTTTGGGCAACCATGGCCTGTGTCTGAGCACTCTGACGAAAAAGCCCCTCTACCGCCTGGAGTTCTGTCAGAAGCTCCGCCAACGAATACAACCTATTGTTCATGTTGTAGTTCAGGAGAAACTGCTCAAAACTCCTAAGTAGAGACTGGAGAATGATATCGACTTGGGTTTCCCCATCGATCTCAGCTTCGAGGACTTTCAGCTCATTCAAATGAGTCATCATCTTGAGAACATGATCCCTCATGGGTGTTCCCTCGATCATGCTGGTCGTCATCAAGTTCCTCATGGATTCCTGCCTAGCAGCCCGATTCTGGTGTTCAAAAAGCTCTTTGAGATTGAGCATCATGTCATAAGCAATGGGCATGACTTGATGCTGATGTTGCAGTACATTTGACAAAGATGCCAAAGTGTAACATCGTGTCATCTCATCAGCCTTAATCCACTTCTTATAACTCTCCTTCTTTTCCCCAGAATCATCTGCAGGCTTAGGAGGGCACTCTTCGAGGAGTACATATTTGTATTCCTCAGCAGTCAAGACAATGTCAAGATTCCTCTTCCAATCATCATAATTTGGTCTAGTAAGTTTATTTTCTTTCAGTATCACAGCAAGCGGGTTGAAAGTCATTTTGAAAAAAAACCTAAGAATCACATAGATCAAAACATTAGATTTCTAAAAATTATTGATTCCTCAAACAATAAAATTTTAAAATCAACCAACACCTCAAAACACCTAGAATATCGTATGCCACGATAGTGTGGACGTATACGAATTCTACATTTGTAAGAGGAGGTTTTACCCATTAATTTTACTATCTTGTAAACCTAAATTTTTGACAAATAAAATTAATAGTTGGTTCCTCTTCGTCCCTACAAATAAAAGCAGTGACTCCGATGGGGAGGATACTCCTATTTGCATCTAAGTGTTCACCATTACTCGGTACCAAGGTAATTATCTCGGGTTATGTGCCTTCCGATGGGGAAGTACACACACTCCTTAATAATTTCTTATAACCATATTCGACCTTGTGATCCGCAAATAAACTCATCCTATATGGAGGAAGGCACTCAGAGTCGATGCGCAAATTTGTTTGCATCACATGTCAAATCGTAATGGAGGCCGTGGGAATTTATAAAATATCCCTCTCCCACTTAGTAATTTAAAATTGAGGAATTTTCTAGCCTACGACATGCATATCAAACAATAAGCAATAAATATGAAAAAGAAATATTTTCCAACTATTATGGCTTTTGCCTCCAATATGCCTCCTGTAATATCGCCATCTCGTCCGCTCCTCCCTACGTCATGTACAAGCCATCCGGAGATCCGAGCTGAGACTTACTATTTTAATTTACATCCATCAATCCTAAACTCCTCGAAGGAGTGTACATGAAATCTAGATCGAAAATAAACTAAAATAAATGAGCGGCTAAACAATGTTGTACTTAATTAAAAATAAAAATAAATACTAGCCTCGTCCACCCCGAGGATTCAAAAAAAAATATACAATTACACACATACAATCACATACACACATATGGTCATAATAGTTGGATCCTATGCCTGCAACCAAAAAGATAACCTATGCACATCCTACTATTATTCGGCACATATAATATATGAAAAGTGCATAAAAGTAACCGAATACTAAACACACAAAACCGAAAACCGTGGCTCTGATACCACTTGAAGGTAAGAAACTTCGCTTCCCACTTCAACTCGGTCGCTTATTCATGGCGATCCCGTCTACGTCTTCGGATTAAAAATTAATCCTTGACATAGAGGGATTACCCAAGCAACCGTTCCATCATCGTGCTATTCGATTAGAGTAGTCACTTGAACAAACTTGTTGTTCGAGCAACCAATTTCTATTATTCGAATAGCCGCGGAATAGATGATGTACGAATCGCAGGTTTTTGCGTTTGTATTTGGGGTCCAAGTAAATTTAGCCACATAACAAAACATACAACATGCATATAATTGAAAACAATTATAGACATAATACAAAAGAATATAAACAAGCATTATACCTCTTGATCTTCTATTGTATGTCCTTCCTCCTTTTGGACATCGTGTGGGCGACGATCTTCCAAAAGTTGAGTTGGGCTCAAGCCTCCTTTTAATCTCCACCGTTAGTTCTAGGGATTTAATCTCAACCGTCGGATCTAGAGATTTAATCTCAACCGTCGGATCTAGAGATTTAATATCCACCGTTGGATCTAAAGTTTCATTTTCCATCATCGGATCTAGGCTTCAAGAGGGTTTTAATAGGCTACAATAGCAACCATGAGGAGGAGTTGAATCTTTGCCACCCAATGGATCAAGCCCACATAAAGTCCAATCCATTAATGATAATCCATTCCACTAGAGGATTATCATTGATTTACCTCACCAACCCCCATAAGTTAATTTGGGCTCCATATATTATTTGTACATTTATCTCCCCGTGTTTAAGATCTCGAATATCCATCAATTAATTAATTTACTGACAATTAATTAATCAACATCTAACTCCATGAGTAGTACCACTCAACCTTATCATCATGTCGGACCAAGTCCACCTGTAGGGTTTACATGATGAACCTTATGAGCTCCTCAAGGAAACATCATTATCCTAATTTATAGGACATGGTTTCCTCCTATAATCAATGACACACCATATAAATAATATCATCTACCAACTTACCGAGCCTATTGATTTACTCTATAAATCTCGCCCATTGGTAAATCAAATAAATGAATACTAAGTATATGTGCCCGTTATTATATCGGGATTAAGAGCATGTACAACATAATATATGAGGTTTGATTCGATTATGTAGTCAGCAATAAATCGAATCACCTCTAAATTGATCCTGTTGAATACACACAAAGTGTACTAGTGTAATTCCTTGGTCAAGACAAATCAATACCAAATTACACTACAACCATACCAATGGTTTGTCCAAAACCATCTCGGTTGTGAGCCTTTACTTATACTTTACAATGAACTGATAACATGATCTCCCGTGTGACACTACACACCATGTTATCTACAATGTAATGTATTAGACAAAATGCATAACCATAAATATGCAAACAATGATCATGTGATTCTTATTTCAAAATAAAGATGTTCATACAAAAGATAGACTTTTCAATATACATCCCAACATCTTTCCCTTTTTGATGTTTGACAAAACCCCAAACACATTTGAGTTAGGTGCCCTAACTCAAGTCTACTAATTATCCCCAATTGGCAATTCTCACCTTTGAGAATTCCAACTAACCCCAATTGGTAACTTCTCCCCCTTTTGACATACATCAAAAAGGTCCTCAAGGGTGTCAATGTCTCACATCCCAATGAGATCTTACAATCTCCCTCTTGGTTCAAAAATACATTCTGTTGGAATGTATACTGAAAGCCTAGCTCTTTTTGTATGAACATTTTATTTTGGAATAAGAATCACATGATCATTGTTTACACTTTATATATTTACTATATATGTGTGCATAATGTCTAATATTTTACATTGTAGATAACATGGTACTTGGTGTGGCACAGAAGATCATGTTATCAATCCCTTGTAAAATATAAGTAAGAGGCTCACGACCAAGATGGTTTTGGACAAACCATTGGCATGGTTGTAGTGTAGCTTGGTATTGTTTTGTCTTGAACATAAAGTTACACTAGTACAGTTAGGTGTATTGAGAAGGACCGACATAGAGGTGATTCAATTTAGTACTAACTACATAATTGAATCGGACCTCGGATATTATGTTGTACATGCTCTTAATCCCGATATAATAACGGGCACATGTACTTAGTATTTATTTCTTTAATTTACCAGAGGGTGAGATTTAGATGGATTAAATTAATATGCCCGGTAAGTTGGGAAATGATATTATTTACATGGTGTGTCGTTGATTATAGGAGGAAACCGTGTCCTATATATTAGGTTGATGATGTCCCCTTGAGGAGCTCATAAGGTTCATCATGTAAACCCAGCTGGTTGACTTAGTCAACATGATGATAAGGTTGAGTGGTACTACTCGAGAATTAGATGTTAATTAATTGATGGTGTAAATCAATTCAATTAATTGGTATCTTAAACAGGAGATGAATGTACAAATAATATATGGAGCCCATATTAATTTATGGGGGTTGGTGAGGTAGTTCAATGATGATCCTCTAGTGGAATGGAACATCATTGATGGATCAAGTTTGTGTGGTTCCGATCCATCGGGTGGCCAAGATCCAAATCCTCCTTATGGTCCCTATCGTAGCCTAATATAATCCTTGTGAAGTCTAGATCTAAGAATGTAAAACAAAACCTTGAACCAACGGTTGGGATTAAATCCCTAGATCCGATGGTTAGGATTAAATCCCTAGATCCGATGGTTAGGATTAAATCCCTAGATCCGACGGTTGGGATAAAACCCTAGATCCGATGGTTGGGATGAAACCCTAGATCCGACAGTTGGGATGAAACCCTAGATCCGACGGTTGGGATGAAATCCTAGATCCGACTGTTGGGATGAAACCCTAGATCCGACGGTTGGGATAAAACCCTAGATCCGACGATGGAGATTAAATCCCTAGATCCGACGGTGGAGATTAAAGGAGTCCTAAGCCTAACTCTATAAAAGGAAAGCTTAGGGTTGGGCAGCAAGAATCAATTGAATTGGAATTAGGGTTTGGCTCTTCTCAAAGTGGGCGGCTAGGGCTTTGGAGCTAGGGTTTTTGGGCGGCAACCTTCATCCTTGTAGTTGTTGCCGGCGCCCATCATTCTCCATCAACACTTGGCCGGCGCCCATCCTCAAGGCCTCTCTCTTATTCCTTGGCCGGTGGTTCTCCTTCCATTGGTGGCCGGCGTTCACTTCCTCCTCTCTCCAAGGTGGCGGCAGCCTTTTTCGTATTGGCGGCGCTTCATCCATTCGTTCCTTGGCCGACAGTTGCATCAAACTCCCTAGCTTGGTGGCCGGTTCTAGAAAGGAAAGGTATTGTTGGTTCTTCTCTTTGTTCGCAGCGGACAAGGAAGGGAAGAACGCGATCTAGAAGGCTTCTACTCGTGGAGGATCTTCGTCCACACGTCGTCCACGAGAAGGATAGGACATACGGTAGAAGATCGTAAGGTATAAAGTTTTTTAACTTCATTTACAGATCTGAGCATGTTCTTTTATGTTTTGATTATACATGTATGTGTATGAATATATATTGTATAATCATGGACCCCGAAGACAAACACAAAAACCGGCGATCCGTCCGTCGTCTCTTCCGCGGCTAACCAACTAGAAGAGTTGTGTTGCTTGAACAATTAGTTTGTTCAAGCGACCACTCAAGTTGTTAGCACGACAATGAAATGGTTGTGCTAAGGAAGCTCATCCCATCTGGATTAATTCTTTCATTAGTGAAAATTTTAATCCGGGGACATGGGAGCCAATGAGCCTCCGAAGCGACTCCCAATAAGTGGTATCAGAGCCACGGTTTTCGGTTTTGTGTGTTTTGGTTTCGGTTAATTTTTATGCACTTTTTCATATATTATATGTGTCGGATAATAGTAGGATATGCGTAGTTTAACTCTTTGGTTGCAGGCATAAGATTCGACTATTATGGCCATGTGTGTGTATGTGAATGGATGTATGTAAATATTTATTATTTGAATCCTCGGGGTTGACGAGGCTAGATTAGTATTTAATTTTTGTAATTAAATACGGCATTGTTTAACTGCTCATTTTAGTTTACTTTCGATCTAGATTATTTGTACACTCCTTCGTGGAGTATAGAATCGATGGATGTAAATAAAATGATTTATCTCGGCTCGGATATCTTTGGTGACTTGCGCACGGGAAAAGGTGGAGCGGACGAGGTGGCGACACGACGGGATGCATATTGGAGGACAATGCCATAATAGTTGGAAAATTCTGTTTTTTCTATATTTATTTCTTATTTATTTTATATGCATGTTGTGTATGTTTTAAAATTCCTCATTTTCAATTTACTAAGTGGGAGAGGGATATTTTAATTAATTCCCGCGGCCTCCATTACAATTTGACGTGTGATGCAAACAAACTTGTGTGTTGGCTCTGAGTGCTTTCCTCCCTGCGAACGGGTTTGTTTGCGGATCACTAGGTCAAATAATGGTTATAGGAAATTATCTAGGAGCATGTGTACTTCCACAGCGGTAAGGCACATAATCCGAAATAATTCCCTTAGTATTGTGTAATGGTGCACACTTAGATGCAAATAAAAGTATCCTCCCCATCGGAGCCACTGCTTTTATTTGTAGGGCCAAAGAGGAACCAACTATTAATTTTATTTGTCAAAAAGTAAGGTTGACAAGATAATAAAATTAATGGGTAAAACCTCCTCTTACAAATGTAGAATTCCTATACGTCCACACAGCGTGGCATGCGATATTCTCGGTGATTTGAGGTGTTGGTTGATTTTGGGATTTTATTATTTTGAGGAATCAATAATATTTGAAATCTAATATTTTTATCATTGTGATTTTTAGGTTTTTCAAATGGCTTTCAACCCACTTGCTGTGATTTTAAAAGAAAACAAACTTACTGGACCAAACTACATTGATTGGAAAACAAACTTGGATATTGTCTTAACTGCGGAGGAGTACAAATTTGTACTCTTCGAGGTCTGTCCTCCTAAGCCCTCCGATGACTCTGATGAAAAGGAGAAAGAACGTTATAAGAAATGGGTCAAGGCAGATGAGATGGCACGGTGTTACATTTTGGCATCTATGTCAAATATGCTGCAACATCAGCATCAAGCCATAGCCACAGCTTATGACATGATGTTCAATCTCAAGGAACTTTTCGGACATCAGAGTAGGGCGGCTAGGCAGGAGGCAATGAGAAACTTGATGACAACCACCATGATCGAGGGAACACCCATTAGGGATCATGTTCTCAAGATGATGGCTCATCTTAATGAGATGGAAGTACTCGGAGATGAGATCGATGGGGAAACCCAGGTCGATATCATTCTCCAGTCTCTGCCTAGGAGTTTTGAGCAGTTCCGCCTCAACTACAACATGAACAAGAGGTTGTATTCGTTGGCGGAGCTTCTGATAGAACTCCAGGCAGCAGAGGGGCTTTTTCGTCAGAGTGCTCAAGCCATGGTCGCTCAGAAGGTTTCTTCCTCTAAACCGAAAGGTAAGAAGAAGAAGAAGCAAGGTGGAGCGAAGAAGGTGGCAGTGGGACCTCAGGCAGGAGTGAAGAAGCCGAAAGGCAAGTGCTTCACTTGCAAGCAGACTGACATTGGAAGGCGGACTGTCCTCGCCGAAAGAACAAAGGTATATCTTCTTGTTTAGTTGTTGAAACATGTTTAGCGGTGTTATCTACGATTCGGTGTGTAGATCTGAGTCAGCGATCATGTCTGCAATACTTTGCGGGGTTCAGAAACCCGACGACTAGAGGAGAGATTAGTCTTCATGGGCAATGCTTCAAAGGTGGCGGCTATTGCAGTGGGAGATGTTTATTTATCTTTTGATAGGAATAAAGTTTTGGTTTTGAGAAATTGTCTTTATGTACCTACTTTTAGAAAGAATTTGATTTCAGTTTCTAAATTGTTTATGGATGGATATTCTGTTTCTTTTAATGACAAAGTGGTTATAAAAAGGAATAGGGAGATTATCTGTTCTGGTACATTGGTTGGCAATTTATATACTCTTGAACCGAAAACTCCCATGATGCATATAGAAGTAAATAACTCATCTTCTAAATCTAATAAGAGAAAAGAACCTTCACAGATGAACCAAACATATCTTTGGCATCTAAGGCTTGGTCATATTAACCTAAGTAGAATTCAAAGGTTGATAGCTGATGGACCTTTGGGTTCATTAGTGGTGGAGGATCTCCCAACCTGCGAATCTTGCTTGGAAGGTAAAATGACCAAGAGGCCTTTCAAGGCCAAGGGGTATAGAGCCAAAGATGTGTTAGAATTGGTTCATTCTGATTTGTGCGGTCCTATGTCTATCCAGGCAAGAGGTGGTTTTGAATATTTCGTCTCTTTTATAGACGATTATTCAAGATATAGATACATTTACTTTATGCGCCGCAAGTCTGAATGCTTTGACAGGTTTAAAGAATTCAAGGCTGATGTGGAGAACCGTCAAGGTAAAAGTATCAAGACATTACGATCTGATCGTGGTGGCGAGTACCTCTTGGGAGAGTTTAGGAATTACTTATCAGAGGCTGGGATTCAATCCCAATTGTCTGCACCTGGCACACCCCAGCAGAATGGTGTAGCGGAGCGAAGGAATAGGACTCTTATGGAGATGGTCAGATCGATGATGAGTTATTCTGAGTTACCTATTTCGTTCTGGGGGTATGCACTGGATACGACAATGTATACTCTGAACTTGGTTCCATCCAAATCAGTACCTTCTACCCCTGTAGAATTGTGGACTGGGCGAAAGCCTAGTCTAAGACATATTCGGATATGGGGGAGTCCAGCACATGTGTTGAAGGCTGATGCTGGTAAGTTAAAACCTCGTACAGAAGTATGCATGTTTGTTGGCTACCCTAAGGGAACGAAAGGTGGTTTGTTTTATAATCCTAAAGATCAAAGAGTGATCGTTAGCTCGAACGCCAGATTTCTAGAGGAGGATTATGTAATGAACCACAAGCCCACGAGTAGGATTGTTCTTGAGTAGTTAACAGGGGAAGTCCCGACTTCAGTACTACCGGTACAAGAGGAGACACCATAAGTCACTGCACCGCGTGTCACAAAGCATACACAGCAGGCACCTCGTCATAGTGGGAGGGTTGTTAGACAACCCGAGAGATTCATGTTTTTGGGAGAGTCTTCGGACTTAGTCCCGGGTGAACATGAACCGGATCCCTGGACATATGACGAGGCACTCCAAGATCGAGATGCGGTATCTTGGCAAAGTGCGATGAATTCAGAGATAGAATCTATGGATTCTAATCAGGTCTGGGAGCTAGTAGAGCCACCCGATGGTGTAAAAACCATTGGATGCAAGTGGATCTACAAGAGAAAGAGAGGAGTAGATGGGAAGGTTGAGACCTTCAAACCTAGGCTTGTTGCGAAAGGGTATACTCAGAAAGAGGGTATCGATTATGAGGAGACCTTTTCACCGGTAGCTATGCTTAAGTCTATCCGAATTCTCTTATCTATAGCTGCTCATATGGATTATGAGATTTTGCAGATGGATGTCAAGACAGCTTTCCTTAACGGAAGTCTTGAGGAGAACATCTATATGCGGCAACCAGAGGGATTCATTGCTAAAGGCAAAGAACATCTTGTATGTAAGCTTAATCGGTCCATTTATGGATTGAAGCAAGCCTCTAGATCTTGGAACATCCGCTTTGATGAGGTAATCTAGTCATATGGATTTATTCAAAGTCCGGATGAACCTTGTGTATACAAGAGATGTGACGGAAACGTAGTGGTGTTTCTTGTACTATACGTAGATGACATTTTGTTAGTTGGCAACAATATCAAAGTGTTATCAGACTTAAGGGTATGGTTGTCCAAACAGTTTGACATGAAGGACTTGGGAGAAGCGGGACACATCCTTGGGATCAAAGTTATAAGGGATCGCAAGAAAAGGATGTTGTGCTTATCTCAAGCTTCATACATTAACACTATCCTTGCTCGTTTTAGCATGCAGAACTCCAAGAAAGGTTTCCTACCTTTTAGGCATGGAGTTCCTTTATCTAAAGAGATGTGTCCCAAAACATCAAAGGAGATAGAGGACATGAAGGCGGTTCCTTATGCTTCGGCAGTAGGAAGCCTTATGTATGCTATGCTATGTACAAGACCGGATATCTGCTTTGCCGTGGGCATGGTTAGCAGATATCAGAGTAATCCTGGACAGGGACATTGGACTGCGGTAAAGCATATATTGAAGTACCTGAGAAGGACTAGGGATTATATGCTGGTTTACCGGGCAGATCAATTAGTCCCTGTGGGTTACACGGATTTGGATTTCCAATCAGATAGGGACAAGAGTAAGTCTACCTCGGGGTTTGTGTTTACTTTTGGAGGTGGAGCCATAGTATGGAGGAGTGTCAAGCAGAAATGCATGGCGGACTCTACCATGGAAGCTGAGTATGTGGCAGCCTCTGAGGCAGCCAAGGAAGCTGTATGGCTCAGGAACTTCTTGATGGACTTGGATGTGATTCCTGGTTTGCCCAGAACTATCACAATTTATTGTGATAATAGTGGTGCAGTTGCAAACTCGAAGGAACCACGAGCCCATAAGGCGAGTAAACACATAGAGCACAAGTACCACCTTATACGAGAGATCGTAAAGCGAGGAGAAGTTGCTGTCGCCAAGATTGCATCAGAGGATAACCTGGCGGATCCATTCACTAAGGCCCTTCCAGCGAAAGCGTTTGATAGGCATGTGGAGGACATGGGGATCAAATATATGGCAGAGTTTATGATGGCATAGTCTTTTAGTATAAGTGGGAGATTGTTGGAATGTATACTGAAAGCCTAGCTCTTTTTATATGAACATTTTATTTTGGAATAAGAATCACATGATCATTGTTTGCACTTTATATATTT
The DNA here is from genome assembly GCA_025175895.1 of Wurfbainia villosa. Taxonomy (NCBI): domain Eukaryota; kingdom Viridiplantae; phylum Streptophyta; class Magnoliopsida; order Zingiberales; family Zingiberaceae; genus Wurfbainia; species Wurfbainia villosa. The sequence continues at coordinate 97,284,369 of CM045986.1, forward strand.
ACTATATATGTGTGCATAATGTCTAATATTTTACATTGTAGATAACATGGTGCTTGGTGTGGCACAGAAGATCATGTTATCAGTCAATTGTAAAATATAAGTAAGAGGCTCACGACCAAGATGGTTTTGGACAAACCATTGGCATGGTTGTAGTGTAGCTTGGTATTGTTTTGTCTTGAACATAAAGTTACACTAGTACAGTTAGGTGTATTGAGCAGGACCGACATAGAGGTGATTCAATTTAGTACTGAATACATAATTGAATCGGACCTCGGATATTATGTTGTACATGCTCTTAATCCCGATATAATAACGGGCACATGTACTTAGTATTTATTTCTTTGATTTACCAGAGGGTGAGATTTAGATGGATTAAATCAATATGCCCGGTAAGTTGGGAAATGATATTATTTACATGGTGTGTCGCTGATTATAGGAGGAAACCGTGTCCTATATATTAGGTTGATGATGTCCCCTTGAGGAGCTCATAAGGTTCATCATGTAAACCCAGCTGGTTGACTTAGTCAACATAATGATAAGGTTGAGTGGTACTATTCGAGGAATTATATGTTAATTAATTGATGGTCAGTAAATTAATTAATTGACGGACATTCGATATCTTAAACACGGGGAGATTAATGTACAAATAATATATGGAGCCTATATTAATTTATGGGGGTTGGTGAGGTAGTTCAATGATGATCCTCTAGTGGAATGGAACATCATTGATGGATCAAGTTTGTGTGGTTCCGATCCATCGGATGGCCAAGATCCAACTCCTCCTTATGGTCCCTATCGTAGCCTAATATAATCCTTGTGAAGTCTAGATCTAAGAATGTAAAACAAAACCTTGAACCAACGGTTGGGATTAAATCCCTAGATCTGATGGTTAGGATTAAATCCCTAGATCCGATGGTTAGGATTAAATCCCTAGATCCGACGGTTGGGATAAAACCCTAGATCCGACGGTTGGGATGAAACCCTAGATCTGACGGTTAGGATGAAACCCTAGATCCGACGGTTGGGATGAAACCCTAGATCCGACTGTTGGGATGAAATCCTAGATCCGACAGTTGGGATGAAACCCTAGATCCGACAATTGGGATAAAACCCTAGATCCGACGGTGGAGATTAAATCCCTAGATCCGACGGTGGAGATTAAAGGAGTCCTAAGCCTAACTCTATAAAAGGAAAGCTTAGGGTTGGTGGCAAGAATCAATTGAATTGGAATTAGGGTTTGGCTCTTCTCAAAGTGGGCGGCTAGGGCTTTGGAGCTAGGGTTTTTGGGCGGCAACCTTCATCCTTCTAGTTGTTGCCGGCGCCCATCATTCTCCATCAACACTTGGCCGGCGCCCATCCTCAAGGCCTCTCTCTTATTCCTTGGCCGGCGGTTCTCCTTCCATTGGTGGCAGGCGTTCACTTCTCCAATCTCCAAGGTGGCCGGCGGTTCCTTTTGTATTGGTGGCCGGCGCTTCATCCATTCGTTCCTTGGCCGGCGGTTGCATCAAACTCCCTAGCTTGGTGGCCGGTTCTAGAAAGGAAAGGTATTGTTGGTTCTTCTCTTTGTTCGCAGTGGACAAGGAAGGGAAGAACGCGATCTAGAAGGCTTCTACTCGTGGAGGATCTTCGTCCACACGTCGTCCATTAGAAGGATAGGACATATGGTAGAAGATCGTAAGGTATAAAGTTTTTTAACTTCATTTACAGATCTGAGCATGTTCTTTTATGTTTTGATTATACATGTATGTGTATGAATATATATTGTATAATCATGGACCCCGAAGACAAACACAAAAACCGGCGATCCATCCGTCGTCTCTTCCGCGGCTAACCAACTTGAAGAGTTGTGTTGCTTGAACAACTAGTTTGTTCAAGCGGCCACTCAAGTTGTTAGCACGATGACGAAATGGTTGTGCTAAGGAAGCTCATCCCATCCAGATTAATTCTTTCATTAGTGAAAATTTTAATCCGGGGACATGGGAGCCAATGAGCCTCCGAAGCGACTCCCAATACATTCATCATCCAAAGATGGATAACCTCCCCCTAAAGGATTGTTCCCCCTTAACCATTGTACAAACAATGTCCTTGGAGAGTCCCTAGGCCAATAAGAACACTAAACAATCAAAATTAAGGGAAAAGATTCAACAATGAACTTTCACCTCCCCTAATTTGATACACATCATAAACAATTCTCCTAATCCATTTTCAATGGATTTTCACCCTTTCTAATGCTCTCCAAAGAATATCCTCGGGTAAGGAGCTGTTACGGAACCTAAATGTAGCTGAACATGGGCCTAACAAACTTTGTTTTCCCGAAATCAGCACTGGCAGTCGACTCTCTCAGCTACAGGTCGACTGCCCTTGACTCCAGTCGACTGCCATACATGGCAGTCGATTGATTTCTGCATTATGTAGAAATTAGATTCAGAATCCAAATTTTAAAAATTCATAAGTAAAAATATGTATTTTTAAAATTCTTCAAAATTCATACGTACATTACTTATAACAAACATTAAGGGTAAAAAATATTGGAAAAATAAAATACCTATAAACTAGTGAGATTTTCACAAAGTTCAAATTCATTGAAATTTTCAATGTTTAGCCATACTTTATATCACCTCATTCAATGGTGATTGCTATCACAAGATAGACCTCACCAAGGTTATTCAAAAAGATTTTGAAATTATTTTAAAACCTTAAATTCCTTTTCCTAAACATCTCACTTGTATGTGTTGGTGCAATCGGCCCAGGTCACCATTGATCGGACTCGAGTTTGACTCGAGCGATGTTTTGATGTTTAACATGAAGGTTTGACATTGATGTTCGACATTAATATCTGATAATGTTTTGAAGATATTGTTGGTGCAATCGACCTGGGTCATGATTGACCGGACTCGAGTTTGACTCGAGGGGGATTTTGATGGTTGACTAGGGTTGACCATGTCATGGGAAAGTCCAAGTCTTGAGTACTTGGCATGTAAAGTCCAAGCATGGGTCTTGGCATTGAAAGTCCAACATGTGTTAGCAAGGGAAAGTCCAAGCTTGAGTCTTGGCATTTGAGAAGTCCAAGGGGTTTGATATTGGCGGCGTAAAGTCCAAGGGTGAAGTCTTGGCAGCATAAGTCCAATGCTTGGAAGCACAAAGTCCAAGCGGAGTCTTGGCAGCGTAGGTCCAATGTGCCTTGGCGATGTAGACACCATTAGCATGACATTGCCGATGGAAGCACCTGAAGGCTAGCGTATGGATGAACAAGTCATGGATGACTTGGATGGATCCGATAGGTACGAGGTTGACGGAGGTGGCTAGAAGGCATAGGTTTAGGCTAAGGGTGGTCTAGCAAGTATGGGGGCACCATACTTGTGTTAAAACCTCATGTTTGAGGTTGGCAGTCGACTGACAATATGGCCGATTCAACTTTCATGAGTCGACTAGAGTTCAACTGTCGGTTAAGGGCTAAAAATTCCTTAGCAGTCGACTGATCATTGGATCAGTCGACTGCCATGGATGGCAGTCGACTGCTGGACGGGGTTTTTCGACCGCGACCACAGAACACTTCATAGTCGATTGGCAGTCGACTATAGACGTTAGCATTCGACTGGTGATGTCATCAGTCGACTGCCAAGAGATCCGTTGGAATTTTTATAGCGTGGATCGAGTCGTTGTCTCACGACAACAGTGTTAGCAGTTGAACTGGGGATTTTGGCATTCAACTGTCAGGCGGAAATCTAGCCAGATGCAGGTTAAAAAGAGGAGCTCGAGGAGGATTTCGACATTGGTTCTTTGGAAGCTTTGGTGAGGCGAATTGAAGGCGATTTGCAGGTGCATTTCAGGGTCCTTCAAGCTCATCCAAGCAACCAACAAGCACTCGCTCAAAACCCTAGATTGTAAAGTGCTCTTCACATTTTCACTTGTATTTGCTTGTTTACTTTGTATTACTTGTTGTAATTCAGTTTACGAGGTCTATCCACCTCCGACGTGTTGTTGAGAAGGAGTTTATTGTTTAGTGGTGTTTGTGGCATCACTAGAGCTCTTTAGAGCTCGATTCGTGGAGTATGAACCATTTGGTTCTGAACCACATTATATTCTTGTGTATTACATGTTTTGTTTGTGTGTTTGTATTTGTTTTGTATTTTCTATAATTTCCACTACGTACTAATACAATTGTAGCAAGCACGCAAAAGAATTCCTCCATTTACGATGTGCACGCTATTCACCCCCCCTCTCTAGCGGTCACCGAATCCTCAATAATTGGTATCAGAGCTTGGAGCTCTTCACTGGCTTCACATTCGAGGCAGGCGCTAGAGGGAAGAAGATGGATTTCCAAGAAATATTGGATGATGACGTCAATATTCCACCGTCCTTCGACCGCAAAGATTTCGCGTATTGGAAAGGTAGAATGATGCACTTTTTAATGTGTGACTTTGACAATTGGATTAGTGTCTTAGTAGGCTTTGACACTCCAAAAGATGAAGAAGGAAGAAAAATCAAGAAGAAGAATTGGAGCCAAGACCAACTCTGATATTACAACATCAATAATAAGGTAATGGGTATTTTGATTAATGTAATCCCTAATGACATTTTGATCAAGATAGGAGATTGCAAATATGCCAAGGAGATATGGAACAAATTGGCAAAATTCCATGAAGAGCCTCACTCAATCCAAGAAGATAAGGAAGAGGAGGAAGAGAGCTCATCCTCACAAGAAAGTGAGGATTCGGAAGTTGAAGAGGAGTCAACTTTCGGATTGGTGGAAGAGGAAGAAGAAGAAGTAGGAGAAGCCTCCACCTCTAGGATTGAAGGGGAGGAGATTAGGGCATCCTCAACACCGGAACAACAAGAAGAACCATCTACATCTGGTCGAGAGGAAGAGCAAGCTCAAGAGACCCTCACCACCACCCTAGGTAACTCAAACATATGTGTTAATAATAAAATGCATATAATATGTTTGAAGTGTAGGGAAAATGGACACTACAAGAGTAAGTGTCCTAAGAAGGTCAAGAAGGCTCCACCCATGCCAAAGGTCAAGGAGACTGGTGCCTCAATGCAAAAGAGCAAGGAGCATGCCATTTGCTTCAAATGCCATCAAAAGGGGCACTATAGGAGTCAATGCCCTAGGGGGAGCAAGAAAACTCAAAAGGGAGCTACACATGTAGGGGGAGCCTCTAAGGCAAACCTTAAGGTAACCTTTAATTTTGCTCCTTCCTTAATTAATAGGCAAAAGCATGTTAGGAGTAATCTTGCTATTTATCATGAAAAACATGCTAGAAATAACAAATATGTTTGCCTAGGAGCTAAGAATGTTCATTTTGAAACTAAGGAGAAATTTGGGACTAATGTCCCTAGAAAAACCTTACCTAGGGAATCTATCAAGAAAATAGAAGACCAACTAGGTTTTAACCCCAAATGGACTAGGCATATGCCTAGGAAGAACCATGCCCAAAGATTAAATCAAAATTCAAAAATTGGACAATTAGAAAAGGAAAATCAAGCCTTGAGGTCAAGGCTTGAGAAAATGGAAAAGACCCTTAGGATTATGCAAAACCAAATAAAAGGGTCAAATGGTCAAAGCCTAGGGTCTAAAAGTCAAAGTCAAAAACCTAGGAAACAAGAACCATCCAAGGGCAAGCCTAAGCTCAAAAAGACCTACCACAATGTTCCATTTGATTATGGAACTCAAACTCGGTCTAGGAAGACCAAGGTTACTAGGAAAGTTATCCCTAAGGGTAACCAAGGTGTATGCCTAGTGGCTAGGGTTTCAAGGAAACCTAGGGAAGCCACTAAGAAGGTTTCAAGGAAAGTTACCCCTAGAGTCAACCTAGGTAAGACCCAAATGACCAAGACTAACAAGCCTAGAAGGGTCATTAGGAAGGTACCTAGGGAGGTCATCCCTAAAGAATACCTAGTAAACCCTTGAAGCTCAAATAGGTTTTGGGTTCTTAAGAGCGTGATCGATTCACGCTAAATGGGTTTAGGTGTGCCAACCTTGAATGGATGGGTAGTTAACCTAACCGTAGTAAAGGTGACACTTTAGGTCATTTCTAAGGTTATGGGTATCTTGGAAATAAGTTTGATCTTATATCCTAAAAGATTTTAGGATGTGCTAATATTATTCAAGAAGTTTGATAAATCAATCAAATTGGCACAATTTAGGTTTAGAGGTCTTAGTGTGCCATGGATGGCAGTCGACTGCTGGATGGGATTTTTCGGCCGCGACCATAGAACGCTTCATAGCCAACTGGGCAGTTGGCTATAGACGTTAGCAGTCGACTGGTGATGTCATCAGTCGACTGCCAAGAGATCCGTTGGAATTTTTTCAGCGTGGATAGAGTCGTTGTCTCACGACAATAGTGTTGGCAGTTGAATTGGGGATTTTGGCAGTCGACTGCCAGGCTCAAATCTAGCCCGATGCAGGTTAAAAAGAGGAGCTCGAGGAGGATTTCGGCATTTGTTCTTTTGAAGCTTTAGTGAGGCGAATTGAAGGCGATTTGCAAGTGCATTTCAGGGTCCTTCAAGCTCATCCAAGCAACCAACAAGCAAGTGCTCAAAACCCTAGATTGTAAAGTCCTTTTTACATTTTCACTTGTATTTTCTTGTTTACTTTGTATTACTTGTTGTAATTCATTGTATGAGGTTTCTCAACCTCCGACGTGTTGTCGATAAGGAATATATTGTTTAGTGGTGTTTATGGCATCGCTAGAGCTCGATCCGTAGCGTAGCAACCATTCGGTTCCGAACCACGTTATATTCTTGTGTATTGTATGTTGTGTTTGTGTGTTTGTATATGTTTTGTATTTTCTATTATTTCCGCTGCGTACTAATACAATTGTAGCAAGCACGCAAAAGAATTCCTCCATCTACGATGTACACGCTATTCACCCCCCCCCTCTAGCGATCACCGAATCCTCAACAGTATCTAAGTGTATGAAACACATACAAGTCATGCATTCTAGTGAGATGTGGGTTTTGGTTATTTAGGGTCTCATGCATTTTTCTATGTAACACTATTTGATTCCCTTATACATGTGACTTCAAATCATGTCATTGTCCTTAACTCTATTTTATTTAATGCATGAATAATGATTATGGTATAAATGATGACAAGAATAAAAGCATGTGCCAATAATCATGATGTCATAGCATGTGATATAAACTTAAACATAACATGACATTTAGCTAACCCTAAGTATTATTATGACATTTTATATGATAAAAATAAATATGATGTTATGACATGGCAAGGCAAATAAATCATGACAAGTATAAAGTATTAAGGTATAAAATACCTAAGTGTTAAGCTCAAATTATCATTTCTAAGATTAAATCCATTTTGCATTATTACAAACTATCCCCCCAGTGTGCCAAAAACCCAAAATGGCCCACCATGATTTATAAGACCTAATTATGTCAATTTAATCAATTTTCAACTTCTCAAAGAACAATGACACATCCTAAAGTGTCAACTCTACTATGGTTAGGTTAACTACCTATCCACTTAGGGTTGACACACCCTAGCCCATCTAGCGTGAATCGATCACACTCCTAGAAACCCAATACCTATTGGAGCTCCTTGGGTTAACAAGGTATTCACTAGGGATAACTTCCCTAGATACCTTCCTAATGACCCTTTTTGACTTTGAAGCTTTAGTCATTTGGGTCTTTCCTAGGTTAACCTTAGGGATTGCCTCCCTAGTAACCTTCTTAGTGGCTACGTTAGATTTTCTTGAATTTTTAGCCACTAAACGCATACCATGGTTAATCTTAGGGATAACTTCCCTGTTAACCTTGGTTTTTTTAGACCTAGATTTAGTTCCATAATCAAATGGAATATTGTGGTAGGACTTAGGTTTGTGACCCAAACCTTTCTCGCCCTTAAACGATTCTTGTCTCTTAGGTCCTAAATTTTGACCATTAAACCCCTTAATTGAATTTGTAAATCTTGCTAGGGTCTTCTCTAAATTTTCAAGCCTTGACCTCAAAGCTTGGTTCTCTAATTCTAATTTTCTCAATTTTGATTTTTCATTAATCTTTTGGGAATAACTCTTCCTAGGCATATGCCTATGGTTCTTGGGATTAATGCTTAGATGATTCTTTACCTTCCTAATAGACTCCCTAGGTATAATGGGTCTAGAATTGTTTGATCTAGATTTGTCCTTAGATAAATTAACATGCTTAGCACCTAAACAATAAATCTATTATTTCTACTAGCATGATTTTCATTAACAATTGCAACAAGTGCTAAAAACATGCTTTTATCCCTTGAACTAGAAGGTGCATTAAGATATACCTTAGGGTTTGCTTTAGAAGCTCCCCCTACTTGTGTAGCCCCTTCTTCTTCCCCCTAGGGCATTAACTTCGGTAGTGTCCCCGTTGATTGCACTTGAAGCACACAATGTGCTCTTTGTTTTTCCTAGCGAGGACTCCAATATCCTTTGACTTTTGGTTGACTTTTGGTGCTGACACTTTCTCCTTAGCCAATTTTGGGCATTTGCTCTTGTAATGCCCTTTCACCCTACACTCAAAGCATATTATGTGATTTTTATTTTTATTTTTAATTAACATGCTTGAATTACCTAGGTCGGTAGAGGCGATATGGGAGGTTTCTTCATTTCTTTCGGATGTAGACACTTCTTCTTGTTCTTGCTCTGGGATGGAAGATCTCTCCTCCCCCTCAATGCTAGAGGTGGAGGTTTCCTCCAATTCATCCACATTCTCCGATGTTGATGGCAATTCTTCCTCGGCTTCCTTCTCTACTTGTGCCAGTTCGAGATTTTCATGGAATTTTACCAATTTATTCCATAGGTCCTTGGCATCCCGGTATTCACCTAGCTTGCATAAGATATGGTTAGGTATTAATTTAATTAACAATTTCGTTACCTTAACCGTTGTCTTGAATTATTGTCGTTGCTCCTCGATCCATTTTGATTTTGCTAATGGCTTGTTGTCTTCACCCCTGGGCACTTCAAAACTGTCTTCAATTTTTAGCATTATATCAAAATCGGTTTCGAAGTATACCTCCATCCTTTTCTTCTACCAAGAGAAGCCTCCCTCGAATTTTGGTGGATGGATGTTGATGCCGACCATTTCGGTTGCTTATCATGGAGATGAGTCCGACGGTAAGCTCCTCGCTCTGATACCACTTGTTGGAGGATCATGGCCCAGCTAGAAGAGGGGTTGAATAGCCTTTTCGCGTGTTCGATGTAAATCATTCGCTCGTCGTGTGCTTGTCTACAATATTTGTTAATACATAGCAGAAATACAAATAACAAATACAAGAGACAATCACAACACACGATATACGTGGTTCGGAATCTTAGGGTTCCTACTCTATGAGGTGAGCTCAACGAGCTCGAGTTATGCACACGACACTAACAAGCTCCTTCTCGACAACAAGTCGGAGGTGGAGAAACCTCGTACAAACAATTACAAAACGTAATACAAAAGTACAAGAAAAATACAAAGACAATATGAAATACGTAAAGAAAACTTTACGATAATAGCTTTGAACACTTGTTTGTTGCTTGCTTTGGTTTGCTCTTGAAGGTATGGAATACAGCAGCAATTACCCTCCAAAATCTCCCCAAAAATGGTTGTGAAAATCCTCCCCAAGCTCCTCCTTTTATGCTTATCTCGGGTTGATTCCGCACCTAGCAGTCGATTGCCATAAGGTCCCAGTCGACTGCTCCTGTAGCCGTTGTGAGACAACGGCTTAATCCACATTGGCATCCAGCCAACGGATACACTGGAAGTTGACTGCCATTACCATCAATCGACTGCCAACCCTGTACCTGACTGATCAGTCGACTACCGAGCATTCTGTGCTCGCGTCCTCGACCGGTAGTCGATCGCCCTTCATGGCAGTCAACTGCTCAAGCCAACAGTCGACTACCCAAAGCTGGCAGTCGACTGCCATGGCATTCGATGCAGTGGAATGCTAGTCGACTCTCACCAGTCGATTGAGACATACCATCAGTCGATTGTTGTCGGGTAAAACCTCAAACACAAGTTATTTGAGCATCCGACCGTCGAGTAAAACCTCAAACAACATGTTTGAGCATCCGACACACCCTTAGCCTAGACCTAAGCCTTCTAGCTACCTCACTAGCTTTCATGCCTATCGGATCCCTCCAAGTAATCCATGACTTATTCATCCATGCGAGGATCCCTCCAAGTCATCCATGACTTGTTCATCCATACGCTAGCCTCCAGGTGCTTCCTTCGGCTATTGTCATGCTCTCGGTGTATATACCAAATGTCAAGTCCCCATAACTTGGACTTTCACCGCCAAGGCTACACACTTGGACTTACGTGGCCAAAGCTACACACTTGGACTTTCCATTGCCAATGCCAACCCATGTTGGAATTTCACCGTCAAGGCTACACATTTGGACTTACGTGGCCAAGGCTACACACTTGGTATTCCCTTGCCAACTCTATGTTGGACTTCCAATGGCAAGCCCCATGCTTGAACTTTCACCGCCAAAGCTACACACTTGGACTTACATGGCCAAGGCTACACACTTGGTCTTCCCATGACAATCATATGTCATATGTGTCACGCCCCGATGGAGTCCCCGCCAGACGAAAATCCGGCAGCATCTCCCCTACACGGCCACTATACATCGGTCAACATGACCATAATTCAAACACACATGCAGATAATAAAATAGGCCTCTGGCCATCAACCAAAATAGATAGGTAACATCTATCACAACTAGACTTACCCCTTCTGTCATCTGGGCAGGAATACTCAACCAAAACCAATCCAAACAAAATCCGAATAAGGTCCATAAGGACGCAAAAAATCCACGAATACAAATATCCAACTCCAATCCTAAACATGTCCTCTAATCAAAATATCCAAACCATAGAAACAAATAACACGACGAGTGGGGTTTGGCAGCTGGACTCTCCTGACAGCTTCATCCTGAAATAGATATAAATCAACGGGGTAAGTTCAAAGAACTCAGCGGGTATAGTCGATATGCAAAGTAAGATATAAATAACAATAAAAATCATTCCAGTACAGTCTCACATATAGGGTAAGCAAGAAATAAATGTAAAAGGACATTACTCACTTGAATCTCCTACCCTGATATAGGAGCATGTGCCCTACTATAAGAGATAAAGTCATCACCATGATCAATACTCATCATATGAAAATATTATCCATCTCACAACAAATGATCGAATCGAATCCTACATCGACCTCATATCCGATCCACTAGATTGATTTAATTATCCTATTTAACCTAATCAATCCTCCATACATAATTACAGAACAGATCAACATCACACTGAACTCAACAACCCAGATCATAAAACCAAAGTACAAACAACCTCTGTCAATAACCTATAATTAAATTAAAATCATCTTGTACGTAATCTAACCAATCAATCACAGCCATCCCCATTGCAGCAATGGAATTTAACAATATCCTAAATACATCCTTCATTTTCCTCAAGCCTAATTCACAACTCCACAACAATATACAGAACATCTCGCCGATCAGAAGTATGAATCCAACCTAACCCTAGGTGACATACACACGACTCAACCAAACCTTACCTCAAACTCGATCCAACACTTGGATACCACAACTTGGCACCCACAATCCATTTACAACCCTTCACAGCCAACCAACTGCATAACAAAACTCACAACCAAGACCCACAACCTACCAAACTTCCAAACACCTAGCCGTGTACAGCCGATATCACCCAAATGGACTCTTACGTCTCTCACAACCAACAACACGCTCACAACGCCAAGAACCACTCCCAGATCCATCAATTCCCCACAATATACAGCCACCACATAAGAAACAAAGAAGGGTAAATCACCACTTACCAGCCTTAGAAATCCTTCGACAGCAACCTTCCTTTATCTGTTGTTTGTCGAAGCAAACGACGATCGCGATCACTGCCCAAAACCACCGATCAAATTCAACGACAGAACATCCAATGACCAGATCAAATCACTCACCCAATAGAATCTATAACTAACATATGCAAAAAGAGTAGATCAAGTTAAGAGAGGGAAGCCACGGCTAGGAGTCCGATCAGACCTTACCTAGCTCCGGCGATGATCGGCCAGGGCCGCTCCTAATCCGCCCACGTGAAACTGCTGCCGATCCCTAGCTCCAAGGTCAAGGATGCTTTCCAGAGCCCAATAGACGGTCTTCCCCTCCAACTGGCACTCCTACCGGAAGGAATCGTCGACGTCGTTGAGGTACAGAGGAGGGAAACTTGGAGGTCGCAGCGAGGTGGCGTTCGATGGGGCTGGGCTCGACATTCTCTTGCAAAGAAATGGGGAGATTGTGGTCGGCCATCGTTTGCAGAGAAAAGAGTGGTGGTGTCATGAGAAGAAAACAGCGAGTAGAGGGATCGGATAGCTCGGACGGCGATGCGGCGAGATCAAGCGACGACGACAATAGGGAGGCTGGTGTAAGGAATATCACATATGAGCTCAAATGGGGTGGACTGGGATGCGGCGGTGGCTCACGATGGAGGACACGACAAGGGAGAAGAGGCGTCGCAAGAGAGAGCAACTGCCGGTGCGGCGCCAAAGAGAAATCGCGCAAAGAGGGAATCGGGCGCACGGGAAAAGAAAAGGAAATAGAAAAAAAACTTAAGATCTCCGTTTTTCTATTTAACTATAGGTTAATAAAATTTATTAACCCCTCAATACAGATAAACCAAACAGGCCTTGTAAAAGCCTGTTGACTCTTTTCATATATAATATCATAAGATCTCCGTTTAAATCCAGAAAAATTCTGGAAAAATTTCTAAAAATCCCAAAAAAAATCCAGGATTATTTTCTTAATTCTTTGGCCATTTAATTTTATATTTTTAATTTTCCAGTATTTAACATTCTCCCCACTAATAAAAATTTGATCCCCAAATTTCCTACTCGTATTAGTACAAGATGTCACAACAACCATCTCAAGCATCTAGAGACAAGTCATACCTCAAGTGACCAAGTGGGGTTACTGATATCCCCTAAAAATCAAATCACACCTGCTTCTAGCAGCCCTTCCAAAGTATGAATAGTATCTTCATATCGACCACCTATCATAAGTACCTAACTGTACCAGAGTGGAGCTCGATATCCATGACATGTTAGAGACTTTACCATAAACCTAAGGTAAATCCTGAATCGCTATCGCATACGATACTTGTTGGGAGTATGGGGAATACAATCAAAGTCCCACATTGGTAAGACATGGAAAAGATCATGTGCTTATAAGAAAAAAGATATCTCCATTGGTATGAGGCCTTTTGGGTAAAGCCCAAAAACAAAACCATGAGGGCTTGGGCCCAAAGTGGACAATATCATACCATTGTGGAGATATGTGGATCTTATATGCACTAACAATACTCAAAGATACTCCATGAACTAAAAATCTCCACAGTATAACCTATCCAGCGATCCAACAAACTCATCGTATGGATCGGACGAAAATGAGCGGACTTAACCAATCATACTAAGTCCTTTCCGAATTCTAAATAACCTCCCAACACTGTCCATCATACTATGCTTTCAAGTCCATCTCGGTACAGAACCTTGCTGATTATTTATATACCACCTTTACTAGTTGACACACTGAACACCAGACTTCCAAATCAACTAAGTTCCACATGACGTTCCACCACGGAGAATGTTTCAATACTTACTATTTTCCGGATACAATCCTATACATCTGCAACATATAGAACCTATTGCAATCTTCAGCAATACTTATCAAAATATCATGATAAAGCCTCGTGGCTCTTGAGGTAATACAAAAGGCACTACTTACGGGCAATGACATGCTACCACGACCGAGAGCCGTAGCCAGTCAAGATGTCAGGTAGCTAACTAGCCACATACGACATACGAATTCAACTATCACTTACTCCAAACCGGTAGAGCAAGAGTACAACTCTATGGTAGATTCTCTCTATCATCCCAACAGGAATCTATCTATTGTTCCTGAATCAATAGTAACTCTTCCTAAATTCGAATGCAACTATATAACCCACCATTCTTCTCGGAGACGGAGAAATATTTCCTCACAAGAGTCATCTACTATCAAAAATCCATTCTATCACACAGAACGGAAGGTGACTGAAAAACTTTACTGACCAATCTCTCCAGTTGCAACTATCTGTGTTCTAACAACTCTGTGCAGCTACCCAGTAGCTCGCCAAAATCCCATGAGTATTTCAGCTCCTCACCTATATAAAACAACATAATCACTGCTACATCCACGTCATATATATGACAACCCATCTCGTAGTTCCTCATTTGACGTAAACATGGGATACGTCTTGATCAACTACATCAGAAACGCTCCATTCTCTGAAACATTGCATCCGCATACAATACCCTTCCTTCCACCCGAGAATGATCAAACATCACTGTGTAAAAGTCAACCATCGTCTGAGCCCTGAAACTAGTTTCACAAGCTTCAGACCAAGTAAATTCCATCACCTTCCTGGTCCAACCCATCAGCAATGTAATACCGCTAGAGCATCCTATCCATCAAATCAATACCAGAAAACCATCGTCTACAGTGGCCGAGTGCTCAACTCCAATTACCACCATCACAAATGGTCCAATCATGTCCAGAATACACGATTTCCCAAATCCCTGGACGACTAAGTCGTCATAAGTCTAACAAGATAATCAAACCTCATACAATTCATACCAAGTATGAAATTGTCACCACTATACACCTGCATCCTCTTTACTCTAGGCTGTTGATATATCAATCATCCCTACGACTTTGATAATTGTATGACATCCTGTCACTACAATATCAACACACCAATCATAAATCAATCCTAGAGTATACACAGGTATCCTATAGATGATCTAAATAGATCCTCAATCCACCATGAAGGATAATCATTTCCTTCTACCACTACCACATTCCATCATCGATAATCGATGTATAACCTCAAAGGTCCATCTCTCTTTGAATAATGAGTTCCATAGCTTCTCAAGAAATTAAATACTGGGACAAATAAATATCCCATCCAACACCTCCTATAATTGGAACTTAGATTCTTCCAATTCCCATAGTGTTAAGCAACACTGATACCAACTAAATTGTCCCCTGGAACAATCGTCATTCTATCAAATACCTCTCAGCATCATCAACCTTGTCAACTTTGAACGACCGATCGATGACGGTATCTAAGCAACTCGATTTGGTGCTTAGCCAATTGGATGACATTGCCTGAAGTATATCACGAGCTTCAACAACCTTGTGTGATTTACACTAGCCCTCAGCTAACGCACCATAAGTACAAACATTTGGCTCGTAAAATATCATTACCTCAGTACCAAATAAATTATCGCCCAGTAGGGGATCTTCGATATCAAAAACTATTTCCGAAATCACTCCGGTCGCCTACTCTACTTGCCTATACAGCGGCAAGCCTAGAAGTTCATCCAACACTACATCTGATTACTCTCGAATTATACAGGCATCCGAGAGACCTTCTTATACCATCATGTCACAAGCATAACCCTCAAGTTAATATCCACATCATATCAACCAAGTCAACTATAAAACAACTAAGTCAACTCTCTCACCATGATATAACATTTCCATCAATCATCCTCTAAACATCAAAAATCAATATCATACCCCTCTGATAATCATCACAGTAATCATCTCAACATCTCACCTGTCGGTGGGAACACTATTAATCCACATAATCCAAATATAGAAATCCTTTTAATCCTATCTGTACATGTTTTAACCACAAATATCTGTAAACACCTGTATCTCTCAATATATCATCAAGTAAGGTAAACTATAGTAATACCTTAATGATCAATCCTTCAACCATCTACAATTCCTTTCGAGTAAAGATGCAAACTCATCCAAGTTCTGCTCTTAACGGATTCCCTATTTCACAGTGACCTAAAATAAGAATTCGGTAACTATATGCATCTAGGTGGTAACTGTATGCATCTAGGTGTACACCTCTTCCTATCATGTTCTCCAAGAACCATACAACCAGCCTCATATCTCCACAAGTGCATAAACCACTTCTGATAGCCACATAAACCTGAGGAGAAAGCTTTAATCCATATTCCTGTTTTCCGCTGGCAAATGAGGTGTTTCATCAATCTTTCATTCCCGGGACAGAGCCTTGATCACCACCAAAATAAACTAAAATTCCAACTAATCCCTCAATCACTCAAGAGGTTGTAAACTTCCATCATCAACATCAAGTTACCATCTCTAGCAACCGACATAATCAATATCGAACATCAACATGGGAGTGAAATAATACCACGTGAATTTAGCTAGAAGAGCACGTTAACGACTTCTACGGTTGCCTTATCAATAGTGTAGGTTATTATCCCTAGGTTGACTACACTATTATCTGGAGACACTTGTTGCAGTGTCATTTTCATAAATATGACTCACCCCAATGCCTCCCGATAGGAACTGATGGAAGATCCAACTATCCTAATCCAAATGTAAGCCAATAAATCGTGGGTGATCGAAAACAACTCAATCACTATTTTGAGCCCTTAAATGGGGGTCAACTCTATAGTGAACTCCATTAACAATTTATCACTCAAATAAAGGCTCAAGAATTCCCTAACAATGAGTCATACAAAATAGCATAGGGAAATACTGTCTCTCGAAAACATCCTGAACCAGTGATCCCGTAATGGGTTATTTCCCCAAATAAATTTCTTCTACATATTCCACCAAGTAACAACTTAATCATTACCATAGTAAGAAACTAACTCCACTCCCCCTATATAAATACCAGTTAGGTACTTAACAATACCCTCAACGTTATCGATCTAAGCTCAAGCAGCTCAAGGATCAAAATCCCTATGGAACTTCGTAACTTAAACCTCCATTGTCTGGATCAACAATAGTATATATTCCTTGCCCATTACCCCACAGGGTAATAATCTGAGTAGCATAATTAGTGTAAATCCCTAACATTGTAATCCTTGATTTCCACAACAAATGTGACGACTTGACCCCTGCTTTCTGACTCGGTATCAGTCAGCTCTCAAAGGAAATTCACCTTTTCGACACAGGTTCAAGACTCACAGACTGTACAGGTTGTTCACGTGGTCAACTCCATCTACGATTACGAATAGTGACCAACACACTGAATGTTACTTCCTGTTATTCACTAAACACATAACCAATCTAACCAGGAATATAAACACTACGGCAACTCCGGCTGGTCACCTTGGTGGACGACCCCTACTATGAGTTTGCACATGAGTCAAAACTCTATAGACCCTTCTGGTAACTCCTTAGCCAGAGATCTCACTGTCCTCTTGCGTGGTTACCCTGCACCACGTCTCGAAGCAAGATCACACTCACCTCGTCTCATATCTGTTAAATTTATTACAGATGTTACTAGAACAGATGTTACTAGAAGTAAAAATATATAAAATTTTTCAGCATACCTATTTCGCCACAGGAGAGGTCCCATCGTCGCCAAAACCCCAAATTGACCTCGTCAAAAATCCTCGAATTTCTGAAACATAAAAATCGTCGGAAATCCATACCAATCCAAAATTTTCCAAATTGCCTCGTAAAACCTGCCAAACGTGGCGAACTCCGAAAAAATCCAAAACCCCCTAGGAACTCGTAAACCTAGGCGCTCTGATACCAAATAAATTGTCACACCCTGATGGAGTCCCCGCCAGACGAAAATCTGGCAGCATCTCCCCTGTACGGGTGACAATGCCAATTTTCATACAAGGCCTACACGGCCACTATACATCGGTCAACACGACCGGAATCCAAACACACATGAAGATAATAAAATAGGCTTCTGGCCATCAACCAAAATAGATAGGTAACATCTATCACAACTAGACTTATCTCTTCTGCCATCTGGGCAGGAATACTCAACCAAAACCAATCCAAACAAAATCCGAATAAGGTCCATAAGGACGCCAAAAATCCACTAATACAAATATCCAACTCCAATCCTAAACATGTCCTCTAATCAAAATATCCAAACCATAGAAACAAATAACACGACGAGTAGGGTTTGGCAACTGGACTCTCTTGACAGCTTCATCCTGAAATAGATATAAATCAACGGGGTAAGTTCAAAGAACTCAGCGGGTATAGTCGATATGCAAAGTAAGATATAGCTAACAATAAAAATCATGCCAGTACATTCTCACATATAGGGTAAACAAGAAATAAATGCAAAAGGACTGTACTCACCTGAATCTCCTACCCTGATATAGGAGCATGTGCCCTACTATAAGAGATAAAGTTATCACCATGATCAATACTCATCATATGAAAATATTATCCATCTCACAACAAATGATCGAATCGAATCCTACATCGACCTCATATCCGATCCACTAGATTGATTTAATTATCCTATTTAACCTAATCAATCCTCCATACATAATTATAGAACAGATCAACATCACACTGAACTCAACAACCCAGATCATAAAACCAAAGTACAGACAACCACTGTCAATAACCTGTAATTAAATTAAAATCATCTTGTACGTAATCCAACCAATCAATCATAGCCATCCCCATTGCAGCAATGGAATTTAACAATATCCTATATACATCCTTCATTTTCCTCAAGCCTAATTTCGATCCAACACTTGGATCCCACAACTTGGCACCCACAATCCATTTACAACACTTCACAGCCAACCAACTGCATAACAAAACTCACAACCAAGACCCACAACCTACAAAACTTCCAAACACCTAGTCGTGTACAGCCGATATCACCCAAATGGACTCTTATGTCTCTCACAACCAACAACACGCTCACAGCGCCAAGAACCACTCCCAGATCCATCAATTTCCCACAATATACAACCACCACATAAGAAACACAGAAGGGTAAATCACCACTTACCGGCCTTAGAAATCATTCGACAGCAACCTTCCTTTATCTGCTGTTCGTCGAAGCAAATGACGATCGCGATCACTGCCCAAAACCACTGATCAAATTCAACGACAGAACATCCAATGACTAGATCAAATCACTCACCCAATATAATCTATAACTAATAGATGCAAAAAGAGTAGATCAAGTTAAGAGAGGGAAACCACGGCTAGGAGTCCGATCAGACCTTACCTAGCTCCGGCGATGATCGGCCAGGGCCGCTCCTAATCCGCCCGCGTGAAACCGCTGTCGATCCCTAGCTCCAAGGTCAAGGATGCTTGCCAGAGCCCAATAGACGGTCTTCCCCTCCAACTGGCACTCCTACCGGAAGGAATCGTCGACATCGCTGAGGTGAGGAGGAGGGAAACTTGGAGGTCACGGCGAGGAGGCGTTCGATGGGGTTGGGGTCGACATTCTCTTGCAAAGAAAGGGGGAGATTGTGGTCGGCCATCGTTTGCAGAGAAAAGAGTGGCGGTGTCGCGAGAAGAAAACAGCGAGTAGAGGGATCGGATAGCTCCGGCAAGATCAAGCGGCGACGATGATAGGGAGGTCGGTGTAAGGAATATCGCATACGAGCTCAAATGGGGCGGACGGGGATGCGGCGGTGGCTCACGATGGAGGAAATGGAAAGGGAGAAGAGGCATCGCAAGAGAGAGCAACTGTCGGTGCGGCGCCGAAGAGAAATCGCGCAAAGAGGGAATCGGGCGCACGGGAAAAGAAAAGAAAATAGAAAAAAAAACTTAAGATCTCCGTTTTTCTATTTAACTATAGGTTAATAAAATTTATTAACCCCTCAATACAGATAAACCAAACAAGCCTTGTAAAAGCCTATTGACTCTTTCCATATATAATATCATAAGATCTCCATTTAAATCCAGAAAAAAATCTGAAAAAATTTCTAAAATTTTCTAAAAATCTCAAAAAAATTCCAGGATTATTTTCTTAATTCTTTGGCCATTTAATTTTATATTTTTAATTTTCCAATATTTAACAATATGTTTTGTCTAACATCAAAATACTGCTCGAGTCAAACTCGAGTCCGGTCAATCGTGACCTAGGACGATTGCACCAACAGTTAAAAATATTTTTTTAAAAAAAAATTCCCTATACTTTCAAAATTTAAAATCCTTCTTTTTGATAATATGCCAAGGGGGAGAGAAGACTTAAGCTGGACAATCTTAGTATATCTAGCTACCTCTAGTTTGGCATAAACCCAATAGACATGAGCCTCTAGAGTACCTCTTGGTTAGGACGGTCACATCCTAACCTAGGATATACATTGTTGGTGCTGGATCTAGAAACCTAACCTCTTAAATGTTAAAGGGAGTTGAACATACTGGTTCACATCCTTAAAAATGCACCCTTTATAAAGTTATTTTTGATAAATGTCAAAGGGGGAGAGAGGTTAAAGTTAAGAGGTTACCTATTTTTTTCACAAAGTAATTATTTTTTAAAACTCACCTAGGGTTAAGGGGGAGGTACCCTTAAGGGGGAGGTTTTGAAAAATGCTTGTTTAATACTTATTGCTTATTTTTTTCTTAACTTTGAATTGGTTTATCATAGATCAAAAAAGGGGAGATTGTTGGTGTTGGGGCACTAGTTAATCGAACCTTGGTTTTGATAATAGCAAAGATTCAAAGATAAGCTATTTTGTTACCTCATATGCTATGTTAAGTGTGCAGTAAGTCTTTAAGCTAAGCTGAAGGTCAACGACACCCGAAGAATCTTGGGACGAGAAACCGTAGTGGTCGGGCGACACCGGGAGAACCTCGTGGAGTCGAGGAACCTAGGTGGAAGACCGAAAGCTAAGTGACGGGTCAGAAGGACCAAAGGTAAGCTCCGGGTATGGAGCGGTGGTAAGGATGCGTCTTTGGTTAGAAGACAATCCTAGGCGTCGATCCGACCAAGGCTTCCGGAGGAATGTCGAAATCGAGATCGGATAGTCAAAGGACTGTCACACTGCATGGAACTATGCATATCTTGTGCTAACCTTGTGTTGTAGGAATTCTCAAGTGCAGCAGTCAACTGGAGGTGTCAGCAGTTGACTGCCAAGAGGATCAATCGACTGATGTCGATGAATCAGCCCAGTGCACATGGTCAAAGAGATAGAGATCGATGGCGCCACTTCATGATAAGATAAGCCACTGCATCAAGATAAGATCCATGAGTTTTGGATCTAAATCGAGACATATTCCAAGGCATCATTCTATATAAGGAGGGGAGGACTCAAACCCAAAAGCATCAATGAACTCCTAAGTGCACTTGATCTCCGACCAAAATTCTACATGCTACAATGCTACTCCGATCGTGCATCTCCTATAATACAGTTGTCAGTACTTTTCTTATTTATTACTTATTACTTGCTAAAGAGGAGAGGTAGGTTTGTTATCTCTTCGTCTACATCATTGTAATCGGTTGTCTCTTACCTCCAACGAGGAAGAGCTATTTAGTGTTTTTCCCTTCGGAAGCGATCAAGGATCACAGGGCCTTGGATTAGTAGCCGGTGGGCTATGAACCAAGTAAAAAAGTCTTGTGTTTGTGTTTTAGTTTTCCGCTGCCACTCGAGTTTTATCGAATGAAAAGAAAAGTTTTTATGATCGCTATTCACCCCCTCCCCCCCTCTAGCGATTCGCCTCGATCCAACAGCTTGGTCTTTCATAGTCTACATAATTAGACAGAGTGCTAAAGTAGTTTAGCATATCTGAATCTAAAGTTATATACCCATACAACATGGGATTCACCTTTCAAAGTCTATGTGTCCCCACATAGAAGACAAGAGGATTTGCATGAATAAAATTCCCTATGCTTCTGCAATATAATCTATTATGTATGCTATGTTATGTACAAGGTCTGACGTATCATATGCTCTGAGTGTCATGAACATATACCAATCTGATCCAGGAATGGATCATTGGGTAGCTGTCAAGGTAATCCTTAAGTACTTTAGAAGAACTAAGGATATATTCTTGGTAAATGGAGAAGGTGATATGGTTACATGCGGATATATAGATGCTAGCTTTCAGATCAACAAGGATGACTCCAAGTCACAGTTTGGGTACATATTCACACTGAATGGTGGCACAGTGAGTTGGAAAAGTTTCAAACAAGACAAAGTTGACGATTCTACTACGGAGGCAGAATACATTGTAGCTTCTGAAGCAGCAAAGGAGGCAATTTGGATCAAGAAGTTCATCTCCGAACTTGGGGTGGTTTCGTCCATTGTGGCAACATTACCGGTTTACTGCAATAATATTGGAGCTATCACACAGGCAAAGGAACCCAGATCTCACCAATGATCCAAACATGTGCTTCAGCGATATCATCTGATCAGAGAAATCATCAGTAGGAATGAAATACAAATCGAGAAGATTCTCACTTAAAGGAACCTAGCAGATCCTTAGACAAAGGTTCTATCACAAAGTAAGTTTGGGAGTCATGTCAAGGACTATGGTATTAGATACCATGGCGATTGGCTTTAGGCCAAGTGGGAGTCTGTTATGTTTGAGAGGTGCCCTAAGGCTATCGCCTTATGGTTGTAATATTTATTTGATAAATAAAGATTCACTATTTTAGTGCACATGTCATTTGTGTTTGATTGTATCTTAAATTCATTTACTGAATGCCCGCAATATGATTCATAGCATGAGAGAACTTCTGATTGGATCACAACTAGTGAGTATCTCTACATGTGTAATTATGAATGTATTGAAATAATTCCTAGTAGATGAATTGATGAGTTCAGACATCATCGATTCTAGGAGACTAGCATCGGTTATACTCGGTTTATCCAAGCAGCTGCTCCACACTGGCTGGAGACATTAAGATGTCGAGAGTTAAACGTGAACGCTAGTTATGGTAACTAATTCATTTGAGTGATCTGCTGTAAGACTTCACATGGTTCTCTGCATATAAAATATGTCAGTGAAGCTCTTACTGCAGCTCGAGTGCGAGTTTCCTTCGACTTGAGGTATTCAAGTCATCTTGGTCATGGAGACTTATACTTTAACATCATAGTCGATACATCTCTACGAAGGTGTGGGTACGGGATGATTGGGTATAAGTTGAAGTGCCCGAAGGTGATTTAATAGCCAACAAAGGATTCACCACTCCTTGCGAGGAGATGTATACCCTATGGTCACTCGTCAAGATTGTTACTCAAAGTCTTTGGCCAAACCATTGCATGTCAAGAGTATGGTACTCTTGGATACATGTCGAAGTAATTAGAATCCACTGGACAAAGAAGTAAGACTTGGGCTAGGTGTGATGTAGTCAACCTAGTGGGGACGGACACATATACCATGTCCTAAACCAAGTGGGTACAAGATGAGTGAAAGGAATGAGGCACGATTTACTGTAGCTACTGAAGGGTTAGAAAATAGTTCCAAGATCAACCGTTGATTTTATGATTAATTGGGGATCATGATGTACTACTAGGTGCCACTCATGATCATTCATAATTAATGGTTAATTATGGAGGCCAACATAAACCGAGGACCTATTAGGGCACATGCACTACGAATCCTTCGAAGAGACATAAAACGAGTTTGAGAATTGGATTCTCAAGATCAAAAGAGATCAAGTTCGGTTGGACTAAACACATGGTAAATATGGAAATATTTGTCAAGTTGGAAATGTGAAAGGAGAACGTCTTAAGAAGACGGGTTGGGCCTTAGAAGGTTTAATTATAAATCAACCCAATTTGGTTTTAATTAAAAGGGCCCTCTTTTGGTTAAGAGCCTAATTAGGGTTTAATGGATGAGATTAAACCTTAATGGTTATGGCCTTAGGGATTTTATCCACTAACCTATAACCCATTAGGATTAGTGCCCATATAAAGGTTTATAAAGGCTAAACCTAAAAAAGATAAAGTCTTTAATGCCCTCTTCCTCAACCTAGCCGAACTCTCTACCCTCTTCCTTCTTCTTTGTTGTCGGCCCTAGCAAGGCTCCCTCTTGTTTAGGTCCGGCCAACTCCTCCCCAAGGAAGTGGTGATCTCCGGCCAAGTATTCCTCAAGGTGGATTGACCATTCGGCCAAGGCTTGGAACAAAGGTTTCTTCCTTTGTGCCCTTGGTCGAACCTAGGAGAATTAGGGTTTGGTGTTCCGCCGGCCATCAAGGAAACAAGGGTTGTTTCCACCTCTTTAGAGGTCGGCCACTCTAGGTTTTAGGGATGTTATTGTCACTTATTGAAGCTTTAAAAACAGTGGCTAATTTCGACACCAATCGACAACCTTATGAAGGTTGATTGAGGACTCGTTTGTGTCGCAAAACGAGTCGACGATTGCTCTCCGATCACCTGACCTTCTTGCTTCGTCTAGTAGCGAAGAGAAGGTCAAACTCATGGCTTTGAAAAGTCATCCCTCCGAAGATTTGATGTGGATATGAGCAGAGATGAAGCTCCACGAGTGTCGTACGATTGATGACCTTCTGGCTCGCCATCATGCGAAAGGTATCCCTAGAGTAAAATTTATTTTATTCTTGTTGTATGTAAAATTTTATTTGGCGGATATATCCACACGTGTTGTAATCTTGTATGCGTGGTTGTGAGTGTTGTAATAATTTAGGAAATTATTACATTTTTCTTTTGTTTCTTTTGTTTGTGAAATGACAAAAGTACATTTACACGTCGGTCGTAACCCAACAATACACTAGTCGACTACTATCAATTCAAGTAGGTTTTCAGTCAAATTTGGAAATGTACCTAGATTCCTAGGTTGATACAAACTTAAAAATCCTAAAAAGTTCACTGTTTAAGACAACTTTATATCACTATTGGGACACAAGCATAAATTATTTTTCAAAATATCATTGATGGTGCTTGCTTCTTTGGATCACCAAGATTCTCCTTCTTCTCCTTGTGGATCACTGGATCTGTCACTGAGAAAGGCTCAGCTGGGAAAAGATTAGTTATAAGAATCACCCTCAGTATTAGGAATGGAGCTGAATCTGACACACCAAGGAAGAGCGTTAAAGTTTGGTCGGCTCCCTGGCACAGCCACTCCTACGCTCAAGTTAGTATGAGTATGAGAAAAAAAGGTAATGAACTAGAGAAGAAGAGAGATCTCAGAGATACCAAATGGAGAAGAAATGACTATCCCTTGCTTAGTCCTCCTCTGCCCCATTTTATAGATGGATCAACCGTCTTCTCCTTGAGGTGAATTTACTTTAATGCCCTTTACCCAGCTTTCCTTGCAACCGCTTTTCCCGCCTATATTCAAAATATCTTCCCTGATCGCTTCATGTGCCCTTTTCTCCCCTGCCAAACATTTAAACTCATAAAATATAAACAAATGATAAAATATCTCACTAATCATGTTTTATCCTCCCTAAACTCCCCCTATTATCCTTAATTATTCTCTCCACCTGATCTTACCAGATACAAGAGGAATTCCAAGACTCCTTGCATGGCTCGGGAGATACACATACTACTCAGGAAACACATATACTGCTCGGGAATTAAACATATCGCTCAAGAAACTGATCCTACTGCTCTGTAAGTACTTGCACTATTCTGAGACTTACACACTGGAAACTGATCCCACTATCCTGAAAATACACATACTACCCTGGAACTGTTCGCACTGTCCTAGAAATACACATACTGCTCTAAAACTGCTCATATTGCACTGAAAGACACATACTACCCTAGGATTGTTCATACTATCCTGGAAATATACATACTACCCTGGAACCACACCTATTGCCCCAGAACTATTCCCACTGTCCTGGAAATATACATATTGCCCTGGACATACACATACTGCTCTGGAACTGTCCAAACTATCTAGGGAACACACATACTACTTAGAAATGTTCACACATCCCTGTAAATACACACTGCTCTAGAAATACTGATCTAGAACTTATGACACTGCCCTGGAAATATTCCTACTGCTCTGGACTATTCACACAGCCCTGGAAATTTACACACTGCCCTGGAATACACACACTGCTCTAGAACTACTTATATTATCCTGGAACTGATGACACTACCCTAGAAATACACATACTTCTCTGGAAATGTTCACATAACCTTGGAACTACACATACAGCTCTAGAAACACTCACACTGCTCCAGACCTAATGGCATTGCCCTGGAAATACTCCTACTACTCTGGCAACATTCGCACAGCCTTGGAACTATACATACTTCTCTGGAAACACACCTACTGCCCCGAAACTGTTCTTACTATCCTAGAAATATACACACTACTTTGAAACTGCTTATATTGTCCTGGAACTGATGACATTGTCCTGGAAATACACATATTATTGGTGCAGGGGCACCAGATAATCGAACCTAGGTTTTGATTATGGCAAAGACCCAAAGTTAAGGTCATATTGTTATCTCATAAGCTACTCTTAAGTGTGCAGAAGTGTTTAAGGTGAGCTGAAGGTCATCGACACCCGGAGAATCTCGAGTCGAGAAACCGTGGTGGTCGGGCAACACCAGGAGAACTTCGTTGGAGTCAAAGAACCCAGGTGGAGACCAAAAGTTAAGCGATAGGTCATAAAGGACCAGAGGTAAGTATAAGTGCGAAGAGATATGGTAAGATCGTGTCTTCTGTACCGGGACGACCGTAGGCGGTGATCCGACTAAGACTTCCAGTGGAAGGTTTAGGTCGAGATCGGACGGTAAGGAACCATCATATTTACCATATTTCATACTAACCTCTTATTGTAGGGGAGTGACCAGGCTGGCAGTCGACTGTTGCACATCAGTCGACTGATGGTGACGAATCAGCCAAATTTACAAGGTCAAAAAGGATAACATTTGACACCTCCACTTTGCAATAAGATAAGGTGTCACCTCGTGATAAGTTCCACAAGTTGAGTATCTGGATCTAAACTTATTCCAAGGCACAAGTCTATAAAAGGATAAGAGGACTCGAACCCAAAGACCATCAATCTTGCTCTCAACGTGCTCCCATAATGTTAAAGCTCTCACGCCATAATGCCGCCATAACTCCGACGTAATGGCAAGCTTACAACCTCTTAGTCAGTAGCAGCAAGTTTGTTTTATTTATTTATTTATTATATTCATGGTTTTAATCGTAATGAGGCGAGGGAGGTTTGTTGCCTCATCCTCAAGCTTTCATTTTTGTGATCGTTGTCTCCTACCTTTAATGAGGAGGAGACTCTATAGTGGATTGCCTTTTCATACGCGGTTAAGGATCACGGGGCCTTAGATTAGTAACCGTTGGGTTGTGAACCAAGTAAAAAAACAAACTTGTGTTCTTTACTTTCCTCTATGCATCTCTATGTTTTAATCGAACGAACGAAAATATTTCACGCCGCTATTCACCCCCCTCTAGCGATGCTTTTACGATCCAACACATACTGCTCTGGAAACGTTCACACGGCCCTGGAAATACACACTGCTCTAGAAATACTCATCTGGAACTTATGACATTGTCCTAGAAATACTCCTACTACTCTGGACTACTCACACAGCCCTGAAAATATACACACTACCCTGGAACTATTCACACAGTCCTGGAAATACACACATTGCTCTGGAACTGCTTATACTATCCTAGAACTGATGACACTGCCCTGGAAATATACATACTACTCTGGAAACACTCACATTGCTATGGAAAACCCGACACCATCAATCATAAACATAGTTTAAGAGATTTTTTTTTTGACATTTCCAATCATGTTCTTACAGCTATGTGCACATCAATTATACACAAGTCTTCCCAATGATTGGTCCAATTAAGGATTAATGTCTCTAGATGTTACTTTGGTTCATACTAATGCATCATAACAAGCATAATGAACCAAGTGCATCTTCCTAACATCTCACATAATGTCTAAGTGGCTCAATACAAAAATCATGGAATATTAGGTGTTTTGTGAGATGCTTTGAGGTATAGTCCTAGATTATGCTATAGGATCATGCAAACCTATACCACTACTCTACTAAGCACATGCCAAGTTCTCTCCTTAATGATGTAAATTCCGCTTAGGGGAGAGCCTTAGTGAAAATGTCGGCAAGATTAGACTTGGATTCAATGAAATTAAGTTCAATGTCTCCTCTTACCACATGATCTCTAATGAAGTGATGCTTCACTTCAAGGTGCTTGGTCCTAGAATGATGTACTGGATTTTTAGTCAAATTGATGGTACTCACATTATCACACAATACCTTAATTTTGGAGTAATGTAGCTCATAGTCCTCTAAGGTATGTCTCATCCATAGTAATTGAGCTACACAACCACCCATGGCTACATATTCGGCCTCGATGGTGGATAGAGCAACACAAGGTTGCTTCCTACTACTCCAACTAACTAGGGAGGATCCAAGAAATTGACATCCACCACTAGTACTCTTCCAATCAAATTTACAACCCGCATAATCGAAATTGATATACCCAATCAAGTCAAAAGACCTAGTCCTAGGGTACCAAAGTCCAACATTTAGTGTGCCTTTGATATATCTTAAGATTCATTTAACGACTACTAAGTGGGACTCTTTTGCACAAGATTGGTATCTTGCACACATACCTACCGCAAATAAGATATCGGGTCTACTAGCGGTTAGGTATAATAGGCTACCAATCATACTTCTATAAAGTTTTGAATCAACTAATTTGCCTTCTTGATCATTGTCTATTTTTGTGTTGGTTGCCATAGGGGTGTTTACTACCTTAGCATTTTCCAAACCAAATTTCTTGATGATTTCTTTGGCATATTTGGTTTGGCATATATGAATTCTCTCATTAGTTTATTTAACTTGTAGACCTAAAAAGAAATTCAATTCTCCAATTAGTCTCATTTCAAACTCATTTTCCATATTTTTAATGAAATTTTGAAGGAGTTCATCATTTGTTGACCCAAAAATAATGTCATCAACATAGACTTGGGCAACAAAGATGTCCTTTGACTTTGACTTAATAAAGAGGGTTTGGTCAACTTGACCCCTTCTAAAGTCCTTAGAGATTAAGAAGGATGATAATCTTTCATACCAAGCTCGGAGAGTTTGTTTTAACCAATATAAAGCTTTTCTAAGTTTATAAACATGATTTGGGTCATCTACATTCTCAAACCCGGGAGGTTGTTCTATATTGACCTCTTCCTTAATGAATCCATTTAAGAATGGTGATTTCACATCCATTTGAAAAAGTTTAAATCTCATGTGAGCGGCATACCCTAATAGGGTTCTTATTGACTCTAACCTAGCAACCGGTGCATAGGTCTAATCATAGTAAAGTCCTTCAACTTGATTGAATCCTCTTGCCACTAATTTAGCCTTGTTTCTAGTTATGTTCCCTTGATCATCCAACTTATTCCTAAAGACCCATCTTGTGGTAACAATAATGCTATCATTGGGTCTAGGAACTAGCTCTCATACTTGACTTCTCTCAAATTGAGCCTTCTTCTTGCATTTCCAAAATCCAATCTAAATCAAGTAATGCATCATTGATTGATTTAGGCTAAATTTGTGAGATAAGAGCTACTTGACTAGTAGGAGCTCTATAGAAAGACCTAGTTCTCACTCCTTAAGATAGTTCTCCTACTACTTCATTTAAGGGATGGTTTTGGTGAATCCTTAGGGTCCTAGGAAGTGAATCAAAGTGATTTAGATCATGGGTATCCTTTCTTTCATCATCGGAATCTCCTCTTCCTCTCCCTTGATCATTACTTCCTAGTCCTCCCCCTTGATTATTACCCCCTAAAGTTAGATTTTGAAGTTTTTGGGTAATATCTTGATTTTTATCATTGATATCCTTATCAATGGAGGATTTCCTAAGGTAAGTACTAGTAAATTCATCAAATTGAACATTTGAGGATTCCTTAACCTTTTGAGTCCTCTTGTTGTATATTCTATAACCTTTACTAGTGGATGAGTATCCAACTAGGATTCTCTCATCCACCTTAGACTCA
This sequence comes from Wurfbainia villosa, assembly GCA_025175895.1. Classification (NCBI taxonomy): domain Eukaryota; kingdom Viridiplantae; phylum Streptophyta; class Magnoliopsida; order Zingiberales; family Zingiberaceae; genus Wurfbainia; species Wurfbainia villosa. The sequence goes on from CM045986.1 coordinate 97,314,183, forward strand.
AATTTTCATAAATTGTCTGGTATTTAGAATATAGACTTTACATCTAAATACCTTAAAATAGTGAATTGTAGGAATTGTGTCATTCCATAATTCAAAAGGTGTTTTACCTAAAAACCTATGGATTAATACACGGTGATGGTGCTTACTTCTTTAGATCACTGAGATCCCCTTTCCTCTCCTTGCGAATGGGTGGATTTGACACCGCGAGAGAGAGACTTGGAGGGGAAAAGATGAGCTGTAAGAATCACCTTTAATCTTTATGACCTGAGCTGAGTTTGACATGCCAAATAAGAGTAATAAGGGTTGGTCGACTTCCTGGCGCGGCCACTCCGACGATCAAGTTAGTATGAGTATGAGAAGAAAGTAATGAATCTGGAAAAGAAGAGAGAACTTAGAGATACCAAATGGAGAAGAAAACAACCATCCCTTGCTTCGCCCTCTTTTGCCCCTTTTATAAATGGATCAACTGCCTTCTTCTTGAGGTTAATTTACTTTAACGCCCTTCACCCAGTTGTCCCTGCAACCACTTTTCCCACCTATATTCAAAATACCTTTCTCAATTGCTTCATGTGCCCTTTATTTCCCTACCAAATATTTAAACTCATAAAATATAAACTAATGCTAAAATATCTCATTAATCATATTTTATCCTCCCAAAACTCCCCTTATCATCCCTAATTACTCTCCACCTGATCTTACTAGATACAAAGGGAATTTCCAAGGCTCCTTGCATGGCTCAGGAAATACACTTACTACCCGGGAAACACATATACTGCTCGAGAATTACACATACCGCCCTGAAACTACGCTTACTACCCTAGAACTACTCATTGTCCTGGACATGCACAGACTGCCCTGACACTGTTGACACTGCCCTGGAAATACATCTACTGCTCTGGAATCAACAACACTACCCTATAACTACTCCTACTGCCCTGGAAATACATATTGCTCTGGAATTACTTACAAATACTGCCCTGGAAACATATATACTACCCTGGCACTGACGACGTCGTCCTAGAAATGCACATACTGTTGGAACATATGTGGCAGGCTAGAGGGGGGTGAATAGCCCTCAATCGTCGTACGGTGGAATATGATCGTTCGTCATGCATCGCTTGTCTACAATTGTCGTTAGCGCAGCGGAAACAATAGAAACAAATAGAAATACTAACAACAACACAAGCACATGCAAATACACACGATATATGTGGTTCAAAACTAAATGGTTCCAACTCCACTGGCGAGCTCACCGAGCTCTAGTTATGCACACGACACTAACTAACACACCTTCTCGACAACATGTCGGAGGTGGAGAAACCTCGTACAAGCAATTACAATAGTAATACAAAAGTACAAGCAAGAATACAAATACAATACGAAATACAAGCAAAGAACACTTTACACAAATCGCTTGAATCACTTGCATGTTGCTTGCTTTGGATGGCTCTTGAAGGTCTGGAATGTAGCAGCAATTCCCCTCCAAAATCACCCTTAAAGTCTTGGCAAAATCCTTGATCTCGAGCTCCATTTATAACCTGCATCGAGTTGATTCCGTGCCCATCAGTCGACTGATCGTGACCATCAGTCGACTGGTCCTGTAGTCGTTGTCTCACAACGACTCGATCCACGCTGGCCAAAAGCCAACAGATCCATCATCAGTTGACTAATCATGCCCATTAGTCGACTGATGATCTCATCAGTCGAGTGGTCGTCGCGATCACTCGACTGGAAGACCTTCTGTGGCTGAAAACACCCCGATTAGTCGACTGATATCCCTCATCAGTCGACTAATGGTATTGTCAGTCGACTACCATCCCTTGACAGTCGACTGCTCAGCAAGACCCTGGTCAGTCGAACCCTAGTCGACTTGGAGCAGTTGACTAGCACCTATGTCAGTAGACTGATGTCGGGTAAAACCTCAAACACCAAGTTGTTTGAGCATCCGACCGTCGAGTAAACTCTCAAACCTCACGTTTGAGCCTCCGACACTTAGTCTTAGCCACTTAGCCATGTCCACATCATCCTCTCATGGAGTTCACCACCGAATCTCTCTTCCCTTGGCCTACGTCCCTCGGATGCACCAAGTGCATGGCTTCGCAATGCCATCCTTCGCGTCTCTTGCCCTCGAAGTATGCTTCCCTTAGGCCTTACTCCATTCGCTCCCCGTCCGACTGTCCCTCAGATGCACCAAGCGCACGGCTTCGCAATGCCATCCTTCACCGACTCAAGGACCCCGAGCCTAGTGAACTTGCCAAGTCCTTAATACTTCCCACACCAAGCCTCATCCTTGGATTTTCCATGCCAAGCCCCATGCTTGGACTTTCACCGTCAAGGCTACACACTTGGACTTACGTGGCCAACCCATGTTGGACTTTCCAACACCAAGCCTTATGCTTGGATTTTCCCAACACCAAGCCCCATGCTTGGACTTTTCACCACCAAGGCTACACACTTGGATTTATGTGGCCAACCCATGTTGGACTTCCCATGACAATCCCATGTCATGTGTTTTGTCTAACATCAAAATATAGTTCGAGTCAAACTTGAGTCTGTAGGGGATCGGTACGGCCGGCTAGAGGGGGGTGAATAGCCCTCTTCCAATGGATGTCGGTATTTGCTCGTCTACAAAACTAATTAGCACAAGCGGAAGACTAATAAAGACAAGCAAATAGAAATACAAGAAAATAAACGCTAACAAAGAATGTAACGTGGTTCACGGCTACGCCGCTAATCCACGGTCCCCGATTCGTCCTCGGTGAATCACTCCGCTAAACCAATCCACTAAATGATCTCTCCTTTGCACCAAGCTAGGTGGAGGTAACCTTTACAATCAAGATCACTCTTCTTACAAATAGAATGTTGTAAAAGCGAGTAAGAAGAGTTTAGAGCTTGTGAGGCACTAGGAAGATTACTTAGAGCATAAGCATTAGCCTCTCAAAGGCTTACACCCTCCCTTTTTATAGAGAGGGCTGTTTTCTTCCCGTTGGCCGCCATCAGTCGACTGTCGCCCTTGGCAGTCGACTGCCGTCACTACAACGGCCTCCGAACATGTCGGATCCCGACCGTTGTAGTCCAACGAAACTCTTGGCAGTCGACTGATGGACCTCATCGGGCCGATCACGCTCCGTAGTCGACCGCCCGATCGGCCTACGACGCCTGGCGAAACCCTATTGATCACGATCGATGGTCTTGGCGATCACGCCCATGTATAGCCACCCGCGCCAATCCATCGATCGTATACCGGTCGAACTCACTCGACGCCATGACCAAATGGCCAAGTTCCACCTAAGAGCTACCCTTCCCCGGGTTACAATCGCTCACTCTCATTTCTCGGAGTCCCTCGCCTTCGAAGTTCTCTTCATTCTTGGCCACGTCCCTCGGCAGCATCAGGCGCACGGCTCTGCAATGCTCCTTCGCGTCTCTTGCCTCGAAGTCTACTTCCTCCAGCTTCACTCCAAGCTTCTCGTCCGGCGGTCCCTCGGATGCTCCAAGCGCACGACTTCCACAAAGCTATCCTTTACCGACTCAAGGCACGAGTCATGAGATGTGAAACTCGCCATGGCTCCATGTGCGAATTACTAAGTCCTGCACGACTTCAACACACATATCACATCAACATATCAAACTAACTTAAACTCTTTGCCACACCATCAAAACCATATTACGGCAAGAGATTGCCCTAACAGAGTCCTGAGCCGATTGCACCAACAATCTCTCCCTTTTTGATGTTGGACAAAACCTCAAACCCAAGTCTACCAATTATCCCCAATTAGCAATTCTCACATCCCAATGAGAATTCTAACTATCCCAATTTGTAACTTCTCCCCCTTTTTGACATACATCAAAAAGGCCCTCCCCAAGGGTATGAATGTCTCATATCCCAATGAGATCTTACAATCTCTCCCTTGGAGGAACACATGCCTACAATCTTTTTAGTGATAAGTCCCATATCACTAAAGAGAGGCAACCCAATTTTCTTCCCATGAGGAAAAAGACACATCCATCTTCCCATGATGGATACCTCACCCTAAACGCTTGCTCCCCCTTGACCATTGCACCAACAATGTCCTTGGAGAGTCCCTAAGCCAATAGGAATGTTAAACAAACAAAATTAAGGCAAAGTTCAATAATGAACTCTCATCCACCTTAAAATTGATACTTACCCTAAATACTTCTTCTAATCCATATCCAATGGATTTCCACCCTTTCTAATGCTCTCCCAAGCATGTCCTAGGGTTAGGAGTAGTTAGGGGACCAAAACATAGTTGAACATGGGCCTAACAATCAAGGTTTACCCGAAATTAGCTTGGGCAGTCGACTCTGACAGAAATCAGTCGACTGCCACCTTCATCAGTCGACTGCCATTCATGGCAGTCGACTGATAACTGCAAATGCAGAAATCAGAATTTTCAGAAATGAATTTCTAAAATTCGTAAGTAAATATACATAAGGTTAAAAATCATGAAAATTCATATGTATATTACTTATTACAATCATTATGGGTAAAAAATATTGGAAAATTATTTTACCAACAAAATAGTAAGATTGATACAAAGTTCAAGAGTTAAGAAAAGCTTCAATATTGAGCCCTCTTTGTATCACCTCATTCAATCGTGATTGCTATCAAAAGATAGACTTCACAAAGGTTTTTCAAAATATTTTTGAAATGTTTTTAAAACCTTTAATTTCTTTTTCCTAAACATCTCACTTGTATATACATGTGTAAAACACATACAAGTCAAATAGTAGTGAGATGTGGGGACTTTGTTATTTAGAATTTCATGCATATCTCTAGGAAACATTATTTGATTCCCTTATGCATGGGACTTCAAATCATGCCTTAGTCCTTAAATTCATTTTATTTATGCATGAATGATGATTATGGCATAATGATACAAGAATAAAGCATGTGTCACATAATCATGATGTCATGGCATGTGAATGAATTATAAGCATACATGACATATAAAAATAACCCTAAAAATGATCATGACATTTTATATGATAAAAATAAATATGATGTCATGTCATGGCAAGGCAAAAAAAGCATGGCAATTATAAAATACTAAGGTATTGAATACCTAAGTGTTAGACCCAAATTGTCATTTCTAGGATTAAGTCCATTTTTGCCTTAATACCAATTATTCCCCTAGTGTGCCACAAATCCAAAATGGCACACCAATAATTCTAAGACCTAATTGTGTCAATTTAATCATTTTTTATCTTCTCAAACCATATTAGCACATCCTAAAGTGTCAACTCACTATGGCTAGGTTAACTACCCATCCACTTAGGGTTGACACACCCTAACCCATCTAGCGTGAATCGATCACGCTCCTAAGAACCTAATACCTATTGGAGCTCCTTGGGTTAACAAGGTATTCACTAGGGATTGGATAACTTCCCTAGATACCTTTCTAATGACCCTTTTAGGTTTTGACATCTTAGTCATTTGGGTCTTTCCTAGGTCAACTCTAGAGGTGACTCCTCCTTTAACCTTCTTAGTGGCTTTCTTGGTTTTTCTTAAGTCTTTAGCCACTAAACACACACCATGGCTAGTTTTAGGGATAGCTTCCCTATTAGCCTTGGTTTTTCGAGAACTAGAAATTGTTCCATAATTAAATGGGACATTATGGTAGGACATAGGTTTGTGACACAAACCTCTCTTGCCCTTGGAAAGTTCTTGTTTCCTAGGCCTTAAATGTTGATCCTTTGACCCCTTGAATGAATTTGTGATTATTGCTAGGGTCTTTTCCAATTTTTCAAGCCTTGACCTCAAGGCTTGGTTCTCTAATTCTAACCTTTCCAATTTTGATTTTTCATTAGATTTTTGGGAATGACTCTTCTTAGGCATATGCCTAGACTTTTTGTGGTTAATGCCCAAATTTTCTTCTATTCTCCTTATACTCTCCCTAGGCAAGATAGGTCTAGAATTATGGTGTCTAGGTTTGTCCTTAGATAAACTAACATGCTTGGCACCTAGACAAACATATTTATTATTACTAGCATGCTTTTCATTAATAATTGCAAGAGAGCTAAAATAATTCCTATCATGCTTATTAACCTTAGGAATTGAAGGTGCATTAAATTTTACCTTAGGGTTAGCTTTAGAAGCTCCCCCTACATGAGATGCCCCTTATTGCCCTTTCTTCCTCCCCCTAGGGCATTGGCTTCTATAATGTCCCCTTTGGTTGCATTTGAAGCACACAATGTGCTCCTTGCTTCTAATTGTGGGGACACCGGCATTTTTGGCTTTTGATGTCGGTTGAACCTTCTTCACCTTCTTGGGAAACTTACTTTTATAGTGTCCTTGTTCCCTACACTCAAAGCATGTTATATGATTTTTATTTATAATCACAATACTTGATTTACCTAGGGAATTTTTGCTTCTCCCGGATGTTGAAGCTTCTTCTTGAACTTGTTCCGGGATGGAAGGCCTCTCCTCCCCCTCAATGCTAGAGGTGGAGGTCTCCACCAAATCATCAACATCATCGAAGGTGGATGGTGATTCCTCAACATCCTCGGATCCGAATGTTGATGGGCATTCTTCCTCTTCATGGACCAATGTGAGCTCATCATGAAATATTATCACCTTGTCCCATAGGTCCTTAGCATCCCTAAAATTACCTAATCTAGACCAAATGTTGTTAGGAATCAAATCACTAAGCAATTTGATTACCTTGAGATTTGTCTTGAAGTCCTTGATTTGGTCTTGGGTCCACTTTGACTTCTCAATTTGCCTATTTTCTTCATTCCTAGGCATTTTGAAACTGTTTTCTAGAATTAACATAATATCAATATCGGTTTCTAGATATACCTCCATCTTTCTCCTCCACCATTGGAAATCTCCTTCAAATTTTGGTGGTTGGAGGATGTAGCCGGCCATCTTGTCGTGCTTGTGTTGGCGGTTAGTCCTCGACAAGCAACCTTGCTCTGATACCATTTGATGGAACGTATGTGGCAAGCTAGAGGAGGGTGAATAGCCCTCAATCGTCGTACGGTGGAATACGATCGTTCGTCATGCGTCGCTTGTCAACAATTGTCTTTAGCACAGCGGAAACAAATAGAAATACTAACAACAACACAAGCACACGTAAATACACATGATATACGTGGTTCGGAACCAAATGGTTCCTACTCCACGGGCGAGCTCACTGAGCTCTAGTTATGTGCACGACACTAACTAACACTCCTTCTCGACAACATGTTGGAGGTGGAGAAACCTCGTACAAGCAATTACAATAGTAATACAAAAGTACAAACAAGAATACAAATACAATACGAAATACAAGCAAAGAACACTTTACACAAATCGCTTGAATCACTTGCTTGTTGCTTGCTTTGGATGGCTCTTGAAAGTCTAGAATGCAGCAGCAATTCCCCTCCAAAATTACGCTTAAAATCTTGGCGAAATCCTCCATCTCAAGCTCCATTTATAACCTGCATCAAGTTAATTCCGCGCCCATCAGTTGACTGATCATGACCATCAGTCGACTAGTCCTGTAGCCATTGTCTCACAACGACTCGATCCACACTGACCAAAAGCCAACGGATCCATCATTAGTCGACTGATCATGCCCATCAGTCGAGTGGTCGCCGCGATCACTCGACTGGAAGACCTTTTGTGGTCGAAAACACCCCGATCAGTCAATTGATCTCCCTCATCAGTCGACTGATGGTGTTATCAGTCGACTGTCATCCCTCGAAAGTTGACTGCTCGGACAGACACTAGTCAGTCGAACCCTAGTCGACTTGGAGCAGTCGACTGACACCTATGTCAGTCGACTGATGTCGGGTAAAACCTCAAACACCAAGTTGTTTGAGCATCCGACCGTTGGGTAAACCCTAAAACCTCACGTTTGAGCCTCCGACACTCAGTCTTATCCACTTGGCCAAGTCCACCTCATCCTCTCATGGAGTTCACCATCGAAGCTCTCTTCCCTCGGCCTACGTCCCTCGGATGCACCAAGCGCATGGCTTCGCAATGTCATCCTTCGCATCTCTTTCCCTTGAAGTATGCTTCCCTTGGGCCTCACTCCATTCGCTCCCCGTCCGACGGTCCCTCGGATGCACTAAGCGCAAGGCTTCGCAATGTCATCCTTCACTGACTCAAGGACCCCGAGCCTAGTGAACTTGCCAAGTCCTCAAGACTTCCCACACCAAGTCTCATGCTTGGATTTTCCATGCCAAGCCCCATGCTTGGACTTTCACCGCCAAGGCTACACACTTGGACTTACGTGGCCAACCCATGTTGGACTTTCCAACACCAAGCCCTTTGCTTGGATTTTCCCAACACCAAGCCCCATGCTTGGACTTTTCACCACCAAGGCTACACACTTGGATTTACGTGGCCAACCCATGTTGGACTTCTCATGACAATCTCATGTCATGCATTTTGTCTAACATCAAAATATAGTTCGAGTCAAACTCGAGTCCTGGGCCGATTGCACCAACACATACTGCCCCAGCACTATTCACACTATCCTAGAAATACACCTACTGCTCTTGGAATCAACCACACTGCCCTGGAACTACATATACCAGCCTGGAACAATATATACTACCCTAGAACCATACAAACTACCCTGGGACTATTTTTACTACCCTAGAAATGCATAGACAGCCCTGGCTCTGTCGACACTGTCCTGGAAATACCCCTACTACTCTTGGAATCAACCATACTACCCTGGCACTACACATACTGCCCTGGAACAATACATACTACCCTGGAACCATACAAACTTCCCTGGAACTATTTTTACTGTCCTGAAAATGCACAGACTACCTTGGCTCTGTCGACACTACCCTGGAAATACCCCGGAATCAACTGCACTGCCTTGGAATGACACATACCACCGTGGAACAATACATATTGCTTTGGAACCATACAAACTACCGTGGAATCATACAAGCTGCCCTGGAACCATTTTTACTATCCTTGAAATACATAGACTACCCTGGCTATGTCGACACTACCTTGGAAATACCCTGAAATCAACCACACTGCCCTGGAACGACACATACCGCTCTGGAACAATACATACTACCCTGGAACCATACAAACTATCTTGGAACCATTTTTACTGTCCTGGAAATGCATAGAATGCCCTGGCTCTATCGACACTGCCCTGGAAATACCCCTACTGCTCTTGGAATCAACCATACTACCCTGGAACTACACATACCACCCTGGAATAATACATACTGCTTTGGAAACCCTTATTTTTTCCTGGAACTGATGACACTGGCTTGGAAATACACCTACCATCCTGGAAATATACATACTGCTCTGGAAATACACATACTATTCTGGAAACCCTGACCCCATCATATGTTCCCCCTCTTTAGTAAAACTGAAGAGCGAAGTCGAGTAAAGTTTTACAAGTGTCTTCGACAAAAAATTTCTCTATCTTATCCAAAAATAGACCCCATACCCATCATAAGTTCCCCCTCTTTAGTAAAACTAAAGAGCGAAGTCGATTAAAGTTTTACAAGTTCCCATGAATACGCCAACACTCTCATATTAATCTTCCACAACCACACCTATCATACTGATATATCAAACATGGATCTCTGCATACTATATGAGCCACTGCACCATGACTAACATATGAAATATTTCATACTTAAGATATTGCATGAGTCACCTATGCTCTAAATTCTGTAAGAGGCGTTTATGGCTTAGAATACTATAGGAGGCATTTATGCCTTAAAGTACTGTAAGAGGCATTGAGTCGTGTTAGCATACTACCTGCCAATTATATCTGGCATTATAGCTCCCCATGGGGGAAAATAGCTATCCAGCCCTTAGGCTTTTATAGGAAAACCACAAGAATCCTTTATATGTGCCATATATAGGCATTATAATTCCCTATGGGGAAAAAATAGCTATCTAGCCTTTAGGATTTTATAGGAGAATCATAAGAATCCTTTACATATGCCATATATAGGCGTTATAGTTCCCCATGGGGGAATAAAGCTATCTAGCCCTTATGCTATTATAGTAGGCACAGAGCCTGAATTAATTTCCAACACTTAAAAGAAATAGCACCAAACTTGTCATACCTCAGAAATAGCACCATTGAAATAAGAAAAAAGAAATTCCCACCAAGCATAATAATTGCCCATAACAGTGTTATTAACAACTGCCAAAGAGAATATGAATATAACATAATCCCAGATTATACCAAGTTTACAACTGTTTTTCCATAAAAGGATATAAAAACCCCCTCCATCTTCATGCAAAACATAACTCTTTATGGCAAATTATCAGCTAACCTGAAATCCTTTAGAAAAATTAATAACCTTCCCAAAAATATTTTCATCAACCTTTAAACTCCATAATAAGCACCCAAAGCAAGGAAAATATCCTCCAAAAATATTAATAAAAAATGCCTTAATGCAATCCATGCTTAACCACTATATACACCTCCTGCTCTTGTCAGCTCCCCACCGTTCCCCTACGATTTTCCTCAAAAACCCAAACCCCCTTCCCCGACACCCTCAATTCTTCGACAACCCCCTCTTCTTTATGACCTCATCATCTTCCACCGCTCCCTGGTACGAAACCACACCCAGCCAACTCTCCTTCAACCATTCCTTTTTTCTCCACGACCCCAAATACCTCCTCGAAGATTCCACCATCGTCATCCCCAATCACTCCCAGCGCCTCCATCTACATCCAGCTGGCACCAGCACCCTATTCACAGGACAACTGGAAGGAGGCCTCCGCCTCCCCCTCCCAAAATCTCTCTATCATATTCTCTTCTTCTATGGCATTTCGGTCAACCAATTAACACCCAACTCCCTTCGTATCCTAGTAGACACCATTATCATCTTCCATCACCTCAACATTCCATAAGTACCCCACATATTCCACTGTCTCTACCAACTGACAATGGCTGACCACAGTGTTTTCTATTTCATGGCCCATCAAGGTTACCAATTCCTAACTAACATACCCTCCTCCAATAAAGGTTGGAAAGAACTCTACTTCTTCATTGCTGCAGATCCCCCTCTTCCCTTTTCTTCTCGCTGGAAAACTTCCCTTCCGAATCTTCCTGACCTAAAAATCGTTAAAATCACCATCAACTTCCCCTCTATTGAAGCCAAATTGAAGAACAAGTATTTCAGCATCGCAGAACTCATAAAAGAGCCCATTTTATCTTATTATGGGCCATCCCCCATTCCCTCACTGAATGCTCATCGCATCGGTAAGCTTTCCTTCCCCCTTTCTTTTTATATAGTAATTGCCCTTATAAAAAATACTATCATTCTACTCCTTAACCTGTAAACCAACAACATACCATATTTTCTTTTCATATTCTTCTAGCATCATGTATCAAAATCTTTAATTAACAAACCTGCACAACCCTTGTCTTAGCATTTTTACTTCGCGTCATAAATTGAAATATTACTATCAGATTCTGCACTCTTACTGAATTCATAATTCCTAATCACCTTTTATCCTTGCAGAAGACATGATGGGCACAACCATTGCCAGGACCTTAGCCAAGAAACAGAGGAAGAGAAAAAGATAAGATACTACATCATCCTCCACCCCCGAACCACTTACCTCAGTAAGTAACCTTTACTCAACCTTTACCACTTACAACTAATATGTTTACAATTCTTAATAGTATTACATATATTTCTTTGCCATAGGTCCTTCCCGTATTAACACAAGTCCCCATCATTACTTCTGATGAACCAGATCAACCCCCATATGTTCACTAATATCTCCCTTCCTCCTCAGACAGAACCAATCCCCAACCTCTTTCCCTTCATAATCCCTACATTTTTTTCTGATCCTATTTCCACTATTCCTCCATTAAATCCTCTTCCCTCTGACTCACCTACAATCAGTCCTCCTTCTAACACCCATATCGAACCCATTGACCTTTCCTCTTCGTCCTCTTCCTCCTCAACAGATGATCGTCCTCTAATATCTTTATTCCCCACTAGACGACCAAAACCCACACTTTCTATCAGCCACCCCACCTCTGAACCTACAACCTCCACCCCCTTAGACTTACTGGTACAAGCTATATCAGATTCCTATCCCAGCCATCTACATTCCACCCTTCCTGTTATGCCTCTTTCCAATCCTCCTTCAGCTCCTCCTAATTCTCCCTCTGATAACATCCCCCCATATCAGATTCACCTTTACAACAACCCACTCACCACTCCCTTTTATTCAAGAATTGTAAGAGAGCCTTCGAACAGTAAGTTTCTTAATTAATGATTTAATTTCATACGCTAATAGTTTGTATTACATATTCATTTCCAATTTTCAGAGTACCTTGAGACTTCAATCTTTTGAGCAATGGTATAATGACCACCAGAATCAGTTTAGTCAACCCTCCACCTCTTCCATAGAGCCACCACCACTCGTGATCACACCCCCTATGCTCTCCATATCTCTCCCAGGCATTCAAGCTGGCTCTGTAGAAATCACACAGAACATGGGTATACAGATTGACATTCCAACCTCCCCCAATCGAACAACTGGAGAAAATGAACTTCAACAAGAAATAAACTGGCTACAACCCCAAGTTGCATCTCTCTCTACTAACCGAGACCGAATATCAGTAAATGAAAAAGACCTATACTTAAAGGATGCTCACATAAGGCGACTACAAGAGCAGCTTAAAAAATCAGAGCACACTATATCCCTCCAGCAATCTGAACTTAATAAATGTAAACAGAAGGAGATCAACTGGTACCTTCATTCTGGCAAATTATTTCAATCTTTAGAAGATGTTATAGATGCCCACCTGGCTCTGAAAGTAACCATTTATGCTAATTTGGATGAGTTCCATTTTAAATTCAGCATTCTAAAGCAAAACTTCAACATGCTAGCCACTACTGCTCACGACCAAATTATCAGAGCCAACCACCTACACCAAGAGCTATCTGAATTAAAAGAGAGAGAAGGTGAAAGATGGGTAATAGAGCATACCAGACTCCTAAAAAGATTCTCCAAGCAACTAAGCAAATATTTCCAAAGAGGATTCGAGGGTGCCCTACACCAGGCCAATGTGAAGAAGTACTTTATACCTGGTGCACCTTACCATGAAATCGACCTAGAAGAAACATACAACAGTATTCCTCCAGAAGCCTTACTGAATGACTCTGATATCGACTCAGAGCATTAACCTATTTTTGTAATATTTCAAAGAAATGCATTTCAGTTTCTGAATCAATTTTGTATACTCTGAACATCCTTGATAATGAATGTCTTTTCCTTTGAAATATGCTCATATCTGTACTATTTTGCATTGTCTTACACAGGTCCCTTAATCCCTTTTGTAAAAAATACACTCCATATTAATTACACTGTCAGCCTGTGTATAAAAAAGAACCCTTTCATTATTTGAACAACAACACCCATCAACACCTTTTCACCCAGAAATTCCTTACCACAAAGCATCATTCATTATTCACAAAATTGTCCCTCCCAATTATCCTATAACGAAATTACTATACCCCAATCTTACCCTTATTAAAAACTGCATTCTTCACTTACCCGTCATTTCCACTGTAACAAACCTATGCCCCTTAATCCTTACATTACCACTTTACCACATCAAGCGGGAAAAGTTGTTATTTCCCTCCTATCTAGCTCTTTCCCTTATCTATAAATACAGAAACCCCTTCCTACTACAATCCTACCAAGAAACCCTTCTAGCTTCATTGTCCTTTACTTTCCAAAAAATGCAACCTATCACCTTAATCCCTCAACCTTGGTTTTCTTCCATACGATCCAAAATGACAGGGGAACACTGTCGATCCCTGTCCTCTTGAATACAACTCCCCTCTTGCTATCATATTATTGTAGCCAACTCAATTGAACGCCCCCATCATCCTCTCGGATGCACTAAAGCTTTCTTCTTGGAGCAAATAGAAGCTTGCCTGTTCTTCCCTATTCATTCATCCCTTTCTTCTTGAAATATCATAATATTTTTCCATTCCCTTAAACCAACTGAGCCCAAACTCCTTCCGATTTATGCTAGGATTTTTCCTTATCACTTCCTTTTTATCCATTACCCCCTCAACCTTCCTTTTCCATTTCTTTTTCCAAATAAAATCATCCAAAATAAGCATATTCTACTTTCAAGCCCAATCAGACTTTCAATTTCTCACAGGCGTCCCTTCTTCCCACAAAGGCTGGAAAGAACACTATTTCTTCATGCATTCCCCCTCTCTTTTTCCTTTCCCCTCCACATGGATAACTACCATTCCTCCCCGACCTTCCTTAGGCTCTTATCGAGATAATAAAGAATACAAAATGATGACCTTACTACTTTCAGAAGAACAGTTTGAACTAAGCCAGCTATTAACCAAACCCGCAATATCACTCGTCAGGAACAACTATCCCTTACAGTCGATTGGCACACTTGGTAAGATATCTCCTCTTTTCTTTGCTTACTACGTCTCTATATACTGTTATAAAACATGTAAATTTCAACTTAATTTCTTTTTTCCAGAGTCACTCCTACTACAAGCTGTCGATGCTACCCCTTTATCTGTTGGGGTTGATCCGTGAGGGGAAACTTCGCTTCCCCTTCACCTCGGTTGCTTGACCATGGTGATCCCTTTGATGTCCCCGGATTAAAAATTTAATCTTAGACAAAAGGGATTCCCAAAGCAACCAAGTCATCGTCGTGCTATTCATTTAGAGAGGTCACTTGAACAAACTAGTTGTTCAAGCGACCATTCTCTATTCTACGAGTAGCCGCGGAATAGACGATGTCCGGATCGCCGGTTTTTGTATTTATACTCGGGATCCAAGTATTATTTAGCCTATTTACAGAAATATAACATGCTTATATTTTGAAAAACAAACACAAGCAATGAATAAAAGAGATAGAAGAATAGTTATACCTCTTGGTCTTCTAATGTATGACCCTCCTCCTTTTGGACGTCGTGTGGGCGACGATCCACCAAAAGTCGAAGCTCCTAGATCGCAAAACTTCCTTCCTTGCTTTTCCCAAGCAAGAGGAAGAAGAGAAACAATGTTTTTCTCCTTCAAAAACTCAACCAACAAAGAACTATAGAAGTTCTTGCCGCCGGCCAACTAGAAGGAGAAGAAGATGATGGAAAACTATCAAGACACCAAGGGAAACCCTATATCTTGTTTCCACCACCTAAGGAGAAGAGAGGGGAGTGTTTTGGGCATGGCCAAGGGCTGGGAAGGGCTGGAATAGCTTCTGGACGTTGGCCACAAGGCAAGGAAGAAGAAGGAAAACTTGCCTTATTTGGTGCCACCCTTGCTTCCAAACCCTAACCCTAATTCCAATCCTATCTCAACTAGGATTGCCCTATTCTTGCCGCCCAAGCCTTGCTCCCTCCCTATGATGTTATCCACGACCACTTCCCATGCCCTCCTTTTATAGAGTTAGGGATAAGTCATGAATTAATCTCCTCCATTGGTTCTAGGGATTTAATCTCAACCGTCGGATCTAGAGATTTAATCTCAACCGTCGGATCTTAGAGATTTAATCTCTACCAATGGATCTTAGTGTTTTGTTTCTATCCATTGGATCTAAGCATCTTGAGGTGTTAATGGGCTACATTAGGGACCATGAGGAGGAGTTGGGTCTTGGTCACCCATGGATCAAGCCCACATAAAGTCCGATCCACTAATGATGGTCCAATCCACTAAAGGTCCATCATTGATCTACCTCACCAACCCCCATATGATAATATGGGCTCCATATATTATTTGTACATTTTCTCCCCGTGTTTAAGATCTCGAATGTCCGTCGATTAATTAATTTACTAACCATTAATTAATCAACATCTAACTCCTTGAGTAGTACCACTCAACCTTTTCATCATGCCGGACCAAGTCCTCCTGCAGGGTTTACATGATGAACCTTATGAGCTCCTCAAGGGGACATCATCATCCTAATATATAGGACACGGTTTCCTCCTATAATCAACTTCACACCTTATAAATAATATCATCTCCCAACTTCAGTCTATCGATTTAATCTATAAATCTCGCCCATTGGTAAATCAAAGAGATGAGTACCAAGTATATGTGCCCGTTATTATATCGGGATTAAGAGCATGTACTAAATAATATCTGAGGTCCGATTCGATTATGTAGTCAGCAATAAATCGAATCACCTCTATGTCGTTCCTGCTCAATACACACAAAGTGCACTAGTGTGATTCTATGGTCAAGACAAACCAATACCAAATCACACTACAACCATTCCGATGGTTTGTCCAAAGCCATCTCGGTTGTGAGCCTTTACTTATACTTTACAAGGAGCCGATAACAAGATCTCCCGTGTGACACCACACACCATGTTATCTACAATGTAACGTATTAGACAATATTGCATAACCATAAAAATATGCAAACAATGATCATGTGATTCTTATTTCAAAATAAAGATGTTCATACAAAAGAGCTAGGCTTTCAGTATACATCCCAACAATCTCCCACTTATACTAAAAGACTATCTTTGTCCTTATATCGCCATACATCCGATTCCCCTTCCCTCCACTCCGCCTATCAAAGCTCTCGCTAGAAGGGCCTTAGTGAAAGGGTCTACCAGGTCATCCTCTGATGCAATCTAGGCGACAACAACTTCTACCTCCTTTACGATTTCTCGTATCAGGTGGTACTTGCGCTCTATGTGTTTACTAGCCTTATGGGCTCGCGGTTCCTTCGAGTTTGCAACTGCACCACTATTATCACAATAAATTTTGATAGTTCTGGGCAAACCAGGAATCACATCCAAGTCCATCAGGAAGTTCCTGAGCCATACAGCTTCTTTGGCCGCCTCATAGGCTGCCACATACTCAGCTTCCATGGTGGAGTCCGCCACGCATTTCTGCTGGGCACTCCTCCATACAATGGCTCCACCTCCCAAAGTAAACACAAACCCTGAGGTAGACTTACTATTATCCCTATCAGATTGGAAATCAGAATCCGTGTAACCCACAGGGAGTAATTGGTCTGCCCGGTAAACTAGCATATAATCCCTAGTCCTTCTCAGGCACTACAATATATGCTTTACCGCAGTTCAATGTCCCTGTCCTGGATTACTCTGATATCTGCTGACCATGCCTACGGCAAAGTAGATATCTGGTCTCGTACAGAGCATCGCATACATGAGGCTTCCTACTGCCGAAGCATAAGGAACCGCCTTCATCTCCTCTATCTCGTCAGATGATCTAGGACACATCTCCTTAGATAAAGGAACTCCATGCCTGAAAGGTAGAAAACCCTTCTTGGAGTTCTGCATGCTAAAACGATCCATAATCGTGTCTATGTATGAAGCTTGGGATAAGCACAACATCCTTTTCTTGCGATCCCTTATAACCTTGATCCCAAGGATGTGTCCCACTTCTCCCAAGTCCTTCATATCAAACTGTTTGGACAACCATACCCTTACGTCCGATAACACCTTGATATTGTTGCCAATCAACAAAATGTCATCTACGTATAGTACAAGAAATACCACTACGTTTCCGTCACATCTCTTGTATACACAAGACTCATCCGGACTTTGAATAAATCCATAAGACTGGATCACCTCATCAAATCGAATGTTCCAAGACCTCGAAGCTTGTTTCAATCCATAAATGGACCGATTAAGCTTACATACAAGATGCTCTTTTCCCTTAGCAATGAATCCCTCTGGTTGCTTCATGTAGATGTTTTCCTCAAGACTTTCATTAAGGAAAGCTGTCTTGACATCCATATGCCACACCTCATAATCCATATGAGCTGCTATGCATAAGAGCTCTCAAACCTGACTTGAATCCATAGATTCAATCTCAGTATTCATTGCACTTTGCCAAGATAGTGCATCTTTATCTTGGATTGCCTCGTCATATGTCCAGGGATCAGGTTCATGTTCGCCAGGGACCAAATCGAAAGATTCTCCCAAGAACATGAATCTATCAGGCTGTCTCACAACCCTCCCACTACGATGAGACATCACTTGTGTATCTTCTGTGACACGCGGTGCAGTGACATGTGGTATATCCTCTTGTACCGGTGGTACTAAAGAAGTGACTTCCCCTTTTAACTCCTCCAGAACAATTTTACTCTTGGGCTTGTGGCTCATCACATAGTCCTCCTCTAGAAATCTAGTGTTCGTACTCTTGCATCTCTAGGACTATAAAACAATCCACCCTTCGTTCATCTAGGATAGCCAACGAACAAGCGCACTTTTGTACGAGGTTCCAACTTACCATCATCTGCCTTCAGCACATGTGCTGGACTCTCCCATATCCAAATATGTCTTAGACTAGGCTTTCGCCCGGTCCACAACTCTGTGGGAGTAGAAGGCACTGATTTAGATGGAACCAAGTTCAGAATGTACACCGCCGTATCTAGAGCATATCCCCAGAACGAGTCTGGCAAGTCAGAATAACTCATCATCGATCTAACCATCTCTATAAGAGTCATATTCCTTCGCTCTTCTACATCATTCTGCTGGGGTGTGCCAGGTGCAGACAATTGGGATTGAATCCCAACCTCTGATAGGTAATTCCTAAACTCTCCCAAGAGGTACTCATCACCACGATCAGATCGTAGTGTCATCTTGAATAATTGTCTATGAAAAAGATGAAATATTCAAAACTACCTCTTGCCAGGATAGACATAGGACCATACGAATCAGAATGAACCATTTCTAACATATCTTTGGCTCTATACCCCTTGGCCTTGAAAGGCCTCTTGGTCATCTTACCCTCCAAGCAAGATTCGTAGGTTGGGAGATCCTCCACCACTAATGAACCCAAAGGTCCATCAGCTATCAACCTTTGAATTCTGCTTAGGTTAATGTGACCAAGACTAAGATGGCAAAGATATGTTTGGTTCATCTTCGAAGGTTCTTTTCTCCTTTTGAAATTAGAAGATGAGTTATTCAATTTGCATCGTGGGAGGTTTTGTATACAAATTTCCTTTCAATGTACCTGAACAGATATTCTCCCTATTCCTTTTTATAACAACTCTGTCATTAAAAGAAATAGAATATCCATCCATAATAATTTAGAAACTGAAACTAAATTCTTTCTAAATAAAGATACATAAAGGTAATTTTCCAGAACCTTAGTTTTATTTTTCTCAAGAGATAAATAAAACTTCTCCCACTGCAATAGCCGCCACCTTCATGGCATTGCCCAAAATGGTAATCTCCCCTTTAGCTAGTCGTTGGGTTTCCTGAAACCCCTGCAAAGTGTTGCAGACATGATTAGTGACTCTCATATCTACACACCAGGTGCCGGTAGATAACACCGCTAATCATGTTTCAACGACTAGTCCAAAGGATATACCTTTGTTCTGTTTTGGACTGGGACAGTCCTTCTTCCAATGTCCATCCTGCTTAAAGTACTTGCCTTTCGGCTTCTTCACTCCTCCCTGAGATCCTCCCACCACCTTTGCTCCACCTTGTTTTTTCTTCTTCTTGCCTTTCGGCTTAGAAGTAGAAACCTTTTTGAGCAACCATGGCTTGAGGACACTCTTCGAAGAGTGCATACTTGTACTCCTTAGCAGATAAGACAATATCTAGATTCTTTTCCAATCAACATTATTTGGGTACAGTAAGTTTATTTCTTTTAGTATCACAACAAGTGGACTGAAAGTCATTTTGAAAATCCTAAGAATCACATAGATCATTACTTTAGATTTCAAAAAATTATTGATTCCTCAAACAATAAAATTTTGATATCAACCAACACCTCAAAACACCGAGAATATCGCATGCCACGCGGTGTGGACGTATACGAATTCTACATTTGTAAGAGGAGGTTTTACCCATTAATTTTATTATCTTGTCAACCTTACTTTTTGACAAATAAAATTAATAGTTGGTTCCTCTTTGGCCCTACAAATAAAAGCAGTGACTCCGATGGGGAGGATACTTTTTATTTGCATCTAAGTGTGCACCATTACACGATACTAAGGGAATTATTTCGGATTATGTGCCTTACCGCTGTGGAAGTACACACGCTCCTAGATAATTTCCTATAACCATTATTTGACCTAGTGATCCGCAAATAAACTCATCCGCAGGGAGGAAGGCACTCAGAGCCGACACGCAAGTTTGTTGCATCACACGTCAAATTGTAATGGAGGTCGTGGGAATTAATTAAAATATCCCTCTCCCACTTAGTAAATTGACAGTGAGGAATTTTCAAGAATCCCATAGATTATTATTTTAGATTTCAAAAAATTATTGATTCCTCAAAACAATAAAATTTCGAAATCAACCAACACCTCAAAACACCGAGAATATCGCATGCCACGCAGTGTGGACGTATACGAATTCTACATTTGTAAGAGGAGGTTTTACCCATTAATTTTATTATCTTGTCAACCTTACTTTTTGACAAATAAAATTAATAGTTGGTTCCTCTTTGTCCCTACAAATAAAAGCAGTGACTCCGATGGGGAGGATACTTTTAATTTGCATCTAAGTGTGCACCATTACACGATACTAAGGGAATTATTTCGGATTATGTGTCATACCGCTGTGGAAGTACACATGCTCCTAGATAATTTCCTATAACCATTATTTGACCTAGTGATCCGCAAACAAACTCATCCGCAGGGAGGAAGGCACTCAGAGCCAACACGCAAGTTTGTTGCATCACACGTCAAATTGTAATGGAGGCCGCGGGAATTAATTAAAATATCCCTCTCCCACTTAGTAAATTAAAAATGAGGAATTTTCCTACGACATGCATATCAAACAAAAAGCAATAAATATGAAAAATAAATTATTTTCCAACTATTATGGCCTTTGTCTTCAATATGGCTCCCGTCGCATCGCCATCTCGTCCGCTCCTCCTACGCCATGTACAAGCCCTCCGGAGATCCGAGCCGAGACTAAAACCTATTTTAATTTACATCCATCGATCCTATACTCCACGAGGGAGTGTACATGAATCTAGATCGAAAGTAAAATAAAATAAAGAGCGGCTAAACAATGCCGTATTTAATTTACAAAAACTAAATACTAGCCTCGTCAACCCCGAGGATTCAACAAAATAAATATTTACACACATACAATCATATACACACACACGACCATAATAGTCGGATCTTATGCCTGCAACCAAAGAGTTAAACTACGCATATCCTACTATTATCCGGCACATATAATATATGAAAAAGTGCATAAAATTAACCGAATCCTAAACACACAAAACCGGAATCCTTGGCTCTGATACCAATTGTTGGGGTTGATCCGTGAGGGGAAACTTCGCTTCCCCTTCACCTCGGTTGCTTGACCATGGTGATCCCTTTGATGTCCCCGGATTAAAAATTTAATCTTAGACAAAAGGGATTCCCAAAGCAACCAAGTCATCGTCGTGCTATTCATTTAGAGAGGTCACTTGAACAAACTAGTTGTTCAAGCGACCATTCTCTATTCTACGAGTAGCCGCGGAATAGACGATGTCCGGATCGCCGGTTTTTGTATTTATACTCGGGATCCAAGTATTATTTAGCCTATTTACAGAAATATAACATGCTTATATTTTGAAAAACAAACACAAGCAATGAATAAATGAGATAGAAGAATAGTTATACCTCTTGGTCTTCTAATGTATGACCCTCCTCCTTTTGGACGTCGTGTGGGCGACGATCCACCAAAAGTCGAAGCTCCTAGATCGCAAAACTTCCTTCCTTGCTTTTCCCAAGCAAGAGGAAGAAGAGAAACAATGTTTTTCTCCTTCAAAAACTCAACCAACAAAGAACTATAGAAGTTCTTGCCGCCGGCCAACTAGAAGGAGAAGAAGATGATGGAAAACTACCAAGACACCAAGGGAAACCCTATATCTTGTTTCCACCACCTAAGGAGAAGAGAGGGGAGTGTTTTGGGCGTGGCCAAGGGCTGGGAAGGGCTGGAATAGCTGCTGGACGTTGGCCACAAGGCAAGGAAGAAGAAGGAAAACTTGCCTTATTTGGTGCCACCCTTGCTTCCAAACCCTAACCCTAATTCCAATCCTATCTCAACTAGGATTGCCCTATTCTTGCCGCCCAAGCCTTGCTCCCTCCCTATGATGTTATCCACGACCACTTCCCATGCCCTCCTTTTATAGAGTTAGGGATAAGTCATGAATTAATCTCCTCCATTGGTTCTAGGGATTTAATCTCAACCGTCGGATCTAGAGATTTAATCTCAACCGTCGGATCTTAGAGATTTAATCTCTACCAATGGATCTTAGTGTTTTGTTTCTATCCATTGGATCTAAGCATCTTGAGGTGTTAATGGGCTACATTAGGGACCATGAGGAGGAGTTGGGTCTTGGTCACCCATGGATCAAGCCCACATAAAGTCCGATCCACTAATGATGGTCCAATCCACTAAAGGTCCATCATTGATCTACCTCACCAACCCCCATATGATAATATGGGCTCCATATATTATTTGTACATTTTCTCCCCGTGTTTAAGATCTCGAATGTCCGTCGATTAATTAATTTACTAACCATCAATTAATCAACATCTAACTCCTTGAGTAGTACCACTCAACCTTTTCATCATGCCAGACCAAGTCCACCTGCAGGGTTTACATGATGAACCTTATGAGCTCCTCAAGGGGACATCATCATCCTAATATATAGGACACGGTTTCCTCCTATAATCAACGGCACACCATATAAATAATATCATCTCCCAACTTACCGAGTCTATCGATTTAATCTATAAATCTCGCCCATTGGTAAATCAAAGAGATGAGTACCAAGTATATGTGCCCGTTATTATATCGGGATTAAGAGCATGTACTAAATAATATCTGAGGTCCGATTCGATTATGTAGTCGAATAAATCGAATCACCTCGTGTCGGTCTGCTCAATACACACAAAGTGCACTAGTGTGATTCTATGGTCAAGACAAACCAATACCAAATCACACTACAACCATTCCGATGGTTTGTCCAAAGTCATCTCGGTTGTGAGCCTTTACTTATACTTTACAAGGAGCCGATAACAAGATCTCCCGTGTGACACCACACACCATGTTATCTACAATGTAACGTATTAGACAATATTGCATAACCATAAAAATATGCAAACAATGATCATGTGATTCTTATTTCAAAATAAAGATGTTCATACAAAAGAGCTAGGCTTTCAGTATACATCCCAACATTATCATCTCGTAACCATCCTCCTCCACTAACACTTACTCTTCAACCCCATCCTATCTGCCAGATTCCACCAACACCTCTCTCCTTACCCTCATTACCTGATTCCTCAGACTCCCTACTATCCAGTATTAATGAGGTTAGGATATTACTTTCCCATTTCCCTTTTTCCTGATACTAATACCTCCCCTCCCCTTTTTTTAGAGCATCATCAACATCCATCACCTAAACAACCAATGGATTCAGTATACTAACACTCTTAAGAAGGAACTACAGGGGTATCAAGCCAGAGAATCAATACTTCAAAAACCAGCTAACGACTCAAAAGAGAATTACAAGCTTCTCTTATAAAAGCACAAGCTGACCGTACTAAACTATCAACTCTCCAATTCCATACTAGCTACCTGGAAAATACCCTAGATCTCATGAGGTCCTAACCAGTCTCTGAAGAAACCAACACTTCCCATGAAAACTCTTGGACTTCTGCTGCCATCAATGATATGTTCCTGGACAGAGGTTTCACCTTTCTTCATTGGGGCTTTCAAGACTGCATCGACCAATTTAAAGCAGCTGGTTACCCTCCTCCCGGGCACTCCCTTAGCTTTTTAGACATGGGCAGTACCATTGACCGTACTCTCCCTGAACTACTATCTTTTCCATTTCCCCCTCATGGGAAAATGTAACTTGTACCTATCATAACAACATTTATCTTGCCTTTATTACCTTGTTTTTTCTACGAACACATCATATATTCTGCAATGCTTTACATGATCGACTCAAGGACGCTACTGATTCACATCCTATCACCTTGTTAATAAATCTTCCTCAATTATTCTTTAAGTAAAAACACAAGGCGCTCACATTAAAACTAATCATGCTCTATGACCTATTCCTTAACTTAAGTAACACCCTAATAATAAATGAAGCCTATCCTAAGCCATAACAACTTAAGAAATAAATTACCATTCAAACAAACTTTTATTCCCAAAATAACCCTTCCTTTTAATCATCCTTACCACCCTTACTGCCCGGGAAGTAGGCCATCGCTCCATCAAACACGTAATTCCGTAAACAACCCTTCTCCTTTACCTCCCTTTCTGCCCTAGAAACAAGCCATCGCTCTATCACACGCATAATTCCGGAAACACCCCTTCTCTTTTACCCCCCTTACTGCCCTAGAAGTAGGCCATCGCTCTATCACATGCATATTTCCGAAAACAACCCTTCTCTTTTTCCGCCCTTACTGCCCTGGAAGCAGCTCATCGCTCTATCACACGCATAATTCCGAAAACACCCCTTCTCTTTTACTGCCCTTGCTGCCCTGGAAGAAGGCCCTTGTTCTATCACACTCATAACTCTACAAACAACCCTTCTCTTCCTGCCAACCCCAAGATTTATATTTCCAAGATGCTACTATTCAAATTAATAACCCCTTAAATTTTCAACCTCCTCGGTATCATTTACAACTCCTGGGAACCTTCACTTATCCCATCATCTTCCTCCCTTAGCTTTTTCCTATAAAAACTAAACCCCCAATCTTCCTCCTTCATCTTTTCCTTTTTTTATCTTTACCCTTTCTCCCCCCCCCCCCCCCCCCATGGCTTCTCCTTCCCATCCCATTGTTATAAGCTCTAACGCCAATTCTTCCATTGAATAACAGACTCGTTCCTTATCAACTTCTGCATATCGTCCTCGACTTTTCGCAAGGCCCTTTCGTTCCCCTTTCCCTTCATTTGGCAACCGCATATGGCATCCTCCAACACTACAATAGTGAGCTCCATCAAATCCTGTACTAGCTCCCGAAGAAGATGTTCTCGTAGTAATTAGGGGAGATTCCTCTGTGGGCTCTTCCTTCCCTCAGTTTTTTATACAAAAAGATGTTCAATTCATTTTCCTTTTTATGAAGAACCATGTATTTTGCTTTTTATATGATAAGTGTTATGCACTGTGCAATAGCAAAAATTTCCAATATAAGCATATCCTTTCAAAAGTTTCAGTGATAATGCAAAATCCCTTTTAAAAACAAATAGTCATGCTTTTCCTAAAGTTATTGATAAAATTTGCCAATACATTCTTACAACAATTAAATGACAACAACACACCCTTTCTCTCTGAGAAAAAAAATATATAAGTTTCACAGCATCTTATTCACTAAAATAGGGTCGCAAATGATATACATTCCAAGGCCTTGATAACAATCTTCCTTGGGCATCCTTCAAATAGTAAGCCCCCACTCCCGCTCAGCTTTCCACTTGAAAGGGTCCTTCCCATTTAGGTCCCAGCTTGCCCTTAGCTCCTTCAGGTAGCACCTTCTTTAACACCAAATCTTCTACCTGAAAAGAACAAGGCACTGCCTTTTTATTATAGGATGTAATTACCTATGCCCTGTATCTTTCAATGTTATATGCGGCCATATCCCTCTTTTCTTGAATCAAGTCCAATTCCATACTTCGAACCGCGCTATTGTTGCCTGAGAAATAACTCAGCACCCGTGCAGATTCTATTCCAACCTCTACAGGTAGAACAACCTCTGAACCATACACCATACTAAAGGGAGTGGCCCCTGTGGCTCTCCTGGAAGTAGTTCGAAAAGACCATAAAATGCTAGGTAACTCCTCCACCCAACTACCTCCTACATTCTCCAATTTAGTTTTTAATCCATGCACCAATTCTTTATTAGTTACCTCAACTTGCCCATTACTCTAGGGATAAGCCACATATGTGAATATCTGTTCAATTTTGAAGCCTTAGCACCATTTCGCTAACTTTTTACCCTGAAATTGCTGCCCATTATCAAATATCAATCTTCTAGGGATAACAAAGTGACATACAATTTTCCTCCATAAACATTTTAATACCATATGCTCGATGATACAGGATAAAGGTTCAGCTTCCACCCACTTAGAGAAATAATCTATAGCTACCAATAAGAATTTCTTTTGACCCATCCCGACCAGGAAAGGTCCTACTATATCCATACTCCATTGGTCAAAAGGGCAAGCCGCTACTACTGCTTTCATACATTCAGTTGGCTGATGCTATCAATTGTGATGCTTCTGACAGCTCTCACATTGTCATACCAACTATATAGAGTCCTTCATCAGAGTGGACCAAAAATATTCAACTAATAATACCTTCCGCGCTAATGCTCGACCCCCTATTTGACTACCACAAGCTCCTTCATGCACTTCTTTCAGCACATAATTTGCTTCTGTCTTCCCCCAAACAAGGCAGCAAAGGCCCGATACAAGTCCTTTTATACAAAATTCCTTTTATCATGCAAAAATTAATTTCTTGCTGCTTAAATTGTCGAGCTTTTACAGGGTCATCTGACACCCTCTTATCTATAAAGAACAAAACCAACTCCTTCTGCCAGTCATCTTCTATGACCTCTCCCAATCTTTCATTCTGTGGAAATAGTTCAATCTGCGCAATTATGTCCCGAGTGCCCCAATTCCCTAGCTAACTAGCCAACTGAGCCAACTCATCAGCTTTCTGATTTTTTTTATCCTGGTTATTTTCTTTATCAATACTTTTCAAAAAATCCCCTTTAGCCTTTTCTACCAACTCACAATACTTTTGACAATTATCATCCTTAACCTCAAATCCCCCCATAGTTTATTGTACTACTAAATGAGAATCCATATGTACAATCACCCGCTCTGTCCCTACATTTTTAGTAGCTTGCAAAGCTATCAGTAAAGCCTCATATTCATCTTCATTATTAGAGGCTCTGAAATGTAGTCTAACTGTCAGCTTAACTTCTTCTCCTTGCGGTGAAATCAGAATTACTCCTACCCCGCAACCCACTTTTTTGGAAGACCCATTTGCATATACCATCCATGGTTCACATTCTTCCTTGTGTACAATTTCCACTAAAAAGTCAGCTAATACTTGCACTTTAATAGAGGTACGGTGCTGATAGGTAATGGCATACTCACTGAGTTCAGTGGCCCATTTAATAAGTTTCCTCATAGCTTTCGGATGAGTAAGTATTCTCCCCAAGGGAGTGTCAGTGAGCACCACTAATGGATGAGATAAAAAAATACGATTGTATCCTTCGAGCAGTCAAAACTAGACCCCAAGTTAATTTCTCCAAATTAGTATAACGAACTTCAGCCCCCTTCAACAGATAGCTAATATAATAGATTGCATGTTGTTGGCCCTTGTCCTCTATAATCAATACTGAGCTTACAACCACCTCCGAAAGAGCCAGATACACCAATAACACTTCTCCAAGCTGAGGCTTAGCTAAGAAAGGAGGCTCCACCAAGTATTCCTTCAGAGATTGAAAGGCTTTATCACAATGCTCGTCCCATTGGAACCATGTAGCCCTCTTTAATATCTTGAAGAAAGGGAGACTCCTATCTTCAGATCGGGATATGAATCTTGACAGGGTGGTAATCCTGCCTAATAACCTCTGTACTTCCTTCAAATTTCTTGGAGGTTGCATTTGTTGAATAGCTTCAATCTTAATAGGATTAGCCCTTATACCCTGTTCAGTGACCACATATCCCAAAAAATGACCCTGTGTCACCCCAAATACACACTTTTTTGGATTCAACTTCATTTTATATTGACGCAGAGTACCAAAGGTTTCCTCCAGATTAGTTATTAACTGCTCAGCATATAAAGTTTTAACAAGAATATAATCCACATATACCTCCACATTCCTTCCCAACTGCTTTTCAAAGATCTTAACCATTAACCTCTAGTAAGTAGCCCCAGCGTTTTTTAATCCAAAAGACATAACTACACAACAGAAAGTTCCCTCAGCTGTAATAAAACTGGCCTTATTCTGATCTTCCCGAGCTAACAGAATTTGATGATATCCCTGATAAGCATCCATCATTGAGATAAACTGATGCCCAGCAGTAGAATCTACTAACTGATCAATGTGGGGCAAAGGATAGCAATCCTTAGGACAAGATTTTTTAAGATCTCTAAAGTCCACACACATTCTCCATTTCCCTGACGGCTTAGGCACCAACACCACATTAGACAACCAAGTAGGATATTGCACTTCTCTGATATGCCTAGCTTTCATTAATTTACCTATCTCTTCTTTAATAATAGCATCTTTCCCTGCTCCAAAGTGTCGGTGCTACTATTTTACAGGAACTGCAGTAGGTAAAATATACAATTTATGCTCCATGATGTTGGGATCAATTCCTGATAAGTCTTGCGGGGACCATGCGAAAATGTCCATATTTGTGATAAGGCATTGTATTAGGCCTACTTTAAGCTGCACGGGAAGATCCCGGGCTATAAAGGTAACATGTTCAACACACTTATCATTTAATACAATCGCCTCTTTATTGAGTTCTCCTATCTCTTCAGTAGCCCCCTTTTGAACAAAACACACTGTATCTCCGTACTTGGATTTTCGTAGAGACTTATTAACAAATTTTTCTTTTTGCACTGTCCTGATAGCATCCACATAGCACCTGCGGGAGAGTTGCTAGTCACCTCTTACCTCTCCTACTTCACTTCCTACGGGAAACTTAATCTTCTGATGGTAGGGAGAAGGCACATCTTGTAAGCTGCTAAAAATAGTTCTACCTAGGATAGCATTATAGGAAGAAGGCATATCCACCACGGTGAAATTGATAAGTACCGTCCTTCTCCTTGGCTCCTCCCCCAAGGACAAAGGTTACTTAATTTAGCCCATCGGCTGTACCTCATGCCCAGAAAACCCAAACAAAGAAGTTCCTACTGGCTGCAGATCAATGATGGCAACTCCCATTTGTTCCAGAGTTATCCAATACAAAATATCCACGGAACTGCCTGGGTCAACAAAAACTCTTCCTACATCGAAATTAGCAATGAGGGCTCGAATGACCAAAGCATCGGTGTGAGGGGTTATTACTCCCCCTAAATCATTATCATTAAAACCTATCACAGGTCCTCTGAACTTAGGAAGAACAGCAACATCTGCACACTCTTCCCACCTGTGTCTTTTTCGTGCTCTGTTAGAATCCCCATTAGTGGAGCCACCAGAGATCATGTTGATGGAACCTCTCACAGGGGGTTGATTAACAAGTGCTACCTAATCAAGGGTTAACTCCCTTATCTGAGCAGTCTATACAGGACGATTTATGAGGGGCCTTCCGCCATTTCCTCTACCATAATTTCTTCCTCCGAACCCCTGCTAATAAGGAACCGAGTTCATAACTAAATTTTGAACATGAGGATGAGCTCCCATAATCCTTTGTAATTCTATATCTAACTGCTGACAATTTTGAGTATTATGCCCATATTTCTGATGGAAAGTGCAGAAAGTAGGGGCTAGTAATCTCTTAGGCCCTTTGTCAGCTCCAAAGGGTCTTCGCAACAACTGATGCTCCATACAGATATTCATAGCCCTCTCCTTAGAAAATCGAGCTGGAGGAGAATATAGAGATCTATCCTATGAAGGGAGAGCAGGCCTTACCCATTCAGTCCTCCTCTCAGGTCTCTTCATTACTCTGAAATCCTAAGAAGTTTGCCAAGATTTCTGAGCATCTTCCAAGTTAAAAAACTTCTCTGCCCAGGATAACAGATCTTCAAAGTTTGTAGGAGGCCTCTTAGCCAAGGATTTAAAGAAATCCCCCTCTCTGAGCCCCTAAGTGAAAGCTCCCATCATCATACCAGGTTCCAAAGTAGGAATTTAACTATCAGCTTGTGTAAATCTATGCACATATTACCGCAAATTTTCTGTCTCTCTTTGCTTTAGATCAAAAAGACTTAAGGGTTGGGGCAAATATTTCTTAGAACTAGAGAAATGCCTTAGAAATAACGTAGAGAAATCCTTAAAGGATGTCACACTTTTTGGCTTCAAATCACTGAACCATTGTTCTATTGGCCCTACTAAAGTAGTAAGGAATACCCGACATTTAACCCCATTAGTATATCGATATAATAAAGCTGCATTCTCAAATTTTCTTAAATGATCTTTAGGATTCGTAGAACCAGCATATTCAGATATTTGAGGAAGCCAAAAATGTCGAGGTAATCCATCATTTAAGATATTTTCAACAAAAGGAGTTTCCCCCTCTGCTTATACAATAGCACTTATAATAGGAACTTCCCCCTCAGGTGGTACATTCTCTGAAGGAACAACACATTTTTCTTTCTCTTTTACTTTTTGGCGAGAACAAGAAGAGCCCTTCTTCAACTAAGAAATCTTACCTCCTTCTTCCTCAGAATCACTACTAGAGACATTATCTTCTTTAACCTTCTTCGAAGTAGCCCTTTGCGACATTTGATCCATCATCTCGGCCATAATTTGCATACGATCTTCCTTATATAAGGGCTCCCGATGCCTTTTGCTGGTACCCCCCTGGGAGGTACTAGAGATGGACTTCTCCCCCTCTACTGGCTCCTTCAATGTCCGTCTAATATTCACCATCACGACTTTTTGTTTAGATTCCCACAGATGGCACCAATTTGATGGTGCTTACTTCTTTAGATCACCGAGATTCCCCTTCCTCTCCTTGCGAATGCCTGGATCTGACACCGCAAGAGAGAGACTTGGAGGAGAAAAGATGAGCTGTATGAATCACCTTTAATCTTTAGGAACTGAGCTGAGTTTGACATGCCAAAGAAGAGTGCTAAGGGTTGGTCGGCTTCCCGGTGCGGCCACTCCGATGATCAAGTTAGTATGAGTATGAGAAGAAAGTAATGAATCTGGAAAAGAAGAGAGATCTCAAAGATACCAAATGGAGAAGAAAACAATCATCCCTTGCTTCGCCCTCTTTTGCCCCTTTTATATATGGATCAACCGCTTTCTTCTTGAGGTGAATTTACTTTAACACCCTTCACCTAGCTATCCCTGCAACCGCTTTTCCCGCCTATATTCAAAATACCTTTCTCAATTGCTTCATGTGCCCTTTATTTCCTTGCCAAATATTTAAACTCATAAAATATCTCATTAATCATGTTTTATCCTCCCAAAACTCCCCTTATAATCCCTAATTACTCTCTCCACATGATCTTACCAAATACAAAGGGAATTTCCGGGGCTCCTTGCATGGCTCAGGAAATACACTTACTACCCGAAAAACACATATACTACCCGAGAATAATATATACTTACACATACTGCCCTGGAAACATATATACTACCTTGGCACTAACAACACCGTCCTGGAAATGCACATACTGCCCTGGCACTATTCACACTGTCCTAGAAATACACCTACTTCTCTTGAAATTAACCACACTACCCTGGAACTACACATACTGCCCTGGAATAATACATACTATCCTAGAACCATACAAACTGCCCTAGAACTATTTTTACTATCCTAGAAATGCATAGACTGCCCTAGCTCGATCGACACTTTCCTGGAAATGCCCCTATTGCTCTTGGAATCAACCATATTTCCCTAGCACCACACATACCGCTCTAAAATAATACATACTACCCTGGAACCATACAAACTGCCCTAGAACTATTTTTACTATTCTAGAAATGTACAGACTGCCCTGGCTCATTCGACACTGCCTTGGAAATACCCCAGAATCAACCACACTACCCTGGAATAACACATACCGCCCTGGAACAATACATACTGCCCTGGAATAATAGAAACTGCCCTAGAACCATTTTTACTATCTTGGAAATGCATAGACTGCCCTAGAAATACTCCGGAATCAACCACACTGCCCTGGAATGACACATACAGCCCTGGAATAATACATACTGCCCTGGAACCATACAAACTGCCCTTGAACCATTTTTACTATTCTGGAAATGCATAGACTGCCTTGGCTCTGTCGACACTGCCCTAGAAATACCCCTACTACTCTTGGAATCAACCATACTGCCCTGGAACTTCACATACCACCCTGGAACAATACATACTACCCTGAAAATGCTTATATTGTCTTGGAATTGATGACACTACCCTGGAAACACACCTTCCATCCTGGAAATATACATACTGCCTTGGAAATACACATACTATTCTGCAAACCCCAACCCCATTACATGGTTTTGGATATAGCAAGTGGTATTAACCACTTTTTCCCACAAGTAATTGTTAGGGCAATCAACCCGTGATATGGTTTTGATGTGTGTGGCAAAGGGTTTAAGTTAGGATGTTTGGATTTGATATGTGTGTTGGAGTCTTGCAGTACTTAGTAATTCGCACATGGAGCATTGGCGAGTTTCACCTCTCATGACTCGGCCCTTGAGTCGGTGAAGGATGGCTTTGCAGAAGTCGTGCGCTTGGAGCATCCGAGGGACCGCTGGACGAGGAGATTGGAGTGAAGCCAGAGGAAGTAGACTTCAGAGTGAGACGTGAAGGATGGCGCTGCAGAGTCGTGCGCTTGGCGCATCCGAGGGACATGGTCGGACGAAGACAACTTCAAAGGCGAGGGACTCCAAGGGATGAGAGTGAGCGAATGTAACCCAGGAAGGGGTAGTGTGCTTAGGTGGAACTTGGCCAATTGGTTAAGTGTTAGATGGGATTTCCGGACATAAGTCGACTGCCATGTAATGGTAGTCGACTACTCTAAGTCGACTATGACTCGAATAGTGTTCGAGTCTGATTCATGTGCCAACAGTCAACTGCCATGGATTGGCAGTCGACTGCGAGACCACTAGTCGACTGATGAAGGCATCAATCGACTAATCGTAAGGGTTTCAGGCATAGAATGGAGTGTCCACTTCTGGCACTCGACTGATAGCTCCATCAGTCGATTGATGGTAAGATCAGTCGACTGATGCGGGAGCCGTTGGATGGAATCCAACGTGGAAGCAGCCATTATTAGGCAATGGCTACGGGATCAGTCAACTGATCGGTGCATCAGTCGACTGCTCCTGTGTCAACGGAAAGAAACCCTCTTCTTCTATAAAAAGAAAAGGTGAGGGGCTTTGGGGGCCTAATGTTCATGCTCTAAACTCTCCCAAAGTTCCCTAAAGGCTTTCCATCCTCTTACTTGAGTTTATTTACATCATAATTGTAAGAGGAGTGATTCTTGTGTAAAGAGGTTACCTCCACCTAGCTTGGTGCAAAGGAGAGATCTAGTGGATAGATTGAGGCGTGATTCACCTTGGACGAATCGGACCGTGGATTAGCGGCGAAGCCGTGAACCATGTTACATTGTGGTGTTAGCATTTGCATTTCTATTCTTCCTTTGCTTTGTCTTTTAATTGCTCATATTAATATATTCTGCTTATGCTAATAGTTTTGTAGACGATTAATGAACGACTTCCATCTACGACGAAAGAAGGCTATTCACCCTCCTCTAGCCGACCAACATCGACCCTACAAGAAGACTGCATACTTGGACTTATGCTGCCAAGAACTTCCCTTGGATTTTTCTTGCCAAGATTCATACTTTGACTTCTCTTTACCAAGTCTTCACACTTGTATTTTCCTGTCACTTAACACATTCATGGTTAGATCACAAATATTCTCTAACTATAAATGATTATTCAAACATCAAAATACATAAATGCTTAAGGCATTGTTGCACCAACAAATCCAAGTTTATTTCTAAGGTATCACATAATCTTGAAAATGTCCTAAAGTGTCAACTCTACCATGGTTAGGTTAATTACCCTTCCACTTAGGGTTGACACACTCTAAACCCATTTAGCGTGATGGAATCACACTCCTAAGAACCCAATACTTATTCGAGCTCCTTGGATTAACTAGATATTCACTAGGATTGACCTCCCTAGATACCCTCCTAATGACCCTTCTAGGCTTTGAAGTCTTGATCATTTGGGTCTTATCTAGGTTAACCTTAGGGGTAACTCCCCTTATAACCTTGTTAGTGGCTTTCCTAGGTTCCTTTGAAACCCTAGCTACTAGACATCTACCATGGTCAACTCTAGGGATGACTTCTCTTGTGACCTTGGTTTTCCTAGACCTCGACTGAGTTCCATAGTCAAATGGAACATTGTGGTAGGTTAGCATAATCTCCTTGGACTTAGACTTGTGACCCATGTTGGTGCAGTAGGCACCTAAGTCGAATCTGAGTTTTGATTATAGCAAACGATACAAAGTTAAGCTCATGTCGTTATCTCACGAGCTGAATCGAGTGTGCAGAAAATTGCTATAGCTAGAGATGAAGGCTAGCGACACCCGGAGGAAGCCGCGGTGGTCGAGCGACACTCAGGTGACTTCGAAGGGAGCCGAAGGAATCGGGTGGAAGGCTGGAAGCGAAAGCGACATAGTAAGTATCTAGGTAAGCTCGTGTGTGTGTGAGCGTAAGTGAGGTCGTATCCTCTTTACGGAGATGATCTTAAGCGTAGATCCGACCAAAGACATCCTATAGATGGTCTAGGTTGAGATCGGACAGTCGGCGACTGTCGAAATTATGTTTTTGTTGAGCTAACTTTGACTTGCAGCAAGCATCAGTCGACTGCCAGCTTGGAGGACTCGACTGCCATCAATCAATTGACTGCCGGAGGTTAGCACTCGACTGATGCTGCCATCAGTCGACTGATGGTCAAAGGATCAACTTCGAGGAGTCAAGGCTTATCACCAAATTTCAAGGGGAGTGGTGCTCAAATATGATTGGCTAGGGTTCCTCTCGAAAAGGGGCTCAAAGACTATAAAAGGAGGTCCTAACCTAGGGTTTCTTCATCAATTCTAAGTGCTCAAAAGCCTCCACAATGCTGCGACTCTCCGACGACTCTACAACAATGAAGTGCTGCCAACAACTCTAGCTTAAGTTCTTTTTTTTTCTAGTTGTTGGTATAATCTTACTTTGTTATTGCTTTCAATATTGCAATTCTTTTTAATCAAGGTTTTCTATCGTTGCATTTTACTTAAATAGAAGAGAGGGTTTGTCTCTCTATCTTTTTTGCTTCAAAGGTTTTTGTAATCGTCAAACTCCTACCTCCAACGAGGAGGAGTGTTTTAGTGAATTGCCCTCCGTACACGGTCTAGGACCATTAGGGCCTTGGAGTAGTAGCCAAAGGCTACGAACCAAGTAAAAAAATATCTTGTCTCTTTTTGTTTCATTTATCTTTCCGCTGCACTTAATTGTTTTGATATGAACTCGAAAAAAAAAAAAGGTTTTTCGCTATTCACCCCCCCCCCCCCTCTAGCGAACCGCTTCGATCCAACAACCCAAGCCTTTCCTATCCTTAAGTAGTCCTTGCCTCCTAGACCCTACCCTTTGACTACTTGAATATTGACTTGAAATTGTCATTTTGCAAGGGTTTTTTTCTAATTTCTCAAGTCTTGACCTTAAGGCTTGATTTTCCTCAACTAACTTATCCAGTTTTGATTTTTCATTTGTTCTTGGGATATTTCTCGTTCTAGGAATGTGTCTACCCATCTTAGGATTAATGTCTAAATTGTTATTCTCTACCTTCCTATCCTTAGGTAAGGTTGATCTAGAGTTAACGATTCTAGACTTATCCTTAAGATTATCATGTTTAGCACCTAAACAAAAACATTTATTACTATTAGCATGCTTTTTCTCATGAACAATTGCAAGAAAATTATTAGCATATAAATAAGGTCTATTGCTAACATGCTTTTTGTTATGAATTAAAAAAGAAGCATAATTAAAAGTTACCTTAGGATTTGCCTTAGCTCTCCCTACATTTGAGACTCCTCCTTTGCCCATGGTTTGCTACCTCCCCCAAGGGCATTGACTTCTATAGTCGCTTCTTTGATTGCACTTGAAACACACAATGTACTCCTTGCTCTTAATTGTTGGGGCTCTAGCTGAAAGTTAAAGCTTCACTTCTCGATTCGCCTCGATCGCTTGTGCATGGCGATCCTATCTCGCATCCCCGGATTAAAAAAAATTAATTCGAACAAAAATGGATTACCCAAGCAATAGATTCACCATTGTGCTATTTGATTTGAGTGGTCTCTTAAACAAACTTGTTGTTCAAGCAACCTAACTCTTTTCCTCGATTAGCCACGGAATAGATGATGTACGGATCGCCGATTTTTGTATTTATCATCGGGGTCCATGATCATACAAGTGTAAACAATTACATAGAACAAAAGGAAACCAAACAAGAATTATACCTCTTGTTTACCTCTTAATCTTCTATCGTATGACCTATCCTCCTCTTGGACGTCGTGTGGGCGACGATCTTCCAAGAGTCGAAGCCTCCTAGATCGCATGTCTTCCCTTCCTTATTCACTCCGAACAAGGGAAGATAACCAAAATCTTCTTCTCCTATCTAGTGTCGACCCCCAAGCTTCCTTGCTTGGTTATTGCCGCTGGCCAAGGAGAGGAAGAAGGAGAGGGCGCAGGCCAAAGGTTGAGAGAAGGGAGTCCAAACCCTAACCTTGCCGTCGGCCAAGGGAAGAGGTTGAAGGTGGCGCCGCTGGCCCTAGGAGAAGATGAGGGTGCACCGGCCAAGAGAGAAAAGAAGGAAAAGAAACCCTAATTCTCTTGTGCCGCCGGCCAAAGGGACAAAACCCTAGCACACCTCCTATCACCTTGCTGCCCAAGCCAACCCTAATTCATGTTGGGGTTGATCTGTGAGGGGAAACTTCGCTTCCCCTTCGCCACGGTTGCTTGACCATGGTGATCCCTTCGATGTCCCCGGATTAAAATTTTAATCCTAGACAAAAGGGATTCCCAAAGCAACCAAGTCATCGTCGTGCTATTCGTTTAGAGAGGTCACTTGAACAAACTAGTTGTTCAAGCAACCATCCTCTATTCTACGAGTAGCCGCGGAATAGACG
Organism: Wurfbainia villosa; assembly: GCA_025175895.1. Taxonomy (NCBI): domain Eukaryota; kingdom Viridiplantae; phylum Streptophyta; class Magnoliopsida; order Zingiberales; family Zingiberaceae; genus Wurfbainia; species Wurfbainia villosa. The sequence continues at coordinate 97,350,977 of CM045986.1, forward strand.
ATGTCCGGATCGCCGGTTTTTGTGTTTATACTCGGGATCCAAGTATTATTTAGCCATTTACAGAAATATAACATGCTTATAAATCAAAAATAAATACAAGCAATGAATAAATGAGAAAGAAGAATAGGTATACCTCCTAGTCTTCTAATGTATGACCTTCCTCCTTTTGGACGTCGTGTGGGCGACGATCCACCAAAAGTTGAAGCTCCTAGATCGCAACACTTCCTTCCTTGCTCTTCCAAAGCAAGAGAAAGAATAGAAACAAGGATATTTACCTCCCTAAAACCAGCCAACAAGAAGCAAGGAGTATCCTTGCCGCCGGCCAACAAAAGAAGGAAAGAGAAGGAGTTTTGGGTGTGGCCGGCCAAAAGCTCCAAGGGAAAACCCTAAACCTTTGTTCCACCGGCCAAGGAGAAGGAGAAGGCTTGTTTTGGACGCTGGCCAAGGTCTGGAAGGAAGAAGATGGGCGCCGGCAGCTTGGGGAAGAAGAACAACTAAGGAAAGACTTTCCTTAATAGGTGCCGCCCAAGCTCCAAACCCTAATTCCTAACCTTGCCGCCAACTCCAAAAACCCTAGCTCTCTTCAAAATTGTTCTCCACGCCAACTCCATGCCATCCTTTTATAGAGTTAGGGATAAGCCATGAATTAATCTCATCCATTGGTTCTAGGGATTTAATCTCAACCGTCGGATCTAGAGTTTTAATCTCAACCGTCGGATCTAGAGATTTAATCTCTACCTTTGGATCTCGAGATTTGTTTCTATCCTTTGGATCTAAGCATCATGAGGTGTTAATAGGCTACATTAGGGACCATGAGGAGGAGTTGGGTCTTGGTCACCCATGGATCAAGCCCACATAAAGTCCGATCCACTAATGATGGTCCAATCCACTAAAGGTCCATCATTGATCTACCTCACCAACCCCCATATCATAATATGGGATCCATATATTATTTGTACATTTTCTCCCCGTGTTTAAGATCTCGAATGTCCGTCAATTAATTAATTTACTGACCATTAATTAATCGACATCTAACTCCATGAGTAGTACCACTCAACCTTTTCATCATGCCGGACCAAGTCCACCTGCAGGGTTTACATGATGAACCTTATGAGCTCCTAAAGGGGACATCATCATCCTAATATATAGGACACAGTTTCCTCCTATAATCAACGGCACACCATATAAATAATATCATCTCCCAACTTACCGAGTCTATCGATTTAATCTATAAATCTCGCCCATTGGTAAATCAAAGAGATGAGTACCAAGTATATGTGCCCGTTATTATATTGGGATTAAGAGCATGTACTAAATAATATCTGAGGTCCGATTCGATTATGTAGTCAGCAATAAATCGAATCACCTCTGTGGTCGGTCCCGCTAATACACACAAAGTGCACTAGTGTGATTCTATGGTCAAGACAAACCAATACTAAATCACACTACAACCATTCCGATGGTTTGTCCAAAGCCATCTCGGTTGTGAGCCTTTACTTATACTTTACAAGGAGCCGATAACATGATCTCCCGTGTGACACCACACACCATGTTATCTACAATGTAAGGTATTAGACAATATTGCATAACCATAAAAATATGCAAACAATGATCATGTGATTCTTATTTCAAAATAAAGATGTTCATACAAAAAATAGACTTTTAAGTATACATCCCTACAATCTCCCACTTATACTAAAAGACTACGCTTCCCTCAAAGTGCCATACATCCGATCCCCATTCCTCCACATGCCTATCAAAGCTCTCTAGGAAGGCCTTAGTGAAAGGGATTTGCTGTGTTATCCTCCGATGCAATCTTGGCCACAAAGAACTTCCTCTCTTTACGATTTCTCGACGTGGTACTTGCGCCTATGTGTTTACTAGCCTTATGGGCTCGTGGTTCCTTCGAAGCTTTGAATCGCACTACTATTATCACAATAAATTGTGATAGTTCCGGGCAAACCAGAATCACATCCAAGTCCATCGAAAGTTCCCGAGCCATACAGCCTTCTTTGGCCGCCTCGTAGGCCGCCACATACTCTTCCATGGTGGAGTCCGCCACGCATTTTGCTTGACACTCCTCCATACAATGGCTCCACCTCCCAAAGTAAACACAAAACCCGAGGTAGACTTATCATATCCCTATCGATTGAAGTCGAACTGTGTAACCCATAGGAGTAATTGGTCCGCCTGCAAACCAAAGATATAATCCCTAGTCCTTCTCGTACTTCAATATATGCTTTACCACCCAATGTCCCCGTCCCGGATTACTCGATATTCGCCGACCATGCCCATGGCAAAAGCAGATATCTGGTCTCGCATACATAGCATCGCATACATGAGGCTTCCTCGCCGCCAAGCATAAGGAACCGCCTTCATCTCCTCTATCTCCTCGCATGATCTAGGACACATCTCCTTAGATAAAGGTACTCCATGCCTAAAAGGTAGAAACCCTTCTTGAGTTCTCGCATGCTAAAACGCTCCATAATCGTGTCTATGTATGAAGCTTGGGATAAGCACAACATCCTTTTCTTGCGATCCCTTATAACCTTGATCCCAAGGATGTGTCCCACTTCTCCCAAGTCCTTCATATCAAACTGCTTGACAACCATACCCTTACGTCCGATAACACCTTGATATTGTTGCCAATCAACAAAATGTCATCTACGATAGTACAAGAAATACCACTACGCTTCACTACATCTCTTGTATACACAAGACTCATCTGGACTTTGAATAAATCCATAAGACTGGATCACCTCATCAAACCGAATGTTCCAAGACCTCGAAGCTTGTTTCAATCCATAAATGGACCGATTAAGCTTACATACAAGATGCTCTTTTCCCTTAGCAATGAATCCCTCTGGTTGCTTCATGTAGATGTTTTCCTCAAGACTTCCATTAAGGAAAGCTATCTTGACATCCATCTGCCACACCTCATAATCCATATGAGCTGCTATGCATAAGAGAATCCGGATAGATTTAAGCATGGCTACCGGTGAAAAGGTCTCCTCATAATCGATACCCTCTTTCTGAGTATACCCCTTCGCAACAAGCCTCGCTTTGAAGGTCTCAACCTTCCCATCTATTCCTCTCTTTCTTTTGTAGATCCACTTGCATCCAATGGTTTTTACACCATCGGGTGGTTCTACTAGCTCCCAGACCTGATTTGAATCCATAGATTCAATCTCAGCATTCATTGCACTCTGCCAAGAGACTGCATCTTTATCTTGGATTGCATCATCATATGTCCAGGGATCAGGTTCATGTTCGTCAAGGACCAAATCAAAAGATTCTCCCAAGAACATGAATCTATCAGGCTGTCTCACAACCCTCCCACTACGACAAGGTATCACCTGTGTATCCTCTGTGACACGTGGTGCAGTGACATGTGGTATATCCTCTTGTACCGGTGGTACTAAAGAAGTGACTTCCCCTTTTAACTCCTCCAGAACAATTTTACTCGTGGGCTTGTGGTTCATCACATAGTCCTCCTCTAGAAATCTGGCATTCGTACTCACGATCACCTTCTGATCTCTAGGACTATAGAACAAACCACCCTTCGTTCCCTTAGGGTAGCCAACAAACATGCACACTTCTGTACGAGGTTCCAACTTACCAGCATCTGCCTTTAGCACATGTGCTGGACTCCCCCATATCCGAATATGTCTCATACTAGGCTTTCGCCCAGTCCACAATTCTACGGGAGTAGAAGGCACTGATTTAGATGGAACCAAGTTCAGAATGTATACACAGATCTAGAGCATATCCCCGTAACGAATCTGCAAGTCGTAATAACTCATCATTGATCTAACCATCTCCATAAGAGTCCTATTCCTTCGCTTCTCGCTACACCATTCTACTGGGTGTGCCAAAGTGCATAATTGGGATTGAATCCCACCGATAAGTAATTCCTAAACTCTCCCAAGAGGTATTCACAACCACGATCAGATCGTAGGGTCTTGATACTTTACCTTGACGGCTTCTCCACATCACCTTGAATTCTTTGAACTCAAAGCATTCAGACAAGGGCGCATCAAGTAAATGCATCCATATCTTGAATAATCGCTCATAAAAGAGACGAAATATTCAAAACCACCTCTAGCCTGGATAGACATAGGACCACACAAATCAGAATGAACCAATTCTAACACATCTTTGGCTCTATACCCCTTGGCCTTGAAAGGCCTCTTGGTCATCTTACCCTCCAAGCAAGATTCACAGGTTGGGAGATCCTCCACCACTAATGAGCCCAAAGGTCCATCAGCTATCAACCTTTGAATCTGCTTAGGTTAATGTGATCCAGCCTAAGATGCCAAAGATATGTTTGGTTCATCTTCGAAGGTTCTTTTCTCTTATTGGAATTAGAAGATGAGTTATTAACTTCAATTTGCATCGTGGGAGGTTTTGGTTCAAGTGTGTACAAATTTCCTATCAATGAACAGATAATGTCCCTATTCCTTCTTATAACAACTCTTCATTAAAAGAAATAGAATATCCATCCATAAACAATTTAGAAACTGAAATTAAATTCTTTCTAAATAAGGTACATAAAGGCAATTCTTAAGAACCAAAAGTTTATTTTTCTCAAAAGATAAATGAACGCCTCCCATCGCAATACCGCCACCTTTGTGGCATCGCCTAAGTACAAGGTAATCTCCTTCACCTCGTCTGGTTTCCTGGAACCCCTGCAAAGTATTGCAGACATGATCAGTGGCTCCCGTATCTACACACCAGGTGCCGGTAGATAACACCGCTAAACATGTTTCAACGACTAGTCCAAAAGATATACCTCTGTTCTTGCGGTTGGGGCAGTCCTTCTTCCAGTGTCCAGTCTGCTTACAAGTGAAGCACTTGCCTTTCGGCTTCTTCACTCCTCCCTAAGTACCTCCAACCGCTTTGCCCCTTTGTTTCTTCTTCTTCTTGCCTTCGGCTTAGAAGCAGAAACCTTCTGGGTCATCACGGCATGCACCTGAGCACTCTGACGAAATAGTCCCTCTGCCGCCTGGAGTTCTGTCAGAAGTTCCGCCAATGAATACAACCTCTTGTTCATGTTGTAGTTGAGGCGAAACTGCTCAAAACTCCTAGGCAGAGACTGGAGTATGATATCGACCTGGGTTTCCCCATCGATCTCAGCTCCTAGGACCTCCAGCTCATTCAAATGAGCCATCATCTTGAGAACATGATCCCTCACGGGTGTTCCCTCGATCATGGTGGTCGTCATCAAGTTTCTCATGGCCTCTTGCCTCGCAGCCCGATTCTGGTGTCCGAAAAGCTCCTTGAGATTGAGCATCATATCATAGGCAGTGGGCATGGCTTGATGCTGATGTTGGAGTACATTTGACATAGATGCCAAAATGTAACACCGTGCCATCTCATCGGCCTTGATCCACTTCCTATAGCTCTCTCTCTCCTTTTCCCCAGAATCATCTACAGGCTTGGGAGGGCACTCTTCGAGGAGTACATATTTGTATTCCTCAAGAATAAGACAATATCTAGATTCCTCTTCCAATCTACATAGTTGGGTCCAGTAAGTTTGTTCTCTTTCAGTATCACAACAAGTGGGTTGAAAGTCATTTTGAAAGAAAACCTAAGAATCACATAAATCAAAACATTAGATTTCAAAAAATTATTGATTCCTCAATACAATAAAATTCCGAAATCAACCAACACCTCAAAACACCGAGAATATCGCATGCCACGCAGTGTGGACGTATACGAATTCTACATTTGTAAGAGGAGGTTTTACCCATTAATTTTATTATCTTGTCAACCTTACTTTTTGACAAATAAAATTAATAGTTGGTTCCTCTTTGGCCCTACAAATAAAAGCAGTGACTCCGATGGGGAGGATACTTTTGATTTGCATCTAAGTGTGCACCATTACACGATACTAAGGGAATTATTTCGGATTATGTGCCTTACCGCTGTGGAAGTACACATGCTCCTAGATAATTTCCTATAACCATTATTTGACCTAGTGATCCGCAAACAAACTCATCCGCAGGGAGGAAGGCACTCAGAGCCAACACGCAAGTTTGTTGCATCACACGTCAAATTGTAATGGAGGCCGCGGGAATTAATTAAAATATCCCTCTCCCAGTTATTAAATTAAAAATTAGGTATTTTCCTACGACATGCATTTCAAACAAAAGCAATAAATATGAAAAATAAATTATTTTCCAACTATTATGGCCTTTGTCTTCAATATGGCTCTGTCGATCGCTATCTCGCCCGCCTCCTCCTACGCCATGTACGAGCCATCCGGAGATCCGAGCCGAGACTAAATCCTATTTTAATTTACATCCATCGATCCTATACTCCACGAGGGAGTGTACATGAAATCTAGATCGAAAGTAAAATAAAATAAAGAGCGGCTAAACAATGCCATATTTAATTTACAAAAACTAAATACTAGCCTCGTCAACCCCGAGGATTCAACAAAATAAACATTTACACACATACAATCACATACACACACATGCCATAATAGTCGGATCTTATGCCTGCAACCAAAGAGTTAAACTACGCATATCCTACTATTATCTGACACATATAATATATGAAAAAGTGCATAAAAATTAACCGAATCCTAAACACACAAAACTGGAAACCTTGGCTCTGATACAAAATGTTGGGGTTGATCCGTGAGGGGAAACTTCGCTTCCCCTTCGCCACGGTTGCTTGACCATGGTGATCCCTTCGATGTCCCCGGATTAAAATTTTAATCCTAGACAAAAGGGATTCCCAAAGCAACCAAGTCATCGTCGTGCTATTCGTTTAGAGAGTTCACTTGAACAAACTAGTTGTTCAAGCAACCATCCTCTATTCTACGAGTAGCCGCGGAATAGACGATGTCCAGATCGCCGGTTTTTGTGTTTATACTTGGGATCCAAGTATTATTTAGCCATTTACAGAAATATAACATGCTTATAAATCAAAAATAAATACAAGCAATGAATAAATGAGAAAGAAGAATAGGTATACCTCCTAGTCTTCTAATGTATGACCTTCCTCCTTTTGGACGTCGTGTGGCGACGATCCACCAAAGTTGAAGCTCCTAGATCATAACACTTCCTTCCTTGCTCTTCCAAAGCAAGAAAGAATAGAAACAAGGATATTTACCTCCTAAAACCAGCCAACAAGAAGCAAGGAGTATCCTTGCCGCCCAACAAAGAAGGAAAGAGAAGGAGTTTTGGGTGTGGCGCCAAAAGCTCAAGGGAAAACCCTAAACCTTTGTTCCACCGGCCAAGGAGAAGGAGAAGGCTTGTTTTGGGCGCTGGCCAAGGTCTGGAAGGAAGAAGATGGGCGCCGTGGCTTGGGGAAGAAGAACAACTAAGGAAAGACTTTCCTTAATAGGTGCCGCCCAAGCTCCAAACCCTAATTCCTAACCTTGCCGCCAACTCCAAAAACCCTAGCTCTCTTCAAAATTGTTCTCCACGCCAACTCCATGCCATCCTTTTATAGAGTTAGGGATAAGCCATGAATTAATCTCATCCATTGGTTCTATGGATTTAATCTCAACCGTCGGATCTAGAGTTTTAATCTCAACCGTCGGATCTAGAGATTTAATCTCTACCTTTGGATCTCGAGATTTGTTTCTATCCTTTGGATCTAAGCATCATGAGGTGTTAATAGGCTACATTAGGGACCATGAGGAGGAGTTGGGTCTTGGTCACCCATGGATCAAGCCCACATAAAGTCTGATCCACTAATGATGGTCCAATCCACTAAAGGTCCATCATTGATCTACCTCACCAACCCCCATATCATAATATGGGCTCCATATATTATTTGTACATTTTCTCCCCGTGTTTAAGATCTCGAATGTCCGTCAATTAATTAATTTACTGACCATTTATTAATCGACATCTAACTCCATGAGTAGTACCACTCAACCTTTTCATCATGCCGGACCAAGTCCACCTGCAGGGTTTACATGATGAACCTTATGAGCTCCTCAAGGGGACATCATCATCCTAATATATAGGACACGGTTTCCTCCTATAATCAACGGCACACCATATAAATAATATCGTCTCCCAACTTACCGAGTCTATCGATTTAATCTATAAATCTCGCCCATTGGTAAATCAAAGAGATGAGTACCAAGTATATGTGCCCGTTATTATATTGGGATTAAGAGCATGTACTAAATAATATCTGAGGTCCAATTCGATTATGTAGTCAGCAATAAATCGAATCACCTCTGTGTCGGTCCTGCTCAATACACACAAAGTGCACTAGTGTGATTCTATGGTCAAGACAAACCAATACCAAATCACACTACAACCATTCCGATGGTTTGTCCAAAGCCATCTCGGTTGTGAGCCTTTACTTATACTTTACAAGGAGCCGATAACATGATCTCCCGTGTGACACCACACACCATGTTATCTACAATGTAAGGTATTAGACAATATTGCATAACCATAAAAATATGCAAACAATGATCATGTGATTCTTATTTCAAAATAAAGATGTTCATACAAAAAATAGACTTTTAAGTATACATCCCTACAATCTCCCACTTATACTAAAAGACTATGCTGTCCTCAAAGTGTCATACATCTGATCCCCATTCCCTACACATGCCTATCAAAATCTCTCGCCTGAATGCCCTTAGTGAAATGATCTTCCATGTTATCCTCCGATGCAATCTTTGCCCACAACTTCTCCTCGCTTTCGATTTCTCGTATCGGGTGGTACTTGCGCTCTATGTGTTTACTAGCCTTATGGGCTCGTGGTTCCTTGAGTTTGCAATGCACCACTATTATCACAATAAATCGTGATAGTTACGGGCAAACCAGAATCACATCCAAGTCCATCGAGAAAGTTCTGAGCCATCTGGCTTCTTTGGCGCCTCGAGGCCGCCACATACTCGGCTTCCATGGTGGAGTCTCGCCCACGCGCGCACTTTGCTTGACACTCCTCCATACAATGGCTCCACCTCCCAAAGTAAACACAAAACACGAGGTAGACTTCGTTATCCCTATCAGTTGGAAGTCGAGAATCCGTGTAACCCACGAGGAGTAATTAGTGCGCGATAAACGATATAATCCTAGTCCTTCTCGGGTACTTCAATATATGCTTTACGCGATCAATGTCCACATCTGGATTACTCTGATATTTGCTGACCATGCCCACGGCAAAACAGATATCTGGTCTCGTACAGAGCATCGCATACATGAGGCTTCCTACTGCCAAAGCATAAGGAACCGCCTTCATCTCCTCTATCTCCTCAGATGATCTAGGACACATCTCCTTAGATAGAGGTACTCCATGCCTGAATGGTAGGAAACCCTTCTTGGAGTTCTGCATGCTAAAACGCTCCATAATCGTGTCTATGTATGAAGCTTGGGATAAGCACAACATCCTTTTCTTGCGATCCCTTATAACCTTGATCCCAAGGATGTGTCCCACTTCTCCCAAGTCCTTCATATCAAACTGTTTGGACAACCATACCCTTACGTCCGATAACACCTTGATATTGTTGCCAATCAACAAAATGTCATCTACGTATAGTACAAGAAATACCACTACGTTTCCGTCACATCTCTTGTATACACAAGACTCATCCGGACTTTGAATAAATCCATAAGACTGGATCACCTCATCAAACCGAATGTTCCAAGACCTCGAAGCTTGTTTCAATCCATAAATGGACCGATTAAGCTTACATACAAGATGCTCTTTTCCCTTAGCAATGAATCCCTCTGGTTGCTTCATGTAGATGTTTTCCTCAAGACTTCCATTAAGGAAAGCTGTCTTGACATCCATCTGCCACACCTCATAATTCATATGAGCTGCTATGCATAAGAGAATCCGGATAGATTTAAGCATGGCTACCGGCGAAAAGGTCTCCTCATAATCGATACCCTCTTTCTGAGTATACCCCTTCGCAACAAGCCTCGCTTTGAAGGTCTCAACCTTCCCATCTATTCCTCTCTTTCTTTTGTAGATCCACTTGCATCCAATGGTTTTTACACCATCGGGTGGTTCTACTAGCTCCCGGTTTGATTTGAATCCATAGATTCAATCTCAGCATTCATTGCACTCTGCCAAGATACTGCATCTTTATCTTGGATTGCCTCATCATATGTCCAGGGATCAGGTTCATGTTCGTCAGGGAACAAATCAGAAGATTCTCCCAAGAACATGAATCTATCAGGCTGTCTCACAACCCTCCCACTACGATAAGGTATCACCTGTGTATCCTCTGTAACACGTGGTGCAGTGACATGTGGTATATCCTCTTGTACCGGTGGTACTAAAGAAGTGACTTCCCCTTTTAACTCCTCCAGAACAATTTTACTCGTGGGCTTGTGGTTCATCACATAGTCCTCCTCTAGAAATCTGGCATTCGTACTCACGATCACCTTCTGATCTCTAGGACTATAGAACAAACCACCCTTCGTTCCCTTAGGGTAGCCAACAAACATGCACACTTCTGTACGAGGTTCCAACTTACCAGCATCTGCCTTTAGCACATGTGCTGGACTCCCCCATATCCGAATATGTCTCATACTAGGCTTTCGCCCAGTCCACAATTCTACGGGAGTAGAAGGCACTGATTTAGATGGAACCAAGTTCAGAATGTATATCGCCGTATCTAGAGCATATCCCTAGAACGAATCTGGCAAGTCAGAATAACTCATCATTGATCTAACCATCTCCATAAGAGTCCTATTCCTTCGCTCTGCTACACCATTCTGCTGGGGTGTGCCAGGTGCAGACAATTGGGATTGAATCCCAGCCTCTGATAAGTAATTCCTAAACTCTCCCAAGAGGTATTCACCATCACGATCAGATTGTAGGGTCTTGATACTTTTACCTTGACGGTTCTCCACATCAGCCTTGAATTCTTTGAACCTGTCAAAGCATTCAGACTTGCGGCGCATCAAGTAAATGCATCCATATCTTGAATAATCGTCTATAAAAGAGACGAAATATTCAAAACCACCTCTAGCCTGGATAGACATAGGACCACACAAATCAGAATGAACCAATTCTAACACATCTTTGGCTCTATACCCCTTGGCCTTGAAAGGCCTCTTGGTCATCTTACCCTCCAAGCAAGATTCACAGGTTGGGAGATCCTCCACCACTAATGAGCCCAAAGGTCCATCAGCTATCAACCTTTGAATCCTGCTTAGGTTAATGTGACCAAGCCTAAGATGCCAAAGATATGTTTGGTTCATCTTCGAAGGTTCTTTTCTCTTATTGGATTTAGAAGATGAGTTATTAACTTCAATTTGCATCGTGGGAGGTTTTGGTTCAAGTGTGTACAAATTTCCTATCAATGTACCCGAACAGATAATGTCCCTATTCCTTCTTATAACAACTCTGTCATTAAAAGAAATAGAATATCCATCCATAAACAATTTAGAAACTGAAATTAAATTCTTTCTAAATAAGGGTACATAAAGGCAATTCTTAAGAACCAAAAGTTTATTTCTCCAAAAGATAAATGAACATCTCCCCCTTTACCTTGACCGCCATGTGGCATCGCCCAAGTACAGTAATCTCCCCTTGACCCGATCGTCTGGTTTCCTGGAACCTGCAAAGTATTGCGGACATGATCGATGGCTTCCGTATCTACACACCAGGTGCCGGTAGATAACACCGCTAAACATGTTTCAACGACTAGTCCAAAAGATATACCTTTGTTCTTGCGGTTGGGGCAGTCCTTCTTCCAGTGTCCAGTCTGCTTACAAGTGAAGCACTTGCCTTTCGGCTTCTTCACTCCTCCCTGAGTACCTCCCACCGCCTTCGCTCCAGTTTGTTTCTTCTTCTTCTTGCCTTTCGGCAGAAGCGAAACATACAGGTCATCATGGCATGCACTGAGCACTCTGGTGAAATAGTCCCTCTGCGCACTTTGGAGTTACATCGGAAGTTCACGATGAATACAACCTCTTGTTCATGTTGTAGTTGGTAGCGCTCAAACTCCTAGCGAGGCGGAGTATGATATCGACACAGGTTTCCCCATCGATCTCGGCTCCTAGGACCTCGGCTCATTCAAATGAGCCATCATCTTGAGAACATGATCCCTCACGGGTGTTCCCTCGATCATGGTGGTGCGTCATCAAGTTTCTCATGGCCTCTTGCCTCGCGGACCCGATTACGTGTCCAAAGCTCCTTGAGATTGAGCATCATATCATAAGCGTGGGCATGGCTTGATCTTGATGTTGGAGCATTTGACATAGATGCCAAAATGTAACACCGTGTCATCTCATCGGCCTTGTTCCACTTCCTATAGCTCTCTCTCTCCTTTTCCCCAGAATTATCTGTAGGCTTGGGAGGGCACTCTTCGAGGAGTACATATTTGTATTCCTCAGCAGTCAAGACAATATCTAGATTCCTCTTCCAATCTACATAGTTGGGTCCAGTAAGTTTGTTCTCTTTCAGTATCACAGCAAGTGGGTTGAAAGTCATTTTGAAAGAAAACCTAAGAATCACATAAATCAAAACATTAGATTTCAAAAAATTATTGATTCCTCAAACAATAAAATTTTGATATCAACCAACACCTCAATCCACCGAGAATATCGCATGCCACGCAGATGTGGCGATATACGAATTCTACATTTGTAAGAGGAGGTTTTACCCATTAATTTTATTATCTTGTCAACCTTACTTTTCGACAAATAAAATTAATAGTTGGTTCCTCTTTGGCCCTACAAATAAAAGCAGTGACTCCGATGGGGAGGATACTTTTGATTTGCATCTAAGTGTGCACCATTACACGATACTAAGGGAATTATTTCGTATTATGTGCCTTACCGCTGTGGAAGTACACATACTCCTAGATAATTTCCTATAACCATTATTTGACCTAGTGATCCGCAAACAAACTCATCCGCAGGGAGGAAGGCACTCAGAGCCAACACGCAAGTTTGTTACATCACACGTCAAATTGTAATGGAGGCCGCGGGAATTAATTAAAATATCCCTCTCCCACTTAGTAAATTAAAAATGAGGAATTTTCCTATGACATGCATATCAAACAAAAAGCAATAAATATGAAAAATAAATTATTTTCCAACTATTATGGCCTTTGTCTTCAATATGGCTCCCGTCGCATCGCCATCTCGTCCGCTCCTCCTACGCCATGTACGAGCCATCCGGAGATCCGAGCCGAGACAAAATCCTATTTTAATTTACATCCATCGATCCTATACGCCACGAGGGAGTGTACATGAAATCTAGATCGAAAGTAAAATAAAATAAAGAGCGGCTAAACAATGCCGTATTTAATTTACAAAAACTAAATACTAGCCTCGTCAACCCCGAGGATTCAACAAAATAAACATTTACACACATACAATCACATACACACACATGCCATAATAGTCGGATCTTATGCCTGCAACCAAAGAGTTAAACTACGCATATTCTACTATTATCCGACACATATAATATATGAAAAAGTGCATAAAAATTAACCGAATCCTAAACACACAAAACTGGAAACCTTGGCTCTGATACCAAATGTTGGGGTTGATCCGTGAGGGGAAACTTCGCTTCCCCTTCGCCACGGTTGCTTGACCATGGTGATCCCTTCGATGTCCCCGGATTAAAATTTTAATCCTAGACAAAAGGGATTCCCAAAGCAACCAAGTCATCGTCGTGCTATTCGTTTAGAGAGGTCACTTGAACAAACTAGTTGTTCAAGCAACCATCCTCTATTCTACGAGTAGCCGCGGAATAGACGATGTCCGGATCGCCGGTTTTTGTATTTATACTCGTGATCCAAGTATTATTTAGCCATTTATAGAAATATAACATGCTTATAAATCAAAAATAAATACAAGCAATGAATAAATGAGAAAGAAGAATAGGTATACCTCCTAGTCTTCTAATGTATGACCTTCCTCCTTTTGGACGTCGTGTGGACGACGATCCACCAAAAGTTGAAGCTCCTAGATCACAACACTTCCTTCCTTGCTCTTCCAAAGCAAGAGAAAGAATAGAAACAAGGATATTTACCTCCCTAAAACCAGCCAACAAGAAGCAAGGAGTATCCTTGCCGCCGGCCAACAAAAGAAGGAAAGAGAAGGAGTTTTGGGTGTGGCCGGCCAAAAGCTCCAAGGGAAAACCCTAAACCTTTGTTCCACCGGCCAAGGAGAAGGAGAAGGCTTGTTTTGGATGCTGGCCAAGGTCTGGAAGGAAGAAGATGGGCGCCGACAGCTTGGGGAAGAAGAACAACTAAGGAAAGACTTTCCTTAATAGGTGCCATGAGCTCCAAACCCTAATTCCTAACCTTGCCGCCAACTCCAAAAACCCTAGCTCTCTTCAAAATTGTTCTCCACGCCAACTCCATGCCATCCTTTTATAGAGTTAGGGATAAGCCATGAATTAATCTCATCCATTGGTTCTAGGGATTTAATCTCAACTGTCGGATCTAGAGTTTTAATCTCAACCGTCGGATCTAGAGATTTAATCTCTACCTTTGGATCTCGAGATTTGTTTCTATCCTTTGGATCTAAGCATCATGAGGTGTTAATAGGCTACATTAGGGACCATGAGGAGGAGTTGGGTCTTGGTCACCCATGGATCAAGCCCACATAAAGTCTGATCCACTAATGATGGTCCAATCCACTAAAGGTCCATCATTGATCTACCTCACCAACCCCCATATCATAATATGGGCTCCATATATTATTTGTACATTTTCTCCCCGTGTTTAAGATCTCGAATGTCCGTCAATTAATTAATTTACTGACCATTAATTAATCGACATCTAACTCCATGAGTAGTACCACTCAACCTTTTCATCATGCCGGACCAAGTCCACCTGCAGGGTTTACATGATGAACCTTATGAGCTCCTCAAGGGGACATCATCATCCTAATATATAGGACACGGTTTCCTCCTATAATCAACGGCACACCATATAAATAATATCATCTCCCAACTTACCGAGTCTATCGATTTAATCTATAAATCTCGCCCATTGGTAAATCAAAGAGATGAGTACCAAGTATATGTGCCCGTTATTATATCGGGATTAAGAGCATGTACTAAATAATATCTGAGGTCCGATTCGATTATGTAGTCAGCAATAAATCGAATCACCTCTGTGTCGGTCCTGCTCAATACACACAAAGTGCACTAGTGTGATTCTATGGTGAAGACAAACCAATACCAAATCACACTACAACCATTCCGATGGTTTGTCCAAAGCCATCTCGGTTGTGAGCCTTTACTTATACTTTACAAGGAGCCGATAACATGATCTCCCGTGTGACACCACACACCATGTTATCTACAATGTAAGGTATTAGACAATATTGCATAACCATAAAAATATGCAAACAATGATCATGTGATTCTTATTTCAAAATAAAGATGTTCATACAAAAAATAGACTTTTAAGTATACATCCCTACAATTCAAACCCTAAAAAATTATCTTGTTGCCCAAGACTCCATTTAATCATGTCCATTGGATCTAGGCTTCGTGAGGGTTTTAATAGGCTACAATAGGGACCATGCAGCGGAGTTGAATCTTGGCCACCTAATGGATCCGACCCATATAAAATCTGATCCATTAATGATAATCCATTCCACTAGAGGATTATCATTGATCTGCCTCACCAACCCCCATAATTAAATATGGGCTCCATATTTTAATTGTACAAATATCTCCCCGTGTTTAAGATATCGAATGTCCTATAATTAATTAATTTACTGACAATTAATTAATTAACATCTAACTTCATGAGTAGTACCACTCAACCTTATCATCATGCTGGACCAAGTCCACCTGCAAGATTTACATGATGATCCTTATGAGCTCCTCAAGGGGACATTATCATCCTAATACATAGGACACGGGTTTCCTCCTATAATCAACGGCACACCATGTAAATAATATCATTTCCCAACTTACCGGGCATATTGATTTAACCCATAAATCTCGCCCATTGAAATTAAAGAAATAAATATTAAGTACATGTGCCCATTATTATATCGGGATTAAGAGCATGTACACCATAATATCCAAGGTCCGATTCAATTATGTATTCAGCAATAAATTGAATCTCCTCCAAGTCGGTCCTGCTCAATACACACAAAGTGTACTAGTGTAATTCTATGGTTAAGATAAACCAATACCAAATTACACTAAAACTATGCCAATGGTTTGTCCAAATCAATCTTGGTTGTGAGCCTCTACTTATACTCTATAAGGAACTAATAACATGATCTTCTGTGCGACACCACACACCATGTTATCTACAATGTAAAGTATTATACAATATGCATAACTATAAATATGCAAACAATGATCATGTGATTCTTATTTCAAAATGAAGATGTTTATACAAAGCTAGGCTTTCAGTATACATCCCAACTATCTCCCACTTATACTAAAAGACTATGTTGCCATCAACTGTCATACATCTGATTCTCATTCCCTCCACATGCCTATCAAAAGCTCTCACTGGAAGGGCGCTAGTGAAATGATCTATCAGGTTATCCTCTGATGCAATCTTGGCGACAGCAACTTCTCCTCGCTTTACGATCTCTCGTATCAGGTGGTACTTGCGCCCTATGTGTTTACTTACCTTATGGGCTCGCGGTTTCTTCGAGTTTGCAACTGCACCACTGTTATCACAATAAATTGTGATAGTTCTGAGCAAACCAGGAATCACATCTAAGTCCATCAAGAAGTTCATGAGCCACACAGCTTCTTTGGCTGCCTCAGAGGCTGCCACATACTCAGCTTCCATAGTGGAGTTCACCATGCATTTCTTCTTGGCATTCCTCCATGTAATGGCTCCACCTCCCAAAGTAAACACAAAACCCGAGGTAGACTTATTGTTATCCCTATCTGATTGGAAGTCAGAATCTGTGTAACCCATAGGGAGTAATTGATTTTCCTGGTATACTAGCATATAATCCCTAGTCCTTCTCAAGTACTTCAATATATACTTTACCGTAGTCCAATATCTCTGTCCTAGATTACTCTGATATCTGCTAACCATGCCCATGGCAAAGCAGATATCCGACCTCGTACATAACATAGCATACATGAGGTTTCCTACCGTCGAAGCATAGAAAACCTTTCTTGGAGTTCTACATGCTAAAACGAGCCAAAATAGTGTCTACGTATGAAGTTTGAGATAAGCACAACATCCTTTTCTTGCGATCCCTTATAACCTTGATCCCAAGAATGTGTCCCACTTCTCCCAAGTCCTTTATATCAAACTATTTGGACAACCATACCCTTACATCTGACAACACTTTGACATCGTTGCCAATGAGCAAAATGTCATCTACGTATAGTACAAGAAATACCACTATGTTTCCATCACATCTCTTGTATACACAAGACTCATCTAGACTTTGAATAAACCCATATGACTGGATTACCTCATCAAAGCTGATGTTCCAAGATCTCAAAGCTTGCTTCAATCCATAAATGAACCGATTGAGCTTACACACAAGATGCTCTTTTCCCTTTGCAATGAATCCCTCTGGTTGCTCCATATAGATGTTTTCTTCAAGACTTCCATTAAGGAAAGTTGTCTTGACATCCATTTTCCAAACCTCATAATCCATATGAGCAGCAATAGACAAGAGAATCTGGATAGACTTAAGCATTGCTACCGGTGAAAAGGTCTCCTCATAATCGATACCCTCTTTTGAGTATACCCTTTCGCAATAAGCCTTGCTTTGAAGGTCTCAACCTTCCCGCCTGTTCCTTTCTTTCTTTTGTATATCCACTTGCATCCAATGGCTTTTACACCATTGGGTGGTTCTACTAGCTCTCAGACCTAATTTGAATCCATAGATTCTATCTCAGAATTTATCGCCCTTTGCCAAGATACCGCATATTTATCTTGGATTACCTCGTCATATGTCCAGGGATCAGATTCATGCTCGCCAGGGACCAAATCAGAAGATTCTCCCAACAAGATAAATCTCTTAGGTTGTCTAACAACCCTCCCACTACGATGAGGTATCACTTGTGTATCCTCTGTGATACGCGGTGCAGTCACTTGTGGTATATCCTCTTGTACCATTGGTACTGAAGTAGAGACTTCCCCTCTTAATTCCTTCAGAATAATCTTGCTCATGGACTTATGGTTCATCACATAGTCTTCCTTTAAAAATCGGGCATTCGTGCTAACGATCACCCTGTGATCTCTAGAACTATAGAACAAACCACCTTTCGTTCCTCTAGGATAGCCTACGAACAAGCGCACTTCTGTACAAGGTTCCAACTTACCAGAATCTACCTTCAGCATGTGTGTTGGACTCCCCCAAATCCGAATATGTCTCAGACTAGGCTTTCGCCCAGTCCACAATTCTGTGGGAGTTGAAGGTACTAATTTAGATGGTACCAAGTTCAGAATATACATTGTCGTATCCAAAGTATACCCCCATAACGAATCTGGTAAATCAGAATAACTCATCATCGATCTAACCATCTCCATAAGAGTTCTATTCCTTCACTCTGCCACACTATTTTGTTAGGGTGTACCAGGTGCAGACAGTTGGGATTGAATCTCAGCCTCTGATAAGTAACTCTTAAACTCTCCCAAGAGGTACTCACCACCACGATCAGATCATAGTGTCTTGATACTTTTACCTTGATGTTTCTCCACACAGCCTTGAATTCTTTGAACCTGTCAAAGCATTCAGACTTGCGGTGGATCAAGTAAATGTATCCATATCTTAAATAATCATCTATAAAAGAGATGAAATATTCAAAACCACCTCTATCCTGGATAGACATAGGACCACACAAATCAAAATGAACCAATTCCAACACATCTTTGGCTCTATACCCCTTGGCCTTAAAAGGTCTCTCGGTCATTTTACCTTCCAAGCAAGATTCGCAGGTTGGGAAATCTTCCACCACCAATGAACTCAAAGGTCCATCAGCTATCAACCTTTGAATTCTACTCAGGTTAATATGACCTAACCTTAGATGTCAAAGATATGTTTGGTTCATTTTCGAAGGTTCTTTTCTCTTATTAGATTTAGAAGATGAATTATTTATTTCTATTCGCATCGTGGGAGCTTTTGGTTCAAGAGTATACAAATTTCCTACCAACGTACCAGAACAGATAACCTCCCTATTCCTTTTTATAATAACTCTGTCATTAAAAGAAATAGAATTTCCATCCAAAAATAATTTAGAAACTAAAATTAAATTCTTTCTAAATGAAGGTACATAAAGGCAATTACTTAGAACCAAAGTTTTATTCCTATCAAAAGATAAATAAACATCTCCCACTGCAATAGTTGTCACCTTCGTAGCATTGCCCATGTAGACGGTAATCTTCCCCTCAGCTAGTCATCTGGTTTCCTGGAACCCTTGTAAAGAGTTACAGATATGATCAGTGGCTTCCGTATCTACACACCAGGTGCCGGTAGATAACACCGCTAAACTTGTTTCAACGACTAGACCAAAAGATATACCTTTGTTCTATTTGCAGTTGGGACAGCCCTCCTTCCAATGTCTAGTTTGCTTGCAAGTGAAGCACTTGCCTTTCAACTTCTTCACTCCTCCCTGAGATCCTCCCACCACCTTCATTGTACCTTATTTCTTCTTCTTCTAGCCTTTCGGCATAGAAGTAGAAACCTTCTGGGCAATCAAAACCTGAGAACTCTGACGGAAAAGCCCCTCTGCCGCCTAGAGTTTTGTCAAAAGCTCCTCCAACGAATACAACCTCTTATTCATGTTGTAGTTCAGGCGAAACTGCTTAAAACTCCTAGGTAGAGATTGGAGAATGATATTGACATGGGTTTCCCCATCGATCTCAGCTCCAAGGACTTCCAGCTCATTCAAATGAGCCATCATCTTGAGAACATAATCTCTCACGAGTGTTCCCTCAACCATGGTGGTCATCATCAAGTTTCTCATGGCTTCCTACCTTGTAGCCCGATTTTGGTGTTCGAAAAGATCCTTGAGATTGAGCATCATGTCATAGTTAGTGGTCATTGTTTGGTTTTCGGCACCACGGCAAGTGTGTATTCGAACATGTTTCGTAAATATGTGCACAGCGGAAGGATTAAAAAGTAATAAATCTAATTTATTACAACACACACATCACTCGCATGCACAGTGCAACATGTGTAGACATAATCGTAAATTCAAATTTTGCAATAAAAGAAATTACTCTAGTTATACTTGACGTATCACGTGTAGCGGGAATGGCATCAACCGGAGCGACTCTTGCTAGAATCGCCTCTATCCGTATCCACGCCGAGTATCATCGGGATGGATTCACAAAGCCACGAGCCTCATCTTCATAGGAGTCACTAGCCTCGTGTCGAAGACGATGTGATCAAGAGAAGATCACAATCCGAATCAAAATTCGGATTCAAAAATGAGTCCCCAAAACTCGTTTCTCCGGAGAGGTATTCACCAACCGATTGACGAATCCTTCATCCTCCACCTATGAGGATTACCAGAGATCGAATCCCCGGTAAAGTAGACGCTGTCGGAGCTCAAAACGCCATCCAAACGACGCTCCGACACGAATGAAAGAAGCTGTCCAGAAAACTAGACAGCTTGGCAGAGGAGTTACGCCCGCCCAAAGGAGGATAGTCGGCTGCACCTTGGTCACTGGAGCCAAGGGAAGTCGTCGGAGGGTCGCCGGAGGATCGCCGACAGAAGCTTGGATGCCAGCAGCAAGGTGGACAGCGGCACAAGGGTTGGCGGCGTGGAGAGCTTGGGCGGCAGCAACGAGAAGAGAGGGAGAGGGTGGCTAGGTTTTCCAACACACAAGTTATTCACGAAAAACCCTTAAACCATGTTTTTATAGAGAACACATTCTCCTAACGGTTATAGGTTCACAACCAGAACTCGTTAACACGCTCCAATAACTTAAGTTAAAATATACCAAACCGCGTTGGTCTATTTTAAGTTAAAACGAACCAAACCAACTTTAGTTCATTCGTTTAAAAACAAACCAAATCCCTTTGGTTTATTCTCCACCATTGGATAAGAACCAAACCAATTTGGTTCATCCATCATGTCTTCATAAGACACTGCCCATCCATGCTTCCATTGCGACTGAAACAGTTTCATGGATCTGAGAATCTCATTCTCAAGCTCGTTTTAAATCCTTCGTATTGCGCTCGTTGTGCGTGTGACCAAATAGATTCTCGATTTATGTTGGTCGTCTATAATTAACCATTAATTATAAAATGATCATGAGTGGCACCTAGTAGTACATCATGATCCCCAATTAACCAAAAAATCAACGGTTGATTCCAGAACCATTTTTGAAACCCTTCAGCAGCTATAATAATTCATGCCCCGTTCCCTTCACTCATATTTTACCCACATGGTTTAGGACATGGTCTATAGTGTCAGTCCCCACTAGGTTGACTACGTCACATCTAGCACAAGTATCATTTCGTCGTCCTATGAATTCTAGTTATTGCACATGTATCCAAGAGTACCTTACTCTAAATATGTAATGCTTTGGCCAAAGACTTTAGTGACAATCTGATGAGAGGTCATGGGTATACATCCCCTCGCAAGGAGTGGTGAATCCTTTATAGGTTATTCAAACACCTTCGGTCACTTCGACTTATACCCAATCATCTCGGGTTCACATCTCCTCAGAGATGCTTGCTTAAGATGTCAAAGCATAAGTCTTCATGACCAAGATGACTTGAATACTGCAAGTCAAAGGAACATCGCACTTAAGCTGCAGTAAGAACTTCATTGACATATCCACATATGTAGAGAATCATATGAAGTCTTACAGCTGGTCACTCCAATAAACTAGTTACCATAACTAGCATCCACGATTAACTCCTGACATCACAATGTCTCCAGCCAGTGAGAATCAGCTGCTTGGATACACCAAGGAGTATACCTCGTGCTAGTCTCGACAGAATTGATGGTGTCCAAATCCATCAATTCATCGACTATGGATAATTCCAATACATCACAATTACACATATAGAGATACTCACTAGTTGTGATCCAATCACAAATTCTCTCATGCTGTGAATCGTTTTGTGGACATTTAGTAAATGAGTTTAAGATCTAATCAAATACATGCAAACATGCATACTCAAATAGTGAATTTTTCATTTATCATATAAATGGTTCAAACATAAGGCGATTGCCTTAGAACATCTCTCATATATAACTAGCAAACTCCCACTTGACCTAATGTCAATCACCACGGTATCCAATACCATAAGCTCTAACATGACCCTCAAACTTACTTTGAGGTAATGCCTTATTTAAAGGATCCACTAAGTTCCTTTCGGTGGGAATCTTCTCGATTTATATTTCCTTCCTACTAATGATCTCTCTGATCAAATGATAG
The DNA here is from genome assembly GCA_025175895.1 of Wurfbainia villosa. NCBI lineage: Eukaryota > Viridiplantae > Streptophyta > Magnoliopsida > Zingiberales > Zingiberaceae > Wurfbainia > Wurfbainia villosa. The sequence continues at coordinate 97,373,289 of CM045986.1, forward strand.
CGATGAAGCACATGTTTGGATCGTTGATGAGACCTTGGCTCTTTCGCCTATGCAATTGCTCCATTGTTGTCACAGTAAATCAGTATTGCTTCAACTATGGCTGGAACCACACCAAGTTCTTAAATGAACTTCTTGATCCAAACCGTTTCCTTTGCTGCTTCCGAAGCTGCAATGTATTCTGCCTCTGTGGTAGAATCTGCTACAGTGTCTTGTTTGAAACTTTTCCAACTCACTGCACCCCATTCAAGGTTAACACGTACCCAGACCGAGACATGGAATCATCCTTGTCTGTCTGGAAGCTGGCATCCGTATACCCGTGTATCACCATGTCTCCTTCTCTATATATTAGGAACACATCCTTAGTTCTTCTTAAGTACTTAAGGATCGTCTTAACAGCCACTCAATGATCCATTCTTGGATCAGACTGGTATCTGCTCATGACACTCAGAGCATAGAATACATCGGGCCTCGTACATAACATAGCATACATGATAGATCCTATTGCGGATGCATAGGGAATCTTACTCATGTAAATCCTCTCATCTTCTATGCATGGACACAGACTTTGAAAGGTATATCTCATGCCTGATGGGTAGGAAACCTTTCTTGGATTCCGACATGCTAAACCTCTTTAGCACTCAGTCTATATATGTAGACTGCGAAAGACCAAGCAACCATTTCGATCTATCCCTATAGATCTTAATCCCGAGGATGTAGGTTGCTTCTCCCAGGTCTTTCATGGAGAATGTCTTGGACAACCAAATTTTAACTGACTGTAATACAGAAATATCGTTTCCTATAAGTAATATGTCATCGACATACAATACTAAGAACATGACTACACTCCCACTAACCTTCTTGTACACACAAGGTTCGTCCGGATTTTGTTAGAAATCAAACTTTTTGATTGTCTCATCAAAACCGATATTCCAGCTCCTGGATGCTTGCTTCAGTCTATATATGGACCATCGCAGTTTGCATACCTTGGTTTTATCAACTGATGTGAAGCCCTCAGGTTGTATCATATACACGTCCTCGAGTAGGTTTCCATTAAGGAAAGCTATTTTTACATCCATCTATCATATCTCATAATCGTAATGAGCCGCTATGGCCAGGAGCATCCGAATGGATTTAAGCATAGCAACAGGTGAATAGGTCTCGTCATAATCAACACCTTGCTTTTGATGATACTCTTTCGCCACTAATCTAGCCTTATAGGTAATCACATTACCATCCATGTCGATTTTCTTCTTGAAAACCCACTTGCACCCTATAGGCTTTATGCCTTCAGGTGGGTCAACCAAGTTCCAAACTTGATTTTCATACATGGAATCCATTTCCGACTTCATGGCGTTAATCCATTTATCCCTTTCTAAACTTTTTAGAACTTCTTCATAACTGGTAGTCTCCTCATCATCAATGAGTAACACGTCGCTCGATTCACTTACGAGAAATTCATATCTCTCAGGAATGTTGCGTGTTCTACCAGATCTACGAATATGTGGTGTCTCAATAGGTCCAGCCGATGGCTCATCACTATGAGTTATCGATTGTGGTGCTTCACCAAGTATCTCATCAAAGTCTATTTGAGTCTCTTGAGCCTCCTCAAGCTCAACGAAACTCGCACTGTTTTCTTGAAAGAGAAACTCTTTCTCTAGAAATACAGCATGTCTTGAAACAAACACCTTTTGTTCCACAAGATGATAGAATTGGTATCCCCTCATTTCCTTAGGGTATCCAATAAATAGACATCTATTAGACTTAGCATCCAGTTTGTCTGATATAGTCCGCTTCACATAAGCAGGACAATCCCATATCTTTAAGTAAGATACATGAGGTTTCTTACTATTTCATATCTCATATAGAGTAGTGGAGACTACCTTGGTTGGCATTCTGTTTAGCAAGTAAACAGCTATCTGAAGTGCATAGCCCCAAAATGACTTGAGAAGATTCGCATGATTCATCATTGACCTAACCATGTCCAACAAGGTCCGATTACGCCTCTCAGATACACCATTATGCTGCAGTGTATATGGCATAGTCCATTGAGACAATATACCATTGTCTCTTAGATAATCTAGAAACTCTTGACTTAAGTATTCACCACTTCGATCCGATCAAAGTGTTTTAATACTCTTGTCATGTTGTTTCTCTACTTCATTTCTGAATTCTTTGAACCTTTCAAAGGCTTCAGACTTGTGTTTCATCAAGAACACATACCCAAACCGTGAGTGATCATCGGTGAAGGTAATGAAGTAGCTATAGCCTCCTAGAGCTTGAGTTGACATAGGTCAGCATACATTTGTATGTATTAGACCAAGCAACTCTCCCACCCATTCACCTTTTCCTGTAAAAGGTAACTTAGTCATCTTGCCTTTTAAGCATGATTCGCATATATCGTATGAATCCAATTCAAACGATTCCAGAATTCCACATCGGTGTAATTCGGACATGCATTTCTTGCTTGCATGGCCAAGACAACAATGCCACATGTAGGAGTCTAATTGATTATCTTTTTGAGCACGCTTGTTGCTCGCTTCGATATTGAAAATGTCACTGGATACGTCCAACGTATAAATACCATTGCTCAAAGTTCCAGTCCCATAAAGTATGTCATTCAAAGTTATATAACAACAATTGTTACTAAACATCAAATGGTAACCATTTCTATTTAAGCAAGAAATAGAAACAATGTTCTTTATTAGAGAAGGAACATAATAGCAATTGTCCAGTTCTAAGACTAGTTCAATAGGGAGTTTCAGCAAATAAGTTTCGATGGCCACCGCAGCAACCTTTGCTCTGTTGCCAACTCGCAAATTTGACTCTCCTCTGACAAGTCTTCTTCTATTCCTTAGCCCATGTATGTCATTACAATATGTGAGCCACACCCAGTATCCAATACCTAAGTTTCTAAGGAAATAGAATGACAATCAATAACGAAGATACCTGAAGAGGATGGGGCATCGGATGCCTTCTAATTCTTCACGGACTCAAGATAAATCTTGCAGTTTCTTCACTAGTGGCCCTCCTTGCCACAATGATGGTAAGTGCCCTTTTGTGCTGGTTCTATGATGTGCACAGACGTGACCTCGAATCTTATAATGGATACCGTCGAGGACTCAAAGTGCATGCTCGTGCTCAATGCTCGCAAGTTCACGGATGTCGTCAAGTAATAAAGATTTATCGATCCCATAGGGACTGGGATTCGAATACTAATACACTAAGTGGTTGCGATTTTTCGGACGTAATCTCTGAGAGAGTCGGTTGGTGAGGACTATCGATGGACCCTACTCTGTACGGTGTCACACGGAGGAGGAAAAGAGTGTGACGGGGTCTTAAAAGGCGATTCTAGGACTTCAGTTTCTCTTGTGTACCACAGAACAATGTTGTCAATTGGCATCGTCTAAACGTCTACCTACGGTTTTGGGGAAGGGACATCATACACTCTCCCGCAGAGACGTCGCATTCACCGGGAGCTATCTTCGCCCAAAAGGACAGGATAGAGGGTACGAGGATGCCAAATCAATCCTTCCAGTGGACCGTTTCCGATTCCACTGCTCCCTTCTCCCCGTAGTTACGGGAGGTCAGGTTTACCCCTAGGTTCCTTGGATCAAACCTCCTAAATTTTAGATTGTGAGGGTTGTCACCACCTCGTATCGCCTAAGCATAGCGGAAAGAAAGCCAAACACATGTAGATATAATAGAGAGCAACTACCAATTGTCAAATCAAACTTATGGCTAGAATTTAATATGAACCAACATTGTTTATGTACACAAGCTACTCCCTAATCCTAGAATCGAAAGTACTACTCCATAAATATGAAGGAATAATAACAAAACATGTTTAAGTTTGAATACAATAGGAATAGAGCGCAGAAATAGAGATATACTATGCTTCGTGATCTTCCCTTTGGCGTTGTATTGCAAGTTGTGGACCTCCGACGGCGTTCCTCCTCCCCGCTGTGAGTTACCAAAGCTTTTTAGGGCTTCGTCATACCATCCTAGCCATCATGCCTCCTCCTAGGGTTTGGGTGGATCCATCCTTATATAGACATCGCCTCGAACCGCAGCAAAATCCAGAAAAAGCCCTATATGTTTTGCTCACATCATTCTGCCTTCTTAGCCTTCTTGTTCTTCCCTTTCTTCTCTTCCTTTGGCTTCCTCTTAGAACCTTTCTTTGAGGAATCAACTAACAGAACCGCCTTCTCCTCATGCTTCACAGAAGGCTCCATAGTCTTCAGCATATTGAGGAGCTCAGGAAAAGTAGATTCAAGTTTGTTCATCCGATAGGTCATCACAAATTGTGAGAAACTCTTGGGCAAACAATTCAGAATTAAGTCAATACTTAATTCATGATCCATCACAAACCCAAGGGTGGCCAACCGCTCGATGTACCCATTCATCTTTAGCACAAACTGTACTACACATGAACCTTCTTGCATTTTAGAGGTGAAGAGGAGCCTGGAGACTTCGAACCTTTCGGATCTCGCTTGCTCATCAAACAACTCATGAAGATGGAAGACTATGGTATTAGCATCCATATGCTCATGTTGCTTTTGCAGCTCGAGTTCCATTGCGGCTAGCATGATGTAACTCGCCAGTTCAGAATCTGTCGCATGTTTCTGATAGGCCAACAATTGGTCTGGAGTTGCATCGTCCCTAGGATGGTTGGGAAGAGGCTCTTCGAGGACATACGCGAGCTTTTCAGCCTTGAGAACTATTCTCAAGTTTCTAAGCCAATCCAAGAAGTTATGCCCAATCAATTTGTTTGAATCCAAAATAGTGCGCAAATTCAAAGACGTCATGATCAATCGATTAACCTAGAAATACAAAATGAGCATATATGAGATAGATGATTTAAAATGCATCAACATACATTTATAAATCCCATTCATTTTTCGAATTTCAAAAACCACAAAATCACTTCGGGAGATCATAGGTCCATCTCTGAATGGGTTGATATCTAACATAGATATGAACAACCTTGGAGAGAGTCCAACAAGTCATTCATAGCTACAATGGTAGGTATCATATATACCGATTGCATATCACAATGTTCTATCAACTAATTGAATGTTCACACATACATCAGGTTGTTAACTCATTAACAAGTATGCATCATATGCATAGCACCCAACTTCACCTCCCTTCACATCGACCTTGGAGAGAGTCCAACAAGCTGAAGCTCTAGGTTAAAGTCAACCCATTAATCAAGACATAGTTTTAATATGGTTAGAGCGCATTCAACCAATTAGCCCAGCTTGGAGAAAGTCCAACAACCAAAGCTAACGATTGACCTCTGACTCTTACCATATTAGTATTAAACTATTCCATGGTTTGAACATGTTCGGGTTCGAGCTGGGCTTAGAGAGAGTCTAACAACCCAAGAAAGAAACAGAACTCTAGTTCTAACCATATTAATGGAAGGTGTAGGCTTTAATATTGTGTAAGGGTTTTTATGTCTCTTCCTCTTTGCATGCAAATAACTATTATCTACATGGCATGGCATACATCTACATGTCACGACACGCATAGCATAATGATATGCATCTGCTGCAATTACATGATATACAATTATGGCATGTACAAAATTTCCTTATATGTCATAACTATTTATGGAAATAAAATATATTTGAGATTTGATTCTCAAAATCAAATCATGATTAAATTAGGAAATAAATTTCTAAATCTAATCATATATTTTATTTATGGAAGGTCTCAATTAAGGAAAGTCAAATTTAATTTAAGAAACAAATTTCCTAAATTGTCAAAATTATTTATGGAAATAAAATATATTTTAGATTTGATTTCCCAAATCAAATCATGATTAAATTAGGAAATAAATTTCCAAATCTAATCAAATATTTTATTTATGGAAAGTGTTAATTTCCATAAATACTTCTAAATTTCCAAAAGTAGAAGATTTTCATAAATACTTCTAAACTTTCCAAAATTAGAAAATTTCCATAAATACTTCTAAACTTTCCTAAAGTAGAAAATTTCAATAAATACAATTATGACTAATGCAAAACAATTTTACGATGATATCGAAACACAACCTGGGCTCTGATACCACTGCTGGGTTTCTAGAACCATGGCAAGTGGGTGTTCGAACATGTTTCGTAAACATATGCACAGCGGAAGGATTAAAAAGCAATAAATCAAATTTATTACAACACACACATTACACGCATGCATAGTATAACATGTGTTGACATAATCATAAATTCAAATTTTGCAATAAAAGAAATTACTCTAGTTATACCTGACGTATCACGTGCAGCGGGAATGACATCAACCGGAGCAACTCTTGCTAGAATTGCCTCTATCCGTATCCACGCCGAGTATCGTCGGGATGGCTTCACAAAGCCACGAGCCTCGTCATCGTAAGAGTCACTAGCCTCGTGTCGAAGACGATGTGACCGAGAGAAGATCACAATCCGAATCAAAATTCGGATTCGAAAATGAGTCCCCAAAACTCGCTTCTCCGAAGAGGTATTCGTCAACCGATTGAGGAATCCTTCGTCCTCCACCTATGAGGATTACCAGATATCAAATCCTCGGTAAAGTAGCCACTGTCGGAGCTCAAAACGTCATCCAAATGATGCTCCAACATAAAAGAAAGAAGTTGTCCAAAAAACTGGACAGCTTGGTGGAGGAGTTGCACCCGCCCAAAGGAGGATGGCCGGCTGCACCTTGGTCACTGGAGCCAAGGGAAATCGTCGGAGGGTCGCCGGAGGATAGTCGGCAGAAGTTTGGATGTCGGCATCAAGGTGGACGGCAGCACAAGGGCTGGCAGCGTGGAGAGCTTGGGCGGCGGCAAGGAGAAGAGAGGGAGAGGGTGGCTAGGTTTTCCAACACACAAGTTATTCACGAAAAACCCTTAAGCCATGTTTTTATAGAGAACACATTCTCCTAACGGTTATTGGTTCACAACCAGAATCCGTTAACCAGCTCCAATTACTTAAGTTAAAATAAACCAAACCGCGTTGGTCTATTTTGAGTTAAAACAAACCGAACCAACTTTGGTTCATTCGTTTAAAAACAAACCAAACCCCTTTGGTTTATTCTCCACTATTGGATTAGAACAAAACCAATTTGGTTCATCCATCATGTCTTCATAAAACACAGTCCATCCATGCTTCCATTGCGACTAAAACAGTTTCATGCTCGCTCCTTGTTTGGTCCAACCAAACCTAGTTTCTCTCGATCTGAGAATCTCATTCTCAAGCTTGTTTTAAATCCTTCGGATTACACTCGTTGTGCATGTGACTAAATAGATTCTCGGTTTATGTTGGTCATCTATAATTAACCATTAATTATAGAACGATCATGAGTGGCACCTAGTAGTACATCATGATCCCCAATTAACCGAAAAATCAACGGTTGATTCCAGAACCATTTATGAAACCCTTTAGCAGCTATAATGATTCGTGCCCCATTCGCTTCACTCATCTTATACCCACATGGTTCAGGACATGGTCTATAGTGTCAGTCCTCACTAGGCTAACTACGTCACACCTAGCCCAAGTATCATTTCCTCGTCCTACGGATTCTAGTTGCTGCATATGTATCCAAGAGTACCTTACTCTAAACATGTAATGCTTTGCCCAAAGACTTTAGTAACAATCCGACGAGAGGCCATGGGTATACATCCCTTCGTAAGGAGTGGTGAATCCTTTATACGCTATTCAAACACCTTCGATCACTTCGACTTATACCCAATCATCCCGGGTCCACATCTCCTCAGAGATGCTTGCTTAAGATGTCAAAGCATAAATCTTCATGACCACAATGACTTGAATACTGCAAGCCAAAGGAACATCGCACTTAAGCTGCAGTAAAAACTTCATTGACATATCCATATATGCAGAGAACCATATGAAGTCTTATAGCTGGTCACTCCAATGAACTAGTTACCATAACTAGCATCCACTATTAACTTCGGACATCACAATGTCTCCAGCCAGTGAGAATCAGCTGCTTGGATACACCAAGGAGTATACCTCGTGCTAGTCTCGACAAAATTGATGGTGTCCAAATCCATCAATTCATCGACTAGGGATAATTCTAATACATCACAATTACACATGTAGAGATACTCACTTGTTGTGATCCAATCACAAATTCTCTCATACTGTGAAACGTATTGTGGACATTGAGTAAATGAGTTTAAGATCTAATCAAATACATGCAAACATGCATACTCAAATAGTGAATTTTTCATTTATCATATAAATGGTTCAAACATAAGGTGATTGCCTAGGACATCTCTCATATATAACTAACAGTCATGGCTTGATGATGATGTTGCAATACATTTGACATAGAAACCAAAATGTAACACTGCGCCATATCATCAGCTTTGATCCACTTCTTATAACTCTCTTTCTCCTTTTCACCAGAATCATCTACAGGCTTAGGAGGACACTCTTCAAAGAGTACATATTTGTACTCCTCAGCAGTTAAGACAATGTCTAGATTTCTTTTACAATCAACATAGTTAAGTCCAGTAAGTTTGTTTTCCTTAAGAATCACAACAAGTGGATTGAAAGTCATTTTAAAGAAACCTAAGAATCACATAAATCTAAAATATTTAGATTTCAAAAATTATTGATTCCTCAAACAATAAAATTTTAAAATCAACCAACACCTCAAAACACCGAGAATGTCGTATGTCGCAATGGTGTGGACGTATACGAATTCTACATTTGTAAGAGGAGGTTTTACCCATTAATTTTATTATCCTGTCAACCTTACTTTTTGACAAATAAAATTAATAGTTGGTTTTTCTTCGGCCCTACAAATAAAAGCAGTGACTCCGATGGGGAGGATACTTTTATTTGCATCTAAGTGTTCACCATTACCCGATACTAAAGCAATTACCTCGGATTATGTGTCTTCCTATGGGGAAGTACACACACTCCTAAATAACTTTCTATAACCATATTTGACCTAGTGATCTGCAAAACAAACTCATTTGATATGGAGGAAGGCACTCAGAGCCAACGCGTAAATTTGTTCGCATCACATGTCAAATTTTAATGGAGGCCGTGGGAATTTTTTTAAAAAATATCCCTCTCCCACTTAGTAATTTAAAATTGAAGAATTTTAACTAAGCAAGCACAACAAGCATATAAATCAAAAGCAATAAATATGAAAAACAAATTTTCCAACTATTATGGCTTTTGTTCTCCAATATGCCTCCAGTCGTGTTGTCGTCTCGTCCGCTCCTCCCTACGCCATGTACAAGCCATCTGGAGATCCGAGCCGAGAAAAATTATTTTAATTTACATACATCGATCCTTTACTCCACAAAGGAGTGTACATGAAATCTAGATCAAAAGTAAACTAAAATAAAAGAGTGGCTAAACAATGTCATACTTAATTACAAAAATTAAATACTAGCCTTGTCAACCCCGAGGATTCAAATAATATTACGATTACACACATACAATCACATACACACACATATGGCCATAATAGTTGGATCTTATGCCTGCAATCAAAAAGTTAGCCTACGCACATCCTACTATTATCTGGCACACATAATATATGATAAGTGCATAAAAGTAATTGAATCCTAAACACACAAAATCAGAAACCGTGGCTCTGATATCACTTGAAGGTTGAAGCTTCGCTTCTCACTTCACCTCAGTCGCTTGTGCATGGTGATCCTATCTTGCATCCCCGGATTAAAAAAAAATAATCTGGACGAAAATGGATTACCCAAGCAACCGATTCATCATCGTGCTATTCGATTTGAGTGGTCGCTTGAACAAACTTGTTGTTCCAGCAACCTAACTCTTTTCCTCGATTAGCCGCGGAATAGATGATGTATGGATCGCCAGTTTTTGTATTTATCGTCGGGGTCCATGATCATACAAGTGTAAACAATTACATAGAACAAAAGGAAACCAAAATAAGAATTATACCTCTTGTTTACCTCTTGATCTTCTATCGTATGACCTATCCTCTTCTTGGATGTCGTGTGGGCGACGATCTTCCAAGAGTCGAAGCCTCCTAGATCGCGTGTCTTCCCTTCCTTATTTGCTCCGAACAAGGGAAGATAACCAAAATCTTCTTCTCCTATCTAGTGTCGACCCCCAAGCCTCCTTGCTTGGTTGTTGTCACTGGCCAAGGAGAGGAAGAAGGAGAGGGCGCCGGCCAAAGGTTGAGAGAAGGGAGTCCAAACCCTAACCTTGCCGCCGGCCAAGGGAAGAGGGTGAAGGTGGCACCGTCGGCCCTAGGAGAAGATGAGGGTGCGCCGGCCAAGAGAGAAAAGAAGGAAAAGAAACCCTAATTCTCTTGTGTCGCCGACCAAAGGGACAAAACCCTAGCACCCCTCCTATCACCTTGCCGCCCAAGCCAACCCTAATTCAAACCCCAAAAAATTATCTTGCCGCCCAAGCCTTGGAACCTTATTTATAGATTTTGCCCAAGCCTCCTTTTAATCGAGTCCGTTGGATCTAGGCTTCATGAGGGTTTTAATAGGCTACAATAGGGACCATGAGGAGGAGTTGGATCTTGGCCACCTAATAGATCCAGCCCACATAAAATCCGATCCATTAATGATAATCCATTCCACTATAGGATTATCATTGATCTACCTCACCAACCCTCATAATTAAATATGAGCTCCATATATTAATTGTACAAATATCTCTCAGAGTTTAAGATATCGAATGTCTGTTAATTAATTAATTTACTAACAATTAATTAATTAACATCTAACTCCATGAGTAGTACCTCTCAACCTTATCATCATGTTGGACCAAGTCCACCTGCAGGATTTACTTGATGATCCTTATGAGCTCCTCAAGGGGATATCATCATCCTAATACATAGGACATGGTTTCCTCCTATAATCAATGGCACACCATGTAAATAATATTATTTCCCAACTTACCGTGCCTATTGATTTAACCCATAAATCTCACCCATTAGTAAATCAAAGAAATAAATATTAAGTACATGTGCCCGTTATTATATTGGGATTAAAAGCATGTACACCATAATATCCGAGGTCCGATTCAATTATGTAGTCAGCAATAATTGAATCACCTCCAAGTCGGTCTTGCTCAATACACACAAAGTGTATTAGTGTAATTATATGGTTAAGATAAACCAATACCAAATTACACTACAACCATATCAATGGTTTTCCCAAAACTATCTTGGTTGTGAGTCTCTACTTATACTCTACAAGGAACTGATAACATGATCTTCTGTACGACACCACACACCATGTTATCTACAATATAAAGTATTAGACAATATGCATAACTATAAATATGCAAACAATGATCATGTGATTCTTATTTCAAAATGAAGATGTTCATACAAAGGCTAGACTTTCAGTATACATCCCGACACCAACCTCTTTGAACTTGTCCTTGACTTTAGGTACCGATTAAGTCTTCTTAACTCTTTTTGGACATTTACTTTTTGTTGGGATCTTTGGCGAAAATAATCACAAACACAGTAGAAAAATAATTTGATCCATCCAAAGATCCATGTGTATACATAAAGGAAATCATTTCTTTTAACTATACCTTAGTCGAGAAGTTACCCTTGTAGCGTAGTCCTTCGCAATCCCAACAGCAACTCTTTGATGATGGATCTTAACGAAATCAGAATGGTCGCGCCTCTACAGTATCCACACAAACACTATCTTGGAGAAGGAAACAAAACCTTTGGATGTGCTAACAACCACACTAAGACTCTCCACCAAAGACTAGATTTTGGCCAAGAAGAAGAGAGAGGGGAAATGAGAAAAACACATACACGACAAAGAGAGGTTCACACTTTCACTCACGTTGAGGAGGAGTCTCATATACCATTTTCATGCATTGATCCCAATTGCATGCATTAATCCCATTTGCATGCAACGTTGAATAAACTTCTCAAATTCCAATTGCATGCATTAATTCCATTTGCATGCAACATTGAAGAAACTTCTCAAATTCTAATTTCATGCATTAATTCCATTTGCATGCAATAACTCCCATTTGTATGCAATATTGAGGAGATTTCTCAAATCTCATTTGCATGCAATAAATCCCATTTGCATGCAATAACTCCCATTTAGATGCATGATTAATCATCATTAATCATGCTAACCTTCTTCAATTGGTTTCACTTGAGCCTAACTCAAATTAAACCAATTTGAGTCCAACTCAAGTTTGGCGAAGCAATGAGTCTGACTCATTCTAGTCTATTCAATTAACTAATGATTCATTTTGTTGAACTAAGATGATCCTATCTCCAAAATAATGTATCCTTTGTGTGTGACCCAATAGGTTCTTGCAACATTTGCAATGTTTCTAAAACCCTTTTAGAAACATAAGCAATGAGTGGCATCTAGCAATGCATCATTGCTACCCAAGTGGCAAGAATGTCGAGATCCGACATATCCTTACTGTGGCTACTATAATATATAACCTTGTCCTTCTATCCTCGATATCTAGATCGATCAATGAGGCATAGATCGTGTCATCCTCTTATCAATCTTTGTGCTCGTGATCCCCAAGTAGACTCACTCAAACAAATGATCTCAATATCTCATATTGACTCATTTGAGCATGGTCATGCATTTCGTGGTCCTACTCTATCAAGAGGCATAAAGATATCACTCCCATCATATGGGAGGGATAGATCTCATCTATATCACTCACATCCCTCCGCATAATTTGTTACATACCCAGTGATCGCCTTTATAGTCCACCCTGTTACAGGTGACATTTGATAATACCAAAGTATATAACTCTTTATGTAGAGAACCGTAGTGATTTCAAGTCTAAGGACTAATCATACCAATAGTCACTATGAGAAAGTTTATGACACTCATATGACGATCCATGAAACTTTCTTATGGCAAGTCAATTCAGTATATATTCTCTAATATATACCCATGTGTCAATGTGATATCACATATCCATGACTTCTGAGATCAAGTCATCAATTGACCTACATGCTAGTCTCAATGCATTAATATTTCCCTTGTATATTAATGCTTGACAAGGAATATTTAAGAATAGTGTTCTCTATAGCCTCTCACAATCAATTCTACCAATTGATATGCTATAGATAAGAACCTACTTTCTATGGCATTATTATATTTATTCGATTGGCACAAGTATGAAGTAAATATAATAATCAAACTTTGCCTTTATTATTAATAGAATATGATACATAAGTCCCTAGTCAATCATCACATAATTGGCTCTAGGCTTACTACTAACAATTTCCCACTAGCACTAGTGTCAATCACTGTAATATCTAATACCCAGTGACTTAGTATGACTATCATGCTTTCTCTGTGTCAAAGCCTTGGTCAAAGGATCTACAATGTTAGCATTCGTCGATACTCTGCATATCCTCACATCTCTGTAGAGGAATCGGTGGCCACTAGAAAGGGGGGTGAATAACACGTTGGATGCGTAGATGGAATTCGTTCGTGCTTGTCTCAACAATCTTCATTAGCACAGCGGAATATATATAATAGCAATAACAAAAACTAAGACAAACACAAGTACGCAAGGATGTAACATGGTTCAAAATCGAAAGGTTCATACTCCACAGATCGAGCTCTAAAGAGCTCTAGCGATGTCAATCACACACCACTAATAAACACTCCTTCTCGACATAAGTCGGAGGCGAAGAAACCCCTTATAATGATTACACTAAGTAATACGGAAGATAAAAGTTAATACAAGTATGAAATACAATGCAAATAAAGAAAAATACTTTACAAGAGCACTTTGGTTGCTTGATCTTTGATTGCTTTGGACTAGCCTTGAAGGACTGAAAAGCACCAACTATCCCCTTCAATTCACCCAAAAAAAATCACTGCAAAAACCCTCCTTCTGAGCTGCCTTTATATCCTGTGTCAGGCTAGATTTCCACCGACCAGTCGACTGCCATAAGGCACCAATCGGCTGATGTCACTGTTGTCGTGAGACAACGGCTTGATCAACACTGGAAAGACTCCAACAGTACTCCCATCAGTCGACTGCCAGTGCCCGTAGCCGACTGCCCAGTCGGCTATGGAGCGTTCTATGCTCGTGGTTGAACCATCAATCGACTGCCATCCATGGCAGTTAACTGATCAACCCATCAGTCGACTGCTCCAATGAGCAGTCGACTTCCAGAGCCTTTTCATCCCTTAAATGGCAATCGAACTCTAGTTGACTCACGACAGTCGAACCGGCCATATTGCCAGTCCATTGCCAACCTCAAACATGAGGTTTTAACCCAAGTATTGTTCCCCCATACTTGCTAGACCACCCTTAGCCTAGACCTAAGCCTTCTAGCCACCTCCGTCAGCCTCGTGTCTATCGGATCCCTCCAAGTCATCCATGACTTTCTCATCCATGCGCTAGCCTTCAGGTGCTTCCATCGGCTATATCATGCTAACAGTGTCTACACCCCAAGGCACATTTGACTTACGCTGTCAAGACTCCGCTTGGACTTTACGCCGTCAACCATTGGACTTATGCTGCCAAGACTTAACCCTTAGACTTTACACCGCCAATATCAAACCCCCTTGGACTTTTCAAATGCCAAGTACTCAAGACTTGAACTTTCACCGCCAAGACTACACCCTTGGACTTTCCAAATGCCAACCTATGTTGAACTTTTCCTTGCCAAGACCCATGCTTGGACTTTACATGCCAAGTACTCAAGACTTGGACTTTCCCTTGACATGGTCAACTCCAGTCAACCATCAAAATCCCCCTTGAGTCAAACTCGAGTCCGGTCAATCATGACCCGGGTCGATTGCACCAACAATCTCCCCAAATATTATCAGACATCAATGTCAAACCTTCATGTCAAACATCAAAACATCGCTCAAGTCAAACTCGAGTCCGGTCAATCGTGACCTGGGCCGATTGTACCAACAATCTCTCCCTTATTGATGTTTGACAAAAACACATACCTTTGAGTTAGAACACTACCTCAAATCTTCTTACCAATTATCCCAAATTGCTAATCCCATAAATTCTCCCAAAAACATTCCAAACATTCTCTCCCAAACATTCTCCCCCTTTTTGACTAACATCAAAAAGGTCTTTACCAAGGAGGTCAATGTCTCATGTCCCAATGAGATCTTACAATCTTCCTCTTGGTCCAAAAATACCTAGGATGCCTACAATCTTCCTAGTGATAAGTCTCATATCACTCAAGAGAGGCAATCCTATACACTCTCTTAATTTCCAAATTAGGTATCTCAAAGTTCCCATTTTCCTCCTCATGAGGAAAAATACCATCCATCATCCCATGATGGATACCTCCCCCTAAAGGCTTGCTCCCCCTTGAACATTGCACCAACAATGTCCTTGGGAAGTCCCTAAGCCAATAGAAACTCTAAACCATCAAAAATAAGGTCTAAAGTTCAACATTGAACTTTCCTATACCTTAAATTTGATACATCACCCTAACACCTCTCCCAATCCATATCCAATGGATTTTCACCCTTTATAATGCTTTCCAAAGCATATCCTAGGGTTAAGAGTGGTTAGGGAATTTTACCGTAACTGAAAATGGGCTAAACAACCTTATTTTTCCCGAAATCAGCCTGACAGTCAACTCTATCAGAGATCAGTCGACTGCCATGTCCATCAGTCGACTATCGTGTCCATCAGTCGACTGTCGTGCTATTCGATTAGAGTAGTCACTTGAACAAACTTGTTGTTCAAGCGACCAACCTCTATTCTACGAATAGCCACGGAATAGACGATGTACGGATCGCCAGCTTTTGTGTTTATGTTCGGGATCCAAGTATTATTTAGCCACAAAATAGAATATATCATGCATATAATTGAAAAACAAATATAAACATGTTACAAAAGAAAATAGACAATCGATATACCTCTCGATCTTCTATTGTATGACCTTCCTCCTTTCGGACGTCGTGTGGGCGACGATCTACCAAAAGTTGAAGCTCCTAGATCACCAATCTTCCTTCCTTGCTCGTTCCGAGCAAGAGGAAGAATAGAAACAAGACTCTTCTCCTTCCTTTAGCCAACCAACAAGCAACAAGCAAGTTGCTTGCCGCCGGCCAACAAGGAGAAGGGAGAAAAGGATGGTTGCCGGCCAAGAGCTCCAAGGGAGGACCCTAAGCCTTGGTTCCACCGGCCAAGGAGAGGAGATTGAGGAAGTTTGGATGCCGGCCAAAGTGAGGAAGGGGTTGTATGGGCACCGTCTAGCTTGAGGAAGAAGAAGATAAGGAAATAGTTTCCTTATTTGGTGCCGCCAACTCCCTATGCTCCTTGCCACCCAAAACCCTAGCCTCTCCCCTTGCCTCTTGCTCTCCACGCCAACCCTAAATCCTCCTTTTATAGAGTTTAGGGATAAGCCTTGTTTTAATTTTCACCATTAGTTCTAGAGATTTAATCTCAACCGTCGGATCTAGAGATTTAATCTCTACCTTTGGATATAGAGTTTTGTTTCCATCCATTGGATCTAGGCTTCATGAGGTATTAATAGGCTACGATAGGGACCATGAGGAGGAGTTGGATCTTGGCCACCCAATGGATCAAGCCCACATAAAGTCCGATTCATTAATGATAATCCAATCCACTAAAGGATTATCATTGATCTACCTCACCAACCCCCATAAGTTAATATGGGCTCCATATATTATATGTACATTTTCTCCCCATGTTTAAGATCTCGAATGTCCATCGATTAATTAATTTACTGACCATTAATTAATCAACATCTAACTCCATGAGTAGTACTACTCAACCTTTTCATCATGCCGGACCAAGTCCACCTACAGGGTTTACATGATGAATCTTATAAGCTCCTCAAGGGGACATCATCATCCTAATATATAGGACACGGTTTCCTCCTATAATCAATGGCACACCATATAAATAATATCATTTCCCAACTTACCGAGCCTATCGATTTAATCTATAAATCTCGTCCATTGGTAAATCAAAGAATTGAATACTAAGTATATGTGCCCGTTATTATATCGGGATTAAGAGCATGTACAATATAATATCTGAGGTCTGATTCGATTATGTAGTCAGCAATAAATCGAATCACCTCTAAGTCGGTCCTGCTCAATACACACAAAGTGTACTAGTGTGATTCTATGGTCAAGACAAACCAATACCAAATCACACTACAACCATACCAATGGTTTGTCCAAAGTCATCTCGGTTGTGAGCCTTTACTTATACTTTACAAGGAGCCGATAACATGATCTCTCGTGTGACACCACACACCATGTTATCTACAATGTAATGTATTAGACAATATGCATAGTCATAAAAATATGCAAACAATGATCATGTGATTCTTATTTCAAAATAAAGATGTTCATACAAAAGATAGACTTTTCAGTATACATCCCAATAGAACTTAACTCATATCCTATCATCTCACATATATCTAGGGTGTATAAAACACACAAAAGTCAATGTGATGTGAGATGTGGGTTTTGTTCATCCTAATCTAGGGTTTCATAGATTTTTCTAAGGCAACCCTACTTGATTCCCTTATAAATGGGACTCCAAATCATGTCATTGTCCTTAAATCAATTTTAATCAAATTAAATGCATGAATGATCGTGGCATAAATAATAATATAATTAATCATGGCCAATGATCATGATGTCATGACATATGATATAATCTAAAAACACATGACATTAAACCTTAATCCTAACATGATCATGACATATTAAATGATTAAAAATAAACATGATGTCATGGCATGTTATATGGCAAACAAAGCATGGCAAATAAAAGGTATAGGTATAATAATACCTAAAATTTAATATTGATTGTCATTTGATATAGTTAAATATATTTTTCCATATTACCCAAAATTTCCCAAATGTGCCAAAAACCCAAAATGGCACACTAAGACCTCTAAACCTAAATTGTGCCAATTTGATTGATTTATCAAACTTCTTGAATAATATTGGCACATCCTAAAATCTTTTAGGATAATTATTCAAATCTATTTCCAAGGTATTCATAACCTTGAAAATGACCTAAGGTGTCCCCTTTACTATGGTTAGTTTAGCTACCCATCCATTTAAAGTTGGCACACCTAAACCCATCTAGCGTGAATTGATCACGCTCTTAGGAACCCAAAACCTATATGAGCTCCTAGGATTTACTAGGTATTCCTTAGGGATAAACTCCCTAGATACCTTCCTAATGACCCTTCTAGGCTTGTTAGCCTTGGTCATTTGGGTCTTGACTAGGTTAACCTTAAGGATTGCCTCCCTAGTAACCTTCTTAGTGGTCTTCCTAGGTTTCATGGAAACCTTGGCCACTAAGCATACACCTTGGTTACCCTTAGGGATAACTTCCCCAGTAACCTTGGTCTTCCTAGACCTAGTTTGAGTTCCATAATCGAATAGAACGTTGTGGTAGGTCATTTTGGGCTCAAGCTTGCCCTTGGATTGTTCTTGTTTCCTAGGTCTTTGATTTTGACTTCTAGACCCTAGGCTTTGACCATTTGACCCTTTAATTGAATTTTGTATATTCCTAAGGGTCTTCTCTAATTTCTCAAGCCTTGACCTCAAGGCTTGATTTTCTAGCTCTAATCTTCCCAAATTAGATTTTTCATGTGTCCTTTGGGAATTGTTCTTCCTAGGCATGTGTCTAGTCCATTTAGGATTAAAACATAGGTGGTCTTCAATTTTTCTAATAGATGCCTTAGGTAAAATATTTTTAGGGACATTAGTCCCAAATTTCTCCTTATTCCTAAGGTTGACCTTCTTAGCTCCTAAACAATATTCATTGTTCCTAGCATGTTTTTCATGTATAATAGCAAGATTGTTAAAACTATTCCTAGCATGCTTTTTGACATTTAAACTAGAAGGTGCATTATTAAAATATACCTTAGGGTTAGCCTTAGCTCCCCCTACTTGTGATGCTTCTTCTTGGGTCTTTTTGCTCCCCCTAGGGCATTGACTCCTAAAATGCCCCAGTTGTTGGCACTTGAAGCAAATAATGTGCTCCTTGCTTCTTCTAGTGGGGACATCGGCATCCTTGACTTTTGGTGCCGAAGGAGCTTTCTTTACTCTTTTAGGACACTTACTCTTGTAGTGTCTGGATTCCCTACACTCAAAACATATTATATGCATTTTATTATTAACACATGTGTTTGAGTTACCTAGGTCCATGGTGGAGGCCTCTTGAGCTTGTTCATCTTCTTGACCGGAGGTTGATGGTTCATCTTGAGGTTGCTCCGGTGTAGATGCTCTAATCTCCTCCCCCTCAATTCTAGAGGTGGAGGCTTCTCCTACTTCTTCCTCTTCTTCCACCAATCCTGATCCGGATGTCGATTCCTCTCCAACTTTCGGATCCTCACTTGTTTGTGAGGATGATGAACTCACTTCATCGGCCTCTTCCTCTTCTTGAGCCAATGAACACTCCTCTTCTTGGACCGGTAATGAATCTTCATGGAGCTTTGCCACTTGGCTCCATAGCTCCTTGGCATCTATATAATTACCTAACATACACAAGATATTGTTAGGTATTAAGTCAATCAAAAATTTCATTACCATGTCATTTTTCTCGAAGGCTTGGAGTTGCTCTTCGGTCCATCTCTTCTTCTTGAGGAAGCCTCCCTTTGGTCCTCTTGGATAATCAAATACTACCATTAAGATGGACCACTCCTCAAAATCCCTTATCATCAAAAAATCTTCGATCCTAGCCTTCCATTGGTTGAAGCCCTCTCGTCCATAGAAAGCATACGAGACCGGTGTATTGATGTCCCATCCAAATTGTTCTTCAACTTCCATCTTTCCCTCTAGCGTTTTTGCTCCTGACGGTTAGTCAGTAGAGCCCCAGGCTTTGATACCAATTGTAGAGGAATCGGTGGCTGCTAGAAGGGGGGTGACTAGCACGTTGGATTCATAGATAGAATTCGTTCGTGCTTGTCTCTACAATCTTCGTTAGCACAGTGGAATATATATAATAGCAATAACAAAAACTAAGACAAACACAAGTACACAAGGATGTAACATGGTTCGAAACTGAAAGGTTCCTACTCCACGGATCGAGCTCTAAAGAGCTCTAGCGATGCCAATCACACACCACTAATAAACACTCCTTCTCGACACAAGTCGGAGGCGGAGAAACCCCTTACAATGATTACACTAAGTAATACGGAAGATACAAGCTAATACAAGTATGAAATACAATGCAAGTAAAGAAAAACACTTTACAAGAGCGATTTGGTTGCTTGATCTTTGATTGCCTTGGACTAGCCTTGAAGGACCGAAAAGCACCAACTATCCCCTTCAATTTGCCCAAGAAAAATCGCTGCAAAAACCCTCCTTCCGAGCTACCTTTATATCCTGCGTCGGGCTAGATTTCCGCTGATCAGTCGATTGATGTCACTGTTGTCATGAGACAACAGCTTGATCCATGCTGGAAAGACTCCAACGAAACTCTCATCAGTCGATCACAACGACAATCATTGCGATGCCTGCCGTATCCGATCGGCTATAGAGCATTCTGTGCTCGCAGTCGAACCATCAGTCGACTACCGTCCATGGCAATCGACTGATCAGCCCATCAGTCGACTGCCAGAGCCTTTTCATCCCTTAAATGGTAGTCAAACTCTAGTCGACTCACTGCAGTCGAACCAGCCATATTGCCAGTCCACTGCCAACCTCAAACATGAGGTTTTAACCCAAGTATGGTTCCCCCATACTTGCTAGACCACCCTTAGCCTATACCTAAGACTTCTAGCCACCTCTGTCAGCCTCGCGCCTATCGGATCCCTCCAAGTCATCCATAACTTGTTCATCCATACGCTAGCCTTCAGGTGCTTCTATCGGCTATGTCATGCTAACGGTGTCTACACCGCCAAGGCACATTGGACTTACACTGCCAAGACTCCGCTTGGACTTTACGTCGCCAACCATTGGACTTATGCTGCCAAGACTTCACCTTTGGACTTTACGCCGCCAATATCAAACACCCTTGGACTTCCAAATGCCAAGTACTCAAGACTTGGACTTTCACCACCAAGACTACACCCTTGGACTTTCCAAATGCCAACCCATGTTGGACTTTTCCTTGCCAAGACCCATGCTTGGACTTTACATGCCAAGTACTCAAGACTTGGACTTTCCCTTGACATGGTCAACTCTAGTCAACCATCAAAATACCCCTCGAATCAAACTCGAGTTCAGTCAATCATGACCCGGGTCGATTGCACCAATAGTCTCCCCAAACATTATCAGACATCAATGTCAAACATCAATGTCAAACATCAATGTCAAACCTTCATGTCAAACATCAAAACATTACTCGAGTCAAACTCGAGTCCGGTCAATCGTGACCTAGGTCGATTGCACCAACAATCTCCTCTATCAATGATCTCTCAAATGAGATGGAACCACTGTAGTGTGTGTTTAGATCGCTGATGAGAGCGAGGTTCCTACTCCTGTGCAATAGCCCCATTGTTATCACAATAGAGGTCTATAGGGTCCGGTATGCTAGGAACCACCCTAATTTTAGTGATGAACTTCCGGATCCAAACAGCCTCCTTTGTTGCATCAGATGCAACAATATACTCGGCTTCTATTATAGAATCTATGATTGTGTCTTGCTTCAAACTCTTCCAGCTCACAACACCACCATTCAAGCAAAATACATGCCCTAACTGTGATCTAAAATCATCCCTGTTGGTTTGGAAGCTTGCATCACTGTAACCCTTTACAGCTAGCTACTCATCTCCTCCAAATATCAAGAAATAGTTTTTCGTCCTTCGTAAGTACTTAAGAATGTTCTTGATAGATGTCCAGTGACTTTCATCTGGATCTGACTGGTATCTTCTAGTCATGCTTAAAGCATTCGAGACATCGGGGTGAGTATAAAGAATGGCGTACATGATAGACCCTATAGCAAATGCTAAGGGATCTGATCCATGCAATCACTCTCCTCCTTAGAAGAGGGGCATTGAGTCTTCGAAAGACTCACACCATGTGACATTGGCAGAAATCCCTTCTTGGAATTCTGCATCGCAAAATGATTTAGCACCTTGTCAATGTATGTACTCTGACTTAGGCCAAGAAGTCTCTTAGATCTATCTCTATAGATCTTGATACCCAATATATAGGCTACTTCTCCTAAGTATTTCATTGAGAAATAATTTCCAAGCCAAGTCTTCACAGACTGCAACATAGGAATATTATTTCCAATGAGAAGTATGTCATCTACATAAAGATGAGAAAAAACACTGTGCTCCCACTAACCATCTTCTAGACACAGGATTTATCTACATTCTTGATGAAACCAAACTCTTTGATCACATCATTGAATCAAATATTCCAGCTTCTAGATGCTTGCTTTAAACCATAAATGGACCTTTACAACTTACATACCTTTCCAACATGCTTTGGATCTACAAAACCCTCAGGTTGTGTCATGTACACATCCTAGAGTAGTTTTTCATTCAGAAATGCAGTTTTGACATCTATTTGCCAGATCTCATAATCATGGTAAGCTGCAATAGCAAGCATTATTCGAATAGACTTAAGCATCACAACTGGTGAAAAAGTTTCATCATAGTCAATTGTTGGGATGTATACTGAAAGCCAAGGTCTTTTGTATGAACATTTTATTTTGAAATAAGTTTCACATGATCATTGATTGCACGTTATATTTATATGTGTGCATATTGTCTAATATTTTACATTGTAGATAACATGGTGCCTGGGTGCGGCACAGAAGATCATGTTATCAGTCCCTTGTAGAATATAAGTAAAGGCTCACAACCAAGATGGTTTTGGACAAACCATTGGCATGGTTGTGGTGTAGCTTGGTATTGTTTTGTCTTGAACATAGAGTTACACTAGTACACTTAGGTGTATTGAGCAGGACCGACATAGAGGTGATTCAATTTGTTGCTGACTACATAATTGAATCGGACCTCGGATATTATATTGTACATGCTCTTAATCCCGATATAATAACGGACACATGTACTTAGTATTTATTTCTTTGATTTACCAGAGGGTGAGATTTCTATGGATTAAATCAATATGCCCGGTAAGTTGGGAAATAATATTATTTACATGGTGTGTCGTTGATTATAGGAGGAATCTGTGTCCTATGTATTAGGTTGATGATGTCCCCTTGAGGAGCTCATAAGGTTCATCATGTAAACCCTGCAGGTTGACTTAGTCAACATGATGATAAGGTTGAGTGGTACTACTCGAGGAGTTAGATGTTGATTAATTGATGATCAGCAAATCAATTAATTGACGGACATTCGATATCTTAAACACGGGGAGATGGATGTACAAATAATATATGGAGCCCATATTAATTTATGGGGGTTGGTGAGGTACGATGATCCTCTAGTGGAATGGAACATCATTGATGGATCAAGTTTGTGTGGTTCCGATCCATCGGGTGGCCAAGACCCAACTCCTCCTCATGGTCCCTATCGTAGCCTAATATAAACCTCATGAAGTCTAGATCAAATGATGGAAAACAAATCTCTAGATCCGACGGTTGGGATTAAAACCCTAGACCCGACGGTTGAGATTAAATCTCTAAATCCGACGGTTGAGATTAAAACCCTAGAACCGACGGTGGAGATTAAACCAAGGCCTAAACCTAACTCTATATAAAAGGGAGAGGAAAGGTTGGATAAGGGGGGCGGCAAGAAAATTGGGAATTAGTTCCTATATTTTTGGCTACCTCATCAATAACCAATTTTCTTCTAAGTTCTATAATAGGGTGGCTATGGGTTGGAAATGGAGAGAGTGGTTGATGTTGGATGATGGATGCTAAGGAGATTAGGGTTTAGCCTCCAATTGCTTGGCGGCAAGCTTGGGCGGCAAGAAAACCCTAAGGAGGAAACCCTAATTTGATTAGGTTTGGCCTCTTGCATGGGCGGCCAAGGTTTGGAAGGAGGGTAAGTGCATCTTGTGGAAGAGTTCTTCTTCTTCCTAGGAAAGGTGGTCGGTTTAGATCTCCTCCTTCCACCTTGGATGGGCGGCAAGAAGACTCCAAGGAGGAAACCCTAATTAGGTTTGGCTCCTATGGTTGGGCGGCTAGGGTATGCAAGGAAGGTGGGCGGCAACTATAGGAGAGGAGCTCTTCCTCTTCCTAGGTTGTGGCGCTCCTTCCTCTATTCCTCCACCGTGGTGGCGCCAATATATTCCCTTTATCCTCTTCACTCCATCTTGGCGGTGGCACCAAAACAAGGGTTTGTCCCTAGTTCGGTTCCTTGGTTGTTTCCATTATGTTCTCTATTCTTGGGGTCAAGGCATCAATCCTTTTGTGGATTGGTGGTTGGCTCAAGCAAGAAGGGAAAGAGAGTTCTTCTTTCTTGGATTGAAGAAGATCTAGGAAGCTTCAACTTGTAGAGGATCTTCACCCACACGAAGTCTACAAGGAGGTTAGGACATACGATAGAAGATCAAGAGGTATAAAAGTTTCACAACTTTTATTATTGTTCTTTTCATGTTCTTATTTGATATGCTAGCTTATGTTCTTTATGTTAGTATATGTTGATTATACTAGTTTGCATTTGCATGTATTTGTATAATCATGGACCCCGAATAAGAAACACAAAAACCGGCAATCCGTCCGTCATCTCTTCCGCGGCTAACCGACTAGAAGAGTTTGGTTGCTTGAACAACTAGTTTGTTCAAGTGATCGCTCGAGTCATTGGCACAACGACGAATTGGTTGTGCTTAGGAAACTCATCCCATCCGGATTAGTTTTCATTAGTGAAAATTTTAATCCGGGGACATGGGAGCCGATGAGCCTTCCGAGGAATAGCACGTTGCCAAGAAATGGTATCAGAGCCACGGTTTCCGGTTTTGTGTGTTTTGGATTCAGTTACTTTTCACGCACTTATCATATATTGTGTATGCCGGATAATAGTAGGATGTGCGTAGGCTAACTTTTTGGTTGCAGGCATAAGATCCAAATATTATGGCTATATTTGTGTGTATGTGATTGCATGTGTGTGTGATTGTATATTATTTGAATCCTCGGGGTTGACGAGGCTAAATTAGTATTTAATTTTTGTAATTGAATACGGCATTGTTTAGCCACTCTTTATTTTATTTTACTTGCGATCTAGATTTCATGTACACTCCCTCGTGGAGTATAGGATCGATGGATGTAAAATAAAATAGGTTTTATTCTCGGCTCGGATCTCCGGATGGCTCGTACATGGCGTAGGAGGAGCGGACGAGGTGGCGACACGACGGGACGCATATTGGAGAACAATGCCATAATAGTTGGAAAAATTCTGATTTTTCCATATTTATTGCTGATTTGTTTTATATGCATGTTGTGTGTGCTTGAAAATTCCTCATTTGCAATTTACTAAGTGGGAGAGGGACATTTTAATTAATTCCCGCAGCCTCCATTACAATTTGACGTGTGATGCAACAAACTTGTGTGTCAGCTCTGAGTGCCTTCCTCCCTGAGGACGGGTTTGTTTGCGGATCACTAGGTCAAATAATGGTTATAGGAAATTATCTAGGAGCATGTGTACTTCCACAGAGGTAAGGCACATAATCCAAAATAATTCCCTTAGTATCGTAATGGTGCACACTTAGATGCAAATAAAGTATCCTCCCCATAGTCACTTTTATTTGTAGGGCCAAAGAGGAACCAACTATTAATTTTATTTGTCAAAAAGTAAGGTTGACAAGATAATAAAATTAATGGGTAAAACCTCCTCTTACAAATGTAGAATTCGTATACGTCCACACAGAGTGGCATACGATATTCTCGGTGTTTTGAGGTGTTGGTTGATTTCGGAATTTTATTGTTTTGAGGAATCAATAAAATTTGAAATCTAAAGTTTTGATCATTGTGATTCTTAGGATTTTCAAAATGACTTTCAGTCCACTTATTTTGATACTAAAGAAAATAAACTTACTGTACCCTAATAATATTGATTGGAAAAGAATCCAAATATTGTCTTATCTGCTAGGAAGTACATGTATGCACTCTTCGAAGAGTATCCTCAAGCCATGGTTGCTCAAAAAGGTTTCTACTTCTAAGCCGAAAGGCAAGAAGAAGGAGAAACAAGGTGGAGCAAAGATGGTGGGAGGATCTCAGGGAAGAGTGAAGAAGCCGAAAGGCAAGTACTTCACTTACAAGCAGGATGGACATTGGAAGGAGGACTGTCCCAATTCAAAACAGAACAAAGGTATATCTTTTGGACTAGTCATTGAAACATGATTAGTGGTGATATCTATCGGCACCTGGTAATTAGATACGGGAGCCACTAATCATGTCTGCAACAATTTGCAGGGGTTCCAGGAAACCCGATGACTAGCTAAAGGGGATATTACCATTTACTTGGGCAATGCCATGAAGATGGCGGCTATTGCAGTGGGAGATGTTTTATTTATCTTTTGAGAAAAATAAAGGTTTTTGGTTCTTAAGAATTTCCTTTATGTACCCTTATTTAGAAAGAATTGATTTCGATTTCTAAATAGTTTTTGGATGGATAATCTATTTCTTTTCATGACAGATTTGTTATAAAAGGAATAGGGACATTATCTATTCAGGTACATAGATAGGAAATTTATAACTTGAACCACAAGCTCCCACGATGCAAATAGAAGTTAATAACTCATCTTCTAATTCCAATAAGAGAAAAGAACCTTCGAAGATGAACCAAACATATCTTTGGCTTCTTAGGCTTGGTCACATTAACCTAAGCAGAATTCCAAGGTTGATAGCTGATGGACCTTTGGGTTCATTAGTGGTGGAGGATCTCCCAACCTACGAATCTTGCTTGGAGGGAAAGATGACCAAGAGGCCTTTTTAAGGCCAAGGGGTATAGAGCCAAAGATTTGTTAGAGATGGTTCATTCTGATTTGTGAGGTCCTATGACTATCTAGGCAAGAGGTAATCTTGAATATTTCGTCTCTTTCGTAGACGATTATTCAAGATATGGATGACACTATGATCTGATCGTGGTGGTGACAACCTCTTGGGAGAGTTTAGGAACTACTTATCAGAGGTTGGGATTCAATCCCAATTGACTGCACCTGGCACACCCCAGCAGAACAGTGTAGCAGTACGAAGGAATAGGACTCTTATGGAGATGGTTAGATCGATGATGAGTTATTCTGACTTATTTTGTAGTCCTAGAGATCAGAGGGTGATCGTTAACACGAATGCCAGATTTCTAGAGGAAGACTATGTGATAAGCCACAAGCCCAAGGGTAAAATTGTTCTGGAGGAGTTAAAAAAAGGGAAGTCACTTCTTTAGTACCACCGGTACAAGAGGACATACCACATGTCACTTCACCGCGTGTCACAAAGGATACACAGGTGATACCTCGTCGTAGTGGGAGGGTTGTTAGACAGCATGAGAGATTCATGTTCTTGGGAGAATCTTTTGATTTGGTCCCTAGCAAACATGAACCTAATCCCTAGACATACGACGAGGCAATCCAAGATATAAATACAGCATCTTTGCAAAGTGCAATGAATACTGAGAATGAATCTATGGATTCAAGTCAGGTCTGGGAGCTCTTGTGCACTGCAGCTCATATGGATTATGAGTTGTGGCAGATGGATGTCAAGACAGCTTTCCTTAATGGAAGTCTTGAGGAAAACATCTATATGAAGCAAACAGAGGAATTCATTGCTAAGGGTAAAGAGCGTATTGTATGTAAGCTTAATCGGTCCGTTTATGGACTAAAGCAAGCTTTGAGGTCTTGGAACATCTGCTTTGAGGAGGTAAATCCAGTCTTATGGATTTATTCAAAGTTCGGATGAGTCTTGTGTATATCAGAGATGTGACAGAAACGTAGTGGTATTTTTGTACTATACGTAGATAACATTTTGGTGGTTGGCGACAACATCGAAGTGTTATCAGACGTAAGGGTATGGTCGTCCAAACAGTATGATATGAAGGACTTGGGAGAAGTGGGTCACAACCTTGGGGATCAAGGTTGTTGTGCTTATCCCAAGCTTCATACATAGACATGGTTTTGGATCGTTTTAGCATACAAAACTCCAAGAAGGGTTTTCTACCCTTCAGGCATAGAGTTCCTTTATCTAAGCAGATGTGTCCTAGATCATCTGAGGAGATAAAGGAGATATAGGCAGTTCCTTATGCTTCGGCGGTAGGAAGCCTAATGTATGCTATGTACGAGACCAGATATCTGCTTTGCCATAGGCATGGTCGTAGATATCGAGTAATCCAGAGATGGACATTGAGTGTAAAGCATATATTGTAGTGCCTGAGAAGGACTAGGGATTATATGTTAGTTTACCGGGCAGACCAATTACTCCCTGTGGGTTGCATGGATTGCGATTTCCAATCTGATAGGGATAACAGTAAGTCTACCTCAGGTTTTGTGTTTACTTTAGGAGGTGGAGCCATAGTATGGAGGAGTGTCAAGCAGAAATGCATGGCGGACTCCACCATGGAAGCTGAGTATCTGGCATCCCCTGTGGCGGCCAAAGAAGCTGTGTGGCTCAGGAACTTACTGATGGACTTGGATGTGATTCCTGGTTTGCCCAGAACTATCACAATTAATTGTGATAATAATGGTGCAGTTGCAAACTCGAAGGAACCACGAGCCCATAAGGCTAGTAAACACATAGAGTGCAAGTACAACCTGATACGAGAAATCGTAAATGAGGTAGAAGTAAGCTGTCGCCTAGATTGCATCAGAGGATGACCTGTTAGACCCTTTCACTAAGGCCCTTCTAGCGAGAGCTTTGATAGGCATGTGGAGGGAAGAGGAATCAGATGTATGGCAGTATGATGACAGCATAGTCTTTTAGTATAAGTGGGAGATTGTTGGGATGTATACTGAAAGCCTAGGTCTTTTGTATGAACATTTTATTTTGAAATAAGAATCACATGATCATTGATTGCACGTTATATTTATATGTGTGCATATTGTCTAATATTTTACATTGTAGATAACATGGTGCCTGGGTGCGGCACAGAAGATTATGTTATCAATCCCTTGTAGAATATAAGTAAAGGCTCACAACCAAGATGGTTTTGGACAAACCATTGGCATGGTTGTGGTGTAGCTTGGTATTGTTTTGTCTTGAACATAGAGTTACACTAGTACACTTAGGTGTATTGAGCAGGACCGACATAGAGGTGATTCAATTTGTTGCTGACTCCATAATTGAATCGGACCTCGGATATTATGTTGTACATGCTCTTAATCCCGATATAATAACGGACACATGTACTTAGTATTTATTTCTTTGATTTACCAGAGGGTAAGATTTCTATGGATTAAATCAATATGCCCGGTAAGTTGGGAAATGATATTATTTACATGGTGTGCCGTTGATTATAGGAGGAATCCGTGTCCTATGTATTAGGTTGATGATGTCCCCTTGAGGAGCTCATAAGGTTCATCATGTAAACCCTGCAGGTTGACTTAGTCAACATGATGATAAGGTTGAGTGGTACTACTCGAGGAGTTAGATGTTGATTAATTGATGATCAGCAAATCAATTAATTGACGGAAATTCGATATCTTAAACACGGGGAGATGGATGTACAAATAATATATGGAGCCCATATTAATTTATGGGGGTTGGTGAGGTAGTTCGATGATGATCCTCTAGTGGAATGGAACATCATTGATGGATCAAGTTTGTGTGGTTCCGATCCATCGGGTGGCCAAACCCAACTCCTCCTCATGGTCCCTATCGTAGCCTAATATAAACCTCATGAAGTCTAGATCAAATGATGGAAAACAAATCTCTAGATCCGACGGTTGGGATTAAAACCCTAGAACCGACGGTTGAGATTAAATCTCTAAATCCGACGGTTGAGATTAAAACCCTAGAACCGACGGTGGAGATTAAACCAAGGCCTAAACCTAACTCTATATAAAAGGGAGAGGAAAGGTTGGATAAGGGGGGCGGCAAGAAAATTGGGAATTAGTTCCTATATTTTTGGCTACCTCATCAATAACCAATTTTCTCCTAAGTTCTATAATAGGGTGGCTATGGGTTGGGCGGAAATGGAGAGAGTGGTTGATGTTGGATGATGGATGCTAAGGAGATTAGGGTTTAGCCTCCAATTGCTTGGGCGGCAAGCAACCCTAAGGAGGAAACCCTAATCAGGGTTTGGCTCCTATGGGTTGGGCGGCCAAGGCTTGGAAGATGAGTGGGCGGCAACTTGAGGAAGATCTCTTCTTCTTCCTTGAAGGTGGATAGCTCCTAGATCTCTTCTCTCCATCATGGTTGGGCGGCAAGAAACCCTAAGGAGGAAACCCTAATTTGATTAGGGTTTGGCTCCTTTGCATGGGCAGCCAAGGTTTGGAAGGAGGGTAAGCGGCATCTTGTGGAAGAGTTCTTCTTCTTCCTAGGAAAGGTGGCCGGTTTAGATCTCCTCCTTCCACCTTGGATGGGCGGCAAGAAGACCTAAGGAGGAAACCCTAATTAGGGTTTGGCTCCTATGGTTGGGCGGCTAGGGTATGCAAGGAAGGTGGGCGGCAACTATAGGAGAGGAGCTCTTCCTCTTCCTAGGTTGTGGCCGGCTCCTTCCTCTATTCCCTCCACTGTGGCCGGCGCCCAATATATTCCCTTTATCCTCTACACTCCATCTTGGCCGGTGGCACCAAAACTAGGGTTTGTCCCTAGTTCGGTTCCTTGGTTGTTTCCATTATGTTCTCTCTATTCTTGGGGCCGGCGGCATCAATCCTTTTGTGGATTGGTGGTTGGCTCAAGCAAGAAGGGAAAGAGAGTTCTTCTTTCTTGGATTGAAGAAGATCTAGGAAGCTTCAACTTGTGGAGGATCTTCGCCCACACGAAGTCTACAAGGAGGTTAGGACATACGATAGAAGATCAAGAGGTATAAAAGTTTCACAACTTTTATTATTGTTCTTTTCATGTTCTTATTTGATATGCTAGCTTATGTTCTTTATGTTATTATATGTTGATTATACTAGTTTGCATTTGCATGTATTTGTATAATCATGGACCCCGAATAAGAAACACAAAAACCGGCAATCCGTCCGTCGTCTCTTCCGCGGCTAATCGACTAGAAGAGTTTGGTTGCTTGAACAACTAGTTTGTTCAAGCGATCGCTCGAGTCGATGGCACGACGATGAATTGGTTGTGCTTAGGAAACTCATCCCATCCGGATTAGTTTTCATTAGTGAAAATTTTAATCCGGGGACATGGGAGCCGATGAGCCTTCCGAGGAATAGCACGTTGCCAAGATCAATATCATGAATCTTCTTAAAATATTTAGCTACCAATCTCCCTTTAGAGGTATGCATAAGATCGTCCATGTCAGTCTTTCTCTTAAAGACCCACTTTCACCTAATGAATTTGACCCCTTTAGGTGGATCAACCAAAGTCCATACTGTTGGGGATCCTTGGAATGCTAGAGGAGGGGTGAATAGCATCGTGCTCGTACGTTGATGGAATTCGTTTGCGTTCATCTCTACAAAACTCGTTATGCGCAGTGGAATATAGATAATAGCAATAACAAGAAATAAGACAAACATGGACACAAGAATATAACGTGGTTCGGAACCGAACGTTTCCTACTCCACGGATCGAGCTCTAAAGAGCTCTAGTGATGCACAAGCAATCACTAATCACAAATAACTCCTTCTCGGAACAATCCGGAGGTGGAGAAACCTCGTACAATGATTACACTAAGTAATACAAAAGATACAAGCTAATACAAGTATGAAATACGATGCAAGTAAAGAAAAACCACTTTACAAGAGCACTTTGATTGCTTGATCTTTGATTGCCTTGGACTAGCCTTGAAGGACTGAAAAGAACCAACTATCCCCTTCGATTCGCCTAAGAAAAAATGCTGCAAAAACCCTCCAGCCGAGCTGCCTTTATATCCTGTGTTGGGCTGGATTTCCGCCTAACAGTCGACTGTCATAAGGCCCCAGTCGACTGCCAACACTATAGCTATGAGACAACGGCTCAATCCACGTTGGAAAAGTTCCAACGGGACTCTCACCAGTCGACTTCCAACATTGGCGATCCCTTTGCGGCCACCCGTGGTGACTACCCAATCGGCTCACGGGCATTCATGCTCGCAACTAAACGTGATCATTGCTCCAATTAGCGATCATTGCGAGCATTTTCAGCCCTTAATTGGCAGTCGAGTTCTAGTCGACTCACGGCAGTCGAACCGGCCATAATGCTAGTCGACTGCCAACCTAAACCATGAGGTTTTAACCCTTGTATGGTGTCCCCATACTTGCTAGACCACCCTTAGCCTAGACTTAAGCCTTCTAGCCACCTCCGTCAGCCTCGCGCCTATCGGATCCCTCTAAGTCATCCATGACTTGTTCATCCATATGCTAGCCTTCAGGTGCTTCCGTCGGCTGTTGTCATGCTAAGTTGGTCTATATTGCCAAGGTACATTGGACTTACGCTGTCAAGACTCCGCTTGGACTTTACGTCTCCAACCATTGGACTTATGATGCCAAGACTCCCGCTTGGACTTTACACCGCCAATATCAAACCCCTTGGACTTCTCAAATGCCAAGACTCAAGCTTCAACTTTTCCTTGCCAACCCATGTTGGACTTTCTATGCCAAGACCCATGCTTGGACTTTTCCTTGCCAAGACCCATGCTTGGACTTTTTCTTGCCAAGACCCAAGACTTAGACTTTCCCAAATGCCAAGTGTACCACTTAGACTTTCCATGCCAAGTACCCATGACTTGAACTTTCCCATGAAAATCACATTGTCATGTTTTTATCGAACATCAAAACATCTCTCGAGTCAAACTCGAGTCCTGGTCAATCGTGACCTGGGTCAATTGCACCAACAATCTCTCCCTTTTTGATGTTTGACAAAAACCAAACAAACCATTGAGTTAGACCATCTAACTCAAACCAATCATCCCCATCAATTTTCAATTGATGTCATTCTACCAATAAGTTCTCCCCCTTTTTGACTAACATCAAAAAGGTTCTCTCCAAGAAGGTCAATGTCTCATGTCCCAATGAGATCTTACAATCTCCCCCTTGGTCCAAAAATACCTAGGATGCCTACCATCTTCCTAGTGATAAGTCTCATATCACTCAAGAGAGACAATCCTATACACTCTCTAAATTTCCAAATTGGGTATCTCAAAATCCCATTTTCCCCTCATGAGGAAAAAATATCATCCATCATCTCATGATGGATACCTCCCCCTAAAGGCTTGCTCTCCCTTGACCATTGCACCAACAATGTCCTTGGAAAGTCCCTAAGCTAATAGGAACTCTAAAACATCAAAAATAAGGTCTAAAGTTCAACATTGAACTTTCTATACCTTAAATTTGATACATAACCCTAACACCTTTCCTAATCCATATCCAATAGATTTTCACCCTTTATAATGCTTCCCAAAGCATATCCTAGGGTTAGGAGTGATTAGGGACCTTTACTGTAGCTGAACACGAGCTAAACAATCTTATTTTCCCGAAATCAGACCTGACAGTCGACTCCTGACAGAAGCAGTCGAACTACCCTTGCATCAGTCGATTGCCATCAAGCGACAGTCGACTGATAACTGAAATTATTGAATTTCAGCTATCAGAATCGAATTTTGAAAAAGAATAAGTAATTCTACGTATTTTGAAAAATCGTGAAAATTTATACGTGCATTACTTATAAGCAATACAATGGGTGAAAAATATTTGAAAATTATTTTACCCATAAAATTTCGAAATTGATACAAAGTTCAAAAGTGAAGAAAAAAACTTCAATGTTTTAGCTCACTTTGTATCAACTTCATCAATGGTGATTGCTATCAAAAGTTAGACTTCACCAAGGTTTTCTAAATGGATTTTAAAATGTTTTTGAAAATCTATATTGGATCATATTCCTTGGGCTTAATGTACATGACTTGTACACTAGCTTTTCCAATGATCCACCACTAGTTAAAGATAAGTTTTAGTTTATCTAGATGAAAAAACTATGCACCTTGAACTTAACTCATATCCTATCATCTCACATATATCTAGGGTGTATAAAACACACAAAAGTCAATGTGATGTGAGATGAGAGTTTTGTTCTCCTAATCTAGGATTTCATGCATTTTTCTAAGGCAACCCTACTTGATTCCCTTATAAATGGGACTTCAAGTCATGCCATAGTCCTTAAATCAATTTTTATTAATGCATGAATGATTATGGCATTAATGATGGTATAAATAAACATATGCTCATAATCATGATGTCATGGCATAAGATAGAATCTAAAAACACATGACATTTAACTTAACCCTAAGCATGATCATGACATTTTAAATGATTAAAAGTAAATATGATGTCATGACATGATATATGGCAAACAAGGCATGATATATGGCAAGCAAGGCATGACAAATAAAATATATAGGTATAATAATACTCAAATTTTAATATTAATTGTCATTTGATATAATTAAGTATATTTTTTCATATTGCCACTAATCTCCCAAGTGTACCAAAAATTCAAAATGGCACACTATGACCTCTAATCCTAAATTGTACCAATTTAATTGATTTTTCATAATCTCAAAAATGTATCGGCACATCCTAAAATCTTTTAGGATCATAAGATTAAAATTATTTCCAAGGTATCCATAACCTTGAAAATTACCTAAAATGTCACCTTTACAATGGTTAGGTTAACTACCCTTCCATTTAAAGTTGGCACAGCCTAAACCCATCTAGCGTAAATCGATCACACTCTTAGGAACCCAAAACCTATTTGAGCTCCTAGGGTTTACTAGGTATTCCTTAGGGATAACCTCCCTAAATACCTTCCTAATGACCCTTCTAGGCTTATTAGCCTTGGTCATTTGAGTCTTGTCATGGTTAACTCTAGGGGTGACTCCCCTTGTAACCTTCTTAGTGGCTTTCCTAGATTTCTTCGAAACCCTAGCCACTAGGCATCAACCTTGGTCAACCTTAGGGATGACTTCCCTATTGACCTTGGTCTTCCTAGACCTAACTTGAGTTCTATAATCAAATGAAACATTGTGATAGGTCTTTTTGGGCTTAAGTTTGCCCTTAGATGGCTCTTGTTTCCTAGGTATTGACTTTTGACCATTTGACCTAGGTTTTTGATCATTTGACCCTTTAAATTGATTTTGGATAATTCTAAGGGTCTTTTCCAATTTCTCAAGTCTTGACCTCAAGACTTGATTTTTTTTTTCTAATATCTCAATTTTTAATTTTTCATTACTTCTTGAGATATTCTTATTTCTAGACATATGTCTAGATTTCTTAGAGTTTAAGCCTAGATGATCTTCTATTTTGCTAATAGACTCCCTAAGTAAGGTTTTTCTAGGGACATTAGTCCCAAATTTCTCCTTATTTCCTAAGTGGACATTTTTAGCTCCTAAACAAAAATATTTGTTATTTCTAGCATGCTTTTCATGAGAGATAGAAAGAGAACTAAAAGGATGCTTTTTGACATTAAAACTAGAAGAATGAGCATTATTGAAATATACCTTAGGGTTAGCTTTTGAAGCTCCCCCTACTTGTGATGCTCCTTCTTGAGTCTTTTTGCTCTCCCTAGGGCATTGATTCATATAATGCCCTCTTTGACTACATTTGAAGCATATAATATGCTCCTTACTTTTGATGGTTGGGGAACTGACATTCTTTGACTTTTCTTGACTTTTAGGCACTGGTGGAGCTTTTCTTACTCTCTTTGGGCACTTGCTCTTATAGTGCTTAGTTTCCCTACACTCAAACCAAATTATATGATTTTTATCTAAAACCAAATTGCTTGAGTTACCTAGGTCGATGGTGGCCGAATTTTGAGCTTCTTCATCTTGACCAGATGTTGAAGGCTCTTCCTGGTTGCGCTCCGGCATTGAGGATGAACTCTCCTCCCCCTCAATCCTAGAGGTGGAGGCCGATCCGGAAGTTGATTCCTTCTCAACTTCCGAATCCTCACTTGAGGCCGGTGATGGCACCTCTTCTTGAACCGGTAATGAATCTTCATGGAGCTTTGCCACTTGGCTTCATAGCTCCTTGGCATCTATATAATTACCTAACATACACAAGATATTGTTAGGTATTAAGTCAATCAAAAATTTTATTACCTTATCATTTTTCTCGAAGGCTTGGACTTGCTCTTCGGTCCATCTCTTCTTTTTGAGGAAGCCACCTTTTGGTCCTTGATAATTACCATTTGTCAGGTTATTTTTGTCCTTAATATCACTGTTTTAATCCTCTCATGTATTTATTTATCGATTATTTACATGTTTTATGAGTTGGATATATTTTTGGACCTTATTGTAAATTCTTTTAATTTTTGGACTTATATGCAAATTTTACTTCTTAATCGTAGGAGATCGAGATGAGCCAATGGATTAGACTCAAGTTGGATCAAATATGGCTTCATCTAGGGCTAGAAGGATATTTTAAGCTGGATCAATCTGGACCTTTCATCATGATCGAGGTTAATTTAATCAAGAGATCAGATCTGAGCGATATGGATCGTCCGATGAAAGCGCTTGATTCTGAGCCATCCATCCAGATCTGAATAGATCCAGTCCGTACATTTAGATCTGGACATCAGAGCTCTTCATCCAGATTCAATCGATCATGATTATCCCTTCAAATGGATCAGATCCGTTCATTCAAAATTGGAGGAATCACCACCGTTGGATTGAGCAGCCAAATTAAGCCAACTAATTGATTAATCAAGCCCTATCTTTATTAGATGGCTGAGATTGAAGGGGCTGAGATCGGACGGCCAAAGAAAAGAGCTTAATAAAACCAACATCTCCGCCCGAACGGAGCATCCGACATTTCATCTTCTCTTCCGCGATTTTGCCCGATCCATCTCCGTCGCTTTCTCCATCCTCACCATCGGCCGTTCATCTCCTCCACCAAGGCCGCCGATGGTGGTCTTCTTCCCTCTCATCAACCCCTCCACAGCCGGCTCGCCCCTTCTCACGGATTTCACCCGACACCATTTCACAGCCGCCAGCCATCTCCGCTCCGAGATCAGCTGCCGCCGATCAATCGGAGACGAGAGTCCCATCCGTTGCCATTTCTTCCATCCGACCAGTAGTTCTCCAACAGCCACTCAACAGCTCCGGCAGTCCCAACATCAACAGCCACCACATCTCCACCGACAGTAGCTCCTATCTTTAGCCAGCAATTGCAGGATTTCCGTACCATTTCCATCATCCATGGACAGATTCCTACAACAAGCTTTTCATGTGCTTTGATTGTTTTTTTTTCATTGGTTGAAATTTTGTAATGAAATGATCTTCCATGTTTAACATTGCATGTACTTAGTTTACTTTGTTTCATACCTTGTAGTTTGGTTAAATGCTTATTAAGTAATTAGATTGTAGTTGGTTAGTTTAGATTTAATTTCATGTTATGTTTTACTCTCATGTTATTTTGCATTTCAATTGTTGTTTAAATTCCTACATTTCCTTTATATTTTTGAATGTTTTTGTTTGAATGTTTGCATTGTTCTTTCGTTTAGTAAGATTAATTTTATTTTAACCCAAACCACTATTTTCAATAGAAAACTCAAAGCAATAATTAGCGATCCTAACACTACTAGTCTATCAATTATACTCGTTGGGAAATGATCCGGGTCATTCCCTATGCTATATTAGTGTAGAGAGAGTTTGGTAATTAATTTGGAACGGTACCACGACAAATATCGCTCCATCAAATTTTGGCGTCGTTGCCGGGGAGTGTAATGATGCTTCGTAGATTTAGAATTGCTTGTCAATTTTTCTAATAAAAAAAAATCAAAATTCAAAACTTTTGTTGAGGGTTTAATTCTTTTATGTCTTGTATATCCATGTGTTATATTTTGTTTGCTTCCTGTATCGTTTGATATTGTTTGTTAGTGTTTCAAGAAAGAACAGGAAATTTCTTTGATCATGGATCCATATTATCAGTCATTTGGAGACTTCAGTAATATTCATTATTCAGACACTGGATATTATGGTAGGAGTAATACAGATGCATATTCTCAATATTATCAATCTGACTATCAACATCTCTAGTACCAGTCTCAGTATAATCAACCTATGTCTCAGTATCATCAGTCATATCAGTAGGACAGGTATAATTCATTTTCTGGTACACATGCTTACAATTTAGATTTGAGATATGGGCACGTGCATCAGTACATTCCTGAACAACCTCAGTGTTATTCACCCCCATCATCTACCAGTACTTGCATGCCTAGTTGGGGAGATCGATCATCTTACACATATGAGGTAGCACAACATCAAGATGCTCAACATTCTTCTGCATATCATAGTCCATTGGGATTTCAGAACCACAGTGAACAAGCTTCTAACCCTAGCCCACAAGATGATTCAATACAAGATTTGAGAAAACTTATCCAGCAGCTAGCTACGAAGCAAATGCAGATGACCAGTGGTCTCTATTCCCAACAAGAAATTGAAACATCAGAACATGAAATGGAAAGTCAGTTAGATCAGCTTAGATCATCCATCCAGCAGATGCAGGCACAAGAAGTCATTCAACCTCTATCGGAGGCTATTCCTCGTTGCTTTATGCCGAGGCAGATTGATGTGCTTGAGGAGATGGATTGTAGAGTTGAGAATGCACTAGTTTCTACTTCTACAACTCTACAGGACTCCGCTGCTGAGTTGTGATGATGTACATTGTAATGTTCCAAATATCGATGTGAATACTGATGTAGTGTACTTTGATGATAATATTGATACATGCAGAACACTAGATGATATTAGTATTGCTGCAAATATTATTGTTGATATTGATGCATGTGAAGGTTTTGAGGAAGTTGCTGCTATTTTAAATGTGGATGATACTATTGATGAGTTGCCAACTGAAGCTTCTTGTAGTTTTATTGAAGATAATATTGCAGAAGAGGCATCACTCTCAGAGTTGTTTCCTTTAGTTGTGCAGCAAAAGGATCTACAATTAGATCTTCTTCCTAATTCCTTGGAGTATGCATGTCCTAAAGAAGAGGAGCAACTGCTAGATATCAACACCCAGAATTACCAGCCTGACATAGGAGTGATGGATAGCTAGAGACCTCCAGACTGGACACTCCTGCCATAGCAAAAGCCTCTAACATTTTTGCTCATAAAGGCCTCAACACTGAATGCAGTAATCCAGCCTCCAGGTTGGAAACTTCTTATGAATTGCCTCCGACCACCAGAGATTACTTATGATGAGATGATCATATTGGAGGGAGCAGCACAGTATTATCATGATCACACCATGAAGGCGCTCACCCTCATTCAGACCATTCCACTCCCAGCATGGATGCTTACACTGAATCTTCTTCAACCACTAGGAAAAGATTTCTTTCGGAGCACTCCACGCCCGGCGTGGCTTCTTCTACTGAATCTTCTTCAACCACCAGGACAACAGGGGAGTTTGCTTCATCTCATTTTCTTTTATTTCCCTTGTATATACATTTCTTTTACTTTGTTTATTTTTGTTATAGTTGTTAAGTTTTGTTTGACGAGTTTTGAAATAAATTTCCTATGCATTCTTTTAGATCTTCTTAGAAGTCGTGAAAGCTAGCTAAATTTGATTGTCGAGTTTTGGGATTTATTGACTTGAATGGATTAGTTGATTGCATATGGTTACTACTTGGTGATGGATTCTATGTTGATAGATTGAGATGATTTTTTCCATTCCTATTGAGGATTGTGTCTGTTCTTATTGCTTGTGTGTGGTGCACTTGTGGTCATTGTAACTCTAGAACTTGCTTTGATTCTTTCGAGACCACAACCATAGGTTTGCATGATTACTATGAAGGCAATCTCACTTGTTTCCCTTTACTTCTTTTGTTGTCACATGTTATTCGAATAATTTTCTTATCACATGTCATATCATTTTCATTATTTATCCCATTATCTTTTCTACATTTTCATCATGTCATTTTTCTTCCATTTCTATTTTTGGATGTGGAATATTGGATGTTTCATGATGAGGTTTTGCCCGAGACGGATAAAAGTTTAAGTGTGGAGGAGAGAGTAGCTCAGGGAGAATTCAGTGTAAGCATAGGCGAGTCATGCTTGATCACCATGAGCTAGCCATGCTCTTTATCTTTTAGTTGAGCTTGATGTTGGAGCATAGGGAAGTGCACTACATGTTGAAAAAAAAAAAGTGAAAAAAAAAAAGTTTGAAAAAAAAAAGTTGAAAAAAAATAAATTGGGTACCCATGAAATAAAAAAAAATATTGTGAAAATTTTAATATGTGGTGTCATTCATTTTTATTTATGTGCGATAGTATTTTTGTTAATGACATCCCTTGTTACAGTTATTAAGAGATTTATTGTATATCATGAGTAGTTTTGTATTGAAGAATGTGAAAAGGGTTGTTTACATGTTTATTGGGTTGGATGAAAACTTTTGGGGCATTGCTTTCTTGTACTCATCTATGTAGCATTCCAGTATTTCCATATCTTATGACATTTCTTTAGCTATTTTATTTCTTAACTTTCTTTCCTTTCACACATATTTTCATTTTTCTTGTATTCATGTTTTCATTACATTCTTAATAAGCCTTCAGTGATTGTGCATTCTTATGTATATATACTGGTGAAGGTAGAAGAAAAGCAAGCATATGGTAGTTCATAAACCATGAGTAGCTTGAGTGAACTCCACTATTACATACTTATGAGAGTGAGAGAAACCACCACTTACCTTGTGAGGCTTAATCATTCTTAGTCTATACAGGATGGATTGAAGTCACTATGTTTGTTAACCTGTATAAGATTTGAGTCCATAATTGCTTGAGTCTTTGAGATTTGACAATCCTAGGTAACTTTCTTTCACGATTTTCTATGTATGCTTGGGAATTGCTAGGAAAACAAACTTTCAGTTTACTTTTAGTTTTCTTTACTTGCTCGAGACGTGCAAGAATAAGTGTGGGGGAATTGATAACTACCATTTGTCAGGTTATTTTTGTCCTTAATATCACTGTTTTAATCCTCTCATGTATTTATTTATCGATTATTTACATGTTTTATGAGTTGGATATATTTTTGGACCTTATTATAAATTCTTCTAATTTTTGGACTTATATGCAAATTTTACATCTTAATCGTAAGAGATCGAGATGAGCCAATGGATTAAACTCGAGTTGGATCAAATATGGCTTCATCTAGGGCTAGAAGGATATTTTAAGTTGGATCAATCTGGACCTTTCATCATGATCGAGGGCAATTTAATCAAGAGATCAGATATGAGCGATATGGATCGTCTAATGGAAGCGCTTGATTCTGAGCCATCCATCCAGATCTGAAGAGATCCAGTCCATACATTTAGATCTGGACATCAGATCTCTTCATCCAGATTCGACCGATCATGATTATTCCTTCAAATGGATCAGATCCGTTCATTCAAAATTGGAGGAATCACCACCGTTGGATTGAGCAGCCAAATTAAGCCAACTAATTGATTAATCAAGCCTTATCTTTATTAGACGGCTGAGATTGAAGGGGCTGAGATCGAATGGCCAAGGAAAAGAGCTTAATAAAACCAACATCTCTGCCCAAACAGAGCAGCCGACATTTCATCTTCTCTTCTGCGATTTTGCCCGATCCATCTCCACCGCTTTCTCCATCCTCACCACCGACCGTCCATCTCCTCCACCAAGGCCGGCGGTGGTGGTCTTCTTCCCTCTCATCAACCCCTCAACAACCGGCTCGCCCCTTCTCACGGATTTCACCCGACACCATTTCACTGCCACTAGCCATCTCCGCTCCGAGCTCAGCTGTCGTCGATCAATCGGAGACGGGAGTCCCCTCCATTGCCATTTCTTCCATCTGACCAGAAGTTCTCTGGCAGCCGCTGAACAGCTCCGACAGCGCCAACATCAGCAGCCACCACATCTCCATCGATAACAACTCCTATCGTCAGCCAGCAATTTCAGAATTTCTGAACCATTTTCATCATCCATGGACAGATTCCTACAGCAAGCTTTTCATGTGCTTTGATTGTTTTTTTTTCATTGGTTAAAAGTTTGTAATGAAATGATCTTCCATGTTTAACATTGCACGTACGTAGTTTAATTTGTTTCATGCCTTGTAGGTGTTCGGTTAAATGCTTCTTAAGTAATTAGGGTTGTAGTTGGTTAGTTTAGATTTAATTTCATGTTATGTTTTACTCTCATATTATTCTACATTTCAATTATTGTTTAAATTCCTACATTTCCTTTATGTTTTCGAATGCTTTTGTTTGAATGTTTGCATTGTCTTTCGTTTAGTAAGATTAATTTTATTTTAACCCAAACCCCCTATTTTCAATAGAAAACTCAAAGCAATAATTAGCGATCCTAACACTACTAGTCTATCAATTACACTCGTTGGGAAACGATCCAGGGCGTTCCCTATGCTATATTAGTGTAGAGAGGGTTTGGTAATTAATTTGGAAGGGTACCACGACAAATATCGCTCCATCAGTCCTCTTGGATATTCAACTCCTTCCATTAAGATGGACCATTCTTCGAAGTCCCTCAAGATTAGGAAGTCTTCGATTCTCACCTTCCATTGTTTAAACCCTTCTTGTCCATAGAAGGTATAAGGGATAGGTGTGTTGATATCCCAACCTAGTTGTTCTCCCATCTCCATCTTCACCCTCTAGCGTCTTTGTCTTAACTCCCGGTGGTTAGTCCGTAGAAGAGCCTCGGGCTCTGATACCATTTGTTGGGGATCCTTGGAACGCTAGAGGGGGGTGAATAGCGTCGTGCTCGTACATTGATGGAATTCGTTCGCGTTCATCTCTACAAAACTCGTTATGCGCAGCGGAATATAGATAATAGCAATAACAAGAAACAAGATAAACACGAACACAAGAATATAACGTGGTTCGGAACCGAACGGTTCCTACTCCACGGATCGAGCTCTAAAGAGCTCTAGTGATGCACACGCAACCACTAATCACAAATAACTCCTTCTCGGAACAATCCGAAGGTGGAGAAACCTCATACAATGATTACACTAAGTAATACAAAAGATACAAGCTAATACAAGTATGAAATACGATGCAAGTAAAGAAAAACCACTTTACAAGAGCACTTTAATTGCTTGATCTTTGATTTCCTTGGACTAGCCTTGAAGGACTAGAAAGCACCAACTATCCCCTTCAATTCACCCAAGAAAAATCGCTGCAAAAACCCTCCATCCGACCTGCCTTTATATCCTCGTGACGGCCGATTTGACACAATGACCGCCATAAGGCCCCAGCCGATCGCTAACATCAGAGCCGTGAGACAACGGCTCAATCCACGTTGGAAAAGTTCCAATGAGACTCTCACTAGTCGACTGTCAACATTGGCAGTCGACTACCAGTGCCCGTAGCCGATTGCCCAGTCGGCTACGGAGCATTTTGTGCTTGCGACTAAACCAGTAGTCGACTGTCATACATGGCAGTTGACTACAAGAGCATTTTCAACCCTTAATTGGTAGTCGAGCTCTAGTTGACTCACGACAGTCGAACCGGCCATAATGTCAGTCAACTGCCAACCTCAACCATGAGGTTTTAACCCAAGTATAGTGTCCCCATACTTGCTAGACCACCCTTAGCCTAGACCTAAGCCTTCTAGCCACCTCCGTCAGCCTCGCGCCTATCGGATCCCTCCAAGTCATCCATGACTTGTTCATCCATACGCTAGCCTTCAGGTGCTTCCGTCGGCTGTTGTCATGCTAAGTCAGTCTATACCGCCAAGGCACATTGGACTTACGCTGCCAAGACTCCGCTTGGACTTTACGCCGCCAACCATTGGATTTATGCTGCCAAGACTCCCGCTTGGACTTTACGCCGCCAATATCAAACCCCTTGGACTTCTCAAATGCCAAGACTCAAGCTTGGACTTTCCCTTGCCAACCCATGTTAGACTTTCCATGCCAAGACTCATGCTTGGAGTTTTCCTTGCCAAGACTCATGCTTGGAGTTTTCCTTGCCAAGACCCATGCTTGGACTTTTCCTTGCCAAGACCCAAGACTTGGACTTTCCCAAATGCCAAGTGTCCCACTTGGACTTTCCATGCCAAGTACCCATGACTTGAACTTTCCCATGACAATCACATTGTCATATGTTTTTGTCGAACATCAAAACATCTCTCGAGTCAAGCTCGAGTCCTGGTCAATTGTGACCTAGGCCGATTGCACCAACACATACTTGGTTAGTGTACATGGATTCCATTTCAGATCTCGTGACCTCTAGCTATTTCTCAGAATCTGGGCTCATCACAGCTTCCTGATAGGATGTAGGCTTGTTCAACTCAACAAGCATAACTTCATCATGGTCTGAAAAGAGAAATGAATATCTCTCAGGATAACGACGTATCCTATTAGACCTACAAAGAGCTTGGTCTACTTGAACAGGTTATTGCTCCATAACTTTTTGTGCAACAATCTCATCATCCACAACACTTTGTGGTGCTTATTCAATTTCCATCAAGGCCTCAGTGTTATCTATATCTTGAACTTCTTCAAGATGGA
Organism: Wurfbainia villosa; assembly: GCA_025175895.1. NCBI lineage: Eukaryota > Viridiplantae > Streptophyta > Magnoliopsida > Zingiberales > Zingiberaceae > Wurfbainia > Wurfbainia villosa. The sequence continues at coordinate 97,417,716 of CM045986.1, forward strand.
TTTTACTCCCACTAGTTCTTCTAGAAATGAATTCTCTTTCTAGAAATATGCCATTTCTAACGACAAACACTTTGCCTTGTGTGGGATTGTAAAAGTAATATCCTTTCATTTCCTTGGGATATCCTACAAAGTAACACTTATCTGATTTGGGGCCTAGTTTGTTAGAGACTTGATGTCGAACATAAGCCTCACAACTCCAAATCTTCATAAAAGATATTTTGGGACTCTTCCCAGTCAATATCATATATGGTGTCTTTATGACAGCTTTAGATGGAATACGGTTAAGTGTAAAGACATATGTCTCTAGAGCGAATCCCCAGAAGGAAGTAGGTAGATCAGTCTGACTCATCATCGATCATACCATATCTAATAAAGTATGATTTCTCTATTCGGATACACCATTCCACTGTGGTGTTCCAGGTGGAGTGAGTTGAGATGTGATCCCACACCCAGTAAGATGGTCACAAAACTGTTGGCTAAGGTGTTCACCACCTCGATCTGATCGAAGCATATTAATATTTTTATCAAGTTAGTTTTGTACTTCACTCTTGAATTCATTGAATTTTTTTAAAGGATTCTGACTTATGTTTCATGAGATACATATAGTCGTATCTACTGACATCATCAATAAAAGTGATGAAGTACTGATAGTCTCCTCTAGCAGCGATATTGAAAGAGCCACATACATCAGTATGTATGAGTCCTAACAAGTCTGTCGCTCTTTTACCATGTCCACTAAATGGAGTCTTGGTCATCTTGCCTAGAAGACTGAATTTGCATATCTCATATGATTCAAAATCAAATGAGTCCAGTAATCCATCCTTATGGAGCTAGGATATGCGACTCTCATTTACGTGACCCAGGCGATAATGTCAGAGATATGTTTGGTTCAAATCATTCGATTTGAATCATTTGGTATTTATATTATAGATTGGGTTTTCAAAGTCCAGAACATAGAGTCCATTCATAAGAAATGTGCTGCAATATAACATATCATTTAAATGAATAGAACAACATTTGTCCTTTATCAAAAACGAGAAACCTCTCTTGTCCAAAAAAGAAACAGAGATAATGTTTGTAGTTAAAGTAGACACACAATAGCACTCTTCTAGTTCCAAAATAAGCCCAGTGGGCAAAGATAAAGAGTATGTTCCTACAGCTATAGCAGCAACTCTTGCACCATTGCCTACTCGTAGATCCACTTTGCCCTTTGTCAATGATCTACTCTTTCTTAGGCCCTGTACGTTTGTACAAATGTGTGATGCACAACCAGTATCTAATACTCATGAAGAAGAAATAGATAAATTAACTTCTATAACATATATACCTGAGGCAGAAGTCTCACTTCTCTTTTTCTTAACTTTCTCTAGGTATAACTTGCAGTTCGTCTTCCAATGTCCGGTCTCACCATAGTGGAAGCAGTCCCCTTCCTTAGACATCCTACCTTTAGCCTTTGATGTAGTAGAGTTGGTCTTGCCTTTGCCTTGGGTCTTACCCTTGCCTTTAGGCTTCCTTTTGCCTTTGCCTTTTGCCTTTGCCTTTTTTAACCATCAGTACGTTATTAGTCTTGGTTTTCTTGAGATTGGGTTCAACAATTCTCAACATGCTGAGCATCTTAGGCAGAGGCTTGTCAATTTCGTTCATGTTATAGTTCATGACAAATTGACTATACCCTTCCGACAATGATTGCAGGATAAGGTCAATGGCTAATTCTTGGCCCAGTGGAAATCTTAGTCTCTCAAGGTTCTCTACATGCCCAATCATCTTGAGTATGTGAGTTCCCATAGGAGTTCCTTCTTGCATCTTGCATGCAAATAGGGCCTTAGACACCTCAAACTATTCGTGCCCAGCTTTCCCTTGATATAGTTGTTTCAGGTGCTCAACCATATCATGTGCATCAATGTTCTCATGTTGCTTCTAAAGTTCAGAGTTCATGGTGGCAAGCATTAGGCAGGATACATCTAGTGCATCATCCTGATGCTTCTTGTAAGCATCTTTCTCCGCACAAGTGGCGGTAGTGGCGGGTGCTTAAGGAAGAGGTTGCTCTAGGACATACAGTTTTTGTTCTTTCTTGAGGATGATCCTCAATTTTCTGTACCAGTGTAGGAAATTAGCTCCGTTGAGCTTGTCCTTCTCAAGGACAGATCGTAGAGAGAGAGTATTTGACGTGTTAGACAACATGGTGATCTACAACAGTAAAATGAAGAAATAAGTATCATATCTAAATCATTTAATTAGGCCTTTAATTAAATGATGCTTCCACTTAATCGCAGAGCTTCAGTAGGGGATAGTCATGGATGTAGGCAAACGCCTTTTGCCCACACTACTAGCACCCAGCCCAACAACTACAAATTCATGTGGGACAAAATCCACATCATACCTCACCTTGAGTTAGCTTTGGCTAATCGCCCAAGATTTAGTATGATTAGGTAGGCAATATTTTACCAATTGCATCTTATGCAACTCTTTAGAATAAAAAGAGTCAAGATCCACATTACACATCATCTTGAGTTAACTTTGGCTAATCGCCCAAGACTTAGTATAATTGTTCTCTTACCCTATCTTCCTAACTTTTAGGACATGTATCTAAGTTCTCAATCTAATTAAGATAACTTAGTTAAGTCTCACCCAAAGTTTAATAGCGGTACATCACAATTGTCCACTCACACTCTACCAAGATAAAATGTGTCACTTTGCTTTGGCAAACCCAACAACAAATGATTGAGGTAGTAGTGAGTATCAAACTTTCGTAGGCATATCTATATTGACTTAATTAAGATAAAATTATTATCTAACATGCATCACATACACACAAAGTATATATCAATAACATATAAGCTTAAATGCGACATGGTTATGGCCTGAATCTACGATCTCCTCAAGCTAATGAGAAGAGCGATGGGTTAACCTAGGGATAACATCTTCTCCAAGTACATCCTTTGGTTGCTGTGTGTTGTCGGCATCCTTCTTGTAACTTCATCCTCCAATGGAATTTTCACTCCTCATTTCGTACATTACAAAATAAGAATACTCAAGTTACATTCAAGTCTAAATCTAGTTTTTATTTACAACTAGGAAAAATAGAGAGGAAGGCACGACATGCAGGCTATATTATGAATTACAACATGCACACGCAACACAACCACAATCTCATCGGGGTTAAGGGTCATAACCATGCACTATGGCATACATCATTCACAAAGATCTATGACATACAGATTTTATTATGATGCTAAACACGACTTATAAACCACTACAACACGGCGATCCCGCTAACCGATTAGCAGGTGGGATCAAGGGGCAGTGCCCCTTGCGGGGTGCAGGGGGCCGCGCCCCCGGAGCAAAATGTTATTTTAACAACTCTTTGAATGAATCACTGCCATTAGTCCATCATAATGAACCCAAGACCCATGCTTGCCACTGTTCGTAGCAATTTTGGGTGATAGATTCGAATGACAAACATGTCGTTCGATCAACAAATATGCCATGCACATGTTGTTACACAAAATCACTCAAATAATCGTGCATGCACTCATAATAAACTTTTTATTAAAATTTTATATCACATATATATAAAATGAAATACAACGATCTTTATGTATACACAAGTGGTTCTGATACCACTGTTGGGATCTTTTGCAAAAATAATCGCAAACGCAGTGGAAAAAAAAACTTGATCCCTCCAGAGATCCATGTGTATACATAAAGGAAATCGTTTCATTTAACTACACCTTAGTCAAGAAGTTACCCTTGCAGCGTAGCCCTTTCCAATCCCGGCAGCAACTCCTTGATGACGGATCCTAGCGCAATCAAAATGGTCACGCCTCTACAGTATCCACACGAACACTATCTTAGAGAAGGAGACAAAACCTTTGGTTGTGCTAGCAACCACACCAAGGCTCTCCACCAAAGACTAGTTTTTGGATAAGAAGAAGGGAGAAGGGAAATGGGAAAAACACATACACGACAAAGAGAGGTTCACACTTTCACTCACATTGAGGAGGAGTCTCATATATCATTTTCATGCATTAATCTCATTTTCATGCAACGTTGAAGAAATTTCTCAAATTCCAATTGCATACATTAATTCCATTTGCATGCAACATTGAAGAAACTTCTCAAATTCCAATTGCATGCATTAATTCCATTTGCTTGCAACAACTCCCATTTGCATGCAATGTTGAGAAGATTTCTCAAATCTCATTTGCATGCATTAAATCCCATCTGTATGCAATAACTCCCATTTGGATGCATTATTAATCATCATTAATCATGCTAACCTTCTTCAACTGGTTTCACTTGAGCCTAACTCAAATTAAACCAATTTGAGTCCAACTCAAGTTTGGCGAAGCAATGAATCTGACTCATTCTAGTCCATTCAATTAACTAATGATTCATTTAGTCGAACTAAGATGATCCTATCTCCAAAATAATGTGTCCTTTTTGTGTCACCCAATAAGTTTCTGCAACATTGACAATGTTTCTAAAACCCTTTTAGAAACATAAGCAATGAGTGACATTTAGCAATGCATCATTGCTATCCAAGTGACAAGAATGTCGAGATCCGACATAACCTTACTGTGGCTACTATAATATATAACCTTGTCCTTCTATCCTCGATATCTAGATCGGTCAATGAGGCATAGATCATGTCATCCTCTTATCAATCTTTGTGCTCGTGATCCCCAAGTAGACTCACTCAAACAAATGAGCTCAATATCTCATATTGACTCATTTAAGCATGGTCATGCATTTCGTGGTCCTACTCTATCAAGAGGCCTAAAGATATCACTCCCATCATATGGGAGGGATAGATCACATCTACATCACTCACATCCCTTCGTATAATTTGTTACATACCCAGTGATCACCTTTATAGTCCACCCTGTTACGGGTGATGTTTGACGATACCAAAGTACATAACTCCTTATGTAGGAAACCGTAGTGATTTTAAGTCTAAGGACTAATCATACAAATAGTCACTATGAGAAAGTTTGTGACACTTATATGACGATCCATGAAACTTTCTTATGGCAGGTCAATTCAGTATATATTCTGTTGGATTTCCGGCACCGCGGCGAGTGTGTGTTCGAACATGTGCACAGCGAAAGGAATAAAAATAATAAATCTACATTTATTACAACACACACATCACACGCATGCATAGTACAACATGTGTAGACATAACCGTAAATTTAAATTTTGCAATAAAAGGAAATTTAACTACGTATACCTTACGTATCACGTGTAGCGGGAACGGCATCAACCGGAACCATCCTCGCTAGAATCGTCTCTATCCGTGTCCACGCCGAGTATCTTCGGGATGACTTCACTAAGTCATGAGCCTCGTCTTCGTACGGGTTACTAGCCTCGTGTTGAAGACGATGTGATCGAGAGAAGATCACGATCCGAATCCAAATTCGGATCCAAAGACGAGTCCTCAAAACTCGCTTCTCCGGAGAGGTATTCGTCAACCGTTTGACAAATCCTTCGTCCTCCACCTATGAGGATTACCGGAGATCAAATCCCCGGAAAGGATACCACTGTCGGAGCTCCAAATGTCGTCCAAACGACGCTCCGATGAGAGGGAAACAAGATGTCCAGAAAACTGGACAGCTTTTGGTGGAGGAGTAGGGGCCGGTCAAAGGAAAGGTGGAAGCTCACCTTATTACCGAACCCAAGGGAGATCACCAGAGCTCCTCCGGCAGCAGCTCGACGCCGGCAATGGGAGAAGACGGCAGCAGCTGGTCGCTGGTTGGAGGAGGTGGGCGGCAGCAACAATGTTGGCGCCGACTTGAAGGAGAGGAGGGAGAGGTTGGGCGGCAACTCTAGGTTAGGGCTTTTGGATTTTTAGGCTTAACAAACCCTTAAGCCCTCTTTTATAGAGAACTAATTCTCTTAATAGTTATTGGATCATAACCATAAGGCTCGTTAACCCGCTCCATTAATATAAGTTAAAATAAACCAAACCATGATGGTTTATTTTAAGTTAAAACGAACCGAACCAACTTTGGTTCATTCGTTTAAAATAAACCAAACCCTTTGGTTTATTCTCCTCCATTGGATTAGAACCAAACCATTTTGGTTCATCCATTATGTCTTCATAAGACACGGCCCATCCATACTTCCATTGTGACTGAAACAATTTCATGCTCGCTTCTTGTTTGGTCCAACCAAACCTAGTTTCTCTCGGTCTGAGAATCTCATTCTCAAGCTCATTTTAAATACTTCGGATTACGCTTGTTGTGCGTGTGACCAAATAGGTTCTCGGTTTATGTTGGTCATCTATAATTAACCATTAATTATAGAACGATCATGAGTGACAACTAGTAGTACATCATGATCCCCAATTAACCGAAAAAATCAACGGTTGATCCAGAACTATTTCTGAAACCCTTCAGCAGCTCAAATGAATCGTGCCCCATTCCCTTCACTCATCTTATACCCACTTGGTTCAGGACATGGTCTATAGTGTCAGTCCCCACTAGGCTGACTACGTCACACCTAGCCCAAGTATCATTTTCTCGTCCTACGGATTCTAGTTACTGCACATGTATCGAAGAGTACCTTACTCTAAACATGTAATGCTTTGGCCAAAGACTTTAGTAACAATCCGACGAGAGGCCATGAGTATACATCTCCTCGCAAGGAGTGGTGAATCCTTTATAGGCTATTCAAACACCTTCGATCACTTCGACTTATACCCAATCATCCCGGGTCCACATCTCCACAGAGATGCTTGCTTAAGATGTCAAAGCATAAGTCTTTATGATCAAGATGACTTGAATACCGCAAGTCAAAGGAACATCGCACTTAAGCTATAGTAAGAACTTCATTGACATATCTATATATGCAGAGAACCATATGAAGTCTTATGGCTGGTCACTCCAATGAACTAGTTACCATAACTAGCATCCACGATTAACTCCGGACATCACAATGTCTCCAGCCAGTGAGAATCAGCTGCTTGGATACACCAAGGAGTATACCTCGTGCTAGTCTTGACAGAATTGATGGTGTACAAATCCATCAATTCATCGACTGGGGATAATTCTGATACATCACAATTACACATGTAGAGATACTCACTAGTTGTGATCCAATCACAAATTCTCTCATGCTGTGAGTCATATCGCAGACATTCAGTAAATGAGTTTAAGATCCAATAAAATACATGAAACCATGTATACTCAAATTGTGAATCTTCATTTATCATATAAATGGTTCATACATAAGGCGATTGCCTTAGGACATCTCTCATATATTACTAACATATTCTCTAATATATACTCATGTATCAACGTGATATTACATATCCATGACTTGTGAGATCAAGTCATCAATTGACCTACATGCTAGTCTCAATGCATTAATATTGCCCTTGTATATTAATGCGTGACTAGGAATATTTAAGAATAGTATTCTCTACAGCCTCTAACAATCAATTCTACCAATTGATGTGCTATAGATAAGAACCTACTTTCTAGGGCATTATTATATTTATTCGGCTGACACAAATATGAAGTAAATATAATAACCAAACTTTGCCTTTATTATTAATAGAATATGATACATAAGTCCCTAGTCAATCATCACATAATTGGCTCTAGGCTTACTACTAACACTTTTGTAGTGCCCTTGCTCCCTACACTCAAAACATGTGTATATGATTTTTATTTTTAACCAATGCACTTGAGTTGCCTATAGGGGTAGAGGAATCATGTGCTTGCTCTTCATCTCTTTCGGATATAGATGCTTCTTCTTGCTCTTCCTCCAGCATGAAATGTCTCTCCTCTCCCTCAATCCTAGAGGTGGAGGCTTCCTCCAATTCTTCCGCTTCTTCTATCGACCCAGATGTTGATTCTCTTTCAACCTCCGAATCCTCAAACTCTTGGGATGATTATTATGTACTTTCTTCTTGAGCTTAGGAGGATGGGCATTCCTCCTTGGACTCCTCCTCTACTTCTTGGGCTGGTGAGGGATTTTTGTGGAAGTCGACTAACTTATTCCAGAACTCCTTAGCATATCTGAATTCTCCTAATTTAGATAAGATATCATTAGGTATTAAATTTAATAGCATTTGTGTTACCTTATCATTTCTTTCGAATTTTTCTAGATGCTCTTTTGTCCATTTCTTCTTCTTGAGTATTCTACCCTTCTTGTCCATGGGAACTTCAAATCTTTGCATAAAACAAGTCAATTTTCTATTTCACACATAATAAAATGTTCCATTCTCACATTTCAATATGTAAAGTCTTCACGGTCAAAGGAAGATGGAATGTTGATGTCGTGTCCCAAACCAAGACTTGGTTCTATCTTGCCCTCAAGCATTGCTTCCTCAACATTTAGTCTGTTGAAGAGCGTCCTCGCTCTAATACCACTTGTTGAAGATCGGTGTCGCGCTAGTGCACACCGGAATACAAATAGAAATGCACAATAAATACAAAATTACACACAAACACAACGATATAATGTGGTTTAAACATAGGGTTTCTACTCCACGAGTTGAACTCAAGTGACCTCCATGATGCACAGCACCACTAAATCTTTTCCTTCTCGATGACACACCAGAGGTGGAGAAATGTTTTACAAGTCTCTTACAACAATAAGAATAAAATGCAACAAGAAAATACAATAATTGCAAAAATAAATGAAAAATAAGTGAACACACTTTACAAGTTAAGTCTTTTGAATGTTTGCTTGTTGGTTGCTTTGGGATGACTTTGAAAACCCTGAAATGCAGTAGCATTTCACCTCAAATCGCCCCTAGAACCACTGCCGAAATCCTCCCTGATGAGCTCCTTTTATGCCTCTGCGCGACCTAAATTTCTGCCTGGTAGTTGACTGCCTATAGTTTCATTGTCTCATAATGGACTTAATCCATGTTGTCATTATAGCCAACAAATACCTTGGCAGTCAATTGCCCTTACCAGCGGTCGACTGCTACTTAGTAGTCAACTACCAAAGCTTCTGTGCTAGTGTCTGCAAACACAAGTCGACTACCATCTATGGAAGTTGACTTCTAGGGTATAACTTAAGCAGTTGAGCCTCAGTCGACTACATGACCAGTCGACTAGTCATAATTCCAGTCGACTACTCTGAGTCAACTCAACTCCTGAGTGTCAAATACTCGGCCAGTAGACTGTCTAATGCCTCAGTCGATTGATAAACCTCAACAATGAGGTTTAACCCCAAGTATGATCTCCTCATACTTGATAAACACCCTTAGCCTAGACCTAAGTCTTCAGTCCACTTCCATCAGCCTCATGCCTCTCAGATCCCTTGAGTCCGTGTCTCTTCATCCTTGCACTAGCCTTCAAGTGCCTCCATCGGCTACGACATGCTAACTGAGTTCCTTGCCAAGGTACATTTGGACTTATGCTGCCAAGACTCCATGCTTGGACTTTACGCTGTCAAACATTAGACTTATGCTGCCAAAACTACATGCTTGAATTTTACGCCGCCAATATCACACCCTTGGACCTTTCAATTGCCAAGCATCTATACTTGAACTTTCACCGCCAAAGTTCTCTTTGATTTTACACCGCCAAGACTACACACTTATGTTAGGGCAATCAACCCATGTGATATGGTTTTGATGTGTGTGGCAAAGGGTTTAAGTTAGGATGATTGGATTTGATATGTGCGTTGGTGTCTTGCAGGACTTAGTAATTCACACATGGAGCTTTGGCAAGTTTCACCAACTCACAACCTCGTGCTTGAGTCGGCAAAAGAGCATTGTGAAGTCGTGCGCTTGATGCATCCGAGGGACTGCCGGACGAGATGACTTGAAGTGAAGCCAAGGAAGCAAACTTCGAGGGCAAGAGATGCGAAGGAGCATTGCAGAGTCGTGCGCTTGATGTTGCCGAGGGACGTGGCCACGAACGAAGAGAGCTTCGGCGAGGGACTTCAAGTGAGATGAGAGAATGAGTGAAATGTAAATAGCTCATTAGGTGAACTTGGCCGAATGGCTAAGTGTCGGAGGCTCAACCGCAAGGGTTGAGGTTTACCCGACCGTTGGACGCTCAAATGGATGTAAAGTTTGAGGTTTACCCGGCATCAGCCGACTGCTCCAAGTCGACTGTGAATCGATTGGTGTTCGAGTCTTGATTATATGCCATCAGTCGACTGGCACGGGGTAGCAGTCGACTGCCGAGACCACCAGTCGACCGATGATGACATCAGTCGACTGGTCGTGAGGGTTTCGGGCACAGAATGTTGAGCAGTCAAGTGCTAGCTTTCGGCACTCGACTGATAGCTCCATCAGTCGACTGATGGGACGATCAATCGACTGATGTGGGAGCCATTGGATGAAATCCAACGTGGAAGAAGTCGTTATTGGGCAACAGCTACAGGAGCAGTCGACTGATCGGGGCATCAGTCGACTGCTAGTGTCCAACGGGAAGAAAACAACCCTCTCTATTTATAGAGAAGGTGTGGGCTTTTGGATGGCTAATGCTTATGCTCTAAGTGATCATCCAAGTGCTCCACAAGCTTTCAACTCTTTCTCTTGCTCTTATTTCAAATCCATTATAAGAAAGAGTGTTCTTGGGTTGTAAGAAGGTTTACCTCCACCTTGCTTTGGCTAAAGGGAGAGACCGATATTGGATTGGTTTCGGAGTGATTCACCCGAGAAGAATCAGACCGTGGATTAGCAGCGAGGCCGTGAACCACGTTATATCTTTTGTTAGCATTGCTTTTACTTTGTGTTATATCAATTGCTTGTTTAGTTTTGTTTCTGTTGAGCTAATATTGTTTGTAGACAAGCAATTCCACCATACAATGATTGAGGGCTATTCACCCCCCTCTAGTCAGCCACCAACGTTCCAACAAGAGGTATCAGAGCCAAGGTAGCTTGTCGAGGACTAACCGCCGCAACAAGAACAATCAAGGATGGCCAACTCTAATATTCATCCACCGAAGTTTAAAGGGGAATTCACTTGGTGGAAGAAGAGAATGGAGGTATTCTTTGAAACCAATTTCGATATTATGCTTATAATGGAAAACGGTTTTGAGATGCCTAGGGACGAAGAGGGTGAACCAATAGAGAAGTCAAGGAGGACTAAAAAGCAAAGGGAGGAGCACCTTGCAAATTCAAAGGCCAAGAACCACCTCTTCAATGTGCTCCCCCAACAAGAGATCAACCGGATAGGGGAATGTGCAAGCGCCAAGGAAATGTGGGAGAAACTCATAGAGCTTCATGAAGGCACTTCCGAGGTGAAGCTTGCAAGGAGAGACCTCCTTCGCTCCCAATTAAGCAACATCAAACTCGAAAAGGGAGAGAAGGTAAATTCTTTACATTCTAGGTTTAAAGAAATTTTGATTGGACTAACAAGTGTAGGAGAAAAACTCTCCAACCAGGACATGGTCATGAAGGCAATAGATGCCTTCCCTCGGTCATCAAGATGGAGCTTAATGGTGGACTCTTTCTACATCTCCAAGAATCTAGAGATAACCACTCTAGAGAAATTCTTTTCCACCATGGAGTTGCATGAGACAAGGCTTGAAGGGATAATTGAAGAACCAAGCATCAAGCCATCAAGAGGAGTGGCACTAGTAGCCAACAAGGGGAAGAAGAAGATGAAGACTCCCTCCTCCTCCGATGAAGCATCCTCCTCATCCTCCATGAATAGAAATGAAGATGCTTATATGGTAAGGAAGGTAAGGAGTGCTTTAAAAAATTTAAAATTTAACAAATCTTATGATAGGAGAAGGCACAAGAGGAAGATCATATGCTACAATTGCCAAGGAGAAGGGCATATAAGAGATGATTGTCCTCTCTTGAACAAGAGAAAAGAAGAGAGGAGGAAGAAAGAGGAAAAGAAGAAGGGGAGCAAAAAAAAGGAAGAAGAGAAGAAGGCAAGGAAAAGGGAAAGGACAAAGCACTAAAAGCAAGGACATGAGATGATCCTTCTTCTTAATCATCAGAAGAAGAACATGTCTACTCAAACCTTGCCCTAATGGAAATAGACGACCTAGACTCCACCACCTCCTCCGAAGGTGAAAAATCAAGCACAAGTGAAGAGATCTCAAGTGAAGGAGGAGGCTCATCATCATCCTCTTCATCCGAAGAAGAAGACATGGAAACTATGGTTAAACATCTTCCCACTCAAGAAATAGTTGCCATGATTTCTAGCCTAACTAGGGATTTATTTAGGGCCAAAAAGAAAAATAAGAGCATGCTAGATCAAATTAAGGCCCTAGAAGAAAAATTAGAAAAAGCATGCTTAAATATTAATGATAATATTTCTTCTAGTTTTGAAAATGCATGCTCACATGATAACTATGTCTTTTGATATTAATGATGCATGTATTGAAGAAAATAAGACTTTAAGGGAAAAGGTAGACCATTTGACTAAAGCCCTAGAAAAATTCACAATAAGCTCAAATACCTTGAACATGATTATAGGGAGCCAAAGGGCAAGCTTTAATAAGAAAGGCCTAGGTTATAAGGGAAAGACAAATGAAAAAGCCCATAAATGTTTGATTGCTAGGGGGTCAAGCCAAGAACAAGATAATAGCTAGAAAATGGATCTCTAAAGAATATTTAGTGAACCCTATAGGAAAGAACTTGTATTGGGTTCCTAAATTCATCCTTAAGGGTTAGGAAAACCCCTAGGATAGTCAACCATGAGGTTTTTACTTATATCATATTATTTGATTGACTTAGGATGATCAGGACTTAATTTTTGAAATAGTATTGGGTGATGATAATGCACCCATAAATAGATAAAATCATGCTTTGGGTGATACTTGACTCTTTATCATAATTTTATACCTAATGCATGATTGATACACTTGTTTCATGATCATAACGTGAAATCAATACATATATGTATTTATGATCATGTGGTATGTTAGTGTGATACTTAACCATGGGTAGAAATGCATGAATTTGAAGGTTAAGTATATAAATTCCTTTAGGAACATCTCACATTCACCATAAGGATAACCTTGATTGAAAACCTAGCATGGGTGAGATGTTAGGATGATACTAATGTATTGGTGCAATCGGCCCAAGTCACGATTGACCAGGACTCGAGTTTGACTCAAGTGATGTTTTGATGTTTGACATAGAGAGTTGACATTGATGTCTAATAATGTTTTGGGGAGATTGTTGGAACAATAGACTCGGGTCATGATTGACCGGACTCGAGTTTGACTCGAGGGAGACCTTGATGGTTGACTAGGGTTGACCATGTGATTATTGAAAACTCCAAGCATGGGTCTTGGCAAGGCAAAGTCCAAGTCTTGAGTACTTGGCATGGAAAGTCCAAGCATGGGTCTTGGCAAGGTAAAGTCCAAGTCTTGAGTACTTGGTGTGGAAAGTTCAACATGGATTGGCAAGGGAAAGTCCAAGCTTGAGTCTTGGCATTTGAGAAGTCCAAGGGGTTTGATATTTGCGGCGTAAAGTCCAAGCGGGAGTCTTGGCAGCATAAGTCCAATGGTTGGCGGCATAAAGTCCAAGCGAAGTCTTGGCGGTGTAAGTCCAATGTGCCTTAGCGGTGTAGACACCGTTAGCATGACATAGCCGATGGAAGCACCTGAAGGCTAGCGGAATGAATGAACAAGTCATGGATGACTTAGAGGGATCCGAGAGGCATGAGGCTGACGGAGGTGGCTAGAAGGCTTAGGTCTAGGTTAAAGGTGGTCTAGCAAGTATGAAGGAACCATACTTGGGTTAAAACCTCATATTTGAGGTGTGTCAATCTACTGGTGTCATGTGGCAGTCAACTGGCATGAGTCAACTAGGGTTTGACTGCGGGAATTGGCCTATGAGTCGACTACCAGAGGTGGCGGTCGGCGATTGTAAGCGGCGATCGGCCCGATCGTGTGATCGATCGTGATGCTCGATTTTCGACGAGCACAGAATGGAGTCTGACTCGACTGCTGGGGTTAGCAGTCGAGTGGAGGCTCGAACAGTCGACTGATGGTCATGATCAGTCGACTGATGATGGATCCGTTGGATCTTTCCAGTGTGGATCTAGTCGTTGTCTCATGACAACAGTGGCATCAATCGACTGATGGTCCCGAACAGTCGACTGATCGGTGATTTCCAGCCTAGGTTGAAGATTTAAATGGAGCTCGTGGAGGAGGATTTCACCAGCATTTCTTGAGAGATTTTGGGGCGATTTGCTATTGCAAATCAGGGTCTCTAAGTGCAATTCAAGCAACCAAAGATCAAGCATCCAAAAGAGCAATTATAAAGTAGTTTTCTTTACTTGTATTGTATTTCCTTATTGTAATTGCTAGTATCTATTTCTTATTGTTGTAAGAACATTTGTACGAGGTTTCTCCGCCTTCGACTTGTGTCGAGAAGGAGTATTTGTGATTAGTGGTTATGCGTGCATCACTAGAGCTTTTTAGAGCTCGATCCGTGGAGTAGGAACCATTCGGTTCCTAACCACCTTAAATATTTGTGTTTGCGTATTTATCTATTTCGTTATTGCTTTATTATTATTATTCTGCTGCACGTTAACGAAAATTATAGACGAACGCGATCGAATTCCATCACGCAACGAATCGACACTATTCACCCACCCCTCTAGCGTTCCAAGGATCCCTAACAAGTGGTATCAGAGCGAGGTCACTCTTCAAGTTTAACAACTAAGGGAGAACGCTAGAAGGTGAAGATGGAAGTTCAAGAGCAATTAGGTTGGGACATCAACACACCGGTCCCTTACACCTTATATAGACGAGAAGGCTTCAATTCTTGGAAGAGAAGAATTGAAGATTTTATCATGATGAGGGACTTCGAAGAATGGTCCATTTTGATAGAGGGATATAGCTATCCAATAGGACCAAAGGGAGGGTTCCTCAAGAAAAAGAGATTGACCGAAGAGCAAGTCCAAGCCTTCGAGAAAAATAATAAGGTAATGAAGTTTTTAATTGATTTAATACCTAATAATATCTTGTGTATGTTAGGTAATTATATAGATGCCAAAGAGCTATGGAGCCAAGTGGCAAAGCTCCATGGAGATTCATTACTGGTCCAAGAAGAAGGACCATCACCGGCTCAAGAAGAGGAGGCCGAAGATGAATCCTCATCCTCACAAGAGAGTGAGGATTCAGAAGTTGATAGGGAGTCAACTTTCGGATCGGTGGAAGAAGAGGAAACCTCCACCTCTAGGATTGAGGGGGAGGAGATTAGGGCATCTTCAATACCGGAGCAACAAGAAGAATCATCTACATCTAGTAGAGAGGAAGAGCAAGCTCAAGAGACCCTCACCATCAACCTAGGTAACTCAAACACATCGTTTCAAAATAAAATGCATATAATGTGTTTTGAGTGTAGGGAATCCGGACACTACAAGAGTAAGTGTCCGAAAAAGGTTAAGAAGACTCCTCCGGTACCTAAAATTCAAGAAAAGTCAAAGGATACCGGTGTTCCCACTAAGAAAAGCAAGGAGAAAGTGATTTGCTTCAAATGCCAACAATTGGGATACTACCGGAGTCAATGCCCGAAGGGGGAAAAGAAGGGGCAAGAAGGAGCATCACAAGTAGGGGGAGCTTCTAAAGCTAACCCTAAGGTATATTTCATTAATGCACCTTCAAATTTTAAGGTCAAGAAGCATGCTAGAAGTAATTTAAACAATCTTGCTATTGTTCATAAGGAGCATGCTATTAGAAATAACAAATATTTTTGTCTAGGTGCTAAGAGTGTAAACCTTAGGAATAAGGAGAAATTTGGGACTAATGTCCCTAAAAATATTCTACCTAAGGAAACCATTAGGAAAATATGAGAACATCTAGGCATCAACCCCAAATGGACTAGGCATTTGCCTAGGAAGAACATTGCTCAAAGACCAAATCAAAATTCTAAAATTGAGCAATTAGAGATTGAAAATCAAGCCTTGACGTCAAGGCTTGAGAAACTTGAAAAGACCCTTAGAATTATGCAAAATCAAATAAAAGGGTCAAATGGTCAAAGTCAAGAGTCTAGGACCAAGAGTCAACACCTAGAACTTAAGAGACAAAAGTCAACCAAGAGCAAGAAGGGTTTGGGTCACAAACCTAAGCCTAAGGTGGCTTATCATAGTGTTCCATTTGATTATGGAATACAAACTAGGTCTAGGAAGACCAAGGTCAATAGGGAAGTCATCCCTAGAGTTGACCAAGGTATGTGCCTAGTGGCTAGGATTTCAAGGAAACCTAGGGTAGCCACTAAGAAGGTTGCAAGGGGAGTTACCTCTAGAGTCAACCTAGGTAAGACCGCGATGACCAAGGTTAACAAGTCTAGAAGGGTCATTAGAAGGGTATCTAGGGAGGTTATCCCTAAGGAATACCTAGTAAATCCTAGGAGCTCAAATAGGTTTTGGGTTTCTAAGAGCGTGATCGATTCACGCTAGATGGATTTAGGGTGTGCCAACTTTAAATGGAAGGGTAGTTAACCTAACCATGGTAAAGGTGGCACTTTAGGTAATTTTCAAGGTTATGGATACCTTGAAAATAGATTTGATATTATGATCCTAAAACATTTTAGGATGTGCCAATACATTTTTGGAATTATGAAAAATCAATTAAATTGACACAATTTAGGATTAGAGGTCATAGTGTGTCATTTTGGGTTTTTGGCACACTTGGGAGAAAATTAGCAATATGGCAAAATATACTTAATAATATCAAATGACAATTAATATTAAAATTTAGGTATTATTATACCTATACATTTTATATTTCATGCCTTGTTTGCCATATAACATGCCATGACATCATATTTATCTTTAATCATTTAAAATGTCATGATCATGTTTAGGGTTAGGTTAAGTGTCATGTATGCTTAGATTATATCATATGTCATGACATCATGATCATTGGTCATGCTTTATTATGCTATGATTTATGTCATGATCATACTTCATGCATTTAAATTAATGAAAATTGATTTAAAGACTTTGGCATGACTTGGAGTCCTATTTATAAGGGAATCAAGTAGTGTTGCCTTAGAAAATGCATGAGACTTTAGTTTAAGATGAACCAAAACTCACATCTCACATTACATTGACATGTATGTATATTTATACACCCTAGATACATATGAGATGCTAGGATATGAGTTAAGTTCAAGGTGCATAGTTTTTGCATCTAGATGAACTAAAACTCATCTTTAACTAAAGGTGGATCATTGGGAAAGCTTGTGTACAAGTTATGTATATTGATCCCAAGGAATATGATCAAATATAGGTTTTCAAAAACATTTTAAAATCATTTTAGAAAACTTTAGTGAAGTCTATCTTTTGATAGCAAACACCATTGATAGAGTTGATACAAAATAGGACCAAAGCATTGAAAATTTTAATGGTTTTGAGTTTTGTATCAAACTCATTATTTTATGGGTAAAATAATTTTCAAATATTTTTCACCCATTGTATTGGTCATAAGTAGTATACGTATGAATTTTCATGATTTTTCGATATACGTATAATTATTTATGAATTTTCAAATCTCATTTCTAATAACTGAAAATCGAGATTTTTAGTTATCAGTTGACTGCCCTTTGTGGTAGTCGACTGATGGAGACGGCAGTCGACTAATCTCTGATAAAGTCAACTGCCAAGGCTGATTTTGGGAAAACAAGATTGTTTAGCCCATTTTCAGCCATGGTAAAGTTCCCTAACCACTCCTAACCCTAGGATATGCTTTGGGAAGCATTAGAAAGGGTGAAAATCCATTGGATATAGATTAGGAGAGTTGTTTAGGGTTTGTATCAATTTTAAGGTGAGGAAAAGTTCTATGTTGAACTTTAAACCTTAATTTTGATAGTTTAGAGTTCCTATTGGCTTAGAGACTTCCCAAGGACATTGTTGGTGCAATAGTCAAGGGGGAGTAAGCCTTTAGGAGAAGGTATCCATCATGGGATGATGGATGGTATTTTTCCTCATGAGGGGGAAAATGGGATTTTGAGATACCCAATTTGGAAATTGGGAGAGTGTATAGGATTGTCTCTCTTGAGTGATATGGGACTTATCACTAGGAAGATGGTAGGCATCCTAGGTATGTTTGGACCAAGGGGGAGATTGTAAGATCTCATTGGGACATGAGACATTGACCTCCTTGGAGAGAACCTTTTTGATGTTAGTCAAAAAGGGGGAGAATTTATTGGAAGAATTGTTAGTGCAATCGACCCGTGATATGGTTTTGATGTGTGTGGCAAAGGGTTTAAGTTAGGATGATTGGATTTGATGTGTGCGTTGGAGTCTTGCCGGACTTAGTAATTCGCACATAAAGCTTTGGCGGGTTCACCATTCACAACCTCGTGCTTGAGTCGGAGAAGGAGCATTACAGAGTCGTGCGCTTGATGTTGTCGAGGGACCACCGGACGAGATGACTTGAAGCGAAGCCAAGGAAGCAGACTTCGAAGGCAAGAGACGCGAAGGAGCATTACAGAGTCGTGTGCTTGATGCTGCCGAGGGACGTGGCCACGAACGAAGAGAGCTTCGGTGAGGGACTTTGAGTGAGATGAGAGAATGAGTAAAATGTAAGTAGCTCATTAGGTGAACTTGGCCGAATGGCTAAGTATCGGATGAGATTTCCCGACATCAGTCGACTGCCATAAAATGGCGGTCGATCGCTTCCGAAGTTGAACGGATTCGACCGTGTGTTTGATCGTAGGTTTTGGCCCGAATGATCGCCATGGAATGGCGGTCTGGGCATTAAGATCCCAGAGCTGACGACCGACTACGGAGGCATCAGTCTGTTGGATCGATCGGATCGCTGTGAATAGCGATAGAAACTTTTTAGTACGAATTCATTTTTTTAAAAAAAACTTGCAGCGGAAAGATAAACAAAACAAAAAGTAAAGGAGACAATAGACACAAGAGATTTACTTGGTTCGTAGCCGAAGGCTACTACTCCAAGACCCTAGTGGTCCTTGACCACGTACGGAGGGCAAACTACTAAAGAACTCCCCCTCGTTGGAGGTAGGAGTTAGACGGATACAAAAAGCCCGAGGTAGAAGGACACTCCCCCTCTCCTCGTTATAATGAAAGCTTTACTAAAAGGAATAAACTGAAATACAATTTAGAACTTTCGTTCAAGCGACTTTAAAGGTTGGAGGTTCGTGCCGTAGGGATGTCGGAGAGTCGGAGCGATCGGAAGCACTTGGAAGCTTTTGAATTGATGAAAAACCCTAGGTTTGGCCCTCCTTTTATAGCCTTTGAGCCCCTCATCGAATGGGTCTTTAGCCAATCACAAATGGGCACAAAACCCCTTGAAAAATGGTGATGACTCTTGACTACTCGAGGCTGATCCGTTGACCAAGAATATCGATGGCCATCATCACGATCGATGGCAAGATCCGATTGTCGACCTTCTATCAATGTTTGACGGCAATGAGTCCTCCAAGTCGGCAATGATCGATGCTAGCTGCAAGGCAAGGTTAGCTCAACAAAAACATAATTTCGATGGTCGTCGACCATCCGATCTCAACCTAGACCATCTATAAGAAGTCTTTGGTCGGATCTACGCTTAAGATCATCCCCGTAAAGAGGATACGACCTTACTTACGCTCGCACACACGAGCTTACCTCAATACTTACGTGTTGCTTTTGCTTCCGGCCTTCCACTCAATTCCTTCGGCTCCCTCCGAAGTCTCTTGAGTGTCGCCCGACCACCGCGGCTTCCTCCGGGTGTCGCTAGCCTTCAGCTCCAGCGTTGAGACTTTTCTGCACACTTGATTTAGCTCATGAGATAACAATATATTCTTAACTTTGTATCGTTTGCTATAATCAAAACTTAGGTTCGACTTAGGTGCCTACTGCACCAACAATCTCACCCTTTTTGATTTATGGCAAACCCACATACAAAGTTAAGTAAATAGCAAGCATGAAGAGTAATAATGTGCATGAGAAACAAAAATATGAAGATTAAGTTGGAGTAGTAAGGATTTTCTTCAAGTACTCCCCCTTGAGGAAACCTCCCCCTTGACCGAGGGTGAGTCTTGAAGAAAGACCTTAATCCTCCCCCTTGAGGGTTGCTTTAAGTAATTAACATTACTTAAAGTTGGCCTTAGTAAAACGTTTTAGTTAAGCCCTTTCTCCCCCTTAAGTAAAACATTAACGACATAAAAAATAAATTTAAGTAAAACGTAGATGGCACAAATAAGTTTAAGTTAAGAATTCTTTGGCCTTTTGGTAAAAGTTAACTAAGTTTTAACTTTTGGTTTAAATATGAAGTAAGAGTTAAGTTATCAAAAAAAATTTTGACCCCTTAACTTTGGCCTTTTTCTCCCCCTTTTGCCGTATATCGAAAAGAGTAAGGGGTGTGTGGAAAACAAAATAAGTGTTAAATTTAAGGTCCAAGCATGTTCCCCATTTTTTATATAAAAAAAATATACTGAAAATAAGCTCATCTATAAAATGTTCGACTCATATTTGGCTTGATTGATATGTAAGATCAACCAGTCCTGGTCAGAGTCGGTTAGTATGTATGATTATACTCCATGGTTCATAGCGATGCACTAGCTCTACATCTGGAACCAGGAGTAAGGTCCTAACATCTCACGCCCATCTACGTGGCTAAGTACACAAACACATTAGTCCTATGTGTTGTGAGATGTACTGGCTCCTTAAATCTATAGGTGCATGATATCTAAGGTATGTCCTATGCTAGTTCCATAAAAATGAAATTAAAGAAATAGTAGTAAGAACATATAATTTGCATGTACCTATTCTATTACGCACATGCCCAATTTTCGTCTTAATAGACTAAATTCAGCTTCGGGTAGGGGTTTAGTAAATAGATCTACCAAGTTAGACTTCGATTCGACGTATTCGAGGTGTATGGCTCCGTTGGCCACATGTTCTCGAATGAAATGGTGTTTGACCTCTATATGTTTGGTCCTAGAGTGACATATCGGATTCTTTGTAAGATTAATTGAACTAATGTTATCTACGTGAAGTTTAGTATTCGTAAAGTCTAACTTAAAGTCGCGGAGAGTGTGCTTCATCCAAAGAAGTTGCATGACACACTCACCCATCGCGATGTATTCGGCTTCGGTGGTAGATAAAGCAACACAGTGTTGTTTCATCGCACCAACTCACTAGACTCGGTAGAAGTTGACAACAACCACTCGTGCTCTTTCTATCGAGCTTACTACCGACATAATCCGAATCGGAGTAGCCGATTAGTTCGAACTCCGTAGATCTAGGGTACCAAATACCAACGTTAAGTGTACCCTTAAGATATCTAAGGATACGCTTAACTAGGGTTAGGTGAGACTCCTCAGCACAGGTTTGAAACCTGGCGCACATACTTACTGCGAATAGGATGTCGGGTCGACTCGCAGTTAAGTATAGGAGACTCCCTATTACGCTCCTATAGTATTTTAAGTCAATGGACTTACTTTCTAGGTCTTCTCCTATGTTAACATTTATCGCCATTGGGGTGTTTATTACCTTAGCGTCTTGCATTCCAAATCTTTTAATTAACTCCTTAGTGTATTTTTGTTGATATAGGTATATACCATCCTTAGTTTGTTTAATTTGCAGACCTAAAAAGAAACTTAACTCGCCTACCAAGTTCATTTCGAACTCACTTTCCATGAGTGAAACGAACTCGTTTAGTAAGGCTGAGTTAGAGGTTCCAAAAATTATATCGTCTACGTAAATTTGAGCTATGAATATTTCTTTACCTAAGGTTTTTACGAAGAGAGTTGGGTCAACTAAGCCTTGGTTAAACCCTTTTGACTTAAGATGGATTGAAAGTCTCTCGTACCAAGCTCGAGGAGCTTGTTTAAGTCCATAGAGAGCTTTCTTAAGTTTTAGAACATGGTCGGGTTTATCTAGATTTTTGAATCCGGGGGGTTGGCTAACATAAACTTCTTCTTTAATGTATCCATTTAGGAATGCCGACTTAACATCCATTTGAAACAGCTTAAATCCTCGATGTGCGGCATAAGCTAGCAACATTCGAATGGATTCGAGTCTAGCTACTGGGGCATAGGTTTCGTCATAATCTAAGCCTTCGACTTGGCTAAACCCTTTGGCGACTAACCTAGCCTTGTTTCTAACTACTTCACCTTTATCATCAAGCTTATTTCGAAACACCCACCTTGTTCCAATTATCGTTTTGTCTTTAGGTGGTGGTACTAATTCCCACACTTCATTCCTAGTAAATTGAGCTAGCTCTTCTTGCATTGCAATAATCCAATCGGGATCAAGAAGATCTTGTTCAATTGATTTGGGTTCTATCTTTGAAATTAAGGAAATTTGACTAAGGTTCCTATAGGATGCTCTAGTTTGAACTCCTAGATTAGGATCTCCTATCACTTGATCGATAGGGTGGTTAGTCTGAATCCTAGATTGGGTTGGGTTTGTATCACCTAATGCTTGATCAATGGGGTGACTTGGTTGAACACTAGTTTGACTCGGATCACTTGTCACTTGGTCGACAAGAGAAGTTGGTTGATGTGGATTAGACTCGATCTCAGGGTCGGAGACGAGTTTGGTATCAGTGGGCTCAACACTTGGGGTCATTAAGGGTTTTGTAGGTTCGGGTACTTCATCAAATACTACGTTGATAGTCTCCTCGATTCTAAGGGTGTCGTGGTTATATACTCTATAAGCTCGACTTGTAGTCGAGTATCCTAGAAAGATTCCGGTCGTGGTTTTGAATGTAAATTTCCCTAGGTAATCCTTAGTGTTTAGGATATGTACCTTACACCCAAATACCCTAAAGTACTTGATGTTAGGTATTTTATCATGATAAATCTCGTACGAGGTCTTAAGGTGCCTTTTTACCATAAGGATCCTATTTTGGACATAGCATGTCGTACTCACGGCTTCTGCCCAAAACCTATCGGGTAGGTCGTATTCGTTCAACATGGTCCTAGCGGCTTCTTGTAGAGTTCGGTTTTTCCGTTCCACTAGGCCATTTTGCTGAGGGGTCCTAGGGAAAGAGAATTCATGGTGGTATCCATTTAGGTTACAGAAGTCGATGAACCTTTGATATTCGAATTCACCACCATGATCGCTTCTAAGTCTTTTAACCTTAAGGTCTTTTTGATTATCGATTAATTTGAATAGATTGATTAATTGATCTAGGGTATCATTTTTATGTTTGATGAACCTAACCCAGGTAAATCTGGAGTAGTCGTCAATTATGACTAAGCAATATTGACTTCTATTGAGTGACTTGGCTCCATGTGAATCGAATAGATCCATATGCAGGAGCTCAAGTACACTTGAGGTTCGTTCTTGGTTAGTTAACTTGTGTTGTGTCCTAGGTTGTTTTCCTTGTTGACAAGCATTACAGATTTTATTAACCAAGTTGTTGAGGTTGGGTAAGCCTTTGACTAAGCCACTCTGACTCATCTTGTGGACGAGTCTTGGGTGCGAGTGACCGAGTCGTCGGTGCCACAACCATGATTCCTCTTCCTGTGTCATAAGACATTTGGCTGAGGATTTGATTAAGTTAATTATGTAAATGTTATTTGTCCTGGTTCCTTTGAGTATTGTTTTAGCTGTTTTATTTGTTTTAATTACACATTCATTTTCTAAAAATATGACCTTATAGTTATTGTCACATAATTGGCTTATGCTAAGCAGGTTATATTCAAAATTCTCTACAAGTAATACATTTTTAATAACAAAATTCGAGTTAAGCTCGATATCACCTGATTCGATGATTTTGAGCTTGCCGTTATTCCCAAAGGCTATCGATTCTTGTCGTTTGAATCGAAGCTTTGTGAATTTGAGTTGATCCCCGGTCATGTGTCGGGAGCAACCGCTGTCCAACATCCATTGATCCTACACACAAGGTGGTTGGATTGGATGTTAGAATTTTTTTTTTAAAAAAAAAAAATTGGTTGTAAGTTGTTAAACCTAGGTCATCTCACCTGTGTCTATATGATCAATCATGTTATACTTATGTGTTTTTTGTGAGATGACTTCCAATTAAGTTAATTAAGTGCATTTAGGTTCAAGTAATTTTATGTTAGATTTGGATTTAAACCTAGGCTTGTCAAGTTTACCTTTTCAAGATCATGGCTTCCAGGTCGTGGCGAGGCACAGGGGCCTTCTTTTATCGGATCATCGACCACTTCCTTAGACAAATCCATTTTCAAGAAAATGATGACTTGACTCACCTAAGACTATCTCCTAGTCTAACTGGTTATTTTTGAAAAGAGGCTCCCCGAGGCTCAATCTTTTCGAAGAATTTTAGTTGGTTATGTTTTTGAAAAGAGGCTCCCCGAGGCTCAATCTTTTCGAAGAATTTTAGTTGGTTATGTTCGTGTTCTAAGTGGGTTCACAAGTTTTAAAGCACAAATTTTCTAAGTTAAAGCATGCAATTTCTAAGTTAAAGCACAAACTTTCTAAGTTAAAGCATGCAATTTCTAAGTTAAAGCACAAACATGTTTTGTACTGGCTCCCCCTAGACCGTTGAATCGGTTCGGTCTATCCACATAGTGGATTTGGTCCTTGGGAATCCAGTACGGGTTGGATCCTAGAGTTGAAATCAAAAGGTTCTTAGGGACCCATGCTTGGACATGTTTCCTATGTCGACTTACAATCGACATAATCGACATATACGACTTATTAGTCGTGTTTGAGTTAAACCCTAGTCCAGCCTTGTTGTACACGGCCCTTTGAGATCCAAGTAGGAGGTCAAGTCCTTTAGATCCCGAAGTGAACCTTTCCAACGTGTTCCTAAGATCTTCGACTTGACTTTTCAAGAGAGAGTTCTCAACTTCGAGCTTTTCAACTCGAGTTGAGTCCTTCTCTTGAACTCGACTAGTCGAAGAGGTTAGGGAGACCTCGTGTTTGAGGAGTTTAACCTCCTCAACAAGGGTCTCGACCTTGGACTCGGACTTAGCTAACTTCCTAGACAAAAACCTAACCGTATTATGTAAACTATTAAATAAAGTTCGACTCACTTTAAGGGTATCTTTTGAACCGGATGCGTATCCGTGGCTTGACTTGAAGGTAGCTTCGTAGTCCAAGTCATCCTCAGGTTCTGACTCAAGTTCAGGTTCGGTCTCCGTGTCTGACTCAATCGATTTCGCCATGAAGACGTGGTCTTCGTCTTCTTCGGATGACGCTTCTTCCCATGTTGCGTTGAGGGCCTTCTTGTGCTTAGGTGCTCGGTGGTTGAGCTTGGGGCACTCGGACTTGATATGTCCAAACCTGTTACACTCATAACACCTAATATTAGAACTTTTAGGCTTACCTTGGTTGGGTCGAGTTGTGGTTCGCTTTTGTCCCTTGGATATCCTTCGAGCTAGGTTCATTAGTTCGGCAGTCAACTCCGGGTCAACTTCTTCTTCGGACTCGTCTTCCTCCTCGGTTGGTGGTGGCTTGCTTGCGATTTTCTTCTTCTTTGATCCTGCAAACAAGGCTATACCCCTCTCGGATTCCGAGTTGGACTGCTCATGTAATTCGAAATCGGAAAAGAGTTCATCTAACCTAATTTTAGAAAGATCCTTGGAGACCTTGTAGGCATCGACCATGGATGCCCACAAGGTAGTCCTCGGAAACGAGTTTAGAACATACCTTATAAGGTCGCGGTTTTCGACCTTTTGCCCGATTGCGTGTAGGTTGTTGACTATGTCCTGGACTCGGGCGTGAAGTTGGGTCGCGGACTCGTGTTCCTGCATTTTTAGGTTATATAGTTTATTGAAAAGAAGATCACGCTTACATACCTTGGCTTCATCGGTCCCTTCGTGTAGCTCCACTAGTTTCGTCCAAAGATCTTTTGCGCTTATGAAGGGGCCGACGCGATTTAGCTCCTCCTTGGATAGGCCGCATTGGAGGATTTGTGTTGCCTTGGTGTCGGCTTCGACTTGTCGTTTTGTCGCAATGGTCCATTGATCATAATCCAAGGAGTCACCCACTTCATTAGTCGGAAGTGTGAAACCCATTTGGATTATGATCCACATATCGATTTGGGTTTTGAGAAAGCATTCCATCCGACCCTTCCAATAACGGAAGTCATCTCCGTTGTAAAACGGAGGTCGGACGGTGCTAAAACCCTCGAGATGGGCCATTAGAACAAAAGACACAAATAGACGGAGACGAAGAAACTAACAACGACAAAAACACGAAAACAAGTACCAAGACTCGCGTCTTGGATTAGTAGTGCGGGAGAAAAACTTAACAAAGCGAAATAAATAAAAAAAACAGAATTAAAAGAAAAATAAATCTGTAAAAAGGCTAGATTGGTGGTTTCACCAAATCTTAGCAACCCCCGGCTCTGATACCAATTGTTGGATCGATCGGATCGCTAGAGGGGGGGTGAATAGCGATAAAAACTTTTTAGTACGAATTCATTTTTTTTAAAAAAAAACTTATATGCAGCGGAAAGATAAACAAAACAAAAAGTAAAGGAGACAATAGACACAAGAGATTTACTTGGTTCGTAGCCGAAGGCTACTACTCCAAGGCCCTAGTGGTCCTTGACCACGTACGGAGGGCAAACTACTAAAGAACTCCCCCTCGTTCGAGGTAGGAGTTAGACGGATACAAAAAGCCCGAGGTAGAAGGACACTCCCCCTCTCCTCGTTATAATGAAAGCTTTACTAAAAGGAATAAACTGAAATACAATTTAGAACTTTCGTTACCGACGACTTTAAAGGTTGGAGGTTGAAGCTCTAGTCGTCGTCTCGGCAGCGCTTCGTCGTAGGGATGTCGGAGAGTCGGAGAGTATCGGAAGCACTTGGAAGCTTTTGAATTGATGAAAAACCCTAGGTTTGGCCCTCCTTTTATAGCCTTTGAGCCCCTCATCGAATGGGTCTTTAGCCAATCACAAATGGGCACAAAACCCCTTGAAAAATGGTGATGACTCTTGACTACTCGAGGCTGATCCTTTGACCGGCCGATCGATGGCCATCATCGATCGTGATGGCGATCGATCGATTTGACCTTCAGCTGATCATTTGACGGCAATGAGTCCTCCAAGTCGGGCAATGATGCTAGCTGCAAGGCAAGGTTAGCTCAACAAAAACATAATTTCGATGGTCGTCGACCATCCGATCTCGACCTAGACCATCTATAAGAAGTCTTTGGTCGGATCTACGCTTAAGATCATCCCCGTAAAGAGGATACGATCTTACTTATGCTCGCACACACGAGCTTACCTCAGTACTTACGTGTTGCTTTTGCTTCCGGCCTTCCACTCAATTCCTTCGGCTCCCTCCGAAGTCTCTTGAGTGTCGCCCGACCACCGCGGCTTCCTTCGGGTGTCGCTAGCCTTCAGCTCCAGCGTTGAGACTTTTCTGCACACTTGATTTAGCTCATGAGATAACAATATATTTTTAACTTTGTATCGTTTGCTATAATCAAAACTTAGGTTCGACTTAGGTGTCTACTGCACCAACACAGTCGACTGATGGATACATCAGTCGACTGTCAAGGGTTCCGTTGGACTACAACGGTTGGGATCTGACATGTTCAGAGGTCGTTGTAGTGGCGGCAGTCGACTGCCAAGGGCAGCAGTCGACTAATGGCTGCCAACGGGAAGAAATCAGCCCTCTCTATGAAAAGAGAGGGTGTGGGCTTTTGGATGGCTAATGCTTATGTTCCAAACTATCATCCAAGTGTTCCACAAGTGTTAAACTCCTTCTTCTAGTTTCTTTCACATCTATTGTAAAAGGAGTATTCTTGAGTTGTAAGGGTTACCTCCACCTAGCTTGGTGCAAAGGAGAGACCAATAGTGGATTGGTTGCGGAGTGATTCACCGTGGATGAATCGGACCGTGGATTAGCGATGCAGCCGTGAACCACGTTACATTGTGGTGTTAGCGAATTATTTGTTTATCTTTGTGTTTGTTCTTAATTGTCTTTGCTTTGTATTTTCCACTTGCGCTAACGCTTATTGTAGACAATTAAAAATGACTTCCACCACACGACGAAAGAGGGCTATTCACCCCCTCTAGCCGGCCAACATATCGACACTGCAAGTGGTATCAGAGCCAAGGCCCTTGTTGAGGACTAACCGCCAACACAAGCACTATATCAAGCGATGGCCAGCTCAAACATTCATCCGTCGAAGTTCGAGGGGGAATTCGCTTGGTGGAAGAAGCGAATGGAGGTATTCTTCGAAACCGATTTCGAAATTCTTTTAATTATGGAAAACGGTTTCGAAATGCCTAGGGATGAAGAAGGGGAGTCATTGGAAAAATAAAGGTGGAGCAAGAGGCAAAGGGAAGAGTACTTGGCAAACTCAAAAGCCAAACATTACCTCTACAATGTACTCCCCCAACAAGAAGTCAACCGGATAGGAGAGTGTGCTAGCGCCAAGGAGATGTGGGAGAAACTCATGGAGATTCATTAAGGCACATCTAAGGTCAAGATAGCAAGGAGAGATGTCCTTCGCTCCCAATTATCCAATATCAAACTCGAAAATGGAGAGAAGGTAAAATCCCTACACTCTAGGTTTAAGGAAATTCTAACCGGTTTGACAAGTGTAGGGGAAAAACTCTGCAATCGGGACATGGTAATGAAGGCTATAGATGTCTTTCCCCGGTCATCAAGATGGAGCTCTATGGTTGATTCTTTTTACATCTCCAAGAACCTAGAAGTTAGCACCTTGGAGGAATTTTTCTCAACCATGGAGCTCCACGAAACAAGGCTTGAAGGAATAGTAGAAGAGCCTAGAAGTCAACCTTCAAGAGGAGTAGCCTTGATGGCCAACAAAGGGAAGAAGAAGATGGAGACTCCCTCCTCCTCTAACGAAGCGTCCTCCTCTTCCTCCATGGATAGCACGGAAGAAGCATACATGGTAAGGAAGGTAAGGCGTGCTTTGAAAAATTTTAAATTTAATAAATCTAATGATAGGAGGAGAAGACCAAGGGGGAAGGTTATTTGCTACAATTTCCAAGGAGAGGGACACATAAGGGATAATTGTCTCCTCCTAAATAAGAGCAAAGAAGAGAGGAGAAAGAAAGAAAAAAAGAAGAAAAAGGGGAGCAAGAAGAAGGAAGAGGAGAAGAAGGTCAAAGAAAAGGGGAAGGCCAAGGCACTAAAAGCAAGAACTTGGGATGATCCTTCCTCCTCATCATCATCATCGGAAGAAGAAAATGCATTTGTCACAAACCTTGCTTTGATGGCATTTGACGACCTAGACTCCTCCTCCGAAAATGAAGAAGCAAGCTCAAGTGAGGAGAGCTCGAGTGAAGGGGGAGCTTCCTTTACATCCTCATCATCAGGAGAGGATTTGGTAAGTGAGGTAACAAATCTTTCCCCTAAGAAAATTATGTCAATTATTTCTAGCCTCACTAAGGACTTATTTTGGGCAAAGAAAAAGAACAAATGCATGCTAGATCAAATTAAGGACTTAGAAGAAAAATTAGAAAAAACATGCTCAAATGTTAATGATAATGTTTCTAGCCTTGATAATGCATGCTCACATGACTATATGCCTTTTGATGTAAATGATGCATGCATAGAAGAAAATAGGGCTTTAAGAGAGAAAGTAGATCATTTAACCAAGGTCCTAGAAAAATTCACCATAGGCTCCAACACCCTTAATATGATCATAGGGAGCCAAAGGGCAAGTTTCAATAAGAAAGGCCTAGGATATAAGGAAAATAAAAATGAAAAAGCCTATAAATGTCTAATTGCTAGGGGCCAAAGCAAAAATAAGACAATTGCTAGAAAATGGATCCCTAAAGAATTCTTAGTGAACCCAATAGGAAAGAACTTATTTTGGGTTCCAAAATCCATCCTTAAGGGTTAAGAAAACCCTAGGATAGTCAACCATATGGAATTTACCTATATCATACTTTGGTTGACTTAGGATGGCGGGACTAAACTTTTGAAATAGTGTTGGGTGATGATAATGTGCCCATAAATTGATAATAATACTTAAATCATGATAATTAATGTAATTGTTATATATGTTTGCAATCATGATTTATGATTTTGATATTTGGTACATAGTCATGGGCTTTAGGGTTTAAATCATGCTTTGGGTGATATTTTGCTTATTATCATAATGTTATACCTAATGCATGATTATTATTTGATGGATACATTTGTTTCATGATCATAATATGGAATTCATACATATATGTCTTTATGATCATGTGGTATATTAGGATGATACTTAACCTTGTCTAGAATTGCATGAATTAATGGTTAAGTATATACAAATACCTTAGGTTCATCTCACACTCATCATAGGCTACCTTGATTGAAAACATAGCATGGGTGAGATGATAGGATGATACAAATGGTCCACTAATGCCTATGGTATTTAGATGATCATTTAAAGTATCAAAATAGCAATAATAGACCAATCATGAGGAAGGCTTATGTTTAATTCATAGATATATTGCCCAAAGATCATGGTTGGATATTCCATATGTTTTCAAAACAATTTCTTACTTTAAAATCTGTATGTTCATGTTTTGAAACAATTCAACCCAAAACTAGGTGTTAAATGTGATACTAACTTGATCAAAAACCTAGTTGTTTTTAAAGCTTTTGGATTTTTGGCAAATCTTTGAAAATATAATGATTTTTCATGAAAAACTATTTTTCTTTGATAAATATACTTACAAGAAATATGTTCCCTAAATTTCACTATTTTTTGAATTTTCTAGAATTTATAGTGCATTTTTGAATTTCGTCCAGAAAATCAGAAAACCTGATTTCCTTGTGCTAGTCGACTGCCATGTTGATAGCAGTCGACTGATGAACTGTGCACGAGCATAGTAACCTGATTTTATCAGGTTTTTTATTGTTTTTGGTTTTTGTTTCTCTCTAGACTTGATGTCATGTCATATAAACTTTGTTTAATCTTTTTTATGGTGTCAAAGGGGGAGAAAGATATATGTTTAAGTAAGGGGGAATGTATTTAGGGGGAGTTTCATGTATTAAGGGGGAGAGTTGCTAATCATGTTATTTACATGCTTTCTTTCCTTAATAGTTTATCAAATATTTTTACCTAACTTAAACGGATTGCCACACATCAAAAAAGGGGGAGATTGTTAGTGCAATCGACCCGTGATATGATTTTGATGTGTGTGGCAAAGGGTTTAAGTTAGGATGATTGGATTTGATGTATGCATTAGAGTCTTGCAGGAATTAGTAATTCGCACATAAAGCTTTGGTGGGTTCACCACTCACAACCTCATGCTTGAGTCGGAGAAGGAGCATTGCAAAGTCGTGCGCTTGATGCTGCCGAGGGACCGCTGGACGAGATGACTTGAAGCGAAGCCAAGGAAGCAGACTTCGAAGGCAAGAGACGCGAAGGAGCATTGCAGAATTGTGCGCTTGATACTGCCGAGGGATGTGGCCGCGAACGAAGAGAGCTTCGGCAAGGGACTTCGAGTGAGATGAGAGAATGAGTAAAATGTAAGTAGCTCATTAGGTGAACTTGGCCGAATGGCTAAGTGTCGGATGAGATTTCTCGACATCAATCGCTACCATAAAATGGCAGTCGACTACTTTGAGTTGAACAAGATTCGACTGGTGTTTGAATGGTGGGTTTTTGGCCCAACAGTCGACTACCAAAGGTGGCAGTCGACTGATGAAGGCAGTCGCAGGCACAGAATCGCCCGTAGTCGACTGACTAGTCGACTACGAAGGCATCAGTCGACTGCCAAGGGTTCCGTTGGACTACAACGGTCGGGATCTGACGTGTTTGGAGGCCGTTGTAGTGGCGGCAGTCGACTGCCAAGGGCAGCAGTCGACTGATGGTGGCCAACGAGAAGAAATCATCCCTCTCTATAAAAAGAGAGGGTGTGGGCTTTTGGATGGCTAATGCTTATGTTCCAAACTATCATCCAAGTGCTCCACAAGTGTTAAACTCCTTCTTCTAGTTTCTTTCATATCTATTGTAAAAGGAGTATTCTTGAGTTGTAAGGGTTACCTCCACCTAGCTTAGTACAAAGGAGAGACCAATAGTGGATTGGTTGCGGAGTGATTCACCGTGGACGAATTGGATCATGGATTAGCGGCGTAGCCGTGAACCACGTTACATTGCAGTGTTAGCGAATTGTTTGTTTATCTTTGTGTTTGTTCTTAATTGTCTTTGCTTTGTATTTTCCGCTTGCCCTAATGTTTATTGTAGACAATTAAGAACGACTTTCACCACACGACGAAAGAGGGCTATTCACCCCCCCTCTAGCCGGCCAACATATCGACACTACAAGAATGACATCAATTGGAAAAATTGATGGGGATGATTAGTTTGAGTTAGATGGTCTAACTCAATGGTTTGTTTGGTTTTTGTCAAACATCAAAAAAGGGAAGATTGTTGGTGCAATCGGCCCAGGTCACGATTGACCAGGACTCGAGTTTGACTCGAGTGATGTTTTGATGTTTGACATAGAGAGTTGACATTGATGTTTGACATTGATGTCTAATAATATTTTGGGGAGATTGTTTGAACAATTAACCCAGGTCATGATTGACCGGACTCGAGTTTGACTCGAGGGAGACCTTGATAGTTGACTAGGGTTGACCATGTGATTATTGAAAAGTCCAAGAATGGGTCTTGGCAAGGTAAAGTCCAAGTCTTGAGTACTTAGCATGGAAAGTCCAAGCATGGATCTTGGCAAGGTAAAGTCCAAGTATTGAGTACTTGGCATGGAAAGTCCAACATGGGTTGCCAAGGGAAAGTCCATGCTTGAGTCTTGGAATTTGAGAAGTCCAAGGGGTTTGATATTGGCAGCGTAAAGTCCAAGCGGGAGTCTTGGCAGCATAAGTCCAATGGATGGCGGCGTAAAGTCCAAGCAGAGTCTTGGCGGCGTAAGTCCAATGTGTTAGAGATTTGAGGCCGCTAGAAGAGGGTGAATAGCGATGTGCCCGTAGGAAGATGGAAATCGTTCGCGTTGCTTGTCTACAATCTTGTTAGTACGCAGCGGAATAAACAATAACAAATACAAACACAAGATACAATCACAACACGCACGATATAACGTGGTTCGGAACCACATGGTTCCTACTCCACGGATCGAGCTCTAACGAGCTCTAGCGATGCCAATGCAATCACTAATCAATAAACTCCTTCTCGACAACAAGTCGGAGGCGGAGAAACCTCGTACAAACGTTTACAACAATAAACGAAAGAAATACAAGCAAATACAAAGGAAATATAAAGAACACTTTACAAACTAGGGTTTTGAGCGCTTGCTTGTTGGTTGCTTGGATGAGCTTGAAGGACCCTGAAATGCACCTGCAAATTGCCTTCAAATCGCCTCACCAAAGCTCCCAAAAATCTAATTCTTGAGCCTTCCACGAACAGCTTCTTTTATCCTCCATCGGGCTGGATTTCCGCCTAGCAATGATCGCCATAAGTCCCGATCGCCAAGATCAGGCGTGAGACAACGGCTCAATCCACGCTGGACAAGTTCCACGGGACTCTTGGCGCCGATCGCCAACATTGGATCGGCCCGACCGCGTAATCGACCGCCTACGGCTACGGCGCATTCTGTCTTCGTGGTCGAACTAGCGATGATCGGCCACGTAGTCAATCGCCGATCGGCTACGGGCATTACATTCTGCATGGTGAACTAGCGATGACTACCTTGGCGATCAGCCGCCGAGCAATTCCAGCTCTTAAACGACAGTCGAACTCAAGTCGACTCACGGCAGTCAAACCGGCCATAATGTCAGTCGACTGCCAACCTAAAAGATGAGGTTTTAACCCAAGTATGGTGCCCCCATACTTGCTAGACCACCCTTAGCCTAGACCTAAGCCTTATAGCCACCTCCATCAGCCTCACGCCTCTCGGATCCCTCCAAGTCATCCATGACTTGTTCATCCATTGTGCTAGCCTCCAGGTGCTTCCCTCGGCTATGTCATGCTAACGGTGTCTACACCGCCAAGGTACATTGGACTTACGCCGCCAAGACTCCGCTTGGACTTTACGTCGCCAATATCAATCCCCTTGGACTTCCCAAATGCCAAGACCCATGCTTGGACTTTCCATTTGCCAAGACCCATGCTTGGACTTCTCATTTGCCAAGACCCATGCTTAGACTTCTCATGCCAAGTACTCAATGTTGGTGCAATCGGCCCAGGTCACGATTGACCAGGACTCGAGTTTGGCTCGAGTGATGTTTTGATGAGTTTTGATGTTTCGACAAAAACATATGACAATATAATTGTCATGGAAAGTCCAAGTTGGACACTTGGCATTTGGGAAAGTCCAAGTCCTGAGTACTTGGCAAATGGAAAGTCCAACATGTGTTGGCAAGGAAAGTCCAAGCATGGGTCTTGGCAAATGGAAAGTCCAACATGAGTTGGCAAGGAAAGTCCAAGCATGGTCTTGGCATGGAAAGTCCAACATGGGTTGGCATTTGAAGTCCAAGGGGATTAATATTGGCGGCGTAAAGTCCAAGCGGTAGTCTTGGAAGCATAAGTCCAATGGTTGGCGGTGTAAAGTCCAAGCGGAGTCTTGGCGGCGTAAGTCCAATGTGCCTTGGCGGTGTAGACACCGTTAGCATGACATAGCCGACGGAAGCACCTGAAGGCTAGCGCGATGGATGAACAAGTCATGGATGACTTGGAGGATCAGAGGCGTGAGGGTGGAGGTGGCTAGAAGGCTTAGGTCTAGGCTAAGGGTGGTCTAGCAAGTATGGGGGAACCATACTTGAGTTAAAACCTCATGTTTGAGGTGTGCCAGTCGACTGGTGCCATGTGGCGATCGGTGGACCGAATCAACTAGGGTTTATTGCGGGTTATGGCCTAGCGATCATTGCCATAGGTTAGCGATCGGTGATGGCTCAGCGATCGTGATCGTGTGATCGGTCGGTGGTGCTCGGAATTCGGGCCTGAGAATGGAGTCGAGACTCATCGGTGGTGGTGAGGACTCCATCGGTCGTGATGGTCTGTCGGTCGTGATGGTAGTTCCGTTGGACTTATCAGCGTGGAACTAGCCGTTGTCTCACGACAGCGATGGCATCGATCGTGATGGTCTCGATCGATCGGTGATAGACTTTTTCAGAGTTGAAGCTATATATGGAGCTCATGATGGAGGAAAAAGTAATCGGTTCTTGAGGGCTATTGGGGCGATTTGTTGGTGCAAATCAGGTCTCCAAGTGCAAGCAAGCAACCAAGCATTCAAGCAATCAAAATAAGTGTTGTAAAGTCTTTTCTTTACTTGTATTTCATATTTACATTGTATATTGCTTGTATTTCATTCTTACTGTTGTAAGATCTATTGTAAGGGGTTTCTCCGCCTTCGACTTGTATCGAGAAGGAGTGTTTATCATTAGTGAGTGTGTGTGCATCACTAGGGCTCTTTAGAGCTCGATCCGTGGAATAGGAACCGTGCGGTTCCGAACCACGTTATATCATTGTGTTAGCTTGTTGTCTATTTCGTTATTGCTTTTATTATTTCTATTTCCGCTGCGCACTAACGAAATTGTAGACACAAACGTGATCGAATTTCATCTACGCTATTCACCCCCCCTCTAGCCGTTCCAATATTCCTAACAAATGGTATCAGAGCCCGGGGCTCTTCTACGGATTAACAACCGGGAGCTAAGGCAAAAGGCTAGAGGGTGAAGATGGACTTCCAAGACAAGCTTGGATGGAAAATCAATACTCCACCTCCATATGATCCAGAAGATTTTCCGGCATGGAGAGCAAGAATGGAAACATTCTTGATGATGAACATAGAGGATTGGTTCATCCTCGTTGAAGGCCTTGAACCCCCTAGGGATAAGAAGGGGAATGTCCTAAAATTGAAAAAGTGGACCCAAGAGCAACGCCAAAAGCTCAAGACCGAAGTTAAGGTAACGAAACTTTTGGAAGATTTAATCCCTAATGATGTTTTGTGCAAGCTAGGGGATTACATGTATGCCAAGGAGCTATGGAGAAAATTGGCAAGATACCATGAGGAGAGTTCATCCTCAAGTGAAAGTGAGGAATCAGAAGTTGAGATGGAGTCAACTTCCGAATCGGAGAAAGAAGAAGTAGAAGAGGTGGAAGAAGCATCTACTTCTAGGATTGAGGAGGAGAGACCATCCTCTACACCGGAGCAACCTCAAGAAGAGCTTTCAACATCCGATCAAGATGAAGCTCAAAATTCAACTCCGGCACCTACCACCACCCTAGGTAACTCAAACACTTTATTTTCAAACAAAAATCATATTATGTGCTTTGAGTGTAGGGAGTATGGGCATTACAAGAGCAAATGTCCAAAGAGGATCAAGAAAACTCCTCACTAAAGTCAACAAAGTCAACGGACACCGGTTCTCCAAGACAAAAGAGCAAGGAGCATGTCATTTGCTTCAAATGTCGACTACGGGTCATTACAGTCAATGCCCAAAGAAGAAGAAGAAGGGCAAGGGAGCATCACAAGTAGGGGGAGCCACTAAGGCAAACCCTAAGGTATATTTAAATAATGCTCCATCTAATTTAAAGCATGCTAGAACTAATTTTAGCAATTGTGGTATGTATCATAAAGAGCATGCTAGAAATAACAAACATATGTGTTTAGGAGCTAAGAATGTTCACCTTAAGAATAAGGAGAAATTTGGGACTAATGTCCCTAGAAAAACAATACCTAAGGAATCTATTAAGAAAATCCAAGAACATCTAGGTTTTAATCCAAAATGGACTAGGCATTTGCCAAGAAAGTCCAATGCCCAAGATTTAAATAAAAATTCTAAAATTGGGCAATTAGAATTAGAGAACCAAGCCTTGAGGTCAAGGCTTGAGAAATTGGAAAAGACCCTAAACAAGATACAAAATCAATTTCAAGGGTCAAATTGTCAAACTCTTAGGTCAAGAAGTCAAAGTCAACATCTAGGATCTAAGAGTCAAAAGTCAACCAAGGGCAAGAATGGTTTGGGTCACAAACCTAAGTCCAAGGTGACTTACCATAGTGTTCCATTCGACTATGGGACACTAACTAGGTCTAGGAAGACCAAGGTCAATGGGGAAGTCATTCCTAGAGTTGACCAAGGTTTGTGCCTATTGGCCATGGTTTCGAAGAAACCTAGGATGGCCACTAAGAAGGTTGTTAGGGAGGCAATCCCTAAGGTTAACCTAGGCAAGACCAAAATGACCAAGGCTAATAAGCCTAGGAGGGTCATTAGGGAGGTATCTAGGGAGGTTATCCCTAAGGAATACCTAATTAACCCTAGGAGCTCAAATCGGTTTTGGGTTCCTAAGAGCGTGATTGATTCACGCTAAGATGGTTTTAGGGTGTGCCAACCTTGATTGGATGGGTAGTTAACTCAACCATGATAAAGGTGGCACTTTAAGGTTACTTTCAAGGTTATGGTTACCTTGGAAATATCCTTGAGCCTTAATTTTAAAGAATTTTAGGTTGTGTCAATATATATCTTGAAAACATGAAAATCAATAAAATTGACACGATCTAGATTTAGAGGTCATAGTGTGTACCTTTGATTATTGGCACACTTTGGAAGGTCATGTATCAAGAAATGTGTGGTTAAGATGTAAAGGTAACATCTAGAGTGATACTCAAGTGACACACAACTTGATGTCTTGTATTCACCATGCTTCATATGTTTTACCATATGTTTGCATGGAAGGAATGTCTAGGATAGATTACATCTCACAAAACAAGTCTTTTACCTTGATTGTGTATTTCAACAATTAGAAAGGGTGAGATGTTAGGTTTTGGAAATCATTGAATGTTAATGTTTGCAAAAATGAAATAAAACATTAAAATACATTAACAAATACATGAATAAAAGTATAACATCAATACATTTGATATACAAGATCTAACATGATAAAATGGAATAATTAAGATGATGAAATTCGATTATCGATCGTGATTATGTAGCGCGATACGATACGGCCATCAGTCGAGTGCTAGCTCCATGACTCGACTGATCGAACATCAGTCGACTGATGAGGTCCATCAGTCGACTGATGGTACTGTTCACCGAAGCCGAAGGCCATCAGTCGAGTGCTCGACGAGCAGTCGAGTGATGCGATTGTGATGAGCAACATGATCGATGAGCAACATCACCGACCGATGCGTTATCAGAAGGTTCATGATCGTAAGGTTGCGGAGCCGATCACGATCGCCGGCTCGGTAAACCCGGTAATAAACCGCTATCAGTCGACTGATGCTCCACATCAGTCGACTGAATCGCATTTTTAAAATGCGAACCGCTAGGGTTCGGCCTCTTCACGCGACGAACCTCTCCTCGCCTTTCCTTCTCCGATCGTTGTCTCCCTCTCCGACCGACTCTTCCGGCCATGCCAACCTTCCAAAGTCTTAGGTTTGATAAACAAGCCTCTCCTCTTCCATTTTTTCACCTATTTTGGAGCCCTAGTTCGCGCGATTTAGGGTTTATTTCTCCTGTTCCGATTAGGGTTCCGGCGTCTGAAGCTCTCCGGCGACTTTTCCGGCGATCCTCAGCAACATTTGAGTCTTCCCTCCGGCACACACATTCAAATGGCGCCTAAGTAACGATTTTTCTTTCCAAGCCCTAATTTTCATTTCCATTACAATTTAGGTTTATCTAATCGTGTATTGTTGCCATTGCATGTCATATCATCACATTGCATTCATAATAGGAGAGCCCGTAGGAATGATCCACCCGAGGGTGAATCTCTATTGTACCAACCTATGTTGGTTAGGTACATCGATAGGGACTTTTTCAATAGGCATTGTAGTGATGTCATGGAACTAATTGCATACTACAATCTGATGAAAATCGTCTTGTGCACACATCTAATTAATGATGACCTTATTAAGGAATTCTATCAAAACCTTAAAAAGGTGGATGACGGCCCTATTTACACTACTCGCGTTGCAAAACGCGAGTTAGAGTTCACTCCTGCGATACTGCAGGAGTTTCTCGAGTGTAGGTCTTCAGATGACACCTTTATCTTTTACCCTACCATGGACTTTCCTCTACCTGAGCCTTTTAACCATATCTCTATGGAGTCCATGCATGAGCATATCTTTGGTTATCCTCGTCCACTGGCCCAGAATCTATTTCCTATCACTGAGTTGTCTGCACCTGACAATGTCCTTTACAAGGTCATTGTTGGGTGTTTTCTTTCCATTGTCACTCGGGGTCTGGCCAAGATTCGGCCTCCCCATCTTTTTCTTCTATATGCTATGCGTCATCAGTTAGATATAAACTTTGCATTAAACATTTTCCACTGCATTGTGCACTTCACTTCTGATAAGGGAAAGTGCATATGTCATTGGTCATATCATCACAAAGATGGCTAGACTGTGGCGTCCAACATCCACAGGGGCTCTCGAGGCGCTATCGGAGGTGTACGTTGTATATCAATTGTCGTAACTTCGTTAGCAAAGCTACGGATGGCGCCGAGATGGAGTTGGCGCCTCGACCACCCCCGGGGGACGCAGAGCCTCCTCCTACCGAGAGAGGCGATAGAGGCTGCGAGGATGCACGGACACCATGGATGAGGATGACCGGATGCGTGACACATCCGTGGGTCCATCGATCATCGTGGCCTACCGGAGTCCGAATTTCGAGACTATCGCCAGACTAAGGTCGAGCTATTGGCGAGCGAGCTTCCTTCGACGCGTCTGATCGGATGGAGGAGACCTGTGGAGAGCGCAAAGATCGGCTCGATATGCTAGAGATGATGCGGGCCTGGACCCTGAGTCAGCAGCCTCCTCCACCGCCACCTCCTGCGGACGATTAGAGGATATTAGATTTTTTTGTGGTTGTCATTTTTTTTTAGTGAGATTGAGCATAGTCAATCTCCATTTTGAATGTAAAAGACAAGTTTTAAGTTAAATGAAATCTTTGTTTCTGAAAAATATTGTGTGTATGGATGAATATTTGTATAATGGTATTGCTTATGAAAGTTGATATATTATGACATGAAATTGTATCCTATCATATACCATGTCATGACATTGTTTAGGGTTATTTTAGATGTCATGTGTTCTTAAATTTCATCATATGTCATGACATCATGATCATTGGCCATGTTTTAATAATGCTATTATTTATTCCATGATCATACATTCATGCATTAACTTGATTAAAATTGATTTAAGGACTATGGCATAACTTGGAGTCCCAGTTATAAGGGAATCAAGTAGAGTTGCTTTAGAAAATGCATGAAACCCTAATTTAGGGAGAACAAAACTCACACCTCACATCTAATTGACATGTATGTGTATGTATACACCCTAGATACATGTGAGATGCTAGGATATGAGTTAAGTTCAAGGTGCATAGTTTTTGCATCTAGATGAACTAAAACTCATCTAATTTTAGTAGTGGATCATTGGGAGAGCTTGTGTACAAGTCATGTACATAGAGCCCAAGGAATATGATCCAAGATAAGGTTTTGAAAACATTTTAAAATCTTTTTGAAAAACCTTGGTGAAGTCTATCTTTTGATAGCAATCACCATTGATGAAGTTGATACAAAGTAGGGCCAAAACATTGAAAATTTCAATGGTTTTGAACTTTGTACCAATTTCACTATTTAATGGGTAAAATAATTTTCAAACATTTTTCACCCATTGTATTAGTCATAAGTATTATACGTATCAAATTTCATGATTTTTCGATATACGTATAATTAGTTATGATTTTTCAAAACTCAGTATATCATTCGAATCGCTGCTTTGTGCCGATCGATGATGGACATCATCCGATCGGTGATGAGTCGATCGATAACTGATTTCGGGGTAACCACAGTTGTTTAACCCGATTTCAGCTGCGATTAAGGTCCCTAACCACTCTTAACCCTATGATATGCTTTGGGAAGCATGATAAAGGGTGAAAATCCATTGGATATGGATTAGGAGAGGTGTTTAGGGTTTGTATCAATTTTAAGGTGCTGGAAAGTTCAATATTGAATTTCTAACCTTAATTTTGATGGCTTAGAATTCCTATTGGCTTAGGGAATTCCCAAGGACATTGTTGGTACAATGGTCAAGGGGGAGCAAGCCTTTAGGGGGAAGTATCCATCATGGGATGATGGATGGGATTTTTTCCTCATGAGGAGGAAAATGGGATTCTTGATACCCAATTTGGAAATTGGGAGAGTAAATAGGATTGTCTCTCTTGAGTGATATTGGACTTATCACTAGGAAGATGGTAGGCATCCTAAGTATTTTTGGACCAAGGGAGAGATTGTAAGATCTCATTGGGACATGAGACATTGACCCTCTTGGGGAGACAACTTTTTGCTGTTAGTCAAAAAGGGGGAGAATGTTTGGGGGAAAACATTTGGAGAGCATTTACTAATTTGGGATAATTGGTAAAGGATTAGAGTTAGTATTCTAACTCAATTATTTGTTTGGTTTTTTGTCAAACATCAAAAAGGGGGAGATTGTTGGTGCAATCGGCCCAGGTCACGATTGACCAGGACTCGAGTTTGGCTCGA
This sequence comes from Wurfbainia villosa, assembly GCA_025175895.1. NCBI lineage: Eukaryota > Viridiplantae > Streptophyta > Magnoliopsida > Zingiberales > Zingiberaceae > Wurfbainia > Wurfbainia villosa. The sequence continues at coordinate 97,458,986 of CM045986.1, forward strand.
GTGATGTTTTGATGAGTTTTGATGTTTCGACAAAAACATATGACAATATAATTGTCATGGAAAGTCCAAGTTGGACACTTGGCATTTGGGAAAGTCCAAGTCCTGAGTACTTGGCAAATGGAAAGTCCAACATGTGTTGGCAAGGAAAGTCCAAGCATGGGTCTTGGCAAATGGAAAGTCCAACATGAGTTGGCAAGGAAAGTCCAAGCATGGTCTTGGCATGGAAAGTCCAACATGGGTTGGCATTTGAAGTCCAAGGGGATTAATATTGGCGGCGTAAAGTCCAAGCGGTAGTCTTGGAAGCATAAGTCCAATGGTTGGCGGCGTAAAGTCCAAGCGGAGTCTTGGCGGCATAAGTCCAATGTGCCTTGGCGGTGTAGACACCGTTAGCATGACATAGCCGACGGAAGCACCTGAAGGCTAGCACGATGGATGAACAAGTCATGGATGACTTGGAGGGATCCGAGAGGCGTGAGGCTGATGGAGGTGGCTAGAAGGCTTAGGTCTAGGCTAAGGGTGGTCTAGCAAGTATGGGGGAACCATACTTGAGTTAAAACCTCATGTTGGGTTATGGCCTAGCGATCGCCGGTGGGCGATCGGTGATGGCTCAGCGATCGATCGTGTGATCGATCGGCTCGAAAATCGACCACGGAGAATGGAGTCGAGACTCGACTGGTCAAATGAGAACTCCATCAGTCGACTGATGGTCACAATCAGTCGACTGATGGTAGTTCCGTTGGACTTATCCAACGTGGAACTAGCCGTTGTCTCACGACAACAGTGGCATCGATCGATTGTCGTCGATCACCGATAGACTTTTTCCGAGTTGAAGCTATATATGGAGCTCATGATGGAGGAAAAAGTAATCAGTTCTTGAGGGCTATTGGGGTGATTTGTTGGTGCAAATCAGGTCTCCAAGTGCAAGCAAGCAACCAAGCATTCAAGCAATCAAAATAAGTGTTGTAAAGTCTTTTCTTTACTTGTATTTCATATTTACATTGTATATTGCTTGTATTTCGTTCTTACTGTTGTAAGATCTATTGTAAGGGGTTTCTCCGCCTCCGACTTGTGTCGAGAAGGAGTGTTTATCATTAGTGAGTGCGTGTGCATCACTAGGGCTCTTTAGAGCTCGATCCGTGGAGTAGGAACCGTGCGGTTCCGAACCACGTTATATCATTGTGTTAGCTTGTTGTCTATTTCGTTATTGCTTTTATTATTTCTATTTCCGCTGCGCACTAACGAAATTGTAGACACAAACGTGATCGAATTTCATCTACACTATTCACCCCCCCCCCTCTAGCCGTTCCAATATTCCTAACACTCAAGACTTGGACTTTCCCAATTGCCAAGTGTCCCACTTAGACTTTCCATGCCAAGTTCCCATGACTTGGACTTTTAAATTGCCAAGACCCATGCTTGGACTTTTCCTTTGCCAACCCATGTTGGACTTCTCAAATGCCAAGCCCATGCTTGGACTTTCCCTTGCCAACCCATGTTGGACTTTTACATTGCCAAGACCCATGCTTGGACTTTTCACGTGCCAAGTGTCCCACTTGGACTATACCAAATGCCAAGTGTTCCACTTGGACTTTCCATGTCAAGTACACAAGACTTGGACTTTCCCATGACAATTACATTGTCATATGTTTTTGTCGAAACATCAAAACATCACTCGAGTCAAACTCGAGTCCTGGTCAATCGTGACCTGGGCCGATTGCACTAACAATCTCCCCCTTTTTGATGTTTGACAAAAACCTAACAAAACATTTGAGTTAGACCACTAACTCAAATCCCTTACCAATTATCCCAAATTGGTAAACATTCTCCAAATGTTCTCCCCCAAACATTCTCCCCCTTTTTGACTAACATCAAAAAGGTTTTCTCTCCAAGGAGGTCAATGTCTCATGTCCCAATGAGATCTTACAATCTCAACCTTGATCCAAAAATAAATACCTAGGATGCCTACCATCTTCCTAGTGATAATTCACATATCACTCAAGAGAGACAATCCTATACTCTCTCCCAATTTCCAAATTGGGTATCAAAAACTCATCAATTTTCCCAATTGATGATACTCTCCCAATAACTTCTCCTCTTCAAGGAGAAAAACACATCCATCATCCCAAGATGGATACCTCCCCCTAAAGGCTTGCTCCCCCTTGATCATTGCACCAACAATGTCCTTGGGAAGCCCCTAAGCCAATAGGAACTCTAAACCATCAAAATTAAGGTTCTAAGTTCAAACTTGAACTTTCCATACCCTAAATTTGATACTTTGACCTAACACTTCTCCTAATCCATATCCAATAGATTTTCACCCTTTATAATGCTTTCCAAAGCATATCCTAGGGTTAGAAGTGGTTAGGGACCTTTACCATGGCTGAACACGGGCTAAACAAACCGATAGTAATCACGATCGACAATATCAATCGATCACATTGAAAATGGCGATCGATAATCTTGAAAATCTCGATTTTTAGCTATCAGAAATGAATTTTGGAAATTCATAAATAATTATACGTAATTCGAAAAATCGTGAAAATTCATACATATAATACTTATGACACACACAATGGGTGAAAAATAGTTGAAAATTATTTTACCCATAAAATAGTGAGTTTGATACAAAACTCAAAACCATTGAAATTTTCAATGTTTTGGCTCTATTTTGTATCAACTCTATCAATGGTGATTGCTATTAAAAGATAGACTTCACCAAGGTTTTTCAAAATGATTTTAAAATGTTTTCAAAACCTTATGTTGGATCATATTCCTTGGGCTCTATGTACATGACTTGTACACATGCTCTCCCAATGATCCACTAATTGAAATTAGATGAGTTTTAGTTCATCTAGATGCAAAAACTATGCACCTTGAACTCAACTCATATCTTAGCATCTCACATGTATCTAAGGTGTATAAATACACATACATGTCAATTGGATGTGAGATGTGGGTTTTGTTCATCCTAATCTAGGGTTTTATGCATTCTCTAAGGCAACCTTACTTGATTCCCTTATAAATGGGACTTCAAGTCATGCCATAGTCCTTAATTTAATTTCAACCAAATTGTCTTAAATGCCATATGCTCATAATCATGATGTCATGGCATAAGATGAAATCTAAAAACACATGACATTTGAAACCTTAATTCTAAACATGAACATGACATATAAAATCATAGAACTAGGCATGATGTCATGACATGGCATATGGCAATCAAAGCATGGCATATAAAATATATAGGTATAGTAATACCTAAATTTTAATATTAATTGTCATTTGATATAGTTAGATATATTTTGTCATATTGTCATTAATCTCCTTAGTGTGCCAAAAACCCAAAATGGCACACTAACACTCTAAACCTAAATTGTGCCAATTTAATTGATTTTTCTTAAATTCAAAAATGCATTGGCACATCCTAAAATCTTTTAGGATATTGATTCAAATCTATTTCCAAGGTAACCATAACCTTGAAAACATCCTAAAGTGTCACCTTTACCATGATTGAGTTAACTACTCATCCAATCAAGGTTGGCACACCCTAAACCCATCTAGCGTGAATCAATCACGCTCTTAGGAACCCAAAACCGATTTGAGCTCCTAGGGTTAATTAGGTATTCCTTAGGGATAACCTTCCTAGATACCTTCCTAATGACCCTCCTAGGCTTGTTAGCCTTGGTCATTTGTGTCTTACCTAGATTGACTCTAGGGGTAACTCCCCTTGCAACCTTCTTAGTGGCTACCCTAGGTTTCCTAGAAACCCTAACCACTAGGCATACCCTTTGGTCAACTCTAGGGATGACTTTCCTATTGACCTTGGTCTTCCTAGACCTAGTTTGTGTTCCATAGTCAAATGGAACACTATGATAAGCTACTTTAGGCTTAGGTTTCTGACCCAAACCTTGCTTGCCCTTGGTTGACTTTTGACTCTTAGGTCCTTGGTGTTGACTTTGACTTTTGGACCTTTGACTTTGACCATTAGACCCTTTAAATTGGTTTTGTATATTCCTAAGAGTCTTTTCAAGTTTTTCAAGCCTTGACCTCAAGACTTGATTTTCCTTTTCTAATTGCCCGATTTTAGAATTTTGATTTAAATCTTGGGCATTGGACTTCCTAGGCATATGCCTAGTCCATTTAGGGTTTAGACCTAGGTGCTCTTGCACCTTTCTAATTGTCTCCCTAGGTAAAATTGATCTTGAGTTATTTGACCTAGGTTTGCCCTTAGGTAAAATATTTTTAGGGACATTAGTCCCAAATTTCTCCTTACTCCTAAGGTAAACATTTTTAGCACCTAAGCAAAATTCCTTACTTCTAGCATGCTCTTTATGAATTGCAAGAGAATTAAAATTTCTAGCATGCTTGACTTTTAAATTTAGAAGGTGCATTATTTAAATATACCTTAGGGTTAGCTATAGAAGCTCCCCCTACTTGTAATGCTCCTCCTTGCCCCTTCTTCTTCCCCCTAGGGCATTGACTCCGATAATGCCCCTTTGAATTGCACTTGAAGCATATGATGTGCTCCTTGCCTTTAGGTGTTGGGGACATCCTTGACTTTTGGTGCCGGTGGAGCTTTCCTAATCTTCTTTGGGCACTTGCTCTTATAGTGCCCAAATTCCCTACACTCAAAACACATAATATTATTTTTATTTGAAATTAGAGTGTTTGAGTTACCTAGGTTAATGGAGACCGGAATTGGATTTTGGGCTTCTTCATCTTGACCGAATGTCGAAGCTTCTTCTTGATGCTCCGGTGTTGAGGAAACTCTAATCTCCTCCTCAATCCTAGAAGTGGATGCTTCTTCCACTTCCTTCACCTCTTCCGATCCAGATGTTGATTCCCTATCAAGCTCCGAATCCTCAAGCTCTTTGGATGAAGATGTACTTGCTTCTTTTTGAGCTTGAGAGGATGAGCACTCTTCTTCTTCTTCTTCTTCTTGGACCAATGATGAGTTTTCATGGAGTTTTGCCATTTGGCTCCACAACTCCTTAGCATCCATATAGTCCCCTACCATACACACAATTTCATTAGGGACCAAATCAAGAATAAATTTTACTACCTTCATGTTTTTCTCGAAGGCTTGGAGTTGATCTTCACTCCACTTCTTCTTCTTGAGGAATCCTCCCTTTGGTCCTATTGCTTAAATTCTTCGAAGTCCCTCATCATTAGGAAGTCTTCGAAGTCCCTCATCATTAGGAAGTCTTCAATTCTTGACTTCCATTGCTTAAATCCTTCTTGTCCATAGAAGGAGTAAAGGATCGGTGTGTTAATGTTCCATCCCAATTGTTCTTCCATCTTCACCCTCTAGCTTCTTTGTCCTAGCTCCCGGCGGTTAGTCCGTAGAAGAGCCCCGGGCTCTGATACCACTTGTTAGAGATTTGAGGCCACTAGAGGGGGGGTGAATAGCGATGTGCCCGTAGGAAGATGGAAATCGTTCGCGTTGCTTGTCTATAATCTTGTTAGTACGCAGCAGAATAAACAATAACAAATACAAACACAAGATACAATCACAACACGCACGATATAACGTGGTTCGGAACCACACGGTTCCTACTCCACGGATCGAGCTCTAACGAGCTCTAGCGATGCCAATGTAATCACTAATCAATAAACTCCTTCTCGACAACAAGTCGGAGGCGAAGAAACCTCGTACAAACGTTTACAACAATAAACGAAAGAAATACAACCAAATACAAAGGAAATGTAAAGAACACTTTACAAACTAGGGTTTTGAGCGCTTGCTTGTTGGTTGCTTGGATGAGCTTGAAGGACCCTGAAATGCACCTGCAAATCACCTTCAAATCGCCTCACCAAAGCTCCCAAAAATCTGATTCTTGAGCCTTCCACGAACAGCTGCTTTTATCCTCCATCGGGCTGGATTTCCGCCAACGATCACCGCCATAAGTCCCGATCATTGCCGATCGCAGTGTGAGACAATGGCTCAATCCACGTTGGACAAGTTCCAACGGGACTCTTGGCAGTCGACTGCCAACATTGGCGATCGGCCGATCGCGCCCGCGTAGTCGATGCCTTCGGCTACGCGAGCATTCTCGTCACACCAACTAGCGATCATTGCGCCGATCAGCCGATCGTCAGATATCAGATGCTCCAGAGCGATCGCGGATTCCGGCTCTTAAGCGGCGGAGATGAGGTTTTAACATAAGTATGGTGCCCCCATACTTCCTAGACCACTCTTAGCCTAGACCTAAGCCTTCTAGCCACCTCCATTAGCCTCACGCCTCTTGGATCCCTCCAAGTCATCCATGACTTGTTCATCCATCGTGCTAGCCTCTAGGTGCTTCCCTCGGCTATGTCATGCTAACGGTGTCTACACCGCCAAGGCACATTGGACTTACGCCCCCAAGACTCCGCTTGGACTTTACGCCGCCAATATCAATCCCCTTGGACTTCCCAAATGCCAAGACCCATGCTTGGACTTTCCATTTGCCAAGACCCATGCTTGGACTTCTCATTTGCCAAGACCCATGCTTGGACTTCTAATGCCAAGTACTCAAGACTTGGACTTTCCCAATTGCAAAGTGTCCCACTTAGACTTTCCATGCCAAGTTCCCATGACTTGGACTTTTAAATTGCCAAGACCCATGCTTGGACTTTTCCTTTGCCAACCCATGTTGGACTTCTCAAATGCCAAGCCCATGCTTGGACTTTCCCTTGCCAACCCATGTTGGACTTTTACATTGCCAAGACCCATGCTTGGACTTTTCATGTGCCAAGTGTCCCACTTGGACTTTACCAAATGCCAAGTGTTCCACTTGGACTTTCCATGCCAAGTACACAAGACTTGGACTTTCCCATGACAATTACATTGTCATATGTTTTTGTTGAAACATCAAAACATCACTCGAGTCAAACTCGAGTCCTGGTCAATCGTGACCTAGGCCGATTGCACTAACACAATGTGCCTTGGCAGTGTAGACACCGTTAGCATGACACAGCCGATGGAAGCACCTGAAGGCTAGCGCAATGGATGGACAAGTCATGGATGACTTGGAGGGATCCGAGAGGCGTGAGGCTGATGGATGTGGCTAGAAGGCTTAGGTCTAGGTTAAGGGTGGTCTAGCAAGTATGGGGGAACCATACTTGGGTTAAAACCTCATGTTTGAGGTGTGTCAGTCTACTGGTCCCATGTGGCAGTCGACTAGTGTGAGTCAACTAGGGTTTGACTGCAGGAATTGGCCTAGCAGTCGACTGCCAGAGGTGGGCAGTCGACTGATTGGCCGAGCAATCGACTGATCGTGTGATCAGTCGACTGGTGCTCAGTTTTTCGGGCACAGAATGGAATCTGACTCGACTACTAGGGTTAGCAATCGAGTGGAGGCTCAAACAGTCGACTGATGATGGATTCGTTGGATCTTTTTAGCGTGGATCTTGTTGGATCGAGAAGCGTCGCTAGAGGGGGTGAATAGCGAGCGTAAATCTTTTCGTTCGTTCAATTGATACACGAGTAAGCACAATGGAAAAATAAAAATACACATTTATTTTTACTTGGTTCACAACCCAGCGGTTGCTACTCCAAGGCCCTAACGGTCCTAGACTGCATACGGAGGGCAAAGCACTATAACGTCTCCTCCTCGTTGGAGGTACAAGACAACGATCACAAAACTGAAAGTACAAGGATGAGGCAAGAAGCCTTCCTCACCTCGTTATGAATAAAAACAAAGAATACAATAACAAAATATGTTACTTGTTGCTGCTACCGACGAAGAGGATTAGAACTTATCGTCGCATCGACGTTATGATGGTGTTGGAGATTTGGCGTTGTAGGAGCACTTGAGAATAATCTTGATGATCTTTGAAGATGAAAGCCTCCCTCCTTTTATAGAGTTTGGCCTCTGATATGTCTCCTCATCTTTTGGAACAGATCACGAAGTTGTACCAAATTTTATCGCGAAGTGGCCGCATCAAACCTTATCCATTTTGACCTAGCGCAAAGGCTGATTCGTCGCCATCAGTCGGCTGATGAGCATCAGTCGACTGCCAGCCTGGCCACTTCCCTGCAGTAAGAGGTTAGCACGGAAAATGGTAAATGCCACGGTTTCTAACCGTCCAATCTCGACCTAGACCTTCCACAGGAAGTCTTAGTCGGATTGCCGCCTACGGTCATCCCCGTACAGAGGACACGACCTTACCATCTCTCACTCACACGAGCTTACCTCGATACTTACTTTGTAGCTCTCTGCTTTCGGCCTTCCACTCGATTCCTTCAGCTCCCTCCGAAGTCACTCGAGTGTCGCCCGACCACTGCGGCTTCCTCTGGGTGTCGCTAGCCTTCAGCTCCAGCTTTAGTACTTTTCTTCACACTCGATTTAGCTCGTGAGATAACGATGTAAACTTAACTTTGTGTCTTTGCCATAATCAAAACACAGGTTCGATTATCTGGTGCCCCTGCACCAACAATTTCCCCTTTTTTGATCTATGGCAAACCAACACAAAGTTAAGTGAAATTAAAGCATAAAATAAGTATAGTAATGAATGTCATTTCCAAAAACTCCCCCTTAACCAAAACTCCCCCTTAACCCTAGGTGAGTTTTGAAAGAGATACTTTAGTTAGTTTTGAAAGAGATACTTTAGTTTTCAAAATCAAATTTTGTGTTACTCCCCCTTAACTTTCGCTCTTCTCCCCCTTTTGCCATAAATCAAAAAAATATTGGGGTTTTTGTATAAAATAGGGGTTTAAAAATAATATCGTATATGCATGCATCTAGATAAATCAAATATAAGACCAAGCATGCGTCTAGCAGTAGTTAGATAGATTGGTTCGAGGTGTGTCCCTCTGCACCAATAATCTAAAGGTTTGTAATATAACCCTTAGGGTTAGTTTGCTCTCCCCCTTAGTCAAATATATGAAGTATAAGAGATGTAGGGAGCGCTAAACTTTGGCCTAAAGGATTGCAAATAGTCGTTAAGTACAATAGTTGAGAAAATAAGTAGTATTTTGAAAAGGTTATTTTAAGTATATTTCAATTATCCTTAACATCTCACCCATTCTATGTGTCTCAGAATTTGTTCACCTTATATGTTTTGTGAGATGATTTTAAATTGATTAAAGATAGTCAACCTTGGGTTAGATTCGGATTTAACCTTTAGATCGTTAAGTAACTTTTCGAGAAACTGGCTTCCAGGTCGTGGCGAGGCACAAGGGCCTCCTTTGATCGGAACAACGATCACTTTCTTAGACAAAACCAAATTCAAGAAAATATCACTTAAGTCACTTAGGGTTACTTCCTGGTCTAACTAGTTTAGGATACGGCGAGGTAGCTTCAGCTAGTTCCACTCAGTCAAGTGCACTAAGCTAGATACGCCTTATCTAGTTCGAATATACGAGACTTTGTTTCCCTGAGGTACTATCATCTCGCCGCGTTCTGATACTATGTTGTCAAGAGTTGACTAACTATTTCCCCTATCTAGCCATTCTAAAAATTAAAATAAAATATGCAATGGTTTTGTTAAGTAAGCAGGTATACTATTTTAGTGTTAGCTCCCCCTGGACCATTGAACCAATATGGTCTATTCAAATAATGAACTTGATCTTGGGGAATCCAAAACTTATTAGTCCTTATATGTGAGTTCAATAAAATCTTTGGGACCCATGCTTGGACTCTTTGATGACTATGATTCACAATAGACATGTAAGACCTATTCGTAGTCTTTGGACTAAATCCGAGTCCGGCTTTGTTGTACACGGCTCTTTGGGTTCCAAGTAGTCGGTTAAGGTTTTTAGATCCCAACGTGAACCTTTCCAACCTAGTCTCAATCTCAAAACTCAGTCTTTCAAGAGAGAATTCTCCTCAAGTTTTTCAACTTGGGTTGAGTTTTCCTCTTTAACTTAACTAGTTGAAGAGGTTAGAGTAGCCTCTTTCTTGAGGGTTTTAACTTCCTCAAGTAACGACTCAACCATAGACTCGGACTTAGTTAATTTCCTAGTAAGCATTTTAATTGTAAGGTAAAGTGTACTAATAAAAGAGCGGCTAACCTTGACTTTCCCTTTTGGTCCAGTTTTAAGTTTCCTCTCGAAGTAGTCTTCGGGGATGGAGTCGGAGTTGTAGTGGGACTCGGCTTCGGATTCTGACTCGGACTCCTCCGGTCTTGCCATGTAAGCTATGTCTTCTTTGTTGTCCCAAGTTGCATGGAAGGCCTTCTTTTGATTCTTTAGTAGCCTCCTTTCCCTCCGAACGATCTTCTGCACAACGTTCACTATTGCTTCCACCTCTTCGAATTCGGACTCTGATTCGTCTTCGGGTTCGAGTCCATCTTCTTGCCTGATAGGTGGCTTGTTTCTTTGTCCTGCAAGTAAAGCAATACCTCTCTCGGCCCGGACCACGTTAGTCTGCTCATGAAGTTCAAACTCGGAAAATAATTCATCTAACCTAAGCTTCGAAAGGTCCTTAGAGACCTTGTAGGCATCGACCATGGATGCTCACAAGGTAGTCCTAGGAAATGAATTAAGAACGTACCTTAGGAGGTCACAGTTTTCGACCTTGTGTCCGATGGTGTGCAGGCCGTTGACAATGTCCTGGACGCGGGCGTGTAGTTGTGTCGCCATCTCGTGTTCCTACATCTTAAGGTTATACAACTTATTGAAAAGAATGTCACGTTTACATACCTTAGCATCGGACATTCCTTCATGTAGCTCGATTAATTTGTTCCACAGGTCCTTGGCGCTAATAAATGGTCCGATGCGGTTGAGTTCCTCCTTGGACAAACCGCATTGCAATATTTGGGTTGCTCTTGCATCGGCTTCGATTTGCCTCTTGGTTGCATTTGTCCACTTGTTAAAGTCCAAGGGCTCCCCTTGATCATTGGTGGGTAGAGCAAAGCCGGTTTGGATTATTATCCAAGTCTCGACTTGTGTTTTCAAGAAACACTCCATCCGACTTTTCCAATAACGGAAATCATTTCCGTTAAAGAACGGAGGTCGGGTGGTGCTATACCCCTCAATGTGAGCCATTAAGTATCTTGCAAAACACAAATAAAAACCAAAGGAAATTCAAGACTTGGTCTTGGATTAGTAGTGTGGGAAATAATAGGAAATGAACAGAAATAAATGAGAAGAATAAGAAACTAACAAAAACTAACAACTTACGACCTTTGATGTCCCCGAAAGGGTACTAAACATTGGTTTTTGGGTCTGGAAATAGCTTGTTACGAGGGTAAACCCTCATAAGAAATGTAGATCTCTCAGAGAGCTTCGATTTGGTAGGTAGATCGTTTTTTGAGTCCACTTGTGCGAAAAGTTATGACCATTTTACCGTCGACTACTCCAAAAGAGAATACTTGCAAACACACAACCAAAAGAAGCGTACCAAGACTTCGTCTTGGATTAGTAGTGCGGGAGGAAAAAAAACCAAAAAAAAACACAACTTGAAAAATACAAAAAGAAAACCAAAAAGTGCTAGATTGGTGGTTTCACCAAATCTTAGCGCCCCCGCTCTGATACCAATTGTTGGATCGAGAAGCATCGCTAAAGGGGGGTGAATAGCGAGCGTAAATCTTTTCATTCGTTCGTTCGATACACGAGTAAGCACAGCGGAAAAATAAAAATACACATTTATTTTTACTTGGTTCACAACCCAGCGGTTGCTACTCCAAGGCCCTAATGGTCCTAGACCGCGTACGGAGGGCAAAGCACTATAACGTCTCCTCCTTGTTGGAGGCAGGAGAACACGATCACAAAACCGAAAGTATGAGGATGAGGCAACAAGCCTACCTCACCTCGTTATGAATAAAAGCAAAGAATACAATAACAAAATATGTTACTTGTTGCTGCTGCCGACGAAGAGGATTAGAACTAGTCGTCGCGTCGGCGTTATGTCGGTGTTGGAGCTTTAGCGTTGTAGGAGCACTAGAAAATAATCTTGATGATCTTTGGAGTTGAAATCCTCCCCTCCTTTTATAGATTTTGACCTCTGAATATGTCTCCTCATCTTTTGGAACAAATCACGAAGTTGTACAAAATTTTATCGCGAAGTGGTCGCATCAAACCTTATCCGTTTTGACCTAGCGCAAAGGTTGATTCATCGCCATCAGTCGACTGATGCCTTCCATCAGTCGACTGATGAGCATCAGTCGACTGCCAGCCTGGCCACTTCCCTGCAGTAAGAGGTTAGCACGGAAAATGGTAAATGTGACGGTTTCTAACCATCCGATCTCTACCTAGACCTTCCACAGGAAGTCTTAGTCGGATCGCCGCCTACGGTCGTTCCCATACAGAAGACACGACCTTATCATCTCTCACTCACACGAGCTTACCTCGATACTTACTTTGTAGCTCTCTGCTCCTGGCCTTCCACTCGATTCCTTCGACTCCCTCCGAAGTCACTCGAGTGTCGCCCGACCACCGCGGCTTCCTTCGGGTGTCGCTAGCCTTCAGCTCCAGCTTTAGTACTTTTTTGTACACTCGATTTAGCTCGTGAGATAATGATGTAAACTTAACTTTGTGTCTTTTCCATAATCAAAACACAGGTTCGATTATCTGGTGCCCCTGCACCAACAGATCTAGCCGTTGTCTCACAACAACAGTGGCATCAGTCGACTGATGGTCCCGAGCAGTCGACTGATTGGCGATTTCTAGCCCAGGTTGAAGCTTTAAATGGAGCTCATGGAGGAGGATTTCACCAGCGTTTCTTGAGAGCTTTTAGGGTGATTTGCTGCTGTAAATCAGGGTCTCCAAGTGCAATTCAAGCAATTGTAAAGTAGTTTTCTTTACTTGCATTGTATTTCCTTATTGTAATTGCTAGTATCTGTTTCTTATTATTTTAAGAACATTTGTACGAGGTTTCTCCGCCTCCGACTTGTGTCGAGAAGGAGTATTTGTGACTAGTGGTTGCGTGTGCATCACTAGAGCTCTTTAGAGCTCGATCCGTGGAGTAGAAACCGTTCGGTTCCAAACCATGTTAAATATTTATGTTTGCGTATTTGTTTATTTCGTTATTGCTTTATTATTATTATTCCTCTGCACATTAACGAAAATTATAGACGAACGCGATCGAATTCCATCACGCAACGAATCGACGCTATTCACCCCCCCCCCCTCTAGCGTTCCAAGGATCCCCAACATAATGGTCCACTAATGCCTATGCCATTTAGATAGTCATTTAAAGTATCAAAATAGTAATACTAGATCAATCATGGGGAAGGCTTATGTTTAATTCATAGACATATTGCCCAAAGATCATGGTTGGATATTTCAAATGATTTTAAAACCATTTTATACTTTGCAAACAGTGAGTTCATGTTTTAAAAAGTTTCAAGGCAAAACTAGGTTTTGAAGTTAATACAAAACTTTAGATATTTTGTAACTTTTGAGTTTTTGTCTAACTTTCAAAAATAAAATGAATTTTCATGAAAAATAATTTTTCACTGATAAAGGAACTCACAAGAAATATGTATTTCAAATTTCATGATTTTTCGAATTTCTTAGAATTTTTAATGCATTTCTGAAATTGGATTTCGAAAATCAGAAAACCTGTAATTTGTATGCCAGTTGACTAGTAGTCTGAACCAGTCAACTGATGTACTGTGCACGAGCACAGTAACCTATTTTATCAGGTTTTTGATGAGTTTTTAGATATTTTTCCTCCCTAAAGTTGATGTCATGCGTGTATAACATTTAGATAATGTTTTTGATGGTGTCAAAAGGGGAGAATTGATAGGTTTAAGTGAATCATGCTAAAAGAGAAAGTTTTGCATGTTTAAGGGAGAGTTGCATATTTAAGGGGGAGTTTTGATGTGCATATTATTTACATGCTTTCTTTGCTTATGTTGCTATTGTTATTTGTTTACCAAACTTAAACGGATTGCCACACATCAAAAAGGGGGAGATTGTTAAGGTAATCAACCCATGTGATATGGTTTTGATGTGTGTGACAAAGGGTTTAAGTTAGGATGATTGGATTTGATATGTGCGTTGGAGTCTTGCAGGACTTAGTAATTCACACATGGAGCTTTGGCAAGTTTCACCAACTCACAACCTCGTGCTTGAGTCGGCGAAGGAGCATTGCGAAGTCGTATGCTTGATGCATCCGAGGGACCGCCAAACGAGATGACTTGAAGCGAAGCCAAGGAAGCAGACTTCGAGGGCAAGAGATGCGAAGGAGCATTGCAGAGTCGTGCGCTTGATGCTGTCGAGGGACGTGATCGCGAACGAAGAGAGCTTCGGCGAGGGAGTTCAAGTGAGATGAGAGAATGAGTGAAATGTAAGTAGCTCATTAGGTGAACTTGGCCAAATGGCTAAGTGTCGAAGGCTCGGCCGCAAGGGTTGAGGTTTACCCGACCGTCGGACGCTCAAACGGATGTAAAGTTTGAGGTTTACCTGGCATCAGTCGACTGCCATGTCATGGCAGTCGATTGCTCCAAGTCGACTGTGACTCGACTGGTGTTCGAGTCTTGATTATGTGCCATCAGTCGACTGCCATGGGATAGCAGTCGACTGATGATGGCATCATTCGACTGGTCATGAGGGTTTCGGGCACAGAATGTTGAGCAGTCGAGTGCTCACTTTCAGCACTCGACTGATAGCTCCATCAGTCGACTGATGTGGGAGCCGTTGGATGAAATCCAACATGGAAGAAGCCGTTATTGGGCAACGGCTACAGGAGTAGTCGACTGATCAGTGTAGGGAGTTGCTTCGGAGGCTCATTGGCTCCCATGTCCCCGGATTAAAATTTTCACTAATGAAAGAATTAATCCGGATGGGATGAGTTTCCTTGGCACAACCAATTCGTCGTCGTGCTAACAACTTGAGTGGTCGCTTGAACAAACTAGTTGTTCAAGCAACACAACTCTTCTAGTTGGTTAGCCGCGGAAGAGACGACGGACGGATCGCCGGTTTTTGTGTTTGTCTTCGGGGTCCATGATTATACAAAATATATACTAACGCACACTTGTATAATCAACACATAAAAGAACATGCTAAGATCAAAATATAAAGTTGTAAAACTTTTATACCTTACGATCTTCTACCGTATGTCCTATCCTCCTCGTGGACGACGTGTGGGCGAAGATCCTCCACGAGTAGAAGCCTTCTAGATCGCGTTCTTCCCTTCCTTGTTCGCTGTGAACAAAGAGAAGAACAAAACAAAAAACTCCTCCTTTCTAGAACCGGCTACCAATCAAAAGAACTCGATGTAACCGCCGACCAAGGAGTGAATGGATGAGCGCGGCCAACTTGTTGCAATGTTGCCGCCGGCCACCTAGAGGTTGGAGAAGCGTCGGCCACCAAGGAGTTGGAGAACCACCGGCCACCTAGGAGCAAAAGAGGAGGAAGAGAGGAGCACCGGCAACGGATGAGAAGAGGATGAGGGGCGCCGGCCAAAACCCTTGGGAGAACCAAGCTTGCCGCCCACTTCTAGCCGCCCAAAACCCTAGCTCCTCTAGGGTTTGTTGCCGCCCACTTTGAGATGAGCAAAACCCTAATTTCCAATTGAACCAATTATATCTTGCCGCCCAACCTAAGCCCTCTATTTATAGAATTGGGCTTAAGCCTCCTTTAATCTCCACCGTCGGATCTAGGGATTTAATCTCCACCATCGGATCTAGGGTTTTATCCCAACTGTCGAATCTAGGATTTCATCCCAACCGTCGGATCTAGGATTTCATCCCAACCTTCGTATCTAGGGTTTCATCCCAACCGTCGGATCTAGGGTTTCATCATAACCATCGGATCTAGAGATTTAATCCCAACCGTCGATTCTAGGGTTTCATCCCAACCATCGGATCTAGGGATTTAATCCCAACCGTTGGTTCTAGAGTTTTGTTTTACATCCTTGGATCTAGACTTCACGAGGATTATACTAGGCTACGATAGGGACCATAAGGAGGAGTTGGATCTTGGCCACCCGATGGATCGGAACCACACAAACTTGATCCATCAATGATGTTCCATTCCACTAGAGGATCATCATTGAACTACCTCACCAACCCCCATAAATTAATATGGGCTCCATATATTATTTGTACATTCATCTCCCCGTGTTTAAGATATCAAATGTCCGTCAATTAATTGATTTACTGACCATCAATTAATTAACAACTAATTCCTCGAGTAGTACCACTCAACCTTATCATCATGTTGACTAAGTCAACCAGCTGGGTTTACATGATGAACCTTATGAGCTCCTCAAGGGGACATCATCAACCTAATATATAGGACACGGTTTCCTCCTATAATCAATGGCACACCATGTAAATAATATCATTTCCCAACTTACCGGGCATATTGATTTAATCCATCTAAATCTCACCCTCTGGTAAATCAAAGAAATAAATACTAAGTACATGTGCCCGTTATTATATCGGGATTAAGAGCATGTACAACATAATATCCGAGGTCCGATTCAATTATGTAGTCAGCAATTAATTGAATCACCTCTATGTCGGTCCTGCTCAATACACCTAAGTGTACTAGTGTAACTTTATGTTCAAGACAAAATAATACCAAGCTACACTACAACCATGCCAATGGTTTGTCCAAAACCATCTTGGTTGTGAGCCTCTACTTATATTTTACAAGGGGCTGATAACATGATCTTCTGTGTCACACCAAGCACCATGTTATCTACAATGTAAAATATTAGACAATATGCACACACATATATAATAAATATATAAAGTACAACCAATGATCATGTGATTCTTATTCCAAAATAAAATGTTCATACAAAAAGAGCTAGGCTTTCAGTATACATTCCAACAATCTCCCACTTATACTAAAAGACTATGCTGTCATCATACTGCCATACATCTGATCCCCATGTCCTCCACATGCCTATCAAACGCTTTCGCTGGAAGGGCCTTAGTGAATGGATCCGCCAGGTTATCCTCTGATGCAATCTTGGCGACAGCTACTTCTCCTCGCTTTACGATCTCTCGTATAAGGTGGTACTTGCGCTCTATGTGTTTACTCGCCTTATGGGCTCGTGGTGCCTTCGAGTTTGCAACTGCACCACTGTTATCACAATAAATTGTGATAGTTCTGGGCAAACCAGGAATCACATCCAAGTCCATCAAGAAGTTCCTGAGCCATACAGCTTCCTTGGCTGCCTCAGAGGCTGCCACATACTCAGCTTCCATGGTAGAGTCCGCCACGCATTTCTGCTTGACACTCCTCCATACTATGGCTCCACCTTCAAAAGTAAACACAAACCCCGAGGTAGACTTACTCTTGTCCCTATCTGATTGGAAATCCGAATCCGTGTAACCCACAGGGACTAATTGATCTGCCCGGTAAACCAGCATATAATCCCTAGTCCTTCTCAGGTACTTCAATATATGCTTTACCGCAGTCCAATGTCCCTGTCCAGGATTACTCTGATATCTGCTAACCATGCCCACGGCAAAGTAGATACCTGGTCTCGTACATAGCATAGCATACATGAGGCTTCCTACTGCCGAAGCATAAGGAACCGCCTTCATCTCCTCTATCTCCTTTGATGTTTTGGGACACATCTCTTTAGATAAAGGAACTCCATGCCTAAAAGGTAGAAAGCCTTTCTTGGAGTTCTGTATGCTAAAATGAGCAAGGATAGTGTCAATGTATGAAGCTTGAGATAAGCACAACATCCTTTTCTTGCGATCCCTTATTACTTTGATCCCAAGGATGTGTCCCACTTCTCCCAAGTCCTTCATGTCAAACTGCTTGGACAACCATACCCTTACGTCTGATAACACTTTGATATTGTTGCCAACTAACAAAATGTCATCTACGTATAGTACAAGAAATACCACTACGTTTCCGTCACACCTCTTATATACACAAGGCTCATCCGGACTTTGAATAAATCCATATGACTGGATTACCTCATCAAAGCGGATGTTCCAAGATCTAGAAGCTTGCTTCAATCCATAAATGGACCGATTAAGCTTACATACAAGATGCTCTTTGCCTTTAGCAATGAATCCCTCTGGTTGTTGCATATAGATGTTCTCCTCAAGACTTCCGTTAAGGAAAGCTGTCTTGACATCCATCTGCCAAATCTCATAATTCATATGAGTAGCTATAGATAAGAGAATCCGGATAGACTTAAGCATAGCTACCAGCGAAAAGGTCTCCTCATAATCGATACCCTCTTTTTGAGTATACCCTTTCGCAACAAGCCTAGCTTTGAAGGTCTCAACCTTCCCGTCTACTCCTCTCTTTCTCTTATAGATCCACTTGCATCCAATGGCTTTTACACCATCGGGTGGTTCTACTAGCTCCCAGACCTAATTAGAATCCATAGATTCTATCTCTGAATTCATTGCTCCTTGCCAAGATACTGCATCTCTATCTTGGAGTGCCTCGTCATATGTCCAGGGATCAGGTTCATGTTCACCAAGGACTAAGTCCGAAGACTCCCAAAAATATGAATCTGTCGGGTTGTCTAACAACCCTCCCACTACAACGAAGTGCCTCCTGTGTATGCTCTGTGACACGTGGTGCAGTGACTTGTGGTATCTCCTCTTGTACCGGTGGTACTGAAGTCGGGACTTCCCCTGTCAACTCCTCAAGAACAATCCTACTCGTGGGCTTGTGGTTCATCACATAGTCCTCCTCTAAAAATCTGGCATTCGTACTCACGATCACCTTCTGATCTCTAGAACTATAGAATAAACCACCCTTCGTTCCCTTAGGGTAGCCAACAAACAAGCGTACTTCTGTACGAGATTCTAACTTACCAGCATCTCCCTTCAGCACATGTGCTGGACTACCCCAAATCCAAATATGTCTTAGACTAGGCTTTCGCCCAGTCCACAACTCTGTGGGAGTAGAGGGTACTGACTTAGATGGAACCAAGTTCAGAATGTGTGATGTTGTTTCCAGAGCAAATCCCCAGAACGAATCAGGTAACTCAGAATAACTCATCATCGATCTGACCATCTCCATAAGAGTCATATTCCTTCGCTCCGCCACACCATTCTACTGGGGTGTGCCAGGTGTAGACAATTGGGATTGAATCCCAGCCTCTGATAAGTAATTCCTAAACTCTCCCAAGAGGTACTCGCCACCACGATCAGATCGTAATGTCTTGATACTTTTACCTTGACGGTTCTCCACATCAGCCTTGAATTCTTTGAACCTGTCAAAGCATTCAGACTTGCGGCGCATCAAGTAAATGTATCCATATCTTGAATAATCGTCTATAAATGAGATGAAATATTCAAAACCACCTCTTGCCTGGATAGACATAGAACCGTACAAATCAGAATGAACCAATTCTAACACATCTTTGGCTCTATACCCCTTGGCCTTGAAAGGCCTCTTGGTCATTTTACCTTCCAAGCAAGATTCGCAGGTTGGGAGATCCTCCACCACTAATGAACCCAAAGGTCCATCAGCTATCAACCTTTGAATTCTGCTTAGGTTAATATGACCAAGCCTTAGATGCCAAAGATATGTATTCATTCAGGTTCTTTTCTCTTATTAGACTTAGAAGATGAGTTATTGACTTCTATATGCATCGTGGGAGTTTTCGGTTCAAGAGTATATAAATTGCCAACCAATGTACCAGAACAGATAATCTCCCTATTCCTTTTTATAACCACTTTGTCATTAAAAGAAACAAAATATCCATCCATAAACAATTTAGAAACTGAAATTAAATTCTTTCTAAAAGTAGGTACATAAAGATAATTTCTCAAAACCAAAACTTTATTCCTATCAAAAGATAAATAAACGTCTCCCACTGCAATAGCCGCCACCTTTGAAGCATTGCCCATGAAGACGGTAATTTCTCCCTCAGCTAGTCGTCGGGTTTCCTGGAACCCCTGCAAAGTATTGCAGACATGATCAGTGGCTCCTGTATCTACACACCAGGCACTGGTAGATAACACCGCTAAA
This sequence comes from Wurfbainia villosa, assembly GCA_025175895.1. Taxonomy (NCBI): domain Eukaryota; kingdom Viridiplantae; phylum Streptophyta; class Magnoliopsida; order Zingiberales; family Zingiberaceae; genus Wurfbainia; species Wurfbainia villosa. The sequence continues at coordinate 97,478,826 of CM045986.1, forward strand.
CATGTTTCAACAACTAAACAAGAAGATATACCTTTGTTCTTTCGGCGAGGACAGTCCGCCTTCCAATGTCCAATCTGCTTGCAAGTGAAGCACTTGCCTTTCGGCTTCTTCACTCCTGCCTGAGGTCCCACTGCCACTTTCTTCGCTCCACCTTGCTTCTTCTTCTTCTTACCTTTCGGTTTAGAGGAAGAAACCTTCTAAGCGACCATGGCTTGAGCACTTTGATGAAAAAGCCCTCTGCGCTGGAGTTACATCGGAAGCTCCGCCAACGAATACAACCTCTTGTTCATGTTGTAATTGAGGCGGAACTGCTCAAAACTCCTAGGCAGAGACTGGAGAATGATATCGACCTGGGTTTTCCCATCGATCTCAGCTCCGAGAACTTCCATCTCATTAAGATGAGCCATCATCTTGAGAACATGATCCCTAACGGGTGTTCCCTCGATCATGGTGGTCGTCATCAAGTTTCTCATCGCCTCCTGTCTAGCCGCCCTACTCTGATGTCCGAAAAGTTCCTTGAGATTGAACATCATGTCATAAGTTGTGGCCATGGCCTGATGCTGATGTTGCAGCACATTTGACATAGATGCCAAAATGTAACAACGCGCCATCTCATCTGCCTTGACCCATTTCTTATAACGTTCTTTCTCCTTTTCATCAAAGTCATCGGTAGGCTTAGGAGGACAGACCTCGAAGAGTACAAATTTGTACTCCTCCGCAGTTAAGACAATATCCAGATTTCTTTTCCAATCAATATAGTTTGGTCCAGTAAGCTTATTTTCTTTTAAAATCACAGCAAGTGGGTTGAAAGCCATTTGAAAAACCTAAGAATCACAATGATCAAAATATTAGATTTCAAATATTATTGATTCCTCAAAACAATAAAATTCCGAAATCAACCAACACCTCAAAACACCAAGAATATCGCATGCCACGATAGTGTGGACGTATACTAATTCTATATTTGTAAGAGGAGGTTTTACCCATTAATTTTATTATCTTGTCAACCTTACTTTTTGACAAATAAAATTAATAGTTGGTTCCTCTTTAGCCTTACAAATAAAAGCAGTGACTCCGATGGGGAGGATACTTTTATTTGCATCTAAGTGTGCACCATTACACGATACTAAGGGAATTATTTCGGATTATGTGTCTTACCGATGGGGAAGTACACACGCTCCTAAATAATTTCCTATAACCATTATTTGACCTAGTGATCTACAAACAAACCCATCCGATGGGGAGGAAGGCACTCAGAGCCAACGCGCAAGTTTGTTGCATCACACGTCAAATTGTAATGGAGGCCGCGGGAATTAATTAAAATATCCCTCTCCCACTTAGTAAATTGAAATTGAGGAATTTTAAAGCATACACAACATGCATATAAAACAAATAAGCAATAAATATGGAAAAAACAGAATTTTTCCAACTATTATGGCATTGTCCTCCAATACGCATCTCGTCGTGTCGCCACCTCGTCCGCTCCACCTTTTCCCGTGCGCAAGTCACCAAAGATATCCGAGCCGAGATAAATCATTTTAATTTACATCCATCGATCCTATACTCCACGAAGGAGTGTACAAATAATCTAGATCGAAAGTAAACTAAAATAAACGGTTAAACAATGCCGTATTTAATTATAAAAATTAAATACTAATCTAGCCTCGTCAACCCCGAGGATTCAAATAATATACATACAATCACACACAAAACAATCACATACAATCCAATAGCCATAATAGTCGGATCTTATGTCTGCAACCAAAAAGTTAGCCAATGCACATCCTACTATTATCCGGCATACTTAATATATGATATGTGCATGAAAGTAACCGAATCCAAAACACACAAAACCGGAAACCATGGCTCTGATACCACTTGTAGGGAGTTGCTTCGGAGGCTCATTGGCTCTCATGTCCCCGAATTAAAATTTTCACTAATGAAAGAATTAATCCAGATGGGATGAGTTTCCTTGGCACAACCAATTCGTCGTCGTGCTAACAACTTGAGTGGTCGCTTGAACAAACTAGTTGTTCAAGCAACACAACTCTTCTAGTTGGTTAGCCACGGAAGAGACGACGGACGGATCGCCGGTTTTTGTGTTTGTCTTCGGGGTCCATGATTATACAAAATATATACTAACGCACACTTGTATAATCAACACATAAAAGAACATGCTAAGATCAAAATATAAAGTTGTAAAACTTTTATACCTTACGATCTTCTACCGTATGTCCTATCCTCCTCGTGGACGACGTGTGGGCGAAGATCCTCCACGAGTAAAAGCCTTCTAGATCGCGTTCTTCCCTTCCTTGTTCGCTGCGAACAAAGAGAAGAACAAAACAAAAAACTCCTCCTTTCTAGAACCGGCCACCAATCAAAAGAACTCGATGTAACCGCCGGCCAAGGAGTGAATGGATGAGCGCCGGCCAACTTGTTGCAATGTTGCCGCCGGCCACCTAGAGGTTGGAGAAGCGCCGGCCACCAAGGAGTTGGAGAACCGCCGGCCACCTAGGAGCAAAAGAGGAGGAAGAGAGGAGCACCAACAACGGATGAGAAGAGGATGAGGGGCGCCGGCCAAAACCCTTGGGAGAACCAAGCTTGCCGCCCACTTCTAGCCGCCCAAAACCCTAGTTCCTCTAGGGTTTGTTGCCGCCCACTTTGAGATGAGCAAAACCCTAATTTCCAATTGAACCAATTATATCTTGCCGCCCAACCTAAGTCCTCTATTTATAGAATTGGGCTTAAGCCTCCTTTAATCTCCACCGTCGGATTTAGGGATTTAATCTCCACTGTCGGATCTAGGGTTTTATCCCAACCGTCGGATCTAGGGTTTCATCCCAACCGTCGGATCTAGGATTTCATCCCAACCTTCGGATCTAGGGTTTCATCCCAACCGTCGGATCTAGGGTTTCATCCTAACCATCGGATCTAGAGATTTAATCCCAACCGTCGATTCTAGGGTTTCATCCCAACCATCGGATCTAGGGATTTAATCCCAACCGTTGGTTCTAGAGTTTTGTTTTACATCCTTGGATCTAGACTTCATGAGGATTATATTAGGCTACGATAGGGACCATAAGGAGGAGTTGGATCTTGGCCACCCGATGGATCGGAACCACACAAACTTGATCCATCAATGATGTTCCATTCCACTAGAGGATCATCATTGAACTACCTCACCAACCCCCATAAATTAATATGGGCTCCATATATTATTTGTACATTCATCTCCCTGTGTTTAAGATATCAAATGTCCGTCAATTAATTGATTTACTGACCATCAATTAATTAACATCTAATTCCTCGAGTAGTACCACTCAACCTTATCATCATGTTGACTAAGTCAACCAGCTGGGTTTACATGATGAACCTTATGAACTCCTCAAGGGGACATCATCAACCTAATATATAGGACACGATTTCCTCCTATAATCAACGACACACCATGTAAATAATATCATTTCCCAACTTACCGGGCATATTGATTTAATCCATCTAAATCTCACCCTCTGGTAAATCAAAGAAATAAATACTAAGTACATGTGCCCGTTATTATATCGGGATTAAGAGCATGTACAACATAATATCCGAGATCCGATTCAATTATGTAGTCAGCAATTAATTGAATCACCTCTATGTCAGTCCTGCTCAATACACCTAAGTGTACTAGTGTAACTTTATGTTCAAGATAAAACAATACCAAGCTACACTACAACCATGCCAATGGTTTGTCCAAAATCATCTTGGTTGTGAGCCTCTACTTATATTTTACAAGGGACTGATAACATGATCTTCTGTGCCGCACCATGTTATCTACAATGTAAAATATTAGACAATATGCACACACATATATAATAAATATATAAAGTGCAACCAATGATCATGTGATTCTTATTCCAAAATAAAATATTCATACAAAAAGAGCTAGGCTTTCAGTATACATTCCAACAATCAGGGCATGAGTCAACTGCTAGTGTCCAACGGGAAGAAAATAGCCTTCTCTATTTATAGAGAAGGTGTTGTAAGTGATTTGAAGCCGCTAGAGGGGGGTGAATAGCGACGTGTTCGTACGATGATGGAATTCTTTCGCGTTCGTCTCTACAAAACTTGTTATGCGCAGCGAAAAGATAATAATAAAAACAATAACGAAGTAAGACAAACACGAACACACCAATACACAAATATTTAAGGTGGTTCGGAACCGCACGGTTCCTACTCTACGGATCGAGCTCTAAAGAGCTCTAGTGATGCACACGCACTCACTAATCACAAATAACTCCTTCTCGACATAAGTCGGAGGTGGAGAAACCTCGTACAAGGATTACACTAAGTAATACAAAAGATACAAGCTAATAAAAGTAAGAAATACAATGCAAGTAAAGAAAAACACTTTACAAGAGCACTTTGGTTGCTTGATCTTTGGTTGCCTTGGACTAGCCTTGAAGGACTGGAAGAGCACCAACTATTCGCCTTCAAATCGCCCAAGAAAAACCTTGTCTTGAGCCTTCCACGAACAGCTGCTTTTATCCTCCATCGGGCTGGATTTTTGCCTGACAGTCAACTGCCATAAGGCCCCAGTCGACTGCCAACACTGTAGCTGTGAGACAACGACTCAATCCACGTTGGACAAGTTCCAACGGATCTATTGGCGCGATCGCGCCAACATTGTGATCATTGCCGGTGCGTAGCTCGACTACCCGATCGACTCACGAGCATTCTGTGCTCGTAACTCAACTGGCAGTCGACTGTCATCCATGGCAGTCGACTGCCAAGGCAATTTTAGCCCTAAGTGGCAGTCGAGCTCTAGTCGACTATTGGCAGTCGAACCGGCCATAATGTCAGTCGACTGCCAACCTCAAGGATGAGGTTTTAACCTAAGTATGGTGTCTCCATACTTGCTAGACCACCCTTAGCCTAGACCTAAGCCTTTTAGCCACCTCCATCAGCCTCACGCCTCTCGGATCCCTCCAAGTCATCCATGACTTGTTCATCCATCGCACTAGCCTTTAGGTGCTTCCATCGGCTATGTCATGCTAACGGTGTCTACACCGCCAAGGCACATTGGACTTACGCCGCCAAGACTCCGCTTGGACTTTATGCCGTCAACTATTGGACTTATGCTGCCAAGACTCCACCCTTGGACTTTACGCTGCCAATATCAAACCCCTTGGACTTCTCAAATGCTAAGACTCAAGCTTGGACTTTCCCTTGCCAACCCATGTTGGACTTTCCATGCCAAGACCCATGCTTGGACTTTCCCTTGCCAACCCATGTTGGACTTTCCATGTGCCAAGTACTCAAGACTTGGACTTTCCCAAATGCCAAGTGTCCCACTTGAACTTTCCATGCCAAGTACCCATGACTTGGACTTTACCTTGCCAAGACCCATGCTTGGACTTTCCCAAATGCCAAGTGTCCCACTTGGACTTTCCATGCCAAGTACTCATGACTTGGACTTTACCATGACAATTACATTGTCATATGTTTTTGTCTAACATTAAAACATCTCTCGAGCCAAGCTCAAGTCCTGGTCAATCGTGACCTGGGCCGATTGCACCAACAATCTCCCCCTTTTTGATGTTTGATAAAAACCAAACAAAACAAACCATTTGAGTTAGACTATCTAACTCAAAAACTCCTTACCAATTATCCCAAATTGATAATTTAACCTTCTCCAAAATATTCTTCCCCAGATATTCTCCCCCTTTTTGACTAACATCAAAAAGGTTCTCTCCAAGGAGGTCAATGTCTCATGTCCCAATGAGATCTTACAATCTCTCCCTTGATCAAAAAATACCTAGGGTGTCTATCATCTTCCTAGTGATAAGTCTCATATCACTCAAGAGAGGCAATCCTATACTCTCTCCCAATTTCCAAATTGGGTTTCTCAAAATCCCATCAATTTTCCCAATTGATGATACTCTCCCAATAACTTATCCCCCTTCAAGAAGAGAAACACATTCATCATCCCAAGATGGATAACTCCCCCTAAAGGCTTGCTCCCCCTTGACCATTGCACCAACAATGTCCTTGGAAAGTCCCTAAGCCTATAGGAACTCTAAACCATCAAAATTAAGGTTCAAAGTTCAACATAGAACTTTCACTCACATTAAGATTGATACAAACCCTAAAAACTCTCCTAATCCATATCCAATGGATTTTTACCCTTTATAATGCTTCCCAAAGCATATCCTAGGGTTATGAGTGGTTAGAAAACCTTACCATAGCTGAAATCAGGCTAAACAAACCTTATTAACCCGAAATCAGACCTGGCAATGACTCTATCAATGTCGAATCAGAATCGCTTCTTCATCACCGACCGCCATCTGGCGTGGATCGATAACTGAAATTCTTGAATTTCAGCTATCAGAATCGAGTTTTGAAAAGTCATAAGTAATTCTACGTATTTTGAAAATTCGTGAAAATTCATACGTATATTACTTATAGTCAATACAATGGGTGAAAAATGTTTGAAAAATATTTTACCCATAAAATATCGAAATTGATACAAAATTCAAAAGTGAAGAAAAACTTCAATGTTTTAGCTCACTTTGTATCAATTTCATCAATGGTGATTGGTATCAAAAAATAGACTTCACCAAGGTTTTCTAAATTGATTTCAAAATGTTTTTGAAAACCTATTTTAGATCATATTCTTTGGGTTCTATGTACATGACTTGTACACAAACTTTCCCAATGATCCACAATTAAAATTAGATGAGTTTTAGTTCATCTAGATGCAAAAATTATGCACCTTAAACTCAACTCATATCTTAGCATCTCACATGTATCTAGGGTATATAAATATACATACATGTCAATATGATGTGAGATGTGGGTTTTGTTCTCCTTAATCTAGGGTTTCATGCATTTTTCTAAGGCAACTCTACTTGATTCCCTTATAAATGGGACTCCAAGTCATGTCAAAGTCCTTAACTCAATTTTAATCAAATGCATGAATGATTATGGCATTAATGATGATATAAATAAGCATATGCTCATAATCATGATGTCATGGCATAAAATGAAATCTAAAAACACATGACATTTAAAAACTTTAATCCTAAACATGATCATGACATTTTAAATGATTAAAATAAACATGATGTCATGTCATGACATATGGTAAATCAAAGCATGGCAAATAAGATATCAAGGTATATAATACCTAAATTTTAATATTAGTTGTCATTTGATATGATTAAGTATATTTTGCTATATTACTACTAATCTCCCTAGTGTGCCAAAAACTCAAATTGGCACACTAACCTCTAAACCTAAATCGTGCCAATTTAATTGATTTTTCAATCTTCATAATTAATATTGGCACATCCTAAAAACCTTTAGGATTCAAAATCAAACCATATTCCAAAGGTAACCATAATCTTGAAAATGACCTAAAGTGTCACCTTTATCATGGTTAGGTTAACTACCCTTCCATTTAAAGTTGGCACACCCTAACCCATTTAGCGTGAATCTATCACGCTCTTAGGAATCCAAAACCTATTTGAGCTCCTAGGGTTTACTAGATATTCCTTAGGGATGACCTCCCTAGATACCCTTCTAATGACCCTCCTAGGCTTAGAGGCCTTGGTCATTGTGGTATTGTCATGGTTGACTTTAGGGATTGCCTCCCTAATAACCTTCTTAGTGGTCACCCTAGGTTTTCTAGAAACCCTAGCCACTAGGCACTTACCATGGTTACTCTTAGGGATAACTTCCCTAGTAACCTTGGTCTTCCTAGACCTAGTTAGTGTTCCATAATCTAATAGAACACTATGATAAGTCACCTTAGGCTTAGGTTTGTGACCCAAACTTTGCTTGCCCTTGGTTGACTTTTGTTCCTTAGGTCTTAGATGTTGACTTTGACTTTTGAACCTAGACTTTTACTCATTTGACCCTTTAACTTGATTTTATATATTCCTAAGGGTCTTTTCTAGTTTCTCAAGTCTTGACCTCAAGACTTGGTTTTCAATCTCTAATTGCCCAATTTTAGAATTTTGATTTGGTCCTTGGGCATGGGGCTTCCTAGGCATGTGTCTAGTCCATTTAGGATTAAGGTCTAAGTGTTCTCCTATTTTCCTAATAGACTCCCTAGGAAGGACGTTTCTAGAGACATTAGTCTCAAATTTCTCCTTCTTGGAGAGGTAGACATTTTTGGCTCCTAAACAAAATTCCCTATGTCTAGCATGCTCTTTGTGATAAATAGCAAGATTGCTAAAATTATTTCTAGCATGCTTTTTACTATAATTTAAGGAACGAGCATTGTTTAAATATACCTTAGGGTTTGCCCTAGAGGCTCCCCCTACTTGTGATGTTCCATCTTGTCCCTTCTTCTTCCCCCTTGGGCATTGACTCCGGTAATGCCCCGGTTGCCGGCATTTGAAGCAAATGACTTGCTCCTTGCTTTTCTTGGCGTTGGGAACACCGGCTTCATTGACTATTTGTGCCGGTGGAGCTTTCCTAACCTTCTTTGGGCACTTGCTCTTATAGTGTCCAAATTCCCTACACTCAAAACACATAATATTATTTTTATTTTGAATTATGGTGTTTGAGTTACCTAGGGTGGTGGTGGAGTTTTGAGCTTCCTCATCTTGACCGGATGTTGAAGGCTCTTCTTGAGGTTGCTCCGGTGTAGATGGTCTCTCCTCCTCAATCCTAGAAGTGGATACTTCTTCCACCTCTTCTTTCTCCGATCCAGAAGTTGACTCCTCACTTTCTTGTGAGGATGATGAAGCTTCCTCTTCGGTCTCCTCCTCTTCCAAGTCTTCTTGGACCGATTCGGGATTGTCGTAGAACTTGACCAACTTGTTCCACAACTCCTTGGCATCCCTATAGCTTCCTAATCTAGACAAAATGTCGTTATGTATCAAATTAACCAACATTTTTGTTACCTTAACGGTTGTCTTGAATTTTTGCCGTTGCTCCTTGGTCCATCGCTTCTTTTTGAGGATTTCGCCGTTCTCTCCTCTCGGAGCATCAAAACCTATAATCACTGCAAACCAATTTTTTATATTCGACATTAGAAAATATTCCATCCTACCTTTCCAATATGCGAAATCTTCGCGGTCAAAGGCGAGTGGAATCGCTATGTCATCGCCCCATCTTTCTTGAAGATCCATCGTCTTCCCTCTAGCTTCTTTAGCTCCCGGCGGTTAATCTGTAGAAGAGCCCCGGGCTGGTTCGGAACCGCACGGTTCCTACTCCACGGATCGAGCTCTAAAGAGCTCTAGTGATGCACACGCACTCACTAATCACAAATAACTCCTTCTCGACACAAGTCGGAGGTAGAGAAACCTCGTACAAAGATTACACTAAGTAATACAAAAAATACAAGCTAATACAAGTAAGAAATACAATGCAAGTAAAGAAAAATACTTTACAAGAGTACTTTGGTTGCTTGATCTTTGGTTGCCTTGGACTAGCCTTGAAGGACTGGAAGAGCACCAACTATTCCCCTTCAAATCGCCCAAGAAAAACCTTGTCTTGAGCCTTCCACGAACAGCTACTTTTATCCTCCATCGGGCTGGATTTTCGCCTGGCAGTCGATTGCCATAAGGCCCCAGTCGACTGCCAACACTGTAGCTATGAGACAATGGCTCAATCCACGTTGGACAAGTTCCAACGGATCTCTTGGCGATCATCGCTAACATTGGCGCTGATTTGCCGCACCAGAATGCGCCTACCCGTCGAGCATTCTGAGGTCACAACTCGCGATCGTGTCATCCATGGCGATCGGCGCGCGAATAATCGCCCAATGAGCAATCGACTGCCAAGGCAATTTCAGCCCTAAGTGGCAGTCGAGCTCTAGTCGACTCTTAGCAGTCGAACCGGCCATAATGTCAGTCGACTGTCAACCTCAAGGATGAGGTTTTAACCCAAGTATGGTGTCCCCATACTTGCTAGACCACCCTTAGCCTAGACCTAAGCCTTCTAGGCACCTCCATCAGCCTCACGCCTCTCGGATCCCTCTAAGTCATCCATGACTTGTTCATCCATCGCGCTAGCCTTCAGGTTCTTCCATCGGCTATGTTATGTTAACGGTGTCTACACCACCAAGGCACATTGGACTTATGCCGCCAAGACTCCGCTTGGACTTTACGTCGCCAACCATTGGACTTATGCTGCCAAGACTCCACCCTTGGACTTTACGCCGCCAATATCAAACCCCTTGGACTTCTCAAATGCCAAGACTCAAGCTTGGACTTTCCCTTGCCAACCCATATTGGACTTTCCATGCCAAAACCAATGCTTGGACTTTCCCTTGCCAACCCATGTGGGACTTTCCATGTGCCAAGTACTCAAGACTTGGACTTTCCCAAATGCCAAGTGTCCCACTTGGACTTTCCATGCCAAGTACCCATGGCTTGGACTTTACCTTGCCAAGATCCATGCTTGGACTTTCCCAAATGCCAAGTGTCCCACTTGGACTTTCCATGCCAAGTACTCATGACTTGGACTTTACCATGACAATTACATTGTCATATGTTTTTGTCTAACATCAAAACATCTCTCAAGCCAAGCTCGAGTCCTGGTCAATCGTGACCTGGGCCGATTGCACCAACAGGTGTGGGCTTTTGGATGGCTAATGCTTATGCTCTAAGTGATCATCCAAGTGCTCCACAAGCTTCCAACTCTTTCTCTTGCTCTTATTTCAAATCCATTGTAAGAAAGAGTGTTCTTGGGTTGTACGAAGGTTTACCTCCACCATGCTTTGGCTAAAGGGAGAGACTGATATTGGATTGGTTTCGGAGTGATTCACCGGAGACTAATCGGACCGTGGATTAGCGGTGAGGCCGTGAACTACGTTATATCTTTTGTTAGTATTGCTTTTACTTTGTGTTGTCTCAATTGCTTGTTTAGTTTTATTTCCGTTGCGCTAATATTGTTTGTAGACAAGCAATTCCACCGTACGACGATTGAGGGCTATTCACCCCCCTCTAACCGGCCACCAACGTTCCAACAACTTAGACTTATGCCGCCAAGACTATACCTTTGGACTTCCCTTGTCAAGTACTTATGACTTGAAATTTCCATTGCTAAGCCTCATGCTTGGACTTTCCATTGCCAAGATCATTCTTGGACTTTCTAATTGTCAAGTATCCATGACTTAGACTTTCATATGCCAAGTGCTCATGACTTAGACTTTACCATTGCTAAGATCCATGCTTAGACTTTTCATGCCAAGTGCCCAAGACTTGGACTTCTCTCGAGTCCTACTTAAGCTAGGTCAATTTTGACCTGATACCGATTGCTTCAACAATCTCCCCATAAAGCTATCTCCTCATATGGTCAAACTCATGTCAACCATATGATCAATCCATTGCCAAACTCATTGTCAAACATCAAAACTCTACTCGAGTTCCACTCGAATCTGGTCAATCGTGACCTGGGTCGATTGCACCAACATCAACTACTCACCAGTCGACTGGGTTATGACCTCAGTCAACTGCTCAAGTCAACTAAGCCTTTCGAGTGTCGTGCACTCGACAAGTCAACTGGTTAATACCACCAGTCGCCTGGTAAACCTTAAACATGAGATTTAATCTAAGTATGATTCCCTCATACTTGATACTCACCCTAGGCCTAAACCTAAACCTTCTAGCCACCTCCATCAGTCTCACGCCCTCAGAGTCCATTCGAGTTTTCCACGACTCCTTCACCCTTCATCCTAGCCTTCAGGTGCTTTCATCAGCTTCGTCATGCCATCGGGTACCTTTGCCAAGAGGTCGTACCTCCAGGACTTCTCCATTGTCAAGCCTTCATACTTGGACTTTCGTGCCAAAAGTATACACGTGGACTTATACGACTAAGATTATACCCTTAGACTTTTCTTTTGTCAAGTATTTATACTTGGACTTTCTCCGTCAAGACTCTACCCTTGAACTTTTCCTTGTCAAGTATCCATACATGAACTTTCCCTTGCCAAAACTCTACTCTTTGACTTTTTTTTGCCAAGTCTCCAAACTTGGACTTTCACTCGAGTCTCACTCGAGCTTGGTCAACGTGACTTGAGACCAATTGCTCCAATAATCTCCTTCTCACAATCTTCCTCATATGACTTTGAATATTCCAATCATACACTAGTCATATGGTCATTATATGGTCAAACCCATATTGTCAAACCAATTGACAAACTCATTGTCAAACATTAAAATCCTACTCGAGTCTCACTCGAATTTGATAAATCGTGACCTAGATCGATTGCACCAACATGAATAATCCTTTTCATGTGCGCTGTTAGAATATAAATGAACAGAGGAATCGAAAGAAGAGCACAAACAAAGAGGATCTACCTCTTAAATTTAAACAAAATCAATTTTATTAATCAAAATCAATAAATCCTAAATTCATTGTGAATCTCTTTGAACCTTCCATTACATACATTTTTTTCATCATTTCCGTGGAAGTGTCACACTTTGTTTATCCCTTCCATTTGTATTCCACATTAAACAGAAGTGATAGCCTTGATATTGGCTTCGAATTTCTTCTTCAATTTCTATCTTCATCTCGCCGATTTAACGGGCTCACCATCCCTATTGAATGGGACTCCGTAACCCTTTTTGTGACAGGGGTCCAAATCTCACAATTGGTCATAAAGTAACATTCTATTCCTCATTTTTCAACATACAAAATGAATGTGCAATGAGTACACGTGTCATTTAGAGTGTTCGTTCGCAATGAAAATAAATAAATAAAATAAAAATATACATTCAATGGATTTTAAAAGGTTCAAAGAGCTTTTTCAATATGAATTTTTGATTTATTTCACTCTTAAAAATATGAGACAGTCATTAAAAAAAATCATTAATACAGTTTTACTATATTTTTTAAGAGATTCAAAGAGTTCGTTCCAATTTCACATCTTATAATACATTTAGTATGACATTATAATAACCCATTATAATTAGTTCTTGGCAAGAGACAATTAGGTAAACTTCCACAAATTGAGGTTCCGACCTCCAAAGATAACACCTTGACCTAACGATAGGAGTTTGCAAGCTCTCCTTGAGCATGATCCTTGGACTTCATTCACCATCAAAGTGCTCGCCTCTCCCCTGCACCACAAGATGAAAATGAAAACACAAATATAAGATGTAAATTACCAAGAGCTTGACATATTGAAACCTTCAACCTTGGTCCAAACTTTGAAATTCATTTAGGCACTTGTATCTTTTGAGCACAAGAGATTAAGAAATATTTTTTTTTTCAAGTGTGTTTTTATTTCTAAAGCTTTCGACATTCAAATTTTAGTCCTCTAGACAAATGGAAAAAATCTTCAGTTAATTGCATTGCTCCAAGCTAAATGCTAAATTCTGATTACTATAACACAAGTCAGCGGGAAACCATTCATTGGATTACAACTCAAATAGAAAAAATCGAATACGAACTCTTAGCCAGCCAATTGGAACTTCGATATAGTCCCCCTTGGCTTAAAACTTATTGTTCGTAGGATTGTAAATGAACTGAGCATTCATGAACAAACTTGATATTCGACTTAAAACTCGTTTATATTCATTCAATAAGCATTAAAGTGCTTGTTAATGTTCATGAATAATATTCATGAACAGTATTCGTGAATCGTGCTTATAAACTATATTCATGAGCAAAACTCGTAAACTATGTTGATGATCAAACTCATCTATGAACTTATTTATGAATTTGTTTATACTCGCTTGAATTGCTTATACTAACCAATCAAATAAATATTAAAATATTAAAATTTCAAAAAACAAACAAACTTGACATAAGAACTTAATAACATCTAACCAAGTTAAACTTAAATAAGTTTGAATCAAGATTGATTCAAATTTGAATTGAGCTTGATTTAGAAGTTTGATATCAATTAAACAAATCAAGCTCAATTCAAGCTTGAACCAAACTCAATCTCAAAAAAAAAAAAAAAAAAAAAAACTAGAACAGTTGTTTTAATAACTTGGTTAATGTTAAGTTGGACTTGATTCAACTTGATTATCTTATTAAACAAGTCTGAATACAATAAAATTTGATTTGGCTTGGTTCGTTTACGACCCTAATTGTACGCCTTTGCAAGGTCCACTATTTGCGTGGATAAACAAACATGACTTGAGAGCACCCCAAGACTTGAACAACCAAACACTAGATAACTCATTCACTACCTATACAATTACACATTATTACAATTTATATGTCTAGAATTAAACTCAAGACTCCATCCCACATAATCACAACAGAGGGATCACTATCTTTCACTCTTCACTTTCTTTCCGATCTAGGTTATTTGTCCTTGTAGTCCAACCATCT